>CM073736.1:122604300-127510008 GCA_037113605.1 Calophaca sinica | reverse complement strand
GCCCTCATCACCGGCACGCGACTTCATCAACTCGACACCCGACCTCCTCATTTCAGACAAGCTAGTGCACGTGGTCTCATCGGCTCGACAAATGACCTCAAGCGGTCTTGGCGCGGGATCCCGCCACAAGGTCTTGGTCGAGGTCTCGATACGCCGTCCTAATACGATGTCGATCTCATCCTCAGGTGTTACAATCTCTCCCTCTAAAAAATTTCGTCCTCGAAATTGCAAATAAGATTCTTACCTCGTAAAAGTTCAGTGGCACGAGTCTTCATCTTCCTCCAGCCTCCCAAGTTGCATCTCCGTCTTCGATCCCACACAACTTTGACAAGTTGAATCTCTTTGTTCCGCGAACTGTTTGGCTTTCCGATCAGCGATCCTCGCCGATAACGCTTCAAAAGATAGGTCGCCCTTCGGTTGAATCACATCCAGGTTCGATGACATGAGAGGGCGGAAACATGCTTCCGCAATTGTGAGACGTGGAACACGCCGTGGATATTCGACAAGAATGGTGGCAAGGCAACTGATATGCCCTTTGGACCAATACGACGAAGAATCTGGTATGGTCCAATAAATTTAGGGGTAAGTTTCTTGGATTTGATCGGCTTTCGACTGACTCCGGTAGTGGGGGTGACTCTAAGAAATACATGTTCTCCTTCCTCGAACTCGAGTGGTTGGCGTCGTTGGTGCTGCATAACTCTTACCATCGACTTTGAGATGTTTGCATCGATCTACCGATCAAGCGGATCTTCTCGGTGATACGCTGGATCATATCTGGTCTCTGACGATAGCCGCTTCATAGATCCTGGTACCAACAAAGAGGCGTCGACATTTACGTCCATACTGGCTTCAAAAGGTGCCATTCCAATACTCGCATGGAAAGCGTATTGTAGGTGAACTCCACCAATGGTAAGGCGTCGTCCCAACTTCCTCGGTGATCTAACTTGTCTGGCTCGCATAACAAATCTTCAAGTGATTGGATCGTTCTCTCTCGGCCGACCGTTAGTCTGTGGATGATATGCCGAGCTAAGCGAGCTCGGTTCCCATCGGCTCCTTGCAATTCCCTCAAAATGAGACATGAACTTCGGATCTCGGTCCGACACGATCGAAGAGGTATTCCATGAAGTCGTACTATCTCGCGATGTAGATCTCGGTCAGCTTTTCCACGTTGTATGTCGACCTCACTTTGGCAGAAATGAGCGATTTGGTCAATCGGTCGGCGACTGATCACCCAAATCGAATCATTCTTCTTTCTTCGGCGTCTTCGCAAACCTACAACAAAATCCATGGAAATACTATCCCATTTCAAACTGGTACGTGCGTATCAGCGATTGTAGCATTCCCGCAGGTCGTTGGTGCTCCACCTTCGCTACGACATCGTCAAATAGGAAGCTACGACGCCACTTGCTTCTTCATTCAGGACCACCAAAAATGCTTCTTCAAGTCTTGATACATCTTCGTAACTCTGGATGAATACTAAAGTTGCTCTTATGCGCGGCAAGTCGAGAATCAACTTCCTCGGCTTCGGATCGTTAGTCACGCACGCTCGGCCATTTGCACCTCGAGATGTCGCCCGCTCAGACGTTGATTTACATCGCTTTCATGCGCTATCAACTGAATCTTCTCTTCGCGAAGCTCGTCATGAACTTCTTTGGTCTCGGATCTCGTCAAATCATTAGAGATGGTAAGCATACCAAATCTCGAACTTCCGGTGAAACTTCGACACTCGACTTCAAGTCTGCGGAACTTCGAGGCATCTCCAACTCCTTGATCATCATTACCGAGGTTAAAGCGCTCTTCTACTAACGCATACGCTACTCACGTTAGCCTTCTGGATGGTATTCCAACGTAAAGTCGTAGTCCTTGAGAAATTTGTCCATCTACGCTGACGCATGTTGAGCTCTTTACGGTCGAGCAGGTACTTCAAGTCTTGTGATCGGCGAAAGCGAAGAGTGCTCCCATAAAGGTAGTGCCTCCATATCTTCAGCCAAGAAAAACCATCACTGCCAGCTCTAAGTCGTGAGTAGGTAGTTCCTCTGCGTGAATCTTAGTTTGTCTTGAAGCATACGCGACCACCTTCCGATGTTGCATCGACGCATCCCAATCCCTGGTGTGACGCATCACAATACACCTCGAAAGGCTCTTCGGTTGAGGCAAAATCAAGACAGGCGCTGTCGTCAAAAGCTCCTTGATCGTTGAAAAGTGGCCCGCACTCCTCGGTCCAGGCAAAGGTTGATCTTTCCTCAACGATCGTGTAAGAGGCGCGATAATCTTCGAGAAACCTTCAATGAATCTTCGGTAATAGCACTGGCTAAAAGCCGACAAAACTCCTGATCTCAGAATCGTCTTGGTGTTCCCACGCTAACACCGCTTCAATCTTAGTTGGATCCTGACTATCCCTTCTTTGGAAATCACGTGACCAAGAAAATTCACCTCTTCAAGCCAAAATTCACACGCCGACGAGGTTGGCATAGAGTTGCTTATCTCGTAATATCTGCGCATTACTCGACATACAGGTGTTCTGCGTGCTCTTCTCGGTTCCTCGAGTAAATCAATATGTCGTCGATGAACACTACAACGAACTGATCCAAAAGCGAATGGAAAATCCTGCTCATGTAGTCCATAAACACACCGGGCGATTAAATGCATCCAAACGGCATCACCAAGTACTTCGTAGTGACCGTATCTAGTCCTGAAAGTCGCTTTTGGCGACATCTTCCTCCTTCACGCGAATCGATGGTAGCCCGACTTCAAGTCTATCTTGGAAAAGATCGCCGCTCCGCGAAGTTGATCCATCAAGTCGTCAATGCGTGGTAACGGATAACGGTTCTTCACGGTAACCTTGTTGAGCTCGCGATAATCCACGCCGATCTTGATCGTCCATCCTTCTTCTTAACTAACAACCTTTGGAGCTCCCCACGGTGACACGCTCGGTCGTATGAATTGCTTCGACTCCAAGTGTTCGATCTGGGACTTGACTCTTTCATCTCGGCGGGAGACATCTGTATGGGCGCTTTGGAAATCGGTCCTGTCCCTGGAATCGGTCGATGGAGAACTTCGACCTCTACGCACTGGGTGGTAACCACAGCACGTCTTCGGGAAAACGTCCTCAAAGTCACACACCACTGGAACATTCTTCACGTCGATCTGTTGGAAAACTCCGAACTAGCGGATACATGTATTCCACTAGTTCCTTCTTTCAAAGAAACTCCAATACATTCGGCAGAAAGATAATTGGAAACTCCAAGGTCTGGAAAAATTACAGTTTTACGGGCACAGTCCAAAAGGACATGGTGGTGTGACAACCAATCCATCCCGAGAATGACATCTAAGCCCTTAAGAGGCAAACAAACCAAATTGACCACAAACTTTCTACTCTGAATAATCACTACACAATTAAGACATGCAGTGTTTGTGACTAAGGTTTTAGCTGCTGGGGTTGTAACTACTAATTTAAACGGTAAAGCGATCACGCAGTCAAAGTTCAAATGGTTCACCTGATCAGAAGAAATAAAGGAATGGGTTGCACCCGAATCAAAAAGAACGGATAAGGATTTACCCTCGATCTCACATTCACCTTGGATAAGATCTTCAGCTCGTTCGGCTTCCTCGCCACTCATGCAGAAAACTCTGCCTTTAGCCACTTGACGCTTCCCTTTGGCCCTTGCCGCAAGCATAGTCGGTTCAGCTTTAGGTGTAGGACAATCCTTGACAAAATGTCCCGGCTTTCCACATCGATAGCAAGAAGTCACCTGCGACAGGTGCCGTCCTCCGCTTCGGTACTGGTCATCGGACGATATTGTCCTGTTGCCGTTCCCCGAGGTCGGTCGTAAGGCTTCTTCTGCGGTTGTTTTCCTTTCGGTGCAAATCTCCGCCCCGCACTGAGAGTCTCACGGTCCACCCACAACAGTCTTCTTCTTGTGGCTTACTCACTCCTTCTACCTCGACACATCGATCAATCGACTCTTGAAGGTTTGGATCCTCAGCGACACCACCAAAGCTTACGAATGTCGAATCTCGATCCAGTTGGAATCTCTCACTCAACCATCTTTGGTCGATTCGATCCGCGAAATGGACTGAAATACCTCATAACGACTTCGAACTTGGCGCATACTCGGACAACTGTCGAGTTGCCTTCTTTATCAGATTGAAGAAATTCTTGCTCCTTCTCGGCTCGTGCGATGATCTGGGAAGTACTTGTCCAAGAACCTTTCACGAAAAAGCTCCCGAGTCATCTCGCGATGTTACGCTATAAATGTTTGCTTCCACTCCTCTCCACCAATACTCTGCGTCTCCTAGCGGTAGAAGTAGGTGGCATAGTCGACCTTCACGTTGTCAGAGACGTGAAGTGCCTCGAAGATCTTCTCGATCTCTTGCATCCAAAGATCGACTTTATCCGGATTTGGCTCAAGTAGAATTTCGGTGGATCATGCGCTTCTGAAGTCGGCCAATCCTGCAGCTTGACATTTAGATTACGCTCGTTCTTTCATTGCTGCGAAGTTCCTGTGAGTTAACGGCCGCCAGTGCATTGAGCCATCGCGTTAGCTGTTGAGTTCGCGGCGGTGATTGTTGAGCCATGGCTGCCGCCATCTCGGTCATAAGCTTGAATTGCTCTTTCCATGTCGGCGTTCTCGGTTTGCGGATGTCGTATTCCTCACGAGGTGGCATTAGATTCCATAAAGTTTAAAACCCCATCGAGAATCTCACAACAAGGATGTGTTAAAACACCTTTGCTTCAATCAAGAAACAGTTCAAACAATTTCTCAAGCAATAAGTGCTTCACTTAATCAAACAAAGAATCAACATATTACAACTAGGTACTGACACACATAACCCGACACGGTGACCGGTCAAATCTCCTATGCGCGGCTCGGTCGAACCGAGCGCTCACGATACCAACCCGGTGTAACGACCGTTTAGGACCGCTACCGAGCTCGATATCTGAGGCTCGAGTTCTGGCTTCGACACACCAAGCTTCAACAAAAACCTATATGAGATGTGTTTTAAAAGCGAAACTCTTGTGCCTTTTAAAAATACGATATATTTTTTATATAAAACCAACTCGTGCACATCGAGTAATTCTGACTTTTGAAACATGGTGCAACTAAGACACAAGACTTAAATTCTAATAAAACATACATGCATAACATACATATATATATCACTAAATAATAATGTATACAAAATCTGAGTAGCAAATGTGCAAAGAAAATACACCTAAGGTATAGCGACTTTAAAGATCAATCATACCTCGGGGGTACTTGGCACTCTCCCACGCAGGGGTGCTCCAAAAGTAAGACCACGATCTACCACTGTAGCAACAAAACAACATCGCCCCAGCTAGTCACGACCTCGAACACAAAAGAAAAACAAATGCAGTCCTCGGAAAAACAAACATTCAACAAACAAACAATCCACGACAGGATAGAGGTCGTCACTCGGGTCCTCGTCGAGCTCCTCCTCGGCATCATCTCTGTCCGAGTTCCTGCGCCCTCGACATCGCCTGGGTAGCAGTCATGGATTGAAGGCACCACGGGAAAGGTCAACTTCTCAACAATACAAGATAAGCTCGACATAAAGAAATAAGCAACACAATAATATATCTCAATCACCACACGTGACTCGACCATCTCACTCTAGACTCGACTCGACTCTTATTAGGAATATCGTCGGCGAGTCCATCCCCAACCGACGTAATAGGTAAGCAGCAGTCCATCCCAAACCGAATTCCATACATTAATCGGCGAGTCCATCCCCAAACCGATAATGCTACAACGCTAGCCAATCCACCATAAACAAAGGGGACCTAGCACCCTCGGTTATACGGGTCCGGCTCAAAAGCGTCATACGACTCCCTAGCTCTCTCACTCGATGATTAGCTCGCCGCATGTCAAAGAGTAACACAACTTACTTGATCACATATCAAATAAAGAGAGCATGCTTAACATGAAGAAACGCACTGACATTTAAGCAATAAAACATTCTGCATGAAGAAACGCATGACGGCAATACACCATTCACAACATATATTCAATCACATATCAAATACATGCAAAAACCCAATCATATCACAACATTCCAATCTCGACACCAATAAAGGAGTCCATACATAAATATAACAATAAAAATAAAGTCTTAATAATGTCTAAGAGTTGCCGCTTGCGCTAGCATACTATGAAAGTATTAATGTGAGCGCCTTACTAGAACTCCAAGTTAATGCTGCTCGAAAACGACCTCGACACAGCTGTCTTCAAATGAGCTCGACAATGACTTCTCTTACTCGATTTCGACACGGCTGTCTTCAATCGACCTCGACACGTACCCTTCTCAGTCGACCTCGACACGTCTGATCCTCGATCTGGATTCTGCTTCCGCGTCCTTGGATTCGCTTTCCCGTACACCTCGATTCGGAAATCACTCGATCTCGGGAATCAGACTTCCTAAAACAAACATAACTCAGATCGATCCATGGGTTCTAATACATCTAGCTCTCATCCCAAACTTAACCACAACCCAGAAAATATAAAACTTCAGAAGCGAATATATTTTTCCTCTAACACAAAGTTAGGGATTTCGATCAAAAAGTTCATGAAAAAGTTATCGATGCTTCAGCGGATAGATCGACAACAACAACAAACGAAGCAACAAACGAAAACAAGAAATCGAAATAAACCAAAAATGAAGAGTTTCTGGGCACTGCCGATTGCAGAAATCAGAGAAAGAAATTTGTTTTACAAGCCCAATTAATCGGTTAGAAAGATAGTTAATATCACGAAGAAGAAAACCCATCAATTTGACATGATTTGGAAGCATAAAACTGGCTAAAAATGGAAGAAGAAATAGCGCTAAGCGATGCCGCAGGAGAAAAGAAAAATATGTTCTTCATACCTCAGCGGTGATCGGCAGAGGCGAGATATGGGTCGAGAAGATGATGATGAACAAAATTGATGAAGAAAGCATGCGAGAATCTCGATGGAACTCACGGTTTAAATCGATGGAAGTTTTGAAGAAAACAACGAAACTCGAAGCGAGAAGGAAGGAAGAAGAAAGAAGAAAAGAGAAAGAATGAGTGTTTGAGGAAAAGCCCGATCGTGGTATACACGGTGGAAGGGCATAATCGTAACTCGGCTATAAGATGCCAATCCCATCAATCATCTACCCGTTTAATCGTTCCTCTCATAATTACCCTCTACTCTTGTCGGTCAGCGGTCTAGAACCGCAGCGGCGAGCGGTCGGCGACAATGTAATTATTACAAACAATATAATAATACTTATTTGAATAACGTTCGAAAGAATACGAGGTGTCATCTCGACACGATGTCGACAAGAGTGCTCGTGCAAGCATCACGAAGGCTCAACACGAGTTCGTGAGCGCGGCCTCCTCGGCTCGACATGCGTCCTCATCATTTCGATGCGCGACTTCATCAACTCGATGCAGCGACTTCATCAACTTCGACACCGACCTCCTCGGCTCCGCGGCCTAGTGCACGTGGTCTCATCGGCTCGACAAATGACCTCGACAAGCGGTCTTGCGCGGGATCTCGACACAAGGTCTTGGTCGAGGTCTCGACACGTCGTCCTAATACGATGTCGATCTCGTCCTCGGGTGTTCTGAGTTGGCTTAGGGTGAGCCAGGATTACGATGTGTGTCGGGCATAGTGGTCCTGAAATTTGAATTCTACGGACGTGGAGGCGCCCGTAGCTTCGGCATCGATCGATAGTGTCCCATACGGTTGCAATGATTACATTTGGGGCGATTCTTAGTGTTGGATGTGGAACCTCGCGCACGCCGATCACATTGTCTTTGGGATGCAAGAAGCGATAGTGTCACCAGTGCGAGAACAGCGGCTTCGAGAATGGATTTCAAAGGGACGAAGAAGAAGCGCGAAGAAGCGGCAGAACATGGTGGGAATAACGGTAGATCCCAAAATCTGATCCACGAATGGCGGTGTACTCTGAGGTAAGCCATAAAGGCCAAGGAGCATAAAGAGTAACCCATTTGCTCAAGTTCCTTCTTCTTCTCATCTGCGGCCAGGCACGCAGGAGGTAGGAGCTCATTAAATTGATGGAGTGCGGCATGAACCACAACCGAGATAAGCGGACATAGGGCCATCCGGTTTCTTTGGTCGATGAGGGTTCCCATCATGAACCACACTATAGTGACGCTTGAATATCGTTGGTGTAGGCGCCTTAGCGACTCCAAACCGATTCACCGCGTGAGATGAGGATAGAAAATCGATTTGATAGTGGGATGAAGTGTGGACTTGATGAGGCGCACGGTGAGCATCAATCTTATCCCATTTCGTATGTTCGGTCAAGATTGACCGCAGTTTGGCCTTTGGTGAGATGGTGTTTATACCCACGACCAATAAGCCATGGCTGAATGTCCGAAGCGAAGTTTCATAGT
The DNA here is from genome assembly GCA_037113605.1 of Calophaca sinica. Classification (NCBI taxonomy): domain Eukaryota; kingdom Viridiplantae; phylum Streptophyta; class Magnoliopsida; order Fabales; family Fabaceae; genus Calophaca; species Calophaca sinica. Next base: position 127,501,601 of record CM073736.1, on the reverse strand, counting down.
TGGAATCGTCTAACTTCTGCTGTAGAGAGGGAGAAGTGACAAAGTTGGGGAACATAGACTTGAAGCATCGGTAGAACTTCGAGAGATGCCATGATTCGATCCTGAGAGAAAATCTGCAAAGAGAGGAGAGAGAGAGAGAGAGAGAATTTGTTTGCCTTTGTAACTTGAGTACTGTAGTCTAAAAGCGGAAAATGAGGCGGATCCTGAACCAGGAGAGGAAGGCGATCTGAGCGGAGCATGAAATAGACCGCCGCGGATGAGCGATGCAGCGTCGTGCGGATGAGCGGTCTGCGTCGTCTGAATGAACAATATCGCCCGTGCGGATGAACAATGGCGATCGTGCGGATGAGCGATGCGCCGGATGAGCAGAAAATCACGGGAATTGGTGACACGGCAATAGGAAGTGGAAGCGGAAAGAAGACCACGGTTTACGAAAAAAATTTACACAAATAGGCGATTGGGTCTAGGGCAAATCTGATTTAGGGTTGTCTCTCTTTAGGCTCACGATACCATGTTAAATGAGAGAATAGAGACATATGTTGAGTAGCAGTGTGTTTCAACTAGACAACGGAGGTTCTTTATATAGGCTTAAAAAGAAATCAAAACAATTAATTACAAGATATCATATTCCTAGTTACATGATATGATTTGCCTATACAATAAATACAAGAATCCTATCTTATTTTCAACACTGTGTGTGATGCATGAATGTGATTGATATTGTGCGACCTGGGCATGTAGCCGAGAATGGTACTTGGTCAATATCGTGTGACCTTGGATGAACTAGGTGAGAATGGTATTCAGCGGAGTGACCTAAGCCAAGTGATGCGAGATGATGAGTGACCTATCTTGAAAGACAAGAATGGTGCTTGGTGGATATCTTGTTTGCGAGGGACCTAGCTTGAGAGGGCAAGGATGTTTCTCACTTGTGTTGTGATGTGAATTCCATAGGGACATTGTGTGATCTGTATGTATGAGATGTGCATCATATCATTGGGAATGTTTATGCGGGCAAAAGCATTGTTGAATTGGGAAGGTGGAGGCCACTTTATGGGGTGGTGAGTGTGTCGTGATCTTGGTGTGGAGGGGTAAAGGTGGGAAAAATCTAGGTGGCTTGGACAAGTTCTCCAATGTTGGGATATGCCATTTGCAACCCATGACTACCATGGCGAGCCACCGAAAATATCGGACTAGTTGAAGTACTATGTATGAGGGCATTCACCAAAAGGCGTTACTTTTCCTTTGCAAGGCGCAAGGCATATGCTCCTAGTTATGCTTTCTGAGTTATTGTGATTTGTACCACATGCATACTAGAGTATGATGAGCATTGCATTGTCATGCATTTATTATGAGGTTGTGTTAATGTTGTTACTCCTAATGTCGTGGTATTGTATTGATCCGAGTTGTTGGTGATGCTATATGGCGTTGCGTTTGTTTTATCTACTTCTACTTACCATGTAATTGATGCATTACGTACTCACCTCTATGTATTCTCTGGTATACTTGTGACATATACGATTGGAGCTTTAATCGGTCGGCGAAGCGGTGATCCGATTAGAGAACCCACTCGTGGATAGCGAGGTGTTGCGTCAATAGCTTTGTTCCTATTTTGGCTTTTGTCTTGTTTTTAATTTGTGTATTTGTTTATGGGATTTGTACTACGCTTATTAGTGTGACATTGGGGATAGAATTATAAAAATTTTATAATTTTTGTGGAGATTTTCAAAAGTGTAAAACCTTCATATTTTTTGAGCGTTAGAGACCTTGATGGCTAAGTTTTAATTTAAAATGTTGGATTTATGTATTGATCTTAGTGTTACAATGTGGTAGTGGTAATCTTAACTATGTGGGAAAGATTGTAAACTGTTTTTTTTTGGGCCAAAAGCTGAACTTAATTATTATTTTCTATGATGAAGGTAATTTAGGGTTAAGGGTATGACAATCATGTTGATGTGATGAAACTTGATGTCACGATCCAACTTTAGACCATGGCGGTGCATAGACAATGCCTTGGCAAGCCACTGTCACTTGTCCTTCATTTTGATCCATCTCGCGCAATCATATTTTTCCCAAATTGTGTTTCATGTGGCTTTTGTAGTACATGTTTACAAATTTTCTCAATTTGTATTTTGAAATTTTGCATCGGTTTCTATGATCAAAATTGGCTTTTGCTTTGGACCCAAAGTTGAATAACTCGTGCATATTGTACTAGAGTTATTTCTCAAGGTTTTGTCTCTTTAGAGATCACTTGTAAGCAAAGTGGTGGTGGCAACGATGACAAAAAAAATTCTCATTCTTCTTAGGATAATGTAAATACATTTTTTTAGCAAAAATTGATATGCAGAGGCATCCTTTGTGGAAAAGCGACATCCCAACAAAGTTGGCACCTCATTACCACCAATCAGCTGACGTACCAATGAATATGTATTAAAAAGAGGAAAAAGCGAGAACAAAAGCAAGGGGGACATAAACCAAAACCCTGCAAAAACATCATTTGAATCGAAAGTTGGGAAGCCCAACTCTGTTCCTAGAAAAGTCATCCACGATACAAGGAGGGATGACATCCCACCAACTAAAACCACTGTAGCGTAAGGCGTGAGATGCAAGCCTATCTGCAAAAAGTTTCCTCACGATAAATATGAGAAATTACAAAATGCATATTTTTAGTCAACTCAATACAATTTTTCCACCTAACTCTAAGGTGCCAAGGAGCAAGACTATGATTTAAAAGCCAAAACCACAAGCATGGAGTCACATTCCGACCAAAAATTGTGCCACCCTCTCCTAGAAGCAATCTCGATGGCCACCATCGCACCAATGAGCTCGGCATGCATAGCAAAAGTAATTCCAAGGTTAAGACCAAAACAGAAGACACTACTATCTGCGAAAATGCCACCACAGGCAATAGACCTAGGAGTACCCAGTTGCTCCATCAGTATTACATTTGATCCAATTGCGAGAGAGGCCACCAACGAACTTCAATGATCTTTGGGGGCCTTAGGGGGCTTCTGATTAGCGAGAAAAATTTCAAGATAACAAAATCACTCATAGAGGGGAAGTAGAGTTGAGGCTAGAGTTACTGTGAGAGCTACACTAGCGAGAAATCAAGTTCTTCGCGACTGAAGAGGAGTGAACACATTATCAAATCTGATTTTGTTACGGCATTGCCAAGTGGTGTAGATAACATTGATGGCGGCGGCAATAACCACATCACGACAATAGGGGACAACCTTCTATCACGGCAGCTCAGGATACTCACGGATGCTAGAGGTGTCGATGTGGAAATTTATAAGCGAGCTAAGCGAGAACCAAAGGCGATGGATGAAGGGGCAATCACAAAACAAATGAGTAGAAGTTTGACCTTTCCACGAGAACGGTGGCGTAACACAACCCCTACTCCATAGGTTGTCATCGGTAGGAAGACGATTATGCAAGATTCTCCAAAGCAAAAGAGATCTAGAAGGAGGAATAGCCTTGTTCCAAATCACCTTGCACCAAGGAGTGGTTTGACCAATGGGATTAAGATGGAGATAGGCATCTTTAAAGGAGAGCTCGCCGAGACCGTTGTTCTCCAAATCAAGGCATCTGCGCATCAAAGAGGAATAGGGACCTCCTTACTTGGCATGAACCAGGCAGGAGCACTTTGTGCTAGCGGTGAGGAATATGCCACGACCATGGTGATGAAGTGACCAACTTTGGCTCGGGTGATCATGCGGTCTGAGAGGAATCTGCAATAAGTCAACCACCGGTTCTTGCGACCGATTGTCGATCCAGAAAAAATATCCTACCGAGCCAAGGCGCCAAGAGATATTGTCTTGAACTAAAGAGATATTAGCCTTGAGTGCATACCAAAGAGAAGAGTTGATATGATAAGATATAAACCTCCTATTCACGCAAGTTCTAGCTTCGAAGAAAGTGAGCCCATTGGTTGTTCGATTGGAAAAAGATTCCAACAAAGCTTCACCATGGATCGTCATTAATTGAGCGAATGGATCTTATACCCGGACCTCCTTCCAAAGTGGGGCTGCAAACCTTGTGCCAACCAGCGGTAACCACTGCAGCTTGTTAACATCACGGCACCAAATGAAATTGCGAATCCATTTGTCAACCAAATTAAGCAAACTGGCCAGCCAAGCATAAACAAGGAAGTTATAGATCATCATACCATGAATTACCGTTTTCACCAATTCAACTCTCCGGCAATGGATAAGAGAGGCCTTCCAAGAAGCAAGCTTGGCTTTAATGCAATGCGCAATAAATTTGAAGATGAATGGCTCTTGGTCTGCCTTTGAAAATGGGAAGGCCGAGATAGATAAAGGGCAGCTGACCAATAGAGAACCCCAATAAATTAGCAATGGTGTGCAGTCTCTGAGGAGTGATGGCACCAATGTAAATACATGTTTATTTGTCACACGATTAATTTGTGCTTGAAGACCTTGATATCCTAAATTCATGTTTAGTAATTAACAAGAAAAAATGAACAAAAAAATTAGTCTAGTCAGAATAGTGAAAGGAAATCAATATCAAAACCATAAGTCCTTAGCAATGGTCGCAAAAAACTTGATAGGCTACCGCAAGTGCACAATTTTATTGCGCAATAAAAAATAACGCTTACAGAGATTTATTATAGATTACCAATTCTTTTTTACTATAGTGATTAGCTAAAATGTTCATAAAATGATAAGTTCTTGAAATTCAAATTGTTTAAAGACTCGGGAAATAAACTCTTGGGATTATGATTCTTCACAACGAGAATAATTAATTCCAAACCAATTTATCTAAAGTTATGAGTGTTGGATACCTGTTAATTAATTCCACAATCATATATACAAATACATAATTTTAGATACCTGTTAAATATATTTTCTTTGTAAGTATTGTGATTGTTAAATATATTTTCTTTGTAAGATTGATCTCGACATGTTGAGGACCAACAGGTTGAGCTTGATCTCGACAGGTGTGAATGGCTGTCGAGATCAACAGCTTCATGTCAAGCTCAACCTGTCGAGACCAAGCTCTTTGACATGAAGCTGTTGATCTCGACAGCCATTCACACCTGTCGAGATCAAGCTCAAGTTGTTGGTCCCCAACCTGTCGAGATCAAGCTCAAGCTGTTGGTGAGAATAGATCCACAATCATATATACAAATACATAATTTTAGATACCTGTTAAATATATTTTCTTTGTAAGTATTGTGATTGTTAAATATATTTTCTTTGTAAGATTGATCTCGACATGTTGAGGACCAACAGGTTGAGCTTGATCTCGACAGGTGTGAATGGCTGTCGAGATCAACAGCTTCATGTCAAGCTCAACCTATCGAGACCAATCTCGAGCTGTCGAGATCAATCTTGATTTCGACATCTTGAGGACCAACAGCTTGAGCTTGATCTCGACAGATTGAGATCAAGCTCAACCTGTCGAGATCAATGCTCCTCAGTTCTCAGATGGAAAAGGCCATACTAACAATGAGGACTCCACAATGAGGACTCGACAATCAGTTCTCAGATGGAAAAGGCCATACTGACAATGAGGACTCGACAATGAGGACTCGACAATCAGTTCTCAGATGGAAAAGGCCATACTAACAATGAGGACTCGGCGGCAGGCTTGATCTCGGCGGCTCGAGATCAAGCTCAACCCGGTCGAGACCAAGCTTCGACTGTCGAGATCAATTGAGATCAAGCTCAACTGCCGAGATCAATGCTCCTCGGTTCTCGGATGGAAAACGCCATCGCGACAATGAGGACTCGACAATGAGGACTTCGACAATCGGTTCTCGGATGGAAAAGGCCTTACTAACAATGAGGACTCGGCGGCAGAGCTTGATCTCGGCGGCTCGAGTTCAAGCTCCACTGCCGAGATCAAGCTTGATTTCGGCGGGTTGAGGACCAACGGCTGAGCTTGATCTCGCCAGGTGTGAATAGATGTCGAGATCAAGTGCTTCATGTCAAGCTCAACCCGCCGAGATCAAGCTCAACTGTCGAGATGAAGCTTGATCTCGGCGGTATGAATGGTCTGTCCGACATCAGCGACTTCATGTCAAGCTCAACACAGCCGAGACCAAGCTCGGCTGCCGAGATCAAACTTGATTTCGACATCTTGGGACCAGCGGCGAGCTTGATCTCGTCAGGTGTGAATGGCTGTCGAGATCAACAGCTTCATGTCAAGCTCAACCTGTCGAGACCAAGCTCTTTGACATGAAGCTGTTGATCTCGACAGCCATTCAAACCTGTCGAGATCAAGCTCAAGTTGTTGGTCCCCAACCTGTCGAGATCAAGCTCAAGCTGTTGGTGAGAATAGATCCACAATCATATATGCTGGTCCTCGATAGGTGTGAAAGGATGTCGAGATCAACAGCTTCATGTCATGCTCAACCTGTCGAGATCAAGCTCAACCTGTCGAGATGAAGCTTGATTTCGACATGTTGAGGACCAACAGCTTGAGCTTGATCTCGACAGGTTGGGGACCAACAGCTTGAGCTTGATCTCGACAGGTGTGAATGGCTGTCGAGATCAACAGCTTCATGTCAATCTCAACCTGTCGAGACCAAGCTCTTTGACATGGACTTTAATGGGATAGTGGGTTGATTGTAACCACAAAATGGACCACATTCTAAAACTGTTTTTCCCTAAAAACCAACAAGCTTTATCTAATCCAAAAACCGAGCTAATCCAAAACAGTTAACTCTATAATTCTCCCACATGGTCCATTTAATCCATTATCAATCATAACAAGAAACTAAATATACGCGAGGACAAGTCGCGTTGGGAGAAGGAAAGTCGTGGTCCAGCAAAGAGGTATGACGGGTTTTGGGTTCAGAAACCAAAGTTCTTGAAAAAAAGGATTGGAGGGATGGTGCACTACGGGGAGTTAAAAAAAATTATGACGGCCGCAAACCCTCTGCTAGGTTTCACGAAACAACAGGGGGAAACTTCGAAGGAGGAAGAAGATTTGAAAGCAAGAAGTTCAAAAAAGGTGAAGGAAGGTAACCACGCATTCACGGGGCGGACATGCGGGCCCTTTGGTCTCACGATGGAATAGTAGAGACGCATGCTAAGAGTTACAAAGATTCGGTGGTGGGGGAAGGTAAGGAGGACTCGGATGAGGAGGAGATTGGTGGAGAGGAGGATGATGAGTTTGAAGGGTTGAAGGTGATAGAACAAATGCTAGGGAAATATGAGTGCCCTAAATTTGTGATGTCAGAGAAGGAGAAGAAGCGCATCCACAGGCCATGGAGGAATGGTGTTATTGTGAAACTCTTGGGAAGGAAGATTGGTTACAAGGCCCTAGAAACCAGGTTGAAGCAAATGTGGGTTAAGAGTGGAATTATCAACATGATAGACTTGGGCAATGATTACTTCCTTGTCAGATTTTCTAACGAGGGAGGATCAACGGCATGCCTTGTTGGAGGGCCTTGGTTGATCTACGACCATTACCTTCTTGTCGAGAGTGGAGTCAGAACTTCAAGTCTTCCGGCCAGTTCCATAGAGAGCCTCGGTGTGGGTGAGAATATCAGAATTTGGGTTGAGTATTATGACCCCAAGATTCTTTGTTTCATTGGCAACAGGATTGGGAAAACTGTGAAGGTGGATAAGAACACAATGCACCAGGAGAGAGGGAAATATGCAAGGATATGTGTGGAGGTGGACTTATCGAAGCCACTTCTGGCTATTTGCGAGGTGGAGGAAAGCTATTACAAGTTGGAATATGAAGGTTTACACCTTCTGTGCCTATCTTGCGGTAAATTTGGCCACTTTCGAGAGGGTTGCCCGGATAAGCCAGTGGAAGTAGAGGGTGAGAAAGAAGGAGACAAATACCCAGGAGGTGAGGTGGGGACGCAGGATCCAAGTCTATGGACGGTGGTGCAAAAACAAAGACGACCACGGCGGAACAAGGAGCAGGTGGTGGTGCATAACGGCGGCCACAAAGGACCTGCAAACCCTAGTGATGCTTCTCCGGCGGCAGTTAAGGGCCATGCATCAGTTTCGGGATCCAGATATGGAGCATTAATTGATAATGAAACGGAATTGGAAGGAGACAAGCAGGGCAATCAATCAGTGGATCTAACCGTTATCACGACGTCGAGGTAGAGAATCAGTTGGAGAAGGAATTAAATGAGAAATTAGTGGTCCATGCAAGAGATTTGGGGACCAACAAAAAAGGAAAGTCAATCGTTGTGGCTACTAAAAAGGGCAGAGGTGTGGTTGGGCTACGTAAATCAAGTCTCCCTTCTACAAAAAAATCTGCAGGATTGGTGAGGACATCTGTGGGAGCTGGTAAGACCACACGTGGGCCACGGAGCGATTTATTAGGTGCTTTTACGAGAAATCCTGGAGAGACAATCAAGCAAATCTTGAACCCAAATCACTTGGAGGATTATTTTGCACGTACAGTAAATAGGAGAGACGAAGAGACAGACAGAATTAGTGACCAAGTGACTAAGGCTGGGCCGAGCGGTACAAGTGCTAACATCGGTGGTATCAGGATAATAAATGGGCCGAATAAGTCTCAACATGGGCCCAACGTTAATGAGAGTGGTTTGGGCCAAAGTGGCCACGAGTTTGCCCACTCCACTCGACCTCCAGACCCTTTATTGGACCACCAATTGCAACGCCCAGCTCCTGCCCCAAAGGTGAGTCGGCAGCCTATGCCTTCTTTGAATGGGGCAGCCAATCAGCTACAACGTGAAGAACTCAGCATGCACAACGCTGAGGATGAAATGGAGGTAGTGGTCGAGACCCCTGGTCTTAACCAGGTTTAACCTCTAGTGTTCTCTTGGGGCTTTTCCTTCTATTATTTGTTTATTGATGTTAAACAAAATTCTGGTTTGGAATTGCCGGGGTGCAGCTAGTAAAGATTTTTACAGAAATTGCAAGCAGTACTTGGATGTTCATCATCCAGAAGTCCTAGTGATTATGGAGACAAGAATTAACCCACTTACCCTTAAGAGGACTTTTAAACTCTTAAGCTTTGATGGTTTTCTAGCCTCTATTGGCAGTGGTTTTGCAGGTGGAATAATTACAGCCTAGAAGTCGCACCTTGTAACGACCCGTTTCCGGACCGCTACCGAGCTCAACATACCGAGCTCGAGTTACCGAGCTCAACACACCGAGCTCAACTAAACCTGTATGAGATGTGTTTTAAAACGGTACTCTTGTGCCTTTTAAAAGTACGATCTATTATTATTTTTATAAAACCAACTCAAATTGCACATCGAGTAATTCTGACTTTTGAAACATGGTACAACTAAGACACAAGACTTAAATTCTAATAAAACATACATGCATAACATACATATATATATCCCTCGAAATAATAATGTATACAAAAATACTGAGTAGCAAATGTACAAAGAAAATACACCTAAGGTATAGCGACTTCAAAGAAGCAATCATACCACAGGGGGTACTTAAGGCAGAACACCCACGCAGTTGCTCCAAAAGTAAGACCACCAGTCTACCCTGAAACGACAAAACAATACTGCCCAAACTGGTCACGACATCCTATACACAAAACATAGATAAAACAAATCACGACAAGTAGAGGTCGTCACCCTGATCCTCGTCGAGCTCCTCCTCGGCATCATCTGCTGTTGAGTTCCCTGCGCCCTCGACATCGCCTGGGTAACCGTCATGGATTGAAGGCACCACGGGAAAGGGTCAACTTCTCAACAATACAAGATAAGCCGCGGCATAAAGAAATAAGCAAGCGACAAAAGTATAACATTCACCAGCGTGACTCGACCATCTCACTCTAACTCGACACAACTAGCGATCCATTTTCTCTCGACTCGACAATTTTTCCGGAATGCACCGCGCCGTCTGGGTATGTCGGAAGGTCGGCCAAGCCTTGGGATCCTCGCTCTCCCTAGGGCGGTCAACTCAGGTCCCATAGCATGGCGGCGTCTAGTCAATCTCCGTAAACAAAGGGACCTAGCACTTTAGTTATCCGGGTCACGGCTCAAAAGCGTCATACGACTCACCTAGCTCGCTCACTCGATGAACAATTAGCGCATCACGATATTCAAAGAGTTAAACACAAGATATTCAACCGCATGTCAAATAAAAAGAGCAAGCTCGACATGAAGAAGCGCAATTCAACATGCGATTACACAATTCACGATATATTCAATCACATATTAAATACATGCAAAAACCCAATCATATCACATTTCAAGCTCGACACCAATCAAGGAATCCATACACAATAACATATAAAATAAAGTCTTAATAATGTCTAAAAGCTGCCCTTACCGAACTCCAAGCTAATCTTTGCTCGACAACGACCTCGACACGTTTGTCTTCAAGTGAGGCTCGACAGCGACTTCTCTTACTCGATCTCGACACGGTTTGTCTTCAACGAGCTCGAATAGCGACCGACCGTGCCAGTCCTCAATCGACCTCGACACGTACACTTCTCGGTCGACCTCGACACGCGTCTGATTCTCGATCCGGATCCCACTTTGCTTCCACGTCCTCGGATTCGCTCTCCGTACACCTCGAATCGAAATCACACGATCTCGGGAATCGGACTTCCTAAAACAAGCACAACTTCGATTCGATCTATGGGTTCTAATACACTTAGCTCTCATCCCAAACTTAACCACAACCCGAGAAAAATATAAAAACTCAAGAACTTAAATATATTTTTCCTCTAACACAAAGTTAGGGTTTCGATCAAAGTTCATGAAAAGGCTATCGATGCTACACGGATAGATCGACAACAACAACAACCGAAGCAACAAGCGAAAAACAAGAAATCGAAACAACCAAAAGAAAGGGTTTTACGGAGCGCGCTATTGCGAGAAATCGAGAGAAAGAAATTTGTTTTACAAGCTCAAATAATCGGTTAGAAAGATCGGTCATGTCATGGAGAAGAAAACCCATCAGTTTGACATGATTTGGAAGCATAGAACTAGCTAAAATGGAAGGAAGAAATAGCGCTAAACAGTAGCACGAAGGAAGGAAAATCTGTTTTTCATACCTCAGATGGTGGTCGAGATGGTGAGATATAGGTCGAGAAGATGATGAGGAACAAGATTGATGAAGAAAGTTGATGCAGAATCTCGATGGAACTTCAAGGTTCTTCGATGGAGATTTTGGAGAAAAACAAGGAACTTCGAGCGAGAAGGAAGGAAAAAGAAAGAAGAAAAGAGAAATGAGTATACGAGGGGAACCGATCGTGGTATACAGCTGGTGAGAGAAGGGCATAATCGTAACTTCAGTTATGAGATGCCAATCCCATCAGTCAATCTACCCATCTAATCGCTCCTCTCTCATAATTACCCTCTACTCTATCGGTCAAAGATCTAGACACAGCGACGAGAACTGCACGCCGACAATATAATTATTACAAACAAAATAATCATAACGCTGAATAACGTTCGTAAGAATACGAGTGTCATCATCTCGACACGATGTCGACCAAGGGTGCTCGTGCAAGCGCACAAGGCTCTAACACGAGTTCGTGCACGCGGCCTCCTCAGTTCGACATGCGACCTCCTCATTTCGATGCAGCGACTTCATCAGCTCGACACGCGACCTCCTCAGCTCAGCAGCTAGTGCACGCGGTCTCCTCAGCTCGGCAAATGACCTCGGCACGCGATCTTGGCACGGGATCTCGACACAAGGTCTTGGTACGAGGTCTCGACACGAGATCTCGACGCGAGGTCTCGATCCGGCGTCTGTCACGAGGTCGCTCTCCTCCTCAGTTGTTCCAGTCTCCCCCTCTAAAAAACTTTCGTCCTCGCAATTGCAAATAAGTTCCTTACCTCGGAAAATCTCAGGGTACTGAGCCTTCATTTTCTCCTCCAGCTCCCAAGTCGCATCTCCCGTCTTCTGATCCCACACAACTTTGACGAGTTGAATCTCTTTGTTCCGCAACTGTTTGGCTTTCCGATCAACGATCCTTGCTGGTAATGCTTCGAAAGATAAGTCGTCTCTCAGTTGTATCACATCCGGTTCGATGACATGAGAGGGGTCGGCAATATACTTCCGCAACTGTGAGACGTGGAAGACGTCGTGAATGTTCGACAAGAATGGTGGCAAGGCAATCTGATATGCCACTGGACCAATACGACGAAGAATCTGATAAGGTCCAATGAATTTAGGGGTAAGTTTCTTGGATTTGATCGCTCGACCAACTCCAGTAGTGGGGGTGACTCTAAGAAATACATGTTCTCCTTCCTCGAACTCGAGTGGTCGACGTCGTTGGTGCGCATAACTCTTACATCGACTTTGAGGCGTTCGCATCCTATCTACGATCAAGCGAATCTTCTCGGTAGTCTGTTGGATCATATCTGGTCCCACAATGTGAGCGGCATTCGCCGATCCTGGTACCAACAAAGAGGCGTCGACATTTACGTCCATCTGATTGCTTCAAAGGTGCCATTCCAATACTCGCATGGAAGCGTTATTGTAGGTGAACTCCACCAATGGTAAGGCGTTGTCCCAACTTCCTAGGTGATCTAACGTGCAAGCTCGCAACAAATCCTCAAGTGATTGGATCGTTCTCTCGGTCGGCCGTCGATGCAGGGATGATATGCCGAGCTAAGCCTGAGCTCGGTTCCCATCGCTCCTTGTAATTCCCTCCAAAAATGAGGCGTGAACTTCGGATCTCGGTCGACACGATCGAAGGGTATTCCATGAAGTCGTACTATCTCGCGATGTAGATCTCGGTCGACTTTTCCACGTTGTATGTCGACCTCCTTTGGTAAGAAATGGCAGATTTGGTCAATCGGTCGACGATCACCCAAATCGAATCATTCTTCTTCTGCGTCTTCGGCAAACCTACAGCGAAATCCATGAAAATACTATCCCATTTCCAAACTGGTACGTCAGCGATTGTAGCATTCCGCGGTCGTTGGTGCTCCACCGCCGGCTTTACGACCGTTAAACCGCGAAGCTACGTGCTCGGCCACTTGCTTCTTCATTCAGGACCACCAAAAATGTTTCTTCAAGTCTTGATACATCTTCGTAACTCCTGGGTGAATACTAAAGTTGCTCTTATGCGCTTCGTCCGAGTATTAACTTTCTCGGCTCGGCTCACGTTAGGTACACATACTCGGCCATTGCATCTCAAGAGGTCGTCCGCTCAGACTTGGAATTCGTCGCCTTCCCTTGCACCTTTATCGGCTGAATCTTCTCTTGCCAGGGCTCGTCATGAACTTCTTTGGTCTCGGATCTCGTCCAACAATCTGTTAGAAATGGTAAGCATACCAAATCTCGACTTCCGGTGAAACCGACACTTTCGACTTCAAGTCTCGGAACTTCTCGAGCATCTCCAACTCCTTGATCATCATTGCCGAGGTTAGAGCGCTCTTCTGCGCTCAATGCATCCGCTACTACGTTAGCCTTACGGGATGGTATTCCAACGTAAAGTCGTAGTCCTTGAAATTACATCCATCTTGGCCGACGTATGTTGAGCTCTTTCACGGTCGAACAGTACTTCAAGCTCTTGTGATCGCTGAAAGCGATGAAGTGCTCCCATAAAGGTAGTGCCTCCATATCTTCAACACAAAAACTACTGCTGCCAGCTCCAAGTCCTGAGTAGGGTAGGTCCTCTCGTGAATGTTAAGCTGTCTAGAAGCATACGCGAGCACCCTCCGATGTTGCATCAAGTACGCATCCCAATCCCTGGTGTGACGCATCACAATACACCTCGAAAGGCTCTTACGGTTGAGGCAAAATCGGCACAGCGCTGTCGTCAAAAGCTCCTTGATCTTTGAAAACTGGCTTCACACTCCTCGGTCCAGGCAAAAGGTTGATCCTTCCTCGTTAGTCGGGTAAGAGGCGCGACAATCTTCGAGAAACCTTCAATGAATCTTCGGTAATATCCTGCTAAGCCGACAAAACTCCTGATCTCGGTAACCGTCTTCGGCTGTTCCCACGCTAGCACCGCCTCAATCTTAGTTGGATCCATAACTATCCCTTCTTTGGAAATCACGTGACCAAGAAAATTCACCTCTTCAAGCCAAAATTCACACTTCGACAGGTTGGCATAGAGTTGCTTATCTCGTAATATCTGCAGTACTCGACATAAGTGTTCTTCGTGCTCTTCTCGGTTCCTCGAGTAGATCAGTATGTCGTCGATGAACACTACAACAAACTGATCCAAGAACGAATGGAAAATCCTGTTCATGTAGTCCATAAACACAATTTGGCGCATTCGTCGCTCAAGCGGCATCACCAAGTACTCGTAGTGACCGTATCTAGTCCTGAAAATTGTTTTGGGAACATCTTCCTCCTTCACGCGAATCTTATGGTAGCCCGACTTCAAGTCTATCTTGGAAAAGATCGCCGCTCACGAAGTTGATCCATCAAGTCGTCAATGCGTGGTAGTAACGGATAACGGTTCTTCTGAGAGCCTTGTTGAGCTCGCGGTAGTCCACGCCTGACCTTGATCGTCCATCCTTCTTCTTAACCAACAACACCTTTGGAGCTCCCCACGGTGACACGCTCGGTCGTATAAATTGCTTTGACTCCAAGTGTTCGATCCGGGACTTGAGTTCTTTCATCTCGGCGGGAGACATCACGTATGGCGTTTTGGAAATCGGTCCCGTTCCTGGAATCGGTCGATGGAGAACTCGACCTCTCGCCTGGTGGTAACCTGGCGCGTCTTCGGGAAAAAGCGTCTTCAAAGTCACACACCACTGGTACATTCTTCACGTCGATCTGTTTGGAAAACTTCAACTAGCGGATACATGTATTCCCTAGTTCCTTCTTTCAAAGAAACTCCGTCGTTCAGAAAGATAATCGGAGACTCCAAGGTCTGGAAAAATTACAGATTTCACGGGCACGGTCCAAGAGGACATGGTGGTGTGACAACCAATCCATCCCGAGGATGACATCTAAGCCCTTAAGAGGCAAAGCAAACCAAATTGACCACAAACTTTCTACTCTGAATAACCACTACACAATCAAGACATGCGATGTTTGTGACTAAGGTTTTAGCTTGTTTGGGGTTGTAACTACCAATTTGAGCAGTAAAGCGATCCGCAGTCAAGTTCAAATGGTTCACACAATCAGAAGAAATAAAGGAATGGGTTGCACCCGAATCAAAAAGAACGGATAAGGATTTACCCTCTATCTCACATTCACCTTGAATAAGATCTTCAGCTCGTTCTGCTTCCTCGCCACTCATGCAGAAGACTCTGCCTTTCGCTACCTGACGCTTCCCTTTGGCCTTTGCCGCAAGCATCGTCGGTTCAGCTTTAGGTGTGGGACAATCCTTGACAAAATGCCCTGGCTTCTTACAGTTGTAACACACCTCCTCCTTCTGAGTACAGTTACTCGCGTAATGTCCTGGCTTCCCACAGCGATAGCAAGTCACCTCGACACCGGTCTGACCTCCACTCCTCGCTCCCTGGGTCATCGGACGATACTGTCCCCTGCTGTCGTTCCCCTGAGGTCGGTTGTAAGGCTTCTTCTGCAGTTGTTTTCCTTTCTGTGTAAACCTCTGCCCCGCACTCTGGGGTCTCACCGGCCCGCCTACAACAGTCTTCTTCTTGTGGCTTCTCACTCCTTCTACCTCGACACAGCGATCAATCAGCTCTTGGAGGTTTCTGATCCTCAGCGACACCACTGACTTCTGAATGTCAAATCTCAGACCCCGTTGGAATCTCTCACTTAACCATCTTTGGTCAACTCGATCACGAAATGGGTGAAATACCTGCCAGCTGACTTCGAACTTGGCTGCATACTCGGACCTTTGTCGAGCTACCTTCTTTGCAATTGAAGAAACTATTGCTCCTTCTCGGCTCGTGCAGTATCTGGGAAGTACTTGTCCAAGAACCTTTCATGAAAAAGCTCCCAGGTCATCTCGCGACGTTCCGCTATAAATGTTTGCTTCACTCCTCTCCACCAATACTCTGCGTCTCCTAGCAGTAAGTAGGTGGCATAGTCGACCTTCACGTTGTCCGGGCAATGAAGTGCCTCGAAGATCTTCTCGATCTCTTGCATCCAAAGATCAGCTTTATCTGGGTTTGGCTCACCATAGAACTTCGGTGGATCATGCTTCCTGAAGTCTGCTAATCCTCTAGCTTCAGCATTTCGCTCTGCTTTCGTTCTTTGTTCTTTGTAAGTTCTCTTTGGGTTAACATTTGCCGTCTGTTGAGCCATCGCGTTAGCTGTTGAGTTCTGGCCGGTGATTCTTTGAGCCATGGCTGCCGCCATCTCGGTCATAAGCTTGAATTGCTCGTTCCATGTCGGCGTTCTCGGTTGCGGTATCGTATTCCTCTGAGGTGGCATTAGATTCCACAAAGTTCAAAACCTGTCGAGAATCTCACAACAAGGATGTGTTAAAACACCTTGCTTCAATCAAGAAGCTTGATTCAAACAATTTTTCAAGCAATAAGTGCTTCACTTAATCAAGCGACAATCAACATAGTACAATTAGGTACCCAACACATATATATAAATCCGAAACCACGGTGACCGGTCAAATCTCCTATGCGGCTCGGTCGAGCCGAGCGCTCGATACCAACAATGTAACGACCCGTTTCCGGACCGCTACAGAGCTCAACATACCGAGCTCGAGTTACCGAGCTCAACACACCGAGCTCAACTAAACCTGTATGAGATGTGTTTTAAAACGGTACTCTTGTGCCTTTTAAAAGTACGATCTATTATTATTTTTATAAAACCAACTCGTGCACATCAGAGTAATTACAGCTTTTCGAAACATGGTGTGTAACGACCCGTTTCCGGACCGCTACCGAGCTCAATATACCGAGCTCGAGTTACCGAGCTCAACACACCAAGCTCAAATTAAACCTATATGAGATGTGTTTTTAAAAACAAAACTCTTGTGCCTTTTAAAAATACGATATATTTTTTTTTATAAAATCAACTCGTGCACATCAGAGTAATTACAGCTTTTCGAAACATGGTGCAACTAAGACACAAGACTTAAATTCAAATAAAACATACATGCATAACATACACATATATATATCACTCGAAATAATAGTGTATACAAAATACAGAATAGCAAATGTGTAAAGAAAATACACCTAAGGTACGACAACTTCAAAAGAGTAATCATACCCTGGGGTACTTAAGCGAGACTCCCACGCAGGCTGCTCCAAAAGTAAGACCACCAGTCTACCTGTAAGCAATAAAACAACATCGCCCAAACTGGTCACGACCTCGAACACAAAAGAAAAACAAATGCGATTACTCGGAAAAACAAACATCCAACAAATAAACAATCCACGGCGGATAGAGGTCGTCACTCGGGTCCTCGTCGAGCTCCTCCTCGGCATCGTCTCTTTGCCGAGTTACTGCGCCCTCGACATCGCCTGGGTAACCGTCATGGATTGAAGGCACCACGGGAAAGGTCAACTTCTCAACAAGTTAAGATAAGCTCGACATAAAAATATAAGCAAGCGACAAAGTATAACAATCACGGCGTGACTCGACCATCTCACTCTAACTCGACACAACTCACAAATCCATTTTCTCTCGACTCGACAATTTTACGGAATGCACACGCTGCATCAGTATGTCGGAAAGTCCAGTAAAGCCTTGGGATCTCGCTCTCCCTAGGGCGATCGGCTCAGGTCGTGGCGTGGCGGCGTCTAGTCAATCTCCAGTAAACAAAAAGGGACCTAGCACCCTCGATTATCCGGGTCACGGCTCAAAAGCGTCATACGACTCACCTAGCTCGCTCACTCAATGAACAATTAGCGCGTCGATATTCAAGGAGTTAAACACAAAATATTCAACCGCATGTCAAATAAAAGAGCAAGCTCGACATGAAGAAACGCAATTTCAACATGCAATTACACAATTCACGACATATATTCAATCACATATTAAATACATGCAAAACTTCAATCATATCACAACATTTCATCTCGACACAAATCGATGAAATCCATACACAATAACATAACCACGTAGAATATGAAATGCCCTTACGCTAGCATACTACGAAAGTAATAATGTGAAGCGCCCGTACCGAACTCCAAGTTAATGCTGCTCGGCAACGATCTCGACACATGTGGCTTCAAAGAGCTCGAGAACGATTTCTCTTACTCGATCTCGACACGTTGTCTTCAACGAACTTCGACAACGACCCGACACGTACGCTTCTCAGTCGACCTCGACACGTACAGTCCTCGATCTGGATTCTGCTGCTTCCGCGTCCTTGGATTCGCTTTCCCGTACACCTCGATTCGGAAATCACTCGATCTCGGGAATCAGACTTCCTAAAACAAACATAACTCAGATCGATCTATAGGTTCCAATACATCTAGCTCTCTCTTCCCCAAACTCAACCACAACCCAGAAAATATGAAACTCAAGAACTGAAATATATTTTTCCTCTAACACAAAGTTAGGGATTTCGATCAAAATTCATGAAGTTATCTGATGCTTCACAGAAAGATCGACAACAACAATAATCAGAAGCAACGAATGAAAATCAAGAAATCGAAACGAACCAAAAATGGAGGTTTCTGGGCACTGCCGATTGCAGAAAAACAGAGGAAGAAATTTGTTTTAAAAGCCCAATTAAACGGTTAAAAAGATAGGTAATATCGTGAATAAGAAAACCCATCAATTTGACATGATTTGGAAGCATAAAACTGGTTAAAAATGGAAGAAGAATTAGCGCTAAACAGTAGCACAAATGAAAGAAAATCTGTTCTTCATACCTCAACGGTGATGGTCGATCAGACGAGATATGGGTCAAGAAGTTGATGATGAACAAAATTGATGAAGAAAGCTTGTGCAGAATCTCGCTGGAACTCACGGTTTCGTCGATGAAGATTTTTAAGGAAACAACGAAACACAGAGCAGAAGGAAGGAAGAAGAAAGAAGAAAAGAGAAATGAGTGAAACGGTCGTGGTATCTGGTGGCGAGATAGGGGTATAAACGTAACTCGGCTAAAAGATGCCAATCCCATCAATCATCTACCCGTTAACTCGTTCCTCTCATGATTACCCTCTACTGCGTCGGTCAGCGACAAGCCGAGCAATGTAATAATTACAAACAATATAATAATAGCGCTGAGTAACGCTCGAAATAATACGAGGTGTCATCTCGACACGATGTCGACAAGAGTGCTCGTGCAAGCGCACAAAGTTCTAACACGAGTTCGTGAACGCGGTCTCCTCGGCTCGACTTGCGTCCTCATCATTTCGATGCAGCGACTTCATCAACTCGACACCCGACCTCCTCGGCTCGGCTGACTAGTGCACGTGGTCTCATCACCGACAAAGATCTCAAGAACGATCTAGTCACGGGACCTCGAAACAAGGTCTTGGTCGAGGTCTCGATCGGTCGTCCTATTACGATGTCGATCTCGTCCTCAGGTGTTACAATCTCTCCTCTAAAAAATTTAGTCCTCGAAATTTCAAATAAGGTTCTTACCTCGGAAAAGTTCGAGTCTTGAATCTTCATCTTCTCCTCCAGCTCCCAAGTCGCATCTCCCGTCTTCGATCCCACACAACCTTGACAAGTTGGATCTCTTTGTTCATAGCTTGTTTGGCTTTCCGATCAACGATCCTTGCTGGTGGCGCTTCAAAGATAGGTCGTCCTTCAGTTGAATCTCATCCGGTTCGATGACATGAGAAGGGTCGGAAACATACTTCGCAATTGTGAGGCGTGAAAGGCGTCGTGGATGTTCGACAAGAATGGTTGCAATGCAATCGATATGCCAGCTGGACCAATACGACGAAGAATGCGGTAAGGTCCAATGAATTTAGGGTAAGTTTCTTGGATTTGATCGCTCGACCAACTCGATGAGTGGGGGTGACTCTAAGAAATACATGTTCTCCTTCCTCGAACTCGAGTGGTCGGCGTCGTTGGTGCGCATAACTCTTACGTCGACTTTGAGATGTTCGCATCCGATCTCGATCAAGCGGATCTTCTCGGTAGTCCGCTGGATCATATCTGGTCCTCTGACGATTCGCTCGCCGATCTGGTACCAACAAAGAGGCGTCGACATTTCCGATCCATACGGTAGCTTCAAAGGTGCCATTCCAATACTCGCATGGAAGCTGTTGTTGTATGTGAACTCCACCAATGGTAAGGCGTCGTCCCAACTTCCTCGGTGATCTAACGTACAAACCGCAACAAATCTTCAAGCGATTGGATCGTTCTCTCGGTCGACCGTCGATGCGTGGATGATATGCCGAGCTAAGCTTTGAGCTCGGTTCCCATCGCTCCTTGCAATTCCTCCAAAAATGAGGCGTGAACCGGATCTCGGTCCGACACGATCGAAGAGGGTATTCCATGAAGTCGTACTATCTCGCGATGTAGATCTCGGTCGGCTTTTTCCACGTTGTATGTCGACCACTGGCAAGAAATGGCAGATTTGGTCAATCGGTCAGCGATCACCCAAATCGAATCATTCTTCTTCTGCGTCTTCGGCAAACCTACAACGAAGTCCATGGAAATCTTGTCCCATTTCCATACCGCACGTCAGCGATTGTAGCATTCTGGCAGTCGTTGGTGCTCCACCTTCGCTTCGACACGCCAAACATGAAGCTACGTGCTCGCCACTTGCTTCTTCATTAGGACCACCAAAAATGCTTCTTCAAGTCTTGATACATCTTCGTAACTTTCGGGATGAATACTAAAGTTGCTCTTATGCGCCGTCGAGAATCAACTTCCTCGGCTTCGGATCGTTAGGCACGCACACTCGGCCATTGCACCTCAAGATGTCGTCCGCTCCGACCTGAAATTACATCGCCTTCCACTTGCGCTATCAACTGAATCTTCTCTTGCGAAGCTCGTCATGAACTTGCTGGTCTCGGATCTCGTCCAACAATCTGTTAGAAATGGTAAGCATACCAAATCTCGGCTTCAGGTGAAACTTCGACACTCGACTTCAAATCTCGGAACTTCTCGAGCATCTCCAACTCCTTGATCATCATTACCGAGGTTAAAACGCTCTTCTGCTCCAGCGCATGCGCTACTACGTTAGCCTTAGGGATGGTATTCCAACGTAAAGTCGTAGTCGCCGAAATTACGTCCATCTACGTTGGCGCATGTTGAGCTCATACGGTCGAACGGTACTTCAAGCTCTTGTGATCGCTGAAAGCGATGAAGAGTGCTCCCGTAAAGGTAGTGCCTCCATATCTTCGCAAAAAACTCTGGCGCTAGCTCCAAGTCGTGAGTAGGGTAGTTCCTCTCGTGAATCTTGAGCTGTCTCGAAGCATACGCGACCACCTTCCGATGTTGCATCAGCACGTATCCCAATCCCTGGTGTGACGCATCACAATACACCTCGAAAGGCTCTTCGGTTTGAGGCAAAATCAGCACAGGCGCTGTCGTCAAAAGCTCCTTCACGCGAATCTGGTGGTAGCCCGACTTCAAGTCTATCTTGGAAAAGATCGCCGCTCCACGAAGTTGGTCCATCAAGTCGTCAATACGTGGCAACGGATAACGGTTCTTCACGGTAACCTTGTTGAGTTCGCGATAGTCCACGCACAGCCTTGATCGTCCATCCTTCTTCTTAACCAACAACACTGGAGCTCCCCACGGTGACACGCTCGGTCGTATGAATTGCTTCGACTCCAAGTGTTCGACACGGGACTTGACTCTTTCATCTCGGCAGGAGACATCACATGCGGCGCTTTGGAAATCGGTCCTGTTCCTGGAATCAGTCGATGGAGAACTCGACCTCTCGTCTTGGTGGTAATCCCGCACGTCTTGAAAACGCGTCCTCAAAATCACACACCTTTGGAACATTCTTCACGTCGATCTGTTTGG
This sequence comes from Calophaca sinica, assembly GCA_037113605.1. Classification (NCBI taxonomy): domain Eukaryota; kingdom Viridiplantae; phylum Streptophyta; class Magnoliopsida; order Fabales; family Fabaceae; genus Calophaca; species Calophaca sinica. The sequence goes on along the minus strand of CM073736.1, from coordinate 127,479,876 downwards.
AAAACTTCCGAACTAGCTAGATACATGTATTCCCTAGTTCCTTCTTTCAAAGAAACTCCAATACGTTCGGCGAGAAAGATAATTGGAGACTCCAAGGTCCGGAAAAATTACAGTTTACGCACACGATCCAAAAGGACATGGTGGTGTGACAACCAATCCATCCCGAGGATAACATCTAAGCCCTTAAGAGGCAAACAAACCAAATTGATCACAAACTTTCTACTACGAATAATCACTACACAATTAAGACATGCGGTGTTTGTGACTAAGGTTTTAGCATTTGGGTTGTAACTACTAATTTAAACGGTAAAGCGATCCGCAGTCAAGCTCAAAAGGTTCACACAATCGGAAGAAATGAAGGAATGGGTTGCACGAATCAAAAAGAACGGATAAGGATTTACCCTCGATCTCACATTCACCTTGGATAAGATCATCATTTCGACCGCTTCTCGCCACTCATGCGTAAAACTACGCCTTTAGCCACTTGACGCTTCCCTTTGGCCTTTGCCGCAAGCATAGTCGGTTCGACTTTAGGCGTAGGACAATCCTTAGCAAAATGCCCTGGCTTCTTGCAATTGAAACACACCTCCTCCCTCGAGTACAATTACTCGCGTAATGTCCCGCTTTCCACATCGGTAGCAAATCACCTCGACATCGGGTCGACCTCCACTCCTCGGTACTAGGGTCATCGGACGATCTTGTCCCTGTTGTCGTTCCCCGAGGTCGGTCGTAAGGTCTCTTCTGCGGTAGTTTCCGCTTTACGTGCAAATCTACGCCCGCACTGCGGGGTCTCACCGGTCCGCCCACAACAGTCTTCTTCTTGTGGCTCCTTACTCCTTCTACCTCGACACATCGGTCAATCGGCTCTTGGAGATTTGGATCCTCAACGACACCATCGACTTGAATGTCGAATCTCGATCCCAGTTGAAATCTCTCACTCAACCATCTCTGGTCAACCCGGTCCACGAAATGGACTGAAATACCTCGCCAACGATTCGAACTTGGCGCATACTCGGACACCGTCGAGTTGCCTTGCTGCGATTGAAGAAATTCCTGCTCCTTCTCGGCTCGTGCGAGATCAGGAAAGTACTTGTCCAAGAACCTCTCACGAAAAAGCTCCCAGGTCATCTCGCGATGTTCTGCGTAGCGTTGCTTCACTCCTCTCCACCAATACTCTGCGTCTCCTAGCAATAAGTAGGTGGCATAGTCGACCTTCACGTTGTCCCGCAACGTGAAGTGCCTCAAAGATCTTCTCGATCTCTTGCATCCAAAGATCGGCTTTATCCGGATTTGGCTCACAGTAGAACTTGATTGGATCATGCTTCCTGAAGTCGGCCAATCCTCTCGCCAAAGACCTCGTTACGCTCGTTCTTTGTTGCTGCAAGTTCTGGCGAGTTAACGCTGCCGTCTGTTGAGCCATCGCGTTAACTGTTGAGTTGCGGCGGTGATTGTTGAGCCATGGCTGCCGCCATCTCGGTCATAAGCTTGAATAGCTCGTTCCATGTCGGCGTTCTCGGTTGCAGATGTCGTATTCCTACGAGGTGGCATTAGATTCCACAAAGTTCAAAACCACTGTCGAGAATCTCACACAAGGATGTGTTAAAACACACCGCTTCAATCAAGCAGATTCAAACAATTTCTCAAGCAATAAGTGCTTCACTTAATCAAACAGCAATCAACACAAAACAACTAGGTACCCAACACATAACCCGACACGGTGACTACCCAAATTCCTATGCCTTTCGGTCGAACCGAAGCGCTCGATACCAACAGTGTAACGACCCGTTTCCGGACCGCTATCGAGCTCAATATACCGAGCTCGGGGTACCGAGCTCAACACACCAAGCTCAAATTAAACCTATATGAGATGTGTTTTTTAAAACAAAAATCTTGTGCCTTTTAAGAAATACGATATATTTTTATAAAATCAACTCGTGCACATCGAGTAATTACGACTTTTGAAACATGGTGCAACTAAGACACAAGACTTAAATTCAAATAAAACATACATGCATAACATACACATATATATATCACTCGAAATAATAGTGTATACAAAATACAGAATAGCAAATGTGTAAAGAAAATACACCTAAGGTACGACAACTTCAAAAGAGTAATCATACCCTGGGGGTACTTCCGGCAGACTCCCACGCAGGGGGCTGCTCCAAAAGTAAGACCACCAGTCTACCCTGTAGCAATAAAACAACATCGCCTAAGCTGGTCACGACCTCGAACACAAAAGAAAAACAAATGCGATTGCTCGGAAAAACAAACATCCAACAAATAAACAATCACGACGGATAGAGGTCGTCACTCGGGTCCTCGTCGAGCTCCTCCTCGGCATCGTCTCTTTGTCGAGTTACTGCGCCCTCGACATCGCTGGGTAACCGTCATGGATTGAAGGCACCACGGGAAAGTGGTCAACTTCTCAACAAGTTAAGATAAGCTCGACATAAAAATATAAGCAAGCAAAGAAAGTATAACAATCACCGACGTGACTCGACCATCTCACTCTAACTCGACACAACTCACAAATCCATTTTCTCTCGACTCGACAATTTTCCGGAATGCACACGCCGTACCGTATGTCGGAAAGTCCAGCCGAAGCCTTGGGATCCTCGCTCTCCCTAGGACAGTCAACTCAGGTCCCGTAGCGTGGCGACGTCTAGTCAATCTCCCGTAAACAAAAAGGGGACCTAGCACCCTCAGTTATCCGGGTCACGGCTCAAAAACGTCATACGACTCACCTAGCTCGCTCACTCAATGAACAATTCGCCGCATACGATATTCAAGGAGTTAAACACAAAATATTCAACCGCATGTCAAATAAAAGAGCAAGCTCGACATGAAGAAACGCAATTTCAACATGCAATTACACAATTCACGACATATATTCAATCACATATTAAATACATGCAAAACTCAATCATATCACAACATTTCATCTCGACACAAATCAGTAAATCCATACACAATAACATAACCACGTAGAATATGAAATGCCCTTACGCTAGCATACTACGAAAGTAATAATGTGAAGCGCCCTTACCGAACTCCAAGTTAATGCTGCTCGACAACGATCTCGACACAGCTGTCTTCAAAGAGCTCGACAACGATTTCTCTTACTCGATCTCGACACGGCTGTCTTCAACGAACTCGACAACGACCCGACACGTGCGGCTTCTCGGTCGACCTCGACCGCGTCTGATCCTCGATCTGGATTCTGCTTAGCGTCCTTGGATTCGCTTTCCGTACACCTCGATTCGGAAATCACTCGATCTCGAATCGGACTTCCTAAAACAAACATAACTCGGATCGATCTATAGGTTCCAATACATCTAGCTCTCTTCCCAAACTCAACCACAACCGGAAAATATGAAACTCAAGAAGCGAAATATATTTTTCCTCTAACACAAAGTTAGGGATTTCGATCAAAATTCATGAAGTTATCGATGCTTCCTGAAAGATCGACAACAACAATAATCGAAGCAACGAATGAAAATCAAGAAATCGAAGCGAACCAAAAATGGAGGTTTACGGAGCGCTGCCGATGCGAGAAAAAGCAGAGGAAGAAATTTGTTTTAAAAGCCCAATTAAGCGGTTAAAAAGATAGGTAATATCGTGAATAAGAAAACCCATCAATTTGACATGATTTGGAAGCATAAACTGGTTAAAAATGGAAGAAGAATTAGCGCTAAGCTTAGCACAAATGAAAGAAAATCTGTTCTTCATACCTCAGCGGTGATGGTCGATCAGACGAGATATGGGTCAAGAAGTTGATGATGAACAAAATTGATGAAGAAAGCTTGCGAATCTACATTTGGAACTCACGGTTTCGTCGATGAAGATTTTTAAGGAAACAACGAAACACAGAGCAGAAGGAAGGAAGAAGAAAGAAGAAAAGAGAAATGAGTGAAACGGTCGTGGTATACAGCTGGCGAGATAGGGGTATAAACGTAACTCCAGCTAAAAGATGCCAATCCCATCAATCATCTACCCGTTAACTCGTTCCTCTCATGATTACCCTCTACTCTGTCGGTCAACGACAAGCCGACAATGTAATAATTACAAACAATATAATAATAACGCTGAGTAACGTTCGAAATAATACGAGGTGTCATCTCGACACGATGTCGACAAGAGTGCTCGTGCAAACGTACAAGGTTCTAACACGAGTTCGTGAACGCGGTCTCCTCAGCTCGACTTGCGTCCTCATCATTTCGATGCAGCGACTTCATCAACTCGACACCCGACCTCCTCATTTCGTGACTAGTGCACGTGGTCTCATCATTTCGACAAAGATCTCGGCAAACGATCTAGTCACGGGATCTCGACACAAGGTCTTGGTCGAGGTCTCGATACGTCGTCCTATTACGATGTCGATCTCGTCCTCAGGTGTTACATGGTGCAACTAAGACACAAGACTTAAATTCTAATAAAACATACATGCATAACATACATATATATATCCCTCGAAATAATAATGTATACAAAATACAGAGTAGCAAATGTACAAAGAAAATACACCTAAGGTATGACGACTTCAAAAGAGCAATCATACCCTGGGGGTACTTAAGCGGAACACACGCAGGTTTGCTCCAAAAGTAAGACCACCAGTCTACCCTGAAACGACAAAACAATACTGCCCAAACTGGTCACGACATACTATACACAAAACATAGATAAAACAAATCACGACAAGTAGAGGTCGTCACCCTGATCCTCGTCGAGCTCCTCCTCGGCATCATCTGCTGTTGAGTTCCCTGCGCCCTCGACATCGCCTGGGTAACCGTCATGGATTGAAGGCACCACGGAAAGGGTCAACTTCTCAACAATACAAGATAAGCACGGCATAAAGAAATAAGCAAACAAAGAAAGTATAACATTCACCAACGTGACTCGACCATCTCACTCTAACTCGACACAACTCGCAATCCATTTTCTCGACTCGACAATTTTTCCGGAATGCACACGCCGCATCAGTATGTCGGAAGGTCCAGTAAGCCTTGGGATCCTCGCTCTCCCTAGGACAAATAACTCAGGTCCCATAGCATGGCGACGTCTAGTCAATCTCCCGTAAACAAAAGGGGACCTAGCACCCTTAGTTATCCGGGTCACGGCTCAAAAACGTCATACGACTCACCTAGCTCGCTCACTCGATGAACAATTCGCCGCATACGATATTCAAAGAGTTAAACACAAGATATTCAACCGCATGTCAAATAAAAAGAGCAAGCTCGACATGAAGAAACGCAATTCAACATGCAGTACACAATTCACAGCATATATTCAATCACATATTAAATACATGCAAAAACCCAATCATATCACATTTCAAGCTCGACACCAATCAAGGAATCCATACACAATAACATATAAAATAAAGTCTTAATAATGTCTAAAAGCTGCCCTTACCGAACTCCAAGCTAATGCTGCTCGACAACGACCTCGACACGGCTGTCTTCAAGTGAGCTCGACAACGACTTCTCTTACTCGATCTCGACACGGCTGTCTTCAACGAGCTCGACAACGACTTCGACACGTAATGTCCTCAATCGACCTCGACACGTACGCTTCTCAGTCGACCTCGACACGTACATTCTCGATCTGGATTCCGCAGCTTCCACGTCCTCGGATTCGCTCCCGTACACCTCGAATCGGAAATCACACGATCTCGGAATCGGACTTCCTAAAACAAGCACAACTTCGATTCGATCTATGGGTTCTAATACACTTAGCTCTCATCCCAAACTTAACCACAACCCAGAAAATATAAAAACTCAAGAACTTAAATATATTTTTCCTCTAACACAAAGTTAGGGTTTTCGATCAAAAGTTCATGAAAAAGGCTATCTGATGCTACACAGATAGATCGACAACAACAACAACCAGAAGCAACAAACGAAAAACAAGAAATCGAAACAACCAAAAAGAAAGGGTTTTCTGGGCACTGCCTATTGCAGAAATCAGAGAAAGAAATTTGTTTTACAAGCTCAAATAATCGGTTAGAAAGATCGGTCATGTCATGGAGAAGAAAACCCATCAGTTTGACATGATTTGGAAGCATAGAACTAGCTAAAATGGAAGGAAGAAATAGCGCTAAACAGTAGCACGAAGGAAGGAAAATCTGTTTTTCATACCTCAGATGGTGGTCGAGATGGTGAGATATAGGTCGAGAAGATGATGAGGAACAAGATTGATGAAGAAAGTTGATGCAGAATCTCGATGGAACTCAAGGTTCTTCGATGGAGATTTTGGAGAAAAACAAGGAACTCAGAGCAGAAGGAAGGAAAAAGAAAGAAGAAAAGAGAAATGAGTATCTGAGGGAACCGATCGTGGTATACAGCTGGTGAGAGAAGGGCATAATCGTAACTTCAGTTATGAGATGCCAATCCCATCAGTCAATCTACCCATCTAATCGCTCCTCTCTCATAATTACCCTCTACTCTATCGGTCAAAGATCTAGACACAGCGACGAGAACTGCACGCCGACAATATAATTATTACAAACAAAATAATCATAACGCTGAATAACGTTCGTAAGAATACGAGTGTCATCATCTCGACACGATGTCGACCAAGGGTGCTCGTGCAAGCGCACAAGGCTCTAACACGAGTTCGTGCACGCGGCCTCCTCAGTTCGACATGCGACCTCCTCAGCTCGGTACGCGACTTCATCAGCTCGACACGCGACCTCCTCACCATTTCGGACTAGTGCACGCGGTCTCCTCAGCTCGGCAAATGACCTCGGCACGCGATCTTGGCACGGGATCTCGACACAAGGTCTTGGTACGAGGTCTCGACACGAGATCTCGACGCGAGGTCTCGATCCGACGTCCTAATACGAGGTCGATCTCGTCCTCAGGTGTTACACACCTGGTAGAAGTGGTTGAAGTCAACACAACTTTCCAGTTCATTCATGTTCAGATCACAATGAAGCTTGGTTGGAAGTGGTTTTTTACTTCAGTTTATACAAGTCCAGATGATGAAGTTAGGAGTACTCTATGGAGTGACTTAGCTAACATTGCTCAGAATACTCAGGACCAATGGATGCTTGCTGGGGATTTCAATGATATCCTTGGTCCTGCTGAGAAGAAAGGTGGTCCGCCAGTTATTGAGAGGAGGTGCACCCTATTTCGGGATCGGATACAGTCATGCAAGCTGTTGGATGTGGGGTCGATCGGCTCCAAGTTTACATGGAAGGGCCCCAAACTCCAAGGTTATGATAGAATTTTTAAGAGGCTAGATCGGGCTCTTTGTAACGATAACTGGAGGGTTGCCTTCCCGAATGCTATTGTGAAAGTGCTTCCGCGGATTCAATTCTCGGACCACCATCCCTTGCTTATTTGTCTGCATGGTACTAATTTCATGGGGGGACCCAGGCCTTTTCGCTTTGAGAGTGCTTGGTTGACCCACAATTCCTTTAATGGTGCTCTGCACAGCTGGTGGGATAGAGATATTGGTCTATCTGATAATTTGGCAAGAGTAGAAGGCATCTCGGAAAATTTGGAAAGTTGATACATTTGGCGATGTCGTGGGTCGTAAGCGACTTCTTGCTCAGCTAGGAGGCATTCAGAGGAAGCAGGAAGAAGGTCGCATTAATAACTTCCTCATTAAGCTAGAGGAGGATCTCCAGAAACAGTTGGCTGATGTCTTGTATCAAGAAGAGCTCATCTGGTTTCAAAGGTCTCGATCTAAGTGGCTTCAGGATGGTGACCGTAATACAAGGTATTACCACATTAAAGCTACGACCCGTAAGCGGAAGAATAGAATCCTCATGCTTAGGAATGATGCTGGAGAGTGGATTGAAGATGAACAGGATCTGAAGGTGTTAGTTAATGACTTCTTTAAGGGCCTTTTCAAAGAAACGGACCCTCCTCATTTGAAGCTTACCACCAAATTCACTTTTGCCCCATTGGATGGTGAGGTGGCTTCATCTCTTACCAAAGAGGTGGAAAAGGAGGAAATTCGGCAGGCTTTGTTCAAGATGGAGCCTTGGAAATCTCCCGGGCCGGATGGTTTCCCTGCTGGATTTTATCAGGCAAATTGGTCTATTATTGAGCACACTTTTTGTCATTTTGTATCTCAGCTTTGGAGGCATCCGCATGAGATTAGTCAGGTTAATAACACTGACATTTGTCTCATTCCTAAACTTGACAAACCAGAGTTTGTGAGTCAGTTTAGGCCTATTTCTTTGTGTAATGTGAGCTACAAGGTGCTTACTAAAGTTATCGTCAATCGTTTGAAACCTCTTATCCCGAAGATTGTCTCCCTTACGGTGATCGGGTTTGTGCCAACTAGAAGCATTCATGAGAATATTGTGGTTGCCCAAGAATTGGTGCACAGTATGAACAAGATGCGAGGTAATTCTGGTTTTTTTGCCATCAAAGTTGATTTAGCTAAGGCTTATGACAGGCTTCGTTGGTCTTTTATTCTTGAGGTATTGATTGAGGTAGGGCTGCCAGCCGATTTGATTAATTGCATTATGCACTGTATCTCCAGTGTTCGGACTAATGTGCTCTGGAATGGTAGTCGTTTAGAGGTTTTCTCTCCAGAGAGGGGTATCAGGCAAGGTGACCCTATCTCCCCTTATATTTTTGTTTTGTGTATGGATAAACTCACTCACCTCATTGTTGAGGAGGTGGATAAGGGTGAGTGGATCCCGCTGAAAGCGGGTAGATCTGGGCCTGCTGTTTCTCACTTGATGTTTGCTGATGATTTACTTCTCTTTGGCAAAGCTACGGAGCGACAAATGAGATGCGTTATCTCTACTCTTGATCATTTCTGCTCTGTGTCTGGCCAAGTGGTTAGTTTGGACAAAACATCCATTCTATTTTCTAAAAATGTGGATAGGCCCACTAGAAATGCCTTGATCAGGTGCTCGGGCTTCAAGGAGACTTATAGTTTGGGTAAATACTTGGGAGTGCCCCTAATTGGAAGAGCTCCGAAAAGGCAAGATTTTCAGCATTTGGTGGATAAAGTGAAGAGTAAGTTATCCGGTTGGAAGGCTTCACATCTCTCCTTTGCAGGGAGAGTGACTCTTGCAAAATCTGTTGTGCAAGCTATACCTATCTACTCTATGATGACCACTCCGATTCCCAGAAGTTGCTTAACTGAAATCCAAAAGTTACAACGTGGCTTCATTTGGGGTGAGGAGGAGAACCATCGCCGTATCCATCTTGTGAATTGGAGCAAGTTGACCCTCCCTAAAAATCTTGGAGGCTTGGCTATAAGGAATCTCCATCACATGAATAGAGCTTGTCTCATGAAGATGGGTTGGAATCTTCGGGAAGGTGACAACAGGTTGTGGTGTAATGTTCTCAAAGGGAAATATGGTAGAAATACCATCGAGCATGGGATAGTTGTTGCAAAAAAACATGGACTCTTTTGTTTGGAAGGGTATTGTGAATGTGTGGGAAGACCTCGCGAAGCATCAAATGTGGGTTGTTCGTGATGGCAAATCGATCAACGTTTGGAGGGATTGTTGGTTGGGAGAAGGCTTGCGTCTTATTGAGGAAGTCCACAATATCCCTCAACACATGAAGGACCTTTGTGTATCCGATTTGGTGGATCAAAATTCTGAGACTTGGAATGTGTCCTTGCTGGAGGACTTTGTTTCACCCCTTCTACTGAATAAGCTTCATGCTATTCCCGTGCCTAATGATGCTTGGGGTTCGGACATGCGTGTTTGGCCTGGCAATCGCTTGGGGCTGTTTTCTATTGCTCGCGCTTATTCTCTAGCGAGTGGGTTTGATGCTCTGGCTTCGCATGATTTGTGGAATTTAGTGTGGAAGCTTCAGGTTCCAGAGCGCATTAAGTATTTTGCTTGGCAAATTATGAATGGTAGATTACCCACCAACCTTGTTTGTAGCAAATGGGGCCATGGAAACCCTTACTGCAATCATTGTACCGATGTTGAAGAATCTATTCTTCATGTCTTAAGAGATTGTCCTCTTGCTTCTCAGTTTTGGTACCATCTTGTTCCTACAAACAAGCGTGCTATTTTCTTTTCCACGGACTTCGAGGAATGGGTGTGTTCTAACATTCGGGAGGTGTGGAATTTTCAGGGGTTCTCGGATTGGAGGTGTGTTTGGGCCACGGGATGTCACTTTCTGTGGATTTGGAGAAACAAAACGGTTCATGACCCATTGTTTGTTCGACCATTCCATCCTTCAAACCATGTTCTTCGAAGTGTGACTAATTATAAACAGTGTGTCTCTATTGATTTGGTTGGTAGGCCCAAGGCCTATGAAACTCTCCTGATTAGGTGGATTCCCTCCAGTAGGAATTGGGTCGCGCTTAATTGTGATGGAGCGGCGCGGAGCTCGTCGTTGGTGGCGGGATGTGGTGGAGTTATTAGGGACGATGAGGGGCGTTGGGTTAGTGGATTTGCGAAATTTCTTGGCGATACCAATGCTTATATAGCAGAGCTTTGGGGTGTGTTGGAGGGGCTTCGCTTAGCTCAAAACCATGGTTTTTCCTATGTTGAGCTCAACACGGATTCTCAATTGATTGCTAATTGTCTAAATGGATCCTCCTTGGGAAATGCTCATGGCTGGCCTCTTGTTCAGAGGATTAGAGCTCTGCTTCAGTTGGATTGGCAAGTTCGCATTAAGCATGTCTATCGTGAAGCAAACAAAGTTGCTGACGGGTTAGCTAATTTGGGTTGTGAGTTACAATCTGGTTTCAGGGTGTTTGAGTCTCCTCCCTCTCAGGTGGAGCCGTTGTTTTTTGCTGATGTTTCCGGAGTTTCTACTCCTCGTGCTATTCAGGTGTAATCTTCTTTTGGGCTTTTAGCCCCGTTTAATGTCAAAAAAATAAATAAATATATGAATCATGGTGATTGGTCCTCTAGTAGCGAGTATTATCTTCCATGTATGACAATATATCAAGTCTCTTAGTACCACTCCTTTAGATGAATGAAAAAACCATGTGTTTATTCTAGGTCAATACTAAATGATATTTCTCAAAATAAATATGTGCATTAAAATAATATGTAGTTTCTTTCATGTGATTTTATAAATAAATTATGAATGTGACAACTTTGTTATATCTGACGTATAATTTGTGCATCAGATGAATCATAAACACTAGAACATAGTAGATTTATAAAATTCTTATTCCTATAGGTTACAAAATTAAAATATTTTATACGAATATTTGTAAGTCGACATTTACATTTACAAGAAAACACATATTTTTGTTTCTTTTTTGAGACAATTTTTTTTAACCAAAAACGTGAAATCAACAATTACGTATTTTTTAATGAAATCATAAAAATGAGCATATTCTTTACTAATATTTAAAGAAAAACTACAAATCAATATAAATTTTATAAGAATTTTTTATTGGTTTTAACTATATACCATGCAGAGCATGGGTCATCATACTATAGATATAAATTTTGCTATTAGTGAATGTTCATATTGATTATTATATATAACTCGTAGAGTATTGAATATTTCATATAAATTAACATTATTATTTTATTTACAATGAATGAACAATTTACAAGAAATAATATATCAAAATGTTTTTAATATAAAATATAACTTCTTTAAGTATATACAGGTGTGTATGAGAGACCATCATACTATAGGTATATTGTAAAAATGGGGATGCAAATTTTACAAGAAAACATAATTTTTAATTTACATTTTGTCGAATAAATTTTAAACAAAAACACGAAATCAACAATTTCATGTTTTTAATGAAATCCTAAAGCGTGCAATTCCTTTTGAACATATTAATATAAATTAAAAATTAATATAAATTTAATAATATATTATAAGAGTAAAAATATATTACAAGCAGGTTGAATATTTTGCAAAAAGAGCACTAATACATAAATTACTTTAAATAAATATTTTAATCAAATATATACATTAATAATAATCTTTTACCATAAAATGATATGCAAATTAGACTACAAAAGAGCACAAATACATAAATTACTCTAAATAAATATTTTAATCAAATATATACATTAATAATAATCTTTTACCATAATATGATATGCAAATTAACCTACCTTTTTTTAAATTTTTTATATTACAATATAAATTATATAAATATTTATACAAAAACTTATTAATAATTTTTATTGACAGAACAAATACTTATTAGGTTAAACCATTATATATTTATTATGTGAATTAAATGGCTAATCCCTTGATATATTAATATGTATTTAACGAATCTCATCTAAATGTTTACAAAAATATGTTACCTCATTTATATTAACAATTTTTTAATTTGTTAAAATGACGGTGCGGGGTCAAACACACTAGTATTTTTTTTTTTTTAGTCTAGAGGTCTTCGACTCCGCTCCGTGTCCAAGGAAAAGGGACCCTGACTAATCCGGAGTTCGGCTGGGAGGTAAGTAAAGCTTTGCTCCAAGTTGTTTCATTGTCAGGGATCGAATTCGGGTACTAACCGAGTCCGATGGAGTGCATTAATCACTCGCACCCAATCTTAGGGTTTAGACTGATATATTATATACACACATATATGTATATAATGCTTTTTTCCTTAATAATAGGTGAAAAATGTTTTTTTAATTTGAAAAAGTAATATATATCTGGCCGATCTGAAAAGTCCATACCGTATTTTATAAGTATCTTAGCCCATTTCGATATATGTACACATATCGCTACATAAGCGAGAATCGAGAGGATCTTGAAGATCCTCTTCATAGCTGGATATGGTACTTCCCCCTCTCTCTCTCTCGCTACGCACACACGCACAATCGCATATCGAATTGCTTCGTCATCGATGTTATGTTATGCTCATTTGATTCCACTCTGTTCCTTTAGGTTACATCGGCACCGTCATCGTAACAAACGGCTCTTTGTCCAAAGTGATCGGCATTCTCCCGGTATATATTTCTATATCTATAAACAATCCAATTCTCTCCACCTCTCTCAATATTTGGATTCCAATTGCGAAATAGTAATGGATTTTGTAGGCCTTATTAAAATCGAGGAGAATGTGTAATTTGTGCCAGATGATGATGACGATTAGGGTTTCAGAAGACTCTTTTTTAAATTTTCACCTGAATATTCCTAGTTGTGTAATGTGTAATTTGTGCCAGATGATGATGATTAGGGTTTCAGAAGATTCTTTTTTTTAAATTTTCACCCGATTATTCCTAGTTGTGACCATAAATGCCTTTGGCTCCCACAAATTTGGAGTGATTGTCTAAAGCTACAATTGTGGTCTGGTCACTTCGTGTTTTCTTCAGTCTTTGTAAATTGGGATCTTACTTTTTACATGATTATAGATTTGAGAAGTTGGATTATTGCATTTTTTTTCTTTATTATTTTGGTGTTAGGATTTGTTTCTGCACTAACAGTGTTATATTCTGTATTATACTTTTTTGGTTGTAGAGGGCTGCGAAAGCATTGCTATGGTCTATTACTCATGGCCGTGAGGATTGCTATGGTGGGGAAACAGCGGTATGTTTTGTTTCATGCATTTGCATGTTAATTGTTAACATGGTTATCTTGTTAGTATATAGATAAATGAAGAAGCATATTTTGAGTTTTGCATGATTTTTAATTTTCATTTGAATTGAAATATCTATCTAGTTCTTAGAAAATATATATCAAGTATTATAGAATGTGAACAGGAAAGAGAGTTTGAGAGAGAGACAACAAAGGTTTTCTGTACATCGTAATTATGATCTCTATTTATCAACAGTAGTGTAAATACAATAACTGTGTCTGTGACCAGTAGCTAACTTCTATAACGGAATCCAACTAACTACTAACTGATATAATTGCTTGATAGGGTGATCGAGATCTTTGCCGAGTATACTAAGTCTGTACTCCTAAGATTAAGGTTGCAAAGTAAATATAAATAAATAGATGCTACCTTTTTTTATTTGAATGATTGAATCGTTCTTAAGTTGTATAATTATGCTGTTTCAGGGTGAAATGTTGGCTAGAAAGACTTTGGAGAAGGTAAACTTTTCATGTTCCCATTTAATTTGGAAAATAGCATGTAATTTTGTAATAAACTTTTTTGTTTCCTTTTATGAAAGATCTTTTTATAATTTTATTTTTTTACGCGTCTCACATCCACATGGCGTCAAAAAAATTGAAGTACTAGTATCATTTTTATGCACGGCACGGCAGATCTTGGTATGGAAATGGTTAATTCTGTTATGCCTAAAGAAAACACTAATTTAATAGTGTGGTTGCAGGATTTTCCTGAAGTGGCTGATCTTATTTACTTTGTACTTAGAAATTCCCGGGAATGGACTGATTATTCACAGGTGGGGATTTGTTTCTTACATTTATCAGTGCTAATTATGTTTGCTTTTGTTGTTTGCCATGCTATAGTAACCTGTTATTGCTGAATATGCAAATTATATTTGGTTTGGACTATCATTCGTTATTTGTTGTGCGTTGGTGAGGGCGAGAAACCTAGATGAGCTTCAAGATCTTGTTCTTGTTTGATTTACAAAAACATTTTCTGTTTTCATTTTGTGTTTTCAGTTTTAATTACAAAATTACCATCTTGTTTTCACTTTGTACGCTTTTCAAATCTCTTTTTATAGAAAACTGTAGAAACAACATTGTTTCAGGAAACTAAGTGAAAATAAGGTCGTATTTTGTAATTAAAACTTGAAGAAAGAAATGGAAACAAAGAACAAAAGCTGAAACCAAACAGGCCCTTATATTTAGAGCTGACTTTTAAATTACAATGCCCAACACCTTTACTCATTCTTCTGTTGGCTTAATTATTGATGTTATCTCTTCTATTTTCCTGTTTAGATAATGGTCTGATGTTAATTAGTAAATATTCAGCAGGAGCAACCTAAACTTTCAGGGAGGTCCCCTGGTTTGCTCACATATTCAGGAACTCCAGATTTGAAGGTGTTATTCTATCTTACTTTGTTCTCTACCATTATTTTCGTAGTGGGTAACAAGTTTGGCTGTCATCTATTACTATGGAGTTTAAGATGGTATTTATCTCTATATGCTATGGTATCCCGCTTTAATAATTAATAATTTGAAATTTAATATTTATAGTATGCTTAGTGATACTGTTTTCACCTGCAGGGTCTTAAAGACATTGTAGAAACACTGTCTAGCAGTTTAGACAGGTCAGCTTCAGATTCTATTGTGCCGGATGGTATGGATAAGCCTGAGCAGAAGCGAAAGCCGTTGTTGAGGTTTGATTTAGCTCGATTTTGTTTTGAATCTTTTCCTCCATGAAGGATGCATTGCATGCTAGGCATTCTAACTGGCACTTGAATAGATTCCAGGGCACATTATTTTCTTTACCCTAGGGCGGGTTGAAGAGTGGTTATTATCATTTTTGCCTCTAACGTGTTAATAATAATGTGTTGTTCACTGTCTCTTAAAAGTTGTTTGGTTAATGCAACTTCTGTACGTGAAAACATAATGTAGGTCAAGGGTGAAAGCTCTTACTTGTGTGAGGGGCATTGTTGTTTTCCTCGGTAAGGATTGTTTTATTTACATGTAGGTGCAAGTTTGCAACACAAGAGCAGGTTGCAAACATTTAATGTCAATCATTGGATAAAGTTGACAAATTTTGCAAGGGTAATGCTAGAAACATACCCTTTTTAACAGACACTTTAAACCATTTAACCCAACCATTTAAATCGTGTTGCTAGCATTTTTCGAGTCAGTAAGCCACATTGCCAGTACTATTAACATTCCCAAATAGATAGGATATCTTGGTTTCATATTATTCAACTAACGGACTACCTCTCGATCAGATTCAGCCAAAATATTTTCTTTATAAAAAGAACTGAGACTGACAGTATAGGAATTTCATATAGAAATCTAGGTGAGTGATTGGGGGTTTGGGCTACTAAAAGGATATTTCCTTTGCCACCTCGATACTTGATTAATGAACCTAAATGAAGTGATGCTGAAGGCAAAATTTCCTTTGCTAGTATTCTTTCTGTTCAGTTTATCACAAAAACAATTGTAACAAGATTTGATTGATAACTCTGCGTCCCAACTTCGGCTGGTGAGGCTGCTGGATCGCTTGTTGATCACGTATCTGTAATGGAGGGGGTTGCGGCATTTCCGGATCCTAGTCTAGCAGTGGTGGTTGCATAAACGCTATCACAGGCGTTTCTTGTAGTTCTTATTGCGAAGTGTCAGTAGGGGATGGACTCGGCCCTATTGACGAGTTCCTCGAGATGAAAGGGGTGTTTGGGGGGGGTCTTCCCCTTGCTTGGTGATGACTGTCCTTCTTTCTCGTGTCCACCATTCTCGGATCTCTTGCTTGTGAAGAATAACAATGAGTGGTTGTGTCCCTTGTGACGCCCTTGTTTAGAGGCGAACAAGGAGATCCAAAGGAAGATACCTCAGATGGTGGTGGAGAGGTGGTAACATATGATGGTGAAGGTTGGTGATGTTCCCATAAAGGAGGGTGGAGATCATTAGTGAGAGTTTTAGGTGAGTCTTAGATTGAAAATATACCTGAATTTTGGTGAGAATCCGACTTACTATAGTGAGGATATCCAGGCAGTTAGTCCTTATACCAGATAAGGTAGTTAACCGAATAAGATCATTGGTCGGTCGTATAAGGTCGTTAGTTGACAATATTGGGTTGGTTTGACTCCCAATATCTTGGATAGTGATGGTTTGGGCCTCTAATGACGGGCTTCACGTGTTTGGGCCCAAAACGGAGATATTGGGTCAGAGCAACAGCCTGAGCTTGATCTCGACAGGTGTGAATAGCTGTCGAGATCAATTGCTTCATGTCAAGCTCAACCTGTCGAGATCAAGCTCAACCTGTCGAGATGAAGCTTGATCTCGACGGCTTGATCTCGACAGGTGCGAATTGCTGTCGAGATCAACAGCTTCATGTCAAGCTCAACCTGTCGAGATCAATCTTAATTTCAACGGGTTGAGGACCAACAGCTTGAGCTTGGTCTCGACAGCTCCAGATCAAGCTCAACCTGTCGAGATCAAACTTGATTTCGACAGCTTGAGGACCAACAGCCTGAGCTTGATCTCGCCAGTTGTGAATAGATGTCGAGATCAACTGCTTCATGTCAAGCTCAACCTGTCGAGATCAAGCTCAACCTGTCGAGATGAAGCTTTATTTCGACATGTTGAGGACCAACAGCCGGTCCGAAGAAGGAAGGACGTCACGTCTTGAAGGAGGAGTACTCACCACGGAGTTCGACGCCCAACTACCAGGCAGAAGAGCAAAGGTACGACCTTGCACCATTTCGTGCATTAACGTTGGCGCCCACCGTGGGGCCCGGTAAAACTAGCCTGGGCCTCAGGGATACTGTAACACCTGAGACGAGATCGACCTCGTGTCGAGACCTCGTGTCGAGACCCCGTGTCGAGACCCGTGCCGAGCTGAGGACGTCGTATGTCGAGCTGAGGAGACCGCGTGCACAAGTACCCTGATCGACATCGTGTCGAGATGATAACACTCGTATTTTTACGAACGTTATTTAGCGTTAATTAGTATATTTTGTTGTAATTATGCTTTAATAAAGCAATTACTTGTTCCTTAGAAAGTGATTTAATTAAATCAAGAGCTAAAATAAATGAGAGTTAATATCTTAATAGTAACTTATGGTTTGAGTGCTGTCGAGATGTTCTATTAAATTTCGTCGCGTTCAAATCGCCGCTGATAAAATTTAAATTGAGCCCGAGTTCGATGAAAATCGAGTCGTAACCTGTTTTATATTTTTAAGTGAATTATATTGTTTCTTATACCTATACATTGATATTATCGTCGCCGTGTTTCTAGACCTTAAGCCTATAGATTAGAGGGTAATCATGAGAGAGGAGAGATTAGATGGGTAGAATGATTGATGGGATTAGCATCTCATAAGAATAGTTATCTGTCATTTATTTGTGTTTTTTTTTTTAGAAAAATTCATTTAAATGGTTTTCTTTACCAGCTGTATATCACGATCAGCTCCCTCAAAACCCTCACTTTCTCTTTTCTTCTTTCTTTTTCTCTAAGTTTCAACTTCCTCTCCAGACTTCCATAGAAAGACTTTGGGTTCCACTGAGCTTTTGCACAAACCTTCTTCATCAATCTTGTTCCTCATCATCTCCTCTACCTATATCATCATCTCGATCATCATCTGAGGTATAAAAAAAAAGAGTTTTCTCTCCCTTCATGCTACTGCTCAATGCCACTTCTTACCTCCATTTTAGCTAGTCTTTATACTTCTAGATCATGTCATATTGATAGGCTTTCTTCTTCATGACATTACCTACCTTTCTAACCATTTATTTGAGCTTGTAAAACAAATTGCTTTCTCTGTTTTCTGCAATAGGCAGTGCCCAAAACCCTCCCTACTTGGCTTGCTTTGATCTCTTGTTCTATGTTGTTGTATGTTGCTTCTTGTTGTTGTTGTTGTTGATTTATTTGTTGTAGCATCACATAACCTTTTTCCTGAGCCTTTGATCAAAAACCCTAACCTTGAGTAAGAGGGAAAATATGTTTAATCTTGCTTGAATCATGCATGAGGTATGTGATTATGTGTTTAATATGATTTTAGGACTTATTAGGATTAAGTTGCATGATTAGTTTGGTGTTAAATTAATTTTTGTGCAAAAATGGATTTTTGAGGGATCATAAAGGTATGTAGAAAATTGATTTCTTTTATGATTTAAATTTTAACATAATTGGTTATGGTCTTATTTTAATTGTTGGACCATGATGAAAATATTTTTCAGAAAACATAAACTTAGATTTTGATTAATTTGTGCTTAATATGTTACTTGATTTTAAGCTTGAATTAGTACTTAGGAAAAATGACCTTGTCTGGTGATATGTATGAAAGAAGTTTTTAATAAAATTTTAGAGAAAAGGAATTAATTTGTAATGCTTAAATTCTTGTTGTATCTGTTTAAGTTCTTGAGTTTTGATGTTTACTTGGGTTGTAGTTAAGATTGGGATGTGAGAGCAAAGTGCTATTAGAAACCCATAGATGGTACTAAGTTATGCTTGTATTAGGAAGTGTGATTCCCGAGATCGTGCGGCACGGAACCGAGGTCGTTTGAGAACTGTACGTGTCGAGGTCGTTTGCGAACTGTACGTGTCGAGGTCGTTTGCAAACCGTACGTGTCGAAGTCGTTGTCGAGCTCGTTTGAGGACAGCACGTAGACGAGTAGCTTGGAGTTCGGTAAGGGCAACTTCTAAATATGCTTAGGTTTTATTTTTAGTATTTAAATGCTTTATTTAAATACGAAGAAGTCTGAGAACTCTATGAGTTTGAAGTTAGGACCTTCGAACCCCTTCGTTTATTTTATTGTCGTGCAGTCGAACATATTCCGAGTCATTCGTGGGTGAAAACTTTGTGGTTGGTCTGCTGAACCCAACCCCCCACACTTGTATGTTCCTCCCTGTTAATTCCATCGAGTTGCAGAGGGATGGATTCCTTGATTTACGTGTCAAGCATGTGATGATTGAGTTATGCATGTATTTCATATGAGATTGAATATATGTTGCGAATTGTGTATTGCTTAAATGATTGAATTGCGTTTCTTCATGTTAAGCCTGCTCTTTTATTTGACATGCGGTTGAATATCTTGCGTATAACTCTTTGAATATCGTATGCGGCGAATTGTTCATTGAGTGAGAGAGCTTAGCGAGTCGTTGGCGTTTGAAGTTGCGACCCGGATAGCGGAGAGGGTGCTAGGTCCCCTTTTCCGTTTATGGGGACTTCTAAGCGTTGCCACACTATGGGACCTGAGTTGACTGTCCTAGGGAGAGCGAGGATCCCAAGGCTTCGGCTGGACTTTCCAGCATACGGTACGGCGTGTGCATTCCGGAACAAAATGTCGAGTCTAGAGTGAGATGGTTGAGTCACGATTGATGAATGATATACATTGTTGTTTGTTTATTTCTTTATGCCTTGATTATCTTGATTCGTTGAGAAGTTGACCCTTTCCCGTGGTGCCTTCAATCCATGATGGTTACCCAGACGATGGCGAGGACGCAGGGAACTCGACAGCAGGAGATGGCGAGGAGGACCTCGTTGAGGATCCAGACGACGACCTCTATTTGTCGTGATTGCTTATGACTGTAGTATGTCCTTGGTGTACCGTGGTCGTGACCAGTGTGGGCCGGGTGTTATTTTTTTTTTTGAAGTACATGGTAGACTGGTGGTTTACTTTTGGAGCAGCCCCCTGCGTGGGTGTCTGCCGGAAGTACCCCCAGGGTATGATTGCTCTCTTGAAGTAGTCATACCTTAGGTGTATTTTCTTTGTACATTATTACTCTGTCTTTTTGTATGCACTTTTTACATCTTGTATATATAAGTATGTACTTGTTATACCTGCGTGTTGTTATTTAGGACTTAAGTCTTGTGTCTTAGTTGCACCATGTTTCGAAAAGCTGTAATTACTCTGATGTGCACGAGCTGGTCTTATAAAAAAAAAATATAATAATAGACCGTACTTTTCTAAAGGGCACAAGAGTATCGTTTTAAAACACATCGCATACAGGGTAACTTGAGCTCGGTGTGTTGAGCTCGGTAACTCGAGCTCGGTGTGTTGAGCTCGGTAACTCGAGCTCGGTATGTTGAGCTCGGTAGCGGTCCGGAAACGGGTCGTTACAATGTTGGTATCAGGCTTGATTCGGTTCGACCGGCCGTGCATAGGAAGTGGGTAGTCGCTGCGTCGGGATATGTGTGTCGAGTACATAGTCGTACTATATTGATTGTTGTTTGATTAAGTGAAGCACTTATTGCTTGAAAAATTGTTTGAATTGTTTCTTGATTGAAGCAGTGTGTCTTAACACATCCTTGTTGTGAGATTCTGACAGGTTTTGAACCTTGTGGAATCTAATGCCACCTCGTAGGGATACGACAGCTGTATCTGAGAACGTCGACATGGAACGAGCAATTCAAGCTATGACCAATATGGCGGCGGCCATGGCTCAGCAATCAGCTGCTGCAACTCAACAGGCTAATGCGATGGCTCAACAGACGGCAGCGTTAACCCAGCAAAACTTGCAGCAACAACAGAGAGCAGAGCGGAGTGCTGAGGCGAGAGGATTAGCAGACTTTAGGAAGCATGAACCACCGAAGTTCTATGGTGAGCCAAACCCAGATAAAGCTGATCTTTGGATGCAAGAGATCGAGAAGATCTTCGAGGCACTCCATTGCCCGGACAACGTGAAGGTAGATTACGCCACCTACTTGCTGCTAGGAGACGCAGAGTATTGGTGGAAAGGAGTGAAGCAGACACTGACAGCAGAACGTCGAGAGATGACTTGGGAGCTTTTCCGTGAAAGGTTCTTGGACAAGTACTTCCCAGATACTGCACGAGCTGAGAAGGAGCAAGAGTTTCTTCAACTACAACAAGGCTGACTCGGCGGTTGTCCGAGTATGCACCAAGTTTGAGTCATCAAGCGAGGTATTTCAGTCCATTTCGTGACCGAGTTGACCAAAGATGGTTAAGTGAGAGGTTCCAACGAGGATTAAGATTTGACATTCAGAAGTCAGTGGTATCATTGAGGATCAGAAACCTCCAAGAGTTGATTGATCGCTGTGTTGAGATAGAAGGAGTAAGAAGCCACAAGAAGAAGATTGGCCCAGGTGGACCGATGAGACCCCAGGGTGCGGGGCAGAAGTTTGCACAGAAGGGGAAACAACTGCAGAAGAAGCCTTACAGCCGACCTCAGGGGAACAACAACAATAGAGGACAGTATCGTCCGATGACCCAGGGAGCGAGGAGCGGAGGTCAGACCGGTGTCGAGGTGACTTGCTATCGTTGTGGAAGGCCAGGACATTATGCGAGTGACTGCACTCAGAAGGAGAATATGTGTTTCAACTGTAAGAAGCCAGGGCATTTTGCCAAGGATTGTCCCACACCTAAAGCTGAACCAGCAATGCTTGCGGCAAAGGCCAAAGGAAAGCGTCAGGTAGCTAAAGGCAGAGTCTTCTGCATGAGCGGCGAGGAAGCAGAGCGAGCTGATGATCTTATTCAAGGTGAATGTGAGATTGAGGGTAAATCCTTATCCGTCCTCTTTGATTCGGGTGCAACCCATTCTTTTATTTCCTCTGATTGTGTGAACCATTTGAACTTGACTGTGACTGCTTTACCGTTCAAATTGGTAGTTACAACCCCAGCTGCTAAAACCTTAGTCACAAACACTGCATGTCTTAATTGTGTAGTGGTTATTCGAGTAGAAAGTTTGTGGTCAATTTGGTTTGTTTGCCTCTTAAGGGCTTAGATGTCATCCTCGGGATGGATTGGTTGTCACACCACCATGTCCTCTTGGACTGTGGCCGTAAAACTGTAATTTTCCCAGATCTTGGAGTCTCTAATTATCTTTCTGCTGAACGTATTGGAGTTTCTTTGAAAGAAGGAACTAGGGAATACATGTATCTGGCTAGTTCAGAAGTTTCCCAGCAGATCGAAGTGAAGAATGTACCAGTGGTGTGTGACTTTGTGGACGTTTTTCCCGAAGGCGTGCGGGGTTACCACCGGTCTGAGAGGTCGAGTTCTCCATCGACTGATTCCAGGGACAGGACCTATTTCAAAGCGCCATACAGGATGTCTCTGCCGAGATGAAAGAAGCGAAGTCCCGTGATCGAGCATTTGGAGTCAAAGCAATTCATACGACCAGGCGTGTCACCGTGGGGAGCTCGGTGTTGTTGGTTAAGAAGAAGGATGGACGATCAAGACTGTGCGTGGACTACCGCGAGCTCAACAGAGTTACGGTGAAGAACCGGTATCCGTTACCCCGTATTGACGACTTGATGGATCAACTTCGTGGAGCGGCGATGTTTTCCAAGATAGACTTGAAGTCAGGCTACCATCAGATACGAGTAAAGGAAGAGGATATTCCCAAAACAGCTTTCAGGACTAGGTATGGTCACTACGAGTATTTGGTGATGCCGTTTGGAGTGACAAATGCGCCTGCTGTGTTTATGGACTACATGAACAGGATTTTCCATTCGTTTTTGGATCAGTTTGTAGTAGTGTTCATCGACGACATATTGATCTACTCGAAGAGCAGAGAAGAGCACGAAGTACACTTGCGCCAAGTATTGCAGATATTACGAGAGAAGCAACTCTATGCCAACCTTTCGAAGTGTGAATTTTGGCTTGAAGAGGTGAACTTTCTTGGGCATGTGATTTCCAGAGAAGGGATAGCTGTGGATCCAACTAAGATTGAAGCTGTGCTAGCGTGGGAACAGCCGAAGACAGTCACTGACATCAGGAGTTTTGTTGGCTTAGCGGGCTATTATCGAAGATTCATTGAAGGTTTCTCGAAGATTGTCGCGCCTCTTACACGACTCACGAGGAAGGATCAGCCTTTTGCTTGGACTGAGGAGTGCGAATCCAGTTTTCAAAGACTGAAGGAGCTCTTGACAACAGCGCCTGTGTTGATTTTGCCTCAACCAGAAGAGCCTTACGAGGTTTATTGCGATGCGTCACACCAGGGATTGGGATGCGTGCTGATGCAACACCGGAAGGTGGTAGCGTATGCTTCAAGACAGCTTAAGATTCACGAGAGGAACTACCCTACTCACGATTTGGAGCTGGCAGCAGTGGTTTTTGCGCTGAAGATATGGAGGCACTACCTTTATGGGAGCACTCTCACTGTTTTCAGCGATCATAAGAGCTTGAAATACCTGTTCGATCGTGAAAAGAGCTCAACATGCGTCGGCAAGATGGGCGAAATTTCTCAAGGACTACGACTTTACGTTGGAATACCATCCCGGTAAGGCTAACGTAGTAGCAGATGCATTGAGCAGAAAGAGCGTTTTAGCCTCAGCAATGATGATCAAGGAGTTGGAGATGCTCGAGAAGTTCCGAGACTTGAAGTTGAGTGTGGAAGTTTCACCGGGGAAGCTGAGATTTGGTATGCTTACCATTTCAAACAGATTGTTGGATGAGATCAGAGACCAGCAGGTTCATGACGAGCTTCTGCAAGAAAAGATACAGTTGATGGCGCAAGGGAAGGCGACAGAGTTCAAAGTCGGAGCGGACAACATTTTAAGGTGCAATGGCCGAGTGTGTGTACCTAACGTAGCCGAGCTGAGGAAGTTAATACTGGACGAAGCGCATAAGAGCAATTTTAGTATTCATCCAGGAGTTACGAAGATGTATCAAGACTTGAAGAAGCATTTTTGGTGGTCCGGAATGAAGAAGCAAGTGGCTGAGTACGTAGCTTCGTGTTTAACGTGTCAGAAAGCGAAGGTGGAGCACCAACGACCAGCAGGAATGCTACAATCGCTGGACGTACCAGTATGGAAATGGGACAGTATCTCCATGGATTTCGTTGTAGGTTTGCCGAAGACGCAGAAGAAGAATAATTCAATTTGGGTGATCGTCGACCGATTGACCA
The DNA here is from genome assembly GCA_037113605.1 of Calophaca sinica. Lineage (NCBI taxonomy): Eukaryota > Viridiplantae > Streptophyta > Magnoliopsida > Fabales > Fabaceae > Calophaca > Calophaca sinica. The sequence continues at coordinate 127,455,543 of CM073736.1, read as the reverse complement.
AATCTGCTCATTTCTTGCCAGTGAGGTCGACGTACAACGTGGAAAAGCTGACCGAGATCTACATCGCGGAGATAGTGCGACTTCATGGTATACCCTCTTCAATCGTGTCGGACCGAGATCCGAAGTTCACGTCTCATTTTTGGAGGGAATTGCAAGAAGCGATGGGAACCGAGCTCAGGCTTAGCTCGGCATATCATCCCCAAACTGACGGTCAGACTGAGAGAACGATCCAATCGCTTGAAGATTTGTTGCGAGCGTGTACCTTAGATCACCGAGGAAGTTGGGACGATGTCTTACCATTAGTGGAGTTCACTTACAATAACAGTTTCCATGCGAGTATTGGAATGGCACCTTTTGAAGCACTGTATGGGCGTAAGTGTCAGACGCCTCTTTGTTGGTACCAGGATGGCGAGAGTTCTGTTGTGGGACCAGATATGATCCAGCAGACTACTGAGAAGATCCATCTGATCAGAGAGAGGATGCGAACGTTGCAGAGCCGACAGAAGAGTTATGCCGACCAAGGACGTCGACCTCTAGAGTTCGAAGAAGGAGAACATGTATTCCTTAGAGTCACCCCCACTACTGGAGTTGGTCGAGCGATCAAGTCCAAGAAACTTACCCCTAAATTTATTGGACCTTACCAGATTCTTCGTCGTATCGGTCCAGTGGCATATCAGATTGCCTTGCCACCCTTCCTGTCAAATATTCACGACGTCTTCCACGTCTCCCAGTTGCGGAGATATATTTCCGACCCCTCTCATGTCATCGAACCAGATGTAATTCAACTGAAGGACGACCTATCTTTCGAAGCATCACCAGCAAGGATCGTTGATCGGAAAACCAGATTGTCGCGAAACAAAGAGATCCAACTGGTCAAAGTTGTGTGGGATCAAAAGACTGGAGATGCGACTTAGGAGCTGGAAGAGAAGATGAAGACTCAGTACCCTGAACTTTTTCACGGTAAGTAGCTTAATTGCAATTTCGAGGACGAAATTTTTTTAGAGGGAGAGATTGTAACACCTGAGACGAGATCGACCTCGTGTCGAGACCTCGTGTTGAGACCCCGTGTCGAGACCGTCTTAATGAGGCCGACGTATGACGAGCTGAGGAGACCGCGTGCACAAGTACCCTGATCGACATCGTGTCGAGATGATAACACTCGTATTTTTACGAACGTTATTTAGCGTTAATTAGTATATTTTGTTGTAATTATGCTTTAATAAAGCAATTACTTGTTCCTTAGAAAGTGATTTAATTAAATCAAGAGCTAAAATAAATGAGAGTTAATATCTTAATATTAACTTATGGTTTGAGTGCTGTCGAGATGTTCTATTAAATTTCGTCGCGTTCAAATCGCCGCTGATAAAATTTAAATTGAGCCCGAGTTCGATGAAAATCGAGTCGTAACCTGTTTTATATTTTTAAGTGAATTATATTGTTTCTTATACCTATACATTGATATTATCGTCGCCGTGTTTCTAGACCTTAAGCCTATAGATTAGAGGGTAATCATGAGAGAGGAGAGATTAGATGGGTAGAATGATTGATTGGATTAGCATCTCATAAGAATAGTTATCTGTCATTTATTTGTGTTTTTTTTTTTTAGAAAAATTCATTTAAATGGTTTTCTTTACCAGCTATATATCACGATCAGCTCCCTCAAAACCCTCACTTTCTCTTTTCTTCTTTCTTTTTCTCTAAGTTTCAACTTCCTCTCCAGACTTCCATAGAAAGACTTTGGGTTCCACTGAGCTTTTGCACAAACCTTCTTCATCAATCTTGTTCCTCATCATCTCCTCTACCTATATCATCATCTCGATCATCATCTGAGGTATAAAAAAAAAAAGAGTTTTCTCTCCCTTCATGCTACTGCTCAACGCCACTTCTTACCTCCATTTTAGCTAGTCTTTATACTTTTAAATCATGTCATATTGATAGGCTTTCTTCTTCATGACATTACCTACCTTTCTAACCATTTATTTGAGCTTGTAAAACAAATTGCTTTCTCTATTTTCTGCAATAGGCAGTGCCCAAAACCCTCCCTACTTGGCTTGCTTTGATCTCTTGTTCTATGTTGTTGTATGTTGCTTCTTGTTGTTGTTGTTGTTGATTTATTTGTTGTAGCATCACATAACCTTTTTCCTGAGCCTTTGATCAAAAACCCTAACCTTGAGTAAGAGGGAAAATATGTTTAATCTTGCTTGAATCATGCATGAGGTATGTGATTATGTGTTTAATATGATTTTAGGACTTATTAGGATTAAGTTGCATGATTAGTTTGGTGTTAAATTAATTTTTGTGCAAAAATGGATTTTTGAGGGATCATAAAGGTATGTAGAAAATTGATTTCTTTTATGATTTAAATTTTAACATAATTGGTTATGGTCTTATTTTAATTGTTGGACCATGATGAAAATATTTTGAGAAAACATAAACTTAGATTTTGATTAATTTGTGCTTAATATGTTACTTGATTTTAAGCTTGAATTAGTACTTAGGAAAAATGACCTTGTCTGGTGATATGTATGAAAGAAGTTTTTAATAAAATTTTAGAGAAAAGGAATTAATTTGTAATGCTTAAATTCTTGTTGTATCTGTTTAAGTTCTTGAGTTTTGATGTTTACTTGGGTTGTAGTTAAGATTGGGATGTGAGAGCAAAGTGCTATTAGAAACCCATAGATGGTACTAAGTTATGCTTGTATTAGGAAGTGTGATTCCCGAGATCGTGCGGCACGGAACAGAGGTCGTTTGAGAACTATGCGTGTCGAGGTCGTTTTAAGCCATGCGTGCGTGTCGAGGTCGTTGCAAACCGTGCACGTGTCGAAGTCGTTGTCGAGCTCGTTTGAGGACAAAGACGTAGACGAGTAGCTTGGAGTTCGGTAAGGGCAACTTCTAAATATGCTTAGGTTTTATTTTTAGTATTTAAATGCTTTATTTAAATACGAAGAAGTCTGAGAACTCTATGAGTTTGAAGTTAGGACCTTCGAACCCCTTCGTTTATTTTATTGTCGTCTGCGATCGAACATATTCCGAGTCATTCGTGGGTGAAAACTTTGTGGTTGGTCTGCTTGAACCCAACCCCCACACTTGTATGTTCCTCCTGTTACTTCCATCGAGTTGCAGAGGGATGGATTCCTTGATTTACGTGTCAAGCATGTGATGATTGAGTTATGCATGTATTTCATATGAGATTGAATATATGTTGCGAATTGTGTATTGCTTAAATGATTGAATTGCGTTTCTTCATGTTAAACTGCTCTTTTATTTGACATGCGGTTGAATATCTTGCGTATAACTCTTTGAATATCGTATGCGTTAATTGTTCATTGAGTGAGAGAGCTTAGCGAGTCGTTGGCGTTTGAAGTTGCGACCCGGATAGCGGAGAGGGTGCTAGGTCCCCTTTTCCGTTTATGGGGACTTCTAAGCGTTGCCACGCTATGGGACCTGAGTTGACTGTCCTAGGGAGAGCGAGGATCCCAAGGCTTCGGCTGGACTTTCCAACATACGGTACGTCGTGTGCATTCCGGAACAAAATGTCGAGTCTAGAGTGAGATGGTTGAGTCACGATTGATGAATGATATACATTGTTGTTTGTTTATTTCTTTATGCCTTGATTATCTTGATTCGTTGAGAAGTTGACCCTTTCCCGTGGTGCCTTCAATCCATGATGGTTACCCAGACGATGGCGAGGACGCAGGGAACTCGACAACAGGAGATGGCGAGGAGGACCTCGTTGAGGATCCAGACGACGACCTCTATTTGTCGTGATTGCTTATGACTGTAGTATGTCGCTTGGTGTACCGTGGTCGTGACCAAGTGTGGTAGGGTGTTATTTTTTTGAAGTACATGGTAGGCGGTGGTTTACTTTTGGAGCAGCCCTACGTGGGTGTCTGCGGAAGTACCCAGTGGTATGATTGCTCTCTTGAAGTAGTCATACCTTAGGTGTATTTTCTTTGTACATTATTACTCTGTCTTTTTGTATGCACTTTTTACATCTTGTATATATAAGTATGTACTTGTTATACTGCGTGTTGTTATTTAGGACTTAAGTCTTGTGTCTTAGTTGCACCATGTTTGAAAAGTGTAATTACTCTGATGTGCACGAGCTGGTCTTATAAAAAAAAAATAATAATAGACCGTACTTTTCTAAAGGGCACAAGAGTATCGTTTTAAAACACATCGCATACAGGGTAACTTGAGCTCGGTGTGTTGAGCTCGGTAACATGAGCTCGGTGTGTTGAGCTCGGTAACTCGAGCTCGGTATGTTGAGCTCGGTAGCGGTCCGGAAACGGGTCGTTACAGATACCGACGAGCAAGATGGTACACGCGAGGAGCACTGCAAATCGAGGATCGCCGCCAACGGACGCCCGAACGGAGAACAAGATCAGACCAATCAAACCAAAGCCGATCTTCATGACACAAATATAGTCAACCAGGCCCACCTCAACAATTTCAATATTCAGACGGCTTTCAACTCGGCTACGTCACTTACCTTGATTACTTGATGACCTCAACCTTGCCGTTTGGACAGCAAAATCAACTACTCTCACAGGGAAGTATAAAACTCGACTACGAGCACTTTACTCAGCATAAAAATTAATGCTAACTTTATTACATCAAGTTGTTGCAAATTGTCTATACTTCGACAGGAACAGTGCCCCAAAACCAAGGGTCGAGCCCGCCACGGAGTTCGGCACCCAGCGTCGGAAGAACCTCGACCTCGACACGACCCCTGTGGTTCCGAAAACCCAAGTCAGCATAGAGGCTTGGTGGGCTCACTTTCAGCTCGACCCCCGTGGTCCCGAAAACCCAAGTCAGCATAGAGGCTTGGTGGGCTCACTCGCAGCTCGACCCCTGTGGTCCCGAAAACCCAAGCCAGCATAGAGGCTTGGTGGGCTCACTCGCAGCTCGACCCCCGTGGTCCCGAAAATAAGGTGGTATTTTGTAATTAAAACTTAAAGAAAGAAATGGAAACAAAGAACAGAAGCTGAAACCAAACAGGCCCTTATATTTAGAGCTGACTTTTAAATTACAATGCCCAACACCTTTACTCATTCTTCTGTTGGCTTAATTATTGATGTTATCTCTTGTATTTTCCTGTTTAGATAATGGTCTGATGTTAATTAGTAAATATTCAGCAGGAGAAACCTAAACTTTCAGGAGGTCCCCTGGTTTGCTCACATATTCAGGAACTCCAGATTTGAAGGTGTTGTTCTATCTTACTTTGTTCTCTACCATTATTTTCGTAGTGGGTAACAAGTTTGGCTGTCATCTGTTACTATGGAGTTTAAGATGGTATTTATCTCTATATGCTATGGTATCCCGCTTTAATAATTAATAATTTGAAATTTAATATTTATAGTATGCTTAGTGATACTGTTTTCACCGAGGTCTTAAAGACATTGTAGAAACATCTTGTCTAGCGCTTTAGGCAGTGTCGACAGATTCTATTGTACCGGATGGTATGGATAAGCCTGAGCAGAAGCGAAAGCCGTTGTTGAGGTTTGATTTAGCTCGATTTTGTTTTGAATCTTTTCCTCCATGTGGAAGGATGCATTGCATGCTAGGCATTCTAACTGGCACTTGAATAGATTCCAGGGCACATTATTTTCTTTACCCTAGGGCGGGTTGAAGAGTGGTTATTATCATTTTTGCCTCTAACGTGTTAATAATAATGTGTTGTTCACTGTTTCTTAAAAGTTGTTTGGTTAAGGCTAATTCTAGGGTGCACAAGCATGGTGGGTAACACCACCATGCACAAGTAGTTTTAACCACTTGATTAAAAATTCCACCATATGTTATGGTGAGTATTCTGCACCATATCATTCCTCTCACCCTCCTCAGTCCAATCGGTTTCCCTCCTCTCACAGTCGCACCTGACAAATTGAAAACCCTCTTCGTTTCGGTGGCGGTGGCGGTGGCGGTGAGGGAATCATGGCAGTATCTGGCGAAGAAGACAACGGAGTACATGGCAATATCCTCTGTCCAAAATAGATCCAAAACAAAAATAGATCTGAAATTGAAATAATAGAGGGATTGGCCGACGGGGAGGAGGGAGAGAATGGCGTAGGTCGTTCGCACAGCAAGAGAGGTGAGGGCTCACGGTCACCGGCGGCCACTGCATGGTGTCGCGTATGCTTCACTATGCAGAGCGCGAACATGGACTTGATCCCAACCTTGAGTGCGCATGGGTAAGAGATCGGGTTCCTAAGTATCTCGACGACGCCGTCGTAGATCCCGTCGACATTGCTCACCTGATCGTGGATCTCAGGCGAGTGAGTCTTGGCGACAACGATCTCGATGAATGCGATCGAGTTATCGACGCAAGAAAACCCATATTCAAAACCACAAAAATGCAGTGGTTGTTATCGGCGCTCCAATCTCGACATCGAGCAGAACCAACCAACTCGACACCGAGCTGAACCAACTAACTCGACAACGAGCAGAACCAACTAACTCGACACCGAGCAGAACTAATCTCGACAATGAACAGGCCCAACTCGACAAGGCCTAATATGATTTGGATTATATCACAATAACAACGACGTAACAAGGCCGCGAATGGATGGCAGCGGCGGCCATGGGAGAAGGAGAGAGAGGAGTCTCTGAATTAGGGTTTTCAGCAAAAATCCAAAATGAAGGAGAAGGTGAAACTGTTCGCCGTGGTCTGTGGTCTGATGTGGGAAAGAAGAAGAGGGCTTGATCTGATGTGGGAGGGTATAAAATAAAATCCATGAACTCCTTTCATCCACAGGTTACCACAACTTGTGCACGGTGGTGTTACTATCAAACTTGTGCACCGTAGAAGTTGCCGTTTGGTTAATGCAACTTCTGTACGTGAAAACATAATGTAGGTCAAGGGTGAAAGCTCTTACTTGTGTGAGGGGCATTGTTGTTTTCCTCGGTAAGGATTGTTTTATTTACACGTAGGTGCAAGTGTGCAACACAAGACCAGATTGCAAGCATTTAATGTCAATCATTGGATAAAGTTGACAAATTTTGCAAGGGTAATGCTAGAAACATACTCTTTTTAACGGACACTTTAACCCATTTAACCCATCCTTTGTTATTGGCCCATTCTCAAAAAAAAAAAGTCAGCTCACTCTTCAAGAAGTGATCTATTTACTAGGCAACTAATTTAACTTTTAAGAGAATAAACCAAAGTATATTAAATCGTGTTGCTAGCATTTTTCGAGTCAAGAAGCCACATTGCACAAGATTTATTAACATTCCCAAATAGATAGGATATCTTGGTTTCATATTATTCAACTAACGGACTACATCTCGATCAGATTCAGCCAAAATATTTTCTTTATAAAAGAATCGAGATCGACAAAGATAGGAATTTCATACATTCCCAAATAGATAGGATATCTTGGTTTCATATTATTCAACTAATCGGACTACATCTCGATCAGATTCAGCCAAAATATTTTCTTTATAAAAAGAAGCGAGATCGACAAAGATAGGAATTTCATATAGAAATCTAGGTGAGTGATTGGGGTTTGGGCTACTAAAAGGATATTTCCTTTGCCACCTCGATACTTGATTAATGAACCTAAATGAAGTGATCTTTGAAGGCAAAATTTCCTTTGCTAGTATTCTTTCTGTTCAGTTTATCACAAAAACAATTGTAACAAGATTTGATCGATAACTATGCGTCCCAACTTCGGCTGGTGAGGCTGCTGGATCGCTTGTTGATCACGATCTGTAAGGGGAGGGTTGCGGCATTTCCGGATCCTAGTCTAGCAGTGGTGGTTGCATAAACGCTATCACAGGCGTTTCTTGTAGTTCTTATTGCGAAGTGTCAGTAGGGGATGGACTCGGCCCTTTTGACGGGTTCCTCGAGATGAAAAGGGTGTTTTTGGGGGGGTCTTCCCCTTGCTTGGTGATGACTGTCTGATAGATCCAGCAGCGCAATTAATCAAATTAGAGAAAGAATGATATGAATATGAGATAATATAGATTGGAATGAGTTCAATACAGTAGAAAGGAAATAACCAGAGCAAATGCTCCTACCGAAAAGCGACAACTCTCCTAACAACAATACACAGAATAACCAACCCCCCCCCACTCTCACACCACGCCTCATATCTTCCCTAACTGTTCCTAACACTTCCCACTCCCTGACCCACGTTCTTTCTCCTAGAATAGACTTTCCATATGGCAGGCCTTTTTGGGCCATGGCCCAATTCAACTATCTGATCAGCATGACTCGGCTTAGGTGTCCTATCACTGCCTCCTTCGCCGAATCACCTTGTCCTCAAGGCCGAGGAAGGAAATTGACTTCTAAGAGTTGCTTCATCCACCCAAGTAGTATCTTCTGCAGCTTCTTCCTTTCCACTTCACCAACCATTGCTTCACATTTTGGCCACCATCCGAATTTCCTGGAGGCCAACAGCCTCTGGTTCTTCATTCTCATCCAGCTCCACTTCCAACCCTTCAGAAAAGAAGCTTCAATCGATAATCAGCCCAATCGCCTTCTTCAATCGAGATACGTGGAATACCGGTGCACTCTAGCATTTTCGGCAACTTCAGTTTGTAGGAAACAGCCCCCACCTTTTTCAATAATTGGAAAAGGCCCAAAATACCTTGGAGCTAATTTTTGATTAATTCTCCTAGCTATTGTTTCTTTGCTGTGTGGTCTCAATTTGAGAAACACCCATTCTCCTACCTCAAAGTTCACATGTCTTCTATGCTTGTCCGCATACTTCTTCATTTGCTCTTGAGCTCGGATTAAATGATGCTTAATTGCGCTTAAAGCTTCATCCCTATCAACCAAGTCTCGCCGCCACCGCCTCTACCCTTGTCTCCCCCTGCAAAAATCTGACTAAGGTAGGTGGTTTTCTTCCATATACAGTTTCAAAGGGTGTGGTACCTGTAGAGGCATGGAAGGTAGTATTGTACAACAATTCAGCCCAAGGCACCCAATGCGCCAATTCTTGGGTTGTTCTGACGCAAAACAACGCAGGTATGCTTCCAAACATCGGTTGACAACTTCCGTTTGTCCATCCGTCTCGGGATGATAAGAGGAACTCATTTTCAAGACGGTCCCTTGCAAACGAAATAATTCCTTCCAAAATGAACTAATGAATAAGGGATCCCGATCACTTACTATAGACTGTGGCACTCCATGTAAGCGTACTATTTCCTGGGTGAAGATCTCCGCTATCCTCCGGGCTGTATAAGGATGCTTAAGGGGAATGAAATGACCATATTTTGAGAGTCTATCCACCACCACCAGCACTGCTTCATAACCCTTTGACTTGGAAAGGCCGGTGATAAAATCAAGGGAAATATCTTCCCAAATCTGAATCGGTATTAGCGGCGAGCTGCGAAATTTCAAGCAGAGATGAGGCTGCATATTTTTGCCTCGACACACATCACGCTTTTTAACAAATTCTCAGACTGCTTTCTTCATACCGAACCAATACAAATTTCCCGCCACCCTTCAGAAGTCCTTAAGAATCCTGAATGTCCACCCATGGGAGATGAATGAAATTCCTCAAGTAACCCAGGATACAACCGAACTCGCAGACAACACTAAACGATTATGATAAAAAGCACCCTTGCCTCAAGCTAAAGCCCGGTCGTGAAGCGGAATCTCTTTTTAAGTCAGCGACAATTTGTTGGAGTTTGGTCATCATTGACTTCTTGCTGAACTTGCTGCTCCTGCTGCCACACCGGTAAAGATACAATGTTTGTCAATTCTCCTTCCTCAAACATTCGGGACAAATAATCAGCCGCCTTATTCTCAGGCCCTGGCTTGTAGACGACATCAAAATGATAGCCCAAAAGTTTGGCTATCCAATTCTGTTGGTCAGCAGTTGTAATCCTTTGTTGCAACTAGTGGCGGAGGCTCTTTTGATCTGAATATACTATGAAACTTCTACCCAACAAGTAAGGTCGCCAATGTTGGACACCATCACCAATGCCATTAATTCTTTCTCATAGGTTGATTTACTCAAATTAGTCTTTGACGATGCCTTACTAAAATATGCTATGGGTCTTCCTTTGCATTAGTACAGCCCAACCCCCTACCGGATGCATCACATTCAATCTCAAATGGTTTGGAAAACTGGTAATGTCAACACCGGGATTGTACCATGACCCTCTTTAGTTCTTCAAATGCCGTGGAGAGCTTCCGGACCCCAATCGAAACCCCTCTTTCTTTGTCAACTCTGCCAATGGTTTGGCTATTTTCCCATAGCCCTGGATGAATTTTCTATAGTACCTTGGTCAACCCCAAAAATCCTCTCACTCCTCGACGTTGTGAGGAATGGGCCACTCTACTATACTCCTAACCTTGGATGGATCAATCGCTACTCCTTGGTCGTAAATAATGTGGCCTAAATACTCCACTTGCCGGCTACCAAAATTGCATTTCTTCCTATTGGCTAAAAAGCTATTCTCTTGCAAATGCCTTCAAGACCAATGATAAATGCTCCATATGTTCATTCCAACCTCTACTATATACCAAAATATCATCGAAAAAGACCAAAACAAACTTCCGAAGATATGGTTTGAATACCTGATTCATAGTGGATTGAAAAGTGGTAGGGCATTGGTTAGCCCAAATGGCATAACCAAAAATTCGTAGTGCCCTTCATGAGTTCTGAAGCGGTCTTATTCACATCCTTCTCCTTCACCCGTATTTGGTGATATCCCGACTTCAAATCCAACTTAGAGAAGTAGGTTGAACCATGTAACTCATCAAGAGCTCCTCTACTATCGGAATTGGATATTTATCCGTATCGCCACCTTATTCACCCCGATAATCCACCCACATCCTCCATGAGCTATCTTTCTTCTTCACCAAAATAACAGGACTTGAAAAAGCACTTGAACCGTGACGTATTATTCCTTGTTTCAACATACGAACTTGTCTTTCAATCTCATCCTTATGGTGATATGGATAACGATAAGGATCGAACACTAACCGTCCCCGCCCCGCTTGCAAAACAATGGAGTGGATCAAGCTTTCTCTCTTTCGTGGGCGACTGCGTGGTTTCGTGGAACACCTGCGCATATTTCTCTAACAACTCTCGGTTCGCCTTTGGCGATCTCCTGGACAGCCCATGTTCTTCACCCACTTCTTCCTCGACTCTTCTCCTCCCAAAGAACCGTGCAGAAGTTAACTGGGCTGTTTGGCGTCTCCCTTTGACTTCCCTTTCCTGAAGCTCAGACCTTGCGCCAATCTGATCTCAACCTCCTCAGACGTTCCCTACACATCAAAATACGTCTCGGCCGGAGTAATCCACCCGACCGGATCCTCCCCTTCAAAAACAGGTAACTCAACCTTCTTCACCGCCATCTTAAATTCCGGCACCGAGTCCTCACTGGTCACTTCTGAGCGCTCTCCTCGAGGAACTAAGCACTACGTATTTTGGCCAACTCCGCGACCACGGTTTGTCGAAACTCAACCATACTCTGACGGAATGACTCCTCCATCGACGACATCCTCGCCTCCAACGCGTCGACTCTCTCAGACATCTTCAGTGGCATGGACAATGGCGTCCTCGCTAGCTCTGACTCGACTAATCCGGCAGGTCGGACCAATGATAGATCCAGCAGCGCAATTGATCAAATTAGAGAAAGAATGATAAGAATATGAGATAATATAGATTGGAATGAGTTCAATACAGCAGAAAGGAAATAACGAGCAAATGCTCCTACCAGAGAGGACAACTCTCCTAACAACAATACACAGAATAACCAACCTCCCCCCACTCTCTCTCAACACGACTCATATATTCCCTAACCGTTCCTAACACTTCCCACTCCCTGACCCACGTTCTTTCTCCTAGAATACACTTTCCATATGGCAGGCCTTTTTGGGCCATGGCCCAATTCAACTATCTGATCATCATGACTCGGCTTAGGTGTCCTATCACTGTCCTTCTTTCTCGTGTCCACCATTCTCGGATCTCTTGCTTGTAAAGAATAACAATGAGTGGTTGTGTCCCACGGATGAACAGTACGCGTCGTACGGATGAACAGTACGCGTCGTACGGATGAACAATATGCGCCGTACGGATGAACAATGACGATCGTACGGATGAACAGTGCGCACCGGATGAACAGAAAATACGTCGGAATTCAGTGACACGGCAATAGGAAGTGGAAACCGGAAAGAAGACACGGTTTCTGGAAAAAAGATTTACACAAATAGACAGTGGGTCTACCGGGCAAATACAGTTTAGGGTTGTCTCTCTTTAGGCTCTGATACCATGTTAAATGAGAGAATAGAGAGACATATGTTGAGTAACCGTGTGTTTCAACTAGACAACGGAGGTTCTTTATATAGGCTTAAAAAGAAATCAAAACAATTAATTACAAGATATCATATTCCTAGTTACATGATATGATTTGCCTATACAATAAATACAAGGATCCTATCTTATTTTCAACACTGTGTGATGCATGAATGTGATTGATATTGTGCGACTGGGCATGTAGCGAGAATGGTACTTGGTCAATATCGTGTGACCTTGGATGAACTAGGTGAGAATGGTATTCAACGGAGTGACCTAAGCCAAGTGATGCGAGATGATGAGTGACCTATGCCGAGAAAGACAAGAATGGTGCTTGGTGGATATCTTGTTTAAGTAGGACCTAGCTTGAGAGGGCAAGGATGTTTCTCACTTGTGTTGTGATGTGAATTCCATAGGGACATTGTGTGATCTGTATGTATGAGATGTGCATCATATCATTGGGAATGTTTATGCGCAAAAGCATTGTTGAATTGGGAAGGTGGAGGCCACCATGGGGTGGCCGAGTGTGTCGTGATCTTGGCCGTGGAGGGTAAAGGTGGGAAAAATCTAGGTGGCTTGGACAAGTTCTCCAATGTTGGGATATGCCATTGCAACCCATGACTACCATGGCGAGCCACCCAAAATATCGGACTAGTTGAGAGTACTATGTATGAGGGCATTCACCAAAAAGGTATGCATTTTCATCGCAAGACGCAAGGCATATGCTCCTAGTTATGCTTTCCGAGTTATTGTGATTTGTACCACATGCATACTAGAGTATGATGAGCATTGCATTGTCATGCATTTATTATGAGGTTGTGTTAATGTTGTTACTCCTAATGTCGTGGTATTGTATTGATCCGAGTTGTTGGTGATGCTATATGGTTTTGCGTTTGTTTTCTTTACTTCTCCTTCCCATGTAATTGTTGCATTATGTACTCACCTCTATGTATTCTCTGGTATACTTGTGACATATACAAAGGAGCTTTAATCGGTCGCCAGCGGTGATCCGATTAGAGAACCCACTCGTGGATAGCAGGTGTTGCGTCAATAGCTTTGTTCCTATTTTGGCTTTTGTACTATTTTTTAATTTGTGTATTTGTTTATGGGATTTGTACTACGCTATTAGTGTGACATTGGGGATAGAATTATAAAAATTTATAATTTTGTGGAGATTTTTCAAAGTGTAAAACCTTCATATTTTTGAACGTTAGAGACCTTGATGGCTAAGTTTTATGTATTGATCTTCGTGTTACAATGTGGTAGTGGTAATCTTAACTATGTGGGAAAGATTGTAAACTGTTTTTTGGGCCAAAAACTGAACTTAATTAGTATTTTCTATGATGAAGGTAATTTAGGGTTAAAGGGTATCACAATCATGTTGATGTGATGAAACTTGATGTCACGATCCAACTTTAGACCATGGTGGTGCATAGACAATCTGCTTGGCAAGCCACTGTCACTTGACCTTCATTTTGATCCATCTCGCGCAATCATATTTTTCCCAAATTGTGTTTCATGTGGCTTTTGTAGTACATGTTTACAAATTTTCTCAATTTGTATTTTGAAATTTTGCATCAGTTTCTATGATCAAAATTGGCTTTTGCTTTGGACCCAAAGTTGAATAACTCGTGCATATTGGACTAGAGTTATTTCTCAAGGTTTTGTCTCTTTAGAGATCACTTGTAAGCAAAGTGGTGGTGGCAACGATGACAAAAAAAATTCTCATTCTTCTTAGGATAATGTAAATACATGTTTATTTGTCACACGATTAATTTGTGCTTGAAGACCTTGATATCCAAAATTCATGTTTAGTAATTAACAAGAAAAAATGAACAAAAAAATTAGTCTAGTCAGAATAGTGAAAGGAAATCAATATCAATAGCATAAGTCCTTAGCAATGGTGCCAAAAAACTTGATAGGCTACCGCAAGTGCACAATTTTATTGCGCAATAAAGTATTACGCTTATAGAGATTTAGTATAGATTACCAATTCTTTTTTACTATAGTGATTAGCTAAAATGTTCATAAAATGATAAGTTCTTGAAATTCAAATTGTTTAAAGACTCGGGAAATAAACTCTTGGGATTATGATTCTTCACAACGAGAATAATTAATTCCAAACCAATTTATCTAAAGTTATGAGTGTTGGATTTTTAAAAGTCAAATAAGTTATATACATTATTGTTCTTTGAAAGAATGCAGTAATTATGTTAAGCTAATAAACAACCTATTTTCATGGTGGGGATATTAGCAAAAACTCATTACGTGCATATATTTTTCACAACCTTAAGAGGGTCAAATCTATTTTTATGATTCAATTCTCTTGTTCAACCTTATAGTTGTAATAAACCTAGAGTATTTTTTTTGGTCTTTCTATATCCCTTTTAGTAGAACTATCCTCCAGTTGATCATTTTTATCACTAAGGCCCTCTTTTGTTCTTCTCAAATGACTATGTCTTTCTGCAACCAACTCATTAGTATGTTGTCCATATACACGATTAACGATTTAACAATCACTTGGCAGCGTAAGTAGGTCCTGAATTATGGAAATAACACTAAAGTGATATAGGACAGGTAAGTGAGAGAGGGAAGGGAAGAAGCAAGTGATGAAAAGAAAAAAAAGGAAGGAAAGAGAAACACTAAAGGCAAGGGAGGAAACATGGCTGAGTGTAGAATCATGAACATTTTTTAATAGAGAAATGCTAAAGCCACACACTCTGTCATACTCTTTTGAACACACGCGCTCCAATTAGTTGAAATTCAAGTGAATCACACTATTTTGGGGTCGGGTCCCACCAAATCATACGAATCCCACTTGATTTTAATCAATAGGAGGGTGTGTGTTCCAAAGAGTGTCAATAATCAAAGTCAGCCTAATAACCAAGCAGTCCTAAACTGCTTAACACCTCAAATAATCCAAATTTACATATGCTGCAGGGATGCATGGAAAAAGGGAAATATTGCGTCAAAATAATTTAAGAAAATTGATAGTGCAACAATAACAACCAAAGCTTATCTGATTGTGGCCTTGGCTACAAGTGTAAGACTTAAAATCAATCTAAACAATTAATACGACATGTTTAGATCTACATAACGCAAGAAAATTAGATCAAGAGAATACCTCCACTCATTGCTAGTTGAAATTCGAACACACTTGTACCCGGATTTATTTGAGTTTCCAAACCCTCACTCCTCAAACTTGATGGTGTTTAGTTTCTAAAGTGACTAGCAGGTTCCGTAACCCAAGACGGAGAGCAAATGTTCTATTTATAGAGTTATGCCCCTCACATAACTTGGCTAACGTGAGCAGTGAGTGGAGCATATAATGGGAGTGTGGGAGCACACCATTTTCAGATTTGACTATTATTGAACTTTAATGGGATAGTGGGTTGATTGTAACCATAAAATGGACCACATTCTAAAACTGTTTTCCCCTAAAAACCAACAAGCTTTATCTAATCCAAAAACCGAGCTAATCCAAAACAGTTAACTCTATAATTCTCCCACATGGTCCATTTAATCCATTATCAATCATAACAAGAAACTAAATATACGAATCATGGCGATAGGTCCTCAAGTAGCGAGTATTATCTTCCATGTATGACAATATATCAAGTCTCTTAGTACCACTCCTTTAGCTGAATGAAAAAACCACGCGTTTATTCGACTCAATACTAAATGATATTTCTCAAAATAAATATGTGCATTAAAATAATATGTAGTTTCTTTCATGTGATTTTATAAATAAATTATTAATGTGACAATCAAGTTATATCCTGACGTATAATTTGTGCATCAAATGAATCATAAACACCAGAACATAGTAGGTTTATAAAATTCTTATTCCTATAGGTTACAAAATTAAAATATTTTATACGAATATTTGCAAGTCGACATTTACCATTTACAAGAAAACACATATTTTTGTTTCTTTTTTGAGACGAATTTTTTTTAACAAAAAACGTGAAATCAACAATTACGTATTTTTTAATGAAATCATAAAAATGAGCATATTCTTTACTAATATTTTAAAAAAAAACTACAAATCAATATAAATATTATAAGAATTTTTATTGGTTTTAACTATATACCATACAGCATGGGTCATCATACTATATATATAAATTTTGCTATTAGTAAATATTCCTATTGATTATTATTTATATCTCGTAGAGTATTGAATATTTTATATAAATTAACATTATAATTTTATTTACAATGAATGAACAATTTACAAGAAATTATATATCAAAATGTTTTTAGTATAACATATAACTTTTTTAAGTATATACCATGTGTAGCAGAGACCATCATACTATAGGCATATTGTAAAAAATGGGGATTCAAATTTTACAAGAAAATATAATTTTTAATTTACATTTTGTCGAATAAATTTTAAACAAAAAACATGAAATCAACAATTTCATGTTTTTAATGAAATCTTAAAAATGTGCAATTCCTTTTGAACATATTAATAGAAATTAAAAATTAATATAAATTTAATAATATATTATAAGAGAAAAAATATATTATAAGCAGGTTGAATATTTCACAAAAAGAGCACTAATACATAAATTACTCTAAATAAATATTTTAATCAAATATATACATTAATAATAATCTTTTACCATAATATGATATGCAAATTAGACTACCTTTTTTAATTTTTTATATTACAATATAAATTATATAATTATTTATAGAAATTCTTATTAGTTATTTTTTTTGACAGAACAAATACTTATTAGGTTAAACCATTATATATTTGTTATGTGAATTAAATGGCTAATCCCTTGATATATTAATATGTATTTAACGAATCTCATCTAAATGTTTACAAAAATATGTTATCTCATGTATATTAACAATTTTTTAATTTGTTAAAATGACGGTGCGGGTTCAAACACACTAGCATTTTTTTTTTTAGTCTAGAGGTCTTCGACTCCGCTCAGTGTCTAAGTAAAAAGGGACCCTGACTAATCCGGAGTTCCACCGGGAGGTAAGTAAAGCTTAGCTCCAAGTTGTTTCATTGTCAGGAATCGAATTCGGGTACTAACCGAGTCCGATGGAGTGTATTAATCACTCGCACCCAATCTTGGGTTTACACAGGTGTGTATATATATATATATATATATATATATATATATATATATTATAGGTGAAAAATGTTTTTTTAATTTTAAAAAAGTAATATATACCGGCCGATACGAAAAGGCCGCATACCCGTATTTTATAAGTATCTTAGCCCGCTCAGATATGTACACATATCGCCCGCTTCATCCATCTTAACTATATAAATCTGTATAGTCTCCTTATTAACTTTCCCGCCCAATCTCCATGTTATCTTTGTACCACTACACATTTCCGCCCGCAAATGTTTACTTGCTATTTTGTACCTACTATGTATACCCTTTATGCATCATTTATTGCACCTATCCCCTTTTCCTACTATTTAAACAACGGAGAGTCCATCAAATTGCAAGCCAACCTTGGATTCTACCAACGCAAGTGGGCCAAATGTAAATAGAAAGCGATTCGCACGGAAATAGTATGTTTTCAACTTCCCATTTATCCATTTTTTGTCGACAGCACTAAAAAGCGATTCATCCTTTAGAACCATGTCATGAGTTATGATGTCATCTTACTCTTCCTATTTCTTGAATTCACGACTTTAAATGGATCTAACGGTTTTACGATCATTAACCATTCCGGTAGGTGTTTTGACTCACTCGACTCAAGGATGGAGAATGTTTGTTTCCATGGCTAACCTAGGTTATAGTTGTATTTCCTATTTATGGGATGTTTTATGTTATGTGTCGACTATTGGTTTTAACAGTTCCAAATGTAACCCGCTTTGACACCGACCCATTCCTCGCAGGGTGTTGAATGAGGTGAACTCTTATCATACCGAGTTTGTCCACGGTCAAATGAGCTTCTGCCAGAATTCATGAAGTTTGGCACGTACCTTATGCGTGATATTTTAAACATACTGCCTCATTCGACATAGTTTCTGTGCATTAAACATACTTGAAAATGACATAGTTTCTCACCATTAAGTACACCTTTTGCAGTCAAAAATCATGTTGCCTATGCTTTTCTCTCTTGATGCACTCACCATATAGCCGGATTACGTGATGTTGGTCGACCCAAAGTGGGTAACGATTCGAGGTGGTGGTGAAAAAGAAGCAACCACGAGTGTACCTCACTCAAGGAACTGAGAGAATCGACAACACTACAAACTGCTTTGTGGAGGTTGGTTGACTTTTATTTACATAAATGAAAGAACTCTGGTCATGGAAGTCAGAGATAGGCTTGGTGAACATGTTGTCTATCCTACCCCTCCGCGTGCATTTTATATTGGCAACAGTAGTAATCCCATTAAGGTTGATGATGATAAGCTCAAACCTACTATACATTCAATGTTGAATCAAGTTGATGAACGTTTCCATCATTCTCTGATCAAAACATTGTCAGAGAGAGAGGTTAGCACTGATGTTCTGGTAAGTGACAATCTTTATCTAATGTGAAATGATGATATAGTGTACATGCTGATATATAGCGTGCAGTTAATAATTTGTTTCACATTTCGTGGTCAGAACATTGATGGTGGGTTTCTTCAATGGTCTGTTCATCCAAATACCATTGAGTTGCAAATAGTGGATGATGTTGGCAAGGTTTGGCCATGCAAGTTAATGAGGGAAGGAGTCTCTACAGGCAAGTGGAAGTTGACATCCGGATGGTTTAACTTTTGCAGTCATCGTGGGTTGAAGGCAGGAACAACTATTCGGTTGGGTGTGCCAAATCAGTTTGTCAACCAGATTTTCTTTAAACTCTTCTGTTCTGGACAGAACTTTAGGGGATGACCGGAGAAAAAGCGGCACGGTGGCGTCAGGTTGGACGACGACGGCGTGTGGTGGTGGTGTACCTGCAAACACTCCAACGCTCAAGTCAGTGCGTGTAAGAGGTAAGTGAAGAGGTGATGAATGAATAATACCTCAATCGTTTGAAGTGACTCTCCTTTTATAGGAGTCAAGGTCGGTGAGGGCGGTTCCCGTGTGGTGCCCGGGATGCCGTCAGATCGTTATACCGACCTGTGATGGGATGGGCGGAATGCCGAGGACCGTTGGATCGTCCACGTCGATTCGGTCTAGTGGCAAGGCGGTGGGAACCGACTTTGGTAATGGGCTTTGGCGGATGACTTTCTGGATTGGGCCTCGGCCGGTCAGCGATTGCCCCTCAAGTCGCTAGCTCGAATGTCAAGGTGGTGACTTGTTTGTCGGTCCGCTGATGTCGACGCTCAACGCCCTTATCCGTAAGGAACCGTAAGCGCCGCCATGTCGTGGTTTGTACAAGGTTTTGATACGAGCTCGCACGAGGTCGATCTCTTTATCAGTGCTCTCAAGCGCGGTCGCTTGTGCACACGCACAAGGCTTTATCATCACGAGCTCGCGGCGCCGGTCTCGCAGACGAGGTCGGTCAGGTGCTTGTGCAAACGCACAAGGCTTTATCACGAGCCTCGCGGCGCTGCGGTCTCGTGACGCAGGCCTGCCTCTTCATCAGGTGCTTGTGCAAACGCACAAGGCTTTGTCACGAGCTCGTGCGCGCGGTCTCGGCACGAGGTCGGTCAGGGTGCTTGTGCAAACGCACAAGGCTTTGTCACGAGCTCGTGCACGCGGTCTCGGCACGAGGTCGGTCTCTTCATCAGGTGCTTGTGCAAACGCACAAGGCTTTGTCATCACGAGCTCGTGCGCGCGGTCTCGGCACGAGGTCGGTCAGGGTGCTTGTGCACACGCACAAGGCTTTATCATCACGAGCTCGTGCGCGCGGTCTCGGCACGAGGTCGGTCAGGGTGCTTGTGCAAACGCACAAGGCTTTGTCACGAGCTCGTGCGCGCGGTCTCGGCACGAGGTCGGTCTCTTCATCAGGCTTTGTCACGAGCTCGTGCACGCGGTCTCGGCACGAGGTCGGTCAGGGTGCTTGTGCAAACGCACAAGGCTTTGTCATCACGAGCTCGTGCACGCGGTCTCGGCACGAGGTCGGTCAGGGTGCTTGTGCAAACGCACAAGGATAACAGTGTTTTGTTTTCTTCAATCATACTTTATTGCTTCACATTGTGTGTTTCGGATACAATTGTTTCAACTATAATATTTCTTCATTTTTGCCGCGTTCCAAGTTCTCGGAATTTGCTGTCCTTGTAGTGTCTCGAGGGTGTAGGCGCCGGTACCCGTCTTTACGACGATTCTGTACGGGCCTTCCCAATTGGGCGCAAGTTTCCGCAGGGGCGTTCTTCAGGCCAACATCGGCCTAGAAGAACTAGATCTCCAGGCATGAATTCTCTGGGTACAACACTTTGGTTGTATCTTGCTGCGATCTTCTGTTTCACGGCGACCTCGCCAAGTGCCGCGAGTTCCCTGCATTCGTCAAGGATGTCAAGTTCTTCTCGTACACTCTGACAGTTGTCAATGCTACTCTGGGGATGTGAGGTTCTCCAACTAAGTTCCCCAATCTCGATAGGAATAACTGCCTCAGTCCCATAAGTGAGACAAAAAGGGGATTCTCCTGTCGTTGAATGTGGAGTAGTCCGATATGCCCAAAGCACTCGGGGAAGCTCTTCTGCCCAGTTGCCCTTGGCCTCGTCTAACCTTCGTTTCAGACCTCGTAAAATAACCCTGTTCGCGGCCTCAGCTTGACCGCTCGATGCGGGGTGTTCTACCGAGGTGAAGTGATGTTTGATGTCGAGGTCTTCCATAGTCTTTCGGAATCCGCGATCCGCGAATTGTGTTCCGTTGTCAGTGACGACCACCCTGGGAATCCCGAACCTCGTTAGAATATATCTTTTGAAGAACTTAATCAAGTTCTTTGCAGTTATCTTTGCCAGGGGCTCTGCCTCAACCCACTTGGTAAAGTAATCTACCGCAACGGCCAGGTACTTCACCCGCCCAGAGCCGCTTGGAAAAGGTCCAAGTATATCAATCCCCACCAGGCAAAAGGCCACGGTGAAGTCGTGGGATGTTAACTCAGGAGGAGCTAAGTGTAGATCGCCATGTCTCTGGCATTTGTCGCATTTTTCACGAACGATGTTACGTCCGCATTCGTAGTTGGCCAATAGTATCCCCGGCGGAGGATTTTCTTTGCCAAGGAACGCCCTCCCAGTGTGTTGCCCACATATGCCTTCATGCACTTCAGCAAGTGCATATTGCGCTCCGTATCGCCGAGGCATTTCAACAGGGGGGTGGAGAACCCTCTTCGATATAAGATACCGTCGATCATGGAGTATGAAGATGCTTTCTTTCGGATTTTGGCAGCCTCCTTCTCATCATCAGGTAGTTGACTAAGTTGAATAAACTCTTGAATGGATGTCATCCAATCGGGCTCATCGGGCAGATCCTCGACACTTGCACTGGAAATTGCAGCGTAATTTCGGCAGTTTTCTCAGTGCTTCGTCATAAGTGGCATCAACTACTGCAGTAATGCTAGGCTTGGCCAGTGTTTCTTGTATCACCGATCTGTTGTTTCCAGAGCTTCTCGTGCTGGCGAGTTTGGACAAAATGTCAGCTCTGGCGTTTTGTTCTCTCGGGACGTGTACGATCTCAACTGAGGAGAAGTCGCTCATTTTCTTTTTTACCAGGGCGAGGTATTTTTGAAGAAGTGGATCTTTAGCCTGGTATTCTCCACCAATCTGGGACACAACTAGCTGAGAATCAGTTCTGAGTTTTACCTCTGTAGAAGTCTCGAGCCGGTGTGAGGCCGCCTAAACACGCCAGACTGCCTGGTTGTTGGAGGTGGGAAAGGAGAATCCCAATGAAATTTCGACAATCAGCCCGTCGTCGTTTCTCGAGCAATAAGCCAGCGCCATCGCTTTGGAATTGACGATCCGTCGACATGGACCGCCCATCCGGAACATGGTTCCGTAGCCCCAGGAGTCATCTCAAGCAATGAAATCCGCCAAGCACCGGGCTTTGATAGTTTGTCTTGGCTCGAAAGTGACTCGACCGGACAACTCGATCGACCACTTGATCATACGCCCGCCAGGCCTGTGTAGAATCTGCTTGATTGGTTGGTCGATTCGAACCATAATGGGATGTGCCAAGAAGTATTGTCTTAGGCGTCGAAAGGCTGCGACAACTAGCGAGCGCGACTTTTTCGATCTTACGGTATCTCACCAGGGCCCTGGTGCTTTGCTTATAAAATAGACCGGTTTCTGGCCCTCATCTGTTTCGCGAATGAGGACGGCACTCAAAGCTTCGTTCGACACTGCCAAGTAGAGATAAAGGACCTCCCCCGGATACGGTCTCGTCAAGGCGGCGGTTGGGACAAGATGCTTTAATTGTTAAGGCTTAGACTTTCGGGCGACCACTGAACTGAATTCCTTTGAGCAAGCGGAAGAAAGGCAACGCATGTTGCGGACTTTGAGATAAACCTCGTTAGGGACGCGAGCATTCCAGTGAGCTGCTGGATGTTTTTCTTCGACGATGGTTGCTGCATCTCTGTGATAGCTCGACATTTGTCGGGGTTGGCCTCGATTCCCCTCTCGGTTACATAAAAACCTAGAAATTTCCTACCATCCAAAGTGCACTTTTCGATTGAGCCTCATATTATGTCTTCGTATTTCAAAGAAAGACTTCTTTAAGATCGACGACGTGGTCGATTTCCCTCGCCGCTTTTACTATCATATCGCCCATATATACCTCCAAAGATTCTACCGATTTGGTTGGCAAAGACTTTATTCATCATGCGCCGATATGTCGCTTCCAGCCGTTCTTGAGGCCAAAAGGCATCACGTTATAGCAAGAATTGCTTTTATCTGGCCATGAACGCGGTTTTTCTTGATCGGCATGGTGCATCGAATCTGGTTGTAACCAGCAGTATGCATCCATAAAAGACAACAATCGAAAACCGGAGGAATTATCGACGAAGTTTGTCGATATTAGGGAGCGGGTAGCGTCTTTGGGACATGCCTTGTTAAGATCTGTAATCAACACACATGCGCCATTTCCCATTAGATTTTTTAACTAATACAACATTTGATAGCCAAGTAGTATATTTGACCTCCCTAATGAATTCAGCCTTTATAAGGTTTTCAACGACTTTGGATGCGGCTCACTTTTTCAGAGCTTGCTTACGGCTACGGCTCGAGCTACCCAATGAGCCTGGGGTCGAGTCGAGTTGGTGGCAAGCGATATCGTGGAGAAATACCTGGCATGCTCAAGCAGCAGCCAAGCGAAGAGGTCCGCATTGGACTTCAGGCACTCTGTTAGTTGTAATTTGACTGCTCAGGAGGTCGGCACCAAGCTTCACCGTCTTCCCAGGGTCTTCCTAGCTGAACTCGGATGAACTCTCCATCGAGCACCGCCTCTTAATTTTCTGGAGCTCGCGCTAGGGGGTCGTTTCTCAGATTTCATCTTCGATCTCAATCCTAGCGCCAAAATCGGTGAGATTAACCTCTCGCAGCTAGACTTTTGCTTTCCTTCTCTTGGCTCGTCGGCTTTAAAGATAAAAGATAGCATCTCCTCGCAGCTTCTTGATCCGCGATGGTGACGACTTTGTGCTCAAGTTATCATGGAAGCGCATTTTCAAGTGGACTGCCGAGGTTACGACCGAAGTTCACCTAGCGTCAAGCGTCCGACGATGCGATTGTAGACGGACTTGCATGGTAATACAATAAATCGACCTTCACGCTTTTGGAGATTGGTTGTTCTCCAAAAGTCACCATCAACTCCACATAGCCCAATCCGCTTTGTCTTCGAACCGCTTGAACCCGGTCGATCGGACCGGGTATGGTACGAGATCTTTTTCCTAAGTTTCAAGGTTTTGAATAACTCGTGAAACATGATATCCGCCGAGCTCCTGGTCTATCAAGATTCTTCCGACGCCAAAGTTAGCCATATAGGCTTTCACCAATAGGGAATCAAGTAGTTCGGCTTTCATTCACCAAGTCTTCATCCTGAAAAGGCTAGGGTGGTCTTCCCTTATGCCGCTTGATGAAGAGAAAACAGAGAAACGGTCATTGCTTCTCTCAACTTCCGTTTTGCCGAATTGATGCTCGCCCCCTCTTTATCGGAGAATCCTCCGGAAATGACCATGGCGACAGGAGGAGGACGAGATTTCTCTTCGGATACACGAGCTACTCCTTCGCGTTGCGTCACAGAAGTTGATTCTTTCTTCTGAGGTCGAGGTGATCTAGATCTAGACTTTCTATCCCCGGATCTTGGCTTTCCTTTCACGTACCTAGTCAACTTCCCTTTCTTGATTAGTTGTTCTATGACGTCCTTCAGGTGAAAGCATTCATCAGTCTCGTGCCCAATACACTTGTGGAAGTGGCAGTATTTCGATTTATCAGCGTTTGGCATCTCTTTTCCCCTCTGGGGAAATCTGACTCAGATCGCGAGTCGGTGCTCGCGCACTCATTCAAGATGCTTGGCAGGTGTAGCGCTCAAAGGGTATATTCGTCATACCACTTTGGACCACGGCGTTCTTTTCTCCTACGCGACTTGTCTTCGCGTTGTCCACCGCCTTTCTCCTCGGTCTTACCTTTAGTTCTCGATGTCATCAACTTTTCTTCATAATTCATATGTTTCGAAGCTCGCTCAGGAACTCGCTCAGTGGTCTCGGCCTGGTCGACACCAATGTCGACGCTAAATAAACTTCCTTCTATCGTGCCTTACTCTAACAAGTACACCTTCATCTCGTTAGAGCATTTCTTTACCGTGAATGGCCTCTTTGTTGAAACGCCCGACGTAGTCTCCGATAGACTCATCTTTCTCCTCGGCCGAATTGTCGCACGAGTCGCCGTCGACTTAGGTTGGGACTTTAGACGCAGTGAAATGTGCGGAGAATCGGCTAACGAGCTCACCCAGAACCAATGGAATTTTTCCTAAGAGTCCGGAACCAAGACAGTAGCCGCTTTCTTCGTGAGTGAGGGGGAAGATTCGTGACTTCACCGCCCTCGGGCGCCTCGATAGCTCATAGCAGTCTCAAAGCAACCAATATGTTCGCTTGGTCGGTGGTGCCGCCATATGAGTCCAAAGCGGGTGGTTTCTCAAGATGCTTCGAATCGAATTTCATGACTCGACGTAAAAAGGACCAAAAGCTTTATGTACGAAGTCACTGTGGTCATCGCCCGAGAAGGAGTTGATGAAACAGAGCCAGCATGGCGGCGGTGAAGTGTGCCCGAAGTTTGACTTGCCGCCAGATGCCGAGGCGGCTCTTCTATGAGGAGTGTTACTACTCGCGATGGTATCTTCGCTGACGGACGCTGCAAGGCCGGGGAGTTGGCGATGGCACGGTGGAGTACGATCCACCAAACGGTTATTTTGGTGTGCTCTCTCCACGCAGTGATGCGAGTCGCGCCATGGTGGTGGCGATGAACAGATCTCGAGATTTGTAGACTCTTTCGACCTCGAGTAGAACGAAACATGATCTTCTCTGCTCGACCTCGGTGGCAATGCGAATCCGGGATTTCCTTCACGATTCTCCATTCGATCGAGGCGCTGATTCTGAGCGTGCATTGCTTCAGCATGGCTCCGAATGAATTCACGGAATTCGTGGATCGGAACGGCGTCATTCTGATGGGGAGGTGGAAGGTTACTTCTGGTTTCATGTTCCACGACAAAATTAACAGTTCGTGGTGAGGTGGTTCAAAATCAAGGCGTTAGCACGAGTGGAGCCGCGAGTCGCGACCTGGGTGCTTCGATCCAGTCATCGCCTCGACAAGTGTCGAAAGCAAAGATGTCGAGCAAAGATGTCGAGCAAAGAAATGGAATCAGAAATGATTCCCAGTGACGGCCGCCAATGTTCTCGGGATGTAACTTTAGGGGATGACCAGGAGAAAAAGCGCACGCGGTGGCGTCAGGTCGGACGACGACGGCGTGTGGTGGTGGTGTACCTGCAAACACTCCAACGCTCAAGTCAGTGCGTGTAAGAGGTAAGTGAAGAGGTGATGAATGAATAATACCTTAATCGTTTGAAGTGACTCTCCTTTTATAGGAGTCAAGGTCGGTGAGGGCGGTTCCCGTGTGGTGCCCGGGATGCCGTCAGATCGTTATACCGACCTGTGATGGGATGGGCAGAATGCCGAGGACCGTTGGATCGTCCACGTCGATTCGGTCTAGTGGCAAGGCGGTGGGAACCGACTTTGGTAATGGGCTGGCGGATGACTCTTCGGATTGGGCCTCGGCCCAGTCCGGAACATCTTCTAAAGTAGTTGCATGTTTCGGTTTGTCTCCTATGTTTTGAAACTTTGGCAGATGGTGAAATCTGTTGATGTTTGTATGTCACACTGATGACACAAAGAAAATGTAGTCCTTTACTTTGTGGAATATCAATGAAAAGTAAACCATTATATTATTTCGACATTGCAACTCAAATGAGAACACCAAAATTTTAAAACCAGATTAACGGTAGTAAAGGACAACCAGATTAACACTCTTATAGTCTTTGAGCAACAATGATGATCAATCCAAACGAAGCCCGTATACAACTATCCTGCTATGTAGTTTTCATGTTGATAAGTCAACTCCATTTCAAAAAAAAAGTATTGGTTCAGTAGGAGCATTTAACATACAATTTATATAGTTATTGACCATGCTGGACTGTACTCCGCTGTTCAACAGCTTCATGTCAAGCTCAACCTGTTGGTCCTCAACCTGTCGAGATCAAGCTGAAGCTGTTGGTCCTCAACCTGTCGAGATCAAGCTTCATCTCGACAGGTTGCTTGATCTCGACAGGTTGAGGACCAACAGGTTGAGCTTGATCTCGACAGGTGTGAATGGCTGTCGAGATCAACAGCTTCATGTCAAGCTCAACCTGTCGAGACCAATCTCGAGCTGTCGAGATCAATCTTGATTTCGACATCTTGAGGACCAACAGCTTGAACTTGATCTCGACAGATTGAGATCAAGCTCAACCTGTCGAGATCAATGCTCCTCGCCTTCGATGGAAAAGGCCATACTAACAATGAGGACTCCACAATGAGGACTCGACAATCAGTTCTCAGATGGAAAAGGCCATACTAACAATGAGGACTCGACAGCTTGAGCTTGATCTCGACAGCTCGAGATCAAGCTCAACCTGTCGAGATCAAGCTTGATTTCGACAGGTTGAGGACCAACAGCCTGAGCTTGATCTCGCCAGGTGTGAATAGCTGTCGAGATCAATTGCTTCATGTCAAGCTCAACCTGTCGAGATGAAGCTTGATCTCGACGGGTTGAGGACCAACAAGCTTTATCTAATCCAAAAACCGAGCTAATCCAAAACAGTTAACTCTATAATTCTCCCACATGGTCCATTTAATCCATTATCAATCATAACAAGAAACTAAATATACGAATCATGGTGATAGGTCCTCTATTAGCGAGTATTATCTTCCATGTATGATAATATATCAAGTCTCTTAGTACCACTCCTTTAGATGAATGAAAAAACCATGTGTTTATTCTAGGTCAATACTAAATGATATTTCTCAAAATAAATATGTGCATTAAAATAATATGTAGTTTCTTTCATGTGATTTTATAAATAAATTATTAATGTGACACTGTTATATCCTGACGTATAATTTGTGCATCAGATGAATCATAAACACTAGAACATAGTAGATTTATAAAATTCTTATTCCTATAGGTTACAAAATTAAAATATTTTATATGAATATTTGTAAGTCGACATTTACATTTACAAGAAAACACAAATTTTTGTTTCTTTTTTGAGACAATTTTTTTTAACCAAAAACGTGAAATCAACAATTACGTATTTTTTAATGAAATCATAAAAATGAGCATATTCTTTACTAATATTTAAAGAAAAACTACAAATCAATATAAATTTTATAAGAATTTTTTATTGGTTTTAACTATATACCATGCAGAGCATGGGTCATCATACTATAGATATAAATTTTGCTATTAGTGAATGTTCATATTGATTATTATATATAACTCGTAGAGTATTGAATATTTCATATAAATTAACATTATTATTTTATTTACAATGAATGAACAATTTACAAGAAATAATATATCAAAATGTTTTTAATATAACATATGGGGTGTCTGGAGTGACAAACTCAGGAAGCTCAATCGCAGGAGGAACGGGGAGGACTGCAGAAAGAGGCTCGAGAGATAAGTGGGTCGACTCAAAGTATGGCACAGACTCGAAAAAGGTAACATCAGGCGATATAAGGTAACGTTGAAGAGTAGGTGAATAACAACGATAACCTTTTTGGGACCGATGGTAACCAAGAAAGACACATTTGAGTGAATGAGGTGGGAGTTTGTCAAGACCAGGAGTGAGATT
Organism: Calophaca sinica; assembly: GCA_037113605.1. NCBI lineage: Eukaryota > Viridiplantae > Streptophyta > Magnoliopsida > Fabales > Fabaceae > Calophaca > Calophaca sinica. The sequence goes on along the minus strand of CM073736.1, from coordinate 127,426,993 downwards.
GTGGACAAAACATGTGGACCCGAAGACACGAGGCGAAAGTGAATGGAGAGGGATATGTGGAAAGAGTACCGAGTGTGGCTGTAACACCTGAGGACGAGATCGACATCGTATTAGGACGACGTATCGAGACCTCGACCAAGACCTTGTGTCGAGATCCCGTGCCAAGATCGTTTGCCGAGATCATTTGCGAAATTTGAGGAGACCACGTGCACTAGGCTGCCGAAATTTGAGGAGGTCGCGTGTCGAAGTTGATGAAGTCGCTGCATCGAGTGATGAGGACGCATGTCGAGCTGAGGAGGCCGCGTTCACGAACTCGTGTTAGAACCTTGTGCGTTTGCACGAGCACCCTTGTCCACATCGTGTCGAGATGACACCTCGTATTCTTTCGAACGTTATTCAGCGCTATTATTATATTGTTTGTAATTATTACATTGTCGGCTTGCCGTTCTCGTCGCGTCTCTAGACCGTTGACCGACAGAGTAGAGAGTAATTATGAGAGGAACGATTAAACGGGTAGATGATTGATGGGATTGGCATCTTATAGCTGAAGTTACGATTATACCCCTTTCTCACCAGCTGTATACCACGATCGGTTTTCCCTCAAACACTCATTCTTTCTCTTTTCTTCTTTCTTCTTCCTTTTTCTCCAAGTTTCCTTCCTTCTGCTCTGAGTTTCATTGTTTTTCTCCAAGAACTTCCATCGACGAAACCGTGAGTTCCATCGAGATTCTGCACAAGCTTTCTTCATCAACCTTGTTCATCATCATCTTCTCGACCCATATCTCGCCTGCTCGATCACCGTTGAGGTATGAAGAACAGATTTTTCTTTTCATCTGTGCTACTGTTTAGCGCTATTTCTTCCTTCCATTTTTAGCCAGTTTTATGCTTCCAAATCATGTCAAATTGATGGGTTTTCTTCTTCACAATATTACCTATCTTTCTAACCGACACTTGGGCTTGTAAAACAAATTTTCTTCCTCTCGCTTTTTCTGCACCCAGCGGTGCGTAAACTCTTCATTTCTCTGGGTTTGTTTCGATTTCTTGTTTTTCGTTTGTTGCTTCGGTTGTTGTTGTTGTCGATCTATCTGTTGAAGCATCGATAACTTTTCATGAACTTTTGATCGAAATCCCTAACTTTGTGTTAGAGGAAAAATATATTTCAGTTCTTGAGTTTTATATTTTCTGGGTTGTGGTTAAGTTTGGGATGAGAGCTAGATGTATTAGAAACCATAGATCGATCTAAGTTGTGTTTGTTTTAGGAAGTCTGATTCCCGAGATCGTGTGATTTCCGAATCGAGGTGTACGGGAAAGCGAATCCAAGGACGGGGAAGCAGCGGAATCCAAATCGAGAACTGTACGTGTCGAGGTCGACTAAGAAGTGTACGTGTCAAGGTCGTTGTCGAGCAGCATTAACTTGGAGTTCGGTAAGGGCGCTTCACATTAATACTTTCATAGTATGCTAACGTAAGGGCAACTCTTAGACATTATTAAGACTTTATTTTTATTGTTATATTTATGTATGGACTCCTTGATTGGTGTCGAGATTGGAATGTTGTGATATGATTGGGTTTTTGCATGTATTTGATATGTGATTGAATATATGTTGTGAATGGTGTATTGCTGTCGAAGTGCGTTTCTTCATGCAGAATGTTTTATTGCTTAAATGTCGAATTGCGTTTCTTCATGTTAAGCATGCTCTCTTTATTTGATATGTGATCAAGTAAGTTGTGTTACTCTTTGACATGCGGCGAGCTAATCATCGAGTGAGAGAGCTAGGGAGTCGTATCACGTTTTTGAGCCTGACCCGGATAACCGAGGGTGCTAGGTCCCTTTTTGTTTATGGTGGATTGGCTGGCGTTGTAGCATTATCGGTTTGGGGATGGACCTGGCGATTAATGTATGGAATTCGGTTTGGGGATGGACTCGCCGCTTACCTATTACGCCGGTTTGGGGATGGACCGCCGACGATATTCCTAATAAGAGTCGAGTCGAGTCTAGAGTGAGATGGTCGAGTCACGTGTGGTGATTGAGATATATTATTCGCTGTTTGCTTATATCCTTTATGTCGAGCTTATCTTGAATTGTTGAGAAGTTGACCCTTCCCGTGGTGCCTTCAATCCATGACGGTTACCCAGGCGATGTCGAGGGCGCAGGAACTCGACAAAGATGATGCCGAGGAGGAGCTCGACGAGGACCCGAGTGACGACCGTACTTATCGTGGATTGATTGTTTGTTCGACGTATTTCTTTTGATAATTGTACCTTGTTTTCTTTTGGAGTAGTATGTCGTGACCAGGTTTAGGCGGTGTTGTTTTGTTGCTCTGAGGTAGGCGGTGGTCTTACTTTTGGAGCAAATGGTGGGAGTTCCGGAAGTACCCCAGTGTATAATTGCTCTTTTGAAGTCGTCGTACCTTAGGTGTATTTTCTTTGCACATTTGCTACTCGTATTTTGTATACATTATTATTTTGAGTGATATATATATGTATGTTATGCATGTATGGTTTATTAGAATTTAACTCTTGTGTCTTAGTTGCACCATGTTTCAAAAGTCATAATTACTCCGATGTGCACGAGTTGGTTTTATAAAAATATATATCGTATTTTTAAAAGGCACAAGAGTTTTGTTTTAAAACACATCTCATATAGGTTTATGTTGAGCTCGGTGTGTTGAGCTTCGGTAACTCGAGCTCGGTATATTGAGCTCGGTAGCGGTCCTGAAACGGTCGTTACATTGTTGGTATCGAAGCTTGATTCGGTTCGACCGAGTGCATAGGAATTTGACCGGTCACCGTGTCGGGTTATGTGTGTTGGGTACCTAGTTGTATTATGTTGATTGTCGCTTGATTAAGTGAAGCACTTATTGCTTGAGAAATTGTTTGAGCTGTTTCTTGATTGAAGCGGTGTGTTTTAACACATCCTTGTTGTGAGATTCGACAGGTTTTAAACTTTGTGGAATCTAATGCCACCTCGTAGGAATACGACATATCCGCAACCGAGAACGCCGACATGGAACGAGCTATTCAAGCTATGACCGAGATGGCGGCAGCGATGGCTGAACAATCACCGCCAGAACTCAACAGTTAACGCGATGGCTCAGCCAGACGGCGTTAACTCGCCAGAACTTGCAAAGAACAAAGAACGAGCGTAACGAAATCGTCAAGCGAGAGGATTCCCAGACTTCAGGAAGCATCATCCACCCAAGTTCTACGCTCAGCCAAATCCGCATAAACCTGATCTTTCGATGCAAGAGATCGACAACATCTTCGAGGCACTCCATTGCGGACAACGTGAAGGTCGACTATGCCACCTACTTCATCGCTAGGAGACGCAGAGTATTGGTGGAGGGGAGTGAAGCAAACATTTATAGCGGAACGTCGCGAGATGACCTGGGAGCTTTTTCGTGAAAGGTTCTTGGACAAGTACTTCCCAGATACTGCACGAGCCGAGAAGGAGCAGGAATTTCTTCAACTGCAGCAAGGCAACTCGACAGTGTCCGAGTATGCGGCCAAGTTCGAGTCGTTGGCGAGGTATTTCAGTCCATTTCGTGATCGAACTGACCAAAGATGGTTGAGTGAGAGATTCCAACGGGGATTGAGATTCGACATTCAGAAGTCAGTGGTGTCGTTGAGGATCCGAAACCTTCAAGAGTTGATTGATCGATGTGTCGAGGTAGAAGGAGTGAGAAGCCACAAGAAGAAGATTATTGTGGGCGGACCAGTGAGACCCCAGAGTGCGGGCGTAGATTTGCACGAAGTGGGAAACAACCGCAGAAGAAGCCGTGACGATCGACCTCGGGGAACGACATAACAGGGGACAATATCGTCCGATGACCAGTACCGAGAAACGGAGGACAGGCCGTGTCGAGGTGACTTGTTTCCGTTGTGGAAAGAGCGGGACATTACGCCAATAATCGTACTCAGAGGGTGGAGGTGTGTTTCAACCGTGAAGAAGCCAGGACATTTTGTCAAGGATTGTCCTACACCTAAAGTCAACCGACTATGCTTGCGCAAAGGCCAAAGGAAAGCGTCAGCGGCTAAAGGCGAGTTTTACGCATGAGTAGCGAGGAAGCCGAACGAGTCAAGATCTTATCCAAGGTGAATGTGAGATCGAGGGTAAATCCTTATCCGTTCTTTTTTGATTCTGTGCAACCCATTCCTTTATTTCTTCTCGACAGGTGAACCATTTGAACTTGATTGTGGATCGCTTTACCGTTTAAATTGGTAGTTACAACCCCAGCTGCTAAAACCTTAGTCACAAACACCGCATGTCTTAATTGTGTAGTGGTTATTCAGAGTAGAAAGTTTGTGGTCAATTTGGTTTGTTTGCCTCTTAAGGGCTTAGATGTCATTCTCGGATGGATTGGTTGTCACACCACCATGTCCTTGGACTGTGCCCGTAAAACCGTAATTTTTCCGCACCTTGGAGTCTCCAATTATCTTTACGCCGAACGTATTGGAGTTTCTTTGAAAGAAGGAACTAGGGAATACATGTATCGGCTAGTTCGAAGTTTTCCAGCCAGATCGACGTGAAGAATGTTCGGTGGTGTGTGACTTTGAGGGCGTTTTCCAGAAGGCGTGCCAGGGTTACCACCAAGACGCAGAGGTCGAGTTCTCCATCGACCGATTCCAGGGACAGACCGATTTCCAAAGCGCCATACTGAGGATGTCTCCTGCCGAGATGAAAGAGCTGAAGTCCCAGATCGAACACTTGGAGTCGAAGCAATTCATACGACCGAGCGGGTCACCGTGGGGAGCTCCAGTGTTGTTGGTTAAGAAGAAGGATGGACGATCAAGGCTGTGCGTGGACTATCGCGAGCTCAACAAGGTTACCGTGAAGAACCGTTATCCGTTACCACGTATTGACGACTTGATGGATCAACTTCGTGGAGCGGCGATCTTTTCCAAGATAGACTTGAAGTCGGGCTACCATCAGATTCGCGTGAAGGAGGAAGATGTCGCCAAAACAGCTTTCAGGACTAGATACGGTCACTACGAGTACTTGGTGATGCCGGTTGGAGTGACGGATGCGCCAGCTGTGTTTATGGACTACATGAACAGGATTTTCCATTCGTTTTTGGATCAGTTCGTTGTAGTGTTCATCGACGACATATTGATTTACTCGAGGAACCGAGAAGAACACGCAGAACACCTATGTCGAGTACTACAGATATTACGAGATAAGCAACTCTATGCCAACCTGTCGAAGTGTGAATTTTGGCTTGAAGAGGTGAATTTTCTTGGTCACGTGATTTCCAAAGAAGGGATAGCTATGGATCCAACTAAGATTGAGGCGGTGCTAAGCGTGGGAACAACCAGAAGACTGATTTCATCGAGATCGAGAAGTTTTGTCGGCTTAGCGAGGATATTACCAAGATTCATTGAAGGTTTCTCGAAGATTGTCGCGCCTCTTACACGATCGACGAGGAAGGATCAACCTTTGCCTGGACCGAGGAGTGTGAAGCCGCTTTCAACGATCAAGGAGCTTTTGACGACAAATACCGCTGTGCTGATTTTGCCTCAACCCGAAGAGCCTTTCGAGGTGTATTGTGATGCGTCCACACCAGGGATTGGGATGCATCGATGCAACATCGGAAGGTGGTCGCAGATGCTTCAAGACGACTTAAGATTCACGAGAGGAACTACCCTACTCACGACTGAGCCGGGCAAAGATGGGTTTTTGGCCGAAGATATGGAGGCACTACCTTTACTGAGCACTTTCATCGCTTTCAGCGATCACAAGAGCTTGAAGTACCGCTCGATTTAAAGAGCTCAACATGCGTCGCCGAAGATGGACGAAATTTCTCAAGGACTACGACTTTACGTTGGAATACCATCCCGGTAAGGCTAACGAGTAGCAGATGCATTGAGCAGAAGAGCGCTTTAACCCTGGTAATGATGATCAAGGAGTTGGAGATGCTCGAGAAGTTCAGAGACTTGAAGTTGAGTGTCGAAGTTTCACCGGGAAGTTGAGATTTGGTATGCTTACCATTTCTAACAGATTGTTGGGCGAGATCCGAGACCAGCAAGTTAATGACGAGCCGCAAGAGAAGATTCGATTGATAAGCGCAAGGAAAGCGGCGAATTTCACGCGTCGAGCGACGATATCTTGAGGTGCAATGGCCGAGTATGTGTACCTAACGATCCGAGCCGAGGAAGTTGATTCTCGACGAAGCGCATAAGAGCAACTTTAGTATTCACCAGGAGTTACGAAGATGTATCAAGACTTGAAGAAGCATTTTTGGTGGTCCTAATGAAGAAGCAAGTGGCCGAGCACGTAGCTTCGTGTTTCGACGTGGTCGAGCCGTAAGGTGGAGCACCAACGACCACGGAATGCTACAATCGCTGACGCATCAAGTATGGAAATGGGATAGTATTTCCATGGACCGTTGTAGGTTTGCCAAGACGCAGAAGAAGAATGATTCGATTTGGGTGATCGTCGACCGATCGACCAAATCGCTCATTTCTTACCGATGAGGTCGACATACAACGTGGAAAAGTCGACCGAGATCTACATTGCGAGATAGTACGACTTCATGGAATACCCTCTTCGATCGTGGCTCGGACCGAGATCAAAGTTCACGCCTCATTTTGGAGGGAATTGCAAGGAGCGATGGGAACCGAGGCTTCAGGCTTAGCTTCGGCATATCATCCATGCATCGACGGTCGACCGAGAACGATCCAATCGCTTGAAGATTTGTTGCGAAGCTTGTACGTTAGATCACCGAGGAAGTTGGGACGACGTCTTACCATTGGTGGAGTTCACCTACAATAACTGACTTCCATGCGAGTATTGGAATGGCACCTTTGAAGCTACCAGATGGGCGGAAATGTCAGACGCCTCTTTGTTGGTACCAGGACGGCGAGCTGAATCGTCAGAGGACCAGATATGATCCAGCAGACCATCGAGAAGATCCGTTTGATCGAGATCGGATCACGAACATCTCAAAGTCGGCTGGTAAGAGTTATGCGGACCAACGACGCCGACCACTCGAGTTCGAGGAAGGAGAACATGTATTTCTTAGAGTCACCCCCACTCATCGGAGTTGGTCGAGCGATCAAATCCAAGAAACTTACCCCTAAATTTATTGGACCTTACCAGATTCTTCGTCAGATTGGTCCAAAGAGCATATCGATTGCCTTGCCACCATTCTTGTCGAACATCCACGACGTCTTCCACGCCTCACAATTACGGAAGTATGTTTCCGACCCTTCTCATGTCATCGAACCGATGTGATTCAACCGAAGGACGACCTATCTTTCAAGCATTACCAAGAAGGATCGTTGATCGGAAAGCCAAACAGCGGAACAAAGAGATTCAACTTGTCAAGGTTGTGTGGGATCGAAGGCGGGAGATGCAACTTGGGAGCTGGAGGAGAAGATGAAGACTTCGATTACCTGAACTTTTCTGAGGTAAGAATCTTATTTGCAATTTCGAGGACGAAATTTTTTTTAGAGGGAGAGATTGTAACACCTGAGGACGAGATCGACATCGTATTAGGACGACGTATCGAGACCTCGACCAAGACCTTGTGGCGAGATCCCGTGCCAAGATCGTTTGCCGAGATCATTTGCAGCCGAGGAGACCACGTGCACTAGCCGGGCCGAAATGAGGAGGTCGCGTGTCGAGTTGATGAAGTCGCGTACCGAGCTGATGAGGACGCATGTCGAGCTGAGGAGGCCGCGTTCACGAACTCGTGTTAGAACCTTGTGCGTTTGCACGAGCACCCTTGTCGACATCGTGTCGAGATGACACCTCGTATTCTTTCGAACGTTATTCAGCGCTATTATTATATTGTTTGTAATGATTACATTGTCGGCTTTCCGTTCTCGTCGCGTCTCTAGACCGTTGACCGACAGAGTAGAGAGTAATTATGAGAGGAACGATTAAACGGGTAGATGATTGATGGGATTGGCATCTTATAGCTGAAGTTACGATTATACCCCTTTCTCACCAGCTGTATACCACGATCGGTTTTCCCTCAAACACTCATTCTTTCTCTTTTCTTCTTTCTTCTTCCTTTTTCTCCAAGTTTCCTTCCTTCGCCTCGAAGTTTCATTGTTTTCTCCAAGAACTTCCATCGACGAAACCGTGAGTTCCATCGAGATTCTGCATAAGCTTTCTTCATCAACCTTGTTCATCATCATCTTCGACCCATATCTACGCCGCCGATCACCGCTTGAGGTATGAAGAAGCAGATTTTTCTTTTCATCCGTTACTCTTGTTTAGCGCTATTTCTTCCTTCCATTTTTAGCCGCTTTATGCTTCCAAATCATGTCAAGCGATGGGTTTTCTTCTTCACAATATTACCTATCTTTCTAACCGATTAATTGGGCTTGTAAAACAAATTTTCTTGCTCGCTTTTTACGCAATCGGCAAAGTGCCCGAAACTCTTCATTTTCGGTTTGTTTCGATTTCTTGTTTTTCGTTTGTTGCTTCGTTGTTGTTGTTGTCGATCTATCTGCTGAAGCATCGGATAACTTTTTCATGAACTTTTGATCGAAATCCTAACTTTGTGTTAGAGGAAAAATATATTTCAGTTCTTGAGTTTTATATTTTCCTGGTTGTGGTTAAGTTTGGGATGAGAGCTAGATGTATTAGAAACCATAGATCGATCTAAGTTGTGTTTGTTTTAGGAAGTCCGATTCGAGATCGTGTGATTTCAGATCGAGGTGTACGGAAAGCGAATCCAAGGACGGGGAAGCAGTGGAATCGGATCGAGAAGCTGCGTGTCGAGGTCGACTAAGAAAGTGCGTGTCGAGGTCATTGTCGAGCGGCATTAACTTGGAGTTCGGTAAGTACGCTTCACATTAATACTTTCATAGTATGCTAGCGTAAGTGGCAACTCTTAGACATTATTAAGACTTTATTTTTATTGTTATATTTATGTATGGACTCCTTGATTGGTGTCGAGATTGGAATGTTGTGATATGATTGGGTTTTTGCATGTATTTGATATGTGATTGAATATATGTTGTGAATGGTGTATTCTTTGTCGAAGTCGTTTCTTCATGCGAGAATGTTTTATTGCTTAAATGTCGAATTGCATTTCTTCATGTTAAGCATGCTCTCTTTATTTGATATGTGATCAAGTAAGTTGTGTTACTCTTTGACATGCGGCGAGCTAATCATCGAGTGAGAGAGCTAGGGAGTCGTATGGCGTTTTGTGCGGACCCGGATGGCGAGGGTGCTAGGTCCACTTTTTGTTTATGGTGGATTGGCTAGGCGTTGTAGCATTATCCGGTTTGGGGATGGACCTGCTGATTAATGTATGGAATTCGGTTTGGGGATGGACTCGCCGTTTACCTATTACGCCGGTTTGGGGATGGACCCGCCGACGATATTCCTAATAAGAGTCGAGTCGAGCCCAGAGTGAGATGGTCGAGTCACGTGTGGTGATTGAGATATATTATTGTTGTTTGCTTATATCCTTTATGTCGAGCTTATCTTGAATTGTTGAGAAGTTGACCACTTTCCGTGGTGCCTTCAATCCATGACGGTTACCCAGGCGATGTCGAGCGCGAGGAACTCGGCGATAGATGATGCCGAGGAGGAGCTCGGCGAGGACCCAGTGGCGACTGTACTTGTCGTGATTGATTGTTTGTTCGGCGTATTTCTTTTGATAATTGTACCTTGTTTTCTTTTGGAGTAGTATGTCGTGACGGTTTGGCGGTGTTGTTTTGTTGCTACTGAGGTAGACTGGTGGTCTTACTTTTGGAGCGACCTGCGTGGGAGTCTGCCGGAAGTACCCCCAGGGTATGATTGCTCTTTTGAAGTCGTCGTACCTTAGGTGTATTTTCTTTGCAAATTTGCTACTCTGTATTTTGTATACATTATTATTTCGAGTGATATATATATGTATGTTATGCATGTATGTTTTATTAGAATTTAAGTCTTGTGTCTTAGTTGCACCATGTTTCGAAAAGCTGTAATTACTCTGATGTGCACGAGTTGGTTTTATAAAAAAAATATATATCGTATTTTAAAAGGCACAAGAGTTTTTGTTTTTAAAACACATCTCATATAGGTTTATGTTAAGCTTGGTGTGTTGAGCTCGGTAACTCGAGCTCGGTATATTGAGCTCGGTAGCGGTCCTAAAATTGGTCGTTCTGATGGCACTCGATCATCAAGCACGGAAGAGGCATACGGTTTGTGAGATAACAAGTCGTTAAGAAGATCCCCTCAGAACCACTCCGCTTCGGACCGCTATCGAGCTCAATATACCGAGCTCGAGTTAGCGTGCTCCACACACAGAGCTCAACTAACCCTGTATGAGATGTGTTTTAAAACGGTACTTTTGTGCCTTTTAAAAAGTACGGTCTATTTTTTTTTTTATAAAACCACTGCACACGAGTAATCTGACTTTCAAACATGGTGCAACTAAGACACAAGACTTAAATTCTAATAAAACATACATGCATAACATACATATATATATCACTCAACTAGTAATGTATAAAAAATACAGAGTAGTAAATGTACAAAGAAAATACACCTAAGGTATGACGACTTCAAGAGAGCAATCATACCCTGGGGTACTTCCTAGACTTGACGCAGGGTCGCCCAAAAGTAAAACCACCGCCTACCCCTCAAACGACAAAACAATATCGCCTAAACTGGTCACAACCTCTGAACACAAAGAAAAACAAGGTACAATCGTCCCAAAAACATCCATCAAACATAAACAATCACGACAAGTAGAGGTCGCCGCCGGGTCCTCGCCGAGCTCCTCCTCAAGATCATCTGGCCGTCGAAGTTCCCCGCAACCTCGACATCGCTGGGTAACCGTCATGGATTGAAGGCACCACGGGAAAAGCGGTCAACTTCTCAACAATACAAGATAAGCACGGCATAAAGAAATAAGCAACACAATAATGTATCTCAATCACCACACGTGACTCGACCTTCTCACTCTAGACTCGACTCTTATTCTAATATCGCCACCGGGTCCATCCTCAATCCGACGCAATAGGTAAACGGCAGTCCATCCCCAAATCAATTCCATACATTAACAAAGCAGTCCATCCCCAACCGATAATGCAACGCCTAGCCAATCCACCATAAACAAAAAGGGGACCTAGCACCCTCAGTTATCTGGGTCCGGCTCAAAGACGTCATACGACTCCCTAGCTCTCTCACTCGATGATTAGCTCGCCGCAGTCAAAGAGTGACACATAAAATTACTTGATCACATATCAAATAAGGAGAGCATGCTTAACATGAAGAAAACGCAATTCGACATTTAAGCAATAAAAACATTCTGCATGGAGAACGCAATTCAACAGCAATTCACAATTCACAACATATACTCAATCACATATTAAATACATGCAGAAACCCAATCATACCACAACATTTCAAGCTCGACACCAATCAAGGAATCCATACACAATAACATATAAAATAAAGTCTTAATAATGTCTAAAAGTTGCCCTTACCGAACTCCAAGATAACGCTGCTCGACAATGACCTCGACACGGTTGTCTTCAAACGAGCTCGACAACGACTTCTCTGACTCGATCTCGACACGTAGACTTCTTAGTCGACCTCGACACGCATAGCTCGATCCGATCCCATCGCTTCCACGTCCTCGGGTTCGCTCTCCCGTACACCTCGATTCGGAAACCACACGATCTCGGGAATCAGACTTCCTAAAACAAACACAACTTAGTTCGATCTATGGGTTCTAATAACACTTAGCTCTCATAACCCCAATCTGAACTACAACCCAGTAAATATTAAAACTCAAGAACTTAAATATATTTTTCCTCTAACACAAAGTTAGAGTTTTCGATCAAAAGTTCATGAAAAAGGTTATCTGATGCTACAACAGATAAATCGACAACAACAACGACAAGAAGCAACAAACGACAAACTAAAACAAGAAATCGAAACAACCAAAAAGGAAGGGTTTTTGGGCACTGCCTATTGCAGAAATCAGAGGAAGAAAATTTGTTTTACAAGCCCAAATAATCGGTTAGAAAGGTGGGTAATATCATGAAGAAGAAAACCTATCAATGTGACATGTTTTGGAAGCATAAAAACTAGCTAAAATGGAAGGAAGAAGTAGCGCTAAACAGTAGCATGAATGAAGAGAATCTGTTTTTCATACCTCAGATGGTGGTCGAGATGGTGATGTATATGTCAAGAAGATGATGATGAACAAGATTGATGAAGAAAATTTACGCAGAAGCTCGATGGAACTCAAGGTTCTTCGATGGAGATTTGGAGAGAAAGAGGAACTCAGAGAAGAAAGGAAGAAGAAAGAAGAAAAGAGAAAGTGAGTGTTTGTGAGGGAACCGATCGTGGTATACAGCTGGTGAGGGAAGGGCGTTATCGTAACTCAAGCTATGAGATGCCAATCCCATCAGTCAATCTACCCGTCTAATCGCTCCTCTCTCATGATTACCCTCTACTCTATAGGTCAGAGATCTAGACACGGCGACGAGACTGCAAGCCGACAATATAATTATTACAAACAAAATAATCATAACGCTGAATAACATTCGTAAGAATACGAGTGTCATCATCTCGACACGATGTCGACCAAGGGTGCTCGTGCAAGCGCACAAGGCTCTAACACGAGTTCGTGCACGCGGTCTCCTCAGTTCGACATGCGACCTCCTCAGCTCGGTACGCGACTTCATCAGCTCGACACGCGACCTCCTCTCGGCTCGGCTGACTAGTGCCGCGCGGTCTCCTCAGCTCGGCAAATGACCTCGGCAAACGATCTTGGCACGGGATCTCGACACAAGGTCTTGGTACGAGGTCTCGACACGACATCTCGACGCGAGGTCTCGATCCGACGTCCTAATACGAGGTCGATCTCGTGATCTCGTCCTCAGGTGTTACAATCTCTCCCTCTAAAAAAAAATTTCGTCCTCGAAATTGCAAATAAAATTCTAACCACCAAAAAGTTCAGTCTGCGAGTCTTCATCTTCTCCTCCAGCTCCCAAGTCGCATCTCCCGTCTTCTGATCCCACACAACTTTGACAAGTTGAATCTCTTTGTTCCGCAACTGTTTGGCTTTCCGATCAACGATCCTTGCTGGTGATGCTTCGAAGGTTAAGTCGTCCCTTAGTTGTATCACATCCGGTTCGATGACATGAGAGGGGTCGAAAATATACTTCCGCAATTGTGAGACGTGGAAGACGTCGTGAATGTTTGACAAGAATGGTGGCAGGGTGGCAATCGATATGCCATCGGGCCGATCTGACGAAGAATCGATAAGGTCCAATGAATTTAGGGGTAAGTTTCTTGGATTTGATCGCTCGACCAACTCGATGGTGGGGGTGACTCTAAGAAATACATGTTCTCCTTCCTCGAACTCGAGTGGTCGACGTCGTTGGTCGGCATAACTCTTACGTCGACTTTGAGGCGTTCGCATCCTATCTCTCGATCAAACGGATCTTCTCGATGGTCTATTTGGATCATATCTGGTCCCACAACGTAACGCCGCCATCCTGGTACCAACAAAGAGGCGTCTGACATTTACGTCCATACGATTGCTTCAAAGGTGCCATTCCAATACTCGCATGGAAAGCTGTTATTGTAGGTGAACTCCACCAATGGTAAGGCGTCGTCCCAACTTCCTCGGTGATCTAACGCATAAGCTTCATAACAAATCTTCAAGTGATTGGATCGTTCTCGATCGACCGTCGATCCGGGATGATATGCCGAGCTAAGCCTGAGCTTCGGTTCCCATCGCTTCTTGCAATTCCCTCCAAAAATGAGGCGTGAACCGGATCTCGGTCCGACACGATCGAAGAGGGTATACCATGAAGTCGCACTATCTCCACGATGTAGATCTCGGTCGGCTTTTCCACGTTGTATGTCGACCTCCGGCAAGAAATGAGCGATTTGGTCAATCGGTCGACGATCACCCAAATCGAATCATTCTTCTTACGTGTCTTCGGCAAACCTACAACGAAATCCATGGAAATACTATCCCATTTCCATCTTTGATGCGTCAGCGATTATCAGCATTCCCGCAGGTCGTTGGTGCTCCACCTTCGCTTTCTGACACGTTAAACACGAAGCTACGTAATCGGCCACTTGCTTCTTCATTCCGGACCACCAAAAATGCTTCTTCAAGTCTTGGTACATCTTCGTAACTCCTGGATGAATACTAAAGTTACTCTTATGCGCTTCGTCGAGTATTAACTTTCTCAGCTCGGCTACGTTAGGTACACATACTCGGCCATTGCATCTCAAGATGTCGTCCGTTCCGACTTGGAATTCTGTCGCCTTCCCTTGCGCTATCAACTGAACCTTCTCTTGCAGGAGCTCATCATGAACTTGCTGGTCTCGGATCTCGTCCAACAATCTGTTAGAAATGGTAAGCATACCAAATCTCAGCTTCCCCGGTGAAACTTTGACACTCAACTTCAAGTCTCGGAACTTCTCGAGCATCTCCAACTCCTTGATCATCATCGCCGAGGTTAAAACGCTCTTCCTACTCAGCGATACGCTACCACGTTAGCCTTCAGGGATGGTATTCCAACGTAAAGTCGTAGTCCTTGAGAAATTACGTCCATCTACGCCGACGCATGTTGAGCTCTTTACGGTCGAACAGTGCTTCAAGCTCTTGTGATCGGCTGAAAGCGATGAAGTGCTCCCGTAAAGGTAGTGCCTCCACATCTTCAACGCAAAAACTCTGCGCCCGGCTCAAGTCGTGAGTAGGGTAGTTCCTCTCGTGAATCTTAAGTTGTCTTGAAGCATACGCGACCACCTTCCGATGTTGCATCAGCACGCATCCCAATCCCTGGTGTGACGCATCACAATACACCTCGTAAGGCTCTTACGTCAGGCAAAATCAACACGGCTATGGTCGTCAAAAGCTCCTTCAGTCTTTGAAAACTGGTTTCGCACTCCTCGGTCCAGGAAAAAGGTTGATCCTTCCGCGTAAGTCGTGTAATAGGCGCGACAATCTTCGAAAAACCCTCAATGAATCTTCGATAATAGCCTGCTAAGCCAACAAAACTTCTGACCTCTGTGAACTTTCTTGTTTGTTCCCACGCTAACGGACTTCAATCTTAGTTGGATCCACAGCTATCCCTTCTTCGGAAATCACATGTCCAAGAAAATTCACCTCTTCAAGCCAAAATTCACACTTCGACAGGTTGGCATAGAGTTGCTTCTCTCGTAATATCTGCAGTACTCGACGTAAGTGTTCTTCGTACTCTTCTCGGTTCCTCGAGTATATCAGGATGTCGTCGATGAACACTACAACAAACTGATCCAAAAACGAATGGAAAATCCTATTCATGTAATCCATAAACACAGATGGCGCATTCGTCACTCCAAACGGCATCACCAAGTACTCGTAGTGACCATACCTGGTCCTGAAAGCTGTTTTGGGGACATCTTCCTCCTTCACGCGAATCTGGTGGTATCCCGACTTCAAGTCTATCTTGGAAAAGATCGCCGCTCCACGAAGTTGATCCATCAAGTCGTCAATACGAGGTAACGGATAACGGTTCTTCACAGTAACCTTGTTGAGCTCGCGGTAGTCCACGCACAGTCTTGATCGTCCATCCTTCTTCTTAACCAACAACACTGGAGCTCCCCACGGTGACACGGCTCGGTCGTATGAATTGTTTCGACTCCAAGTGTTCGATCCGGGACTTCACTCTTTCATCTCGGCAGGAGACATCACGTATGTCGCTTTGGAAATCGGTCTGTCACGGAATCGGTCGATGGAGAACTCGACCTCTCGCGACCGGTGGTAACCCTGGCACGCGTCTCGGAAAACGCCCTCAAAGTCACACACCACCGGGTACATTCTTCACGTCGATCTGCTGGAAAACTTCCGAGCTAGCGGATACATGTATTCCCTAGTTCCTTCTTTCAAAGAAACTCCGACACGTTTAGCGTAAAGATAATGGGAGACTCAAGGTCCGGAAAAATTACGCTTTACGGCACGGTCAAGAGGACATGGTGGTGTGACAACCAATCCATCCCGAGAATGACATCTAAGCCGCCAAGAGGCAAACAAACCAAATTGACCACAAACTTTCTACTCTGAATAACCACTACACAATTAAGACATGCGATGTTTGTGACTAAGGTTTTAGCATTTGGGGTTGTAACTACCAATTTGAGCGGTAAAGCGATCCAAATCAAGTTCAAATGGTTCACACAATCAGAAGAAATAAAGGAATGGGTTGCACCCGAATCAAAGAGAACGGATAAGGATTTACCCTCTATCTCACATTCACCTTGAATAAGATCATCAGCTTGCTCTGCTTCCTCGCCACTCATGCAGAAGACTCTGCCTTTAGCTACCTGACGCTTTCCTTTGGCCTTTGCCGCAAGCATTGTCGGTTCAGCTTTAGGTGTAGGACAATCCTTGGCAAAATGCCCTGGCTTCTTACAGTTGTAGCACACCTCCTCCTTCTGAGTACAGTTATTGGCGTAATGTCCCGTCTTCCCACAACGGAAACAAGTCACCTCGACACCGGTCGACCTCGCTCCACTCGCTCCCTGGGTCATCGGACGACATCTGTCCCTGTTGTTGTTCCCACGAGGTCTGGTCGTGCGGCTTCTTACGTAGTTGTTTCCTTCGTGCAAATCTACGCCCGCACTCTGGGGTCTCACCGGTCCGCCTACAACAGTCTTCTTCTTGTGGCTTCTTACTCCTTCTACCTCGACACAGCGATCTATCAGCTCTTGGAGGTTTCGAATCCTCAATGACACCACTGACTTCTGAATGTCAAATCTCAGACCTCGTTGGAACCTCTCGCTTAACCATCTTTGGTCAACTCGATCACGAAATGGACTGAAATACCTCGCCAGCGATTCAAACTTGGCCGCATACTCGGACACTGTCATACCGCCTTGCTGCAATTGAAGAAACTCTTGCTCCTTCTCGGGTCGTGCAGTATCTGGGAAGTACTTGTCCAAGAACCTTTCACGAAAAAGCTCCCAGGTCATCTCGCGACGTTCCGCTATAAATGTTTGCTTCACTCCTCTCCACCAATACTCTGCGTCTCCTAGCAGTAAGTAGGTGGCATAGTCGACCTTCACGTTGTTCGGGCAATGGAGTGCCTCGAAGATCTTCTCGATCTCTTGCATCCAAAGATCAGCTTTATCTGGATTTGGCTCACCGTAGAACCCGATTGGATCATGCTTCTGAAATCCGCCAATCTCTTCCGCTTGACATTTCGCTCTGCTTTCATTTCTTGTTCTTTGTAAGTTCTGCTGAGTTAACGCTGCCGTCTGTTGAGCCATCGCGTTAGCCTGTTGAGTTGCAGCAGCTGATTGCTGAGCCATGGCTGCCGCCATCTCGGTCATAGCTTGGATTGCTCGTTCCATGTCGACGTTCTCGGTTACAGCTGTTGTATCCCTACGAGGTGGCATTAGATTCCACAAAGTTCAAAACCCTGTCAGAATCTCACAACAAGGATGTGTTAAAACACACTGCTTCAATCAAGAAACAGTTCAAACAATTTTTCAAGCAATAAGTGCTTCACTTAATCAAACAGCAATCAACATATTACAACTAGGTACCCAACCCATATATCCCGACACGCGGTGACGGTTCAAAATTCCTATGCACGGCTTCGGTCGAACCGAATCGCTCGATACCAACAATGTAACGACCCGTTTCCGGACCGCTACCGAGCTCAATATACCGAGCTCGAGTTACCGAGCTCAACACACCGAGCTCAACTAAACCTGTATGAGATGTGTTTTAAAACGGTACTCTTGTGCCTTTTAAAAGTACGGTCTATTTTTTTTTATAACACCAGCTCGTGCACATCAGAGTAATTACAGCTTTTCGAAACATGGTGCAACTAAGACACAAGACTTAAATTCTAATAAAACATACATGCATAACATACATATATATATCACTCGAAATAATAATGTATACAAAATACAGAGTAGTAAATGTACAAAGAAAATACACCTAAGGTATGACGACTTCAAGAGAGCAATCATACCCTGGGGGTACTTCCGGCAGACTCCCACGCAGGGGGCTGCTCCAAAAGTAAAACCACCAGTCTACCCTGAAACGACAAAACAATACTGCCCAAACTGGTCACAACCTCTGAACACAAAGAAAAACAAGGTACAATCGTCCCAAAAAAAAACATCCATCAAACATAAACAATCACGACAAGTAGAGGTCGTCGCTCGGGTCCTCGTCGAGCTCCTCCTCGCCATCATCTGCTGTCGAGTTCCCTGCGCCCTCGACATCGCCTGGGTAACCGTCATGGATTGAAGGCACCACGGGAAAGGGTCAACTTCTCAACAATACAAGATAAGCACGGCATAAAGAAATAAGCAACACAATAATGTATCTCAATCACCACACGTGACTCGACCTTCTCACTCTAGACTCGACTCTTATTCCGGAATATCGTCAGCTGGTCCATCCCCGAACTGACGCAATAGGTAAACGGCAGGTCCATCCCCAAACCGAATTCCATACATTAACAGCAGGTCCATCCCCAAACTGATAATGCAACGCCTAGCCAATCCACCATAAACAAAAAGGGGACCTAGCACCCTCAGTTATCTGGGTCCGGCTCAAAGACGTCATACGACTCCCTAGCTCTCTCACTCGATGATTAGCTCGCCGCAGTCAAAGAGTGACACATAAAATTACTTGATCACATATCAAATAAGGAGAGCATGCTTAACATGAAGAAAACGCAATTCGACATTTAAGCAATAAAAACATTCTGCATGGAGAACGCAATTCAACAGCAATTCACAATTCACAACATATACTCAATCACATATTAAATACATGCAGAAACCCAATCATACCACAACATTTCAAGCTCGACACCAATCAAGGAATCCATACACAATAACATATAAAATAAAGTCTTAATAATGTCTAAAAGTTGCCCTTACCGAACTCCAAGATAACGCTGCTCGACAACGACCTCGACACGGCTGTCTTCAAACGAGCTCGACAACGACTTCTCTTACTCGATCTCGACACGTACGCTTCTCAGTCGACCTCGACACGTACAGCTCTCGATCTGGATCCCACTGCTTCCACGTCCTCGGGTTCGCTCTCCCGTACACCTCGATTCGGAAACCACACGATCTCGGGAATCAGACTTCCTAAAACAAACACAACTTAGTTCGATCTATGGGTTCTAATAACACTTAGCTCTCATAACCCCAATCTGAACTACAACCCAGTAAATATTAAAACTCAAGAACTTAAATATATTTTTCCTCTAACACAAAGTTAGAGTTTTCGATCAAAAGTTCATGAAAAAGGTTATCTGATGCTACAACAGATAAATCGACAACAACAACGACAAGAAGCAACAAACGACAAACTAAAACAAGAAATCGAAACAACCAAAAAGGAAGGGTTTTTGGCAATCGCTTATTGCAGAAATCAGAGGAAGAAAATTTGTTTTACAAGCCCAAATAATCGGTTAGAAAGGTGGGTAATATCATGAAGAAGAAAACCTATCAATGTGACATGTTTTGGAAGCATAAAAACTAGCTAAAAAGGAAGGAAGAAGTAGCGCTAAACAGTAGCATGAATGAAGAGAATACATTTTCATACCTCAGATGGTGGTCGAGATGGTGATGTATATGTCAAGAAGATGATGATGAACAAGATTGATGAAGAAAATTTACGCAGAAGCTCGATGGAACTCAAGGTTATTCGATGGAGATTTGGAGAGAAAGAGGAACTCAGAGAAGAAAGGAAGAAGAAAGAAGAAAAGAGAAAGTGAGTGTTTGTGAGGGAACCGATCGTGGTATACAGCTGGTGAGGGAAGGGCGTTATCGTAACTCCAGCTATGAGATGCCAATCCCATCAGTCAATCTACCCGTCTAATCGCTCCTCTCTCATGATTACCCTCTACTCTATAGGTCAGAGATCTAGACACGGCGACGAGACTGCAAGCCGACAATATAATTATTACAAACAATAGTAATAATAACGCTGAATAACGTTCGTAAAGATACGAGTGTTATCATCTCGACACGATGTCGACCAGGGTGCTCGTGCAAACGCACAAGGCTCTAACACGAGTTCGTGCACGCGACCTCCTCAGTTCGACATGCGACCTCCTCAGCTCGGTACGCGACTTCATCAACTCGACACGCGACCTCCTCAGCTCAGCAGCTAGTGCACGCGGTCTCCTCAGCTCGGCAAATGACCTCGGCAAACGATCTTGGCACGGGATCTCGACACAAGGTCTTGGTACGAGGTCTCGACACGAGATCTCGACGCGAGGTCTCGATCCGACGTCCTAATACGAGGTCGATCTCGTGATCTCGTCCTCAGGTGTTACACCCCCCCCCCAAAAAAAGAGTTGGGACATTACTATGAAGAAGCAGAGCCCGAGTGGTTTCAATGAGGTGCCGATTTTTGCGTTCAGCTACCCCATTTTATTGAGGTGTGTGAGCACATGACGTTTGGTGAAGAATGTCGTTAGATGCCATAAAATTTTGAAATTGTTGGGACAAGTATTCACGGGCATTGTCACTATACAAGGAGTGAACAGAAACACCAAACTGAATTTTAATTTCTTGATAAAATTGCTCAAAAATATAAAACAACTTCGGACTGCTTCTCATTAAAAATAACCAAGTACAATGCGAGAAATCATCAATGAAAGTAACAAAATATTTGGACCCAAAAGTAGTACTAGTGCGAGACGGACCCCAAACATCGGAGTGAACTAAAGCAAAAGGGGACGAAACCTGTTTATTGATTCTATCAGGAAAGTGACTACGAATGTTTTTCCCTAACTGGCACGACTCACAATTTAAACTAGATAACTTAGAGAGACTAGGCACTAGCTTCTGAAGCTTGTGAAGACTTGGATGACCCAACTGATCATGGATAGTAAGGAGAATATGTGGCAGAGCACACCCTGGATGAGGATAAATAGTAGAGGCCATTAGACTCACATCCGATTCTAATCGTGCATCCGTGCCGGTCCCGCAAGGTAACATTGTTATTAGTAAAAGTAACATCACGGTTATGAGGGTCAAATTGACCGATTGAAAGAAAATTAAATGGACACTCATGAATGTAAAGTACAACATTAATCGGCGGGAAAGGAGGAGTTTGGTAGTACCAATCCCTTGAGATTTGGTTTCAGTACCACTGGCTGAAGTCATACTAGGTAAGTAACCAGATGTAAAAAGAGAGGATAAAAGAGCTTTATTACCAGTGATGTGGTCGGATGCACTAGAGTCAAGGACCTAGGGGCCAAGGGAATTGGGCTGAGAGATGCAAGCAAATGAATTACCAGTGTGTGCAACCGAAGCAGTGGATTCAGAGTTATGGCGATTCTCAAACCATTGGAGAAATTCTTCATAGTCAGGTGGAGTTGGCTTAGGCTGAGCCGAGTTCTGATGTGTGTCAGGCATAGTGGTCTGAGCTGAATTTACCGGACGTGGAGGGCGCCCATGTAGCTTCCAGCATCGATCGATAGTGTCCCATACGGTTGCAATGATTACATTTGGTACGATTCTTAGTGTTGGATGTGGAACCTCGCGCACGCCCACATTTATTGTCTTTGGGATGTAAGAGCAAAGATGTCACGATGCAGGGAGCAACAGGAAGCTTCAGTGGACTTCAAAGGGACCCGAAGAAGGCGGAAGAAGCGGCGGAACATGGTGGGAATAACGAGATCCCAAAATCTGATCACGGATGACAGTGTACTCCTGAGGTAAGCCATAAAGGCCAAGGAGCATAAAGAATGTGCCCATTTGCTCAAGTTCCTTCTTCTTCTCATCTGCAGCCAGACGGTAGGAGGTAGGAGCTCATTAAATTGATGGAGTGCCAGCATGAACACAACCGAGATAAGCGGACATAGGGCCATCCGGTTTCTTTGGTCCAATGAGGTTCCCACATCATGAACCACACTAAGGCCCTCTTTTGTTCTTCTCAAATGACTATGTCTTTCTGCAACCAACTCATTAGTATGTTGTCCATATACACGATTAACGATTTAAGAGTCACTTGACAGCGTAAGTAGGTCCTGAATTATGGAAAGAACACTAAAGGGATATAGGACAGGTAAGTGAGAGAGGGAAGGGAAGAAGCAAGTGATGAAAAGAAAAAAAAAGGAAGGAAAGAGAAACACTAAAGGCAAGGGAGGAAACATGGCTGAGTGTAGAATCAGGAACATTTTTTAATAGAGAAATGCTAAAGCCACACACTCTGTCATACTCTTTTGAACACACGCGCTCCTATTGGTTGAAATTCAAGTGAATCACACTATTTTGGGGTCGGGTCCCACCAAATCATCTGAGTCCCACTTGATTTTAATCAATAGGAGGTGTGTGTTCCAAAGAGTGTCAATAACCAAAGCTTGACCTAATAACCAAGCAGTCCTAAACTGCTTAACACCTCAAATAATCCAAATTTACATATGCTGCAGGGATGCATGGAAAAAGGGAAATATTGCGTCAAATTAATTTAAAAAAATTGATAGTGCAACAATAACAACCAAAGCTTATCTCCTTGTGGCCTTGGCTACAAGTGTAAGATTTAAAATCGATCTAAACAATTAATACAACATGTTTAGATCTACATAACGCAAGAAAATTAGATCAAGAGAATACCTCCACTCATTGCTAGTTGAAATTCGAACACACTTGTACCCGGATTTATTTGGGTTTCCAAACCCTCACTCCTCAAACTTGATGGTGTTTAGTTTCTAAAGTGACTAGCAGGTTCCGTAACCCAAGACGGAGAGCAAATGTTCTATTTATAGAGTTATGCCCCTCACATAACTTGGCTAACGTGAGCAGGGAGTGGAGCATATAATGGGAGTGTGGGAGCACACCATTTTCGGATTTGACTATTATTGAACTTTAATGGGATAGTGGGTTGATTGTAACTACAAAATGGACCACATTCTAAAACTGTTTTCCCCTAAAAACCAACAAGCTTTATCTAATCCAAAAACCGAGCTAATCCAAAACAGTTAACTCTATAATTCTCCCACATGGTCCATTTAATCCATTATCAATCATAACAAGAAACTAAATATATGAATCATGGCGATAGGTCCTCCAGTAGCGAGTATTATCTTCCATGTATGACAATATATCAAGTCTCTTAGTACCACTCCTTTAGATGAATGAAAAAACCACGCGTTTATTCTAGGTCAATACTAAATGATATTTCTCAAAATAAATATGTGCATTAATATAATATGTAGTTTCTTTCATGTGATTTTATAAATAAATTATTAATGTGACACTGTTATATCCTGACGTATAATTTGTGCATCAAATGAATCATAAACACCAGAACATAGTAGGTTTATAAAATTCTTATTCCTATAAGTTACACAATTAAAATATTTTATACGAATATTTGCAAGTCGACATTTACCATTTACAAGAAAACACATATTTTTGTTTCTTTTTTGAGACGAATTTTTTTTTTAACAAAAAACATTAAATCAACAATTACGTATTTTTTAATGAAATCATAAAAATGAGCATATTCTTTACTAATATTTAAAAAAAAAACTACAAATCAATGTAAATTTTATAAGAATTTTTTATTGGTTTTAACTATATACCATACAAAGCATGGGTCATCATACTATATATATAAATTTTGCTATTAGTGAATATTCCTATTGATTATTATTTATATCTCGTAGAGTATTGAATATTTTATACAAATTAACATTATTATTTTATTTACAATGAATGAACAATTTACAAGAAATAATATATCAAAATGTTTTTAGTATAACATATAACTTTTTTAAGTATATACCATGTGTAGCAGAGACCATCATACTATAGGCATATTGTAAAAAATGGGGATGCAAATTTTACAAGAAAATATAATTTTTAATTTACATTTTGTCGAATAAATTTTAAACAAAAAACATGAAATCAACAATTTCATGTTTTTAATGAAATCTAAAAAATGTGCAATTCCTTTTGAACATATTAATAGAAATTAAAAATTAATATAAATTTAATAATATATTATAAGAGAAAAAATATATTATAAGCAGGTTGAATATTTCACAAAAAGAGCACTAATACATAAATTACTCTAAATAAATATTTTAATCAAATATATACATTAATAATAATCTTTTACCATAATATGATATGCAAATTAGACTACCTTTTTTTAATTTTTTATATTGCAATATAAATTATATAATTATTTATACAAATTCTTATTAGTTATTTTTTTTGACAGAACAAATACTTATTAGGTTAAACCATTATATATTTGTTATGTGAATTAAATGGCTAATCCCTTGATATATTAATATGTATTTAACGAATCTCATCTAAATGTTTACAAAAATATGTTATCTCATGTATATTAACAATTTTTTAATTTGTTAAAATGACGGTGCGGGTTCAAACACACTAGCATTTTTTTTTTAGTCTAGAGGTATTCGACTCCGCTCAGTGTCCAAGGAAAAAGGGACCCTGACTAATCCGGAGTTCCACCGGGAGGTAAGTAAAGCTTAGCTCCAAGTTGTTTCATTGTCAGGGATCGAATTCGGGTACTAACCGAGTCCGATGGAGTGTATTAATCACTCGCACCCAATCTTGGGTTTACACAGGTGTGTATATATATATATATATATATATATATATATATATATATATATTATAGGTGAAAAATGTTTTTTTAATTTTAAAAAAGTAATATATACCGGCCGATACGAAAAGGCCGCATACCCGTATTTTATAAGTATCTTAGCCCGGCTCGGTATATGTACACATATCGCTTCGCTTCATCCATTGAAAAGAATATATCTCTCGCTCTCGCCCTCTCGCCATGGCTACATAAGCGAGAATCGAGAGGATCTTGACGATCCTCTTCATAGCTGGATATGGTACTTCCCCTCTCTCTCTCTCTCTCGCGCACACACGCACAATCACATATCAGCAATTGCTTTCGTCATCGATGTTATGTTATGCTCATTTGATTCCACTCAGTTCCTTTAGGTTACATCGGCACCGTCATCGTAACAAACGGCTCTTTGTCCAAAGTGATCGGCATTCTCGGTATATATATCTATATCTATAAACAATCCAATTCTCTCCACCTCTCTCGATATTTGGATTCCAATTGCGAAATAGTAATGGATTTTGTAGGCCTTATTAAAATCGAGGAGAATGTGTAATTTGTGCGGATGATGATGACGATTAGGGTTTCGAAGACTCTTTTTAAATTTTCACCTGAATATTCCTAGTTGTGTAATGTGTAATTTGTACGGATGATGATGATGATGATTAGGGTTTGAAGATTCTTTTTTTAAATTTTCACCCGATTATTCCTAGTTGTGACCATTAATGCCTTTGGCTCCCACAAATTTGGAGTGATTGTCTAAAGCTACAATTGTGGTCGGTCACTTCGTGTTTTCTTGATCTTTGTAAATTGAGATCTTACTTTTTACATGATTATAGATTTGAGAAGTTGGATTATTGCATTTTTTCTTTATTATTTTGGTGTTAGGATTTGTTTCTGAACTATGATGTTATATTACGTATTATACTTTTTTGGTTGTAGAGGCTGAAAGCATTGCTGTAGTCTATTACTCATGGCCATGAGGATTGCTATGGTGGGGAAACAATGGTATGTTTTGTTTCATGCATTTGCATGTTAATTCTTAACATGGTTATCTTGTTAGTATATAGATAAATGAAGAAGCATATTTTGAGTTTTGCATGATTTTTAATTTTCATTTGAATTGAAATATCTATCTAGTTCTTAGAAAATATATATCAAGTATTATAGAATGTGAGCAGGAAAAAGAGTTTGAGAGAGAGACAACAAAGGTTTTACGTACATCGTAATTATGATCTCTATTTATCAACAAGAGTGTAAATACAATAGCGTATGCGTGACCGTAGCTAACTTCTATAACGGAATCCAACTAACTACTAATCGATATAATTGCTTGATGGCGGTGATCGAGATCTTTGCCTGAGTATACTAAGTCTGTACTCCTAAGATTAAGATTGCAAAGTAAATATAAATAAATGCATGCTACCTTTTTATTTGAATGATTGAATCGTTCTTAAGTTGTATAATTATCTTTGTT
The DNA here is from genome assembly GCA_037113605.1 of Calophaca sinica. NCBI lineage: Eukaryota > Viridiplantae > Streptophyta > Magnoliopsida > Fabales > Fabaceae > Calophaca > Calophaca sinica. Next base: position 127,400,948 of record CM073736.1, on the reverse strand, counting down.
TGAGGGTGAAATGTTGGCTAGAAAGACTTTGGAGAAGGTAAACTTTTCATGTTCCCATTTAATTTGGAAAATAGCATGTAATTTTGTAATAGACTTTTGTTTCCTTTTATGAAAGATCTTTTTATAATTTTATTTTTCTGGCGTCTCACATCCACATGGCGTCAAAAAAATTGAAGTACTAGTATCATTTTTATGCACGGCACAGCAAATCTTGGTATGGAAATGGTTAATTACGTTATGCCTAAAGAAAACACTAATTTAATAGTGTGGTTGCAGGATTTACCTGAAGTGGCTGATCTTATTTACTTTGTACTTAGAAATTCAGGGAATGGTGATTATTCACGGTGGGGATTTGTTTCTTACATTTATCGATTGCTAATTATGTTTGCTTTTGTTGTTTGCCATGCTATAGTAACTTTGTTATTGCTGAATATGCAAATTATATTTGGTTTGGACTATCATTCGTTATTTGTTGTCGCGTTGGTGAGGCGAGAAACCTAGATGAGCTTCATGATCTTGTTCTTGTTTGATTTACAAAAACATTTTCTGTTTTCATTTTGTGTTTCAGTTTTAATTACAAAATTACCATCTTGTTTTCACTTTGTACGCTTTTCAAATCTCTTTTTATAGAAAGCTGTAGAAACAACATTGTTTCAGGAAACTAAGTAAAAATAAGGTGGTATTTTGTAATTAAAACTTAAAGAAAGAAATGGAAACAAAGAAAAGCTGAAAACCAAGCAGGCCCTTATATTTAGAGTGACTTTTAAATTACAATGCCCAACACCTTTACTCATTCTTCGTTGGCTTAATTATTGATGTTATCCCTTGTATTTTCCTGTTTTGATAATGGTGCGATGTTAATTAGTAAATATTCAGCAGAGCAACCTAAACTTTCAGGGAGGTCCCTGGTTTGCTCACATATTCAGGAACTCCAGATTTGAAGGTGTTGTTCTATCTTACTTTGTTCTCTACCATTATTTTCGTAGTGGGTAACAAGTTTGGTGTCATCTGTTACTATGGAGTTTAAGATGGTATTTATCTTTATATGCTATGGTATCCCGCTTTAATAATTAATAATTTGAAATTTAATATTTATAGTATGCTTAGTGATCTGATTTTCACTGGCAGGGTCTTAAAGACATTGTAGAAACACCGCTAGCAGCTTTAGACAGTGTCACTTCAGATTCTATTGTCTTGGATGGTATGGATAAGCCTGGCGAAGCGAAAGCCATTGTTGAGGTTTGATTTAGCTCGATTTTGTTTTGAATCTTTTCCTCCATGTGGAAGGATGCATTGCATGCTAGGCATTCTAACAGGCACTTGAATAGATTCCAGGGCACATTATTTTCTTTACCCTAGGGCGGGTTGAAGAGTGGTTATTATCATTTTTGCCTCTAACGTGTTAATAATAATGTGTTGTTCACTGTTTCTTAAAAGTTGTTTGGTTAATGCAACTTCTGTACGTGAAAACATAATGTAGGTCAAGGGTGAAAGCTCTTACTTGTGTGAGGGGCATTGTTGTTTTCCTCGGTAAGGATTGTTTTATTTACACGTAGGTGCAAGTGTGCAACACAAGACCAAATTGCAAGCATTTAATGTCAATCATTTGATAAAGTTGACAAATTTTGCAAGGGTAATGCTAGAAACATACTCTTTTTAACGGACACTTTAACCCATTTAACCCATCCTTTGTTATTGGCCCATTCTCAAAAAAAGTCAGCTCACTCTTCAAGAAGTGATCTATTTACTAAGCAACTAATTTAACTTTTAAGAGAATAAACCAGTATATTAAATCGTGTTGCTAGCATTTTTCGAGTCAGTAAGCCACATTGCCAGTACTATTAACATTCCCAAATAGATAGGATATCTTGGTTTCATATTATTCAACTAACGGACTACATCTCGATCAGATTCAGCCAAAATATTTTCTTTATAAAAAGAATCGAGATCGACAAGATAGGAATTTCATACATTCCCAAATAGATAGGATATCTTGGTTTCATATTATTCAACTAACGGACTACATCTCGATCAGATTCAGCCAAAATATTTTCTTTATAAAAAGAATCTGAGATCGACAAAGTATAGGAATTTCATATAGAAATCTAGGTGAGTGATTGGGGTTTGGGCTACTAAAAGGATATTTCCTTTGCCACCTCGATACTTGATTAATGAACCTAAATGAAGTGATGCTGAAGGCAAAATTTCCTTTGCTAGTATTCTTTCTGTTCAGTTTATCACAAAAACAATTGTAACAAGATTTGATCGATAACTATGCGTCCCAACTTCGGCTGGTGAGGCTGCTGGATCGCTTGTTGATCACGTATCTGTAAGGGAGGGGGTTGCGGCATTTCCGGATCCTAGTCTAGCAGTGGTGGTTGCATAAACGCTATCACAGGCGTTTCTTGTAGTTCTTATTGCGAAGTGTCAGTAGGGGATGGACTCGGCCCTTTTGACGGGTTCCTCGAGATGAAAAGGGTGTTTTTGGGGGGGTCTTCCCCTTGCTTGGTGATGACTGTCTGATAGATCCAGCAGCGCAATTAATCAAATTACAGAAAGAATGATATGAATATGAGATAATATAGATTGGAATGAGTTCAATACAGTAGAAAGGAAATAACCAGAGCAAATGCTCCTACCAGAGAGGACAACTCTCCTAACAACAATACACAGAATAACCAACCTCCCCCCACTCTCTCAACACGACTCATATATTCCCTAACCGTTACTAACACTTCCCACTCCCTGACCCACGTTCTTTCTCCTAGAATAGACTTTCCATATGGCAGGCCTTTTTGGGCCATGGCCCAATTCAACTATCGATCGGCATGACTCGGCAGGTGTCCTATCACCGCTTCCTCCTCTGCCGAATCGACCTTGTCCTCAAGGTGAGGAAGGAAATTGACTTCTAAGAGTTGCTTCATCCACCCAAGTAGTATCTTCTGCAGTTCTTCCTTTCCACTTCACCAACCATTGCTTCACATTTTGGCCACCATCCAGAATTTCCCTGGAGGCCAACAGCTCCTCTGGTTCTTCATTCTCATCCAGCTCCACTTCCAACCCTTCAGGAAAAGAAGCTTCAACTGCATACTGTCCAATCGCCTTCTTCAACTGCGATACGTGGAATACCGGGTGCACTCTAGCATTTTCGAGCAACTTCAGTTTGTAGGAAACAGCCCCCACCTTTTCAATAATTGGAAAAGGCCCAAAATACCTTGGAGCTAATTTTTGATTAATTCTCCTAGCTATTGTTTGCTGCCTGTGTGGTCTCAATTTGAGAAACACCCATTTTCCTACCTCAAAGTTCACATGTCTTCTAAGCTTGCCCGCATACTTCTTCATTTGCTCTTGAGCTCGGATTAAATGATGCTTAAGCTGCCTTAAAGCTTCATCCCTATCAACCAAGTCTGCTGCCACCGCCTCTACCCTTGTCTCCCCCTGCAAAAATCTGACTAAGGTAGGTGGTTTTCTTCTATATACAGTTTCAAAGGGTGTGGTACCTGTAGAGGCATGGAAGGTAGTATTGTACAACAATTCAGCCCAAGGCACCCAATGCGCCAATTCTTGGGTTGTTCTGACGCAAAACAACGCAGGTATGCTTCCAAACATCGGTTGACAACTTCCGTTTGTCCATCCGTCTCGGGATGATAAGAGGAACTCATTTTCAAGACGGTCCCTTGCAAACGAAATAATTCCGTCCAAAATGAACTAATGAATAAGGGATCCCGATCACTTACTATAGACTGTGGCACTCCATGTAAGCGTACTATTTCCTGGGTGAAGATCTCCGCTATCCTCAGTGTATAAGGATGCTTAAGGGAATGAAATGACCATATTTTGAGAGTCTATCCACCACCACCAAAGATTGCTTCATAACCACTTTGACTTGGAAAGGCCGGGTGATAAAATCAAGGGAAATATCTTCCCAATCTGAATCGGTATTGGCAGCGGCAGCAGACCATGAGATGAGTGCATATTTTGCCTCGACACACATCACGCTTTTTAACAAATTCTGCCTTGTTTTCTTCATACCAGAACCAATACAAATTTCCGCCACCCTTCCACGTAAGTCCTTAAGAATCTGAATGTCCACCTACGGGAGATGAATGAAATTCCTCAAGTAACCCAGGGGATGCAAACCGAACCTGCAGACAACACTAAACGATTATGATAAAAAAGCACCCCTTGCCTCAAGCTAAAGCCGGTCGTGAAGCGGAATCTCTTTTAAGTCGACCACAATTTGTTGGAGTTTGGTCATCATTCACTTCTTCTTTGAACTTGTCGCTCCTGCAGCCCACAGGAAAAAGATACAATGTTTTTCAATTCTCCTTCCTCAAACATTCGGGAATGAATCAGCCGCTTTATTCTCAGGCCCTGGCTTGTAGAGCGACATCAAAATGATAGCCCAAAAGTTTGGCTATCCAGTGCGATGGTCGGCGATTGTAATCCTTTGTTGCAACTAGTGGCGGAGGCTCTTTTGATCCGAATATACTATGAAACTTCTACCCAACAAGTAAGGTCGCCAATGTTGAATGACCATCACCAATGCCATTAATTCTTTCTCATAGGTTGATTTACTCAAATTAGTCTTTGACGATGCCTTACTAAAATATGCTATGGGTCTTCTCCTTTGCATTAATGCAGCTCCAACCCTCTAGGATGCATCACATTTAATCTCAAATGGTTTGGAAAAATATGGTAATGTCAACACCGGGGATTGTACCATGACCCTCTTTAGTTCTTCAAATGCCGTGAGAGCTTCCGGACCCCACTGAAACCCCTCTTTCTTTGTCAACTCAGTCAATGGTTTGGCTATTTTCCCATAGCCCTGGATGAATTTTCTATAGTACCCGGTCAACCCCAAAAATCCTCTCACTCCCTTGACGTTGTGAGGAATGGGCCACTCTACTATACTCCTAACCTTGGATGGATCAACTGCTACTCCTTGGTCAGAAATAATGTGGCCTAAATACTCCACTTGCCGGCTACCAAAATTGCATTTCTTCCTATTGGCTACAAAGCTATTCTCTTACCTGTGACTTCAAAACCAATGATAAATGCTCCATATGTTCATTCCAACCTCTACTATATACCAAAATATCATCGAAAAAGACCAAAACAAACTTCCGAAGATATGGTTTGAATACCTGATTCATAGTGGATTGAAAAGTGGCAGGGGCATTGGTTAGCCCAAATGGCATAACCAAAAATTCGTAGTGCCCTTCATGAGTTCGGAAAGCGGTCTTATTCACATCCTTCTCCTTCACCCGTATTTGGTGATATCCCGACTTGAAATCCAACTTAGAGAAGTAGGTTGAACCATGTAACTCATCCAAGAGCTCCTCTACTACTGGAATTGGATATTTATCTTGTATCGTCACCTTATTCAGCTCTCGATAATCCACATACATCCTCCATGAGCTATCTTTCTTCTTCACCAAAATAACCGGACTTGAAAAAGCACTTGAACTGTGACGTATTATTCCTTGTTTCAACATACCCTGAACTTGTCTTTCAATCTCATCCTTATGGTGATATGGATAACGATAAGGACGAACACTAACCGGTCCCGCTCACCTTGCAAAACAATGGAGTGGTGTTTCTCTCTTTGGTGGCGACCTGTGGTTTACGTGAACACCTGCATATTTCTCTAACAACTCTCGAAGTTCGCCTTGCGATCTACGGGCGGCCATGTTCTTCACCCACTTCTTCCTCGACCCTTCTCCTCCCGATGGCGTGTAGAAGTTAGCGAAAGCTGTTTGGCGTCTCCCCCTTTTGACTTCCCTTTCCTGAAGCTCAGACCTTGCGCCAATCTGATCTCAACCTCCTCAGACGTTCCCTGCACATCAAAATACGTCTCGGCCGGAGTAATCCACCCGACCGGATCCTCCCCTTCAAAAACAGGTAACTCAACCTTCTTCACCGCCATCTTAAATTCCGGCACCGAGTCTTCACTGTTCACTTCTGAGCGCGCTCCCTCAGAGGAACGGTTACTACGTATTTTGGCCAACTCGCGACCACGATTTGTCGAAACTCAACCATACTACGGCGGAATGACTCCTCCATCGGCGACATCCTCGCCTCCAACGGCGTCGACTCTCTCGGACATCTTGATGGCATGGACAATGGCGTCGTCGCTAGCTCTGACTCGACTAATCTGGTCGGACCAATGATAGATCCAGCAGCGCAATTGATCAAATTAGAGAAAGAATGATAAGAATATGAGATAATATAGATTGGAATGAGTTCAATACAGCAGAAAGGAAATAACTAGAGCAAATGCTCCTACCAGAGAGGACAACTCTCCTAACAACAATACACAGAATAACCAACCTCCCCCCACTCTCTCTCAACACGACTCATATATTCCCTAACCGTTCCTAACACTTCCCACTCCCTGACCCACGTTCTTTCTCCTAGAATACACTTTCCATATGGCAGGCCTTTTTGGGCCATGGCCCAATTCAACTATCTGATCATCATGACTCGGCTTAGGTGTCCTATCACTGTCCTTCTTTCTCGTGTCCACCATTCTCGGATCTCTTGCTTGTAAAGAATAACAATGAGTGGTTGTGTCCCACGGATGAGCGATGCAGCGTCGTGCGGATGAGACGATGCAGCGTCGTGCGGATGAATAGTGCGCGTCGTCTGGATGAACAATATCGCGGCCGTGCGGATGAACAATGACGATCGTGCGGATGAGCAGTCGCACCGGATGAGCGAGAAAATCTGGCGGGAATTCGGTGACACGGCAATAGGAAGTGGAAAGCGGAAAGAAGACACGGTTTACGAAAAAAATTTACACAAATAGGCGATTGGGTCTCACTGGGTGCAAATCTGATTTAGGGTTGTCTCTCTTTAGGCTCTGATACCATGTTAAATGAGAGAATAGAGAGACATATGTTGAGTAACCGTGTGTTTCAACTAGACAACGGAGGTTCTTTATATAGGCTTAAAAAGAAATCAAAACAATTAATTACAAGATATCATATTCCTAGTTACATGATATGATTTGCCTATACAATAAATACAAGGATCCTATATTATTTTCAACACTGTGTGATGCATGAATGTGATTGATATTGTGTGACCTGGGCATGTAGCCGAGAATGGTACTTGGTCAATATCGTGTGACCTTGGATGAACTAGGTGAGAATGGTATTCAGCGGAGTGACCTAAGCCAAGTGATGCGAGATGATGAGTGACCTATGCCGAGAAAGACAAGAATGGTGCTTGGTGGATATCTTGTTTGCGAGGGACCTAGCTTGAGAGGGGCAAGGATGTTTCTCACTTGTGTTGTGATGTGAATTCCATAGGGACATTGTGTGATCTGTATGTATGAGATGTGCATCATATCATTGGGAATGTTTATGCGGGCAAAAGCATTGTTGAATTGGGAAGGTGGAGGCCACTATGGGGTGGTTGAGTGTGTCGTGATCTTGGTTGTGGAGGGGTAAAGGTGGGAAATGTAACACCCGTATTTTTACGTTACGTTACTTAGCATTATTTTATTGTATTTTATCGTATTTATGCTGTAATAAGCAATTTCTTGTTCTGTAAGTAAGTGATTTAATTAAATCAAGAGCAAACATAATTAAGAATTAATATTCTTATATTAGTTCATGGTTCAAATATCGTCAGAAAATTCTAACGAAGTTTAAACGGCGTTTGGAATCGCTTTGGCGATTTACGCCACAGATAAAATTTAAAACGAGTCCCGATTTCGATGAAAATCGAATCGTAACTTATTTTGAGTGTTTTTAAGTGATTGTGATGTTTTTATTATTTATGATATAATATTATCACGCGGAGAATTAATTCCTCATGAGTTAATTTTACGGGATTTTTAAATGAGAAACTATTCGGTTTTCGGTTTCTCGTCACCGCGTTTTTAGAATTTAAGCCTATAGATTAGAGGGTATCTTTGAGAGAGTGAGATTAGGTGAGTTTTAGAGAGGTGATGGGATGGGGTGGTTGAACTCATGTGAGAGCATAGTGTTTTTTTTTAAATTGTTACTAATATTATTATTATTATTTATAATCTATAGTTTTAATTGATTTGTTTAAGTGAAAGATTTTTTTTTTTGTAAAAGCCAACAGCAGCCCCCTTCTTCCCACGCCATTTCTCTCTCTCCCAAACCCTTATCTCTTCCTTTTCTTCTTCTCCAACAAGCCAAGCTTCCATTGATGATTCCTCTTCATCCTTTGAGTTTTTGAGCAAGTGTTCTTCACCAAAGTTGCTCTAGATCATCTCCTCCATCTATTGCTTCATCATCTACACCATCCAAGTAAGGAAAAATCAATTTTTCTTTCCCCCAAAATTCTGGTTTTAGCGCTAAACAGCCCCTCCCCTTTTGGTCTTGATTTTTGTTTCCAAACTTTGATTCCTTGCTAGGTTTTCCTCCCTATTGTATTACCTATGTATCTAGCCATCTAAATGAGAAGAAAAATCAATTTTTCCCTCCCCAGGAACAGCCCTAAACAGTGCCTAAACAGTCCCATTTTTGTGTTGTTTGATTCGTTGTTTTAATGTTAATTAATTGTTGATTGTGTTGTTGTTTGTTGTTGGTTGATGACTAAGAAGAAATGAGACATCATTAATCCCTTTCCTTGATGCTTTAGGGCGAAACCCTAAGTGGTGAAAGAGGGGAAATTGTTGTGATCTTCTTGAATCAACTAAATTGTTGTTTAATTGAGTGTTTAGAAGTTGTATGATGCTTGTTGAAGTTGTAGTGTAAATTAAATAGACTTTACATGATAGTTTTAGTTTATTTTACATTCTTGAATCATGAGAAATTGTAGCTAGGGTGTTTAATTACATGTTAGATGATTTATTAAATGATTAGAGGTAATTTTTAAGGTTGTTAGAATTGATATGCATGAATAAGTATAAGTATTGGTTATGTTTTGTTGCAAAATGGGTCCTTGAGGGACTAGATTGGCATGTGAGCATGATTAAGTGTTTAAGTTTTTGCTTTGCCTTGAACATGACTCAAAGTGTCTTAAAGTCTTAAATTGGTTTGCAAAGTTTTGAAAGAACTCTTTGAGAACTCTTGTTGTTGGAAATATTTTTGGCAAGTGAATTATGAAACTTTATGAAAGTTGGTCTTAATCATGACTTGTTATTTGAAAGAAAATGCTAAGTGAATGGCACTACTTTATTGTTTGAAAATTTGCACATTTGTCACTAATTTTAGACCCTTAGCCGCGAACCCTATATGTTAGGGAAGGAAATTCTTTGCAAAACTTGTTTTATGATGTATGGATGTCTAATTGGAACCTTGAGTAGCTAGATGTTGCGAAAAACATATTTTTGAAAGTATGATTTTTGGAAATTGGTATGGGTTTTGTAATATGTTTAGATATGTCTTGATGCCTTAGTGTATGGAAGGAACAATACTTGTGTTCTAGTTCTTGCTAGTTGTATGTAATTGTTATGTTTTGGTTCTTGTTTTTGATGATTCTTGATGATCATGACTAAGCTAAGTGATTTCACTAAGTTTAAGAGAAAGAATTATGTAAAAAGGAGTTTTGTTTTATGTTTAAATCTTAGAAGTTCCTTTAATCTTGTTCTTGGAAATATTCCTGATCTTTTAATATTTGGATTAGTTGAAAAGAGAGTTGTTCTTGTACTCAATTGCATGGTTACTTTGTTCAAAAAAAAAATATATATGGTTAGAAAAGAATTGTCAAAATTTGGAGCAAACCCTTGAGTTCTAGGACAGTTATTTGTGTGAACTTGATTAAAATGATTGATGTTTTATATGTGTTATAGAAATTGATTAGGTGCTAATTGCATTTGTAGTTTAATTTAATTAGGAGTAATATGTTAGTTTGGCATTTTGCCTATTCTTGAGTCCTAAGAAGCATGTTATTTAATTGTCTAATTATGTGACTAAGTGTTTGATAATATGCTTTGGTTTATTTAATTGCTATTGGAATTGTTTTGGAAGTTTTGGTAAGAAAATTAGTGTGTTAATTGTGAGAGAATTGTTTTTGAGGGACGAAAATAGCATATGAAACTTGATTAGTTTGTTCTTTGGTTAATTGGCTTTGTATTTGCCATGATTAAAATACTTGAATCAGAAGAATTGAAAGAATTTCCTTGAAAACCTTACTCTTGAAGTGTTTTGGAAAATATTTTTGGGAAACTTGGTTCTTGAAGTTTTGGAAACCAAATCTGTTTTTGTTTGAATTACTGGGAATTATTGAATTATGATTTTGGCATGGGACCACTTGGAGATGATTCATATGTGTCTTAGGACCTCCCATATTAAATTTTGTAATTTTTGGACAAGTTTTGAGGTCTCTAGGACATTATGAACCCAAAACAGTTTTTCTGAAAATTTGTGTCCCAAATCCGAAAATTGAAATGAATTTTCTGCACTTATTGGTCATGACTTTTACCTAAATAAAAATATGTTGATGAGTATATGTGTGTCTAGGTCTTGCATAAAAAGTTTCGTAGGAAACGAAGTTCGTATGATGTGGTAGCAAAAATGGTATTTTAAATAGTGTAAAAAGTGTCAAATTCTGCACCTTATGAGTAAGTTGAATAGGAAATTTTGGGAAAAGAGATTTTGGTTGCTAACTTGCTTAAGTTCTTGATGATTATGTGTTAAGTGTTAGATAGCTTGTTTAAATTACTTTTAAGGCTATTGAGATAGGTATGTATGAGCTAGCATGATTATAGGTTATGTCTTATGCAGATTTAGCTTTTGAATTGATTAAAATAAGTTAGTTTTGATCCTCTAATTTTTGGGAATGGATGTTTTGAAAGGAATTTGTGAAACCTTTGTTTTGAAAGGCTATGAAGCACTTAAGGTGGAGAGGACTCTTTGAGATCCTAGAGACCTAGTGGAGCCTTGATTAAGTCTTTTTAGAGAAAATGGATCTAATTGTGGTATGGTTTTGTGTTTTAAGTCATGATGGAAGTAAGTTTTGGTGTGAAAACCTTGTTTTCCAACTTAGTGTATCCTTTAAAAAAAAAAAAAAGAGTCTTATGTTAGAACTTCGTCCTTTTAATTATTACTAATTTTCTAGTATATGTGATGCTTTTGAAAACTATATATATATGTATTTCAAAATGTAACATTCAGATGAAAATGATTTAGTTAGTTAAGAGATTTTGGGATTTGAGAGTTAGGAAGTTAGAGTTAGTGTATGCCTAGGATTGTGCTAAGTTCGTTGTGATGTTAGGCTCAAGTGACCCGAGGTCGTGCGGAGCGGAAACTGAGGAATATGAGCGACGTGGACTTAAGGACGTTGGAGCGACGTTGGCGACGGCAAGAGGTAAGGGCAACTTCTAGATATGTTTAGATTTTATTTTTAGTATTTAAATGCTTTATTTAAATACGAAGAAGTCTGAGAACTCTACGAGTTCGAAGTTAGGGTCTTCGAACCCCTTCGTTTTGTTGTCGTGAGGTCGAACATTTATCCGAGTCTTCGTGGGCGAGCGAAAGCTGTTGCGGTTGGTCTCCTGAACCCAACCCCCCACACTTGTATGTTCCTCTCTGTTAATTCCATCGAGTTGCAGAGGGATGGATTCCTTGATTTGCGTGTCAAGCATGTGATGATTGATTATGCATATATTTAATATGAGATTGAATATATGATGCAGTGCGTGTTACTGTTGAATTGCGTTTCTTCAATGCGGTTGGTTTTTATTGCTTAAATGATTGAATTTTGTTTCTTCATGTTAAGCCTGCTCTTTTTATTTGACATGTGGTTGAATATTCTTGCGTACCACTCTTTAACTATCGTATGCGGCGAACTGTTAATTGAGTGAGAGAGCTTAGCGAGTCGTTGGCGTTTGAAGTTACGACCCGGATAGCGGAGAGGGTGCTAGGTCCCCTTTTTCCGTTTATGGGGACTTCTAAGCGTCGTCACGCTATGGGACCTGAGTTGACTGTCCTAGGGAGAGCGAAGATCCTAAGGCTTCGGCTGGACTTTCCAGCATACGGTACGGCGTGTGCTTTCCGGAACAATTGTCGAGTCGAGAGAAAATGAGTCGTGAGTCGAGTCAAGTCTAGAGTGAGAGAGTTGAGTCACGTTTGGTGAATGATATACATTGATGTTTGATTATTTTTATGCCTTGATTATCTTGATTTGTTGAGAAGTTGACCCTTTCCCGTGGTACCTTCAATTAATGATGGTTACCCGGATGGTGGCAAGGACGCGAGGGACCCGACAGCGAATGGCGACGAGGAGTACCCCTTCAGGAATCCGAGCGATGACTTCTATTTGTCGTGATGGACTGTAGTGCGTTACGAATAGTTGACTGTTGTGTGATATTTCCTTTTGGATAACTGTTATATATATCTTATGGATGACTGTAGTTGTGTCTCTTTTAAGCTTGATATTGTCGTGACCGGTCAGGCGATTATTATTTTGAGCTCGGGGTAGGCGGTGGTTTACTTGTGGAGCTTGACCCTGCAGCGGGTGTTTCTTGGGAGTAACCCCGGGGTATGATCACCCATAGAGGGTCGTCATACCTTAGGTGTATTTTCTTTGCATTTTGTTATGTCCCTATTTTGTGTACCTTGATCAGGTGACTATCTATATTATGTATATGTATGTTGTTATTCTGTGCTTAGTCTCGAGTTTCTATGCACCATGTTTCGAAAACGCTGTAATGACTCTGAGTGCATATGCGGGAATCATTCTTCTTATTTTAAAAAAAAAATACCGCATTTTTTTTTCTGAAGGGCACAAGAGTACCGTTTTAAAACGCATCGCATACAGGTTTAGTGTAGCTCGGTAGCGGTCCGGAAACGGGTCGTTACAGGAAAAATCTAGGTGGCTTGGACAAGTTCTCCAATGTTGGGATATGCCATTGCAACCCATGACTACCATGGCGAGCCACCCGAAAATATCAGACTAGTTGAGAGTACTATGTATGAGGGCATTCACCAAAAAGGGTGTTACTTTTCCTTTGCAAGGCATAAGGCATATGCTCCTAGTTATGCTTTCTGAGTTCTTCTGATTTGTCCCCCATGCATATAAGAGTATGATGAGCATTGCATTGTCATGCATTTATTATGAGGTTGTGTTAATGTTGTTACTCCTAATGTCGTGGTATTGTATTGATCTGAGTTGTTGGTGATGCTATATGGCGTATGCGTTTGTTTTATCTACTTCTACTTACCATGTAATTGATGCATTATGTACTCACCTCTATGTATTCTCTGGTATACTTGTGACATATATAGTGGAGCTTTAATCGGTCGCCGAGCGGTGATCCGTTAGAGAACCCACTCGTGGATAAGCGAGTGTTGCGTCAATAGCTTTGTTCCTATTTTGGCTTTTGTACTGTTTTTTAATTTGTGTATTTGTTTATGGGATTTGTACTACGCTTATTAGTGTGACATTGGGGATAGAATTATAAAAATTTTATAATTTTTGTGGAGATTTTTCGAAAGTGTAAAACCTTCATATTTTTTGAGCGTTAGAGACCTTGATGGCTAAGTTTTAATTTAAAATGTTGGATTTATGTATTGATCTTCGTGTTACAATGTGGTAGTGGTAATCTTAACTATGTGGGAAAGATTGTAAACTGTTTTTTTTTGGGCCAAAAACTGAACTTAATTATTATTTTCTATGATGAAGGTAATTTAGGGTTAAGGGTATCACAATCATGTTGATGTGATGAAACTTGATGTCACGATCCAACTTTAGACCATGACTGGTGCATAGACAATCTACTTGGCAAGCCACTGTCACTTGACCTTCATTTTGATCCATCTCGCGCAATCATATTTTTCCCAAATTGTGTTTCATGTGGCTTTTGTAGTACATGTTTACAAATTTTCTCAATTTGTATTTTGAAATTTTGCATCAGTTTCTATGATCAAAATTGGCTTTTGCTTTGGACCCAAAGTTGAATAACTCGTGCATATTGTACTAGAGTTATTTCTCAAGGTTTTGTCTCTTTAGAGATCACTTGTAAGCAAAGTGGTGGTGGCAACGATGACAAAAAAAATTCTCATTCTTCTTAGGATAATGTAAATACATGTTTATTTGTCACACGATTAATTTGTGCTTGAAGACCTTGATATCCTAAATTCATGTTTAGTAATTAACAAGAAAAAATGAACAAAAAATTAGTCTAGTCGAATAGTGAAAGGAAATCAATATCAATAGCATAAGTCCTTAGCAATGGTGCCAAAAACTTGATAGGCTACATGAGTGCACAATTTTATTGCGCAATAAAGTATTACGCTTATAGAGATTTAGTATAGATTACCAATTCTTTTTACTATAGTGATTAGCTAAAATGTTCATAAAATGATAAGTTCTTGAAATTCAAATTGTTTAAAGACTCGGAAATAAACTCTTGGGATTATGATTCTTCACAACGAGAATAATTAATTCCAAACCAATTTATCTAAAGTTATGAGTGTTGGATTTTTAAAAGTCAAATAAGTTATATACATTATTGTTCTTTGAAAGAATGGAGTAATTATGTTAAGCTAATAACCAACTTATTTTCATGGTGGAGATATTAGCAAAAACTCATTACGTGCATATATTTTTCACAACCTTAAGAGGTCAAATCTATTTTTATGATTCAATTCTCTTGTTCAACCTTATAGTTGTAATAAACCTAGAGTATTTTTTGGTCTTTCTATATCCCTTTAGTAGAACTATCCTCCAGTTGATCATTTTTATCACTAAGGCCCTCTTTTGTTCTTCTCAAATGACTATGTCTTTCTGCAACCAACTCATTAGTATGTTGTCCATATACACGATTAACGATTTAACAGTCACTTGGCAGCGTAAGTAGGTCCTGAATTATGGAAATAACACTAAAGTGATATAGGGCGAGAGTAAGTGAGAGAGGGAAGGGAAGAAGCAAGTGATGAAAAGAAAAAAAAGGAAGGAAAGAGAAACACTAAAGGCAAGGGAGGAAACATGGCTGAGTGTAGAATCATGAACATTTTTTAATAGAGAAATGCTAAAGCCACACACTCTGTCATACTCTTTTGAACACACGCGCTCCAATTAGTTGAAATTCAAGTGAATCACACTATTTTGAGGTCGGGTCCCACCAAATCATACGAATCCCACTTGATTTTAATCAATAGGAGGGTGTGTGTTCCAAAGAGTGTCAATAATCAAAGTCAGCCTAATAACCAAGCAGTCTAAAGCGCTTAACACCTCAAATAATCCAAATTTACATATGCTGCAGGGATGCATGGAAAAAGGGAAATATTGCGTCAAAATAATTTAAGAAAATTGATAGTGCAACAATAACAACCAAAGCTTATCTGATTGTGGCCTTGGCTACAAGTGTAAGACTTAAAATCAATCTAAACAATTAATACGACATGTTTAGATCTACATAACGCAAGAAAATTAGATCAAGAGAATACCTCCACTCATTGCTAGTTGAAATTCGAACACACTTGTACCCGGATTTATTTGAGTTTCCAAACCCTCACTCCTCAAACTTGATGGTGTTTAGTTTCTAAAGTGACTAGCAGGTTCCGTAACCCAAGACGGAGAGCAAATGTTCTATTTATAGAGTTATGCCCCTCACATAACTTGGCTAACGTGAGCAGTGAGTGGAGCATATAATGGGAGTGTGGGAGCACACCATTTTCAGATTTGACTATTATTGAACTTTAATGGGATAGTGGGTTGATTGTAACCATAAAATGGACCACATTCTAAATTGTTTTCCCTAAAAACCAACAAGCTTTATCTAATCCAAAACCGAGCTAATCCAAAACAGTTAACTCTATAATTCTCCCACATGGTCCATTTAATCCATTATCAATCATAACAAGAAACTAAATATCACGAATCATGGCGATAGGTCCTCAAGTAGCGAGTATTATCTTCCATGTATGACAATATATCAAGTCTCTTAGTACCACTCCTTTAGTGAATAGAAAAAACCACGCGTTTATTCGACTCGATACTAAATGATATTTCTCAAAATAAATATGTGCATTAAAATAATATGTAGTTTCTTTCATGTGATTTTATAAATAAATTATTAATGTGACAACTGTTATATCCTGACGTATAATTTGTGCATCAAATGAATCATAAACACCAGAACATAGTAGGTTTATAAAATTCTTATTCCTATAGGTTACAAAATTAAAATATTTTATACGAATATTTGCAAGTCGACATTTACCATTTACAAGAAAACACATATTTTTGTTTCTTTTTTGAGACGAATTTTTTTTAACAAAAAACGTGAAATCAACAATTACGTATTTTTTAATGAAATCATAAAAATGAGCATATTCTTTACTAATATTTAAAGAAAATCTACAAATCAATATAAATATTATAAGAATTTTTTATTGGTTTTAACTATATACCATACAGAGCATGGGTCATCATACTATATATATTGTTCCGGACTGGGCCGAGGCCCAATCCGAAGACCCAGCACTCACAGGCCCTTTCTGCTCGTCGATCCACCTTCCCTCGATGCCACGTCGTCCGCATGCCTCTCCACCTTCCCTCAACGTGGCCGACCCAACGGCTTTGTGCATTAAAGGAATTTAATGCCGACTTCCAGGTTTCACGGGACGGTTACACATCGACAGTAACCGTCCTCAACTCATATTTAAAGAAGACCGCGTCGAACGGTCGAGGGAATCTTCTTTCTACCACCTCTTACTCACCTCGACACACACTGACTTGAGCGTCGGAGTGTTTGCAGGTACACCACCCAACACGCCGTCGTCATCCGTCGCGAACACAACCGCATTGCTTCCCTCCGGTCATCCTCACGAAGTTACATTGAACATTGGCGCATTGCCTGTGGGAAATCGTTTACGATTTCATTTTCTTTGTCGAAGTCTCCGCCTTCTTCACTCGGCGATGGTGGGTTGAAGCATCAAGTCGTGACTAGCGGTTCCACTCCTGCAAGCGCAGATCTCGAACCACCTCACCATGAACCTGGTGATTTTATCGGTGAGTCACGAGGACGGAGGAATAACCTTCGCCTCGCAGACGCGATGACGCCCGTTCGATCGTTGCTACTCAAACCGATGCCGGAACAGAGACCGCCGCCGTGCTCATTCTGTCTCATCAACCCCTTCTCAGAGCGATGACACAGATGACACGTGCAAGGCCTTTGGTCCTTTTACGAGTTCCTGAAGCGAGCTCAGAAATTCATGAATTACGAAGAGAAGTTGATGGCATCAAAATCCAAAGGTAAAACCCAGGAGGAAGCTGGTGGACAACGCGAAGACAGGTCGCGTAGGGAGAAGGAAAGTCGGGGTCCAGCAAAGAGATACGACGAATATACCCCTTTGAACACTACCCCTAAGCGCATACTGAATGAGTGCGCGAACACCGGTCCGTGATCTTTGGAATTAAATTTCCCGAAGGGAAAAGAGAAGCCGAATCTTGATAAGTCGAGTGCGCCACTTTCACAAGTGTGTCGAGACACGAGACCGATGAATGTTTTCACCTGAAGGGCGTCATAGAACAACCGATCCAAAAGAGGCGGAGTTGACCAAATATGTGAAAGGAAAACCGAGATTTGGAGATAGAAGGTCTAGATCTAGATCACCTCGACCTCAAAGGAGGGCTTCGACACGGGGACCGGCACGAAGGAGCGATTCGTGCATCAGGAGAGACCTCGTCCTCCTCCTGTCGCCATGGTCATTTAGGAGGATTCTCAGATAAGGGAGGCGAGCATCAATTCAGCAAAGCGAAAGTTGAGAGAAGCGATGACCATTTCTCTTGCTTTTTCCTTCATCAAGTCAAGATAAAGGAAGACCACCTCTAGCCTTTTCTCGGCGAAGACTTGGTGAATGGAAGCGTCGAACTATTTGATTCCTCTGTTGGTGAAAGCCTATATGGCTAACTTTGACGTCGAGAAGAATCTTGATAGACCAAGGAGCTCGGCGGATATCATGTTCTACGAAATGTTTAAAACCTTGAAACTACCGAGAAAAAGATCTCGCATGCCGTGCCGGAGTCCGACTGGCGACCGGTTTCAACGGTTCGAAAACAAAGCCGTTGGGCTATGTGGAGTTGATGGTGACTTTTGGAGAGCAACCAATCTCCAAAACTGTGAAGGTCCAATTCATCGTGTTACCATGCAAGTCTGTTTACAACTGCATCGTCGGACGCCCGACACTGGGTGAGTTAGGAGCTGTAACCTCGACAGTTCACCTGAAAATGCGTTTTCATGATGACGAAGACAAAGTCGTCACCATCGAAGCCGACCAAGAAGCTGCGAGGAGATGTTATATATTGTCTTTGAAGGCCGAAGAGCAAAAGGAAGAGAAATAACTCCCCTTGACCAAGAAACTTGATCCTGCAAAGGCTGCTGCAGACGTCAATCTCACCGATTTCGACGCTAGGATTAAGCTCGAGGATGAGATACAGGAAGACGACCTCCTGGCCCGCGAGCTCCACCAAAAGATTAAAAGACCAGTACCTGATGGAGAATTCATCCGAGTTCAACTAGGAGAAGACCCAGGGAAGACAGTGAAGCTTGGTGTCGATCTCCTGAGCAGGTCAAATTGCAAATAACGAGTGCCTGAAGTCCAATGCCGACCTCTTCGCTTGGGCCAGTTTGGCGACATGCCAGGTATTTCTCTGATATTTCCTGCCACCAACTCGCTCTCGACCCCAAAGCTGTTGGGTAGCTCAAAGGCGCCGTAAGCAAGCTCTGAAAAACCGCCGGCCGCCAAAGGCTGTCGAAGACTTAATTAAGGCTGAATTCATTAGGGAGGTCAAATATACTACTTGGTGTCAAATGTTGTATTGGTTAAGAAATCTAATGGAAAGTGGCGAATGTGTGTTGATTACATCGATCTTAACAAGGCGTGCCCCAAAGACGCCTACCCTCCCTAATATCGACAAACTCGTCGACAATTCCTCTGGTTTTCAATTGTTGTCTTTCATGGACGCATACTGCGGGTACAACCAGATTCCGATGCATCATCTTGATCAAGAAAAACGCGTTCATGGTGATAAAGGTAATTATCGCTATAACGTAATGCCATTTGGCCTTAAGAACGCTGGAGCGACATATCGGTAGCATGATGAACAAAGTCTTCGCCAACCAGATCGGTAGAATGCTGGAGGTATATATGGATGACATGATAGTAAAAACAACGAAAGAAGTCGACCATGTCGTCGATCTTAGAGAAGTCTTTGCTGAAGTACGAAGACATAATATGAGGCTCAATCCGGAAAAGTGCACTTTCGGAGTTCGAACTGGAAAATTTCTCGGTTTCTACCTAACCGAGAGGGGAATCGAGGCCAACCCCGATAAATGTCGGGCTGTAATAGAGATGCAGCAACCATCGTCAAAGAAAAACATCCAGCAGCTCACGGGAATACTAGCCTCCTTGACGAGGTTTATCTCAAAATCTGCAGAACATGCATTGCCTTTCTTCCGCTTGCTCAAGAAGGAATTCGATTCGAATGGTCACCAGTGCGAAGAAGCCTTAACACGGTAAAACGCATACTATCCCAACCGCCCGTGTTGACAGGCCGCTCTGTGGAGGTCCTTTATCTCTACTTGGCAAGGTCGAACGAAGCTCGAAAGTGCCGCCTCATTCGCTGGCGCACGAGGACCGAAACCGGTCTATTTTATAAGCAAAGCACTTCAGGGCCCAGAGCCGAGATACCGTAAAATCGAGAAAGTCGCGCACATCGATAATCGCGGCTCGACGCTTGAGACAATACTTCTTAGCACATCCCATAGTGGTCCGAACCGACCAGCCAATCAAACAGATTCTACACAGGCCTGACCTGGCAGGGCGTATGATCAAGTGGTCGGTTGAGTTGTCCGAATTCGGAGTTACTTTCGAGCCGAGACAAACTATCAAAGCCCAGTGCTTGGCGGATTTCATTGCCGAGATGACTCCTGGAGCTACAGAACATTGTTCCAAATGGACGCTCCATGTCGACGGATCGTCAAATTCCAAGGGCAGTGGCGCTGGCTTGTTGCTCGAGAACGACGACGGGCTGGTCGTCAAATTTTCATTGGGATTCTCCTTTCCCACCTCCAACAACCAGGCAGAGTACGAAGCGTGTTTAGCTGGCCTCACACTGGCTCGAGACTTCGGTGCTGAAGAGGTAAAGCTCAGAACTGATTCTCAGCTAGTTGTGTCCCAGATAAGTGGAGAATACCAGGCTAAAGATCCACTTCTTCAAAAATACCTCGCCCTGGTAAAGAAGAAAATGAGCGACTTCACCTCCGTGGAGATCGTACACGCCCGAGAGAACAAAGCGTCGAGCCGACATTCGGCCCAAACTCGCCAAAGACGAAGCTCAGAAACAACAGATCGGTAATACAAGAAACACCGGCTAAGCCTAGCATTACGGTAGTGGTTGATACCACTTATGACAAGGCATCGAGGAAACTTCCAAAATTACGCTGCGATTTCCGTGCAAGCGTCGATGATCCGCCTGATGAGCCCGGCCAGGTTGGATGACACCGATTCAAGAATTTATTCAATTCGATTCGGCTACACGATGATGAGAAGGAAGCCGCAAAAATCCAAAAAGGCATCTTCGTATTCTATGATCGGCGGTATCTTATATCGAAGAGGTTCTCCACCCCTGTTGAAATGCGTCGGCGATACCCGAAGCGCAATATGCACTTGCTGAAGTGCATGAAGGCATATGTGGGCAACACCTTGGAGGACGTTCCTTGGCAAAGAAAATCCTCCGCCGCAGGTACTCTTGGCCGACTCAACGCGACGCGATATTGTTCGTGAAGAAATGCGACAAATGCCAGAGACATGGCGATCTACACTTAGCTCCTCCTACAGAGTTAACATCCCTGACATCACCATGGCCCTTTGCTTGGTGGGGCATTGATATACTTGGACCTTTTCCAATGGCTCTCGGACAGGTGAAATACCTGGTCGTTGCGGTAGATTACTTCACCAAATGGGTTGGCGAGCCCTGGCGAAGATAGCGCAAAGAACTTGATTAAGTTCTTCAAAGATATATTCGACAAGGTTCGGGATTCCTGTGGTGGTCGCCACCGACAACTAACGGGCGCAATTCACGCAGATCACGGATTCGAAAGACCTTGGAAGATCTCGACATCAAACAAAGACTTCACCTCGGTAGAACACCCTGCACAAACGGCCAAGCTGAGGCCGCGAACAGAGTTATCTTACGAGGTCTGAAACGAAGATTGGATGAGGCCAAGGGAAACTGGGCAGAAGAGCTTCCCCGAGTGCTCTGGGTGTATCGAACTACTCCACATTCGACGACAGGAGAATCTCCTTTTCGTCTCACATATGGGACAGAAGCCATCATTCCTGTCGAGATTGGGAACTTAGTTGGAGAACCTCGCATCCCCAGAGTAGCATTGACAACCGCCGAGTATACGAGAAGAACTTCGACCTCCTTGACGACGCAGGGAGCTTGCAAAGACTCACGAGGTCGCAGAAACAGAAAATCGCAGCAAGATTCAACCAAGTGTTGTACCTAGGAATTCATGCCTGGGGACTTAGTTCTTGACGGCTGATGTTGGCCTGAAGAACGCCACACAAGGGAAACTTGCACCCAATTGGGAAGGCCCGCATGCATTGTCGCAAAGACAGTACGCGCCTACACCCTCGAGACATCTGCAAGGACAAAGAAATTCCAAGAACTTGGAACGCAAAGCAAAGATGAAGAAATATTATAGTTGAAACAAATGTAGCCTAAACACATAAATGTGAAGCAATGAAGTATGATTGGAGAAATACGCAACCAAAGATTTATTTATTATCAAAGCCTTGTGCATTGGCACAAGCATCCGATGTAGAGATCGACCTCGTGCGAGACCGGCGTGCGAGCTCATGTTAAAGCCTTGTGCGTTGGCACAAGCACTGTGGATCGACCTCGTCGCAGGGGCGCGTCGCGAGCTCGTGATAAAGCCTTGTCGCGTCGCAAAGCACACGATGAAGAGATCGACCTGCGTCGAGACCAGCGTGCACGAGCTCGTGATAAAGCCTTGCGCGTTGGCCCAAGCACCTGATGAAGAGATCCAGCCGTCGAGACCGCGCGCACGGCAGCGTGATAAAGCCTTGCGGCGTTGGTGCAAGCACCGATGAAGAGATCGACCTGCGTCGCGAGACCGTGTGCACGAGCTCGTGATAAAGCCTCGGCGTTGGCCCAAGCACCGATGAAGAGATCCACTGCGTCGAGACCGCGTGCAGCGCGTGATAAAGCTCTTGGCGTTGGCGCAAGCACCTGATGAAGAGATCGACCTCGTGCCGAGACCGCGTGCACGAGCTCGTGATAAAGCCTTGTGCGTTGGCACAAGCACCTGTGATCGACCTCGTGCCGAGACCGCGTGCACGAGCTCGTGATAAAGCCTTGTGCGTTGGCGCAAGCACCTGATGAAGAGATCGACCTCATGCCGAGACCGCGTGCACGAGCTCGTGATAAAGCCTTGTCGACCTCGTCCCGAGACCGCGTGCACGAGCCCGTGATAAAGCCTTGTGCGTTGGCACAAGCACCTGATAAAGAGATCGACCTCATGCCGAAGACCGCGTGCACGAGCTCGAAGAGATCGACCTCGCGCCGAGACCGCGTGCACGTCAAGACTCGTGTCGATAACTGCCTCAGCAGAGGTGGAACACGAAGGTCCCAAATGAACTGATAAACAAAGCACGACCCGACGACGTTTGCAGTTCCTTACGAACAAAGACGTCGAACGTCGACATCAACGAACTTCAACAAGTCTCCACCTCGACATTCGAGCTAGCAACTTGGGGGACAACTGTTCCGGACTGGGCCGAGGCCCAATCCGAAGACCCAGCACTCACAGGCCCTTTCTGCTCGTCGATCCACCTTCCCTCGATGCCACGTCGTCCGCATGCCTCTCCGCCTTCCCTCAACGTGGCCGACCCAACGGCTTTGTGCATTAAAGGAATTTAATGCCGACTTCCGGGTTTCACGGGACGGTTACACATCGACAGTAACCGTCCTCAACTCATATTTAAAGAAGACCGCGTCGAACGGTCGAGGGAATCTTCTTTCTACCACCTCTTACTCACCTCGACACACACTGACTTGAGCGTCGGAGTGTTTGCAGGTACACCACCCAACACGCCGTCGTCATCCGTCGCGAACACAACCGCATTGCTTCCCTCCGGTCATCCTCTGAAGTTCTGTTCAGAACATATATAAATTTTGCTATTAGTAAATATTCCTATTGATTATTATTTATATCTCGTAGAATATTGAATATTTTATATAAATTAACATTATAATTTTATTTACAATGAATGAACAATTTACAAGAAATTATATATCAAAATGTTTTTAGTATAACATATAACTTTTTTAAGTATATACCATGTGTAGCAGAGACCATCATACTATAGGCATATTGTAAAAAATGGGGATTCAAATTTTACAAGAAAATATAATTTTTAATTTACATTTTGTCGAATAAATTTTAAACAAAAAACATGAAATCAACAATTTCATGTTTTTAATGAAATCTTAAAAATGTGCAATTCCTTTTGAACATATTAATAGAAATTAAAAATTAATATAAATTTAATAATATATTATAAGAGAAAAAATATATTATAAGCGAGTTGAATATTTCACAAAAGAGCACTAATACATAAATTACTCTAAATAAATATTTTAATCAAATATATACATTAATAATAATCTTTTACCATAATATGATATGCAAATTAGACTACCATTTTTAATTTTTATATTACAATATAAATTATATAATTATTTATACAAATTCTTATTAGTTATTTTTTTTGACAGAACAAATACTTATTAGGTTAAACCATTATATATTTGTTATGTGAATTAAATGGCTAATCCCTTGATATATTAATATGTATTTAACGAATCTCATCTAAATGTTTACAAAAATATGTTATCTCATGTATATTAACAATTTTTTAATTTGTTAAAATGACGGTGCGGGTTCAAACACATTAGCATTTTTTATTTTAGTCTAGAGGTCTTCGACTCCGCTCAGTGTCCAAGGAAAAAGGGACCCTGACTAATTCGGAGTTCCATCGGGAGGTAAGTAAAGCTTAGCTCCAAGTTGTTTCATTGTCAGGGATCGAATTCGGGTACTAACCGAGTCCGATGGAGTGTATTAATCACTCGCACCCAATCTTGGGTTTACACAGGTGTGTATATATATATATATATTATAGGTGAAAAATGTTTTTTTAATTTTAAAAAAGTAATATATACCACGATCTGAAAAGGCCGATACCAGTATTTTATAAGTATCTTAGCAGGCTCGGTATATGTACACATATCGCTTCGCTTCATCCATCTTAACTATATAAATCTGTATAGTCTCCTTATTAACTTTCCCGCCAATCTCCATGTTCTTGTACCACTACACGTTTCCTTGACAAAGAAATGTTTACTTGCTATTTTGTACCTACTATGTATACTCTTTATGCATCATTTATTGCACCTATCCCCTTTTCCTACTATTTAAACAACGGAGAGTCCATCAAATTGCAAGCCAACCTTGGATTCTACCAACGCAAGTGGGCCAACAGAAATAGAAAGCGATTCAGACCGAAAATAGTATGTTTTCAACTTCCCATTTATCCATTTTTTGCCGACAGACCAAAAAAGCGATTCAGTCCTTTAGAACCATGTCATGAGTTATGATGTCATCTTACTCTTCCTATTTCTTGAATTCCTGACTTTAAATGGATCTAACGGTTTTACGATCATTAACCATTCCAGGTAGGAGTTTTGACTCACTCGACTCGAGGATGGAGAATGTTTGTTTCCATGGCTAACTTAGGTTATAGTTGTATTTCCTATTTATGGGATGTTTTATGTTATGTCTTGACTATTGGTTTTAACAGGTTCCAAATGTAACCCAGCTTTGACACCGACCCATTCTCGCAGGTGTTGAATGAGGCTGAACTCTTATCATACCGAGTTTGTCCACGTGGTGAGCCGGTAACTATGAAGTTTGGCACGTACCTTATGCGTGATATTTTAAACATACTGCCTCATTCGACATAGTTTCTGTGCATTAAACATACTTGAAAATGACATAGTTTCTCACCATTAAGTACACCTTTTGCAGTCAAAAATCATGTTGCCTATGCTTTTCTCTCTTGATACGTACCACCATATAGCTTGATTACGTGATGTTGTTGCTCGACCCAGTGGGTAACCAGTTCGAGGTGGTGGTGAAAAAGAAGCAACCACGAGTGTACCTCACTCAAGGAACTGAGAGAATTGGACAACACTACAAACTGTTTCAGGGAGGTTGGTTGACTTTCATTTACATAAATGAAAGAACTCTGGTCATGGAAGTCAGAGATAGGCTTGGTGAACATGTTGTCTATCCTACCCCTCCGCGTGCATTTTATATTGGCAACAGTAGTAATCCCATTAAGGTTGATGATGATAAGCTCAAACCTACTATACATTCAATGTTGAATCAAGTTGATGAACGTTTCCATCATTCTCTGATCAAAACATTGTCAGAGAGAGAGGTTAGCACTGATGTTCTGGTAAGTGACAATCTTTATCTAATGTGAAATGATGATATAGTGTACATGCTGATATATAGCGTGCAGTTAATAATTTGTTTCACATTTCGTGGTCAGAACATTGATGGTGGGTTTCTTCAATGGTCTGTTCATCCAAATACCATTGAGTTGCAAATTGTAACACCTGAGGACGAGATCGACATCGTATTACGACGACGTATCGAGACCTCGACCAAGACCTTGTGTCGAGATCCCGTGACTAGATCGTTTGCCGAGATCATTTGTCGAGCTGAGGAGACCACGTGCACTAATTTCTTGGTGAGGAGGTCGGGTGTCGAGTTGATGAAGTCGCTGCATCGAGCTGATGAGGGCGCATGTCGAGTGAGGAGGCCGCGTTCACGAACTCGTGTTAGAACCTTGTGCGCTTGCACGAGCACTTTGTCGACATCGTGTCGAGATGACACCTCGTATTCTTTCAACGTTATTGGCGCTATTATTATCTTGTTTGTAATAATTATATTGTCGGCTTGCCCGTTCTCGTCGCGTGTTTAGACCGTTGACCGACAGAGTAGAGAGTAATAATTATGAGAGGAACGATTAAACGGGTAGATGATTGATGGGATTGGCATCTTATAGCTGGAGTTACGATTATGCCCTTCCAGCTGGATTCACGATCGGTTTTCCCTCAAACACTCATTTCTCTTTTGTTCTTTCTTCTTCCTTCGCTCGTGTTTCGTTGTTTTCTTCAAAACTCCCATCGATTTAAACCGTGAGTTCCATCGAGATTCTGCACAAGCTTTCTTCATCAATTTTGTTCATCATCATCTTCTCGACATATCTCGTCTGTTCGATCACCATTGAGGTATGAAGAACAGATTTTTTCTTTTTCTCTGTGCTACTGTTTAGCGCTATTTCTTCTTCCATTTTTAACCAGTTTTATGCTTCCAAATCATGTCAAATTGATGGGTTTTCTTCTTCACAATATTACCTATCTTTCTAACCGATTAATTGGGCTTGTAAAACAAATTTCTTTCTCTGATTTCTGCAATCGGCAGTGCCCAGAAACCTCCATTTTTGGTTCGTTTCGATTTCTTGTTTTTCATTCGTTGCTTCTTGTTTTTGTTGTTGTCGATCTATCTGTTGTAGCATCTGATAACATTTTCATGATATTTGGATCGAAATCCCTAACTTTGTGTTAGAGGAAAAATATCTTTCGGTTCTTGAGTTTTATATTTTTCTGGGTTGTGGTTGAGTTTGGGATGAGAGCTAGATGTATTAGAAACCATGGATCGATCTGAGTTATGTTTGTTTTAGGAAGTCTGATTCCCGAGATCGAGTGATTTCCGAATCAAGGTGTACGGGAAAGCGAATCCAAGGACGCGGATGCGGAATCGGATCGAGAATCAGACGCGTGTCGAGGTCGACTGAGAAGCGTACGTGTCGAGGTCGATTGAGGACGGTACGTGTCGAAGTCGTTGTCGAGCTCGTTGAAGACAGCCGTGTCGAGATCGAGTAAGAGAAGTCGTTGTCGAGCTCTTTGAAGACAGCTGTGTCGAGGTCGTTGTCGAGCAGCATTAACTTGGAGTTCGGTAAGGGCGCTTCACATTAATACTTTCGTAGTATGCTAGCGTAAGGGCAACTCCTAGATATCTCTAAGACTTTATTTTTATTGTTATATTTATGTATGGACTCCTTGATTGGTGTCGAGATTGGAATGTTGTGATATGATTGAGTTTTTGCATGTATTTGATATGTGATTGAATATATGTTGTGAATGGTGTATTGCTGTCGAAGTGCGTTTCTTCATGCAGAATGTTTTATTGCTTAAATGTCGAATTGTGTTTTCTTCATGTTAAGCATGCTCTCTTTATTTGATATGTGATCAAGTAAGTTGTGTTACTCTTTGACATGCGGCGAGCTAATCATCGAGTGAGAGAGCTAGGAGTCGTATGGCGTTTTGGCCGGACCCAGATAGCGAGGGTGCTAGGTCCCCTTTGTTTATGGTGGATTGGCTAGGCGTCGATTATCGGTTGGGGTTGGACTGTTGATTAATGCATGGTATCGGTTTGGGGTTGGACACGCCATTTACCTATTACGTCGGTTTGGGGATGGACTCGCCGACGATATTAGGAATAAGAGTTGTGTCGAGTCTAGAGTGAGATGTTCGAGTCACGTGTGGTGATTGAGATATATTATTGCTTTGTTTGCTTATATCATTTATGTCGAGCTTATCTTGAATTGTCGAGAAGTTGACCACTTCCCGTGGTGCCTTCAATCCATGACGGTTACCCAGGCGATGTCGAGGCGCGAGGAACTCGGCGATAGATGATGCCGAGGAGGAGCTCGACGAGGACCCGAGTGACGACCTCTATCTATCGTGATTGTTGTTTGTTGGATGTTTGTTTTTCTGAAGACTGTACTTCGTTTTTCTTTTGTGTTCGAGGTCATGACCAGTTTGGGCAGTGTGTTTTGTTGTTTCAGGGTAGACTGGTGGTCTTACTTTTGGAGCATCCCCCTGCGTGGGAGTCTGCCGGAAGTACCCCCAGGGTATGATCGCTCTTTTGAAGTCGTCGTACCTTAGGTGTAATTTCTTTGCACATTTACTACTCTGGATTTTGTATACATTATTATTTCGAGTGATATATATATGTATGTTATGCATGTATGTTTTATTAGAATTTAAGTCTTGTGTCTTAGTTGCACCATGTTTCGAAAAGCTGTAATTACTCTGATGTGCACGAGTTGGTTTTATAAAAAAAAAAAATATATCGTATTTTTAAAAGGCACAAGAGTTTTGTTTTTAAAACACATCTCATAT
The DNA here is from genome assembly GCA_037113605.1 of Calophaca sinica. Lineage (NCBI taxonomy): Eukaryota > Viridiplantae > Streptophyta > Magnoliopsida > Fabales > Fabaceae > Calophaca > Calophaca sinica. Next base: position 127,372,670 of record CM073736.1, on the reverse strand, counting down.
AGGTTTATGTTGAGCTTGGTGTGTTGAGCTCGGTTACTCGAGCTCGGTATATTGAGCTCGGTAGCGGTCCGGAAACGGGTCGTTACATTGTTGGTATCGAGCTTGATTCGGTTAGAAATGTGCATAGGAGATTTGGACTGGTCACTGTGTCGGGTTATGTGTGTTGGGTACTTAGTTGTATTATGTTGATTGCTGTTTGATTAAGTGAAACACTTATTGCTTGAAAAATTGTTTGAACTGTTTCTTGATTGAAGCAATGTGTTTTAACACATCCTTGTTACGAGATTCTGCAGGTTTTGAACTTTGTGGAATCTAATGCCACCTCGTAGGAATACGACATCCGCAACCGAGAACGCCGACATGGAACGAGCTATTCAAGCTATGACCGAGATGGCGGCAGCCATGGCTCAACAATCAGTGCTGCGCAACTCAACAGGCTAACGCGATGGCTCAACAGACGGCGGCGTTAACTCGGCAGAACTTGCGGCAAGAACGGCGAGCGAGCGAAATCTTGAAGCAAGAGGATTGGCGGACTTCAGGAAGCATGATCCAATCGAAGTTCTACGGTGAGCCAAATCGGATAAAGTCGATCTTTGGATGCAAGAGATCGAGAAGATCTTTGAGGCACTCCATTGCGGACAACGTGAAGGTCGACTATGCCACCTACTTCATCGCTAGGAGACGCAGAGTATTGGTGGAGAGGAGTGAAGCAAACATTTATAGCAGAACATCGCGAGATGACCTGGGAGCTTTTTCGTGAAAGGTTCTTGGACAAGTACTTCCCAGATACTGCACGAGCCGAGAAGGAGCAAGAATTTCTTCAATTGCAGCAAGGCAACTCGACAGTGTCCGAGTATGCGGCCAAGTTCGAGTCGTTGGCGAGGTATTTCAGTCCATTTCGTGATCGAGTTGACCAAAGATGGTTAAGTGAGAGATTCCAACGGGGATTGAGATTCGACATTCAGAAGTCAGTGGTGTCGTTGAGGATCCGAAACCTCCAAGAGCTGATTGATCGCTGTGTCGAGGTAGAAGGAGTGAGGAGCCACAAGAAGAAGACTGTTGTGGGCGGACCGGTGAGACCCCAGAGTGCGGGGCGTAGATTCGCACGAAAGGAAAACAACCGCAGAAGAAGCCTTACGACCAGACCTCGGGGAACGACAACAGGGGACAATATCGTCCGATGACCCAGTCTGAAGCGGAGGGCGGACCGGTGTCGAGGTGACTTGTTTCCGTTGTGGAAAGACGGGACATTACGCCAATAATCGTACTCGGAAGGAGGGTGTGCTACCCGCAAGAAGCCAGGGCATTTTGCCAAGGATTGTCCTACACCTAAAGTCGAACCGACTATGCTATGCGAAGAGCCAAAGGGAGCGTCAGTGGCTAAAGCGCAGTTTTCGCATGAGTGGCGAGGAAGCGATCGAGTGATGATCTTATCCAAGGTGAATGTGAGATCGAGGGTAAATCCTTATCCGTTCTTTTTTGATTCGTGCAACCCATTCCTTTATTTCTTCCGATTGTGTGAACCATTTGAACTTGGCGATGGCTGCTTGCCGTTTAAATTAGTAGTTACAACCCGTTTGCTAAAACCTTAGTCACAAACACTGCATGTCTTAATTGTGTAGTGATTATTCAGAGTAGAAAGTTTGTGGTCAATTTGGTTTGTTTGCCTCTTAAGGGCTTAGATGTCATCCTCGGGATGGATTGGTTGTCACACCACCATGTCCTTTTGGAATTTGTGCAAAAGCGTAATTTTTCCAGACCTTGGAGTCTCCAATTATCTTTCTGCCGAACGTATTGGAGTTTCTTTGAAAGAAGGAACTAGGGAATACATGTATCTGGCTAGTTCGGAAGTTTTCCAGCAGATCGACGTGAAGAATGTACCAGTGGTGTGTGACTTTGAGGACGTTTTTCCCGAAGACGTGCCAGGGTTACCACCAGTGCGAGAGGTCGAGTTCTCCATCGACCTGATTCCAGGAACAGGACCGATTTCCAAAGCGCCATACAGGATGTCTCCTGCCGAGATGAAAGAGCTGAAGTCCCAGATCGAACACTTGGAGTCGAAGCAATTCATACGACCGAGCGTGTCACCGTGGGGAGCTCCAGTGTTGTTGGTTAAGAAGAAGGATGGACGATCAAGGCTGTGCGTGGACTATCGCGAGCTCAACAAGGTTACCGTGAAGAACCGTTATCCGTTACCACGTATTGACGACTTGATGGATCAACCGTGGGCGGCGATCTTTCCAAGATAGACTTGAAGTCGGGCTACCATCGATTCGCGTGAAGGAGGAGGATGTTGCCACAGGAGCTTTCAGGACTAGATACGGTCACTACGAGTACTTGGTGATGCCGTTTGGAGTGACGAATGCGCCAGCTGTGTTTATGGACTACATGAACAGAATTTTCCATTCGTTTTTGGATCAGTTCGTTGTAGTGTTCATCGACGACATATTGATTTACTCGAGGAACCGAGAAGAGCACGCAGAACACCTATGTCGAGTACTGCAGATATTACGAGATAAGCAACTCTATGCCAACCTGTCGAAGTGTGAATTTTGGCTTGAAGAGGTGAATTTTCTTGGTCACGTGATTTCCAAAGAAGGGATAGCTGTGGATCCAACTAAGATTGAAGCTGTGCTAGCGTGGGAACAGCCTAAGACGGTTACCGAGATCAGGAGTTTTGTCGGCTTAGCAGGATATTACCGAAGATTCATTGAAGGTTTCTCGAAGATTGTCGCGCCTCTTACACGATTGACGAGGAAGGATCAACCTTTTGCTTGGACCGAGGAGTGCGGCCGATTTTCAACGATCAAGAAGCTTTTGACGACAGCGCTTTGCCGATTTTGCCTCAACCTGAAGAGCCTTTCGAGGTGTATTGTGATGCGTCACACCAGGGGATTGGGATGCGTCTTTGATGCAACATCGGAAGGTGGTCGCGTATGCTTCAAGGCGACTTAAGATTCACGAGAGGAACTACCCTACTCACGACTTGGAGCCGGCAAGAGTTTTTGCGCTGAGGATATGGAGGCTCTACCTTTTTGGGAGCATTCTTACTGTTTTCAGCGATCACAAGAGCTTGAAGTACCTGTTCGACCAGAAAGAACTCAACATGCGTCAGCGTAGATGGACAGAATTTCTCAAGGACTACGACTTTACGTTGGAATACCATCCCGGTAAGGCTAACATAGTAGCAGATGCGTTGAGTAGGAAGAGCGTTTTAACCTCGGCAATGATGATCAAGGAGTTGGAGATGCTCGAGAAGTTCCGAGACTTGAAGTTGAGTGTCGAAGTTTCACCGGGGAAGCTGAGATTTGGTATGCTTACTATTTCTAACAGATTGTTGGACGAGATCCGAGACCAGCAAGTTCATGACGAGCTTCTGCAAGAGAAGATTCGATTGATAAGCGCAAGGAAGGCGTAATTTCAGGTCGGAGCGGACGACATCTTGAGGTGCAATGGCCGAGTGTGCGTACCTAACGTATCCGAGCTGAGGAAGTTGATTCTCGACGAAGCGCATAAGAGCAACTTTAGTATTCATCCAGGAGTTACGAAGATGTATCAAGACTTGAAGAAGCATTTTTGGTGGTCCGGAATGAAGAAGCAAGTGGCCGTCACGTAACCGTGTTTGGCGTGTCGTAAAGCGAAGGTGGAGCACCAACGACCTACGGGAATGCACAATCGCTGCGTACAAGTATAGAAATGGGACAAGATATTTCCATGGACTTCGTTGTAGGTTTGCCGAAGACGCAGAAGAAGAATGATTCGATTTGGGTGATCGTCGACCGATTGACCAAATCTGCTCATTTCTTGCCAGTGAGGTCGACATACAACGTGGAAAAGCTGACCGAGATCTACATCGCGGAGATAGTACGACTTCATGGAATACCCTCTTCGATCGTGTCGGACCGAGATCCGAAGTTCACGTCTCATTTTTGGAGGGAATTGCAAGGAGCGATGGAACCAGAGCTCGAGCTTAGCTTCGGCATATCATCCACGCATCGACGGTCGGTGAGAGAACGATCCAATCACTTGAAGATTTGTTGCGAGCTTGTACGTTAGATCACCGAGGAAGTTGGGACGACGTCTTACCATTGGTGGAGTTCACCTACAATAACAGTTTCCATGCGAGTATTGGAATGGCACCTTTTGAAGCGGCGTATGGGCGGAAATGTCGACGCCTCTTTGTTGGTACCAGACGGGCGAGCTTAACCGTCAGAGGACCGTGATATGATCCGCCAGACTACCGAGAAGATCCGTTTGATCGCAGATCGGATGCGAACATCTCAAAGTTGATGGAAGAGTTATGCGGACCAACGACGCCGACCACTCGAGTTCGAGGAAGGAGAACATGTATTTCTTAAAGTCACCCCCACTGCGGAGTTGGTCGAGCGATCAAATCCAAGAAACTTACCCTAAATTCATTGGACCTTACTGATTCTTCGTCGTATTGGTCGGTGGCATATCGATTGCCTTACCCCCATTCTTGTCGAACATCCACGACGCCTTTCACGTCTCACGATTTAAGTATGTTTCCGACCCTTCTCATGTCATCGAGCGGATGTGATTCAAGCGAAGGGCGACCTATCTTTTGAAGCGTCACCAGCAAGGGATCGTTGATCGGAAAGCCAAACAGCTATGAACAAAGAGATCCAACTTGTCAAAGTTGTGTGGGATCGAAGGGCGGGAGATGCGACTTGGGAGCTGGAGGAGAAGATGAAGACTCAAGACCCTAAACTTTTACGAGGTAAGAATCTTATTTGCAATTTCGAGGACGAAATTTTTTAGAGGAGAGATTGTAACACCCGAGGACGAGATCGACATCGTATTAGGACGACGATCGAGACCTCAACCAAGACCTTGTGTCGAGATCCCGTGACTAGATCGTTTGTCGAGATCATTTGTCGAAATGAGGAGACCACGTGCACTAGCCGGCCGAAATGAGGAGGTCGGGTGTCGAGTTGATGAAGTCGCGTACCGAGCTGATGAGGACGCATGTCGAGCTGAGGAGGCCGCGTTCACGAACTCGTGTTAGAACCTTGTGCGCTTGCACGAGCACCCTTGTCGACATCGTGTCGAGATGACACCTCGTATTCTTTCGAACGTTATTCAGCGCTATTATTATATTGTTTGTAATAATTATATTGTCGGCTTGACCGTTCTCGTCGCGTGTTTAGACCGTTGACCGACAGAGTAGAGAGTAATAATTATGAGAGGAACGATTAAACGGGTAGATGATTGATGGGATTGGCATCTTATAGCTGGAGTTACGATTATGCCCTTCCAGCTGTATTCACGATCGGTTTTCCCTCAAACACTCATTTCTCTTTTCTTCTTTCTTCTTCCTTCCTTCTGCTCTGTGTTTCGTTGTTTTCTTCAAAAACTTCCATCGACGAAACCGTGAGTTCCATCGAGATTCTGCACAAGCTTTCTTCATCAATTTTGTTCATCATCATCTTCTCGACATATCTCGTCTGCTCGATCACCATTGAGGTATGAAGAACAGATTTTTCTTTTTCTCTGTGCTACTGTTTAGCGCTATTTCTTCTTCCATTTTTAACCAGTTTTATGCTTCCAAATCATGTCAAATTGATGGGTTTTCTTCTTCACAATATTACCTATCTTTCTAACCGATTAATTGGGCTTGTAAAACAAATTTCTTTCTCTGATTTCTGCAATCGGCAGTGCCCAGAAACCTCCATTTTTGGTTCGTTTCGATTTCTTGTTTTTCATTCGTTGCTTCTGGTTATTGTTGTTGTCGATCTATCTGTTGAAGCATCAGATAACTTTTTCATGATATTTTGATCGAAATCCCTAACTTTGTGTTAGAGGAAAAATATCTTTCAGTTCTTGAGTTTTATATTTTTAAGGTTGTGGTTAAGTTTGGGATGAGAGCTAGATGTATTAGAACCCATGGATCGATCGAGTTATGTTTGTTTTAGGAAGTCCGATTCCGAGATCGAGTGATTTCGAATCAAGGTGTACGGAAAGCGAATCCAAGGACGTGGAAGCAGTGGAATCCAGATCGAGAATCAGATGCGTGTCGAGGTCGACCGAGAAGCGCACGCGTGTCGAGGTCGATTGAGGGCGATGCGTGTCGAAGTCGTTGTCGAGCTCGTTGAAGACAGCCGTGTCGAGATCGAGTAAGAGGAGTCGTTGTCGAGCTCTTTGAAGACAAATGTCGAGGTCGTTGTCGGCAAAGCATTAACTTGGAGTTCGTAAGTGGCGCTTCACATTAATACTTTCGTAGTATGCTAGCGTAAGGGCAACTCCTAGATATCTCTAAGACTTTATTTTTATTGTTATATTTATGTATGGACTCCTTGATTGGTGTCGAGATTGGAATGTTGTGATATGATTGAGTTTTGCATGTATTTGATATGTGATTGAATATATGTTGTGAATGGTGTATTGCTGTCGAATTGCGTTTCTTCATGCAGAATGTTTTATTGCTTAAATGTCGAATTGTGTTTTCTTCATGTTAAGCATGCTCTCATTATTTGATATGTGATCAAGTAAGTTGTGTTACTCTTTGACATGCGGCGAGCTAATCATCGAGTGAGAGAGCTAGGGAGTCGTATGACGTTTTTGAGCCGGACCCAGATAACTGAGGGTGCTAGGTCCCCTTTTTGTTTATGGTGGATTGGCTAGGCGTCGCATTATCAGTTTGGGGTTGGACCTGCTGATTAATGCATGGTATCGGTTTGGGGTTGGACCTGCCGTTTACCTATTACGTCAGTTTGGGGATGGACCTGCTGACGATATTCCGGAATAAGAGTTGTGTCGAGTCTAGAGTGAGATGGTCGAGTCACGTGTGGTGATTGAGATATATTATTGCTGTTTGCTTATATCATTTATGTCGAGCTTATCTTGAATTGTCGAGAAGTTGACCCTTTCCCGTGGTGCCTTCAATCCATGACGGTTACCCAGGCGATGTCGAGGGCGCAGGGAACTCGACAGTAGATGATGCCGAGGAGGAGCTCGACGAGGACCCGAGTGACGACCTCTATCTATCGTGATTGTTGTTTGTTGGATGTTTGTTTTTCTGAAGACTGTACTTCGTTTTTCTTTTGTGTTCGAGGTCGTGACCAGTTTGGGCAGTGTGTTTTGTTGTTTCAGGGTAGACTGGTGGTCTTACTTTTGGAGCAGCCCCCTGCGTGGGAGTCTGCCGGAAGTACCCCCAGGGTATGATTGCTCTTTTGAAGTCGTCGTACCTTAGGTGTAATTTCTTTGCACATTTACTACTCTGGATTTTGTATACATTATTATTTCGAGTGATATATATATGTATGTTATGCATGTATGTTTTATTAGAATTTAAGTCTTGTGTCTTAGTTGCACCATGTTTCGAAAAGCTGTAATTACTCTGATGTGCACGAGTTGGTTTTATAAAAAAAAAATATATCGTATTTTTAAAAGGCACAAGAGTTTTGTTTTTAAAACACATCTCATATAGGTTTATGTTGAGCTTGGTGTGTTGAGCTCGGTTACTCGAGCTCGGTATATTGAGCTCGGTAGCGGTCCGGAAACGGGTCGTTACACAAATAGTGGATGATGTTGGCAAGGTTTGGCCATGCAAGTTAATGAGGGAAGGAGTCTCTGCAGGCAAGTGGAAGTTGACATCCGGATGGTTTAACTTTTGCAGTCATCGTGGGTTGAAGGCAGGAATAACTATTCGGTTGGGTGTGCCAAATCAGTTTGTCAACCAGATTTTCTTTAAACTCTTCTAAAGTAGTTTGTTGCATGTTTCGGTTTGTCTCCTATGTTTTGAAACTTTGGCAGATGGTGAAATCTGTTGATGTTTGTATGTCTGCTGTTGACACAAAGAAAATGTTGTCCTTTTCTTTGTGGAATATATCAATGAAAAGTAAACCATTATATTATTTCGACATTGCAACTCAAATGAGAACACCAAAATTTTAAAACCAGATTAAATTGGTAAAGGACAACCCAGTTAACACTCTTATAGTCTTTGAGCAACAATGATGATCAATCCAAACGAAGCGAATACAACTATCCTGCTATGTAGTTTTCATGTTGATAAGTCAACTCCATTTCAAAAAAAGTATTGGTTCGAGGAGCATTTAACATACAATTTATATAGTTATTGACCATGCTGGACTGTACTCCGCTGTTCAAAAGCTTCATGTCAGGCTCAACCTGTTGGTCCTCAACCCGGCGAGATCAAGTGAAGCCGTTGGTCCTCAACCCGCCGAGATCAAGCTTCATCTCGGCGGGTTGCTTGATCTCGACAGGTTGAGGACCAACAGTTGAGCTTGATCTCGACAGTGTAATGAATGGTCGAGATCAGCGGCTTCATGTCAAGCTCAACCTCGCCGAGACCAATCTCGAGGCCGAGATCAATCTTGATTTCGACATCTTGAGGACCAACGGCTTGAACTTGATCTCGGCAGATTGAGATCAAGCTCAACCTGCCGAGATCAATGCTCCTCGGTTCTCGGATGGAAAAGGCCATATTAACAATGAGGACTCGACAATCGGTTCTCGGATGGAAAAGGCCATACTAACAATGAGGACTCGGCCAGATTGAGCTTGATCTCCGGCGGACGAGATCAAGCTCAACTGTCGATATCAAGCTTGATTTCGGCGACTGAGGACCAGCGGCTGAGCTTGATCTAGCCAGGTGAATAGGCTGTCGAGATCAGCGCTTCATGTCAAGCTCAACTGTCAAGACCAAGCTCGGCTGTCGAGATGAAGCTTGATCTCGGCGGGTTGAGGACCAACGACTTGAGCTTGATCTCGGCGGTGTGAATGGTCGTCGAGATCAGCGACTTCATGTCAAGCTCAACCTGTCGAGACCAAGCTCTTTGACATGAAGCTGTTGATCTCGACAGCCATTCACACCTGTCGAGATCAAGCTCAAGTTGTTGGTCCCCAACCTGTCGAGATCAAGCTCAAGCTGTTGGTGAGAATAGATCCACAATCGTATATACAAATACATAATTTTGGATACCTGTTAAATATATTTTCTTTGTAAGTATTGTGATTGTTAAATATATTTTCTTTGTAAGATTGATCTCGAAATGTTGAGGACCAACAGGTTGAGCTTGATCTAGCCAGGTGTGAATAGCTGTCGAGATCAATTGCTTCATGTCAAGCTCAACCTGTCGAGATGATGCTTGATCTCGACGGGTTGAGGACCAACAAGCTTTATCTAATCCAAAAACCGAGCTAATCCAAAACAGTTAACTCTATAATTCTCCCACATGGTCCATTTAATCCATTATCAATCATAACAAGAAACTAAATATACGAATCATGGTGATAGGTCCTCTAGTAGCGAGTATTATCTTCCATGTATGACAATATATCAAGTCTCTTAGTACCACTCCTTTAGATGAATGAAAAAACCATGTGTTTATTCTAGGTCAATACTAAATGATATTTCTCAAAATAAATATGTGCATTAAAATAATATGTAGTTTCTTTCAATTGATTTTATAAATAAATTATTAATGTGACACTGTTATATCCTGACGTATAATTTGTGCATCAGATGAATCATAAACACTAGAACATAGTAGATTTATAAAATTCTTATTCCTATAGGTTACAAAATTAAAATATTTTATACGAATATTTGTAAGTCGACATTTACATTTACAAGAAAACACATATTTTTGTTTCTTTTTTGAGACAATTTTTTTTAACCAAAAACGTGAAATCAACAATTACATATTTTTTAATGAAATCATAAAAATGAGCATATTCTTTACTAATATTTAAAGAAAAACTACAAATCAATATAAATTTTATAAGAATTTTTTATTGGTTTTAACTATATACCATGCAGAGCATGGGTCATCATACTATAGATATAAATTTTGCTATTAGTGAATGTTCATATTGATTATTATATATAACTCGTAGAGTATTGAATATTTCATATAAATTAACATTATTATTTTATTTACAATGAATGAACAATTTACAAGAAATAATATATCAAAATGTTTTTAATATAGCATATAACTTCTTTAAGTATATACCGTGTGTAGCAGAGACCATCATACTATAGGTATATTGTAAAAAATGGGGATGCAAATTTTACAAGAAAACATAATTTTTAATTTACATTTTGTCGAATAAATTTTAAACAAAAACACGAAATCAACAATTTCATGTTTTTAATGAAATCCTAAGCGTGCAATTCCTTTTGAACATATTAATATAAATTAAAAATTAATATAAATTTAATAATATATTATAAGAGTAAAAATATATTACAAGCAGGTTGAATATTTTACAAAAAGAGCACTAATACATAAATTACTTTAAATAAATATTTTAATCAAATATATACATTAATAATAATCTTTTACCATAATATGATATGCAAATTAGACTACAAAAGAGCACAAATACATAAATTACTCTAAATAAATATTTTAATCAAATATATACATTAATAATAATCTTTTACCATAATATGATATGCAAATTAACCTACCTTTTTTAATTTTTTTATATTACAATATAAATTATATAATTATTTATACAAATACTTATTAGTTATTTTTTTTGATGAACAAATACTTATTAGGTTAAACCATTATATATTTATTATGTGAATTAAATGGCTAATCCCTTGATATATTAATATGTATTTAACGAATCTCATCTAAATGTTTACAAAAATATGTTACCTCATTTATATTAACAATTTTTAATTTGTTAAAATGACGGTATGGGGTCAAACACACTAGTATTTTTTTTTTTTTTAGTCTAGAGGTCTTCGACTCCGCTCGTGTCCAAGGAAAGTGGACTCGACTAATCCGGAGTTCGGCTGGGAGGTAAGTAAAGCTTTGCTCCAAGTTGTTTCATTGTCAGGGATCGAATTCGGGTACTAACCGAGTCCGATGGAGTGCATTAATCACTCGCACCCAATCTTAGGGTTTAGACTGATATATTTATATACACACATATATGTATATAATGCTTTTTTCCTTAATAATAGGTGAAAAATGTTTTTTTAATTTGAAAAAAGTAATATATACTGGCCGATACGAAAAGTCCGCATACCCGTATTTTATAAGTATCTTAGCCCGGCTCGATATATGTACACATATCGCTACGCAAAGCAGAATCGAGAGGATCTTGAAGATCCTCTTCATAGCTGGATATGGTACTTCCCCCTCTCTCTCTCTCTCTCGCGCGCACACACGCACAATCGCATATCAGCAACTGCTTTCGTCATCGATGTTATGTTATGCTCATTTGATTCCACTCCGTTCCTTTAGGTTACATCGGCACCGTCATCGTAACAAACGGCTCTTTGTCCAAAGTGATCGGCATTCTCCCGGTATATATATCTATATCTATAAACAATCCAATTCTCTCCACCTCTCTCGATATTTGGATTCCAATTGTGAAATAGTAATGGATTTTGTAGGCCTTATTAAAATCGAGGAGAATGTGTAATTTGTGCCAGATGATGATGATGATTAGGGTTTCAGAAGACTCTTTTTTAAATTTTCACCGAATATTCCTAGTTGTGTAATGTGTAATTTGTGCGGATGATGATGATGATGATTAGGGTTTCAGAAGATTCTTTTTTAAATTTTCACCCGATTATTCCTAGTTGTGACCATAAATGCCTTTGGCTCCCACAAATTTGGAGTGATTGTCTAAAGCTACAATTGTGGTCCTGGTCACTTCGTGTTTTCTTGATCTTTGTAAATTGGGATCTTACTTTTTACATGATTATAGATTTGAGAAGTTGGATTATTGCATTTTTTTTCTTTATTATTTTGGTGTTAGGATTTGTTTCTGCACTAACAGTGTTATATTCTGTATTATACTTTTTTGGTTGTAGAGGGCTGCGAAAGCATTGCTATGGTCTATTACTCATGGCTGTGAGGATTGCTATGGTGGGGAAACAGTGGTATGTTTTGTTTCATGCATTTGCATGTTAATTGTTAACATGGTTATCTTGTTAGTATATAGATAAATGAAGAAGCATATTTTGAGTTTTGCATGATTTTTAATTTTCATTTGAATTGAAATATCTATCTAGTTCTTAGAAAATATATATCAAGTATTATAGAATGTGAACAGGAAAGAGAGTTTGAGAGAGAGACAACAAAGGTTTTCTGTACATCGTAATTATGATCTCTATTTATCAATAGTAGTGTAAATACAATAATCGTGGTTCTGTGACTTAGCTAACTTCTATAACGGAATCCAACTAACTACTAACTGATATAATTGCTTCAAAGGGCGTTGATCGATGTCGCATGCAGTATACTAAGTCTGTACTCCTAAGATTAAGATTGCATAGTAAATATAAATAAATGCATGCTACCTTTTTTATTTGAATGATTGAATCGTTCTTAAGTTGTATAATTATGTCGTTTCAGTGGTGAAATGTTGGCTAGAAAGACTTTGGAGAAGGTAAACTTTTCATGTTCCCATTTAATTTGGAAAATAGCATGTAATTTTGTAATAGACTTTTTGTTTCCTTTTATGAAAGATCTTTTATAATTTTATTTTTTACTGTCTCACATCCACATGGCGTCAAAAAAATTGAAGTACTAGTATCATTTTTATGCACGGCAGCAGATCTTGGTATGGAAATGGTTAATTCTGTTATGCCTAAAGAAAACACTAATTTAATAGTGTGGTTGCAGGATTTTCCTGAAGTGGCTGATCTTATTTACTTTGTACTTAGAAATTCAGGAATGGACTGATTATTCACAGGTGGGGATTTGTTTCTTACATTTATCAGTGCTAATTATGTTTGCTTTTGTTGTTTGCCATGCTATAGTAACCTGTTATTGCTGAATATGCAAATTATATTTGGTTTGGACTATCATTCGTTATTTGTTGTGCGTTGGTGAGGGCGAGAAACCTAGATGAGCTTCAAGATCTTGTTCTTGTTTGATTTACAAAAACATTTTCTGTTTTCATTTTGTGTTTTTAGTTTTAATTACAAAATTACCATCTTGTTTTCACTTTGTACGCTTTTCAAATCTCTTTTTATAGAAAACTGTAGAAACAACATTGTTTCAGGAAACTAAGTAAAAATAAGGTGGTATTTTGTAATTAAAACTTAAAGAAAGAAATGGAAACAAAGAATGGTTGAAACCAAACAGGCCCTTATATTTAGAGTCGACTTTTAAATTACAATGCCCAACACCTTTACTCATTCTTCTCATTGGCTTAATTATTGATGTTATCCCTTGTATTTTCCTCGCTTAGATAATGGTCTGATGTTAATTAGTAAATATTCAGCAGAGCAACCTAAACTTTCAGGGAGGTCCCCTGGTTTGCTCACATATTCGTGAACTCAGATTTGAAGGTGTTGTTCTATCTTACTTTGTTCTCTACAATTATTTTCGTAGTGGGTAACAAGTTTGGTCATTATCCTGTTACTATGGAGTTTAAGATGGTATTTATCTCTATATGCTATGGTATCCCGCTTTAATAATTAATAATTTGAAATTTAATATTTATAGTATGCTTAGTGATACTGCTTTTCACCGCAGGTCTTAAAGACATTTTAGAAACACTGCTTCTAGCGCTTTAGACAGTCACCTTGATTCTATTGTGCTTGATGGTATGGATAAGCCTGAGCGTGTTTAAAGCCGTTGTTGAGGTTTGATTTAGCTCGATTTTGTTTTGAATCTTTTCCTCCATGTGGTAGGATGCATTGCATGCTAGGCATTCTAACCGCACTTGAATAGATTCCAGGGCACATTATTTTCTTTACCCTAGGGCGGGTTCAAGAGTGGTTATTATCATTTTTGCCTCTAACGTGTTAATAATAATGTGTTGTTCATCGCTTTCTTAAAAGTTGTTTGGTTAATGCAACTTCAGACGTGAAAACATAATGTAGGTCAAGGGTGAAAGCTCTTACTTGTGTGAGGGCATTGTTGTTTTCCTCGGTAAGGATTGTTTTATTTACACGTAGGTGCAAGTGTGCAACACAAGACCAGATTGCAAGCATTTAATGTCAATCATTGGATAAAGTTGACAAATTTTGCAAGGGTAATGCTAGAAACATACTCTTTTTAACGGACACTTTAACCCATTTAACCCATCCTTTGTTATTGGCCCATTCTCAAAAAAGTCAGCTCACTCTTCAAGAAGTGATCTATTTACTAGGCAACTAATTTAACTTTTAAGAGAATAAACCAAGATATTAAATCGTGTTGCTAGCATTTTTCGAGTCAAGAAGCCACATTGCAAGATTATTAACATTCCCAAATAGATAGGATATCTTGGTTTCATATTATTCAACTAATCTGGACTACATCTCGATCAGATTCACCAAAATATTTTCTTTATAAAAAGAACTGAGATCGACAAAGTATAGGAATTTCATACATTCCCAAATAGATAGGATATCTTGGTTTCATATTATTCAACTAAGGACTACATCTCGATCGATTCACCAAAATATTTTCTTTATAAAAAGAATCGAGATCGACAAAGATAGGAATTTCATATAGAAATCTAGGTGAGTGATTGGGGGTTTGGGCTACTAAAAGGATATTTCCTTTGCCACCTCGATACTTGATTAATGAACCTAAATGAAGTGATGCTGAAGGCAAAATTTGCTTTGCTAGTATTCTTTCTGTTCAGTTTATCACAAAAACAATTGTAACAAGATTTGATCGATAACTATGCGTCCCAACTTCGGCTGGTGAGGCTGCTGGATCGCTTGTTGATCACATATCTGTAAGGGAGGGGGTTGCGGCATTTCCGGATCCTAGTCTAGCAGTGGTGGTTGCATAAATGCTATCACAGGCGTTTCTTGTAGTTCTTATTGCGAAGTGTCAGTAGGGGATGGACTCGGCCCTTTTGACGGGTTCCTCGAGATGAAAAGGGTGTTTTTGGGGGGGTCTTCCCCTTGCTTGGTGATGACTGTCTGATAGATCCAGCAGCGCAATTAATCAAATTAGAGAAAGAATGATATGAATATGAGATAATATAGATTGGAATGAGTTCAATACAGTAGAAAGGAAATAACCAAAGCAAATGCTCCTACCAGGGAGGACAACTCTCCTAACAACAATACACAGAATAACCAACCTCCCCCCACTCTCTCAACACGACTCATATATTCCCTAACCGTTCCTAACACTTCCCACTCCCTGACCCACGTTCTTTCTCCTAGAATAGACTTTCCATATGGCAGGCCTTTTTGGGCCATGGCCCAATTCAACTATCTGATCAGCATGACTCGGCCAGGTGTCCTATCACCGCCTTCCTCTGCCGAATCAGCCTTGTCCTCAAGGCCGAGGGAAGGAAATTGACTTCTAAGAGTTGCTTCATCCACCCAAGTAGTATCTTCAGCTTCTTCCTTTCCACTTCACCAACCATTGCTTCACATTTTGGCCACCATCCGTAATTCCTGAGGCCAACTTCTCTCGGTTCTTCATTCTCATCCACTCCACTTCCAACCCTTCAGAAAAGAAGCTTCAATCGCATCTTGTCCAATCGCCTTCTTCAATTGAGATACGTGGAATACCTGGTGCACTCTAGCATTTTCGGGCAACTTCAGTTTGTAGGAAACAGCCCCCACCTTTTCAATAATTGGAAAAGGCCCAAAATACCTTGGAGCTAATTTTTGATTAATTCTCCTAGCTATTGTTCACGCTGCGTGGTCTCAATTTGAGAAACACCCATTCTCCTACCTCAAAGTTCACATGTCTTCTATGCTTGTCCGCATACTTCTTCATTTGCTCTTGAGCTCGGATTAAATGATGCTTAAGTCGCCTTAAAGCTTCATCCCTATCAACCAAGTCCGCCGCCACCGCCTCTAACCTTGTCTCCCCCTGCAAAAATCTGACTAAGGTAGGTGGTTTTCTTCCATATACAGTTTCAAAGGGTGTGGTACCTGTAGAGGCATGGAAGGTAGTATTGTACAACAATTCAGCCCAAGGCACCCAATGCGCCAATTCTTGGGTTGTTCTGACGCAAAACAACGCAGGTATGCTTCCAAACATCGGTTGACAACTTCCGTTTGTCCATCCGTCTCGGGATGATAAGAGGAACTCATTTTCAAGACGGTCCTTGCAAACGAAATAATTCCTTCCAAAATGAACTAATGAATAAGGGATCCCAATCACTTACTATAGCGTGGCACTCCATGTAAGCGCATTTATTTCTGGGTGAAGATCTCCGCTATCCTCCTGGCCGTATAAGGATGCTTAAGGGAATGAAATGACCATATTTTGAGAGTCTATCCACCACCACCAAGATCGCTTCATAACCCTTTGACTTGGAAAGGCCGGTGATAAAATCAAGGGAAATATCTTCCCAAATCTGAATCGGTATTGGCAATACCGCAGCAGCCGGCAGGAGATGAGGCTGCATATTTTTGCCTCGACACACATCACGCTTTAACAAATTCACGTTTGTTTTCTTCATACCGAACCAATACAAATTTCCCGCCACCCTTACGTAAGTCCTTAAGAATCTGAATGTCCACCCATGGGAGATGAATGAAATTCCTCAAGTAACCCAGGGATGCAAATCGAACTGCAGACAACACTAAACGATTATGATAAAAAAGCACCCCTTGCCTCAAGCTAAAGCCCGGTCGTGAAGCGGAATCTCTTTTTAAGTCAGCCACAATTTGTTGGAGTTTGGTCATCATTCACTTCTTGCTGAACTTGCTGCTCCTGCAGCCACACCGGAAAAGATACAATGTTTTTCAATTCTCCTTCCTCAAACATTCGGGACAATGAATCACCGCTTTATTCTCAGGCCCTGGCTTGTAGACGACATCAAAATGATAGCCCAAAAGTTTGGCTATCCAATTCTGTTGGTCAGCAGTTGTAATCCTTTGTTGCAACTAGTGGCGGAGGCTCTTTTGATCTGAATATACTATGAAACTTCTACCCAACAAGTAAGGTCGCCAATGTTGGACAGCCATCACCAATGCCATTAATTCTTTCTCATAGGTTGATTTACTCAAATTAGTCTTTGACGATGCCTTACTAAAATATGCTATGGGTCTTCTCCTTTGCATTAGTACAGCAGCTCAACCCTCTACCGGATGCATCACATTCAATCTCAAATGGTTTGGAAAAATCTGGTAATGTCAACACCGGGGATTGTACCATGACCCTCTTTAGTTCTTCAAATGCCGTGAGAGCTTCCGGACCCCACTGAAACCCCTCTTTCTTTGTCAACTCAGTCAATGGTTTGGCTATTTTCCCATAGCCCTGGATGAATTTTCTATAGTACCCGGTCAACCCCAAAAATCCTCTCACTCCCTTGACGTTGTGAGGAATGGGCCACTCTACTATACTCCTAACCTTGGATGGATCAACTGCTACTCCTTGGTCAGAAATAATGTGGCCTAAATACTCCACTTGCCGGCTACCAAAATTGCATTTCTTCCTATTGGCTACAAAGCTATTCTCTTGCAACAGCTTCAAGACCAATGAATGCTCCATATGTTCATTCCAACCTCTACTATATACCAAAATATCATCGAAAAAGACCAAAACAAACTTCCGAAGATATGGTTTGAATACCTGATTCATAGTGGATTGAAAAGTGGCAGGGGCATTGGTTAGCCCAAATGGCATAACCAAAAATTCGTAGTGCCCTTCATGAGTTCGGAAAGCGGTCTTATTCACATCCTTCTCCTTCACCCGTATTTGGTGATATCCCGACTTCAAATCCAACTTAGAGAAGTAGGTTGAACCATGTAACTCATCCAAGAGCTCCTCTACTACTGGAATTGGATATTTATCTAGTATCGTCACCTTATTCAGCTCCCGATAATCCACACACATCCTCCATGAGCTATCTTTCTTCTTCACCAAAATAACCGGACTTGAAAAAGCACTTGAACTGTGACGTATTATTCCTTGTTTCAACATACCCTGAACTTGTCTTTCAATCTCATCCTTATGGTGATATGGATAACGATAAGGACGAACACTAACCGGTCCCGCTCCTGCTTGCAAAACAATGGAGTGGACTGTTTCTCTCTTTGGTGGCAGCCCTGTGGTTTCTGTGAACACCTCTGCATATTTCTCTAACAACTCTCGAAGTTCGCCTTGCGATCTGCGGACGACCCATGTTCTTCACCCACTTCTTCCTCGACCCCTTCTCCTCCCAGTAAACTGTGTAGAGAAGTTAACTGGGGCTGTTTGGCGTCTCCCCCTTTTGACTTCCCTTTCCTGAAGCTCAGACCTTGCGCCAATCTGATCTCAACCTCCTCAGACGTTCCCTGCACATCAAAATACGTCTCGGCCGGAGTAATCCACCCGACCGGATCCTCCCCTTCAAAAACAGGTAACTCAACCTTCTTCACCGCCATCTTAAATTCCGGCACCGAGTCTTCACTGTTCACTTCTGAGCGCTCTCCCTCAGAGGAACGGTTACTACGTATTTTGGCCAACTCCGCGACCACGGTTTGTCGAAACTCAACCATACTCTGACGGAATGACTCCTCCATCGACGACATCCTCGCCTCCAACGCGTCGACTCTCTCAGACATCTTCAGTGGCATGGACAATGGCGTCCTCGCTAGCTCTGACTCGACTAATCCGGCAGGTCGGACCAATGATAGATCCAGCAGCGCAATTGATCAAATTAGAGAAAGAATGATAAGAATATGAGATAATATAGATTGGAATGAGTTCAATACAGCAGAAAGGAAATAACCAGAGCAAATGCTCCTACCAGAGAGGACAACTCTCCTAACAACAATACACAGAATAACCAACCTCCCCCCACTCTCTCTCAACACGACTCATATATTCCCTAACCCTTCCTAACACTTCCCACTCCACGACCCACGTTCTTTCTCCTAGAATACACTTTCCATATGGCAGGCCTTTTTGGGCCATGGCCCAATTCAACTATCTGATCATCATGACTCGGCTTAGGTGTCCTATCACTGTCCTTCTTTCTCGTGTCCACCATTCTCGGATCTCTTGCTTGTAAAGAATAACAATGAGTGGTTGTGTCCCAGTGACAGCGCCACTGTTTAGAGGCGAACTAGGAGATCCAAAGGAAGATACCTCAGATGGTGGTGGAGAGGTGGTAACATATGATGGTGAAGGTTGGTGATTTTCCCATAAAGGAGGGTGGAGACCATTAATGGGAGTTTTAGGTGAGTCTTAGATTGAAAATATACCTGAATTTTGGTGAGAATCCGACTTACTATAGTGAGGATATCCAGGCAGTTTGTCCTTATAACAGATAAGGTAGTTAACTGAATAAGATCATTGGTCGGTCGTATACGGTCGTTAGTTAACAATATTGGGTTGGTTTGACTCCCAATATCTTTGATAGTGATGGTTTGGGCCTCTAATGACGGGCTTCACGTGTTTGGGCCCAAAACAGAGATATTGGGTCAGAGCAAATTGTATGATATGTGATGAGTTAGTTGCATAGTTAATTGAGTGAGAATGATGGGTAGTGAATGAGGATGTGTGAGATTTGATAAATGGATTAGTAATTTGTTGAATTTATAATCATATTAATAATTGAATTATCATTAAAGAGTGAGCTATTGTCAAAGAGGATTTATAATGTTTGTTATAGCCATTGGTTATTGAAGAATATATTTTGAATTGATTTAGAGATGAGATTTGTGTTTAATTATGGTTAGAGTTTTAGCATTGATATATGTGTATGAGAGAC
Source organism: Calophaca sinica (assembly GCA_037113605.1). NCBI lineage: Eukaryota > Viridiplantae > Streptophyta > Magnoliopsida > Fabales > Fabaceae > Calophaca > Calophaca sinica. Next base: position 127,353,038 of record CM073736.1, on the reverse strand, counting down.
TTGTTGGTTTAGTAAATAATAGGACTATGAGATTTGGTACTGATGCTTAATTAAATTAAAGAATGTCCATCGTTTAGAATGATTAATATCCACCAACAAAAAGAATGATTAATGATATGATTCGATGAGTAACGGTTTAGAGAATTCTAGGAATTTAATTGTGAGTAATTTGAGTTATTAAATGTTGTGAGATTGTGTATGGTTTAGAATGAGAATTGAGTCTTGGAGTTTAATTAATTAAGAGTTAGACATAAATTATGGATTTGAGGTAAGTAAAGCTTTGCTCCAAGTTGTTTCATTGTCAGGGATCGAATTCGGCTACTAACCGAGTCCGATGGAGTGCATTAATCACTCGCACCCAATCTTAGGGTTTAGACTGATATATTTATATACACACATATATGTATATAATGCTTTTTTCCTTAATAATAGGTGAAAAATGTTTTTATAATTTGAAAAAAGTAATATATACTGGCCGATACGAAAAGTCCGCATACCCGTATTTTATAAGTATCTTAGCCCGGCTCGATATATGTACACATATCGCTACGCAAAGCAGAATCGAGAGGATCTTGAAGGTCCTCTTCATAGCTGGATATGGTACTTCCCCCTCTCTCTCTCTCTCTCTCGCGCGCGCACACACGCACAATCGCATATCAAAGAATCGCTTTAGTCATCGATGTTATGTTATGCTCATTTGATTCCACTAGTTCCTTTAGGTTACATCGGCACCGTCATCGAATAAACGGCTCTTTGTCCAAAGAGATCGGCATTCTCGGTATATATATCTATATCTATAAACAATCCAATTCTCTCCACCTCTCTCGATATTTGGATTCCAATTGTGAAATAGTAATGGATTTTGTAGGCCTTATTAAAATCGAGGAGAATGTGTAATTTATGCCGATGATGATGATGATTAGGGTTTGTAAGACTCTTTTTAAATTTTCACCTGAATATTCCTAGTTGTGTAATGTGTAATTTGTGCGGATGATGATGATGATGATTAGGGTTTGAAGATTCTTTTTAAATTTTCACCCGATTATTCCTAGTTGTGACCATAAATGCCTTTGGCTCCCACAAATTTGGAGTGATTGTCTAAAGCTACAATTGTGGTCCGTCACTTCGTGTTTTCTTCAGTCTTTGTAAATTGGGATCTTACTTTTTACAAGATTATAGATTTGAGAAGTTGGATTATTGCATTTTTTTCTTTATTATTTTGGTGTTAGGATTTGTTTACGCACTAACAGTGTTATATTACGTATTATACTTTTTGGTTGTAGAGGTTTGAAAGCATTGCTATGGTCTATTACTCATGGCCGTGAGGATTGCTATGGTGGGGAAACAATGGTATGTTTTGTTTCATGCATTTGCATGTTAATTCTTAACATGGTTATCTTGTTAGTATATAGATAAATGAAGAAGCATATTTTGAGTTTTGCATGATTTTTAATTTTCATTTGAATTGAAATATCTATCTAGTTCTTAGAAAATATATATCAAGTATTATAGAATGTGAACAGGAAAGAGAGTTTGAGAGAGAGACAACAAAGGTTTTCTGTACATCGTAATTATGATCTCTATTTATCAACAAAGAAGTGTAAATACAATAAGCGTATGCGTGACGATAGCTAACTTCTATAACGGAATCCAACTAACTACTAACTGATATAATTGCTTCAGTGGCAGTGATCAGATGCTGCACAGAGTATACTAAGTCTGTACTCCTAAGATTAAGGTTGCAAAGTAAATATAAATAAATAGATGCTACCTTTTTTTATTTGAATGATTGAATCGTTCTTAAGTTGTATAATTATGCTGTTTCAGGGTGAAATGTTGGCTAGAAAGACTTTGGAGAAGGTAAACTTTTCATGTTCCCATTTAATTTGGAAAATAGCATGTAATTTTGTAATAAACTTTTTTGTTTCCTTTTATTAAAGATCTTTTTATAATTTTATTTTTTTACGCGTCTCACATCCACATGGCGTCAAAAAAATTGAAGTATAGTATCATTTTTATGCACGGCACGGCAGGTCTTGGTATGGAAATGGTTAATTCTGTTATGCCTAAAGAAAACACTAATTTAATAGTGTGGTTGCAGGATTTTCCTGAAGTGGCTGATCTTATTTACTTTGTACTTAGAAATTCCCGGGAATGGACTGATTATTCACAGGTGGGGATTTGTTTCTTACATTTATCAGTGCTAATTATGTTTGCTTTTGTTGTTTGCCATGCTATAGTAACCTCGTTATTGCTTGAATATGCAAATTATATTTGGTTTGGACTATCATTCGTTATTTGTTGTGCGTTGGTGAGGCGAGAAACCTAGATGAGCTTCAAGATCTTGTTCTTGTTTGATTTACAAAAACATTTTGTGTTTTCATTTTGTGTTTCAGTTTAATTACAAAATTACCATCTTGTTTTCACTTTGTACGCTTTTTCAAATCTCTTTTATAGAAAATCGTAGAAACAACATTGTTTCAGAAACTAAGTGAAAATAAGGTGGTATTTTGTAATTAAAACTTAAAGAAAGAAATGGAAACAAAGAACAGAGCTGAAACCAAACAGGCCCTTATATTTAGAGTCGACTTTTAAATTACAATGCCCAACACCTTTACTCATTCTTACATTGGCTTAATTATTGATGTTATCTCTTCTATTTTCCTGTTTAGATAATGGTCTGATGTTAATTAGTAAATATTCAGCAGAGCAACCTAAACTTTTAGGGAGGTCCCTGGTTTGCTCACATATTCGGGAACTCCAGATTTGAAGGTGTTATTCTATCTTACTTTGTTCTCTACCATTATTTTCGTAGTGGGTAACAAGTTTGGCTGTCATCTGTTACTATGGAGTTTAAGATGGCATTTATCTCTATATGCTATGGTATGCCGCTTTAATAATTAATAATATGAAATTTAATATTTATAGTATGTTTAGTGATATTGTGTTCACTGCAGGTCTTAAAGACATTGTAGAAACACCGTCATCGCTTTAGACAGTCACTTTAGATTCTATTGTGCCTGGATGGTATGGATAAGCCCGAGTGGCGAAAGCCATTGTTGAGGTTTGATTTAGCTTGATTTTGTTTTGAATCTTTTCCTCCATGTGGAAGGATGCATTGCATGCTAGGCATTCTAACTGGCACTTGAATAGATTCCAGGGCACATTATTTTCTTTACCCTAGGGCGGGTTGAAGAGTGGTTATTATCATTTTTGCCTCTAACGTGTTAATAATAATGTGTTGTTCACTGTCTCTTAAAAGTTGTTTGGTTAATGCAACTTCTGTACGTGAAAACATAATGTAGGTCAAGGGTGAAAACTCTTACTTGTGTGAGGGGCATTGTTGTTTTCCTCGGTAAGGATTGTTTTATTTACATGTAGGTGCAAGTTTGCAACACAAGAGCAGATTGCAAACATTTAATGTCAATCATTGGATAAAGTTGACAAATTTTGCAAGGGTAATGCTAGAAACATACCCTTTTTAATGTATTAATCGTAAACCATTTAACCCATCCTTTGTTATTGGCCCATTCTCAAAAAAGTCAGCTCACTCTTCAAGAAGTGATCTATTTACTAGGCAACTAATTTAACTTTTAAGAGAATAAACCAAAGATATTAAATCGTGTTGCTAGCATTTTTCGAGTCAAGAAGCCACATTGCACAAGATTTATTAACATTCCCAAATAGATAGGATATCTTGGTTTCATATTATTCAACTAATCTGACTACCTCTCGATCGATTCAGCCAAAATATTTTCTTTATAAAAAGAACTGAGATCGACAAAGATAGGAATTTCATATAGAAATCTAGGTGAGTGATTGGGGTTTGGGCTACTAAAAGGATATTTCCTTTGCCACCTCGATACTTGATTAATGAACCTAAATGAAGTGATGTTTGAAGGCAAAATTTCCTTTGCTAGTATTCTTTCTCGCTCGCTTTATCACAAAACAATTGTAACAAGATTTGATTGATAACTCAAGGCCCCAACTTCTACCGGTGAGGTCAGCTGGATCGCTTGTTGATCACGATTACGTAATGGAGGGGGTCATGCATTTCCGGATCCTAGTCTAGCAGTTGGTGGTTGCATAAACGCTATCACAGCGTTTCTTGTAGTTCTTATTGCGAAGTGTCGGTAGGGGATGGACTCGGCTCTATTGACGAAGTTCCTCGAGATGAAAGGGTGTTTGGGGGTCTTCCCTTGCTTGGTGATGACTGTCCTTCTTTCTCGTGTCCACCATTCTCGGATCTCTTGCTTGTGAAGAATAACAATGAGTGGTTGTGTCCCACTGACAGCGCCACTGTTTAGAGGCGAACTAGGAGATCCATACCTCAGATGGTGGTGGAGAGGTGGTAACATATGATGGTGAAGGTTGGTGATGTTCCCATAAAGGAGGGTGGAGATCATTAGTGAGAGTTTTAGGTGAGTCTTAGATTGAAAATATACCTGAATTTTGGTGAGAATCCGACTTACTATAGTGAGGATATCCAGGCAGTTAGTCCTTATACCAGATAAGGTAGTTAACCGAATAAGATCATTGGTCGGTCGTATAAGGTCGTTAGTTGACAATATTGGGTTGGTTTGACTCCCAATATCTTGGATAGTGATGGTTTGGGCCTCTAATGACGGGCTTCACGTGTTTGGGCCCAAAATGGAGATATTGGGTCAGAGCAAATTGTATGATATGTGATGAGTTAGTTGTATAGTTAATTGAGTGAGAATGATGGGTAGTGAATGAGGATGCGTGAGATTTGATATATGGATTTGTAATTTGTTGAATTTATAATCATATTAATAATTGAATTATCATTAAAGAGCGAGCTATTGTCAAGGAGGATTTATAGTGTTTGTTATAGCCATTGGTTATTGAAGAATATTTTTTGAATTGATTTAGAGATGAGATTTGTGTTTAATTATGGTTAGAGTTTTAGCATTGATATATGTGTATGAGAGACTTGTTAGTTTAGTAAATAATAGGACTATGAGATTTGGTACTGATGCTTAATTAAATTAAAGAATGTCCATCGTTTCGAATGATTAATATCCACCAACAAAAAGAATGATTAATGATATGATTCGATGAGTAACGGTTTAGAGAATTCTAGGAATTTAATTGTGAGTAATTTGAGTTATTAAATGTTGTGAGATTGTGTATGGTTTAGAATGAGAATTGAGTCTTGGAGTTTAATTAATTAAGAGTTAGACATAAATTATGGATTTGAGGTATTAGTGAGTATGGAATTTGTTAGAGTGAGTATGGATTTAATTAGCCTTTTGATGGTTCCTAGATAATGCTTGAGGATAGACATGGTCTAGGAACCTGATGGATTTTTAGGTAAATTAAAGATAGAATATTAAGGTTGATCGTTAGAGCTAGTGTGTGTGATTGATTGAGCTTGAGGCCTTAGGATGTTTGCTTGTATATGTTGTGTTGTTAATATCATCTTTGTGTGTTAAATGAGAGAATAGAGAGAGACATATGTTGAATACCATGTGTTTCAACTACACAATAGAGGTTCTTTATATAGGCTTAAAAAGAAATCAAAACAATTAATTACAAGATATCCTATTTCTAATTACATGATATGATTTGCCTATACAATAAATACAAGGATCCTATCTTATTTTCAACAGTCCCTCAAGTCGAGCATATAAATCGTATGCACCAAGCTTGTTACATATATAACTGATTCGAGGGCCTCTTAGAGATTTAGTGAAGACATCTGCCAATTGGTCATTGGAATTGACGGAGCTAGTAGTGATGTCCGCCGATTCGATCTTCTCTCTGGTATAATGACAGTCCACATCAATATGCTTAGTCCTCTCATGAAATACGGGATTGGAGGCAATATGCAATGCCGCTTGATTATCACATATCACTGTCATTGGCATATCCTCTCTAAATTTGAGTTCTTTGAGAAGTGATTGCAACTACATGAGCTCTTGAGTCACTAATGCCATGGCTCTGTATTCAGCCTCAGCACTAGACCTTGCTACAACATTCTGCTGCTTGCTTTTCCAAGATATCAAGCTTACTCCAACTAGTACACAATACCCAGTAGTGGATCGCCTATCAATGGGTGAGCCTGCGCAATCGGCATCTGAGTAATCAACTACTCGAGTATGACCTTTATCCTCATAAATAAGACATTTTCCTGGAGTACTTTTAATATACTTCAGGATGCGTATTACAGCATCCCAATGATCCTGGCAAGGAGAATTTAAGAATTGGCTTACCACGCTAACTGCAAAGGAAATATCTGGACGGGTGACTGTGAGGTAGTTTAATTTACCAACCAATCTCCTGTACCTCCTTGGATCTGAGAAAGGCTCCCCCTGATTAGGCAGAAGTTTGTCATTTGGGTCCATAGGAGTATCAACTGGCTTGGCATTTAATAAACCTGTTTCCTCAAAAATATCCATAGCATATTTCCTCTGTCAAATCACCAGACCATCCTTGGATTGGGCTACCTCGATACCCAAAAAATAACGTAGTTTACCAAGGTCCTTAGTCTGAAACTTGTGAGAGAGATACTGCTTCAACTGGATTATACCCTGCTGATCACTACCAGTTATCACAATATCGTCCACATACAAAACTAGATAAACACATCCTTGAGCTGAATGGCAATAGAAAACAGAATGATCATTGTTACAACGAATCATACCAAACTGCTGCACTATAGAACTAAATCTGCCAAACCAAGCTCGTGGAGACTGTTTAAGACCATAGAGAGACCTGTGGAGCCTGCAAACCATGTTAGAGGACTCCCTCTGAGCAACAAACCCAGGTGGTTGCTCCATATTGACTTCTTCTTTGAGATCACCATGCAGAAACGCATTTTTAATATCAAGTTGGTGAAGTGGCCAACTACGGATGGCGGCAATGGAAAGGAGGAGCCTAACGGATGCCATTTTAGCCACAGGTGAAAAGGTGTCATTGTAATCCTGCCCAAATATTTGAGTGTATTCTTTGGCCACCAACCGCCTTATATCGATCAATCTTACCATCGTGCCTAACCTTGACAAAGATAAAGCCAACGACAACCGACCACAGACTTTCCAGGAGGTAGAAAGACCAGTTCCCAGGTAACACTGCTTTGAAGAGCACACATCTCGTCAATGATTGCTTGCCGCCATTCCGGGTGGGATAAAGCTTCACCTGGAGTGTTAGGAATAGAGACAGAAGACAAAGAAGACAAACAAGTGTAATGTGGAGGAGAAAGACGATAATAACTCAAAGCAATGTAATGAAGGGATGGGTTACGAGTACAACGTATACCTTTACGAAGGGCAATGGGAAGGTCAGACTCATGTGGCAGGGCCGGTTCCGGTAAAGGAGATGGCGCTGGTGGTGAGTCTGGCATGGCCTCAGTCGCAGGAGCAGAAGCAGGAATAGGGATATGTACCTCGATAGGTCGCTGGCGACGATGATAAGTCTGTAGTGGTCGCACAGTTGGGGGTCCACAGATGGGGTGTCTGGAGTGACAAACTCAGGAAGCTCAATCGCAGGAGGAACGGGGAGGACTGCAGAAAGAGGCTCGAGAGATAAGTGGGTCGACTCAAAGTAAGGCACAGACTCGAAAAAGGTAACATCAAGCGATATAAGGTAACGTTGAAGAGTAGGTGAATAACAACGATAACCTTTTTGGGACCGATGGCATGCGGTTTGTGAGATAACAAGCTGTTAGCACAGCATCCCCCCCCCCAAAAAAACGAGTTGGGACATTACTATGAAGAAGCAGAGCCCGAGTGGTTTCAATGAGTTGCCGATTTTTGCGTTCAGCTACCCCATTTTATTGAGGTGTGTGAGCACAGGACATTTGGTGAAGAATGTTGTTAGACGCCATAAAATTTTGAAATTGTTGGGACAAGTATTCACGGGCATTGTCACTATGCAAGGAGTGAACAGAAACACCAAACTGAATTTTAATTTCTTGATAAAATTGCTCAAAAATATAAAACAACTCAGACCTGTTTTTCATTAAAAATAACCAAGTACAATGCGAGAAATCATCAATGAAAGTAACAAAATATTTGGACCCAAAAGTAGTACTAGTGCGAGACGGACCCCAAACATCGGAGTGAACTAAAGCAAAAGGGGACGAAACCTGTTTATTGATTCTATCAGGAAAGTGACTACGAATGTTTTTCCCTAACTGGCACGACTCACAATTTAAACTAGATAACTTAGAGAGACTAGGCACCAGCTTCTGAAGCTTGTGAAGACTTGGATGACCCAACTGATCATGGATAGTAAGGAGAATATGTGGCAGAGCACACCCTGGATGAGGATAAATAGTAGAGGCCATTAGACTCACATCCGATTCTAATCGTCTGTCCCGTACTTCGGTCCTGCAAGGTAACATTGTTATTAGTAATGGTAACATCACAGTTATGAGAACGGGTCAAACGACTGATTGAAAGCAAATTAAATGGACACTCAGGAACGTAAAGTACAGAATTAACTGACAGGGAAGGGAGGAGTTTGGCAGTACCAATCCCTTGGGATTTGGTTTCAGTACCACTGGCTGAAGTCATACTAGGTAAGTAACCAGATGTAGAAAGAGAGGATAAAAGAGCTTTATTACCAGTGATGTGGTCGGATGCACCAGAGTCAAGGACCCAGGGGCCAAGGGAATTGGGCTGAGAGATGCAAGCAAATGAATTACCGGTGTGCAACCGAAGCAGTGGATTCAGAGTTATGGCGATTCTCAAACCATTGGAGAAATTCTTCATAGTCAGGTGGAGTTGGCTTAGGCTGAGCCGAGTTCTGATGTGTGTCAGGCATAGTGGTCTGAGCTGAATTTACCGGACGTGGAGGGCGCCCATGTAGCTTCCAGCATCGATCGATAGTGTCCCATACGGTTGCAATGATTACATTTGGTACGATTCTTAGTGTTGGATGTGGAACCTCGCGCACGCCCCTGACTGTTGTGCTGGGATGTAAGAGCAGCAGTGTCACCAGTGCCAGGAGCAACAGGAAGCTCAGAGTGGACTTCAAAGGGACCCGAAGAAGGGCAGAAGAAGCGGCAGACATGGTGGGAATAACAGTAGATCCCAAAATCTGATCACGGATGGCAGTGTACTCCTGAGGTAAGCCATAAAGGCCAAGGAGCATAAAGAATGTGCTTCGCTGCTCAAGTTCCTTCTTCTTCTCATCTGCGGCAGACGCAGCCGGAGGTAGGAGCTCATTAAATTGATGGAGTGCAGCATGAACACAACCGAGATAGCGCACATAGGGCCATCCAGCTTTCTTTGGTCCAATGAGGTTCCTACATCATGAACCACACTAAGGCCCTCTTTTGTTCTTCTCAAATGACTATGTCTTTCTGCAACCAACTCATTAGTATGTTGTCCATATACACGATTAACGATTTAACAGTCACTTGACAGCGTAAGTAGGTCCAGAATTATGGAAATAACACTAAAGTGATATAGGACAGGTAAGTGAGAGAGGGAAGGGAAGAAGCAAGTGATGAATAGAAAAAAAAAGGAAGGAAAGAGAAACACTAAAGGCAAGGGAGGAAACATGGCTGAGTGTAGAATCAGGAACATTTTTTAATAGAGAAATGCTAAAGCCACACACTCTGTCATACTCTTTTGAACACACGCGCTCCTATTGGTTGAAATTCAAGTGAATCACACTATTTTGGGGTCGGGTCCCACCAAATCATACGAGTCCCACTTGATTTTAATCAATAGGAGGGTGTGTGTTCCAAAGAGTGTCAATAACCAAAGCCAGCCTAATAACCAAGCAGTCCTAAACTGCTTAACACCTCAAATAATTCAAATTTACATATGCTGCAGGGATGCATGGAAAAAGGGAAATATTGCGTCAAATTAATTTAAAAAAATTGATAGTGCAACAATAACAACCAAAGCTTATCTCATTGTGGCCTTGGCTACAAGTGTAAGACTTAAAATCGATCTAAACAATTAATACAACATGTTTAGATCTACATAACGCAAGAAAATTAGATCAAGAGAATACCTCCAATCATTGCTAGTTGAAATTCGAACACACTTGTACCCGGATTTATTTGGGTTTCCAAACCCTCACTCCTCAAACTTGATGGTGTTTAGTTTCTAAAGTGACTAGCACGTTCCGTAACCCAAGACGGAGAGCAAATGTTCTATTTATAGAGTTATGCCCCTCACATAACTTGGCTAACGTGAGCAGGGAGTGGAGCATATAATGGGAGTGTGGGAGCACACCATTTGCGGATTTGACTATTATTCAACTTTAATGGGATAGTGGGTTGATTGTAACTACAAAATGGACCACATTCTAAAACTGTTTTCCCCTAAAAACCAACAAGCTTTATCTAATCCAAAAACCGAGATAATCCAAAACAGTTAACTCTATAATTCTCCCACATGGTCCATTTAATCCATTATCAATCATAACAAGAAACTAAATATACGAATCATGGCGATAGGTCCTCTAGTAGCGAGTATTATCTTCCATGTATGACAATATATCAAGTCTCTTAGTACCACTCCTTTAGCTGAATGAAAAAACCACGCGTTTATTCTAGGTCAATACTAAATGATATTTCTCAAAATAAATATGTGCATTAATATAATATGTAGTTTCTTTCATGTGATTTTATAAATAAATTATTAATGTGACACTGTTATATCCTGGCGTATAATTTGTGCATCAAATGAATCATAAACACCAGAACATAGTAGGTTTATAAAATTCATATTCCTATAAGTTACACAATTAAAATATTTTATACGAATATTTGCAAGTCGACATTTACCATTTACAAGAAAACACATATTTTTGTTTCTTTTTTGAGACGAATTTTTTTTTAACAAAAAACATTAAATCAACAATTACGTATTTTTTAATGAAATCATAAAAATGAGCATATTCTTTACTAATATTTTAAAAAAAAACTACAAATCAATATAAATTTTATAAGAATTTTTTATTGGTTTTAACTATATACCATACAAAGCATGGGTCATCATACTATATATATAAATTTTGCTATTAGTGAATATTCCTATTGATTATTATTTATATCTCGTAGAGTATTGAATATTTTATATAAATTAACAGTATTATTTTATTTACAATGAATGAACAATTTACAAGAAATAATATATCAAAATGTTTTTAGTATAACATATAACTTTCTTAAGTATATACCATGTGTAGCAGAGACCATCATACTATAGGCATATTGTAAAAAATGGGGATGCAAATTTTACAAGAAAATATAATTTTTAATTTACATTTTGTCGAATAAATTTTAAACAAAAAACATGAAATCAACAATTTCATGTTTTTAATGAAATCTAAAAAATGTGCAATTCCTTTTGAACATATTAATAGAAATTAAAAATTAATATAAATTTAATAATATATTATAAGAGAAAAAATATATTATAAGGTGTTGAATATTTCACAAAAAGACAATTAATACATAAATTCTTCTAAATAAATATTTAAATCAAATATATACATTAATAATAATCTTCTACCATAATATTATATGCAAATTAGACTACCTTTTTTTAATTTTTTATATTACAATATAAATTATATAATTATTTATACAAATTCTTATTAGTTATTTTTTTGATGTAACAAATACTTATTAGGTTAAACCATTATATATTTGTTATGTGAATTAAATGGCTAATCCCTTGATATATTAATATGTATTTAACTAATCTCATCTAAATGTTTACAAAAATATGTTATCTCATGTATATTAACAATTTTTTAATTTGTTAAAATGACGGTGTGGGTTCAAACACACTAGCATTTTTTTTTTAGTCTAGAGGTATTCGACTCCGCTCAGTGTCCAAGGAAAAAGGGACCCTGACTAATCCGGAGTTCCACCGGGAGGTAAGTAAAGCTTAGCTCCAAGTTGTTTCATTGTCAGGGATCGAATTCGGGTACTAACCGAGTCCGATGGAGTGTATTAATCACTCGCACCCAATCTTGGGTTTACACAGGTGTGTATATATATATATATATATTATAGGTGAAAAATGTTTTTTTAATTTTAAAAAAGTAATATATACCGGCCGATACGAAAAGGCCGCATACCCGTATTTTATAAGTATCTTAGCCCGACTCGGTATATGTACACATATCGCTTCGCTTCATCCATTGAAAAGAATATATCTCTCGCTCTCGCCCTCTCGCCATGGCTACGCAAAGCAGAATCGAGAGGATCATGAAGATCCTCTTCATAGCTGGATATGGTAATTCCCCCCCTCTCTCTCTCTCTCTCGCGCACACACGCACAATCGCATATCAGCAACTGCTTTCGTCATCGATGTTATGTTATGCTCATTTGATTCCACTCCGTTCCTTTAGGTTACATCGGCACCGTCATCGTAACAAATGGCTCTTTGTCCAAAGTGATCGGCATTCTCCCGGTATATATATCTATATCTATAAACAATCCAATTCTCTCCACCTCTCTCGATATTTGGATTCCAATTGCGAAATAGTAATGGATTTTGTAGGCCTTATTAAAATCGAGGAGAATGTGTAATTTGTGCCAGATGATGATGACGATTAGGGTTTCGTAAGACTCTTTTTAAATTTTCACCTGAATATTCCTAGTTGTGTAATGTGTAATTTGTGCGGATGATGATGATGATGATTAGGGTTTCGGAAGATTCTTTTTTTAAATTTTCACCCGATTATTCCTAGTTGTGACCATTAATGCCTTTGGCTCCCACAAATTTGGAGTGATTGTCTAAAGCTACAATTGTGGTCCTGGTCACTTCGTGTTTTCTTCAGTCTTTGTAAATTGAGATCTTACTTTTTACATGATTATAGATTTGAGAAGTTGGATTATTGCATTTTTTTTCTTTATTATTTTGGTGTTAGGATTTGTTTCTGAACTAACAGTGTTATATTCTGTATTATACTTTTTTGGTTGTAGAGGGTCACAAAGCATTGCTATGGTCTATTACTCATGGCCGTGAGGATTGCTATGGTGGGGAAACAGCGGTATGTTTTGTTTCATGCATTTGCATGTTAATTCTTAACATGGTTATCTTGTTAGTATATAGATAAATGAAGAATCATATTTTGAGTTTTGCATGATTTTTAATTTTCATTTGAATTGAAATATCTATCTAGTTCTTAGAAAATATATATCAAGTATTATAGAATGTGAACAGGAAAGAGAGTTTGAGAGAGAGACAACAAAGGTTTTCTCAGACATCGTAATTATGATCTCTATTTATCAACAAAGAGTGTAAATACAATAATCGTGTCTGTGACTGTAGCTAACTTCTATAACGGAATCCAACTAACTACTAACTGATATAATTGCTTCAAAGGGCGTTGATCGATGCTGCATGAGTATACTAAGTCTGTACTCCTAAGATTAAGATTGCAAAGTAAATATAAATAAATGCATGCTACCTTTTTTATTTGAATGATTGAATCGTTCTTAAGTTGTATAATTATCTTTGTTTCAGGGTGAAATGTTGGCTAGAAAGACTTTGGAGAAGGTAAACTTTTCATGTTCCCATTTAATTTGGAAAATAGCATGTAATTTTGTAATAGACTTTTTGTTTCCTTTTATGAAAGATCTTTTTATAATTTTATTTTTTACGCTGCCTCACATCCACATGGCGTCAAAAAAATTGAAGTACTAGTATCATTTTTACGCACGACACGATGCATCTTGGTATGGAAATGGTTAATTAGTTATGCCTAAAGAAAACACTAATTTAATAGTGTGGTTGCAGGATTTTCCTGAAGTGGCTGATCTTATTTACTTTGTACTTAGAAATTCCTGAATGGACTGATTATTCACAGGTGGGGATTTGTTTCTTACATTTATCAGTGCTAATTATGTTTGCTTTTGTTGTTTGCCATGCTATAGTAACCTGTTATTGCTGAATATGCAAATTATATTTGGTTTGGACTATCATTCGTTATTTGTTATGCGTTGGTGAGGGCGAGAAACCTAGATGAGCTTCAAGATCTTGTTGTTGTTTGATTTACAAAAACATTTTCTGTTTTCATTTTGTGTTTTCAGTTTTAATTACAAAATTACCATCTTGTTTTCACTTTGTACGCTTTTCAAATCTCTTTTTATAGAAAACTGTAGGAACAACATTGTTTCAGGAAACTAAGTAAAAATAAGGTGGTATTTTGTAATTAAAACTTAAAGAAAGAAATGGAAACAAAGAACAGAAGCTGAAACCAAACAGGCCCTTATATTTAGAACTGACTTTTAAATTACAATGCCGAACACCTTTACTCATTCTTCTGTTGGCTTAATTATTGATGTTATCTCTTGTATTTTCCTGTTTAGATAATGGTCTGATGTTAATTAGTAAATATTCAGCAGGAGCAACCTAAACTTTCAGGGAGGTCCCCTGGTTTGCTCACATATTCAGGAACTCCAGATTTGAAGGTGTTGTTCTATCTTACTTTGTTCTCTACCATTATTTTCGTAGTGGGTAACTAGTTTGGCTGTCATCTGTTACTATGGAGTTTAAGATGGTATTTATCTCTATATGCTATGGTATCCCGCTTTAATAATTAATAATTTGAAATTTAATATTTATAGTATGCTTAGTGATATTGTTTTCACCTGCAGGTCTTAAAGACATTGTAGAAACAACATCTCAGCGCTTTAGACAGTCAAAGATCGATTCTATTGTCTTGGGATGGTATGGATAAGCCTGAGCGTAAGCGAAAGCCGTTGTTGAGGTTTGATTTAGCTCGATTTTGTTTTGAATCTTTTCCTCCATGTGGAAGGATGCATTGCATGCTAGGCATTCTAACCGCACTTGAATAGATTCCAGGCACATTATTTTCTTTACCCTAAGGCGGGTTGAAGAGTGGTTATTATCATTTTTGCCTCTAACGTGTTAATAATAATGTGTTGTTCACTGTTTCTTAAAAGTTGTTTGGTTAATGCAACTTCAGACGTGAAAACATAATGTAGGTCAAGGTAAAAGCTCTTACTTGTGTGAGGCATTGTTGTTTTCCTCGGTAAGGGATTGTTTTATTTACACGTAGGTGCAAGTGTGCAACACAAGACCAGATTGCAAGCATTTAATGTCAATCATTGGATAAAGTTGACAAATTTTGCAAGGGTAATGCTAGAAACATACTCTTTTTAACTGACACTTTAACCCATTTAACCCATCCTTTGTTATTGGTCCATTCTCAAAAAAGTCACCACTCTTCAAGAAGTGATCTATTTACTAGGCAACTAATTTAACTTTTAAGAGAATAAACCAAGATATTAAATCGTGTTGCTAGCATTTTTCGAGTCAAGAAGCCACATTGCCAAAGATTATTAACATTCCCAAATAGATAGGATATCTTGGTTTCATATTATTCAACTAATCGGACTACATCTCGATCGATTCACCAAAATATTTTCTTTATAAAAAGAATCGAGACTGACAAAGATAGGAATTTCATACATTCCCAAATAGATAGGATATCTTGGTTTCATATTATTCAACTAATCTGACTACATCTCGATCGATTCAGCCAAAATATTTTCTTTATAAAAAGAATCGAGATCGACAAAGATAGGAATTTCATATAGAAATCTAGGTGAGTGATTGGGGTTTGGGCTACTAAAGGGATATTTCCTTTGCCACCTCGATACTTGATTAATGAACCTAAATGAAGTGATATCAAGGCAAAATTTCCTTTGCTAGTATTCTTCTCGCTCAGCTTTATCACAAAAACAATTGTAACAAGATTTGATCGATAACTATGCGTCCCAACTTCACCGGGTGAGGTCAGCTGGATCGCTTGTTGATCACGTATTCTGTAAGGGAGGGGGTCATGCATTTCCGGATCCTAGTCTAGCAGCTGGTGGTTGCATAAACGCTATCACAAAGGCTTCTTGTAGTTCTTATTATAAGTGTCAAGAGGGATGGACTCGCCCTTTTGACGGGTTCCTCGAGATGAAAAGGTGTTTTTGGGGGTCTTCCCTTGCTTGGTGATGACTGTCTGATAGATCCAAAGAGTCAGCAATTAATCAAATTACGTAAAGAATGATATGAATATGAGATAATATAGATTGGAATGAGTTCAATACAAGAGAAAGGAAATAACCAGAGCAAATGCTCCTACCAGAGAGACAACTCTCCTAACAACAATACACGTAATAACCAACCTCCCCACTCTCTCAACACGACTCATATATTCCCTAACCGTTCTTAACACTTCCCACTCCACGACCCAATGCTCTTTCTCCTAGAATAGACTTTCCATATGGCAGCCTTTTTGGGCCATGGCCCAATTCAACTATCTCGATCAAAGATGACTCGGCTTAGGTGTCCTATCACCGCCTCCTCTCACCGAATCAGCCTTGTCCTCAAGGCCGAGGGAAGGAAATTGACTTCTAAGAGTTGCTTCATCCACCCAAGTAGTATCTTCTGCAGCTTCTTCCTTTCCACTTCACCAACCATTGCTTCACATTTTGGCCACCATCCGTAATTTCCTCGAGGCCAACAAAGACCTCTGGTTCTTCATTCTCATCCAGCTCCACTTCCAACCCTTCAGGAAAAGAAGCTTCAACTGCATACTGTCCAATCGCCTTCTTCAACTGAGATATGTGGAATACCGGGTGCACTCTAGCATTTTCGGGCAACTTCAGGTTGTAGGAAACAAATTTCACCTTTTCAATAATTGGAAAAGGCCCAAAATACCTTGGAGCTAATTTTTGATTAATTCTCCTAGCTATTGTTTCTTTGCTGTGTGGTCTCAATTTGAGAAACACCCATTCTCCTACCTCAAAGTTCACATGTCTTCTATGCTTGTCCGCATACTTCTTCATTTGCTCTTGAGCTCGAATTAAATGATGCTTAAGTCGCTTTAAAGCTTCATCCCTATCAACCAAGTCTGCCGCCACCGCTTCTACCCTTGTCTCCCCTCGCAAAAATCCGACTAAGGTAGGTGGTTTTCTTCCATATACGCTTTCAAAGGGTGTGGTACTGTAGAGGCATGGAAGGTAGTATTGTACAACAATTCAGCCCAAGGCACCCAATGCGCCAATTCTTGGGTTGTTCGACGCAAAACAACGCAGTATGCTTCCAAACATCGGTTGACAACTTCCGCTTGTCCATCCGTCTCGGGATGATAAGAGGAACTCATTTTCAAGACGGCCCTTGCAAACGAAATAATTCCTTCCAAAATGAACTAATGAATAAGTGGATCCCGATCACTTACTATAGATCGTGGCACTCCATGTAAGCGCACTATTTCCTGGGTGAAGATCTCCGCTATCCTCCTGGACTGTATAAGGATGCTTAAGGGGAATGAAATGACCATATTTTGAGAGTCTATCCACCACCACCAAAGATCGCTTCATAACCCTTTGACTTGGAAAGGCCGGTGATAAAATCAAGGGAAATATCTTCCCAAATCTGAATCGGTATTGGCAATGGCCAGAAGAAATTTCGCAGAGATGAGGTCGCATATTTTGCCTCGACACACATCACGCTTTTTAACAAATTCCTCGTGACTGCTTTTCTTCATACCGAACCAATACAAATTTCCCGCCACCCTTCAGAAGTCCTTAAGAATCTCGAATGTCCACCCACGGGAGATGAATGAAATTCCTCAAGTAACCCAGGATGCAAATCGAACTCGGCAGACAACACTAAACGATTATGATAAAAAGCACCCTTGCCTCAAGCTAAAGCCCTGGCCGTGAAGCGGAATCTCTTTTTAAGTCACCACAATTTGTTGGAGTTTGGTCATCATTCACTTCTTGTCGAACTTGTCGCTCCCGCAGCCCACACCGTAAAAGATACAATGTTTTTCAATTCTCCTTCCTCAAACATTCGGACAAATAATCACCGCTTTATTCTCGTGCCCTGGCTTGTAGATCGACATCAAAATGATAGCCCAAAAGTTTGGCTATCCAATTCGCTGGTCGCCAGCTGTAATCCTTTGTTGCAACTAGTGGCGGAGGCTCTTTGATCCGAATATACTATGAAACTTCTACCCAACAAGTAAGGTCGCTAATGTTGGACACCATCACCAATGCCATTAATTCTTTCTCATAGGTTGATTTACTCAAATTAGTCTTTGACGATGCCTTACTAAAATATGCTATGGGTCTTCCTTTGCATTAGTACACCCAACCCTCTACCGGATGCATCACATTCAATCTCAAATGGTTTGGAAAAATCTGGTAATGTCAACACCGGGGATTGTACCATGACCCTCTTTAGTTCTTCAAATGCCGTGAGAGCTTCCGGACCCCACTGAAATCCCTCTTTCTTTGTCAACTCAGTCAATGGTTTGGCTATTTTCCCATAGCCCTGGATGAATTTTCTATAGTACCCTGGCCAACCCCAAAAATCCTCTCACTCCTCGACGTTGTGAGGAATGGGCCCCTCTACTATACTCCTAACCTTGGATGGATCAACTGCTACTCCTTGGTCAGAAATAATGTGGCCTAAATACTCCACTTGCCGGCTACCAAAATTGCATTTCTTCCTATTGGCTACAAAGCTATTCTCTTGCAACAAATTTTCAAGACCAATGATAAATGCTCCATATGTTCATTCCAACCTCTACTATATACCAAAATATCATCGAAAAAGACCAAAACAAACTTCCGAAGATATGGTTTGAATACCGATTCATAGTGGATTGAAAAGTGGTAGGGCATTGGTTAGCCCAAATGGCATAACCAAAAATTGTAGTGCCCTTCATGAGTTCTGAAAGCTGCCTTATTCACATCCTTCTCCTTCACCCATATTTGGTGATATCCCAACTTGAAATCCAACTTAGAGAAGTAGCCTGAACCAGGTAACTCATCCACGAGCTCCTCTACCATCGAATTGGATATTTATCCGTATCGCCACCTTATTGAGCTGCGGATAATCCACACACATCCTTCATGAGCTATCTTTCTTCTTCACCAAAATAACCGGACTTGAAAAAGCACTTGAACTGTGACGTATTATTCCTTGTTTCAACATACCCTGAACTTGTCTATCAATCTCATCCTTATGGTGATATGGATAACGATAAGGACGAACACTAACCGTCCCCGCCTCGCTTGCAAAACAATGGACTGGACTCAAGCTTTCTCTTGGTGGCGACCTGTGGTTTCGTGGAACACCTCTCGTGATATTTCTCTAACAACTCTCAAGTTCGCCTTTGCCGATCTCCTCGGGCGACCCATGTTCTTCACCCACTTCTTCCTCGACCCCTTCTCCTCCCAGTAAACTGTGTAGAGAAGTTAACTGGGGCTGTTTGGCGTCTCCCCCTTTTGACTTCCCTTTCCTGAAGCTCAGACCTTGCGCCAATCTGATCTCAACCTCCTCAGACGTTCCCTGCACATCACAATACGTCTCGACCGGAGTAATCCACCCGACCGGATCCTCCCCTTCAAAAACAGGTAACTCAACCTTCTTCACCGCCATCTTAAATTCCGGCACCCAGTCTTCACTGTTCACTTCTGAGCGCTCTCCCTCAGAGGAACTAAGCATTACGTATTTTGGCCAACTCCGCGACCACGGTTTGTCGAAACTCAACCATACTCTGACGGAATGACTCCTCCATCGACGACATCCTCGCTTCCAACGCGTCGACTCTCTCAGACATCTTCAGTGGCATGGACAATGGCGTCCTCGCTAGCTCTGACTCGACTAATCCGGCAGGTCGGACCAATGATAGATCCAGCAGCGCAATTGATCAAATTAGAGAAAGAATGATAAGAATATGAGATAATATAGATTGGAATGAGTTCAATACAAAGAGAAGGAAATAACCAGAGCAACTGCTCCTACCAGAGAGGACAACTCTCCTAACAACAATACACAGAATAACCAACCTCCCCCCACTCTCTCTCAACACGACTCATATATTCCCTAACCGTTCCTAACACTTCCCACTCCCTGACCCACGGTCTTTCTCCTAGAACACACTTTCCATATGGCGTGCCTTTGGGCCATGGCCCAATTCAACTATCTGATCATCATGACTCGGCTTAGGTGTCCTATCACTGTCCTTCTTTCTCGTGTCCACCATTCTCAGATCTCTTGCTTGTAAAGAATAACAATGAGTGGTTCTGTCCCACGGACAGCGCCACTATTTAGAGGCGAACTAGGAGATCCAAAGGAAGATACCTCAGATGGTGGTGGAGAGGTGGTAACATATGATGGTGAAGGTTGGTGATTTTCCCATAAAGGAGGGTGGAGACCATTAATGGGAGTTTTAGGTGAGTCTTAGATTGAAAATATACCTGAATTTTGGTGAGAATCCGACTTACTATAGTGAGGATATCCAGGCAGTTTGTCCTTATACCAGATAAGGTAGTTAACCGAATAAGATCATTGGTCGGTCGTATACGGTCGTTAGTTGACAATATTGGGTTGGTTTGACTCCCAATATCTTGGATAGTGATGGTTTGGGCCTCTAATGACTAAGCTTCACGTGTTGGGGCCCAAAACAGAGATATTGGGTCAGAGCAAATTGTATGATATGTGATGAGTTAGTTGCATAGTTAATTGAGTGAGAATGATGGGTAGTGAATGAGGATGTGTGAGATTTGATAAATGGATTAGTAATTTGTTGAATTTATAATCATATTAATAATTGAATTATCATTAAAGAGTGAGCTATTGTCAAAGAGGATTTATAGTGTTTGTTATAGCCATTGGTTATTGAAGAATATATTTTGAATTGATTTAGAGATGAGATTTGTGTTTAATTATGGTTAGAGTTTTAGCATTGATATATGTGTATGAGAGACTTGTTGGTTTAGTAAATAATAGGACTATGAGATTTGGTACTGATGCTTAATTAAATTAAAGAATGTCCATCGTTTAGAATGATTAATATCCACCAACAAAAAGAATGATTAATGATATGATTCAATGAGTAACGGTTTAGAGAATTCTAGGAATTTAATTGTGAGTAATTTGAGTTATTAAATGTTGTGAGATTGTGTATGGTTTAGAATGAGAATTGAGTCTTGGAGTTTAATTAATTAAGAGTTAGACATAAATTATGGATTTGAGGTATTAGTGAGTATGGAATTTGTTAGAGTAAGTATGGATTTAATTAGCCTTTTGATGGTTCCTAGATAATGCTTGAGGATAGACATGGTCTAGGAACCTGATGGATTTTTAGGTAAATTAAAGATATCATAAATTAAAGATAGAATATTAAGGTTGATCGTTAGAGCTAGTGTGTGTGATTGATTGAGCTTGAGGCCTTAGGATGTTTACTTGTATATGTTGTGTTGTTAATATCATGCTGTGTGTTAAATGAGAGAATAGAGAGAGACATATGTTGAATACCGTGTGTTTCAACTACACAACAGAGGTTCTTTATATAGGCTTAAAAAGAAATCAAAACAATTAATTACAAGATATCCTATTTCTAATTACATGATATGATTTGCCTATACAATAAATACAAGGATCCTATCTTATTTTCAACACTCCCCCTCAAGCTGGAGCATATAAATCGTATCCACCAAGCTTGTTACATATATAACTGATTCGAGGGCCTCTTAGAGATTTAGTGAAGACATCTGCCAATTGGTCATTGGAATTGACGAAGCTAGTGGTGATGTCCCCCGATTCGATCTTCTCTCTGGTATAATGACAGTCCACATCAATATGTTTAGTCCTCTCAAGAAATACGGGATTGGAGGCAATATGCAATGCCGCTTGATTATCACATATCACTGTCATTGGCACATCCTCTCTAAATTTGAGTTCTTTGAGAAGTGATTGCAACCACATGAGCTCTTGAGTCACTAATGCCATGGCTTTGTATTCAAATTTCAAAGACTAGACCTTGCTACAACATTCTGCTTCTTGCTTTTCCAAGATATCAAGTTTACTCCAACTAGTACACAATACCCAGTAGTGGATTGCCTATCAATGGGTGAGCCTGCCCAATCGGCATCTGAGTAACCAACTACTCGAGTATGACCTTTATCCTCATAAATAAGACATTTTCTTGGAGCACTTTTAATATACTTCAGGATGCGTATTACAGCATCCCAATGATCCTGGCAAGGAGAATTTAAGAATTGGCTTACCACGCTAACTGCAAAGGAAATATCTGGACGGGTGACTGTGAGGTAGTTTAATTTACCAACCAATCTCCTGTACCTCCTGGGTCTGAGAGGGGCTCCTCTGACAGGCGTAAGTTTGACATTTGGGTCCATAGGGGTATCAACTGGCTTGGCATTCAATAAACCTATTTCCTCAAGAATATCCATAGCATATTTCCTTTGTGAAATCACCAGACCATCCTTGGATTGGGCTACCTCGATACCCAAAAAATAACGTAGTTTACCAAGGTCCTTAGTCTGAAACTTGTGAGAGAGATACTGCTTCAACTGGATTATACACTACTGATCACTACCAGTTATCACAATATCGTCCACATACACAACTAGATAAACACATCCTTGAGCTGAATGACGATAGAAAACAGATTGATCATTGTTACAACGAATCATACCAAATTGCTGCACTATAGAACTGAATCTGTCAAACCAAGCTCGTGGAGACTGTTTAAGACCATAGAGAGACCTGTGGAGCCTGCAAACCATGTTAGAGGACTCCCTCTGAGCAACAAACCCAGGTGGTTGCTCCATATAGACTTCTTCTTTGAGATCACCATGCAGAAAAGCATTTTTAATATCAAGTTGGTGAAGTGGCCAACTACGGATGGCGGTAATGGAAAGGAGGAGCCTAACGGATGCCATTTTAGCCACAGGTGAAAAGGTGTCATTGTAATACTGCCCAAATATTTGAGTGTATTCTTTGGCCACCAACCGGGCCTTATATCGATCAATCTTACCATCAGGCCCAACCTTGACAGTATAAAGCCAACGACAACCGACCACAGACTTTCCAGGAGGTAGAAAGACCAGTTCCCAGGTGCCACTGCTTTGAAGAGCACACATCTCGTCAATCATTGCTTGTCGCCATTCCGGGTGGGATAAAGCTTCACCTGGAGTGTTAGGAATAGAGACAGAAGACAAAGAAAACAAACAAGTGTAATGTGGAGGAGAAAGACGATGATAACTCAAAGCAATGTAATGAGGGGATGGGTTACGAGTACAACGCATACCTTTACGAAGGGCAATGGGAAGGTCAGACTCATGTGGCAGGGCCGGTTCCGGTAAAGGAGATGGCGCCGGTGGTGAGTCTGGCATGGCCTCAGTCGCAGGAGCAGAAGCAGGGATAGGGATATGTACCTCGGTAGGTCGTTGGCGACGATGATAAGTCTGTAGTGGTCGCACAGTTGGGGGTCCACAGATGGGGTGTCTGGAGTGACAAATTCAGGAAGCTCAATCGTAGGAGGAACGGGGAGGACTGCAGAAAGAGGCTCGAGAGATAAGTGGGTCGACTCAAAGTAAGGCACAGACTCGAAAAAGGTAACATCATGCGATATAAGGTAACGTTGAAGAGTAGGTGAATAACAACGATAACCTTTTTGGGATCGATGGTAACCAAGAAAGACACATTTGAGTGAATGAGGTGAGAGTTTGTCAAGACCAGGAGTGAGATTGTGGACAAAACTTGTGAACCCGAAGACACGAGGCGAAAGTGAATGGAGAGGGATATGTGCAAAGAGTACCGAGTGTGGCACTCGATCATCAAGTACAGAAGAGGGCATGCGGTTTGTGAGATAACAAGCTGTTAGCACAGCATCCCCCCCCCCAAAAAAAAACGAGTTGGGACATTACTATGAAGAAGCAGAGCCCGAGTGGTTTCAATGAGTTGCCGATTTTTGCGTTCAGCTACCCCATTTTATTGAGGTGTGTGAGCACAGGACATTTGGTGAAGAATGTTGTTAGACGCCATAAAATTTTGAAATTGTTGGGACAAGTATTCACGGCATCATTACTACGCAAGGAGCGAAATGTAAAACACCAAATCGAAGTTTTAATTTCTTGATAAAATTGCTCAAAATAGAGAACAACCTGCACTGCTTTTTCATTAAAAATAACCAAGTACAACGCGAGAAATCATCAATGAAAGTAACAAAATATTTGGACCCAAAAGTAGTACTAGTGCGAGACGGACCTCAAACATCGGAGTGAACTAAAGCAAAAGGGGACGAAGCCCGTTTATTGACTCTATCAGGAAAGTGACTACGAATGTTTTTTCCTAACTGGCACGACTCTCAATTTAAACTAGATAACTTAGAGAGACTAGGTACCAGCTTCTGAAGCTTGTGAAGACTTGGATGACCCAACTGAACATGGATAGTAAGAGGAGAATCTGTGGCAGAGCACACCCTGGATGAGGATAAATAGTAGAGGCCATTAGACTCACATCCGATTCTAATCGTCTGTCCCGTACTTCGGTCCTACAAGGTAACATTGTTATTAGTAAAGGTAACATCACAGTTATGAGAACGGGTCAAACGACTGATTGAAAGCAAATTAAATGGACACCCATGAATGTAAAGTACAACATTAACTGACAGGGAAAAGAGGAGTTTGGTAGTACCAATCCCTTGAGATTTGGTTTCAGTACCACTGGCTGAAGTCATACTAGGTAAGTAACCAGATGTAAAAAGAGAGGATAAAAGAGCTTTATTACCAGTGATGTGGTCGGATGCACCAGAGTCAAGGACCTAGGGGCCAAGGGAATTGGGCTGAGAGATGCAAGCAAATGAATTACTAGTGTGTGCAACCGAAGCAGTGGATTCGGAGTTATGGCGATTCTCAAACCATTGGAGAAATTCTTCATAGTCAGATGCAGTTGGCTTAGGCTGAGCCGAGTTCTGATGTGTGTCAGGCATAGTGGTCTGAGCTGAATTTACCGGACGTGGAGGGCGCCCATGTAGCTTCCAGCGTCGATCGATAGTGTCCCATACGGTTGCAATGATTACATTTGGGACGATTCTTAGTGTTGGATGTGGAACCTCGCACACGCCCCTGACTGTTGTGCTGGGATGTAAGAGCAGTAGTGTCACCAGTGCCAGGAGCAACAGGAAGCTCAGAGTGGACTTCAAAGGGACCCGAAGAAGGGCGTAAAAGTTTTACGCATGGTGGGAATAACGAGATCCCAAAATCTGATCACGGATGGCAGTGTACTCCTGAGGTAAGCCATAAAGGCCAAGGAGCATAAAGAATGTGCTTCGCTGCTCAAGTTCCTTCTTCTTCTCATCTGCGGCAGACGCAGCCGGAGGTAGGAGCTCATTAAATTGATGGAGTGCAGCATGAACACAACCGAGATAGGCAGACATAGGGCCATCCAGTTTCTTTGGTCCAATGAGGGTTCCCACATCATGAACCACACTATAGTGACGCTGAATATCGTTGGTGTAGAGCGCCTTAGCCTGACTCCAAACCGATTCACACGTGAGATGAGGATAGAAAATCGATTTGATAGTGGGATGAAGTGTGGACTTGATGAGCTGCACAGCTGAGCATCAATCTTATCCCATTTCGTATGTTCAGCCGGGTCAAGCACAATTTGGCCTTTTTGGTGAGATGGTGTTTATACCCCTGACCAATAAGCCATAATCAATGTCCGTCAAGTTTCATAGTTGGAATCGTCTAACTTCTCTGTAGAGAGGGGAGAAGTGACAAAGTTGGGGAACATAGACTTCGAAGCATCGGTAGAACTCAGAGATGCCATGATTCAGTCACAAGAGAGAGAAAATACAGCAAAGAGAGGAGAGAGAGAGAGAGGGGCTGTTTGCACTGTAACTTGGGTACCTGTAGTCCAAAACTGGAAAATGAGGGCAGATCCTGAACCAGGAGAGGAAGACGATCTGAACGGAGCATGAAATCGACCGCACGGATGAACAGTACGCGTCGTACGGATGAACAGTGCGCGTCGTACAGATGAACAATATGCGCCGTACGGATGAACAATGACGATCGTACGGATGAACAGTGCGCACCGGATGAACAGAAAATACGCCGGAATTCAGTGACACGGCAATAGGAAGTGGAAACCGGAAAGAAGACACGGTTTCTGAAAAAAAAATTTACACAAATAGACAGTGGGTCTACCGGGCAAATACAGTTTAGGGTTGTCTCTCTTTAGGCTCTGATACCATGTTAAATGAGAGAATAGAGAGACATATGTTGAGTAACCGTGTGTTTCAACTAGACAACGAAGGTTCTTTATATAGGCTTAAAAAGAAATCAAAACAATTAATTACAAGATATCATATTCCTAGTTACATGATATGATTTGCCTATACAATAAATACAAGGATCCTATCTTATTTTCAACACTGTGTGATGCATGAATGTGATTGATATTGTGCGACCTGGGCATGTAGCCGAGAATGGTACTTGGTCAATATCGTGTGACCTTGGATGAACTAGGTGAGAATGGTATTCAACGGAGTGACCTAAGCCAAGTGATGCGAGATGATGAGTGACCTATGCCGAGAAAGACAAGAATGGTGCTTGGTGGATATCTTGTTTGCGAGGGACCTAGCTTGAGAGGGGCAAGGATGTTTCTCACTTGTGTTGTGATGTGAATTCCATAGGGACATTGTGTGATCTGTATGTATGAGATGTGCATCATATCATTGGGAATGTTTATGCGGCAAAAGCATTGTTGAATTGGGAAGGTGGAGGCCACTATGGGGTGGCCGAGTGTGTCGTGATCTTGGTGTGGAGGGTAAAGGTGGGAAAAATCTAGGTGGCTTGGACAAGTTCTCCAATGTTGGGATATGCCATTGCAACCCATGACTACCATGGCGAGCCACCCAAAAATGTCAGACTAGTTGAGAGTACTATGTATGAGGGCATTCACCAAAAAGTATGCATTTTTCACCGCAAGACACAAGGCATATGCTCCTAGTTATGCTTTCACGAGTTATTGTGATTTGTACCACATGCATACTAGAGTATGATGAGCATTGCATTGTCATGCATTTATTATGAGGTTGTGTTAATGTTGTTACTCCTAATGTCGTGGTATTGTATTGATCCGAGTTGTTGGTGATGCTATATGGCGCTATGCTTGTTTTATCTACTTCACTTACCATGTAATTGATGCATTATGTACTCACCTCTATGTATTCTCTGGTATACTTGTGACATATACAAAGTGGAGCTTTAATCGGTCGCCGAGCAAAGTGATCCGTTAGAGAACCCACTCGTGGATAGCAGGTGTTGCGTCAATAGCTTTGTTCCTATTTTGGCTTTTGTAATCGCTTTTTAATTTGTGTATTTGTTTATGGGATTTGTACTACGCTTATTAGTGTGACATTGGGGATAGAATTATAAAAATTTTATAATTTTTGTGGAGATTTTTCGAAAGTGTAAAACCTTCATATTTTTTGAACGTTAGAGACCTTGATGGCTAAGTTTTAATTTAAAATGTTGGATTTATGTATTGATCTTCGTGTTACAATGTGGTAGTGGTAATCTTAACTATGTGGGAAAGATTGTAAACTGTTTTTTTTTTGGGCCAAAAACTGAACTTAATTATTATTTTCTATGATGAAGGTAATTTAGGGTTAAGGGTATCACAATCATGTTGATGTGATGAAACTTGATGTCACGATCCAACTTTAGACCATGACTGGTGCATAGACAATCTGCTTGGCAAGCCACTGTCACTTGACCTTCATTTTGATCCATCTCGCGCAATCATATTTTTCCCAAATTGTATTTCATGTGGCTTTTGTAGTACATGTTTACAAATTTTCTCAATTTGTATTTTGAAATTTTGCATCAGTTTCTATGATCAAAATTGGCTTTTGCTTTGGACCCAAAGTTGAATAACTCGTGCATATTGTACTAGAGTTATTTCTCAAGGTTTTGTCTCTTTAGAGATCACTTGTAAGCAAAGTGGTGGTGGCAACGATGACAAAAAAAATTCTCATTCTTCTTAGGATAATGTAAATACATGTTTATTTGTCACACGATTAATTTGTGCTTGAAGACCTTGATATCCTAAATTCATGTTTAGTAATTAACAAGAAAAAATGAACAAAAAAATTAGTCTAGTCAGAATAGTGAAAGGAAATCAATATCAATAGCATAAGTCCTTAGCAATGGTGCCAAAAAACTTGATAGGCTACCGCAAGTGCACAATTTTATTGCGCAATAAAGTATTACGCTTACAGAGATTTAGTATAGATTACCAATTCTTTTTTACTATAGTGATTAGCTAAAATGTTCATAAAATGATAAGTTCTTGAAATTCAAATTGTTTAAAGACTCGGGAAATAAACTCTTGGGATTATGATTCTTCACAACGAGAATAATTAATTCCAAACCAATTTATCTAAAGTTATGAGTGTTGGATACCTGTTAATTAATTCGACAATCATATATACAAATACATAATTTTAGATACCTGTTAAATATATTTTCTTTGTAAGTATTGTGATTGTTAAATATATTTTCTTTGTAAGATTGATCTCGACATGTTGAGGACCAACAGGTTGAGCTTGATCTCGACAGGTGTGAATGGCTGTCGAGATCAACAGCTTCATGTCAAGCTCAACCTGTCGAGACCAATCTCGAGCTGTCGAGATCAATCTTGATTTCGACATCTTGAGGACCAACAGCTTGAACTTGATCTCGACAGATTGAGATCAAGCTCAACTTGTCGAGATCAATGCTCCTCAGTTCTCAGATGGAAAAGGCCATACTAACAATGAGGACTCCACAATGAGGACTCGACAATCAGTTCTCAGATGGAAAAGGCCATACTAACGATGAGGACTCGACAATGAGGACTCGACAATCAGTTCTCAGATGGAAAAGGCCATACTAACGATGAGGACTCGACAGCTTGAGCTTGATCTCGATCTGTCGAGATCAAGCTCAACCTGTCGAGACCAAGCTCAGCCTGTCGAGATTCATTGAGATCAAGCTCAACCTGTCGAGATCAATGCTCCTCAGTTCTCAGATGGAAAAGGCCATACTAACAATGAGGACTCGACAATGAGGACTCGACAATCAGTTCTCAGATGGAAAAGGCCATACTAACAATGAGGACTCGACAGCTTGAGCTTGATCTCGATCTGTCGAGATCAAGCTCAACCTGTCGAGATCAAGCTTGATTTCGACAGGTTGAGGACCAACAGCCTGAGCTTGATCTCGCCAGGCGTGAATAGCTGTCGAGATCAACAGCTTCATGTCAAGCTCAACCTGTCGAGACCAAGCTCAGCCTGTCGAGATCAATCTTAATTTCGACAGCTTGAGGACCAACAGCTTGAGCTTGGTCTCGACAGCTCGAGATCAAGCTCAACCTGTGGAGATCAAACTTGATTTCGACATCTTGGGGACCAACAACTTGAGCTTGATCTCGACAGGTGTGAAATGATGTCGAGATCAACAGCTTCATGTCAAGCTCAACCTGTCGAGACCAAGCTCATCCTGTCGAGATGAAGCTTGATCTCGACGGGTTGTGGACCAACAGCTTGAGCTTGATCTCGACAGGTTGGGGACCAACAGCTTGAGCTTGATCTCGAAAGGTGTGAATGGCTGTCGAGATCAACAGCTTCATGTCAAGCTCAACCTGTCGAGACCATGGTCTTTGACATGAAGCTGTTGATCTCGACAGCCATTTGTAACACCTGAGGACGAGATCGACCTCGTACTAGGACCTCGTACCGAGACCTCGTGTCGAGATGATAACACTCGTATTTTTACGAATATTATTTAGCGTTAATTAGTATATTTTGTCGTAATTATGTTTTATTAAAGTAATTACTTGTTTCCTAAGAAAGTGATTTAATTAAGTCAAGAGCTAAAATAAATTGAGAATTAATATTTTAATATTAATTCATGGTTTGAATGTTGTCGAAATATTCTATTGAAATTTCGTCGCGTTTCAAATCACCGGGTAGTTTTTATCCGCGAATAAAATTTAAAATGAGCCCCGATTTCGATGAAAATCGAGTCGTAACTTGTTTTTAATATTTTTAAGTGATTTGTATTGTTTCTATATTTATAAATTGATATTATCACACGGAGAATTAATTTTTCGTAAATTAATTTTCTGGGATTTTCCGGCGACAAATTAATCGGTTTTACGGTTTTTCGTCGCCGTGTTTTTAGATTTTAATGTCCGGCTCTTTGAAGTGGAAATGCCGTCTCTGCTAGGGTTTTCTCGCACGTGACTTCTTAAACTTGCTCGCTCTCCTCCCATGGCTGGTGTCAATGTTGTTTGTCCATGGAGTTTTCTCGAGCCCTCCCCAGTTCCAAATGCATCCCCTGTGCAGTCTCCTTCTTCGGGAGAATCTCAAAAATCCTTTGCGGACGCCCTTACCAAGTCGTTGGAGATTCCTTTCTCTCAACTGCCAAAGCCCTGTTTCAGAGGGGACACGGTATCCATCAAAATCTCAGAAGACGAATACCTCAAAGGCCTTGAGGGAGGCAAATCAAGCCTGCATGGTCGGTTGATCCTCTCTAAAGGCGATAAACCGCTGCCATTTCATGCGCTTAAGGAAAAATTAGCTGCATTGTGGAAGATTGTTGGCCAATGGAGAATGACTTCTCTTGGCAAGGGTTTTTTCGAGTTCAACTTTGCTAACCAAGCGGACTTCAGAAGTGTTTGGACCAAGGGCACCTGGAATGTCAACCCTGGTGTTCTTCGCCTCTCAAAGTGGACTTCCGATTTCAACCCAAAGTTCCAAAAACAGACCAATGTGCAATGTTGGGTCAAGATCTACGATCTGCCTCAAGAATATTGGAGGACGAAGATCCTGTTCGAAATTGCCTCTGGCATCGGGACTCCCATTGCAATCGATGATATGACCCGGAAGAGATTCTTTGGTCACTTTGCTAGGATTCTGGTTGATTTGGATCTCACCTCTAGGCTGGTTGATGAGCTCTTGGTGGAGCGAAATGACCATACGTTTTATGTGGGTGTTGAATATGAGAACTTGCCAGATGTTTGTGAGTATTGCCAAGCCATTGGACACTCCATTGAGCAATGCAATGTAAAAATAGGCTCAAGCAAAGAAAGAAAGAACAAAGACTGACCTTGCATCTAAGAAGAAACCTGTAACACCTGAGGACGAGATCACGAGATCGACCTCGTATTAGGACGTCGGATCGAGACCTCGCGTCGAGATCTCGTGTCGAGACCTCGTACCAAGACCTTGTGTCGAGATCCCGTGCCAAGATCGCTGCCGAGGTCATTTGCCGAGCTGAGGAGACCGTGCACTAGTCAGCCGAAATGAGGAGGTCGCGTGTCGAGTTGATGAAGTCGCTGCATCGAGCCGAGGAGGTCGCATGTCGAATCGAGGAGGCCGCTGCGGCACGAACTCGTGTTAGAGCCTCAGCGCTTGCACGAGCACCACTAGTCGACATCGTGGTCGAGATGGTAACTCGTATCTTTACTGAACGTTATTCAAAGATTATTATTATATTGTTTGTAATAATGATATTGTCGGCTTGCCGTTCTCGTCGCTGTATCTAGATCTTTGACCGATAGAGTAGAGGGTAATTATGAGAGAGGAGCGATTAGATGGGTAGAATGACTGATGGGATTGGCATCTCATAGCTGGAGTTACGATAATGCCCCTTCCCTCACCAGCTGTATACCACGACCAGTTCCCTCAAACATTCACTTGCTCTTTTCTTCTTTCTTCTTCCTTTCTTCTCTGAGTTTCTTTTTTTTCGTTCTCTCCAAAACTTCCAGCGAAGAACATTGAGTTCCATCGAGCTTCTGCGTAAACTCTCTTCATCAATCTTGTTCCTCATCATCTTCTCGACCTATATCTCACCATCTCGACCATCATTCTGAGGTATGACAAACAGATTTTTCTCTTCCTTCGTGCTACTGTTTAGCGCTACTTCTTCCTTCCATTTTAACTAGTTCTATGCTTCCAAATCATGTCAAACTGATGGGTTTTCTTCTTCATAATATTGCCGACCTTTCTAACCGATTATCTGAGCTTGTAAAACAAAATTTCTTGCTCTGATTTCTGCAATAGGCAGTACCCAGAAACCCTTTCTTTTTGGTTTGTTTCGATTTCTTGTTTTAGTTTGTCGTTCGTTGCTTCTGGTTGTTGTTGTTGTCGATCTATCTGTTGTAGCATCAGAT
Organism: Calophaca sinica; assembly: GCA_037113605.1. Taxonomy (NCBI): domain Eukaryota; kingdom Viridiplantae; phylum Streptophyta; class Magnoliopsida; order Fabales; family Fabaceae; genus Calophaca; species Calophaca sinica. The sequence goes on along the minus strand of CM073736.1, from coordinate 127,321,026 downwards.
AACCTTTTTCATGAACTTTTGATCGAAAACCCTAACTTTGTGTTAGAGGAAAAATATATTTAAGTTCTTGAGTTTTAATGTTTACTGGGTTGTGGTAAAGATTGGGATGAGAGCTAAGTGTTATTAGAACCCATAGATCGAACTGAGTTGTGCTTGTTTTAGGAAGTCTGATTCCCGAGATCGTGTGATTTCCGAATCAAGGTGTACGGGAGAACGAACCCGAGGACGTGAAAGCAGTGGGAGCCAGATCGAGAATCAGACGCGGTCGAGGTCGATCGAGAAGCGACGCGTCGAGGTCGACCGAGGATCAGACGCGTCAAGTCGTTGTCGAAGCTCGTTGAAGACAGCCGTGTCGAGGTCGTTGTCGAGCAGCTTTAGCTTGGAGTTCGGTAAGGGCACTTCATATTCTACGTGCTTATGTTTTATGCGTAAGGGCAACTTTTAGACATTATTAAGACGTTATTTTATATGTTGTGAACTGTGTATTGCCTGTTGAATTGTGCTTCTTCATGCAATTGGTTGTATTGCTTAAATGATTAAACTGGGTTTTCTTCATGTTAAGCATGCTCTCTTTATTTGATATGTGATCAAGTAATTTTATGTGTCACTCTTTGACTGCGGTGAGCTAATCATCGAGTGAGAGAGCTAGGGAGTCGTATGACGTTTTTGAGCCGGACCCAGATAACTGAGGGTGCTAGGTCCCCTTTTTGTTTATGGTGGATTGGCTAGACGTTGCATTATCAGTTTGGGGATGGACCTGCTGTTAATGTATGGAATTCGGTTTGGGGATGGACCTGCCATTTACCTATTGCGTCGATTGAGGGATGGACCCGACGATATTCCGGAATAAGAGTCGAGTCGAGTCTAGAGTGAGATGGTCGAGTCACGTGTGGTGATTGAGATACATTATTGTGTTGCTTATTTCTTTATGCCGTGCTTATCTTGTATTGTTGAGAAGTTGACCCTTTCCCGTGGTACCTTCAATCCATGACGGTTACCCAGGCGATGTCGAGGGCGCAGGGAACTCGACAGCAGATGATGCCGAGGAGGAGCTCGACGAGGACCCGAGCGACGACCTCTATTTGTCGTGATTGATTATGTTGCTGGATGTTGTTTTTTTATGACTGTACCTTGTTTTTCTTTTGGAGTAGTATGTTGTGACCAGTTTGGGCCGGTTATGTTTTGTTGCTACAGGGTAGACTGGCGGTTTACTTTTGGAGCAGCCCCCTGCGTGGGTGTCTGCCGGAAGTACCCCCAGGGTATGATTGCTCTTTTGAAGTCGTCATACCTTAGGTGTATTTTCTTTATACATTGCTACTCTGTACTTTGTATACATTATTATTTCGAGTGATATATATATGTATGTTATGCATGTATGTTTTATTAGAATTTAAGTCTTGTGTCTTAGTTGCACCATGTTTCGAAAAGCTGTAATTACTCTGATGTGCACGAGCTGGTGTTATGAAAAAAAAATAGACCGTACTTTTTAAAAGGCACAAGAGTACCGTTTTAAAACACATCGCATACAGGTTTAGTTGAGCTCGGTGTGTTGAGCTCGGTAACTCGAGCTCGGTATATTGAGCTCGGTAGCGGTCCGGAAACGGGTCGTTACATTGTTGGTATCGTGAGCGCTTGATTCACCGAGCCGTGCATAGGAATTTTGACCGGTCACCGTGGTTTCCGGGATATATGGGTCGGGTACCTAATTGTAATATGTTGATTCTTTGTTTGATTAAGTGAAGCACTTATTGCTTGAAAAATTGTTTGAAGCTGTTTCTTGATTGAAGCGGTGTGTTTTAACACGCCCTTGTTGTGAGATTCGGTTGTGGTTTTGAACTTTGTGGAATCTAATGCCACCTCGTCGTGATACGACGAATCGAGAACGTCGACATGGAACGAGCAATTCCAGGCTATGGCCGAGATGGCGGCAGCCATGGCTCAAAGAATCACCGCGAACTCAACAGTTAACGCGATGGCTCAACAGACGGCAACGTTAACTCAAAGAGAACTTACAAAGAATAAAGAAATGAGCGTGAGCGAGATGTCAAGGGCCAGAGGATCGCGCACTTTAGGAAGCATGATCCACCGAAGTTCTACGGTGAGCCAAATCCAGATAAAGCTGATCTTTGGATGCAAGAGATCGAGAAGATTTTCGAGGCACTTCATTGCCCGAACAACGTGAAGGTCGACTATGCCACCTACTTACTGCTAGGAGACGCAGAGTATTGGTGGAAAGGAGTGAAGCAAACATTTATAGCAGAACGTCGCGAGATGACCTGGGAGCTTTTCCGTGAAAGGTTCTTGGACAAGTACTTCCCAGATACTGCACGAGCCGAGAAGGAGCAAGAGTTTCTTCAACTGCAGCAAGGCAGCTCGACAGTGTCCGAGTATGCAGCCAAGTTCGAGTCACTGGCGAGGTATTTCAGTCCATTCCGTGATCGAGTTGACCAAAGATGGTTGAGTGAGAGATTCCAACGGGGACTGAGATTTGACATTCAGAAGTCAGTGGTGTCATTGAGGATTCGAAACCTCCAAGAGCTGATTGATCGATGTGTCGAAGTAGAAGGAGTAAGAAGCCACAAGAAGAAGACTGTAGGGCGGACCGGTGAGACCCCAGTGCGGGCGTAGATTTGCACGAAGGGAAGCAAGCTGCGAAGAAGCCTTACGACCGACCTCAGGGGAACGACAACAGGGGACAGTATCGTCCGATGACCCAAGGAGCGAGGAGTGGAGGTCAGACCGGGGGCGAGGTGCGTTGTTTCCGTTGTGGAACGGCGGGACATTACGCCAATAATCGTACTTTCGAAGGAGGAGGTGTGCTACAATCAGAAGAAGCCAGGGCATTTTGCCAAGGATTGTCCCACACCTAAAGTCGAACCGACAATGCTTGCGCAAAGGCCAAAGCGGAAGCGTCAGTGGCTAAAGGCGTAGTCTTACGCATGAGTGGCGAGGAAGCAGAGCGGTGAAGATCTTATTCAAGGTGAATGTGAGATAGAGGGTAAATCCTTATCCGTTTTCTTTGATTCGGTGCAACCCATTCCTTTATTTCTTCGATTGTGTGAACCATTTGAACTTGATCGTGATCGCTTTACTGCTCAAATTGGTAGTTACAACCCCACCGCTAAAACCTTAGTCACAAACACCGCATGTCTTAATTGTGTAGTGGTTATTGAGTAGAAAGTTTGTGGTCAATTTGGTTTGTTTGCCTCTTAAGGGCTTAGATGTCATCCTCGGGATGGATTGGTTGTCACACCACCATGTCCTCTTGGACTGTGCCCGTAAACCGTAATTTTCCTGCACTTGGAGTCTCCAATTATCTTTCTGGCTGAACGACGGAGTTTCTTTGAAAGAAGGAACTAGGAATACATGTATCCGCTAGTTCGGAAGTTTTCAACGGATCGACGTGAAGAATGTACCGGTGGTGTGTGACTTTGAGGACGTTTTCAGAAGACGTGCCAGGGTTACCACCAAGACGAGAGGTCGAAGTTCTCCATCGACCGATTCCAGGAACGTGACCGATCTCCAAAGCGCCATACAGGATGTCTCTGCCGAGATGAAAGAACTGAAGTCCCGGATCGAACACTTGGAGTCAAAGCAATTCATACGACCGAGCGTGTCACCGTGGGGAGCTCGAGTGTTGTTGGTTAAGAAGAAGGATGGACGATCAAGGCTGTGCGTGGACTACCGCGAGCTCAACAAGGTTACTGTGAAGAATCGTTATCCGTTACCTCGTATTGACGACTTGATGGATCAACTTCGTGGAGCGGCGATCTTTTCCAAGATAGACTTGAAGTCGGGCTACCATCAGATTCGCGTGAAGGAGGAAGATGTCCCCAAAACAGCTTTCAGGACTAGGTATGGTCACTACGAGTACTTGGTGATGCCGTTTGGAGTAGCGAATCACGCCCAAATGTGTTTATGGACTACATGAACAGGATTTTCCATTCGTTCTTGGATCAGTTTGTTGTAGTGTTCATCGACGACATCCTGATCTACTCGAGGAACCGAGAAGAGCACGAAGAACACTTACGTCGAGTACTGCAGATATTACGAGATAAGCAACTCTATGCCAACCTGTCGAAGTGTGAATTTTGGCTCGAAGAGGTGAATTTTCTTGGCCATGTGATTTCCAAAGAAGGGATAGCTGTGGATCCAACTAAGATTGAAGCTGTGCTAGCGTGGGAACAGCCGAAGACGGTTACCGACATCAGGAGTTTTGTTGGCTTAGCAGGCTATTATCGAAGATTCATTGAAAGTTTCTCGAAGATTGTCGCGCCTCTTACACGGCTTACGAGGAAGGATCAACCTTTTGCCTGGACCGAGGAGTGTGAAACCAGTTTTCAAAGACTGAAGGAGCTTTTGACGACAAATACGCGTGTTGATTTTGCCCAACCGTAAGAGCCTTACGAGGTGTATTGTGATGCGTCACACCAGGGATCGGGATGCGTCGATGCAACATCGGAAGGTGGTCGCAGATGCTTCAAGACGACTTAAGATTCACGAGAGGAACTACCTACTCATGACTTGGAGCCGGCCAGTAGTCTTTGGCGTCAAGATATGGAGGCACTACCTTTATGGGAGCACTCTTCGCTTTTCAGCGATCACAAGAGCTTCAAGTACTGCTCGACGAGAAAGAACTCAACATGCGTCAGCGAAGATGGACAGAATTTCTCAAGGACTACGACTTTACGTTGGAATACCATCCCGGTAAGGCTAACGTAGTAGCAGATGCATTGAGCAGGAAGAGCGTTCTAGTTTCCTCGATGATGATCAAGTAGTTGGAGATGCTCGAGAAGTTCCGAGACTTGAAGTTGAGTGTCGAAGTTTCACCGGGGAAGTTGAGATTTGGTATGCTTACCATTTCTAACAGATTGTTGGACGAGATCCGAGACCAGCAAGTTCATGACGAGCTTCTGCAAGAGAAGGTTCAGTTGATGGCGCAAGGGAAGGCGACAGAATTCCAAGTCGGAACGGATGACATCTTGAGATGCAATGGCCGAGTATGTGTACCTAACGTAGCCGAGCTGAGAAAGTTGATACTCGACGAAGCGCATAAGAGCAACTTTAGTATTCATCCAGGAGTTACGAAGATGTATCAAGACTTGAAGAAGCATTTTTGGTGGTCCGGAATGAAGAAGCAAGTGGTCGAGCACGTAACCGTGTTTAACGCGTGTCGTAAAGCGAAGGTGGAGCACCAACGACTGCGGAATGCTACAATCGCTTGACGCATCAAAGATGGAAATGGGATAGTATTTCCATGGACTTCGTTGTAGGTTTGCCGAAGACGCAGAAGAAGAATGATTCGATTTGGGTGATCGTCGACCGATTGACCAAATCTGCTCATTTCTTGCCAGTGAGGTCGACATACAATGTGGAAAAGCTGACCGAGATCTACATCGCGGAGATAGTACGACTTTATGGTATACCCTCTTCGATCGTGTCGGACCGAGATCCGAAGTTCACGTCTCATTTTTGGAGGGAATTGCAAGAAGCGATGGGAACCGAGCTCAGGCTTAGCTCGACATATCATCCACAGACTGACGGTCAGACTGAGAGAACGATCCAATCACTTGAAGATTTGTTGCGAGCTTGTACGTTAGATCACTGAGGAAGTTGGGACGACGTCTTACCATTGGTGGAGTTCACCTACAATAACAGTTTTCATGCGAGTATTGGAATGGCACCTTTTGAAGCACTGTATGGACGGAAATGTCAGACGCCTCTTTGTTGGTACCAGGACGGCGAGCGTTCTGTTGTGGGACCAGATATGATCCAAAGAGACTCATCGAGAAGATCCGTTTGATCGAGAGATAGGATGCGAACGTCTCAAAGTCGATGTAAGAGTTATGCAGACCAACGACGTCGACCACTCGAGTTCGAGGAAGGAGAACATGTATTTCTTAGAGTCACCCCCACTCTGGAGTTGGTCGAGCGATCAAATCCAAGAAACTTACCCTAAATTTATTGGACCTTATCGCATTCTTCGTCGTATCGGTCGGTGGCATATCAGTTGCCTTGCCACCATTCTTGTCGAACATTCACGACGTCTTCCACGTCTCACAATTGCGAAGTATGTTTCGACCCTCTCATGTCATCGAACCAGATGTGATTCAACCGAAGGGCGACCTATCTTTCAAGCATCACGGCAAGGATCGTTGATCGGAAAGCCAAACAGTTGCGGAACAAAGAGATTCAACTCGTCAAAGTTGTGTGGGATCAGAAGACGGGAGATGCGACTTGGGAGCTGGAGGAGAAGATGAAGACTCAGTACCCTGAACTTTTCCGAGGTAAGAATCTTATTTGCAATTTCGAGGACGAAATTTTTTTTTAGAGGGAGAGATTGTAACACCTGATGATGAGATCACGAGATCGACCTCGTATTAGGACGTCGGATCGAGACCTCGCGTCGAGATCTCGTGTCGAGACCTCGTACCAAGACCTTGTGTCGAGATCCCGTGCCAAGATCGCATGCCGAGGTCATTTGCCGAGCTGAGGAGACCGCGTGCACTACCTGCTGAGCTGAGGAGGTCGCGTGTCGAGTTGATGAAGTCGCGTACCGAGCTGAGGAGGTCGCATGTCGAACTGAGGAGGCCGCGTGCACGAACTCGTGTTAGAGCCTTGTGCGCTTGCACGAGCACCCTAGTCGACATCGTGTCGAGATGGTAACTCGTATCTTTACGAACGTTATTCAGCATTATTATTATATTGTTTGTAATAATGATATTGTCGGCTTGCCGTTCTCGTCGCTGTGTCTAGATCTTTGACCGATAGAGTAGAGGGTAATTATGAGAGAGGAGCGATTAAATGGGTAGAATGACTGATGGGATTGGCATCTCATAGCTGGAGTTACGATAATGCCCCTTCCCTCACCAGCTGTATACCACGACCAGTTCCCTCAAACATTCACTTGCTCTTTTCTTCTTTCTTCTTCCTTTCTTCTCTGAGTTTCTTTTTTTTCGTTCTCTCCAAAACTTCCAGCGAAGAACATTGAGTTCCATCGAGCTTCTGCGTAAACTCTCTTCATCAATCTTGTTCCTCATCATCTTCTCGACCTATATCTCACCATCTCGACCATCATTCTGAGGTATGACAAACAGATTTTTCTCTTCCTTCGTGCTACTGTTTAGCGCTACTTCTTCCTTCCATTTTAACTAGTTCTATGCTTCCAAATCATGTCAAACTGATGGGTTTTCTTCTTCATAATATTGCCGACCTTTCTAACCGATTATCTGAGCTTGTAAAACAAAATTTCTTGCTCTGATTTCTGCAATAGGCAGTACCCAGAAACCCTTTCTTTTTGGTTTGTTTCGATTTCTTGTTTTAGTTTGTCGTTCGTTGCTTCTGGTTGTTGTTGTTGTCGATCTATCTGTTGTAGCATCAGATAACCTTTTTCATGAACTTTTGATCGAAAACCCTAACTTTGTGTTAGAGGAAAAATATATTTAAGTTCTTGAGTTTTAATGTTTACTGGGTTGTGGTTAAGATTGGGATGAGAGCTAAGTGTTATTAGAACCCATAGATCGAACTGAGTTGTGCTTGTTTTAGGAAGTCTGATTCCCGAGATCGTGTGATTTCCGAATCAAGGTGTACGGGAGAACGAACCCGAGGACGCGGAAAGCAGGGGAGCCAGATCGAGAACTCGTGATGCGGTCGCAGGTCGATCGAGAAGCGACGTGTCGAGGTCGATTGAGGACGGTACGTGTCGAAGTCGTTGTCGAGCTCGTTGAAGACAGCCGTGTCGAGGTCGTTGTCGAGCAGCTTTAGCTTGGAGTTCGGTAAGGGCACTTCATATTCTACGTGCTTATGTTTTATGCGTAAGGGCAACTTTTAGACATTATTAAGACGTTATTTTATATGTTGTGAACTGTGTATTGCCTGTTGAATTGTGCTTCTTCATGCAATTGGTTGTATTGCTTAAATGATTAAACTGGGTTTTCTTCATGTTAAGCATGCTCTCTTTATTTGATATGTGATCAAGTAATTTTATGTGTCACTCTTGATCACAAGTAGCTAATCATCGAGAGAGAGCTAGGGAGTCGTATGACGTTTTGAGCCTGACCAGATAATCGAGGGTGCTAGGTCCCCTTTTGTTTATGGTGGATTGGCTAGACGTTGCATTATCGGTTTGGGGATGGACTCCGTTAATGTATGGAATTTTGGGGATGGACTCGCCATTTACCTATTGCGTCGATTAGGATGGACGGTGACGATATTCCTAATAAGAGTCGAGTCGAGCCCAGAGTGAGATGGTCGAGTCACGTGGTGATTGAGATACATTATTGTGTTGCTTATTTCTTTATGCCGTGCTTATCTTGTATTGTTGAGAAGTTGACCTTTCCCGTGGTACCTTCAATCCATGACTGCTACCCAGCGATGTCGAGGGCGCAGGAACTTCGGCAAACAGATGATGCCGAGGAGGAGCTCGACGAGGACCCGAGCGACGCACTTATTTGTCGTGGATTGATTATGTTCTTTGGATGTTGTTTTTATGACGTACCTTGTTTTTCTTTTGGAGTAGTATGTTGTGACGGTTTGGGTGATTCACGTTTTGTTGCTCTGAGGGTAGGCGGCGGTTTACTTTTTGGAGCACCCCTGCGTGGGTGTCTGGGAAGTACCCTGTGGTATGATTGCTCTTTTGAAGTCGTCATACCTTAGGTGTATTTTCTTTATACATTGCTACTCTGTACTTTGTATACATTATTATTTCGAGTGATATATATATGTATGTTATGCATGTATGTTTTATTAGAATTTAAGTCTTGTGTCTTAGTTGCACCATGTTTCGAAAAGCTGTAATTACTCTGATGTGCACGAGCTGGTGTTATGAAAAAAAAATAGACCGCATTTACTTTTAAAAGGCACAAGAGTACCGCTTTTAAAACACATCGCATTGAGTTTAGTTGAGCTCGGTGTGTTGAGCTCGGTAACTCGAGCTCGGTATATTGAGCTTCGGTAGCGGTCCTAAACGGTCGTTACATTGTTGGTATCGAGCTTCGCTCGACCGAGCCGCGTGCATAGGAATTTTGACTGGTCACCGTGTCGGGATATATGGCTCGGTACCTAATTGTAATATGTTGATTGCCGTTTGATTAAGTGAAGCACTTATTGCTTGAAAAATTGTTTGAACTGCTTCTTGATTGAAGCGGTGTGTTTTAACACGCCCTTGTTGTGAGATTCCAGCGGTTTTGAACTTTGTGGAATCTAATGCCACCTCGTCGTGATACGACACCGTGAATCGAGAACGCCGACATGGAACGAGCAATTCAGGCTATGACCGAGATGGCGGCAGCCATGGCTCAAAGAATCACCGCCGTGAACTCAACAGTTAACGCGATGGCTCAACAGACGGCAACGTTAACTCAAGAGAACTTACAAAGAATAAAGAATGAGCAGAGAGCGAGATGTCAAGCTAGAGGATCGCGGACTTTAGGAAGCATGATCCAATCGGGTTCTATGGTGAGCCAAACCCAGATAAAGCTGATCTTTGGATGCAAGAGATCGAGAAGATTTTCGAGGCACTTCATTGCCCGAACAACGTGAAGGTCGACCATGCCACCTACTTACTGCTAGGAGACGCAGAGTATTGGTGGAAAGGAGTGAAGCAAACATTTATAGCAGAACGTCGAGAGATGACCTGGGAGCTTTTCCGTGAAAGGTTCTTGGACAAGTACTTCCCAGATACTGCACGAGCCGAGAAGGAGCAAGAGTTTCTTCAATTGCAGCAAGGCAACTCGACAGTGTCCGAGTATGCAGCCAAGTTCGAGTCACTGGCGAGGTATTTCAGTCCATTTCGTGATCGAGTTGACCAACGATGGTTAAGTGAGAGATTTCAACGAGGTTTGAGATTTGACATTCAGAAGTCAGTGGTGTCATTGAGGATTCGAAATCTCCAAGAGCTGATTGATCGCTGTGTCGAGGTAGAAGGAGTAAGAAGCCACAAGAAGAAGACTGTAGGCGACCGTGAGACCCCGTGAGTGCGGGCGTAGAGATTTGCATGCAGGGGAAGCAACTGCAGAAGAAGCCTTACAACCGACCTCAGGGGAACGACAACAGGGGACAGTATCGTCCGATGACCCAAGGAGCGAGGAGTGGAGGTCAGACCGGTGTCGAGGTGACTTGTTTTCGTTGTGGAAAGACGGGACATTACGCCAATAACTGTACTCAGAAGGAGGAGGTGTGCTACAACTGTAAGAAGCCAGGGCATTTTGCCAAGGATTGTCCCACACCTAAAGCTGAACCGACAATGCTTGCGGCAAAGGCCAAAGGGAAGCGTCAGGTGGCTAAAGGCAGAGTCTTCTGCATGAGTGGCGAGGAAGCAGAGCGAGCTGAAGATCTTATTCAAGGTGAATGTGAGATAGAGGGTAAATCCTTATCCGTTCTCTTTGATTCGGGTGCAACCCATTCCTTTATTTCTTCTGATTGTGTGAACCATTTGAACTTGACTGTGGATCGCTTTACCGCTCAAATTGGTAGTTACAACCCACCGCTAAAACCTTAGTCACAAACACCGCATGTCTTAATTGTGTAGTGGTTATTCGCAGTAGAAAGTTTGTGGTCAATTTGGTTTGTTTGCCTCTTAAGGGCTTAGATGTCATCCTCGGATGGATTGGTTGTCACACCACCATGTCCTCTTGACTGCGGCTCGTGAAACCGTAATTTTCCCGGACCTTGGAGTCTCCAATTATCTTTCGCTGAACGTATCGGAGTTTCTTTGAAAGAAGGAACTAGGGAATACATGTATCCGCTAGTTCGGAAGTTTTCCAGCCAGATCGACGTGAAGAATGTACGGTGGTGTGTGACTTTGAGGACGCTTTTTCGAAGACGTGCGGGGTTACCACCAAAGACGAGAGGTCGAGTTCTCCATCGACTGATTCCAGGAATGTGACCGATCTCCAAAGCGCCATACAGGATGTCTCCCGCCGAGATGAAAGAACCGAAGTCCCGGATCGAACACTTGGAGTCAAAGCAATTCATACGACCGAGCGTGTCACCGTGGGGAGCTCGGTGTTGTTGGTTAAGAAGAAGGATGGACGATCAAGGCCGTGGCGTGGACTACCGCGAGCTCAACAAGGTTACCGTGAAGAACCGTTATCCGTTACCTCGTATTGACGACTTGATGGATCAACCGTGGAGCGGCGATCTTTCCAAGATATACTTGAAGTCGGGCTACCATCGATTCGCGTGTAGGAGGAAGTTGTCCACAAAACAGTTTTCAGGACTAGGTATGGCCACTACGAGTACTTGGTGATGCCGTTTGGAGTGACGAATGTGCCAGCTGTGTTTATGGACTACATGAACAGGATTTTCCATTCGTTTTTGGATCAGTTTGTTGTAGTGTTCATCGACGACATCCTAATCTACTCGAGGAACCGAGAAGAGCATGAAGAACACTTACGTCGAGCATCGCAGATATTACGAGATAAGCAACTCTATGCCAACCTGTCGAAGTGTGAATTTTGGCTCGAAGAGGTGAATTTTCTTGGCCATGTGATTTCCAAAGAAGGGAGAGCTGTGGATCCAACTAAGATTGAAGCTGTGCTAGCGTGGGAACAAACGACTAAGCATCGACATCAGGAGTTTTGTTGGCTTAGCAGGCTATTATCGAAGATTCATTGAAGGTTTCTCGAAGATTGTCGCGCCTCTTACACGACTTACGAGGAAGGATCAACCTTTTGCCTGGACCGAGGAGTGTGAAGCCAGTTTTCAAAGACTGAAGGAGCTTTTGACGACAGCGCCCGTGTTGATTTTGCCCCAACCAGAAGAGCCTTACGAGGTGTATTGTGATGCGTCACACCAGGGATTGGGATGCGTGCTGATGCAACATCGGAAGGTGGTCGCGTATGCTTCAAGACAGCTTAAGATTCACGAGAGGAACTACCCTACTCATGACTTGGAGCTGGCAGCAGTAGTTTTTGCGCTGAAGATATGGAGGCACTACCTTTATGGGAGCACTCTTACTGTTTTCAGCGATCACAAGAGCTTGAAGTACCTGTTCGACCAGAAAGAACTCAACATGCGTCAGCGAAGATGGACAGAATTTCTCAAGGACTACGACTTTACGTTGGAATACCATCCCGGTAAGGCTAACGTAGTAGCAGATGCATTGAGCAGGAAGAGCGTTCTAGTTTCCTCGATGATGATCAAGGAGTTGGAGATGCTCGAGAAGTTCCGAGACTTGAAGTTGAGTGTCGAAGTTTCACCGGGGAAGTTGAGATTTGGTATGCTTACCATTTCTAACAGATTGTTGGACAAGATCCGAGACCAGCAAGTTCATGACGAGCTTCTGCAAGAGAAGGTTCAGTTGATGGCGCAAGGGAAGGCGACAGAATTCCAAGTCGGAACGGATGACATCTTGAGATGCAATGGCCGAGTATGTGTACCTAACGTAGCCGAGCTGAGAAAGTTGATACTCGACGAAGCGCATAAGAGCAACTTTAGTATTCATCCAGGAGTTACGAAGATGTATCAAGACTTGAAGAAGCATTTTTGGTGGTCCGGAATGAAGAAGCAAGTGGCCGAGTACGTAGCTTCGTGTTTAACGTGTCAGAAAGCGAAGGTGGAGCACCAACGACCTGCGGGAATGCTACAATCGCTTGACGTACCAGTATGGAAATGGGATAGTATTTCCATGGACTTCGTTGTAGGTTTGCCGAAGACGCAGAAGAAGAATGATTCGATTTGGGTGATCGTCGACCGATTGACCAACCGCCATTTCTTGCCCGAGGTCGACATACAATGTGGAAAGCCGACCGAGATCTACATCGCGAGATAGTACGACTTTATGGTATACCCTCTTCGATGCGTGTCGGACCGAGATCCAAGTTCACGCCTCATTTTGGAGGGAATTGCAAGAAGCGATGGGAACCGAGCTCAGGCTTAACTCGGCATATCATCCTGCATCGACGGCCGATCGAGAGAACGATCCAATCACTTGAAGATTTGTTGCGAACTTGTACGTTAGATCACCGAGGAAGTTGGGACGACGTCTTACCATTGGTGGAGTTCACCTACAATACTGATTTTTCATGCGAGTATTGGAATGGCACCTTTTGAAGCAATCGTATGGACGGAAATGTCGACGCCTTTGTTGGTACCAGGACGGCGGCGTTACGTTTGTGGGACCAGATATGATCCAAAGAGACTACGGAGAAGATCCGTTTGATCAGAGATAGGATGCGAACGTCTCAAAGTCGACAGAAGAGTTATGCAGACCAACGGCGTCGACCACTCGAGTTCGAGGAAGGAGAACATGGATTTCTTAGAGTCACCCCCACCATCGGAGTTGGTCGAGCGATCAAATCCAAGAAACTTACCCTAAATTTATTGGACCTTATCGATTCTTCGTCAGATCGGTCCAGTGGCATATCGATTGCCTTGCCACCATTCTTGTCGAACATTCACGACGTCTTCCACGCCTCACAATTGCGGAAGTATGTTTCCGACCCTCTCTCATGTCATCGAACCAGATGTGATTCAACCGAAGCGACGACCTATCTTTCAAGCATCACCAGCAAGGATCGTTGATCGGAAAGCCAAACAGTTATGAACAAAGAGATTCAACTCGCCAAAGTTGTAGGGATCGAAGGCGGGAGATGCGACTTGGGAGCTGGAGGAGAAGATGAAGACTCAAGACTGAACTTTTCCGAGGTAAGAATCTTATTTGCAATTTCGAGGACGAAATTTTTTTAGAGGAGAGGTTGTAACACGTGATGATGAGATCACGAGATCGACCTCGTATTAGGACGTCGGATCGAGACCTCGCGTCGAGATCTCGTGTCGAGACCTCGTACCAAGACCTTGTGTCGAGATCCCGTGCCAAGATCGCATGCCGAGGTCATTTGCCGAGCTGAGGAGACCGCGCACTACCTCGCCGAAATGAGGAGGTCGCGCGTGTCGAGTTGATGAAGTCGCTGCATCGAAATGAGGAGGTCGCATGTCGAACTGAGGAGGCCGCGTGCACGAACTCGTGTTAGAGCCTTGTGTGCTTGCACGAGCACCCTAGTCGACATCGTGTCGAGATGGTAACTCGTATCTTTACGAACGTTATTCAGCATTATTATTATATTGTTTGTAATAATGATATTGTCGGCTTGCCGTTCTCGTCGCTGTGTCTAGATCTTTGACCGATAGAGTAGAGGGTAATTATGAGAGAGGAGCGATTAAATGGGTAGAATGACTGATGGGATTGGCATCTCATAGCTGGAGTTACGATAATGCCCCTTCCCTCACCAGCTGTATACCACGACCAGTTCCCTCAAACATTCACTTGCTCTTTTCTTCTTTCTTCTTCCTTTCTTCTCTGAGTTTCTTTTTTTTCGTTCTCTCCAAAACTTCCAGCGAAGAACATTGAGTTCCATCGAGCTTCTGCGTAAACTCTCTTCATCAATCTTGTTCCTCATCATCTTCTCGACCTATATCTCACCATCTCGACCATCATTCTGAGGTATGACAAACAGATTTTTCTCTTCCTTCGTGCTACTGTTTAGCGCTACTTCTTCCTTCCATTTTAACTAGTTCTATGCTTCCAAATCATGTCAAACTGATGGGTTTTCTTCTTCATAATATTACCGACCTTTCTAACCGATTATCTGAGCTTGTAAAACAAAATTTCTTGCTCTGATTTGCGATAAGCGATGCCGAAACCACTTTCTTTTTGGTTTGTTTCGATTTCTTGTTTTAGTTTGTCGATTCGTTATACGGTTGTTGTTGTTGTCGATCTATCTGTTGTAGCATCAGATAACCTTTTTCATGAACTTTTGATCGAAAACCCTAACTTTGTGTTAGAGGAAAAATATATTTAAGTTCTTGAGTTTTAATGTTTACTGGGTTGTGGTTAAGATTGGGATGAGAGCTAAGTGTTATTAGAACCCATAGATCGAACTGAGTTGTGCTTGTTTTAGGAAGTCTGATTCCCGAGATCGTGTGATTTCCGAATCAAGGTGTACGGGAGAACGAACCCGAGGACGTGAAAGCAGTGGGAGCCAGATCGAGAACTGTACGTGTCGAGGTCGACTGAGAAGCGTACGTGTCGAGGTCGATTGAGGACGGTACGTGTCGAAGTCGTTGTCGAGCTCGTTGAAGACAGCCGTGTCGAGGTCGTTGTCGAGCAGCTTTAGCTTGGAGTTCGGTAAGGGCACTTCATATTCTACGTGCTTATGTTTTATGCGTAAGGGCAACTTTTAGACATTATTAAGACGTTATTTTATATGTTGTGAACTGTGTATTGCCTGTTGAATTGTGCTTCTTCATGCAATTGGTTGTATTGCTTAAATGATTAAATTGGGTTTTCTTCATGTTAAGCATGCTTTCTTTATTTGATATGTGATCAAGTAATTTTATGTGTCACTCTTTGACTGCGGCGAGCTAATCATCGAGTGAGAGAGCTAGGGAGTCGTATGACGTTTTTGAGCCGGACCCAGATAATCGAGGGTGCTAGGTCCCCTTTTGTTTATGGTGGATTGGCTAGAGCGTTGCATTATCGGTTTGGGGATGGACTGTTTGTTAATGTATGGAATTCGGTTTGGGGATGGACTGCCGTTTACCTATTGCGCCCGATTGAGGATGGACGGTGACGATATTAGGAATAAGAGTCGAGTCGAGTCTAGAGTGAGATGGTCGAGTCACGTGTGGTGATTGAGATACATTATTGTGTTGCTTATTTCTTTATGTCGTGCTTATCTTGTATTGTTGAGAAGTTGACCACTTTCCGTGGTACCTTCAATCCATGGCAGGTTACCCGTGCGATGCCGAGGGCGCAGGGAACTTCGGCACAGATGATGCCGAGGAGGAGCTCGACGAGGACCCGAGCACGACTCCTATCTGTCGTGGATTGATTATGTTCTTTGGATGTTGTTTTTATGACTGTACCTTGTTTTTCTTTTGGAGTAGTATGTCGTGACCAGTTTGGGCCGGTTATGTTTTGTTGCTCTGAGGTAGATCAAGCGGTTTACTTTTGGAGCAGCCCCCTGCGTGGGTGTCTTCCGGAAGTACCCCCAGGGTATGATTGCTCTTTTGAAGTCGTCATACCTTAGGTGTATTTTCTTTATACATTGCTACTCTGTACTTTGTATACATTATTATTTCGAGTGATATATATATATATATGTATGTTATGCTTGTATGTTTTATTAGAATTTAAGTCTTGTGTCTTAGTTGCACCATGTTTCGAAAAGCTGTAATTACTCTGATGTGCACGAGCTGGTGTTATGAAAAAAAAATAGACCGTACTTTTTAAAAGGCACAAGAGTACCGTTTTAAAACACATCGCATACAGGTTTAGTTGAGCTCGGTGTGTTGAGCTCGGTAACTCGAGCTCGGTATATTGAGCTCGGTAGCTGTCCGGAAACGGGTCGTTACAAAACCTCAAGTGGATAACGAAGCACAACTCGTTGGTTCGAACCTCAATGAAACTATGGTTATTTCCACGGCTGATGAAAACAGGGAGATAGCCCAAGTTGTTGATACAAATCACATTGAGCAAGCTGGAGTTCTTCAACCAGGTCGATCTCCTCCTCGTGTCCCTGCTGAGAAGTCGGTAGCCCAGAATGGTGATTCTCCCGTTGGGGACTCTCTTGAGAACCAGGTCGACACAAATCCTCTTTCGGGTTATGTAGCTGATGGCACTCATGTGCAACAAAATGATACCCTACAGTTGCAGCTGCAACCCGATTCTCCAACAAAGGACAGGAACGTGAATATCGCCAACCAGTCGAATGGTAATACTGACCTTATATCTGTCTCTGACACTGCTGTCTGGACACATGTATCTGCTACTCTAATGCAGGATAATTCTGTGGAATTCGTTAAGGATACCCAGATAGCCAATAATGAAAATTGCACTAGGCCAGATCTAGTAATGACTTCAACTAGTTCTCTGCAGCTAGTCGATGGTTTACAGGAGGTTCCCATTGAGGTGGGGAGGGACATTAGAGTTCTTCATAATTGGAAAGACATGTTGGATGTGGATTCAGGCTCTGAGGGTGAATCTCCACGCACCCTAATGACCCGGCTGAACATGTTAAGGAGGGATCATTTAGTGTGGTCTTGTCTAAGCATCGAGAAAAAAATGAAGAAGAAAGCTTCTAAGAACTCAAACGTCAAGTAGTATTATACCCGAAATAGTAAGCGGCTTAAACACCTTGCTCAATGAAGTGTATCTATTGGAATGTTAGAGGCTTAGCCAACCCTCCACTAGGTTGGCTGTTAAAAAGTTATGTGCCACTCACAAAGCCTGATTTCCTTTTTAGCGAGCCTTGGATGCAAGTTACTCACCGCCTAGAAGATTTCTGCTCATGTAATTGCAGATTTTTGCAAAGAAATAGCAAAGCAAATCTTTGGTGCCTTTGTCTTTGCTCATTGGAACCCGATTGTGCTTGTTATTAATGATCAACATGTCTCTTTTTCTATCGGTGTGGATGGCAAAGATGTTGGTTTCTCGTGATGTATGCCTCCTATAACTACATGAATAGGAGATCTCTTTGGAATGAGCTCAACTTGTTGAGTTAGCCTCACTGATTCCTTGGTGTTTCATAGGAGATTTCAACGTTGTTCTTGGAGCTCACGAATATCGTGGGAGTGGCAGCCCCCCTAAGATTGCTAGTGAGGAGTTTCAAAGCTGGACTGATTCTAGTAATTTGATTCACCTCCCTACTAAAGGTGCCAATTATACTTGGTCCAATAAAAGAAGAGGTCGTGCTTTCACTGAAAAGCGTTTGGATAGAAGTATTTGTAATGAGGCTTGGGTTGATTTTTGGTCTTCGGTTGCTTGCTGTACTCTCACCAAGGTTAAATCGGACCATTTTCCTTTGCTCTTAGACTTAAAGAAAGAGGTCAGACAGTTTCCCACTTCTTTCAAATTTCTTAGGATGTGGTCTAAACACTTGACTGTCTCGCTATTGTGAAGGAAGTGCAGAACGATCCTTTAATTGGTCGCCTGATGGTGGTTCTTTCACAAAAGCTTAAATCTTTGAAAAATAAATTAAAGGTTTGGAACAAAAATGTCTTTGGGGATGTAAATAAACAAGTGCAAGCTGCCAAAGTTAAGCTTGATGAGATCCATCAGCAGATTGATACTTCTGGTTACTCTGATGCTCTCTTTGATGCGTAAAAACTTGCTCAATGACAGACTTTGAACAAGCATTAGATCTTGAGGAGCATTTTTGGCAAGAAAAATCAAGGCTAAATTGGCATATTCATGGTGATCGTAACACCAAGTTCTTTCACAAGATGACTAAGGTCGGGGAATGTAACTAAGCAAATTAACTCGCTTAAAGTGGTCGACTCGATTATTGTCAACTCCTACCGATATTGAAAATCACATCGCCAACTACTTTGAAGGCATCTTTAGTACTAACAATACTTGTAGGGATAATGGCCTAATTGAGGAAGTGATACGACATTGTCTCATGGCCGACAACATCATGCTTACAAATTTGCCTTCCATGGAGGAAATTAGGCAAGCGGTTTTCTCTATGAATTCTAATGGTGCCCCGGGTCCTGATGGGTTTGGCGCTTTCTTCTTCCAAACTTATTAGGAGATAGTTGCTGATGATGTCCTCAAGGCAGTGTTGCAATTCTTCACCACTGGTTGGATTCTTCCAAATTTTAACTCCAATCTTGTTGTTCTGATCCCTAAAGTGCCTGAGGCCGAGCGAATTGATAAATACAGGCCCATTGCCCTTGCCAACTTCAAATTCAAGATCATTACAAAGGTCCTTGCGGACAGATTAGCTAAAATTGCGCCAGATGTTATTTCCACTAGTCAGAGAGGATTCAAGGGACGTCAAATCTCTCGATCAGATCTGTCTTACCTAGAAGCCGTTAACTTGTTAGATAAAAGGCTTTTGGCGGTAACTTGGCTATAAAAGTTGATATTCGCAAAGCGCTCGACACCATAGATTGGGATTTTCTTATCAAAGTCCTTGAAGTTTGGTTTTGATCCTAAATTTTGTGCACTGGTTGACATTATTTTAAAATCACTAAGCTTTCTATTTGGTGAATGGTAAAGCATCGAGCTACTTCTCTTGTAGCGGGGTGTTAGGCGGGAGATCCTCTGTCTCCTGTTGTTACCTTAGTGAAGAAGTTCTCGATGGGAGTATCTCCAAGCTTGTTTCGATGGGGCTATCAACTTAATGACAGTCCTCGTGGCATTGAGGTTCCTCTCATGTTCTCTATCTTTGATGATGTGATGCTTTTACGTAAAGGAACCCGTAGAAACATTATCGCTATTAATGAGCTATTTGAGAGATATGGAGAAGTGTGCGGTCAAGTTATCAACACCAATAAATCTACCATCTACGCTGGTGCCATCACTCCTCGAGCGCACACCATTGCTAATTTATTGGGGTTCTATCGTCAACCGCCTTTATCTATCTCGGCCTTCCCATTTTCAAAGGCGGACCAAGAGCCATTCATCTTGACCTATTGCGCATGAAATTAAAGCCAAGCTTGCTTCTTGGAAGGCCTCTCTTATCCATTCTTGGGAGAGTTGAATTGGTGAAACGGTAATTCATGGTATGATGATCTACGACTTCCTTGTTTATGCTTGGCGGTCAGTTTGCTTAATTTGGTTGACAAATGGATTCGCAATTTCATTTGGTCCGGTGATGTTAACAAGCGTAGGTTCTTGTTGCTTGGCACAAGGTTTGCAGCCCCACTTTGGAAGGAGGTCCGGGTATAAGATCCATTCGTTCAATTAATGACGCATCCATGGTGAAGCTTTGTTGGAATCTTTTCCAATCGAACAACGATGGGCTCGGCTTCTTCGAGCTAGAACTTGCGAGGAATAGGAGGTTTATATCTTATCATATCAACTCTTCTCTTTGGTATGCATCAAGGCTAATATCTCTTTAGTTCAAGACAATATCTCTTGGCGGCTTGCCCTAGAAGGATATTTTTTCTCGATCGACAACCGGCTGCGGCGGTGGTTGACTTGTTGCAGATTCTCTCAGACCGCATGATCAGCCCGAGCCAAAGTTGGTCACTTCATCGCCATGGTCGATGGCATATTCCTCCTTTGCTTACAGCGTTCCGGCTCTGGTTCATGCCAGATTAAGGAGGTCCCTATTCCTCTTTTTGATGCGCAGGATGCCTTGATTTGGAGAACAACGGTCTCTGGCGAGCTCTCCTTTAAAGATGCCTATCTCCATCTTAATCCCATCGCCAAACCACTCCTTGGTGCAAGGTGATTTGGAACAAGGCTATTCCTCCTTCTAGATCTCTTTTGCTTTGGAGAATCTTGCATAATCGTCTTCCCATCGATGACAACCTATGGAGTAGGGGTTGTGTTCTGATTTGATCTGTTCCACTGTGTGGAAAAGTGCTGAAACTTCTACTCATTTGTTTTGTGATTGCCCCTTCATCCATCGCCTTTGGTTACGGCTTAGCTCGCTATAAATTTCCACATCGACACCTCTAGCATCCAGAGTATCCTGAGTCTTTGTGATAGAAGGTTGTCCCCTATTGTCGGGGATGTGGTTATTGCATTGTCATCAATGTTATCTACACCACTTGGCAATGCCGTAACAAAATCAGATTTGATAATGTGTTCACTCCTCTTCAGGTGCGAAGAACTTGATTTCTGCTAGTGTAGCTCTCACAGTAACTCTAGCCTCAACTCGGCCTCCCCCTCATGAGTGATTTTGTTATCTTGAAATTTTCTCTGCTAATCAGAAGCCCCTAAGGCCCCCAAAGCATCATTGAAGTTCGTTGGTGGCCTCCTCGCAATTGGATCAAATGTAATACGGATGGAGCGGCTCGGGTGCTCTGGGTCGCCTGCTGTGGTGGCATTTTCAGAGATAGTAGTGTCGCCGCTTTGGGCTGTTTTGGTCTTAACCTTGGAATTACTTTTGCTATGCATGCCGAGCTCATTGGTGCGATGGTGGCCATTGAGATTGCTTAGGAGAGAGGTGGCACAATTTTTGGTGGAATGTGACTCCATGCTTGTGGTTTTGGCTTTTAAATCATTAGTCTTGCTCCTTGGCACCTTAGAGTTAGGTGGAAAAATTGTATTGAGTTGACTAAAAATATGCATTTTGTAATTTCTCATATTTATCGTGAGGAAACTTTTTGTGCGAGATAGGCTTGCATCTCACGCCTTACGATTCTGAGGTTTTAGTTGGTGGGATGTCATCCCTCCTTGTATCAGGGATGACTTTTCTAGGAACAGAGTTGGGCTTCCCAACTTTCGATTCAAATGATGTTTTTGCAGGGGTTTTGGTTTATGTCCCCCCTTGCTTTTGTTCTGTTTTTCCTCTTTTTAATACATATTCATTGGTATGCTGCAGTTGATTGGTGGTAGCTGAGGTGCCAACTTTGTTGGGATGTCAGTTTTCCACAGTGATGCCTCTGCATATCAATTTTTGCTAAAAAAAAAAATTAGAGGGTAATCATGAGAGAGGAAAGATTAGATGGGTTAGACTTGTTGATTGGGTTAGTATTTTACTGTAAAATCTAGGTGTCGCTTATTTGTGGTTTTATAAAAGATAAATTCATTTAAAATGGTTTTCTTTAATTAATTATTGTTTAAGAGATATTTAAGGGAGAAAGGACCATGATGCCCTTCCCTCCACCGCCTTAAATATCACGATCAGCCGCCTCAAATCCTCACTTTCTATTTTCTTCTTTCTTCTTCTCCAAGTTTCCTCCTCTTCTCCCAACTTCCATTGAAGAAACTTGAGTTTCATTGAGTTTTTGAACAGACCTTCTTCATCAACCTTGTTCCTTATCATCTCCTCGACCTATTTCATCATCTCAACCATCATTTGAGGTATGAAAAACAGAATTTTATTTCCTTTCATGTTACTGTTAGCGCCACTTCTTCTCTTCATTTTAGCTAGTTTTTATGCTTTCAACTCATGTCATATTGATAGGTTTTCTTTTTCATGACATTACCTACCTTTCTAACCATTTATTTGAGCTTGAAAAACAAATTGTTTCCTCTATTTTCTATAGTAGGTTAATAGCCCAAAACCCTCCCTACTTGGCTTGTTTTGATTTCTTGTTCTAGTTTGTTATATGTTGCTTCTTGTTGTTGTTTGTTGTTGACTTAATTGTTGTAGCATCATATAACCTTTTTCCTGAGCCTTTGATTTAAAAACCCTAATCTTGAGTAAGAGGGAAAATATGTTTAATCTTGCTAGAATCATGCATGAGATATGTGATTATGTGTTTAATATGATTTTAGGACTCATTAGGATTAAGTTGCATGATTAGTTTAATGTTAGATAAGTTTTTGTGCAAAAATGGATTTTTGAGGGACCACGAAATTGATTTTTTTTTTGAGTTTTAAATTTTAACATAATTGGCTATGGTCTTATTTTAATTGCTGGACCATGATGAAAATATTTTTAAGAAATATAAACTTAGATTTTGATTAATTTGTGCTTAATGTATTACTTGATTTTAAGCTTGAATTAGTACTTAGGAAAAATGGCTTTGTCTGATGATGTATGAAGGAAGTCTTTAATAAAATTTTAGAGAAAAGGAATTATTTTGTAATGTTTGAATTCTGGTTGTATTTGTTTAAGTTCTTGAGTTTTAATGTTTACTTGGGTTGTAGTTAAGATTGGGATAATGAGAGATAAGTGATATTAGAAACCCATAGATAGAACTAAGTTGTGTTTGTATTAGGAAGTGTGATTTTAGAGATCGTGCGGCAAGGAAATCGGGGTGTCTGCAGATCACGAAACCGAGGTCGACTAAGAGCCGTGACGTGTCGAGATCGAGTGAGAGAAGTCGTTGTCGAGCCTGCTTTGAAGACAGCCGTGTTGAGGTCGTTGTCGAGCAGTGTTTGCCGAGACAAACGGTAAGGGCAACTCTTAGACATTATTAAGGCTTTATTTTATATGTTTATGCGTAAGGGCACTTCTAAACATTCTAGGACTCTGTTTTTATGTTATTGTGTAAGGATAATCTTTAGAGATGCTTAAATGATTGAGTTTTTGCATGTATTTAATATGAGATTGAATATATGTTGTGAATTGTGTATTGCCTGTTGAATTGCGTTTTCTTCATGCAGATTGTTTTATTGCTTAAATGATTGAATTGCGTTTTCTTCATGTTAAGCATGCTCTCTTTATTTGATATGTGATCAAGTAATTTTATGTGCCAACTCCTTGATCAAGTAGCTAATCATCGAGTGAGAGAGCTAGGCGAGTCGTATGACGTTGAGCCGCGTGACCGGATAACTAAAGTGCTAGGTCCCACTTTTGTTTACGGAGATTGACTAGCGTCGCATTATCGATTTGGGGTTGGACTCGCCGATTAATGTATGGTATCGGTTTGGGGTTGGACCACCGCTACCTATTGCGTCGGTTGGGGATGGACGGTGGCGATATTAGGAATAAGAGTCGAGTCTAGAGTGAGATGGTTGAGTCACGTTTGGTGAATGATATCTGATGTTGTCTCGCTTATTTCTTTGTGCCTTGTTTATCTTGATTTGTGGAGAAGTTGACCACTTTCCCGTGGTGCCTTCAATTCATGATGGTTACCCAGGCGATGTCGAGGGCGCAGGAACTTCGGCACAGATGATGGCGAGAGGGCGTCGGCGAGGATCCGGCGGCGACCTCTATTTGTCGTGGATTGGCTTTGTTTATGTTATGTTTCTTGGGGTATTTGTAATATGACTTTTTGTGTCTGATGGTTTGTGACCGATTTGGGACGGGTGATGTTTTGGTTATTTTGAGCACAGGTAGGCTGGTGGTTTCACTTTTGGAGCGACCCCTGCGTGGGTGTCTGCTTAAGTACCCCAGGGTATGATTGCTTCCTTGAAGGTCGACATACCTTAGGTGTATTTTCTTTGTACATTACTACTCTGTCTTTTTGTATGCACTATCATTCCGAGTCGTATATATATATATATATATATATATATATATATATATATATATATTATGCATGTATGTTTACTTAGGATTTAAGTCTTGTGTCTTAGTTGCACCATGTTTCGAAAAGCTTTAATTACTCTGATGTGCACGAGCTGGTTTTATAAAAAAAAAATATATATATATATATATATATATATATACCGTACTTTTCAAAAAGGCACAAGAGTATCGTTTTAAAACACATCGCATACCGGGTTAGTTGAGCTCGGTAACTTGAGCTCGGTAGCGGTCCGGAAACGGGTCGTTACAATGTTGGTATCAGAGCAGTTCGATTCTGACCGAGCTGTGCATAGGATATTTGGACTGGTCACTGTGTCGGGATATATATGTGTTGGGTACCTAATTTTACTATGTTGATTGCTGTTTGATTAAGTGAAGCACTTATTGCTTGAAAAATTGTCTGAACAGTTTCTTGATTGAAGCAGTGTGTTTTAACACATCCTTGTGGTGAGATTCTGACAGGTTTTGAACTTTGTGGTTTGTGGAATCTAATGCTGCAGTTGATTGGTGGTAGCTGAGGTGCCAACTTTGTTGGGATGTCAGTTTTCCACAGTAATGCCTCTGCATATCAATTTTTGCTAAAAAAAAAAATCTAATGCCACCTCGTAGGGATACGACGGCTGTACCTGGGAACGTCGACATGGAACGAGCGATTCAAGCTATGACCGAGATGGCGGCGGGCATGGCTCAAAGAATCACCGCCGCAGAACTCAACGATAACGCGATGGCTCAACAGACGGCAGCGTTAACCCAGCAAAACTTGCAGCAACAGCAACGAGCAGAGCGAAATGCTGAAGCGAGAGGATTGGCAGACTTTAGGAAGCATGACCCACCGAAGTTCTACGGTGAGCCAAATCCAGATAAAGCTGATCTTTGGATGCAAGAGATCGAGAAGATCTTCGAGGCACTCCATTGCCCGAACAACGTGAAGGTAGACTATGCCACCTACTTACTGCTAGGAGACGCAGAGTATTGGTGGAAAGGAGTGAAGCAGGCACTGATAGCGGAACGTCGAGAGATGACCTGGGAGCTTTTCCGTGAAAGGTTCTTGGACAAGTACTTTCCAGATACTGCACGAGCCGAGAAGGAGCAAGAGTTTCTTCAATTGCAGCAAGGCAGCTCGACAGTGTCCGAGTATGCAGCCAAGTTTGAGTCACTGGCGAGGTACTTCAGTCCATTTAGTGACCGAGCTGACCAAAGATGGTTAAGTGAGAGATTCCAACGAGGATTAAGATTTGACATTCAGAAGTCGGTGGTGTCATTGAGGATCAGGAATCTACAGGAGTTGATAGATCGCTGTGTCGAGGTAGAAGGAGTAAGAAGCCACAAGAAGAAGACTGGCCCAGGTGGACCAATGAGACCTCAGGGCCTGGGACAGAGATTTGCACAGAAAGGAAAGCAACTTAAGAAGCCTTACAGCCGACCTCAGGGGAACAACAACAATAGAGGATGCGATCGTCCAGATGACCCAGGGAGCGAGGAGTGGAGGTCGACGGTGTCGAGGTGACTTGTTTCGATTGTGGAAAGACGGGACATTATGCGAATAACTGTACTCAGAAGGAGGATGTGTGCTACAACTGTAGGAAGCCAGGGCATTTTGCCAAGGATTGTCCCACACCTAAAGCTGAACCGGCAATGCATGCGGCGAAGGCAAAAGGGAAGCGTCAGGTAGCTAAAGGCAGAGTCTTCTGCATGAGCGGCGAGGAAGCAGAGCAAGCTGATGATCTTATCCAAGGCGAATGTGAGATAGAGGGTAAACCCTTATCCGTTCTCTTTGATTCGGGTGCAACCCATTCCTTTATTTCTTCTGATTGTGTGAACCATTTGAATCTGACTGTGACTGCTTTACCGTTCAAATTGGTAGTTACGACCCCAGCTGCTAAAACCTTAGTTACCAACACTGCATGTCTTAATTGTGTATTGGTTATTCAGAGTAGAAAGTTTGTGGTCAATTTGGTTTGTTTGCCTCTTAAGGGCTTAGATGTCATCCTCGGGATGGATTGGTTGTCATACCACCATGTCCTCTTGGACTGTGCCCGTAAAACTGTAATTTTTCCAGACCTTGGAGTTTCCAATTATCTTTCTACTGAACGTATTGGAGTTTCTTTGAAAGAAGGAACTAGGGAATACATGTATCTGGCTAGTTCAGAAGTTTCCCAGCAGATCGAAGTGAAGAATGTTCCAGTGGTGTGTGACTTTGAGGACGTTTTTCCCGAAGACGTGCCAGGGTTACCACCAGTACGAGAGGTCGAGTTTTCCATCGACCTGATTCCAGGGACAGGACCTATTTCAATAGCGCCCTACAGGATGTCTCCAGCCGAGATGAAGGAACTGAAGTCCCAGATTGAGCATTTGGAGTCAAAGCAATTCATACGACCGAGCGTGTCACCGTGGGGAGCTCCAGTGTTGTTGGTCAAGAAGAAGGATGGACGATCCAGACTGTGCGTGGACTATCGTCAACTCAACAAAGTTACTGTGAAGAACCGGTATCCGTTACCGCGTATTGACGATCTGATGGATCAATTACGTGGAGCTGCAATATTTTCCAAGATAGACTTAAAGTCAGGCTACCATCAGATTCGAGTGAAGGAGGAAGATGTCTCCAAAACAGCTTTCAGGACCAGATACGGTCATTACGAGTACTTAGTGATGTCGTTTGGAGTGACGAATGCGCCAGCTGTGTTTATGGACTACATGAATAGGATTTTCCATTCGTTTTTGGATCAGTTTGTAGTAGTGTTCATCGACGACATATTGATCTACTCGAAGAGCAGAGAAGAGCACGAAGAACATTTACGCCTAGTATTGCAGATATTGCGTGAGAAGCAACTGTATGCGAACTCGTCCAAATGTGAATTCTGGCTTGAGGAGGTGAACTTTCTCGGGCATGTCATTACTAAAAGCGGAATAGCAGTGGATCCAGCGAAGGTCGAGGCTGTCTTGGCGTGGGAACAGCCGAGGACGGTTACCGAGATCAGGAGTTTTGTTGGCTTAGCAGGCTATTATCGAAGATTCATTGAAGGTTTTTCGAAGATTGTCGCGCCTCTTACACGACTTACGAGGAAGAATCAACCTTTTGCTTGGACTGAGGAGTGTGAATCCAGTTTTCAAAGACTGAAGGAGCTTTTGACAACAGCGCCTGTGTTGATTTTGCCTCAACCCGAAGAGCCTTATGAGGTTTATTGCGATGCGTCACACCAGGGATTGGGATGCGTGCTGATGCAACACCGGAGAGTGGTAGCGTATGCTTCAAGACAGCTTAAGATTCACGAGAGGAACTACCCTACTCACGATTTGGAGCTGGCAGCGGTGGTTTTTGGCGTCAAGATATGGAGGCACTATCTTTACGGGAGCACTCTCATCGCTTTCGGCGATCACAAGAGCTTGAAGTACTGCTCGATCAGAAAGAGCTCAACATGCGTCAGCGAAGATGGACAGAATTTCTCAAGGACTACGACTTTACGTTGGAATATCATCCAGGAAAGGCTAATATAGTAGCAGATGCGTTGAGTAGGAAGAGCGTTTTAGCTTCAGCAATGATGATCAAGGAGTTGGAGATGCTCGAGAAGTTCCAAGACTTGAAGTTGAATGTGGAAGTTTCACCGGGGAAGCTGAGATTTGGTATGCTTACCATTTCTAACAGATTGTTGGACGAGATCCGAGACCAGTAGGTTCATGACAAACTTCTGCAAGAGAAGATACAGTTGATAGCGCAAGGGAAAGCGACAGAATTCCAAGTCGGAACGGACAACATTTTAAGGTGCAATGGCCGAGTGTGTGTACCTAACGTGGCGGAGCTGAGAAAGTTAATACTTGACGAAGCGCATAAGAGCAATTTTAGTATTCATCCAGGAGTTACGAAGATGTATCAAGACTTGAAGAAGCATTTTTGGTGGTCCGGAATGAAGAAGCAAGTGGTCGAGCACGTAGCCGTGTTTAACGTGTCGTAAAGCGAAGGTGGAGCACCAACGACCGCGGGAATGCCACAATCGCTTGACGCATGCATGAAATGGGATAGTATATCCATGGATTTCGCTGTAGGTTTACCGAAGACGCAAGAAGAAGAATGATTCGATTTGGGTGATGCGTCGACCGATTGACCAACCGCCATTCTTCTTGCCGGTGAGGTCGACATACAACGTGGAAAAGCTGACCGAGATCTACGTCGCGGAGATAGTGCGACTACATGGTATACCCTCTTCGATCGTGTCGGACCGAGATCCGAAGTTCACGTCTCATTTTTGGAGGGAATTGCAAGAAGCAATGGGAACCGAGCTCAAGCTTAGCTCGGCATATCATCCTCAAACTGACGGTCAGACTGAGAGAACGATTCAATCGCTTGAAGATTTGTTGCGAGCATGTACATTAGATCACTGAGGAAGTTGGGACAATGTCTTACGATTGGTGGAGTTCACTTATAATAATAGTTTCCTTGCGAGTATTGGAATGGCACCTTTTGAAGCACTGTATGGACGAAAGTGTCAGACGCCTCTTTGTTGGTACCAGAATGGCGAGAGTTCTGTTGTGGGACCAGATATGATCCAGCAAACTACTGAGAAGATCCGTTTGATCAGAGATAGGATGCGAACGTCTCAGAGTCGACAGAAGAGTTATGCCGACCAAGGACGTCGACCGTTAGAGTTCGAAGAAGGAGATCATGTATTTCTTCGAGTTACCCCCACTACTGGAGTTGGTCGAGCGATCAAATCCAAGAAACTTACCCCTAAATTTATTGGACCTTATCAGATTCTTCGTCGTATTGGTCCAGTGGCATATCAGATTGCCTTGCCACCCTTCTTGTCGAACATACATGACGTCTTCCACGTCTCACAGTTACGAAAGTATATTTCCGACCCCTCTCATGTTATCGAACCAGATGTGATTCAACTGAAGGACGACCTATCTTTCGAAGCATCACCAGCAAGGATCGTTGATCGGAAAGTCAGATTGTCGCGGAACAAATAGATCCAACTTGTCAAAGTTGTGTGGGATCAAAAGACCGGAGAAGCGACTTGGGAGCTGGAAGAGAAGATGAAGACTCAGTACCCTGAACGTTTTCACGGTAAGTAACTTATTTGCAATTTCGAGGACGAAATTTTTTTTAGAGGGAGAGATTGTAACACCTGAGGACGAGATCGACCTCGTACTAGGACCTCGTACCGAGACCTCGTGTCGAGACTCCGTGGTCATATGTCGAGCTGATGAGGTCGCGTACCGAGCTGAGGAGACCGCGTGCACAAGTACCCTGATTGACATCGTGTCGAGATGATAACACTCGTATTTTTACGAATATTATTTAGCGTTAATTAGTATATTTTATCGTAATTATGTTTTATTAAAGTAATTACTTGTTTCCTAAGAAAGTGATTTAATTAAGTCAAGAGCTAAAATAAATTGAGAATTAATATTTTAATATTAATTCATGGTTTGAATGTTGTCGAAATATTCTATTGAAATTTCGTCGCGTTTGAATCATAGGGTAGTTTTTATCATGAATAAAATTTAAAATGAGCCCCGATTTCGATGAAAATCGAGTCGTAACTTGTTTTTAATATTTTTAAGTGATTTGTATTGTTTCTATATTTATAAATTGATATTATCACACGGAGAATTAATTTTTCGTAAATTAATTTTCCGGGATTTTCCGGCGAGAAATTAATCGGTTTTACGGTTTTTCGTCGCCGTGTTTTTAGATTTTAAGTCTATAGATTAGAGGGTAATCATGAGAGAGGAAAGATTAGATGGGTTAGACTTGTTGATTGGGTTAGTATTTTACTGTAAAATCTAGGTGTCGCTTATTTGTGGTTTTATAAAAGATAAATTCATTTAAAATGGTTTTCTTTAATTAATTATTGTTTAAGAGATATTTAAGGGAGAAAGGACCATGATGCCCTTCCCTCCACCGCCTTAAATATCACGATCAGCCGCCTCAAATCCTCACTTTCTATTTTCTTCTTTCTTCTTCTCCAAGTTTCCTCCTCTTCTCCAAACTTCCATTGAAGAAACTTGAGTTTCATTGAGTTTTTGAACAGACCTTCTTCATCAACCTTGTTCCTTATCATCTCCTCGACCTATATCATCATCTCAACCATCATTTGAGGTATGAAAAACAGAATTTTATTTCCTTTCATGTTACTGTTAGCGCCACTTCTTCTCTTCATTTTAGCTAGTTTTTATGCTTTCAACTCATGTCATATTGATAGGTTTTCTTTTTCATGACATTACCTACCTTTCTAACCATTTATTTGAGCTTGAAAAACAAATTATTATTTTTTTAGCAAAAATTGATATGCAGAGGCATCACTGTGGAAAACTGACATCCCAACAAAGTTGGCACCTCAGCTACCACCAATCAACTGCAGCATACCAATGAATATGTATTAAAAAGAGGAAAAACAGAACAAAAGCAAGTGGGGACATAAACCAAAACCCCTGCAAAAACATCATTTGAATCGAAAGTTGGGAAGCCCAACTCTGTTCCTAGAAAAGTCATCCCTGATACAAGGAGGGATGACATCCCACCAA
Organism: Calophaca sinica; assembly: GCA_037113605.1. Taxonomy (NCBI): domain Eukaryota; kingdom Viridiplantae; phylum Streptophyta; class Magnoliopsida; order Fabales; family Fabaceae; genus Calophaca; species Calophaca sinica. The sequence goes on along the minus strand of CM073736.1, from coordinate 127,290,616 downwards.
CTAAAACAAATTGTTTCCTCTGTTTTCTACAGTAGGTTAATAGCCCAAAACCCTCCCTACTTGGCTTGTTTTGATTTCTTGTTCTAGTTTGTTATATGTTGCTTCTTGTTGTTGTTTGTTGTTGACTTAATTGTTGTAGCATCATATAACCTTTTTCCTGAGCCTTTGATTTAAAAACCCTAATCTTGAGTAAGAGGGAAAATATGTTTAATCTTGCTAGAATCATGCATGAGATATGTGATTATGTGTTTAATATGATTTTAGGACTCATTAGGATTAAGTTGCATGATTAGTTTAATGTTAGATAAGTTTTTGTGCAAAAATGGATTTTTGAGGGACTCTGAAATTGATTTTTTTGAGTTTTAAATTTTAACATAATTGGCTATGGTCTTATTTTAATTGCTGGACCATGATGAAAATATTTTTAAGAAATATAAACTTAGATTTTGATTAATTTGTGCTTAATGTATTACTTGATTTTAAGCTTGAATTAGTACTTAGGAAAAATGGCTTTGTCTGATGATGTATGAAGGAAGTCTTTAATAAAATTTTAGAGAAAAGGAATTATTTTGTAATGTTTGAATTCTGGTTGTATTTGTTTAAGTTCTTGAGTTTTAATGTTTACTTGGGTTGTAGTTAAGATTGGGATAATGAGAGATAAGTGATATTAGAAACCCATAGATAGAACTAAGTTGTGTTTGTATTAGGAAGTGTGATTTCCGAGATCGTGCGGCAAGGAAATTGTAACACCTGAGACGAGATCGACCTCGTGTCGAGACCTCGTGTCGAGACCCCGTGTCGAGACCCGTGCCGAGCTGAGGACGTCGTATGTCGAGCTGAGGAGACCGCGTGCACAAGTACCCTGATCGACATCGTGTCGAGATGATAACACTCGTATTTTTACGAACGTTATTTAGCGTTAATTAGTATATTTTGTTGTAATTATGCTTTAACAAAGCAATTACTTGTTCCTTAGAAAGTGATTTAATTAAATCAAGAGCTAAAATAAATGAGAGTTAATATCTTAATATTAACTTATGGTTTGAGTGCTGTCGAGATGTTCTATTAAATTTAAATCGCGTTCAAATCGCTTGATAAAATTTAAATTGAGCAGAGTTCGATGAAAATCGAGTCGTAACCTGTTTTATATTTTTAAGTGAATTATATTGTTTCTTATACCTATACATTGATATTATCGTCGCCGTGTTTCTAGACCTTAAGCCTATGGATTAGAGGGTAATCATGAGAGAGGAGAGATTAGATGGGTAGAATGATTGATGGGATTGGCATCTCATAAGAATAGTTATCTGTCATTTATTTGTGTTTTTTTTTTAAGAAAAATTCATTTAAATGGTTTTCTTTACCAGCTGTATATCACGATCAGCTCCCTCAAAACCCTCACTTTCTCTTTTCTTCTTTCTTTTTCTCTAAGTTTCAACTTCCTCTCCAGACTTCCATAGAAAGACTTTGGGTTCCACTGAGCTTTTGCACAAACCTTCTTCATCAATCTTGTTCCTCATCATCTCCTCTACCTATATCATCATCTCGATCATCATCTGAGGTATAAAAAAAAAAGAGTTTTCTCTCCCTTCATGCTACTGCTCAACGCCACTTCTTACCTCCATTTTAGCTAGTCTTTATACTTCTAGATCATGTCATATTGATAGGCTTTCTTCTTCATGACATTACCTACCTTTCTAACCATTTATTTGAGCTTGTAAAACAAATTGCTTTCTCTGTTTTCTGCAATAGGCAGTGCCCAAAACCCTCCCTACTTGGCTTGCTTTGATCTCTTGTTCTATGTTGTTGTATGTTGCTTCTTGTTGTTGTTGTTGTTGATTTATTTGTTGTAGCATCACATAACCTTTTTCCTGAGCCTTAGATTAAAAACCCTAACCTTGAGTAACAGGGAAAATATGTTTAATCTTGCTTGAATCATGCATGAGGTATGTGATTATGTGTTTAATATGATTTTAGGACTTATTAGGATTAAGTTGCATGATTAGTTTGGTGTTAAATTAATTTTTGTGCAAAAATGGATTTTGAGGGATCATAAAGGTATGTAGAAAATTGATTTCTTTTATGATTTAAATTTTAACATAATTGGTTATGGTCTTATTTTAATTGTTGGACCATGATGAAAATATTTTTCAGAAAACATAAACTTAGATTTTGATTAATTTGTGCTTAATATGTTACTTGATTTTAAGCTTGAATTAATACTTAGGAAAAATGACCTTGTGCAGTGATATGTATGAAAGAAGTTTTTAATAAAATTTTAGAGAAAAGGAATTAATTTGTAATGCTTAAATTCTTATTGTATCTGTTTAAGTTCTTGAGTTTTGATGTTTACTTGGGTTGTAGTTAAGATTGGGATGTGAGAGCAAAGTGCTATTAGAAACCCATAGATGGTACTAAGTTATGCTTGTATTAGGAAGTGTGATTCCCGAGATCGTGCGGCACGGAACCGAGGTCGTTTGAGAACTGTACGTGTCAAGGTCGTTTGCGAACTGTACGTGTCGAGGTCGTTTGCAAACCGTACGTGTCGAAGTCGTTGTCGAGCTCGTTTGAGGACAGCACGTAGACGAGTAGCTTGGAGTTCGGTAAGGGCAACTTCTAAATATGCTTAGGTTTTATTTTTAGTATTTAAATGCTTTATTTAAATACGAAGAAGTCTGAGAACTCTACGGGTTCGAAGTTAGGGTCTTCGAACCCCTTCGTTTATTTTATTGTCGTGCAGTCGAACATATTCCGAGTCATTCGTGGGTGAAAACTTTGTGGTTGGTCTGCTGAACCCAACCCCCCACACTTGTATGTCCCTCCGTGTTATTTCCATCGAGTTGCAGAGGGATGGATTCCTTGATTTACGTGTCAAGCATGTGATGATTGAGTTATGCATGTATTTCATATGAGATTGAATATATGTTGCGAATTGTGTATTGCTTAAATGATTGAATTGCGTTTCTTCATGTTAAGCCTGCTCTTTTATTTGACATGCGGTTGAATATCTTGCGTATAACTCTTTGAATATCGTATGCGGCGAATTGTTCATTGAGTGAGAGAGCTTAGCGAGTCGTTGGCGTTTGAAGTTGCGACCCAGATAGCGGAGAGGGTGCTAGGTCCCCTTTTCCGTTTATGGGGACTTCTAAGCATTGCCACGCTTACGGGACCCGAGTCGACCGCCCTAGGGAGAGCGAGGATCCCAAGGCTTCTACCGACTTTCCAAAGATACGCATTTACTGCGGTGCATTCCGGAACAAAATGTCGAGTCTAGAGTGAGATGGTTGAGTCACAATTGATGAATGATATACATTGTTGTTTGTTTATTTCTTTATGCCTTGATTATCTTGATTCGTTGAGAAGTTGACCCTTTCCGTGGTGCCTTCAATCCATGATGGTTACCCAGGCGATGGCGAGGGCGAGGAACTCGACAACGAGGAGATGGCGAGAGGACCTCGTTGAGGATCCAGGCGACGACCTCTATTTGTCGTGATTGCTTATGGCGTAGTATGTCCTTGGTGTACCGTGGTCGTGACTGGTGTGGGCAGGTGTTTTTTTGAAGTACATGGTAGGCGGTGGTTTACTTTTAGCGACCCACTGCGTGGGTGTCTGCCGGAAGTACCCCCAGGGTATGATTGCTCTCTTGAAGTCGTCATACCTTAGGTGTATTTTCTTTGTACATTATTACTCTGTCTTTTTGTATGCACTTTTTACATCTTGTATATATAAGTATGTACTTGTTATACCTGCGTGTTGTTATTTAGGACTTAAGTCTTGTGTCTTAGTTGCACCATGTTTCGAAAAGCTGTAATTACTCTGATGTGCACGAGCTGGTCTTATAAAAAAAAAATATAATAATAGACCGTACTTTTCTAAAGGGCACAAGAGTATCGTTTTAAAACACATCGCATACAGGGTAACTTGAGCTCGGTGTGTTGAGCTCGGTAACATGAGCTCGGTGTGTTGAGCTCGGTATGTTGAGCTCGGTAGCGGTCCGGAAACGGGTCGTTACAATGTTGGTATCGAGGCTTGATTCGGTTCGGCCAGGGCTATGCATAGGAAATTGGGTAGTCAGCTGCGTCGGGATATGTGTGTCGAGTACATAGTCGTACTATATTGATTGCTGTTTGATTAAGTGAAGCACTTATTGCTTGAAAAATTGTTTGAATTGTTTCTTGATTGAAGCAGCGTGTCTTAACACATCCTTGTTGTGAAATCAGCGAGGTTTTGAACCTTGTGGAATCTAATGCCACCTCGTAGGGATCTGACAATTTGTATCACGAGCGTCGACATGGAGCGAGCAATTCAAGCTATGACCAATATGGCGTGCCATGGCTCAAGAATCAGCTTGCAACTCAACAGGCTAACGTGATGGCTCAACCAGGCGGCGTTAACTCCAAAGCAAAACTTGCAAAGAACAACAGAGAGCAGAGCGAGTCTTGAGGCGAGAGGATTAGCGGACTTTAGGAAGCATGAACCAGAAGTTCTATGGTGAGCCAAACCCAGATAAAGGCGATCTTTGGATGCAAGAGATCGAGAAGATCTTCGAGGCACTCCATTGCGGGACAACGTGAAGGTAGATTACGCCACCTACTTCTTTGCTAGGAGACGCAGAGTATTGGTGGAAAGGAGTGAAGCAGACATCGGCGAGCGTCGAGAGATGACTTGGGAGCTTTTCCGTGAAAGGTTCTTGGACAAGTACTTCCCAGATCTTGCACGGTGAAGGAGCAAGAGTTTCTTCAACTACAACAAGGCTGACTCGGCGGTGTCCGAGTATGCGACCAAGTTTGAGTCCTGGCGAGGTATTTCAGTCCATTTCGTGACCAAGGTTGACCAAAGATGGTTAAGTGAGAGGTTCCAACGAGGATTAAGATTTGACATTCGAAGTCGATGGTATCATTGAGGATCGAAACCTCAAGAGTTGATTGATCGTGTTGAGATAGAAGGAGTAAGAAGCCACAAGAAGAAGATTGGCCCAGGTGGACCGATGAGACCCAGTGCGGGGCGAAGTTTACCTGAAGGAAACAAGCTGCGAAGAAGCCTTCTGGCCGACCTCGGGGAAGAATAACAATAGATAGAGGGCGATGTCGTCCGATGACCTAGGGAGCGAGGAGCGGAGGTCAGACCGGTGTCGAGGTGACTTGCTATCGTTGTGGAAGGCCAGGACATTATGCGAGTGACTGCACTCAGAAGGAGAATATGTGTTTCAACTATAAGAAGCCAGGGCATTTTGCCAAGGATTGTCCCACACCTAAAGCTGAACCAAAGAATGCTTGCGGCAAAGGCCAAAGGAAAGCGTCAGGTAGCTAAAGGCGAGTCTTACGCATGGCGGCGAGGAAGCGAAGCGGTGATGATCTTATTCAAGGTGAATGTGAGATTGAGGGTAAATCCTTATCCGTCCTCTTTGATTCGGGTGCAACCCATTCTTTTATTTCCTCTGATTGTGTGAACCATTTGAACTTGACTGTGACTGCTTTACCGTTCAAATTGGTAGTTACAACCCCAGCTGCTAAAACCTTAGTCACAAACACTGCATGTCTTAATTGTGTAGTGGTTATTCGAGTAGAAAGTTTGTGGTCAATTTGGTTTGTTTGCCTCTTAAGGGCTTAGATGTCATCCTCGGGATGGATTGGTTGTCACACCACCATGTCCTCTTGGACTGTGCCCGTAAAACTGTAATTTTCCCAGATCTTGGAGTCTCTAATTATCTTTCTTCTGAATGTATTGGAGTTTCTTTGCAAGATAGAACTAGGGAATACATGTATCTAGCTAGTTCAGAAGTTTTCCAGCAGATTGAAGTGAAGAATGTACTAGTGGTGTGTGACTTTGTGGACGTTTTTCCCGAAGACGTGCCAGGGTTACCACCAGTGCGAGAGGTCGAGTTCTCCATCGAGTTGATTCCAGGAACAGGACCGATTTCCAAAGCACCATACAGGATGTCTCCTGCCGAGATGAGAAGCGAAGTCCCGGATCGAGCATTTGGAGTCAAAGCAATTAATCTGACCGGCGTGTCGCAGTGGGAGCTCGGTGTTGTTGGTTAAGAAGAAGGATGGACGATCAAGGCGTGCGTGGACTACCGCGAGCTCACCAGAGTTAGGGTGAAGAACCGGTATCCGTTACCCCGTATTGACGACTTGATGGATCAACTTCGTGGAGCGGCGATGTTTTCCAAGATAGACTTGAAGTCAGGCTACCATCAGATACGAGTAAAGGAAGAGGATATTCCCAGCGACTTCGAGGACTAGGTATGGTCACTACGAGTATTTGGTGATGCCGTTTGGAGTGACAAATGCGCTCTTGTGTTTATGGACTACATGAGCAGGATTTTCCATTCGTTTTGGATCGGTTTGTAGTAGTGTTCATCGGCGACATATTGATCTACTCGAAGCGAGAGAAAACCTGAAGTACACTTGCGCCAAGTATTGCGGATATTACGAGAGAAGCAACTCTATGCCAACCTTTGAAGTGTGAATTTTGGCTTGAAGAGGTGAACTTTCTTGGGCATGTGATTTCCAGGAGAAGGGATAATTTGTGGATCCAACTAAGATTGAAGGCTGTAAGCGTGGGAACAGTAGAAAGCGATCAGCGACATCGGGAGTTTTGTTGGCTTAGCGGGCTATTATCGAAGATTCATTGAAGGTTTCTCGAAGATTGTCGCGCCTCTTTACGACTCACGAGGAAGGATCAGCCTTTTGCTTGGACTGAGGAGTGCGAATCCAGTTTTCAAAGACTGAAGGAGCTCTTGACAACAGCGCCTGTGTTGATTTTGCCTCAACCAGAAGAGCTTTACGAGGGTTATTGCGATGCGTCACACCAGGGATTGGGATGCGTCTTTGATGCAACAGGAAGGTGGTAGCGTATGCTTCAAGCGACTTAAGATTCACGAGAGGAACTACCCTACTCACGATTTGGAGTAGCGGCGGTGGTTTTTGTGCTAAAGATATGGAGGCACTACCTTTATGGGAGAACTCTCAACATTTTCGGCGATCACAAGAGCTTGAAATACTGTTCGATCGAGAAAGAGCTCAACATGCGTCGGCAAGATGGGCGAAATTTCTCAAGGACTACGACTTTACGTTGGAATACCATCCGGTAAGGCTAACGTAGTAGCAGATGCATTGAGCAGAAAGAGCGTTTTAGCCTCAAAGAATGATGATCAAGGAGTTGGAGATGCTCGAGAAGTTAGAGACTTGAAGTTGAGTGTGGAAGTTTCACCGGGAAGGCGAGATTTGGTATGCTTACCATTTCAAGCAGATTGTTGGATGAGATCGAGAGACCAGCGAGGTTCATGGCGAGCTTACGCAAGAAAAGATCTGATTGATGGCGCAAGAAGGCGACAGAGTTCAAAGTCGGGCGGACAACATTTTAAGGTGCAATGGCCGAGTATGTGTACCTAACGTGGCGGTGAGGAAGTTATCTTGGACGAAGTGCATAAGAGCAATTTTAGTATTCATCCAGGGAGTTACGAAGATGTATCAAGACTTGAAGAAGCATTTTTGGTGGTCGGAATGAAGAAGCAAGTGGTCGAGCACGTAGCCGTGTTTAACGTGTCGGCGAAGGTGGAGCACCAGCGACCAGCGGGAATGCTCTGATCGCTAGACGTACCCGGTATGGAAATGGGACGATATCTCCATGGATTTCGTTGTAGGTTTGCGAAGGCGAGAAGAAGAATAATTCAATTTGGGTGATCGTCGACCGATTGACCAAATCGCTCATTCTTGCCGGTGAGGTCGGCGCACAACGTGGAAAAAGGCCGACCGAGATCTACATCGCGGAGATAGTGCGACTTCATGGTATACCCTCTTCAATCGTGTCGGACCGAGATCCGAAGTTCACGTCTCATTTTTGGAGGGAATTGCAAGAAGCGATGGGAACCGAGCTCAGGCTTAGCTCGGCATATCATCCCCAAACTGACGGTCAGACTGAGAGAACGATCCAATCGCTTGAAGATTTGTTGCGAGCGTGTACCTTAGATCACCGAGGAAGTTGGGACGATGTCTTACCATTGGTGGAGTTCATCTACAATAATAGTTTCCATGCGAGTATTGGAATGGCACCTTTTGAAGCACTGTATGGACGTAAGTGTCAGACGCCTCTTTGTTGGTACCAGGATGGCGAGAGTTCTGTTGTGGGACCAGATATGATCCAGCAGACTACTGAGAAGATCCATCTGATCAGAGAGAGGATGCGAACGTCACAGAGCCGACAGAAGAGTTATGCCGACCAAGGACGTCGACCTCTAGAGTTCGAAGAAGGAGAACATGTATTCCTTAGAGTCACCCCCACTACTGGAGTTGGTCGAGCGATCAAGTCCAAGAAACTTACCCCTAAATTTATTGGACCTTACCAGATTCTTCGTCGTATCGGTCCAGTGGCATATCAGATTGCCTTGCCACCCTTCCTGTCAAATATTCACGACGTCTTCCACGTCTCCCAGTTGCGGAGATATATTTCCGACCCCTCTCATGTCATCGAACCAGATGTAATTCAACTGAAGGACGACCTATCTTTCGAAGCATCACCGTGAGGATCGTTGATCGGAAAACCAGATTGTCGCGAAACAAAGAGATCCAACCGGTCAAAGTTGTGTGGGATCAAAGGCTGGAGATGCGACTTAGGAGCTGGAAGAGAAGATGAAGACTTCGATACCACTGAACTTTTTCACGGTAAGTAGCTTAATTGCAATTTCGAGGGCGAAATTTTTTAGAGGAGAGATTGTAACACGAGGCGAGATCGACCTCGTGTCGAGACCTCGTGTTGAGACCCCGTGTCGAGACCGTCCGGCGAGGGCGTCGTATGTCGAAATGAGGAGACCGCGTGCCTGAAGTACCACGATCGACATCGTGTCGAGATGATAACACTCGTATTTTTACTGAACGTTATTTAGCGTTAATTAGTATATTTTGTTGTAATTATGCTTTAATAAAGCAATTACTTGTTCCTTAGAAAGTGATTTAATTAAATCAAGAGCTAAAATAAATGAGAGTTAATATCTTAATAGTAACTTATGGTTTGAGTCTTTGTCGAGATGTTCTATTAAATTTAAATCAGCGTTCAAATCGCCACGATAAAATTTAAATTGAGCCCGAGTTCGATGAAAATCGAGTCGTAACCTGTTTTATATTTTTAAGTGAATTATATTGTTTCTTATACCTATACATTGATATTATCGTCGCCGTGTTTCTAGACCTTAAGCCTATGGATTAGAGGGCAATCATGAGAGAGGAGAGATTAGATGGGTAGAATGATTGATGGGATTGGCATCTCATAAGAATAGTTATCTGTCATTTATTTGTGTTTTTTTTTTAAGAAAAATTCATTTAAATGGTTTTCTTTACCAGCTGTATATCACGATCAGCTCCCTCAAAACCCTCACTTTCTCTTTTCTTCTTTCTTTTTCTCTAAGTTTCAACTTCCTCTCCAGACTTCCATAGAAAGACTTTGGGTTCCACTGAGCTTTTGCACAAACCTTCTTCATCAATCTTGTTCCTCATCATCTCCTCTACCTATATCATCATCTCGATCATCATCTGAGGTATAAAAAAAAAAAAGAGTTTTCTCTCCCTTCGTACTCTTGCTCAGCGCCACTTCTTATCTTCATTTTAGCTAGTCTTTATACTTCTAGATCATGTCATATTGATAGGCTTTCTTCTTCATGACATTACCTACCTTTCTAACCATTTATTTGAGCTTGTAAAACAAATTGCTTTCTCTGTTTTCTACAATAGGCAGTGCCCAAAACCCTCCCTACTTGGCTTGCTTTGATCTCTTGTTCTATGTTGTTGTATGTTGCTTCTTGTTGTTGTTGTTGTTGATTTATTTGTTGTAGCATCACATAACCTTTTTCCTGAGCCTTTGATCAAAAACCCTAACCTTGAGTAAGAGGGAAAATATGTTTAATCTTGCTTGAATCATGCATGAGGTATGTGATTATGTGTTTAATATGATTTTAGGACTTATTAGGATTAAGTTGCATGATTAGTTTGGTGTTAAATTAATTTTTGTGCAAAAATGGATTTTTGAGGGATCATAAAGGTATGTAGAAAATTGATTTCTTTTATGATTTAAATTTTAACATAATTGGTTATGGTCTTATTTTAATTGTTGGACCATGATGAAAATATTTTTCAGAAAACATAAACTTAGATTTTGATTAATTTGTGCTTAATATGTTACTTGATTTTAAGCTTGAATTAGTACTTAGGAAAAGTGACCTTGTCTGGTGATATGTATGAAAGAAGTTTTTAATAAAATTTTAGAGAAAAGGAATTAATTTGTAATGCTTAAATTCTTGTTGTATCTGTTTAAGTTCTTGAGTTTTGATGTTTACTTGGGTTGTAGTTAAGATTGGGATGTGAGAGCAAAGTGCTATTAGAAACCCATAGATGGTACTAAGTTATGCTTGTATTAGGAAGTGTGATTCAGAGATCGTGTGACGGGCAGGTCGTTTGAGAAGCTATGCGTGTCGAGGTCGTTTGCGAGCTATGCGATGTCAGGTCGTTTGCAAACCGTGCGTGTCGAAGTCGTTGTCGAGCTCGTTTGAGGACCGTACGTAGGCGAGTAGCTTGGAGTTCGGTGGGGCAACTTCTAAATATGCTTAGGTTTTATTTTTAGTATTTAAATGCTTTATTTAACTACGAAGAAGTCGAGAACTCTCTGAGTTCGAAGTTAGAATCTTCGAACCCTTCGTTTATTTTATTGTCGTTTGATCGAACATATTCCGAGTCATTCGTGGGTGAAAACTTTGTGGTTGGTCTGCTGAACCCAACCCCCCACACTTGTATGTTCCTCCCTGTTAATTCCATCGAGTTGCAGAGGGATGGATTCCTTGATTTACGTGTCAAGCATGTGATGATTGAGTTATGCATGTATTTCATATGAGATTGAATATATGTTGCGAATTGTGTATTTCTTAATTGATTGAATTGCGTTTCTTCATGTTAAGCCTGCTCTTTTATTTGACATGCGGTTGAATATCTTGCGTATAACTCTTTGAATATCGTATGCGGCGAATTGTTCATTGAGTGAGAGAGCTTAGCGAGTCGTTGGCGTTTGAAGTTGCGACCGGATAAGCGGAGAGGGTGCTAGGTCCCCTTTTCCGTTTATGGGGACTTCTAAGCGTTGCCCACGCTATGGGACCTGAGTTAGTATCCTAGGGGAGAGCGAGGATCCCAAGGCTTAATTTGGACTTTCCGGCATCTGATGCAGCGTGTGCATTAGGAACAAAATGTCAAGTCTAGAGTGAGATGGTTGAGTCACGATTGATGAATGATATACATTGTTGTTTGTTTATTTCTTTATGCCTTGATTATCTTGATTCGTTGAGAAGTTGACCCTTTCCGTGGTGCCTTCAATCCATGATGGTTACCCAGGCGATGGCGAGGGCGAGGAACTTCGGCAATGAGGAGATGGCGAGGAGGACCTCGTTGAGGATCCAGGCGGCGACCTCTATTTGTCGTGATTGCTTATGACGTAGTATGTCCTTGGTGTCTGGTGGTGCGTGACCGATGTGGTAGGGTGTTTTTTTTTTTTGAAGTACATGGTAGACTGGTGGTTTACTTTTGGAGCAGCCCCCTGCGTGGGTGTCTGCCGGAACTACCCCCAGGGTATGATTGCTCTCTTGAAGTCGTCATACCTTAGGTGTATTTTCTTTGTACATTATTACTCTGTCTTTTTGTATGCACTTTTTACATCTTGTATATATAAGTATGTACTTGTTATACCTGCGTGTTGTTATTTAGGACTTAAGTCTTGTGTCTTAGTTGCACCATGTTTCGAAAAGCTGTAATTACTCTGATGTGCACGAGCTGGTCTTATAAAAAAAATATATATAATAATAGACCGTACTTTTCTAAAGGGCACAAGAGTATCGTTTTAAAACACATCGCATACAGGGTAACTTGAGCTCGGTGTGTTGAGCTCGGTAACATGAGCTCGGTGTGTTGAGCTCGGTAACTCGAGCTCGGTATGTTGAGCTCGGTAGTGGTCCGGAAACGGGTCGTTACAATGTTGGTATCAGAGCAGTTCGGTTCTGACCGGGCTGTGCATAGGAAATTGGGTAGTCAACTGCGTCGGGATATGAGTGTCGAGTACATCGTCGTCCTTTATTGATTGTTGTTTGATTAAGTGAAGCACTTATTGCTTGAAAAATTGTTTGAATTGTTTCTTGATTGAAGCAGTGTGTCTTAACACATCCTTGTTGTGAGATTCTGACAGGTTTTGAACCTTGTGGAATCTAATGCCACCTCGTAGGGATACGGCAATTTGTATATCACGAAGCGTCGACATGGAGCGAGCAATTCAAGCTATGACCAATATGGCGGCGACCATGGCTCGAATCAGTCCGCAACTCAGCAGGCTAATGCGATGGCTCAGCAGACGGCGTTAACCCAAAGCAAAACTTGCGGCAACAGAGAAGCGAGCGAGTCTTTGGCGCAGAGGATTAGCGGACTTTAGGAAGCATGAACCATAGAAGTTCTATGGTGAGCCAAACCGGATAAAGCTGATCTTTGGATGCAAGAGATCGAGAAGATCTTGAGGCACTCCATTGCGGGACAACGTGAAGGTAGATTACGCCACCTACTTGCTTTGCTAGGAGGCAGAGTATTGGTGGAAAGGAGTGAAGCGGAACAATCGACAGCAGAGCGTCGAGAGATGACTTAGGAGCTTTTAGTGAAAGGTTCTTGGACAAGTACTTCCCAGATCTGCCGAGTGAAGGAGCAAGAGTTTCTTCAACTACAACAAAGCGGCTCGGCGGTGTCAAGTATGCGACCAAGTTTGAGTCCTTTGGCGAGGTATTTGATCCATTTCGTGACCGAGTTGACCAAAGATGGTTAAGTGAGAGGTTCCAACGAGGATTAAGATTTGACATTGGAAGTCGGTGGTATCATTGAGGATCGAAACCTCGAAGTTGATTGATCATTGTGTTGAGATAGAAGGAGTAAGAAGCCACAAGAAGAAGATTGGCCCAGGTGGGCGTGAGACCCAGTGCGAGGCGGTTTACCTGAAGAAACAAGCTGCGAAGAAGCCTTACGGTGACCTCGGGGAACAACAACAATAGAGGACGATATCGTCCAGATGACCCAGGAAGCGAGGCGGAGAGTCAGGCCGGTGTCGAGGTGACTTGCTATCGTTGTGGAAGGCCAGGACATTATGCGGTGATTGCGCTCGGAAGGAGAATATGTGTTTCAACCGTAAGAAGCCAGGGGCATTTTGCCAAGGATTGTCCCACACCTAAAGGTGAACCCGGCAATGCTTGCGGCAAAGGCCAAAGGAAAGCGTCCAGGTAGCTAAAGCGAGTCTTGCATGAAGCGGCGAGCGAAGCGAGCGGTGATGATCTTATTCAAGGTGAATGTGAGATTGAGGGTAAATCCTTATCCGTCATCTTTGATTCGGGTGCAACCCATTCTTTTATTTCCTCGATTGTGTGAACCATTTGAACTTATTGTATTGCTTTGCAGTTCAAATTGGTAGTTACAACCCAATTTGCTAAAACCTTAGTCACAAACACTTGCATGTCTTAATTGTGTAGTGGTTATTCGAGTAGAAAGTTTGTGGTCAATTTGGTTTGTTTGCCTCTTGGGGCTTAGATGTCATCCTCGGGATGGATTGGTTGTCACACCACCATGTCCTCTTGGGTGTGCCAGTAAGCTGTAATTTTCCCGGATCTTGGAGTCTCTAATTATCTTTCTTACGAGATGTATTGGAGTTTCTTTGCAAGATAGAACTAGGGAATACATGTATCTAGCTAGTTCAGAAGTTTTCCAGCAGATTGAAGTGAAGAATGTACTAGTGGTGTGTGACTTTGTGGACGTTTTCAGAAGGCGTGCGGGGGTTACCACCGGTCACGAGGTCGAGTTCTCCATCGAGTTGATTCGAGAGCAGGACCAGATTTCCAAAGCACCATCTGAGGATGTCTCTGCCGAGATGAAGGCGAAGTCCCGGATCGAGCATTTGGAGTCAAAGCAATTATCTGACCGGCGTGTCGCAGTGGGGAGCTCGGTGTTGTTGGTTAAGAAGAAGGATGGGCGATCAAGGCGTGCGTGGACTACCGCGAGCTCAGCGATTCACGGTGAAGCAGGTATCCGTTACCGTATTGGCGACTTGATGGATCAACCGTGGGCGGCGATGTTTTCAAGATAGACTTGAAGTCAGGCTACCATCGGATACTGAGTAAAGGAAGAGGATATTCCCAAGCGACTTCGAGGACTAGGTATGGTCACTCTGAGTATTTGGTGATGCCGTTTGGGTGACAAATCGCTCTTTGTGTTTATGGACTACATGAGCAGGATTTTCCATTCGTTTTGGATCAGTTTGTAGTAGTGTTCATCGGCGACATATTGATCTACTCGAAGAAGCGAAGAAGAACACGAAGTACACTTGCGCCAAGTATTGCAGATATTACGAGAGAAGCGACTCTATGCCAACCTTTGAAGTGTGAATTTTGGCTTGAAGAGGTGAACTTTCTTGGGCATGTGATTTCCAGGAGAAGGGATATTTGTGGATCCAACTAAGATTGAAGGCGTGCTGGCGTGGGAGCAATAGAAAGCGATCAGCGACATCGGAGTTTTGTTGGCTTAGCGGGCTATTATCGAAGATTCATTGAAGGTTTCTCGAAGATTGTCGCACCTCTTTACGACTCACGAGGAAGGATCGACCTTTGCTTGGGTGAGGAGTGCGAATCCGATTTTCAAAGGCGAAGGAGCTCTTGACAACGGCGTGCGTGTTGATTTTGCCTCAACCGGAAGAGAGCCTTACGAGGTTTATTGCGATCGTCACACCAGGGATTGGGATGCGTCTTTGATGCAACAGGAAGGTGGTAGCGTATGCTTGAGGCGACTTAAGATTCCACGAGAGGAACTACCTACTCACGATTTGGGTGGCGGCGGTGGTTTTTCTTGGCGAAGATATGGAGCACTACCTTTGTGGGAGCACTCTCCTTTGTTTCGGCGATCACAAGAGCTTGAAATACTGTTCGATCGAGAAAGAGCTCAACATCGTCGGCGAAGATGGGCGAGAATTTCTCAAGGACTACGACTTTACGTTGGAATACCATCCGGTAAGGCTAACGTAGTAGCGGATGCATTGAGCGAGCGAAAAAGCGTTTTAGCCTCGGCAATGATGATCAAGGAGTTGGAGATGCTCGAGAAGTTCGAGACTTGAAGTTGAGTGTGGAAGTTTCAGGAAGGCTGAGATTTGGTATGCTTACCATTTCAAGCAGATTGTTGGATGAGATCGAGAGACCCGGAGGTTCATAGCGAGACGCAAGAAAAGATCTGATTGATGGCGCAAGGAAAGCGGCGAGTTCAAAATCGGGCGGACAACATTTTAAGGTGCAATGGCCAGAGTGTGTGTACCTAACGTAGCGGTGAGAGAAGTTATCTTTGGACGAAGCGCATAAGAGCAATTTTAGTATTCATCCAGGAGTTCTGAAGATGTATCAAGACTTGAAGAAGCATTTTTGGTGGTGGAATGAAGAAGCAAGTGGTGAAGTCGTAACCGTGTTTAACGTGTCGAAGCGAAGGTGGAGCACCAGCGACCAGCGGGAATGCTCTGATGTTTGGGCGATACCCGGTATGGAAATGGGACGATATCTCCATGGATTTCGTTGTAGGTTTGCGAAGGCGGAAGAAGAATAATTCAATTTGGGTGATCGTCGACCGATTGACCAAATACGCTCATTTCTTGCCGGTGAGGTCGGCGTACAGCGTGGAAAAGGCGGCCAGAGATCTACATCGCGGAGATAGTGCGACTTCATGGTATACCCTCTTCAATCGTGTCGGGCCGAGATCCGAAGTTCACGTCTCATTTTGGAGGAATTGCAAGAAGCGATGGAACCGAGGCTCGAGGCTTAGCTCGGCATATCATCCCCCAGGCCGGTCGGTGGCGAGAAACGATCCAATCGGCGAAGATTTGTTGCGGCGTGTACCTTAGATCACGAGGAAGTTGGGGCGATGTCTTACCATTGGTGGAGTTCATCTACAATAATAGTTTCCATGCGAGTATTGGAATGGCACCTTTTGAAGCCTTTGTATGGGCGTAAGTGTCGGGCGCCTCTTTGTTGGTACCAGGATGGCGAGGATTACGTTGTGGGACCAGATATGATCCGGCCAGACTGCGAGAAGATCCATCGATCGAGAGAGGATGCGAACGTCCGCAGGCCGACGGAAGAGTTATGCCGAGCCAAGGGCGTCGACCTCTAGAGTTCGAAGAAGGAGAACATGTATTCCTTAGAGTCACCCAGCTCATCGGAGTTGGTCGGCGATCAAGTCAGAAACTTACCCTAAATTTATTGGACCTTACAGATTCTTCGTCGTATCGGTCGATGGCATATCAGTTGCCTTGCCACCGCTTCTGTCAAATATTCACGGCGTCTTCCACGTCTCCCGATTCGGAGATATATTTCCGACCCTCTCATGTCATCGAACGGATGTAATTCAAGCGAAGGGCGACCTATCTTTGAAGCATCACCAGTGAGGATCGTTGATCGGAAAACCCAGATTGTCGCGAAACAAATAGATCCAGTAGTCAAAGTTGTGTGGGATCAAAAGGCTGGAGATGCGACTTAGGAGCTGGAAGAAGATGAAGACTTCGATTACCACTGAACTTTTTCACGGTAAGTACCTTAATTGCAATTTCGAGGCGAAATTTTTTAGAGGAGAGATTGTAACACGAGGCGAGATCGACCTCGTGTCGAGACCTCGTGTTGAGACCGATGTCGAGACCCGTGCCAGAAACTGAGGGCGTCGTATGTCGAAATTTGAGGAGACCAGCGTGCACAAGTACCTGATCGACATCGTGTCGAGATGATAACACTCGTATTTTTCTGAACATTATTTAGCGTTAATTAGTATATTTTGTTGTAATTATGCTTTAATAAAGCAATTACTTGTTCCTTAGAAAGTGATTTAATTAAATCAAGAGCTAAAATAAATGAGAGTTAATATCTTAATAGTAACTTATGGTTTGAGTGCTGTCGAGATGTTCTATTAAATTTCGTCGCGTTCAAATCGCCGCGATAAAATTTAAATTGAGCAGAGTTCGATGAAAATCGAGTCGTAACTTTGTTTTATATTTTTAAGTGAATTATATTGTTTCTTATACCTATACATTGATATTATAAATCGTAGTGTTTCTAGACCTTAAGCCTATGGATTAGAGGGTAATCATGAGAGAGGAGAGATTAGATGGGTAGAATGATTGATGGGATTGGCATCTCATAAGAATAGTTATCTGTCATTTATTTGTGTTTTTTTTTTAAGAAAAATTCATTTAAATGGTTTTCTTTACCAGCTGTATATCACGATCAGCTCCCTCAAAACCCTCACTTTCTCTTTTCTTCTTTCTTTTCTCTAAGTTTCAACTTCCTCTCCAGGACTTCCATAGAAAGACTTTGGGTTCCATGAGCTTTTGCCTGAAACCTTCTTCATCAATCTTGTTCCTCATCATCTCCTCTACCTATATCATCATCTCGATCATCATCGAGGTATAAAAAAAAAAGAGTTTTCTCTCCCTTCAGTACTCTTGCTCAACGCCATAACTTACCTCCATTTTAGCTAGTCTTTATACTTCTAAATCATGTCATATTGATAGGCTTTCTTCTTCATGACATTACCTACCTTTCTAACCATTTATTTGAGCTTGTAAAACAAATTGCTTTCTCTGTTTTCTACGCAATAAGCGGTGCCCAAAAACCCTCCTACTTGGCTTGCTTTGATCTCTTGTTCTATGTTGTTGTATGTTGCTTCTTGTTGTTGTTGTTGTTGATTTATTTGTTGTAGCATCACATAACCTTTTTCTGAGCCTTTGATCAAAAACCCTAACCTTGAGTAAGAGGAAAATATGTTTAATCTTGCTTGAATCATGCATGAGGTATGTGATTATGTGTTTAATATGATTTTAGGACTTATTAGGATTAAGTTGCATGATTAGTTTGGTGTTAAATTAATTTTTGTGCAAAAATCGATTTTTGTGGGATCATAAAAGGAAGTAGAAAATTGATTTCTTTTATGATTTAAATTTTAACATAATTGGTTATGGTCTTATTTTAATTGTTGGACCATGATGAAAATATTTTGAGAAAACATAAACTTAGATTTTGATTAATTTGTGCTTAATATGTTACTTGATTTTAAGCTTGAATTAGTACTTAGGAAAAATGACCTTGTGCAGTGATATGTATGAAAGAAGTTTTTAATAAAATTTTAGAAAAGGAATTAATTTGTAATGCTTAAATTCTTGTTGTATCTGTTTAAGTTCTTGAGTTTTGATGTTTACTTGGGTTGTAGTTAAGATTGGGATGTGAGCAAAGTGCTATTAGAAACCCATAGATGGTACTAAGTTATGCTTGTATTAGGAAGTGTGATTCAGAGATCGTGCGACGCGGAACCAGGAGTCGTTTGAGGCTGTGCGATGTCGAGGTCGTTTGCAGGCTATGCGTGTCGAGTCGTTTGCAAACCGTGCGATGTCGAAGTCGTTGTCGAGCTCGTTTGAGGGACGATGCGTGGGCGAGTAGCTTGGAGTTCGGTAAGGGCAACTTCTAAATATGCTTAGGTTTTATTTTTAGTATTTAAATGCTTTATTTAAATACGAAGAAGTCTGAGAACTCTCTGAGTTGAAGTTAAGTCTTGAACCCCGCCGTTTATTTTATTGTCGTGCGGTCGAACATATTCCGAGTCATTCGTGGGTGAAAACTTTGTGGTTGGTCTGCTGAACCCAACCCCACACTTGTATGTTCCTCCTGTTAATTCCATCGAGTTGCGGAGGGATGGATTCCTTGATTCACGTGTCAAGCATGTGATGATTGAGTTATGCATGTATTTCATATGAGATTGAATATATGTTGCGAATTGTGTATTTCTTAATTGATTGAATTGCGTTTCTTCATGTTAAGCCTGCTCTTTTATTTGACATGCGGTTGAATATCTTGCGTATAACTCTTTGAATATCGTATGCGGCGAATTGTTCATTGAGTGAGAGAGCTTAGCGAGTCGTTGGCGTTTGAAGTTGCGACGGGATAAGCGGAGAGGTGCTAGGTCCCCTTTTCCGTTTATGGGGACTTCTAAGCGTTGCCACGCTATGGGACTGAGTTAGTATCTAGGGAAGCGAGGATCCCAAGGCTTAATTTGGACTTTCCACATCACGATGCTGGCGTGTGCATTAGGAACAAAATGTCAAGTCTAGAGTGAGATGGTTGAGTCACGATTGATGAATGATATACATTGTTGTTTGTTTATTTCTTTATGCCTTGATTATCTTGATTCGTTGAGAAGTTGACCCTTTCAGTGGTGCCTTCAATCCATGATGGTTACCCAGGCGATGGCGAGGGCGAGGAACTTCGGCAGAGAGATGGCGAGGAGGACCTCGTTGAGGATCCAGGCGGCGACCTCTATTGTCGTGATTGCTTATGGCGTAGTATGTCCTTGGTGTCACAGTGGTAGTGACGGTGTGGTAGGGTGTTTTTTGAAGTACATGGTAGGCGGTGGTTTACTTTTGGAGCGACCCCTAGTGGGTGTCTGCCGGAAGTACCCCAGGAGTATGATTGCTCTCTTGAAGTAAATCATTACCTTAGGTGTATTTTCTTTGTACATTATTACTCTGTCTTTTTGTATGCACTTTTTACATCTTGTATATATAAGTATGTACTTGTTATACTGCGTGTTGTTATTTAGGACTTAAGTCTTGTGTCTTAGTTGCACCATGTTTGAAAAATTTGTAATTACTACGATGTGCGAGTGGTCTTATAAAAAAATATATAATAATAGACCGTACTTTTCTAAAGGGCACAAGAGTATCGTTTTAAAACACATCGCATCTGAGGTAACAGGCTCGGTGTGTTGAGCTCGGTAACATGAGCTTCGGTGTGTTGAGCTCGAGTAACTTTCGAGCTCGGTATGTTGAGCTTCGGTAGTGGTCAGGAAGCGGTCGTTACAATGTTGGTATCAGAAGCTTGATTCGGTTACGGCCGTGTGCATAGGAAGTGGGTGAGTCAACTGCGTCGGGATATGTGTGCCAGTACATAGTCGTACTATATTGATTGTTGTTTGATTAAGTGAAGCACTTATTGCTTGAAAAATTGTTTGAATTGTTTCTTGATTGAAGCGGTGTGTCTTAACACATCCTTGTTGTGAGATTCAGCGAGGTTTTGAACCTTGTGGAATCTAATGCCACCTCGTAGAGGATCGGCAATTTGTATCTGAGCGTCGACATGGAACGAGCAATTCAAGCTATGACCAATATGGCGGCGGCCATGGCTTCGACAATCAATTCTTTGCAACTCAACAGGCTAATCGATGGCTCAGCCAGGCCCGGCGTTAACCAATAAAACTTGCGGCAAAGAACAGCGAAGCGAGGCGAGTCTTGGCGAGAGGATTAGCGGACTTTAGGAAGCATGAACCAGAAGTTCTATGGTGAGCCAAACCAGGATAAAGGCGATCTTTGGATGCAAGAGATCGAGAAGATCTTCGAGGCACTCCATTGCGGGACAACGTGAAGGTAGATTACGCCACCTACTTCTTTGCTAGGAGGCAGAGTATTGGTGGAAAGAGTAAAGCGGAACAACGGCGAGCGTCGAGAGATGACTTAGGAGCTTTCCGTGAAAGGTTCTTGGACAAGTACTTCCCAGATCTTGCCGCAGTGAGAAGGAGCAAGAGTTTCTTCAACTACAACAAGGCTGACTCGGCAGTTGTCAGAGTATGCGACCAAGTTTGAGTCCTTTGGCCGGTATTTGATCCATTTCGTGGCCAAGGTTGACCAAAGATGGTTAAGTGAGAGGTTCCAACGAGGATTAAGATTTGACATTCGAAGTCGGTGGTATCATTGAGGATCGAAACCTCCAAGAGTTGATTGATCATTGTGTTGAGATAGAAGGAGTAAGAAGCCACAAGAAGAAGATTGGCCCCAGGTGGTGATGAGACCCGAGTGCGAGGCGGAAGTTTGCCTGAAGGGAAACAAGCTGCGAGAAGAAGCGCTACGGCCGACCTCGAGGAACAACAACAATAGAGGACGATGTCGTCCGATGACCCAGGAAGCGAGGCGGAGGTCGAGGCCGGTGTCGAGGTGACTTGCTATCGTTGTGGAAGGCCAGGACATTATGCAGTGTTGCACTTTCGGAAGGAGAATATGTGTTTCAATTTGTAAGCCAGGACATTTTGCCAAGGATTGTCCCACACCTAAAGCTAAACCGGCAATGCTTGCGGCAAAGGCCAAAGGAAAGCGTCAGGTAGCTAAAGGCAGAGTCTTCTGCATGAGCGGCGAGGAAGCAGAGCGAGCTGATGATCTTATTCAAGGTGAATGTGAGATTGAGGGTAAATCCTTATCCGTCCTCTTTGATTCGGGTGCAACCCATTCTTTTATTTCCTCTGATTGTGTGAACCATTTGAACTTGACTGTGACTGCTTTACCGTTCAAATTGGTAGTTACAACCCCAGCTGCTAAAACCTTAGTCACAAACACTGCATGTCTTAATTGTGTAGTGGTTATTCGAGTAGAAAGTTTGTGGTCAATTTGGTTTGTTTGCCTCTTGGGCTTAGATGTCATCCTCGGGATGGATTGGTTGTCACACCACCATGTCCTCTTCAATTTGTGCCCAGTAAACCGTAATTTTCCCAGATCTTGGAGTCTCTAATTATCTTTCTTCTGAATGTATTGGAGTTTCTTTGCAAGATAGAACTAGGGAATACATGTATCTAGCTAGTTCAGAAGTTTTCCAGCAGATTGAAGTGAAGAATGTACCAGTGGTGTGTGACTTTGTGGACGTTTTTCCCGAAGACGTGCCAGGGTTACCACGGTCTGCGAAGGTCGAGTTCTCCATCGAGTTGATTCGAGAACAGACCGATTTCCAAAAGCACCAT
Source organism: Calophaca sinica (assembly GCA_037113605.1). Lineage (NCBI taxonomy): Eukaryota > Viridiplantae > Streptophyta > Magnoliopsida > Fabales > Fabaceae > Calophaca > Calophaca sinica. The sequence goes on along the minus strand of CM073736.1, from coordinate 127,268,765 downwards.
ACAGGATGTCTCTGCCGAGATGAGAAGCGAAGTCCCGGATCGAGCATTTGGAGTCAAAGCAATTAATCTGACCAGGCGTGTCACCAGTGGGGAGCTCCGGTGTTGTTGGTTAAGAAGAAGGATGGACGATCAAGGCGTGCGTGGACTACCGCGAGCTCAACAGAGTTCTGGTGAAGAACCGTATCAGATTACCGTATTGGCGACTTGATGGATCAACCGTGGAGCGGCGATGTTTTCAAGATAGACTTGAAGTCAGGCTACCATCGAATCTGAGTAAAGGAAGAGGATATTCCCAAAACGGCTTCAGGACTAGGTATGGTCACTACGAGTATTTGGTGATGCCGTTTGGGGTAAACAATGCGCTCTTTGTGTTTATGGACTACATGAGCAGGATTTTCCATTCGTTTTGGATCGGTTTGTAGTAGTGTTCATCGACGACATATTGATCTACTCGAAGAGCGAGAAGAAAAACCGAAGTACACTTGCGCCAAGTATTGCAGATATTACGAGAGAAGCAACTCTATGCCAACCTTTCGAAGTGTGAATTTTGGCTTGAAGAGGTGAACTTTCTTGGGCATGTGATTTCCAGAGAAGGGATAGCTGTGGATCCAACTAAGATTGAAGCTGTGCTAGCGTGGGAACAGCCGAAGACAGTCACTGACATCAGGAGTTTTGTTGGCTTAGCGGGCTATTATCGAAGATTCATTGAAGGTTTCTCGAAGATTGTCGCACCTCTTACACGACTCACGAGGAAGGATCAGCCTTTTGCTTGGACTGAGGAGTGCGAATCCAGTTTTCAAAGACTGAAGGAGCTCTTGACAACAGCGTCTGTGTTGATTTTGCCTCAACCAGAAGAGCCTTACGAGGTTTATTGCGATGCGTCACACCAGGGATTGGGATGCGTGCTGATGCAACACCGGAAGGTGGTAGCGTATGCTTCAAGACAGCTTAAGATTCACGAGAGGAACTACCCTACTCACGATTTGGAGCTGGCAGCGGTGGTTTTTGCGCTGAAGATATGGAGGCACTACCTTTGTGGGAGCACTCTCACTGTTTTCAGCGATCACAAGAGCTTGAAATACCTGTTCGATCAGAAAGAGCTCAACATGCGTCAGCGAAGATGGACAGAATTTCTCAAGGACTACGACTTTACGTTGGAATACCATCCCGGTAAGGCTAACGTAGTAGCAGATGCATTGAAGCGAAAGAGCGTTTAGCCTCAAAGAATGATGATCAAGGAGTTGGAGATGCTCGAGAAGTTCCGAGACTTGAAGTTGAGTGTGGAAGTTTCACCGGGAAGGCGAGATTTGGTATCTTACCATTTCAAGCAGATTGTTGGATGAGATCGAGAGACCGGCAGGTTCATGACGAGCTTCGCAGAAAAGATCTGATTGATGGCGCAAGGAAAGCGGCAGAGTTCAAAGTCGGAGCGGACAACATTTTAAGGTGCAATGGCCGAGTGTGTGTACCTAACGTGGCGAGCTGAGGAAGTTATCTTTGGACGAAGCGCGCAAGAGCAATTTTAGTATTCATCCAGGAGTTACGAAGATGTATCAAGACTTGAAGAAGCATTTTTGGTGGTCGGAATGAAGAAGCAAGTGGTGATCGTGGCCGTGTTTGCGTGTCGAAGCGAAGGTGGAGCACCAACGACGGCCAGGGGAATGCTCTGATACATTTGGGCGATACGGTATGGAAATGGGGCGATATCTCCATGGATTTCGTTGTAGGTTTGCCGAAGGCGAGAAGAAGAATAATTCAATTTGGGTGATCGTCGACCGATTGACCAAATCTGCTCATTCTTGCCCGGTGGTCGGCGTACAGCGTGGAAAAGGCGAGAGATCTACATCAGCGGAGATAGTGCGACTTCATGGTATACCCTCTTCAATCGTGTCGGACCGAGATCCGAAGTTCACGTCTCATTTTTGGAGGAATTGCAAGAAGCGATGGGAACCGAGCTCGAGCTTAGCTCGGCATATCATCCCCAAACTGACGGTCGGCGAGAGAAACGATCCAATCGCTTGAAGATTTGTTCTTGGCGTGTACCTTAGATCACCGAGGAAGTTGGGGCGATGTCTTACCATTGGTGGAGTTCATCTACAATAATAGTTTCCATGCGAGTATTGGAATGGCACCTTTTGAAGCCTTTGTATGGGCGTAAGTGTCGACGCCTCTTTGTTGGTACCAGGATGGCGGGATTACATTGTGGGACCAGATATGATCCAGACATCGAGAAGATCCATCTGATCAGAGAGAGGATGCGAACGTCACAGAGCCGACAGAAGAGTTATGCCGACCAAGGACGTCGACCTCTAGAGTTCGAAGAAGGAGAACATGTATTCCTTAGAGTCACCCCCACTACTGGAGTTGGTCGAGCGATCAAGTCCAAGAAACTTACCCCTAAATTTATTGGACCTTACCAGATTCTTCGTCGTATCGGTCCAGTGGCATATCAGATTGCCTTGCCACCCTTCCTGTCAAATATTCACGACGTCTTCCACGTCTCCCAGTTGCGGAGATATATTTCCGACCCCTCTCATGTCATCGAACCAGATGTAATTCAACTGAAGGACGACCTATCTTTCGAAGCATCACCAGCAAGGATCGTTGATCGGAAAACCAGATTGTCGCGAAACAAAGAGATCCAACTGGTCAAAGTTGTGTGGGATCAAAAGACTGGAGATGCGACTTAGGAGCTGGAAGAGAAGATGAAGACTCAGTACCCTGAACTTTTTCACGGTAAGTAGCTTAATTGCAATTTCGAGGACGAAATTTTTTTAGAGGGAGAGATTGTAACACCTGAGACGAGATCGACCTCGTGTCGAGACCTCGTGTTGAGACCCCGTGTCGAGACCCGTGCCGAGCTGAGGACGTCGTATGTCGAGCTGAGGAGACCGCGTGCACAAGTACCCTGATCGACATCGTGTCGAGATGATAACACTCGTATTTTTACGAACGTTATTTAGCGTTAATTAGTATATTTTGTTGTAATTATGCTTTAATAAAGCAATTACTTGTTCCTTAGAAAGTGATTTAATTAAATCAAGAGCTAAAATAAATGAGAGTTAATATCTTAATAGTAACTTATGGTTTGAGTGCTGTCGAGATGTTCTATTAAATTTAAATCAGCGTTCAAATCAATGATAAAATTTAAATTGAGCCCGAGTTCGATGAAAATCGAGTCGTAACCTGTTTTATATTTTTAAGTGAATTATATTGTTTCTTATACCTATACATTGATATTATCGTCGCCGTGTTTCTAGACCTTAAGCCTATGGATTAGAGGGTAATCATGAGGGAGGAGAGATTAGATGGGTAGAATGATTGATGGGATTGGCATCTCATAAGAATAGTTATCTGTCATTTATTTGTGTTTTTTTTTTTAAGAAAAATTCATTTAAATGGTTTTCTTTACCAGCTGTATATCACGATCAGCTCCCTCAAAACCCTCACTTTCTCTTTTCTTCTTTCTTTTTCTCTAAGTTTCAACTTCCTCTCCAGACTTCCATAGAAAGACTTTGGGTTCCACTGAGCTTTTGCACAAACCTTCTTCATCAATCTTGTTCCTCATCATCTCCTCTACCTATATCATCATCTCGATCATCATCTGAGGTATAAAAAAAAAAAAGAGTTTTATCTCCCTTCATGCTACTGCTCAACGCCACTTCTTACCTCCATTTTAGCTAGTCTTTATACTTCTAGATCATGTCATATTGATAGGCTTTCTTCTTCATGACATTACCTACCTTTCTAACCATTTATTTGAGCTTGTAAAACAAATTGCTTTCTCTGTTTTCTACAATAGGCAGTGCCCAAAACCCTCCCTACTTGGCTTGCTTTGATCTCTTGTTCTATGTTGTTGTATGTTGCTTCTTGTTGTTGTTGTTGTTGATTTATTTGTTGTAGCATCACATAACCTTTTTCCTGAGCCTTTGATCAAAAACCCTAACCTTGAGTAAGAGGGAAAATATGTTTAATCTTGCTTGAATCATGCATGAGGTATGTGATTATGTGTTTAATATGATTTTAGGACTTATTAGGATTAAGTTGCATGATTAGTTTGGTGTTAAATTAATTTTTGTGCAAAAATGGATTTTTGAGGGATCATAAAGGTATGTAGAAAATTGATTTCTTTTATGATTTAAATTTTAACATAATTGGTTATGGTCTTATTTTAATTGTTGGACCATGATGAAAATATTTTTCAGAAAACATAAACTTAGATTTTGATTAATTTGTGCTTAATATGTTACTTGATTTTAAGCTTGAATTAGTACTTAGGAAAAATGACCTTGTCTGGTGATATGTATGAAAGAAGTTTTTAATAAAATTTTAGAGAAAAGGAATTAATTTGTAATGCTTAAATTCTTGTTGTATCTGTTTAAGTTCTTGAGTTTTGATGTTTACTTGGGTTGTAGTTAAGATTGGGATGTGAGAGCAAAGTGCTATTAGAAACCCATAGATGGTACTAAGTTATGCTTGTATTAGGAAGTGTGATTCAGAGATCGTGCGGCACGAACCGAGGTCGTTTGAGAACTGTGACGTGTCGAGGTCGTTTATGAATCGTATGCGTGTCGAGGTCGCTTGCAAACCGTGACGTGTCGAAGTCGTTGTCGAGCTCGTTTGAGGACAGCACGTAGACGAGTAGCTTGGAGTTCGGTAAGGGCAACTTCTAAATATGCTTAGGTTTTATTTTTAGTATTTAAATGCTTTATTTAAATACGAAGAAGTCTGAGAACTCTACGAGTTCGAAGTTAGGGTCTTCGAACCCCTTCGTTTATTTTATTGTCGTGCAGTCGAACATATTCCGAGTCATTCGTGGGTGAAAACTTTGTGGTTGGTCTGCTGAACCCAACCCCCCACACTTGTATGTTCCTCCCTGTTAATTCCATCGAGTTGCAGAGGGATGGATTCCTTGATTTACGTGTCAAGCATGTGATGATTGAGTTATGCATGTATTTCATATGAGATTGAATATATGTTGCGAATTGTGTATTTCTTAATTGATTGAATTGCGTTTCTTCATGTTAAGCCTGCTCTTTTATTTGACATGCGGTTGAATATCTTGCGTATAACTCTTTGAATATCGTATGCGGCGAATTGTTCATTGAGTGAGAGAGCTTAGCGAGTCGTTGGCGTTTGAAGTTGCGACCCGGATAGCGGAGAGGGTGCTAGGTCCCCTTTTCCGTTTATGGGGACTTCTAAGCGTTGCCACGCTATGGGACCTGAGTTGACTGTCCTAGGGAGAGCGAGGATCCCAAGGCTTCGGCTGGACTTTCCAGCATACGGTACGGCGTGTGCATTCCGGAACAAAATGTCAAGTCTAGAGTGAGATGGTTGAGTCACGATTGATGAATGATATACATTGTTGTTTGTTTATTTCTTTATGCCTTGATTATCTTGATTCGTTGAGAAGTTGACCCTTTCCCGTGGTGCCTTCAATCCATGATGGTTACCCAGACGATGGCGAGGACGCAGGGAACTCGACAGCAGGAGATGGCGAGGAGGACCTCGTTGAGGATCCAGACGACGACCTCTATTTGTCGTGATTGCTTATGACTGTAGTATGTCCTTGGTGTACCGTGGTCGTGACCAGTGTGGGCCGGGTGTTTTTTTTTTTTGAAGTACATGGTAGACTGGTGGTTTACTTTTGGAGCAGCCCCCTGCGTGGGTGTCTGCCGGAAGTACCCCCAGGGTATGATTGCTCTCTTGAAGTCGTCATACCTTAGGTGTATTTTCTTTGTACATTATTACTCTGTCTTTTTGTATGCACTTTTTACATCTTGTATATATAAGTATGTACTTGTTATACCTGCGTGTTGTTATTTAGGACTTAAGTCTTGTGTCTTAGTTGCACCATGTTTCAAAAGTCAGAATTACTCGATGTGCACGAGCCGGGTCTTATAAAAAAATATATAATAATAGACCGTACTTTTCTAAAGGGCATAAGAGTATCGTTTTAAAACACATCGCATACATGGTAACTTGAGCTCGGTGTGTTGAGCTCGGTAACATGAGCTCGGTGTGTTGAGCTCGGTAACTCGAGCTCGGTATGTTGAGCTCGGTAGTGGTCCGGAAACGGGTCGTTACAATGTTGGTATCAGAGCAGTTCGGTTCTGACCGGGCTGTGCATAGGAAATTGGACTGGTCACTGCGTCGGGATATGTGTGTCGAGTACATAGTCGTACTATATTGATTGTTGTTTGATTAAGTGAAGCACTTATTGCTTGAAAAATTGTTTGAATTGTTTCTTGATTGAAGCAGTGTGTCTTAACACATCCTTGTTGTGAGATTCTGACAGGTTTTGAACCTTGTGGAATCTAATGCCACCTCGTAGGGATACGACAGCTGTATCTGAGAACGTCGACATGGAACGAGCAATTCAAGCTATGACCAATATGGCGGCGGCCATGGCTCAAAGAATCACCGCCGTGAACTCAACAAAGCTAATGCGATGGCTCAACAGACGGCAGCTGTTAACCCAAAGAAAACTTGCAAAGAACAACAGAGAGCAGAGCGGAGTGCTGAGGCGAGAGGATTAGCAGACTTTAGGAAGCATGAACCACCGAAGTTCTATGGTGAGCCAAACCCAGATAAAGCTGATCTTTGGATGCAAGAGATCGAGAAGATCTTCGAGGCACTCCATTGCCCGGACAACGTGAAGGTAGATTACGCCACCTACTTGCTGCTAGGAGACGCAGAGTATTGGTGGAAAGGAGTGAAGCAGACACTGACAGCAGAACGTCGAGAGATGACTTGGGAGCTTTTCCGTGAAAGGTTCTTGGACAAGTACTTCCCAGATACTGCACGAGCTGAGAAGGAGCAAGAGTTTCTTCAACTACAACAAGGCAAATGACAAAGGTCCGAGTATGCGACCAAGTTTGAGTCATCGGCGAGGTATTTCACCCATTTCGCGGACCGAGCCGACCAAAGATGGTTAAGTGAGAGGTTCCAACGAGGATTAAGATTTGACATTCAGAAGTCAGTGGTATCATTGAGGATCAGAAACCTCCAAGAGTTGATTGATCGCTGTGTTGAGATAGAAGGAGTAAGAAGCCACAAGAAGAAGATTGGCCCAGGTGGACCGATGAGACCCCAGGGTGCGGGGCAGAAGTTTGCACAGAAGGGGAAACAACTGCAGAAGAAGCCTTACAGCCGACCTCAGGGGAACAACAACAATAGAGGACAGTATCGTCCGATGACCCAGGGAGCGAGGAGCGGAGGTCAGACCGGTGTCGAGGTGACTTGCTATCGTTGTGGAAGGCCAGGACATTATGCGAGTGACTGCACTCAGAAGGAGAATATGTGTTTCAACTGTAAGAAGCCAGGGCATTTTGCCAAGGATTGTCCCACACCTAAAGTCGAACCAAAGAATGCTTGCGGCAAAGCGCCAAAGGAAAGCGCCAGGTAGCTAAAGGCGTAGTCTTACGCATGGCGGCGAAGGAAGCGAGCGGTGATGATCTTATTCAAGGTGAATGTGAGATTGAGGGTAAATCCTTATCCGCCCTTCTTTGATTCGGTGCAACCCATTCTTTTATTTCCTCGATTGTGTGAACCATTTGAACTTGACCGGATCGCTTTACTGCTCAAATTGGTAGTTACAACCCCAGCTGCTAAAACCTTAGTCACAAACACTGCATGTCTTAATTGTGTAGTGGTTATTCGAGTAGAAAGTTTGTGGTCAATTTGGTTTGTTTGCCTCTTAAGGGCTTAGATGTCATCCTCGGGATGGATTGGTTGTCACACCACCATGTCCTCTTGGACTGTGCCCGTAAAACTGTAATTTTCCCAGATCTTGGAGTCTCTAATTATCTTTCTTCTGAATGTATTGGAGTTTCTTTGCAAGATAGAACTAGGGAATACATGTATCTAGCTAGTTCAGAAGTTTTCCAGCAGATTGAAGTGAAGAATGTACCAGTGGTGTGTGACTTTGTGGACGTTTTTCCCGAAGACGTGCCAGGGTTACCACCAGTGCGAGAGGTCGAGTTCTCCATCGAGTTGATTCCAGGAACAGGACCGATTTCCAAAGCACCATACAGGATGTCTCCTGCCGAGATGAGAGAACTGAAGTCCCAGATCGAGCATTTGGAGTCAAAGCAATTAATACGACCGAGCGTGTCACCGTGGGGAGCTCCAGTGTTGTTGGTTAAGAAGAAGGATGGACGATCAAGACTGTGCGTGGACTACCGCGAGCTCAACAGAGTTACGGTGAAGAACCGGTATCCGTTACCCCGTATTGACGACTTGATGGATCAACTTCGTGGAGCGGCGATGTTTTCCAAGATAGACTTGAAGTCAGGCTACCATCAGATACGAGTAAAGGAAGAGGATATTCCCAAAACAGCTTTCAGGACTAGGTATGGTCACTACGAGTATTTGGTGATGCCGTTTGGAGTGACAAATGCGCCTGCTGTGTTTATGGACTACATGAACAGGATTTTCCATTCGTTTTTGGATCAGTTTGTAGTAGTGTTCATCGACGACATATTGATCTACTCGAAGAGCATAGAAGAGCACGAAGTACACTTGCGCCAAGTATTGCAGATATTACGAGAGAAGCAACTCTATGCCAACCTTTCGAAGTGTGAATTTTGGCTTGAAGAGGTGAACTTTCTTGGGCATGTGATTTCCAGATAAGGGATAGCTGTGGATCCAACTAAGATTGAAGCTGTGCTAGCGTGGGAACAGCCGAAGACAGTCACTGACATCAGGAGTTTTGTTGGCTTAGCTGCTATTATCGAAGATTCATCAAGGTTTCTCAAGATTGTCGCACCTCTTACACGACTCACGAGGAAGGATCAGCCTTTGCTTGGATCGAGGAGTGCGAATCCGATTTTCAAAGATCAAGGAGCTCTTGACAACAGCGTCTGTGTTGATTTTGCCTCAACCAGAAGAGCCTTACGAGGTTTATTGCGATGCGTCACACCAGGGATTGGGATGCGTGCTGATGCAACACCGGAAGGTGGTAGCGTATGCTTCAAGACAGCTTAAGATTCACGAGAGGAACTACCCTACTCACGACTTGGAGCCGGGCAATGGTGGTTTCTTGGCCGAAGATATGGAGGCACTACCTTTGTGGGAGCACTCTCACCGCTTTCGCCGATCACAAGAGCTTGAAATACCGCTCGATCGTGAAAGAGCTCAACATGCGTTAGAAGATGGACAATTTCTCAAGGACTACGACTTTACGCTGGAATACCATCCGGTAAGGCTAACGTAGTAGCGCATGCATTGAGCAGAAGAAGCGCTTTAGCCTCAAAGAATGATGATCAAGGAGTCGAGATGCTCGAGAAGTTCCGAGACTTGAAGTTGAGTGTGGAAGTTTCACCGGGGAAGCTGAGATTTGGTATGCTTACCATTTCAAACAGATTGTTGGATGAGATCAGAGACCAGCAGGTTCATGACGAGCTTCTGCAAGAAAAGATACAGTTGATGGCGCAAGGGAAGGCGACAGAGTTCAAAGTCGGAGCGGACAACATTTTAAGGTGCAATGGCCGAGTATGTGTACCTAACGTAGCCGAGCTGAGGAAGTTAACATCGGACGGCGCATAAGAGCAATTTTAGTATTCATCCAGGAGTTACGAAGATGTATCAAGACTTGAAGAAGCATTTTTGGTGGTCCGGAATGAAGAAGCAAGTGGCTGAGTACGTAGCTTCGTGTTTAACGTGGTCGAAGCGAAGGTGGAGCACCAACGACCGCCAGGAATGCTACAATCGCCGGACGCATCAAAGATAGAAATGGGACAAGATCTCCATGGATTTCGTTGTAGGTTTGCCGAAGACGCAGAAGAAGAATAATTCAATTTGGGTGATCGCCGACCGATTGACCAACCGCCATTTCTTGCCGCGAGGTCGACGTGACAACGTGGAAAGTCGACCGAGATCTACATCGCGGAGATAGTGCGACTTCATGGTATACCCTCTTCAATCGTGTCGGACCGAGATCCGAAGTTCACGTCTCATTTTTGGAGGGAATTGCAAGAAGCGATGGGAACCGAGCTCAGGCTTAGCTCGGCATATCATCCCCAAACTGACGGTCAGACTGAGAGAACGATCCAATCGCTTGAAGATTTGTTGCGAGCGTGTACCTTAGATCACCGAGGAAGTTGGGACGATGTCTTACCATTGGTGGAGTTCATCTACAATAATAGTTTCCATGCGAGTATTGGAATGGCACCTTTTGAAGCACTGTATGGACGTAAGTGTCAGACGCCTCTTTGTTGGTACCAGGATGGCGAGAGTTCTGTTGTGGGACCAGATATGATCCAAATAGACCATCGAGAAGATCCATCTGATCAGAGAGAGGATGCGAACGTCACAGAGCCGACAGAAGAGTTATGCCGACCAAGGACGTCGACCTCTAGAGTTCGAAGAAGGAGAACATGTATTCCTTAGAGTCACCCCCACCATCGAGTTGGTCGAGCGATCAAGTCCAAGAAACTTACCCTAAATTTATTGACCTTACCAGATTCTTCGTCAGATCGGTCCGATGGCATATCGATTGCCTTGCCACCCTTCCGTCAAATATTCACGACGCCTTCCACGCCTCGATTCTGGAGATATATTTCCGACCCCTCTCATGTCATCGAACCAGATGTAATTCAACTGAAGGACGACCTATCTTTCGAAGCATCACCAGCAAGGATCGTTGATCGGAAAACCAGATTGTCGCGAAACAAAGAGATCCAACTGGTCAAAGTTGTGTGGGATCAAAAGACTGGAGATGCGACTTAGGAGCTGGAAGAGAAGATGAAGACTCAGTACCCTGAACTTTTTCACGGTAAGTAGCTTAATTGCAATTTCGAGGACGAAATTTTTTTAGAGGGAGAGATTGTAACACCTGAGACGAGATCGACCTCGTGTCGAGACCTCGTGTTGAGACCCCGTGTCGAGACCCGTGCCGAGCTGAGGACGTCGTATGTCGAGCTGAGGAGACCGCGTGCACAAGTACCCTGATCGACATCGTGTCGAGATGATAACACTCGTATTTTTACGAACGTTATTTAGCGTTAATTAGTATATTTTGTTGTAATTATGCTTTAATAAAGCAATTACTTGTTCCTTAGAAAGTGATTTAATTAAATCAAGAGCTAAAATAAATGAGAGTTAATATCTTAATAGTAACTTATGGTTTGAGTGCTGTCGAGATGTTCTATTAAATTTCGTCGCGTTCAAATCGCCGCTGATAAAATTTAAATTGAGCCCGAGTTCGATGAAAATCGAGTCGTAACCTGTTTTATATTTTTAAGTGAATTATATTGTTTCTTATACCTATACATTGATATTATCGTCGCCGTGTTTCTAGACCTTAAGCCTATGGATTAGAGGGTAATCATGAGAGAGGAGAGATTAGATGGGTAGAATGATTGATGGGATTGGCATCTCATAAGAATAGTTATCTGTCATTTATTTGTGTTTTTTTTTTAAGAAAAATTCATTTAAATGGTTTTCTTTACCAGCTGTATATCACGATCAGCTCCCTCAAAACCCTCACTTTCTCTTTTCTTCTTTCTTTTTCTCTAAGTTTCAACTTCCTCTCCAGACTTCCATAGAAAGACTTTGGGTTCCACTGAGCTTTTGCACAAACCTTCTTCATCAATCTTGTTCCTCATCATCTCCTCTACCTATATCATCATCTCGATCATCATCTGAGGTATAAAAAAAGAGTTTTCTCTCCCTTCATGCTACCGCCAACACCACTTCTACCTCCATTTTAGCTAGTCTTTATACTTCTAGATCATGTCATATTGATAGGCTTTCTTCTTCATGACATTACCTACCTTTCTAACCATTTATTTGAGCTTGTAAAACAAATTGCTTTCTCTGCTTTCTGCAATAGGCAAAGGCCCAAAACCCTCCCTACTTGGCTTGCTTTGATCTCTTGTTCTATGTTGTTGTATGTTGCTTCTTGTTGTTGTTGTTGTTGATTTATTTGTTGTAGCATCACATAACCTTTTTCCTGAGCCTTTGATCAAAAACCCTTACCTTGAGTAAGAGGGAAAATATGTTTAATCTTGCTTGAATCATGCATGAGGTAATGTGATTATGTGTTTAATATGATTTTAGGACTTATTAGGATTAAGTTGCATGATTAGTTTGGTGTTAAATTAATTTTTGTGCAAAAATGGATTTTTGAGGGATCATAAAGGTATGTAGAAAATTGATTTCTTTTATGATTTAAATTTTAACATAATTGGTTATGGTCTTATTTTAATTGTTGGACCATGATGAAAATATTTTTCAGAAAACATAAACTTAGATTTTGATTAATTTGTGCTTAATATGTTACTTGATTTTAAGCTTGAATTAGTACTTAGGAAAAATGACCTTGTCTGGTGATATGTATGAAAGAAGTTTTTAATAAAATTTTAGAGAAAAGGAATTAATTTGTAATGCTTAAATTCTTGTTGTATCCGCTTAAGTTCTTGAAGTTTTGATGTTTACTTGGGTTGTAGTTAAGATTGGGATGTGAGAGCAAAGTGCTATTAGAAACCCATAGATGGTACTAAGTTATGCTTGTATTAGGAAGTGTGATTCCCGAGATCGTGCGGCACGGAACCGAGGTCGTTTGAGAACTGTACGTGTCGAGGTCGCTTATGAATCAGACGTGTCGAGGTCGCTTGCAAACCGTGACGTGTCAAGTCGTTGTCGAGATCGCTTGAGGACAGCACGTAGACGAGTAGCTTGGAGTTCGTAAGGGCAACTTCTAAATATGCTTAGGTTTTATTTTTAGTATTTAAATGCTTTATTTAAATACGAAGAAGTCTCGAGAACTCTACGGGTTCGGTTAGTGGTCTTCGAACCCCTTCGCTTATTTTATTGTCGTGGCAAATAACATATTCCGAGTCATTCGTGGGTGAAAACTTTGTGGTTGGTCTGCTGAACCCAACCCCCCACACTTGTATGTTCCTCCCTGTTAATTCCATCGAGTTGCAGAGGGATGGATTCCTTGATTTACGTGTCAAGCATGTGATGATTGAGTTATGCATGTATTTCATATGAGATTGAATATATGTTGCGAATTGTGTATTGCTTAAATGATTGAATTATGCTTTCTTCATGTTAAGCCCGCTCTTTTATTTGACATGCGGTTGAATATCTTGGCGATAACTCTTTGAATATCGTATGCGCTAATTGTTCATTGAGTGAGAGAGCTTAGCGAGTCGTTGGCGTTTGAAGTTGCGACCCGGATAGCGGAGAGGGTGCTAGGTCCCTTTTTCCGTTTATGGGGACTTCTAAGCGTTGCCACGCTATGGGACCTGAGTTGACTGTCCTAGGGAGAGCGAGGATCCCAAGGCTTCGGCTGGACTTTCCAGCATACGGTACGGCGTGTGCATTCCGGAACAAAATGTCGAGTCTAGAGTGAGATGGCTGAGTCACGATTGATGAATGATATACATTGTTGTTTGTTTATTTCTTTATGACTTGATTATCTTGATTCGTTGAGAAGTTGACCCTTTCCCGTGGTGCCTTCAATCCATGATGGTTACCCAGACAATGGCGAGGACGCAGGGAACTCGACAGCAGGAGATGGCGAGGAGGACCTCGTTGAGGATCCAAACGACGACCTCTATTTGTCGTGATTGCTTATGACTGTAGTATGTCCTTGGTGTACCGTGGTCGTGACCAGTGTGGGCCGGGTGTTTTTTTTTTTTTGAAGTACATGGTAGACTGGTGGTTTACTTTTGGAGCAGCCCCCTGCGTGGGTGTTCACGGAAGTACCCCAGGTATGATTGCTCTCTTGAAGTCGCCATACCTAGGTGTATTTTCTTTGTACATTATTACTCTGTCTTTTGTATGCACTTTTTACATGTTGTATATATAAGTATGTACTTGTTATACCTGCGTGTTGTTATTTAGACTTAAGTCTTGTGTCTTAGTTGCACCATGTTTCAAAAGTCAGTAATTACTCGATGTGCACGAGCTGGTCTTATAAAAAAATATAATAATAGACCGTACTTTTCTAAAGCGGCACAAGAGTATCGCTTTAAAACACATCGCATACAGTGGTAACTTGAGCTCGGTGTGTTGAGCCTCGGTAACATGAGCTCGGTGTGTTGAGCGCAGAACTCGAGCTCGGTATGTCGAGCTCGGTAGCGGTCCTAAACGGGTCGTTACAATGTTGGTATCGAGCGCTTCGCTCGACCGGCCGCATAGGAAATTGGACCGGTCACCGCGTCGGATATGTGTGTCGAGTACATAGTCGCACTATATTGATTGTTGTTTGATTAAGTGAAGCACTTATTGCTTGAAAAATTGTTTGAATTGTTTCGATTGAAGCAAAGGTGTCTTAACACATCCTTGTTGTGAGATTCGGCTGTGTTTTGAACCTTGTGGAATCTAATGCCACCTCGTAGGGATACGACAACCAGTATCCGAGAACGCCGACATGGAACGAGCAATTCAAGCTTATGACCAATATGGCGGCGCCATGGCTCCCGCGAACTCAACAAAGTTAATGCGATGGCTCAACAGACGGCAGCGTTAACTCCAAAGAAACTTGCAAAGAACAACAGAGAGCAGAGCGGAGTGCTGAGGCGAGAGGATTAGCAGACTTTAGGAAGCATGAACCACCGAAGTTCTATGGTGAGCCAAACCCAGATAAAGCTGATCTTTGGATGCAAGAGATCGAGAAGATCTTCGAGGCACTCCATTGCCCGGACAACGTGAAGGTAGATTACGCCACCTACTGGCCGCTAGAGACGCAGAGTATTGGTGGAAAGGAGTGAAGCGCACATCGACGCCAGAACGTCGAGAGATGACTTGGGAGCTTTTCCGTGAAAGGTTCTTGGACAAGTACTTCCCAGATACTGCACGAGCTGAGAAGGAGCAAGAGTTTCTTCAACTACAACAAGGCAGCTCGACAGTGTCCGAGTATGCAGCCAAGTTTGAGTCACTGGCGAGGTATTTCAGTCCATTTCGTGACCGAGTTGACCAAAGATGGTTAAGTGAGAGGTTCCAACGAGGATTAAGATTTGACATTCAGAAGTCAGTGGTATCATTGAGGATCAGAAACCTCCAAGAGTTGATTGATCGCTGTGTTGAGATAGAAGGAGTAAGAAGCCACAAGAAGAAGATTGGCCCAGGTGGACCGATGAGACCCCAGGGTGCGGGGCAGAAGTTTGCACAGAAGGGGAAACAACTGCAGAAGAAGCCTTACAGCCGACCTCAGGGGAACAACAACAATAGAGGACAGTATCGTCCGATGACCCAGGGAGCGAGGAGCGGAGGTCAGACCGGTGTCGAGGTGACTTGCTATCGTTGTGGAAGGCGAGACCATTATGCGAGTGACTGCACTCAGAAGGAGAATATGTGTTTCAACTGTAAGAAGCCAGGGCATTTTGCCAAGGATTGTCCCACACCTAAAGCTGAACCAGCAATGCTTGCGGCAAAGGCCAAAGGAAAGCGTCAGGTAGCTAAAGGCGTAGTCTTCGCATGAGGCGAGGAAGCAGAGCGAGCCGATGATCTTATTCAAGGTGAATGTGAGATTGAGGGTAAATCCTTATCCGCCCTTCTTTGATTCGGGTGCAACCCATTCTTTTATTTCCTCTGATTGTGTGAACCATTTGAACTTGACTGTGACTGCTTTACCGTTCAAATTGGTAGTTACAACCCCAGCTGCTAAAACCTTAGTCACAAACACTGCATGTCTTAATTGTGTAGTGGTTATTCGAGTAGAAAGTTTGTGGTCAATTTGGTTTGTTTGCCTCTTAAGCGGCTTAGATGTCATCCTCGGGATGGATTGGTTGTCACACCACCATGTCCTCTTAGACTGTGCCCGTAAAACTGTAATTTTCCCAGATCTTGGAGTCTCTAATTATCTTTCTTCTGAATGTATTGGAGTTTCTTTGCAAGATAGAACTAGGGAATACATGTATCTAGCTAGTTCGTAAGTTTTCCAAACAGATTGAAGTGAAGAATGTACCAGTGGTGTGTAACTTTGTGGACGCTTCCAAGACGCGCTGCAGGGTTACCCCCAAAGGCGAGAGGTCGAGTTCTCCATCGAGTTGATTCCAGGAACAGGACCGATTTCCAAAGCACCATACAGGATGTCTCCTGCCGAGATGAGAGAACTGAAGTCCCAGATCGAGCATTTGGAGTCAAAGCAATTAATACGACCGAGCGTGTCACCGTGGGGAGCTCCAGTGTTGTTGGTTAAGAAGAAGGATGGACGATCAAGACTGTGCGTGGACTACCGCGAGCTCAACAGAGTTACGGTGAAGAACCGGTATCCGTTACCCCGTATTGACGACTTGATGGATCAACTTCGTGGAGCGGCGATGTTTTCCAAGATAGACTTGAAGTCAGGCTACCATCAGATACGAGTAAAGGAAGAGGATATTCCCAAAACAGCTTTCAGGACTAGGTATGGTCACTACGAGTATTTGGTGATGCCGTTTGGAGTGACAAATGCGCCTGCTGTGTTTATGGACTACATGAACAGGATTTTCCATTCGTTTTTGGATCAGTTTGTAGTAGTGTTCATCGACGACATATTGATCTACTCGAAGAGCAGAGAAGAGCACGAAGTACACTTGCGCCAAGTATTGCAGATATTACGAGAAAAGCAACTCTATGCCAACCTTTTGAAGTGTGAATTTTGGCTTGAAGAGGTGAACTTTCTTGGGCATGTGATTTCCAGAGAAGGGATACCGTGGATCCAACTAAGATTGAAGCCGTGCATAGCGTGGGAACAACAAGACAATACCGACATCGAGTTTTGTTGGCTTAGCGCTATTATCGAAGATTCATCAAGGTTTCTCGAAGATTGTCGCGCTCTTACACGACTCACGCAGGAAGGATCAGCCTTTGCTTCGATCGAGGAGTGCGAATCCAGCTTTTCAAAGACTCAAGCGAGCTCTTGACAACAAATACTGTGTTGATTTTGCCTCAACCGTAAGAGCCTTACGAGGTTTATTGCGATGCGCGTCACACCAGGGATTGGGATGCGTCGATGCAACACCTGAAGGTGGTAGCAGATGCTTCAAGACACCTTAAGATTCACGAGAGAACTACCCTACTCACGATTTGGAGCCGGGCAATGGTGGTTTTTGCGTCAAGATATGGAGGCACTACCTTTATGGGAGCACTCTCACCGCTTTCAGCGATCACAAGAGCTTGAAATAATTGCTCGATCGTAAAGAGCTCAACATGCGCCAACAAGATGGACGAAATTTCAAGGACTACGACTTTACGCTGGAATACCATCCCAGAAGGCTAACGTAGTAGCGTATGCATTGAGCGTAAAGAGCGCTTTAGCCTCAAAGAATGATGATCAAGGAGTTGGAGATGCTCGAGAAGTTCCGAGACTTGAAGTTGAGTGTGGAAGTTTCACCGGGGAAGCTGAGATTTGGTATGCTTACCATTTCAAACAGATTGTTGGATGAGATCAGAGACCAGCAGGTTCATGACGAGCTTCTGCAAGAAAAGATACAGTTGATGGCGCAAGGGAAGGCGACAGAGTTCAAAGTCGGAGCGGACAACATTTTAAGGTGCAATGGCCGAGCGTGTACCTAACGAGCCGAGCCGAGGAAGTTAACATCGACGAAGCGCAAAAGAACACTTTTAGTATTCATCCAGGAGTTACGAAGATGTATCAAGACTTGAAGAAGCATTTTTGGTGGTGGAATGAAGAAGCAAGTGGTCGAGCACGTAACCGTGGTTTAACGTGTCGTAAAGCGAAGGTGGAGCACCAACGACCAGCAGGAATGCTACAATCGCCGGACGCATCAAAGATGGAAATGGGACAAGATCTCCATGGATTTCGTTGTAGGTTTGCCAAGACGCAGAAGAAGAATAATTCAATTTGGGTGATCGCCGACCGATTGACCAAATCCGCCATTTCTTGCCAAAGGAGGTCGACGCACAACGTGGAAAAAGTCGACCGAGATCTACATCGCGAGATAGTGCGACTTCATGGTATACCTCTTCAATCGTGTCGGACCGAGATCCGAAGTTCACGCCTCATTTTTGGAGGAATTGCAAGAAGCGATGGAACCGAGCTCGAGCTTAGCTCGGCATATCATCCCCAAACTGACGGTCAGACTGAGAGAACGATCCAATCGCTTGAAGATTTGTTGCGAGCGTGTACCTTAGATCACCGAGGAAGTTGGGACGATGTCTTACCATTGGTGGAGTTCATCTACAATAATAGTTTCCATGCGAGTATTGGAATGGCACCTTTGAAGCAATCGTATGGACGTAAGTGTCGACGCCTTTGTTGGTACCAGGATGGCGAGGGTTCTGTTGGGGGCCCAGATATGATCCAGCAGACTACTGAGAAGATCCATCTGATCAGAGAGAGGATGCGAACGTCACAGAGCCGACAGAAGAGTTATGCCGACCAAGGACGTCGACCTCTAGAGTTCGAAGAAGGAGAACATGGATTCCTTAGAGTCACCCCCACTCATCGAGTTGGTCGAGCGATCAAGTCCAAGAAACTTACCCCTAAATTTATTGGACCTTACCAGATTCTTCGTCAGACGGCCCAGCTGGCATATCGATTGCCTTGCCACCCTTCCCGTCAAATATTCACGACGCCTTCCACGCCTCCCGCCATGAGATATATTTCCGACCCCTCTCATGTCATCGAACCAGATGTAATTCAACTGAAGGACGACCTATCTTTCGAAGCATCACCAGCAAGGATCGTTGATCGGAAAACCAGATTGTCGCGAAACAAAGAGATCCAACTGGTCAAAGTTGTGTGGGATCAAAAGACTGGAGATGCGACTTAGGAGCTGGAAGAGAAGATGAAGACTCAGTACCCTGAACTTTTTCACGGTAAGTAGCTTAATTGCAATTTCGAGGACGAAATTTTTTTAGAGGGAGAGATTGTAACACCTGAGACGAGATCGACCTCGTGTCGAGACCTCGTGTTGAGACCCCGCGGTCGAGACCCGCGTCGAAATGAGGACGCCGTATGTCGAAATGAGGAGACCGCGCGTGCACAAGTACCCCGATCGACATCGTGTCGAGATGATAACACTCGTATTTTTACTTAACGTTATTTAGCGTTAATTAGTATATTTTGTTGTAATTATGCTTTAATAAAGCAATTACTTGTTCCTTAGAAAGTGATTTAATTAAATCAAGAGCTAAAATAAATGAGAGTTAATATCTTAATAGTAACTTATGGTTTGAGTGCTGTCGAGATGTTCTATTAAATTTCGTCGCGTTCAAATCATTCATTGATAAAATTTATTTTGAGACCGAGTTCGATGAAAATCGAGTCGTAACCTGTTTTATATTTTTAAGTGAATTATATTGTTTCTTATACCTATACATTGATATTATCGTCGCCGTGTTTCTAGACCTTAAGCCTATGGATTAGAGGGTAATCATGAGAGAGGAGAGATTAGATGGGTAGAATGATTGATGGGATTGGCATCTCATAAGAATAGTTATCTGTCATTTATTTGTGTTTTTTTTTTAAGAAAAATTCATTTAAATGGTTTTCTTTACTACCAGATATCACGATCAGCTCCCTCAAAACCCTCACTTTCTCTTTTCTTCTTTCTTTTTCTCTAAGTTTCAACTTACTCTCCAGACTTCCATAGAAAGACTTTGGGTTCCACTGAGCTTTTGCACAAACCTTCTTCATCAATCTTGTTCCTCATCATCTCCTCTACCTATATCATCATCTCGATCATCATCTGAGGTATAAAGAAAAAAAAAGAGTTTTCTCTCCCTTCATGCTACTGCTCAACGCCACTTCTTACCTCCATTTTAGCTAGTCTTTATACTTCTAGATCATGTCATATTGATAGGCTTTCTTCTTCATGACATTACCTACCTTTCTAACCATTTATTTGAGCTTGTAAAACAAATTGCTTTCTCTGTTTTCTGCAATAGGCAGTGCCCAAAACCCTCCCTACTTGGCTTGCTTTGATCTCTTGTTCTATGTTGTTGTATGTTGCTTCTTGTTGTTGTTGTTGTTGATTTATTTGTTGTAGCATCACATAACCTTTTTCCTGAGCCTTTGATCAAAAACCCTAACCTTGAGTAAGAGGGAAAATATGTTTAATCTTGCTTGAATCATGCATGAGGTATGTGATTATGTGTTTAATATGATTTTAGGACTTATTAGGATTAAGTTGCATGATTAGTTTGGTGTTAAATTAATTTTTGTGCAAAAATGGATTTTTGAGGGATCATAAAGGTATGTAGAAAATTGATTTCTTTTATGATTTAAATTTTAACATAATTGGTTATGGTCTTATTTTAATTGTTGGACCATGATGAAAATATTTTTCAGAAAACATAAACTTAGATTTTGATTAATTTGTGCTTAATATGTTACTTGATTTTAAGCTTGAATTAGTACTTAGGAAAAATGACCTTGTCTGGTGATATGTATGAAAGAAGTTTTTAATAAAATTTTAGAGAAAAGGAATTAATTTGTAATGCTTAAATTCTTGTTGTATCTGTTTAAGTTCTTGAGTTTTGATG
This sequence comes from Calophaca sinica, assembly GCA_037113605.1. Classification (NCBI taxonomy): domain Eukaryota; kingdom Viridiplantae; phylum Streptophyta; class Magnoliopsida; order Fabales; family Fabaceae; genus Calophaca; species Calophaca sinica. The sequence goes on along the minus strand of CM073736.1, from coordinate 127,248,317 downwards.
TTTACTTGGGTTGTAGTTAAGATTGGGATGTGAGAGCAAAGTGCTATTAGAAACCCATAGATGGTACTAAGTTATGCTTGTATTAGGAAGTGTGATTCCCGAGATCGTGCGGCACGGAACCGAGGTCGTTTGAGAACTGTACGTGTCGAGGTCGTTTGCGAACTGTACGTGTCGAGGTCGTTTGCAAACCGTACGTGTCGAAGTCGTTGTCGAGCTCGTTTGAGGACAGCACGTAGACGAGTAGCTTGGAGTTCGGTAAGGGCAACTTCTAAATATGCTTAGGTTTTATTTTTAGTATTTAAATGCTTTATTTAAATACGAAGAAGTCTGAGAACTCTACGAGTTCGAAGTTAGGGTCTTCGAACCCCTTCGTTTATTTTATTGTCGTGCAGTCGAACATATTCCGAGTCATTCGTGGGTGAAAACTTTGTGGTTGGTCTGCTGAACCCAACCCCCCACACTTGTATGTTCCTCCCTGTTAATTCCATCGAGTTGCAGAGGGATGGATTCCTTGATTTACGTGTCAAGCATGTGATGATTGAGTTATGCATGTATTTCATATGAGATTGAATATATGTTGCGAATTGTGTATTGCTTAAATGATTGAATTGCGTTTCTTCATGTTAAGCCTGCTCTTTTATTTGACATGCGGTTGAATATCTTGCGTATAACTCTTTGAATATCGTATGCGGCGAATTGTTCATTGAGTGAGAGAGCTTAGCGAGTCGTTGGCGTTTGAAGTTGCGACCGGATAAGCGGAGAGGGTGCTAGGTCCCTTTTCCGCTTATGGGGACTTCTAAGCGTTGCCACGCTATGGGACCCGAGTCGACCGGCCCTAGGGAGAGCGAGGATCCCAAGGCTTGGTGGACTTTCCAAAGATACTGATGCGGCGTGTGCATTCCGGAACAAAATGTCAAGTCTAGAGTGAGATGGTTGAGTCACGATTGATGAATGATATACATTGTTGTTTGTTTATTTCTTTATGCCTTGATTATCTTGATTCGTTGAGAAGTTGACCCTTTCCCGTGGTGCCTTCAATCCATGATGGTTACCCAGACGATGGCGAGGACGCAGGGAACTCGACAGCAGGAGATGGCGAGGAGGACCTCGTTGAGGATCCAGACGACGACCTCTATTTGTCGTGATTGCTTATGACTGTAGTATGTCCTTGGTGTACCGTGGTCGTGACCAGTGTGGGCCGGGTGTTTTTTTTTTTGAAGTACATGGTAGACTGGTGGTTTACTTTTGGAGCAGCCCCCTACGTGGGTGTCTGCCGGAAGTACCCCCAGGGTATGATTGCTCTCTTGAAGTCGTCATACCTTAGGTGTATTTTCTTTATACATTATTACTCTGTCTTTTTGTATGCACTTTTTACATCTTGTATATATAAGTATGTACTTGTTATACCTGCGTGTTGTTATTTAGGACTTAAGTCTTGTGTCTTAGTTGCACCATGTTTCGAAAAGCTGTAATTACTTTGATGTGCACGAGCTGGTCTTATAAAAAAAAATATAATAATAGACCGTACTTTTCTAAAGGGCACAAGAGTATCGTTTTAAAACACATCGCATACAGGGTAACTTGAGCTCGGTGTGTTGAGCTCGGTAACATGAGCTCGGTGTGTTGAGCTCGGTAACTCGAGCTCGGTATGTTGAGCTCGGTAGCGGTCCGGAAACGGGTCGTTACAGAAATCAGGGTGTACGAGATCACGAAACCGAGGTCGACTAAGAGCCGTACGTGTCGAGATCGAGTGAGAGAAGTCGTTGTCGAGCTCGTTTGAAGACATCCGTGTTGAGGTCGTTGTCGAGCAGTGTTTGCCGTGACAAACGGTAAGGGCAACTCTTAGACATTATTAAGGCTTTATTTTATATGTTTATGCGTAAGGGCACTTCTAAACATTCTAGGACTCTGTTTTTATGTTATTGTGTAAGGATAATCTTTAGAGATGCTTAAATGATTGAGTTTTTGCATGTATTTAATATGAGATTGAATATATGTTGTGAATTGTGTATTACTGTTGAATTGCGTTTTCTTCATGCAGATTGTTTTATTGCTTAAATGATTGAATTGCGTTTTCTTCATGTTAAGCATGCTCTCTTTATTTGATATGTGATCAAGTAATTTTATGTGCCACTCCTTGACTGCGGCGAGCTAATCATCGAGTGAGAGAGCTAGGCGAGTCGTATGACGTTTTTGAGCCGTGACCCGGATAACTAAGGGTGCTAGGTCCCCTTTTGTTTATGGGAGATTGACTAGGCGTCGCATTATCAGTTTGGGGTTGGACCTGCTGATTAATGTATGGTATCGGTTTGGGGTTGGACCAGCCGCTTACCTATTGCGTCAGTTTGGGGATGGACCAGCTGGCGATATTCCGGAATAAGAGTCGAGTCTAGAGTGAGATGGTTGAGTCACGTTTGGTGAATGATATACAGTGTTGTCTGCTTATTTCTTTGTGCCTTGTTTATCTTGATTTGTGGAGAAGTTGACCCTTTCCCGTGGTGCCTTCAATCCATGATGGTTACCCAGGCGATGTCGAGGGCGCAGGGGACTCGACAGCAGATGATGGCGAGGAGGATGTCGACGAGGATCCGGGCGACGACCTCTATTTGTCGTGATTGGCTTTGTTTATGTTATGTTTCTTGGGGTAGCTGTAATATGACTTTTGTGTACAGTGGCTGTGACCAGTTTGGGACGGGTGATGTTTTGGTTATTTTGAGCACAGGGTAGACTGGTGGTTTCACTTTTGGAGCAGCCCCCTGCATGGGTGTCTGCCGGAAGTACCCCCAGGGTATGATTGCTTCCTTGAAGGTCGACATACCTTAGGTGTATTTTCTTTGTACATTACTACTCTGTCTTTTTGTATGCACTATCATTCCGAGTCGTGTATATATATATATATATATTATGCATGTATGTTTACTTAGGATTTAAGTATTGTGTCTTAGTTGCACCATGTTTTGAAAAGCTGTAATTACTCTGATGTGCACGAGCTGGTTTTATAAAAAATATATATATATATATATATATATACCGTACTTTTCAAAAAGGCACAAGAGTATCGTTTTAAAACACATCGCATACCGAGTTAGTTGAGCTCGGTAACTTGAGCTCGGTAGCGGTCCGGAAACGGGTCGTTACACCATTCACACCTGTCGAGATCAAGCTCAAGTTGTTGGTCCCCAACCTGTCGAGATCAAGCTCAAGCTGTTGGTGAGAATAGATCCACAATCATATATACAAATACATAATTTTAGATACCTGTTAAATATATTTTCTTTGAAAGTATTGTGATTGTTAAATATATTTTCTTTGTAAGATTGATCTCGACATGTTGAGGACCAACAGGTTGAGCTTGATCTCGACAGGTGTGAATGGCTGTCGAGATCAACAGTTTCATGTCAAGCTCAACCTGTCGAGACCAATCTCGAGCTGTCTAGATCAATCTTGATTTCGACATCTTGAGGACCAACAGCTTGAGCTTGATCTCGACAGATTGAGATCAAGCTCAACCTATCGAGATCAATGCTCCTCAGTTCTCAGATGGAAAAGGCCATACTAACAATGAGGACTCGACAATCAGTTCTCAGATGGAAAAGGCCATACTAACAATGAGAACTTCGGCGGCTGAGCTTGATCTCGGCGATTGTGAATAGATGTCGAGATCAATCGCTAATGTCATGCTCAACCTGTCGAGATCAAGCTCAACTTTGTCGAGATGAAGCTTGATTTACGACATTTTGAGGACCAACGGCTTGAGCTTGATCTCGGCGGGTTGGGGACCAGCGGCTTGAGCTTGATCTCGACAGTGTGAATGGTCACCGAGATCAGCGACTTCATGTCAAGCTCAACCTGTCGAGACCAAGCTCTTTGACATGAACTTTAATGGGATAGTGGGTTGATTGTAACCACAAAATGGACCACATTCTAAAGCTGTTTTCCTAAAAACCAACAAGCTTTATCTAATCCAAAACCGAGCTAATCCAAAACAGATTAACTCTATAATTCTCCCACATGGTCCATTTAATCCATTATCAATCATAACAAGAAACTAAATATACGAATCATGGTGATAGGTCCTCTAGTAGCGAGTATTATCTTCCATGTATGACAATATATCAAGTCTCTTAGTACCACTCCTTTAGATGAATGAAAAAACCATGTGTTTATTCTAGGTCAATACTAAATGATATTTCTCAAAATAAATATGTGCATTAAAATAATATGTAGTTTCTTTCATGTGATTTTATAAATAAATTATTAATGTGACACTGTTATATCCTGACGTATAATTTGTGCATCAGATGAATCATAAACACTAGAACATAGTAGATTTATAAAATTCTTATTCCTATAGGTTACAAAATAAAAATATTTTATACGAATATTTGTAAGTCGACATTTACATTTACAAGAAAACACATATTTTTGTTTCTTTTTTGAGACAATTTTTTTAACCAAAAACGTAAAATCAACAATTACGTATTTTTTAATGAAATCATAAAAATGAGCATATTCTTTACTAATATTTAAAGAAAAACTACAAATCAATATAAATTTTATAAGAATTTTTTATTGGTTTTAACTATATACCATGCAGAGCATGGGTCATCATACTATATATATAAATTTTGCTATTAGTAAATATTCCTATTGATTATTATTTATATCTCGTAGAGTATTGAATATTTTATATAAATTAACATTATAATTTTATTTACAATGAATGAACAATTTACAAGAAATTATATATCAAAATGTTTTTAGTATAACATATAACTTTTTTAAGTATATACCATGTGTAGCAGAGACCATCATACTATAGGCATATTGTAAAAAATGGGGATGCAAATTTTACAAGAAAATATAATTTTTAATTTACATTTTGTCGAATAAATTTTAAACAAAAAACATGAAATCAACAATTTCATGTTTTTAATGAAATCTTAAAAATGTGCAATTCCTTTTGAACATATTAAAAGAAATTAAAAAATAATAAAAAATTAATAATATATTATAAGAGAAAAAATATATTATAAGCGAGTTGAATATTTCACAAAAGAGCACTAATACATAAATTATTCTAAATAAATATTTTAATCAAATATATACATTAATAATAATCTTTTACCATAATATGATATGCAAATTAGACTACCATTTTTTAATTTTTTATATTACAATATAAATTATATAATTATTTATAGAAATTCTTATTAGTTATTTTTTTGGATGTAACAAATACTTATTAGGTTAAACCATTATATATTTGTTATGTGAATTAAATGGCTAATCCCTTGATATATTAATATGTATTTAACGAATCTCATCTAAATGTTTACAAAAATATGTTATCTCATGTATATTAACAATTTTTTAATTTGTTAAAATGACGGTGCGGGTTCAAACACACTAGCATTTTTTTTTTAGTCTAGAGGTCTTCGACTCCGCTCAGTGTCTAAGGAAAAAGGGACCCTAACTAATCCGGAGTTCCACCGGGAGGTAAGTAAAGCTTAGCTCCAAGTTGTTTTATTGTCAGGAATCGAATTCGGGTACTAACCGAGTCCGATGGAGTGTATTAATCACTCGCACCCAATCTTGGGTTTACACAGGTGTGTATATATATATATATATTATAGGTGAAAAATGTTTTTTTAATTTTAAAAAAGTAATATATACCGGCCGATACGAAAAGGCCGCATACCCGTATTTTATAAGTATCTTAGCCCGGCTCGGTATATGTACACATATCGCTTCGCTTCATCCATCTTAACTATATAAATCCTGTATAGTCTCCTTATTAACTTTCCCGCCCAATCTCCATGTTACTGTACCACTACACGTTTCCGCCAGCAAATGTTTACTTGCTATTTTGTACCTACTATGTATACTCTTTATGCATCATTTATTGCACCTATCCCCTTTTCCTACTATTTAAACAACGGAGAGTCCATCAAATTGCAAGCCAACCTTGGATTCTACCAACGCAAGTGGGCCAATGTAAATAGAAAGCGATTATGGCCAGGAAATAGTATGTTTTCAACTTCCCATTTATCCATTTTTTGCTGACAGACCAAAAAAGCGATTCAGTCCTTTAGAACCATGTCATGAGTTATGATGTCATCTTACTCTTTCTATTTCTTGAATTCCTGACTTTAAATGGATGTAACGGTTTTCTGATCTGTTAACCATTCCAGGTAGGAGTTTTGACTCAGCTCTGACTCAAGGATGGAGAATGTTTGTTTCCATGGCTAACCGGTTATAGTTGTATTTCCTATTTATGGGATGTTTTATGTTATGTGCTGACTATTGGTTTTAACAGGTTCCAAATGTAACCCAGTTTGACACCGACCCATTCCTGCAGGGTGTTCGAATGAGGCTGAACTCTTATCATACTGAGTTTGTCCACGTAGCTGAGCCGGTAACTATGAAGTTTGGCACGTACCTTATGCGTGATATTTTAAACATACTGCCTCATTCGACATAGTTTCTGTGCATTAAACATACTTGAAAATGACATAGTTTCTCACCATTAAGTACACCTTTTGCAGTCAAAAATCATGTTGCCTATGCTTTTCTCTCTTGATTCGTACCACCATATAGCCAGTTCTGTGATGTTGGTCGACCCAGTGGGTAACCAGTTCGAGGTGGTGGTGAAAAAGAAGCAACCACAAGTGTACCTCACTCAAGGAACTGAGAGAATTGGACAACACTACAAACTGTTTCAGGGAGGTTGGTTGACTTTCATTTACATAAATGAAAGAACTCTGGTCATGGAAGTCAGAGATAGGCTTGGTGAACATGTTGTCTATCCTACCCCTCCGCGTGCATTTTATATTGGCAACAGTAGTAATCCCATTAAGGTTGATGATGATAAGCTCAAACCTACTATACATTCAATGTTGAATCAAGTTGATGAACGTTTCCATCATTCTCTGATCAAAACATTGTCAGAGAGAGAGGTTAGCACTGATGTTCTGGTAAGTGACAATCTTTATCTAATGTGAAATGATGATATAGTGTACATGCTGATATATAGCGTGCAGTTAATAATTTGTTTCACATTTCGTGGTCAGAACATTGATGGTGGGTTTCTTCAATGGTCTGTTCATCCAAATACCATTGAGTTGCAAATAGTGGATGATGTTGGCAAGGTTTGGCCATGCAAGTTAATGAGGGAAGGAGTCTCTGCAGGCAAGTGGAAGTTGACATCCGGATGGTTTAACTTTTGCAGTCATCGTGGGTTGAAGGCAGGAACAACTATTCGGTTGGGTGTGCCAAATCAGTTTGTCAACCAGATTTTCTTTAAACTCTTCTAAAGTAGTTTGTTGCATGTTTCGGTTTGTCTCCTATGTTTTGAAACTTTGGCAGATGGTGAAATCTGTTGATGTTTGTATGTCACACTGATGACACAAAGAAAATGTAGTCTTTTACTTTGTGGAATATCAATGAAAAGTAAACCATTATATTATTTCGACATTGCAACTCAAATGAGAACACCAAAATTTTAAAACCAGATTAATCTGGCGAAAGGACAACCAGATTAACACTCTTATAGTCTTTGAGCAACAATGATGATCAATCCAAACGAAGCCCGTATACAACTATCCTGCTATGTAGTTTTCATGTTGATAAGTCAACTCCATTTCAAAAAAAAAGTATTGATTCAGTAGGAGCATTTAACATACAATTTATATAGTTATTGACCATGCTGGACTCAGTACTCATTGTTCAATGACTTCATGTCAAGCCGACCCTGTTGGTCCTCAGCCTGTCGAGATCAAGCTGAAGCTGTTGGTCCTCAACCTGTCGAGATCAAGCTTCATCTCGACAGGTTGCTTGATCTCGACAGGTTGAGGACCAACAGGTTGAGCTTGATCTCGACAGGTGTGAATGGCTGTCGAGATCAACAGCTTCATGTCAAGCTCAACCAGTCGAGACCAATCTCGAGATGTCGAGATCAATCTTGATTTCGACATCTTGAAGACCAACAGCATGAGCTTGATCTCGATAGATTGAGATCAAGCTCAACCTGTCGAGATCAATGCTCGTCAGTTCTCAGATGGAAAAGGCCATACTAACAATGAGGACTCCACAATGAGGACTCGACAATCAGTTCTCAGATGGAAAAGGCCATACTAACAATGAGGACTCGACAGCTTGAGCTTGATCTCGACAGGTTGAGGACCAACAGCCTGAGCTTGATCTCGCCAGGTGTGAATAGCTGTCGAGATCAATTGCTTCATGTCAAGCTCAACCTGTCGAGATGAAGCTTGATCTCGACGGGTTGAGGACCAACCAGCTTTATCTAATCCAAAAACCGAGCTAATCCAAAACAGTTAACTCTATAATTCTCCCACATGGTCCATTTAATCCATTATCAATCATAACAAGAAACTAAATATACGAATCATGGTGATAGGTCCTCTATTAGCGAGTATTATCTTCCATGTATGACAATATATCAAGTCTCTTAGTTCCACTCCTTTAGATGAATGAAAAAACCATGTGTTTATTCTAGGTCAATACTAAATGATATTTCTCAAAATAAATATGTGCATTAAAATAATATGTAGTTTCTTTCATGTGATTTTATAAATAAATTATTAATGTGACCTTTGTTATATCCTCGACGTATAATTTGTGCATCAGATGAATCATAAACACTAGAACATAGTAGATTTATAAAATTCTTATTCCTATAGGTTACAAAATTAAAATATTTTATACGAATATTTGTAAGTCGACATTTACATTTACAAGAAAACACATATTTTTGTTTCTTTTTGAGACAATTTTTTTAACCAAAAACGTGAAATCAACAATTACGTATTTTTAATGAAATCATAAAAATGAGCATATTCTTTACTAATATTTAAAGAAAAACTACAAACCAATATAAATTTTATAAGAAATTTTTATTGGTTTTAACTATATACCATGCAGAGCATGGGTCATCATACTATAGATATAAATTTTGCTATTAGTGAATGTTCATATTGATTATTATATATAACTCGTAGAGTATTGAATATTTCATATAAATTAACATTATTATTTTATTTACAATGAATGAACAATTTACAAGAAATAATATATCAAAATGTTTTTAATATAACATATAACTTCTTTAAGTATATACCGTGTGTAGCAGAGACCATCATACTATAGGTATATTGTAAAAAATGGGGATGCAAATTTTACAAGAAAACATAATTTTTAATTTACATTTTGTCGAATAAATTTTTAAAAAAAACACGAAATCAACAATTTCATGTTTTTAATGAAATCCTAAAATCGTGCAATTCCTTTTGAACATATTAATATAAATTAAAAATTAATATAAATTTAATAATATATTATAAGAGTAAAAATATATTACAAGCAGGTTGAATATTTTACAAAAAGAGCACTAATACATAAATTACTTTAAATAAATATTTTAATCAAATATATACATTAATAATAATCTTTTACCATAATATGATATGCAAATTAGACTACAAAAGAGCACAAATACATAAATTACTCTAAATAAATATTTTAATCAAATATATACATTAATAATAATCTTTTACCATAATATGATATGCAAATTAACCTACCTTTTTTTAATTTTTTTATATTACAATATAAATTATATAATTATTTATACAAATACTTATTAGTTATTTTTTTTGACAGAACAAATACTTATTAGGTTAAACCATTATATATTTATTATGTGAATTAAATGGCTAATCCCTTGATATATTAATATGTATTTAACGAATCACATCTAAATGTTTACAAAAATATGCTACATCATGTATGTTAACAATTTTTTAATTTGCTAAAATAATGATCTTGAGGTCAAACACACTAGTATTTTTTTTTTTTTTTAGTCTAGAGGTCTTCGACTCCGCTCCGTGTCTAAGGAAAAGGGACCCTGACTAATCCGGAGTTCGGCTGGGAGGTAAGTAAAGCTTTGCTCCAAGTTGTTTCATTGTCAGGGATCGAATTCGGGTACTAACCGAGTCCGATGGAGTGCATTAATCACTCGCACCCAATCTTAGGGTTTAGACTGATATATTTATATACACACATATATGTATATAATGCTTTTTTCCTTAATAATAGGTGAAAAATGTTTTTTTAATTTGAAAAAAGTAATATATCTTGGCCGATCTGAAAAGTCCGCATACCGTATTTTATAAGTATCTTAGCTTGGCTCGATATATGTACACATATCGCTACGCTAAAGAGAATCGAGAGGATCTTAAAGATCCTCTTCATAGCCGGATATGGTACTTCCCCCTCTCTCTCTCTCTCTCAAGACACACGCACAATCGCATATCAAAGAATCGCTTTCGTCATCGATGTTATGTTATGCTCATTTGATTCCACTCAGTTCCTTTAGGTTACATCGGCACCGTCATCGTAACAAGCGGCTCTTTGTCCAAAGTGATCGGCATTCTCGGTATATATATCTATATCTATAAACAATCCAATTCTCTCCACCTCTCTCGATATTTGGATTCCAATTGCGAAATAGTAATGGATTTTGTAGGCCTTATTAAAATCGAGGAGAATGTGTAATTTGTGCCAGATTTATGAAGATGATTAGGGTTTCGAAGACTCTTTTTAAATTTTCACCTGAATATTCCTAGTTGTGTAATGTGTAATTTGTGCGGATGATGATGATGATGATTAGGGTTTCGAAGATTCTTTTTTTTTAATTTTCACCCGATTATTCCTAGTTGTGACCATAAATGCCTTTGGCTCCCACAAATTTGGAGTGATTGTCTAAAGCTACAATTGTGGTCTGGTCACTTCGTGTTTTCTTGATCTTTGTAAATTGGGATCTTACTTTTTACATGATTATAGATTTGAGAAGTTGGATTATTGCATTTTTTTTTCTTTATTATTTTGGTGTTAGGATTTGTTTACGCACTAACATTGTTATATTACGTATTATACTTTTTTGGTTGTAGAGGGCTGCGAAAGCATTGCTATGGTCTATTACTCATGGCCGTGAGGATTGCTATGGTGGGGAAACAGTGGTATGTTTTGTTTCATGCATTTGCATGTTAATTGTTAACATGGTTATTTGTTAGTATATAGATAAATGAAGAAGCATATTTTGAGTTTTGCATGATTTTTAATTTTCATTTGAATTGAAATATCTATCTAGTTCTTAGAAAATATATATCAAGTATTATAGAATGTGAGCAGGAAGAGAGTTTGAGAGAGACAACAAAGGTTTTACGTACATCGTAATTATGATCTCTATTTATCAATGATAGTGTAAATACAATAAGCGTATGCGTGACCGATAGCTAACTTCTATAACGGAATCCAACTAACTACTAACTGATATAATTGCTTGATGGCGGTGATCGAGATCTTTGCCGAGTATACTAAGTCTGTACTCCTAAGATTAAGGTTGCAAAGTAAATATAAATAAATAGATGCTACCTTTTTTTATTTGAATGATTGAATCGTTCTTAAGTTGTATAATTATCTTTGTTTTCAGGTGAAATGTTGGCTAGAAAGACTTTGGAGAAGGTAAACTTTTCATGTTCCCATTTAATTTGGAAAATAGCATGTAATTTTGTAATAAACTTTTTTGTTTCCTTTTATGAAAGATCTTTTTATAATTTTATTTTTTTACGCGTCTCACATCCACATGGCGTCAAAAAAATTGAAGTACTAGTATCATTTTTATGCACGGCACGGCAGATCTTGGTATGGAAATGGTTAATTATGTTATGCCTAAAGAAAACACTAATTTAATAGTGTGGTTGCAGGATTTTCCTGAAGTGGCTGATCTTATTTACTTTGTACTTAGAAATTCAGGAATGGGTGATTATTCACGGTGGGGATTTGTTTCTTACATTTATCAGTGCTAATTATGTTTGCTTTTGTTGTTTGCCATGCTATAGTAACCTGTTATTGCTGAATATGCAAATTATATTTGGTTTGGACTATCATTTGTTATTTGTTGTGCGTTGGTGAGGGCGAGAAACCTAGATGAGCTTCAAGATCTTGTTCTTGTTTGATTTACAAAAACATTTTCTGTTTTCATTTTGTGTTTTCAGTTTTAATTACAAAATTACCATCTTATTTCACTTTGTACGCTTTTCAAATCTCTTTTTATAGAAAACTGTAGAAACAACATTGTTTCAGGAAACTAAGTGAAAATAAGGTGGTATTTTGTAATTAAAACTTAAAGAAAGAAATGGAAACAAAGAATGCTGAAACCAAAGCAGGCCCTTATATTTAGAGTGACTTTTAAATTACAATGCCCAACACCTTTACTCATTCTTACATTGGCTTAATTATTGATGTTATCTCTTGTATTTTCTGTTTAGATAATGGTGCGATGTTAATTAGTAAATATTCAGCAGGAGCAACCTAAACTTTCAGGAGGTCCCTGGTTTGCTCACATATTCAGGAACTCCAGATTTGAAGGTGTTGTTCTATCTTACTTTGTTCTCTACCATTATTTTCGTAGTGGGTAACAAGTTTGGTGTCATCTGTTACTATGGAGTTTAAGATGGTATTTATCTCTATATGCTATGGTATCCCGCTTTAATAATTAATAATTTGAAATTTAATATTTATAGTATGCTTAGTGATACTGTTTTCCTGCAGGTCTTAAAGACATTGTAGAAACACATCTAGCAGTTTAGACAGTCGACTTGATTCTATTGTCTTGGATGGTATGGATAAGCTGAGCGAGCGAAAGCCGTTGTTGAGGTTTGATTTAGCTCGATTTTGTTTTGAATCTTTTCCTCCATGTGGAAGGATGCATTGCATGCTAGGCATTCTAACTGGCACTTGAATAGATTCCAGGGCACATTATTTTCTTTACCCTAGGGCGGGTTGAAGAGTGGTTATTATCATTTTTGCCTCTAACGTGTTAATAATAATGTGTTATTCACTGTCTCTTAAAAGTTGTTTGGTTAATGCAACTTCTGTACGTGAAAACATAATGTAGGTCAAGGGTGAAAGCTCTTACTTGTGTGAGGGGCATTGTTGTTTTCCTCGGTAAGGATTGTTTTATTTACATGTAGGTGCAAGTTTGCAACACAAGAGCAGATTGCAAACATTTAATGTCAATCATTGGATAAAGTTGACAAATTTTGCAAGGGTAATGCTAGAAACATACCCTTTTTAACAGACACTTTAAACCATTTAACCCATCCTTTGTTATTGGCCCATTCTCAAAAAAAGTCAGCTCACTCTTCAAGAAGTGATCTATTTACTAGGCAACTAATTTAACTTTTAAGAGAATAAACCAGTATATTAAATCGTGTTGCTAGCATTTTTCGAGTCAATAAGCCACATTGCCAGTACTATTAACATTCCCAAATAGATAGGATATATTGGTTTCATATTATTCAACTAACGGACTACCTCTCGATCAGATTCAGCCAAAATATTTTCTTTACAAAAGAACTGAGATCGACAAGATAGGAATTTCATATAGAAATCTAGGTGAGTGATTGGGGGTTTGGGCTACTAAAAGGATATTTCCTTTGCCACCTCGATACTTGATTAATGAACCTAAATGAAGTGATGATGAAGGCAAAATTTCCTTTGCTAGTATTCTTTCTGTTTAGTTTATCACAAAAACAATTGTAACAAGATTTGATTGATAACTCTGCGTCCCAACTTCGGTTGGTGAGGCTGCTGGATCGCTTGTTGATCACGTATCTGTAATGGAGGGGATTGCGGCATTTCCGGATCCTAGTCTAGCAGTGGTGGTTGCATAAACGCTATCACAGGTGTTTCTTGTAGTTCTTATTGCGAAGTGTCAGTAGGGGATGGACTCGGCCCTATTGACGAGTTCCTCGAGATGAAAGGGGTGTTTGGGGGGGGGTCTTCCCCTTGCTTGGTGATGACTGTCCTTCTTTCTCGTGTCCACCATTCTCGGATCTCTTGCTTGTGACGAATAACAATGAGTGGTTGTGTCCCACTGACAGCGCCACTGTTTAGAGGCGAACTAGGAGATCCAAAGGAAGATACCTCAGATGGTGGTGGAGAGGTGGTAACATATGATGGTGAAGGTTGGTGATGTTCCCATAAAGGAGGGTGGAGATCATTAGTGAGAGTTTTAGGTGAGTCTTAGATTGAAAATATACCTGAATTTTGGTGAGAATCCGACTTACTATAGTGAGGATATCCAGGCAGTTAGTCCTTATACCAGATAAGGTAGTTAACCGAATAAGATCATTGGTCGGTCGTATAAGGTCGTTAGTTGACAATATTGGGTTGGTTTGACTCCCAATATCTTGGATAGTGATGGTTTCGGCCTCTAATGACGGGCTTCACGTGTTTGGGTCCAAAACGGAGATATTGGGTCAGAGCAAATTGTATGATATGTGATGAGTTAGTTGCATAGTTAATTGAGTGAGAATGATGGGTAGTGAATGAGGATGTGTGAGATTTGATATATGGATTTGTAATTTGTTGAATTTATAATCATATTAATAATTGAATTATCATTAAAGAGCGAGCTATTGTCAAGGAGGATTTATAGTGTTTGTTATAGCCATTGGTTATTGAAGAATATTTTTTGAATTGATTTAGAGATGAGATTTGTGTTTAATTATGGTTAGAGTTTTAGCATTGATATATGTGTATGAGGGACTTGTTGGTTTAGTAAATAATAGGACTATGAGATTTGAGTGCGATGCTTAATTAAATTAAAGAATGTCCATCGTTTAGAATGATTAATATCCACCAACAAAAAGAATGATTAATGATATGATTCGATGAGTAACGGTTTAGAGAATTCTAGGAATTTAATTGTGAGTAATTTGAGTTATTAAATGTTGTGAGATTGTGTATGGTTTAGAATGAGAATTGAGTCTTGGAGTTTAATTAATTAAGAGTTAGACATAAATTATGGATTTGAGGTATTAGTGAGTATGGAATTTGTTAGAGTGAGTATGGATTTAATTAGCCTTTTGATGGTTCCTAGATAATGCTTGAGGATAGACATGGTCTAGGAACCTGATGGATTTTTAGGTAAATTAAAGATAGAATATTAAGGTTGATCGTTAGAGCTAGTGTGTGTGATTGATTGAGCTTGAGGCCTTAGGATGTTTGCTTGTATATGTTGTGTTGTTAATATCATCTTTGTGTGTTAAATGAGAGAATAGAGAGAGACATATGTTGAATACCGTGTGTTTCAACTACACAATAGAGGTTCTTTATATAGGGTTAAAAAGAAATCAAAACAATTAATTACAAGATATCCTATTTCTAATTACATGAAATGATTTGCCTATACAATAAATACAAGGATCCTATCTTATTTTCAACACTCCCTCAAGTGGAGCATATAAATCGTATGCACCAAGCTTGTTACATATATAAGCGATTCGAGGGCCTCTTAGAGATTTAGTGAAGACATCGCCAATTGGTCATTGGAATTGTGAAGCTTAGTAGTGATGTCCGCCGATTCGATCTTCTCTCTGGTATAATGACAGTCCACATCAATATGCTTAGTCCTCTCATGAAATACGGGATTGGAGGCAATATGCAATGCCGCTTGATTATCACATATCACTGTCATTGGCATATCCTCTCTAAATTTGAGTTCTTTGAGAAGTGATTGCAACTACATGAGCTCTTGAGTCACTAATGCCATGGCTTTGTATTCAGCCTCAGCACTAGACCTTGCTACAACATTCTGCTGCTTGCTTTTCCAAGATATCAAGCTTACTCCAACTAGTACACAATACCCAGTAGTGGATCACCTATCAATGGGTGAGCCTGCGCAATCGGCATCTGAGTAATCAAATACTCGAGTATGACCTTTATCCTCATAAATAAGACATTTTCCTGGAGTACTTTTAATATACTTCAGGATGCGTGTCTGACATCCCAATGATCCTGGCAAGGAGAATTTAAGAATTGGCTTACCATGCTAACTGCAAAGGAAATATCTGGACGGGTGACTGTGAGGTAGTTTAATTTACCAACCAATCTCCTGTACCTCCTTGGATCTGAGAAAGGCTCCCCCTGATTAGGCAGAAGTTTGTCATTTGGGTCCATAGGAGTATCAACTGGCTTAGCATTTAATAAACCTGTTTCTTCAAAAATATCCATAGCATATTTCCTCTGTCAAATCACCAGACCATCCTTGGATTGGGCTACCTCGATACCCAAAAAATAACGTAGTTTACTAAGGTCCTTAGTCTGAAACTTGTGAGAGAATCTTTGCTTCAGCCGGATTATACCTGCCGATCACTACCCGGTTATCACAATATCGCCCACATACAAAACTAGATAAACACATCCTTGAGCTGAATGGCAATAGAAAGCAGAGTGATCATTGTTACAACGAATCATACCAAAGCACGCACTATAGAACTGAATCTGCCAAACCAAGCTCGTGGAGACTGTTTAAGACCATAGAGAGACCTGTGGAGCCTGCAAACCATGTTAGAGGACTCCCTCTGAGCAACAAACCCAGGTGGTTGCTCCATATTGACCTCTTCTTTGAGATCATCATGCAGAAACGCATTTTTAATATCAAGTTGGTGAAGTGGCCAACTACGGATGGCGGCAATGGAAAGGAGGAGCCTAACGGATGCCATTTTAGCCACAGGTGAAAAGGTGTCATTGTAATCCTGCCCAAATATTTGAATGTATTCTTTGGCCACCAACCGGGCCTTATATCGATCAATCTTACCATCAGGCCTAACCTTGACAGTATAAAGCCAACGACAACCGACCACAGACTTTCCAGGAGGTAGAAAGACCAGTTCCCAGGTAACACTGCTTTGAAGAGCACACATCTCGTCAATGATTGCTTGCCGCCATTCCGGGTGGGATAAAGCTTCACCTGGAGTGTTAGGAATAGAGACAGAAGACAAACAAGTGTAATGTGGAGGAGAAAGACGATAATAACTCAAAGCAATGTAATGAGGGGATGGGTTACGAGTACAACGTATACCTTTACGAAGGGCAATGGGAAGGTCAGACTCGTATGGCGGGCGATTCGATTAAAGGAGATGGCGCGGTGGTGAGTCTGGCATGGCCTCGATCGCGAGGCGAAGCGAGAATAGGGATATGTACCTCGGTAGGTCGCTGGCGACGATGATAAGTCTGTAGTGGTCGCACAGTTGGGGGTCCACAGATGGGGTGTCTGGAGTGACAAACTCAGGAAACTCAATCGCAGGAGGAACGGGGAGGACTGCAGAAAGAGGCTCGAGAGATAAGTGGGTCGACTCAAAGTAAGGCCTGACTTCGAAAAAGGTAACATCAGGCGATATAAGGTAACGTTGAAGAGTAGGTGAATAACAATGATAACCTTTTTGGGACCGATGGTAACCAAGAAAGACACATTTGAGTGAATGAGGTGGGAGTTTGTCAAGACCAGGAGTGAGATTGTGGACAAAACATGTGGACCCGAAGACACGAGGCGAAAGTGAATGGAGAGGATATGTGGAAAGAGAATGCAGGAGTGTGGCACTCGATCATCAAGCCTGAGAAGAGGGCATACGGTTTGTGAGATAACAAGCTGTTAGCGCAAAGATCCCCAAAAAAGAGTTGGGATATTACTATGAAGAAGCAGAGCCCGAGTGGTTTCAATGAGGTGCCGATTTTTGCGTTCAGCTACCCCATTTTATTGAGGTGTGTGAGCACAGGACGTTTGGTGAAGAATGTCGTTAGATGCCATAAAATTTTGAAATTGTTGGGACAAGTATTCACGGGCATTGTCACTATGCAAGGAGTGAACAGAAACACCAAACTGAATTTTAATTTCTTGATAAAATTGCTAAAAAATATAAAACAACTCAGACTTGTTTTTCATTAAAAATAACCAAGTACAATGCGAGAAATCATCAATGAAAGTAACAAAATATTTGGACCCAAAAGTAGTACTAGTGCGAGACGGACCCCAAACATCGGAGTGAACTAAAGCAAAAGGGGACGAAACCTGTTTATTGATTCTATCAGGAAAGTGACTACGAATGTTTTTCCCTAACTGGCACGACTCTCAATTTAAACTAGATAACTTAGAGAGACTAGGTACCAGCTTCTGAAGCTTGTGAAGACTTGGATGACCCAACTGATCATGGATAGTAAGAGGAGAATCTGTGGCAGAGCACACCCTGGATGAGGATAAATAGTAGAGGCCATTAGACTCACATCCGATTCTAATCGTCTGTCCCGTACTTCGGTCCTACAAGGTAACATTGTTATTAGTAAAGGTAACATCACAGTTATGAGAACGGGTCAAACGACTGATTGAAAGCAAATTAAATGGACACTCATGAATGTAAAGTACAACATTAACTGACAGGGAAAGGAGGAGTTTGGTAGTACCAATCCCTTGAGATTTGGTTTCAGTACCACTGGCTGAAGTCATACTAGGTAAGTAACCAGATGTAAAAAGAGAGGATAAAAGAGCTTTATTACCAGTGATGTGGTCGGATGCACCAGAGTCAAGGACCTAGGGGCCAAGGGAATTGGGCTGAGAGATGCAAGCAAATGAATTACCAGTGTGTGCAACCGAAGCAGTGGATTCGGAGTTATGGCGATTCTCAAACCATTGGAGAAATTCTTCATAGTCAGATGGAGTTGGCTTAGGCTGAGCCGAGTTCTGATGTGTGTCAGGCATAGTGGTCTGAGCTGAATTTACCGGACGTGGAGGGCGCCCATGTAGCTTCCAGCATCGATCGATAGTGTCCCATACGGTTGCAATGATTACATTTGGGACGATTCTTAGTGTTGGATGTGGAACCTCGCGCACGCCCCTGACTGTTGTGCTGGGATGCAAGAGCAGTAGTGTCACCAGTGCCAGGAGCAACAGGAAGCTCAGAGTGGACTTCAAAGGGACCCGAAGAAGGGCAGAAGAAGCGACAGACATGGTGGGAATAACAGTAGATCCCAAAATCTGATCACGGATGGCAGTGTACTCCTGAGGTAAGCCATAAAGGCCAAGGAGCATAAAGAATGTGCTTCGCTGCTCAAGTTCCTTCTTCTTCTCATCTGCGGCAGACGCAGCCGGAGGTAGGAGCTCATTAAATTGATGGAGTGCAGCATGAACACAACCGAGATAGGCAGACATAGGGCCATCCAGTTTCTTTGGTCCAATGAGGGTTCCCACATCATGAACCACACTAAGGCCCTCTTTTGTTCTTCTCAAATGACTATGTCTTTCTGCAACCAACTCATTAGTATGTTGTCCATATACACGATTAACGATTTAACAGTCACTTGACAGCGTAAGTAGGTCCTGAATTATGGAAATAACACTAAAGTGATATAGGACAGGTAAGTGAGAGAGGGAAGGGAAGAAGCAAGTGATGAAAAGAAAAAAAAAGGAAGGAAAGAGAAACACTAAAGGCAAGGGAGGAAACATGGCTGAGTGTAGAATCAGGAACATTTTTTAATAGAGAAATGCTAAAGCCACACACTCTGTCATACTCTTTTGAACACACGCGCTCCTATTGGTTGAAATTCAAGTGAATCACACTATTTTGGGGTCGGGTCCCACCAAATCATACGAGTCCCACTTGATTTTAATCAATAGGAGGGTGTGTGTTCCAAAGAGTGTCAATAACCAAAGCCAGCCTAATAACCAAGCTGTAACACCTGAGGACGAGATCGACCTCGTATTAGGACGTCGGATCGAGACCTCGCGCCGAGATCTCGTGTCGAGACCTCGTACCATGACCTTGTGTCGAGATCCCGTGCCAAGATCGCGTGCCGAGGTCATTTGAAATGAGCCGAGGAGATCAAGGCACTACTAGTCCGAGCCGAGGAGATCACGTGCATTAGCTACCGAGGTCGCGTCTGCCGGTGAGGAGGTCACATGTCGAGCGAGGAGGCCGCGTGCGAACTTCGTGTTAGAGCCTTGTGCGCTTGCACGAGCACCACTAGTCGACATCGTGTCGAGATGATAACTTCGTATTCTTACGAGCGTTATTGACGTTATTATTATATTGGTTGTAATAATTATATTGTCGGCTGCAGTCTCGTCGCCGTGTCTAGATCTCGACCTATAGAGTAGAGGGTAATCATGAGAGAGTAGCGATTAGATGGGTAGATTGACTGATGGGATTGGCATCTCATAGCTGGAGTTACGATAATGCCCCTTCCCTCACCAGCTGTATTCACGATCAGTTTTCTCAACTACTCACTTTCTCTTTTCTTCTTTCTTCTTCCTTTCTTCTCTGAGTTTCCTTTTTTTTCGTTCTCTCCAAAACTTCCATCGAAGAAACCTTGAGTTCCATCGAGATTCTGCACAAATTTTCTTCATCAACCTTGTTCCTCATCATCTTCTCGACCTATATCTCACCATCTCGACCACCATCTGAGGTATGGAAGAACAGATTTTTCTCTTCCTTCGTACTACTGTTTAGCGCCATTTCTTCTTTCCATTTTAGCTAATTTTTATGCTTCCAAATCATGTCAAACTGATGGGTTTTCTTCTTCATGATATTACCTATCTTTCTAACCGATTATTTGAGCTTGAAAAACAAATTTCTTTCTCTGATTTCTGCAATAGGCAGTACCCAAAAACCCTTCCTTTTTGGTTTGTTTCGATTTCTTATTTTAGTTTGTCGATCGTTGCTTCTGGTTGTTGTTGTTGTCGATCTATCTGTTGTAGCATCAGATAACCTTTTTCATGAACTTTTGATCGAAAACCCTAACTTTGTGTTAGAGGAAAAATATATTTAAGTTCTTGAGTTTTTATATTTTCTGGGTTGTGGTTAAGTTTGGGATGAGAGCTAAGTGTATTAGAACCCATAGATCGAATCGAGTTGTGCTTGTTTTAGGAAGTCGATTCGAGATCGTGTGATTTCCGATTCGAGGTGTGCGGAGAGCGAATCAGGGGACGTGGAAGCGGTGGGATCCAGATCGAGAACTATGCGTGTCGGTCGACCGAGAAGTGTGCGTGTCGAGGTCGATTGAGGGCAGATGCGTGTCGAAGTCATTGTCGAGCTCGTTGAAGACAGTAGTGTCGAGATCGAGTAAGAGAAGTTGTTGTCGAGCTCACTTGAAGGCCGTAGTGTCGAGGTCGTTGTCGAGCGGCATTAGCTTGGAGTTCGATGAGGCAGCTTTTAGACATTATTAAGACTTTATTTTATGTTATTGTGAATGAATTTCCTTGATTTGTGTCGAGCTTGAAATGTTGTGATATGATTGGGTTTTGCATGTATTTAATATGTGATTGAATATATCTTTGTGAATTGTGTATTGCATGTTGAATTGCGTTTCTTCATGTCGAGCTTGCTCTTTTTATTTGACATGCGGTTGAATATCTTGTGTATAACTCGTTGAATATTGTAGCGGAGAAATTTGTTCCTCGAGTGAAGCGAGCTAGGGAGTCGTATGACATTTTGAGCGGACCCGGATAAGCGAGGTGCTAGGTCCCCTTTTGTTTATGGTGGATTGGCTGGCGTTGTAGCATTATCGGTTTGGGGTTGGACCTGTTGATTAATGCATGGTATCGATTTGGGGTTGGACTGCGCTTACCTATTACGTCGGTTTGGGGATGGACTGTGACGATATTAGGAATAAGAGTCGAGTCGAGTCGAGTCTAGAGTGAGATGGTCGAGTCACGTTGGTGAATGATATCTTTGTGATGTCTCGCTTATTTCTTTGTACCTCGTTTATCTTGATTTGTTGAGAAGTTGACCCTTTCCGTGGTGCCTTCAATCCATAGCGGTTGCCCAGGCGATGTCGAGGCGCGAGGAACTTCGGCGGCCAGATGATGCCGAGGAGGAGCTCGGCGAGGACCGAGCGGCGACCTCTATTTGTCGTGATTGATTATGTTGTTGGATGTTTGTTTTTACGATGGCGTACCTCGCTTTTCTTTTTGTGTTGAGGTCGTGACCCGGTTAGGCGATTGTTTTGTCGTTTCAGGGGGTAGGCGGTGGTTTTACTTTTGAGCGGCCCCTGCGGAGTCTGCCGGAACCCAGGGTATGATTGCTCTTTTGAAGTCGTCGTACCTTAGGTGTATTTTCTTTGCACATTTGCTACTCTGTATTTTGTATACATTATTATTTCGAGTGATATATATATGTATGTTATGCATGTATGTTTTATTAGAATTTAAGTCTTGTGTCTTAGTTGCACCATGTTTTGAAAAGTCAGAATTACTCGATGTGCACGAGTTGGTTTTATAAAAAATAGACCGTACTTTTTAAAAGGCACAAGAGTACCGATTTTAAAGCAGCGTCGCATACTGAGTTTAGTTGAGCTCGGTGTGTTGAGCTCGGTAACTCGAGCTTCGGTATATTGAGCTCGGTAGCGGTCGAAGCCGGTCGTTACATTGTTGGTATCAGAGCTTGATTCGGTTACGGCCAGAAATTTGTACATAGGAAATTTGGACTGGTCACTGTGTCGGGATATGTGTGTCGGGTACATGGTTGTACTATGTTGATTGCTGTTTGATTAAGTGAAGCACTTATTGCTTGAAAAATTGTTTGAACTGTTTCTTGATTGAAGCAGTGTGTTTTAACACATCCTTGTTGTGAGATTCTGACAGGGTTTTGAACTTTGTGGAATCTAATGCCACCTCGTCGGGATACGACAGCTGCAACCGAGAACGTCGACATGGAACGAGCTATTCAAGCTATGACCGAGATGGCGGCAGCCATGGCTCAGCAATCAGCTGCTGCAACTCAACAGGCTAACGCGATGGCTCAACAGACGGCAGCGTTAACTCGGTGAACTTGCGACAGCGACAGCGAAGCGAGCGAAATCTTTGAAGCGAGAGGATTGGAAGACTTCAGGAAGCATGATCCACCGAAGTTCTATGGTGAGCCAAACCCAGATAAAGCTGATCTTTGGATGCAAGAGATCGAGAAGATCTTCGAGGCACTCCATTGCCCGAACAACGTGAAGGTCGACTATGCCACCTACTTCATCGCTGGGAGGCAGAGTATTGGTGGAAAGGAGTGAAGCAAACATTTATAGCGAGCGTCGCGAGATGACTCGGGAGCTTTTTCGTGAAAGGTTCTTGGACAAGTACTTCCCAGATCTTGCGACGAGTCGAGAAGGAGCAAGAGTTTCTTCAATTGCAGCAAGGCAACTCGACAGTGTCCGAGTATGCGGCCAAGTTCGAGTCGCTGGCGAGGTATTTCAGTCCATTTCGTGATCGAGTTGACCAAAGATGGTTAAGCGAGAGGTTCCAACGAGGTCTGAGATTTGACATTCAGAAGTCAGTGGTGTCATTGAGGATCCGAAACCTCCAAGAGCTGATAGATCGCTGGTCGAGGTAGAAGGAGTGAGGAGCCACAAGAAGAAGACTGTTGTAGGCGGACGGTGAGACCCCAGAGTGCGGGCGTAGATTTGCCTGAAGGAAACAAGCTGCGAAGAAGCCTTACAACCGACCTCGGAGGAACGACAACGAGGGGCGATGTCGTCCGATGACCCAGTCTGAAAAGGCGAGGACAAACCCGGTGTCGAGGTGACTTGTTTCCGTTGTGGAAAAGCGGGACATTACGCCAATAAGCGTACTTTCGGAAGGAGGGTGTGCTACAATCAGAAGCCAGGGCATTTTGCCAAGGATTGTCCCATACCCAAAGTCGAACCGACAATGCTTGCGCGAAAGGCCAAAGGGAAGCGTCAGGTAGCTAAAGGCGAGTTTTTACGCATGAGTGGCGAGGAAGCGAGCGGTGATGATCTTATCCAAGGTGAATGTGAGATCGAGGTAAATCCTTATCCGTTCTTTTTGATTCGGGTGCAACCCATTCCTTTATTTCTTACGATTGTGTGAACCATTTGAACTTGTGGCCTTTACTGTTCAAATTGGTAGTTACAACCCAATTGCTAAAACCTTAGTCACAAACTCGCATGTCTTGATTGTGTAGTGGTTATTCAGAGTAGAAAGTTTGTGGTGAATTTGGTTTGTTTGCCTCTTAAGGGCTTAGATGTCATCCTCGGGATGGATTGGTTGTCACACCACCATGTCCTCTTGGGTGTGCCAGTAAAGCGTAATTTTCAGGACCTTGGAGTCTCGATTATCTTTACGCGAGCGTATTGGAGTTTCTTTGAAAAGAAGGAACTAGGAATACATGTATCCTGGCTAGTTCGGAAGTTTTCCAGCAGATCGGCGTGAAGAATGTACGGTGGTGTGTGACTTTGAAGGCGTTTTCAGAAGGCGTGCCAGGGTTACCACCGGTCACGAGAGGTCGAGTTCTCCATCGACTGATTCCAGAAGCAGGGCCGATTTCCAAAGCGCCATACAGGATGTCTCTGCCGAGAGATGAAAGAAGCGAAGTCCCAGATCGAACACTTGGAGTCAAAGCAATTCATACGACCGAAGCGTGTCACCGTGGGGAGCTCGGTGTTGTTGGTTAAGAATAAGGATGGGCGATCAAGGCGTGCGTGGACTACCGCGAGCTCAACAAGGTTACTTTGTGAAGAACCGTTATCCGTTACCACGTATTGGCGACTTGATGGATCAACTTCGTGGGCGGCGATCTTTTCAAGATAGACTTGAAGTCGGGCTACCATCGATTCGCGTGAAGGAGGAAGATGTTCCCAAAGCGACTTTCAGGACTAGGTATGGTCACTCACGAGTACTTGGTGATGCCGTTTGGAGTAGCGAATCGCGCCGGTGTGTTTATGGACTACATGAGCAGGATTTTCCATTCGTTCTTGGATCAGTTTGTTGTAGTGTTCATCGACGACATCTTCGATCTACTCGAGGAACCGAGAAGAGCACGTAGAACACTTATGTCGATAATCGCAGATATTACGAGATAAGCAACTCTATGCCAACCTTTGTCGAAGTGTGAATTTTGGCTTGAAGAGGTGAATTTTCTTGGTCACGTGATTTCCAAAGAAGGGATAGGCTGTGGATCCAACTAAGATTGAGGCGGTGTTAGCGTGGGAGCAGTAGAAGGCGATTCACGAGATCGGGAGTTTTGTCGGCTTAGCGGATATTACCGAAGATTCATTGAAGGTTTCGAAAATTGTCGCGCTCTTACGACTAACGAGGAAGGATCAACCTTTGCTGGACCGAGGAGTGTGAAGCCGGTTTTCAAAAGGCCGAAGGAGCTTTTGACGGCGGCGCTGTGCTGATTTTGCCTCAACCCGAAGAGCCTTCGAGGTGTATTGTGATGCGTCACACCAGGGATTGGGATGCGTCTTTGATGCAACATCGGAAGGTGGTCGCGTATGCTTCAAGGCGACTTAAGATTCACGAGAGAACTACCCTACTCACGACTTGGGTGGCGGCAGAGTTTTTGCGTTGAAGATATGGAGGCACTACCTTTATGGGAGCACTTCTTCGCATTTCGGCGATCACAAGAGCTTGAAGTACTGTCGACCAGAAAGAGCTCAACATGCGTCGGCGTAGATGGACGTAATTTCTCAAGGACTATGACTTTACGTTGGAATACCATCCGGTAAGGCTAACGTAGTAGCAGATGCATTGAGCGTGAAAGAGCGCTTTAACCTCGGCGATGATGATCAAGGAGTTGGAGATGCTCGAGAAGTTCCGAGACTTGAAGTTGAGTGTCGAAGTTTCACGGGAAGCCGAGATTTGGTATGCTTACCATTTCTAATGATTGTTGGACGAGATCCGAGACCAGCAAGTTCATGACGAGCTCCTGCAAGAGAAGGTTCAGTTGATAGCGCAAGGGAAGGCGACAGAATTCCAAGTCGGAACGGACGACATCTTAAGGTGCAATGGCCGAGTATGTGTACCTAACGTAGCCGAGCTGAGAAAGTTAATACTCGACGAAGCGCATAAGAGCAACTTTAGTATTCATCCAGGAGTTACGAAGATGTATCAAGACTTGAAGAAGCATTTTTGGTGGTCCGGAATGAAGAAGCAAGTGGCTGAGTACGTAGCTTCGTGTTTAACGTGTCAGAAAGCAAAGGTGGAGCACCAACGACCTGCGGGAATGTTACAATCGCTTGACGTACCAGTATGGAAATGGGATAGTATTTCCATGGACTTCGTTGTAGGTTTGCCGAAGACGCAGAAGAAGAATGATTCGATTTGGGTGATCGTCGACCGATTGACCAAATCTGCTCATTTCTTACCAGTGAGGTCGACATACAACGTGGAAAAGCTGACCGAGATCTACATCGCGGAGATAGTGCGACTTCATGGAATACCCTCTTCGATCGTGTCGGACCGAGATCCGAAGTTCACGTCTCATTTTTGGAGGGAATTGCAAGGAGCGATGGAACCGAGCTCGAGCTTAGCTTCGGCATATCATCCCCAGATCGACGGTCGACCGAGAGAAAGATCCAATCACTTGAAGATTTGTTGCGGCGTGTACCTTAGATCACCGAGGAAGTTGGGACGACGTCTTACCATTGGTGGAGTTCACCTACACAACAGTTTCCATGCGAGTATTGGAATGGCACCTTTTGAAGAAGCTGTATGGGCGGAAATGTCGACGCCTCTTTGTTGGTACCGGGCGGCGGCGTTACATTTGTAGGACCAGATATGATCCAGCAGACTACCGAGAAGATCCATTTGATCAGAGATAGGATGCGAACGTCTCAAAGTCGACAGAAGAGTTATGCAGACCAACGACGTCGACCACTCGAGTTCGAGGAAGGAGAACATGTATTTCTTAGAGTCACCCCCACTACTGGAGTTGGTCGAGCGATCAAATCCAAGAAACTCACCCCTAAATTTATTGGACCTTACCAGATTCTTCGTCGTATCGGTCCAGTGGCATATCAGATTGCCTTGCCACCATTCTTGTCGAACATTCACGACGTCTTCCACGTCTCACAATTGCGGAAGTATATTTCCGACCCCTTTCATGTCATCGAGCCAGATGTGATTCAACTGAAGGACGACCTATATTTCGAAGCATCACCAGCAAGGATCGTTGATCGGAAAGCCAAACAGTTGCGGAACAAAGAGATTCAACTTGTCAAAGTTGTGTGGGATCAGAAGACGGGAGATGCGACTTGGGAGCTGGAGGAGAAGATGAAGACTCGGGTCCCTGAACTTTTCTGGGGTAAGAAACTTATTTGCAATTTCGAGGACGAAATTTTTTAGAGGGAGAGATTGTAACACACGAGGACGAGATCGACCTCGTATTAGGGCGTCGGATCGAGACCTCGCCGAGATCTCGTGTCGAGACCTCGTACCATGACCTTGTGTCGAGATCCCGTGCCAAGATCGCGTGTCGAGGTCATTTGCGAGCCGAGGAGATCGCGTGCACTAGTCACGAAATGAGGAGATCGCGCGGCATTAGCCGTCGAGGTCGCTGCATCGAAATGAGGAGGTCACATGTCGAATCCGAGGAGGCGGCGTGCACGAACTCGTGTTAGAGCCTTGTGCGCTTGACGAGCACCCTAGTCGACATCGTGTCGAGATGATAACTCGTATTCTTACGAACGTTATTGACGTTATTATTATATTGGTTGTAATAATTATATTGCTCAAACTGCAGTCTCGTCGCTGTGTCTAGATCTTTGACCGATAGAGTAGAGGGTAATCATGAGAGAGTAGCGATTAGATGGGTAGATTGACTGATGGGATTGGCATCTCATAGCTGGAGTTACGATAATGCCCTTCTCTCACCAGCTGTATTCACGATCAGTTTTCTCAACTACTCACTTTCTCTTTCCTTCTTTCTTCTTCCTTTCTTCTCTCGAAGTTTCCTTTTTTCGTTCTCCAAAACTTCCATCGAAGAAACCTTGAGTTCCATCGAGATTCTACACAAATTTTCTTCATCAACCTTGTTCCTCATCATCTTCTCGACCTATATCTCACCATCTCGACCACCATCCGAGGTATGGAAGAACAGATTTTTCTCTTCCTTCATTACTCTTGTTTAGCGCCATTTCTTCTTTCCGTTTTAGCTAATTTTTATGCTTCCAAATCATGTCAAACTGATGGGTTTTCTTCTTCATGATATTACCTATCTTTCTATCCGATTATTTGAGCTTGAAAAACAAATTTCTTTCTCTGATTTGCGCATAGGCGTACTCAAAACCCTTCCTTTTGGTTTGTTTCGATTTCTTATTTTTAGTTTGTCGATCGTTGCTTCTGTTGTTGTTGTTGTCGATCTATCTGTTGTAGCATCAGATAACCTTTTTCATGAACTTTTGATCGAAATCCCTAACTTTGTGTTAGAGGAAAAATATATTCAAGTTCTTGAGTTTTTATATTTTCTGGGTTGTGGTGAAGTTTGGGATGAGAGCTAAGTGGATTAGAACCCATAGATCGAATCGAGTTGTGCTTGTTTTAGGAAGTCCGATTCCCGAGATCGTGATTTCCGATTCGAGGTGTACGGAGAGCGAATCAGGGGACGTGGAAGCAGTGGGATCGTGATCGAGAAGCTATGCGTGTCGAGGTCGTGAGAAGTGTGCGTGTCGAGGTCGATTGAGGGCGATGCGATGTCGAAGTCGTTGTCGAGCTCGTTGAAGACACCGTGTCGAGATCGAGTAAGAGAAGTCGTTGTCGAGCTCACTTGAAGACACCGATGTCGAGGTCGTTGTCGGCGGCAAAGATTAGCTTGGAGTTCGGTAAGGGCAGCTTTTAGACATTATTAAGACTTTATTTTATGTTATTGTGAATGAATTTCCTTGATTTGTGTCGAGCTTGAAATGTTGTGATATGATTGGGTTTTTGCATGTATTTAATATGTGATTGAATATATGCTGTGAATTATGTATTGCATGTTGAATTGCGTTTCTTCATGTCGAGCTTGCTCTTTTTATTTGACATGCGGTTGAATATCTTGTGTATAACTCGTTGAATATTGTAAGCGGAGAGCTGTTCATCGAGTGAGCGAGCTAGGGAGTCGTATGACGTTTTTGAGCCGGACCCAGATAACTGAGGGTGCTAGGTCCCCTTTATTTTATGGTGGATTGGCTAGGCGTTGTAGCATTATCAGTTTGGGGTTGGACCTGCTGATTAATGCATGGTATCGGTTTGGGGTTGGACCTGCCGCTTACCTATTACGTCAGTTTGGGGATGGACCTCGCCGGCGATATTAGGAATAAGAGTCGAGTCGAGTCGAGTCTAGAGTGAGATGGTCGAGTCACGTTGGTGAATGATATACTGTGATGTCTGCTTATTTCTTTGTACCTCGTTTATCTTGATTTGTTGAGAAGTTGACCCTTTCCGTGGTGCCTTCAATCCATAGCGGTTACCAGGCGATGTCGAGGGCGCAGGAACTTCGGCGGCCAGATGATGCCGAGGAGGTGCTCGACGAGGACCAGGGCGATGACCTCTATTTGTCGTGATTGATTATGTTGTTGGATGGTTGTTTGTCTGATGACTGGACCTCGTTTTTCGTTTGTGGTCGGAGGTGGTGGCCAGGTGGGAAGTATTGTTTTGTCGTTTGAGGTAGACTGGTGGTTTTACTTTTGGAGCGGCCCCTGCGTGGAGTTCCTAAGTACCCCCAGGGTATGATTGCTCTTTTGAAGTCGTCGTACCTTAGGTGTATTTTCTTTGCACATTTGCTACTCTGTATTTTGTATACATTATTATTTCGAGTGATATATATATATGTATGTTATGCATGTATGTTTTATTAGAATTTAAGTCTTGTGTCTTAGTTGCACCATGTTTCGAAAAGCTGGAATTACTCTGATGTGCACGAGTTGGTTTTATAAAAAAAATAGACCGTACTTTTTAAAAGGCACAAGAGTACCGTTTTTAAAACGCGTCGCATACAGGTTTAGTTGAGCTCGGTGTGTTGAGCTCGGTAACTCGAGCTCGGTATATTGAGCTCGGTAGCGGTCCGGAAACGGGTCGTTACACAAGCAGTCCTAAACTGCTTAACACCTCAAATAATCCAAATTTACATATGCTGCAGGGATGCATGGAAAAAGGGAAATATTGCGTCAAATTAATTTAAAAAAATTGATAATGCAACAATAACAACCAAAGCTTATCTCATTGTGGCCTTGGCTAGAAGTGTAAGACTTAAAATCGATCTAAACAATTAATACAACATGTTTAGATCTACATAACGCAAGAAAATTAGATCAAGAGAATACCTCCAGTCATTGCTAGTTGAAATTTGAACACACTTGTACCCGGATTTATTTGGGTTTCCAAACCCTCACTCCTCAAACTTGATGGTGTTTAGTTTCTAAAGTGACTAGCAGGTTCCGTAACCCAGGCGGAGAGCAAATGTTCTATTTATAGAGTTATGCCCTCACATAACTCGCTAACGTGAGCAGGAGTGGAGCATATAATGGGAGTGTGGGAGCACACCTTTTTAGGATTTGACTATTATTGAACTTTAATGGGATAGTGGGTTGATTGTAACTACAAAATGGACCACATTCTAAAGCTATTTCCCTAAAAACCAACAAGCTTTATCTAATCCAAAAACCGAGCTAATCCAAAACAGCTTAACTCTATAATTCTCCCACATGGTCCATTTAATCCATTATCAATCATAACAAGAAACTAAATATACGAATCATGGCGATAGGTCCTCTAGTAGCGAGTATTATCTTCCATGTATGACAATATATCAAGTCTCTTAGTACCACTCCTTTAGGCTGAATGAAAAAACCACGCGTTTATTCTAGGTCAATACTAAATGATATTTCTCAAAATAAATATGTGCATTAAAATAATATGTAGTTTCTTTCATGTGATTTTATAAATAAATTATTAATGTGACATCATTATATCCTGACGTATAATTTGTGCATCGATGAATCATAAACACTAGAACATAGTAGATTTATAAAATTCTTATTCCTATAGGTTACAAAATTAAAATATTTTATACGAATATTTGTAAGGCGACATTTAGATTTAGAAGAAAACACATATTTTTGTTTCTTTTTGAGACAATTTTTTTAACCAAAAACGTGAAATCAACAATTACGTATTTTTTAATGAAATCATAAAAATGAGCATATTCTTTACTAATATTTAAAGAAAAACTACAAATCAATATAAATTTTATAAGAATTTTTTATTGGTTTTAACTATATACCATGCAGAGCATGGTCATCATACTATAGATATAAATTTTGCTATTAGTGAATGTTCATATTGATTATTATATATAACTCGTAGAGTATTGAATATTTCATATAAATTAACATTATTATTTTATTTACAATGAATGAACAATTTACAAGAAATAATATATCAAAATGTTTTTAATATAACATATAACTTCTTTAAGTATATACCGTGTGTAGCAGAGACCATCATACTATAGGTATATTGTAAAAAATGGGGATGCAAATTTTACAAGAAAACATAATTTTTAATTTACATTTTGTCGAATAAATTTTAAACAAAAAACACGAAATCAACAATTTCATGTTTTTAATGAAATCCTAAAAACGTGCAATTCCTTTTGAACATATTAATATAAATTAAAAATTAATATAAATTTAATAATATATTATAAGAGTAAAAATATATTACAAGCAGGTTGAATATTTTGCAAAAAGAGCACTAATACATAAATTACTTTAAATAAATATTTTAATCAAATATATACATTAATAATAATCTTTTACCATAATATGATATGCAAATTAGACTACAAAAGAGCACAAATACATAAATTACTCTAAATAAATATTTTAATCAAATATATACATTAATAATAATCTTTTACCATAATATGATATGCAAATTAACCTACCTTTTTTTAATTTTTTTATATTACAATATAAATTATATAATTATTTATACAAATACTTATTAATTATTTTTTTTGACAGAACAAATACTTATTAGGTTAAACCATTATATATTTATTATGTGAATTAAATGGCTAATCCCTTGATATATTAATATGTATTTAACGAATCTCATCTAAATGTTTACAAAAATATGTTACCTCATTTATATTAACAATTTTTTAATTTGTTAAAATGACGGTGCGGGGTCAAACACACTAGTATTTTTTTTTTTTTTAGTCTAGAGGTCTTCGACTCCGCTCCGTGTCCAAGGAAAAGGGACCCTGACTAATCCGGAGTTCGGCTGGGAGGTAAGTAAAGCTTTGCTCCAAGTTGTTTCATTGTCAGGGATCGAATTCGGGTACTAACCGAGTCCGATGGAGTGCATTAATCACTCGCACCCAATCTTAGGGTTTAGACTGATATATTTATATACACACATATATGTATATAATGCTTTTTTCCTTAATAATAGGTGAAAAATGTTTTTTTAATTTGAAAAAAGTAATATATACTGGCCGATCTGAAAAGTCCATACCCGTATTTTATAAGTATCTTAGCCCGGCTCGATATATGTACACATATCGCTACGCAAAGCAGAATCGAGAGGATCTTGAAGATCCTCTTCATAGCTGGATATGGTACTTCCCCCCTCTCTCTCTCTCTCTCTCTCTCGCGCACACACGCACAATCGCATATCAAGAATCGCTTTCGTCATCGATGTTATGTTATGCTCATTTGATCCCCCTCCGTTCTTTTAGGTTACACCGGCACCGTCATCGTACCAACCGGCTCTTTGTCCAAAGTGATCGGCATTCTCCCGGTATATATATCTATATCTATAAACAATCCAATTCTCTCCACCTCTCTCGATATTTGGATTCCAATTGCGAAATAGTAATGGATTTTGTAGGCCTTACTAAAATCGAGGAGAATGTGTAATTTGTGCCAGATGATGATGATGATTAAGGTTTGAAGACTCTTTTTAAATTTTCACCTGAATATTCCTAGTTGTGTAATGTGTAATTTGTGCGGATGATGATGATGATGATTAGGGTTTGAAGATTCTTTTTTAAATTTTCACCCGATTATTCCTAGTTGTGACCATAAATGCCTTTGGCTCCCACAAATTTGGAGTGATTGTCTAAAGCTACAATTGTGGTCTGGTCACTTCGTGTTTTCTTGATCTTTGTAAATTGGGATCTTACTTTTTACATGATTATAGATTTGAGAAGTTGGATTATTTCATTTTTTTCTTTATTATTTTGGTGTTAGGATTTGTTTCTGCACTAACGGTGTTATATTACGTATTATACTTTTTGGTTGTAGAGGCTGCGAAAGCATTGCTATGGTCTATTACTCATGGCCGTGAGGATTGCTATGGTGGGGAAACAATGGTATGTTTTGTTTCATGCATTTGCATGTTAATTCTTAACATGGTTATCTTGTTAGTATATAGATAAATGAAGAAGCATATTTTGAGTTTTGCATGATTTTTAATTTTCATTTGAATTGAAATATCTATCTAGTTCTTAGAAAATATATATCAAGTATTATAGAATGTGAGCAGGAAAGAGAGTTCGAGAGAGACAACAAAGGTGTTACGTACATCGTAATTATGATCTCTATTTATCAACAGTAGTGTAAATCTGATAGCGTATGCGTGACGATAGCTAACTTCTATAACGGAATCCAACTAACTACTAAGCGATATAATTGCTTGATGGCGGTGATCAGATCTCGCCGCAGTATACTAAGTCGTACTCCTAAGATTAAGGTTGCAAAGTAAATATAAATAAATAGATGCTACCTTTTTTATTTGAATGATTGAATCGTTCTTAAGTTGTATAATTATCTTTGTTTCAAGGTGAAATGTTGGCTAGAAAGACTTTGGAGAAGGTAAACTTTTCATGTTCCCATTTAATTTGGAAAATAGCATGTAATTTTGTAATAAACTTTTTTGTTTCCTTTTATGAAAGATCTTTTTATAATTTTATTTTTTTACGCTGCCTCACATCCACATGGCGTCAAAAATTGAAGTACTAGTATCATTTTTATGCACGCACGGCAGATCTTGGTATGGAAATGGTTAATTTTGTTATGCCTAAAGAAAACACTAATTTAATAGTGTGGTTGCAGGATTTTCCTGAAGTGGCTGATCTTATTTACTTTGTACTTAGAAATTCAGGAATGGACTGATTATTCACAGGTGGGGATTTGTTTCTTACATTTATCAAGTGCTAATTATGTTTGCTTTTGTTGTTTGCCATGCTATAGTAACTTTGTTATTGCTGAATATGCAAATTATATTTGGTTTGGACTATCATTCGTTATTTGTTGTGCGTTGGTGAGGCGAGAAACCTAGATGAGCTTCAAGATCTTGTTCTTGTTTGATTTACAAAAACATTTTCTGTTTTCATTTTGTGTTAGTTTTAATTACAAAATTACCATCTTGTTTTCACTTTGTACGCTTTTCAAATCTCTTTTTATAGAAAGCTGTAGAAACAACATTGTTTCAGAAACTAAGTGAAAATAAGGTGGTATTTTGTAATTAAAACTTAAAGAAAGAAATGGAAACAAAGAATGTGAAACCAAACAGCCCTTATATTTAGAGTGACTTTTAAAATTACAATGCCCAACACCTTTACTCATTCTTACATTGGCTTAATTATTGATGTTATCTCTTCTATTTTCTGTTTAGATAATGGTCCGATGTTAATTAGTAAATATTCAGCAGAGCAACCTAAACTTTTAGGGAGGTCCTGGTTTGCTCACATATTCAGGAACTCCAGATTTGAAGGTGTTATTCTATCTTACTTTGTTCTCTACCATTATTTTTCGTAGTGGGTAACAAGTTTGGTGTCATCCGTTACTATGGAGTTTAAGATGGTATTTATCTCTATATGCTATGGTATCCCGCTTTAATAATTAATAATTTGAAATTTAATATTTATAGTGTGCTTAGTGATATTGTTTTCACTGCAGGTCTTAAAGACATTGTAGAAACAACATCTAGCGCTTTAGGCAGTCGACTTCAGATTCTATTGTCTTGGGATGGTATGGATAAGCCTGAGCGAAGCGAAAGCCGTTGTTGAGGTTTGATTTAGCTCGATTTTGTTTTGAATCTTTTCCTCCATGTGGAAGGATGCATTGCATGCTAGGCATTCTAGCGGCACTTGAATAGATTCCAGGGCACATTATTTTCTTTACCCTAGGCGGGTTGAAGAGTGGTTATTATCATTTTTGCCTCTAACGTGTTAATAATAATGTGTTGTTCACTGTCTCTTAAAAGTTGTTTGGTTAATGCAACTTCATGACGTGAAAACATAATGTAGGTCAAGGGTGAAAGCTCTTACTTGTGTGAGGGCATTGTTGTTTTCCTCGGTAAGGATTGTTTTATTTACATGTAGGCGCAAGTTTGCAACACAAGAGCAGATTGCAAACATTTAATGTCAATCATTGGATAAAGTTGACAAATTTTGCAAGGGTAATGCTAGAAACATACTCTTTTTAATCGGACACTTTAACCCATTTAACCCATCCTTTGTTATTGGCCCATTCTCAAAAAGTCAGCTCACTCTTCAAGAAGTGATCTATTTACTAGGCAACTAATTTAACTTTTAAGAGAATAAACTAGTATATTAAATCGTGTTGCTAGCATTTTTCGAGTCAAGAAGCCACATTGCGGTACTATTAACATTCCCAAATAGATAGGATATCTTGGTTTCATATTATTCAACTAACGGACTACCTCTCGATCGATTCACCAAAATATTTTCTTTATAAAAAGAACTGAGATCGACAAAGATAGGAATTTCATATAGAAATCTAGGTGAGTGATTGGGGGTTTGGGCTACTAAAAGGATATTTCCTTTGCCACCTCGATACTTGATTAATGAACCTAAATGAAGTGATGTTGAAGGCAAAATTTCCTTTGCTAGTATTCTTTCTGTTCAGTTTATCACAAAAACAATTGTAACAAGATTTGATCGATAACTATGCGTCCCAACTTCGGCTGGTGAGGCTGCTGGATCGCTTGTTGATCACGTATCTGTAAGGGAGGGGGTTGCGGCATTTCCGGATCCTAGTCTAGCAGTGGTGGTTGCATAAACGCTATCACAGGCGTTTCTTGTAGTTCTTATTGCGAAGTGTCAGTAGGGGATGGACTCGGCCCTTTTGACGGGTTCCTCGAGATGAAAAGGGTGTTTTTGGGGGGTCTTCCCCTTGTTTGGTGATGAATGTCCTTCTTTCTCGTGTCCACCATTCTCGGATCTCTTGCTTGTGAAGAATAACAATGAGTGGTTGTGTCCCACTGACAGCACCACTGTTTAGAGGCGAACTAGGAGATCCAAAGGAAGATACCTCAGATGGTGGTGGAGAGGTGGTAACATATGATGGTGAAGGTTGGTGATGTTCCCATAAAGGAGGGTGGAGATCATTAGTGAGAGTTTTAGGTGAGTCTTAGATTGAAAATATACCTGAAGTTTGGTGAGAATCCGACTTACTATAGTGAGGATATCCAGGCAGTTAGTCCTTATACCAGATAAGGTAGTTAACCGAATAAGATCATTGGTCGGTCGTATAAGGTCGTTAGTTGACAATATTGGGTTGGTTTGACTCCCAATATCTTGGATAGTGATGGTTTGGGCCTCTAATGACCAGGCTTCACGTGTTTGGGCCCAAAACAGAGATATTGGGTCAGAGCAAATTGTATGATATGTGATGAGTTAGTTGCATAGTTAATTGAGTGAGAATGATGGGTAGTGAATGAGGATGTGTGAGATTTGATATATGGATTTGTAATTTGTTGAATTTATAATCATATTAATAATTGAATTATCATTAAAGAGCGAGCTATTGTCAAGGAGGATTTATAGTGTTTGTTATAGCCATTGGTTATTGAAGAATATTTTTGAATTGATTTAGAGATGAGATTTGTGTTTAATTATGGTTAGAGTTTTAGCATTGATATATGTGTATGAGAGACTTGTTGGTTTAGTAAATAATAGGACTATGAGATTTGGTACTGATGCTTAATTAAATTAAAGAATGTCCATCGTTTAGAATGATTAATATCCACCAACAAAAAGAATGATTAATGATATGATTCGATGAGTAACGGTTTAGAGAATTCTAGGAATTTAATTGTGAGTAATTTGAGTTATTAAATGTTGTGAGATTGTGTATGGTTTAGAATGAGAATTGAGTCTTGGAGTTTAATTAATTAAGAGTTAGACATAAATTATGGATTTGAGGTATTAGTGAGTATGGAATTTGTTAGAGTGAGTATGGATTTAATTAGCCTTTTGATGGTTCCTAGATAATGCATGAGGATAGACATGGTCTAGGAACCTGATGGATTTTTAGGTAAATTAAAGATAGAATATTAAGGTTGATCGTTAGAGCTAGTGTGTGTGATTGATTGAGCTTGAGGCCTTAGGATGTTTGCTTGTATATGTTGTGTTGTTAATATCATGTCATGTTGTGTGTTAAATGAGAGAATAGAGAGAGACATATGTTGAATACCATGTGTTTCAACTACACAATAGAGGTTCTTTATATAGGCTTAAAAAGAAATCAAAACAATTAATTACAAGATATCCTATTTCTAATTACATGATATGATTTGCCTATACAATAAATACAAGGATCCTATCTTATTTTCAACACTCCCCCTCAAGCTGGAGCATATAAATCGTATGCACCAAGCTTGTTACATATATAACTGATTCGAGGGCCTCTTAGAGATTTAGTGAAGACATCTGCCAATTGGTCATTGGAATTGACGAAGCTAGTAGTGATGTCCGCCGATTCGATCTTCTCTCTGGTATAATGACAGTCCACATCAATATGCTTAGTCCTCTCATGAAATACGGGATTGGAGGCAATATACAATGCCGCTTGATTATCACATATCACTGTCATTGGCATATCTGTTGACAAGTGACTCCAAACACAAGAGGGGGGTGAATTGTGTGTGAACTGTGCTTTCAAAAACTTTTGGAGAAATAAGTGCTAATTATGAGTTGCGGAAATATTAATGTGAAATAGATAAATCACTTGAAGAATAAATTGCAAACGAGTTAAAAATAAAGTAAATAGTAAGATATAAATAACAATAAAATAAAGTACGTAAATTTAATTGGTGAAAAGTAGAGAGATAAGGAGTAAAAAGCACACAACAAATTATACGAGGTTCGGCCACCTAACACCCCGTGGCCTACGCCCCGTCTCCCAAAGCAAACCACTATGGGATTTTCACTAAGACACTAGCTTTTAAATCGAGGTTCACTAGAAACCTTTACAACTCTAAACCAGAGCAATACGCTCAAGAGATATCACCTCTCTATGAACACCTTGGAATTCCTACCCAAAAATAAATGATTTTCACAAATAAAATGAGGCGAAAAAGATACACTCAATAGTGCGGATATAACAAATTGAAGCTCAAATAATACAACTCAAATTATGTAGAATAAAAAGACTCTCGAGAAAATTGTGCTCAAATAAGTGTGAGTGATAAAAATATTTGATAGAGTTTTTGGCACAAAAATTAAGCAACTGCGTTGTTGTATTTTACAAAGCTCACGAGTTGTGTTTATATAGGCAATGGAGGAGCGTCGAAATGACCGTTCTGCAGGATTTGTCCGTTCTGCGGATGCCGTTCGCGTTTTGATTTGTCCGTTGGAATTTGTCCGTTGCGTTGAACATGAAAGAATTGAAAAACACGGAGACGGCTCGGCATACGACCTCTGAAGACAGCTCGGCAGACGACCTCGCCACACAGCTCGACAGACGACTTCCTCACAGCTCGGCATATGACCTCTGAACAGCTCGGCAAAAGACCTCGGCACACGACCTCGGAACACAGCTCGGCATACGACCTCCTCATCAGCTCGGTTCTCATAGCTCGGTACACGACCTCATCAGCTCGACACGCGACTTCCTCCTCAGTTCGACATACGACTTCCTCAGAGCTCAACATCCGACTTCCTCCTCAGCTTGAAGTCCGATTTCCTCAGCTCGACACGCGACTTCCTCCTCAGTTCGACATACGACTTCCTCAGATCTCGACACGAGACTTCCTCCTCAGCTCGACATCCGACTTCTTCAGCTCGACATCCGACACGAGATATGCATGTCAAAATATTTTGTGCGTGTGTGATTTAATTTTAATTGAGAGCTTTTTATTACTACTTACAAATTGTCTTAATAAAGATAAATAAATACCCAGAACCCAAAGACTTGAGAAACAATCATTCTTGATACGCGTCTTGGTATTCTTTTCCACTTTTTGCACGGTTGACTATTTGCAAAGCTCCCTTTTGTCAATCATCAAAATCATCCTGTCAAGGCATGTATTCACAATATCCTCTCTAAATTTGAGTTCTTTGAGAAGTGATTGCAACTACATGAGCTCTTGAGTCACTAATGCCATGGCTCTGTATTCAGCCTCAGCACTAGACCTTGCTACAACATTCTGCTGCTTGCTTTTCCAAGATATCAAGCTTACTCCAACTAGTACACAATACCCAGTAGTGGATCGCCTATCAATGGGTGAGCCTGCGCAATCGGCATCTGAGTAATCAACTACTCGAGTATGACCTTTATCCTCATAAATAAGACATTTTCCTGGAGTACTTTTAATATACTTCAGGATGCGTATTACAGCATCCCAATGATCCTGGCAAGGAGAATTTAAGAATTGGCTTACCACGCTAACTGCAAAGGAAATATCTGGACGGGTGACTGTGAGGTAGTTTAATTTACCAACCAATCTCCTGTACCTCCTTGGATCTGAGAAAGGCTCCCCCTGATTAGGCAGAAGTTTGTCATTTGGGTCCATAGGAGTATCAACTGGCTTAGCATTTAATAAACCTGTTTCCTCAAAAATATCCATAGCATATTTCCTCTGTCAAATCACCAGACCATCCTTGGATTGGGCTACCTCGATACCCAAAAAATAACGTAGTTTACCAAGGTCCTTAGTCTGAAACTTGTGAGAGAGATACTGCTTCAACTGGATTATACCCTGCTGATCACTACCAGTTATCACAATATCGTCCACATACACAACTAGATAAACACATCCTTGAGCTGAATAGCGATAAAAAACAGAGTGATCATTGTTATAACGAATCATACCAAACTGCTGCACTATGGAACTGAATCTGCCAAACCAAGCTCATGGAGATTGTTTAAGACCATAGAGAGACCTGTGGAGCCTGCAAACCATGTTAGAGGACTCCCTCTGAGCAACAAACCCAGGTGGTTGCTCCATATTGACTTCTTCTTTGAGATCACCATGCAGAAACGCATTTTTAATATCAAGTTGGTGAAGTGGCCAACTACGGATGGCGGCAATGGAAAGGAGGAGCCTAACGGATGCCATTTTAGCCACAGGTGAAAAGGTGTCATTGTAATCCTGCCCAAATATTTGAGTGTATTCTTTGGCCACCAACCGGGCCTTATATCGATCAATCTTACCATCAGGCCTAACCTTGACAGTATAAAGCCAACGACAACCGACCACAGACTTTCCAGGAGGTAGAAAGACCAGTTCCCAGGTAACACTGCTTTGAAGAGCACACATCTCGTCAATGATTGCTTGCCGCCATTCCGGGTGGGATAAAGCTTCACCTGGAGTGTTAGGAATAGAGACAGAAGACAAACAAGTGTAATGTGGAGGAGAAAGACGATAATAACTCAAAGCAATGTAATGAGGGGATGGGTTACGAGTACAACGTATACCTTTACGAAGGGCAATGGGAAGGTCAGACTCATGTGGCAGGGCCGGTTCCGGTAAAGGAGATGGCACCGGTGGTGAGTCTGGCATGGCCTCAGTCGCAGGAGCAGAAGCAGGAATAGGGATATGTACCTCGGTAGGTCGCTGGCGACGATGATAAGTCTGTAGTGGTCGCACAGTTGGGGGTCCACAGATGGGGTGTCTGGAGTGACAAACTCAGGAGGCTCAATCGCAGGAGGAACGGGGAGGACTGCAGAAAGAGGCTCGAGAGATAAGTGGGTCGACTCAAAGTAAGGCACAGACTCGAAAAAGGTAACATCAGGCGATATAAGGTAACGTTGAAGAGTAGGTGAATAACAACGATAACCTTTTTGGGACCGATGGTAACCAAGAAAGACACATTTGAGTGAATGAGGTGGGAGTTTGTCAAGACCAGGAGTGAGATTGTGGACAAAACATGTGAACCCGAAGACATGAGGTGAAAGTGAATGGAGAGGGATATGTGGAAAGAGTACCGAGTGTGGCACTCGATCATCAAGCACAGAAGAGGGCATACGGTTTGTGAGATAACAAGCTGTTAGCACAGCATGGGCCCCACCCTAAAAAAAAGAGTTGGGGCATTACTTTGAAGAAGCAGAGCCCGAGTGGTTTCAATGAGGTGCCGATTTTTGCGTTCAGCTACCCCATTTTATTGAGGTGTGTGAGCACAGGACGTTTGGTGAAGAATGTCGTTAGATGCCATAAAATTTTGAAATTGTTGGGACAAGTATTCACGGGCATTGTCACTATGCAAGGAGTGAACAGAAACACCAAACTGAATTTTAATTTCTTGATAAAATTGCTCAAAATATAAAACAACTCGCACTGTTTTCATTAAAAATAACCAAGTACAATGCGAGAAATCATCAATGAAAGTAACAAAATATTTGGACCCAAAAGTAGTACTAGTGCGAGGCGGACCCCAAACATCGGAGTGAACTAAAGCAAAGGGGACGAAACACATTTATTGATTCTATCAGAAAGTGACTACGAATGTTTTTCCACTAGCGCACGACTCACAATTTAAACTAGATAACTTAGAGAGACTAGGCACCACCACGAAGCTTGTGAAGACTTGGATGACCCAATGATCATGGATAGTAAGGAGAATATGTGGCAGAGCACACCCTGGATGAGGGTAAATAGTAGAGGCCATTAGACTCACATCCGATTCTAATCGCCCGTCCTGCATTTCTGGCCCCGCAAGGTAACATTGTTATTAGTAAAGGTAACATCACAGTTATGAGAACGGGTCAAACGACTGATTGAAAGTAAATTAAATGGACACTCATGAATGTAAAGTACAACATTAACTGACAGGGAAAGGAGGAGTTTGATAGTACCAATCCCTTGAGATTTGGTTCCAGTACCACTGGCTGAAGTCATACTAGGTAAGTAACCAGATGTAAAAAGAGAGGATAAAAGAGCTTTATTACCAGTGTGTGCAACCAAAGCAGTGGATTCAGAGTTATGGCGATTCTCAAACCATTGGAGAAATTCTTCATAGTCAGGTGGAGTTGGCTTAGGCTGAGCCGAGTTCTGATGTGTGTCAGGCATAGTGGTCTGAACTGAATTTACCGGATGTGGAGGGCGCCCATGTAGCTTCCAGCATCGATCGATAGTGTCCCATACGGTTGCAATGATTACATTTGGTACGATTCTTAGTGTTGGATGTGGAACCTCGCGCATGCCCCTGACTGTTGTGCTGGGATGTAAGAGCAGCAGTGTCACCAGTGCCAGGAGCAACAGGAAGCTCAGAGTGGACTTCAAAGGGACCCGAAGTGTAACGACCCGTTTCCGGACCGCTACCGAGCTCAATATACCGAGCTCGAGTTACCGAGCTCAACACACCAAGCTCAACATAAACCTATATGAGATGTGTTTTAAAAACAAAAACTCTTGTGCCTTTTAAAATACGATATATATTTTTTTTTATAAAACCAACTCGTGCACATCAGAGTAATTACAGCTTTTCGAAACATGGTGCAACTAAGACACAAGACTTAAATTCTAATAAAACATACATGCATAACATACATATATATATCACTAAAAATAATAATGTATACAAAATACAGAGTAGCAAATGTGTAAAGAAAATACACCTAAGGTACGACGACTTCAAAAGAGTAATCATACCCTGGGGGTACTTCCGGCAGACTCCCACGCAGGTCGCTCCAAAAGTAAGACCACCAGCCTACCTGAAACAACAAAACAACATCGCCACACCGGGTCACGACCTCGAACACAAAAGAAAACGGCACAGTCCTCGGAAAAACAAACATCCAACAAACAAACAATCACGACAGATAGAGGTCGCCACTCGGGTCCTCGTCGAGCTCCTCCTCGGCATCATCTCTTTGTTGAGTTCGGCGCCTCGACATCGCACGGGTAACCGTCATGGATTGAAGGCACCACGGGAAAGGTCAACTTCTCAACAATTCAAGATAAGCTCGACATAAAGAAATAAGCAAACAAAGAAAGTATAACATTCACCGACGTGACTCGACCATCTCACTCTAAACTCGACACAACTCGCTTGAAATCCATTTTCTCTCGACTCGATAATTTTCCGGAATGCACACGCCGCATCAGGTATGTCGGAAAGTCCAGCGAAACGCGGGATCCTCGCTCTCCCTAGGGCGATCAACTCAGGTCCCATAGCGTGGCGGCGTCTAGTCAATCTCCGTAAACAAAAGGGGACCTAGCACCCTCGATTATCCGGGTCACGGCTCAAAACGCGTCATACGACTCACCTAGCTCGCTTCACTCGATGAACAATTAGCGCGATACGATATTCAAAGAGTTAAACACAAGATATTCAACCGCATGTCAAATACAAAAAGCAAGCTCGACATGAAGAAACGCAATTCAACATGCAATACACAATTCACGACATATATTCAATCGCATATTAAATACATGCAAAAACTCAATCATATCACAACATTTCATGCTCGACACAG
Source organism: Calophaca sinica (assembly GCA_037113605.1). Taxonomy (NCBI): domain Eukaryota; kingdom Viridiplantae; phylum Streptophyta; class Magnoliopsida; order Fabales; family Fabaceae; genus Calophaca; species Calophaca sinica. Next base: position 127,204,955 of record CM073736.1, on the reverse strand, counting down.
ATCAAGAAATCCATACACAATAACATAACCACGTAGAATATAAAATGCCCTTACGCTAGCATACTACGAAAGTATTAATGTGAAGCGCCCTTACTTAAGGACTTATAAAATAAAGCCTTAGAGATTTCTAGGAGTTGCCCTTACCGAACTCCAAGTTAATGCTGCTCGACAACGACTTCTCTTACTCGATCTCGACACGGCTGTCTTCAATCGACCTCGACACGTACGCTTCTCAGTCGACCTCGACACGCGTCAGTTCTCGATCTGGATTCCGCTTCCACGCCCTTGGATTCGCTTTCCGTACACCTCGATTGAAATCACTCGATCTCTGAATCGGACTTCCTAAAACAAACATAACTCGGATCGATCCATGGGTTCTAATACATCTAGCTCTCATCCCAAACTTAACCACAACCCGGAAAATATAATACTCAAGAATCAATATATTTTTCCTCTAACACAAAGTTAGGGATTTCGATCAAAGTTCATGAAAAGGTTATCGATGCTTCAACAGAGAGATCGACAACAACATCAACGAGAAGCAACGAATGAAAAACAAAAAATCGAAACGAACCAAAAATGGGGTTTACGGGCCTTGCCGATTGCAGAAATCAGAGAAAGAAATTTGTTTTGCAAGCCCAATTAATCGGTTAGAAAGATAGGTAATATTGTGAAGAAGAAAACCCACCAGTTTGACATGATTTGGAAGCATAAAACTGGCTAAAAATGGAAGAAGAAATAGCGCTAAATAGTAGCCGAGAGAAAAAGAAAATCTGTTCTTCATACCTCAATGGTGATCGAGCCAGGCGAGATATGTCGAGAAGATGATGATGAACAAAATTGATGAAGAAAGCATGCGAGAATCTCGATGGAACTCACGGTTTCGTCGATGGAAGTTTTGAAGAAAACAACGAAACACGAAGCGAGAAGGAAGGAAGAAGAAAGAAGAAAAGAGAAAGAATGAGTGTGAGGGAATCGGTCGTGGTATACAGCTGGTGAGAAAGGGGTATAAACGTAACTCCAGCTATAAGATGCCAATCCCATCAATCATCTACCCGTTTAATCGTTCCTCTCATAATTACCTTCTACTCTGTCGGTCAACGGCAAGCCGACAATGTAATAATTACAAACAATATAATAATAACGCTGAATAACGCTCGAAAGAATACGAGGTGTCATCTCGACACGATGTCGACAAGGGTGCTCGTGCAAACGCACAAGGCTCTAACACGAGTTCGTGAACGCGGCCTCCTCAGCTCGACATGCGTCCTCATCAGCTCGGTACGCGACTTCATCAACTCGACACGCGACCTCCTCAGCTCAGCAGCTAGTGCACGTGGTCTCATCAGCTCGACAAATGATCTCGACAAACGATCTAGTCACGGGATCTCGACACAAGGTCTTGGTCGAGGTCTCGATACGTCGTCCTAATACGATGTCGATCTCGTCCTCAGGTGTTACAATCTCTCCCTCTAAAAAATTTCGTCCTCGAAATTGCAAATAAGATTCTTACCTCGAGAAAAGTTCAGTACTGAGTCTTCATCTTCTCCTCGGCTCCCAAGTCGCATCTCCGTCTTGATCCCACATAACTTTGACAAGTTGAATCTCTTTGTTCCGCGAATCGTTTGGCTTTCCGATCAACGATCTTTCTTTGTAACGCTTCAAAGATAGGTCGCCCTTCGAGTTGAATCACATCCGGTTTGATGACATGAGAAGGGTCGGAAACATACTTCCGTAATTGTGAGACGTGAAAGGCGTCGTGGATGTTCGACAAGAATGGTGGTAAGGCAATCGATATGCCTTGGACCAATACGACGAAGAATCTGGTAAGGTCCAATGAATTTAGGGTAAGTTTCTTGGATTTGATCGCTCGACCAACTCCGGTAGTGGGGGTGACTCTAAGAAATACATGTTCTCCTTCCTCGAACTCGAGTGGTCGACGCCGTTGGTGCATAACTCTTACGTCGACTTTGAGATGTTCGCATCCGATCTCTCGATCAAGCGGATCTTCTCGGTAGCCTCCTGGACCCTCTCTGGTCCTACGACAGTTCGCTCGCCGTCCTGGTACCAACAAAGAGGCGTCTGACATTTCCGTCCATACAGCGCTTCAAAAGGTGCCATTCCAATACTCGCATGGAAACTGTTATTGTAGGTGAACTCCACCAATGGTAAGACGTCGTCCCAACTTCCTCGGTGATCTAACGTACAAGCTCGCAACAAATCTTCAAGCGATTGGATCGTTCTCTCAGTCTGACCGTCAGTCTGTGGATGATATGCCGAGCTAAGCCTGAGCTCGGTTCCCATCGCTCCTTGCAATTCCCTCCAAAAATGAGACGTGAACTTCGGATCTCGGTCCGACACGATCGAAGAGGGTATTCCATGAAGTCGTACTATCTCCGCGATGTAGATCTCGGTCAGCTTTTCCACGTTGTATGTCGACCTCACTGGTAAGAAATGAGCAGATTTGGTCAATCGGTCGACGATCACCCAAATCGAATCATTCTTCTTCTGCGTCTTCGGCAAACCTACAACGAAATCCATGGAAATACTGTCCCATTTCCATACTGGCACGTCAAGCGATTGTAGCATTCCTGCAGGTCGTTGGTGCTCCACCTTCGCTTCGACACGTTAAACATGAAGCTACGTGCTCGCCACTTGCTTCTTCATTCAGGACCACCAAAAATGCTTCTTCAAGTCTTGATACATCTTCGTAACTTTCAGGGATGAATACTAAAGTTGCTCTTATGCGCTTCGTCGAGAATCAACTTCCTCGGCTCGGATCGTTAGTACGCACACTCGGCCATTGCATCTCAAGATGTCGTCCGCCCGACCTGAAATTGCCGCCTTCCCTTGCGCTTATCAATCGAATCTTCTCTTGCGAGCTCGTCATGAACTTGCTTTGGTCTCGGACCTCGCCCAACAATCTGTTAGAAATAGTAAGCATACCAAATCTCAGCTTCCCCGGTGAAACTTCGACACTCAACTTCAAGTCTCGGAACTTCTCGAGCATCTCCAACTCCTTGATCATCATCGCCGAGGTTAAAACGCTCTTCCTACTCAACGCATGCGCTACTACGTTAGCCTTCAGGGATGGTATTCCAACGTAAAGTCGTAGTCCTTGAAATTTCGTCCATCTACGTTGACGCATGTTGAGTTCTTTCCGGTCGAGCAGTACTTCAAGCTCTTGTGATCGCTGAAAGCGATGAAGTGCTCCCATAAAGGTAGTGCCTCCATATCTTCGGCGCCAAGAAACTACTGCTGCTAGCTCCAAGTCATGAGTAGGGTAGTTCCTCTCGTGAATCTTAAGCTGTCTTGAAGCATACGCGACCACCTTCCGATGTTGCATCAGTACGCATCCCAATCCCTGGTGTGACGCATCACAATACACCTCGGAAGGCTCGTCGGGTTAAGGTAAAATCAAAGACAAAGCGCCGTCGTCAAAAGCTCCTTCCGCCTTTGAAAAGCTTCGCACTCCTCGGTCCAGGCAAAAGGTTGATCCTTCCTCGTCAGTCGTGTAAGAGGCGCGACAATCTTCGAGAAACCTTCAATGAATCTTCGGTAATAGCCTGCTAAGCCGACAAAACTCCTGATCTCGGTAACCGTCTTAGGCTGTTCCCACGCTAGCACAGCTTCAATCTTAGTTGGATCCACAGCTATCCCTTCCTTGGAAATTACGTGACCAAGAAAATTCACCTCTTCAAGCCAAAATTCACACTTCGACAGGTTGGCATAGAGTTGCTTATCTCGTAATATCTGCCGATTCGACATAGGTGTTCTACGTGCTCTTCTCGGTTTCTCGAGTAGATCAATATGTCGTCGATGAACACTACAACGAACTGATCCAAAACGAATGGAAAATCCTGTTCATGTAGTCCATAAACACGTTGGCGCGATTCGTCACTCCAAACGGCATCACCAAGTACTCGTAGTGACCGTATCTAGTCTGAAAGCTGTTTTGGCGACATCTCCTCCTTCACGCGAATCGATGGTAGCGGACTTCAAGTCTATCTTGGAAAAGATCGCCGCTCCACGAAGTTGGTCCATCAAGTCGTCAATGCGTGGTAACGGATAACGTTCTTCACGGTAACCTTGTTGAGTTCGCGGTAGTCCACGCACAGTCTTGATCGTCCATCCTTCTTCTTAACCAACAACACTGGAGCTCCCCACGGTGACACGCTCGGTCGTATGAATTGCTTCGACTCCAAGTGTTCGATCTGGGACTTCGATTCTTTCATCTCGGCAGAGACATCACGTATGGCGCTTTGGAAATCGGTCTGTTCTGGAATCAGTCGATGGAGAACTCGACCTCTCGTCTTGGTGGTAACCCTGGCACGTCTTGGGAAAACGCCCTCAAAGTCACACACCATCGTACATTCTTCACGTCGATCTGCTGGAAAACTTAGAACTAGCTAGATACATGTATTCCCTAGTTCCTTCTTTCAAAGAAACTCCGATCGCTCGTGAGAAAGATAATTGAGACTCCAAGGTCCGGAAAAATTACGGTTTTACGGCACAGTCCAAAAGGACATGGTGGTGTGACAACCAATCCATCCCGAGGATGACATCTAAGCCCTTAAGAGGCAAACAAACCAAATTGACCACAAACTTTCTACTCGAATAATCACTACACAATTAAGACATGCGGTGTTTGTGACTAAGGTTTTAGCGGTGGGGTTGTAACTACTAATTTAAGCGGTAAAGCGATCACGATCAAGTTCAAATGGTTCACACAATCGGAAGAAATAAAGGAATGGGTTGCAGAATCAAAAAGAACGGATAAGGATTTACCCTCGATCTCACATTCACCTTGGATAAGATCATCAGCTCGTTCGGCTTCCTCGCCACTCATGCGAGAAAACTCGCCTTTAGCCACTTGACGCTTTCCTTTGGCCTTTGCCGCAAGCATAGTCGGTTCGACTTTAGGTGTAGGACAATCCTTAGCAAAATGCCCCGCTTCTTGCGGTTGAAACACACCTCCTCCCACGAGTACGATTACTCGCGTAATGTCCCGCTTTCCACATCGATAGCAAGTCACCTCGACACCGGTCCGACCTCCACTCCTCAAGATGCTTGGGTCATCGGACGATCTTGTCCCTCGTTGTTGTTCCCTGAGGTCTGGTCGTAAGGCCTCTTCTGCGGTGGTTTCCTTTACGTGCAAATCTACGCCCGCACTCGGGGTCTCACCGGTCCGCCAGCAGTCTTCTTCGTGGCTCCTTACTCCTTCTACCTCGACACGGCTGATCAATCGGCTCTTGGAGATTTCGATCCTCAACGACACCACCGACTTGAATGTCGAATCTCAATCCCCGTTGGAATCTCTCACTCAACCATCTGCAGTCAACTCGATCACGAAATGGACTGAAATACCTCGCCAACGACTTCGAACTTGGCGCATACTCGGACCGCCGAGTTGCCTTCTTTACAATTGAAGAAATTCTTGCTCCTTCTCGGCTCGTGCAAGATCTGGGAAGTACTTGTCCAAGAACCTTTCACGAAAAAGCTCCCGTGTCATCTCGCGATGTTACGCTATAAATGTTTGCTTCACTCCTCTCCACCAATACTCGCGTCTCCTAGCGGTAAGTAGGTGGCATAGTCGACCTTCACGTTGTCAGGCAATGGAGTGCCTCAAAGATCTTCTCGATCTCTTGCATCCAAAGATCGCCTTTATCCGGATTTGGCTCACCGTAGAACTTCTGGTGGATCATGCTTCACGGTCGGCCAATCCTCTCGCTTGACATTTCGTTCGCTCGTTCTTTGTTCTTTGCAAGTTCATTGAGTTAACGCCGCCGTCTGTTGAGCCATCGCGTTAACTGTTGAGTTCTGGCGGTGATTGTTGAGCCATGGCTGCCGCCATCTCGGCCATAGCTTGAATAGCTCGTTCCATGTCGGCGTTCTCGGTTTGCGGATGTCGTATTCCTCTGAGGTGGCATTAGATTCCACAAAGTTCAAAACCCTGTCGAGAATCTCGGAACAAGGATGTGTTAAAACACACCGCTTCAATCAAGAAACGATTCAAACAATTTTTCAAGCAATAAGTGCTTCACTTAATCAAACAAAGAATCAACATAATACAACTAGGTACCCAACACACATAACCCGACACGGTGACCATCCAAATTTCCTATGCAATTTGGTCGAACCGAATCAAGCCTCGATACCAACAATGTAACGACCTGCTTCCGACCGCTACCGAAGCTCAATATACCGAGCTCGAGTTACCGAGCTCAACACACCAAGCTCAACATAAACCTATATGAGATGTGTTTTAAAAACAAAAACTCTTGTGCCTTTTAAAAATACGATATATATTTTTTTATAAAACCAACTCGTGCACATCGAGTAATTACTGACTTTTCAAACATGGTGCAACTAAGACACAAGACTTAAATTCTAATAAAACATACATGCATAACATACATATATATATCACTCGAAATAATAATGTATACAAAATACAGAGTAGCAAATGTGTAAAGAAAATACACCTAAGGTAATGACGACTTCAAAAGAGTAATCATACCCTGGGGTACTTCCAGACTCCCACGCAGGGGTTGCTCCAAAAGTAAGACCACCGCCTACCTCAAACAACAAAACAACACGCCCACACCGGGTCACGACCTCGAACACAAAAGAAAAAGCAATGCAGTCCTCAGAAAAACAAACATCCAACAAACAAACAATCACGACAGATAGAGGTCGTCACTCGGGTCCTCGTCGAGCTCCTCCTCGGCATCATCTACTGTTGAGTTCCCAGCGCCCTCGACATCGCCTGGGTAACCGTCATGGATTGAAGGCACCACGGGAAAGGGTCAACTTCTCAACAATTCAAGATAAGCTCGACATAAAGAAATAAGCAAACAGCAAAGTATAACATTCACCAGCCTGACTCAACCATCTCACACTAAACACAACACACCACGCAAATCCATTTTCTCTCGACTCGATACTTTTCCGGAATGCACACGCGCGTGCTGGTATGTCGGAAAGTCGGCAAAAGCCTTGGGATCCTCGCTCTCCAGGGCGATCGGCTCAGTCCCATAGCGTGGCGGCGTCTAGTCAATCTCCGTAAACAAAGGGACCTAGCACCCTCGATTATCCGGGTCACGGCTCAAAAACGCGTCATACGACTCACCTAGCTCGCTCACTCGATGAACAATTAAGCGATACGATATTCAAAGAGTTAAACACAAGATATTCAACCGCATGTCAAATACAAAAAGCAAGCTCGACATGAAGAAACGCAATTCAACATGCAATACACAATTCACGACATATATTCAATCGCATATTAAATACATGCAAAACCCAATCATATCACAACATTTCATGCTCGACACAGATCAAGAAATCCATACACAATAACAAAACCACGTAGAATATGAAATGCCCTTATGCTAGCATACTACGAAAATATTAATGTAAAGCGCCCTTACTTAAGGACTTATAAAATAAAGCCTTAGAGATTTCTAGGAGTTGCCCTTACCGAACTCCAAGTTAATGCTGCTCGACAACGACTTCTCTTACTCGATCTCGACACGGCTGTCTTCAATCGACCTCGACACGTACGCTTCTCAGTCCACCTCGACACGCTGATTCTCGATCTGGATTCCGCTTCCACGTCCTTGGATTCGCTTTCCCGTACACCTCGATTCGGAAATCACTCGATCTCGGGAATCAGACTTCCTAAAACAAACATAACTCAGATCGATCCATGGGTTCTAATACATCTAGCTCTCATCCCAAACTTAACCACAACCCAGAAAATATAATACTCAAGAACTGAATATATTTTTCCTCTAACACAAAGTTAGGGATTTCGATCAAAGTTCATGAAAAAGGTTATCTGATGCTTCAACAGATAGATCGACAACAACATCAACCAGAAGCAACGAATGAAAAACAAAAAATCGAAACGAACCAAAAATGGGGGTTTCTGGGCACTGCCGATTGCAGAAATCAGAGAAAGAAATTTGTTTTGCAAGCCCAATTAATCGGTTAGAAAGATAGGTAATATTGTGAAGAAGAAAACCCACCAGTTTGACATGATTTGGAAGCATAAAACTGGCTAAAAATGGAAGAAGAAATAGCGCTAAACAGTAGCACAGAGAAAAAGAAAAATCTGTTCTTCATACCTCAATGGTGATCGAGCAGGCGAGATATGTCGAGAAGATGATGATGAACAAAATTGATGAAGAAAGCTTGTGCAGAATCTCGATGGAACTCACGGTTTCGTCGATGGAGATTTTGAAGAAAACAACGAAACCGCGAGCGAGAAGGAAGGAAGAAGAAAGAAGAAAGAGAAAAGAATGAGTGTGAGGGAATCGGCCGTGGTATACGGTGGTGAGAAGGGGTATAAACGTAACTCCGGCTATAAGATGCCAATCCCATCAACCATCTACCCGTTTAATCGTTCCTCTCATAATTACCTTCTACTGCTTCGGTCAAGCGGCAGCGACAATGTAATAATTACAAACAATATAATAATAACGCTGAATAACGCTCGAAAGAATACGAGGTGTCATCTCGACACGATGTCGACAAGGGGGCTCGTGCAAACGCACAAGGCTCTAACACGAGTTCGTGAACGCGGCCTCCTCAGCTCGACATGGGGCCTCATCAGCTCGATGCAGACGCGACTTCATCAACTCGACACGCGACCTCCTCACTGTGACTAGTGCACGTGGTCTCATCAGCTCGACAAATGATCTCGACAAACGATCTAGTCACGGGATCTTGACACAAGGTCTTGGTCGAGGTCTCGATACGTCGTCCTAATACGATGTAAATCTCGTCCTCAGGTGTTACACGAAGAAGGGCAGAAGAAGCGGCAGACATGGTGGGAATAACAGTAGATCCCAAAATCTGATCACGGATGGCAGTGTACTCCTGAGGTAAGCCATAAAGGCCAAGGAGCATAAAGAATGTGCTTCGCTGCTCAAGTTCCTTCTTCTTCTCATCTGCGGCCAGACGTAGGAGGTAGGAGCTCATTAAATTGATGGAGTGCAGCATGAACACAACCGAGATAGGCAGACATAGGGCCATCCAGTTTCTTTGGTCCAATGAGGGTTCCCACATCATGAACCACACTAAGGCCCTCTTTTGTTCTTCTCAAATGACTATGTCTTTCTGCAACCAACTCATTAGTATGTTGTCCATATACACGATTAACGATTTATGATCACTTGACAGCGTAAGTAGGTCCTGAATTATGGAAATAACACTAAAGTGATATAGGACAGGTAAGTGAGAGAGGGAAGGGAAGAAGCAAGTGATGAAAAGAAAAAAAAAGGAAGGAAAGAGAAACACTAAAGGCAAGTGGAGGAAACATGGTGAGTGTAGAATCGTGAACATTTTTAATAGAGAAATGCTAAAGCCACACACTCTGTCATACTCTTTTGAACACACGCGCTCCTATTGGTTTGAAATTCAAGTGAATCACACTATTTTGGGGTCGGGTCCCACCAAATCATCTGAGTCCCACTTGATTTTAATCAATAGGAGGGTGTGTGTTCCAAAGAGTGTCAATAACCAAAGCTTGACCTAATAACCAAGCAGTCTAAACCGCTTAACACCTCAAATAATCCAAATTTACATATCTTTGAGGATGCATGGAAAAAGGAAATATTACGTCAAATTAATTTAAAAATTGATAGTGCAACAATAACAACCAAAGCTTATCTCATTGTGGCCTTGGCTACAAGTGTAAGACTTAAAATCGATCTAAACAATTAATACAACATGTTTAGATCTACATAACGCAAGAAAATTAGATCAAGAGAATACCTCCAGTCATTGCTAGTTGGAATTCGGATACACTTGTACCGGATTTATTTGGGTTTACATTACGACAGAACTTGAGAGGATAATAGGGAGAGAAGCGGTCGCGGTTGTGCTCGCTGACGGATAGCGGCGGCGTGTTGGGAGGTGGTGTACCTGCGAAACACTCCGACGCTTCAAGTCGGTGTGTAAGAGGTGAGTGAAGAGGTGGAAAAATAATGATTACCTCGATCGTTTAGCGCGGTCTCCTTTATCTGAGTTGAGGACGGTTCTTGTCGATGGGTAACCGTTCAGTGAAACCCGAGTCGGCGATAAATTCTTTTAATCGAGAACCGGTTAGTCGGCCAGCGTCGATGTGGTCTCGAGGAAAGCGGAGGCGACTGACGCGGACATGGGCCTGGAAGGTGATCTTGGATTGGGCCGGCCCGGTCCGAACGATTGCCCCCAAGTCGCTAGCTCGAATGTCGAGGTGGTGACTTGTTGTCGGTTCGTTGATGTCGACGTTCGCCGTCCTTGTTCGTAAGGAACTGCAAGCGTCGTCATGTCGTGCTTGTTCATTAGTTCGTTCGGGACCTTCGTGTTCCACGTCTGCTGAGGCAGTTCTCGACACGAGGCTTGATGTGCTTGGTGCTTGTGCAAGGCACAAGGCTTTGTCATGAGCTTCGTGCCGCGCCGGTCTCGCAGACGAGGTCGATCCGCAGTGCTTGTGCGGGCGCAAGACAAGGCTTTATCACGAGCTCGTGCACGCGGTCTGCGACGAGGTCGATCTCTTCATCAGTGCTTGTGCGGCGCAAGACAAGGCTTTGTCACGAGCTTCGTGCACGCGGTCTCGACGCGAGGTCGATCCGGTGCTTGTGCCAGGCCGCACAAGGCTTTATCACGAGCTCGTGCACGCGGTCTCAGACGAGGTCGATCTCTTCATCAGTGCTTGTGCTAACGCGACAAGGCTTTATCACGAGCTCGTGCACGCGGTCTCAGACGAGGTCGATCGCGGTGCTTGTGCCAGCGCCAAGGCTTTATCACGAGCTGCGTGCACGCGCGGTCTCGACGCGAGGTCGATCACAGTGCTTGCGCCTAACGCACAAGGCTTTATCACGAGCTCGTGCACGCGGTCTCGGCACGAGGTCGATCTCTTCATCAGGTGCTTGTGCCAACGCACAAGGCTTTATCACGAGCTCGTGCACGCGGTCTCGGCACGAGGTCGATCACAGGTGCTTGCGCCAACGCACAAGGCTTTATCACAAGCTCGTGCACGCGGTCTCGGCACGAGGTCGATCTCAGGGCTTCATCTTTGCCGCGTTCCAAGTTCTTTGGAATTTGCAACTGTTCCTGTCAAAGTATAGACAATTTGCAACAACTTGATGTAATAAAGTTAGCATTAATTTTTATGCTGAGTAAAGTGCTCGTAGTCGAGTTTTATACTTCCCTGTGAGAGTAGTTGATCTGGCTGTCCAAGCGGCGAGGTTGAGGTCATCAAATAATCAAGGTCAACGACGTAGCCGAGTTTAAAGCCGTCTGAATATTGAAATTGCAGAGGTGGGCCTGGTAGGTCGCCCGAGCACTGGATTGCGTATCCACCTGTTGCAGAGGGGCTTGTGCAGGGCACAAAGCTTTGTCACTAGCTCGTGCGCGCGGTCTCGGCACGAGGTCGATCACAGGTGCTTGTGCCAGCGCACAAGGCTTTGTCACGATCACAGGTGTTTGTGCCAGCGCACAAGGCTTTGTCACGAGCTCGTGCACGCGCGGTCTCGACGACGAGTTCGATCTCTTCATCAGTGCTTGTGCGGCGCCTGACAAGCTTTGTCCCGAGCTCGTGCACGCGGTCTCGACACGATCTCATCATCGGTGCTTGTGCAACGCGCCAAGGCTAGGGCGGCGGCTCTCTGTTCTGCATCGGTTTGGCGGCAAGAACGATCGAACGGCGTCATTCGATGCAGGCGGAAGGTTACTCCTCTGTCTCTCATATTCACCGATGAAGCTAACAGGTTCATGGTGAGGTGGTTCAAGGTCTGCGTTCGCAGGAGTGGAATCGCTGCGTCGCGATCGATGCTTCGATCCGATCATCGTCAGTGAAAGGCGGAAACTTCGACAAAGAAAGATGAAATCAGAAACGCTTCCCCACAGACGGCGCCAATGTTACAATGTAACTTGAGAGGATGACCGGAGAGAAGCGATGCGGTTGTGCTCGCTGACGGATGGCGGCGGCGTGTTGGGGTGGTGTACACGCAAACACTCGATGCTCAAGTCGGTGTGTGTAAGAGGTGAGTGAAGAGGTGGAAAAATAATGATTACCTCGATCGTTTGGCGCGGTCTCCTTTAATACGAGTTGAGGAGTTCATCGTCGATGTGTAACCGATTCCGTGAAACCCGGAGTCGTGATAAATTCTTTTAATCTTTGAGAACCGTTGGCTGGCCGCGTCGATGTGGTCTCGAGGAAAGCGCGAGCGACTGACGCGGACATGGGCCTGGAAGGTGATCTTGGATTGGGCTTCGGCCCGATCCGAACGATTTCAAACCTCACTCCTCAAACTTGATGGTGTTTAGTGGCTAATTCTAGGGTGCACAAGCATGGTGGGTAACACCACCATGCACAAGTAGTTTTAACCACTTGATTAAAAATTCCACCATATGTTATGGTGAGTATTCTGCACCATATCATTCCTCTCACCCTCCTCAGTCCAATCGGTTTCCCTCCTCTCACAGTCGCACCTGACAAATTGAAAACCCTCTTCGTTTCGGTGGCGGTGGCGGTGGCGGTGAGGGAATCATTGTTACCAATTGACTTCAAACACAAGAGGGGGGTGAATTGTGATAGCGGTGCTTATATAAAAAATTACAGAAAATAAATGACCGAATAATAAATAAAGAACAAAAATAAATAAAGTGCTTGAATGATAAAGAGACAGAGAGCAAAGAAGAGCACGCAGCAATTTATACAGGTTCGGCCACCAAACACCCCTGTGGCCTACGTCCTGTCCCCAAAGCAAACCACTATGGGATTTTCACTAAAACACTAGCTTTTAAATCAGGTTCAGCTAGAAACCTTTACAACTCTAAACCAGAGCAATACGTTCAAGAGATATCACCTCTCTATGAACACCTTGGGATTCCTACCCAAAAATAAATGATTTTCACAAATAAAATGAGACGAAAAAGATACACTCAATAGTGCGGATATCACAAATTGAACCCCAAATAATACAACTCAAATTTTGTAGAATAAAAAGCCTCTCAGAAAATTGTGCTCAAATAAGTGTGAGTGATGAAAAATATTTGACAGAGTTTTTGGCACAAAAATTAAGCACTGCGTTGTTGTATTTTTTATGTTTAAGAAAGAGCACATCGTTGTTTATTTATATAGACCGACTGAGGAGCGTTTGCAGTTGAGTTGATTTGTCCGTTGGAAGATTTGACCGTTGCACAGGGATCTGTCCGTTGGAATGAATATTAAAAGGATTTGTCGTTGCAGGGAAGGCGGTGAAGCCAGGCGACCTCTGAAGACGGCTCGAGACGACCTCGCCACACAGCTCGACAGACGACCTCGACACGGCTCGGCATATGACCTGCGAACGGCTCGGCAAATGACCTCGGCACACGACACCGGCACCACAGCTCTGTATCGACCTCCTCAACAGCTCGGTCCTCATAGCTCGGCCGCGCGACATCATCAAAGGCCACGACCACGCGACCTCGAAGCGACCTCATCGGCCGACCGCGGATCATCGGCCAAGACGCGACAAGAGCTCATCACGCGACCTCCTCCTCGATTCGACATACTACTTCCTCGAGCTCAACATCCGACTTCCTCCTCGGCTCGACATCCGATTTACTCAGAGCTCGACATACGACTTCCTCAGATCTCGACACGCCGACTTAATCCTCACTCGACATCCGAGCTCCTCACTCGACATCCGACACGAGATATGCATGTCAAAATATTTTGTGCGTGTGTGATTTAATTTTAATTGAGAGCTTTTATTACTACTTACAAATTGTCTTAATAAAGATAAATAAATACCCGTAACCCAAAGACTTGAGAAACAATCATTCTTGATACGCGTCTTGGTATTCTTTTCCACTTTTGCACGGTTGACTATTTGCAAAGCTCCCTTTGTCAATCATCAAAATCATCCTGTCAAGGCATGTATTCACAGACTCCTTTTTGATGATGACAAACATCTCATGGAGGGAATTTAGTAAAATATAATCATGATATGGCAATGAGATATAAGCATGGTTTTTCAATAAAAGATATCGAGTTTAAGCACAATATTTAGAAAAACTCCCTCACAATAGTAATACTTAAAGATCACTCCCCTGAATCATGCATTCATGTAACTCTCCCCTTTGGCAACATCAAAAAGTGGGAAAGACAAATAAAGCAAGGCATATATTCAGGATTAAACAAGCATATTTTGATAGTTACGTGATACCAAGCTTGGTGTGTGATGATGAGCTGGTTGGACATGATTAGCTAGTTGCATAAGACAAATCGTCACCCACTCATTATTCCGTACTTAAAGAAAATGGAAGGGGAAAAGACCTGCATAAACTTCGTTAGCACACTCAAACGCCCAAGTTAGAATCTCTTCAAATAGAAAATGCAATCACAGGCAGTCACTCAATGCATGATTGGTCTAAAATTCCTAACTCGGTTCTTATAAAAAAGAAGCTTTCTTTAGGCAAAGGTTTAGTAAAAATATCTGCAAGTTGTTTAGATGTTTCCACAAACTCAATCACACAATCTCCTTTTTGAACATGATCTCTAATAAAATGGTGCCTAATTTCTATGTGTTTGGTCCGGGAGTGATAAAACCGGATTTTCGTGAGGTTTATGGCACTAGTATTGTCACACTTTATTGGAACAGTTTTCAAATTAATCCCATAATCATTCAACTGTTGTTTCATCCAAATAATCATGGCAAATAACTACTGCCGCAACATATTCGCTTTAAAGTGGGACAAAGCCACACCGGCTTGTTTCTTAGTATGCCATGAAACCAAGGCATTCCCAAGTAAGTGACATGTCCCACTAGTGCTTTTTCGGTCCATTTTGCAAACCGCAAAATCCGAATCCGAGTACCCAATAAGTGTGCAACAAGACTTTGGGGGTACCATAAACCCATGGTTTGTGTGCGGTGAGATATCTCATGATGCTTTACCGCTAAGAGATGTGATTCCTTAGGATTTGCTTGAAAACGTGCACACATACAAACACTAGACATAATATCCGGACGACTAGCGGTGAGATAGAGAAGAGATCCTATCATACCTCTATACTTACTTACTTCGACCGACTTACCACCTTCATCTTTGTCAAGATAGCATGATGTGCTCATGGGAGTTGAGATTTCTTTGGCGTTGCTCATTCCAAATCTTTTAAGCAACTCCTTGCAATATTTGGATTGATTTATAAAAATTCCTTCTTTTGTTTGTTTGATTTGAAGTCCAAGGAAGTAATTTAGCTCTCCCATCATTGACATTTCAAATTCACTTTGCATGATATCAAAAAATTCCTTACACAAGGATTCATTAGTAGCACCAAATATTATATCATCGACATAAATTTGAACAAGTAAAATGTCATGCTTTTTGTGTTTAATGAAAAGAGTGGTATCAACTTTTCCTCTTTCAAAACCTTTTTCAAGTAAATATTTGCTCAACCTCTCGTACTCAAGCTCTCGAGCTTGTTTTAAACCATATAAAGCCTTTTTCAATTTGAAAACATGATTTGGAAATTCAAAATTTTCAAAACCGGAGGTTGATCAACATATACTTCTTCTTGAATAAAACCATTTAGAAATGCACTCTTAACATCCATTTGAAAAAGTTTAAAATCCATGATGCATGCAAATGCGAAGCATGCGAATAGCTTCTAATCTATTACGGTGCATAGGTTTCATCGAAATCTATGCCCTCTTGTTGATTATAGCCTTTTGCAACAAGTCTAGCTTTATTTCTAACAATGATACCGTTTTCATCAAGCTTGTTGCGAAAGACCCATTTGGTCCCAATGACTAGGTGATCTTTAGGCCTAGGGACAAGTTCCCAAACATCATTTCTCTCAAATTGATTTAATTCCTCTTGCATAGCAAGTGGTCCAATGCTCATCAAAGATGGCTTCATTGACGTCATTTGGTTCAATTTGAGAGACAAAGGCCATATGATGACATGCATGATTAAGAGAGTTTCAGTCGTTACCCCTTTTGAGATATCACCTATTATGTTGTGAAGAGGATGGTTCTTTGAGACTCTCCATTCTTTTGGAAGATTTGAGTGAGAGAGTTCTTGAGAGGGTTGAGGCAAGGACTCTTGATCCTCCTTTTGAACTTTTGATCTCTCTTGTTCCTCTAAATAGGTATCTCCAAATACTTCGCAAGATCATCAACACTTTCTTCTATCAAGATTTGGGGTTAGATTCATCAAAAGAAACATGCAGATTCTTCAACACCCAAGTTCTTTTATTAAAAATTCAAAAGCTTTACTAGAAGTGGAATATCCAAGAAATAAACCTTCATCGCCTTTAGCATCAAATTTACCAAGGTTATTCTTACCATTGTTTAGGACAAAACACTTGCATCCGAAAAACGTGAAGGTGGGAAATGTTGGGCTTCCTTCCTTTGTAGAGTTCATACGGTGTTTGTTTAAGGATCGGCCTTATAAGAACTCGATTCATCACATAGCAAGCGGTGCTCACGGCCCGCCCAAAAGTACTTAGGAAGGTTAGTCTCATTGAGCATCGCCTCGCTAGCTCTTCAAGAGACCGATTTTTCCTTTCAACCACTCCATTTTGTTGCGGTGTCCTTGGAGCAGAAAAGTTGTGATCAATGCCATTTTCTGTGCAAAATGCTTCAAATGCTTCATTCTCAAATTCCCACCATGATCACTTGAATGGAAGCAATGTTAAGTCCCTTCTCATTTTGTATAACCTTTGCAAGTTTTAGAAAAGCATTAAAAGCATCATTTTTGTGAGAAATAAATAAAGTCCATGTATAGCGAGAATAGTCGTCCACAATAACAAGAGCATAGTAATTGCCACCAAAGCTTTTAGTTCTAGAAGGGCCAAATAAATCCATATGTAAAAGTTGTAAAGGCCGGTTTGTAGAAACAATATTTTTAGATTTGAAAGATGCCTTTACTTGTTTTCCTTTTGACATGCATCACAAAGTTTATCTTTTTCAAACGAAGCTTTGGTAAACCAATTACTAAGTCTTTACTGAACCAATTTATTAAGATGATCCATGTGAATATGAGCCATTCTTCTATGCCATAGCCAAGATTCATTCTCTTTACTAAAAGACAAAGATGCATCATTTGAAGGTAGTTCATCTAAATTAACCATATAGATATTTCCAATTCTAGATCCAACAAAACTGTACTTTTATTAAAAGAATTTACGACCATGCATTTTGAAGAATCAAATATAACATTATTGCCTTTGTCAGAAAGTTGACTAATACTTAGCAAGTTATGTTTCAAACCTTCCACATACAAGACATTCTCTATAATGGGATTAGGACTCTTACCAATAGTACCAATCCCAAGAATTTTACCTTTATTATTATCACCATAACAAACATAACCTTTATTTTGGGTTCCAAAGAGGAGAACTTGCTTTTGTCTCTGTCATGTGCTTTGAACACCGCTATCAAGATACCAATTTAAGTCCTTGGCTTTCAAGCACACCTACAACAACAAATCATATTTTAACCTTTGGTACCCAAACCATCTTGGGTCCATATGAGTTAGTCTTGGGCAAGGTGCCCTTTGGAATCCACATCTTTTTGCCAACTACATTTTTATTCTTTCTAATATTGCAAATAGAGGCGGTGTGACCATTTCTACCACGGTGAAAGCATTTAATGAAAGGACTACTTGAGGGTTTGTTGTGATTGAAGAGTTTAAAAGATTTTTCATGAATTTTTGGATGATAACCTAAACCAGCTTTTCCAAAAGTACCTTTTGGTTTCCTAAAATAATGTTTAGATTATCTCTTCCCATCGTAAATTTTGCAAGAGTGTTATTTAAATCCTCAACCTTATTTTTCAAAACACTACACTCATTGCATTTTAAAACTTCATCCTTTTTATTTTCACAAGAAATGGGAGGAGAAGTTTCAATCACAAAGAACTTGTTTTTCTTTAAGAATCACTATCTCTTTGTTTAAAATTTCAATTTTTGATTGAAGAGAAGAGATGGTGTTCTTAGAAGAAAGAACAAATTTTCCAAGATTAATCGTGTCATTATTGAATTCTTCACAAGCGGCAAGTAATTCATCATAAGTTAAAGAAGAGTCGGGATCATAAAAATTTACCTCATCTTCATCATGATTTGCCATTAGACTAAGGTGAGCCTCTTCATTTTCAGATTCATCGAAGAATCCATATCATTATCATCCCAGGCAATGTAAGCTCTTCTTCCCTTCGAATCCTTTGGTGGTTTCTTTTCAAATTTCTCATTCCTCGTTTGGTTTTGAGGACAATCGGGTTTTATGTGACCTTTCTTTCCACACTTGTAGCAGGTAGGATTAAAAGAAGTTGTTTCATCACTTTTCTTTTGAGAGCTTGGGAACTTACCTTTGTTTCTGAGTCTCATGAACCTTTTGAATTTGCGAACCATTAGACTCATGTTTTCCTCATTATTTTCATCTTCAAGGAAATCACATTCGTCATCGTCAGTTTCCTCAATGCTTGCTTTGAGGGCGAGCCCTTTCTTTTTCTTATCAGCTTCTTCGCTTTCCATGAGACGATTTAGTTCAATTTCATGTTCTTGCAATTTTCCAAACAAAGTAGCCAAGGTCATAGAAGATAAGTCTCTAGATTCAGCTATAGCAGTGACCTTGGGTTGCCAATTCCTGTTTAGACATCTAAGAACTTTGTTAATCAAATCTTCATTCATCAAGACTTTCCCAAGAGCTCGAGATGGTTTATTATATGGATGAACCTTTTTTGCATATCTTGTATGTTTTCACTTGGTTTCATCCTAAATAACTCATACTCATGGGTTAATGTGTTCATTCGAGCCCTCTTGACCTCGGTAGTACCTTCATGGGTCAATAGAAGGGTGTCCCACATTTCTTTAGTAGTCTTGCAATTTGAGACCCTATAGAACTCATCGTAGCTTAAAGCAGAAGTGATGATGTTCTTAGCCTTCAAATTGTATTGGACCTTTTTCTTATCATCTTCGGTCCAAAGTGATCTTGGTTTGTCTACCACTGCATCATTAATTGATTGAGTGGGGACAAATGGACCATTTTCCACAAAGATCCCAAATATCAAGATCAACACCCTCAAGAAAGATTTGCATTCTATCCTTCCAATAACCATACCCCTCACCATTGAAAAATGGGGTCTGTTTCATGGAAGTTCCTCGTAATTGTTTGAAGTCATTCTCTTGAGACTAAGTTAAGTCCTTTATACAAGAGTCTAGCTCGATGCCAATTGTTACCAATTGACTTCAAACACAAGAGGGGGTGAATTGTGATAGCGGTGCTTATATAAAAATTACAGAAAAATAAATGACCGAATAATAAATAAAGAACAAAAATAAATAAAGTGCTTGAATGATAAAGAGACAGAGAGCAAAGAAGAGCACGCAGAATTTATACGAGTTCGGCCACCAAACACCCTCGTGGCCTACGCCCCGTCTCCCAAAGCAAACCACTATGGGATTTTCACTAAAACACTAGCTTTTAAATCAGGTTCAGCTAGAAACCTTTACAACTCTAAACCAGAGCAATACGTTCAAGAGATATCACCTCTCTATGAACACCTTGGGATTCCTACCCAAAAATAAATGATTTTCACAAATAAAATGAGACGAAAAAGATACACTCAATAGTGCAGATATAACAAATTGAAGCTCAAATAATACAACTCAAATTTTGTAGAATAAAAAGACTCTCAGAAAATTGTGCTCAAATAAGTGTGAGTGATGAAAAATATTTGACAGAGTTTTTGGCACAAAAATTAAGCACTGCGTTGTTGTATTTTTTATGTTTAAGAAAGAGCACATCGTTGTTTATTTATATAGACCGACTGAGGAGCGTTTGCCCGTTGAGTTGATTTGTCCGTTGGAAGATTTGACCGTTGCACAGGGATCTGTCCGTTGGAATGAATATTAAAAGGATTTGTCGTTGCAGGAAGACAGCTAGGCAGACGACCTCTGAAGACAGCTCGGCAGACGACCTCGCCACACAGCTCGACAGACGACCTCGACACAGCTCGGCATATGACCTCTGAACAGCTCGGCAAATGACCTCGGCACACGACCTCAAGACACCTGCCAGATATCGACCTCCTCAACAGCTCGGTCCTCATAGCTCTAAGACGCGACATCATCGGCCGACGACACGCGCGACCTCGGTAGCGACCTCATCACCGACACGGATCATCACTCGGCAAGACGCGACAAGAGCTCATCACGCGACCTCCTCCTCGATTCGACATACTACTTCCTCCGAGCTCAACATCCGACTTCCTCCTCACTCGACATCCGATTTACTCAGAGCTCGACATACGACTTCCTCAGATCTCGACACGCGACTTAATCCTCGGCTCGACATCCGAGCTCCTCACTCGACATCCGACACGAGATATGCATGTCAAAATATTTTGTGCGTGTGTGATTTAATTTTAATTGAGAGCTTTTTATTACTACTTACAAATTGTCTTAATAAAGATAAATAAATACCCAGAACCCAAAGACTTGAGAAACAATCATTCTTGATACGCGTCTTGGTATTCTTTTCCACTTTTTGCACGGTTGACTATTTGCAAAGCTCCCTTTTGTCAATCATCAAAATCATCCTGTCAAGGCATGTATTCACAATCATGGCAGCACCTGACCGACCTCGTGCCGAGACCGCGTGCACGAGCTCGTGACAAAGCCTTGTGCGTTTGCACAAGCACCTGATGAAGAGATCGACCTCGTGCCGAGACCGCGTGCACGAGCTCGTGATGACAAAGCCTTCGACCTCGTGCCGGAGAGCGCGTTGGATGTCAAACGACGTCATGCACATTGGATGTAAACGACCTGCGTAAGAGCACGTGCGTTGTCAAATGACCTCGGATCTCAACATCTCGGATCTAGGATCTCGACGACGCGACAGATGATGAGGAGGACAACCTCGGATCTCGGATCTCGACATCACGGACGAAGAGGTGAGATGTCGAGATCCATCTCACCATCGACGAAGAGGTGAGAGATATCACAGAGGGGATTTGATCTGGTGTGAGAGGGTGCATGATAACTTCTAAGTTGTTTTTGATCTAATGGTGAAAGAAACTTGTGCACGGTGGTGTTACCCACCTTCGTTGTGCACCATAGAAGTTGCCGGTGTTTAGTTTCTAAAGTGACTAGCAGGTTCCGTAACCCAAGACGGAGAGCAAATGTTCTATTTATAGAGTTATGCCCCTCACATAACTTGGCTAACGTGAGCAGGGAGTGGAGCATATAATGGGAGTGTGGGAGCACACCATTTTCGGATTTGACTATTATTGAACTTTAATGGGATAGTGGGTTGATTGTAACTACAAAATGGACCACATTCTAAAACTGTTTTCCCCTAAAAACCAACAAGCTTTATCTAATCCAAAAACCGAGCTAATCCAAAACAGTTAACTCTATAATTCTCCCACATGGTCCATTTAATCCATTATCAATCATAACAAGAAACTAAATATACGAATCATGGCGATAGGTCCTCTAGTAGCGAGTATTATCTTCCATGTATGACAATATATCAAGTCTCTTAGTACCACTCCTTTAGCTGAATGAAAAAACCACGCGTTTATTCTAGGTCAATACTAAATGATATTTCTCAAAATAAATATGTGCATTAAAATAATATGTAGTTTCTTTCATGTGATTTTATAAATAAATTATTAATGTGACACTGTTATATCCTGACGTATAATTTGTGCATCAGATGAATCATAAACACTAGAACATAGTAGATTTATAAAATTCTTATTCCTATAGGTTACAAAATTAAAATATTTTATACGAATATTTGTAAGTCGACATTTACATTTACAAGAAAACACATATTTTTGTTTCTTTTTTGAGACAATTTTTTTTAACCAAAAACGTGAAATCAACAATTACGTATTTTTTAATGAAATCATAAAAATGAGCATATTCTTTACTAATATTTAAAGAAAAACTACAAATCAATATAAATTTTATAAGAATTTTTTATTGGTTTTAACTATACACCATGCAGAGCATGGTCATGGTCATCATACTATAGATATAAATTTTGCTATTAGTGAATGTTCATATTGATTATTATATATAACTCGTAGAGTATTGAATATTTCATATAAATTAACATTATTATTTTATTTACAATGAATGAACAATTTACAAGAAATAATATATCAAAATGTTTTTAATATAACATATAACTTCTTTAAGTATATACCGTGTGTAGCAGAGACCATCATACTATAGGTATATTGTAAAAAATGGGGATGCAAATTTTACAAGAAAACATAATTTTTAATTTACATTTTGTCGAATAAATTTTAAACAAAAAACACGAAATCAACAATTTCATGTTTTTAATGAAATCCTAAAACGTGCAATTCCTTTTGAACATATTAATATAAATTAAAAATTAATATAAATTTAATAATATATTATAAGAGTAAAAATATATTACAAGCAGGTTGAATATTTTGCAAAAAGAGCACTAATACATAAATTACTTTAAATAAATATTTTAATCAAATATATACATTAATAATAATCTTTTACCATAATATGATATGCAAATTAGACTACAAAAGAGCACAAATACATAAATTACTCTAAATAAATATTTTAATCAAATATATACATTAATAATAATCTTTTACCATAATATGATATGCAAATTAACCTACCTTTTTTAATTTTTATATTACAATATAAATTATATAATTATTTATACAAATACTTATTAATTATTTTTTTGACAGAACAAATACTTATTAGGTTAAACCATTATATATTTATTATGTGAATTAAATGGCTAATTTCTTGTTATATTAATATGTATTTAACGAATCTCATCTAAATGTTTACAAAAATATGTTACCTCATTTATATTAACAATTTTTAATTTGTTAAAATGACGGTCTTGGGGTCAAACACACTAGTATTTTTTTTTTTTTTTTTAGTCTAGAGGTCTTCGACTCCGCTCTGTGTCCAAGGAAAAGGGACTCGACTAATCCGGAGTTCAATTTGGGAGGTAAGTAAAGCTTTGCTCCAAGTTGTTTCATTGTCGTGATCGAATTCGGTACTAACCGAGTCCGATGGAGTGCATTAATCACTGCACTCCAATCTTAGGGTTTAGATCGATATATTTATATACACACATATATGTATATAATGCTTTTTTCCTTAATAATAGGTGAAAAATGTTTTTTTAATTTGAAAAAAGTAATATATACCGGCCGATACGAAAAGTCCGTGATACCCGTATTTTATAAGTATCTTAGCCCTACTCGATATATGTACACATATCGCTACATAGCAGAATCGAGAGGATCTTGAAGATCCTCTTCATAGCCGGATATGGTACTTCCCCTCTCTCTCTCTCTCTCAAGCACACACGCACAATCGCATATCAAAGAATCGCTTTCGTCATCGATGTTATGTTATGCTCATTTGATTCCACTCCGTTCCTTTAGGTTACATCGGCACCGTCATCGTAACAAACGGCTCTTTGTCCAAAGTGATCAGCATTCTCCTAGATATATATCTATATCTATAAACAATCCAATTCTCTCCACCTCTCTCGATATTTGGATTCCAATTGCGAAATAGTAATGGATTTTGTAGGCCTTATTAAAATCGAGGAGAATGTGTAATTTGTGCGGATGATGATGATGATTAGGGTTTCGAAGACTCTTTTTAAATTTTCACTGAATATTCCTAGTTGTGTAATGTGTAATTTGTGCGGATGATGATGATGATGATTAGGGTTTCGTAAGATTCTTTTTTTAATTTTCACCCGATTATTCCTAGTTGTGACCATAAATGCCTTTGGCTCCCACAAATTTGGAGTGATTGTCTAAAGCTACAATTGTGGTCCGTCACTTCGTGTTTTCTTGAGTCTTTGTAAATTGGGATCTTACTTTTTACATGATTATAGATTTGAGAAGTTGGATTATTGCATTTTTTTTTCTTTATTATTTTGGTGTTAGGATTTGTTTACGCACTAACAGTGTTATATTCTGTATTATACTTTTTGGTTGTAGAGCTGCGAAAGCATTGCTATGGTCTATTACTCATGGCTGTGAGGATTGCTATGGTGGGGAAACAGTGGTATGTTTTGTTTCATGCATTTGCATGTTAATTGTTAACATGGTTATCTTGTTAGTATATAGATAAATGAAGAAGCATATTTTGAGTTTTGCATGATTTTTAATTTTCATTTGAATTGAAATATCTATCTAGTTCTTAGAAAATATATATCAAGTATTATAGAATGTGAACAGGAAAGAGAGTTTGAGAGAGAGACAACAAAGGTGTTACGTACATCGTAATTATGATCTCTATTTATCAACAAAGAGTGTAAATACAATAGCGTATGCTGTGACCAGTAGCTAACTTCTATAACGGAATCCAACAAACTACTAAGCGATATAATTGCTTGATGGCGGTGATCAGGATCTTTGCACAGTATACTAAGTCTGTACTCCTAAGATTAAGGTTGCAAAGTAAATATAAATAAATAGATGCTACCTTTTTTATTTGAATGATTGAATCGTTCTTAAGTTGTATAATTATCTTTGTTTCAGGTGAAATGTTGGCTAGAAAGACTTTGGAGAAGGTAAACTTTTCATGTTCCCATTTAATTTGGAAAATAGCATGTAATTTTGTAATAAACTTTTTGTTTCCTTTTATGAAAGATCTTTTATAATTTTATTTTTTACGCGTCTCACATCCACATGGCGTCAAAAAAATTGAAGTACTAGTATCATTTTTATGCACGGCACAGCGAGATCTTGGTATGGAAATGGTTAATTGTTATGCCTAAAGAAAACACTAATTTAATAGTGTGGTTGCAGGATTTTCTGAAGTGGCTGATCTTATTTACTTTGTACTTAGAAATTCAGGAATGGACTGATTATTCACGGTGGGGATTTGTTTCTTACATTTATCGATGCTAATTATGTTTGCTTTTGTTGTTTGCCATGCTATAGTAACTCGTTATTGCTGAATATGCAAATTATATTTGGTTTGGACTATCATTCGTTATTTGTTGTGCGTTGGTGAGGCGAGAAACCTAGATGAGCTTCAAGATCTTGTTCTTGTTTGATTTACAAAAACATTTTCTGTTTTCATTTTGTGTTTCAGTTTTAATTACAAAATTACCATCTTGTTTTCACTTTGTACGCTTTTCAAATCTCTTTTTATAGAAAAGCGTAGAAACAACATTGTTTCAGAAACTAAGTGAAAATAAGGTGGTATTTTGTAATTAAAACTTAAAGAAAGAAATGGAAACAAAGAACAGCTGAAACCAAACAGGCCCTTATATTTAGAGTGACTTTTAAATTACAATGCCCAACACCTTTACTCATTCTTACATTGGCTTAATTATTGATGTTATCTCTTCTATTTTCCTGTTTAGATAATGGTGCGATGTTAATTAGTAAATATTCAGCAGGAGCAACCTAAACTTTCAGGGAGGTCCCTGGTTTGCTCACATATTCAGGAACTCCATTTGAAGGTGTTGTTCTATCTTACTTTGTTCTCTACCATTATTTTCGTAGTGGGTAACAAGTTTGGTGTCATCTGTTACTATGGAGTTTAAGATGGTATTTATCTCTATATGCTATGGTATCCCGCTTTAATAATTAATAATTTGAAATTTAATATTTATAGTATGCTTAGTGATCTTGTTTTCACTTGAGGTCTTAAAGACATTGTAGAAACACCGCTTCAGCGGTTTAGGCAGTCGACTTGATTCTATTGTCTTGGGATGGTATGGATAAGCTGACGAGCGAAAGCCGTTGTTGAGGTTTGATTTAGCTCGATTTTGTTTTGAATCTTTTCCTCCATGTGGAAGGATGCATTGCATGCTAGGCATTCTAACTGGCACTTGAATAGATTCCAGGGCACATTATTTTCTTTACCCTAGGGCGGGTTGAAGAGTGGTTATTATCATTTTTGCCTCTAACGTGTTAATAATAATGTGTTGTTCACTGTCTCTTAAAAGTTGTTTGGTTAATGCAACTTCTGTACGTGAAAACATAATGTAGGTCAAGGGTGAAAGCTCTTACTTGTGTGAGGGGCATTGTTGTTTTCCTCGGTAAGGATTGTTTTATTTACATGTAGGTGCAAGTTTGCAACACAAGAGCAGATTGCAAACATTTAATGTCAATCATTGGATAAAGTTGACAAATTTTGCAAGGGTAATGCTAGAAACATACTCTTTTTAACGGACACTTTAACCCATTTAACCCATCCTTTGTTATTGGCCCATTCTCAAAAAAAGTCAGCTCACTCTTCAAGAAGTGATCTATTTACTAGGCAACTAATTTAACTTTTAAGAGAATAAACTAGTATATTAAATCGTGTTGCTAGCATTTTTCGAGTCAGTAAGCCACATTGCCGATTACTATTAACATTCCCAAATAGATAGGATATCTTGGTTTCATATTATTCAACTAACGGACTACCTCTCGATCGATTCAGCCAAAATATTTTCTTTATAAAAAGAATCGAGATCGACAAAGATAGGAATTTCATATAGAAATCTAGGTGAGTGATTAGGGGTTTGGGCTACTAAAGGATATTTCCTTTGCCACCTCGATACTTGATTAATGAACCTAAATGAAGTGATGTCAAGGCAAAATTTCCTTTGCTAGTATTCTTTCTGTTCAGTTTATCACAAAAACAATTGTAACAAGATTTGATCGATAACTATGCGTCCCAACTTCGGCTGGTGAGGCTGCTGGATCGCTTGTTGATCACGCATCTATAAGGGAGGGGGTTGCGGCATTTCGGATCCTAGTCTAGCAGTGGTGGTTGCATAAACGCTATCACAGGCGTTTCTTGTAGTTCTT
The DNA here is from genome assembly GCA_037113605.1 of Calophaca sinica. Lineage (NCBI taxonomy): Eukaryota > Viridiplantae > Streptophyta > Magnoliopsida > Fabales > Fabaceae > Calophaca > Calophaca sinica. Next base: position 127,178,115 of record CM073736.1, on the reverse strand, counting down.
ATTGCGAAGTGTCAGTAGGGGATGGACTCGGCTCTATTGACGAGTTCCTCGAGATGAAAGGGGTGTTTGGGGGGGTCTTCCCCTTGCTTGGTGATGACTGTCCTTCTTTCTCGTGTCCACCATTCTCGGATCTCTTGCTTGTGAAGAATAACAATGAGTGGTTGTGTCCCACTGACAGCGCCACTGTTTAGAGGCGAACTAGGAGATCCAAAGGAAGATACCTCAGATGGTGGTGGAGAGGTGGTAACATATGATGGTGAAGGTTGGTGATGTTCCCATAAAGGAGGGTGGAGATCATTAGTGAGAGTTTTAGGTGTGTCTTAGATTGAAAATATACCTGAATTTTGGTGAGAATCCGACTTACTATAGTGAGGATATCCAGGCAGTTAGTCCTTATACCAGATAAGGTAGTTAACCGAATAAGATCATTGGTCGGTCGTATAAGGTCGTTAGTTGACAATATTGGGTTGGTTTGACTCCCAATATCTTGGATAGTGATGGTTTGGGCCTCTAATGACGGGCTTCACGTGTTTGGGCCCAAAACAGAGATATTGGGTCAGAGCAAATTGTATGATATGTGATGAGTTAGTTGCATAGTTAATTGAGTGAGAATGATGGGTAGTGAATGAGGATGTGTGAGATTTGATATATGGATTTGTAATTTGTTGAATTTATAATCATATTAATAATTGAATTATCATTAAAGAGCGAGTTATTGTCAAGGAGGATTTATAGTGTTTGTTATAGCCATTGGTTATTGAAGAATATTTTTTGAATTGATTTAGAGATGAGATTTGTGTTTAATTATGGTTAGAGTTTTAGCATTGATATATGTGTATGAGAGACTTGTTGGTTTAGTAAATAATAGGACTATGAGATTTGGTACTGATGCTTAATTAAATTAAAGAATGTCCATCGTTTAGAATGATTAATATCCACCAACAAAAAGAATGATTAATGATATGATTCGATGAGTAACGGTTTAGAGAATTCTAGGAATTTAATTGTGAGTAATTTGAGTTATTAAATGTTGTGAGATTGTGTATGGTTTAGAATGAGAATTGAGTCTTGGAGTTTAATTAATTAAGAGTTAGACATAAATTATGGATTTGAGGTATTAGTGAGTATGGAATTTGTTAGAGTGAGTATGGATTTAATTAGCCTTTTGATGGTTCCTAGATAATGCTTGAGGATAGACATGGTCTAGGAACCTGATGGATTTTTAGGTAAATTAAAGATAGAATATTAAGGTTGATCGTTAGAGCTAGTGTGTGTGATTGATTGAGCTTGAGGCCTTAGGATGTTTGCTTGTATATGTTGTGTTGTTAATATCATGTGTGTTAAATGAGAGAATAGAGAGAGACATATGTTGAATACCATGTGTTTCAACTACACAATAGAGGTTCTTTATATAGGCTTAAAAGAAATCAAAACAATTAATTACAAGATATCCTATTTCTAATTACATGATATGATTTGCCTATACAATAAATACAAGGATCCTATCTTATTTTCAACACTCCCCTCAAGTCGGAGCATATAAATCGTATGCACCAAGCTTGTTACATATATAACTGATTCGAGGGCCTCTTAGAGATTTAGTGAAGACATCCGCCAATTGGTCATTGGAATTGTGAAGCTTAGTAGTGATGTCCGCCGATTCGATCTTCTCTGCGGTATAATGACAGTCCACATCAATATGCTTAGTCCTCTCATGAAATACGGATTGGAGGCAATATGCAATGCCGCTTGATTATCACATATCACTTTGTCATTGGCATATCCTCTCTAAATTTGAGTTCTTTGAGAAGTGATTGCAACTACATGAGCTCTTGAGTCACTAATGCCATGGCTCAGTATTCACCTCAAAGACTAGACCTTGCTACAACATTCACGCTTGCTTTTCCAAGATATCAAGCTTACTCCAACTAGTACACAATACCCAGTAGTGGATCGCCTATCAATGGGTGAGCTGCAAGATCGACATCCGAGTAATCAACTACTCGAGTATGACCTTTATCCTCATAAATAAGACATTTTCCTGGAGTACTTTTAATATACTTCAGGATGCGTGTCAAAGATCCCAATGATCCTGGCAAGGAGAATTTAAGAATTGGCTTACCACGCTAATCGCAAAGCGAAATATCTGGACGGTGTTGTGAGGTAGTTTAATTTACCAACCAATCTCCTGTACCTCCTTGGATCTCGAGAAAGGCTCCCTGATTAGGCGTAAGTTTGTCATTTGGGTCCATAGGAGTATCAACTCGCTTAGCATTTAATAAACCTCGTTTCCTCAAAAATATTCATAGCATATTTCCTCTGTCAAATCACGGACCATCCTTGGATTGGGCTACCTCGATACCCAAAAAATAACGTAGTTTACCAAGGTCCTTAGTCTGAAACTTGTGAGAGAGATACTGCTTCAACTGGATTATACCCTGCTGATCACTACCAGTTATCACAATATCGTCCACATACAAAACTAGATAAACACATCCTTGAGCTGAATGGCAATAGAAAACAGAGTGATCATTGTTACAACGAATCATACCAAACTGCTGCACTATAGAACTGAATCTGCCAAACCAAGCTCGTGGAGACTGTTTAAGACCATAGAGAGACCTGTGGAGCCTGCAAACCATGTTAGAGGACTCCCTCTGAGCAACAAACCCAGGTGGTTGCTCCATATTGACTTCTTCTTTGAGATCACCATGCAGAAACGCATTTTTAATATCAAGTTGGTGAAGTGGCCAACTACGGATGGCGGCAATGGAAAGGAGGAGCCTAACGGATGCCATTTTAGCCACAGGTGAAAAGGTGTCATTGTAATCCTGCCCAAATATTTGAGTGTATTCTTTGGCCACCAACCGGGCCTTATATCGATCAATCTTACCATCAGGCCTAACCTTGACAGTATAAAGCCAACGACAACCGACCACAGACTTTCCAGGAGGTAGAAAGACCAGTTCCCAGGTAACACTGCTTTGAAGAGCACACATCTCGTCAATGATTGCTTGCCGCCATTCCGGGTGGGATAAAGCTTCACCTGGAGTGTTAGGAATAGAGACAGAAGACAAAGAAGACAAACAAGTGTAATGTGGAGGAGAAAGACGATAATAACTCAAAGCAATGTAATGAGGGGATGGGTTACGAGTACAACGTATACCTTTACGAAGGGCAATGGGAAGGTCAGACTCATGTGGCAGGGCCGGTTTCGGTAAAGGAGATGGCGCCGGTGGTGAGTCTGGCATGGCCTCAGTCGCAGGAGCAGAAGTAGGAATAGGGATATGTACCTCGGTAGGTCACTGGTGACGATGATAAGTATGTAGTGGACGCACAGTTGGGGGTCCACAGATGGGGTGTCTGGAGTGACGAACTCAGGAGGCTCAATCGCAGGAGGAACGGGGAGGACTGTAGAAAGAGGCTCGAGAGACAAGTGAGTCGACTTAAAGTAAGGGACAAACTCGAAAAAGGTGACATCAACCGATATAAGATAACATTGAAGTGTAGGTGATTAACAACGATAACCTTTTTGGGACCGATGGTAACCAAGAAAGACACATTTGAGTGATTGAGGTGAGAGTTTGTCAAGACCAGGAGTGAGATTGTGAACAAAACATGTGGACTCAAAGACAAGGGGTGAAAGTGAATGGAGAGGGATATGTGGAAAGAGTACCGAGTGGGGCACTCGATCATCAAGCACAGATGAGGGCATGCGGTTTATGAGATAACAAGTCGTTAGCAAAGATCCCCCCCAAAAAAGAGTTGGGGCATTACTATGAAGAAGCGAGAGAGTGGTTTCAATGAGGTGCCGATTTTTGCGTTCAGCTACCCCATTTTATTGAGGTGTGTGAGCACAGGGCGTTTGGTGAAGAATGTCGTTAGATGCCATAAAATTTTGAAATTGTTGGGACAAGTATTCACGGGCATTGTCACTTTATGCAAGGAGTGAATGTAAACACCAAAGCGAATTTTAATTTCTTGATAAAATTGCTCAAAAATATAAAACAACTCGGACTGCTTTTCATTAAAAATAACCAAGTACAATGCGAGAAATCATCAATGAAAGTAACAAAATATTTGGACCCAAAAGTAGTACTAGTGCGAGACGGACCCCAAACATCTGGAGTGAACTAAAGCAAAAGGGACGAAACCTGTTTATTGATTCTATCAGGAAAGTGACTACGAATGTTTTTCCTTAACTGGCACGACTCACAATTTAAACTAGATAACTTAGAGAGACTAGGCACCAGCTTCTGAAGCTTGTGAAGACTTGGATGACCCAACTGATCATGGATAGTAAGGAGAATATGTGGCAGAGCACACCCTGGATGAGGATAAATAGTAGAGGCCATTAGACTCACCCGATTCTAATCGCTCCGTCTCCGCATTTCGTCCTGCAAGGTAACATTGTTATTAGTAAAGGTAACATCACGGTTATGAGAACGGGTCAAACGATCGATTGAAAGCAAATTAAATGGACACTCATGAATGTAAAGTACAACATTAACTCAGCGGGGAAAGGAGGAGTTTGGTAGTACCAATCCCTTGAGATTTGGTTTTGCATTACCCTGGTGAAGTCATACTAGGTAAGTAACGGATGTAAAAAGAGAGGATAAAAGAGCTTTATTACCAAAGTGATGTGGTCGGATGCACTAGAGTCAAGGACCCAGGGGCCAAGGGAATTGGTGAGAGATGCAAGCAAATGAATTACCCGGTGTGTGCAAGCAAGCGGTGGATTGAGTTATGGCGATTCTCAAACCATTGGAGAAATTCTTCATAGTCAGGTGGAGTTGGCTTATGTGACACCCTCTACCCCGCATGTTATCGTTCACGAAAATAAATTAAGAAAAATGTAGCGCTGAAAAATACAGTCAAATAAAATTTTCATAAATAAAGGTAGAGTCGTCACACTCTCATAAACTTGCGGAAATAATCAATTGTGATTACGAATAAAATTCACATTATACAAACACCCCGATGTCACAACGTCTCAGAGCTGACCCTAAACATTTACTTCGAAAATAACAACATCGATAATAACCAAAACATCGAAAATCCTAATCTACGATGACCGCGCCCATAGATCACTCCTCAGCCACGTCGTTATCGTCACCTGCAGTCTCATCGTCTAAACATACACAATGGTGTATGAGTAGCCACAGCAAAAAGGGGTTAGACATCATATACAATCATAGCACAAAACGGCAAAGGACATAGCTTAAGCAATGCGCATACAACACGTTAACTTAATCAACACATAACATGAATGGTTGACTCAACGAGTACTTATGCAATCCTGAACAACGTCTACTTCACCGAACATGTGGATCCAAACCAACTCGGATGAGCGAGTGAGAAAACATCATCACTCTTGAGTACGAGCGGTGTCTAGTCGTAATCGGTATATTTATTGGTCACGCCCGGTGTGGTAGCTATCCACCGCTTTATATAAGACGCTCCTACCCGATTGACCCCAAGGTCGGGTACCTTGCCCATCATGGCCGATACTATATCGCATCATCGTTGCTCACCCCAATAACGTTAACTTAACAAGACACATATGATGCATGAACACAAACCAAGCAAGTGTCTAACAACAACAACAACAACAACAACTCACCAACCATCTCATCAAGCGTAGGCTATAACAACGCTAACAAGGTACTACTCACAAGAAACCGACAAATTTCCCACAATCTTGGAACAAGTCCAAGTTATCAACCTACCTCACCACACTAAGTCTAGGCTAACTTAACTAAATTTCCAACTCTTAACTCAAGTGTTTCAACTTACTTATTTGACCTGGACGCACTGCACTACTCCCTAAAATTATAGGACACTATCCAAGAGAGTTTGGGTCAATACTTATTATATCCTGAATTTAAAAATTCAAGTAGTGAGACTTTGCTAAAATAATTCTAGACTTAGTCATCTTTCTCGCATAATTTTTCTCAGATAACTATTACTCTAAGTTGTCAACTAAATTTGAAATACTCATAACACCAAATCTTGCTTCTAAAGCATTTAAACCACCGACAGCACAATATGACCATCATATCCTAGTCCTAAGACCTGCTTGTACCATAACTTAAACGCTAAAAATATCATTATACCTTAGTTAACTCCTAACAATTACACCCATCATCCATACTTTATCCTTTCACATAACCATGATATACCACCTAGAAAATCTAAGTATAACAAACCACTCTATGATAATCTAGCTCTCACTCAACACAATAAATTCAGAACATCAAATAGCAACAAGCAATCTCATTTAAACACATTTACATACATTTATCAATAACAAGCCAAGACAACCAAATCATCATATGATCCATACATGACATTGCATCGTAACGCATCAATTCAAACAATACCTTATAAGACAATTTCAATTAACATTAACATCATGACATAATTTAATATCAAATTTTCCCATTACAATGGCAATGGTACTTATTTTGCACAACCGCGCCAAGTCTAGGGACCATGGGACGTCCCTATTGCCTAATTATATCCATAAGCCCACTAATCTTGTATCCATCTACCCCCCTTACCTCAATAAAAAGTTTGAAGTATTCCAAAGCGAAGAAAATTGGCTACGACGACAATTTGAGCACCAACTGAGCACAGGATAAAATTTACGGAAGGGCGAAACACGGCTGGAAAAAATAATAATTAGTATAATATATTTTTTCAGAATTTTTAAGGCTGAAACGAAATTAAAAAGAAGCAAAAAGAGTGACCGAAGAACGCCATACCGAGACAAAGGGGTTACGAAGGGTCCGACATCAACTTCACCGAATCGAGCAAAGGAGTATTGTTTTCTGAAGGTTTCGACGCGAGGAATCCGAAAACGACGTCCGTTTTTCGAACCGAAAACTGTGGTGTCCGAAAAAGTGAAATTACAGCTCGCCCAGCGTAAATAAACGCGACGAACGGAACCGCGGTTGAACGAACAGAGGCCAGAAACGAATTCTAAGGTTGATTTCGAGTGGGGAGGTGAAGTTTGGCAATTTTTCGTGGCCTAGGATGAGAAAACAAGAACAGAGAAATTTGAAAGTGAGGGTTTTTTTTCCACTGCGCGGCCGATTTGAGAGACGATGAATAGTTTGTTAAAGGTCAAAGTTTGGAACAGGGCGCTGGAATGTTATAAACTGAAAGTTTGGAACAGGGCGCTGGAAGACTAATAAAAACGTGGCCCATTCTTTGTTGATAAAAAGCCCATTTTGCAAAACGTGAAACAAAACGTGGGCTCGTTGGATTTATGCAAAAATAAAGAATCAGCACTACGTACATATATCCATATATATAATAATGTATATAATAATTATATGCTTTCTAAACTATTCACAATTAAAAAAAAAATCATTTTCATACTAACTTCTAAAATAGAATATTATTCTAAAATATTCGCAATAAATTCAAGACTAATATTTAATAAAACAAGGTAAATAATATAACTAAAATATACTAATTATTAAGGCAAACACACTCAAGTTGTCACAAAATTACCATATAAGCACACAATTTATAGATCCTAAAAATTCAAATTTGAGGGTGTTACAATTCTCTCTTAACAATAGTACTAAGAATAATAATAGAATATCATTCCAATACTCCTTAAATTTAAATAATTATTAACAAGATAATATTAATATTTCAAACTAATGTTTTACAAAAATAAAGATAATAATAAAACAATAAAGCATTAATAAAAGTACTAATTTCCAAAGTAACTTACATAAAAATTATCACAAAAATTATTAATATATTCAGGCATATATACATATGTATTAATACGAAAATTGGGGTGTTACAGCTTAGGCTGAGCCGAGTTCTGATGTGTGTCAGGCATAGTGGTCTGAGCTGAATTTACCGGACGTGGAGGGCGCCCATGTAGCTTCCAGCATCGATCGATAGTGTCCCATACGGTTGCAATGATTACATTTGGTACGATTCTTAGTGTTGGATGTGGAACCTCGCGCACGCCCACGGCATTGTCTTTGGGATGTAAGCGGCGGTGTCACCGATGCCAGGAGCAACAGAAGCTTCAGTGGACTTCAAAGGGACCCAAGAAGAGGCGTAAAAGCGGCAGAACATGGTGGGAATAACAGTAGATCCCAAAATCTGATCACGGATGGCAGTGTACTCCTGAGGTAAGCCATAAAGGCCAAGGAGCATAAAGAATGTGCTTCGCTGCTCAAGTTCCTTCTTCTTCTCATTTGCGGCAGACGCAGTCGGAGGTAGGAGCTCATTAAATTGATGGAGTGCAGCATGAACACAACCGAGATAGGCAGACATAGGGCCATCCAGTTTCTTTGGTCCAATGAGGGTTCCCACATCATGAACCACACTAAGGCCCTCTTTTGTTCTTCTCAAATGACTATGTCTTTCTGCAACCAACTCATTAGTATGTTGTCCATATACACGATTAACGATTTAACAAATACTTGACAGTAAGTAGGTCTGAATTATGGAAATAACACTAAAGTGATATAGGGCGGAGTAAGTGAGAGAGGAAGGGAAGAAGCAAGTGATGAAAAGAAAAAAAGGAAGGAAAGAGAAACACTAAAGGCAAGGGAGGAAACATGGGTGAGTGTAGAATCAGGAACATTTTTAATAGAGAAATGCTAAAGCCACACACTCTGTCATACTCTTTAGAACACACGCTCCTATTGGTTTGAAATTCAAGTGAATCACACTATTTTGGGGTCGGGTCCCACCAAATCATACGAGTCCCACTTGATTTTAATCAATAGGAGGTGTGTGTTCCAAAGAGTGTCAATAACCAAAGCGACCTAATAACCAAGCAGTCTAAACCGCTTAACACCTCAAATAATCCAAATTTACATATCTTTGCAGGATGCATGGAAAAAGGGAAATATTGCGTCAAATTAATTTAAAAATTGATAATGCAACAATAACAACCAAAGCTTATCTCATTGTGGCCTTGGCTACAAGTGTAAGACTTAAAATCGATCTAAACAATTAATACAACATGTTTAGATCTACATAACGCAAGAAAATTAGATCAAGAGAATACCTCCAGTCATTGCTAGTTGAAATTCGAACACACTTGTACCCGGATTTATTTGGGTTTCAAACCCTCACTCCTCAAACTTGATGGTGTTTAGTTTCTAAAGTGACTAGCAGGTTCCGTAACCCAAGACGGAGAGCAAATGTTCTATTTATAGAGTTATGCCCCTCACATAACTTGGCTAACGTGAGCAGGGAGTGGAGCATATAATGGGAGTGTGGGAGCACACCATTTTCGGATTTGACTATTATTGAACTTTAATGGGATAGTGGGTTGATTGTAACTACAAAATGGACCACATTCTAAAACTGTTTTCCCCTAAAAACCAACAAGCTTTATCTAATCCAAAAACCGAGCTAATCCAAAACAGTTAACTCTATAATTCTCCCACATGGTCCATTTAATCCATTATCAATCATAACAAGAAACTAAATATACGAATCATGGCGATAGGTCCTCTAGTAGCGAGTATTATCTTCCATGTATGACAATATATCAAGTCTCTTAGTACCACTCCTTTAGCTGAATGAAAAAACCACGCGTTTATTCTAGGTCAATACTAAATGATATTTCTCAAAATAAATATGTGCATTAATATAATATGTAGTTTCTTTCATGTGATTTTATAAATAAATTATTAATGTGACACTGTTATATCCTGACGTATAATTTGTGCATCAAATGAATCATAAACACCAGAACATAGTAGGTTTATAAAATTTTTATTCCTATAAGTTCCACAATTAAAATATTTTATACGAATATTTGCAAGTCGACATTTACCATTTACAAGAAAACACATATTTTTGTTTCTTTTTTGAGACGAATTTTTTTTTTAACAAAAACATTAAATCAACAATTACGTATTTTTAATGAAATCATAAAAATGAGCATATTCTTTACTAATATTTTAAAAAAAACTACAAATCAATATAAATTTTATAAGAATTTTTATTGGTTTTAACTATATACCATACAAAGCATGGGTCATCACACTATATATATAAATTTTGCTATTAATGAATATTCCTATTGATTATTATTTATATCTCGTAGAGTATTGAATATTTTATATAAATTAACAGTATTATTTTATTTACAATGAATGAACAATTTACAAGAAATAATATATCAAAATGTTTTTAGTATAACATATAACTTTTTTAAGTATATACCATGTGTAGCAGAGACCATCATACTATAGGCATATTGTAAAAAATGGGGATGCAAATTTTACAAGAAAATATAATTTTTAATTTACATTTTGTCGAATAAATTTTAAACAAAAAACATGAAATCAACAATTTCATGTTTTTAATGAAATCTAAAAAATGTGCAATTCCTTTTGAACATATTAATAGAAATTAAAAATTAATATAAATTTAATAATATATTATAAGAGAAAAAATATATTATAAGCAGGTTGAATATTTCACAAAAAGAGCACTAATACATAAATTACTCTAAATAAATATTTTAATCAAATATATACATTAATAATAATCTTTTACCATAATATGATATGCAAATTAGACTACCTTTTTTTAATTTTTTATATTACAATATAAATTATATAATTATTTATATAAATTCTTATTAGTTATTTTTTTTGACAGAACAAATACTTATTAGGTTAAACCATTATATATTTGTTATGTGAATTAAATGGCTAATCCCTTGATGTATTAATATGTATTTAACGAATCTCATCTAAATGTTTACAAAAATATGTTATCTCATGTATATTAACAATTTTTAATTTGTTAAAATGATGATGCGGGTTCAAACACACTAGCATTTTTTTAGTCTAGAGGTATTCGACTCCGCTCAGTGTCCAAGGAAAAAGGGACCCTGACTAATCCGGAGTTCCACCGGGAGGTAAGTAAAGCTTAGCTCCAAGTTGTTTCATTGTCAGGGATCGAATTCGGGTACTAACCGAGTCCGGTGGAGTGTATTAATCACTCGCACCCAATCTTGGGTTTACACAGGTGTGTATATATATATATATATATATATATATATATATATATATATATATTATAGGTGAAAAATGTTTTTTTAATTTTAAAAAAGTAATATATACCGGCGGATACGAAAAGGCCGCATACCCATATTTTATAAGTATCTTAGCCCGGCTCGGTATATGTACACATATCGCTTCGCTTCATCCATTGAAAAGAATATATCTCTCGCTCTCTCGCCTCTCGCCATGGCTCATAAGCAGAATCGAGAGGATCTTGAAGATCCTCTTCATAGCTGGATATGGTACTTCCCCTCTCTCTCTCTCTCTCGCGCACACGCCTGATCGCATATCGAATCGCTTTAGTCATCGATGTTATGTTATGCTCATTTGATTCCACTCAGTTCCTTTAGGTTACATCGGCACCGTCATCGTAATAAACGGCTCTTTGTCCAAAGTGATCGGCATTCTCGGTATATATATCTATATCTATAAATAATCCAATTCTCTCCACCTCTCTCGATATTTGGATTCCAATTGCTTGAAATAGTAATGGATTTTGTAGGCCTTATTAAAATCGAGGAGAATGTGTAATTTGTGCGGATGATGATGACGATTAGGGTTTCGAAGACTCTTTTTAAATTTTCACCTGAATATTCCTAGTTGTGTAATGTGTAATTTGTGCGGATGATGATGATGATGATTAGGGTTTCGGAAGATTTTTTTTTTTAAATTTTTACCCGATTATTCCTAGTTGTGGCCATAAATGCCTTTGGCTCCCACCAATTTGGGGTGATTGTCTAAACCTACAATTGTGGTCCGGTCACTTCGTGTTTTCTTGATCTTTGTAAATTGAGATCTTACTTTTTACATGATTATAGATTTGAGAAGTTGGATTATTGCATTTTTTCTTTATTATTTTGGTGTTAGGATTTGTTTGAACTAACAGTGTTATATTCTGTATTATACTTTTTGGTTGTAGGGCTGCGAAAGCATTGCTATGGTCTATTACTCATGGTAGTGAGGATTGCTATGGTGGGGAAACAAATGATATGTTTTGTTTCATGCATTTGCATGTTAATTCTTAACATGGTTATCTTGTTAGTATATAGATAAATGAAGAAGCATATTTTGAGTTTTGCATGATTTTTAATTTTCATTTGAATTCAAATATCTATCTAGTTCTTAGAAAATATATATCAAGTATTATAGAATGTGAACAGGAAAGAGAGTTTGAGAGAGAGACAACAAAGGTTTTCTGTACATCGTAATTATGATCTCTATTTATCAACAGTAGTGTAAATACAATAAGCGTATGCGTGACCGATAGCTAACTTCTATAACGGAATCCAACGAACTACTAAGCGATATAATTGCTTGATGGCGGTGATCGAGATCTTTGCCGCAGTATACTAAGTCTGTACTCTAAGATTAAGATTGCAAAGTAAATATAAATAAATGCATGCTTCCTTTTTTATTTGAATGATTGAATCGTTCTTAAGTTGTATAATTATGCTGTTTCAGGGTGAAATGTTGGCTAGAAAGACTTTGGAGAAGGTAAACTTTTCATGTTCCCATTTAATTTGGAAAATAGCATGTAATTTTGTAATAGACTTTTTTGTTTCCTTTTATGAAAGATCTTTTTATAATTTTATTTTTCTGCGTCTCACATCCACATGGCGTCAAAAAAATTGAAGTACTAGTATCATTTTTATGCACATTTGACAGATCTTGGTATGGAAATGGTTAATGTTATGCCTAAAGAAAACACTAATTTAATAGTGTGGTTGCAGGATTTTCCTGAAGTGGCTGATCTTATTTACTTTTTACTTAGAAATTCAGGGAATGGGTGATTATTCACAGGTGGGGATTTGTTTCTTACATTTATCGGTGCTAATTATGTTTGCTTTTGTTGTTTGCCATGCTATAGTAACTTTGTTATTCTTGAATATGCAAATTATATTTGGTTTGGACTATCATTCGTTATTTGTTGTGCGTTGGTGAGGCGAGAAACCTAGATGAGCTTCAAGATCTTGTTCTTGTTTTATTTACAAAAACATTTTGTTTTCATTTTGTGTTTTCAGTTTAATTACAAAATTACCATCTTGTTTTCACTTTGTACGCTTTTCAAATCTCTTTTTATAGAAAGCGTAGAAACAACATTGTTTCAGAAACTAAGTAAAAATAAGGTGGTATTTTGTAATTAAAACTTAAAGAAAGAAATGGAAACAAAGAATGTATTTAAACCAAACAGGCCCTTATATTTAGAGTGACTTTTAAATTACAATGCCCAACACCTTTACTCATTCTTCTGTTGGCTTAATTATTGATGTTATCTCTTGTATTTTCCTGTTTAGATAATGGTCCGATGTTAATTAGTAAATATTCAGCAGAGCAACCTAAACTTTCAGGGAGGTCCCTGGTTTGCTCACATATTCAGAACTCCAGATTTGAAGGTGTTGTTCTATCTTACTTTGTTCTCTACCATTATTTTCGTAGTGGGTAACAAGTTTGGTGTCATCTGTTACTATGGAGTTTAAGATGGTATTTATCTCTATATGCTATGGTATCCCGCTTTGATAATTAATAATTTGAAATTTAATATTTATAGTATGCTTAGTGATCTTGTTTTCACTGCAGGTCTTAAAGACATTGTAGAAACAACGTCTCAGCGGTTTAGGCAGTCACCAGATTCTATTGTCTTAGGATGGTATGGATAAGCTGAGCGAGCGAAAGCCGTTGTTGAGGTTTGATTTAGCTCGATTTTGTTTTGAATCTTTTCCTCCATGTGGAAGGATGCATTGCATGCTAGGCATTCTAAGCGGCACTTGAATAGATTCCAGGGCACATTATTTTCTTTACCCTAGGCGGGTTGAAGAGTGGTTATTATCATTTTTGCCTCTAACGTGTTAATAATAATGTGTTGTTCCTTTGTTTCTTAAAAGTAGTTTGGTTAATGCAACTTCATGCGTGAAAACATAATGTAGGTCAAGGGTGAAAGTTCTTACTTGTGTGAGGGGCATTGTTGTTTTCCTCGGTAAGGATTGTTTTATTTACACGTAGGTGCAAGTGTGCAACACAAGACCAGATTGCAAGCATTTAATGTCAATCATTGGATAAAGTTGACAAATTTTGCAAGGGTAATGCTAGAAACATACTCTTTTTAACGGACACTTTAACCCATTTAACCCATCCTTTGTTATTGGCCCATTCTCAAAAAAAGTCAGCTCACTCTTCAAGAAGTGATCTATTTACTAGGCAACTAATTTAACTTTTAAGAGAATAAACCAGTATATTAAATCGTGTTGCTAGCATTTTTCGAGTCAAGAAGCCACATTGCGATTACTATTAACATTCCCAAATAGATAGGATATCTTGGTTTCATATTATTCAACTAATCGGACTACATCTCGATCGATTCAGCCAAAATATTTTCTTTATAAAAAGAACTGAGATCGATAAAGATAGGAATTTCATACATTCCCAAATAGATAGGATATCTTGGTTTCATATTATTCAACTAATCGGACTACATCTCGATCGATTCACCAAAATATTTTCTTTATAAAAAGAATCGAGACTGACATATAGGAATTTCATATAGAAATCTAGGTGAGTGATTGGGGTTTGGGCTACTAAAAGGATATTTCCTTTGCCACCTCGATACTTGATTAATGAACCTAAATGAAGTGATCTTTGAAGGCAAAATTTCCTTTGCTAGTATTCTTTCTGCTCGATTTATCACAAAAACAATTGTAACAAGATTTGATCGATAACTATGCGTCCCAACTTGGTGGTGAAATTATTTGGATCGCTTGTTGATCACGTATCTGTAAGGGAGGGGTTGCGGCATTTCGGATCCTAGTCTAGCGATGGTGGTTGCATAAACGCTATCACAGCGTTTCTTGTAGTTCTTATTGCGAAGTGTCAGTAGGGGATGGACTCGGCCCTTTTGACGGGTTCCTCGAGATGAAAAGGGTGTTTTTGGGGGGGTCTTCCCCTTGCTTGGTGATGACTGTCTGATAGATCCAGCAGCGCAATTAATCAAATTAGAGAAAGAATGATATGAATATGAGATAATATAGATTGGAATGAGTTCAATACAGTAGAAAGGAAATAACCAGAGCAAATGCTCCTACCAGAGAGGACAACTCTCCTAACAACAATACACAGAATAACCAACCTCCCCCCACTCTCTCAACACGACTCATATATTCCCTAACTGTTCCTAACACTTCCCACTCACGACCCCGTTCTTTCTCCTAGAATAGACTTTCCATATGGCGAGCCTTTTTGGGCCATGGCCCAATTCAACTATCGATCGGCATGACTCGGCAGGTGTCCTATCACCGCCTTCCTCTGCCGAATCAGCCTTGTCCTCAAGGCCGAGGAAGGAAATTGACTTCTACGAGTTGCTTCATCCACCCAAGTAGTATCTTCTGCAGTTCTTCCTTTCCACTTCACCAACCATTGCTTCACATTTTGGCCACCATCCAGAATTTCCCTGGAGGCCAACAGCTCCTCTGGTTCTTCATTCTCATCCAGCTCCACTTCCAACCCTTCAGAAAAGAAGCTTTCAATCGCATCTTGTCCAATCGCTTTCTTCAATCGAGATCGTGGAATACGGGTGCACTCTAGCATTTTCGGCAACTTCAATTTGTAGGAAACAGCCCCACCTTTTCAATAATTGGAAAAGGCCCAAAATACCTTGGAGCTAATTTTTGATTAATTCTCCTAGCTATTGTTTCTTTGCTGTGTGGTCTCAATTTGAGAAACACCCATTCTCCTACCTCAAAGTTCACATGTCTTCTATGCTTGTCCGCATACTTCTTCATTTGCTCTTGAGCTCGGATTAAATGATGCTTAAGCTGCCTTAAAGCTTCATCCCTATCAACCAAGTCTGCTGCCACCGCCTCTACCCTTGTCTCCCCCTGCAAAAATCTGACTAAGGTAGGTGGTTTTCTTCCATATACAGTTTCAAAGGGTGTGGTACCTGTAGAGGCATGGAAGGTAGTATTGTACAACAATTCAGCCCAAGGCACCCAATGCGCCAATTCTTGGGTTGTTCTGACGCAAAACAACGCAGGTATGCTTCCAAACATCGGTTGACAACTTAGTTTGTCCATCAGTCTCGGGATGATAAGAGGAACTCATTTTCAAGACGGTCCTTGCAAACGAAATAATTCCTTCCAAAATGAACTAATGAATAAGGGATCCCGATCACTTACTATAGACTGTGGCACTCCATGTAAGCGTACTATTTCCTGGGTGAAGATCTCCGCTATCCTCCGGGCTGTATAAGGATGCTTAAGGGGAATGAAATGACCATATTTTGAGAGTCTATCCACCACCACCAAAGATCGCTTCATAACCCTTTGACTTGGAAAGGCTTGATAAAATCAAGGGAAATATCTTCCCAATCTGAATCGGTATTGGCCGCAGCTTGGCAGAGATGAGGTCGCATATTTTTGCCTCGACACACATCACGCTTTTAACAAATTCTGCCTTGTTTTCTTCATACCGAACCAATACAAATTTCCCGCCACCCTTCAGAAGTCCTTAAGAATCCTGAATGTCCACCCATGGGAGATGAATGAAATTCCTCAAGTAACCCAGTGGATGCAAACCGAACTCGCAGACAACACTAAACGATTATGATAAAAAGCACCCTCGCCTCAAGCTAAAGCCCGGTCGTGAAGCGGAATCTCTTTTAAGTCGACCACAATTTGTTGGAGTTTGGTCATCATTCACTTCTTGAACTTGTCGCTCCGCAGCCACACCGAAAAGATACAATGTTTTTCAATTCTCCTTCCTCAAACATTCGGGATAAATAATCACCGCCTTTATTCTCAGGCCCTGGCTCAGAGACGACATCAAAATGATAGCCCAAAAGTTTGGCTATCCAATTACATGGTCAGCGGTTGTAATCCTTTGTTGCAACTAGTGGCGGAGGCTCTTTGATCCGAATATACTATGAAACTTCTACCCAACAAGTAAGGTCGCCAATGTTGGGCCCATCACCAATGCCATTAATTCTTTCTCATAGGTTGATTTACTCAAATTAGTCTTTGACGATGCCTTACTAAAATATGCTATGGGTCTTCTCTCCTTTGCATTAGTACAGCTCCAACCCTCTACGGATGCATCACATTCAATCTCAAATGGTTTGGAAAAATGCGGTAATGTCAACACCGGGATTGTACCATGACCTCTTTAGTTCTTCAAATGCCGTGAGAGCTTAGGACCCCATGAAACCCCTCTTTCTTTGTCAACTCGGTCAATGGTTTGGCTATTTTCCCATAGCCCTGGATGAATTTTCTATAGTACCTGGTCAACCCCAAAAATCCTCTCACTCCTCGACGTTGTGAGGAATGGGCCACTCTACTATACTCCTAACCTTGGATGGATCAACCGCTACTCCTTGGTCGTAAATAATGTGGCCTAAATACTCCACTTGCCGGCTACCAAAATTGCATTTCTTCCTATTGGCTACAAAGCTATTCTCTTTGCAATGACTTCAAGACCAATGATAAATGCTCCATATGTTCATTCCAACCTCTACTATATACCAAAATATCATCGAAAAAGACCAAAACAAACTTCCGAAGATATGGTTTGAATACCTGATTCATAGTGGATTGAAAAGTGGCAGGGGCATTGGTTAGCCCAAATGGCATAACCAAAAATTCGTAGTGCCCTTCATGAGTTCGGAAAGCGGTCTTATTCACATCCTTCTCCTTCACCCGTATTTGGTGATATCCCGACTTCAAATCCAACTTAGAGAAGTAGGTTGAACCATGTAACTCATCCAAGAGCTCCTCTACTACTGGAATTGGATATTTATCTGGTATCGTCACCTTATTCAGCTCCCGATAATCCACACACATCCTCCATGAGCTATCTTTCTTCTTCACCAAAATAACCGGACTTGAAAAAGCACTTGAACTGTGACGTATTATTCCTTGTTTCAACATACCCTGAACTTGTCTTTCAATCTCATCCTTATGGTGATATGGATAACGATAAGGACGAACACTAACCGGTCCCGCTCCTGCTTGCAAAACAATGGAGTGGACTGTTTCTCTCTTTGGTGGCAGCCCTGTGGTTTCTGTGAACACCTCTGCATATTTCTTTAACAACTCGGTTCGCCTTGCGATCTCCTGACCCATGTTCTTCACCCACTTCTTCCTCGACCCCTTCTCCTCCCAGTAAACTGTGTAGAGAAGTTAACTGGGGCTATTTGGCGTCTCCCCCTTTTGACTTCCCTTTCCTGAAGCTCAGACCTTGCGCCAATCTGATCTCAACCTCCTCAGACGTTCCCTGCACATCAAAATACGTCTCACGGAGTAATCCACCCGACCGATCCTCCCCTTCAAAAGCAGTAACTCAACCTTCTTCACCGCCATCTTAAATTGACCGAAGTCTTCACTGTTCACTTCTGAGCGCTCTCCCTCAGAGGAACGGTTACTACGTATTTTGGCCAACTCCGCGACCACGATTTGTCGAAACTCAACCATACTCTGACGGAATGACTCCTCCATCGACGACATCCTCGCCTCCAACGCGTCGACTCTCTCAGACATCTTCAGTGGCATGGACAATGGCGTCGTCGCTAGCTCTGACTCGACTAATCCGGCAGGTCGGACCAATGATAGAGCCAGCATCTGAATTGCTCAAATGAGAGAAAGAATGATAAGAATATGTGATAAGAGAGATTGGAATGAGTTCAATACAAAGAAAGGAAATAACCAGAGCAAATGCTCCTACCAGAGAGACAACTCTCCTAACAACAATACACAGAATAACTCACCTCCCCCCACTCTCTCTCAACACGACTCATATATTCCCTAACCGTTCCTAACACTTCCCACTCCCTGACCCACGTTCTTTCTCCTAGAATACACTTTCCATATGGCAGGCCTTTTTGGGCCATGGCCCAATTCAACTATCTGATCATCATGACTCGGCTTAGGTGTCCTATCACTGTCCTTCTTTCTCGTGTCCACCATTCTCAGATCTCTTGCTTGTAAAGAATAACAATGAGTGGTTCTGTCCCACGGATGAACGAAAGACGCGTCGTGCGGATGAGCGAAGACAGCGTCGTGCACGGATGAACAATATGCGCCAGACGGATGAACAATGATGATCGTCACGGATGAACAAAGGCGCACCGGATGAGCAGAAAATACGCCGAATTGGTGACACGGCAATAGGAAGTGGAAACCGGAAAGAAGACACGGTTTACGGAAAAAGATTTACACAAATAGACGATTGGGTCTAATGGCAACATAGCTTTTAGGGTTGTCTCTCTTTAGGCTCTGATACCATGTTAAATGAGAGAATAGAGAGACATATGTTGAGTAACCGTGTGTTTCAACTAGACAACGGAGGCTCTTTATATAGGCTTAAAAAGAAATCAAAACAATTAATTACAAGATATCATATTCCTAGTTACATGATATGATTTGCCTATACAATAAATACAAGGATCCTATCTTATTTTCAACTTGTGTGATGCATGAATGTGATTGATATTATGCGACCTGGGCATGTAGCGAGAATGGTACTTGGTCAATATCGTGTGACCTTGGATGAACTAGGTGAGAATGGTATTCAGCGGAGTGACCTAAGCCAAGTGATGCGAGATGATGAGTGACCTATGCCGAGAAAGACAAGAATGGTGCTTGGTGGATATCTTGTTTGCGAGGGACCTAGCTTGAGAGGGCAAGGATGTTTCTCACTTGTGTTGTGATGTGAATTCCATAGGGACATTGTGTGATCTGTATGTATGAGATGTGCATCATATCATTGGGAATGTTTATGCGGGCAAAAGCATTGTTGAATTGGGAAGGTGGAGGCCACTATGGGGTGGTGAGTGTGTCGTGATCTTGGTGTGGAGGGTAAAGGTGGGAAAAATCTAGGTGGCTTGGACAAGTTCTCCAATGTTGGGATATGCCATTGCAACCCATGACTACCATGGCGAGCCACCCGAAAATATCGGACTAGTTGAGAGTACTATGTATGAGGGCATTCACCAAAAAGTATTACTTTTCACCGCAAGACGCAAGGCATATGCTCCTAGTTATGCTTTCACGAGTTATTGTGATTTGTACCACATGCATACTAGAGTATGATGAGCATTGCATTGTCATGCATTTATTATGAGGTTGTGTTAATGTTGTTACTCTAATGTCGTGGTATTGTATTGATCCGAGTTGTTGGTGATGCTATATGGTGTTGCGTTTGTTTTATCTACTTCTACTTACCATGTAATTGATGCATTATGTACTCACCTCTATGTATTCTCTGGTATACTTGTGACATATACTGATGGAGCTTTAATCGGTCGTAAATTTGTGATCCGATTAGAGAACCCACTCGTGGATAGCAGGTGTTGCGTCGATAGCTTTGTTCCTATTTTGGCTTTTGTCTTGTTTTTTAATTTGTGTATTTGTTTATGGGATTTGTACTACGCTTATTAGTGTGACATTGGGGATAGAATTATAAAAATTTTATAATTTTTGTGGAGATTTTTCAAAGTGTAAAACCTTCATATTTTTGAGCGTTAGAGACCTTGATGGCTAGGTTTTATGTATTGATCTTCGTGTTACAATGTGGTAGTGGTAATCTTAACTATGTGGGAAAGATTGTAAACTGCTTTTTTTGGGCCAAAAACTGAACTTAATTATTATTTTCTATGATGAAGGTAATTTAGGGTTAAGGGTATCACAATCATGTTGATGTGATGAAACTTGATGTCACGATCCAACTTTAGACCATGACTGGTGCATAGACAATGCTTGGCAAGCCATTTGTCACTTGACCTTCATTTTGATCCATCTCGCGCAATCATATTTTTCCCAAATTGTGTTTCATGTGGCTTTTTGTAGTACATGTTTACAAATTTTCTCAATTTGTATTTTGAAATTTTGCATCGCTTTCTATGATCAAAATTGGCTTTGCTTTGGACCCAAAGTTGAATAACTCGTGCATATTGTACTAGAGTTATTTCTCAAGGTTTTGTCTCTTTAGAGATCACTTGTAAGCAAAGTGGTGGTGGCAACGATGACAAAACAGCTGAGCTTGATCTCGACGGTATGAATGGTCAGCCGAGATCAGCGACTTCATGTCAAGCTCAACCTGTTGCGACCAAGCTCACTGTCGAGATCAATCTTAATTTCGGCTTGAGGACCAATGACTTGGGCTTGGTCTCGGCGGCTTCGAGATCAAGCTCAACCTGTCGAGATCAAACTTGATTTCGACATCTTGGGACCAACAACTTGAGCTTGATCTCGACAGTGTGAAAGGATATCGAGATCAGCGCCTTCATGTCAAGCTCAACCTGCCGAGACCAAGCTCGGCTGTCGAGATGAAGCATGATCTCGACGGGTTGTTGTCCAGCGGCAGAGCTTGATCTCGGCGGGTTGGGACCAGCGGCAGGCTTGATCTCGACGGGTGTGAATGGTCAGCCGAGATCAGCGGCTTCATGTCAAGCTCAACCCGTCGAGACCGAGCTCTTGACATGAAGCCGCTGATCTCGATGACCATTCACACTGTCGAGATCAAGCTCGTCGCTGGTCCCCAACCCGTCGAGATCAAGCTCTGTGTTGGTGAGAATAGATCCACAATCATATATACAAATAAATAATTTTAGATACCTGTTAAATATATTTTCTTTGTAAGTATTGTGATTGTTAAATATATTTTCTTTGTAAGATTGATCTCGACATGTTGAGGACCAACAGGTTGAGCTTGATCTCGACAGGTGTGAATGGCTGTCGAGATCAACAGCTTCATGTCAAGCTCAACCTGTCGAGACCAATCTCGAGCTGTCGAGATCAATCTTGATTTCGACATCATGACGACCAACAGCTTGAGCTTGATCTCGACAGATAGAGATCAAGCTCAACCTGTCGAGATCAATGCTCCTCAGTTCTCAGATGGAAAAGGCCATACTAACAATGAGGACTCGACAATCAGTTCCCAGATGGAAAAGGCCATACTAACAATGAGGACTCGACAGCTTGAGCTTGATCTCGACAGTTGTGAATAGATGTCGACATCAACTGCTTCATGTCATGCTCAACCTGTCGAGATGAAGCTTGATTTTGACATGTTGAGGACCAACAGCTTGAGCTTGATCTCGACAGGTTGGGGACCAACTGCTTGAGCTTGATCTCGACAGGTGTGAATGGCTGTCGAGATCAACAGCTTCATGTCAAGCTCAACCTGTCGAGACCAAGCTCTTTGACATGAACTTTAATGGGATAGTGGGTTGATTGTAACCACAAAATGGACCACATTCTAAAACTGTTTTTCCCTAAAAACCAACAAGCTTTATCTAATCCAAAAACCGAGCTAATCCAAAACAGTTAACTCTATAATTCTCCCACATGGTCCATTTAATCCATTATCAATCATAACAAGAAACTAAATATACGAATCATGGTGATAGGTCCTCTAGTAGCGAGTATTATCTTCCATGTATGACAATATATCAAGTCTCTTAGTACCACTCCTTTAGATGAATGAAAAAACCATGTGTTTATTCTAGGTCAATACTAAATGATATTTCTCAAAATAAATATGTGCATTAAAATAATATGTAGTTTCTTTCATGTGATTTTATAAATAAATTATTAATGTGACAATCATTATATCCTGACGTATAATTTGTGCATCAGATGAATCATAAACACTAGAACATAGTAGATTTATAAAATTCTTATTCCTATAGGTTACAAAATTAAAATATTTTATACGAATATTTGTAAGTCGACATTTACATTTACAAGAAAACACATATTTTTGTTTCTTTTTTGAGACAATTTTTTTTAACCAAAAACGTGAAATCAACAATTACGTATTTTTTAATGAAATCATAAAAATGAGCATATTCTTTACTAATATTTAAAGAAAAACTACAAATCAATATAAATTTTATAAGAATTTTTTATTGGTTTTAACTATATACCATGCAGAGCATGGGTCATCATACTATAGATATAAATTTTGCTATTAGTGAATGTTCATATTGATTATTATATATAACTCGTAGAGTATTGAATATTTCATATAAATTAACATTATTATTTTATTTACAATGAATGAACAATTTACAAGAAATAATATATCAAAATGCTTTTAATATAACATATAACTTCTTTAAGTATATACCGTGTGTAGCAGAGACCATCATACTATAGGTATATTGTAAAAAATGGGGATGCAAATTTTACAAGAAAACATAATTTTTAATTTACATTTTGTCGAATAAATTTTAAACAAAAAACATGAAATCAACAATTTCATGTTTTTAATGAAATCTAAAAAATGTGCAATTCCTTTTGAACATATTAATAGAAATTAAAAATTAATATAAATTTAATAATATATTATAAGAGAAAAAATATATTATAAGCGGTTGAATATTTCACAAAAAGAGCACTAATACATAAATTACTCTAAATAAATATTTTAATCAAATATATACATTAATAATAATCTTCTACCATAATATGATATGCAAATTAGACTACCTTTTTTTAATTTTTTATATTACAATATAAATTATATAATTATTTATACAAATTCTTATTAGTTATTTTTTTTGACAGAACAAATACTTATTAGGTTAAACCATTATATATTTGTTATGTGAATTAAATGGCTAATCCCTTGATATATTTTTTTTGGTTACAAAAGGAAAAAGGAGCCAAAACAAAAAAACAGGTCCTAATGCCTGGCGAAAGCAACACCCATGGCATCAGCCATTAACAAATGATGAAGCTCCATCGGAGGGGAAGCCAAAACCACCAACGAAGAGTCTCCTCTAGCACCCATCTTGGCCAAGAAGTCAGCACATTGATTGCCCTCTCGCAGAGTGTGACGTAACTGGACATTCCATCCCCGCCCCAGCATGTCTCTGATAACGGCAATCTCATTTCCGAACAAGTGGAAATCCGGGTTGCCGTCTCTAATAAGGCCCAAGACATGAAGAGAATCTGAATAACAGACCACCTGAGGGACTCCCATCTCCCAGCAAAGAACAAGACCATGTAATAGAGCCATAATTTCAGCATGAACAATATTAGAGTATCCCGAGCCATAATACCCGCCAAGAAGTTACCAGTATGATCTCTCATCAAACCCCCAAATCCTGAAATGCCCGGATTCGTGAGGGAACTCCCATCAACATTAAGCGAAACACAACCATCAGGCGGCTTGTCCCAGGCCACCATCCTAGGGGAGTTACGATTTTGACCAGTATCGGAAACACCATAGGCTTTCATGATATCCCTATTCAAGGAATGCGCTTGCATGACAACACCCAAACCCGAGACCTGAGTCCCCTCGAAAAGAAAGCTATTACGGCTGCACCAAATTTTCCACATGACACACAAGAAAAACACACCATGAGTCAACACCATGTCACGAAGCCACCCCAAAAATTGAGAAGGCTGCCCCGGCAGGACCAGCTGGGCGGAAAGACAACGACTCCAAATATCCATAGACCTTTTGCATTGCAGAGTCTATTCTTTCCAAAGAACGTTGAATCCCTCGAAGCCGTGACTCTAACTGCCGCTTCCTAGCCAAGATATTACCAAACACATCTTTATTAAAAACAATGGAGTCAGTAGATACCTGATGAAGGGCACTGATCACATCATTCGACTTCTGCCATGCCTCCTTAACTACCCCCAGGTAATCATTATGAGTGCACCACGCAGCCTGAAATCTAAAAGGGCGATCCTGATGACTAGGATCCACATGACAGCACCTCAATAGCAAGGGGTTATGATCAGAGTGTCTCTTAACCAAATGCTCCACTGTGGCTTCAGGGAAAGACATCCTCCACCAGTAATCACCCACTCCCCCACGCTGTTCGGAAGGAAGAACTATCTCATTAAAATCACCAATCATAGCCCACGGTATCAAAATATTCTTCCGAAGATTATTTAAGTGTCCCCAAAGATGACAACGAGGGGTGTACACGGGACTAGCATAAATACCCGAGCAAGCCCAAGAGAGCGCTCCACGTGACACAGAGAGAGTGATACAATGCGGCATAGAGTCAACCAAAGCATACGAAAGTGTCGCTCTTATTAGCCGTGAGCCAGATACCACCCAAAAGCCCCGACACTCCTCCACCGCCACACAACCATAACCCATCCTCTCCCGTAAACGCCAGAGCTATTAAAGGGACCGGCCTCAAACACAAACACTAGGTCGATGAAACCTCACGAACGAGCTCTTTCATATGTCGATTACTAGTTTTGCTTGCAAAACCACACACATTCCAGGCCGTAATAATCATATCTTTGAAACTATCCATTAAAGGCTATTAAAGGGAGGTAAGGAACCTGGGAAGTGATCAACGTTGCAACATCTCGGTGTTTCATCCACCATGATATCCTCATCAATATCATCCGCACTCTTTTGCTCCATATCGTAACTAATCTTTTCATTATTCCGTATCACCGCCTCAGATCCGGATCAGGAGGCTTTGGGTCGGCTAGACCACCCCAAGCATGTCAAGAGTCACCCCATACTTACGAAAGGTCTCCCGCGACTACCGCCATACCACTCGATTCGGGTAACAAGGCATTAGCAGGTTTGTCCACCTGAGATGCACCATTAAGATTGTTATTCTCTTTCCTCACGAATGCTCTTGTCTCACAGCTGCCCTCCCCCTTTTTTCACGTGATTTTTGCATGGTTATGGGCCCCCCACTAGCCTCCGCCACCAACGATTTCACAGGGTCCCTCCGTGGCCTTTTTTTCCTCTCCCAAACCTTCTCTCTCCAGTTATCAATGTACCCCGGATGAAATTGCTCTTCCATATCATTAAGTGGGCCCTCGTGGTGCATAATTCCTTTGCCCTTATCTTGCAAAATTTGGAACGGATTTGACTGGGATTTGCGATTAGATTCGAAGCGGTTTCCACGTGCATGCTGCGCTATTTCAGCAACAGATTTGTTTCTCCCTCTGCTTTGCTTATTTCCCTTCTTGACTGCTATCCAATCTCCATGAAGATCTCCCCATCCGTTATTCACTGCATTAATTTCGCTAGGGTTAGGGTTCCCGTGTGGTGGATCAACTCCTGGGCACGCCGTCACCTCTACATTGGCAGGTGCCGCTGCGCCGTTTCCACCACTAGCAGCCACCACCACAGGCTGTGCCGTAGCAGTCTTGACCTTCACGCAATTCCTTCCAAGGTGGCCGAACAATCCACACTTGTTACACAGTAAATGGAGCCCCTCATACTCCACATGAATCCAACGATCCCGGAACCACACCTTGCCCACAACAGGTTGCTCAAGGTCTATCTCGACACACACCCTGGCAAACTTACCCCGGGAAGCATCAACAGTCCGAATATCCACCCTAACAGGCTTGCCCGTGGCCGTAGCTAGCGCCGTTAGGACATTCTCATCATAGTATTCCATGCCCAACGAAGGAAACCGTAACCAAACCATGGTTTTGTTGATAGTGACCTCAGATGCTACAAAGTCTGCCTCCCATGGCCTAACCGCCACATAATGATCAAAGATCATCCAAGGACCTCCACCTATAACCTTCTCACGATCGCCCGATATCAAACTTAACCATGTAAAAGCCATGGCCTATATCCACCATGTCCATTCCTCCAAAGAAGTCTCCACGCGACGCTCAACCTATCCTCATTGTGAAATAGCCGACTTGCTTACCCGAAGCGAAACAATCACAATATTCTTCCATATCGCCGCACTCCTTCAAAGACCCATTATCAATATAACAACGAGGCTTCAAGCGATCACCACCATCCCATTCGATTACGAACAATTTTTCAAAGAATTAAGTCCACCTTATCCCTTCTAATCAGAGCCACCGCTCTAAGTAGTTTATCTCGAAAGGGCGGTTTGGTCGCCGCCGCGCCGCCGGTCGAGGCGCCAGGTGGTGGCACCTCCTCAGCGATCACTCTCCACTCCCTCCATATTCCAAAATAAATAAAAAATAAAGCTGTAATTACTCTCCCCTTAATATATTAATATGTATTTAACGAATCTCATCTAAATGTTTACAAAAATATGTTATCTCATGTATATTAACAATTTTTTAATTTGTTAAAATGACGGTGCGGGTTCAAACACACTAGCATTTTTTTTTTAGTCTAGAGAGATTCGACTCAGCTCGGTGTCAAGGAAAAAGGGACTGACTAATCCGGAGTTCCACGGGAGGTAAGTAAAGCTAGCTCCAAGTTGTTTCATTGTGGGGATCGAATTGGTCTAGCAGGAGTCCGATGGAGTGTATTAATCACTCGCACCCACTCTTGAGTTTACACAGGTGTGTGTGTGTGTATATATATATATATATATATATATATATATATATATATATATATATATATATTATAGGTGAAAAATGTTTTTTTAATTTTAAAAAAGTAATATATACCGGCAGATACGAAAAGGCCGCATACCCGTATTTTATAAGTATCTTAGCCCGGCTCGGTATATGTACACATATCGCTTCGCTTCATCCATTGAAAAGAATATATCTCTCGCTCTCGCCCTCTCGCCATGGCTACGCAAAGCAGAATCGAGAGGATCTTGAAGATCCTCTTCATAGCTGGATATGGTACTTCCCCCCCTCTCTCGCGCGCACACACGCACAATCGCATATCAGCAACTGCTTTCGTCATCGATGTTATGTTATGCTCATTTGATTCCACTCCGTTCCTTTAGGTTACATCGGCACCGTCATCGTAACAAACGGCTCTTTGTCCAAAGTGATCGGCATTCTCCCGGTATATATATCTATATCTATAAACAATCCAATTCTCTCCACCTCTCTCGATATTTGGATTCCAATTGCGAAATAGTAATGGATTTTGTAGGCCTTATTAAAATCGAGGAGAATGTGTAATTTGTGCCAGATGATGATGACGATTAGGGTTTCAGAAGACTCTTTTTTAAATTTTCACCTGAATATTCCTAGTTGTGTAATGTGTAATTTGTGCCAGATGATGATGATGATGATTAGGGTTTCAGAAGATTCTTTTTTTTTTAAATTTTCACCCGATTATTCCTAGTTGTGACCATTAATGCCTTTGGCTCCCACAAATTTGGAGTGATTGTCTAAAGCTACAATTGTGGTCTGGTCACTTCGTGTTTTCTTCAGTCTTTGTAAATTGAGATCTTACTTTTTACATGATTATAGATTTGAGAAGTTGGATTATTGCATTTTTTTTCTTTATTATTTTGGTGTTAGGATTTGTTTCTGAACTAACAGTGTTATATTCTGTATTATACTTTTTTGGTTGTAGAGGGCTGCGAAAGCATTGCTATGGTCTATTACTCATGGCCGTGAGGATTGCTATGGTGGGGAAACAGCGGTATGTTTTGTTTCATGCATTTGCATGTTAATTCTTAACATGGTTATCTTGTTAGTATATAGATAAATGAAGAAGCATATTTTGAGTTTTGCATGATTTTTAATTTTCATTTGAATTGAAATATCTATCTAGTTCTTAGAAAATATATATCAAGTATTATAGAATGTGAACAGGAAAGAGAGTTTGAGAGAGAGACAACAAAGGTTTTCTGTACATCGTAATTATGATCTCTATTTATCAACAGTAGTGTAAATACAATAACTGTGTCTGTGACCAGTAGCTAACTTCTATAACGGAATCCAACTAACTACTAACTGATATAATTGCTTCAGTGGCAGTGATCAGATGCTGCACAGAGTATACTAAGTCTGTACTCCTAAGATTAAGATTGCAAAGTAAATATAAATAAATGCATGCTACCTTTTTTATTTGAATGATTGAATCGTTCTTAAGTTGTATAATTATGCTGTTTCAGGGTGAAATGTTGGCTAGAAAGACTTTGGAGAAGGTAAACTTTTCATGTTCCCATTTAATTTGGAAAATAGCATGTAATTTTGTAATAGACTTTTTTGTTTCCTTTTATGAAAGATCTTTTTATAATTTTATTTTTTTACGCGTCTCACATCCACATGGCGTCAAAAAAATTGAAGTACTAGTATCATTTTTATGCACGGCACGGCAGATCTTGGTATGGAAATGGTTAATTCTGTTATGCCTAAAGAAAACACTAATTTAATAGTGTGGTTGCAGGATTTTCCTGAAGTGGCTGATCTTATTTACTTTGTACTTAGAAATTCCCGGGAATGGACTGATTATTCACAGGTGGGGATTTGTTTCTTACATTTATCAGTGCTAATTATGTTTGCTTTTGTTGTTTGCCATGCTATAGTAACCTGTTATTGCTGAATATGCAAATTATATTTGGTTTGGACTATCATTCGTTATTTGTTGTGCGTTGGTGAGGGCGAGAAACCTAGATGAGCTTCAAGATCTTGTTCTTGTTTGATTTACAAAAACATTTTCTGTTTTCATTTTGTGTTTTCAGTTTTAATTACAAAATTACCATCTTGTTTTCACTTTGTACGCTTTTCAAATCTCTTTTTATAGAAAACTGTAGAAACAACATTGTTTCAGGAAACTAAGTAAAAATAAGGTGGTATTTTGTAATTAAAACTTAAAGAAAGAAATGGAAACAAAGAACAGAAGCTGAAACCAAACAGGCCCTTATATTTAGAGCTGACTTTTAAATTACAATGCCCAACACCTTTACTCATTCTTCTGTTGGCTTAATTATTGATGTTATCTCTTGTATTTTCCTGTTTAGATAATGGTCTGATGTTAATTAGTAAATATTCAGCAGGAGCAACCTAAACTTTCAGGGAGGTCCCCTGGTTTGCTCACATATTCAGGAACTCCAGATTTGAAGGTGTTGTTCTATCTTACTTTGTTCTCTACCATTATTTTCGTAGTGGGTAACAAGTTTGGCTGTCATCTGTTACTATGGAGTTTAAGATGGTATTTATCTCTATATGCTATGGTATCCCGCTTTAATAATTAATAATTTGAAATTTAATATTTATAGTATGCTTAGTGATACTGTTTTCACCTGCAGGGTCTTAAAGACATTGTAGAAACACTGTCTAGCAGTTTAGACAGGTCAGCTTCAGATTCTATTGTGCCGGATGGTATGGATAAGCCTGAGCAGAAGCGAAAGCCGTTGTTGAGGTTTGATTTAGCTCGATTTTGTTTTGAATCTTTTCCTCCATGTGGAAGGATGCATTGCATGCTAGGCATTCTAACTGGCACTTGAATAGATTCCAGGGCACATTATTTTCTTTACCCTAGGGCGGGTTGAAGAGTGGTTATTATCATTTTTGCCTCTAACGTGTTAATAATAATGTGTTGTTCACTGTTTCTTAAAAGTTGTTTGGTTAATGCAACTTCTGTACGTGAAAACATAATGTAGGTCAAGGGTGAAAGCTCTTACTTGTGTGAGGGGCATTGTTGTTTTCCTCGGTAAGGATTGTTTTATTTACACGTAGGTGCAAGTGTGCAACACAAGACCAGATTGCAAGCATTTAATGTCAATCATTGGATAAAGTTGACAAATTTTGCAAGGGTAATGCTAGAAACATACTCTTTTTAACGGACACTTTAACCCATTTAACCCATCCTTTGTTATTGGCCCATTCTCAAAAAAAGTCAGCTCACTCTTCAAGAAGTGATCTATTTACTAGGCAACTAATTTAACTTTTAAGAGAATAAACCAGTATATTAAATCGTGTTGCTAGCATTTTTCGAGTCAGTAAGCCACATTGCCAGTACTATTAACATTCCCAAATAGATAGGATATCTTGGTTTCATATTATTCAACTAACGGACTACATCTCGATCAGATTCAGCCAAAATATTTTCTTTATAAAAAGAACTGAGACTGACAGTATAGGAATTTCATACATTCCCAAATAGATAGGATATCTTGGTTTCATATTATTCAACTAACGGACTACATCTCGATCAGATTCAGCCAAAATATTTTCTTTATAAAAAGAACTGAGACTGACAGTATAGGAATTTCATATAGAAATCTAGGTGAGTGATTGGGGGTTTGGGCTACTAAAAGGATATTTCCTTTGCCACCTCGATACTTGATTAATGAACCTAAATGAAGTGATGATGAAGGCAAAATTTCCTTTGCTAGTATTCTTCGCTCGGTTTATCACAAAAACAATTGTAACAAGATTTGATCGATAACTATGCGTCCCAACTTCGGCTGGTGAGGCTGCTGGATCGCTTGTTGATCACGTATCTGTAAGGGAGGGGGTTGCGGCATTTCCGGATCCTAGTCTAGCAGTGGTGGTTGCATAAACGCTATCACAGGCGTTTCTTGTAGTTCTTATTGCGAAGTGTCGATGGGGATGGACTCGGCCCTTTTGACGGGTTCCTCGAGATGAAAAGGGTGTTTTTGGGGGTCTTCCTTGCTTGGGTGATGACTGTCTGATAGATCCAGCAGCAATTAATCAAATTAGAGAAAGAATGATATGAATATGAGATAATATAGATTGGAATGAGTTCAATACAAGAGAAAGGAAATAACCAGAGCAAATGCTCCTACTGCAGAGGACAACTCTCCTAACAACAATACACAGAATAACCAACCTCCCCCCACTCTCTCAACACGACTCATATATTCCCTAACTGTTCCTAACACTTCCCACTCCCTGACCCACGTTCTTTCTCCTAGAATAGACTTTCCATATGGCAGGCCTTTTTGGGCCATGGCCCAATTCAACTATCTGATCAGCATGACTCGGCTTAGGTGTCCTATCACTGCCTCCTCCTGCCGAATCAGCCTTGTCCTCAAGGCTGAGGGAAGGAAATTGACTTCTAAGAGTTGCTTCATCCACCCAAGTAGTATCTTCTGCAGTTCTTCCTTTCCACTTCACCAACCATTGCTTCACATTTTGGCCACCATCCAGAATTTCCCTGGAGGCCAACAGCTCCTCTGGTTCTTCATTCTCATCCAGCTCCACTTCCAACCCTTCAGGAAAAGAAGCTTCAACTGCATACTGTCCAATCGCCTTCTTCAACTGAGATACGTGGAATACCGGGTGCACTCTAGCATTTTCGGGCAACTTCAGTTTGTAGGAAACAGCCCCCACCTTTTCAATAATTGGAAAAGGCCCAAAATACCTTGGAGCTAATTTTTGATTAATTCTCCTAGCTATTGTTTGCTGCCTGTGTGGTCTCAATTTGAGAAACACCCATTCTCCTACCTCAAAGTTCACATGTCTTCTATGCTTGTCCGCATACTTCTTCATTTGCTCTTGAGCTCGGATTAAATGATGCTTAAGCTGCCTTAAAGCTTCATCCCTATCAACCAAGTCTGCGCCACCGCCTCTACCCTTGTCTCCCCTCGCAAAAATCGACTAAGGTAGGTGGTTTTCTTCCATATCTGATTTCAAAGGGTGTGGTACTGTAGAGGCATGGAAGGTAGTATTGTACAACAATTCAGCCCAAGGCACCCAATGCGCCAATTCTTGGGTTGTTACGACGCCAAAACAACGCAGTATGCTTCCAAACATCGGTTGACAACTTCCGTTTGTCCATCCGTCTCGGGATGATAAGAGGAACTCATTTTCAAGACGGTCCCTTGCAAACGAAATAATTCCTTCCAAAATGAACTAATGAATAAGGGATCCAGATCACTTACTATAGACTGTGGCACTCCATGTAAGCGTACTATTTCTGGGTGAAGATCTCCGCTATCCTCCGGTGTATAAGGATGCTTAAGGGGAATGAAATGACCATATTTTGAGAGTCTATCCACCACCACCAAAGATCGCTTCATAACCACTTTGACTTGGAAAGCGGTGATAAAATCAAGGGAAATATCTTCCCAAATCTGAATTGGTATTGGCAGCCGCAGAAATTTCAGGAGATGAGGCTGCATATTTTTGCCTCTGACACACATCACAGTTTTTAACAAATTCCTGCACTGTTTTCTTCATACCGAACCAATACAAATTTCCCGCCACCCTTCTGTAAGTCCTTAAGAATCCTGAATGTCCACCGTACGGGAGATGAATGAAATTCCTCAAGTAACCCAGGGATGCAAACTGAACCTGCAGACAACACTAAACGATTATGATAAAAAAGCACCCCTTGCCTCAAGCTAAAGCCCGATCGTGAAGCGGAATCTCTTTTTAAGTCAGCCACAATTTGTTGGAGTTTGGTCATCATTCACTTCTTGAACTTGCCGCTCCCGCACCACAGGAAAAGATACAATGTTTTCAATTCTCCTTCCTCAAACATTCGGGAATAATCAGCCGCCTTATTCTCAGGCCCTGGCTTGTAGACGACATCAAAATGATAGCCCAAAAGTTTGGCTATCCAATTCTGTTGGTCAGCAGTTGTAATCCTTTGTTGCAACTAGTGGCGGAGGCTCTTTTGATCACGAATATACTATGAAACTTCTACCCAACAAGTAAGGTCGCTAATGTTGGACACCATCACCAATGCCATTAATTCTTTCTCATAGGTTGATTTACTCAAATTAGTCTTTGGCGATGCCTTACTAAAATATGCTATGGGTCTTCTCCTTTGCATTAGTGACTCCAACCCTCTACTGGATGCATCACATTCAATCTCAAATGGTTTGGAAAAATCCGTAATGTCAACACCGGGATTGTACCATGACCCTCTTTAGTTCTTCAAATGCCGTGAGAGCTTAGGACCCCTTGAAACCCCTCTTTCTTTGTCAACTCGGTCAATGGTTTGGCTATTTTCCCATAGCCCTGGATGAATTTTCTATAGTACGGTCAACCCCAAAAATCCTCTCACTCCTCGACGTTGTGAGGAATGGGCCACTCTACTATACTCCTAACCTTGGATGGATCAACCGCTACTCCTTGGTCGAAATAATGTGGCCTAAATACTCCACTTACGGCTACCAAAATTGCATTTCTTCCTATTGGCTACAAAGCTATTCTCTTGCAAATGACTTCAAGACCAATGATAAATGCTCCATATGTTCATTCCAACCTCTACTATATACCAAAATATCATCGAAAAAGACCAAAACAAACTTCCGAAGATATGGTTTGAATACCTGATTCATAGTGGATTGAAAAGTGGCAGGGGCATTGGTTAGCCCAAATGGCATAACCAAAAATTCGTAGTGCCCTTCATGAGTTCGGAAAGCGGTCTTATTCACATCCTTCTCCTTCACCCGTATTTGGTGATATCCCGACTTGAAATCCAACTTAGAAGTAGGTTGAACCATGTAACTCATCCAAGAGCTCTCTACTACTGGAATTGGATATTTATCCGGTATCGTCACCTTATTCACTCAGATAATCCACACACATCCTCCATGAGCTATCTTTCTTCTTCACCAAAATAACTTAGAACTTGAAAAAGCACTTGAGCGTGACGTATTATTCCTTGTTTCAACATACCTGAACTTGTCTTTCAATCTCATCCTTATGGTGATATGGATAACGATAAGGACGAACACTAACCGGTCCCGCTCCCGCTTGCAAAACAATGGAGTGGGTGTTTCTCTCTTTGGTGGCGACCACTGGTTTCGTGGAACACCTCTGCATATTTCTCTAACAACTCTCGAAGTTACGCCTTGGCGATCTGCAGGGCGACCCGTGTTCTTCACCCACTTCTTCCTCGACCCCTTCTCCTCCCGATGAAGCGTGTGAGAAGTTAGCGAGCTGTTTGGCGTCTCCCCGCTTTTGACTTCCTTTCCTCAAGCTCGGACCTTGCGCCTAACTGATCTCAACCTCCTCGGGCGTTCCTGCACATCAAAATACGTCTCACGGAGTAATCCACCCGACCGGATCCTCCTTCAAAAGCAGGTAACTCAACCTTCTTCACCGCCATCTTAAATTAGACCGAAGTCTTCACTTTGTTCACTTACGAGCGCTCCTCGGAGGAACGGATTACTCGTATTTTGGCCAACTCGCGACCACGGTTTGTCGAAACTCAACCATACTCGGCGAATGACTCCTCCATCGACGACATCCTCGCCTCCAACGCGTCGACTCTCTCGGACATCTTGATGGCATGGACAATGGCGTCCTCGCTAGCTCGACTCGACTAATCCGTGAGTCGGACCAATGATAGATCGGCGCGCAATTGATCAAATTAGAGAAAGAATGATAAGAATATATGAGATAATATAGATTGGAATGAGTTCAATACAGAAAGGAAATAACCAGAGCAAATGCTCCTACCAGAGAGACAACTCTCCTAACAACAATACGAGAATAACCAACCTCCCCCACTCTCTCTCAACACGACTCATATATTCCACTAACCGTTCCTAACACTTCCCACTCCACGACCCACGTTCTTTCTCCTAGAATACACTTTCCATATGGCGAGGCCTTTTTGGGTCATGGCCCAATTCAACTATCTGATCATCATGACTCGGCTTAGGTATCCTATCACTGTCCTTCTTTCTCGTGTCCACCATTCTCGGATCTCTTGCTTGTAAAGAATAACAATGAGTGGTTGTGTCCCACGGATGAACAGGACGCGTCGTCACGGATGAGCGATGCGCGCCGTCTGGATGAACAATGACGATCGTCGCGGATGAGCAGTGCGCCGGATGAACAAAAAATACGCCGGAATTCAGTGACACGGCAATAGGAAGTGGAAACCGGAAAGAAGACACGGTTTCTGAAAAAAAAAATTACACAAATAGACAGTGGGTCTACCGGGCAAATACAGTTTAGGGTTGTGTCTCTTTAGGCTCTGATACCATGTTAAATGAGAGAAAGAAGGGACATATGGTGAGTAACCGTGTGTTTCAACTAGACAACGGAGGTTCTTTATATAGGCTTAAAAAGAAATCAAAACAATTAATTACAAGATCATATTCCTAGTTACATGATATGATTTGCCTATACAATAAATACAAGGATCCTATCTTATTTTCAACACTGTGTGATGCATGAATGTGATTGATATTGTGCGACCTGGGCATGTAGCCGAGAATGGTACTTGGTCAATATCGTGTGACCTTGGATGAACTAGGTGAGAATGGTATTCAGCGGAGTGACCTAAGCCAATTGATGCGAGATGATGAGTGACCTATGCCGAGAAAGACAAGAATGGTGCTTGGTGGATATCTTGTTTGCGAGGGACCTAGCTTGAGAGGGCAAGGATGTTTCTCACTTGTGTTGTGATGTGAATTCCATAGGGACATTGTGTGATCTGTATGTATGAGATGTGCATCATATCATTGGGAATGTTTATGCGGGCAAAAGCATTGTTGAATTGGGAAGGTGGAGGCCACTATGGGGTGGCTGAGTGTGTCGTGATCTTGGCTGTGGAGGGGTAAAGGTGGGAAAAATCTAGGTGGCTTGGACAAGTTCTCCAATGTTGGGATATGCCATTGCAACCCATGACTACCATGGCAAGCCACCCGAAAATATCAGACTAGTTGAGAGTACTATGTATGAGGGCATTCACCAAAAAGGGCGTTACTTTTCACTGCAAGACGCAAGGCATATGCTCCTAGTTATGCTTTCCTGAGTTATTGTGATTTGTACCACATGCATACTAGAGTATGATGAGCATTGCATTGTCATGCATTTATTATGAGGTTGTGTTAATGTTGTTACTCCTAATGTCGTGGTATTGTATTGATCTGAGTTGTTGGTGATGCTATATGGCGTTGCGTTTGTTTTATCTACTTCTACTTACCATGTAATTGATGCATTATGTACTCACCTCTATGTATTCTCTGGTATACTTGTGACATATACAGTGGAGCTTTAATCGGTCACGAGCAGTGATCCGTTAGAGAACCCACTCGTGGATAGCAGGGTGTTGCGTCAATAGCTTTGTTCCTATTTTGGCTTTTGTACTGTTTTTAATTTGTGTATTTGTTTATGGGATTTGTACTACGCTTATTAGTGTGACATTGGGGATAGAATTATAAAAATTTTATAATTTTTGTGGAGATTTTCGAAAGTGTAAAACCTTCATATTTTTTGAACGTTAGAGACCTTGATGGCTAGGTTTTATGTATTGATCTTCGTGTTACAATGTGGTAGTGGTAATCTTAACTATGTGGGAAAGATTGTAAACTGTTTTTTTTTTGGGCCAAAAACTGAACTTAATTATTATTTTCTATGATGAAGGTAATTTACGGTTAAGGGTTTCACAATCATGTTGATGTGATGCAACTTGATGTCACGATCAACTTTAGACCATGACTGGTGCATAGACAATCTGCTTGGCAAGCCACTGTCACTTGACCTTCATTTTGATCCATCTCGCGCAATCATATTTTTCCCAAATTGTGTTTCATGTGGCTTTTGTAGTACATGTTTACAAATTTTCTCAATTTGTATTTTGAAATTTTGCATCAGTTTCTATGATCAAAATTGGCTTTTGCTTTGGACCCAAAGTTGAATAACTCGTGCATATTGTACTAGAGTTATTTCTCAAGGTTTTGTCTCTTTAGAGATCACTTGTAAGCAAAGTGGTGGTGGCAACGATGACAAAACAGCTTGAGCTTGATCTCGACAGGTATGAATGGCTGTCGAGATCAACAGCTTCATGTCAAGCTCAACCTGTCGCGACCAAGCTCAGCCTGTCGAGATCAATCTTAATTTCGACAGCTTGAGGACCAACAGCTTGGGCTTGGTCTCGACAGCTCGAGATCAAGCTCAACCTGTCGAGATCAAACTTGATTTCGACATCTTGGGGACCAACAACTTGAGCTTGATCTCGACAGGTGTGAAAGGATGTCGAGATCAACAGCTTCATGTCAAGCTCAACCTGTCGAGACCAAGCTCAGCCTGTCGAGATGAAGCATGATCTCGACGGGTTGTTGTCCAACAGCTTGAGCTTGATCTCGACAGGTTGGGGACCAACAGCTTGAGCTTGATCTCGACAGGTGTGAATGGCTGTCGAGATCAACAGCTTCATGTCAAGCTCAACCTGTCGAGACCGAGCGCTTTGACATGAAGCTGTTGATCTCGACAGCCGTTCACACCTGTCGAGATCAAGCTCAAGCTGTTGGTGAGAATAGATCCACAATCATATATACAATTGTGGATCTATTCTCACCAACAGCTTGAGCTTGATCTCGACATTTTGGGGACCAACAGCTTGAGCTTGATCTCGACAGTTTTGAATGGCTGTCGAGATCAACAGCTTCATGTCAAAGTGCTTGGTCTCGACAGGTTGAGCTTGACATGAAGCTGTTGATGTCGACAGCCATTCATACCTGTCGAGATCAAGCTTCCTCTCGACCGGTTGAGCTTGATCTCGACAGGTTTGGCTTGACATGAAGCACTTGATCTCGACATCTATTCACACCTGGCGAGATCAAGCTCAGGCAGTTGGTCCTCAACCTGTCGAAATCAAGCTTGATCTCGACAGGTTGAGCTTGAACTCGAGCTGTCGAGATCAAGCTCAAGCTGTCGAGTCCTCATTGTCAGTAAAGCCTTTTCCGTCTGAGAACTGATTGTCGAGTCCTCATTGTGGAGTCCTCATTGTTAGTATGGCCTTTTCCATCTGAGAACCGAGGAGCATTGATCTCGACAGGTTGAGCTTGATCTCAATCTGTCGAGATCAAGCTCAAGCTGTTGGTCCTCAAGATGTCGAAATCAAGATTGATCTCGACAGCTCGAGATTGGTCTCGACAGTTTGTCGGCTAATTCTAGGGTGCACAAGCATGGTGGGTAACACCACCATGCACAAGTAGTTTTAACCTGTAACACCTGAAGACGAGATCGACATCGTCTTAGGACGACGTTTCGACACCTCGCGTCGAGATCTTGCGTCGAGACCTCGTACCAAGACCTTTGTCGAGATCCCGGGCCAAGATCGTTGCCGAGGTCATTTTCCGAGCTGAGGAGGTCGGATGTCGAGCTCATGAAGTCGCGTACCGAGCTGAGGAGGTCGCATGTCGAGCTGAGGAGGCCGCGTGCACGAACTCGTGTTAGAGCCTTGTGCGCTTGCACGAGCACCCTAGTCGACATCGTGTCGAGATGACACTCGTATTCTTACGAACGATATTCAGCGTTATTATTATATTGTTTGCAATTATTACATTGTCGACTGCGGATTCTCGTCGACGTGTTGTAGATCCGAGCGGAGTAGAGTAGGGGTAATCATGAGAGAGGACAATTAGATGGGTAGATTGACTGATGGGATTGGCATCTTATAGCTGGAGTTACGATTATGCCCTTCCAGCTGTATTCACGATCGGTTTTCCCTCAGATACTCATTTCTCTTTTCTTCTTTCTTCTTCCTTCCTTCTCTGAGTTTCGTTGTTTTTCTCCAAAAACTTCCATCGAAGAAACCTTGAGTTCCATCGAGATTCTGCACAAACTTTCTTCATCAATCTTGTTCATCATCATCTTCCCGACCTATATCTCGCCTGCTCGACCACCATCTGAGGTATGGAAAAACAGATTTTCTCTTCTTCATGTTACTGTTTAGCGCCATTTCTTCCTTCCATTTTAGCTAGTTTTTATGCTTCCAAATCATGTCAAAGCGATGGGTTTTCTTCTTCATGATATTACCTCCCTTTCTAACCGATTATTTGGGCTTGTAAAACAAATTTCTTTCTCGATTTACGAAATGGGCGGTGCCAGAAACCCTTCATTTTTGGTTTGTTTCGATTTCTTGTTTTTCGTTTGTTGCTTACGGTTGTTGTTGTTGTCGATCTATCATTTGTAGCATCGGATAACCTTTTTCATGAACTTTTGATCGAAAACCCTAACTTTGTGTTAGAGGAAAAATATATTTAAGTTCTTGAGTTTTTATATTTTTACGGGTTGTGGTTAAGATTGGGATGAGAGCTAAGTGTATTAGAACCCATAGATCGAATCGAGTTGTGCTTGTTTTAGGAAGTCGATTCCGAGATCGTGTGATTCCAATCGAGGTGTCTGAAGCGAATCCAAGGGCGTGGAAGCGGTGGGATCGGATCGAGGCGTGCGTGTCGAGGTCGACTAAGAAGTGCGATGTCGAGGTCGATTGAGGGCGATGCGTGTCGAAGTCGTTGTCGAGCTCGTTGAAGGCAGTAGTGTCGAGATCGAGTAAGAGAAGTCGTTGTCGAGTTCGTTTGAAGGCGGCCAAATGTCGAGGTCGTTGTCGGCGGCTTTAACTTGGAGTTGGTAAGGCGCTTCACATTAATACTTTCATAGTATGCTAGCGTAAGAAGCGACTTTTAGACATTATTAAGACTTTATTTTATATGTTATTGTGAATGGATTCACGATTTGTGTCGAGCTTGAAATGTTGTGGTATGATTGGGTTTTGCATGTATTTAATATGTGATTGAATAAATGTTGTGAATGGTGTACTGCATGTTGGATTGCGTTTCTTCATGTCGCGCTTGCTCTTTTTATTTGACATGCGGGTGAATATCTTGTGTTTAACTCTTTGAGTATCGTATCTGGCGAATTGTTCATCGAGTGGCGAGCTAGGTGAGTCGTATGGCGTTTTTGAGCCGTGACCGGATAACTAAAGTGCTAGGTCCCCTTTTGTTTACGGGAGATTGACTAGACGTCGCCACGCTATGGGACCTGAGTTGGTATCTAGGGAGAGCGAGGATCCCAAGGCTTCGGCTGGACTTTCCGACATACGGTACGGCGTGTGCATTCCGGAAAAATTGTCGAGTCGAGAGAAAATGGATTTGCGAGTTGTGTCGAGTTAGAGTGAGATGGTCGAATCACGTTGGCGAATGTTATACTTTGCTGTTTGCTTATATCCTTTATGTCGTGCTTATCTTGAATTGTTGAGAAGTTGACCCTTTCCCGTGGTGCCTTCAATCCATGACGATTACCCAGGCGAGGTCGAGGGTGCAGGGAACTCGACAGCAGATGATGCCGAGGAGGAGCTCGATGAGGACCCGAGTGACGACCTCTACTTGTCGTGATTGTTTATGTTTGTTGGATGTTTGTTTTTCTGATGACTGTACTTTGTTCTTCTTTGTGTTCGAGGTCGTGACCAGTTTGGGCCGGTTATGTTTTGTTGCTACAGGGTAGACTGGCGGTTTACTTTTGGAGCAGCCCCCTGCGTGGGTGTCTGCCGGAAGTACCCCCAGGGTATGATTGCTCTTTTGAAGTCGTCATACCTTAGGTGTATTTTCTTTATACATTGCTACTTTGTATTTTGTATACATTATTATTTCGAGTGATATATATATATATATATATGTATGTTATGCATGTATGTTTTATTAGAATTTAAGTCTTGTGTCTTAGTTGCACCATGTTTCGAAAAGCTGTAATTACTCTGATGTGCACGAGTTGGTTTTATAAAAAAAAAAAAATAAAATAGACCGTACTTTTTAAAAGGCACAAGAGTTTCGTTTTAAAACACATCTCATACAGGTTTAGTTGAGCTCGGTGTGTTGAGCTCGGTAACTCGAGCTCGGTATATTGAGCTCGGTAGCGGTCCGGAAACGGGTCGTTACATAACCACTTGATTAAAAATTCCACCATATGTTATGGTGAGTATTCTGCACCATATCATTCCTCTCACCCTCCTCAGTCCAATCGGTTTCCCTCCTCTCACAGTCGCACCTGACAAATTGAAAACCCTCTTCGTTTCGGTGGCGGTGGCGGTGGCGGTGAGGGAATCATGGCAGTATCTGGCGAAGAAGACAACGGAGTACATGGCAATATCCTCTGTCCAAAATAGATCCAAAACAAAAATAGATCTGAAATTGAAATAATAGAGGATTGGCGAAGCGGGGAGGAGGGAGGGAATGGCATAGGTCGTTCCCCCAGCAAGAGAGGTGAGGGCTCACGGTCACCGGCGGCCACTGCATGGTGTCGCGTCTGCTTCACTAT
Source organism: Calophaca sinica (assembly GCA_037113605.1). NCBI lineage: Eukaryota > Viridiplantae > Streptophyta > Magnoliopsida > Fabales > Fabaceae > Calophaca > Calophaca sinica. Next base: position 127,136,396 of record CM073736.1, on the reverse strand, counting down.
GCAGAGCGCGAACATGGACTTGATCCCAACCTTGAGTGCGCGTGGGTAAGAGATCGGGTTCCTAAGTATCTCAACGACGCCGTCGTAGATCCCGTCGACATTGCTCACCTGATCGTGGATCTCAGGCGAGTGAGTCTTGGCGACAACGATCTCGATGAATGCGATCGAGTTATCGACGCAAGAAAACCCATATTCAAAACCACAAAAATGCAGTGGTTGTTATCGGCGCTCCAATCTCGACATCGAGCGTAACCAACCAACTCGACACCGAAATTTGAACCAACTAACTCGACAACGCGCGTAACCAACTAACTTCGACACCGAAGCGAGAACTAATCTCGACAATGAACAGGCCCAACTCGACAAGGCCTAATATGATTTGGATTATATCACAATAACAACGACGTAACAAGGCCGCGAATGGATGGCGGCGGGCCATGGGAGAAGGAGAGAGGAGTCTCTGAATTAGGGTTTTTCAAAGAAAATCCAAAATGAAGGAGAAGGTGAAAGCGTTGTAGTCTGCGTGGTCTGATGTGGGAAAGAAGAAGAGGGCTTGATCTGATGTGGGAGGGTATAAAATAAAATCCATGAACTCCTTTCATCCAACGGTTACCAAAACTTGTGCACGGTGGTGTTACTATCAAACTTGTGCACCGTAGAAGTTGCCCAAATTCAGACTCATGTTCTTTATTCTTAAATAGTTGTGTCATCTTACTATTTGTGATTGATTCCATGTGTCATCTTATGTTGTTTGCTAATGTAATAATATCATATTACGAGAGAAAAGACACGAAAGTAACTACTATAAAATCTATCATTATTTTTATTGGATTTTTCTTTTTTATGTTTTTGCATCATAATCAGGGTCATGTCTAGCAATTTCGGGGCTTAAGGCGAAATTTCTGGAGAGACTTAGTGTAAAATAGAATAAATATTTTTGTCTTTATCATTGTGTTTCAAAAGATAATTCAAATTAAAACCAAATCATGTTCTTTCCTATCTGACTTAATTATAAAATAAAACCAAACTAAAGGTAAAGTGAATTTAATCTTCACAAGAAGAAAAAGAATAAATGAAGACACATTAAACATTATTTTTCCTTTACTCTTTTTTTTTTGCCAGCAAACTTAAAAAATAAACTGTTCCGGACTGGGCCGAGGCCCAATCCGTCGACCCACCTTCCCTCGATGCCACGTCGTCCGCATGCCTCTCCGCCTTCCCTCAACGTGGCCGACCCAACGGCTTTGTGCATTAAAGGAATTTAATGCCGACTTCCGGGTTTCACGGGACGGTTACACATCGGCGATGGCCCTCAACTCATATTAAAGAAGACCGCGTCGAACGGTCGAGGTAATGATCTTTCTACCACCCTTTACTCACCTCGACACACACTGACTTGAGCGTCGGAGTGTTTGCAGGTACACCACCCGACGCGCCGTCGTCATCCGTCGCGAGCACAACCGCACTGCTTCCCTCCGGTCATCCTCTGAAGTTCTGTTCAGAACATTGGCGCCGTCTGTGGGTGTAACACCTGAGGACGAGATCGACATCGTATTAGGACGACGTATCGAGACCTCGACCAAGACCTTGTGTCGAGATCCCGTGCCTAGATCGTTTGCCGAGGTCATTTGCCGAGCTGATGAGACCGCGTGCACTAGCTGTTTAGCTGAGGAGATCGGGTGTCGAGTTGATGAAGTCGCGTACCGAGCTGATGAGGACGCATGTCGAGCTGAGGAAACCGCGTTCACGAACTCGTGTTAGAGCCTTGTGCGCTTGCACGAGCACCCTAGTCGACATCGTGTCGAGATGATACCTCGTATTCTTTCGAACGTTATTCAGCGCTATTATTATATTGTTTGTAATAATTATAGTGTCGGCTTGACCGTTCTCGTCGCGTGTCTATACCTGGATTGGCCAAGCGAGTAGAGGTAATTATGAGAGGAACGATTAAGCGGGTAGATGATTGATGGGATTGGCATCTTATAGCCGGAGTTCACGATTATACCCTTTCTCACCAATTTGTATTCACGATCGCTTTCCCTCAAACACTCATTCTTTCTCTTTTCTTCTTTCTTCTTCCTTCCTTCTGCTCTGAGTTTCGTTGTTTTTCTCCAAGAATTTCCATCGACGAAACCGTGAGTTCCATCGAGATTCTGCACAAGCTTTCTTCATCAATCTTGTTCATCATCATCTTCTCGACCCATATCTACTTTGCTCGACCATCACCGCTGAGGTATGAAGAAACGATTTTTCTTTTCATACGTACTCTTGTTTAGCGCTATTTCTTCTTCCATTTTTAGCCGATTTATGCTTCCAAATCATGTCAAACTGATGGGTTTTCTTCTTCACAATATTACCTATCTTTCTAACCGATTAATTGGGCTTGTAAAACAAATTTTCTTCCTCTCTGTTTTTCGCAATCAGCGTGCCCGTAAACCCCCATTTTCGGTTTGTTTCGATTTATTGTTTTCGTTTGTTGCTTCTGGTTGATGTTGTTGTCGATCTATCTGTTGAAGCATCAGATAACTTTTTCATGAACTTTGATCGAAATCCCTAACTTTGTGTTAGAGGAAAAATATATTTCAAGTTCTTGAGTTTTACATTTTCTGGGTTGTGGTTAAGTTTGGGAAGAGAGCTAAGTGTATTAGAAACCATAGATCGATCTGAGTTGTGTTTGTTTTAGGAAGTCTGATTCCCGAGATCGGGTGATTTCCGAATCGAGGTGTACGGGAAAGCAAATCCAAGGACGTGGAAGCAGCGGAATCCAGATCGAGAACTGTACGTGTCGAGGTCGACTGAGAAGCGTACGTGTCGAGGTCGATCGAAGACAGCCGTGTCGAGATCGAGTAAGAGAAGTCGTTGTCGAGCTCATTTGAAGACAGCTGTGTCGAAGTCGTTGTCGAGCAGCATTAACTTGGAGTTCGGTAAGGGCAACTCCTAGAAATCTCTAAGGCTTTATTTTATAAGTCCTTAAGTAAGGGCGCTTCACATTAATACTTTCGTAGTATGCTAGCGTAAGGGCATTTCATATTCTACGTGGTTATGTTATTGTGTATGGATTTCCTGATTTGTGTCGAGCTTGAAATGTTGTGATATGATTGAGTTTTTGCATGTATTTAATATGTGATTGAATATATGTCGTGAATTGTGTATTGCATGTTGAATTGCGTTTCTTCATGTCGAGCTTGCTCTTTGTATTTGACATGCGGTTGAATATATTGTGTTTAACTCTTTGAATATCGTTATGCTTAATTGTTCATCGAGTGAGCGAGCTAGGTGAGTCGTATGACGCGTTTTGAGCCGTGACCGGATAATCGAGGGTGCTAGGTCCCCTTTGTTTACGGAGATTGACTAGACGCCGCCACGCTATGGGACTGAGCCGATCGCCCTAGGGAGAGCGAGGATCCCAAGGCTTGGCTGGACTTTCCGACATACTGATGCGGCGTGTGCATTCCGGAAAAATTGTCGAGTCGAGAGAAAATGGATTTGCGAGTTGTGTCGAGTTTAGAGTGAGATGGTCGAGTCACGTCGGTGAATGTTATACTTTCTTTGTTTACTTATATCCTTTATGTCGAGCTTATCTTGAATTGTTGAGAAGTTGACCGCTTTCCGTGGTGCCTTCAATCCATGACGGTTACCCAGGCGATGTCGAGGGCGCAGGAACTAGACGATGAGACGATGCCGAGGAGGAGCTCGACGAGGACCCAGTGACGACCAGACTTGTCGTGGATTGATTGTTTGTTCGACGTATTTCTTTTGATAGTACCTTGTTTTCTTTTGGAGTAGTATGTCGTGACCGGTTTGGCGGTGTTGTTTTGTTGCTCTGAGGTAGTTGGTGGTCTTACTTTTGGAGCAGCCCCCTGCGTGGGAGTCTGCCGGAAGTACCCCCAGGGTATGATTACTCTTTTGAAGTCGACATACCTTAGGTGTATTGTCTTTGCACATTTGCTACTCTGTATTTTGTATACATTATTATTTCGAGTGATATATATATATGTATGTTATGCATGTATGTTTTATTAGAATTTAAGTCTTGTGTCTTAGTTGCACCATGTTTCGAAAAGCTGTAATTACTCTGATGTGCACGAGTTGGTTTTATAAAAAAAAATATATATCGTATTTTTAAAAGGCACAAGAGTTTTGTTTTTAAAACACATCTCATATAGGTTTATGTTGAGCTTGGTGTGTTGAGCTCAGAACTTTCGAGCTCGGTATATTGAGCTTCGGTAGCGGTCAGGAAGCGGTCGTTCTGATGGGAATCGCTTCTGATTCCATCTTCTTTGTCGAAGTCTCCTTCTTCACTGACGATGTTGGATCGAAGCGTCAGGTCGCGACTAGCAGTTCCACTCATGCGAACGCAGATCTTGAACAACCAAACCAGCCGATAGCTCCGACAGAACCACCTCTCCAGCATGACGTCGTTCCGATCGTTGCTGCTCAAACCGATGCCGGAACGGAAACCACCGCCATCCTCATTCGCGAGTTACGCTAATTCATCTGAAGCCATGCCGAAGCGATGCATGCTCAGAATCAACGCCTCGATCGAATGGAGAATCAGCAGAAGGAACTCTCCGCTCGCGTTGCCACCCAAATCGGAAACAGAAAAGATCGAGCCTCTCATTCTCCTCGGAGATCGAAGGAGTCTGAAAATCTCAGATCTGTTCATCGCCACCACCGTGGCACGACTCCACGCCGCTCTGTGCATAGAGCACTCCGCCGTGCTCATTCATTTCATCAACTCCTGAGCGATGACACGAGTGATTCGAGCGGGACCTTGGTCCTTTACATCCGAGATCATGAAATTCCGATTCAAGCATCTTGAAACCACCCGCTTTGGACTCATACGACGCACCACCGACCCCGACGAGCATGTTGGTTGCTTTGACATCGCCATGGGCTATCGAGGCGCCAAGGCGGTGAAGTGCGTAATCTTTCCCTACGCTCAAGAAGGCGGCGTTGTCTTGGTTCCAGACTCTTAAGAAAAATTCCATTGGTTCGTGGACTTAGCTCGTCGACCAGTTCTCCGTGCATTTCACTGCGTCTAAAGTCCAACCCAAGTCGGCGGCGACCGCCGCAATTCAAAGAAGAAAGATGAGTCTATCGGAGACTACGTCGAGCGCTTCAAAGAAGCCATTTTGGTGAAGAAATGCTCGACGAGATGAAGGCTGTACTTGCTAAAGCAAGGCCTGGTCGAAGGAAGTTTATTCGATGTCGACATTGGTGTCGACAAACCGAGGTCCTCGACCGAGTTCTGGCGAGCTCGTAAATTTATGAATTACGAAGAGAAGTTGATAGCCTCAAAAGCCAAAGACAAATCCCCAGAGTAACACTGACAAGCAAAGATGAAGAAATATAATTAAGTTGAAACAAATGTATCCTAAACACATAAGTGTGAAGCAGTGAAGTATGATTGAAGAAATACACAATCAGCATTTATTTACTATCAAAACCTTGCACCTCTGATGGAACCTCGTGCCGAGACCGCGTGCACGAGATCCCGGATGAAGAGATCGAGCCTCGTGCGAGGCAGACCGCCGCACAAGCACCTCGCAGCAGATGGATACAGTCCAAGATTCGAGCGACTTACCAGGCCCACCTCTGCAATTCCAAAATTCACACGACCTTAAACTCGGCTACGTCATGGACCTTGATTATTTGATGACCCCGACCTTGCCGCTGACGGCGGATCAATTACTCCACAGGGAAGTATAAAACTCGACTACGAGCACTTTACTCAGCATAAAATTAACGCTAACTTAATTACATCAAGTTGCTGCAAATTGTCTATACTTTGACAGGAACAGCGTGATAAAGCCTTGTGCGTTGGCACCAGCACCTGATGAATGAAGAGATCGACCTCGTGCCGAGACCGCGTGCATGAGCTCGTGATAAAGCCTTGTGCGTTGGCACAAGCACCTGATGAATGAAGAGATCGACCTCGTGCCGAGACCGCGTGCACGAGCTCCTGACAAAGCCTTGTGCCTTGCACAAGCACCTGTGATCGACCTCGTGCCGAGACCGCGTGCACGAGCTCGTGATAAAGCCTTGTGCGTTGGCACAAGCACCTGATGAAGAGATCGACCTCGTGCCGAGACCGCGTGCACGAGCTCGTGATAAAGCCTCGCGGCGCTGGCACAAGCACTGCGGATCGACCGCGTCGAGACCGCGTGCACGAGCTTCGTGATAAAGCCTCGCGCTGGGCACAAGCACCGATGAATGAAGAGATCGACCTCGTGCCGAGACCGCGTGCACGCAGCTCGTGACAAAGCCTTGTGCGTTAGGCACAAGCACTGATGAATCGACCTCGCGCGAGACCGCTTGCACGAGCCAGTGATAAAGCCTTGCGCGCTGGCACAAGCACCGATGAAGAGATCGACCTCGTGCGAGACCGCGTGCACGAGCTCGCGTGATAAAGCCTTGTGCGTTGGCACAAGCACTGATGAATGAAGAGATCGACCTGCGTGCGAGACCGCGTGCACGAGCTCGTGATAAAGCCTTGTGCCTTGCACAAGCACATCAAGCCTCGTGGTCGAGAATCGCTTTAGCAGACGCGTGGAACACGAAAGTCCCGAACGAACTAATGAACAAGCACGACGCGTGGCGACACTTGCGGTTCCTACGAACAAGGACGTCGGACGCCGACATCAACGAACTCGACAACAAGTCACCACCTCGACATTCGAGCTAGCGACTGGGGCAATCGTTTTGATCGGGCCGAGGCCCAACTGGCCGACCCACCTTCCTCGATGCCACGCCGTCCGCATGCCTCTCGCGCTTTCCTCAACGTGGCCGACCCAACGGCTTTGTGCATTAAAGGAATTTAATGCCGACTTCGGAGTTTCACGGACGGTTACACATCGGCGAACTGCCCTCAACTCATATTAAAAGAAGACCGTCGAGCGGCCGAGGTAATGATCTTTCTACCACCCTTTACTCACCTCGACACATCGACTTGAGCGCCGAGTGTTTGCAGTACACCACCCGACGCGGCCGCCATCCGTCGCGAGCACAACCGCACTGCTTCCCTCCGGTCATCCTCTGAAGTTCTGTTCAGAACATAAACAAAAAAATATAAGGTTCTATCAATTTACATTGTGAGATTTGTCAACAACAAAAAAACGATTTGCATTGTGAGACTAATTGAAATTGAAAAGGATGGAAACAAGGGCTGATACTAATTTTTTTGTTTTTAATAATACTAATCCTTTAGGGTTTTTTTTTCCCGGTCATAATCCTTTAGGTTTTAAACTCCCTGAAAAAGAAAATTATGGACCAAGCATTGAAAAGGTACTTCCTTCTATATGCTTTTGACTTTTCAATACTCCTACTTCAACTGCATGTCTATTAATTGCGTGTTTGTTTTAGATTTTAGAATCCCGTTTGGACCCCAAAATCAATTCTGACATTATTTTAGTTACTATTTATGTGTTTGTTTTAGATTTTAACAAATTTCATAATCTCGTTTGTACTCCAAAATCAATTCTAGTAGAATCTACAACATTCAAGCTTTTCCGTTCAGAATAATTGATTCTCGGTATGGGACCCACAAAATCTTTCATATTTACACTTCAAAAGTGATTCTACTTTGTCAACCAAACACAAATCAATTTTTCTGAACTCACTTTTAAACTACCATTACCAAACACAAATCAATTTTTTTAAACTCAATTTTTTTAAAATCAATGTTTTTAAACAAGATTCTTCACAATCTATTCTACCAGAATCTAAAACAAACGGACAGTGCCTGTTTGTTTTAAATTTTAGAATCCCGTTTGGACCCCAAAATCAATTCTGACATTATTTTAGTTACTATTTATTCGTTTGTTTTAGATTTTAGCAAATTTCATAATCTCGTTTGTACTCCAAAATCAATTCTAGTAGAATCTACAACATCCAAGCTTTTCCGTTCAGAATAATTGATTCTGGGTATGGGACCCACAAAATCTTTCATATTTACACTTCAAAAGTGATTCTACTTTGTCAACCAAACACAAATCAATTTTTCGGAACTCACTTTTAAACTACCATTAACACAAATCAATTTTTTTAAACTCAATTTTTTTAAAATCAATTTTTTTAAACAAAATTCTTCACAATCTATTCTACTGTAATCTAAAACAAACGGACCATAAATTTGATCTTATCACCGCAACTTTTAGGCCTAAGCATGTACTAGTACACTACTAACAAGGAAATCGGAAATGGAAAGTCACGTTGCTATTATTATCCCAACAGGTGCCGGTTGCTATTGGGCCTATACACATGTAACAAAATATTGGATTAGGCCTTTATACCAGTAGCAGATCACGTGTGGGCCTAAGGCAGCTGCCTTAGGGCCTTTTATTTCACCACCTCACCCACTTAATTTTTTCACCTCCCATATTTTTAAAAATCCAACTTTGCTCTTGCTCTAAAATATCCATTTGTTAAAAATCCAACTTTTCCCACCTCCGGATTCTTAAATCCGGATAATTCCGGATTTTAGAATCCGGACACTCTAAATCTAGCAAAAAAATTAACACGTCCGGATTCTTGTCTCCGGAGTGATCCGGTAATAAGAATCCGGATGTGTTAATTTTTAATTTTACAGATCTAGCAAAAAGGGAGGTGAATTGTTCAAAAACACGTCCGGATTCTTAATACCGGAGTGATCCGGTATTAAGAATCTGGAGGTTGAAATTTTTCCAAAAAAAAAAATAACGTCAACATTTTGAATCCGGAAGATAGGAAAAGTAAAGGGTAAAATAGTCTTTTCCTTGGGTGGAGGAGGTGGGAAAATTAAGTGGGAGAGGTGGGGAAATAAAAGCCCCTGCCTTAGTTGCCTTACTGTATACACGGCCCTGATCTTAATTTTCTATGTCTTCAGACATACAATACCCAAACAAGTAGCTTTCACATGAACATAATATATGCATATATAATTAGCCAAAACATTAAAATAATATTAAACTTTTAACAAAAACTATTTTTTATTATGATTTTAATATTTTCGAGCTCTCATTAATTATATTTATATATCATCGCGCAAGAATCACTCTGCTCACACAACTGCATCTTATAATATACCATTATATGCAGGCACATTCAAGTAAGCTTCACATTCACGAGCCAATAAAACTTAGCAGTATAGAATTTGTGGTATGGGAATGCAGATAAAAAATAATGGATAACAAAGGATATGTGGTGGAATCATCCTTGTTTAATGTATTGTGCTAGACTTTAGTACAACAAATCCCAAATACATAGTAATCGCTTTCAGACCATTAAACGTGTAGAATAATCAGTGTGCCTCCCTTTAGTGTGTTACTACAAATGCATTAGATGAAATAATAATAAAATTTTAACAAAACCTCTTTTTATTATGTTTTTAATACTTTTTGGTTCTTGATTAATTGTGTATATACATTAAACACAAGAATCACACGTACAACTGCATCTTATATTAGGATAAAACTTAGTTAAAGTTCCTTAGTTGTGGTTGGTGTTGTTCCTCTCACAAAACAGGATAAAAACTATTTTGATAGTAGTAGTTATAAGAGGTTAGAGATAGTAGGAGTAGATAGAGAGAAAAAAATTTATCTATTTTGTGAGAGGAACATCACTAACCACACCTAAGGAGCCTTACATAAGTTTTGTCCCTTATAGTATACCATTCACACACACATATGGTGGAATCATCCTTGGTTTAATGTATTCTGCTAGACTTTAGTACAACAAATCCCAAATACATAGTAATAGTTTTCACCTTTCAGACCATTAAACATGTAGAATAATCAGTGTGCCTCCCTTTAGTGTGTTACTACAAATGCACTAGATGAACCTGTAAAGTGACGAATTGTCCCTAATAAACCCTTTGCAGCCCCAAAATGTTTTATTCTGTATACACCAGGAGCTACATCCTGTGGGATTCTCCATTCTATTGTGGCTTTACTATGAGAACTGAGTTTGAAAGGCCTTGACCATTTGAAGCGCAGGCAGAAATCATCATCATCATAAACAGGAACCCAAGTATCCTTTCCTTGGAGAAATTCCACCAGTGAAAATGTTCCTTCAGTCATAAGGTCATTTCGAGGGCATGCAGACCAGAAAGTAACCGATACCATGTCGCCTCTCTTAAAGGTGGAGTTCTTGGGTACATCAGAGCTACAATCCCCAAAATTTACACCAAGAGGGGTTGCATCCATCACAACTGGTGTTAGTAAGCTTATTTGCTTATCCAGGAGGTCAGGGGGTTGTGGGCCCGGTTCTACAGGCTGGCCGCTGATGAGAGCATGCGCAAGCTTCTTGAATTCCTGAATGTATGCACTCAGTGTGTGTGGACCATACAGTGTGGAAGCACCCTGACAACATGAAAAATGAAGTTAGAAAGTTGCACATGAAAAATGGTTATATGCAAGAAATATTATTGCCATCATGACATTTCCCATATTCATGTCAATGTTGGCTCATAGGCACAAGGATGTAGAATGAGTCAATGATCTAAGCATATAGAGCTATGAGAGATACCAGTAGAGATATGTACAGGAACAACTTTTCTATATGATAAGAAGGTCTGTCGTTTCTTTTAGGTCTCCATCTATATCTTGCCAACACAAGATTATATTATTTGATAATAAAAATCGGCATCACTAAAAGAGTAAACTTCTACTAATGTTGCATTTGCTCTTGCTACAGCAATCTAAAAAGGGTGTGTTGCATGCTTCATGTCCCTCTCCACAAGAGTTACAACTGACCTCATATCTTTGCACCTCGTACTCTTCGAATGTGGTCACATACTGTGAATAAGTATTGGTCAACCCTGCTATAACAACATGAATGTTGCTGCCTAAGGTTTTGTCACCACTTAGCACTGTCTTCACTGCATCACGAAGCGCCTCCCAGCCATTGTTGTAAATTCTGTAACAATTAAAGCAATCAAACAAGCATGAAGCACGCAAAAGAAATACATAGGCCAAACTGGATTATCTCAAAACAGTCGTATGCATACATAGAAACCATAAATTTCAAGGAAAAGAACAGTAACCATATAATATAATAGCACCACAACATATTAAGCAAGACATTTGGACTTGTACATTAGATCTTAAAGTATTGACAGTTTGACACACGCATAAAAATGTGAATGACTCGAGTAACTATGCGGGTATGCTTTGAATTGCACCCAGTAGTGCCGAACCCAAATCATCAAAATGTCATGATATCAATAACAGTCCAACATATTCTCATTGGACCAAGGTCATTGATTGTTGAAACTTAACGTTTCAAGATGCAGAGGATATAAATTCCAACTGTAACATCATTACAAGAAATTAAGAGTAAGGGCTCATACCTCCTGGTACACTAAGAATAACAAACTGCCCAACTCGGAGGATCTGGATTGGAAGTATTGAAGGCTGCAAAGGAACACAAGGGAAGAAAGCTGAATAAGTATATGTTATCAGAAATTATATTTTATGGCAGAAAAAATGGAGAGAGACATAAGGAAGTCATCAAAGAACATCAAATACAGTTCTTGGGAAAATGTATCCATAGTAACTGAGAATGCAGAGTAGGACCTTTCTCCAAAAAGCATTTAAAGTACAAGACTGGGAGGTATAACAGTGTTAAATTATCTTTCATTGAGATTATTTGAATTTATTAAAGGAACTAAAGTGGACATGCCAAGAAGATCAAGTTATGCAATGCTCAGAGGAAAGTGAATAATCTGCTAAAATCAGTCTCCATGCCATCAACCTTCCATCTTTTTTTTTCTTTCAGCATAAATGAGTAACTTACTGCCCAATCATAAGGTAGCTTCATTTCGCCAGTATCAAGCAAAATAGGTTTTGGTTGTTGGCATTCTATTTGTTCCTTGTCTGGCGTTTTCAGTAAGTTGCGAACCAGTTTCCAGAAAGGATTTCCTGACACAATTGGGAAAAAATCATAAGCATAAACTTTGAAAGACATTTAAGAATACAAGTCTAGGATAATGAGTAAGCATAAGGTATAGAATCTGTGGTTACCTGATCATCACCTTGCTTAAAATCAAATGCTCCAGGTCCATCTGTTGTTCCAGCAGCAAATGCAAATCCCATTGCAGCAGGGCATGTCTTTACTACCTTAGAAGCTCCTGCGCTTGAAACATTTACCTCGAGCTGGGAGAAATCTATGTAGGCATGTCGAAAGTCCACTTTTCCTTTAATCTGTTCGGATGCTCCATTAAATAGCTCCACTGCTTTTTTAAATTGTCTCTCCCCTATAATACGCGTACTTTCAAATTCATCTGGGTAGCTGCCATATTAGTTATAGGAGGCAATTTAGTAATCACAAGAATTAAGGAAAATTTGCAAAAACTAAAGAAAAACTAAGCGTGCAATAAATAATTACCCAGGTCCTCGGCCATAGCATAATTCATTCTTCCCTCCACATGTACTGTGATTGAAATCACAAGGTAATCCAGTGTCTATACAAAAAGCTCCAACTACATTTGGGCTAACATCACCACAATTTGATTGACAAAATGCAGATACAAATCTAGGCTTGTCAACCTGCCTAAGGACACCTCTCACACGTCTAGCGACACTTGAAGTTTTGGTTGCTGGTCTACCAGGAGGAGATTGGAATGAGGCAGCAAGTTCCAGCAATTCATGGTCTGTACCAATAAATTTTAAGTGAGATTAGAAAATATAATTCATTTATTTACTATTATTATCAACAGATATCGCCCCTACTGATGTCCTAGAAAATACAATTAATTTATTAAATATTATCACGTATATAAAGCAAGGTATCATTCATGTATGTTTCACAAGATAGCTGAATCAGCAATTGCTATGATAATGACATCTTATGCAGTCAATGCCATTAAAGCCCAACAACATCAGAACTAAGAAGCCATGTAACTAGATGATGCAATCCAACACATTACCAAAGAACAAAGTTGGTGCAAGTTGATGCACACCCCAAATGCAGCCAAGAGAAATAGATGGATATGACCATCAAAACAACATATAGAGCAATTATATGTTGACAATTTATCACCACATAAACATAATTCTATCGCACTGTGTATCATCCCAAAAAAGAGTCAATTACTAATTGGACAATTATTTGAGCAAGATTGAAGCAATGCAGCCAAATGCGCAAAAAAAAAAAAAAAAAAAAAAAACTTACGATTATCATGAAGACTGGGAATTATGTTTGAAATTCTGCCAGGTATGCCATCATTTTCAAATCCAACAGAATCCATTCTTACAGAACCTTTTCGCTCAAACCAGTCTTCCATAGATCGTGCAGCAGCACCCGCCTTATTCTCCCCGCTAATTAAAGAGTTTGTACGACTCATTGAAGTCCCATGAGTAGCAAACCAATTGAAGCTTCCCAAAGGACCCCATTCATCATCAACAAACTTCAAAAGACTCATGTCTTTATCAACATTATACTTATATTTGCTTCTCTCTGCAGCAGGATTGTTGAGATAACCACTGGGACTGCGATTTACACCAGCGTCTAAAAGCTCTCCTGCAAGTTGAAGATAACATTTATTACCATGTAATATCACCAAAAGGAGGGAGAAAGTTAACATAACAGCAGAACTATTTGACTGTCAGCTTGTGCACCTGCTAGCAACTATGAAGCATGGGTATTTCATTTTGTGCATCGTACACGGCACTGGTACACCTGAGTACATACTAGGTATGTACAAAAACCTTTTTAAAAAATATATAAAATGAGTATGTGGTTTAGGTACGGCTTGGATACCAACTAAACCATTTTTCCCCCAAAAATGACACCATTTTCAGTTAAGAGTAGTTTTTCCCCCCCTTTTTTCTCTATTTCTCATTTGTCACCTTACCCAATCAGACCCATTTAACAAGTTTATTTTTTTTATTTAATGTTAGAAGTTTGGTTCATATATGATTTTGTTAATTTCATATACTATAATTGTTTTCATAACAATCTACAAATATTTTACTCCTTTTATATTTGATGTTATGCTATAAAATTTATGCATTTTTATGTTACATACAATTTTGCCATGCTTTATTATATAAAATTCTAAGGTCGCTCTCTCTCTCTCTCTCTCTCTCTCTCTCTCTCTCTATAAATATATATATATATATATATATATATATATATATATATATTAATTTAAAAAAAAAAATATATAAACGGACCTGTATCCTAATTTCTTTTTAAAACTGCTGTATCCCATACCCATATCCACACTGTGTACTGGTGCATACATGTATCCATGCAACATCAGCTAGCAATTACACCAATTAGCTCCAAAATAATGATAATTAAATATTTGTCACATTTAACAATGTCATTAAGAAAAAAAGAAGGAAAACTAATAGAGGGAAAACACTAATAACCCAGAAGATAAAGGTCAAGTCTGCCTTATCAAGACTACTATGAGTTTCTTGGCATTAACCTTTTCATTTATCAAGATGGATGCTGTAGTCACATTTGGCTAATGAACACCTTGCATATTATTCAAACCTCATATCTGGATCTTACTTATGAACCTCATTACATTCATCTTCCGTGTCTTTGTTTTATTTCTTTTGGGGTATCTAAATTTATGATACAAGGGGGGAACATCAAATTGATATTTTTTCTTCAAAGAAAGTTGTGCCTCATTAATCAAGGGGGACTCAAGATTGCTGCACCATTTTCTTATCTGGTTTTAGTGGTGAACATGTGCCAGTTCCAGTCATGTAGAATTCCCTTACTTTTTTCATCTCTTAAACAAAGATTATGATTATGAGGAAAAAAACAAAAAAAGGTAAAGAATTTGATGCAGACATTACAGACAATTGAACCCAATATGTAAAACTAAAACTAAGCAACTTGCTACCTATAGTTTTTCATCTTTTTCTGAAATGCTTCAACAGTATGCAAAACTCGCATAATTATAAATAACAATGAAGTTATCCATGGGTTCTTGCATGCTTGCATCTGTGTATAAGTACCTAAGGGAGAAAGGGAAGAGAAGGAATGCCAAGTCTTTACTTACCCTTATTGACAAATATTGATCCTGGGCGGAGATTTTCATGGGCTTGGACAATGCTTTTCTCAATGCCGTCAACAATGACATCGAATGACTGGCGAACAAATCCAAGAGATGTTACAATATACACAACATACTGGAGATAACCCCCAGGACCAGCATGGGTGTGGATTCCACTAATAGCTACATTCTTTTCTGTATATAGGTCACCATATCTGTCAAACAAAATAAGTGTGATATCAGCCATGTAACTTTAAAAAGGGGCAACATCGTGCTCCAAAGCTCCCACCATGACAGGATTCAGGGAAAGGTCAAATGTAATATGGGTTCATTGTAAGCAGTTTTACCTTGTATTATGGGCTATTGCACATAACTTTGAGATTAAGAGCCTGTTTGGTTTAGATTCTAGAGAGGCTAGAATCAATTTTGGGACGAAAATCAAGGCAAATAGAATTGAAATTCACTATTATTGTGTTTGGGTAGCAAAATCACGGTGGCTAAAATTGATTTTGGGTGGTTAGAATTGATTTTTATAGAAGCAACGATTTCCTAGCTTTTGTGTCAAATAAAATCAATTATGGGCATAGGACCCACAAACTTCTTTACATTTACACATCAAAGATGATTCTACTCTATCATCCAAACGAAATTAATTCTTCTTCTAAACTCGCTTTAAAATATCTTTACCAAACACAAATCAATTTTTTTAAACTCAAATCTTTTAACATCAATTTTTTCAAATCAATTCTATCACAATCTAAAACAAACAGATGCTAAATAAATTAAATCAAAACATTAGCAACTAGTAGAAATTAAAGAAAAGTCTCCTTTATAGTCAGTAATTTCTAATAGTAATTTTCATGGTAATATCTTGAGAGCAAACTAGTCAATATTGGTACCTTGCTTTCAGCCTCTCCATTACTTTGATAGTCACAAGCTGTGAAGCCATGCAAGCATCAAGGTTAACAAACACTACCCGGTTACCCTTTGGCTCAGCAACAATAAAAGCACGAGACCTTAACCTGAAGTGAACCCCAGATACAATCTGTTCTGTGTTAGCATACCCCATCATGTTAACATCAGCTGCAGGACCCGTAATGTCATAGCTTCCAAGACCAATCAAGTAATTAGAAGCCGAATATGCAACATCACTTTTCAGTAGTATTATTAGGAGCAAGAAAAAGGTCCAAACTCGCATAGTTGCAGATGCCCTCCAAACATTCAAATTAGAAAGTGAAGGGAACTCCATCACCAAAAAAAAAAAAGACCAATTTTTCAAGCTTAGCCAGTTCTTCTCATTTCCCTTCACAAAACACACCCACAAAGCTTTCAATTATTAAAGAGAAACAATGAACTGTAAATAGAAATTTCAGTACTTCAAATGCAATCAATTCCAATTTCTCAATCAATTAATCATGGGCATGACATTAAAGAACTGTATTTCGAATATACATATTTAATTGCAAAAGTAGAATAGGAAGTAATAGAGGGCAATTCAGTTTCTCACCACCCAGATGTAAAGTTGCGATCTTTACACGAACATGACCATGCAAAAATGTAATCAGAGCTATCTGCGACTGTGGGTTATAGAGAGACTAACAGACCCAGAAGATGGAAGAGAAAAGTGAATTGAGAGAGAGAGGAGCCACAGTCCAATAGAATAGAGTGAAAGGAAGTAGGAGTGGCTGGTTGAGTGAAGGAACGCGCAAGGAATGACAGATGTGGAGTAATGAATCATCCACCCTCGTATTTGAAGCTTCCGAATTTTGGCATTGCATGGATTAAGCTAATTAAAAATAAATAATGATAAGCATCGGCGACTTCTGCGGTGAGCCACTTTGACCGGTGGTTCGCGGTGGTTGAATACTTAAAAAAATGCTTGAAACTCCAATATTGTCCTTGGAAATAAAAGTCTGTGATTCTCTTCGTCCTCACGACTGAGTTGAGTTTTAATACACTTATATCTGGTTTTTTTTTTATCGAACCAATATCGATTAGATCACCAACTCAACTATTCAAATGATTCTCAAGTATTAGGGATCGTGGTCCATCATAGAATTTGCCGGCAAACTTGAGTTTTTTCCCATAAATGTAAAGATATTAAAAAAAGCATAACAACCATTTTTTGCCAATTTTGGACTAGGCCATACCAAATGTGGATTTTTTATTTTATTATCCTCATTTTAATAATTATTAACCGATATATCCTAGTTTTTTCAATATTTTCCTAATTGTCCTAGTTTTTGGCTAGTTGAGAAATCGGGTTTAGCAACCCCGATTTCTCAACTGTGTTGATTTATTTTTTTTGTGACTTACGTTGAGAAATCGGGATTTGTATCCCCGATTTCCCAACTGCTATATGTTTTTTTTTAATATTTTCGCTAAGAAATCGGATTTGTATCCCGATTTCTCACCTCTTTTTTTTTATTATGTTTTGAGAAATCGGGTTTTGTGACGTTAGTTTTTTAGTGTTGAATTTGCACCAACAGAGGTTAAGTAATTGTTATGAGCAGACACGCGTCGGATGTTGAGCCGTGATGTCGAGGTCCTGGATTCGAGATGTCGAGCGGTGGGGCTTTTAGGGTGAGCGTAGAGCGCGCATCGTAGAGATGAGTTTAGTGTTTTGAGAGAATAGGCTGTCGGGAGAGAGTAGAGGGTATGCAAACCTGCACCAGGTCGACAACCGAAGCCGACCGCACCAGGTCGACAGCGCCCTAGAACTTCGGCTGGGACCTGGCCCATAACACAAGGTAAGAATTCACGACCTTGTTGTCAATAATCGCCAAATCGATGGCGAATTGAATTGAGATTCTAGCAACTCGTGCCTCTCTTTCCCAAAATCGTGAAACTTCCGTAAAGCCAATATTTGAGGCTTATTCAAGAAGACATCGTCCGCGTCGATGTTGCCGATGACGACGAGGGTTTAGTCGGGAGGGATTGAACCCGAGAACGAGCCGCACCTCCGAAGTTCGTGCGCCTTTGTCTTCTTTGAGCTCGACATCGATAAACTAAACGAAAAACAAATTAAAACCACGCTGAGGAAAAATAAAAACAGAACATGTTGAGAAATCGGGTCAGGAGGACCGATTTCTCAACTACAAAACCCGATTTCTCAAAACATAATAAAAAGAGGTGATAAATCGAGGATACAAATCCTGATTTCTTAACTGAAAATATTAAAAAAAAACATATAGCGGTTGGGAAATCGGGATACAAATCCGATTTCTCAACGTAAGTCACAAAAATAAATCAACAGTTGAGAAATCGGGGTTGCTAAACCCGATTTCTCAACTAGCCAAAAACTAGGACAATTAGGAAATATTGAAAAACTAGGATATATCGGTTAATAATTATTAAAATGAGGATAATAAAATAAAAATCCACCAAATGTTTTTCTTTAAAATAAAACAATAGTACTTGCATAAAATCGACCTAACTTATTGTTATACGATTGAGATAATTGGATCCCTTAAGTATATAATCAAAAATTCGATTACAGATTTGTGTACTGCAAGATCATTTGTTGAGAGTGACTAACCTCTTAAATAAATATCAATATATCAAGGGATTATTCTCCGACCTATAGTTGGAAAATATTATGGGTTCACAAAAAAATTAATACTTGAACAATATTAACCTCTTAAATAAATATCAATACATCAAAGGATTAGTCTCCGACCTATAGTCGGAAAATATTATGGGTTCACAAAAAAAAATTAATACTTGAACAATAATGAACGAAATTTTACACGTATAATTACAAGTAAATTGAACTAAATTTAAGTGGATGGCGTAGTTGCAGCTGTAAGTAAGTGAAAGTATTGAAGTTTCTTTTTGTGAGAAAGTATTGAAATTGTGCACCGGTATTATCATATTAGAAATGATAATTGGATAATAGAAAGTTGCCCGACACCGTATTTTAATACAGTTTTATGCTTTTTTTTAATTTTTCTTTCTCTGCGGCACACATCACAAAAATCAGCTCATATGGTGTTAGAAAATTGGGTGTCGGGCTAACACTTCTCTTTTAATATAGTACTATATGTAGTGATTTTTTTTTTTTGACAGGATAAATAGTATATGTAGTGATGATGAGAATGAACTTCACAGTTCCCATGGCCGAAAGTAGTGCTTTGGTTTGGTGATCGAAAAATTAGTGGAAATATGATGAATTATTTTGACTATAAATTTTGTTGTCACATGGATTTGGATATCTGATCTTGAGGTTTCTAATAGTATTGTTTGTGTCTCCACTTGGCTATATTTATTTATTTTACTCCTTTTGTCTCATTTTACTTGTCCTGTTTAGAATGTTTCATTGTCTCAAATTATTTGTCCTTTAAAAAATCAATGTATATTAATTACTTTTTTTTCAAATATTCCATTTATCTTAACCAATCTCTATATTGTTTTTTACCTAGTTGTAATTGGTTAGTAATTGCAGATATCCAATTTAAATCGAGGTATTTTAGTTCAACTGTATCATTTTATTATAGAAATTAATAAATCTAATCATTTTCTTTAGAGTGAATACTAAATGTGAGATAAATGTGAGACAGAGATCAACAACTTCCCATAATTGCGTAAAGGATAATAAAGAGGATAATAAAGACATTCACGTGTTTTCGGTTCATATACTTGGCAATAATGTGTTGGATTTAAAAGCTTTTGTACCCCAAAAAAAAGGCTTGAAAGCTTAACCATAACTCAATGGCATTATTCTCAAAAAAAAAAAAAAAAACTCAATGGCATGATTTTTTTTTTCCTTTCTAATTTTGAAGATTTATAGCTACGATAATTATGAGTGTAAATCATATAGTAGGAGACTTCTTTACTTCAAATTTACTTTTCTCTAATATAGGTGAAATGAAATTTCGTATATTTGTATTTCATTGGAAAAACCACTTAAGTCTGTTAAAAAAAACACTTAAGTGTTTTAACTTGGATAATAATAACAAATGAAACGAACTAGTATAAGACAATTTATCATTCCCAAATCAAGTAGTAAACTTATGATATTTTAACAAGAGCATTCATTTAACGTTACTGTGAATCAACAAAGCATATTTCGGAGCAGTAAACTTACTCATCATTTCTCTATATATATGATTACAAGTTTAACAATACATTTTTTTAAGACATGCTCTCAAATATGCATATTATAATCGGTTTATCTTTTAAAAATTGAATAAATTTTGTAAAAAAAAAGTAATCAATTTATAAAATAATTAAACTGGCTTTTTAAAAAAATTAATACTATTTTTTACTACTAAAAAATTTAACAATGTTATTAATTGTGTTCGTTTAATAGTGTATGTGATATTTATTTGTCATTTTGTCTATACTGACAAAAAAAAAATTGTTGAAAGCATTACCGTTATTCCTTATTAATAATTTATTATTGTAGGTGTTTAGTTTTCACACGTCCCGTGCTTCGGAAAACAATCCAATGGATGCGTCAAAGACAGGGCCATTCAGAAGGAACACGCGTAGGTCCCACTAAAATCCAAATAAGCTCCACAAGAGTCCACACGAAAGAAAGATCGTCGAAGCTGCTGTGGGGTCATTTCTCCTCTTTTTTTTTTCTTTATTTAACTAATTCCTACGTGTCACTCTATTTTTCACGCATTTTTAAAATACACATCTTTATAAAAATAAAATTATAAATTGTAACAAACATATTTAGTAGTTTTAGATTGAGAGTATTCAAACAGAGAAAATAATTATATAGACAATATGCAATATTTTCCTATCAGGATTTAAAACTAAAATAATTATTTATAAATAATAAAGTGATTTACATAATCGTTATGTGCTCAAATACAATAGAATTATACTAACATGTTATGTTTTCCCATCAGAATTCACAAATGAAAAAAACATTTATAAATAATTAAAAAAATTATAAAATTGATATATCTGAAAGAAAATAGAATTATACCGATGACAATAATGTTTTCATGTCGGGATTCAAAAGAAAAATAATTATTTATAAGTAATAAAGGGATTTCTAAATATTTTATGTGCTTAAAGATAATGAAATTGTACTGAAAACATCTCATGTTTTCTTGTCGGGACTCAAAAACCAAAATAATCATTTATAAATAAAAAAATATTATAAAATTGATATATGCTGAAAGACAATGAAATTATACCGAAAACATATAATGTTTCTATTAGGGACTCAAAAGCAAAATAATCATTTATAAATAATAAAGAGATTTATAAAATTATTATGTACGCAAAAACAATGAAATTATATCGATAACATGTAATATTTCTCCGTCATTATTCAAAAACAAAATAATCATTTATAAATAATAAAAAAATTTATAAGATTGTTATATGCTTAATTAAGGACAATGAAATTATACCGATAACATGTATTGTTTCCCCGTCGGGACTCAAAAACAAATAATTATTTATTAATAATAAAGAGATTTATATATTTGATATGTGTTCAAAGACAACAAAATTATACCGATAACAAATAATATTATCCTCTTGGGAACTCAAGAGTAAAATAATCAATTATAAAAAATATAAACATAAGAAAAATAAAAATAAAAAAGTAAAAAACCCAAAAAATTACTCCATCCGTTCTGAAATATAAGCATAAAAAAAACTATTTCACACTTATTAAGAAAATTGGTTATTCTCGTTTAATATTCTTAAAGTTATCAAAAAAATAATTTTGTTTTCTAAAGTACCCTTACTTTAAAGTAAAAAGTTTTATTGGAAAAAACAATCTCAATAAATTTAAGGGTATTTTTTGGAACAACATCATTAAATAGAGTAAAAGTAGTTAATATTTGCTTATAATTTAGACTATAAATAGTGAACTTTTTTGGCTTATATTTCAGACCAAAGGGAGTAATGCTCAAAGATGGTAAAAAATATCGAAATGTAATGTTTTCCCGTCGATATTTAAAAGTAAAGTAATCATTTATAAATAACAAAAACATTTATGAAATTGATATGTGGTCAAAGACAACAATAAAACAACTAAACAAATAGGGTTTTCCCGTAAAGAAATTATAACAACATTTATAAAATTTGATTCAAATTCAAAGAAAATGAAATAAAAATACTAAAAAATTTAGAAAAATGAAAAAAATTGAAAAATATTAAAAAAAATTATAAAATTAAAATGTAAAAAACAAATCTCAAAGGGAACTCATAAATAAAATAGTCATTTATAAAATTTAATATATGCTCAAATATGATAAAATTATACCGATAACATGTTATATTTCTCCACTTGGACGCAAAAGAAAAGTAATCATTTATATTGACGATATGTAATGTTTCCCTTATTGAGAATCAAAAGTAAAATAATCATGTATAAATAATAAATAATAAAGACATTTACAAATTTTGATATGTGGTCAAAGTAAAATATGTAATGTTCTCTTATTGAGACTTAAAAGTAAAATAATTATTTATAAATAATAATAAAATTATAAAGATAAAATAAAAATAAAAATTAAGAAAAATATGAAAAATTAAAAACTAAACAAATTAAAAAATAAAAAATATTAAAATCAAAATATAAAAATTAAAATATAAATAAGGAAATAAAAAATAAAATAATTAAAAAATCATAAATGAAAAAAATGAAAAACCAAAAATTTAAAAAAGAAGAGAGAGGAAAAAAATGAACTCAAAAAGTGGAGGGAATAAAGAGATAAAAGTTTTTTGAAATTTGAGAAAAGAGAAGAGATAGGAGAAATGGAGAGAAGATGTGAAATTAAATTGACTATTCTACCCTTAAAATTGATGAGGTGTCAAAATTTTAAAAATGGGTAGTTTAGTATTTTTGTTGGTAGTTTATTTTTTTATATTGATATAGATTCTAAGCTTGAGCTAACTTTTGTTTGGTATCAAAATCTATATGTATATTTAGCGCTGAGCAAAACCTGTCGACCAGCCCGAAACTCGAGAAACCCGCCAACTCAAGTTTCCAAACGGGTAGGGGTAATGCCAGTCATCGGGTCAGCAGGTGGAAAGTAGAGTTTCACTTGGGTTTAGGTGGGCAGGTGCTAAAAAAATTCGATTTCGACCGTACCCAATCGAGGCTTAGCATCGTTGGATTAAAAAACAACGCGAATCAGTGATGTGGCGTAATGAAATAGATGGCTAAAATGTGCAGATCTCAAGCGTCTCAACTCAAAAACTTATTCAATGTTTCTTCTCTCACTTAGCTCTCTCTCACTCTCATATCTTTGAATCATTTTCCCCCATATCGTCTCTCTCACTCCACCATTGGAAACTCTAGCCGCTCTTTCCTCTCTTATTCATCTCCCCTCATCTCGCCTCTCTCAATCTCTCTGCTCTCTGACTCTCTCAAATCAACCTCGTGCCTTTACTCGCTCTCTGACTCTCCCTTTGCAGCCTCGTCTCAGCCCCAATGACTTTAACACAATCGTCGTCTCTCCACTTCGCCTCTGTGCAAGCACCATATTTGGTGCGATCATTGCTTCAATGACAAAGAAGAGATGTGAATTTTCGCTTCAAATATGCCCAATGTGTGACCTTTCTTCATATTTGCCCAAGGTGCACCAAATCTATCCAACCAAGGGCGGAGCCATGATTTTTTACTTGGGGGGACCATTTCCAAAGCAGCGTTGAGTCGCATGCCGCACCAGTCACCGTGATTTTGTCTTGTGTTTAATGTTTTTCATTTTTTCACTGCAAGAGTTTAAAAGTTACAAGCAGTTTGTTACTTAGTTTTCGAATTGGGCTTTAGGCTTAGTTATTTAATAACTTAGGGAGGGGGCCATAGTATAAGTAGTATATTAAGTATTGTCAATACCACGTAATAATTTATTAAAGTGTTTTAACTCAGGAGGCCATGTTGGTATTATATATAGGTATGTTTGAAAAAAATTGCAAACTTGGGGTAGACCATGGCCCACATAGGATCCCCTTTCCCTCCGTCTCTGTATCCAAGGATCTAGCTTTGCTTCAATGAAGAAGAAGATGCGACCATGGGAACAGGAAAGACAGTGACAGAGGAAGGAAAAAGTTGTTCGGCATCGAAAGTTGTTTTTTATGAGTTTTTGTTTTAATAAGGTGTTTTCTGTTTGAGTTTGTTGATGTCTTGGCATTTTTTCTGGGTATGTTTGTTATGGAAAGGTTTCGTTTCTGAGGAACAAATTTTTGTTCTGGTTTAATTTATTTGATGGGCATGTATTTGTTTCATTATTCTGGAAAAAAAATTATTTTTTTAGGAACAAATTTTTTGTTTGACCTTACAATCGCGTCAATCCGTCCGCACAACCGCTTATTCACCCAAACTGCCACCCCGCCCAAACCGATAAACGAACAGGAACGAGTGAGGTTTTCTCCTTAACAGTTTTGCTTGCATTGGCAAACTTTGCCCCGAAACCGACTAAATTCGCCAGTTGATCGGGTCTATGTTTATTTATATAAAATAGTTTGCAACACAAACACCAATTTTTTTAAACTGAATTTCACACTTTACTTTTTACTATTATATTATTTATTCATACAGGATTTGAATATGATAGCAATACTTACATTAAATACATTTCTCCTTTCTCTCTTCATTTTTCTTTAATTTTTAGTTTATTTTTCTTTGATAATTTTATCAAATAACATTTGAACGTCTAAATCAATGAATTCGAATGATGAATAGTTTGATAATTTTATCAAATTACTAGTAAGATACTCATGCTCGCACGGCCACCCTGCTTAATGCATTTTTAAATAGACGTGTTTATAAATTAAATTTTAACATTGTGACAAACATAATTAGTTATTGTAGTTCTTAAACAAATACAAAAAGAGTGAGTATAGTCAAACAGGCAAAACAATTCAACCAAATTCCAACTTGTTATGCTACTTAAATCATTGTTTGCCATACGACCTTTGAAAATCGAGATCATTGACTTGAATAAATGAAAATACATTTCACTGGAATCAAAAGATAGGTATTTTTTTCTTGCTATATCAGAATTTTAATTAAATTATTCAAATTTAATTCAATTGGAGCATCAAGACCCATCACAATCAAGTTGTCGAAATAAATAATGTGAATAGTCGAGATCAAGCTCAACCTCGTCGAGATGAAGCTCAACCTTTGTTGGTCCTCGTGTCGGTCGAGGTTGATCTCGGCGACTGAGCTTGATCTCGACAGGTTGACCTTGATCTCGACAGCTTGAAGACAACTATCTATTGGAGCATCAAGACCCATCACAATCAAGCTGTCGAAATAAATCATGTGAATAGCTGTCGAGATCAAGCTCAACCGAGATCAAGGTCAAGCTGTTGGTCCTCAAGCTGTCGAAATCAAGCTCGATCTCGACAGGTTGAGCTTGATCTCGATAGGTTGAGCTTGATCTCCACAGATTGAAGACTAAACTATCTATTGGAGCATCAAGACCCATCACAATCAAGCTGTCGAAATAAATCATGTGAATAGCCGAGATCAAGGTCAACCGAGATCGAGGTCAAGTGTCGAGATCGACCTCAGCCGTTGGTCCTCAAGTAGTAGCAAATTTTCATAAGAACTTACCCGCATAAATGATAACTGGTATGCTATCTTGTCCAACACTAATGGGAATGCATGAAAATATATTTCATTACATTTTCTATATCTTATTTACTCCTTGAGATCGGATTGATGGTTGGGTTATTAAATTAAGTGTTGGTCCTCGTCGCCGAAATCAAGCTCGATCTCGACAGTCGAGCTTGATCTCGACAGGTTGAGCTTGATCTCGGCGACTTGAAGACTAAACTATCTATTAGCATCAAGACCCATCACAATCAGTTTGTCGAAATAAATCATGTGAATAGTCGAGATCAAGGTCAACCGAGATCGAGGTCAAGTCGCCGAGATCGACCTCTGCCGTTGGTCCTCAAGTAGTAGCAAAATTTCATAAGAACTTACCGCATAAATGATAATCTGAGTATGCTATCTTGTCCAACACTAATGGGAATGCATGAAAATATATTTCATTACATTTTCTATATCTTATTTACTCCTTGAGATCGGATTCAGCAGTTGGGTTATTAAATTAAGTGTTGGTCCTCGTCGCCGAAATCAAGCTCGATCTCGGCAGGCTGAGCTTGATCTCGACAGGTTGAACTTGATCTCGACAGCTTGAAGACAACTATCTATTGGAGCATCAAGACGCATCACAATCAAGCTGTCGAAATAAATCATGTGAATACCTGTCGAGATCAAGGTCAACCGAGATCAAGCTTAAGCTGTCGAGATCAACCTCGCCGTTGGTCCTGGTCGCCGAAATCAAGCTCGATCTCGACAGGTTGAGC
The DNA here is from genome assembly GCA_037113605.1 of Calophaca sinica. NCBI lineage: Eukaryota > Viridiplantae > Streptophyta > Magnoliopsida > Fabales > Fabaceae > Calophaca > Calophaca sinica. Next base: position 127,110,100 of record CM073736.1, on the reverse strand, counting down.
TTGATCTCGACTTCGATAGATCGAGATTGATCTCGGCGACGAAGACTAAACTATCTATTGGAGCATCAAGACCCATCACAATCAAGTGCCGAAATAAATCATGTGAATAGTAGCCGAGATCAAGGTCAACCGAGATCAAGCCTGCCGCCGAGATCAACCTCAATAGTTGGTCCTCAAGTAGTAGCAAAATTTCATAAGAACTTACCGCATAAATGGTAACTGAGTATGCTATCTTGTCCAACACTAATGGGAATGCATGAAAATATATTTCATTACATTTTCTATATCTTATTTACTCCTTGAGATCGGATTAATTAAGTCTTTATGCTGACTTGGGTTCTTCGGGACCACGGGTGTCGAGCTGCGAGCGAGCTCACTAAGCCTGCCTTTATGCTGACTTGGGGTCTTGGGACCACGGGGTCGTGTGGCGAGCTCACCAAGTCTTTATCTCGACTTGGGTTCTTCGGGACCACGGGGTCGAGCTGAGCGAAGCTCACCAAGACCAAGCCTTTATCTTGACTTGGGGTTTTCGGGACCACGGGGTCGAGTGCGGCGAGCTCACCAAGTCTTTATGCCGACTTGGGTTTAGGACCACCGGGGTCGAGCTTTGGGGTCTTCGGAACCACAGGGGTCGCTGAGGTCGACTGGCAACCTTTCGAGCTGCTTTGGAGCTTGTCAGGCCTCTATGCTGACCTGGGGTCTTTGAACACACGGGGGTCGTGTCGAGGTCGAGCTTCTTCCAACACTGGGTGCTGAGCTCCGTGGCGGGCTCGACCTTTGGTTTTGGTGAACTGTTCCTGTCAAAGTATAGACAACTTGCAACAACTTGATGTAATAAAGTTAGCATTACTTTTTATGCTATGAGTAAAGTGCTCGTAGTCGAGTTTTATACTTCCCTGTGAGAGTAGTTGATTCGGCTGTCCAAGCGGCAAGGTTGAGGTCATCAATGTGGTTGACTTGAGCTCCTCCAAATAACTGAGGTGTTGAAGGTCTCGACAGAACTCTTGGTGTTGATCTCGACAGAAATCTTGGTGTTGAAGGTGTCGACAGAACTCTAGGTGTTGAAGATCTCGGCAAAAAGCTTGGTGTTGAAGTTCTCGACAGAACTCTTGGTGTTGATCTCCTTTGTGTTGATCTCGACAGAACTCTTGGTGTTGAAGTTCTCGACAGAACTCTTGGTATTGATCTCCTCGACAGAACTCTTGGTGTTGATCTCGACAGAACTCTTGCTTGTCGACCAGTACTGTTGGGAACGGGAATGGCTTGGTTTGAAGGCATGGTGACAGGCTTGGATCGTTCTTTGTTAAGCAAAAGCTCGATACCATATAAAATGTATAACTTCGATATTATTCCATTGAAGTATGATACTGGTATTTATAGGCATTAATTGGTGATTGTTGATGATTATGAGGAGAGGATCTCGCTCACTTAATGCCAAATGAATGTTGATTATTTGACAGCTAATGGAATATACACAATCGACAGAACTCTTGGTATGGATGTTCTCGACAGAACTCTTGGTGTCGTGGTGTTGATCTCCTCGACAGAACTCTTGGGGTTGGTCTCGGCAGAACTCTTGGTGTTGGAGTCCTCACGTAACCCGGCGTAACTCTTGGTGTTGATCTCGACAGAACTCTTGGTGTTGAAGTCCTCGACACAATCACCTTGGTGTTGATCTCGACAGAACTCTTGGTGTTGATCTCGACAGAACTCTTGGTGTTGAAGTGCTCGTGTAACTCTTGGTGTTGAAAAGTTCTCGTAACCCTTGGTGATGATCTCCTCGTGAACTTTTGGTGTTGAAGTTCTCGGCGAACTCTTGGTGTTGATCTCGATAACTCTTGGTGTTGAAGTTCTCGTAATCATGGTGGTGTTGAAGTTCTCGACGTAACTCTTGGTGTTGAAAAGTTCTCGGCTGTAACTCCTTGGTGTTGATCTCCTCGACGTAACTCTTGGTGTTGATCTCCTCGACGGAACTCCTTGGTGTTGAAGTTCTCGTTAACTCTTGGTGTTGATCTCCTTGGTGTTGATCTCGATGTAACTCTTGGTGTTGAAGTTCTCGTGTAACTCTTGGTGTTGATCTCTCGTGAACTCTTGGTGTTGATCTCGGCGTAACTCTTGCTTGTCGACTAGTTGGGCATCTAATACTTAGAGTGCAAGTCATTGGTTTTCTCCAGATTCCCTGTAAGAGTTGATCCCATCATAGAATAGCTCTTGCCGAGCTTGAAATACGGTAACTACTACTTAAGGGTAGTAGGTCAGGTTGAACTCGTCGAATAGCCGCGATCAATAGCATGGGTTTTGACTGTCAATAATATGATGATTTTTCAGATGATCTGATCTGCGAGGTATGATGTCTAGAGGTTCGAGATGATTGGATCTCGACTGATCACGTAGTCATCCTTGGTTCATGTGCTACATGTGTCAGGCATTGACCTTATTTGATGTGATGTGGAAGCAACTAATTTTTAATGATTTCTTGTAATATATTTACTCTTATTTGTGTCATGAGCAACGGTTGAAGTTGCTGCCATGTGATTATGAGGTCACAAGCTGTCGAGATGAATGTCATGCTGTCGAGATCAAGCTGTCGAGATCAAGCTCAAGCTGTCGAAGATCTGAAAGGAAATAGAAAATCAGAAATCAATTTCCTTTTTGTTGACAAAAACCACATAACAGGTGGAGCATGCAACTGTAGAAACATAAAGATCTAACATAGAGAAAGCAATGGCTGAAAGAATGCAAACGAAGAGGAGAGGAGAAGACCGGTCACCAGAGAAGCCCAGGCGAGCGGAGCGGCGTCGATGGCCTTAGATCATGACATTTCTTGAATCCTTTTTCTTTCTTTAGTTCTGCGGTGCTCGGCTGATTGCTCGAGGAGAGAGAGAGGGTGAGGTAGGGAGAGACTGCAGGTAAAGGTAAAGAGGTTTCCAATTATCGAGGCAACCACTACACGAATTGAAACACCACCAGAGTGCACCCCAAAAAACTGTGGCGAGTTAGTATCCAGAACATCACCGCGAGAAGGAAATATAGCGAGGAAGGAGAGATGTTCCAATCTTCGAGTTCGGTGAGTCCACCACCGCCAAGATCCATTGTGATACAACCTACAGTCATGAGCAGTGCCAAATAATGGCAGATCTGAAACAAAAAAATAAGAGACAACATACTTATGCCCATCTGAGTTAACGTCAGACTTGAAACCAAAAGATAAGAAATAAAATATAATGAAATTTTCATTTTCACCTTCTCTCGTCAATATCCTTGTTTTCGATGATTTGTTTTTCATTAAATCTTGTTGCATAAGCTGACGAGTCTTTGGAAGAAAGAAAAATGAGAGAATGATAAGAAAGCACATAAAAGAGTGAAAAAGAACATAAAAATGAGAGAGAGAGAGATTGAGACATAAACAAAATAACAAATGGGAGTGATGTTTTCCTTCTTTTAGAAAGCAAAGGAAGGGTGGTACTAGTTTGTAGAGAGGAGAGGAGAGATAGGTCGTTGAATGAAAGAAAGGGAAGCGTGAGATGAGAGAAGCGGGACCTTTTGAATTTGAATTTTGAAAAAAGAGAAGAGTGTGAGAGAAGCTGGACCTTTTGTCCTGTAACTGTGGTTGCTTTGGTGGTGACATTTGTGGCAAATTATTTTGTGCTTGTGAAGTGTGTTGAGGAAGGGAATGGCTACTTAACTGACACGTGTAAAAATGTTACTCAAATAATGACTTATAGATGTATTATTAATAGATAAAGATCTAACATAGAGAAAGCAATGGCTGAAAGAATGCAAAACGAAGAGGAGAGGAGAAGACCAGTCACCAGAGAAGGCAAGGCGAACGGAGCGGCGTCGATGGCCCTAGATCATGACATTTCTTGAATCCTTTCTCTTTCTTTAGTTCCTGCAGTGCTCGACGGTGCTCGAGGGAGAGAGAGAGGGTGAGGTAGGGAGAGACTGCTGGTAAAGGTAAAGAGGTTTCCAATTATCGAGGCAACCACTACACGAATTGAAACACCCCCAGAGTGCACCCCAAAAAACTGTGGCGAGTTAGTATCCAGAACATCACCGCGAGAAGGAAATATAGCGAGGAAGGAGAGATGTTCCGATCTTCGAGTTCGGTGAGTCCACCACCGCCAAGATCCATTGTGATACAACCTACAGTCATGAGCAGTGCCAAATAATGGCAGATCTGAAACAAAAAAATAAGAGACAACATACTTATGCCCATCTGAGTTAACGTCAGACTTGAAACCAAAAGATAAGAAATAAAATATAATGAAATTTTCATTTTCACCTTCTCTCGTCAATATCCTTGTTTTCGATGATTTGTTTTTTCATTCGTCTTGTTGCATAAGCTGTCGAGTCTTTGGAAGAAAGAAAAATGAGAGAATGATAAGAAAGCACATAAAAGAGTGAAAAAGAACATAAAAATGAGAGAGAGAGATTGAGACATAAACGAAATAACAAATGGGAGTGATGTTTTCCTTCTTTTAGAAAGCAAATGAGGGGTGGTACTATTTTGTAGAGAGGAGGGAGAGATAGGTCAGTGAATGAAAGAAAGGGAAGCGTGAGATGAGAGAAGCGAGACCTTTTGAATTTGAATTTTGAAAAAAGAGAAGAGTGTGAGAGAAGCTGGACCTTTTGTCCTGTAACTGTGGTTGCTTTGGTGGTGACATTTGTGGCAAATTATTTTGTGCTTGTGAAGTGTGTTGAGGAAGGGAATGGCTACTTAACTGACACGTGTAAAAATGTTACTCAAACAATGACTCATAGATGTATTATTAATAGATTCGACGCTTTTCTACGAGTGGCGGTGAAATCTTATTTTATGTATATTCTCTTACTGCAATTCATTGAACACATCTTGATGTATCTGGAAACGGGTACACCCTGTACGGCAGATTCTACCATGCACAAGTGTTGTAGGTGGTACCACCATGCACAAGTTATAATAACCATTGGATCAAAGATGTTCATTGATTTTACTGTATACCCTCTCACACCATATCATACCCTGTTCTTCTTACTCAGCATTTTGTTGTTGTTGTCGTTTTCGACAGTGAGGAGAGGGATGACGCCGACGCCGATCGAGGGCGGTGGCGGGGTTAAGGGAATGAGGATCCGAGATGAGAGGCTCATGGTGGTGGTGGAAGGAAGAAGCAGGTGCGAAGACGATGGAACATCTCCAGAGTCATGAGGAAGAAGTGAATTTTTTTTTTGCCTGATAGGATTTGTTCACTTCTCCCGGCTCCGCCGCGGCCCTTGACGAGGTTTAGGTGAGGGACGACCTGTCAGCGCCGTCAATGGCGAGATCGAGACGAGGATTGTCGTCGAGGACCACGATGGAACATCTCCAGAGTCATGAGGAAGAAGTGAATTTTTTTTTTGCCTGATAGGATTTGTTCACTTCTCCCGGCTCCGCCGCGGCCCTTGACGAGGTTTAGGTGAGGGACGACCTGTCAGCGCCGTCAATGGCGAGATCGAGACGAGGATTGTCGTCGAGGACCACGATGGCGAAGGAGAGGGCTTCAGATGTCCTGCCTTGAATGATCCGATCTGGAAGATTCTTCACCAGATTTGCTTCTGTTCCTCTTCTTTGTCGCTCATGGTGGTAGGAAAGTTGAGAACAGTCGAGGTTGGCGACGATGGATGCGGCGGTGGGAGGATGTTGTTGCTAGGGGAAAATTAGGTTAGAGAAGAATCAGAGAGAAAGGAGAGTGGAAGCAAAGATATGGTGCAGTGGGTTTAGGATAGGTTTGGTGAGCTTCTTTCATCAAATGGTAGAAAATACTTGTGCTTGGTGGTGTTACCCACCACACCAGTCCACCGTAGAATTTCCCCACCTTGTACTCCAATATCTTAATATGTTTGTCTTACCCAAAGAAAATCTTAGTTTTAACTTTTAAGAAAAACAGAGATCTCTGGGTCTATTTACCGGTGAAATTTATGCAGAAGTCAAAATGAATTAACATCAAAGTAGCGACTGAAATGTTATCCAAAAAAAAAAAAAAGTAGCGACCGAAATGGTGACCAATTGTTTTGTGCAAATTTAGTGGCAAAAACATCAATTAGTACCAATTAAAATATAAAAGAGTTGACAACTAGTGACTAATTTTTCAGTAACTAGCTATAGTGACTGTTGTATGACTTGTTTTTAAAATCTATACGTTTTAAGCCATTCCTTTATTGCATTGAAAATAGTTAAGTGTATGTTACAGATTTTGTATTAGCCATTTGAACCCATTAATCCATTTTAATAGTGTTTAACAATTTTTTATTTTAGGAATAGTGTTTAACAATTTTAAAAGGAATGGTTATGGTTTAAAAAATATATAGAACTGGTGTTGAAAGAAAAAGGATGCTGACGTGCAAATCAATTATCAACTATCTTATATAAAACGAAGTTTTGCTATATGAGACCATGCCACGTGTCAAAACTTAGTCATTCTATTTTTCGCCAAAATACAACTTTTGTTTTATATATTTAATTTAATTTATGTATAGATTTTGATATTCATTAATTACTAAATAGATTTTTCCAATTAATCAGATATCTATTCATATTATTATTATTATTACATTATGTCAATTAATTATCATCAACTATGTTATAAGTTTTGCTACGTAAGACCATGCCACGTGTCAAAACCCGGTCATTCTAATTCCCGCAAAAATGCAACTTTTATTTTATATATTTAATTTAATTTATTTATATATTTTGATATTCATTAATTACTAAATAGATTTCACCAATTAATCAGATATGTATTCATATCATTATTACATTATGTCAATTAATTATCATTAATAAAATTAGAAATAGATTTCCCCAAATAAATTGCCAAATTTTAATTGATATATCAATTATTAATCTTCGTAAAAAAAATCAATTATCAATCATCATTTATCATAATACGTTTTTAGAATTTGAATTATTTGATATTTTAAATTAAGAAACTCTCTTTTTTAAAATAATTAAATTACAACATCTAACTTATATATTTTGAATTCGTTTAATGAAATCCATAAAAGTAATTTAGTTTATGAGAAATAAATTTGTTAGTTGAAAGTAGGTATTCAATAATTCTATTCAAAGATTTTAAAATATAATTTTTTAAAAGATTTACACAAACGTTAGAATTAAAACTAAAATAAAAAAATGTCTAACAATGAATAATTTAGAGAACCATATCATGGTTTTTAATGTGAATAGTCATTTATTTTCACATTGACTATTTACTTCTACTATGTTATATAAAATAGAGTTTTGTAAGTCTATCTATTTCCGCCTAAATCAATTTTATTTTTAATCATAATTTTATGACAATCATTATTACCAAATCTCAATCAATTATGGTAAAAACAAATTAAAAATATATTCTTTTTAATGAGTATGGCAATCACTAATAATTAACCATATCAATCACAATTTATTTTTGTAGTTCAAATTCAAATTTAAAATTTAAAATTAAGTTAAATTATTTATAAACATCCTAAACTTTTTCTCTCATATATTTTCTTGAATGCGCTCCCACGTTGTTATTGTCGTGATCCTTTTTCACTTTATCTCTCGACTCATGAACTTTTTCCGCTTTCATGTATGTTCTTTTTTCTCTCTTCCTTATCTCTCCTATTTAGTTCTTTTTTATTCTTTCTTTTCTCATATACACTTTTGTTATTCAATCTTATACTCTATTGCAGATATCACTCGATATTTTTTTATAAGAAATGGAAAATTACTCAAGACTATTTCTTATTGTATTATAAATAAATCTTTGCTATTTTTTCTATTTTTTTAAAATATTTTTGGCTATTCATATTTTTTAAGTGACTCGAGAAACGAATATCACCCGTGCATCGCACGAGTTAATACACTAGTAATGTTGAAAAAGGAGTGTTTTCTCTTTTGAAAAGATGCTGAGCATTTTAGTGTTTTGAGTGGGAGTTGGTTTATTGGGTTGTCTTCGTTGTAGAGAGTGTCCTAACTCAGTTTGAATAGTTGTTTTATCTTGGGGGACAACATAGTTATTCATTGTTGTACAATTCAAGTAGAGTCGCGAAATATCTTAAAAATAACAACCTAGTCTGTGACTCAACTTAATATTTTGTTTGTGTTCAACATCAGCACCAACAATTTTTAAATGATCTATTTGTTGTCATGGCAGCCGAGCACGATATGGCTCCAGTTGATCTCAACAAGCCATTTTGCTTTGAAGGTAGGTACACATTTCAAGAGATGGAAGCTGAAGATGGTCTTCGTGACTGTAACACCCTGTCTAATTTAATTATTTAGTTTCATTAATTTAGACCCTGTTATGTTTAAACTGATTTATGAGTTAATTATTTTGGGGTGTAATTATTAAGAAAAGGGGTGTGACAAGAATGGCATTGTGAGAGTTTTAAGTAAAATAAAGGGTAATTGGGTATTTTACCATTACTAAAAGGGGGCAAAATAGTCCAACAAAGTGTGAGACCCATTTTTCTTTCCCTTCCTCTCACTCTCTCGACCCGATTAGCTCTCTCCCTCCCCTCTTTTACATTTTTCTGTTGCTCAAGAAAGAAAGAAAGGGAAACACCTAGGGTTTCAAGGGATTTGGGGAAAGAAAATGGAGAAACTAGTAGGATTCCTTCATTCCTTACTTTGAAAAGAAGAAGGCTGAGATAGGGCTTCTCATTTGAAGAGAGATTTGAGGTTGTTTCAAGTTGAGAGAGAGAACACGAATTGGAGAAGAAGAGGAGAAGATAATCAAAGTTTTCCTTCTTCTAAGCTCAAAATCTTAGAGATTATTGCGAGTTCTTCTTCCCTTAGGTGTTGGGCAACCATAAGACCCACGTTAGGGTTCCCTTTCCCCTTTCATTTTGTGTTTTTATGACTTCTAAGTGTGGGTTATGGAAATCATGGAATAGGTTTTGGGTATATGTGAATTGTTCGTAGTTTGATGTGTTTTATGACATATAACTATGTGATTGATTGTTGTTTGATGTTGAATCTATATGTTTTTCATCTTACAATGTTTTAAGCCTTAATTTTGAGTTTTAATTTCATTGAAAATGGTTTGGAATGAGCAAAAATCATGGTTGGATAAGTTGGAGAGTGATATTCAACAAGTTATGCAGAATTCTGCACCGATAGAGCTGAAAGCGGCCCTGTTAGCACTGGAAGCGCTGCTGTCACAGAATCGTAGCAAGGAAATACTAAGCATATGTCAGCCACCGCGATTAAGATGCAACGTTGGGTTTGTCGTAAGTTAGCACATGTTAGATGGCCAAACTAGATCTTTGAGCCAGCACAAAAGTTGTAGATAACATTCTTAGGCTTCTAAAGAGACCAAGATGAGTTTGAATGGGTTAGTATAACTCTAGGTATGTCCAAATTACCGAACCAACTTCAAAGCCCAAGGTACTGACACCTTGCTAAAGATCCAAGTTTAATGCTTGGAAACTCCATGATGGGTCTTATAAGTCCATCAACACCTAGATGAGTATCCAATACGACTTTTTCATACCTTTCCCTATTTTTGAATGCCAATTCATGATTGTAATGATGTTAGGACTCATGTTTAGGTTTGAAAAACCCTTAGAAATGGTTTAATTTGCCTTGAGAGATTGTGCTCTTAGTGTGACAAGATTAAGGTTCCTCATGTGGGATCCAAGTGCAAGGCTTGAAAGCCCTAAGGTGAGTCTATAATTCCCACTAAAACCTAGTCTATATACAAAGAATAAGATGGACCCTTTACTCTAAATCGAGGAGGCAAGTAACAGTATGTGTGTGCATAAGCAAGGTAATTAGATGCCTCAGCACAAAGGAAGTTAGGGTGTGACAAATAGAGTCGTGAATTAAGTAATCACACTCAGCAAAAAGGAAGCTGGAGTGTGAGTGCAGAGCGGTTGTACCGCTGTGATATAGCGATACGTCCCAGCTATTACAAATACGTTTGTACAGAGCGGTTGTACAACTGCTATAGAACGATATGTCCCAGCTATTACTCAAAGGGTCGTAAGTACAGAGCGGTTGTACCACTGTGATAGCGACATGTCTCGCTGTTATAAAGACATTTGTACAGAGCGGTTGTACCACTGCTATAGAACGATATGTCCCAGCTATTATGAAAGATCCTTGTTTAATTGAAATTATTATATTTGCTAATAATGTTTGTAAGTGAATGTTATTATGATTGTGGCTAGTGTTAATGAGAGTTCCGTGAAGGATTTACTGAGATTTTTAATCTCACCCTTTTTCTATTTATTTTTTAGACAAGCAAGTACCAAAGGAGGATTAGGTGATGCTATGGACCTATTTATTCTAGCTTATGTTATTTTGAAGGCGTAGCATGACTTCTTTTGTTGTAAAGTCAAATTTTAGTCTTGTATTTTGTATTCTCAAGCTTGGTACTTGGTGAAAGTAGTAATCTAATTGTTAGATTCATGACTATTTTTGGATTTTAGGCGTAGCATGACTTCTTTTGTTGTAAAGTCAAATTGTAGTCTTGTATTTTGTATTCCCAAGCTTGGTACTTGGTGAAAGTTGTAATCTAATTGTTAGATTCATGACTACTTTCGGATTTTATACTTATACTATTTAAACAAGTTTGTTATTGGTAGTAACATCTGTACTTTAATGTAATTGTCGTGCTTTCAAATTACTTTAAAGTATGAGCGTTACACTGACCGTGCACAAAGTCAACTTTGTTCTCATCACTGACAAGTCTGCTCTACTAGAAAATCAATATATGGGAATTTGATGCGAGTGTTAACTAGAACTGGAAAACGGTATTTTATCACTTCTATTGATGATTGCTCTAATTTCACGTATGTATATTTTATGAAAAATAAGATTAATGCTTTTGATATGTTTAAATTATTTGCTTCAGAAGTTGAAAATCAACTTAATAAGAAAATAAAAAGATTGCAAAGTGATAGAGAAACAAAATATTATTATGATATTTTTAATAAGTTTTACAATAAGCTTTACAATTCTCATGGAATAATTCATAAGAAACCGCACCATAATCACCTGAAATGAATGATAAAAATGAAAGAAAAAAATAAAACCTTTGTTGAATCTATTGTTGCTACTTTGCTCCATTACAGTCTTTGCATCTTTTGGTGGGGTGAAATTTTGGTAAATGAATGTTATGTGCTTAATATAGTGCTTAGATCAAATAGTAGAATTTCTCCTTATGAATTGTTTAAAACCAAAAAACCAAATTTATCCTATTTTCGAACTTGGGGTTGTTTGACATATGTTAGGATTCCAGATCGTAAAAGAAAAAACCTCATCAAGTTGAGCATATGAATGTGTTTTTCATAGGCTATGCGATTAATAGCAAAGCTTGTAGGTTTAGCTTTCTGTTCTGAACAGAACTTCAGAGGATGACCGGAGGGAAGCAGTGCGGTTGTGCTCGCGATGGATGACGACGGCGTGTTGGGTGGTGTACCTGCAAACACTCCGACGCTCAAGTCAGTGTGTGTCGAGGTGAGTAAGAGGTGGTAGAAAGAAGATTACCTCGACCGTTCGACGCGGTCTTCTTTAAATATGAGTTGAGGACGGTTACTGTCGATGTGTAACCGTCCCGTGAAACCCGGAAGTCGGCATTAAATTCCTTTAATGCACAAAGCCGTTGGGTCGGCCACGTTGAGGGAAGGCGGAGAGGCATGCGGACGGCGTGGCATCGAGGGAAGGTGGGGCGACGGGTTGGGGCTCGGCCCGGTCGAACGATTGCCCAGTCGCTAGCTTCGAATGTCGAGGTGGTGACTTGTTGTCGAGACCGTTGATGTCGGCGTTCGGCGTCCTTGTTAAATGAGAGCTGCAAGTGTCGCCACGTCGTGCTTGTTCATTAGTTCGTTCGGGACCTTCGTGTTCCACGTCTGGAGGCGATTCTCGACACGAGGCTTGATGTGCTTGTGCAAGGCACAAGGCTTTGTCACGAGCTTCGTGCACGCGGTCAGACGAGGTCGATCTCTTCATTCATCGGTGCTTGTGCCAATGCACAAGGCTTTATCACGAGCTCCGCACGCGGTCTCGGCATGAGGTCGATCCACGGTACTTGTGCTAACGCACAAGGCTTTATCACGAGCTCGTGCCGCGCGGTCTCGTGACGAGGTCGATCCGCGGTGCTTGTGCTGCGCACAAGGCTTTATCATGAGCTCGTGCGCGGTCTCGACACGAGGTCGATCTCTTCATCAAGTGCTTATGCCCAGCGACAAGGCTTTATCACGAGCTGCGTGGACGCGGTCTCGACGAGGTCGATCTCTTCATTCATCGGTGCTTGTGCTAACGCGACAAGGCTTTATCACGAGCTCGTGCGCGCGGTCTCGGCACGAGGTCGATCTCTTCATCAGGTGCTTGTGCCAACGCACAAGGCTTTATCACGAGCTCGTGCGCGCGGTCTCGGCACGAGGTCGATCTCTTCAATCACGAGCTCGTGCACGCGGTCTCGGCACGAGGTCGATCTCTTCTTTCACGAGTTCGTGCACGCGGTCTTGGCACGAGGTCGATCTCTTCATCAGGTGCTTGTGCCAACGCACAAGGCTTTATCACGAGCTCGTGCACGCGGTCTCGGCACGCAGTCGATCACAGGTGCTTGTGCCAACGCACAAGGCTTTATCATGAGCTCGTGCACGCGGTCTCGGCACGAGGTCGATCTCTTCATCAGGTGCTTGTGCCAACGCACAAGGCTTTATCACGAGCTCGTGCACGCGGTCTCGGCACGAGGTCGATTCATCAGGTGCTTGTGCCAACGCACAAGGCTTTATCACGAGCTCGTGCACGCGGTCTCGGCACGAGGTCGATCTCTTCATTCATCAGGTGCTTGTGCCAACGCACAAGGCTTTATCACGAGCTCGTGCGCGCGGTCTCGGCACGAGGTCGATCTCTTCAATCACGAGCTCGTGCACGCGGTCTCGGCACGAGGTCGATCTCTTCTTTCATCAGGTGCTTGTGCCAACGCACAAGGCTTTATCACGCTGTTCCTGTCAAAGTATAGACAATTTGCAGCAACTTGATGTAATTAAGTTAGCGTTAATTTTATGCTGAGTAAAGTGCTCGTAGTCGAGTTTTATACTTCCCTGTGGAGTAATTGATCTGGCTGTCCAAGCGGCAAGGTCGGGGTCATCAAATAATCAAGGTCCATGACGTAGCCGAGTTTAAGGTCGTCTGAATTTTGCAATTGCAGAGGTGGGCCTGGTAGGTCGGCTCGAATCTTTGGTGTGTATCCACTGTTGCGAGAGGTGCTTGTGCAGCGCCTGAGGCTTTATCACGACCTGCACGCAGCGGTCTCGGCACGAGGCTCGATCTCTTCATCAGGTGCTTGTGCAAGGCACAAGGCTTTATCACGATCTCGTGCATGCGGTCTCGGCACGAGGTTCCATCAGAGGTGCAAGGTTTTGATAGTAAATAAATGCTGATTGTGTATTTCTTCAATCATACTTCACTGCTTCACACTTATGTGTTTAGGATACATTTATTTCAACTTAATTATATTTCTTCATCTTTGCTTGTCAGTGTTACTCTGGGGATTTGTCTTTGGCTTTTGAGGCTATCAACTTCTCTTCGTAATTCATAAATTTCTAAGCTCGCTTCAGGAACTCGGTCAGGGACCTCGGTTTGTCGACACCAATGTCGACACTGAATATGCTTCCTTCGACCAGGCCTTGCTCTAGCAAATGCGGCTTCATCTCGTCGAGCATTTCTTCACCAAAATGGCTTCTTTGTTGAAGCACTCGACGTAGTCTCCGATAGACTCATCTTTCTTCTTTGAATTGCGGCCGTGCGTATCCGACTGGGTTGGACTTTAGACGCAGTGAAATGCGCGAGAACCGGTCGACGAGCTCGACCCACGAACCAATGGAATTTTTCTTAAGAGTGCGGAACCAAGACAACGCCGCTTTCTTGAGTGAGGGGAAAGATTACGCACTTCACCGCCTTGGCGCCTCGATAGCCCATGACAAGCGGTATCAAAGTAACCAACATGCTCGTCGGGGTGGTGGTTGCGTCGTATGAGTCCAAAGCGGGTGGTTTCAAGATGCTTGAATCGGGAATTTCATGATCTCGGATGTAAAGGACCAAAGGTCCCGCTCGAGTCACTCGTGTCATCGCCCGAGGAGTTGATGAAACGAGAATGAGCACGGCGGAGTGCTCTATGCACGAGCGGCGTGGAGTCGTGCCCGCGGTGGTGGTGATGAGCAGATCTGAGATTTCGGACTCCTTGATCTCCGAGGAGAATGAGAGGCTCGATCTTTTCTATTTCCGATTTGGGTGGCAACGCGAGCGAGAGTTCCTTACGCTGATCCTCCATTCGATCGAGGCGTTGATTACGAGCATGCATCGCCGGCATGCCCGGATGAATTCGCGGAACTTCGCGAATGAGGATGGCGGTGGTCTCCGTTCGGCATCGGTTTGAGCAAAGAACGATCGAACGACGCGTCATCTTTGGAGAAGTGGTTGCTGAGCTATCGGCTGGTTTGGTTGTTCAAGATCTGCGTTCGCATGAGTGGAACCGCTAGTCGCGACCTGACGCCGATCCGATCATCGCCGAGTGAAGAAGGGAGACTTCGACAAAGAAGATGGAATCGAACGATCCCCACAGACGGCGCCAATGTTACGAACATAACCAGAGGATGACCTGAGGAAGCAAAGGCGATGCGATTGTGCTCGCGACGGATGACGACGGCGTGTTGGGTGGTGTACCTGCAAACACTCCGACGCTCAAGTCAGTGTGTGTCGAGGTGAGTAAGAGGTGGTAGAAAGAAGATTACCTCGACCGTTCGACGCGGTCTTCTTTAAATATGAGTTGAGGACGATTACTGTCGATGTGTAACCATCCCGTGAAACCCGGAAGTCGGCATTAAATTCCTTTAATGCACAAAGCCGTTGGGTCGGCCACGTTGAGGGAAGGCGAAGAGGCATGCGGACGACGTGGCATCGAGGGAAGGTGGGTCGACGGATTGGGCCTCGGCCCAGTCCGGAACACTTTCGAAAAAGACAAGGCCTTACAACAGCAACAGCTCATTCCCGGAAGAAAAAGAAGAGGATTCTCAGCCCGCCTAGAGTATAGCTTCCAGCTCGGCTAAGCAAGGACTCCATCCTAAGTAAAGCAGTCTGAAAGAAAGATGCCACTTTCACAATTTAGAATATGCATTTTCCTGGTACACAAAGCCTAAGTAGCTCAGCCGTTGAAGCGACCTCTAAGCCAAAGAGAGAGTCTATGGCGCTACCCCTACTGTCAGGGAGAGGGTCTTTGTCCTCAAGGGAAGGAAGCGTAAGCCAAGCCAGCTTAACTAATGACTGGTCATTGTTACCGAGTTCGTTCCAACGACTACGACCGAGCCTTTTTTCTTTTCATCCTTAGCGCCTCGGTCTAGAGAACTCCAATATTTACGGATAGGGACTTAAAATTTGTAATTAGCCTTGTCTTGACTAGCCTAGTAGCTCTGGTTCTTTGAACTATTGATGAAGGCTTGTCGTAGATCAGGTTTTATTGACTCTGGAGATGGCTTTATTGCCATTTCTTTCTTCGCCGACCCGCCTCCCGCTTAGAGCATGAAAGGGGAGAAGGAAGAAGTCTTACTGAGTAAGCCTTAGGCCTTAGGGAGTCACCTTCCGATCCGGATTCAATGATTAAGGAGTTTGAGTGAACACCCGGTGAAATTGATTTAGGAAAGCACGTGCCATCCTTGGTTCTTGCTCCAGTTGTCGGACTAGGAGCAGCTATATCATCCGCAGCAGATCTTATAGAGGAAGAAGTTGTTGATGCTTTTGGACGTCTTTCACGAAGGCTATAAGCATCGATCTTGCCTTGGTGTTGACCCGAGGAGAAGCCCTTCCTTTACTTCTTCTTTGCGGCGGGAGCGCAATCTGAACTTAATTTATTCAAAACCCTTCTTGCTAGACTTTCCATATTGCTAATCTCGAGCAAAGAAAAGAGTTTTCTTCAATCAGAGAGTTGGCTTAGTAGGAAGAAGCGGGTTAGATAATAGAGACTGATCTAAAGGCGAATCGCCAAACTTCAAAGAAAGAGCCCACTGCAAATCCTCTATATAGTTTAGATTACACAGGTTGGTCAACAGACTTGAAAATCTGAACCCGAAGTGGATGCCGGATCTTGAATTCTTTGACAAAGAGTCGACTTCCTTCTTAGTAGATGGACGAAGCGGCACTGCCATACATAGTCACCCATAGGACTTTATTCACATAGTCTATGATCGTGCAAGTCGAACCTGGCGAAGTCTACTCTCCCTAGAAGTCGATGTTGGTTGTTGGCTAGGTATACCGGATTCGGTTTACCCATGGAACTAGTGATTCCCTGCGATCTTGCCTTCCTACTATAGAAAGAAGGATCGGCGACGGATCAGGCTTTCGCGGAAATAGGCGAATGCTATGCCTAAAGTAAAGTCCTCACTGCCACGCCATTCACTTCTTTCTACGCTAAAAGATCACAGGCTTGTTAGCGATGTGGAGTCGATTCCTCGACCCTTGCTTGAACCTAAAGTATACTTAATCGAGCAAGCTAGCGTAAATCAAAGTCGTAAATAGACAAGACTGCCCTACCTTCTAGTCGACGGAAGATAAAGTAAATCCCTACCCTAATACAAAGCTTAAAGTCAGGCGTAGGTTCGCTGGAAAGTGAGTCTTCATCGAGTTATTTTATTAGCATCCCGCCTTTCACGGAACTTATTCACTCGGAGTGGAATCGAACCACGAAGGATTTTCATCCTTTGCTCTAACGGTGAGCTCCAGCTCCCGAAAACAAGGTTCAACTCTTTGTTGAGGCCACTTGTGTAGGAAAGCCCTTGATCGAATGGCGGGTCTGGCGAAGAGCGACCCACGCCTTCCTCGTCATACACAAGTCCGACTTCCACCTCAAATGCAGCTTCTTATTGACAAATTGCAACCGGAGTTTGCCATGACTGATCATAGTTTTCGAAAGAAGATCGAGAAAAGAAGCCAAGACCCTTCTACCGCATCAATTACGCTTTCACCAGAGCGTAGCGAAAAACAAACAAAAGTCAGATTTTTGTCCCGCTACTCTCTATACTTAACATATCTTGCTTCCTATCACCATCTCTTGAATGGCACTGAATTCGTACTCCCAGGCTCCGCACTCACGATACCCCCACAATCTAGTATAAATAGTGGCCGTTCACGTCAGGAAGGAAAAGAAGAAAGAGGGAGGACGGATCCCAAGGGTAACTTCAAAAGCAAACATGCTTACCATATGGCTGCTCATCAAGACTCTCAGCAAAGACTCCAATCGAGTGACTTGAAGTGGATTTGCCCAAACTACTCCTAGAGTGAACGACTTCCTCTGGCTTTGTGCCCATGATCATCTAGCCCTTCTCCACACTCGGCACATTAGTAAGGGATCCTGTTGGTGCCAAGGAATCAATGAAAGCACCGACCATGTCCTCATAACCTGCCCAAAAGCTACTAAATTCTTTTTGGCCTCCCCTCTGATCTGAACAAGCCTAACCATGGACTTCGTGAGTGGTGTTGACAAGTGACTCCAAACACAAGAGGGGGGTGAATTGTGTGTGAACGGTGCTTTCAAAAACTTTTGGAGAAATAAGTGCTAATTATGAGTTGCGGAAATATTAATGTGAAATAGATAAATCACTTGAAGAATAAATTGCAAACGAGTTAAAAATAAAGTAAATAGTAAGATATAAATAACAATAAAATAAAGTACAGAAATTTAATTGGTGAAAAGTAGAGATAAGGAGTAAAAAGCACACAACAAATTATCCAGGTTGGCCACCTAACACCCCTGTGGCCTACGCCCCGTCCCCAAAGCAAACCACTATGGGATTTTCACTAAGACACTAGCTTTTAAATCAGGTTCAGCTAGAAACCTTTACAACTCTAAACCAGAGCAATACGTTCAAGAGATATCACCTCTCTATGAACACCTTGGGATTCCTACCCAAAAATAAATGATTTTCACAAATAAAATGAGACGAGAAAGATACACTCAATAGTGCAGATATAACAAATTGAAGCTCAAATAATACAACTCAAATTATGTAGAATAAAAAAACTCTCAGAAAATTGTGCTCAAATAAGTGTGAGTGATGAAAAATATTTGACAGAGTTTTTGGCACAAAAATTAAGCACTGCGTTGTTATATCTTTACAAAGCTCACGAGTTGTGTTTATATAGGCAATGGAGGAGCGTCGAAATGACCGTTGCTGGATTTGTCCGTTGCAGCATGCCCGTTGCGTTTTGATTTGTCCGTTGGAATTTGTCCGTTGCGTTGAACATTAAAGAATTGAAAAACACGGAGACGGCTCGGCATACGACCTCTGAAGACAGCTCGGCTGACGACCTCTGAACACAGCTCGGCACACGACCTCCTCATCAGCTCGGTTCTCATAGCTCGGTACACGACCTCATTAGCTCGACACGAGACTTCCTCCTCAGTTCGACATACGACTTCCTCAGAGCTCAACATCCGACTTCCTCCTCAGCTCGACATCCGATTTCCTCAGCTCGACATGCGACTTCCTCCTCAGTTCGACATACGACTTCCTCAGATCTCGACACGCGACTTCCTCCTCATTTCGACATCCGACTTCCTCACCGACATCCGACACGAGATATGCATGTCAAAATATTTTGTGCGTGTGTGATTTAATTTTAATTGAGAGCTTTTTATTACTACTTACAAATTGTCTTAATAAAGATAAATAAATACCTAAACCAAAGACTTGAGAAACAATCATTCTTGATACGCGTCTTGGTATTCTTTTTCCACTTTTGCACGGTTGACTATTTGCAAAGCTCCTTTTGTCAATCATCAAAATCATCCTGTCACAAGGCATGTATTCACTGAGACTCCTTTTTGATGATGACAAACATCTCATGGAGGGTTTTTTAGTAAAAATATAATCATGATATAGCAATGAGATATAAGCAAGGTTTTTCAATAAAAGATATCAGAGTTTAAGCACGTATTTTAGAAAAACTCCCTCACAATATTAAAAAAGATATCGAGTTTAGGCGCATTTTGGCATTTTGGTGAAGAACTCCCTCACAATATGCATGGAATAAACCACTCCCCTGAATCATATAACTCTCCCCCTTTTGGCAACATCAAAAAGCGGAAAAGATAAAGGGAAAGGCATGTAAAATGTATGCATATACGTGTAACTAGATGGCGAAAAATAATAGAGTATCAAGGGTTCAATGAAGCATAATTGTTTGCAGTTAACATAACCTGCACAAACTTTTATTTTAGCGATTACAGGAAGGACGGTTGCATTTCTCCACTTTTAGTCTTGGTAACGGAACCTGCATAAAAATGTTAGCACACTCCAACGCCCAAGTTAGAATTTATTCAAAAAGAAAATGCAATCACAGGCAGTCACTCAATGCATGATTGATCTAAAATTCCTAACTTAGTTCTTATAAAAAAGAAGCTTTCTTTAGGCAAAGGTTTAGTAAAAATATCTGCAAGTTGTTTAGATGTTTCCACAAACTCAATCACACAATCTCCTTTTTGAACATGATCTCTAATAAAATGGTGCCTAATTTCTATGTGTTTGGTCAGGAGTGATAAACCGGTTTTTCGTGAGGTTTATGGCACTAGTATTGTCGCACTTAATTGGAGCAGTTTTAGATTAATCCCATAATCATTCAACTGTTGTTTCATCCAAATAATTTGTGCACAACAACCGCTCACAGAACGTATTCCGCTTCAGCAGTGGACAAAGCCACACTGGCTTGTTTCTTACTATGCCATGAGACCAAGGCATTCCCAAGTAAGTGACATGTCCCACTAGTGCTTTTTCGGTCCATTTTGCAACCCGCAAAATCAGAATCCGAGTACCCAATCAAAGTGCATTCGGCACCTTTGGGGTACCATAAACCCGTAGTTTGTGTGCCAGTGAGATATCTCATGATGCGTTTTACCGCTAAGAGATGTGATTCCTTAGGATTTGCTTGAAAACGTGCACACATACAAACACTAGACATAATATCCGGACGACTTGCAGTGAGATAGAGAAGAGATCCTATCATACATCGATACTTACTTACGACCGACTTACCACCTTCATCTTTGTCAAGATAGCATGAAGTGCTCATTGGAGTTGAGATTTCTTTTGCATCGGTCATTCCAAATTTCTTGAGTAAATCCTTGCAATATTTGGATTGATTGATGAATATTCCTTCCTTTGTTTGTTTGATTTGAAGTCCAAGGAAGTAATTTAGCTCTCCCATCATTGACATTTCAAATTCACTTTGCATGATATCGTAAAATTCCTTACACAAGGATTCATTAGTAGCACCAAATATTATATCATCGACATAAATTTGAACAAGTAAAATGTCATGCTTCTTATGTTTGATGAAAAGAGTAGTATCAACTTTTCCTCTTTCAAAACCTTTTTCAAGTAAGTATTTGCTCAACCTCTCGTACCAAGCTCTCGGAGCTTGTTTTAAACCATATAAAGCCTTTTTCAATTTGAAAACATGATTTGGAAATTCAAAATTTTCAAAATCGGGAGGTTGATCAACATATACTTCTTCTTGAATAAAACCATTAAGAAATGCACTTTTAACATCCATTTGAAAAAGTTTGAAATCCATGATACATGCAAATGCTAGAAGCATACGAATGGCTTCTAATCTAGCCACGGGTGCATAGGTTTCATCGAAATCTATGCCCTCTTGTTGGTTGTAGCCTTTTGCAACAAGTCTAGCTTTGTTTCTAACAATAATACCGTTTTCATCAAGCTTGTTGCGAAAGACCCATTTGGTCCCAATGACTATATGATCTTTAGGTTTAGGAACTAGTTCCCAAACATTGTTTCTTTCAAATTGATTTAATTCCTCTTGCATAGCAAGGGTCCAATGTTCATCAATAATGGCTTCATTGATGTCCTTTGGTTCAACTTGAGAAACAAAAGCCATGAAAAGACATGCATGATTAAGAGAGTTTCGAGTTGTTACCTGTAACACCTGAGGACGAGATCGACATCGTATTAGGACGACGTATCGAGACCTCGACCAAGACCTTGTGTCGAGATCCCGTGACTAGATCGTTGTAACACCTGAGGACGAGATCGACATCGTATTAGGACGACGTATCGAGACCTCGACCAAGACCTTGTGTCGAGATCCCGTGACTAGATCGTTTGCCGAGATCATTTGTCGAGCTGATGAGACCACGTGCACTAGCTGCTGAGCTGAGGAGGTCGCGTGTCGAGTTGATGAAGTCGCGTACCGAGCTGATGAGGACGCATGTCGAGCTGATTAGACCGCGTTCACGAACTCGTGTTAGAACCTTGTACGTTTGCACGAGCACCCTAGTCGACATCGTGTCGAGATGACACCTCGTATTCTTTCGAACGTTATTCAGCGCTATTATTATATTGTTTGTAATTATTACATTGTCGGCTTGCCGTTGTGACCAAGCGAGTAGAAGGTAATTATGAGAGAACGATTAAACGGGTAGATGATTGATGGGATTGGCATCTTATAGCTGGAGTTACGATTATGCCCTTCCAAATTGTATTCACGATCGCTTTTCCTCAAACACTCATTTCTTTTCTTCTTTCTTTCTTCTTCCTTCCTTCGCCTGTGTTTCGTTGTTTTCTTCAAAACTTCCATCGACGAAACCGTGAGTTCCATCGAGATTCTGCACAAGCTTTCTTCATCAACCTTGTTCATCATCATCTTCTCGACCTATATCTCGTCTGATCGACCATCACCGCTGAGGTATGAAGAACACATTTTTCTTTTTCTCTCGTACTCTTGTTTAGCGCTAATTCTTCTTCCATTTTTAACCAGTTTTATGCTTCCAAATCATGTCAAATTGATGGGTTTTCTTCTTCATAATATTACCTATCTTTCTAACCGATTAATTGGGCTTGTAAAACAAATTTCTTTCTCTGTTTTTCTGCAATCGGCAGTGCCCAGAAACCTCCATTTTTGGTTCGTTTCGATTTCTTGTTTTTCATTCGTTGCTTCTGGTTGATGTTGTTGTCGATCTATCTGCTGAAGCATCAGATAACCTTTTTCATGAACTTTGATCGAAATCCCTAACTTTGTGTTAGAGGAAAAATATATTCAGTTCTTGAGTATTATATTTTCTGGGTTGTGGTTAAGTTTGGGATGAGAGCTAGATGTATTAGAACCCATGGATCGATCTGAGTTATGTTTGTTTTAGGAAGTCTGATTCCCGAGATCGAGTGATTTCCGAATCGAGGTGTACGGGAAAGCGAATCCAAGGACGTGGAAGCAGCGGAATCCAGATCGAGAAGCATACGTGTCGAGGTCGATTGAGGACGGTACGGGTCGAAGTCGTTGTCGAGCTCGTTGAAGACACCAGTGTCGAGATCGAGTAAGAGAAGTCGTTGTCGAGCTCTTTGAAGACAAATTGTCGAGGTCGTTGTCGAGCAAAGATTAACTTGGAGTTCGGTAAGTGGCAACTCCTAGAAATCTCTAAGGCTTTATTTTATAAGTCCTTAAGTAAGCGGCGCTTCACATTAATACTTTAGTAGTATGCTAGCGTAAGGGCATTTCATATTCTACGTGGTTATGTTATTGTGTATGGATTTCCGATTTGTGTCGAGCTTGAAATGTTGTGATATGATTGAGTTGTTGCATGTATTTAATATGTGATTGAATATATGTCGTGAATTGTGTATTGCATGTTGAATTGGCGTTTCTTCATGTCGAGCTTGCTCTTTTATTTGACATGCGGTTGAATATCTTGTGTTTAACTCTTTGAATATCGATGCGCTTAATTGTTCATCGAGTGAGCGAGCTAGGTGAGTCGTATGACGTTTTGAGCCGTGACCGGATAGCGAGGGTGCTAGGTCCCCTTTTGTTTACGGAGATTGACTAGACGTCGCCACGCTATGGGACTGAGTTGATCGTCCTAGGGAGAGCGAGGATCCCAAGGCTTCGACTGGACTTTCCGACATACGGTACGGCGTGTGCATTCCGGAAAAATTGTCGAGTCGAGAGAAAATGGATTTGCGAGTTGTGTCGAGTTTAGAGTGAGATGGTCGAGTCACGTGTGGTGATTGAGATATATTATCGCTTTGTTTGCTTATATCTTTTATGTCGAGCTTATCTTGAATTGTCGAAGTTGACCCTTTCCGTGGTGCCTTCAATCCATGACGGTTACCCAGGCGATGTCGAGCGCGCAGGGAACTCGGCGAAGATGATGCCGAGGAGGAGCTCGACGAGGACCCGTGACGACTGTACTTGTCGTGGATTGATTGTTTGTTCGACGTATTTCTTTTGATAGTACCTTGTTTTCTTTTGGAGTAGTATGTCGTGACCAGTTGGGCGATGTTGTTTTGTTGTTTCAGGTAGGCGGTGGTCTTACTTTTGGAGCGACCCACTGCGTGGGAGTCTGGGGAAAGTACCCCAGTATGATTGCTCTTTTGAAGTCGACATACCTTAGGTGTATTTTCTTTAGACTTTGCTACCCAGTATTTGGTATACATTATTATTTAGAGTGATATATATATGTATGTTATGCATGTATGTTTTATTAGAATTTAAGTCTTGTGTCTTAGTTGCACCATGTTTCGAAAATTTGTAATTACTCGATGTGCACAAGTTGGTTTTATAAAAAAAATATATATCGTATTTTTAAAAGGCACAAGAGTTTTGTTTTTAAAAGACATCTCATATAGGTTTATGTTTGAGCTTGGTGTGTTGAGCTCGGTAACTCGAGCTCGGTATATTGAGCTCGGTAGCGGTCCGGAAACGGGTCGTTACATTGTTGGTATCAGAGCAGTTCGGTTCTGACCGAGCTGTGCATAGGAATTTGGACTGGTCACTGTGTCGGGTTATGTGTGTTGGGTACCTAGTTGTATTATGTTGATTGCTGTTTGATTAAGTGAAGCACTTATTGCTTGAAAAATTGTTTGAACTGTTTCTTGATTGAAGCAGTGTGTTTTAACACATCCTTGTTGTGAGATTCTGACAGGGTTTTGAACTTTGTGGAATCTAATGCCACCTCGTAGGAATACGACAGCTGTAACCGAGAACGTCGACATGGAACGAGCTATTCAAGCTATGACCGAGATGGCGGCAGCCATGGCTCAACAATCAGCTGCTGCAACTCAACAGGCTAACGCGATGGCTCAACAGATCGCAAATGCTAACTCGAGAACTTGCAAAGAACAAAGAACGAGCGTAACTAAATGTCAAGAGAGGATCGCATTTCAGAAGCATGATCCAATCGGGTTCTACGGTGAGCCAAATCCGGATAAAGTCGATCTTTGGATGCAAGAGATCGAGAAGATCTTTGAGGCACTTCATTGCGGGACAACGTGAAGGTCGACTATGCCACCTACTTCATCGCTAGGAGACGCAGAGTATTGGTGGAGAGGAGTTGAAGCAAACGTTTATAGCGTAACATCGCGAGATGACCTGGGAGCTTTTTCGTGAAAGGTTCTTGGACAAGTACTTCCCGGATCTGCACGAGCGAGAAGGAGCAAGAATTTCTTCAATTGCGTAGAAGGCAACTCGACAGTTGTCCGAGTATGCGCCAAGTTCAGTCGTTGGCGAGGTATTTCATCCATTTCGTGATCGAGTTGACCAGAGATGGTTGAGTGAGAGATTCCAGCGGGGATTGAGATTCGACATTGAAGTCGATGGTGTCATTGAGGATCGAAATCTCCAAGAGCTTATTGATCATGTCGAGGTAGAAGGAGTAAGGAGCCACAAGAAGAAGACCGCTGTGGGTGGACCAGTGAGACCCAGAGTGCGGGCGTAGATTCGCACGTAAAGGAAAACAACCGCGAAGAGGCCTTACGACCCGACCTCGGGGAACAACAACGAGGGGACGATGATCGTCCGATGACCCAAGTACCGAGGAGTGGAGGTCGGACAGGTGTCGAGGTGACTTGCTATCGATGTGGAAAGCGGGACATTACGCGAGTACTGTACTCGGAAGGAGGAGGTGTGTTTCAACCGCAAGAAGCCAGGGCATTTTGCCAAGGATTGTCCTACACCTAAAGCTGAACCGACTATGCTTGCGTGCAAAGGCCAAAGGAAAGCGTCAAGTGGCTAAAGGCGTAGTTTTCTGCATGAGTGGCGAGGAAGCGAACGAGTGATGATCTCATCCAAGGTGAATGTGAGATCGAGGGTAAATCCTTATCCGTTCTTTTTGATTCGTGCAACCCATTCCTTTATTTCTTACGATTGTGTGAACCATTTGAACTTAGGATTTGCTTTACCGTTTAAATTAGTAGTTACAACCCCAAATGCTAAAACCTTAGTCACAAACACTGCATGTCTTAATTGTGTAGTGATTATTGAGTAGAAAGTTTGTGGTCAATTTGGTTTGTTTGCCTCTTAAGGGCTTAGATGTCATCCTCGGGATGGATTGGTTGTCACACCACCATGTCCTTTTAATTTGTGCCCGTAAAGCGTAATTTTTCCGGACCTTGAGTCTCCAATTATCTTCTACGACGAGCGTATTGGAGTTTCTTTGAAAAGAAGGAACTAGGGAATACATGTATCTGGCTAGTTAGGAAGTTTTCCAGCAGATCGGCGTGAAGAATGTTCCGGTGGTGTGTGACTTTGAGGACGTTTTCGAAGGCGTGCCAGGGTTACCACCAGTCACGAGAGGTCGAGTTCTCCATCGACACGATTCGAGAGCAGACCGATTTCAAAGCGCCATACCAGGATGTCTCTGCCGAGATGAAAGAAGCGAAGTCCCGGATCGAACACTTGGAGTCGAAGCAATTCATACGACCGAGCGTGTCACAGTGGGGAGCTCCGGTGTTGTTGGTTAAGAAGAAGGATGGGCGATCAAGGTGTGCGTGGCCTCCCGCGAACTCACCAAGGTTCCCGTGAAGAACCGTTATCCGTTACCACGTATTGACGACTTGATGGATCAACTTCGTGGAGCGGCGATCTTTTCAAGATAGACTTGAAGTCGGGCTACCATCGTGATTCGGCGTGAAGGAGGAAGATGTCGCCAAACAGCTTTCAGGACTAGATACGGTCACTACGAGTACTTGGTGATGCCGTTTGGAGTGACGAATCGCGCACGGTGTGTTTATGGACTACATGAACAGAATTTTCCATTCGTTTTTGGATCAGTTCGTTGTAGTGTTCATCGACGACATATTGATTTACTCGAGGAACCGAGAAGAGCACGCAGAACACCTATGTCGAGTACTACAGATATTACGAGATAAGCAACTCTATGCCAACCTGTCGAAGTGTGAATTTTGGCTTGAAGAGGTGAATTTTCTTGGTCACGTGATTTCCAAAGAAGGGATAGCTGTGGATCCAACTAAGATTGAGGCGGTGATAGCGTGGGAACAGTAGAAGGCGGTTCTGAGATCGGGAGTTTTGTCGGCTTAGCCAGGCTATAGAAGATTCATTGAAGGTTTCTCGAAGATTGTTGCGCCTCTTTACATTGACGAGGAAAGATCAACCTTTGCTTGGACCGAGGAGTGCGAAGCCAGTTTTCAACGATCAAGGAGCTTTTGATGGCCGGCGCTTTGGCTGATTTTGCCTCAACCCGAAGAGCCTTTCGAGGTGTATTGTGATGCGTCACACCAGGGATTGGGATGCGTCTTGATGCAACATCGGAAGGTGGTCGCGTATGCTTCAAGACAACTTAAGATTCACGAGAGGAACTACCCTACTCACGACTTGAGCCGGGCGCAGTAGTTTTTGCAATCAAGATATGGAGGCACTACCTTTATGGGAGCACTCTTCTTTGTTTCGGCGATCACAAGAGCTTGAAGTACTGTTCGACCAGAAAGAGCTCAACATGCGTCGGCGTAGATGGGCGAAATTTCTCAGGACTACGACTTTACGTTGGAATACCATCCCGTAAGGCTAACGAGTAGCAGATGCGTTGAGCGGGAAGAGCGTTTTAACCTCGGTAATGATGATCAAGGAGTTGGAGATGCTCGAAGTTCCGAGACTTGAAGTTAGTGTCGAAGTTTCAAGGGAAAGTCGAGATTTGGTATGCTTACCATCTCTAACAGATTGTTGGGCGAGATCCGAGACCAGCAAGTTCATGACGAGCTTATGCAAGAGAAGATTCAGTTGATAAGCGCAAGGAAGGCGGCGAATTTCAGGTCGGAGCGGACGACATCTTGAGATGCAATGGCCGAGTGTGCGTACCTAACGATCCGAGCCGAGGAAGTTGATTCTCGGCGAAGCGCATAAGAGCAACTTTAGTATTCATCCCTGAGTTACGAAGATGTATCAAGACTTGAAGAAGCATTTTGGTGGTCGGAATGAAGAAACTAGTGGCCGAGCACGTAGCTTCATGTTTAACGTGTCGAAGCGAAGGTGGAGCACCAACGACCTGCAGGAATGCTCTGATAAACGGCGTGCGGTATGGAAATGGGACGATATTTCCATGGATTTCGTTGTAGGTTTGCCGAAGACGCAGAAGAAGAATGATTCGATTTGGGTGATCGTCGACCGATTGACCAAATCGCTCATTTCTTACCGGTGGTCGACATACAACGTGGAAAAGTCGACCGAGATCTACATCGCGGAGATAGTACGACTACATGGAATACCCTCTTCGGTCGTGTCGGACCGAGATCCGAAGTTCATGTCTCATTTTTGGAGGGAATTGCAAGGAGCGATGGGAGCCGAGCTCAGACTTAGCTCGGCATATCATCCACAGCATCGGGGCCCGATCGAGAGAACGATCCAATCACTTGAAGATTTGTTGCGAGCTTATGCGTTAGATCACCGAGGAAGTTGGGACGACGTCTTACCATTGGTGGAGTTCACCTACAATAACGCTTTCCATGCAGTATTGGGATGGCACCTTTTGAAGCGGCTGTATGGGCGGAAATGTCGACGCCTCTTTGTTGGTACCAGGGCGGCGAGCGAATCGTAGAGGACCAGATATGATCCAGCAGACTCACCGAGAAGATCCGTTTGATCGAGAGATCGGATGCGAACATCTCAAAGTCGGCGTAAGAGTTATGCGGACCAACGACGTCGACCACTCGAGTTCGAGGAAGGAGAACATGTATTTCTTAGAGTCAACCCCACTACTGGAGTTGGTCGAGCGATCAAATCCAAGAAACTTACCCCTAAATTCATTGGACCTTACCAGATTCTTCGTCGTATTGGTCCAGTGGCATATCAGATTGCCTTGCCACCATTCTTGTCGAACATCCACGACGTCTTCCACGTCTCACAATTACGGAAGTATGTTTCCGACCCTTCTCATGTCATCGAACCGGATGTGATTCAACTGAAGGACGACCTATCTTTTGAAGCGTCACCAGCAAGAATCGTTGATCGGAAAGCCAAACAGTTGCGGAACAAAGAGATCCAACTTGTCAAAGTTGTGTGGGATCAGAAGACGGGAGATGCGACTTGGGAGCTGGAGGAGAAGATGAAGATTCAGTACCCTGAACTTTTCTGAGGTAAGAATCTTATTTGCAATTTCGAGGACGAAATTTTTTTTAGAGGGAGAGATTGTAACACCTGAGGACGAGATCGACATCGTATTAGGACGACGTATCGAGACCTCGACCAAGACCTTGTGTCGAGATCCCGTGACTAGATCGTTTGCCGAGATCATTTGTCGAGCTGATGAGACCACGTGCACTAGCTGCTGAGCTGAGGAGGTCGCGTGTCGAGTTGATGAAGTCGCGTACCGAGCTGATGAGGACGCATGTCGAGCTGAGGAGACCGCGTTCACGAACTCGTGTTAGAACCTTGTACGTTTGCACGAGCACCCTAGTCGACATCGTGTCGAGATGATACCTCGTATTCTTTCGAACGTTATTCAGCGCTATTATTATATTGTTTGTAATTATTACATTGTCGGCTTGCCGTTGACCGACAGAGTAGAAGGTAATTATGAGAGGAACGATTAAACGGGTAGATGATTGATGGGATTGGCATCTTATAGCTGGAGTTACGATTATGCCCTTCCAGCTGTATTCACGATCGGTTTTCCCTCAAACACTCATTTCTTTTTCTTCTTTCTTTCTTCTTCCTTCCTTCTGCTCTGTGTTTCGTTGTTTTCTTCAAAAACTTCCATCGACGAAACCGTGAGTTCCATCGAGATTCTGCACAAGCTTTCTTCATCAACCTTGTTCATCATCATCTTCTCGACCTATATCTCGTCTGATCGACCATCACCGTTGAGGTATGAAGAACATATTTTTCTTTTTCTCTGTGCTACTGTTTAGCGCTAATTCTTCTTCCATTTTTAACCAGTTTTATGCTTCCAAATCATGTCAAATTGATGGGTTTTCTTCTTCATAATATTACCTGTCTTTCTAACCGATTAATTGGGCTTGTAAAACAAATTTCTTTCTCTGTTTTTAAGATCGGCGGTGCCAGAAATCTCCATTTTTGGTTCGTTTCGATTTCTTGTTTTTCATTCGTTGCTTCTGGTTGATGTTGTTGTCGATCTATCTGTTGAAGCATCAGATAACCTTTTTCATGAACTTTGATCGAAATCCCTAACTTTGTGTTAGAGGAAAAATATATTCAGTTCTTGAGTATTATATTTTCTGGGTTGTGGTTAAGTTTGGGATGAGAGCTAGATGTATTAGAACCCATGGATCGATCTGAGTTATGTTTGTTTTAGGAAGTCTGATTCCCGAGATCGAGTGATTTCCGAATCGAGGTGTACGGGAAAGCGAATCCAAGGACGTGGAAGCAGCGGAATCCAGATCGAGAAGCATACGTGTCGAGGTCGATTGAGGACGGTACGTGTCGAAGTTGTTGTCGAGCTCGTTGAAGACAGCCGTGTCGAGATCGAGTAAGAGAAGTCGTTGTCGAGCTCTTTGAAGACAGCTGTGTCGAGGTCGTTGTCGAGCAGCATTAACTTGGAGTTCGGTAAGGGCAACTCCTAGAAATCTCTAAGGCTTTATTTTATAAGTCCTTAAGTAAGGGCGCTTCACATTAATACTTTCGTAGTATGCTAGCGTAAGGGCATTTCATATTCTACGTGGTTATGTTATTATGTATGGATTTCCTGATTTGTGTCGAGCTTGAAATGTTGTGATATGATTGAGTTGTTGCATGTATTTAATATGTGATTGAATATATGTCGTGAATTGTGTATTGCATGTTGAATTGCGTTTCTTCATGTCGAGCTTGCTCTTTTATTTGACATGCGGTTGAATATCTTGTGTTTAACTCTTTGAATATCGTATGCGGCGAATTGTTCATCGAGTGAGCGAGCTAGGTGAGGTGTATGGCGTTTTGAGCCGTGGACCGGATAATCGAGGGTGCTAGGTCCCTTTTTGTTTACGGGATATTGACTAGACGTCGCCACGCTATGGGACTGAGTTGACCGGCCCTAGGGAGAGCGAGGATCCCAAGGCTTGGCTGGACTTTCCGACATACTGCACGGCGTGTGCATTCCGGAAAAATTGTCGAGTCGAGAGAAAATGGATTTTCGAGTTGTGTCGAGTTTAGAGTGAGATGGTCGAGTCACGTGTGGTGATTGAGATATATTATTGCTGTTTGCTTATATCTTTTATGTCGAGCTTATCTTGAATTGTCGAGAAGTTGACCACTTTCCGTGGTGCCTTCAATCCATGGCGGTTACCCAGGCGATGTCGAGCGCGAGGAACTCGGCGATAGATGATGCCGAGGAGGAGCTCGACGAGGACCCGCGTGACGACCTGTACTTGTCGTGATTGATTGTTTGTTCGACGTATTTCTTTTGATGACTGTACCTTGTTTTCTTTTGGAGTAGTATGTCGTGACCAGTTTGGGCAGTGTTGTTTGTTGTTTCAGGTAGACTGGTGGTCTTACTTTTGAGCTTGACCCCTGCGTGGGAGTCTGGAAGTACCCCAGGGTATGATTGCTCTTTTGAAGTCGACATACCTTAGGTGTATTTTCTTTAGACTTTGCTACCCAGTATTTTGTATACATTATTATTTCGAGTGATATATATATATGTATGTTATGCATGTATGTTTTATTAGAATTTAAGTCTTGTGTCTTAGTTGCACCATGTTTCGAAAAGCTGTAATTACTCTGATGTGCACAAGTTGGTTTTATAAAAAAAATATATATCGTATTTTTAAAAGGCACAAGAGTTTTGTTTTTAAAAGACATCTCATATAGGTTTATGTTTGAGCTTGGTGTGTTGAGCTCGGTAACTCGAGCTCGGTATATTGAGCTCGGTAGCGGTCCGGAAACGGGTCGTTACATTACCCCTTTAGAGATATCGCCAATTATATTGTCAAGTGGATGATGTTTTGAGACTCTCCATTCTTTTGGTAAATTTGAATGAGGGGATTCCTTAGAAGATTGTGGCAAAGGATTTTCATCTTCATCTTTGGACTCGTTTGAATCTTCTAAGTGACTATTTCCCAATATTTCTGCAAGATCATCAACACTATCTTCTACCAAAGATTTTGGGTTAGACTCATCAAAGGTAACATGCACAGATTCTTCAATTGTCAAAGTTCTCTTATTATAAATTCGAAAAGCTTTACTAGAAATAGAATATCCAAGAAATATACCTTCATCCGCTTTGGCATCAAATTTTCCAAGGTTATTCTTACCATTGTTTAGGACAAAACACTTGCATCCGAAAACGTGAAGGTGGGAAATGTTGGGCTTCCTTCCTTTGTAGAGTTCATACGGTGTTTGCTTAAGGATCGGCCTTATAAGAACTCGATTCATCACATAGCAAGCGGTGCTCACTGGCGTCGCCCAAAAGTACTTAGGAAGGTTAGTCTCATTGAGCATCGTCCTCGCTTAGCTCTTCAAGAGACCAATTTTTCCTTTCAACCACTCCATTTTGTTGCGGTGTCCTTGGAGCGAGAAAAGTTGTGATCAATGCCATTTTACGTGCAAAATGCTTCAAATGCTTCATTCTCAAATTCTCCACCATGATCACTTGAATGGAAGCAATGTTAAGTCCCTTCTCATTTTGTATAACCTTTGCAAGTTTTGAAAAGCATTAAAAGCATCATTTTTGTGAGAAATAAATAAAGTCCATGTATAGCGAGAATAGTCGTCCACAATAACAAGAGCATAGTAATTGCCACCAAAGCTTTTAGTTCTAGAAGGGCCAAATAAATCCATATGTAAAAGGTGGAAAGGCCGGGTTGGAGAAACAATATTTTTAGATTTGAAAGATGCCTTTACTTGTTTTCCTTTTTGACATGCATCACAAAGTTTATCTTTTTCAAAACGAAGCTTTGGTAAGCCAATTACTAAGTCCTTTCGAACTAACTTATTAAGATGATCCATGTGAATATGAGCCATTCTCCTATGCCATAGCCAAGATTCATCCTCTTTACTAATAAGACAACATGCATCATTTGAAGGTATTTTATCTAAATCAAGCATATAGATATTTCCAATTCTAGGTCCAATTACAATAACATTTTCATTTATAGAATCCATGACCATGCATTTTGAAGAATCGAAAACCACTTTGTTTCCTTTATCACAAAGTTGACTAATGCTTAGTAAATTATGCTTCAAACCATCCACATACAAAACATTTTCAATAGTGGGATTAGGACTCTTACCAATAGAACCAATCCCAAGAATTTTACCTTTGTTGTTGTCACCATACCGGACATAACCACTATTCTTAGGTACCAATGAGGAGACCTTGCTTTTGTCTCCTGTCATGTGCTTTGAACAGCCGCTATCAAGATACCAATTTAAGTCCTTGGCTTTCAAGCACACCTACAACAACAAATCATATTTTAACCTTTGGTACCCAAACTGTAACACCTGAGGACGAGATCGACATCGTATTAGGATGACGTATCGAGACCTCGACCAAGACCTTGTGTCGAGATCCCGTGCCAAGATCGTTCTGAGGTCATTTGCCGAACCGAGGAGACCACGTGCACTAGCCGAAATGAGGAGGTCGCGCGGTCGAGTTGATGAAGTCGCGTGCATCGAGTGATGAGGACGCATGTCGAGCTGAGGAGGCCGCGTTCACGAACTCGTGTTAGAACCTTGTGCGTTTGCACGAGCACCCTTGTCGACATCGTGTCGAGATGACACCTCGTATTCTTTGAACGTTATTCGCGCTATTATTATATTGTTTGTAATAATTATATTGTCGGCTTGACCGTTCTCGCCGCGATGTCTAGACCGTTGACCGACAGAGTAGAAGGTAATTATGAGAGGAACGATTAAGCGGGTAGATGATTGATGGGATTGGCATCTTATAGCTGGAGTTACGATTATACCCCTTCTCACCGGTGTATACCACGCACTCGATTCCCTCAAACACTCATTTCTTTTTCTTCTTTCTTTCTTCTTCCTTCATACGCTCACGAAGTTTCGTTGTTTTCTCCAAGAACTTCCATCGCTAAACCGTGAGTTCCATCGAGATTCTGCACAAGCTTTCTTCATCAATCTTGTTCATCATCATCTTCTCGACCCATATCTACTTCGCTCGATCACCGTTGAGGTATGAAGAACAGATTTTTCTTTTCATCCGTACTCTTTGTTTAGCGCTATTTCTTCTTCCATTTTTAGCCAGTTTTATGCTTCCAAATCATGTCAAATTGATGAGTTTTCTTCTTCACAATATTACCTATCTTTCTAACCGATTAATTGGGCTTGTAAAACAAATTTCTTCCTCTGTTTTTCTGCAATCGGCAGTGCCCAGAAACTCTTCATTTTTGGTTTATTTCGATTTCTTGTTTTCGTTTATTGCTTCTGGTTGTTGTTGTTGTCGATCTATCTGTTGAAGCATCAGATAACTTTTTCATGAACTTTTGATCGAAATCCCTAACTTTGTGTTAGAGGAAAAATATATTTCAGTTCTTGAGTTTTATATTTTCTGGGTTGTGGTTAAGTTTGGGATGAGAGCTAGATGTATTATAACCCATAGATCGAACTGAGTTGTGTTTGGTTTAGGAAGTCTGATTCAGAGATCGAGTGATTTCGAATCAAGGTGTCTGCGGAGAGCGAATCAGGGCGTGGAAGCGGAATCGGATCGAGAAGCTATGCGTGTCGAGGTCGACTGAGAAGGATACGTGTCGAGGTCGATTGAGGACGGTACGTGTCGAAGTCGTTGTCGAGCTCATTTGAAGACAGCTGTGTCGAGGTCGTTGTCGAGCAGCATTTACTTGGAGTTCGGTAAGGGCGCTTCACATTAATACTTTCGTAGTATGCTAGCGTAAGGGCAAC
This sequence comes from Calophaca sinica, assembly GCA_037113605.1. Taxonomy (NCBI): domain Eukaryota; kingdom Viridiplantae; phylum Streptophyta; class Magnoliopsida; order Fabales; family Fabaceae; genus Calophaca; species Calophaca sinica. The sequence goes on along the minus strand of CM073736.1, from coordinate 127,076,001 downwards.
TCTTAGACATTATTAAGACTTTATTTTTATTGTTATATTTATGTATGGACTCCTTGATTGGTGTCGAGATTGGAATGTTGTGATATGATTGGGTTTTTGCATGTATTTGATATGTGATTGAATATATGTTGTGAATGGTGTATTGCTGTCGAAGTGCGTTTCTTCATGCAGAATGTTTTATTGCTTAAATGTCGAATTGCGTTTCTTCATGTTAAGCATGCTCTCTTTATTTGATATGTGATCAAGTAAGTTGTGTTACTCTTTGACATGCGGCGAGCTAATCATCGAAAGTGAGAGAGCTAGGAAGTCGTATGGCGTTTTGAGCCGGACCCGGATAATCGAGGGTGCTAGGTCCCTTTTTGTTTATGGTGGATTGGCTAGGCGTTGTAGCATTATCGGTTTGGGGATGGACCTGCCGATTAATGTATGGAATTCGGTTTGGGGATGGACTGCCGTTTACCTATTACGTCGGTTTGGGGATGGACTCGCCGACGATATTAGAATAAGAGTCGAGTCGAGTCTAGAGTGAGATGGTCGAGTCACGTGTGGTGATTGAGATATATTATTCTTTGTTTGCTTATATCCTTTATGTCGAGCTTATCTTGAATTGTTGAGAAGTTGACCCTTTCCGTGGTGCCTTCAATCCATGACGGTTACCCGAGCGATGTCGAGCGCGAGGAACTCGGCGATAGATGATGCCGGAGGATCTCGACGAGGACCCGAAAGTGACGACCTCTATCTGTCGTGGATTGTTTGTTTGTTGGATGTTTGTTTTTCCGAGGGTGTGCCGTTTTCTTTTGTGTTCGAGGTCGTGACCAGTTTAGGCGGTGTGTTTTGTTGTTTGAGGTGTATCGGTGGTCTTACTTTTGGAGCGACCCTGCGTGGGAGTCTGCTAGGAAGTACCCAGTGGTATGATTGCTCTTTTGAAGTCGTCGTACCTTAGGTGTATTTTCTTTGCACATTTGCTACTCTGTATTTTGTATACATTATTATTTCGAGTGATATATATATGTATGTTATGCATGTATGTTTTATTAGAATTTAAGTCTTGTGTCTTAGTTGCACCATGTTTCGAAAAGCTGTAATTACTCTGATGTGCACGAGTTGGTTTTATAAAAAAAAAATATATCGTATTTTTAAAAGGCACAAGAGTTTTGTTTTTAAAACACATCTCATATAGGTTTATGTTGAGCTTGGTGTGTTGAGCTCGGTAACTCGAGCTCGGTATATTGAGCTCGGTAGCGATCCGGAAACGGGTCGTTACACAAACCATCTTGGGTCCATATGAGTTAGTCTTGGGCAAGGTACCCTTTGGAATCCATATCTTTTTGCCAACCACATTCTTGTTCTTTCTAATATGGCAAATGGAGGCAGTGTGACCATTTCTACCACAGTGAAAGCATTTAATGAAAGGACTACTTGAGGGTTTGTTGTGATTGAAGAGTTTAAAAGATTTTTCATGAATTTTTGGATGATAACCTAAACCAGCTTTTCTAAAAGTACCTTTTTGGTTTCCTAAAATAATGTTTAGATTATCTCTTCCCATTGTAAATTTTGCAAGAGTGTTATTTAAATCCTCAACCTTATTTTTCAAAACACTACACTCATTGCATTTTAAAACTTCATCTTTTTTATTTTCACAAGATATGGGAGGAGAAGTTTCAATCACAGCAACTTGTTTTTCTTTAAGAATCACTATCTCTTTGTTTAAAATTTCAATTTTTGATTCAAGAGAAGAGATGGTTTTCTTAGAAGAAAGAACAATTTTTCCAAGTTTAATCGTTTCATTATTGAATTCTTCACAAGCAGCAAGTAATTCATCATAAGTTAAAGAAGAGTCAGGATCATAAAAATTTACCTCATCTTCATCATGATTTGCCATTAGACTAAGGTGAGCCTCTTCATTTTCAGATTCATTAGAAGAATCCATATCATTATCATCCTAGGCAATGTAAGCTCTTCTTCCCTTCGAATCCTTTGGTGGTTTCTTTTCATTTTCTCATTCCTCGTTTGGTTTTGAGGACAATCGGGTTTTATGTGACCTTTCTTTCCACACTTGTAGCAGGTAGGATTAAAAGAAGTTGTTTCATCACTTTTCTTTTGAGAGCTTGGGAACTTACCTTTGTTTCTGAGTCTCATGAACCTTTTGAATTTGCGAACCATTAGACTCATGTTTTCCTCATTATTTTCATCTTCAAGGAAATCACATTCGTCATCGTCAGTTTCCTCAATGCTTGCTTTGAGGGCGAGCCCTTTCTTTTTCTTATCAGCTTCTTCGCTTTCCATGAGACGATTTAGTTCAATTTCATGTTCCTGCAATTTTCCAAACAAAGTAGCCAAGGTCATAGAAGATAAGTCTCTAGATTCAGCTATAGCAGTGACCTTGGGTTGCTAATTCCTGTTTAGACATCTAAGAACTTTGTTAATCAAATCTTCATTACTGAAGACTTTCCCAAGAGCTCTGAGATGGTTTATTATATGGATGAACCTTTTTTGCATATCTTGTATGTTTTCACTTGGTTTCATCCTAAATAACTCATACTCATGGGTTAATGTGTTCATTCGAGCCCTCTTGACCTCGGTAGTACCTTCATGGGTCAATAGAAGGGTGTCCCACATTTCTTTAGCTTGATCTTGCAATTTGAGACCCTATAGAACTCATCGTAGCTTAAAGCGTAAGTGATGATGTTCTTAGCCTTCAAATTGTATTGGACCTTTTCTTATCATCTTCGGTCCAAAGTGATCTTGGTTTGTCTACCCTTGCATCATTAATTGATTGAGTGGGGACAAATGGACCATTTTCCACAAAGATCCCAAATATCAAGATCAACACCTCAAGAAAGATTTGCATTCTATCCTTCCAATAACCATACCCCTCACCATTGAAAAATGGGGGTCTATTCATGGAAGTTCCCTCGTAATTGTTTGAAGTCATTCTCTTGAGACGGTTAAGTCCTTTATACAAGAGTCTAGCTCTGATGCCACTTGTTGACAAGTGACTCCAAACACAAGAGGGGGGTGAATTGTGTGTGAACGGTGCTTTCAAAAACTTTTGGAGAAATAAGTGCTAATTATGAGTTGCGGAAATATTAATGTGAAATAGATAAATCACTTGAAGAATAAATTGCAAACGAGTTAAAAATAAAGTAAATAGTAAGATATAAATAACAATAAAATAAAGTACGTAAATTTAATTGGTGAAAAGTAGAGAGAAAAGGAGTAACAAAGCACACAACAAGTTGTCCAGCTACGCCCAGCTAACACCCCTGTGGCCTACGTCCTGTCCCCAAAGCAAATCACTATGGGATTTTCACTAAGACACTAGCTTTTAAATCAGGTTGACTAGAAACCTTTACAACTCTAAACAGAGCAATACGTTCAAGAGATATCACCTCTCTATGAACACCTTGGGATTCCTACCCAAAAATAAATGATTTTCACAAATAAAATGAGACGAGAAAGATACACTCAATAGTGCAGATATAACAAATTGAAGCTCAAATAATACAACTCAAATTATGTAGAATAAAAAAACTCTCAGAAAATTGTGCTCAAATAAGTGTGAGTGATGAAAAATATTTGAGAGTTTTTGGCAGAAAAATTAAGCACTTCGTTGTTATATCTTTACAAAGCTCACAAGTTGTGTTTATATAGGCAATGTAGGAGCGTCGAAATGACCAGTTCTTTGGATTTGTCCGTTGCAAAGATGCGGGCTATGCGTTTTGATTTGTCCGTTGGAATTTGTCCGTTGCGTTGAACATTAAAGAATTGAAAAACACTGAGCGGCTCGGCATCACGACCTCACGAAGAGCGGCTCGGTGGCGACCTGCTGACAAACGGCTTCGGCGGGCGACCTCGCCACACTGGCTCGACCAGGCGACCTCGACACAGCTCGGCATATGACCTCTGACCAGCTCGGCAAAGACCTCGGCACACGACCTCGAAACACAGCTCGGCATACGACCTCCTCATCAGCTCGGTTCTCATAGCTCGGTACACGACCTCATTAGCTCGACCACGAGACTTCCTCCTCGATTCGACATACGACTTCCTCGAGCTCAACATCCGACTTCCTCCTCATTTCGACATCCGATTTCCTCATTTCGACATGCGACTTCCTCCTCGATTCGACATACGACTTCCTCAGATCTCGACACGCGACTTCCTCCTCATTTCGACATCCGACTTCCTCATTTCGACATCCGAGACGAGATATGCATGTCAAAATATTTTGTGCGTGTGTGATTTAATTTTAATTGAGAGCTTTTTATTACTACTTACAAATTGTCTTAATAAAGATAAATAAATACCCAGAACCCAAAGACCTGAGAAACAATCATTCTTGATACGCGTCTTGGTATTCTTTTCCACTTTTTGCATGGTTGACTATTTGCAAAGCTCCCTTTTGTCAATCATCAAAATCATCCTGTCAAGGCATGTATTCACAAGTGGCTCAAGAATGGAATCCAATAAAATCTCACTTCTGCCCATGCTAATCTTCCTTGGGCATTCTATTTCCCCTTGCGTGCTGGACACTCTTGTCCGAAACAAAGAAGCCCTGGACCCAAACAAAAAAAAAGGCTTTGTTGGCAATCCTTATTATATAAATAAATGAAAGTCTTCAATTTAGACTTTTCATTTATTTATAATAAGCAAAGCAGGACTTATTCTTTCTTATCTAGTTACGGTGATAGGAAAGCTCTTGTACTCTATAAAGCAAAGCTAGTCTCATAAGACTAGCTAAAAGAGTCTATTCCATATGCCAAAGCTTGGAGTGGGAGTTCGATCCTGGAAACTTTCTTTACTTCACAAGAGTCCCCTGGATCGTGAGAACGGCTTGACACGGCCAAAGAAAAGAGGATAGTTCGATCCCAGATTGAACCGAAGCCTACTTCCTTTTTCTCGGGATCTTTCTCTTTCTTTGGGAAAGGGAACGGCACCCTACTATGAATAACAGCAGTTCCAAGCCTGGGCATCATATCATCACTTTTATATAAGCTATTTATTTATTAATTAGTCATAACACCACAATCCAACAAACCTTCCCCACTAGACTGGAGTAGCGAGAAGAGAAGCCTACCTAGGGCAGAAAAAGCACAAAGTCAAAGACGGAAGAAAGAGGCCGAGGAAGAACTCGAGATCATGGAGTAGGAATAACATTCTCATTCATCAAGAACTTTTCTTCCATCTTGCCCTATGGGAAAGAAAGACTGTAGGATCAGAGCCATCTTCGGGTAGGGTTAACAACCACGTAAAGAAAGGAAAGGGATGAGATAGACGAGCTAAGTCGGCAGAGTTGAATTCAACCTTCATCCTCGGGATAGGGCTATGAAAGAACTCGTTCCAGCTTCACTTCAAGCACGGAACTTCAAGTCCATGGTTGAAGGAGCTGCCCTAGGCATTTAAGGTCATCGATCGGTCAGCGGCGGAGAAGGAGTAGCGACGGTAGCCCTCCGATAGCACCGGTTCCGGCCGAGGAGTTGAAAAAGCCTGTCTTTTATTCAAGCGACTATAGCTATAGCTCGACCACTCAATTACTTGTGAAATCGAGCGGTGGAGAAGCTCGAGCTTTTATACTAGATTGAGAGGGATCGCCTGAGATCATGTCGTAGGGATCGAGATCCCGACCGAGGTTAGTCAATCGATGGCGGCTCAACCATAATCGAGGAACGAGCCACTATCGATTAGACAAGAACTTGTTTGGGCTTTCACTTAGCGTGGAAGAAAGGGCAACGAGTTCTCCGCTACCCAACTTTGTGACATAGCGATAGCGGATAAAGGAAGTATAAGAGTTCCACCGCTTGCCTTAATTTAATATAATAAGCCTGAGGGGACAAGAGAAGAGCAATAAAAGGCCCAGCCTTGATTGTTGTAGCTTCAAGCCACTCCAGAGAGAAAGCCCTTGTTCAAGCTTAGAGCAAAGACCAATGGAAAAGGTGAAGGATCTCCGCTGACTAAACCATCGTCGAGGTTCTCATATAATGGGCTAGCGTCCGGTTTAATACAATGAAAAAGGGGAGAAGCGGATCGGGATTTGGAAGATCAACCACGAGCTCTATTGATTCTCCAATCCACTGGGCAAAGACATACCCGGCATACTCGGACTAAGATGTTCAGCATATCCGAATTCTTATCTATAGTCACGAATTTCTCGATTCCTGAATCAAACTCTCGTCATCGAATCTGCCAGTTAGGGATCGAGTCATTCTTGATCACTAGTTCTCTCTTGATCTCGATTACGAGGTCATGTCAAGGTTGTTTTTACGAGAGTCTTCGGTTGGCTGTCAGGGACCGGCCATGAGACCATTTCGATCCACACCGGAGAAGTCCTCTCTGCTAGGCTCTACATTGGGCGGAGGTGATCCTTTCTTTACTAGAGGAGCAGGAAAGGAAGAGGCACAAATTTAGGTGCTTGCTTCCCTGCACCTAGAGGATCTAACACCTTGATGGTGACTATAGATCCGGAAGTTACTTAGATCTTTGGTTATAAAAGCTACTCAATCATTACTTGGGACTAAAAACCTGCTTCCGCCTTTCTTTGCTTCTAATGATAGAAAGGAGGGGAGGGAAGGATGCGCGCCAGACGGAGGGAAAGCCCGTAGCTTCACTGGGCTGTTCTTTACTCAACATACGCAACTAAGTCTACTAAATAGACTCGCCTTTTCCTCTGCAGATTTTCGGTTCCGTTCCGTCGGGTGCTTTAATAGCTCGATCTGGAACCAACCTATGGTAATCGCTGTCTATGCCCATCATGCTATTAGGTTAACAACCGGCTATGGAGCTTGTTATGTTCCTTGCCGCTTGCTCTCTGCTTGACTTCTGCCGCGCGTCCCCTCCGAGGTCTATCTGCTACTTAGTCAGCGTGCTCGGTCCGGATCAACAAGGTCATCTTTGGAGCTGCGCCTAGATATGCGCATACAGGAATCTTTGCACCGGAAAGGAATTGGACTATATGATGGTGGGACATTCCCTATCCACGCAGGTCCATCCACACTTCTACCGGGTGGGATATTAGGCTATATCGAACAGGAAAGATCTTGGACGGAGTTGTGCTTTTCCCACCTTGGCCAGGAAGAGATGTGAGACGAGGTTCTTCAACCATTACTTTTCTTCAACTTTGAATTCCGTTCTGTCGGGGGTCAAGATCAGGTGGTAGCTTATTTCTGTTGCTTTGGTGCTCTTGGAGGATCTGGGTCTCGCTACGAACATCGTAATCTTCGATCCCAAACATCAAAATATAGATCACTAGCATCCGGCTCTTACTAACGATCACGAAAGACAGAACCGATCACTAGCACTAGGATCCCTACTTGAAGTTCATTACGGATCTTACTCTTGCTTTCAAGGAAATCTTCGACTTTAGAGTCGTTCTTTGAGAGAGATTTTATTAGCCTCCTTCTTTTCCATCCACGAATGCAGATTCCTTTCATTCAATGGATCGATGCCCTTTTCTTAAGGACTCTTCATTTGAAGTAAGGAAGTCTCTCTCCTGCCTCGAGCGTCCGCGGGGGGAGTTACAGTGCCGGATACTAGGCTGTAGCGCTCGTAGATCAAAGCCATCTTTGCAGCTAGTGGCTTGCTCGAGAAGATAGAGTCCTTCCTTTACCATGACAATCTACTTATAAATATAAAAACGAATGTAAGACTACCTTACATTACCTTATATAGGATAGAACCTGGGTTAGCATTGGAATGCATTTGCCCCCCTTAGGAGATCGCTCTGACGCACGAACCCGTTGCTCTTGAATCTGGGGCTTAAGCGGACAAGCATTGGTGCCGCGCAAACAATGTTGAGTTCAACTGGGAAATAGATTACTCACTAGACACGAAAGAAATGAATCTGACTTCATCAAGAAAGGAGACGGAGAGCCACGAACCGACTTTCCTGTGTCGGAGGAGAACCGTAAATAAGTAGACCTTGATCCATGGTCGGGTGCAGAGGAGGTAGGGACGGAGAAAACGTGCTTCATACGCTTCATACGCCAGCGGTCGAAGATCGGAGAAAGTTGGTTTAGTCCTATACTATATATAAAGCGAGTGGTGACATCGCAAGAGATTAAAGTAAGAACCAGCAGAACTTTCTCATCATCGGTCAACCGAGGTTAGGACTACTCAAACTCGCTTATTCCTCTCTAACACTTTCTTCTCGTCTATTCCTTTCTTAGTTACCGGCCCGACTACCTCTGTTTGCTCAATGAAAAGTTAAGGCGATCTACCCGCATCTTCAAAGAAAATATCATGATGCTACCTTTGCGAATGACAACGAGATGGTGATTTCGGATTTTCAAAGGGTGACATCGTAGTGTAGGTTAGATTCCTACTTGTTGAAGATCTATAGTTATATAGATGTTATAATGACAATTAAGTAATTATGAGTCTCCGCCTATAGTCTCATTTATTGCCGTAGATAACGAGATCACACTCTGCGTTGACTACTCTTGATGCGACAGAAGAATGCAAGCAAACAGAGTCACCGCTGCCTCGTGCGAGAAAGAAGAATGAGATTAAAGGATTGTGAAAGGACTGACTCGAGCCTGCACAATACTTGGAAATGGGGAGACCGCAAGCAAAACCACCTTAAAGAGCTCGAAAGGCGGACAATGGATAATGTTTCCTTTTATTATGATGGTTATATCATCACGTTAGATGCTTCCTTCGGTTCCTCCTTTATGAATGAGGACGAAAAGCAATAAGGCTTAAAAGGTAAGGGCGGCTATGGAGGACTTGGTTTATTTGTTTGAGAGGCGCTGACGGCTTCTATAAGATTTGCCCAACCCAGGAAAGAAAGGGGAGTAGTAGGAGACAGACTCCATCGAGCTTTGTAGGAGCAAGGAGTCCTTCTTTATCTTTATTGACCTTGAAGTTTCGGCATACAAGTAAGCACGAAATTCATAGAAGGAGGCAATGGAATCCTATCACAATCGGAAGATTCAAATAGGCATAATAGCCGCCCGTCTACCCGCTATTGGAATAGGCCACACGTCTTAGTCAACTTCTTGATGAAGGAAGAAGCCCGCCACCTTACTATACTAAGGGAAGAGGGTACTATTTAACAAGAGTGTCGTCCGGCGCAAGCAGACTCTTGTTCTTCCTCTTGTGGATTCGGATGGGGATGCCGCTTCTCGAGTTGAAGTCGCTAATGCCCTATCTTTCTTCTCTCTTGCCTTTAGCTATCGCTTTTAATTTGAATAATTTGGAGATCTGGCATTCTCCATCGGTAAAGCTAAGTGCCCCTATTTGGTTATTTAGTAAGGCACCCTCTCTTTACCTTTACGTGAATTGGGTATTACCGGCCGATGGCGAATAAGTCCTCACAACAAAGGTTAGGTGCTTGAGATCATAATCGCTACATGTTGGCGCTCTGGCGCGAGACTCTTTCCCTAGAATGAATTCGGTAAGGAAGGATAGAGCTCATGGCTTATGGCGGCCAGTCGAAGAACAACTCTTGAATGGCTGTTCCTCTTTTTCTTTTTTGCGGTATGCCGCTCGCGAGCAAGGAGTGCCACGACGAGCGAGCTAAAACAAAGCAGTGGGGAATTATGCGTTGGGAGAAATCCTTTGATTGCGTATTGAATATAGATCCATGTCTTTCTTGTTCCACTAGCTAGGACAAAATTCTCAGATGTCCCTTTCGTTATTACAACCTTCTTTTTTGATGTCAAAGACCAGAAGCTATCGCTAATTTTCATTGGATCTCGGTTGTTCTTAACAAATGATGGCTATTCATTTAAGTCTTCGGGTAGCACCATTAGATCTTCAACAAGGTGGAAATTCTCGTATTACGTATGTACATGTTCCTGCGGCTCGGATGAGTATTCTTGTTTATATCGCTACGGCTATAAACACTTTCTTATTCCTATTAACAAAACATCCCCTTTTTCTTCGCTCTTCCGGAACGTGCAGAAATGGGTGCTTTTTACGTTGTTTACCTTAGTTCTTTGGGGGTTTCGGGAAGACCTATGTGGGGCACCTTTGGGTGTGGGATGCTCGTTTAACCTCTGTATTCATCTCGTTTCGGATTTACCTGGGTGCACTGCGTTTTCAAAAGCTTCTGTCGAACCGGCTCCTATTTCAATCCGTCTTTGGACCGATCGATATACCAATAATCAAGTCTTGATCAAGCGGTGGAATACTTTGCATCAACACAGGAGCATTAGCCGATCTGGTACATCAATACATGTTCCTATGCCCATTCCAATCTTGTCTAACTTTGCTAACTTCCCTCTCAACCCGTATCTTGTTTGTTCTCGGAAACACGTCTTCCTATTCTATCTTTTCCCGAATCTCCTTTAAGGGATGAAATAGAAGCTCGAGAAGGAATAGCAAAACCTAGTTTACTTCCGGCTCAATGAACGCGATGTAATCAAACTTATGGTTGACGCCAGTAGAGAATATAAAGCCCATATGCGAAGTGGAAAAAGTAGGAGTAACAGGTACTATTTATGATGTCCCTGGGATTGTAGCCAGGGATCGTCAAGAACCTTAGCTATTCGTTGGATCCTTAAAGCAGCTTTCAAACGACGTATAAGCTACGAGGATAAGCTTAGAGAAATGTTCATTTCTTTGAGATCTTTGGATGCTTACCGAAAGAGGGGAATTGCACGTAAGAAAAGGAGAATCTTCATGGATGCTTCCACCAATCGAAGTTTCGCGCATTTCATATGGTGGTAAAGTGAGACCACATAACGAGCTCTACGATCCTCATTCGTCAGATTCTTGAAGAAGATATGGTTTTACCCTTTTCCTTTTTGTTTGAATCTTCATTCATTGAGTATGAGGAATCCAAAAGCGGTAAGACCCGACAATAAGACAATCAAATTTAGTTACCTACACCTAAATCAAGACCAGGTTAATGCAAGAACTATAAATCAAAATCTTTCTTGAAAAAGGCCATGACCGAAGGAGACTACAACCTAGTTATGATTTGAAGTCCGGCTTCATTTTTTACCTTCTAACCAATTATGGTAAGCGGCAACCCCAGTTGTCGACGGAATTCGTCATCGGTCAAATGCGAGTAGAAGTCACGAGAGATTTCTGAATTGCGGCCGCTTAGGTTTACTTGTTCTATAAAGAACGCCGACTTCCATCCATGAGATGGCGCGGATAGGCATGTTCAAGGGAGCTAGGAAACCTTCTCTGAATGAAGTCGTAGGCTTCCTACCAACTATTTGAATAGGAGATAGCTCCATAATTCGAGCAAGATTACGCTCATCAAGCATCGATTGAAGAGTTTATCCTGCAGACCAGGCCTTTTTCTCTAATACGCATAGTTCGAGATACTCTCGATCAAAGATTTCCTGTAGTGATCTACGTTTAGGGCTTGATCGAAGTGCTTTCGAACCAGCCTCGCGTAATCTCTGGGTTATTATGAGGGGATATTGTAGTAATGCTGGTTCTCGAGAACCCTAATTTGCTCATATATTTCCGCTTCATTTTCTCGCTGCGATAACATTTGAAAAGTAGCCGAGACTCGGAACTTGACGACGATTCCAACGCCAGCAGATTGAAGCTATCACGTAGATTGTCGAAACAGCAAATCCACTCAAAGTCCATAGGTGAGACCCCACAAGTCGATCCAAATTGACTATATGAAATAAAGAGAGTATGAAATGAATATAGAGCCAATAAAGAACAATTAACACAATCAAACTTCAATTAAAGTAAAAAGGAAGGGGGAATGCCGCAGCTCTATAAAGACTAAGATGTTATGTTTATATTACATTACCGAGCTGGTAATTAAGTCCAAAAGCGAAAAACCTCGTTGCATAACCAACTATTTTGTCCATGTAACATAACATCAACATATGAATCCTTGAGAAAGCCTGGGATGTGAATAGCCTCGTCCCCAATCCTTTGTCAGAACAAGGTCCGACATGCTCCATGCAGGGGTAATTGCTACGGCTCTCACCACCCACTGCGTATTCATCACAGATTCGATCAAATACCGCTCTAACTTCGGGTGGAGCGCTTTGCGCGTCCGACCTAGTTGAAGAAAGAGTTGAAGAGGTACTTGACAAGAAAGATGGCCTCTCAAAAAAAAAGAGAGACTCATTCTTGCTCTCAAAATGAAGAAAGACTTGTCTCCAATTTCAGGTTGGGTTGGTCCAACCAAGAAAGACATGGGAGTCTTTGGGCATTGCTTGGGCCGACTTAAGTAAAGGCGGTTACCTAGTGATTTACAACCACCCTCATCGCACAATCGTCTATATCTGTCTACTATTGATTCAGGTGCAAAAAGAAAAAGAGCTAATTATCAAACTTCCCCTTCTTCCTCAAAGCACTTTGACTCTTTAAGAGCAGGGAGCGAGTGGTCGAAGCTAGTGAATTGAATACCAGACGGGTATAAGGTTCTTTTCCTATTGAATCAGATCTGGCATTAGTAGGAAAAGAAAATAGGATACCAAATATTGACTACATGAAATAGAGCAGGATAAGCCCCAAAGACTATCACTTTGGAGGTGTCAAAATGAGGAAATATCGCATCTATGCTTTGCGGATGATCTCATGGTGTTCAAAGAATGGTGACTTAGAATCTATTGCCATTATCAACAATGTCCTCCATATCTTTCAACATCTTTCTGGTCTCACCCCAAATCAGGCTAAGAGTGAGGTTTTCATTTTATTTTAGTAAAGGAAACCACAAAGAATCGATCACGAACATCTTTGGAGTTACAAGGAAGGAAAACTTCCGTAAGGTAATTAGAGTACCCCAACTTACGACAAAGCTCAAAGCTAGTGATTGCAAAGTACTTGTGAATGAGAAAACCATCCAAACTTCAACATTGACGGGTAGAAGCCTCTCCTACGCTGGCCGGTTCACGGTGATAAACTCCATCCTTTTCTCCATGCAAGTTTATTGGGATTCCTCATTCTCCTGGAAAAGTTGTTAAACAACAAGTAGAGCGACTAATGCGCTCCTTTCTCTAGGGTGGGGCGGTGCCTCTATCTATCTACGCAATATAGGAGTTCCATTCCAAAACGTCACAAGCCACGGCGCTTCCACGCCACCCAAACACCTATCGTCACCAACCTTCCCATCACCATTGCTCCACCAAAGAAATGGCTCGCTTCCTTTGAATTAGGGACTACGGTTCAATAAGTTTTTAAAAAAAAGAGTGTTCCTAAGGTGACACAAAACTAGAGATGTAGAATCACATCTTACGCCATATGTCTTGAGGAGATCATCACTCGGGAGACATGGTAACAAGCCCTAAGAAACAGTTTCCTCCAATATGGTCAACCTACCCAGAGAAAATGTTGGCATACCAATCAGGGTTCCATCCTTCTAGTGAAGAAGGACTTGCTATAGCAGATTGGAGCGGCTTGACTCTCTCTATATCACGAGATTTTAGTCGCCGACTCTAGATTATCCTTGAGGCGGAAGTCACCTTTATCTTTCCCATTAGGCGATCACTCTCAACAAGATTCTCTTCTCTTCTTTCTTTTTGAAAGTCACGATCCGAAAGGTTTCAATCCAGGTGTTTTGCGGATCTGGGAAGCGCTGGTTGAATCCAGCTTCGTGACAAGACCAAAGGTCATTTACCCTCCTATAATTCAGGAAACAGCTCTACGACCCGAGAGGTTAGCGGCGCAACTAGCGTTGATGCGAGGGAGAGGAAGACTACTTGGAGCCTTACCTAACCAGCAACATATAATTGCGTATATAACACAAACACGTAATCTTAATCTGATCCGGAATGAAAGCTCGATAGTTGAGACATAAATCTAGGGCCAATGAGTGCTACGGTAGTGCCTTGGTCGTGGCGCCCGGTTCTGAGGGTTTTGATCCTTGAGGAGCTTTATTTCAATTGAAGATTTTTTTAGTGTTAAGTGTCGATAGTAGGCGCATTTCACAATGATAAACATAATATACCTTGTTTAAGGGTTGGGTCTTGAATAAGAATAAGGAATAAAGTATTTATCACTCTCGAGATAGAACTATCGATCGAATTGAAAGCTCTTGCTTGTTGTCCTGTGATGGTAGTATATACTTTCATCTCTATACGGGGTTTCTTCCTTGTTGCTTGATAGTCAGGGAGGCTTAACTAAACAACAACAAAGAAACTATTTCTAAATAAGATATTTTTGCGCTAATCTATAAGAGTCTCAATTAGCCGTTGCTTGTTCTTCCGCGGTAGCGCTGTTGCTTGTTTAGTTTTTTCTTTGCTATTATAAATAGGGTGAGCTTAAGAAGCTTCAAGCTATTCCCTCCATTATAAAAAATTTCCCTAGGCTAGTAAGATATTCTAAGAGCGGGAAGGAGACATTTCAATCAAGAAAGATAAAGGAACGGGATGGGATAGTCGCTACGGATGGCAGAGAGATCTTATTCAATGCGATAGAAAGAAGAGAAGGCTTGACAAATGGAGCGAGGAATAGGGGATATTCTCAATTTCTTGCTTCATTCTGCGTCTTCTTCTTTGGGAAGGTAGACAGGCAAGCTTAAGAGAGCGCGTCACACTTCCTTCTTTTCAGTTGATAAGACTTATTGGGATCAGTTAGACGTCTACGAGGTCCTTTCCAGATAGAATGAGGAGTCAAAATAAGCTCTCTTAGGTGCGTGATTAACCTAATAGCAGGCGAAAGGGGCTAGGGAAGGCCATCTGTCCTTCAATTAGCCTTAAGGCGATAGACCCCTTCTACGAAAGGGACTTTATTTCCTATAGCTATAGTTTAGAATAGTACTCCGCTACTTCTCTCTTTCTTATTTGACTCCATAGGTAAGGTATCTTAATCACTCTATACTCATATCCCTTTCGCCTGTCTTTCCTCATTTGGGATAAGAGAGCCTTACGCAGGGGGCTCCTTTTTGTGGATTCTTTCCCAGTTCTCTCTTTGATATCTTAATATCTTATCGAGGATGGCATAGATAGCAGCCAAAGGGTAGGATAGGATGAGCGGTGAGAGCGGATGAGGAAAGGGAATCTCCGATTTTCATTTGAAGTTGGCAAGAGAGAAGAGGAACAAGGCCTTCTTAGTCTCGTCATGGCGCTTCACCGCTCTTTGGGAAAGGGAAAGAAGACTATAATCTTCTTGTAATAGGCTCTTCTTTGCTCGATCTCACCATAGCCTGATAGTAGGTCTAGGTAAGAGCCTCCTCAATATTCAAGATGGCGTCCTTCTTCTTACGTGAATAGAGATTTAGGAAAAGTCTTCCCACGAAAGAGGCGGTGGCAGTCCCTAGTCACATAGGACTCGGATTGAATACTAGATAGAGGAGAGTTTTCTAGAATGTCCTTTTCTATTTCTATATCTGGGCTATATATAGAATCTAAGGAGAGAAACTTCCTTCTTTCCTCTAAATCAATCTATCTCTGAAGGCGCTAAAAGGGAGAGAGTCGATAGTAGTTCCAACGCATGTGGATCCGGTCCGGGTTCAACCATACTGCGAATTCTCAAATTATGGGTAAAGAGGAGTGCCCCACGTCGCCTCTCACCATCTTGTTTGTTCTCTTTGCGCTTCACTTTAGTAAGAGAATGAATTTACTTTATTCGCAGACTTTCGAGCCCTTAGCTACATTTGTCAAGACTTTTTTATTCAACAAGCAAGAACTCAAATCCACGACTCTCGGCTACATCTCCCAGGCAATCCAATCTTATTATTAATCGAGTGCTTCGATGCGCGTCTAAGCCTTCTTTTCCATTGTCTAGCTCGAGGACCAAGCCCCCTCTCTCGCTTATCGAATCGAAAAGCGGTGCTAAACCCACCTCTTTCCGCCTATTTCGCCCGAGCGACCCGGCCCCATCTCTAAGACCTTCATTCGACTACCCACCAAGAAAACGGCTGCGGCAAGAAAACGAATGCACTAACGCTATACGGCTTTGGCGCTAGCGAGCTCACCGTTGCTTGTTGCTAACGCGCCCTTTCATAGTCAAATTCTTTCGCGGTCCAAAGTCAAGTCTCATCCTTTGCTTGTTGGCCCGGGGAAGTCGGGGACAGAGGGGCTAGTTTCCATAGACCAGTGAGTAGAGCCGACTCGATTGTGACCAATGACCCGAGGTCATGCGGAGTGAAGTCGATTGCCTTTCGGTCCCAGCTTGTTCCATGAATGCCCGTTGCCCATTCTTCATACGAGACGAGCGGGTTGCGGTGATGGTTGTGCTGTGCCGTTTGGAAGGAAGGTTATGAAAATCTTAAAAGTCCTATGCCTTTAAATATCAATAAAGCGGGTCGAGGCTAAGGCTTTAGATTTATGCAGTGGAGTCCATATTCCAGCTAACCGGCGTGGCGGGAAGTGCTTTTCAAGCCCGAGTTGAACACCTTCTGGCGAAGTTTTTCGAGGATTCCTTTCAAGAGATGAGTGCGGCTTTATAGTCCGAGTCCTTAGGACTAGCAGGATGGCGAGGAGATTCATCGGATCCAGTTCCTACAGCCAATGGACCGGTGCCGGTTGGGGTGGAAAAAATGAGTCCTCGCTTTTGTGTGTGACGATTCATAAGAAGAAAAAGATGCCAGGTGACGTCTTGACGAAAGCGATAATGACTAGAGCGAAGGGCGAAGAAAGACTCAAAATAATAGGTTCTTTCAAGACCTAGTCTACTGAATGTATGATCGATGAAGGAGAAGCATAAGGAAGGCTATGAAAGAAAGCATCGAGTCGAAGGGTAAGGCTTTGAAAGTCGAGGTTATGGAATAGAATTTTTGAGGCAATTGTAGTTCATGGGCTTTCCATTGCGATTGATACGACTAATCGCTACTCCATTTGATTATCGAAACAACCATTCTTCTCTTTTATGATATTCGATAACCCGAGGATCCTTTTCACTTGATTTTGAACGCAATCGGACTATCAAATCCGACTTAGCCAAGCTCATTAAGCCCCTTATTCAGGAGGAATCCGACAAGTTTCCGAAGGGCATTCCATCTGCCGGGTCTTTTGTAGAATGACTCATCCACGATTTAGCTTGAGAAAAGGCAAGCGGGGAATGGCTGATCCCACAAAGCAAGAAGTGGATTGCCTTAACCGCTGGTTACAACTCATTGTAAATTCTTTTCAAGGACAATGGACCATATAAGTTCGAGATCGAGGAGCGAGAAGAGAGTTTTTCAGGAAAGAGACTCTTTCTTTCCTTTGATTGAGGGCCTTTCAAGTGTCTATTCCTGAGTGAGGTCGGGCTGTCAGGCTAGTACCGCGCCGACTTGGAAGTTGCCTTTGCCGGTCTTCCGATGGTGGCCAAAATCGTAATCGTTCCTAGCCTCGAAGGGCTCTGGGCTGGCCTTCCTTCGGGTGTGGTTTTGAGGCCAGAGAGCCGATGCATTGAACTAGATGAGATGCTCGGTGCCATTAAACTAGCTGCCGTAACGAGTTCAAGAGATGAGGATCCAGGTAGTTGAGTCACCCTCGGGGAAAAATCATTCCATTCACTTGTTTAAGCGCTAAGAAGAATAGCTTTTCTCTTTCGACCGGAACCGCTTACCTTTGGTGCTTTATATTTAGATAAGTAGTAGTTGATCCCGTAGAGGCAAGGGCGAATCGAGTTAGCATCCCGCCATTCAAAGAGAAAGACCGTGCATCTCTTCCTTAATAGCCTAAGGCCTCGAGAAACTATAGGCACTTTCCTTTCTCTCTTATCTTAGTATCTTAGAGCTAACTTCAGAGACCAAAAGGAATATGCATCGTCATAAAGAGCCTTATTCAATAAGGTGCGAGCTCGATTAATCGCCCGGCAAGACGCGCTCCTTAATAGCCATAGAGTCAATACCGGCGAAAGGCGGATCATAGAATCCATTGTTTGATAGGAATAATAGGTTGTATATGTTATAAACTTCAAGGATGACGGACTTCTATGCGGAAACCGGAGAAGTAGGTACCGGTTACCGAACAAACTAGCCACTCGTTGATTAGCGACCCACCGTGAGGCTGCGACTTTACGGGCGAGGAAAGGCCAAACTCATGAGAAATGACGTGTAAGAAGTGCGAGGAAAAAGAAGATGTGGTTAACCGAATGGATCATCGTTCTTGGCCTTAGGCGGGAGCAAGATCGGTCTTTAATGGACCAGCCAAAAAGTACCGTGGAAACCCCAAAGCCGATCTCTATCCTCTATATATTGACCCGATTCTCGTGCTTCATAACGAGCAAATTCCTCTTTCTTTGAAGCGAATTCCTGCCCTTTGGGATATTTTGTAATGAATCGAAAGACTAAATCTTCCCAAACCTAAGTACATACTTTTAATGAAGCTTTCTTTCCCTCGTTGGTACATTACGGGTTCAACCCTTGTTTTCGCGAAGGTGACAAGAATGGATTCCACACCTTTCCGCTGCTGTCGTTTCAATATGTTGTGATCTTAGAAGAGGGAATTGGCCCCAACCAAAAGGGTACCCAAACAAACCAGTCATCATATTGGTCCCTAAGCTCCACGGAATCCGAGACATCTATTCTGTTCACCCGATATCATTCCTTTCTACCTTCGCCCGGCGTCAAAGCCTCAGAACTCTCAATCTCGAATTAGTGATGCTTACCAATGGAGGATGTGGCCAATACAGATCGAGCCAATTCAAAGGCGGGGATTTGAACCCGGAAGAACCATCTCCATTTCGATTTAGCAAACCAATGCCTTAAGCCACCTTGCTCTTCTTCCAATCCACCTACCCAATACCAAAGAAAGTTCTTCCGTTAGGCTCTATAAGCCCGGCGAAGATATAAAGCTTCTGAATAGATCGCGTCATTCATTCAAGAAAGCCTGTGCAATCTATAATTCGAGATAGATTCTTCTTTCTTCCATTTCTTTAGGAATAGATGTTTCGAGTAGAATGACGAAATAAAAGGAAGATTTACCACTATCATGGGATCCGTGTTAAGCATAGCCGCTGATAACATCCTTTGTTTGGGTGATGCCGCCAATTCGATTCCTTCTCCTAAAAATGTTGGTGAGCCCCAGATCCTCACTCACCTCCCCACCTCGAGGGTGGCCCTTCTCCTATTGACAAGATATGTCAAGTCAATAAGACTACACCAAGCCAATCTCGAAATGCTAATCCATATGCTTAGCCGCTGCAACTCCACTCGTCAAAAATATATATAATTCGTACTCACTAAGAATGCCATTCCGTGCGGGAGATTTTGACTCGTAAGACCTGGTCAACCCGAACTACTTCACGCTACCCAATCCGAACGCCTATATTTATTTGAGGATCCTCCTACATCGAGACTATTGGAATTCCATACTTGTTAAGTAATGATTCCCAAAATTACAAGAAACCACCTTCCCATCTCCAGGCTTAAGAATATTGATAAGAATGCCTGCATCTAATTCGGCTAAAAAGGCTTTTTCTAAGTCTCTAATTCGAATATTTCGTGATTTTTCGATTCAGATGGGAATAAGCGGTGATGAGAGAATCGCGTGAAGGTAGCCTAGGAAACTTAGAAAGAAAATATCTGTCCATATCATCTAAAAAGAAGTTAAATAAAATTGAATGAAGAAATCGGACGGGCGGTATTCCTCCCTTTAAGGCCAGTGTTTTTCCCACCTTTGTCCAAGACTCGAATGCGTAAAGCTCTCGATTAGATTTAGAATGAATTGATCCTCGATAATAGGCTTGATTTTGTCGAGAAGCCGCTTTCTACAAAGAATCATACTATATATAGATAAATCAATAACAAATAGGACTCTCAGATTGGACCAACTTCTTATCTTAGCCACAAAAAGCTTATCGATCTGGCCTGGGCGAATGACCGCCAAGAAAGATATTTTGAGTTAATACGCACTTATTAAGTATATTGGCGAGTGAGATCAGAATTAGCTCATCTTCCAGTTTGAGAGTCAGATATAATTGCCAATAATCGACGGCGAGACTCTCGAACCTATAAAAAGTAAGACGGTCCATCTTAATAGGATAGCCCTCTAGCTCTTTTGTGACCCAAAAAAAAGAAAGTTGATACTTTCCAGTGAGAATTTCCCGTTCCAGTCTAACGAGATTTACCCTTTTGTATATATATATATATATTTATATAACATTTCCCTCATTTCGAGGATAAGATACTGGCGTAAAGGTAAAGTCGACATGCTGTGCTACTTTTGTTATTTACTTTTTCCCCTTTTTTCTTCCCGGTTTCATATTTGTTCTCGAAAGTCTTCGTTTCCGTATAGAAGCCAAATTGTTGACCAAGCAAGGTCGCACTGAGACTGTGAGAACACTAACGGAACACTCTCTGACCCCCACCCCACTGACCAGGCTAGTCTGAACTGATGACCGGCCCGCAAGCTACTCGAAAAAGACAAGGCCTTACAACAGAAAGCTCTCGAATATCACCAACATTTAAATGAGAAAATTATGATTTAATCGAATATCACCACATGCTTAGAACCCCTCTTCCAAGCCAATTAGATGATAGAACAAATAACTCTTGATGTAGTTGGTTTGAGTACCCGTGTATAATGCTTTTGATATTCATTAAAAAAAATGACTGAACAAATTCCCTATGTAGTCAAAAGAATACGACCTATTTGGATTGTTTTATGAACAGTTCAATTGAGTTTATCTACTGACATAACCACTTGTGAGAGTATTTAAAGAGCTTGTAAAAACAACTTATGACATGTCTATAAGCTATTTTCTGTGAATACATGCTGTTCCGGACTGGGCCGAGGCCCAATCCGGGGATCCAACATTTACAGGCCCAACGGCTTCCCCTCAAGGCCACATCGTCCGCGTGCCTCTCCGCCTTCCCTCAACGTGGCCGACCCAACGGCTTTGTGCATTAATGAGATTTAATGCCGACTTCCGGGTTTCACGGGACGGTTACACATCGACAGTAACCGTCCTCGACTCATATTTAAAGAAGACCGCGTCGAACGGTCGAGGTAATCATCTTTCTACCACCTCTTACTCACCTCGACACACACTGACTTGAGCGTCGGAGTGTTTGCAGGTACACCACCCAACCCGCCGTCGTCCTCCGTCGCGAGCACAACCGCGCCGCTTCCCTCCGGTCATCCTCTGAAGTTCTGTTCAGAACATTGGCGCCGTCTGTGGGGATCGTTTCTGATTCCATCTTCTTTGTTGAAGTCTCCCTTCTTCACTCGACGATGACTGGATCGAAGCGTCAGATCGCGACTAGCAGTTCCGCTCATGCGAACGCAGATCTTGAACAACCTAACCAGCCGATAGCTCCGACAGAACCACTTCTCCAGCATGACGCCGTTCCGATCGTTGCTGCTCAAACCGATGCCGGAACGGAGACCACCGCCATCCTCATTCGCGAGTTCCGCGAATTCATCCGAAGTCATGCCGAAGCGATGCAGGCTCAGAATCAACGTCTCGATCGAATGGAGAATCAGCAGAAAGAAATTCCCGTTCGGCGTTGCCACAGATCGACAACAGAGAAGATCGTGTTTCTCGCTCTCCTCGAGATCGAAGGAATCCGAAAATCTCAGTCCGTTTCATCACCACCACCGAGGCACGACTCAACACCTCACGGGCATAGAGCAAGCGGCCAGAACACTTCGGTAGATCGTACTCCACCTCGCCGCCATAGATCTGAGGTCCGTTTGCCTCAAGCGGAAGACATGAGCAAATACACCGCTTGAAGAGTTTCTTCCGTAAATCTTTCTCTGAATCCGATATGCCACACTCTCCACCGTGCCATCGCCGCTTCTCGACGGCGTCTCATCGCGAAGGTACCACCACGAGCGACACTCCCCAAGAAGAGCCTCGGCCTCTAGGCGGCGAGTAAAATCTCCTGGCCGCACTCTCTCACTTTGCTGCCGCCGTGCTCGTTCTGTCTCATCAACCCCTTCTCAGAGCGATGACACAGATGACACGTGCAAGGCCTTTGGTCCTTTTACGTCTAAGATTATGAGATTCCCGATTCCGAAGCATCTTCAGAAACCGCCCTCGTTGGACTCCTACGACGGGACCACCGACCCCGACGAACATGTTGGCTGCTTTGACACTATCATGGACTATAGGGGCGCCCAAGGGCCGGTAAAGTGCAGGATCTTTCCCCTCACTCTGAAGAAATCGGCCTTGTCTTGGTTCCAGACTCTTAAGAGAAATTCCATTGGATCGTGGACCGAGCTCGTCGACCAATTCTCCGCACATTTCACCGCATCTAAAGTCCAACCCAAGTCGACAGCAGCCCTAGCCGCGATTCAGCAAAGGAAAGGAGAATCCCTCAGAGACTATGTCGAGCGTTTCAACAAAGAAGCCATTTTGGTGAAAAAATGCTCTGACGAGATGAAATTATACTTGCTAGAGCAAGGCCTGGTCGAAGGAAGTTTATTCGGTGTCGACATTGGTGTCGACAAACCGAGGTCCCGGCCGAAGTTCTGGCGAGCTCAAAAATTCATGAATTACGAAGAGAAGTTGATGGCATCGAAGCCAAAGGTAAAACCCAGGAGGAAGTCGGTGGACAACGCCAAGACAGTCGGCGTAGGGAGAAGGAAAGTCGGGGTCGAGGAAAGAGATACGACGAATATACCCTTTGAACACTACCCCTAGCGCATACTGAATGAGTGCGCGAACACCGAATTCGTGATGCTTTGGAATTAAATTTCCCAGAAGGGAAAAGAGAAGCCGAATCTCGATAAGTCGAGGTACGCCACTTTCACAAGTGTGTCGCACGAGACCGATGAATGTTTTCACTTGAAGGGCGCCATAGAACAAGCTGATCCAAAAGCGGAGTTGACCAAATATGTGAAAGGAAAACCGAGATTTGGAGATAGAAGGTCTAGATCTAGATCACCTCGACCTCAAAGGAGAGACTTCGCACGGGGACGCAAAGACGAAGGAGCAGTTCGTGCATCAGGAGAGACCTCGCCCTCCTCCCGCCGCCATGGTCATTTCCGGAGGATTCTCCGATAAGGGAGGCGAGCATCAATTCAAAGAAACGAAAGTTGAGAGAAGCAATGATCATTTCATGTTTCTCCTTCATCAAGTTGGCATAAGGGAAGACCACCCCTAGCCTTTTTCTCGACGAAGACTTGGTAAATGGAAAGCCGAACTATTTGATTCCCCCATTGGTGAAAGCCTATATGGCTAACTTTGACGTCGAAGAATCTTGATAGACCCAAGGGAGCTCGGCGGATATCATGTTCTACGAGCCGCTTAAAACCTTGAAACTACCGAGAAAAAGACCTGCGTCTACTCCGGTCCGACTGGCCGGTTTCAACGGTTCAAAACAAAGCTCATTGGGCTATGTGGAGTTGATGGTGACTTTTGGAGAGCAACCAATCTCCAAAACTGTGAAGGTCCAATTCATCGTGTTACCATGCAAATCACATTTTACAATCGCATCGTCGGACGCCCGACACCTTTGGGTGAGTTAGGAGTCAGAACCTCGGCAGTTCACCTGAAAATGCGTTTTCATGATGACGAAGACAAAGTCGTCACCATCGAAGCTGACCAAGAAGCTGCGAGGAGATGTTATATTTTGTCTTTGAAGGTCAAGAGCAAAAGGAAGAGGAACAACTCCCTTGACCAAGAAATTTGATCCTGCGAAGGCTGCAGACGTCAATCTCACCGATTTCGACGCGAGTGAGCTCGAGGATGAGATCTGAAGACGACCTCCGCCCGCGAGCTCCACCAAAAGATTAAAAGACCCGACTGATGGAGAATTCATCCGAGTTCAACTAGAGAAGACCCAGGGAAGACGGTGAAGCTTGGTGTTGATCTCCCGAACAGGTCAAATTGCAAATAACAGAGTGCTCAAGTCCAATGCCGACCTCTTCGCTTGGGCCGGCGACATGCCAGGTATTTCTCTCGATATTGCTCGCCACCAACTCGCCTCGACCCCAAAGCTCATTTGGGTAGCTCAAAGGCGCTGTAAGCAAGCTCCCGAAAAGCCGGCCACCGCCAAAGCTGTCGAAGACTTAATTAAGGCTGAATTCATTAGGGAGGTCAAATATACTACTTGGTGTCAAATGTTGTATTGGTTAAGAAATCTAATGGAAAGTGGCGAATGTGTGTTGATTACATCGATCTTAACAAGGCGTGCCCCAAAGACGCCTACCCTCCCTAATATCGACAAACTCGCCGACAATTCCTCTGGTTTTCAATTGTTGTCTTTCATGGACGCATACTGGGTACAACCAGATTAGATGCATCATGCCGATCAAGAAAAACCGGCGTTCATGGCGGATAAAGGTAATTATCGTTATAACGTAATGCCTTTTGGCCTTAAGAACGCTGGAGCGATATATCGGCCGCATGATGAACAAAGTCTTCGCCAACGGATCGGTAGAATCTTTGGAGGTATATATGGATGATATGATAGTAAAAACAACGAAAGAAGTCGACCACGTCGTCGATCTTAGAGAAGTCTTTCACAAGCACGAAGACATAATATGAGGCTCAATCAGGAAAAGTGCACTTTCGAGTTCGAATGGAAAATTTCTCGCTTCTACTTAACCGAGAGGGGAATCGAGGCCAACCGGACAAATGTCGGTCAGTAATAGAGATGCAAAGAACCATCGTCAAAGAAAAACATCCAGCAGCTCACGGGAATGCTAGCCTCCTTGACGAGGTTTATCTCAAAATCTGCAGAACATGCATTGCCTTTCTTCCGCTTACTCAAGAAGGGAATTCAGTTCGAATGGTCACCCGAGTGCGAAGAAGCCTTAACACAGGTAAAACGCATACTATCCCAACCGCCAGTGTTGACGAGGCCGTCTCCAGGGGAGGTCCTTTATCTCTACTTGGCAGTGTCGAACGAAGCTCTGAGTGCCGTCCTTATTCGCGAGGCAGACGAGGACCAGAAACCGGTCTATTTTATAAGCAAAGCACTTCAGGGCCCGTGAGTCGAGATACCGTAAAATCGAGAAAGTCACTCGCCGCGATAATCGCAGCTCGACGCTTGAGACAATACTTCTTAGCACATCCCATAGTGGTCCGAACTGACCAGCCAATCAAACAGATCCTACACAGGCCTGACCTGGCAGGGCGTATGATCAAGTGGTCGGTCGAGTTGTCCGAATTCGGGGTTACTTTCGAGCCGAGACAAACTATCAAAGCCCAATGCTTGGCGGATTTCATTGCCGAGATGACTCCTGGAGCTACAGAACAGTGTTCCAAATGGACGCTCCATGTCGACGGATCGTCGAATTCCAAGGGCAGTGGCACTGGTTTGTTGCTCGAGAATGACGACGGGCTGGTCGTCGAATTTTCATTGGGATTCTCCTTTCCCACCTCCAACAACCAGGAATCACGGCGTGTTTAGTCGGCCTCACACCGCTCGAGACTTCGGCGCTGAAGAGGTAAAGCTCAGAACTGATTCTCAGCTAGTTGTGTCCCAGATAAGTGGAGAATACCAGGCTAAAGATCCACTTCTTCAAAAATACCTCGCCCTGGTAAAGAAGAAAATGAGCGACTTCACCTCCGTGGAGATCGTACACGTTCCGACAGAACAAAACGCCGAGCCGACATTCTGTCCAAACTTCGCCAAAGACGAAGCTCAGGAAACAACGGTCGGTAATACAAGAAACATTGGCCAAGCCTAGCATTACCGCTGCCGTGGTTGATACCACTTATGACGAGGTAATCGAGGAAACTTCCAAATTACGCTGCGATTTCCCAGGCAAGCGTCGATGATTCGCCCGATGAGCCCGACGGTTGGATGACACCGATTCAAGAATTTATTCAATTGATCGGCTACTGATGATGAGAAGGAAGCCGCAAAATCCGAAAAAGGCATCTTCGTATTCTATGATCGGCGGTATCTTATATCGAAGCAGGTTCTCCACCCTGTTGAAATGCGCCGACGATACCCGAGCGCAATATACACTTGCCAAGTGCATGAAGGCATATGTGGGCAACACCTTGGAGGACGTTCCTTGGCAAAGAAAATCCTCCGCAGGTACCATCGCCGACACGAACGCGACGCGATATCGCTCGTGAAGAAATGCGACAAATGCCAGAGACATGGCGATCTACACTTAGCTCCTCCTACAGAGTTAACATCCCCGACATCACCATGGCCCTTGCTTGGTGGGGCATTGATATACTTGGACCTTTTCCAATGGCTCCTGGACAGGTGAAATACCTGGTCGTTGCGATAGATTACTTCACCAAATGGGTTGGCGAGGCCCTGGCGAAGATAATCGCAAAGAACTTAATTAAGTTCTTCAAAAGATATATTCGACAAGGTTCGGGATTCCCGTGGTGGTCGCCACCGACAACTAACGCATTCACAGATCGCGGATTCCAAAGACCTTGGAAGATCTCGACATCAAACAAAGACTTCACCTCGGTAGAACACCCCCGCATTTAACGGCCAGGTCAAGCCGCGAACGAGTTATCTTACGAGGTCCGAGACGAAGATTGGATGAGGCCAAGCGGAAGCTGGCGTAAGAGCTCCCAGAGTACTCGGGCGTATCGAACTACTCCACGTTCGACGACGGAGAATCTCCTTTCGTCTCACATATGGGACAGAGGCCATCATTCTGTCGAGATTGGGGAACTTAGTTGGAGAACCTCGCATCCCAGAGTAGCATTGACAACCGCCGGAGTATACGAGAAGAACTTCGACCTCCTCGACGAATGCAGGGAGCTTGCGTAACTTCAACGAGGTCATGATAAAGCAGAAAATCGCAGCAAGATACAACCAAGTGTTGTACCTAGGAATTCATGCCTGGAGACTTAGTTCTTCGACGAAATGATGTTGGCACGAAGAACGCCACACAAGCGGAAACTCGCACCCAATTGGGAAGGCCCGCATGTAATTGTCGCAAAGACAAAAACGCGCTACACCCTCGAGACATCAAGAAGGACAAAGAAATTCCAAGAACTTGGAACGCGGCAAAGATGAAGAAATATTATAGTTGAAACAAATGTATCCTAAACACATAAATGTGAAGCAATGAAGTATGATTGGAGAAATACACAACCAGCATTTATTTATTATCAAAGCCTTGTGCATTGGCACAAGCATCGATGTAGAGATCGACCTCGTCCGAGACCGCGTGCACGAGCTCGTGATAAAAGCCTTGGGCGCCGCACAAGCACCTGAGATCGACCTCGTCTGCGAGCGCGCGTCGCGAGCTCGTGATAAAGCCTTGTCGCGTTAGCACAAGCACCTGAGATCGACCTCGTCTGAGACCGCGCACGACGAGCTCGGGATAAAGCCTTGTGCATTAGCACAAGCATCCGATGTAGAGATCGACCTCGTCACGAGACCGCGCGTGCACGAGCTCGTGATAAAGCCTTGTCGCGTTAGCTGGGCACAAGCACCTGATGAATCGAACTCGTGCGAGACCGATAGCGCGCCTGAGCTTCGGGATAAAAGCCTTGTGCGTTGGCACAAGCACATGATGAATCGACCTCGTGCCGAGACCGCGTGCACGAGAGCTCGGGATAAAGCCTTGTGCGTTGGCACAAGCACATGATGAATCGACCTCGTGCCGAGACCGCGTGCACGAGAGCTCGGGATAAAGCCTTGTGCGTTGGCACAAGCACCTGATGAATCGAACTCGTGCCGAGACCGCGCGCACGAGCTCGGGATAAAAGCCTTGTGCGTTGGCACAAGCACCTGAGATCGACCTCGTGCCGAGACCGCGCGCACGAGCTCGGGATAAAGCCTTGTGCGTTGGCACAAGCACATGATGAATCGACCTCGTGCCGAGACCGCGTGCACGAGAGCTCGGGATAAAGCCTTGTGCGTTGGCACAAGCACCTGATGAATCGACCTCGTGCCGAGACCGCGCGCACGAGCTCGGGATAAAGCCTTGTGCGTTGGCACAAGCACATGATGAATCGACCTCGTGCCGAGACCGCGTGCACGAGAGCTCGGGATAAAGCCTTGTGCGTTGGCACAAGCACCTGATGAAGAGATCGACCTCGTGCCGAGACCGCGGGCACGAGCTACCTGATGAAGAGATTGACCTCGTGCCGAGACCGCGTACACGAGCTCATGATAAAGCCTTGTGTCTTGCATAAGCACATCAAGCCTCGTGTCGAGAACTGTCTCAGCAGACGTGGAACACGAAGGTCCCGAACGAACTAATGAACAAGCACGACATGACGACACTTGCAGTTCTTTACGAACAAGGACGTCGAACGTCGACATCAACGAACTTCGACAGCAAGTCACCACCTCGACATTCGAGCTAGCGACTTGGGGGGCAACTGTTCCGGACTGGGCCGAGGCCCAATCCGGGGATCCAACATTTACAGGCCCAACGGCTTCCCTCAAGGCCACATCGTCCGCGTGCCTCTCCGCCTTCCCTCAACGTGGCCGACCCAACGGCTTTGTGCATTAATGAGATTTAATGCCGACTTCCGGGTTTCACGGGACGGTTACACATCGACAGTAACCGTCCTCGACTCATATTTAAAGAAGACCGCGTCGAACGGTCGAGGTAATCATCTTTCTACCACCTCTTACTCACCTCGACACACACTGACTTGAGCGTCGGAGTGTTTGCAGGTACACCACCCAACCCGCCGTCGTCCTCCGTCGCGAGCACAACCGCGCCGCTTCCCTCCGGTCATCCTCTGAAGTTCTGTTCAGAACACATGCCTTGACAGGATGATTTTGATGATTGATGTAACGACCCGTTTCCGGACCGCTACCGAGCTCAATATACCGAGCTCGAGTTACCGAGCTCAACACACCAAGCTCAACATAAACCTATATGAGATGTGTTTTAAAAACAAAAACTCTTGTGCCTTTTAAAATACGATATATATTTTTTTTTATAAAACTAACTCGTGCACATCAGAGTAATTACAGCTTTTCGAAACATGGTGCAACTAAGACACAAGACTTAAATTCTAATAAAACATACATGCATAACATACATATATATATCACTCGAAATAATAATGTATACAAAATACAGAGTAGCAAATTTGCAAAGAAAATACACCTAAGGTATGACGACTTCAAAAGAGCAATCATACCACAGGGTACTACAGAACTCCAACGCAGGGGGCTGCTCCAAAAGTAAGACCACCAGTCTACCCTGAAACAACAAAACAACACTGCCCACACTGGTCACGACCTCGAACACAAAAGAAAAACGAAGTACAGTCCTCAGAAAAACAAACATCCAACAAACAAACAATCACGACAGATAGAGGTCGTCACTCGGGTCCTCGTCGAGCTCCTCCTCGGCATCGTCTACTGTCGAGTTACCCGCGCCCTCGACATCGCCTGGGTAACCGTCATGGATTGAAGGCACCACGGGAAAGGGTCAACTTCTCAACAATTCAAGATAAGCTCGACATAAAAATATAAGCAAACAACAAAGTATAACATTCACCGACGTGACTCGACCATCTCACTCTAAACTCGACACAACTCGCAAATCCATTTTCTCTCGACTCGATAATTTTCCGGAATGCACATGCCATAATCAGATGTCGGAAAGTCCAGTAAAGCCTTGGGATCCTCGCCTCCCTAGATACCAACTCAGGTCCCATAGCGTGGCGACGTCTAGTCAATCTCCCGTAAACAAACAGAGGACCTAGCACCCTCAGTTATCCGGGTCACGGCTCAAAAACGTCATACGACTCACCTAGCTCGCTCACTCGATGAACAATTCGCCGCATACGATATTCAAAGAGTTAAACACAAGATATTCAACCGCATGTCAAATAAAAGAGCAAGCTCGACATGAAGAAACGCAATTCAACATGCAATACACAATTCACGACATATATTCAATCACATATTAAATACATGCAAAGACTCAATCATATCACAACATTCCAATCTCGACACAAATCAGGAAAATCCATACACAATAACATAACCACGTAGAATATGAAGTGCCCTTACGCTAGCATACTATGAAAGTATTAATGTGAAGCGCCCTTACTTAAGGACTTATAAAATAAAGCCTTAGAGATTTCTAGGAGTTGCCCTTACCGAACTCCAAGTTAATGCTGCTCGACAACGACTTCTCTTACTCGATCTCGACACGGCTGTCTTCAATCGACCTCGACACGTACGCTTCTCAGTCGACCTCGACACGTACAGTTCTCGATCTGGATTCCGCTGCTTCCACGTCCTTGGATTCGCTTTCCCGTACACCTCGATTCGGAAATCACTCGATCTCGGGAATCAGACTTCCTAAAACAAACATAACTCAGATCGATCCATGGGTTCTAATACATCTAGCTCTCATCCCAAACTTAACCACAACCCAGAAAATATAATACTCAAGAACTGAATATATTTTTCCTCTAACACAAAGTTAGGGATTTCGATCAAAGTTCATGAAAAAGGTTATCTGATGCTTCAACAGATAGATCGACAACAACAATAACCAGAAGCAACGAATGAAAAACAAAAAAATCGAAACGAACCAAAAATGGGGGTTTCTGGGCACTGCCGATTGCAGAAATCAGAGAAAGAAATTTGTTTTACAAGCCCAATTAATCGGTTAGAAAGATAGGTAATATTGTGAAGAAGAAAACCCACCAGTTTGACATGATTTGGAAGCATAAAACTGGCTAAAAATGGAAGAAGAAATAGCGCTAAACAGTAGCACAGAGAAAAAGAAAAATCTGTTCTTCATACCTCAATGGTGATCGAGCAGACGAGATATGTCGAGAAGATGATGATGAACAAAATTGATGAAGAAAGCTTGTGCAGAATCTCGATGGAACTCACGGTTTCGTCGATGGAAGTTTTTGAAGAAAACAACGAAACACAGAGCAGAAGGAAGGAAGAAGAAAGAAGAAAAGAGAAAGAATGAGTGTGAGGGAATCGGTCGTGGTATACAGCTGGTGAATAAGGGGTATAAACGTAACTCCAGCTATAAGATGCCAATCCCATCAATCATCTACCCGTTTAATCGTTCCTCTCATAATTACCTTCTACTCTGTCGGTCAACGGCAAGCCGACAATGTAATAATTACAAACAATATAATAATAACGCTGAATAACGCTCGAAAGAATACGAGGTGTCATCTCGACACGATGTCGACAAGGGTGCTCGTGCAAACGCACAAGGCTCTAACACGAGTTCGTGAACGCGGCCTCCTCACCGACACGCGCCCTCATCATTTCGATGCAGACGACTTCATCAACTCGACACGCGACCTCCTCACGGCTGGCTAGTGCATCGTGGTCTCATCACCGACAAATGATCTCGACAAACGATCTAGTCACGGGATCTCGACACAAGGTCTTGGTCGAGGTCTCGATCACGCCGTCCTAATACGATGTCGATCTCGCCCTCAGGTGTTACAATCTCTCCTCTAAAAAAATTTCGTCCTCGAAATTGCAAATAAGATTCTTACCTCGTAAAAGTTCAGGGTAATCGAAGTCTTCATCTTCTCCTCCACTCCCAAGTTGCCTCTCCCGTCTTCTGATCCCACACAACTTTGACAAGTTGAATCTCTTTGTTCCGCAGCTGTTTGGCTTTCCGATCAACGATCTTTGCTGGTAATGCTTCGAAAGATAGGTCGTCCTTCAGCTTGAATCACATCCGGTTTGATGACATGAGAAGGGTCGAAACATACTCCGTAATTGTGAGACGTGAAAGACGCCGTGGATGTTCGACAAGAATGGTGGTAAGCGCAATCGATATGCCATCGACCAATACGACGAAGAATCTGGTAAGGTCCAATGAATTTAGGGGTAAGTTTCTTGGATTTGATCGCTCGACCAACTCCGGTGGGGGTGACTCTAAGAAATACATGTTCTCCTTCCTCGAACTCGAGTGGTCGACGCCGTTGGTCCGCATAACTCTTGCCGACTTTGAGATGTTCGCATCCGATCTCTCGATCAAACGGATCTTCTGTGAGTCTGCTGGATCATATCTGGTCCTCTGACGATTCGCTCGCCGCCCTGGTACCAACAAAGAGGCGTCGACATTTCCGATCCATACAGCCGCTTCAAAAGGTGCCATTCCAATACTCGCATGGAAACCGTTATTGTAGGTGAACTCCACCAATGGTAAGACGTCGTCCCAACTTCCTCGGTGATCTAACGCATAAGCTCGCAACAAATCTTCAAGCGATTGGATCGTTCTCCCACCGACCGTCGACCGTGGATGATATGCCGAAGCTAAGCCCGAGCTTCGGTTCCCATCGCTCCTTGCAATTCCCTCCAAAATGAGGCGTGAACTTCGGATCTCGGTCCGACACGATCGAAGAGGGTATTCCATGAAGTCGTACTATCTCCGCGATGTAGATCTCGGTCGACTTTTCCACGTTGTATGTCGACTCACCGGTAAGAAATGGCAGATTTGGTCAATCGGTCGACGATCACCCAAATCGAATCATTCTTCTTCTCGCGTCTTCGGCAGAACCTACAACGAAATCCATGGAAATCGTCCCCATTTCCATACCGCACGTCGGCGATTGTAGCATTCTGCAGGTCGTTGGTGCTCCACCTTCGCTTCGACACGTTAAACATGAAGCTACGTACTCGGCCACTTGCTTCTTCATTCCGACCACCAAAAATGCTTCTTCAAGTCTTGATACATCTTCGTAACTCTGGGATGAATACTAAAGTTGCTCTTATGCGCTCGTCGAGAATCAACTTCCTCGGCTCAGATCGTTAAGTACGCACACTCGGCCATTGCATCTCAAGATGTCGTCCGCTCGACTGAAATTCGCCGCTTTCCTTGCGCTTATCAATCTGAATCTTCTCTTGCGAGGAAGCTCGTCATGAACTTGCTGGTCTCGGATCTCGCCCAACAATCTGTTAGAAATAGTAAGCATACCAAATCTCGCCTTCCCGGTGAAACTTCGACACTAACTTCAAGTCTCGAACTTCGAGCATCTCCAACTCCTTGATCATCATCGCCGAGGTTAAAGCGCTCTTCCTACTCAACGCATCCGCTACTACGTTAGCCTTCAGGGATGGTATTCCAACGTAAAGTCGTAGTCCTTGAGAAATTTCGTCCCATCTACGTTGACGCATGTTGAGTTCTTCTGGTCAACAGTACTTCAAGCTCTTGTGATCGCTGAAAACAGTAAGAGTGCTCCCATAAAGGTAGTGCCTCCATATCTTCGGCCAGAAAACTCTGCCGCTAGCTCCAAGTCGTGAGTAGGGTAGTTCCTGCGTGAATCTTAAGTCAGTCTTGAAGCATACGCGACCACCTTCCGATGTTGCATCAAGACGCATCCCAATCCCTGGTGTGACGCATCACAATACACCTCGTAAGGCTCTTCTGCCGAGGTAAAATCAAGACACAGCGCCGCCGCCAAAAGCTCCTTCGATCTTTGAAATCGGCTTCGCACTCCTCGGCCCAGGCAAAAGGTTGATCCTTCCTCGTCACCGTGTAAGAGGCGCGACAATCTTCGAGAAACCTTCAATGAATCTTCGGTAATAGCCGCTAAGCCGACAAAACTCCCGATCTCAGAACCGTCTTAGGTCGTTCCCACGCTAGCACGCCTTCAATCTTAGTTGGATCCACGCCTATCCCTTCCTTGGAAATTACGTGACCAAGAAAATTCACCTCTTCAAGCCAAAATTCACACTTCGACGGTTGGCATAGAGTTGCTTATCTCGTAATATCTGCGAGTACTCGACATGGGTGTTCTGCGTGCTCTTCTCGGTTCCTCGAGTAAATCAATATGTCGCCGATGAACACTACAACGAATCGATCCAAAAACGAATGGAAAATCCTGCTCATGTAGTCCATAAACACACCGGGCGATTCGTTACTCCAAACAAAGATCACCAAGTACTGTAGTGACCGTATCTAGTCCTGAAGCCGTTTTGGTGACATCTTCCTCATTCACGCCGACCGATGGTAGCCCGACTTCAAGTCTATCTTGGAAAAAGATCGCAGCCTCCACGAAGTTGGTCCATCAAGTCGCCAATACGTGGTAACGGATAACGGTTCTTCACGGTAACCTTGTTGAGTTCGCGGTAGTCCACGCACGCCTTGATCGCCCATCCTTCTTCTTAACCAACAACACCGAGCTCCCTGCGGTGACACGCCTGGTCGTATGAATTGCTTCGACTCCAAGTGTTCGATCTGGGACTTCGCTTCTTTCATCTCGGCAGGAGACATCCTGTATGGCGCTTTGGAAATCGGTCCTGTTCCCTGGAATCGGTCGATGGAGAACTCGACCTCTCGTCTTGGTGGTAACCCTGGCACGCCTTCGAAAACGCCCTCAAAGTCACACACCATCGGAACATTCTTCACGCCGATCCTGGAAGACTTGAACTAGCCAGATACATGTATTCCCTAGTTCCTTCTTTCAAAGAAACTCCGATACGTTCGGCAGAAAGATAATTGGAGACTCCAAGGTCTGGAAAAATTACAGTTTTACGGGCACAGTCCAAAAGGACATGGTGGTGTGACAACCAATCCATCCCGAGGATGACATCTAAGCCCTTAAGAGGCAAACAAACCAAATTGACCACAAACTTTCTACTCTGAATAATCACTACACAATTAAGACATGCAGTGTTTGTGACTAAGGTTTTAGCAGCTGGGGTTGTAACTACTAATTTAAACGGTAAAGCAGTCACAGTCAAGTTCAAATGGTTCACACAATCAGAAGAAATAAAGGAATGGGTTGCACCCGAATCAAAAAGAACGGATAAGGATTTACCCTCGATCTCACATTCACCTTGGATAAGATCATCAGCTCGATCTGCTTCCTCGCCACTCATGCAGAAACTACGCGCTTTAGCCACTTGACACTTTCCTTTGGCCTTGCCGCAAGCATAGTCGGTTCACCTTTAGGTGTAGGACAATCCTTAGCAAAATGCCCTGGCTTCTTGCGGTTGAAACACACCTCCTCCTTACGAGAGATTACTCGCGTAATGTCCCGCTTTCCACATCGATAGCAAGTCACCTCGACACCGGTCCGACCTCCACTCCTGCAGATTGGGTCATCCGGACGTCTTGTCCCTGTTATTTGTTCCCACGAGGTCGGTCGTAAGGCCTCTTCCTGCGGTGGTTTCCGCTACGTGCAAATCTACGCGCGCACTGCGGGGTCTCCTTTGGTCGCCCACAGCAGTCTTCTTCTTGTGGCTCCTTACTCCTTCTACCTCGACACGGCGATCAATCGGCTCTTGAGATTTCGATCCTCAACGACACCATCGACTTCGAATGTCGAATCTCAATCCTCGTTGGAATCTCTCACTCAACCATCTCTGGTCAACTCGATCACGAAATGGATCGAAATACCTCGCCAACGACTCGAACTTGGCCGCATACTCGGACACCGCCGAGTTGCCTTCTTTGCAATTGAAGAAATTCTTGCTCCTTCTCGGCTCGTGCAAAGATCTGGGAAGTACTTGTCCAAGAACCTTTCACGAAAAAGCTCCTGTGTCATCTCGCGATGTTCTCGCTATAAATGTTTGCTTCACCTCTCCACCAATACTCCGCGTCTCTAGCATGAAGTAGGTGGCATAGTCGACCTTCACGTTGTCCCGCAATGGAGTGCCTCGAAGATCTTCTCGATCTCTTGCATCCAAAGATCGACTTTATCCGATTTGGCTCACCGTAGAACTTCGGTGGATCATGCTTCCTGAAGTCGGCCAATCCTCTCGCCAAAGATTTCGCTCGCCGCTGTCGCTGCCGCAGTTCTGGCTGAGTTAACGCCGCCGTCTGGCTGAGCCATCGCGTTAGCCTGTTGAGTTGCAGCGGTGATTGTTGAGCCATGGTCGCCGCCATCTCGCCATAGCTTGAATAGCTCGCTCCATGTCGACGTTCTCGCTGCAGATGTCGTATTCCTACGAGGTGGCATTAGATTCCACAAAGTTCAAAACCCCGTGAATCTCGTAACAAGGATGTGTTAAAACACACCGCTTCAATCAAGAAACAGTCAAACAATTTTTCAAGCAATAAGTGCTTCACTTAATCAAACAAAGAATCAACATAATACAACTAGGTACCCAACACACATAACCCGACATTGACCACCCAAATTTCCTATGCACACGGCCAGAATCAATCAAGCCTCGATACCAACAAAGGTAACGACCGCTTCCGGACCGCTACCGAAGCTCAATATACCGAGCTCGAAAGTTACCGAGCTCAACACACCAAGCTTAACATAAACCTATATGAGATGTGTTTTAAAAACAAAACTCTTGTGCCTTTTAAAATACGATATATATTTTTTTATAAAACCAACTCGTGCACATCGAGTAATTACTGACTTTGAAACATGGTGCAACTAAGACACAAGACTTAAATTCTAATAAAACATACATGCATAACATACATATATATATCACTCAAATAATAATGTATACAAAATACAGAGTAGCAAATTTGCAAAGAAAATACACCTAAGGTATGACGACTTCAAAAGAGCAATCATACCTGGGGTACTTCCACAGACTCCACGCAGGTCGCTCCAAAAGTAAGACCACCACTACCTCAAACAACAAAACAACATCGCCACACCGGTCACGACCTCGAACACAAAAGAAAATGAAGTACACCTCGTAAAAACAAACATCCAACAAACAAACAATCACGACAGATAGAGGTCGCCACTCGGTCCTCGTCGAGCTCCTCCTCGGCATCGCTTCATCGCCGAGTTACTGCGCCCTCGACATCGCCTCGGGTAACCGTCATGGATTGAAGGCACCACGGAAAGTGGTCAACTTCTCAACAATTCAAGATAAGCTCGGCATAAAAATATAAGCAAACAAAGAAAGTATAACATTCACCGACGTGACTCGACCATCTCACTCTAAACTCGACACAACTCGCAAATCCATTTTCTCTCGACTCGATAATTTTCCTGAATGCACACGCTGCATCAGATGTCGGAAAGTCCAAAAAAGCCTTGGGATCCTCGCTCTCCCTAGATACTAACTCAGGTCCCATAGCGTGGCGACGCCTAGTCAATCTCCGTAAACAAAAAGGGGACCTAGCACCCTCGCTTATCCGGTCACGGCTCAAAACGTCATACGACTCACCTAGCTCGCTCACTCGATGAACACCACAGATACGATATTCAAAGAGTTAAACACAAGATATTCAACCGCATGACAAATAAAAGAGCAAGCTCGACATGAAGAAACGCAATTCAACATGCAATACACAATTCACGACATATATTCAATCACATATTAAATACATGCAAAGACTCAATCATATCACAACATTCCAATCTCGACACAAATCAGGAAATCCATACACAATAACATAACCACGTAGAATATGAAATGCCTTTACGCTAGCATACTATGAAAGTATTAATGTGAAGCGCCTTTACTTAAGGACTTATAAAATAAAGCCTTAGAGATTTCTAGGAGTTGCCCTTACCGAACTCCAAGTTAATGCTGTCCGACAACGACTTCTCTTACTCGATCTCGACATCATTGTCTTCAATCGACCTCGACACGCACGCTTCGCCGACCTCGACACGCATAGCTTCGATCCGATTCCGCTTCTTCCACGCCCTTGGATTCGCTTCGCACACCTCGATTCGAAATCACTCGATCTCGAATCGGACTTCCTAAAACAAACATAACTCAGATCGATCCATGGGTTCTAATACATCTAGCTCTCATCCCAAACTTAACCACAACCCGTAAAATATAATACTCAAGAATCGAATATATTTTTCCTCTAACACAAAGTTAGGATTTCGATCAAAGTTCATGAAAAAGGTTATCCGATGCTTCAACAGATAGATCGACAACAACATCAACCGTAAGCAACGAATGAAAAACAAAAATCGAAACGAACCAAAAATGGGGTTTTCGGCACCGCCGATTGCGTAAATCGAGAAAGAAATTTGTTTTACAAGCCCAATTAATCGGTTAGAAAGATAGGTAATATTGTGAAGAAGAAAACCAACCAGCTTTGACATGATTTGGAAGCATAAAGCGGCTAAAAATGGAAGAAGAAATAGCGCTAAACAAGAGTACGAGAAAAAGAAAAATTTGTTCTTCATACCTCAATGGTGATCGAGCCAGGCGAGATATGTCGAGAAGATGATGATGAACAAAATTGATGAAGAAAGCTTGTGCAATCTCGATGGAACTCACGGTTTCGTCGATGGAAGTTTTGAAGAAAACAACGAAACACAGAGCAGAAGGAAGGAAGAAGAAAGAAGAAAAGAGAAAGAATGAGTGTGAGGGAATCGGTCGTGGTATACAGCTGGTGAGAAAGGGGTATAAACGTAACTCCAGCTATAAGATGCCAATCCCATCAATCATCTACCCGTTTAATCGTTCCTCTCATAATTACCTTCTACTCTGTCGGTCAACGGCAAGCCGACAATGTAATAATTACAAACAATATAATAATAACGCTGAATAACGCTCGAAAGAATACGAGGTGTCATCTCGACACGATGTCGACAAGGGTGCTCGTGCAAACGCACAAGGCTCTAACACGAGTTCGTGAACGCGGCCTCCTCACCGACATGCGCCCTCATCGCTCGATGACGCGACTTCATCAACTCGACACGCGACCTCCTCACCAAGAGAGCCTAGTGCACGTGGTCTCATCAGCTCGACAAATGATCTCAACAAACGATCTAGTCACGGGATCTCGACACAAGGTCTTGGTCGAGGTCTCGATACGTCGTCCTAATACGATGTCGATCTCGTCCTCAGGTGTTACAATTGACAAAAGGGAGCTTTGCAAATAGTCAACCGTGCAAAAAGTGGAAAAGAATACCAAGACGCGTATCAAGAATGATAGTTTCTCAAGTCTTTGGGTTTTGGGTATTTATTTATCTTTATTAAGACAATTTGTAAGTAGTAATAAAAAGCTCTCAATTAAAATTAAATCACACACGCACAAAATATTTTGACATGCATATCTCGTGGCCTGATGTCGAAATGAGGAAGTCGGATGTCGAGCTCTGAGGAAATCGGATGTCGGTGAGGAGGAAGTCGGATGTTGAGCTCGAGGAAGTCGTATGTCGAATCGAGGAGGAGGTCGCGCGGTCAAGCTTATGAGGTCGCTGCATCGAGGTCACGTGATGAGCCGATGATCCGTGTCGGTGATGAGGTCGCTGCATCGAGCTATGAGAGGACCGAAATGATGAGGAGGTCGTATGCAGAGCGTGTGCCGAGATCTTTGCCGAGCCGTGGTCGAGGTCGCCTGTCGAGCCGTGGCGAGGTCGGGCCGAGCTGTCTTCAGAGGTCGTCTGCCGAGCTGTCTTCAGAGGTCGTATGCCGAGCCGTCTCCGTGTTTTCAATTTCTTTATTTCAAAACGCAACGGGCAGATTTTTCTTCCAACGGACAAATCAAAACGCAACGGGCAAATGCTCCAACGGTCATTTCGACGCTCACCCATTGCCTATATAAACACAGCTCGTGAGCTTTGTTTTAATACAACAACGCAGTGCTTAATTTTTGTGCCAAAAACTCACAAATATTTTTTCACTCACACTTATTTGAGCACAATTTTCTGAGAGCCTTTTATTCTACATAATTTGAGTTGTATTATTTGAGCTTCAATTTGTTATATCTGCACTATTGAGTGTATCTTTTTCGTCTCATTTTATTTGTGAAAATCATTTATTTTTGGGTAGGAATCCCAAGGTGTTCATAGAGAGGTGATATCTCTTGAACGTATTGCTACAGTTTAGAGTTGTAAAGGTTTCTAGTGAACTCGATTTAAAAGCTAGTGTCTTAGTGAAAATCCCATAGTGGTTTGCTTTGGGGACAGGACGTAGGCCACAGGGTGTTAGGTGGCGAACCTGGATAATTTGTTGTGTGCTTTTTTACTCCTTATCTCTCTACTTTTCACCAATTAAATTTCAGTACTTTATTTTATTGTTATTTATATCTTACTATTTACTTTATTTTTAACTCGTTTGCAATTTATTCTTCAAGTGATTTATCTATTTCACATTAATATTTCCGCAACTCATAATTAGCACTTATTTCTCCAAAAGTTTTTGAAAGCACTGCTCACACAATTCACCCCCTCTCTTGTGTTTGGAGTCACTTGTCAACAAGTGGCATCAGAGCTAGAATCTTGTATAAAGGACTTAACCGTCTCAAGAGAATGACTTCAAACAATTACGAGGAACTTCCATGAACAGACCCCCATTTTTCAATGGTGAGGGGTATGGTTATTGGAAGGATAGAATGCAAATCTTTCTTGAGGGTGTTGATCTTGATATTTGGGATCTTTGTGGAAAATGGTCCATTTGTCCCCACTCAATCAATTAATGATGCAGTGGTAGACAAACCAAGATCACTTTGGACCGAAGATGATAAGAAAAAGGTCCAATACAATTTGAAGGCCAAGAACATCATCACTTCTGCTTTAAGCTACGATGAGTTCTATAGGGTCTCAAATTGCAAGACTGCTAAAGAAATGTGGGACACCCTTCTATTGACCCATGAAGGTACTACCGAGGTCAATAGGGCTCGAATGAACACATTAACCCATGAGTATGAGTTATTTAGGATGAAACCAAGTGAAAACATACAAGATATGCAAAAAAGGTTCATCCATATAATAAACCATCTCAGAGCTCTTGGGAAAGTCTTCAGTAATGAAGATTTGATTAACAAAGTTCTTAGATGTCTAAACAGGAATTGGCAACCCAAGGTCACTGCTATAGCTGAATCTAGAGACTTATCTTCTATGACCTTGGCTACTTTGTTTGGAAAATTACAGGAACATGAAATTGAACTAAATCGTCTCATGGAAAGCGAAGAAGCTGATAAGAAAAAGAAAGGGCTCGCCCTCAAAGCAAGCATTGAGGAAACTGACGATGACGAATGTGATTTCCTTGAAGATGAAAATAATGAGGAAAACATGAGTCTAATGGTTCGCAAATTCAAAAGGTTCATGAGACTCGAAACAAAGGTAAGTTCCCAAGCTCTCAAAAGAAAAGTGATGAAACAACTTCTTTTAATCCTACCGCTACAAGTGTGGAAAGAAAGGTCACATAAAACCCGATTGTCCTCAAAACCAAACGAGGAATGAGAAATTTGAAAAGAAACCACCAAAGGATTGAAGGAAAGAAGAGCTTACATTGCCTGGGATGATAATGATATGGATTCTTACGATGAATCTGAAAATGAAGAGGCTCACCTTAGTCTAATGGCAAATCATGATGAAGATGAGGTAAATTTTTATGATCCTGACTCTTCTTTAACTTATGATGAATTACTTGCTGCTTGTGAAGAATTCAATAATGAAACGATTAAACTTGGAAAAATTGTTCTTTCTTCTAAGAAAACCATCTCTTCTCTTGAATCAAAAATTGAAATTTTAAACAAAGAGATAGTGATTCTTAAAGAAAAACAAGTTGCTGTGATTGAAACTTCTCCTCCCATATCTTGTGAAAATAAAAAGGATTAAGTTTTAAAATGCAATGAGTGTAGTGTTTTGAAAAATAAGGTTAAGGATTTAAATAACACTCTTGCAAAATTTACGATGGGAAGAGATAATCTAAACATTATGTTAGGAAATCAAAAAGGTACTTTTGGAAAAGCTGGTTTAGGTTCTCATCCAAAAATTCATGAAAAATCTTTTAAACTCTTCAATCACAACAAACCCTCAAGTAGTCCTTTCATTAAATGCTTTCACTGTGGTAGAAATGGTCACACTGCCTCTATTTGCAATATTAGAAAGAATAAAAATGTAGTTGGCAAAAAGATGTGGATTCCAAAGGGCACCTTGCCCAAGACTAACTCATATGGACCCAAGATGGTTTGGGTACCAAAGGTTAAAATATGATTTGTTGTTGTAGGTGTGCTTGAAAGCCAAGGACTTAAATTGGTATCTTGATAGCGGCTGTTCAAAGCACATGACAAGAGACAAAAGCAAGTTCTCCTCATTGGTACCTAAGAATAGTGGTTATGTCGGTATGGTGACAACAACAAAGGTAAAATTCTTGGGATTGGTTCTATTGGTAAGAGTCCTAATCCCACTATTGAAAATGTTTTGTATGTGGATGGTTTGAAGCATAATTTGGTAAGCATTACTCAACTTTGTGATAAAGGGAACAAAGTGGTTTCGATTCTTCAAAATGCATGGTCATGGATTCTATAAATGAAAATGTTATTGTAATTGGACCTAGAATTGGAAATATCTATATGCTTGATTTAGATAAAATACCTTCAAATGATGCGTGTTGTCTTATT
Organism: Calophaca sinica; assembly: GCA_037113605.1. NCBI lineage: Eukaryota > Viridiplantae > Streptophyta > Magnoliopsida > Fabales > Fabaceae > Calophaca > Calophaca sinica. Next base: position 127,034,056 of record CM073736.1, on the reverse strand, counting down.
AGTAAAGAGGATGAATCTTGGCTATGGCATAGGAGAATGGCTCATATTCACATGGATCATCTTAATAAGTTAGTTCGAAGGACTTAGTAATTGGCTTACCAAAGCTTCGCTTTGAAAAAGATAAACTTTGTGATGCATGTCAAAAAGGAAAACAAGTAAAGGCATCTTTCAAATCTAAAAATATTGTTTCTACAAACCGGCCTTTACAACTTTTACATATGGATTTATTTGGCCCTTCTAGAACTAAAAGCTTTGGTGGCAATTACTATGCTCTTGTTATTGTGGACGACTATTCTCGCTATACATGGACTTTATTTATTTCTCACAAAAATGATGCTTTTAATGCTTTTCGAAAACTTGCAAAGGTTATACAAAATGAGAAGGGACTTAACATTGCTTCCATTCGAAGTGATCATGGTGGGGAATTTGAGAATGAAGCATTTGAAGCATTTTGCACAGAAAATGGCATCGATCACAACTTTTCTGCTCCAAGGACACCGCAACAAAATGGAGTGGTTGAAAGGAAAAATCGGTCTCTTGAAGAGCTAGCGAGGACGATGCTCAATGAGACTAACCTTCCTAAGTACTTTTGGGCAGACGCCGTGAGCACCGCTTGCTATGTGATGAATCGAGTTCTTATAAGGCCGATCCTTAAGCAAACACCGTATGAACTCTACAAAGGAAGGAAGCCCAACATTTCCCACCTTCACGTTTTCGGATGCAAGTGTTTTGTCCTAAACAATGGTAAGAATAACCTTGGTAAATTTGATGCTAAAGCTGATGAAGGTTTATTTCTTGGATATTCCACTTCTAGTAAAGCTTTTGAATTTTTAATAAAACAACTTGGGTTTTGAAGAATCATGCATGTTTCTTTTGATGAATCTAACCCCAAATCTTGATGAAGAAAGTGTTGATGATCTTGCAGAAGTATTTGGAGGAACAAGAGAGATCAAAAGTTCAAAAGGAGGATCAAGAGTCCTTGCCTCAACCCTCTCAAGAACTCTCTCACTCAAATCTTCCAAAAGAAAGGAGAGTCCCAAAGAACCATCCTCTTGACAACATAATAGGTGATATCTCAAAAGGGTAACGACTGAAACTCTCTTAATCATGCATGTCATCATATGGCCTTTGTCTCTCAAATTGAACCAAATGACGTCAATGAAGCCATCTTTGATGAGCATTGGACCTTTGCTATGCAAGAGGAATTAAATCAATTTGAGAGAAATTATGTTTGGGAACTTGTCCCTAGGCCTAAAGATCACCTAGTCATTGGGACCAAATGGGTCTTTCGCAATAAGCTTGATGAAAACGGTATCATTGTTAGAAATAAAGCTAGACTTGTTGCAAAAGGCTATAACCAACAAGAGGGCATAGATTTCGATGAAACCTATGCACCCGTGGCTAGATTAGAAGCTATTCGCATGCTTCTCGCATTTGCATGCATCATGGATTTCAAACTTTTTCAAATGGATGTTAAAAGTGCATTTCTTAATGGCTTTATTCAAGAAGAAGTATATGTTGATCAACCTCCCGGTTTTGAAAAGTTTGAATTTCCAAATCATGTTTTCAAATTGAAAAAGGCTTTATATGGTTTAAAACAAGCTCCGAGAGCTTGGTACGAGAGGTTGAGCAAATATTTACTTGAAAAAGGTTTTGAAAGAGGAAAAGTTGATACCACTCTTTTCATTAAACACAAAAAGCATGACATTTTACTTGTTCAAATTTATGTCAATGATATAATATTTGGCGCTACTAATGAATCCTTGTGTAAGGAATTTTCTGATATCATGCAAAGTGAATTTGAAATGTCAATGATGGGAGAGCTAAATTACTTCCTTGGACTTCAAATCAAACAAACAAAAGAAGGAATTTTTATAAATCAATCCAAATATTGCAAGGAGTTGCTTAAAAGATTTGGAATGAGCAACGCCAAAGAAATCTCAACTCCCATGAGCACATCATGCTATCTTGACAAAGATGAAGGTGGTAAGTCGGTCGAAGTAAGTAAGTATAGAGGTATGATAGGATCTCTTCTCTATCTCACTGCTAGTCGTCCGGATATTATGTCTAGTGTTTGTATGTGTGCGTTTTCAAGCAAATCCTAAGGAATCACATCTCTTAGCGGTAAACGCATCATGAGATATCTCACCGCACACAAACCATGGGTTTATGGTACCCCAAAGGTGCTGACTGCACACTTATTGGGTACTCGGATTCGGATTTTGCGGGTTGCAAAATGGACCGAAAAAGCACTAGTGGGACATGTCACTTACTTGGGAATGCCTTGGTTTCATGGCATAGTAAGAAACAAGCCAGTGTGGCTTTGTCCACTGCTGAAGCGGAATATGTTGCGGCAGGTAGTTGTTGCGCACAGATTATTTGGATGAAACAACAGTTGAATGATTATGGGATTAATTTGAAAACTGTTCCAATAAAGTGTGACAATACTAGTGCCATAAACCTCACTAAAAATCCGGTTTATCACTCTCGGACTAAACATATAGAGATTAGGCACCATTTTATTAGAGATCATGTTCAAAAGGTGATTGCATGATTGAGTTTGTGGAAACATCTAGACAACTTGCAGATATTTTTACTAAACCTTTGCCTAAGGAAACTTTCTTTTTATTAGAACTGAATTGGGAATTTTAGACCAATCATGCATTGAGTATTTTTGTGATTGCATTTTCTTTTTGAATAAATTCTAACTTGGGCGTTTGAGTGTGCTAACGAGTTTATGTGAGTCTTTTCCCCTTCCATTTTCTTTAAGTGCGGAATAATGAGTGGGTGACGCATTTGTCTTATGCAACTAGCTAATCATGTCCAACCAACTCATCCGTCACACACCAAGCTTGGTATCACGTAACTATCAAAATATGCTTGTTTAATCTGAATATATGCCTTGCTTTATTTGTCTTTCCGCTTTTGATGTTGCCAAAAGGGGGAGAGTTACATGAATGCATGATTCAGGGGAGTGATCTTTAAGTATTGCCTATTGTGAGGGAGTTTTTCTAAATATTGTGCTTAAACTCGATATCTTTTATTGAAAAACCATGCTTATATCTCATTGCTATATCATGATTATATTTTACTAAATTCCTCCATGAGATGTTTGTCATCATCAAAAAGGGAGTCTGTGAATACATGCCTTGACAGGATGATTTTGATGATTGACAAAAGGGAGCTTTGCAAATAGTCAACCGTGCAAAAAGTGGAAAAGAATACCAAGGCAGCGTATCAAGAATGATAGTTTCTCAAGTCTTTGGGTTTTGGGTATTTTTTCATCTTTATTAAGACAATTTGTAAGTAGTAATAAAAAGCTCTCAATTAAAATTAAATCACACACGCACAAAATATTTTGACATGCATATCTCGTGTCGGATGTCGGTGAGGAAGTCGGATGTCGAGCTACGAGGAAATCGGATGTCGGTGAGGAGGAAGTCGGATGTTGAGCTCGAGGAAGTCGTATGTCGAATCGAGGAGGAGGTCGCGTGTCAAGCTTATGAGGTCGCTGCACCGAGGTCGCGTGATGGTGATGATCCGTGTCGGTGATGAGGCCGCTGCATCGAGGTCTCGTGGTCGAAATGATGAGGTCGCTGCATCGAGCTATGAGGACCGAGCCGATGAGGAGGTCGTGACGCAGAGTCAGGTGCCGAGGTCTTTGCCGAGCCGTGTCGAGGTCGTCTGTCGAGTGTGTGGCGAGGTCGTCTGCCGAGCCGTCTTGAGGTCGTCCCGCCGAGCTGTCTTCAGAGGTCGTATGCCGAGCCGTCTCCGTGTTTTCAATTTCTTTATTTCAAAACGCAACGGGCAGATTTTTCTTCCAACGGACAAATCAAAACGCAACGGGCAAATGCTCCAACGGTCATTTCGACGCTCACCCATTGCCTATATAAACATAGCTCGTGAGCTTTGTTTTAATACAACAACGCAGTGCTTAATTTTTGTGCCAAAAACTCTGTCAAATATTTTTTTTCACTCACACTTATTTGAGCACAATTTTCTGAGAGCCTTTTATTCTACATAATTTGAGTTGTATTATTTGAGCTTCAATTTGTTATATCTGCACTATTGAGTGTATCTTTTTCGTCTCATTTTATTTGTGAAAATCATTTATTTTTGGGTAGGAATCCCAAGGTGTTCATAGAGAGGTGATATCTCTTAAACGTATTGCTCTGGTTTAGAGTTGTAAAGGTTTCTAGCTGAACCTGATTTAAAAGCTAGTGTCTTAGTGAAAATCCCATAGTGGTTTGCTTTGGGGGACGGGACGTAGGCCACGGGGGTGTTAGGTGGCGAACCTGGATAATTTGTTGTGTGCTTTTTACTCCTTATCTCTCTACTTTTCACCAATTAAATTTCATCTTTATTTTATTGTTATTTATATCTTACTATTTACTTTATTTTTAACTCGTTTGCAATTTATTCTTCAAGTGATTTATCTATTTCACATTAATATTTCCGCAACTCATAATTAGCACTTATTTCTCCAAAAGTTTTTGAAAGCACCGTTCACACACAATTCACCCCCCTCTTGTGTTTGGAGTCACTTGTCAACATTTTCAACTTATTTCGATAAACTTTCCATGATAGTTATGAAAAAAAGCTTATAACTTATACAAAAACATTTTGACCACATTTTCTCTTTGATTATAGAAATAACTTATGTATACTTATGTATCCCATAAACGTTTAATTAAGTTGTTTACCCAAATAGACTCGTAACAGAACCAACAACCTATGTTCTCTAAGATAACCCCAGCATAAACAAACCTCTTAGAGATATTTAAAATGAATTCCATTTCTCTTTGAAAGATATTCAAATTATAACTTCCTTGCTTTTATTCTTAAAAATTGCAATCTTTTTTAATTAATAGTTTTTTTGAGGAATTTTTTATTAATAGTTTAACATGTGTTATATTTTAATTTTATTTAATTTAGTACCAACAAATCTTTTAATTTTAAAAAGAACACTAATAGTTTAACATGTGTTATATTTTAATTTAATTTAATACCAACAAGACATTTTTTGGGTAAACATACCAACAAGCCTTTTAATTTAATTTTAATTAAAAAAGGGCACGGGGTGAATAAACATGCTTTAAAATATAAATATTTTTTTGTCGAAAAAATATATAAATATTTTTGGCTGATGTATTTCTGTATCGCCAAATTCTCTTGTACTTAAAATTCAATTTAGTCATTTTTCAATTAACACTGATATTAATTTGTTTAATAGGCATAAAAAGTTAAGCTAAAATATTAGAAATTGAATAAAATTAAATAATTTTATTTAATCTCAAGGCATTACAAAATTAAACTTAATCATTAAAAATGCAATGGTAAAAATTTAGTAATACCATGTACCAAAAAAAAAATGTAGTAATACCACACTTCAAAAAATGTACACCAAAAACACTTTCAAGTGTCAAATTTGATTAAACCACCACCTCAAAAATTAATCTTTTATTACGGTATGCTCTCACAACCCCATATATTAAAAAAAAAAAAAAAAGGTGGAAATTGAAAGTAAAGAGCGCCACTTCTGAAGTCTTGTAAATTTCCAAATAAGTCAATGTTAGATAACCCTGCCAATATATCCAAATCCAATCCTACCATAAAAAACCTCCTATTACCTTCTATTCCTATTCCCATTCTAAGAAACCAAATAAAAATAAAAATAAAAATAAAAAATAAAAAAAATAAAAACAAAAAAGGGTTCTCTCTTGTGTGCATCGTCGAACGTGGAGGTTGCTGCGCCATCTCGTCCGCCGTGCATGAGCTTACTCCGCCGTCGCCGTCAGCATGCCTGCCACTCGCCCTTCCTCCGATCTGATCCTCCACCGTCTCACCTCCTCCGATTATGAAATAAAGTTCAAAGCCATCCGAGAGGTGAAGAATCAGATCATCGGTAACCGCACCAAGAAGCTCTCCTACATCAAGCTCGGCGCCGTCCCCGCCGTCGCCGCTGCTCTCACAGAAGCCGACGCCGATTCCGATTGCGGCTCCAACCTAATCGTCCAGTCTGCTGCCGCACTCGGCAGCTTTTCCTGTGGCGTCGACGCCGGCGTCCGCGCCGTCCTAGATGCCGGAGCTTTCCCGCATTTAATCAGGCTCCTCTCTGCAGCCGATGAGAAGGTCAATTCGATTAATTGCAATGCCTTTTTATTATTTTTCAATCCTTTAATTTTAATTTTAATTTTTTGCTTTTTTTTTCTGGTATATTTTTTTGCCTCTTTTGTTGTCCAGAAGCTGATGCTTAAGATAAAATTGCAATGCTCAGAATTGATAGGCTTATTACTAGGTTGCGCTGAATTGATGTTCCTTTACGATTTTTCTTTTTCTTAAAATGAAATGTAGATTATTTGATGCACTGTTCATATTGGTTGTGATGATACATTGGCATTCATCTATGTGCAATGCACAACGGTATTTGTCTATTATTGCATATAGTAAGTAGAACAAGAATGCATTCGTCTTCAGCTCCCACACTATTGTTGTGATAGTGATGCGCCTTCTCTTTATTATCTTATCTATGTATTTATTTCTGTGTTTTCCAATGCCATACCAATAAACCTTTCTCCCCTTGATTTCAGGTTGTGGATGCTGCAGCACGCTCTTTACTTAATGATTTATCAGTCAAAACTAGCTCAAGTATGATTTTTTTAAAGATGAAAACATGGAATTTCTTCTTTCACTATTGAAAAGTGAGAATGAAAATCTTACTGGACTAGGTGCAAGCATTGCTATTCATTCTTGTGAGACAATTGATGAACAAAATGTATTATGCCATACTGGTGCTTTAGAGAAACTTATTAGCCTTCTTGATGGTTCTATAAGCCAGAGAGATGCTAGTTTAGAGTCCCTAGCTACACTTCTTAAAGACAATCCAGAAGCTGTCTCTAAATTTGTGGGCCTTCAAAATGGAAGAGCTTTGAGTTCTATAATTGAATTAACCAAGGACAGAAATTCTCGGACAAGGTTACTGGCCTGCTGGTGCCTGATCTGTATTAAGAATTCTTCTTCTTGCTATCTGCAAGACATAGGAATCAAAACAAAATTGATACATATTTTGCTTGAGCTCCTTGATGATTCTGGTCAAGTTGGAGACGAGGCTTCTTTTGCCTTTTCGAGTTTAGTTGCGGGAAAGGAAGATCTGCAGAAGTTAGCATTTGAGGCAAATGCTATGGACAAGTTCTACAGTCACTTGCAAAAGTGTTTTACATCCCAAACGTCTTGAAGGGATATTTCTAGCATTGGCTGATCTTTGCTCAAAATTGGAATGCTGTAGGTTGAAGTTTATGTCATTGCAGGTCCGTTGTTTCATGGATACTGCTAGCAAATCTCATGCGTTTGTTATTAATAACCATTTTTTAGCCCCCCATATGAGATTGTGTTCGTAGCTGCAAAAATAACAGACAAACATTAAAAAGAAAAACTGTAATCAGTCATTTCTATGGTAAGTCATTAAAGTTTTGGTTCTTAATTTCTTACCTTTCTTATATCACTTATGATGGGGTTCACACAATCATATTGAAGGATGAGAGGTAACAGGAGATACACAATTGGAGATAATGGGCAGGATTACAAGTTACAAATCCTGATACTAAAAACTTAAAATTAGCCTTCTGCAGAATGTTATTATTGAGTTTCTGTCTTTTGTCCCTCCTTTTCTTTGGCATCTTGTCATTTTGGGTTATGTGAATCTGATAGAACAGATGAGAAGCATGAAGCATCTCTCTCTTTTTTCATGTTCACGTGCACCTAAAGTTATTTTCCAGAAGAGTTTTAGTTTAGCTAATAGCCACATTTTAAGAGTTTTTAAGATTCTGTCTTGAATTAGACTCTGGGTTTCAACTTTTATTATTATTATTAATATTTTCATTTGTAGGTGTGTTTTTTTTTTTTTTTACATAATTGATTAGTTAATTTTTTTTAATTAGTGTCATTAGGCTCATACTATATTCTTACTAGCAGCACTTGCTCAGATTATGTATATAGGAGTTTACAAGTAAATATGGCTTTTGCTTATATTTTCAGCAGAAACAACTTACCTGTGATATCATGTTTACCTTCCACTTAGCTAATCACCTATCAACAATGGTTGCTTTGTACTGCAAAGTCTGGCATAAAGAATGACATCTTACCACCTTAAAAACTGGATTTTGACAAGGTGTCATGGCACTTGTTTAAATTATTTATAGGTGGTAGTCAATTTAGACATTTATTGATCTGTTGATGATATAGTTTTAATTTTTTTTATTTCATGCCACCACGAACATGTTTTGAATTAATGCAACGTGTTTCTCTTCCAGATATATGACGATTTTGTGTTTGTTCTCTTGTCAATCTTTTAATGGCAAAACTTGCATTGGTAAACTACTTATGCAGATACTAAGTCCACTTGCAACTCCTGCTACACTTTTTGTGAATACAGGTCTTGAATCTATTAATTAATGCCTTAACCCATGATGAGGCCAATGTGCGCACTGCAGCTTGCATTTGCTTAAAAAGTGTCTCACGCTCAATCAAGGTTTGCAACTTGTGACTAATGACACTTGAAGTCTTTTATGCTAGTATTTATAGCTTAATTCTCATAAAATGCCATTCAGAAGTTGAGTGCAGGTTATTTTATGAATGAAAGGATTGTCATTCCATTGGTTCAGCTTCTCTCTGATCTTTCTACCTCTGTCCAGGTTCGTCTAACCAGATTTATGATGTTATTTAAGTTAAATTGAGTGGTTGCTAGCTCTCTTTCATCAAGAAATGCGTAAATGAATCTGCCAATCTTGCTATATAATTTTACGGGTTACTGTGCATGCTTGTCTGATGATAATTTAGTGCTTAAAATTGAAAATGAAATAGTTCAGAGATCAGGTTTTTTGCTTGACTGGTTGATTAATTAATATGGTTGAGTTGTATTTGGAAGGTGTAACAGTTTTTTTGGTCATAATTTGAAAGATATATTCAATAAGGACTCCAGTAATTTCTCTAAAATCTGTGTGCATTCTTTGTTTGCACTGTGTACCACCCATCTTAAAAGTTCCAATGTTTTATTTTTGAAGTTCTCAATATTTATCCACTTTTTGGTCCTAGTTGATAGTCTATTCAAGACAATGTTTTCAACTATCCTTTCTTTAACAAATTTGAATAGTTTAGTACTAGAGATTGGAAGCTTAGCATTGAATTTGAAAGTATGGTATTGAAGATATATTGTAATTGATGCTGAGTAGGGGGAGCTGAGTTAAAGTGCTAATCTTGGGCTAAACTGTTGGACAATGATATTCAGAATTCAGTATTCAAAAGAGGAATATTACAAGAAAATCAGGATATTATTGAACAAACTCCAGCTGTTGAGTACTAGCATATTGTATCTTGTTCTAAATGAGGGTATCACGGAGGCCACATATGTTATCCTATTTATTAATGATAATCATAAGCTTATCTTTTATTGGATCCAACATGACCTCTCCTCCCCAACACTTCATTTCTCTCCCAGAAGTTATACTTACTGATTAATCATATTTAAAAAGACTTTCCCTTGTTAGTTTTGTTAAAAGTTAGCAAGTATAGTTTTCTCTATGTTGTCTTCCAGGTTGCAGCCCTTGGTGCTATTAGCAACATAGTGGTAGACTTTACACCACATAAGTCAACATTCATACAATGTGGAGGCATTAAAGAGCTTGTCCAATTGACAAAGTCTATGGATTCGTCTTTAAGATTGAATGCTGTATGGGCCTTGCGGAACATGGTATTTCTAGCGGATAAGATGTGTAAGGAAGCAATTTTTATGGAGTTGACTGTGTCTTCACTAGCTAGCCTTATCTGTGGTAATGATCTTTTCTGTCAGTTCATATTTTTTCTGATTAATTGGTGCCTGCCAAAGTAAGTCGTAATTGATTCTGTATACTCTGCAGATCCTGAGCCTTCTGTTCAAGAGCAAGCTCTGGCCCTTGTTCGCAATCTTGTTGATGGATGCATTGATTGTGTTGAATATGCTTTTGCTGAAGATGGTATCATACTGGATGCTGTTGGAAGGCAATTGCGAAAATCCTCAAGAAATGAAATTGGGATACAGGTGGGAAATAATTTTTGAAACTAATCAGACATCCATAGAAGTTATTCATTACAATTGGCATTGATATCAAATCAATGTTATGAAGTAATGGTAAATATTTTGATGTTAGAAATTAGAATATCTTAGGGTCTAGCTGGTTTGAGAAACGTTTTTTGTTTTTATTTTCTTTTTTTCTCTTTTAATTGAAAAACTACCATCTTGTTTTCACTCTTTTGTTTTCAGAGATTTGTACAGGATGTTTTGCTGTTTGTTTTCACTATCCACTGTACAAATATCTGAAAACAGAAAATAGAAAACAAAGTGAAAACAAGATGTCAGTTTTGTAATTAAAAGTGAAAACAAGAAATAAAAATTGAAAACGTTTTCTGAATCAAACATACTCTTATGATTCTTATGTTCCTCCCTTTTGGGCTTATAATATAACATAGAAGGTGCGAGTAGTTGGGTTGGGGAGAAGGACAGGTGCCAGGTGGTTTGAGAAACGTTTTTTGTTTTTATTTTCTTTTTTTCTCTTTTAATTGAAAAACTACCATCTTGTTTTCACTCTTTTGTTTTCAGAGATTTGTACAGGATGTTTTGCTGTTTGTTTTCACTATCCACTGTACAAATATCTGAAAACAGAAAATAGAAAACAAAGTGAAAACAAGATGTCAGTTTTGTAATTAAAAGTGAAAACAAGAAATAAAAATTGAAAACGTTTTCTGAATCAAACATACTCTTATGATTCTTATGTTCCTCCCTTTTGGGCTTATAATATAACATAGAAGGTGCGAGTAGTTGGGTTGGGGAGAAGGACAGGTGCCAGGTGGTTGGTGGAGGATGGAGCCTCCTACACCAGAATCGCACCCAAGTCAAAGGACTTGGGCTCCCACTAATTGAGCTACAAGTTTGTTGACACTTATCATTTAATTTTATTAAGAGGGATCAAATTACACTGATGTAACACTTCGGGATTGTTACAGTATACAATAATATTTGTTTATCAAATGTTTTTATGATTTTGTGTCATGACTCCATGCCAGTGTTCTGTTGGAGCATGATTGGTGTCGTTTTAATTGTTATTTAACACAATGAACATATGAAATGAAAAAGCCATTGTATTGAAATTTAATTCAAGCTGAATATTATTATTATTTTTTGTATAGGGGATGTACGTACTCGGCAATGTTGCAAGTGGAAATGAGTTTCATAAAGAAGCCATAATGCAGCTACTCTTTCCTCAAACAGAAAATGGGTCTCACTCTTTCTTCAGCCAGTTTTTGCAGAGTAATGACAGTCATTTACGCACGTCTGCTGTTTGGGTCATAGTAAATCTCACTGTTCCTGCAAGCCCTGGTGCATTTGGTCGGATTGTAAAACTGCGCAATTTTGGAATTGTTTCTCAAATCAAGAGGATGGTCAATGATTCTTGCATGGATGTGAAGGTCCTTTAATCTTCATTGCAAGTTGTTTTTGTCCTCTACTTGCTCTTGGTCAATTTGTAAATTTTCTTTGGTTGATGCAGCTTCGAGCAAGACTTGCACTTGGGCAGATTATTCCTTTTGGTGATAGTTAATTCGATAAGCTCCTCCATTTGAAGCCCTTAGGCTGCAGGCACATCTTGATAGAATTTATTTTCTCCCGTATTCACACCTTATAAGTAAAGGGGTATCCTGCCTTCTGTGCCAGCTTCCAATATGGTATGCTTCAGTGGTTTACTTCGACTTTGTTACTGTCTGTCCTAAAAGTTCCTTCCAAGATATTCTATTTTATGCGGGTTACAAGCCAAAATTGTTATATCTGCGATTGAAAATTGGAATTGTTGACTGTTATTTAGATGCTAATATCTGTTTAACCTTATATGGTAAATATGATGGTAAATCTGTATAAAGTTGGTTGTCGTTCATTGTTCCTATGGCTATGAAAGACGAGAAAACCTTAAAATATGAGCCGAAGATTCTATTTCTTTTTGAGATTGTTCGAATTTATTTAGGGTCAAGTATTCTTTTTGTCTGGGATAAAGAATTATTTTCCATTAGCTTTGTTTTTACTAGTGTATCAATAGCATGTTGTACTTCAATTTTTTTTTTTTTTTTAACAGTATGGTGTTCTGTTCCAATATGTCAAATTCATTCATACCTTTTTAAAATGCTTCCCTTTGCAGGTGTATCAGATTGCTTTTATTTTTTTGAACCAGTCAGAGCAGATTGAGAGCTTTTAAATTTTGTAAGCACTCCTGACCAGGTTACCCCCAAAATCTATTTTTCTTTTCACTTACATTATGTATGACTTTTTGCAAGTCGGGAGCTCAGAGTAGATTTACAGCCACAGGCTTAGTATTGTACCATACGAGTAGGGTCAGTTTTAGAACTTAGTTCCAACTTCATTCTGGTTCTGGTGTAATGACAAAAATAGTGGAATTGTATGTGTAGGCAAGGCCAAGGGGGTAATCATTGATGGTTTTTTTTTGTTGGTATTCGTGCATATATTGTAAACTCTCCTTTGTGGCTCATAAATTGGTTGATCTCTTGTTGGAAAAGTTCAGAATACACCCCCCTTATTTTTTTTTCCGTAACAACAGATGACTCACTTTTGTTACCCAGTTTATGAGCCTAAATAATGTTCGTTTCTTACAGCTGCCTAGCAGAAGCCATGCTCAAATATCCTTGAAAAACGCCTTCTAATTGCGTTATGATGCATTCTGATCAGGGATATTCTGTAACTTGGCTAACATGAGGCCTTTATGTGCTGATCCTTAAAGAATTAGTTTTAGAATATGAATGCTTGAAAATGCAAAAAAGTTAATTTATCACTTGTTTTCATTTAATCCGATTGCATATATAAAAGGGGTATCTTCCAGCACCCACATTTTGAGACTGGAATTTAGATTTTAGGGAGAGATCCGAAAAACCCAAGTCTCAAGAGCAGGGATTCCAATTAATTAGAATGAATTCTGGTGCAAAAGATAAAGTAAGTGTAAAGAGAAATAGAGTTTTAGAGAGAAGATAATATTTGTGAAATGTTGGATGATATTTCAAATGAGGCACAAGGCCTTGTAAAATACAACCGTCAAGGCTAAATGTGTAAAATAACATAATGACAATCACATGACTTAAAATAAAGTAAACATAAAGTAAAACTAATTAAAATGCTACTTAAGCTGACGCAACATAATCTGCAACATAATCCTGTAACAATACCCTCCCCTTCAAGACATCATTGTCCTCAAGGATGACACTTAAGTGCCGTGTTTAGGAGGTAAAGTCTTCCATTTGAGCAAAACTTTAGGAACCTTGACTTTTTTCCTAGTTAATCATTTTCCTGTGCAAAATAGCCGTATATGCATATCTTTGAAAGACAAGCAAATATTTTTTTTTAAAAGGTGGGCAATAACAGAATGTGGCCCTGACCAAATCTTTAGCTGGAGCACAAAGAAAAAATTGTGAGCCTCTGAATCGAGTGAATAAGCATTGGAGTTGAGCCTTGGAGAGTTGTAAAACCGTGCCTTCTTGCTCACTTGGGGCCTAAAAATTGATACAAAGACTTTGGGATGTCGCCACTCCCAGAAACAGATCCAGTTATCACAATTTCAGCAGCTAGCCTTAAAATTTCTAAGCAATGCCTTCATGTAATTCCACATAACATCAATCATATAATTGCTTAAACTTAGAGCCGGTGGAAACACCAACATAATCCGCAACAATCTTAGAAGATCAACCTCATAGGAATTGCCATTTTCACCACTTGATCCAGGTAGAAAGCTAGTGAACTGTTGAGGCAACAAGTAAGCATACGCCAATGCTCCAATGGCATGTCTTAGCCAAGATCCCTTTGTTAAAGGGTGGGAAGTGGCATATAGAGGTGTTGTGCCTAACCTCCAAGCAAAAGGGTTATGAACAAAAATCATCATGCTTTTTCCATTAGCTAAGCTAGCTACTGAGGGATGGCAGTAGCTTATTTTAGTAAGAAAGCATTGCTGACAACTTTGAGCAATTATATCATATTGGAGCTGTGAAATGTGCCACTCTTGTGAGGTAACATAGAAATGATTGTATTCTACTGACCATAACCAATCTTTAATGATAGTATCATGGGCTTGACCATAGACAAGATGAAGGGAAAACAAACCCATTTGATGCTCACCCGTGATACCTACTACAACTTTTATGGGCTGAAAATGTTTGTCTAGTAACAATAAGTTACTATAAACGAGCCAAGACCTTGGAACCTCTTGCATTGTCCTCGAACGCGCACCATGCTTACTCGTAATTTGCAAACGATAATGCAGGATGGAAGAACCACGATTGATGCAAATTGTCTTTTGATATGTTCCATTGATAATTAACCAAGGTAACACAATTGTTTTTCTTGCCACAGAAGGCCATTGCTAAAGCAGAATGTTCACAATAATGGAGGTCACCACCAACACTAAAGGTGATATGATATGTCTCAATGATTGCCACAATGTTGCACCTAGTTTTGCGAGGAAAGAATCATGTGCCATTGTGTCACTCTCGAACCCTCATGTGTGACATCAATAAATTCCACTCTCCACCTCTTATCAAGTTCCTCATAAAAAACAAGTTTGATATTTCTTCCATTGCAATGTTCAAAAGCAAAAGAGCCATAAATATCAATATCAACAAGAAGAATATCAATAACCTGGTGTACCTTTCCATGCCTACAATACGAAGAAACCAATGCATTCAAAGCTTCAACTTTCATAAGCCCATTTCTGCACATTTGCAAAGAGTCCAAGGCAGCTGGTATAATTTCATAAGTAAACCTTCCATGTTCAACTTCTGGGCATTGGTTTGTTGCGAACCCTTTTGTGGTGGTCGCTAACGGAGTTGAATTGAGTGATGGAGTCGGAACGGCAACCTTATCTGGTGGTTTCGATAGTCGATAAAACACTGGTGGGTGCAATGGTGGGTGCTCGATCATGTTGCTTGGAGGTTGGAGCAACCGCCTTCTTAACGACCCAACTCTTTCAATAGGAAGAACAGGGTTTGACAAGGATTTGAAAAGTGGCATGAATGGCGATGGCACTGTGGTTGCCGCGGTAAATTGCATGGACTCGTAAAACACGGAAATTTAACCGGGTCTGATACGAGGAAGAAGAAATTGAAGCAGAGCCTCAAAACAAAGATGTGTTCGCCGTTCAATCGATGGTGTGAAAATATGGCACTGTTAAGAATTCCAAAGCTGGGAAGGGAAACTTCAAAATTAGTTGGTACCTGAAAGGCCACCAGAACCATTTCGAGCTGTTCGTCGATGATCACAGGAACATGATCGGCAACGGAATCGCCGTTGCTGGTTTGAGGGTCATCGGTATCGCCGAACAAATCTCCCTACAGACCGCAGATTCGCTACCACGGTTCATCTTCAGGTGCTTCGCTCGCATGCAGGTCACGTAGATCCGCTGCTGACTCGCTTTTTTGCTAACCGATTCACGCCAAACTGCAAATGGATCATGATTTACATTAAGTCAACCCTAGTTTGGATTGAAGCCAGCTCAAACTCTTCCCTGTAATTGTGCTTGCCCCTCGTTTGCTTTGCTTGACAAGAAGTATACCCCGAATCGCCTGGAAAAGGAGTTTTGGCTGGAACTGTGGTTGGGAAATCAAGGTTTAGCTGCTGACCTGTTTCTTCGTGCTCGTCCTCATCCATCTCCATCACTACAATCTGAATATTCTTATGCGTCACTTGGTGTTCCAAGGTAAAAGGTTCATCACATAAGATACATAAACCCATTTCCATCTTGTCAGCCACTTTTATGGCACTCAAAATTCTGTTCACAGCTTCCATAAATAAGCACCACGTCGATGCTTTGATACCAATTGCGACAGGAATTTAGATTTTAGGGAGAGATCCGAAAAAACCAAGTCTCAAGAGCAAGGATTCCAATTAATTAGAATGGATTCCAGTGCAAAAGAGAAAGTAAGTGTAGAGAGAAAGAGTTTTAGAGAGAAGATAATATTTGTGAAATGTTGCATGATATTCCAAATGAGGCACACGGCCTTGTTAAATACAACCATCAAGGCTAAATATGTAAAATGACATAATGACAACCACATGACTTAAAATAAAGTAAACATAAAGTAAAATGCTACTTAAGCTGCCGCAACATAATCTTGTAACACATTTTTTCCTATAGCACCCTTCCTTTATTTTCCCAAAATGTCCCTATCCCTACCCCTCTTTCCCTTTCTATTCTTGAAATTCATTTTTTTGGTAGAGGTGTATTTTTTCTTTTTCAATTCCAAGACATGTTTTAGGATTCCAATTTTTATTTTCCTGTGGATAGGGGTGGGTTGTTGCAGGGGAGGGGGTAGGGGTATTTTAGGAAAAGGTGGGGGTGCTTTTGGAAAGAAAAGGGGTGTTGGAAGTAAACCCTGTATAAAAATTGTAAACCACAAAAAGCCTTCAGTGTTCTTTTCTTTTCCCTTGTTCAGCACAAGAACCTGTCTTTTGGGTCAATGCTGAAGCACTTACGGAAAAATAAGAATTTAGAAGATTTTAAACATGAAAACAAGAGGAAAATTTATTGAGGAATCATATACTTTTCCCTTCACTTATTAGAGTGCCTATTCCTCCCAACTTCTTTAAACTATTAAATATGCAACCATACTCCGTGGTCAAAATTTTCAATCCCCTCTTCCTTTTAATTTTAGATTGTTAGTAGCAGCTCTTACAAAACTCCTTTTGACTTGTGTTTATCCAAATTTAATTACCAACTTAGAAATATTCCTTGCGGTAAATGTGTCATGATATTTGTCTAATGCATATATGAATGAATGAATATCTGTCAGAAACAGAGCAAATGCATCACGCATGTCTATCCAAAACCCTTCTAGGATCCTATGAGGAAACAATTGAATAGCCATTTTAATTGCATGATTCTGATTAAGTGAAGATAATTTGCAGGTGTAAAAGACAACACAACTGGACTATATGACAAAACGCTTAACCCTCCATTTTTTTAATGCCCTTATCCAATTAAATATTTCCCAATAAAAAATATCAAGCAGTGACTGAACAAGTTTAATATTTTCATGCATCAACAAAAATACTCAAACTTCACCGGATTGAGAAAACATCTTTCATTTTTATTTTTAAATGAAATATTTTTTTTTATAAATCTAAAAGAAATTAAAAACAAATTTAATATCAATTTTATAATTAGTAATAAAAAATTGTCCAAACAATACAGGCCATAATTACGTGTTCATCATGTCGTGGCAGCTCCACAATTAGGCTTGGCAACAGAGCAGAGGAGGGAGCCGGGTTAAAAGGTACCCCCTCTGTCCTCGACTCCTAACACTATTCCCCATCCCCTTCCCATTGGGAAAAAATGTGTCCCTTCTCCACCCCTTTATCCAATTACCAATTCAATTTAATGTATATATTTCTTATGTTTGTAAAATTTATACACATTTATAAGCAAAAGATGTATAACTAATTAAAATATTTATTGAATTTTTTTTAATGTTTGGTGCAAACATAATGTTATTTCACGTCACAAAGCGTCCGGAATTCACGCTATAGTAGTTGCATGGGTGACCACAACCACGATTTAAAACGATGATTATGATCCCAAAGTTGCACACAAATTTGATCGTATTCTGATATATAGCTGAAAGTTGAAAGCTTCAAGCTATATATAGGCGAGTTAATCCACAAAATAATGTATTGAACTAAAAACTCCAAGCAAAAGAATATTCTCAATCGGTAACTCTTTAATGACCTCTAAAATTCATGACATCATCGATCGATCAATTGAGAATCCGATAGGGCCCCCAAAATACTTGACTAAGCAATTTATTTTTCTAACCCTAATACAGACCTCAAGTCGTATGAGTGTGAAAATCTCTGCCTCCTTCAATTCCTTCTCTCTTTTCCTATCTCTAGCTAGGGTTAAACGGGGCCTATAAAACCCTCCCTAACACACCGAACTGGGTCAGTATTTCCTCGTAGCTAGATTGCTACTAGTAACTCATGGTTTTTCCTTTTTTGAGTTGTTTTCAAAAGGTCTCAAGATTTTCAAAGGATAGTAAAGTAAATGTTATTTAGCTGGGTTAATTAGTTTGAAATTTTAGCATACATATATAGATAGCTCTTCACAATCAAGATCAAATGGGTGTTTGAAAAGCTTACGTGGGTTTGGTCTCCTTTTCCAGAAATCTCTCTTGGATTCCTTGTTTCACTATGTTAGTACGTGGAGTAGTAGTAAGTTAACTTTTGTAGTGTCAGCTATATACACAAATAAAAAATTGTTTCCTCAGCAATCATTATTTGACTTCTCTACAAAACCCACTTTTCAGTCAAATAAATAAATAAATATACTATATATCATCATTTCAAAGCACTCACCAAGGCTTCAGGTTCTTCTTGCCACTGCCAGCTTTTGTACATGCCAGTTTAATTTACAGTGACCACCTTTGCCAGTTCTTTCATCTAAACCCATAGAAGCTTTTCTCTCTTTATATCTCAAGAAATGGTCCCTCTTGGGACAACTACAACAACAAGAACAAGAAAGAAGACGAGAAGAGGAAGAAAACCCACAAGAAAAAGCCACTTAAAAGAAGCAGCAACATCCACATGAGAGAAAAAAACAAGAAATGACATCCTCTACAAACTGCTCCAGCTCAAAGGAAGGGGACGTCATGGATTATTCTGAGGAGGTGGTTGATGATGTCTCCATCTCCACCCCCACCAGTAGTGTATGCTCTACACCGAAAGGTCAAAAATTTCGGATACCAGAAATCTCAACATGCCCGCCAGCACCAAAGAAGCAAAGGGTGCTTTCAAATTGCTCTCTGGGTAGATCACCCTTAACATTTTTTGCACCACCAGACTTAGAGATCTTTTTCTGTACATGTTGCACTTCCTGAAGTTCCAGTTTCATTTGTTTGCTATATATATATATATATATATATATATATATATATATATGCATTTATACGAGCTGGTGGCTGGCACTTTAGAAGATGGACTTTAATTTGGAAGTGATTTTAATTAGTCTATTTTTGTCGTCATCATATATATATATATAAGCTTGAGAACTTTGGATTTATTGATCTTAGTAGGGGGCATCTTTTTATCCCTTCTTTCTGCTAATTTTATAAGCTGGGGTAACAACTTGTAGAGTTTGCTAGTAGTGGTGATGACTAAATTTAGCTGGGTTGACTCTCCAACTAGATTTAGATATTTTAAGCTTATTTTCTTTTCACTCTCTTATATATAGAAGATATATGTTTTGACCATAAAGTGTGCTGAGAGTGCAAATGTAATGGGTTTGGTTTGAGGATTGTGAGTGTTAGAGCTTAAGTTTTGCAGAAACTTCAGTCTGTCAAGTAGTCATCTTGAGAGAAATTGAAGTCATGTGCTTCCTTTTTTTTTTTCTCTCTGTATGCTGATCCTTCTTTTATATCTCTTCTTCTAATTCACTTTTGAGTTTTGACTTGTGTTACCTTTTGTCTCTACACTATTGCTTTAAAAACTTGTGTGGATATGAGTTATAATGACCATAATCAATTACATAATTAATGTTATATTCACTGTATTTCTTTATCAGTTAAATAGCAAATCTTTTCACTTTTTAAGAAGAAATTATTTTGAACAGTACTTTGTACACTGAATTTAAAGAGTTTAATTTTAGGCACTGATTTCTGATTGGTAGGCCTAACCACTAATCATACCATGACACTGTACTTTGTCGAGAAAATTAATAAAAGATCAAGTATGTTTTTAGTCCCTATAAAATACTATCCTATCAAGTTTAGTCCCTACAAAAATTTTCATCGATGTTTTAGCTCCAATTTAGTGATTTTGATGAAAATTTTCATCTATGCTTTAGTCTCTGAAATCATAAAATTGAGTACTAAACATTGATAAAAATTTTTGTAGAGACTAAACTCAATAGAAACTAAAAACATACTTAGACTTCGATCTGGAGCACCTTAAATAGTATAATGAAATGTCTGACAGTCATGGTAAATAGTTAAGATATATACTACCACGTTGTCCCAGAAAAAGGCAACCAATGGTAAAGCACTGTGAGAAAAGGCAACCAATGGTAAAGCACTGTGAGACATTGGAAGCGCTGGTTCGAACTCGTAATGCTCTACTTCTTCCTGCCTACCAACCATTTGTATTAAGGACAAAAAAAAAATACTACCACTTGGAGTAACAACTTAGTACAAGAATAAGTGTGAAAATATGTCTGTTAACATAATGATGTTACTAAGAGTAGCTTTAACGCTCGTGAACTAAAATTTTCGATCGTTTCTTATATCTGACGCGGTACACTTCAACCCAGGTGGCATGGAATATATAGTGCACGGTTGCCTAATTTTCGGTCAAAGCAACTCTATTGTGAACGGCAACTAACTCATTTTGTGGGCCCGTGATGAGAGAGAGCAGAAATTGTGCCACTGCTTCTGTCAGTAAAGCAATGCATGTTAAGGCACTAGCACTGCTGATGCTCTAAATTGTTACTCCCTTTGGATTCTAATTCTATTTTTATATAAAAAAAAATCACTCCTTTTTCATATTCCCTCCGTTTTCGTTTATAAGTAAAAGTCACTTTTTACATTCATTGAAAAATGTATGTATCTGGTCCAAACTTCCAGATACATATATTTTTCAATGAATATGAAAAGTGACTTTTGCTTATAAATGAAAACGGAGGGAATATATTTGTAAA
The DNA here is from genome assembly GCA_037113605.1 of Calophaca sinica. Taxonomy (NCBI): domain Eukaryota; kingdom Viridiplantae; phylum Streptophyta; class Magnoliopsida; order Fabales; family Fabaceae; genus Calophaca; species Calophaca sinica. The sequence continues at coordinate 127,013,297 of CM073736.1, read as the reverse complement.
GAAATGAATACACTTGCATATGGATTGATGATTTTGTTTTTTCCAATGACGGTGATTATCAAATTTGATTAATGCTAACTTTTCTAGCATCCGAGGTTGCCCAGCTTGTTCTTTCACAAAAGAAAGATCATCAACTTGTGTTTAATTTAATCTTCTTTTGGGTCAAACAACAATTTGCCCTAACACTTTATTTGGATGTCGACAAAAATAGGGACAGAAACAATTCAAAAGAAAGAATTTGAAAATAAAAGAAAATGAAGAGAAATTAGATGTAAAACAAGTGTTATTTGAATGAATAGAAATAACACTCGTTCAAATAATACTCGTTTTTCATCTAATGAAGAGAAATTAGATGGAAAACGAGTGTCATTTGAATGAATAGAAATTAAAAAAAAATATAGAAGTTTTTTCCCTAAAAAAATATAAAAGTTTTTCTACACTGGTTTAACATTGAATTTCAAATAATAAATTTAGTAGTGCATTTTTTATATGAATCTTTGAAAATTAAGTAAATTTTAGAATAATAATTTTTTTATGAAAAGGAACATGTTCCTGTTTAATGGAAGCTTAATAAAAGATTGTAAGGAAAGATATACGTGTAAGGAATGAAAAATTCAGCGACTAAAGTTATTTTTATTTTTTTATTGTATAAAATGTTATTTTTATTTACTTATCGAGGAAAAAATGTTATTTTTAGACGATCATACGGGAAAGAAAACAAAAAATGAAAAAAAATGCTTAAATATGTTTTTAATTCCTGCAAATATAGAGTATTTTGATTTTAATCCCTATAAAATTTTTTGTTTGCTTTTTGTCCCTACAAAATATTTTATTTTGATTTTAGTCATTCTAACCAAAATTCATAACAAAATCCGTAAAAACACTTTATTTTCTTATCAAATTTCTTATAAATTTTGATCCGAAGAACAAAAAATCATTATTTCGATAAAAAATCATAGCAAAATCTCGAAAAAAAATACTTTATTTTCCTACTGAATTTCCTATAAATTTTGGTTAAAATAACCAAAATCAAAATAAAATATTTTGTAGAGACAAAAAGCAAATAAAAACTTTTATAGAGATTAAAATCAAAACACTCTATGTTTACGGGACTAACAACATATTTAAGCAAAAAAAAAAAATTGCAGATGGAGGAGCCGTCGAAGGCATAGACAACAGAATCTAAGAGGAATCCTATGTCGAGCTTCTTTTAGTTGATTGCATGTGAAACGATATCCAATTTCTTTTCCTTAACACCAATGCGACAAAAGCTAAATTTGTTTGGTTACTATTGCCCATCTTTCCCTTAATTAATTATTTTCCCCTAAAACAGACTCTGGCAAAGGGTTAGAGAGAAAAGGGTTTCTTAGATGAATTCAAGAGTCAAGTCCCACTAAATCCAGAATGGACATGGACTGCTGACTTATGAGATCTTTTCCAACATGGAGTAACTAAAGACACTCATGTTTTTGCTAATAATGCACCCTCTTTTTGAAAGTTTATTTCTTAAGGTGTATCATTTTGCCGTCTTTCCAATGTCGCTTTTCCTCTTTATCTTTCACTAGTTATAATGGGCTTTAAGGATTGTTGCCAAAAATTATCGGTCATTAAGAACAGCGATTTTCAGTACATTTTCAAAAAGAAAATGATCGATCATTAATGCTCTTTTTTGTACTATGTTTGGTTCAACCATAAAACTTCATTGTTAAGGCATACATAAATTGGCAAATGTTCTGATCATTTGCAATGGACGATGGCCTAAATATGAATGTTGAGATTCAAACAAGATAAATGGAACAAACTTCCATGGCAACCAATAACTATAACGTCCAGCAACTAATCAATCAACAAGGTACAATAAAACAAACAAACAAACAAACAAAGGAGATAGAGAGGAGAGAAGAAAACACCGCAATTTGGTTACGCAGTTCGGCCCCAAAGAAGATGGCCTACGCTCATGAGAGAAGCAGCCCTCCGCTTTCACTATCAATGAGTCTTACAAGAGATTACAATTGCTTTGAACCCCTTTACAATGTCCAAGAAGAACAAACCCAAGAGTTCCCAATCCCTCTCTCTTTCCCTCTATGATAAACTCTCAAGAACAACAATAGAGTAAGCCTTCAATCCTCACTCTATTCTCTCTTAAGATCCCAAGGTGTTTAACGGTGTTTCAAATTTCTAAAACCTCACAAAGACGCTCAAGAATCTACCAGACACAACCCTAGAAAAGATCGCACGTCAGATCGAATTGCTTTCTGCAGTCAGGTTTATAAAACCCGATCGTGAATCGATTCACGGACATAGGTGAATCGATTCACCTAGTTAAAAACTTCAAGCACGAATTAATGAAGTGAATCGATTCCTGCAGCTTCCCATGCGATTCACAGAGGCGTGCTTGATTCTGAGAACCAAACATGCTTGAATCGATTCACATAGCTAGGGAATCGATTCCCAGTGTTCAAGAAACACTTTCAAGCAATTCCATGATCCTCCAAACTGATTTTAAGGCACTCTAAACTCCACAATGAATAATGTTATGCCTTCATTTTTATTTTGAACAGCAAAAAATGGTATGCCTTCATTAACTCCGATGTATTTGCACACAAAGTTGAATTTCATGAACCAAGTATTGTCAGCATTATTTTTTTCACACTTTTTCTCATATCTCTTTTTACGTCTCTTCTCCCTTTCTTGTCCATCATAACACCTGTTGGAGTCCCAAAATTCTAAGAACACCCATCATATTTTTCACTCTCTTTTTTTCCCTCTCTCTTTTACACTTCTTACACTCACCAATGGAGTGTTAAACAATCTTTATTTTTGCACTAACAAATGCACATAATGTGCTGCCAGGTTATTTTATACATAATACACTTGATCATATTACAATAGTATAGATTTTGTGGATATTATTGTTAGTGTTGTTGGTAGTGGTGATAATGATAGAAGCCTTGAGCTCATTACACCTTCCGCAGGTCTAATATTGGATTGCGAAAAGTGAGGGTGCGGTTCCAACTTCAAAAACACGAGCAGCAGAACACTGCATTTCCATGGGAACAACTTACATCTTAAGAGTTACCTAATATTATTGCATATGAAACTGAAGTAGTTTCTAAAAGGATCATGCCAATGTATGATTTTAAGCCTCTGCAACAAAATCAAGTCTTATAGCTACAAACTTAGAATTCCGCTCACATTCTTCGCAAAATCCCTTATGCTTTTCTATATCTGTTAACAGTGATTTTTAGTAAAAATTCACCCCGACAACAAATAATTAAGATCAAACGAAAATGAAACTCCCCGATAAACAAGTAACCCTGATCACGAATTTAAAGCAATAAAAGAGCACAAATGGTCTAAAAGACCACTTGATTGAGAGAGAAGAGGAATGTAAAAATGCAAAGAAAAACATTTAAACGACTGGGAAATACAAGAAAACTTGTAGATGACTATGAAAAGTAAATGACAGAAAATTAAAGAACACGAAATAAAATACTGAAACTGAAATGGTTGAGAACATTGCAGTGACCCGTCAATCCGTGAATGTTAGGGACTTGGGATATGTAGGGTGCTAACAAGTTCCAACCCATAATACATTGAGTTTACAAATATTTATAAGCAAAAGAAAATAACTTCCTAATGACTTAAATATTGACAAGTGTCTTATCTAGTAACTTCCCTATTCTAATATTGACACTTGTCAAATGCTACTTTATTTCCACCATCTTTGCTTGCTTCGACACTTCACAAACCAGCAAAAGGCAAGTATATCTTCGACAAGCCTTGTCTTCAACTTAGTATAAAAAATGTAATTTTTGACACTAACAATATCATAAAGTGACTAATCACCAAGCCATTGGTCCTCCTAATGTAAAATTATGAGAGAATCTGACTGTTTAAAGTAGGGTTGCAAAGGGAAAAAAATGCTACCTGTACTCAATTCCATGAGAGTGAACAATCCCAACACAAAGCATTCCATGAAAAAAAAATGCTACCCGTACTCAAAAAATGCTACCTAATTTTTCAGTTACTATTCCTCTAACGCATCCAATGAGAGTGAACAATCCCAACACAAAGCCAAAAATGCTGAAAGTTTGAAGTATGACCCACTTAGCCGTCCATGCATGAGTATTGGACCTGCTCAAGTATATTTCCACTGGAAAATATATGGTTAATGGCCAAAAGCATATGCTACCCAAAATTCCCAATATCTGATTGAAGTAGGGAAAGATCATTGCAATCACAGTTGTGGATGCAACATATGCAGTTCGGAAAGACAGGCTGAGAAAAGTTAGTTCAAAAGCTGGCAGCAAAGGGAGTTTCAAGATATATGTGTGATTCACAAATTCACTATCTGGGAATTTAAAACGGAACCAATTCTCAACAGTGGCAAAAAGTGGCTGGCTATACACCTGCATTGAAACAAGGTGGATGACAGAGTTAAATGAACATGCATTCCATAATAATAGATATAACATATAAGTCGACAGCACATATATTACCCTTTAGGCAGAACCGAAAAGAATGTCTAGGCTACGATGATTTTATAACACGCTACTCTAAGAGAACATAGGAATCAAAAAGATATACAATGGGAGCACCGCAATAAAATTTGATGATGGTATCTTTATTATAAGTACCTGATATGAACCAACTAGGTGAACCACTATACAAGCATTAGCAAAGTCCACAAGCCAATAAAACTCGGAGGATCCAAATCCCGTTAAGAGGTTTCCTGGTGTATCATCGCCAAAGGCAGCATATCCAGCACATCCACAGCTGAGGTAAAAGAATGTCGTGACCAGGACAGATATTGTTGAGGCCTTTTTCATTGTTTGGTTTTCTGGTGGAGGTGACTTCAAAGTATCCTTCAATAATTACGGCAAGTTATATCAGCTTTTATAATTGTCAAGGTCCTGCCTGGTTTGAGAAATACTTATTTTCTTTTTTCGATTGTAGTTACAAAATACATTATTTCCTATTTTCAAATTTTTATAAGAATAGGTGAAAAACAATAATCTATTTTTTCCGTTTTCTGTGTAAATCTTTAAAAATAGAAAATAAAGTAAAAACAAGGTGATATGTTTGTAATTTAATTTTAAAGTGGCAATGAAAACATAATACATTTTCTTAAACCAAACAAGCTCAAATGTTTTCTTAGATGCTGTGTTAAGGGGTAGATACCTGTATTTCCATAAGAATTGTTGAGAAAGGATAGGAGAATGACACGTCACCAAGCGCTTGAGAAACCAACCACAACTTCTGAGTTCCACTAGAAGCACTGACTCCTTCAATGCTACCCTCAGCATGTCCATTTTCTGAGCAAATGATTATCGAAAATTTATATGCATGTATTGGGCCAAAACTAATAATCGGTCCAATAAATGTTTTCAAGCAAGTGTCCATGCACAAGCCAGTCATGCTAAGCCTAAGGAAAGACTCAGATAGTCAGATTATTCCAGATAGGGATGTATGCATACCTATGATTTGCAAGATGGAAAGCCCCAGTCCTATGAAACAATAAGTAAAGGACATAATTGCAGCAAGAACTGACAGCCAATTGATGTTATGGAAGTTGGGTATCTGTGAGAGAACAATTTGGACAACCCCAAAAAGCAGCATATAATATGCATCTACAAATTCACTAGTTGTTTCACACCCTTTGTCGTGGTAACAAATCGAGTTTTGGATTGCTCTGCATCCACAAATACACAGCTGTCAAAATCGATATTAGCAATATTGGTATAGTGAGATTTTTGAGACAGACTCAAGTTCCCAAGTGGAGTACAAGTAAACAAGTCTTGTTATGCAACACACATAGCATCAATAGATGAATGGAGGGAAAGAAGAGCAAAGAAAAGGAAATGACATTAGGAGAGAGGAAGCAGTATGATAAATCATTGACACACCTTAAGCTGATAGATGTTGTAACGACAAACGCAATTCCAAAACCATATAAACATATATTCACAAGAAGGCCACAGAGTCGTCCATTCCTTACTCCTGTAACCAGCAAACCGTATCTTATAAGGAAGACAAGCTCTAAACATACTCTTTTAAACACTGGTCAAATTTAGATGGGATCCACAAAATCATGTGAGTTTCACACTCTATTTGATGAGACTCACTCTCTTTTTGATAAATTTCACTTAATAATAGTGTATTGAAAAGAATGTGTGACAATGTGTTGCTAACATTTCTCATCTTATAATAGTAGTCTTTCCTGTGGAAATATAATTATAAGCTGTTCTAAATGTGGTACCATATTTGCCTACAACAGATGCAAAAAATCACCAGATGAAATATTACCAAATTATAAACACAAACCTACGCACTGCTATGCTTAATGCAAAGAGAGGAAGCCAAAAGGATAACACTTCCCTAATTAAATAGCGGACTCTTTTCTTTAATTTCTTAGTCTCATTCCAAGCAAATTAAAATTTTGATCATAGTCCCCTTTTTTTATCCATCTTGAATCCCTCATTTCATCCCCACCCTTTCTCTCTTTTTCCAATTCGAGTTTTTAATGTTTGGTTAATTAGAGCCTTCAATCTGAATCTAGAAGCTTCATATATTTTAAAAAATCGTGTTCCTCGCATTTAGCAACAAATAAGAATATCTAACAGAAAGTTTATCTCTAACCTATCCTGTATTAACGTGGATGATTTGCTTTACATTATCTTGTGGGATTGCATGTCACATAAATATAACAATTTTGGGTCTTTATTCTTGAAGTTTATATAGCTTGTATGAACTCCATTTCTTAAAAGAGTTGTGTTTTTTATTTTTATTTTGTCAGATGCGTATTTTATAAAATTAAATTAATATTTTTAAATTAATTATTTAATGAAATTAATATTTAACCAATTAATTAATTTTTATCAATATAAATATAACGATCTGTTTACAAATTCTTATTAAAATATTTCTATTAATTGAATAATTGAATGAGTTTTTGAAAATATTCAAAATTAAAAATATGAAATGTTTATTTTTTATATTTAGTTTAACAGAAAAAATAATATTTTATTAGTTAAACTAACTTTTCATTGAATATTTTTAATGTATTTTTATGTTTAACTTATATATTTATAAATACGAGAATTTTTCTGGTTAGAGAACAAGTTAAAAGATAACCATTTCTTGGCATGCGGATGAATACAGATATTCCCCCCCCCCCCCCCCCCACAAAAACAGCTTGCAGGTACCAGCCTAATCCTATCAGGTTATGATATATATATATTTTTGATAACATCAGGTTATGATATATTGAATTCAATAGAAGATGTTGGTTATGAATATATTGAATTCAATAAAAGATGTTAATGGTATGCTGCAAAAGCAATGGAATTGAATTGAAAAGTGACAAGGGTAGGAGTGGTTGGTTACCTAAATTAAAATTGACAACATCAAGGTAGGAGGCACTCCTGTGAGGACCATATTCTGGGTGAGGAGAACGATAGGTGTTGCATAGAAGAAAAGCAGAGAAGAGAGTGGAGGAAGCAATGAGGAGTATTGAAAATGGGCCCACAAGCCACCCAAGTTGTGCAATGCTCCATGGCAGAGACAGCACTCCTGATCCTATCACCCCTGTTACTATGTGTGCCACTGCTGTCCACACAGTCCCTGATAAGTGATAACATAACATTATTTATTATTATCTATCAATTTCATTATCTCACTTTCACTTCCAAACATAAGAAACACTAATAAACAACAACATGGTAAACAAATATGGTAAATAAAACATCCTGAGATCACAATTGAGTTTTCAACACAAACCTGTTCTTTTGAGAGGATGGGATTGGGTGAGTAACAAGGGGTATCTTCCCTTGAATCAGCACCTGCTGCTCCCATGTTGAGAACCAGATTCACTCATTCTCACTCCTGCCAATCCTTGGGACAGATAAATGGCAACGGGCAAAAAGAGTTTCCTTAAAACTAATCAGGCAATCAAAGAGATGAAAAACGAAAATTTGAAACACGTGTAACTTGCTTTGCCGGATACTATAGATATATATATTCAACTTAAAAAATATTGCTTGCACATTGAAGTATATTTATTTTATTTTATTATAAAGAGTTTTATTAAAGTAATCATCATAAGAAAATAATGCATAAGTAATATTATTATATGTTATGTAATTCCTCCCGGGTGAGCATCTGTTTAACATGATTTTAAATAAACTTGCTTTCACATTCATTTAAGAAAGTAAGTTTGATATAAACTTGGTGTAAATTTGTTTTTTTTAAAAAAAAATATCACTTTTAGTTAAACTAGGGTTTGGAGTCAATTTTTATAAAAGTAACCAAACATAAATATTTTTAATAAAAAAATAAAATAAATTCTAATAATTTGCACAGTAAAAGCAAACACACTTTTTATTATATGGTCATATAATGTTTGTGGGTCTATGGTACCACACCACTTAAACAAAAACCTTTTTTAACTAACACATGGTTACGGTATATTCTAAAATAAATAAATAAAAATATTTTAAAATAATAAAAATAAAAATTATCTTAAAATAAAAAGTTACCGAAAAGATGGAGCACCACGTCGGAGACGGCGGCGGCGTCGGTTGGAGAGTTGAGTTGGTCCTACTATTAAATTAAGCAATTAACAAAACAAAGACCTTTGGCCCGCAATGAAAATCCATCACAATAACGGATGATGCATGGAGTAAGTGCTTGCTTGCAACCTATCAAAATCAAATAAATAATCTCAATCTCATCTTCTGTAAAATTAAAAATGAGTACCTCAATGTTTTGTTTTGTTTTCTTCCGCAACACAACTTCAAAAGTCCACGGCTTTTTTCTGATCTTCGAAGCTCTGATTTGGTACGTGGCAGTACAGATTTCACCTCCTCCCTCCACTTCCTTCAATTTTTCCCAATTCCAATCTCTCTCTCTCTCTCTCTCTGCGCGCGCAAAAACTGTTTCAGAAAAAGAAGAGATGCGTAGAATCTTTGTTACTTTGCTTCTCCTCACCTAGTTTTTACTGTGTTTTCGCTCATTCTAATTCTTTTGACGAGGGGAGGAGAGAGTGAGTGAGGCGATGACCCAAAAGTCGCGTGCGTATGGAGTAGGGACGGAGGAGGACGGAGGAGGAGGAGGATTCGGCAACGGCCGGAATTTATTTCTCTCTAAACATTTATAAAATATATATATATATATATATATATATATATATATATATTGGAAATTTTTATTTCAATTTTCTTTTATATTTTAAGATTCTATTTATCTTGAAATATGCTTATCTGTTTTTGTTTTCGATTTTTTTAGAAGATTTTCAACGCATCTTTTTAAGTTTTTTAAAATGATTAAAGTTTGAACAAAAAAATCTAAATTTAATTATAATAAAAAATATTTTTTGAGTAATTTCTTGTAAATAATGATAAGAGAAATTGTTTAAAAAAAATAATTCTAATACAACGTAAACATTCTTGTTTTCAATCTTATTGAGTTTTCTACCATGTCTGTCCACTTGTGATAAGTAATATAGTTATGAATTGAATTGAAGACATGGATCCTTCTTTAACAGCAATTTTCTATACTCGTGAATTTCAAACTCAAAGTTAAAGTCATATCTAACGAAAGCGTCCTCTACTCTGACAAACACAAGTTGATTATTCCCTATTACACATTGGTTTTGATATTTTTTCAATTGAGTTCGTGTTTATTTTTTCACTTGATGCAATGATGCTCGAATCTATCACCTCTTGCGTAATACCCAAACCTCTCCTCACTAGCTCAATCTCCACATCTCTATGTTTAATTTTAATGAAGCAGCTAGAGCACTTTTACAGGTTGTGACATTAAGTTCTTAAACAATGTTATGTTCAGGTACTAAATAAAAGACTTTCTCAATGTTTCTTTGTATCTTAAATATTGATCCATTCTCAATAAGAACGCCTCATTTACCATCACATCTAACCCTTGATAATAGTTGGTTTAGGTTAATTTGATATTTGTCTTTGCAACAAGTGTTCGTGACTTACCCTTAACACTTTTTTCCACAAACTTTGGCTATCTTTATTTGTTGGTATGAAAAAATATTTCTGGTCTAATACATTTGATAAAGTGGGAAGGAGAAAAGTAGAGCGATACGGGTTGAACCTTGCTATCAATATCTATATAACTCTTACGTATGTTTTACCACTAAGCTATGCTCTCGAGACCTTCCTGAGAAAGATGATTAAATAACAGCACACAGAAACCCCTCGATTATCATAATGGCGCTCGCCCATCTAAGCCCCAGCTGATTAGTAGCCCATAAGACAGTGAGCTATTGTCTATAACCATACCACTTCTATTTCTTTAGAAGTCTCAAAGGCAATGTTATGTTTGAACCCAAAAAAAAAGGGGTAATGTCATGCATGAACATTTTATAGATCGGGTTCATTATCGTAATGGTAATGTTGGTAGTAAAAGCTGAGATTGACTCTCAAGACAAACAAATCCAAGCTGGAATCTTCAACAGGCAAAACTTTTTGTAAATCATTTTTTTGAATAAACTGCCTCGGTCAGCAATCTTCTTACATCCATGAAAGTGGATGTCCTATTCTTACAGCATACCCAACAATGCCATCTGGAACAGGTCCTTTTTAAGTCATCAAAGAGCATTTATCATTCTCTTCATCTCAGCAGACCTCCTCGGATCTGGTTCTTCAATTGCTCTCTCAGTAAGCACATGCTTGATGCGGCACATTGACTTTCTCACCTGATTTCACATAAACTAGTCAGAGATATTCGTGATTTACATGTACACATCCGAAAAGAAAGGGAAAAAAAGGAGGGAAACAATTTTGAGTGAGTGAATGAGCTTTCGCCACATGTCATTATTGTAGTTAACTTTAGATAATAGAAGATAATAGATTAAATAGACAAAAATAATTGTTACCATACATGCTTCCCCCCCCCTCTTTTTCTCGTACCTATACAAAGTTTAACATTCAACATTTGATTTCTCTCTCATGATCTATACCAAACAGTGCTAAGCAAAAGAAGATAAAATCACCACTGTAATTTTCTATACCAAACATCCACATAACTAAAACACAAGCAACAAGTGTAAAGCAGAACAAGTGCAAAGTGAAGTAATACCTTAGGTATGCGCTCTGGGTTAGTAAAACGCAAATTCTGTGCATGAAGCATTTGACGTTGAGTCATCAACATGTTCTTCTCCTTTAACAACACATACCACAACTTATGAAGGTCATCCCAAGATTTCAGACGCAGTTCAGTGGCCTTCCAACTCCGACCTAAGAACAATGGCAAAAAAAATAATGAAACAAAGCCATTACTAGAACAAAAGTGGCACAAGGGCAGAAAATACAAAGCTCAATGGAGAAAAACAGAAATTCTGTTGTATTGGTAAAGTGTGGCTATAATATAATGAAAATCAATGAAATTTTTTATTCCAAATGAAAACAAGAGGTGCATAGATCATACCGTAGACAACCGGTTTCTCATCATCAGGGCTCCTCTCTACCTCAAAGAACGCCTGAAGGGGGTTGTGTCCTGGCCTGCCAGCAGCAGCAGCTGTAGTGGAATAATGTCTCGATCTGGCAGCATCAGCAAAGAATGTTCGTCCAAATGCTCTTGCCAAAAACATGGCTGCTATACCAATCAAATTGATCATACAATGTAAGAGAGAAACCAGAAAATAAGTGAATGCCCACACAACCAATGTAGTCAAATAAAATATAATATTTCCATGCATCGGTATTTTGATCATGCTAGTGATGTAATGTTTACTTCTGTATTTTTAAGAATTGTAGAAAGACATGATGACCTGTGATTGTAATTCATCAACCAAAATAAGTTAGTAAAGAATGCAATCAATGCATCTCTTGATTTGATTTTTAAGAGATGTCCACAATCCACATTACTCTAATGAATATTTGAAAGCCATTGAGTCAGAATAGGAGAACTAAACAGTCTTTATTATTATTAAAATTTACTCAACTGTGTGCATGCTTAAATTTAGCTGGTAAATCTGAAAGGTAAGGGAAATGGTATAATCCTGGTCTTGAAATGAAGACACAAACTTCTAGAATCATAAGATATAATGCAAGTATTGATTGAAAACGATGACTAAATAAAATGATGAATAAATAAAACTTCTAGAATCACAACTTCACCATCAGTATAAGAAAACGATGAAAAAATAAAATTCAGATTAAATTAAGTTATAAGATATAAATAAATTAATTGATTGAACCTTGGGTCTTATTCGCAAATGGGTACGGCGGCGGAGGTTGCTTAAGCGCAGAGGTTGAGCCTGGAAGGAGAACTGGTGGTGGAGAAGTAGACATTGAAGAAGAAGAGAGAGGAGCAGGGACAAAGGCGTTAATCGAAATAGCCATGTGAGAATCGAAATAGTGAAAATCAAAACCCAAAGAGAGCAAGAAGTTACCTCGATGTCTGTGGTGGCAGCGCTGAGTTGCAGACTTGCAGTGAGAGGCAGGGAAGGTTAGGAGAGGAAAGGAATGAGAGTTAGGGTTTCTATTTGCCTCTCTCTCAAGATAAGAGTGTCATTCCTTCACTAATTTTTATTTGTATTTTTTAAATTAGTGGGCTGGTCCTAAGCCACAAGGCCCTGTGAGCTTTCTGGCCTTGACTCATGTGTGCTAGGGCTGAGTGGGGTGGCCCTATTACTCTGACTAATTGACTATAAAACCCAACCCAATCCCTACATGTGTGGGTGTAGAATAATAGGAGAAGTGGCCGGGTTTTCAGTTTGAGTTGCACATTCTTCCTTCCATTTTTCGTTTCTTCCCACTCACCAGTGCCACCTCCAAAACGATGCAATTTTTCAATCGTTACTTGATCATACTCAACATCAAGGTAGACAAGAGCGAGATTCTACTTAGGAGCAGAGAGGGGTCATAGGAGCGTAAAACGTGGGTTCGTAGCACGGTTCGTAAGATCTTACCAAAAATATTAAAATACATTTTAAAATAAATATATAATAATATACATAAATAATTTCTATTATATAAACAATATATGTTTATATTTACTAGTATTTATATTTTTTAAATTTTATTATAATGTATTAAGCAATATTAAATGAATTTTATACTAGTTTAAACAAATAAATTAAATGAATTTTATATAGATTAAACAAATAAATTGTTATATGTGTTGTAAAAAAAAACAGGTAGGTGTCACTAGTTTATTACTGTTGGGCTTATTTTAAGGCCCATAACCCATTACCAAACCCTAAGCCTCATCCCTTCTACTACTTCTTCTCAGAAACCCTAAGCACGCAGCAACTTGCAGCGCAGAGGGCAACATCAGGCCAAAACGTGCTGCCACGGCCACGAACGGCCGCGCGCGACGGAACTCAGGGTGGCGGCGACGCTTGTTCGACTCCTGCGTTTCTTTTCTTCTTCCTGCGTGTTCTTCCTTCTTCCTTCTTTTCTTTTCTCATCATCAGGGCTCCTCTCTACCTCAAAGAACGCTGAAGGGTTGTGTCTGGCTCGCCAGCCAGCCAGCAGAAATGTGGTGGAATAATGTCTCGATCTGGCAAAGATCAAAGAAAGAATGTTCGTCCAAATGCTCTTGCCAAAAACATGGCTGCTATACCAATCAAATTGATTATACAACGTAAGAGAGAAACCAGAAAATAAGTGAATGCCCACACAACCAATGTAGTCAAATAAAATATAATATTTCCATGAATCGGTATTTTGATTATGCTAGTGATGTAATGTTGAGTATGATCAAGTAACGATTAAAAAATTGCATCGTTTTGGAAGTGGCACTGGTTAGTGGGAAGAAACGAAAAATGGAAGAATGTGCAACTCAAACTGAAAACCCTAATGGCAGAGGCCACTTCTCCTATTCTTCTACACCCACACATTTAGGGATTGGGTTGGGTGGGTTTTATAGTCAATTAGTCAGAGTAATAGGGCCACCCCACTCAGCCCTAGCACACATGAGTCAAGGCCAGAAAGCTCATAGGGCCTTGTGGCTTAGGGCCAGCCCACTAATTTAAAAAATACAAATAAAAATCAGTGAAGGAATGACACTCTTATCTTGAGAGAGGCAAATAGAAAGCAAAATTTCATACCAATCACCTAAGCTTCACTTTCGGTATTATATCAGTGTGTGTAATCCTATGGCTCAAGATGCCACCTAATAAGCCACTCTTGCGCAGTTGCACAGTCTATTTATATATATATTCAGTAAATGAAACAAGTGGTATTTAGTATGAAACACATGGTTAAGGAGTAAAACACTAGAAGAAAACAAGATGACTTATTCAAAAAAGTCTGAAGCTAATTGTGAGACAGCGTACCAAAATGAGCAATGACCTAGTTATTTGCAGATAATGTTTGATTGCAATCTTGCTTGGCAGTCAGAGGCCAACATTGTTTTGTCCTTGGTTGTGCCTCAATAATAGTATCATTTAATTTGCAGCAAATATTCAAATATTCATTAGAGTAATGTGGATTGTGGACATCTCTTAAAAATCAAATCAAGAGATGCATTCTTTACTAACTTATTTTGGTTGATGAATTACAATCACAGGTCATCATGTCTTTCTACAATTCTTAAAAATACAGAAGTAACAAATAATGTATTATAATGTAGTTTAGTTGCTCCTCAGAATATATGATATTATTTATCAACTAGATAGTACTGTTTTGTTTTCTTTCTTATGTAGAATATAAATTAGCTTTATAAGTGCCATGGCAACATCCTTTCAATCTAAGTATTTGCATATCCAATGTATCACAAACTGCAACCTAACTATAGTTTCCAAAAATTGATACAAACTAGAAGTGCCAGTTGAAACAACTCAATTCCAAGGTCCAGAAGTCTATATGTTTCCAAATATGTCAGCTTTGCTTCATAAGCTGCCCTTTTGCCAAAAGCAGATTAAGCTTGTTTAAATTTATAAGCAAGCGAAAAAAAAGTACAAGCTATTGAATTTGATATTTAAAGTAAACACCAAAAGTTTCTTTTAGCTCTTGGTCAATGTACTAACAACTACTGAATAAAGGGTAAATAATCAATACTGAATTATTATTTTTTAACTATAAAGCATCGAAGGATGAATAAACAATCCTAGTTTTCACTTGATTCACATTTTCTGTATAAAAAGATGTAAAGCATTATATAAATAGATAGATAGATACATAGATATTATTGTTGCTACAAACCAACATATCTTATTCCTAAAGGTGCATCTCTCAGATAAACATGAGCAGAATATTAAAAGTTCAATAAAAATACTAACTTTAGTGAGATGTTAGTTGCAAAAGATGTTGCCTTTAGAGAGATGCCACTGAAAGCTTGATGTGCTGGCAGAAAACGTGTCCAGAAATGAAGGTGAAAGTGAAACTATAGCAGTTACAGTAAGAGTTTCTTTCATAATTTACACGTGGGCGGCCTAGTACACGAGGCTCCCACTAGGTGGGGTTTGGAGAGAATAGATGTACACAACCTTAACCCAGCAAGCAGAGAGGCTGTTTCCAGTCTTATACGCATACATGCAGTATTTATTTATATACATACTGAACTGTGAACCATGAGGACTTAAATCTAAATTCAATTCTAAATAAATCTGAGTCTCTTAACAGAATTTGCAAACAAAATACCAAATATCCATTCAGACATGGAAACGTACAAAAATGTTGAGTTATTTTATTCACATAGATGAGCCATGAGTTTGCAGAAAGTATACGAGCAGAAACATTCTAAGAGAGAAACACAAACCATGGAGCAATTATATATTCTGCTTTTATATATAGTATATGCACGTCATGGTAGTCTTGATTCAATATATAACATATCTAACATCTTCCTCTTATACAATTTTGTTTCCTCTTGCAAAGCTTAAGGGTCTGTTTGGGAGTTGGGAGGGGAAGGAAGGGGAGGGGTTTGATTTGAAAGGGAGGATGAAAGATAAGGATAAGGGAGGATAGTCCTCCGCCTTACATGGGGGTTTATTTTTCTTTATTGGACTAAAACCCTCCAATAAAGAAATTAGACCGAGCATTTTCAGGAGTCATTTTCATCCTCTTTTTTTGAGGGAGGGCAGTGGATTTGTATCATAGATTCATATTTATTAGAAACTAAAAATCACACATACAATAAAAGTAATTCTAAGCCACACAAGTAATCCACAAGAAATGAGAGCAGTGAAAATAGTAATCACAAAGACAATAAAAATGCTCATGCTAATGCTAATGCTACAACTACACAGAAGCTAAGCTTGTCATGAAGCTGAATTCAGCAAGATCAACTGAAACATGAGTCGCAGTCACAGAGTAAACCTTAACTATTTCTCTCCTACAAAGATTCAACCTAAATGCCTTTCAAATCATTAATTAACAAGATGTGTATAGAAATGCAGAAGCACTACACTTTTGGTCAGTGAAACACATCTAATATAAATGGGCCACTATAAGATGCTTTTAATTTACATCATTTGCTCCACTCTAAACCTTCAAATCACCGAGCCTGACAACATCAAAGTTTCATCACACATAAACTGGTATGTAACTTGAAAGATCATGAGAAAAAAATGATCTGAACTGCAGAACTTTAGATTAAGTCGGACAATAAAAGGGAACAATGGAGATGCAAGCCTCGTGAAGCTGAATTCAGCAAGAACTCTAATAATAAGCGAGACAAGTTTGAGTGTACTACTTGCAACAAAACCTTCCACTCCTACCAAGCTCTTGGAGGACATAGAGCTAGTCATAAGAAAATCAAAGGGTGTTTTGCTTCAAGAAATGAGAGCATTGAAAATAGCTTCGAAAAGGGAAAAAAAATCAAAAAACAAATACCCAAAGACGTTCTAAAGAAGCATCACCTGACAGTTACACCGATAATAACTAAAAGGATTCATATTAGTTCCTATGCAAATCAATAATTTCAGTATTTTAATAACTCCCAGTGTTATCTGATCAACAGTTGAAACACAATATGGCTAGCTAGAGAGGTGGAGTTTGGGTAACACGAACCCGGCTAAGGGTGTGCATGGTCCAAAAACCAATCCCAATTGGTCCAAATTTGCGGTTCGGTTCGGTCCATAAAAACCAGTTTAGCAAAAACCGGTTATTTTTTGAACCGGTTTTAATTCAGTTCAGGTCCGGTTCGAAACCGGTTTAAGATGTGAATCGGTTCAATGATAATTGAACTGGTGCTAAATCGGTTTTTTGCCTGAACTGGCTTTTCGACCGAACCGGTTTTGGATAGAGTTGCAGAAAACCAATTTGTACCTTTTCACCCTTTCAATAAAAACTTTCTATTTTATTTTCAAGTTACTATTAAAAAAGAGAGTATGTTTCTATATTTTTATATAAAATAAATAAATAAATAATTTTAATATTTATATTTTTTAAAACAAATACATATTAGTCTATAAAATATGTATTTTTTAATTAAAAATTAATATATACTTTAAAAACAAAGCATGGTTGTCCAGCACATCTATGGCAGATAGAATGCCCCTGTATCAGTGTGAGTAGAGAGTACCAAAATTAGATTAAAAAATGATAGTAACTTGAGTCTCTTGAAGAGATGGAATTCACACACATGCATGACAAACAAAACCAAAACTGGTTAGGGAAAAAAAAACGCAATCAAATTTGGTAAGATGAAAATCCACTCTACTATATAAGAAGAGCATCCACAATCCACAATTGGAAAGCATATGAAAAACCAAATCCACAGTGCGAAAATATTAAAGTACACAGAATAAAATCTGAAAAAAGGCGGGAAAAGGAAAAAAAAACGTTTACTCCACGAGAAGGTAAGTGAGGAGGGTGATTGTCACTGAAGAGATACTTGAAGAAACTTTCGAGATCGAGACTCAAATGCTTGTGGCCATTGTTAATGGCCCGTGTTTCCTCCTCGATGATCTTCTCTTTGAGTAACGTAGAAGAACAATCACGGCTGGAATGAAGCAAGAATCGAGATTAGAGAAGAAGCATGAGCGAGAATCACGATCGATTGGGTGGAACTCACACGATTTGAATTTGGGATTTAGGGTTAGGGTTCTAAGCGTTCTCACTGAATGTCGAGACTCAGTATTCACGAACGAAAGGCAGAAAGAAAATGAATTAGTGATATCAACCGGTTGTAAAGTTGGGTTTGAATTAGATCTGGGCCACCTTACTATTTCTTATTTCCGGTGCGGGTCATGGACCTTATGTTTGGGTTTGGGCTTTTTAAGGGTGGTGTGGTCTAGTTAACATATCTAGTGTGGTTGACCACAATTTTTGCACACCCCTAAACCCGGCCAAAATAGAGAAACGGGGAGCAGAATCCGCAGATGTAACGACCCGTTTCCGGACCGCTACCGAGCTCAATATACCGAGCTCGAGTTACCGAGCTCAACACACCGAGCTCAAGTTACACTATATGCGATGCGTTTTAAAACGGTACTCTTGTGCCTTATAAAAATTTACGATATTTTTTTTTTCTTCTAAGACCAGCTCGTGCACATCAGAGTAATTACAGCTTTTCGAAAACATGGTGCAACTAAAACACAAGACATAAATTCTAATAACACATACATGCATAATATACATATATACATATATACCACTCGAAATGATAATGTATACAAGATACAGAGTAATAATGTATAAAGAAAATACACCTAAGGTATGACGACTTCAAGAGAGCAATCATACCCTGGGGGTACTTCCGGCAGACACCCACGCAGGCCGCTCCAAAAGTAAGGCCACCAGCCTACCTGCGGCTCAAAATAACATATAGCCCAAACCGGTCACAACCACTATACACAAAAACATAGACAAAGCAAATCACGACAAGTAGAGGTCGCCATACGATCCTCGCCGAGCTCCTCCTCGCCATCATCTGGCCGCCGAGTTCCTCGCCCTCGACCTGCCTGGGTGACCATCATGGATTGAAGGCACCACGGAAAGGTCAACTTCTCAACAATTCAAGATAAACACGGCATAAAGAAATAAGTAAACAACAAAGTATAACATTCACCAAACGTGATTCAACCATCTCACTCTAACTCGACTAACTCGCTATCCATTTCTCTCGACTCGACAATTTTTCGGAATGCACACGCAGCCGTCAGGTATCTTTGGAAAGTCGGTCAAGCCTTGGGATCTTCGCTCTCCTAGGCGGTCAACTTCGGGTCCCATAGCGTGGCGACGTCTAGTCAATCTCCCGTAAACAAAAGGGGACCTAGCGCCCTTAGTTATCCGGGTCACGGCTCAAAAACGTCATAACGACTCGCCTAGCTCGCTCACTCGATGAACAATTCGCCGCATACGATATTCAAAGAGTTATACACAAGATATTCAACCGCATGTCAAATAAAAAGAGCAAGCTCGACATGAAGAAACGCAATTCAACAGTCAATACATAATCCACAACATATATTCAGTCGCATATTAAATACATGCAAAAACCCAATCATATCACAACATTACATGCTCGACACAAATCAAGGAATCCATACATAGTAATATAACAATAAAAATCCTAGAATGTTTAGAAGTGCCCTTACCGAACTCCAAGCTACGCTGCTCGACAACGACCTCAACACAGCTGTCTTCAAACGAGCTCGACAACGACCTCGACACGGCTGTCTTCAAACGAGCTTGACAACGACTTCTCTTACTCGATCTCGACACGTACGGTTCTCAGTCAACCTCGGTTTCGTGTTCTCGTACACCCGGATCTCCTTGCAGCACGATCTCGGAAGTCACACTGCCTAATACGAGTACAACTTAGTTCGATCTATGGGTTCTAATAGCACTTAGCTCTCGTTATCCCAATCTTAACCACAACCCAAGTAAACATTAAAACTCAAAAACTTAACCAAATATAACCAGAACTCAGACATTACAAAATAACTCCTTTTCTCTAAAATTTTTATTAAAAAACTTCTTTCATACGGCACCAGACAAAACCATTTTTCCTTTAGCACCAAGTTAGGGTTTTCGATCAAAAGTTCATGAAAAAGGTTCTATGATTCTATAACAAATAAATCGACAACAACATCGACAGGAAGCAACGTACAACAACTAAAAACAAGAAATCAAAACAACCAAAAAGGAAGGGTTTTTGGGCACTGCCTATTGCAGAAAACAGAGGAAGAAATTTGTTTTACAAGCTCAAATAATCGGTTAGAAAGGTCGGTAATATCGTGAAGAAGAAAACCTATCAATATGACATGATTTGGGAGCATAAAAACTAGCTAAAAAGGAAGGAAGAAGTGGCGCTAAACAGTAGCATGAAGGAAGAGAAAATCTGTTTTTCATACCTCAAATGATGGTCGAGATGGTGATATATGTCGAGGAGATGATGAGGAACAAGATTGATGAAGAAGGTTTGTGCAGAAGCTCAATGGAACTCAAGGTTCTTCGATGGAGGTTTTGGAGAGGAAGAGGAACTCAGAGAAGAAGGAAGAAGAAAGAAGAAAAGAGAAAAGTGAGTGTTTGTGAGAGCTGATCGAATACAGCTGGGAGATAAACCATATAAACTTATTTTTCTTTTTTAAAAAAAACAGAAATAAGTGACGTGTAACTACTGTTATGAGATGCTAATCCCATCAACCATTCTACCCATCTAATCTCTTCTCTCTCATGATTACCCTCTAATCTATAGGTTCCAGATCTAAAACACAGCGACGAGAACTGCAACCGATAATATAAATATTACAAACAATAGAATCAATAACGCTAGATAACGTTCGTAAAAGTACGAGTGTTCCAATCTCGACACGAGGTCGATCAGGGTGCTTGTGCAGGCGCACAAGGCTCTAACACGAGTTCGTGCACGCGGCCTCCTCAGTTCGACATGCGACCTCCTCCTCAGCTCGATGCAGCGACCTCATCGCCATTTCGGTGCGCGATCTCGGCTGACTAATGCACGCGATCTCCTCGGCCAAGATATGACCTCAGACGCGATCTTGGCACGGGATCTCGTCACGAGGTCTTGCACGAGGTCTCGACACGAGATCTCGACGCGAGGTCTCGATCGACGATCTATCTGAGGTCGATCTCGTCCTCAGGTGTTACGGCCAGACGGGAAGTGATTGGATCTGTGTGGAGTCTTGGTTGTCGTTCGTTCTTGTGCTTCAAGGGGGGTGGGTGCTGGTACCGTTGGTGTTTGTTCACTGAAAAGAGAGAAGAGAAGCAAGCGTGAATACCAGCCAAGATGGAGATGGAAAACCCTAGGGCCACTCGGATCGCGATTACCTACAGTCATTTGACCCAACAGTCGCCTGCAGACATAATAACATGTGCCATTGGATGCATCCAACCATCCATAACGTGCCACATCATCTAGTAAAGCTAACGAAGAAAACCCATGTGCGGCCAACACTGCATTTCTATGTTGATTATTATTCAACACCCTTTTGCAATCGCAAGTGATTGAACATGTCACCTGTGATTGTGCTCTCCTGAGCGATGCTATATATCGCGAAAAAAACTGTTCGTAAAATTTCAAGAGTCTTGATGTGGTTTTTTTTTTAAAGGAATAAATTTTCAAATTGGTTCGAGAAAACATTGCAGAGACTAATTTAGTCTTGAGAAATAAAAAAAATATCAATTTGTTTCTTAAAAACTCAAATGTTGGTCAAATTAGTCATTTTTAGGATAATTTTAAGCGACATTTTAGTCCCTATCAAGAATCAATTTGACCTACATTTGAGATTCTTAATGACTAAATTAGTATTTTTTTATTTCTTAAGGACTAAATTGGCTAACGTATTTGTTAGGGACTAATTTGGGTATTCGCTTGTAAAACCGCTTATACTTAGTGTTTAGTGTAATACACATGATGGTCAATGTTTGACTAACTAATAAAAGCGGTCATGATCTATTCAAGATGGAAAGTCTCGTGAGATTCATCATTTAACACAACAAATAAATAGAATCTTGCATTTTTATTCTTTTAGCAAACAAATAAAAGCGTAAATCTGATATGCACTTTAGAGAAAAGGTTAGGATAAATTATACCTTTACAACTTATGTTTATTTTAGGTTTTTGTTTGATCTTTTATATATTATTTGTTTTGAATTTGTCCCTTATGTGTAAATGTTACATTAATTTGGAGCCTCGTGTTTGTTTTATGTTTCAAGTGGTCCTTTATGTTATAAAAAATATACCAATGTAGTCCATTTTTTTTGAAAAAAAATTATGGAACAAAAAAATGTCATATTGGTATAATTTTTCTAACATAATGAACAACTTCGAGGGGGAAAAAAAAACAAAAGGGACTATGTAACACCTCGCCAGTACATGGTGTTTACTTTATTTATTTAAATAATAGATCAAGTTTAATGCAAACACACATATTACTTATTATTTAAGTATACAAAATATATTACACATACAAGTATAAGTATTACTCTACACCCATGAGGGTGACAAAAGACACACTGGCCGTCACATGAGTATCCTTCCTCTGCCTTTAGACAGTCTTCCCATAGACTCCCTAACCTACAGGTTGTTCTTGTCTATCTGCTTTTAATATCATATAATAGATACACACCATAAAAACAAAGGGGTAAGATATCCATCAATCACCATTAGTCAGGAAAAATAGCATAGCAGAATAACTGTCATCATGCACAACACAACATAATATTATCGATACAACTGATGTCACAAATACCACACGCAAACTCCTAAGCACACGGTCATAGACCACATCGTATTATTTTGATATCACAGACCGACACGTGTCACTGGTCTTTCGGCTGATCACCGGCCCTGCAGACCCAATTGACACAGAATACCGAGCTTTCGGGCTGATCACCGGCCCTACTAACCCAAACCACAAATCGCTGAATATTGCGGGCCATTCACGCCCTGCTCTCTAGACCGATCACCGGTCTCAGAGCACAGAAGGATAAGATAAGTTAGTTGTCTCGGGAACACATCATGATTCGCTACCACCTTTGATCACCGGAGTGAGGTACCATCCACGTGTACAGTGGACGACATTCCTCATACGAGGAATGACCAAGATTGTCCCCCTGTCAGACGTCGAGTCATGGAGTTTTGTCGAATGATCGAGTCCACACCTTCGAACTGATCACCGGTCCTTAGGTCCCCTCAAGGACACCGACTATCTCCGAACTACTTCGTACCTTTAGTCCGATCACCAGTCCTTAGGTACATCAACCTCAGATACACCGACTCGGCTACCACCACTGACAAACAGAGTACCGACAGTAATACTTTCTATTACCGTCTAGGGATTCGCAAACCTCTAACTAGAGGGCGTCACCTTTGACTTTAAAATCACGCATCAAATTCACACATATATACAACCATCACATAAATATCAGACATAAAACATAATATCATTAACCATCATTTATCATAATTTAACAGTATATAAATTAATCCTAACGTCGCGTAAGCGATCATAAGTCAACCTATGTTGGTTTATAGGTCTACGGCGACTATCCTTAGCCACCGCATACCACAACCCCTCTCCTGAGGTATTGCTACTATCAACCCCTAGTAGGGTTACGGTACCCTACACATGCTAACAGTGCTACTCTACTACCTATTTTTTCTAGTGATTAAGGTATCTTTCCCCTTACCTAACTTAGAAGATCGCTGTCGCTCGTGTCCCGTCGCTCTTCCTTCTCCCAAGCTCCCTTTCGCACTCCAATGGATCAATTGAAGAGTCTTGCGAAATGGGGAGAGGAGAGCTCTATTTATAGGCATAAATTGGTCCAATCGTGTCGCGAGCGGATTACACATAGATCACGTCGCGTCGCGAGCTGGGACACGTGTCACGCATCGGACTGGCATGATCACCGACTTTCTCATCGCCATTCATCGCGTCGCGATGGTTTCCTTTGTTTTCTTCATCATGTTGTGAGCGGCCATTTTCAGAAATATCTAGTTTCTTCCGTTCTAAAAGAGTATAGAGCATTTTAGGCTATTCAAGGTTTTTCTAGAGACTTCAAGACTATTTTGATGATTTCCATCTCCTTTATAGGGTTTCTGAGTCTCATTTAAGCCTATTTCATTCCTAATTAAGGTTTTTAACACTCGTTTATCACCTAGTTATTTAATTTATTTATTCTTCTAATATTATTTAGAATTCAGGATATCACATACTACATTGATATAAGCTTTACACATAAGAGGCCAATTCAAATCATACATAATGGACTAAACTGAAACACAAAATAAACATAAGAGGCTAATTCAATTCAAATTTACCTGTTTTTTCATAAGACAAGGTGAATATTATATTTACAAAATCATTCCGCATTTAGAGGTTGAGTTAGATCAGTATCGTTTTGAAAATCGGGGTGTTACACTCGTCAGTAATCAATTTGATGTTAGGGCTTTTTCTTCCTTATCAATAGGGGTGGAAATAGGCTGGGTCAAGCTAGACTTTGTAAGTCCCAAGTCTGGTCTGGTCAAAAAATTCAAGGCCTAACCCTGACATGTTACTTGTGATAAGATTTTTTGACAGGCTTAGTCTGGCCTTTTTGAAAGCCTGGTATGGCCTGTTAACCTGCTTAAAGGCCTATTTAATATTGTCTTTGATTAAATCATCTAATCGATCTTTAAATAGACTAGCAGGCTGATAGGACAATGAGATTAAGTTATATTTATAATAAACTATAAAAAAAAGAAAATTAAAATCACTGTTACTAAGAGACATGAGACATAGAAGTAGAAATAAATAAGACGAGCTGAATTTTATAAGGTCTGATTTTGATTTATTCGTATGATACAAATCTTTTTTAAGGTCTAACCTGACCTTTTAGGAAATCTAACCTTATATGATAGTCTATTTAAATTCTATTTTGCAATAAGGCTTTTAAATATTTCAAAAATTTACACAAGTTACTATACTTAAATTATCGAAAAAGACAACAAGTATATGATTTAACAGAATGTAGAAAATCTAATATAATAATAATAGTAATATAAAATTATTATTTAAATTTACTTAAATAGGTCGACCTGTTAGGCCTAAAAGGGTTTTTGGGTGCTTTGAAGTCTGACCTTTTTAGCTAAACTAGTGTATTAACTTGTGCGATGCACGGGTGAGATCTGAAGGTTATCAAATCACGTAAAAAATAAGTAGACAAAAATATTTTCAAAAGAAAGTAGAAAAATATCATAAATAAAATTTTAATATTTCCAATATAATAACAAATAATAATATGATTTTATGGTGAATTCATAGTAATAATTAATAATAAAAACTAAATTGCCGAATGTATGCTAGCAAACAAATTTTTATTATTAAATGTTAGACAAAACATAAAAAGCGTTCAA
The DNA here is from genome assembly GCA_037113605.1 of Calophaca sinica. NCBI lineage: Eukaryota > Viridiplantae > Streptophyta > Magnoliopsida > Fabales > Fabaceae > Calophaca > Calophaca sinica. The sequence continues at coordinate 126,988,010 of CM073736.1, read as the reverse complement.
AGAGATTGAAAAACAATAGAAGCTTACGTCCTAGAAAGAACATAAATATAGTTGAATTCATGTTGCTTGTAATCCTACATGGAAATTGAAAAAAAAAAAAAGAAGAAGAAGAAAATTGAAAGAAAAGCAAGGTAACAGTTGAATATTTTTTTAAAAAAAGACAAAAAATAACAATAGAGAATAAGTATTTATTTTTGTTTCATAAATAGGTAAGTATTTATAGTTAAGTCATATTTTACTATAGATAATGCTTCAAGCTTACTTGTTTTTTATGGCTATAATTTCAAGCACATACAATATAATTTCAAGCAGATTAACATCTGGACAAAATTCCTACAAAAATTTGTAAATTACATTTAAATATCAAATAAAATTTGTGAAAATATGTGTAATTAATTATTCAAATCACAAAAAATCTTACGGCAAGATTATTAACAAAATGACAAAATTCACCTGAAATGCTAAAAAGTGAAGAAAAAATAAACTAAACAGAGTCCTATCAAACACTAACCATCACAATCTTTTAAAAAAGTGAAGCAACAAAAAATCACAATAATTAGGTATGAAAAAATCAATTTAGAAAAACTTGTGGAGTTTCCAAATATTTATGATACAACAAAATGACTCGTGCATGATGCCTTCAAAATTTGAGTTCCCAATTGTGTCTATACTTGGCAATCGACAAGTATTGTCCAACTCTAGCAACAGATTTTGTCGAACCGTTCCCTAGTTGACCTTGCAAGGGTCATAGTAGTGCTAAATCTTTTTATATTTGTATGCAAGTTGATTTTGGTACTACAGTCTCACGCAAGTAATATGTGTATAAGCAATCACGTAAAAAACAAAGAAAAGTGATGTAATAGAGTAAATAACTTTGAAAAAAAGAGAGGAGTAAGAGAATTTAATAAACCAAAAAAACTCAGAGTGGAAAAATGAAACAACGTTCTATATATAGTGAGTCCTTATACATATTGCTTGTGTTATTAAAATTATTATGAAAAAATTATTTGGATTCAACTTGCAATTTAATATTGCTTACGTGTAATTATATTGATTGATGAGCTATATAATATGGCAGTCATTTATAGGCAAAAAGTTGCCAAATTAAAGCATTTATAATTTAGGTGTAAATGTTACCAGTTAGTGTAGATTATTTACAAAATCAATTTTTGACAAAATCAAATTAATGCTGCCAAATCATCGCAGATGCAATATTTCATGGTCAAAAAAATAATGGAGATACTGTAATCAATTAATTATTAGCACAATGAATTACAACATTACCAAATTGACAAAATCAGAATAATCGTTACGATCATTAATTGAAAATTGTAATAAAAATTGTCAATTAATGGATCGAATCAAATGATAGGAACTGTAACATCCCATTTTTCAGATAATCCAATTTAACACAATTAGATTGATAATTAGGCATCTAATAAGTGTTAAAAACCTTAATTTAAGGAAAAATAGGCCTAGAAAGGACATAACTACCCTTAGAAACGCCTAAAATGTAAGAAAATAGGAACGTCTCCTTAAGCTGGGTCGTGTCGCGACCAGATTGTACTAGAAGGCATTGTGACTTGATGGAAAGAAAATTCTAGAAACTTATAGAAAATTCAAAGTCGGTGATCGCAACCAATAAATGGGTGATATGTGTACCACGTCGTGACGTGATGACCCTTATGCCTGAAGACCATCGCGACACGATCGACCTAATATGGCTATAAATATCCCTTTCAACCCTCCATTCTAACTTGCCCCAAATCCTCTTCTCTCTCTAGCTTTCTCTCTCTAGGAACTTCTAAGGATGACTATGCTCTGTGCTTGCCTCTAAAGAGGATCTGGCACATCAGAAAGTCCTTAGTAAGTAATCTTAGAGATTGAGAAGGGGAATGAGACTTAGAGGGCCACTAAGGAGCAAGTATGCTCTGCACTTGCCTCAAGTGAGGATCTTGTGCATCAGAAAGCCCTTAGTAGGCAATCCTCTGAGAAGGGAGGATGAGAGTGGCCTAGTAGGTTAGATAGGAGTGTTCAGAGATATGAGTGCGGTAACAGATGTGAGCGAGGGGGCAGAGAGTGGCAGGAACTGTAGCGGTCTTCTAAGCCAGGTATGGGAGATCTGAAACCTATCCACTACGGATTGTAGGATTAGAATAAGTGTATAACTAGACGTAGGGTGACCCAAGCGCTACTAGAGGTTGATAGTTTCAACACCTTAGAGAGGGATCGTGACATGTGATAGGCGAGGGCGGTTGTCAAATGTCTATCAACCATAGGAAAGATCTATTGATATTTATGGATGTTGATTTATGTGATGTTAGTTTCCTATGATTACATTATAATTATGTGTGTAATAGCTGGTGTGTGGATTGATAACATGTCGATAGAAGATCGCCTGGCGACATTAGGGTTGACTCATGTGTGGATCGAGGATGTTGATGCTTGATGATGTGTTAGTTGACCTATATGTTGATCAAGGATGGTTGATAAATGATGTTATGTTATATACATATGGTTGTGTTGTATAGGATAGTTATGCTGCTTATGCTGATTTAATGATTAAGTTATTATAGTGTCGTGTGTGGGAACATGGCTGAGCTATTTAGTTATAAAGAATTGATAAATACTGGAATAAGACATTAAAGCTGGGTGAGTTGATAGTTTGATAAGTGCTGAGATAATAAGCTGATGTATTGAGTTGAAGAATAACGACGATAAGTTGTAAAGGTGTTGAATAATAAGTGGTCATATGCATGTGCTGTAATCCACCGCCATGTACATAAGCTATGCACGAGACCAAGTGCCAGAGTGCAGACATGATATGTCGGGTATAGGACACGCCAGTCCTTGGGGATAATTAAGGTCCATCAAGTCTACAAGTGATGGATGGCTAGCTACCATCCTGTCAGGACGTTGGGAAGCCTGATTATCCTGACTGGGTACCATCGTATCACTGTCCATAGTGCCGATCCCGAGTGCCACCCCGACACCTGTTCCTATCGTCGCATTGGGAAGCAGGGATGCACTCTTAATTAGGGGGTACAATGAGCGGTCATTGTTATCTATAAAGGCAAGGTAGCTAAGGTGGGGCTGCCTTTGTCATATTTTAAACCGTGTGGCCACGTAAGCATATAGATATAAGCTGCATGGATGCGGGTAGCTAAGTGATGATCTAAATTGTTGCTAGGGGATGTATGTACTATTTTTTTTACTTATTCTGTTGTCCTGCTTTACTTGTGTATGCTTGCCTTTTTATACATGAATTCTAATTTCTGCTTTCCCATTTAATAGTGCGTATAGTGTGTTATGAGTCTCCCATTATATTTCTTGTTTTGTATATATCTGCCTTCGGATATTAGCAGGTATTGGGCGAGTTTAAAAGGAAAGATAGAGATTATTAGTCCACAGCCAATGAGTCAGAGTCAGTATTTAAATGAATCCCAATTATTGGACACTCTATATCATTAAGGGCCCGAAGGTTGGGTATCTTTAGATACATTTGTACAGTTCTGTTTGCTATAATAAGATAAAACTATTTCCACTATTATCGTATTAATTAATAAATTTAATATATTAGAAAAATTGATTAGGGCGTCACAACTAGTATGTGTGACCCGTACATTACTGCAGTATAGATTGTCTTTTGAAATATTTTAAAAAACAGAAAATATTAGTATATATGATAAGTTTTTGGACTAAATTTAAATGTAAAAGTGTTAATATATATGATGATATATGTAAGTAATCAAATAATATATAATATATTCAATACATTTATATTATCAAAGATAATTCTCAAATACGATAATTTATGTTTGTAAAGATGATAAAGATACAACTCATATCCATAAAATTTATAATTTCTAATCATCATGCAACATAAAACCATGGATCGTTCTACATAAGTATCTAAGTAAACACTAAACCTTGCAAGATTCATTGACTTTCATTGTGAGTACACATGATCCAAGTCAAATAAATTTTATCGATAACAAAAATACCCCCAACTAAAATATTATAAATAACTCTAATATTTAAATTTATTAAGCAAACAAATACAATACTTCATAATTTAATAGTAATGATTATTTAATTTTAAGTAACAAATGATCTAGATATTTAACATAATGTCATGTTTTACATATGTCTATATTATATAATTATATAATTGTATAATATGTATGTGGTGCTTAGCACAACTGGCAAAGTATTTGCCGCTTGGACGCTTGGACGCGGGTTCAAACCCGCTATGCCCCCTTTCAGCGCTCTTAGGAGTGTGTAGTAGGTCGTTGAGCCATCAGACAAAAAAATATAATTGTATAATATATAAGCATATATTTATATATTTATATATTTATATAATTATATAACTATAAAACAATATAATCTATACATTATGTAAATAAATATATTAACTGTGCATTAGATTAAGCACAACATCAATTCCATATTTGTGCTCTAACAAAGGCTAATTATTAAGACATTATAAATTAAAAGTTAAAAATTAAAAAGTACAACTTTTTAAATAAATTAGTGAATAAAATATTGAGTATCTTTTATCTAAAATAGATTGTTATACAAAATATGATCAATAGTAATAATAATTAAAACAAATCGTAAGATTTATTTGCATGATAAATAGTATGATATAATTTCGATATGGTATGATATTATTCACCCTTTAGTCAATAGTATCTTTTAGTCAATTATTTCGATATGGTCTGATATTATTCACCTTTTATTTCAATTGAAGTCAGAAAATCAATGACCAATAAATGCTATGTATTTGGACATGTTTCATATATATTTTTTTATTCATTATTTACTGTTTATGTTATTTCCTTTTTTATCACCTTTGATTTTGATTATGACAACAATTTGAAATCATATTTAATTTATATTAATAAAAAATAAAAAAGTCGCTTTGATGTTATTCATTAAAAACTAAAAAATCGTTTAGACATTATTCAATTTATATGATATTAAATTCGTATATTTTAGATAAAATTAGCATATTTTTTATTATCTTTTATTCAATTTAGAATTACTCTATGTTGTCTACCTTTTTTAATTCATTTACAAAAAATTTTTATAAAGAGGTATCATATATGTCATTAATTCCCCAGTCAGATTAGAATTAGAAATATAATTTGAAGAAGGAAGTATTAAAATCGTTCTGTTTTATTTAAATTTGATTATGTAATTATTAAGTTTGACTATAGCTGTTGAATTTGTAATTATCCGATTTTTCATATTTTGTTCACATATACTGATTATGTCTTTTATTTTTATTTTTTTAAAAAATATTTGTTGTCTGTTTTTATATTTTCTAATAATATCAGAAATTAGAAATTAAAAATACAAAAAATCAAGAGGTAGTATGTTTGATTAAATTTTTTTATTTTCTTTACATTAAAATTAGTATTAGGAAAAGGTAGCATTAAAATAGCACATTATAATAAAATTTAACTACTTAATAATTCAGTATTTATTTAATTTGTAGATGTCCATTTCATAAAAAAATGGTTAATGATTTTCGTAATTTAATTTTTATTTAATTTGTATACTTAATTTGTATATAAGCATTTAAAAAAAATCGGTTAATGATTTTCGGGTTCAGTTACTGTTTATATGAGAGTTTCATAATTAATTTTTTAGTAAAAAGTCATTAATTCGTGAATTATATGTGATTATTTACCATTTTTGTAATTAATTTTTATTTTAATTTGTTGGAGGGAACGAAATTTCCAGATTTGGTGTATGTTTCCATATTTATTTATGAATAACACACAAATTTGTATCAAAATCAGACATTGAATTATTTATATATTTATATTAATGACAATCGATGATATATTAGGAATTGTTTAGAAATTAAGATAGATTTTTGTTAAAAAAAAAGAAATTAAAAAGGATTTAAATGACAATCAGTGATATATTAGGAGTTTTTTATAAATTAAAATCTATTTAAATGTCAATGAATGATTAATTGTATTTATATAGCGAGTCATCCCCTATATATCAAATTAAATAGCATTGGAGGTGATATATAATAATGTCAAATAATTGACACTGGAAACTTTCCTATTTTAGCAACCTTATGATTTTCCTATTCCAATTATAATAATAATCGATTAAGAGTGTGTGCACCAATATTAGCACAGCTCATGTCCCTTGTTTTGCTTAATCTCTAGGCCACCTGGCAGTAGGATTTTATGAGTAGAGTATAATCATTGTGATGAAACTAACCATTTGTGATCTTCCCATGCCTTCCAAACATTTATGTACCTATTGGCATTGAGATCATTGATCCATTGAGCAAACCACTTAAATGCACGCATGACTTTATGCATAGTTTTCTATTGGAAATTTTCATAGGATATACAGCGTTGTTTATCAATCTAAAATAGGCCAAAGCCTCGAAACCTTATTTTAAGGAGAAAAGAATGAGAAATATCAAAAGAAAAATGATAATAAAAGAAATATAGCAAACATTTGATAGGAAAATATACATGGGAGTTTTTTTTATGCAAAATATACATAGGAGTTTAATGGTATATATAACATAGGAAATTTCAATGCATTTGTAATATGATATTTAGCATCTGTATTTGAAGGCTACACTTAATGTATATTTCCATACAAAAAAGGTGTATCTTCAATCACCTTTGCTTCCTTCATTTTCTTCTCAGCAATTTAAGATGGCAGTTAGCTTGCCTTTCTTTACACAAATACTTAGACAGTAGGATTGAATAATTAGTATTTCACACTTATTATTCTTTACAACACATGTAAATATAAGTGTGATAGGAAGAGAAAAGAGACATGAAATAAAAAATGATTAGTTGGGTGCCAACTGAAGAAGTAACTAAAGCACACTCACAAGGTGTTCCTGTTGTTTTTTTTCCCCCTTTCTGCTTTCTATCCTCAAGTTTTTCCACTTCAATCGAGTTCTTGTAGAAGCTAGTATCATCTGAGGTACTGCTTTCTAAATATTAAATGGGTCCTGGCTCCCTAAACACTGGCACAAAGTTTAGTTGAAAAGCTCAGTTTCAGTTTCGCATGTCACCTTGGTAATCGCATAAAATGAGTCGAGTTAGAACAGAACAGGAATTTCACCATCATATTGTTGTTTTCTCACATCTAATCTTCTGGAAGCTACGACTGCAAGTTTCTCTTTAATCTCTGTCAGTTTCTAGAATTTTCTCAGATAGATCAAAACCTTTATGAATGCAAACTAGGAGCCTATAGACTTGCAGCACCCAATTGGATCTTTCTTTATTTCCCTGCAAAAAAGAACGGGAAAACAAATCTTTCAAAGCATATTCAGTATGACTGCACTTTGACTATTTTAGTATATCTCAAACTACTTACACAATATTTTTTTGTGTTTGTAACTTTGTATAATGTCTGAAGCACCCGTCACACCCACCACATTTCCTTTGATAACTACTTATAAAATACATGGTAAATGCAGTGTTGGATGAAGTTCATTAAAAGAGGAGCCCTTAACTTGATTCCTTCAACCTATCCAGGTAAGGAGGAAAAAGTATATTGTCATATTTGCACAAAAATATTATTGCATTAATGGAAGCATGATAACAAAGGGATGAAAGACAATCAGAAGTTTAAGAAGTCAAGAATTCCACATAATTATTCTGCCAAATTATATTTGAAAATTTGCATGTAAAGGCACTTCATATTCTGAATTAAATAATGCTTGTTAGAATATGCAAACGTACTTGCTAGCTTCATGAGAAAGCACCACTTAAGGTCCAACTATTCAACCTATAACAACATAGAAGAAGGGAACGTATACATATCATCATATCAAAGGTAAGGTATATCTTTACTCCTTGATCAGGTCTGTTATGCTTGTGGAAAATTGCATCTAAACTGCTTCAAGTTGATGTTATTTTCTAATGATGCCTTTAAGTCTAAAGGTTCTTTCTTTTTTCCATAGCGGCATTCCAAATGATTCACATGAGGACATTGGAAGTTTCACTTTAACTGCATAAATTGGACTTCTTATATCAACTTTTATGACACCAATATCACCATTCAGGCTTTGATGAACCATAGTAACAATATTGAAGAAGTTTGTGTCATGCTCAGGAAAGCACATAGGGCATGCACAATACTCACAATTTAATTAATATGGTTATAGTCAGGTCTCTGTTTGTACAGGCAAAGGCAAAAAAAAAATCACATCCAGTGAAGGTCAAATGTCCTGGATCACCAAAGTGAACATTGAATACATCAATTGATGAAATGAGATAATGGAAAAAAGATTGAACCAATTTCAAAAGAACAAAAGGAAAGAAAAACGTTTAGTGTAAAATGTGCTTACCCAATAAAATTGTCTATGGTAAATTGGGCCCACAGTTTTGAATCTGCACCAAACATTTTCTCCACATCTCCCTGAAGAGAAACAAATGAGTAAAATATGCTAAGCATTTGTTTATCATATTCTATCCCCAATTTAGAATAGAATTTCGGTCATCAGCTTTCTCAATATGAAATATATACCCAATTTGGCAGAAATGACTATGACCTTATCCAATAAAGAAGGTGCTATAAAATGATAATATTTATAACATTTAACATGTAGTTAAGAACGAAGAAAAATATTTGTTTTTAAGTTTAAAATTCACATGCAAGACGTGCAGAAATATTGTATAGGCATACCTTGACCTCACCATGCAACTTCTAAGTGCAGGGTCTAATCACACAAAAGGGAAAAACCTATTTAGATTGAATGGTAGAGAATAAAATTCTTTGCTCTCGGTATGTGTCTTGAATGTGCGAACTGTCCCACCAGTGCATTCTTATTATGAATGATGCCTTAACAGGTCTCACCTATACACGGCTCTTGTCAGCAAACCAAAAATTTATGGAAGCATCTCTGATTTAGTTATCACAATAGATACAACATTCTCTACCATGTGATCAGAATAGAATAATTTATACTAAAAACAATTAGGTAATTTATACTAAAAACAATTAGGTTACCTTTGTTTTTAGTAGCTATAATTGTCTTTTCTGAGGACTTTTTCCTCCAGAGCCATGTTTTTTTTATCGATAATGCTAAGAAGGCTTCATGGGAAGGAGCCCTTATGATGGGTATCAATGCCAGTGGAAGAGGAGTGTGCTACTTGAAGTCTGACTGCAACCATAAGTTCATTATCGAATCATCATCAGTAACAAAAACTAACAATAAAATAATTATATTTTCTTTATCACTATCGATCGCATACATCCGTAATAAGAGATGCATCAGTATTTTCCATAGCATCACGTAACTCAGTAGCTCGTGCATCGTCACCCCACCATTTAGGATTTTCAAACTCGTCCACCACAATATTCTTCCCTTCAAAAACACGACATTTCCTGTATCTTACTCGTATGAAATACGTTAAATTGAAATTTCGAAATGAAAAGACAAACGAAACTGAATGGTATAAAAAGGTTACCTCCAGCCTCTAGGCCCTAAAGTGAGGCCAATAACTTCGGCAAGCTTGTCGATGGTGGCGCGTGAATTCTGGTCAGGCAAACTCTATGGCAGAGGCTTTCAACGCAAAACGTTAGGTTGGGTGCCTGTTATTTTCCCTTTGGTTGTGGTTGAACTTCTTGGTGCCTGTAATTTTTCCTATAGTTAATGCATTATTTTATTCGGCTGTTATGGATGTTTTAACCCACCTTTAAAATTCCCATTCCTAGCATAATCAAAAGATTTGACAGCTAATGCAATTGACCCGGTGTATTAAAGGATGCATTTAATAAAATTTGATCATGTATTCCATTTTGAAGTAATTTTATTTGAAAATCCAATTTGTTTCAAATATGTTTTAATGAGATATTAATATTCCCTTGGATTGATTCTGCTTTTATGTTTTTAATTAATATGCAGAATTTGAATTATTTCCCTTTTTTACAAAAATTTATTAGTGACATAATATTTATTGAAATTTGGATGGTGGGTGCCTACAATTTTTAGTCTACATGGTATGCCACATTTTTTATTCACTTGGAGGGAATGACATTAGTGAATACACTTGGCTGCTGAGTCATTTCTAATTTTTCTTGTGAAGATGCCATTTGTGAACTTCCTTTTTGAGATTATTTTTAATTGTATCTTATATAGATATAGATATATATAGATATAGATACGAATCTGATTTATGAATGAATTCAAATTAGTAATTAATGAATATCAGAAAATATAAATAAATTAAATTAAATAAAACAGAAGCTGCATTTTGGGGGGAATTGGAATGACCGGGTTTTGACACGTGGCATAGTTCCACATGGCAAAACTTCATTTTATATTATATAGTTGATAGATATTGAATATCAAGTTAAAAGTTGCCAAATTTATATGATAAAATAATAATAAATGAAGTTTGATTACATTAATTCAAAATCAGTAAGTCATTAAAAAGAAGATATTTATGATTTTGATAATATTTATTAATTGAGATTTTGTATTAATATTGATATTAAAATAATTATAATAATAAATAAAATTGTTTTAGGCTAGAAAAAAATGTTTATAGTTTTGACACGTGGCATAGTCCCCACATGACAAAACTCTATTTTATATAATACTACATCGACCTTTTAAAAAATTACAAAATTGTTAATGTATTTTATTCTGAAGCTCCCAGTAGCAGAGCAAAGCAAAACCTGAAAGTTTGAGAATAGGGTTAATAGGACGAAATCAACCCTATTATAGTGATGTTGATACCATAAAATAAACAACAAAAAAACCCAAAAAATTACATATAAGAATAATTTTATGGTGATGTAAAGAGAAATTCAAATAGCAAGTCCCAGGAGTTTTCATGATGGAACTGCACGATGCAAATATAATTAAGGTGTCTAAGAATAGAAACGAAGTATAAAAAAGAGCTTTGGATTCATGTAGGAACCATAGGAAGAAAGAGACCTTAAATCCTATAGTATCATTTTGTCTTTTTCTTTGCATATGATAAGATACTTTCTGAATATGCAACCTCTCTGAATAGTTCAGAAGGTTTACGATTGCTGCTGACATTCTTGTCATGGTGATACATGTCGATTATATAGATATATGTATAAAATTATCCTATTAATGTTCATTGTCATTCTTGTACAGAAAATAACCAAATAAATCTTGATTCTACAAACCAAAACAAAAGAATAGCAACAATATTTGTATATTGGTTTAATTGATTTGATCCTCATCTTTGTATATTTGTTTAAAAAAAAGAGAGACCCTTCAACATCCATGCAACTCTGTAAATAACAAATACAAACATCCTTTATATTTCAGCTAAAAATTCAAAAAAATTATTATATAAATAAAACGTAGGTGTGAAAATAAAACAAAACGCCACTATGCATGTCCTTCACAACAAAGAATTCATTTCCCAACCACACCATATACAGAGGCTCATTCACATCTGTTGGTATTCGATTCGTTACTAGGTCGACTCGTTCGATTCTCCCGTAACTACCAAATCGGTTCGTGCTGCTATGCTAAAGTAGGAGAAGCCACCGAAGGGAGAACTTTGGAAGAGCATCTGAAACAAAAAATTAATGTGAAGAGTGAAATGAATGCAAATCTTGTGATGTAATCAAACATACCCTTAAAATTACTGAAACAAATATTGTGATGTTATCAGAATCGATGTTCTTGGAAAATTTGACTTTACCAAAACTTACTTCACCAAGCGTCCTACCCAACTCGTATTTACCAAGTCTCGCTCCTTCCTATTTCCTGTGGAGATTCTTCTTATTTTGCTTCTTCCCATTGCTTCTTCTGTTTTGCTCTCTCTGAGAAAGATACTGGTAATTTCCCCATCTAAAGAAGATGATTAGTTTAAAGCAAAGTGTTCTGAATAGAACTTCAGAGGATGACCGGAGGGAAGCGACCCGGCAGCGTCCACGACGGACGACGACGGTGTGTTGGGGTGGTGTACCTGCAAACACTCCGACGCTCAAGTCAGTGTGTGTAAGAGGTGAGTGAAGAGGTGGAAAAATAATCAATACCTCGATCGTTTGACGCGGTCTCTTTAAATACGAGTTGAGGACGGTTACCGATGAGTAACCGTTCCGTGAAACCCGGGAGTCGGCAGTTAATTCTTTTAATGCTGAGAACCGTTGGGTCGGCTGCGTCGATGTGGTCTCGAGGGAAGGTGGAGCGACATGGACGTAACCGGATTGGGCCTGGAAGGTGGATCTTGGATTGGGCCTCGGCCCGGTGCGAACGATTGCCCAAGTCGCTAGCTCGAATGTCGAGGTGGTGACTTGTTGTCGAAGTTCGTTGATGTCGACGTTCGACGTCCTTGTTCGTAAGGAACTGCAAGCGTCGTCATGTCGTGCTTGTTCATTAGTTCGTTCGGGACCTTCGTGTTCCACGTCTGCTGAGGCAGTTCTCGACACGAGGCTTGATGTGCTTGTGCAAGGCACAAGGCTTTGTCACGAGCTCGTGCACGCGGTCTCGGCACGAGGCTCTGTTCCTGTCAAAGTATAGACAATTTGTAATAACTTGATGTAATAAAGTTAGCATTAATTTTTATGCTAAGTAAAGTGCTCGTAGTCGAGTTTTATACTTCCCTGTGAGAATAGTTGATCTGGCTGTCCAAGCGGCAAGGTTGAGGTCATCAAATAATCAAGGTCAACGACGTAGCCGAGTTTAAAGCCGTCTGAATATTGAAATTGCAGAGGTGGGCCTGGTAGGTCGGCTCAGTCTTTGGGCCAGCGTATCCACATTGCAGAGGTGCTTGTGCAAGGCACAAGGCTTTATCACGAGCGAGGCTCGATCTCATCATCAAGTGCTTGTGCAAGGCACAAGGCTTTGTCAGGAGCTCGTGCACGCATTCTCGGCATGAGGTCGACAAGGCTTCATCACGAGCTCGTGCACGCGGTCTCGGCGCGAGGTCGATCACAGGTGCTTGTGCAAGGCACAAGGCTTTATCACGAGCTCGTGCACGCGTTCTCGGCACGAGGTCGATCTCTTCATCAGGCGATTGTGCAAACGCAAAGGCTTTGTCACGAGCTTGTGCACGCGGTCTCGGCACGAGGCTCGATCACAGGTGCTTGTGCAAGGCACAAGGCTTTATCACTAGCGAGGCTCGATCTCATCATCAAGTGTTTGTGCAAACGCACAAGGCTTTATCACGAGCTCGTGCACGCGATCTCGGCACGAGGTCGATCACAGGTGCTTGTGCCAACGCACAAGGCTTTCTCACGATCTCGTGCACGCGGTCTCGGCACGAGGTCGATCTCTTCATCAGGTGCTTGTGCAAGGCACAAAGCTTTATCACGAGCTCGTGCACGCGGTCTCGGCACGAGGTCGATCACAGGTGCTTGTGCCAACTCACAAGGCTTTCTCACGATCTCGTGCACGCGGTCTCAGACGAGGTCGATCTCTTCATCAGGTGCTTGTGCAAACGCGAGGCTTTATCACGAGCTGCGTGCACGCGGTCTCGGTGACGAGGTCGATCCACAGTGCTTGTGCCAACGCACAAGGCTTTCTCACGATCTCGTGCACGCGGTCTCGACATGAGGTCGATCTCTTCATCAGGTGCTTGTGCAAGGCACAAGGCTTTATCACGAGCTCGTGCACGCGGTCTCGGCATGAGGTCGATCACAGGTGCTTGTGCCAACGCACAAGGCTTTATCACGAGCTCGTGCACGCGGTCTCGGCACGAGGTCGATCTCTTCATCAGGTGCTTGTGCAAACGCACAAGGCTTTATCACGAGCTCGTGCACGCGGTCTCGGCACGAGGTCGATCACAGGTGCTTGTGCACGCGGTCTCGGCACGAGGTCGATCTCTTCATCAGGTGCTTGTGCAAAAACACAAGGCTTTCTCACGAGCTCGTGCACGCGGTCTCGGCACGAGGTCGATCTCTTCATCAGGTGCTTGTGCCAAGGCACAAGGCTTTATCACGAGCTCGTGTGTAACACCTGAGGACGAGATCGACCTCGTATTAGGACGTCGTATCGAGACCTCGCGTCGAAACCTCGTACCAAGACCTCGTGACGAGATCCCGTGCCAAGATCGTGTGCCGAGGTCATATGTCGAGCTGATGAGATCGCGTACCGAGCTGAGGAGGTCGCATGTCGAACTAAGGAGGCCGCGTACGCGAACTCGTGTTAGAGCCTTGTGCGCTTGCATAAGCACCTTGGTCGACATCGTGTCGAGATGATCACACTCGTATTCTTACGAATATTATTTAGCGTTAAGTAGTATACTTTGTTGTGATTATGAGAGGGAACAGATTGGATGGGTTAGACTTGTTGTTAGATTAATATCTTACTTTAAAATCCAGGTGTCGCTTAAATTGTGGTTTTATAAAAGATAAATTCTTTTAAAATGGTTTTCTTGTAATTAACTTTTGTTTAAGAGATATTTAAGTGAGATAAGACCAAACTGTTTCCACCAGCTGTATTTAAATATCACGATCAGCCGCCTCAAATCCTCACTTGCTATTTCTTTCTTTCTTCTTCTCCAAGTTTCTTCCTTTTTCTCCAAACCTCCATTGAAGAACCTTGAGTTCGTTGAGCTTCTGCATAAACTTTCATCATCAACCTTGTTTCTTATCATATTCTCGACCTATATCACCATCTCGACCATCTGTAGAGGTATGGAAAAACAGAATTTTCTCTTCTTTATGCTACTGTTTAGCTCTACTTCTTCCTTCCATTTTAGCTAATTCTATGCTTCCAAATCAGGTCATATTGATAGGTTTTCTTCTTCATGACATTTCCTACCTTTCTAACCATTTATTTGAGCTTGAAAAACAAATTGTTTCCTCTGTTTTCTGCAAGTAAGTAGCGCCCAGAACCCTCCCTACTTGGCGTGTGTCGATTTCTTTTTGAGTTTTAAATTTTAACAATAAGTGGTTATGGTCTTATTTTAAATTGCTGGACCATGTGAAAATATTTTTAAGAAATATAAACTTAGATTTTGATTAAGTTGTGCTTAAGGTATTATTTGAATTTTAAGCTTGAATTAGTACTTCGGAAAAAAAATGGCTTTGTCTGATGATGTTTGAAAGAAGTTTTTAATAAATTTTAGAGAAAAGGAGTTATTTTGTAATGTTTGAATTCTGGTAGTATTTGTTTAAAGTTCTTAAGTTTTAATGTTTACTTGGGTTGTGGTTAAGAATGGGATATGAGAGCTAAGTGTTATTAGAACCTATAGATCGAACTAAGTTGTACTCGTATTAGGCAGTGTGATTTCCGAGATCGTGCTGCAAGGAGATCCGGGTATACGAGAACACGAAACCGAGGTCGACTAAGAGCCGTGCGTGTCGAGATCGAGTTAGAGGAGTCGTAGTCGAGCTCGTTTGAAGACAGCCGTGTTGAGGTCGTTGTCGAGCAGCGTTAGCTTGGAGTTCGGTAAGGGCAACTCTTAGACATTATTAAGGCTTTATTTTATATGTTGTGAATTGTGTATTGCCTGTTGAATTGCGTTTTCCTCATGCAAATTGTTTTATTGCTTAAATGATTGAATTGCGTTTTCTTCATGTTAAGCATGCTCTCTTTATTTGATATGTGATCAAGTAATTTTATGTGTCACTCCTTGACTGCGGCGAGCTAATCATCGAGTGAGAGAGCTAGGCGAGTCGTATGACGTTTTTGAGCCGTGACCCGGATAACTAAGGGTGCTAGGTCCCCTTTTGTTTACGGGAGATTGACTAGGCGTCGCATTATCAGTTTGGGGTTGGACCCGCTGATTAATGCATGGTATCGGTTTGGGGTTGGACCGGCCGCTTACCTACTGCGTCAGTTTGGGGTTGGACCTGCTGGCGATATTCCGGAATAAGAGTCGAGTCTAGAGTGAGATGGTCGAGTTACGTTTGGTGAATGTTATACTTTGTTGTTTACTTATTTCTTTATGTCTGGATTATCTTGATTTGTTGAGAAGTTGACCCTTTCCCGTGGTACCTTCAATCCATGACGGTTACCCAGGCGATGTCGAGGATGCAGGGAACTCGACAGCAGACGATGGCGAGGAGGACGTCGACGAGGATCGAGCATGACGACCTCTATTTGTCGTGATTGGCTTTGTTTATGTTATGTTTCTTGGGGTATTTGTTATATGACTTTTTGTGTATGCGATGGTGTGACGATTTGGGATGGGTGATGTTTTGTTATTTTGAGCAATGTGGTAGCGGCGGTTTTACTTTGGAGCTGACCCTGCGTGGGTGTCTGCCGGAAGTACCCCCAGGGTATGAATGCTCTTTTGAAGTCGTCATACCTTAGGGGGATGTTCTTTGTACATTATTACTCTGTCTTTTGTATGCACTTTTTATATCTTGTATATATATAAGTATGTACTTGTTACCTGCGTGTTGTATTTAGGACTTAAGTCTTGTGTCTTAGTTGCACCATGTTTCGAAAAGCTGTAAATACTCTGATGTGCACGAGCTGGTTTTATAAATAATAATAGACCGTATTTTTCTAAAAGGCACAAGAGTATCGTTTTAAAACACATCGCATATAGGGTATCTTGAGCTCGGTACGTTGAGCTCGGTAGCGGTCCGGAAACGGGTCGTTACAATGTTGGTATCAGAGCAGTTCGGTTCTGACTGAGCTGTGCATAGGAAATTTGGACTGGTCACTGTGTCGGGATCGATATATATATGTGTTGGGTACCTAATTGTACTATATTGATTGCTGTTTGATTAAGTGAAGCACTTATTGCTTGAAAAATTGTTTGAACTGTTTCTTGATTGAAGCAGTGTGTTTTAACACATCCTTGTTGTGAGATTCAGCGGGTTTGAACTTTGTGGAATCTAATGCCACCTCGTAGGGATCTGACGGCTGTACCTGAGAACGTCGACATGGAGCAGCGATTCAAGCTATGGCCGAGATGGCTGCGGCCATGGCTCAACAATCACCGCCGCAACTCAGCGATCTAACGCGATGGCTCAACGGCAGCGTTGACCCGAGAATTTGCAAAGCGAACGGCAGAGCGAAATCTTTGAAGCTAGAGGATTGGCCGACTTTAGGAAGCATGATCCAGAAGTTCTACGGTGAGCCAAATCCAGATAAAGTCGATCTTTGGATGCAAGAGATCGAGAAGATCTTGAGGCACTCCATTGCCGAATAATGTAAAGGTAGACTATGCCACCTATCCGCTCTTTGGGAGATCTGAGAATATTGGTGGAAGGAGTGAAGCAAACATTTATAGCAGAACGTCGTGAGATGACATGGGAGCTTTTTCGTGGAAGGTTCATGGACAAGTACTTTCAAAATACTGCACGAGCTGAAAAAGAGCAAGAGTGTCTTCAATTGCGAAGTGACTCGGCAGTGTCCGAGTATGCGACCAAGTTCGAGTCAGCGGCAAGGTACTTGATCCATTTAGTGACCGAGTTGACCAAAGATGGTTAAGTGAGAGGTTCCAACGAGTGCGAGATTTGATATCCGGAAGTCGGTGGTATCATTGAGGATTGAAACCTCCAAGAGCGATAGATCGTGTGTCGAGGTAGAAGGAGTAAACCACAAGAAGAAAGCGCCCAGGTGGACCAATAAGACCTCGGGGCCTGGGGCGAGACTTACCGAAAGGAAAGCAACTTAAGAAGCCTTACGGCCGACCTCGGGGAACAACAACAATAGAGGGCGATGTCGTCAGATGACCGAGGCGGAGTGGAAGTCGATCGGTGTCGAGGTGACTTGTTTCGTTGTGGAAAGACGGGACATTATGCGAATAACTGTACTCAGAAGGAGGATGTGTGCTACAACTGTAGGAAGCCAGGGCATTTTGCCAAGGATTATCCCACACCTAAAGCTGAACCGGCAATGCATGCGGCGAAGGCAAAAGAGAAGCGTCAGGGAGGTAAAGCGAAGTCTTACGCATGGCGGCGGAAGCGAACAGGCGATGATCTTATCCAAGGTGAATGTGAGATAGAGGTAAACCCTTATCCGTTCTCTTTGATTCGTGCAACCCATTCCTTTATTTCTTCGATTGTGTGAACCATTTGAATCATTGTGGCGCTTTCACTGGTTCAAATTGGTGAATTCACGACCCAATTGCTAAAACCTTAGTTACCAACACCTTTGCATGTCTTAATTGTGTATTGGTTATTCAGAGTAGAAAGTTTGTGGTCAATTTGGTTTGTTTGCCTCTTAAGGGCTTAGATGTTATCCTCGGGATGGATTGGTTGTCATACCACCATGTCCTCTTGGACTGTGCCCGTAAAGCGTAATTTTTCCGGACCTTGGAGTTTCCAATTTTCTTTCTACTGAACGTATTAGAGTTTCTTTGAAAGAAGGAACTCGGGAATACATGTATCTGGCTAGTTCAGAAGTTTCCCAGCAGATCGAAGTGAAGAATGTACCAGTGGTGTGTGACTTTGTGGGCGTTTTCCAGAAGGCGTGCCAGGGTTACCACCGGTCACGAGGTCGAGTTCTCCATCGACTGATTCCAGGAGCAGGACCTATTTCAATAGCGCCTACGGGATGTCTCTGCCGAGATGAAGGAACTAAAGTCCCAGTTGAGCATTTGGAGTCAAAGCAATTCATACGACCGAGCGTGTCACCGTGGGGAGCTCGGTGTTATTGGTCAAGAAGAAGGATGGGCGATCCAGGTGTGCGTGGATTATCGTCCAACTCAACAAGGTCTTTGTGAAGAACCGATTATCCGTTACCACGTATTGGCGACTTGATGGATCAACCGTGGGCGATGTTTTCAAAGATAGACTTGAAGTCGGGCTACCATCAGATTCGCGTGAAGGAGGAAGATGTCTCCAAAACAGCTTTCCGGACCAGATACGGTCATTATGAGTACTTAGTGATGCCGTTTGGAGTGACAAATGCGCCAGCTGTGTTTATGGACTATATGAATAGGATTTTCCATTCATTTTTGGATCAGTTCGTTGTAGTGTTTATCGACGACATATTGATCTATTCGAAGAACCGAGAAGAGCACGAAGAACACTTACGTCAAGTACTACAGATATTGCGCGAGAAGCAACTTTATGCGAACTCGTCCAAGTGTGAATTTTAGCTTGAAGAGGTGAATTTTCTTGGACACGTGATTTCCAAAGAAGGGATAGCTGTGGATCCAACTAAGATTGAAATTTGTGTTAGCGTGGGAACAATAGGGGCGATTCTGAGATCGAAGTTTTGTTGGCTTAGCAAGCTATTATCGAAGATTCATTGAAGGTTTTTCGAAGATTGTCGCGCCTCTTACACGACTTACGAGGAAGGATCAACCTTTTACGGACCGAGAGTGTGAATCCGGTTTTCAAAGGCGAAGGAGCTCTTGGCAGCGGCGCTGTGTTGATTTTGCCTCAACCTGAAGAGCCTTACGAGGTGTATTGTGATGCGTCACACCAGGGATTGGGATGCGTCTTTGATGCAACATCGGAAAGTGGTAGCATATGCTTCAAGGCGACTTAAGATCCACGAGAAACTACCCTACTCACGATTTGGAGTGGCGTGATGGTTTTTGAAGATATGGAGGCACTATCTTTATGGGAGCACTCTTCTTGTTTCGATCCGATCAGAGCTTGAAGTACTGTTCGATCGAGAAGAGCTCAACATGCGTCAGCGTAGATGGACGGAATTTCTCAAGGACTACGACTTTACGTTGGAATACCATCCCGGTAAGGCTAACGTAGTAGCAGATGCATTGAGCAGAAAGAGCGTCTTAGTCTCAGCAATGATGATCAAGCAGTTGGAAATGCTCGAGAAGTTCCGAGACTTGAGGTTGAATGTGGAAGTTTCACCAGGGAAGCTAAGATTTGGTATGCTTACCATTTCTAACAGATTGTTGGGCCGAGATCACGAGATCGGCGAGTTCATGACGAGTTCACGCAAGAAAAGGTTCGATTGATAAGCGCAAGGGAAGCGGCGAATTCCAAGTCGGAGCGGACAACATCTTAAGATGCAATGGCCGAGTGTGTGTACCTAATGTGGCGGGTGAGAAAGTTAATACTTGACGAAGCGCATAAGAGCAATTTTAGTATTCACCCAGGAGTTCACGAAGATGTATCGGGACTTAAAGAAGCATTTTTGGTGGTCGGAATGAAGAAGCAAGTGGGTGATCACGTAGCCGTGTTTAACATGTCGAAGCGAAGGTGGAGCACCAACGACTGCGGGAATGCTACAATCAGACGTACCAGTATGGAAATGGGATAGTATTTCCATGGATTTCGTTGTAGGTTTACGAAGACGAGAAGAAGAATGATTCGATTTGGGTGATCGTCGACCGATTGACCAAATCTGCTCATTTCTTACGGAGGTCGACATACAACGTGGAAAAGTCGACCGAGATCTCGTCGCGCGGAGATAGTGCGACTACATGGTATACCTCTTCGATCGTGTCGGATGAGATCAGAAGTTCACGTCTCATTTTGGAGGGAATTGCAAGAAGCGATGGGAACCAGAGCTCAGGCTGCTTCGGCATATCATCCTCGGTGACGGCGGTCGGCGGAGAAACGATCCAATCGCTTGAAGATTTGTTGCGGCGTGTACCTTAGATCACCAAGGAAGTTGGGGCGATGTCTTACCATTGGTGGAGTTCACTTATAATAACGATTTCCATGCGAGTATTGGAATGGCACCTTTTGAAACCTTTGTATGGGCCGGAAGTGTCGAGCGCCCCTTTGTTGGTATCGGGATGGCGAGGATTACATTGTAGGACGAGATATGATCCGGCGGACTACGGAGAAGATCTGTTTGATCGAGAGACGGAGATGCGAACGTCTCAAAGTCGACAGAAGAGTTATGCAGACCAAAGACGTCGACCACTCGAGTTCGAGGAAGGAGAGCATGTATTTCTTAGAGTTACCCCCACTACTAGAGTTGGTCGAGCGATCAAATCCAAGAAACTTACCCCTAAATTTATTGGACCTTATCAGATTCTTCGTCAAATTGGTCCAGTAGCATATCAGATTGCTTTGCCACCCTTTTTGTCGAACATACATGATGTCTTTCGCGTCTCACAGCTACGAAAGTATATTTCCGACCCTTCTCATGTTATCGAACCGGATGTGATCCAACTGAGGGCGACCTATCTTTCAAAGCATCACCAAAGAAGAATTGTCGACTGTAAAGCCAAGCGATATGAACAAAGAGATTCAACTTATCAAAGTTGTGTGGGATCAGAAGACCGGAGATGCGACTTGGGAGCTGGAAGAGAAGATGAAGACTCAATACCCAGAACTTTTTCATGGTAAGTAATTTATTTGCAATTTCGAGGACGAATTTTTTTTAGAGGGAGAGATTGTAACACCTGAGGACGAGATCGACCTCGTATTAGGACGTCGTATCGAGACCTCGCGTCGAAACCTCGTACCAAGACCTCGTGACGAGATCCCGTGCCAAGATCGTGTGCCGAGGTCATATGTCGAGCTGATGAGATCGCGTACCGAGCTGAGGAGGTCGCATGTCGAACTGAGGAGGCCGCGTACACGAACTCGTGTTAGAGCCTTGTGCGCTTGCATAAGCACCTTGGTCGACATCGTGTCGAGATGATCACACTCGTATTCTTACGAATATTATTTAGCGTTAAGTAGTATACTTTGTTGTGATTATGAGAGGGAACAGATTGGATGGGTTAGACTTGTTGTTAGATTAATATCTTACTTTAAAATCCAGGTGTCGCTTAAATTGTGGTTTTATAAAAGATAAATTCTTTTAAAATGGTTTTCTTGTAATTAACTTTTGTTTAAGAGATATTTAAGTGAGATAAGACCAAAATTTTTCTGTTTCCACCAGCTGTATTTAAATATCACGATCAGCCGCCTCAAATCCTCACTTGCTATTTCTTTCTTTCTTCTTCTCCAAGTTTCTTCCTTTTTCTCCAAACCTCCATTGAAGAACCTTGAGTTCGTTGAGCTTCTGCATAAACTTTCATCATCAACCTTGTTTCTTATCATATTCTCGACCTATATCACCATCTCGACCATCTGTAGAGGTATGGAAAAGCAATTTTCTCTTCTTTATGCTCTTTGTTTAGCTCTACTTCTTCATTCCATTTTAGCTAATTCTATGCTTCCAAATCAGGTCATATTGATAGGTTTTCTTCTTCATGACATTTCCTACCTTTCTAACCATTTATTTGAGCTTGAAAAACAAATTGTTTCCTCTGTTTTCTGCAAGTAAGTAGCGCCCAGAACCCTTCCTACTTGGCTTGTGTCGATTTCTTTTTGAGTTTTAAATTTTAACAATAAGTGGTTATGGTCTTAATTTAAATTCTTTGGACCATGTGAAAATATTTTTAAGAAATATAAACTTAGATTTTGATTAAGTTGTTCTTAAGGTATTATTTGAATTTTAAGCTTGAATTAGTACTTGGGAAAAAAAAAATGGCTTTGTCTGATGATGTTTGAAAGAAGTTTTTAATAAATTTTAGAGAAAAGGAGTTATTTTGTAATGTTTGAATTCTGGTAGTATTTGTTTAAAGTTCTTAAGTTTTAATGTTTACTTGGGTTGTGGTTAAGAATGGGATATGAGAGCTAAGTGTTATTAGAACCTATAGATCGAACTAAGTTGTACTCGTATTAGGCAGTGTGATTTCCGAGATCGTGCTGCAAGGAGATCCGGGTATACGAGAACACGAAACTGAGGTCGATTAAGAGCCGTGCGTGTCGAGATCGAGTTAGAGGAGTCGTAGTCGAGCTCGTTTGAAGGCTTGATGTTGAGGTCGTTGTCGGCGGCGTTAGCTTGGAGTTGATAAGAAACTCTTAGACATTATTAAGGCTTTATTTTATATGTTGTGAATTGTGTATTGCACTGTTGAATTGCGTTTTCCTCATGTAAATTGTTTTATTGCTTAAATGATTGAATTGCGTTTTCTTCATGTTAAGCATGCTCTCTTTATTTGATATGTGATCAAGTAATTTTTTATGTCACTCCTTTTTGCGGCGAGCTAATCATCGAGTGAGAGAGCTAGGCGAGTCGTATGGCGTTTTGAGCCGTGACCGGATAACTAAGGGTGCTAGGTCCCCTTTTGTTTACGGGAGATTGACTAAGGCGTCGCATTATCGGTTTGGGGTTGGACCTCTTGATTAATGCATGGTATCGGTTTGGGTTGGGCCAGGCCGCTTACCTGCTGCGTCGGTTTGGGGTTGGACTCTTTGGAGATATTAGGAATAAGAGTCGAGTCTAGAGTGAGATGGTCGAGATTCGTTTGGTGAATGTTATACTTTGTTGTTTACTTATTTCTTTATGTCCGGATTATCTTGATTTGTTGAGAAGTTGACCACTTTCCGTGGTACCTTCAATCCATGGCGGTTACCCAGGCGATGTCGAGGATCACGAGGAACTTCGGCAGAGCGATGGCGAGGAAGGGCGTCGGCGAGGATCGAGCGGCGACCTCTATTTGTCGTGATTGGCTTTGTTTATGTTATGTTTCTTGGGGTATTTGTTATATGACTTTTGTGTCTGATGCATTTGTGACGATTTGGGATGGGTGATGTTTTGTTATTTTGAGCACAGGGTAGACTGGCGGTTTTACTTTTGGAGCAGCCCCCTGCGTGGGTGTCTGCCGGAAGTACCCCCAGGGTATGATTGCTCTTTTGAAGTCGTCATACCTTAGGTGTATTTTCTTTGTACATTATTACTCTGTCTTTTGTATGCACTTTTTATATCTTGTATATATATAAGTATGTACTTGTTACCTGCGTGTTGTATTTAGGACTTAAGTCTTGTGTCTTAGTTGCACCATGTTTCGAAAAGCTGTAAATACTCTGATGTGCACGAGCTGGTTTTATAAATAATAATAGACCGTATTTTTCTAAAAGGCACAAGAGTATCGTTTTAAAACATATCGCATACAGGGTATCTTGAGCTCGGTACGTTGAGCTCGGTAGCGGTCTGGAAACGGGTCGTTACATCGTGCATGCGGTCTCGACACGAGGTCGATCACAGGTGCTTGTGCACGCGGTCTCGGCACGAGGTCGATCTCTTCATCAGGTGCTTGTGCAAACGCACAAGGCTTTCTCACGAGCTCGTGCACGCGGTCTCGGCACGAGGTCGATCTCTTCATCAGTGCTTGTGCGAGGCGCAAGGCTTTATCACGAGCTCGTGCACGCGGCCCTGCGACGCAGGTCGATCCGCGGTGCTTGTGCAAGGCACAAGGCTTTCTCACGATCTCGTGCCGCGCGGTCTCGACGAGGTCGATCTCTTCATCGGTGCTTGTGCAAGCGCGACAAGGCTTTATCACGAGCTCGTGCACGCGGTCTCGACGCAGGTCGATCACAGTGCTTGTGCCCAGCGCGACAAGGCTTTCTCACGATCTCGTGCACGCGGTCTAGATGCGAGGTCGATCTCTTCATCGGTGCTTGTGCAAGGCACGAGGCTTTATCACGAGCTCGTGCACGCGGTCTCGACGAGGTCGATCCGCAGTGCTTGTGCCCAGCGCGCGAGGCTTTATCACGAGCTCGTGCACGCGGTCTCGGCACGAGGTCGATCTCTTCATTAGGTGCTTGTGCAAACGCACAAGGCTTTATCACGAGCTCGTGCACGCGGTCTCGGCACGAGGTCGATCACAGGTGCTTGTGCACGCGGTCTCGGCACGAGGTCGATCTCTTCATCAGGTGCTTGTGCAAACGCACAAGGCTTTCTCACGAGCTCGTGCACGCGGTCTCGGCACGAGGTCGATCTCTTCATCAGGTGCTTGCGCCAAGGCATAAGGCTTTATCACGAGCTCGTGCACGCGGTCTCGGCACGAGGTCGATCACAGGTGCTTGTGCAAGGCACAAGGCTTTCTCACGAGCTCGTGCACGCGGTCTCGGCACGAGGTCGATCTCTTCATCAGGTGCTTGTGCAAGGCACAAGGCTTTCTCACGAGCTCGTGCACGCGGTCTCGACACGAGGTCGATCACAGGTGCTTGTGCAAGGCACATCAGGTGCTTGTGCCAACGCACAAGGCTTTATCACGAGCTCGTGCACGCGGTCTCGGCACGAGGTTCCATCAGAGGTGCAAGGTTTTGATAATAAATGAATAAATGCTGGTTGTGTATTTCTTCAATCATACTTAACTGCTTCACATCTGTGTGTTTCGGATACATTTGTTTCAACTATAATATTTCTTCATCTTTCTTTGCGTTCCAAGTTCTTGGAATTTGGTGTCCTTGCGATTGTCTCGAGGGTGTAGGCGCGTGCACTGTCTTTGCGACGATTCTGCAGACGGGCCTTCCCAATTGGCGCAAGTTTCCCTTGTGGGCGTTCTTGAGGCCAACATCAGCTCGTCGAAGAACTAAGTCCCCAGGCATGAATTCCCTGGGTACAACCCGGTTGTATCTTCTTTGCGATTTTTACTGTTTCCGCTGCGACCTCTGAGTCGGCAAGCTCCTGCATTCGTCGAGGAGGTCGAGCTCTTCTCGTATACTCGACGGTTGTCAACGCTTCTCTGGGGATGCGAGGTTCTCCAACTAAGTTCCCCAATCTCGACAGGAATAATGGCCTCTGTCCCATATGTGAGACGAAAAGGAGATTCTCCTGTCGTCGAATGTGGAGGAGTCCGATCGCCGAGCACTCGGGAAGCTCTTACGCTTGATTGCCTTTGGCCTCATCCAGTCTTCGTTTCAGACCTCGTAAGATAACCCTGTTCGCGGCCTCAGCTTGACCGTTCGTCTGGGGGTGTTCTACCGAGGTGAAGTGTTGTTTGATGTCGAGGTCTTCCAAGGTCTTTCGGAATCCGCGATCTGCGAATTGTGTTCCGTTGTCAGTGACGACCACCCTGGGAATCCCGAACCTTGTCAGAATATATCTTTTGAAGAACTTAATCAAGTTCTTTGCAGTTATCTTCGCCAGGGGCTCTGCCTCAACCCATTTGGTGAAGTAATCTACCGCAACGACCAGGTACTTCACCTGTCTGGGAGCCATTGGAAAAGGTCCAAGTATATCAATACCCCACCAGGCAAAGGGCCATGGTGATGTCAGGGATGTTAACTCTGTAGGAGGAGCTAAGTGTAGATCGCCATGTCTCTGGCATTTGTCGCATTTCTTCACGAACGATGTCGCGTCCGCGTTCAGGGTCGGCCAGTAGTATCCTGCGCGGAGGATTTTCTTTGCCAAGGAACGTCCTCTAAGGTGTTGCCCACATATGCCTTCATGCACCCGGCGAGTGCATATTGCGCTCGGATATCGTCGAGGCATTTCAACAGGGGGGTGGAGAACCCTCTTCGATATAAGATACCGTCGATCATGGAGTACAAAGATGCCTTTTTTCGGATTTTTGTGGCTTCTTTCCCATCATCAGGTAGTCAACCGAATTGAATAAACTCTTAAATCAGTGTCATCCAACTGTCGGGCTCATCGGGCGAATCATCGACACTTGCCTGGGAAATTGCAAAGCAGAATTTCGGAAGTTTCCTCAGTACCTCGTCATAAGTGGTATCAACCACGGCAGTAATGCTAGGCTTGGCCAGTGTTTCTTGTATCACCGATCTGTTGTTTCTGAGCTTCTCGTCTTTGGCGAAGTTTGGGCGAGAATGTCGACTCTGGCGTTTTGTTCTCTCGGAACATGTACGATCTCCACCGAGGTGAAATCGCTCATTTTCTTCTTTACCAAGGCGAGGTATTTTTGAAGAAGTGGATCTTTAGCCTGGTATTCTCCACTAATCTGGGATACAACTAGCTGAGAATCAGTTCTGAGCCTTACCTCTTCAGCGCCGAAGTCTCGAGCCAGTGTGAGGCCAGCTAAACACGCTTCGTACTCTGCCTGGTTGTTGGAGGTGGGAAAGGAGAATCCCAATGAAAACTCGACGATCAGTCCGTCGTCGTTCTCGAGCAACAACCCAGCGCCACTGCCCTTGGAATTCGACGATCCGTCGACATGGACCGTCCATTTGGAACACGGTTCTGTAGCTCCAGGAGTCATCTCGGCAATGAAATCCGCCAAGCACTGGGCTTTGATAGTTTGTCTCGGCTCGAAAGTAACTCCGAATTCGGACAACTCAACCGACCACTTGATCATACGCCCTGCCAGGTCAGGCCTGTGTAGAATCTGTTTGATTGGTTGGTCAGTTCGAACCACTATGGGGTGTGCCAAGAAGTATTGTCTTAAGCGTCGAGCTGTGATTATCAGCGCGAGCGCGACTTTCTCGATTTTCTGGTATCTCAACTCTGGGCCTTGAAGTGCTTTGCTTATAAAATAGACCGGTCTCTGGCCCTCGTCTGTTTCGCGAATGAGGACGGCACTCAGAGCTTCGTTCGACACTGCCAAGTAGAGATAAAGGACCTCCCCTGGGGACGGTCTTGTCAAGACTGGTGGTTGGGACAGTATGCGTTTTACCTGTGTTAAGGCTTCTTCACACTCGGGTGACCATTCGAACTGAATTCCCTTCTTGAGCAAGCGGAAGAAAGGCAATGCATGTTCTGCGTAGACTTTGAGATAAACCTCGTCAAGGAGGCTAGCATTCGGTGAGTCTTTGGATGTTTTTCTTTGGCGATGGTTCTCGCATCTCTATTACTGACCCGAGCATTTATCGGGGTTGGTCTCGATTCCCTCTCGGTTAGGTAAAAACCTAGGAATTTCCCGATTCGTACTCAGAAAGTGCACTTTTACGGATTGAGCCTCATATTATGTTTTCGTGATTTCAAAGAAAGACTTCTCTAAGATCGGCGGCGTGGTCGATTTCTTTTGTTGTTTTTACTATCATATCATCCATATATACCTCGATTCTACCGATCCGATTGGCAAAGACTTTATTCATCATGCGCCGATATGTCGCTCCGGCGTTCTTGAGTAGAAAGGCATTACGTTATAGCGATAATTTCCTTTATCCGTCATGAGCGGTTTTTCTTGATCGGCATGATGCATCGGAATCTGGTTGTACCCAGTATCGTCCATGAAAGACAACAATTGAAAACCAGAGGAATTGTCGGCGAGTTTGTCGATATTAGGGAGGGGTAGGCGTCTTTGGGACACGCCTTGTTAAGATCGGTGTAATCAACACACATGCGCCACTTTCCATTAGATTTCTTAACCAATACAACATTTGTGACCAAGTAGTATATTTGACCTCCATAATGAATTTAGCCTTAATCGGTCTTCGACTGACTTTGGCGGCGGCCGGCTTTCAGGAGCTTGCTTACGGCGCCTCTGAGCTACCAGTAGACGCCCAGGATCGAGGCGAGTTGGTGGCGAGCAATATCGGAGAGATACACGGCATGTCGCCATTTGTCCAAGCGAAGAGGTCGGCATTGGACTTGAGGCACTCTGTTATTTGCAATTTGACTTGTTCGGGAGATCGACACCAAGCTTCACTTTGTCTTCCCTGGGTCTTCTCCTAATTGAACTTCGGATGAATTCTCCATCAGTCGGTCTTTTAATCTTTTGGTGGAGCTCGCGGGCTAGGAGGTCGTCTTCTGTATCTCATCTTGAGCTCGATCCTGGCGTCGAAATCGGTGAGATTGGCGTCTGCGGCTGACCTTTGCGAGGATCAAGCTTCTTGGTCGATGGGAGTTGTTTCTCTTCCTTTTGCTCTTGACCTTCAAAGATAAAATATAACATCTCCTCGCAGCTTCTTGGTAGGCCGATGGTGGCGACTTTGTCTTCGTCATCATGAAAACGCATTTTCAGGTGAAGCCATCGAGGATTCTGACTCTAACTCACCCGGTGTCGGGCGTCAGATGATGCGATTGTAATGCAGACTTGCATGGTAACACGATGAATTGGACCTTCACGGTTTTGGAGATTGGTTGTTCTCCAAAAGTCACCATCAACTCCACATAGCCCAGCGGCTTTGTTTTGAACCAGATTGAAACGGTCGGATCGGACCGGGTATGATGCGAGATCTTTTACGGTAGTTTCAAGGTTTTAAACAACTCGTAGAACATGATATCCGCCGAGCTCCTTGGTCTATCAAGATTCTTCGACGTCAAAGTTAGCCATATAGGCTTTCACCAGGGGAATCAAATAGTTCGGCCTTCCATTCACCAAGTCCTCGTCGAGAAAAAGGCTAGGGTGGTCTTCACTTATCTTGGCTTGATGAAGGAAAAGCGGTAGAAAGCGGTCATCGCTTCTCTCAACTTAGTTTCTTTGAATTGATGCTCGCCTCCCTTATCGGAGAATCCTCCGGAAATGACCATGGCGACAGGAGGAGGACGGGATCTCTCCTCGGATGCACGAACTGTTCCTTCGTGCTGCGTCACAGAAGCTGAGTCTTTCTTTTGAGGTCGAGGTGACCTAGATCTAGACCTTCTATCTTCAAATCTTGGTTTTCCTTTCACATATTTGGTCAACCTGCCCTTCTGGATCAGTTGTTCTATGACGTCGCTTGGTGAAAACATTCATCGGTCTCGTGCGACACACTTGTGAAAGTGGCGATGCTTTGACTTATCGGCGTGGCTTCTCTTTCCCTGCGGGAAATTTAATTCGACATCACGAATTCGGTGTTCGTGCACTCATTCGATATGCGCTTAGGGTAGTGTTCAAAGGGTGTATTCGTCATACCTCTTTCTTTGGACCACGACTTTCCTTCTCCCTGCAGCGACTTGTCCTCGCGTTGTCCACCGACTTCCTCCTGGGTTTTACCTTTGGCTTTTGATGCCGTCAACTTCTCTTCGTAATTCATAAATTTACGAGCTAAGCCGGGGAACTTCGGTCGAGGACCTCGGTTTATCGACACCAATGTCGACGCTGAATAAACTTCCTTCGACCAGGCCTTGCTCTAGTAAATCTGATTTCATCTCGTCGAGCATTTTTCACCAAAATGGCTTCTTTGTTGAAAGCGCTCGGCGTAGTCTCGATAGACTCACCTTTCTTCCGCTGAATCGTGGCTAGAAATTGCTTTGTCGACTTAGGTTGGACTTTAGATGCGGTGAAATGTGCGAGGCGGTCGGCGAACTTCGATCCACGAGCCAATGGAATTTTCTTAAGAGTCGGAACCAAGACAAGGCCGCCTTCTTGAGTGAGGAAAGGTGCGCACTTTACAGGCCCTTGGCGCCTCGATAGTCCATGGCGGTGTCAGCGACCAACATGTTCGTCGGGGTCGGTGGTCCGTCGTAGGAGTCCAACGAGGCGGTTTAGAAGATGCCGAATCGGGAATCTCATAATCTTGGGCGTAAAGGACGAAAGGCCTCGCCGCGCGTCACTGTGTCATCGCCCGAGAAGGGGTTGATGAGGCAGAATGAGCAGCGGTGGTGAGAGAGTGCGGCCAGGAGATTTTACTCGCCGCTAGAAAGTGGCGGCTCTTCTTGAGAGTGTCGGCTGCTCGTGGTGGTACCTTAGCGATGAGGCAGCAGCGTCGAGAAGCGGCGATGGCGCTTGATGGAGAGTGTGGCATATCAGTTGAAGAAAGACTTACGGAAGAAACTCTTCAGCGGTGTGTTTGCTCATGTCTTCCGTTTTGAGGCAAGCGGACCTCGGATCTGTGGCGGCGGATGCGATCTTGAATTATTCTGGCGGTTAGCTCTATGCGCAGAGCGGTGTTGAGTCGTGCCTCGGTGGTGGTGATGAACGGACCTGCGATTTTGGATTCGCCGATCACGAGGAGAGCGAGAAACACGATCTTCTCTGTTGTCGATGCTGTGGCAACGCGAGCGGAGATTTCGCTTCGCGATTCTCCATTCGATCGGCGTTGATTACGAGCTGCATCGCCGGCATGGCGTTGATTCTAAGCATGCATCTCTTGGCATGGCTTGAATGAATTCTCGGAACTTCGCGAATGAGGATGGCGGCGGTCTCGATTCGGCATCGGTTTGAGCTGCAACGCGATCGAACGGCGTCATGCCGGAGAGGTGGTTCTGCCGAGCTATCGGCGGGTTTGGTGGTTCAAGATCTGCGTTCGCATGAGTGGAGCGCTAGTCGCGACCTGACGCTCGATCCGATCATCGTCGAGTGAAGAAGGAGACTTCGACAAAGAAGATGAAATCGAAGCGATTCCCCAGCGGGCGCCAATGTTACGAATAGAACTTCAGAGGATGGCCGGAGGAAGCGACGGCGGCGTCCACGACGGATAGCGGCGGTGTGTTGGGGTGGTGTACTGCAAACACTCCGGCGCTCAAGTCGATGTGTGTAAGAGGTGAGTGAAGAGGTGGAAAAATAATCATTACCTCGATCGTTTGTGCGGTCTCTTTAAATCTGAGTTGAGGGCGGTTCAGATGAGTAACCGTTCCGTGAAACCTCCGGAGTCGGCTGATTAATTCTTTTAATGCCGAGAAGCAGATTGGTCGGCCGCGTCGATGTGGTCTCGAGGGAAGGTGGAGCGACATGGGCGTAACTGGATTGGGCCTGGAAGGTGGATCTTGGATTGGGCCTCGGCCCGATCCGATTCTGAGAAAAAGAGATTTAAAAATTGTGCATTGAGCGATGAAATGCAAGCGGCCTGAAGGCAATGTTGCAAAGGAAGAGTTCGACAAAAGGAGATAGGGATCCGATCTGAGGTGGAGAGCTCTGATGGTGATAATGGATAGAGCAGGGGAGGATGTGTTGGATGTAGGGTATGTCCTGGCTTGTCTAGGACGTCATTCATCTCTTCACATACTCTGGATCTAGTTGGCACAACAACACGACAAAACTTTACCCACTCATTTTTTCATGTGGTTTCTTCTCTATTGGTTTTATTTTCTATTCCGGACTGGGCCGAGGCCCAATCCGAAGATCCACCTTTCAGGCCCATTTCATCATCAGTCCCTCCGCCTTCCCTCGAGACCACATCGACGCAACGGTCCTCAGCATTAAAAGAATTTATTTCCTATTCCCGGGTTTCACGGAACGGTTACTCATCGGTAACCGTCCTCAACTCGTATTAAAAGAGACCACGTCAAACGATCGAGGTAATCTTCATTTTTACCACCTCTTCACCCACCTCATTCATACACTGACTTGAGCGTCGGAGTGATTGCAGGTACCACCACCAAGGTCTTCCACCGGAGCTCGGAACACCACTGTGACCGTCTAATTCTTCCACCGTGAAGCGATACTTTCTCAGGTATCTCTTATGTTCGTCCAGAACATTGGCGCCGTCTGTGGGAACGACAAATCGCTCTCGTTCTTTTTCATGTTCACGGTGGCGAGAACATTCACAAAGAAATTTTCTCCTCCCGGTTGCGTGTTTTTCGATTCCGGTGAGAGATCACGAAGTTAAAGATCTGGTCAAATTCACGATTTCTAGGTCAGAAACTTGGAAAATTTGGGGGAAAGCTCTCGATCACGAAGATCGAAGAAGGAGATCTCATTCTTCTTCTCTCCAGACAGGCGATTTCTTTCTGGCTCTCACCTTGATTCCTGAATCAGAGCTTTCACTATGGATCTACTCACGGATCCAAATCGGGTTCATTCCTCTCGACTAAACTCCTCGTCGTCGCCGGCAACATCGACGCGACGATGTCTTCTTGAATAAGCCTCAAATATTGGCTTTACGGAAGTTTCACGATTTTGGGAAAGAGAGGCGCGAGTTGCTAGAATCTCAATTCGAATTCTCGCCATCGATTTGGCGATTATTGACAACAAGGTCGTGAAGCGTAAGAGCGACTCAAATTCGAGTTCTTCCGCGTGATGGCGTGCGGCGAGATGACAATCGCCGCGATGTCCTTATGGCGAGGTAAGATTCAAACTTCTCGAATTTCTTAACTAATTTCATTAGGTCGAAGAACATCGAAATCATTCTACATCACAAGGGAATAGCGATCTCATCCATCAACTCACGGCCTACATATCGAGCTCACCTTGCAAGTGACCCCGAAGTTAGTGCGCCAGAAGTGCATTCTACATCACCAAGCAGGCGGCATATGTAGATTTGTCACGCAGTTCAATCTTACATGAAGGACTTGAGTTCACGGTTCACATAAATCGGCAATACGTTCGACATCTCTAGTTCGAAACACTGAGCTCGACAAGCTCACCACCTGCAGAAGAGTGGATTCATGACATGGCTCTCCTTAAAGCCACCACCAAAGATGAGAAGTTGGGCAATGTTTCTCTTACGCAGAAACTAGACACCGATTCAATCAACAAAGTGAAAGCAAAACAGCTTCACATGATTATCTCGGATCTCAGATATCGACCTCGGACAGATTCACCTCCAAGCTCTTCAGCTTGGGAGTGAATCCTATCTTCTCGGACCTCGGATCTCAGATATCGGATCTCGACATCTCAGATCCGGTCAGCTTCAGTGAAGCGAATCATATCTTCTCGACATCGGCAAAGTCAGTTATCCTCTAAAACACAAGGGTAAAGAGCACGAGTGTATTTGAAAACAAGCCCGCGGCGAAGAGCACATGCACTAAAATGACCTGCGTGCACGATGGATGTCAAAATGACCTGCGTCTTAGGAGAGCACGTTGGATGTCAAGCGACCTCGTGCGTTGGATGTCGAACAAGCCATGTGTAAAAAGCACGTGCACTAAAATGATTTCGTCTTAGGAGAGCACGTTGGATGTCAAACGAAGTCATACACATTGGATGTAAAGCGACCTGCGTGAAGAGCACGCGTGCGTTGTCAAATGACCTCGGATCTCAACATCTCGGATCTAGGATCTCGACGACGCGACGGATGATGAGGATGACAACCTCGGATCCGGATCTCGACATCTCGGATCTAGGACCTTGACAAAGACAGTTTCTCCCACCAAGCTTTTCGGCAGATGAGGGCGACAACCTTGGATCTCGACATCTCGGTTCTAGGACCTCGACATCACGGCTCAAAATCTAGACGAGGTATACATTTTCATGTTTTAATGCTGTTTTTAAAATTCGAGCGACACTTGATGCTATTTCAAGAACTTTGGTTTACGAACCTAAGCGGCACTTCGATGCCAATTAAAGGGATTCAATCCCAAACGCATATCCCCAACACGCCAATTAGATCGGTATGGGGGCAACACTATCAAAACACACGTTTATATCGTGCACATCTTGTATCTTTTGACTAACATGCGGGATAACGACTCCTTACAAGTCGGCTCCACATCATATGGGCACGACTTAGGGGCATAGCCTCGTGCCGAGACCGCGTGCACGAGCTCGTGACAAAGCCTTGTGCCTTGCACAAGCACCTGATGATGAGATCGAGCCTAGTGCCGAGACCGCGTGCACAAGCTCGTGACAAAGCTTTGTGCCTTGCACAAGCACCTGAGCTTCGTGACAAACTGCACGATGATGAGCCTGCGTGCGAGACCGCGTGCACGAGCTCGCGATAAAGCCTTGTGCCTTGCACAAGCACCTGCAACAAGTGGATCACGTTGATCCGATGCTCGGGGCGACCTACCAGGCCCACCTCTGCAATTTCAATATTGAGACGCTTTTAAACTTCGGCTCGTCGTTGACCTTGATTATTTGATGTCCTCAACCTTGCTGCTTGGACAGCCAGATCAACTACTCTCACAGGGAAGTATAAAACTCGACTACGAGCACTTTACTCAGCATAAAAATTAATGCTAACTTTATTACATCAAGTTGTTGCAAATTGTCTATACTTTGACAGGAACAGCGTGATAAAGCCTTGTGCGTTTGTACAAGCACCTGTGATCGACCTCGTGCCGAGACCGCGTGCACGAGCTCGTGATAAAGCTGTCCGTTTGCACAGGCCCCTGATGAAGAGATCGACCTCGTGCCGAGACCGCGTGCACGCGCTCGTGACAAAGCCTTGTGCGTTTGCACAAGCACCTGACCTCGTGCCGAGACCGCGTGCACGAGCTCGTGACAAAGCCTTGTGCCTTGCACAAGCACCAGATGATGAGATCGAGCCTCGCGTGCGAGACCGGCGTGCACGAGCTCGTGACAAAGCCTTGTGCCTTGCACAAGCACGATGAGATCGAGCCTCGCTTGTGCCTTGCACAAGCACTGCGGATCGACCTGCGTCGAGACCGCGTGCACGAGCTCGTGACAAAGCCTTGTGCCTTGCACAAGCACCTGATGATGAGATCGAACCTCGTGCCGAGACCGCGTGCACGAGCTCGTGACAAAGCCTTGTACCTTGCACAAGCACATCAAGCCTCGTGTCGAGAAGCGCACCGGCCAGGCGTGGAACCACGAAGATCGAACGAACTAATGAACAAGCAAAGCGGCCAGCGGCGTTGCGGTTCCTTACTAACAAGGCGTCGAGCGTCGACATCAGCGAACCGACAACAAGTCACCACCTCGACATTCGAGCTAGCGACTTGGGGGGCAACTGTTCCGGACTGGGCCGAGGCCCAATCCGAAGATCCACCTTTCAGGCCCATTTCAGCATCAGTCCCTCCGCCTTCCCTCGAGACCACATCGACGCAACGGTCCTCAGCATTAAAAGAATTTATTTCCTATTCCCGGGTTTCACGGAACGGTTACTCATCGGTAACCGTCCTCAACTCGTATTAAAAGAGACCACGTCAAACGATCGAGGTAATCTTCATTTTTACCACCTCTTCACCCACCTCATTCATACACTGACTTGAGCGTCAGAGTGATTGCAGGTACCACCACCAAGGTCTTCCAGAGCCTCGGAACACCTTGTGACCGTCTAATTCTTCCACCGTGAAGCGTTACTTTCTCAGGTATCTCTTATGTTCGTCCAGAACATTTTCCATTTTCAGACGATGGAAAGAAGCATCAGATAAAAGGTTGGACGTGCACGAAGCGGCCAAACATAGAAAACCGAAAGCAAGAAAAAAAAGGAAAAAAATGTTGATTGTCCTACTAATATAAGAAATGAATCAAACTCTCATCAAAATCAGAATGCTAATGTGCACATAGAAACAATTACGACAAGTTGACGGAGATTATGGAAAGAAATGATACCTTCCATGAAATTTCAAAATCAATTACTCATAAGCAATTTAATGTAAAGGGTCCTGCTAATGAATGCCTTTAGGGCACTTGTTAAGGAATCAAAAAATAGAAGTTTTGTATTGGAAACAACGACTTTTAAACTTTCAAAGAGTTGAATTCACCACTTTCAAGATAATATTTCTATATTTAATTCTTTAAAAAGTGCCCTTAGGGCACTTGTTAGCATTTGTCTGATGTAAATTATGTGTTATACTAATAAAATTCAAAAGAATTATTAGTGGCAAAGTGATGTGGGACATTAGGAGCGCAGATTCGAACCCGCAACGCTCCACATCCCTATCCCTATCCCCTCTTTCAGTGACCATTTGTACTAAGGACAAAAAAAAAATTACAATTAGCGTTCATGGCAAGTATTTAATGTCATGGCAAATTTTTACATGTTATTAATTACTTTTCATTCTTTGATAGACCGAAATATTGGACCGGCAAATACTTAATGTCATGGCATTTGATTAACCTTTTGTGTTTGTTTCATTTTAAATTTTCGGTTTCAATTTAGAGTGAGAAAACTATTTTCGGTTTGAATTTTTTTTGGTTTAGGAACCATCGTAATTAGGCCTTTGGCCCGAGTGGTCCACCAGAGTATCTCCACGGGTTCGGTCTTTTGGATTGCCTATGAGACTAATCTCTGGTTCGGGATTGATGCGGCAAGGCGCTACCCTTCCAAGGATGTGTTTTTCGATTTGAATTGTCATGACAACAAGAAAATTGTTTGCAAAAAAAATATTATGCAGAAACCATGGAAGACCAAATCGGTTTGTGATTGTAGTGCAGAGATAAATGCAGATATTAGAACATATTAGTATTTTTTTTAAAATATTAACTTTTTAGTATTAATGATTTAATGAATCAATGATTTTATTTAAATGCAGATATGCTAATATTAGTGCAATTTAGAATTATTATAAATATTTTCCGTTTTTGTAATTTTAAATAATTATTGTAATAAATTATGGGTTGGTGGGGCCGAGCGTGACATCCCATGATGACATGTAATTCCACGTGTGATTTGTTTTTTGAGGGAATCGATTTTAAATTGACACTAGTATTTTACCCGTGCATACGCATGCAGTAGAATATTGTTTTTGTAATTATATTTGGACTATAAAGTAATTGGAGGAGGTACCTAATGAGATTTTTTTGTGATCAAGAACCCTACTAACATCGTTGATGTAGATCTATTAGTACACATATATAGGACTTTTCTAAAGAGTGATCTCAGATCAAGTACACATCCCCCTTCCCTAACTGTCCGAGATCAAGCTTGGCCGGCGAGAACCAACAACTTGAGCTTGATCTCGGCGGCAGAGATCCGGCTCGACTGTCGAGATCAAGCTCGACCGCTTGATTTCGGCGGCTGAGGACCGACAGGTTGAGCTTGATCTCGGCGGCTGAGATGGAGCTTGACCTCGGCCAGTTGAGATGGAGCTTGATCTCGGCGGGTTGAGCTTGATCTCAACTGTCAAGATCGAGCTCAGCGGTTGGTCCTCGACTGTCGAAATCAAGCTTCTTCTCGACAGGTTGAGCTTGATCTCGGCGGGTTGAGCTTGAACTTCGGCGACGAGATCAAGCTCAACTGTCGAGATCAAGCTCAGCTGCGAGATCAAGCTTCATTTGAAAGCTTGAGGACCAGCGGCTTGACCTTGATCTCGGTTGAGTTTGGTTCTCAGTTTGCCGAGTTGAAGCTTGATCTCGGCAGTTGAGCTTGATCTCGGCCAGTTGAGCTTGATCTCGAAGTTGTTGCTCTCGCCAGCTATTCCCACATGTCGAGATCACGCTGAAGCTGTTGGTCCTCAAGCTGTCGAAATCAAGCTTCATCTCGACAGGTTGAGCTTCATCTCGACAGGTTGAGCTTCATCTCGACAGGTTGACCTTGATCTCAAGCTGCCGAGATCAGCCTCAAGCGGTTGGTCCTCAACCTGTCGAGATCAAGCTTGATCTCGACAGGTTGAGGCCAACAGGTTGAGCTTGGTCTCGACAGGTGTGAATAGCTGTCGAGATCAATAGCTTCATGTCGAGATCAACCTGTCGAGATCAAGCTCAACCTGTCGAGATCAAGCTTGATTTCAACAGCTTGAGCTTGATCTCGACAGATTGAGATCAAGCTCAACCTGTCGTCACTGTGACGCATCAGGTTCTCCGACGACACACTGTTGTCACTGTGACGCATCAACCTGTCGAGATCAAGCTTGATCTCGACAGGTTGAGGACCAACAGGTTGAGCTTGATCTCGACAGGTGTGAATAGATATCGAGATCAACAGGTTCATGTCAAGCTCAACCTGTTGAGATCAAGCTCAACCTGTCGAGATCAAGCTTCATTTCGACAGCTTGAGGACTAACAGCTTAAGCTTGATCTCGACAGATTGAGATCAAGCTCAACCTGTCGTCACTGTGACGCATCAGGTTCTCCGACGACCTGCTTGTTGTCAGCTGTGGCGCATCAAAACCTACAAAAACCACCTTTGATACAATCAGGAAGAGTGAATGTGCGGTGAAAAGTGGAAGGAGGAGGAAGAAGAGGAAAGTGAAATCTGGGTCCTTGGAGATTGGAGGAGGAAGAAAGGAGGAGATCGGGAGAGAGATAAATAGTGCGCAA
Source organism: Calophaca sinica (assembly GCA_037113605.1). NCBI lineage: Eukaryota > Viridiplantae > Streptophyta > Magnoliopsida > Fabales > Fabaceae > Calophaca > Calophaca sinica. The sequence goes on along the minus strand of CM073736.1, from coordinate 126,949,686 downwards.
GGATCTTGGCGTGGCACTTGCACCAAAGCAAAGCGTCAATTTCAATTTCTGGAAGAATAGCGGAGAAAAAGACAAAGGTAGAGATCACAAAAGACAAATTTACCCTTAAAAAAGGACACGTGGCATTAATATAAGAGCTCTAATTGAGTCATTTCAACAGGTAGCAAATTGTATATATTTATAGTAGATGTGATGCTCACTTGTTATGAACTTTTACTGTGAGTATCTCATTTGTTAATTCCTATTTTTAGATTATTCTTCATTGTCTATTATATAGATAGATATAGATATAGATAGATTGATAAATATTCTGCTTGTGGCAAACATGCATTTCTTGTTGTTAATTAACTAATAGTTTTGCCTCGAAATTAATGTTTTAAAATATGTGGGTAGAGGCAGAGCTTCATAGGAGTGAAGGGATGCAATGGCATCCCTCAATAAAACATAATTTTTCTTTATATATGTTAGGATGGGCGAGTCCCAATCAGGAGATCCAAAGATTCACAGCCCAGCGGCTTCCCTCAATGCCACGTCGTCCACATGCCTCTCGCTTCCCTCAGCGTGGCCGACCCAGCGGCTTTGTGCATTAATGGAATTTAATGCCGACTTAGGTTTCACGGGACGGTTACACATCGGCGATAACTTAGTCCTCGACTATATTTAAAGAAGACCGCGTCGAGCGGTCGAGGTAATCATCTTTCTACCACCTCTTACTCACCTCGACACACCTTGACTTGGCGTCGGGTGTTTGCGGTACACCACCCAACACGCCGTCGTCCTCAGTCGCGAGCACAACCGCCTTGCTTCCCTCGGTCATCCTCACGAAGTTACATTCGGAACATTGGCGCCGTCTGTGGGAATCGTTTACGATTCCATCTTCTTTGTCGAAGTCTCCCTTCTTCACTCGGCGATGGTGGATCGAGCGTCGGTCGCGACTAGCGATTCCACTCATGCGAACGCAGATCTTGAACAACCAAACCAGCGATAGCTCAGCGAACCACTTCTCGAAAGATGACGCCAGATTCGATCGTTCTTTGCTCGAACCGATGCGGAGCGGAGACCACCGCCATCCTCATTCGCGAGTTCAGCGAATTCATCCGCCCATGCCGAAGCGATGCATGCTCGGAATCAACGCCTCGATCGAATGGAGGATCGGCGAAGGAACTCTCGCTCGCGTTGCCACCCAAATCGGAAGCGAAAGATCGAGCCTCTCATTCTCCTCGGAGATCAAAGAGTGCGAAAATCTCGAGATCTGTTCATCACCCCAGTGGCACGACTCCACGCCGCTCGTGCATAGAGCACTCCGCGTGCTCATTCTGTTTCATCAACTCCTCGGGCGATGACCACGAGTGACTGAGCGGGACCTTTGGTCCTTTACATCCGAGATCATGAAATTCCCGATTCGAAGCATCTTGAAACCACCCGCTTTGGACTCATACGAAGGCACCACCGACCCGACGAGCATGTTGGTTGCTTTGATCTTGTCATGGGCTATCGAGCGCCAGGGCGGTGAAGTGCGCGAATCTTTCCCTTACTACGAAGAAAGCGGCGTTGTCTTGGTTCCGGACTCTTAAGAAAAATTCCATTGGTTCGTGGTGAGCTCGTCGACCAGTTCTCGCGCATTTCGCTGCGTCTAAAGTCCAACCCCAGTCGGCGGCGGCAGCGCAATTCGGCGAGAAGAAAGATGAGTCTATCGGAGACTACGTCGGCGCTTCAACAAAGAAGCCATTTTGGTGAAGAAATGCTCACGGCGAGATGAATTGTACTTGCTAGAGCAAGGCCTGGTCGAAGGAAGCCTATTCGATGTCGACATTGGTGTCGACAAACCGAGGTCCTCGGCCAGGAGTTCTGACGAGCTCGAAATTTATGAATTACGAAGAGAAGTTGATAGCCTCAAAAGCCAAAGACAAATCCCCGAGTAACAGCGACAAGCAAAGATGAAGAAATATAATTAAGTTGAAATAAATGTATCCTAAACACATAAGTGTGAAGCGGTGAAGTATGATTGAAGAAATACACAATCGGCATTTATTTACTATCAAAACCTTGCACCTCAGATGGAACCTCGTCGCGAGACCGCATGCACGAGATCGTGATAAAGCCTTGTGCCTTGCACAAGCACACGATGAAGAGATCGAGCCTGCGTGCCGAGACCGCGTGCACGAGGTCGTGATAAAGCCTTGTGCGCTTGCACAAGCACCTGCAACAGTGGATACGATCCGATGTCGGCGACCTACCAGGCCCACCTCTGCAATTGCAAAATTGAGGCGACCTTAAACTTCGGCTCGTCATGGACCTTGATTATTTTATGACCCGACCTTGCCGCTTGGACAGCGGATCAATTACTCCCAAAGGGAAGTATAAAACTCGAGTCCGAGCACTTTACTCAGCATAAAATTAACGCTAACTTAATTACATCAAGTTGCTGCAAATTGTCTATACTTTGACAGGAACAGCATCGACCTCGTGCCGAGACCGCGCGCGCGAGCTCGTGATAAAGTCTTGTGCGTTGGCACAAGCACCTGATGAATGAAGAGATCGACCTCGTGCCGAGACCGCGTGCACGAGCTCGTGATAAAGCCTTGTCGCGTTAGGCACAAGCACACGATGAATCGACCTCGTCGCGAGACCGCGTGCCGCAGGCTCGTGATAAAGCCTTGTGCGTTAGCACAAGCACCTGATGAAGAGATCGACCTCGTGCCAAGACCGCGCGTGCAGGCTCGTGAAAGAAGAGATCAACCTCGTCGCAGGGGACCGTAGCGCGCAGGCTCGTGATAAAGCCTTGCGCGTTAGCGCAAGCACCTGATGAATCGACCTCGTCGAGACCGCGTGCACGCAGGCTCGTGATAAAGCCTTGTCGCGTTAGCACAAGCACCTGATGAAGAGATCGACCTCGTGCGAGACCGCGCGTGCACGAGCTCGTGAAAGAAGAGATCGACCTCGTCGCGAGACCGTAGCGCCTGCAGCTTCGGGATAAAGCCTTGTCGCGTTAGCGCAAGCACCTGAGATCGACCGCGTGCACGAGCTCATGATAAAGCCTTGTGCGTTGGCACAAGCACCTGAGATCGACCTCGTGCCGAGACCGCGTGCAGGCTCGTGATAAAGCCTTGTCGCGTTAGGCACAAGCACCTGAGATCGACCTCGTGCGAGACCGTGCACGCAGGCTCGTGATAAAGCCTTGTCGCGTTAGCCGCAAGCACCTGATGAATCGACCTCGTCGAGACCGGCGTGCGCGAGTTCGTGATAAAGCCTTGTGCGTTAGCACAAGCACTGATGAAGAGATCGACCTCGCGTCGAGACCGGCGTGCACGAGCTTCGTGAAAGAAGAGATCGACCTCGTCCGAGACCGTAGCGCCTGAGCTCGGGATAAAGCCTTGTGCGTTAGCACAAGCACCTGAGATCGACCTCACGAGGGCCGCGTGCAGGCTCGTGATAAAGCCTTGTCGCGTTGGCACAAGCACCTGAGATCGACCTCGTACCGAGACCGCGTGCACGGGCTCGTGATAAAGCCTTGTGCGGTGGCACAAGTACCGAGATCGACCTGCGTCGGGGCCCGGCGTGCACGAGCTCGTGATAAAGCCTTGTGCGTTGGCACAAGCACCTGATGATGAAGAGATCGACCTCGTGCCGAGACCGCGCGCACGAGCTCTTGATAAAGCCTTGTGCGTTGGCACAAGCACCTGATGAAGAGATCGACCTCATGCCGAGACCGCGTGCACGAGCTACCTGATGAAGAGATCGACCTCGTGCCGAGACCGCGTCCACGAGCTCGTGATAAAGCCTTGTCGACCTTATGTCGAGACCACGTGCACGAACTCATGATAAAGCCTTGTGCCTTGCACAAGCACATCAAGCCTCGTGTCGAAGCGCCTCGGCCAGGCGTGGAACACGAAGGTCGAGCGAACTAATGAACAAGCACGACATGGCGACACTTGCAGTTCCTTACGAACAAGGACGTCGAACGTCGACATCAACGAACTTCGACATCAAGTCACCACCTCGACATTCGAGCTAGCGACTTGGGGGGCAACTGTTCCGGACTGGGCCGAGGCCCAATCCGGAGATCCAGCATTCACAGGCCCAACGGCTTCCCTCAATGCCACGTCGTCCGCATGCCTCTCCGCCTTCCCTCAACGTGGCCGACCCAACGGCTTTGTGCATTAATGGAATTTAATGCCGACTTCCGGGTTTCACGGGACGGTTACACATCGGCGATGCTTAGTCCTCGACTCATATTTAAAGAAGACCGCGTCGAGCGGTCGAGGTAATCATCTTTCTACCACCTCTTACTCACCTCGACACACACCGACTTGGCGTCGAGTGTTTGCAGGTACACCACCCAACACGCCGTGCCGCCTCGTCGCGAGCACAACCGCGACCGCTTCCTCAGGTCATCCTCACGAAGTTACATTGAACAATATACTATTCACACCGTAATTATATATTTTATTGTTGTTTTGTGTTGATGTTTTATTTTTTATTTTTTTAAGCAAGGTGACTAGTCACCGTTGTGAATACATGCCTTGACAGGATGGTTTTGATGATTGACAAAAGGGAGTTTTGCAAATAGTCAACCGTGCAAAAAGTGGAAAAGAATAACAAGACGCGTATCAAGAATGATAGTTTCTCAAGTCTTTGGGTTTTGGGTATTTATTTATTTTTATTAAGACTATTTGTAAGTAGTAATAAAAAGCTCTCAATTAAAATAAAATCACACACTCACAAAATGATTTTTATTCTAAAATTGATTTTATGATAATTTTTCTTAAATTATTTTTAGGCACAAAGTATTTTGAAAAATTCTTAAGTTGTGCTCAAAATATTGTTTGGAAAATATTTCAAGTTTTCTTTGGAAAATATTCTCCGTGTCGGCGTTGATATTTTGACATGCAAGTGGGTGCCGAGTGAGGGTCGCGTGCGAAATTTGAGGTTGCGTCTTGGTGTGAGGAGGTCGCGTCTTGAAATTTGGGGAGGTCGCGTCTTGAGGTGTGAGGAGGTCGCGTCTTGTTTGTGAGGAGGTGGGTAATCGTGCGTCGAGCCGTGTGAAGAGGTCGTATGCCGAAAGTGAGGAGGTCGTATGCCGAGTTTGGGGAGAGGTCGTATGGAAATCTGATGTCGAACTCAAGTGTGTCCGAGAATCATTTCCGTCTCAGTGTTTTCAAATTCTTCATAATCAAAGCATAGCAGGCGATTTCCTTTTAATGCTGCAACGGACAAATTATCCTTTTAATAATCAAAACACAACGGGCAAATTTTTTAATGCTACACGCTCCTCCATTGCCTATAAAAGCAACAGTGTAACACCTGAGGACGAGATCGACCTCGTATTAGGACGTCGTATTGAGACCTCGCGTCGAGATCTCGTGTCGAGACCTCGTACCAAGACCTCGTGTCGAGATCCCGTGCCAAGATCGCGTGCCAAGGTCATATGTCGAGCTGATGAGGTCGCGTACCGAGCTGAGGAGGTCGCATGTCGAACTGAGGAGGCCGCGTGCACGAACTCGTGTTAGAGCCTTGTGCGCTTGCACAAGCACCCTGATCGACCTTGTGTCGAGACTGTAACACTCGTATTTTACGAACGTTATTTAGCGTTGATGATTCTATTGTTTGTAATATTTATATTAGCAGTTCTCGTTGCTGTGTTTTAGATCTGTAACCTATAGATTAGAGGGTAATCATGAGAGAGAAGAGATTAGATGGGTAGTGTAACGACCCGTTTCCGGACCGCTACCGAGCTCCAGACATAACGAGCTCGAGTTACCGAGCTCAACACACCGAGCTCTAGTTACCCTGTATGCGATGTGTTTTAAAACGATACTCTTGTGCCCTTTAGAAAAGTACGGTCTATATTTTTTTTTTCTTCTAAGACCAGCTCGTGCACATCAGAGTAATTACAGCTTTTCGAAAACATGGTGCAACTAGGACACAAGACTTAAATTCTAATGAAACATGCCCGCATAAAATACATATATATCACTCGAAATAATAATGTATACAAAATACAGAGTAGTAATGTATAAAGAAAATACACCTAAGGTATGACGACTTCAAGAGAGCAATCATACCCTGGGGGTACTTCCGGCAGACACCCACGCAGGGGCTGCTCCAAAAGTAAGACCACCAGTCTACCCTGTGCTCAAAATAACATATAGCCCAAACTGGTCACAACCACTATACACAAAAACATAGGCAAAGCAAATCACGACAAGTAGAGGTCGTCGCCCTGATCCTCGTCGAGCTCCTCCTCGCCATCATCTGCTGTCGAGTTCCCTGCGCCCTCGACCTCGCCTGGGTGACCATCATGGATTGAAGGCACCACGGGAAAGGGTCAACTTCTCAACAATTCAAGATAAACACGGCATAAAGAAAGAAGTAAACAGCAAGGTATAACATTCACCAAACGTGACTCAACCATCTCACTCTAAACTCGACTCAACTCGCTATCCATTTCTCTCGACTCGACAATTTTTCCGGAATGCACCACGCCCGTACCGTATCTTTGGAAAGTCGGTAAAGCCTTGGGATCTTCGCTCTCCCTAGGACGATCAACTCGAGGTCCCATAGCGTGGCGACGTCTAGTCAATCTCCCGTAAACAAAAGGGGACCTAGCACCCTTAGTTATCCGGGTCACGGCTCAAAAACGTCATAACGACTCGCCTAGCTCGCTCACTCGATGAACAATTTGCCGCATACGATATTCAAAGAGTTATACACAAGATATTCAACCGCATGTCAAATAAAAAGAGCAAGCTCGACATGAAGAAACGCAATTCAACAGTCAATACATAATTCACAACATATATTAAATCACATATTAAATACATGCAAAAACCCAATCATATCACAACATTACATGCTCGACACAAATCAAGGAATCCATACATAGTAATATAACAATAAAAATCCTAGAATGTTTAGAAGTGCCCTTACCCACAAAACATAAGCACGTAGAATATGAAGTGCCCTTACCGAACTCCAAGCTACGCTGCTCGACAACTACCTCAACACAGCTGTCTTCAAACGAGCTCGACAACGACTTCTCTTACTCGATCTCGACACGTACGGCTCTCAGTCGACCTCGGTTTCGTGTTCTCGTACACCCTGATCTCCTTGCAGCACGATCTCGGAAATCACACCGCCTAATACGAGTACAACTTAGTTCGAGGTCTTGGTACGAGGTCTTGGTACGAGGTCTTGGTACGAGGTCTTGGTACGAGGTCTCGACACGAGATCTCGACGCGAGGTATCGATACGACGTCCTAATACGAGGTCGATCTCGTCCTCAGGTGTTACAATCTCTCCCTCTAAAAAAATTTCGTCCTCGAAATTGCAAATAAGATACTTACCATGAAAGAGTTCGAGTCTTGAGTCTTCATCTTCTCTCTAGCTCCCAAGTCGCATCTCGGTCTTACGATCCCACACAACTTTGACAAGTTGAATCTCTTTGTTCCGCGAATCGCTTGGCTTCCAGGTCAGCGATCCTTGCTTTGGTGATGCTTGAAGGATAAGTCGTCCCTCGGTTGAATCACATCCGGTTCGATGACATAAGAGGGTCGGAAATATATCTCATGATTGTGAGGCGTGGAAGGCGTCATGAATGTTTGACAAGAAGGGTGGCAAGGAAATCGATATGCCCTTTGGACCAATCTGACGAAGTATCGATAAGGCCCAATAAATTTAGGGGTAAGTTTCTTGGACTTGATCGCTCGACCAACTCCGATGAGTGGGGGTGACTCTAAGAAATACATGTTCTCCTTCTTGAACTCGAGTGGTCGGCGTCTTTGGTGCATAACTCTTACGTCGACTTTGAGGCGTTCGCATCCTATCTACGATCAAGCGGATCTTCTCGATGAGTCTGCTGGATCATATCTGGTCGCACAATAGAACGCTCGCCATCCTGGTACCAACAAAGAGGCGTGTGACATTTACGTCCATACAGTGCTTCAAAAGGGGCCATTCCAATACTCGCATGGAAACTGTTATTGTATGTGAACTCCACCAATGGTAAGACGTCGTCCCAACTTCCTCGGTGATCTAAGGTACACGCTCGCAACAAATCTTCAGCGATTGGATCGTTCTCTCGATCGACCGTCGGTTTGGGGATGATATGCCGAAGCTAAGCTCGAGCTCGGTTCCCATCGCTTCTTGCAATTCCCTCCAAAAATGAGGCGTGAACTTCGGATCTCGGTCCGACACGATTGAAGAGGGTATACCATGAAGTCGCACTATCTCGCGATGTAGATCTCGGTCGACTTTCCACGTTGTATGTCGACCTCCTTTGGTAAGAAATGGCGATTTGGTCAATCGGTCGACGATCACCCAAATCGAATCATTCTTCTTCTGCGTCTTGGGCAAACCTACAGCGAAATCCATGGAAATACTATCCCATTTCCATCTTGATGCGTCAGCGATTGTAGCATTCCGCGGTCGTTGGTGCTCCACGCCCGGCTTTACGACACGTTAAACACGGTTACGTGCTCGACCACTTGCTTCTTCATTAGGACCACCAAAAATGCTTCTTCAAGTCTTGATACATCTTCGTAACTCCTGGATGAATACTAAAGTTGCTCTTATGCGCTTCGTCAAGTATTAACTTTCTCAGTTCCGCTACGTTAGGTACACATACTCGGCCATTACATCTTAAAATGTTGTCCGTTCCGACTTGGAATTCTGTCGCCTTCCCTTGCGCTATCAACTGGACCTTCTCTTGCAGGAGCTGCGTCATGAACTATTTGGTCTCGGATCTCGCCCAACAATCTGTTAGAAATGGTAAGCATACCAAATCTCGGCTTCACGGTGAAACTTCCACACTCAACTTCAAGTCTCGGAACTTCTCGAGCATCTCCAACTCCTTGATCATCATTCTTTGAGGCTAAAAGCGCTCTTTACGCTCAATGCATACGCTACTAAGTTTGCCTTACCGGATGGTATTCCAATGTAAAGTCGTAGTCCTTGAGAAATTGTCCCATCTTGGCCGACGCATGTTGAGCTCTTTACGATCGAGCAGTACTTCAGCTCTTGTGATCACGAAAGCGATAAGAGTGCTCCCATAAAGGTAGTGTCTCCATATCTTCAGCGCAAAAACCACTGCTGCCAGCTCCAAATCGTGAGTAGGGTAGTTCCTCTCGTGAATCTTAAGTTGTCTTGAAGCATACGCTACCACTTTCCGATGTTGCATCAGCACGCATCCCAATCCCTGGTGTGACGCATCACAATACACCTCGTAAGGCTCTTCGGGTTGAGGCAAAATCAACACAGGCGCTGTTGTCAAAAGCTCGCCCGGTCTTGGCTGGATTCACACTCCTCGGTCCAGGCAAAAGGTTGATCCTTCCTCGTAAGCCGTGTAAGAGGCGCGACAATCTTCGAGAAACCTTCAATGAATCTTCGATAATAGCCTGCTAAGCCAACAAAACTTCTGATCTCGGTAACCGTCTTCGGCTGTTCCCACGCTAACACAGCCTCAATCTTAGTTGGATCCACAGCTATCCCTTCTTTGGAAATCACATGACCAAGAAAATTCACCTCTTCGAGCCAAAATTCACACTTCGACAGGTTGGCATAGAGTTGCTTCTCACGCAACATCTGTAGTACTCGACGTAAGTGTTCTTCGTGCTCTTCTCGGTTCTTCGAGTAGATCAGGATGTCGTCGATGAACACTACAACGAACTGATCCAAAAACGAATGGAAAATCCTATTCATGTAATCCATAAACACAGCTGGCGCATTTGTCACTCCAAACGGCATCACCAAGTACTCGTAGTGACCGTACCTAGTCCTGAAAGCTGTTTTGGAGACATCTTCCTCCTTCACGCGAATCTGATGGTAGCCCGACTTCAAGTCTATCTTGGAAAAGATCGCCGCTCCACGAAGTTGATCCATCAAGTCGTCAATACGGGGTAACGGATACCGGTTCTTCACAGTAACCTTGTTGAGCTCGCGGTAGTCCACGCCTGACCTTGATCGTCCATCCTTCTTCTTAACCAACAACACTTTGGAGCTCCCACGGTGACACGCTCGGTCGTATGAATTGCTTTGACTCCAAGTGTTCGATCTGGGACTTCAGCTCTTTCATCTCGGCAGGAGACATCCTGTATGGCGCTTTGGAAATCGGTCCTGTTCCTGGAATCAACTCGATGGAGAACTCGACCTCTCGCACTGGTGGTAACCCTGGCACGTCTTCGGGAAAAACGTCCACAAAGTCACACACCACTGGTACATTCTTCACTTCGACCTGCTGGAAAACTTCTGAACTAGCCAGATACATGTATTCTCTAGTTCCTTCTTTCAAAGAAACCCCAATACGTTCAGCAGAAAGATAATTGGAGACTCCAAGGTCTGGGAAAATTACAGTTTTACGGGCACAGTCCAAGAGGACATGGTGGTGTGACAACCAATCCATCCCGAGGATGACATCTAAGCCCTTAAGAGGCAATCAAACCAAATTGACCACAAACTTTCTACTCGAATAACCACTACACAATTAAGATATGCGGTGTTTGTGACTAAGGTTTTAGCGGTGGGGTTATAACTACCAATTTGAGCAGCAAGCGATCCGCAGTCAAGTTCAAATGGTTCACACAATCGAAGAAATAAAGGAATGGGTTGCACGAATCAAAGAGGACGGATAAGGATTTACCCTCAATCTCACATTCACCTTGAATAAGATCATCGGCTCGCTTCGCTTCCTCACCGCTCATGCGTAAGACTACGCCTTTAGCTACCTGACGCTTCACTTTGGCGCTTGCCGCAAGCATTGCTTGCTCGGCTTTAGGTGTGGGACAATCCTTGGCAAAATGCCCTGGCTTCTTCTGATTGTAGCACACATCCTCCTTCCGGAGTACGATCACTCGCATAATGTCCTGGCTTTCCACAACGATAGCAAGTCACCTCGGCTGATACGTCCTCCGCTTCTCGCTCCTGGGTCATCGAGGCGATATTGTCCCCTGTTGTTGTTCCCCTGAGGTCGGTTGTAAGGCTTCTTCTGCAGTTGTTTCCCCTTCTGTGTAAACCTCTGCCCCGCACTCTGGGGTCTCACCGGTCCGCCTACAACAGTTTTCTTCTTGTGGCTTCTTACACCCTCTACCTCGACACAACGATCTATCAGCTCTTGTAGATTCCTGATCCTCAGTGACACCACCGACTTCTGAATGTCAAATCTCAGACCTCGTTGGAACCTCTCGCTTAACCATCCTTGGTCAGCTCGATCACGAAATGGACTGAAATACCTCGCCAGTGACTCGAACTTGGCTGCATACTCGGACACTGTCGAGCTGCCTTGTTGTAGTTGAAGAAACTCTTGCTCCTTCTCAGCTCGTGCAAAGATCTGGGAAGTATTTGTCCAAGAACCTTCACGAAAAAGCTCCCAAGTTATCTCGCTGACGTTCGCTTATCGGTGCTTGCTTCACCCCCTTCCAGCAATAGTCTGCGTCTCCTAGCAGGAAGTAGGTAGCGTAGTCTACGTTCACGCTGTTTGGGCAATGGAGTGACTCGAAGATCTCCTCGATCTCTTGCATCCAAAGATCAGCTTTATCTGGGTTTGGCTCACCGTAGAACCGATTGGATCATGCTTCCTAAAGTGCTAATCCTCTGCGCCTCGAGACTCAGCTCGCTCATTTGTTGTTCTTTGTAAGTTTCTTTGGGTTAACGCTGCCGTCTGTTGAGCCATCGCGTTAACTGTTGAGTTCTGCGGTGATTCTTGAGCCATGGTCGCCGCCATCTCGGTCATAGCTTGAATTGCTCGTTCTATGTCGGCGTTCTCAGATGCGGTATCGTATCCCTACGAGGTGGCATTAGATTCCACAAAGTTCAAAACCTGTCAGAATCTCACAACAAGGATGTGTTAAAACACACCGCTTCAATCAAGAAGCTTGATTCAAACAATTTTTCAAGCAATAAGTGCTTCACTTAATCAAACAAAGAATCAAGTATAGTACAACCATGTACGACACACATATATATATATATCCCGACCAAAGTGACCAGTCAAATTCCTATACACAAATCGGTCAGAATCGAATCTGCCTCGATACCAACATTGTAACGACCGTTTCGGACCGCTACCGAGCTCCAGACATAACGAGCTCGAGGTACCGAGCTCAACACACCGAGCTCTAGTTACCCTGTATGCGATGTGTTTTAAAACGATACTCTTGTGCCCTTTAGAAAAGTACGGTCTATATTTTTTTTTTCTTCTAAGACCAGCTCGTGCACATCGTAGTAATTCTGACTTTTGAAAACATGGTGCAACTAGGACACAAGACTTAAATCCTAATGAAACATGCCCGCATAAAATACATATATATCACTCGAAATAATAATGTATACAAAATACAGAGTAGTAATGTATAAAGAAAATACACCTAAGGTATGACGCCTTCAAGAGAGCAATCATACCACAGGGGATACTTAAGCGGAACACCCACGCAGGGGCTGCTCCAAAAGTAAGACCACCAGTCTACCCTGTGCTCAAAATAACATCTAGCCCAAACTGGTCACAACCACTATACACAAAAACATAGGCAAAGCAAATCACGACAAGTAGAGGTCGTCGCCCTGATCCTCGTCGAGCTCCTCCTCGCCATCATCTGCTGTCGAGTTCCCTGCGCCCTCGACCTCGCCTGGGTGACCATCATGGATTGAAGGCACCACGGGAAAGGGTCAACTTCTCAACAATTCAAGATAAACACGGCATAAAGAAAGAAGTAAACAGCAAGGTATAACATTCACCAAACGTGACTCAACCATCTCACTCTAAACTCGACTCAACTCGCTATCCATTTCTCTCGACTCGACAATTTTTCCGGAATGCACCGCAGCGTCTGGTATCTTTGGAAAGTCGGTAGAAGCCTTGGGATCTTCGCTCTCCCTAGGGCCGATCAACTCAGGTCCCATAGCGTGGCGGCGTCTAGTCAATCTCCAGTAAACAAAAGGGGACCTAGCACCTTTAGTTATCAGGGTCACGGCTCAAAAACGTCACAACGACTCGCTTAGCTCGCTTCACTCGATGAACAATTAAGCGATACGATATTCAAAGAGTTATACACAAGATATTCAACCGCATGTCAAATAAAAGAGCAAGCTCGACATGAAGAAACGCAATTCAACAAATAATACATAATTCACAACATATATTCAATCACATATTAAATACATGCAAAAACCCAATCATATCACAACATTACATGCTCGACACAAATCAAGGAATCCATACATAGTAATATAACAATAAAAATCCTAGAATGTTTAGAAGTGCCCTTACGCACAAAACATAAGCACGTAGAATATGAAGTACCCTTACCGGAACTCCAAGCTACGCCGCCGACAACGACCTCAACACAAATTGCCTTCAAACGAGCTCGACAACGACTTCTCTTACTCGATCTCGACACGCACGGCTCTCGGTCGACCTCGGTTCGTGTTCTCGTACACCACGATCTCCTTGCAAAGACGATCTCTAAATCACACCGCCTAATACGAGTACAACTTAGTTCGATCTATGGGTTCTAATAGCACTTAGCTCGTTATCCCAATCTTAACCACAACCCAAGTAAACATTAAAATCCCAAGAACTTAAAAAAATAAAACCAGAATTCAAACGTTACAAAATACCTCTTTTTCTCTAAAATTTTATTAAAAACTTCTTTCATACATCACCAGACAAAACCATTTTCCTCTAACACAAAGTTAGGGTTTTCGATCAAAAGTTCATGAAAAAGGTTATATGATTCTGTAACAAATAAATCAGCAACAGACATCGACAAGAGGCAACGTACAACATACTAAAACAAGAAATCAAAACAAACCAAATAGGGAGAATTTTGGGCACCGCTTATTGCGTAAAAACAGAGAAAGAAATTTGTTTTACAAGCTCAAATAATTGGTTAGAAAGGTATGTAATATCATGAAGAAGAAAACCTATCAATACGACATGATTTGGAAGCATAAAAACTAGCTAAAATGGAAGGAAGAAATGGCGCTAAACAGTAGCATGAAGGAAGAGAAAATCTGTTTTTCCATACCTCAGATGATGGTCGAGATGGTGATATATGTCGAGGAGATGATGAGGAACAAGATTGATGAAGAAGGTTTGTGCAGAAGCTCAATGGAACTCAAGGTTCTTCGATGGAGGTTTGGAGAGGAAGAGGAACTCAGAGAAGAAGAAAGAAGAAAAGAGAAAGTGAGAGTTGTGAGGGCTGATCGAATACAGCTGGTCAAGAAACCCTTTCAAAGATATTTTTCTTTTTAAAACAAAACACCAATAAGTGACGTGTAACTACTGTTGTGAGATGCTAATCCCATCAATCATTCTACCCATCTAATCTCTTCTCTCTCATGATCACCCTCTAATCTATAGGTTACAGATCTAAAACACAGCAACGAGAACTGCAACCGATAAAATAAATATTACAAACAATAGAATCATAGCGCTAAATAACGTTCGTAAAGATACGAGTGTTATCATCTCGACACGATGTCGACCAGGGTGCTCGTGCAAGCGCACAAAGCTCTAACACGAGTTCGTGCACGCGGCCTCCTCAGTTCGATATGCGACCTCCTCAGCTCGGTACACAACCTCAACAGCTCGACATATGACCTTGGCACGCGATCTCGACACGAGGTCTTGGTACGAGGTCTCGACACGAGATCTCGACGCGAGGTATCGATACGACGTCCTAATACGAGGTCGATCTCGTCCTCAGGTGTTACAGGTTGAATGATTGATGGGATTAGCATCTCATAACAGTAGTTACACGTCAATTATTTGTGTTTTGTTTTAAAAAGAAAAATATCTTTTAAAGGGTTTCTTGACCAGCTGTATTCGATCAGCCCCTCACAACCTTCACTTTCTCTTTTCTTCTTTCTTCTTCTCTGAGTTCCTCTTCCTCTCCAAACCTCCATCGAAGAACCTTGAGTTTTATCGAGCTTCTGCATAAACTTTCTTCATCAACCTTGTTTCTTATCATCTCCTTGACATATATCACTACCTCGACCATCATCTGAGGTATGGAAAAACAGATTTTCTCTTCCTTCATGCTACTGTTAGCGCCACTTCTTCTCTCCATTTTAGCTAGTTTTTATGCTTCCAAATCATGCTATATTGGTAGGTTTTCTCCTTCATGATATTACCTACCTTTCTAACCAATTATTTGAGCTTTTAAAACAAATTGCTTTCTCTGTTTTCTGCAATAGGCAGTGCCCAAAATCCTCCCTATTTGGTTTGTTGTTGATTTATCTGTTGTAGCATCATATAACCTTTTTCACGAACTTTTGATCGAAAACCCTAACTTTGTATTAGAGGAAAAATGGTTTTGTCTAGTAATGTATGAAAGAAGTTTTTAATAAAATTTTAGAAGAAAAGGAGTTATTTTGAAATGTTCGAATTCTGGTTGTATTTGTTTAAGTTTTTAAGTTTTAATGTTTACTCGGTTTGTCGTTAAGATTGGGGTAATGAGAGCTAAGTGCTATTAGAACCCATAGATGGAACTAAGTTGTACTCGTATTAGGCGGTGTGATTTCCGAGATCGTGCTGCAAGGAGATCAGGGTGTACGAGAACACGAAACCGAGGTGGACTGAGAGCCGTACGTGTCGAGATCGAGTAAGAGAAGTCGTTGTCAAGCTCGTTTGAAGACAGCTGTGTTGAGGTCGTTGTCGGCGCGTAGCTTGGAGTTCGGTAAGCGGCACTTCTAAACATTCTAGGATTTTTATTGTTATATTACTATGTATGGATTCCTTGATTTGTGTCGAGCATGTAATGTTGTGATATGATTGGGTTTTTGCATGTATTTAATATGTGATTGAATATATGTTGTGAATTATGTATTGATCGTTGAATTGCGTTTCTTCATGTCGAGCTTGCTCTTTTATTTGACATGTGGTTGAATATCTTGTGTATAACTCTTTGAATATCGTATCTGGCGAATTGTTCATCGAGTGAGCGAGCTAAGCGAGTCGTTATGACGTTTTGAGCCGTGACCGGATAACTAAGGGTGCTAGGTCCCTTTGTTTACGGGAGATTGACTAGACGCCGCCACGCTATGGGACTGAAGCCGATCATTCTAGGGAGAGCGAAGATCCCAAGGCTACTACTGGACTTTCCAAAGATACCAAGACGTGTGCATTCCGGAAAAATTGTCGAGTCGAGAGAAATGGATAGCGAGTTGAGTCGAGTTTAGAGTGAGATGGTTGAGTCACGTTTGGTGAATGTTATACTCTGCTGTTTACTTATTTCTTTATGCCGTGTTTATCTTGAATTGTTGAGAAGTTGACCCTTTTCCGTGGTGCCTTCAATCCATGATGGTCACCCAGGCGAGGTCGAGGGCGCAGGGAACTCGATAATAGATGATGGCGAGGAGGAGCTCGACGAGGATCAGGGCGACGACCTCTACTTGTCGTGATTTGCTTTGTCTATGTTTTTGTGTATAGTGGTTGTGACCAGTTTGGGCTAGATGTTATTTTGAGCACAGGGTAGACTGGTGGTCTTACTTTTGGAGCATCCCCCTGCGTGGGTGTCTGCCGGAAGTACCCCCAGGGTATGATTGCTCTCTTGAAGTCGTCATACCTTAGGTGTATTTTCTTTATACATTATTACTCTGTATTTTGTATACATCATTATTTCGAGTGATATATATGTATTTTATGCATGCATGTTTCATTAGAATTTATGTCTTGTGTCTTAGTTGCACCATGTTTTCGAAAAGTTGTAATTACTCTGATGTGCACGAGCTGGTCTTAGAATAAAAAAAAAAAAATAGACCGTACTTTTCTAACGGGCACAAGAGTATCGTTTTAAAACACATTGCATACAGGGTAACTAGAGCTCGGTGTGTTGAGCTCGGTAACTCGAGCTCGGTATGTCTGGAGCTCGGTAGCGGTCCGGAAACGGGTCGTTACAATGTTGGTATCGTGAGCGCTTGCTCGACCGGCCGTGTATAGGAATTTGGACCGTCACCGTGTCGGGATATGTGTGTTGGTACCTAATTGTAATATCCTCGATTCTTTGTTTGATTAAGTGAAGCACTTATTGCTTGAAAAATTGTTTGAATCAAGCTTGATTGAAGCAAAGGTGTTTTAACACATCCTTGTTGTGAGATTCGACAGTGGTTTTGAACTTTGTGGAATCTAATGCCACCTCGTAGGGATACGACATTGTACCGAGAACATCGACATGGAACGAGCAATTCAAGCTATGACCGAGATGGCGGCAGCCATGGCTCAAGAATCACCGCCGCAGAACTCAACAGTTAACGCGATGGCTCAACAGACGGCGGCGTTAACCCAAAGAAACTTACGGCAACAATTGGAGCAGAGCGAGTGAGGCCGAGGCGAGAGGATTAGCAGACTTTAGGAAGCATAATCCACCGAAGTTTTACGGTGAGCCAAACCCAGATAAAGCTGATCTTTGGATGCAAGAGATCGAGAAGATCTTCGAGGCACTCCATTGCCCAAACAACATGAAGGTAGACTACGCTACCTACTTGCTGCTAGGAGACGCAGAGTATTGGTGGAAGGGAGTGAAGCAAGCACTGATAGCGGAACATCGCGAGATAACTTGGGAGCTTTTTCGTGGAAGGTTCTTGGACAAATACTTCCCAGATACTGCACGAGCTGAGAAGGAGCAAGAGTTTCTTCAACTACAACAAGGCAGTATGACAGTGTCCGAGTATGCAGCCAAGTTCGAGTCACTGGCGAGGTATTTCAGTCCATTTCGTGATCGAGCTGACCAAGGATGGTTAAGCGAGAGGTTCCAACGAGGTCTGAGATTTGACATTCAGAAGTCGGTGGTGTCACTGAGGATCAGGAATCTACAAGAGCTGATAGATCGTTGTGTCGAGGTAGAGGGTGTAAGAAGCCACAAGAAGAAAACTGTTGTAGGCGGACCGGTGAGACCCCAGAGTGCGGGGCAGAGGTTTACACAGAAGGGGAAACAACTGCAGAAGAAGCCTTACAACCGACCTCAGGGGAACAACAACAGGGGACAATATCGTCCGATGACCCAGGAGCGAAGCGGAGGACAGGCCGTGCCGAGGTGACTTGCTATCGTTGTGGAAAGCCGTGACATTATGCGAGCGATGTACTCGGAAGGAGGATGTGTGCTACAATCGTAGAAGCCAGGGCATTTTGCCAAGGATTGTCCCACACCTAAAGTCAACCGGCAATGCTTGCGGCAAAGGCCAAAGGCGGAAGCGCCAGGTAGCTAAAGGCGTAGTCTTACGCATGAGCGGTGAGGAGGCAGAGCGGTGATGATCTTATTCAAGGTGAATGTGAGATTGAGGGTAAATCCTTATCCGTCCTTCTTTGATTCGGTGCAACCCATTCCTTTATTTCTTACGATTGTGTGAACCATTTGAACTTGACTGTGGATCGCTGCTGCTCAAATTGGTAGTTACAACCCCAAATTGCTAAAACCTTAGTCACAAACATCGCATGTCTTAATTGTGTAGTGGTTATTGAGTAGAAAGTTTGTGGTCAATTTGGTTTGTTTGCCTCTTAAGGGCTTAGATGTCATCCTCGGGATGGATTGGTTGTCACACCACCATGTCCTCTTGACTGTGCTCGTGAAAGCTGTAATTTTCCTGCACCTTGAGTCTCCAATTATCTTTCGCTGAACGTATTGGGGTTTCTTTGAAAGAAGGAACTAGAGAATACATGTATCCGCTAGTTCGTAAGTTTTCCAACAGATCGAAGTGAAGAATGTACGGTGGTGTGTGACTTTGTGGACGTTTTCGAAGACGTGCCAGGGTTACCACCAAAGGCGAGAGGTCGAGTTCTCCATCGAGTTGATTCCAGAGCAGACCGATTTCAAAGCGCCATACAGGATGTCTCCCGCCGAGATGAAAGAGTCAAGTCCCGGATCGAACACTTGGAGTCAAAGCAATTCATACGACCGAGCGTGTCACCGTGGGGAGCTCCGGTGTTGTTGGTTAAGAAGAATGATGGACGATCAAGGTGTGCGTGGACTACCGCGAGCTCAACAAGGTTACCTTGTGAAGAACCCAGATCCGTTACTCCGTATTGACGACTTGATGGATCAACCGTGGAGCGGCGATCTTCTCCAAGATAGATTTGAAGTCCGGTTATCATCGATTCGCGTGAAGGAGGAAGATATCCCCAAAACAGCTTTTCAGGACTAGGTATGGTCACTACGAGTATTTGGTGATGCCGTTTGGGTGACAAATGCGCCAAATTGTGTTTATGGATTACATGAACAGGATTTTCCATTCGCTTTTGGATCGATTCGTTGTAGTGTTCATCGACGACATCCCGATCTACTCAAGAACCGAGAAGAGCACGAAGAACACTTACGTCGAGTACTACAGATATTGGCGTGAGAAGCAACTCTATGCCAACCTGTCGAAGTGTGAATTTTGGCTCGAAGAGGTGAATTTTCTTGGTCATGTGATTTCCAAAGAAGGGATATTTGTGGATCCAACTAAGATTGAGGTTTGTGTTAGCGTGGGAACAGTAGAAGACGGTTCTGAGATCGAAGTTTTGTTGGCTTAGCAGGCTATTATCGAAGATTCATTGAAGGTTTCGAAGATTGTCGCGCCTCTTACACGCTTACGAGGAAGGATCAACCTTTTGCCTGGACCGAGGAGTGTGAATCCGGCCAAGATCAAGGAGCTCTTGACGACGGCGCTTTGTGTTGATTTTGCCTCAACCCGAAGAGCCTTACGAGGTGTATTGTGATGCGTCACACCAGGGGATTGGGATGCGTCGATGCAACATCGGAAAGTGGTAGCGTATGCTTCAAGACAACTTAAGATTCACGAGAGGAACTACCCTACTCACGATTTGGGTGGTAGCGATGGTTTTTGCTCACGAAGATATGGAGACACTACCTTTATGGGAACCTTTCTTCTTGTTTCAGCGATCACAAGAGCTTGAAGTACTGCTCGATCGAGAAAGAGCTCAACATGCGTCGGCCAAGATGGACGAATTTCTCAAGGACTACGATTTTACGTTGGAATACCATCCCTTAAGGCTAACGTAGTAGCAGATGCATTGAGCGTAAAGAGCGCTTTAGCCTCAAAGAATGATGATCAAGGAGTTGGAGATGCTCGAGAAGTTCCGAGACTTGAAGTTGAGTGTGGAAGTTTCACCGGGAAGTCGAGATTTGGTATGCTTACCATTTCTAACAGATTGTTGGACGAGATCCGAGACCAGCAGGTTCATGACGAGCTCCTACAAGAGAAGGTCCAGTTGATAGCGCAAGGGAAGGCGACAGAATTCCAAGTCGGAACGGACAACATCTTAAGATGTAATGGCCGAGTATGTGTACCTAACGTAGCGGAGCTGAGAAAGTTAATACTTGACGAAGCGCATAAGAGCAACTTTAGTATTCATCCAGGAGTTACGAAGATGTATCAAGACTTGAAGAAGCATTTTTGGTGGTCCGGAATGAAAAAGCAAGTGGTCGAGCACGTGGCCGTGTTTAACGTGTCGAAAGCGAAGGTGGAGCACCAACGACCGCGGAATGCTACAATCGCTGACGCATCGGTATGGAAATGGGATAGTATTTCCATGGATTTCGTTGTAGGTTTGCGAAGACGCAGAAGAAGAATGATTCGATTTGGGTGATCGTCGACCGATTGACCAAATCGCTCATTTCTTACCAAAGGAGGTCGACATACAACGTGGAAAAGTCGACCGAGATCTACATTGCGGAGATAGTGCGACTTCATGGTATACCCTCTTCAATCGTGTCGACCGAGATCAAAGTTCACGCTCTCATTTTGGAGGGAATTGCAAGAAGCGATGGGAACCGAGCTCAGGCTTAGCTTCGGCATATCACCCCAAACCGACGGCCGATCGAGAGAACGATCCAATCGCTTGAAGATTTGTTGCGGCGTGTACCTTAGATCACCGAGGAAGTTGGGACGACGTCTTACCATTGGTGGAGTTCACCTACAATATGATTTCCATGCGAGTATTGGAATGGCACCTTTTGAAGCACCTGTATGGGCGTAAATGTCGACGCCTCTTTGTTGGTACCAGGATGGCGGCGTTACGTTGTGGGACCAGGATATGATCCAGCAGACTCACCGAGAAGGTCCGTTTGATCGAGATAGGATGCGAACGTCTCAAAGTCGGCTGTAAGAGTTATGCGGACCAAAGACGTCGACCACCGAGTTCAAGAAGGAGAACATGTATTTCTTAGAGTCACGCCCACTTCATCGAGTCGGGTCGAGCGATCAAGTCCAAGAAACTTACCCTAAATTTATTGGACCTTACAGATTCTTTCGTCAGACGGTCCGTGGCATATCGATTGCCTTGCCACCCTTCTTGTCAAACATTCATGACGTCTTCCACGTCTCACAATTGCGGAGATATATTTCCGACCCTCTCACGCCATCGAGCGGATGTGATTCAAGCGAGGGACGACTTATCCTTCAAGCATCACCAAGAAGGATCGTTGACCGAAAGCCAAAGCGATTATGAACAAAGAGATTCAACTTGTCAAAGTTGTGTGGGATCAGAAGACTGGAGATGCGACTTGGGAGCTGGAGGAGAAGATGAAGACTCAGTACTCTGAACTCTTTCATGGGAAGGATCTTATTTGCAATTTCGAGGACGAAATTTTTTTAGAGGAGAGATTGTAACACCTGAGACGAGATCGACCTCGTATTAGACGTCGTGCTCGAGACCTCGCGTCGAGATCTCGTGGTCGAGACCTCGTACCAAGACCTCGTGTCGAGATCCCGTGCCAACATCGCGCGCCAAGGTCATATGTCGGTGATGAGGTCGCTGCATCGAACTGAGGAGGTCGCATGTCGAACTGAGGAGGCCGCGTGCACGAACTCGTGTTAGAGCCTTGTGCGCTTGCACAAGCACCCTGATCGACCTCGTGTCGAGACTGTAACACTCGTATTTTACGAACGTTATTTAGCGTTGATGATTCTATTGTTTGTAATATTTATATTATCGGTTGCAGTTCTCGTTGCTGTGTTTTAGATCTGTAACCTATAGATTAGAGGGTAATCATGAGAGAGAAGAGATTAGATGGGTAGAATGATTGATGGGATTAGCATCTCATAACAGTAGTTACACGTCAATTATTTGTGTTTTGTTTTAAAAAGAAAAATATCTTTTAAAGGGTTTCTTGACCAGCTGTATTCGATCAGCCCCTCACAACCTTCACTTTCTCTTTTCTTCTTTCTTCTTCTCTGAGTTCCTCTTCCTCTCCAAACCTCCATCGAAGAACCTTGAGTTTTATCGAGCTTCTGCATAAACTTTCTTCATCAACCTTGTTTCTTATCATCTCGTCGACATATATCACCACCTCGACCATCATCTGAGGTATGGAAAAACAGATTTTCTCTTCCTTCATGCTACTGTTAGCGCCACTTCTTTTTTCCTTTTTATCTAGTTTTTCTGCTTCCAACTCATTCTATTTTGGTAGGTTTTCTCCTTCATCATATTACCTACCTTTCTAACCAATTATTTGAGCTTGTAAAACAAATTGCTTTCTCTCGCTTTCTGCAATAAGCAAAGGCCCAAAATCCTCCCTATTTGGTTTGTTGTTGATTTATACATTTGTAGCATCATATAACCTTTTTCACGAACTTTTGATCGAAAACCCTAACTTTGTGTTAGAGGAAAAATGGTTTTGTCTAGTAATGTATGAAAGAAGTTTTTAATAAAATTTTAGAAGAAAAGGAGTTATTTTGAAATGTTCGAATTCTGGTTGTATTTGTTTAAGTTTTTAAGTTTTAATGTTTACTCGGTTTGTCGTTAAGATTGGGGTAATGAGAGCTAAGTGCTACTAGAACCCATAGATGGAACTAAGTTGTACTCGTATTAGGCGGTGTGATTTCCGAGATCGTGCTGCAAGGAGATCAGGGTGTACGAGAACACGAAACCGAGGTTGACTGAGAGCCGTACGTGTCGAGATCGAGTAAGAGAAGTCGTTGTCAAGCTCGTTTGAAGACAGCTGTGTTGAGGTCGTTGTCGAGCAGCGTAGCTTGGAGTTCGGTAAGGGCACTTCTAAACATTCTAGGATTTTTATTGTTATATTACTATGTATGGATTCCTTGATTTGTGTCGAGCATGTAATGTTGTGATATGATTGGGTTTTTGCATGTATTTAATATGTGATTGAATATATGTTGTGAATTATGTATTGACTGTTGAATTGCGTTTCTTCATGTCGAGCTTGCTCTTTTTATTTGACATGCGGTTGAATATCTTGTGTATAACTCTTTGAATATCGACGGCGCTTAATTGTTCATCGAGTGAGCGAGCTAAAGTAGTCGTTATGACGTTTTGAGCCGTGACCGGATAACTAAGGGTGCTAGGTCCCCTTTGTTTACGGAGATTGACTAGACGCCGCCACGCTATGGGACCTCGAGTCGATCGCCCTAGGGAGAGCGAAGATCCCAAGGCTACGGCTGGACTTTCCAGCATACGGTACGGCGTGTGCATTCCGGAAAAATTGTCGAGTCGAGAGAAATGGATAGCGAGTTGAGTCGAGTTTAGAGTGAGATGGTTGAGTCACGTTTGGTGAATGTTATACTCTGCTGTTTACTTATTTCTTTATGCCGTGTTTATCTTGAATTGTTGAGAAGTTGACCCTTTCCCGTGGTGCCTTCAATCCATGATGGTCACCCAGGCGAGGTCGAGGGCGCAGGGAACTCGACAGTAGATGATGGCGAGGAGGAGCTCGACGAGGATCAGGGCGACGACCTCTACTTGTCGTGATTTGCTTTGTCTATGTTTTTGTGTATAGTGGTTGTGACCAGTTTGGGCTAGATGTTATTTTGAGCACAGGGTAGACTGGTGGTCTTACTTTTGGAGCAGCCCCCTGCGTGGGTGTCTGCCGGAAGTACCCCCAGGGTATGATTGCTCTCTTGAAGTCGTCATACCTTAGGTGTATTTTCTTTATACATTATTACTCTGTATTTTGTATACATCATTATTTCGAGTGATATATATGTATTTTATGCATGCATGTTTCATTAGAATTTATGTCTTGTGTCTTAGTTGCACCATGTTTTCGAAAAGTTGTAATTACTCTGATGTGCACGAGCTGGTCTTAGAATAATAAAAAATAAATAATAGACCGTACTTTTCTAACGGGCACAAGAGTATCGTTTTAAAACACATCGCATACAGGGTAACTAGAGCTCGGTGTGTTGAGCTCGGTAACTCGAGCTCGGTATGTCTGGAGCTCGGTAGCGGTCCGGAAACGGGTCGTTACAAACAGCACCGGATGTTTTTAAACAATACACTCACTTACTCTTTGTGCCAAAACTCTATCAAATATTCTCCATCACTCACACTTATTTGAGCACAATTTTTTTTGAGAGTTTTTTTTTTATTCTACATAATTTGAGTTGTATTATTTGAGCTTCAATTTGTTATATCTGCACTATTGAGTGTATCTTTCTCATCTCATTTTATTTGCGAAAATCATTTCTTTTTGGGTAGGAATCCCAAGGTGTTCATAGAGAGGTGATATCTCTTGAACGTATTGCTCTGGTATAGAGTTGTAAAGGTTTCTAGTGAACACGATTTAAAAGCTAGTGATTTAGTGAAAATCCCATAGTGCTTTGCTTTGGGGACGGACGTAGGCCACAGGGTGTTTGGTGGCGAACATCGTATAATTTCTGCGTGCTCTTCTTTGCTCTCTGTCTCTTTATCATTCAAGCACTTTATTTATTTTTGTTCTTTATTTATTTTTCGGTCATTTATTTTCTGTCATTTATTTATTGCAATTTATTCTTCAAGTTATTTATCTTTTCGCAAGTTATTTCTTTCAAGTTTTTTTTTTAATTCAGTAATTTATCTGTAATTTTTTTTATAAGCACCGCTATCACAATTCACCCCCCTCTTATGTTTGAAGTCACTTGGTAACAAGTGGCATCAGAGCTAGACTCTTGTATAAAGGACTTAACTGTCTCAAGAGAATGACTTCAAACAATAACGAGGGAACCTCCATGAACAGACCCCCATTTTTCAATAGTGAGGGGTATGGTTATTGGAAGGATAGAATGCAAATCTTTCTTGAGGGTGTTGATCTTGATATTTGGGATGCTGTGGAAAATGGTCCATTTGTCCCCACTCAATCAATTAATGATGCAGTGGTAGACAAACCAAGATCACTTTGGACCGAAGATGATAAGAAAAAGGTCCAATACAATTTGAAAGCTAAGAACATCATCACTTCTGCTTTAAGCTACGATGAGTTCTGTAGTACCCTAATCTTGTCCGGCCTTTTTATTTTTATTTTTTTTATTTATTTTAACTTTTATTTTATTTAATTAGTAGTAATAATAATAAATAAATAATGTTTTTGGTTTTATAATAAAAGAAAAAAAAGAATAAACAAAAAGAAAAAAAGAGGATTTTTGTTTTATTTGAAGGGTGTGCAAAATAAAATTGGGGGCTGCTAATAGCCCAACCCAATAGCCTCATCCTCACGCCTCAATCATCCCCCGCTTCTGCACCCCCACGCTTGCTTTCCAGCTTCGCCTCACAAGCCATCCCATTCAAATTTCAAAGAACGCACGCATGCGACTCCAATTCACGCTACAAACCCTTCCTAAGCCCAAATCCTTTTGACCTAAAAAAACCTAAACCTAATCCTCATCTTCATTCCTTCTTTCTCCTCCCATAGCCATGGCAGATTCTTCTCTTCTCCCCACGCCTTTTTCCCTTCCTCTTCATCATCCTTTCAACTTCATCATCTCCTCCACGATTCACGCCAACATCACCATCAACCTTATCTTCTCCATCACATCCCCCATCTCTTTCTTTCTTTTTCCTCTGAAACCCTAAACCATCACCATCATCTTCTCTCTTTCTCTTTCCCTCAACCCTAAAATCGCCGCGCCATCACATCCCCATCTCTCTTTCTTTCTCCACTTCCTCACTCAACCGTGAACCCTTTCTCCTACCACGACCACCAACAATCACCATCTTCTCCTCTTCAGACCGTGTCTCTCCACCTTGCCCAATGGTCACCTCCTCTATCTCACTGTCAACATCGCCGAGTCGCCCAAGATCCGGTTTTGGCGTGAGGAGCAGAGAAGGAAGAAGAAAACCAGGAGATAAGGGACGTTATCTCTTTCTTTCACTCTTTTAGTTCAAAAATTCGACTTTTTTAATTCATCGACGCTTCGCTTTTTTTTCGTGGCTTAAAGAAATCCGCCTATAAAAGCCAAAGCAGACGTAGAGAACAAGGGAGCGGGAGAGCAAAAATCGGGGAGAGCGGAGGGAGAACCTGTAAAGAAGAAAGCGAGAGCAGAGAGAACACCCAGAGAGAGTCCAAATTTTCTTTCTTCCTTAAACACTATTAGCATTTTAGAGTTTTGAATATACCCTTTCTCTTTCCCTGCATCAAAGTGGTGAAATTCAGGTTCTTGTTCTTTTGTTCATCTCTTCTTCCTTTTCTCTGTAAACGCTTAAGCATCTGATGTGTACTTTTTTAAAATTGAACCTTTGTTGCAATCATTTGTGGTTACCGTTATTGTTGAGATTGTAGTTGTTATTACGATTATTGTTGTTCTTACATTCGCGTGGTCTGCTTGTTTGTTGTTGTGATGGTTGTTGGATTTTGAAACAAGATTAGGTTAGGGTTTGGCCTTCCAATGGGGCCAAACCCTAAATCAAGTTAATTTGCAAAATAGATAATTAATAGGGATTAAACTGCAAATAAATCTTAGGCAGAATCAATGCAAATAAATTATAAAAAGGGATTGAAACGTAAATACATAGTAAAAAGGACTTGAAAGCAAATAAATTAAAAGATTTTCCTTTCTTTAAATGTTACGCTCATACGCGTTTTAGGGTTTGGCCTTCCAACGGACCAAACTCTAAAAAGGGACCAATTTGTAATTATCATATTAATGAGAGACATAAAAGTAAAAATAGAATTTTCTGAATTGAGTTTCCTTATTTAAATTTTTTCAAATAAATAAGTTAATAATTTGGGGAATTAAATTTTTATCTTTAGTTTATACATTTGCCTTATTTAAAAGAGATTAAATAATAATAAATGCAATAAAAATATGCTTTCTCTTTTTGGTTCTTTTTTCTTATTATTTAAAAATATATATTTTGATAAAGGGAATTATTTTCTTCAAAAGGCAAACAATCTTCATAAACAATTAATCGGGTACCATTTTTTTAACGGCGTGTGAGGGTGCTAATCCTTCCTTGCTGCAGAACCAACTCGAATCAATCTGGTACAAAGACCATTCTTTTTTCAAAAGATATTTCGAAAATAGGTTTTCCAATGTTTTCCTATAAAAATAAAACATTGGTGGCGGCTCCATTTAATTTTAAGGGTGGTTGTCACAGCTGGCGACTCCACTGGGGACTTTAGAGAGTTAGGCCTTATAGTTGTTTGAATTTGTTTGTTTGCCTTGCATGATTTATTTCCCTTGTATTTTATTCTACTCCTATTTGGTCATGGTATATTTTGCTCATATGCTCGTATATTTGAACCCTAGGGTAGAAGGCATTTGTATATATTATATGTTTATTTTGCAGCGGGTAGAATTTTAGGTCATTGCTCCTTTCACACACTTCACTTGGCACACTTATTTGCACACACTATGAGTGGGAGCCCTATACCCGGGCCCGAGTGAATATTAAGTTAAGAGAGGCTGCGTAGTGGGTGCTCTGCTGGACGTACGGCCAGTAGGTTCCTACGAAAGCCTCACCTAAAGTTTGGCTCCATTTGAGAAAAAACCATCCTTTAATAGTATACCTATTATTGGTGGTAACATTTTCAAATGGGACCCTTGGCTCTAGGGACTGTTTAGTTTAGTACTTTAATCCACCCAAGGAAAGGCACTTAATGTGGACCATAGATCCTTTAAGAATTACCAACCTTGGTCACAAAAGGAGCATACCCTCCCTTATTGTTTTTTTCGCTTATTTATTTCAAAAAAAAATCACAAAAATAATTTTTTTTAAAATCTTCTCTTTTAGAGCCCCAATCAATTATTGTGAAAAAAAATATAGATGCTTAGGGGGTATGAAAATAATAGTAATAACGGTAACAAATTTTTTAAAAATAACTTAATGTGTACTAAAAGGCATATTTATTAAAATGACTGTGTTTTCGGAAATGAAATAAATTTGTAATTTTATTTTTCTTTCACTTTTGGAAAACAAAATCATACTCATTCATCCATGCATACGCCATAACACTAATTTCCCATTTGTTCAAAGCTTATCGGAATTTTCAAAAAATCTTTGGAACAAATGTCTTTGGTGAGCTTGATCATGTGGATAGAGAGGAGAAACACTTTGAAATTCAAGATCGAACCGCCTCGTTTGATGCATCTAAAAACTTTGGTCGATTTCATAGCTGAAAAGTGGATACAGTTGGATCGGATTCGCTTCGTGGGGAAATTTGGGAATATATTGGATCTGATAAATGTGGACGTACAAGTGGGAGCCCTAATGGCACTAGCCCAGTTTTATGACCTCCTCTCGAGATGTTTCACGCTCCTAACTTCCAAATGGCACCGACTTTAGAAGAATATCGAAGATCTTGGGGATCCCAGGAAGGACTAAAGGCCCGTACCGTCACACAAAACATACTCCAACTATAGGTACCATTTCCCTTGCTTTAGGTATCTCTGAATCAGATTTGAACGCTGCACTAAGGGTAGAAGGAGATCTCGAAGGTTACTCCAGGAGCTTTCTAGAAGAAAAACTAAGGACCTTCATGCCAAGGAAAATTGAGAGAATCCATGGATGTAGTAGCCACTTATTATTTATGGAGTGGTCTTGTTTCCTCATGTGGACCACTTTGTGGACAAAACCGCCATCGACGCCTTCCTAGCATTTAAGACCCAAGGTATGGATCCCACTACCGCCGTGTTTGCAGACTTATATTATGAGCTCCACACACGCCATGAGAAAGGAGGAGGACTAATTCGTTGTTGTGTCCCCATCTTGTACCTATGGTTGAAAAGTCACTTGGTAAAAGGGGACATTCCTTGGCCCCAGGAGTAATGCGGAATGGGTCGCTTACTTGATGAGTCTTAGTGAAGAATCTGTGATATGGTATTCCGCAGAACAAGAGATTAAAGAGGTGATCTATCGGTGTGGAGAATTCCCCAACGCACTTTGTTGGAACTATAGGCTGCATCAACTACAATCCTACTGCCCCGAGACAACTCGGTGCACCCATGCTAGGAGAACCTGTCGAAGAAGAGCTAGCCGCTTTCATTATACATGATCGGGGCTCCTCGGATTTGGCATTGTTCACAAAAGTGTGCCGAGCTTGGAGGAAAGTAATCAAGAAACCACTAGGGCGCAAGAGCACCCATACGGATGAAAAGTACCGTCATTGGGTTGCGGCGAGAGTTCAGCAAGTCAAATTACCTTTCCGAAACTTGTTTTTAGTCCCAGAAATGCCGCCTCCACCTCCTGCAGAGAATGAAGAAGTGGAAGAATTGAAGTTGGCCTTAGAAAAGGTGAAAGAGGATAAGAAACTTCTCCGGGAGAATTTAAAGAGGTCATATCAAGACATAGAAGTCCTACGAGATGAATGTGACAGAAAAGCTGGATTTCTAGAGGAGACCCAAAAGAGAGCCAAGGATGAAAGGGTAAGCTGGTCTCAGACTCAAGGCTGTCTGAAAGCAGCAAATCAACAATTGGACTTAGTGAAAAAGGAATTAAGTTTGGTTCTCTGTGAAAAGGGTGATTTCAGGAAAAGGTGGACTGATTCTCAAAAGGCTAGTAAGGCTTTACAAGAACGGGTTGAAAGCTTGACACAACAGTTGAAAAATACCATGCAGTTGCACGAGGCCCAACTCGAAGCAGAAAAGAGAATTGCGGAAGAAAAGTTCATAGGCTACTATATAGATCTCGAGGAGGAACGTGAGAAGGTCCTCAGTATGCAAGGGAAAATTGATGATCAGCGGGAAGTCATTAGTTGGTTTGATCAAGAAACCCGGTACTGGATGGATCGTTGCTCTAAATTGGTTTGGCTCGCAAATATGGGTATCCAAGATATGCCGTAACTCTTGGAAGAAGCGTAATCCGCAACAAGTTTCCGACCTTTGCCGAGGAAAGTGATGAACTTCATAGCAAATCGCAAGAGCTTAGTGGGAGAGTTGGAGAAGCAGATCCGACGTGACCGTTAAAAACCCTATCCCCTTTAGTCTTTTGTCGTTTATTTGAATTCTCGCAATTTCAATTTCCGTCTAAATGTTGTAAGCCCTCAGGGCAATTTGAACTATGGTATTTTCTTTTGATGGTAATATTTATCTTTGAAATACGCAAAGAACCCGATGAGACGTTTACAAAGTTTTTGCGATTCTCCGATAAGCCGATAAAATAAATTAAATAAATAAATAAACATGCATGGCATACATAATATGAGCATAACATAAACAACTCCTCCATACTCATATTGTCCCTCTGAACCCAGAATTAAACACGAAGAACCCGCACTTACGTAACGAGGTCGCAAGCCAGGCTCATGGACGCCTTTAGAACAAAATCAGAAGCCATGCAATGTAGTCAAGAGGCTATGCGGGGAGAGCTTGATCGATGAGTGCGGCGAATGGGCGGATGTTCGATCCGTTGATGGCCCTAAATGCTAAGTTGATCCCGTAATCGTAACGACTTGTTAACACCACCGCATAATGGGCCGGAGGAGAATCAACCAGAAGAGAACGAAATACCTATCCATAGTTCACAAGGGCGGATACCTCCGAATGATGGAAACCCGTTGAACACAAGTGCTCAGAATTCCGTACCTATCTTCACTCATCAGGAGGACGCTCAAGCCAAGGAGAGGTTTCAGATGATGGAGGAAAGGTTAAAGGCCATTGAGGGGGCAGATCACATTGGTTTCGAAGCTTCGGACATGTGTTTAGTCCCTGATGTAGTTATACCTCCAAAGTTCAAGGTACCCGAGTTCGACAAGTACAAAGGGGAGACATGTCCCAAGAGCCACCTGGTCATGTATTGCCGAAAGATGGCTTCCCATTCCCACGATGACAAGCTCCTAATTCATTTCTTCCAAGAAAGCTTGACCGGCACCTCGCGGTGGTATATGCAGCTAGAGCGCACTAAAATTCGCCATGGAAAGACTTGGCAAATGCGTCGTCGGCGGGTACAAGTACAATATGGATATGGCCCTCAGTAGTAACGATTCTGAGAACATGAAGAAGAAAAACGCTGAAAGCTATAAAGAATACGCCCAGAGATGGAGGAGCATGGTTGCTCAAGTGGAGCCCCCCTATTAGATAAAGAGATGATTGATACATTCATCGACACGCTGAGCCCCCATTCTATGATAAAATGATTGGAAGCATGTTCTCAAGCTTTTACGATTTGATTGTCATAGGAGAACGCGTGGAAATCGGGATGCACAGTGGAAAGATCCATAACGACACTTCATCATCCAAAGCGAAGTCCTTCGTCAAGAAGAAAGAAGGAGAGACAAACGCGGTGAGTAGTGCCCTCTATACGCTATGCAACTACCACGTCCGCTTTCCCACTCCCGAGAATCAAGGAGGTCGAATTTTAATCACCAAGAGCTCGTAACTCCCAAGGAAGGAACCCGATCGGTTTGACAAGATCCCTATGAGTTACAAAGATGTTTACCAAAGACTGCTCAAAAACTCATTGGTGGTTCCTTGTCCGCAGAAACCCATGGAACCGCCATTCCCAAAATGGTATAATCCAGATGCCACCTGCGAATACCACGCCGGGGCAGCAGGCCACTCCATAGAAGATTGCCGAGCTCTGAAAATTAAAGTCCAAAGCCTGATAAATGCAAAATGGTTGAGCTTCCAGGATGATAGCCCTAACGTAGGGAGTAATCCGTTACCTAACCACGGAAACACATCGGTGAATATGATAGAAGCCGAATATGGGAGAAGGATAATAAGGGATGTTGTCAAAGTAGAAGTCCCGATGAGTGAAGTATTCAGCAAACTCCGCAATGCTGGTCTGATTGAAAAAGTAAAAGTCAACAAGGAAACTCCTTACAATGAAGACATCATGTCCACCGAGGAGTGTGAAGAGTTTAGGGTCATCCTCCAAAGGTTACTCGATATGAACATGGTCCAAATTATCTCTCAAAAGGAAATGGAGGTATCCATGGTCCAAGATTCAGGAACCATGATCCCAAAACCTTTGGTGATTCAATTCACTAAGAGTGCATCTCCTACAGCGGCTAATACCCCTAAAACCATCACTATTCAAATACCGTCTCCTTTTCCGTACAAGGACGACAAAGCAGTCCCTTGGATATATGATGCAAAAGTCCGAGTCGAAGGAATGATAGGAGCAATGTCCTCCGACGGTCACCAATATTGCGGGAATAGGAGGGATGACACGGCTGGGCGAGTCTATGCCCCAGGATAAAGAGCCAGAAAGAGGACCGTAGAAGAACCGTAAAAGGAATCGGTGGAGGAAAGCGCAAAGGGCCGATTGAAGTTAAAAACAAAGGAAAAGAGGTTGTGATCGAGGAAAGCAACAAGGGGAAGGAAGATAAGAAAGAAATTCCCCATGAGGAAGTTGTTGAATTTCTCAAGCTTATTCAACAAAGCGAGTACGAGATAGTAGACCAGTTGAATCGCACTCCAGCAAGAGTGTCCCTACTCGCCTTATTGACGCACTCTGAGAGCCATAGGAAAATGCTAATGAAAGTTCTGAATGAGGCCCATGTATCTCAAAATATTACGTTGAATCAGTTTGGTGATCTGGTTGGCAACATCACTGCATGCAATTATTTGTACTTCAATGATGAGGAGATACCCACGGAAGGAAGAGGACACAACAAAGCACTGCATATCTCGGTTCAGTGTAAGGAGCATCTCGTGGCCAAGGTCCTCATAGATAATGGGTCCTCCCTAAACGTGATGCCTAAATCTACCTTGGATAAATTACCCATCGACAAAACTCATATGAAGCCTAGCTCTGCTTGTAAGCGGCCTTCGACGGATCCAAGAGTGAAGTAATGGGAGAGATCGAGCCGCCAATCCAGATCGGACCATTCACCTTCATTATTAACATCCGTAATGGACATCGTGCCCGGCTATAGTTGCCATCGGGAAGACCTTGGATTCACTCACAGAGTAGTACCGCCCACCTTGCACCAAAAATTGAAGTTTGTCGTGGATGATAAACCGTCATCGTGTCGAGAACAAGATTTGCCGGTGAGTAAGCCGACGCCAACACGCTACATTGAAGCTACAGAGGAAGCCCTGGGAACCGCATTTCAGCGTTGGAAATTGTCGATAGTGCTTATGTAGGGATCACCACTAAGAAACCCTATCTATCCAATGCCGCACTAATGGTGGGCAATGTCATGCTAAAGGGGATACCCGGCCAGAAAAGGACTGGGAAAGAATCAAGAAGGTATGACCTCAATCCTAGGAGTTCTCGAGAACAAGGATCGGCACACTGGGGTAATGCACTCACTAGAAGAGACAAGGAAAGGATGATCAAGAAAAGAAAGAAAAGAGAAAGGCCCGTCTTGAGAATCGGAACCCGAGCCGGGAAAATCTCCATTTGGGATCTCCGCCAAAGCTTCAAGCGCGGATGGATCTATCCAGATCAAGTATCCATTGGGGAACGATCTTGTTACTTCTGATGAAAGTTGGGTCCGCCCATGCTCTTCAATGCCTTGCAATTGGGAAGTGGTGGAGAACCCTAGGATCCTTAATGCATTTTCAATGTAATTCATCTAATGCTTACCTCTCCGCCAAATTTCGAGGCGGTAGAGGAAATGGTAAGGGGCCCCGCATGTTTTCTTTTAGCATATTTCGAACATTAATGAAACATATTTTGATTTTATCCCAAGGATTTTCACTCGCTCTTTTCCTCTTTCTTTCCTTTTTCCTCCCCTTATTGCTAACCTTGATGATGCAGTTCACCAAAATACTTCAAAACAATTGTCTTGAAGTTTCGCACCAGGACTTTGATGGTCCGATTAGTCCTCCCACCGGACTTTGTGCAGAAGATTACCCCGACGCAGACTTCTCACCAGAATTGATGAGACTTATAGAAGGGGAATCCAGGAAGATTGAGCCTTATGAAGAGCCCACTGAGCTAATCAATCTGGGAACAGATGAAAACAGAAAAGAAGTCAAGATTGGCCTCACCATGTCACCAGGAGCAAAGGCTGAATTAATCCAACTACTTCGGGATTATAAAGACGCTTTTTGCTTGGTCCTATCAGATATGCCAGGGTCGGATATCGATATCGCCAAACACAAGTTGCCGCTTAAGCCTGATTGCCTCCCGCCAAACGTGGTTGAGACGCATGAGACCAGATATGTCCTTGAAAATTAGGGAGGAAGTTAAAAACAATTTGACGCCGGATTTCTAGCCGTGGCCAAGTATCCCCAATGGGTTGCTAATATTGTCCCCTGTTCAAGAAAGGTGGAAAAGTTCAATGTGTGTTGACTAATGAGACCTTAATAGAGCGAGTCCCAAAGACGATTTTCCTTGCCACATATCGATGTCCTAGTAGATAACACGGCTCATCACGCATTTTTCTCTCATGGATGGTTTCTCCGGTATAACCAGATAAAAATGGCCAGGAGGACATGGAAAAGACCACGCTCATTACAAATTGGGGCACCTTTGCTACAAAGTGATGCCTTTCGGTTAAAAATGCCGGGCAACCTATCAAAGGGCAATGGTGACTTTGTTCCATGATATGATACACAAAGAGATAGAAGTCTACGTGGATGACATGATCGCTAAGTCGCAAATCAAGAGGGTCATATAACCAATCGCGGAAACTCTTTGAGCGATTGAGAAAGTTCCGTTTAAGGCTCAACCCCGCCAAATGTAACTTCGGTGTCAAGTCAGGAAGATTGTTGGGATTCATTGTAAGTCAGAAAGGAATCGAAGTGGACCCAGAAAAAGTAAAAGCCATTTTAGAAATGCCAGCCCCTTGTACAGAAAAGGAAGTTCGCGGTTTCCTAGGAAGGCTGAATTATATCTCTCGGTTTATATCACAACTCACTGACACTTGCGAACCGATTTTTAAGTTGTTACGCAAAGACCAAGCTGTGGAATGGAATGAGAAGTGCCAAGAGGCTTTTGATAAAATCAAACAATACTTGCAGGAGCCTCCCGTGTTACTGCCTCCAGTTCCAGGCAGACCCCTGATCCTTTACTTGACAATATTACACGGGTCTATGGGATGTATGCTTGGTCAAAGACGATGAGACCGTAAAAAGAACACGCCATTTACTACTTAAGTAAAAAGTTTATAAGTTATGAAGCTAATTACTCGGTGTTGAACGCATTTGTTGCGCCTTGCTTGGGCCGCCCACCGCCTAAGACAAAGACATGCTTTCTCATACGACTTGGTTGGTGTCAAAAATGGATCCGATCAAGTATGTATTTGAGAAGCCCGCTCTCACCGGGAGAATTGCTCGGTGGCAGATGCTATTATCCGAATATGATATTCAATATGTCTCTCAAAAGGCTATCAAAGGTAGTGCACTCGGCCGAATGCTTAGCCCACCAACCCATGGACAACCATTCGCCACCCCTATGAATTTCCGATGAGAATATAATGTCCATTGAAAAAGAAGAACCAAGAGACGAGGAGTGGACAATGATGTTTGATGGAGCCTCTAACGCATTGGGGCACGAAATCGGGCACATCGATTTCTCCGTAAAACCTGCACATCCTCGCATCAGACGCCTATGTTTCAATTGCACCAATAATATCGCAGTATGAGGCTTGTGTCATGGGAATTCGGGTTAGTAGAAACTAAAGTCAAGGCTCTGAAAGTCTACAGAGATTCCGTCCTGGTTATCAACCAGTTAAATGGAGAATGGGAAACTCGGGATTCCAAATTAATCCCTTACCACAAGTACATTCAGGGACTCCGCGAATCATTTGACAGAATCACCTTCCAACATATTCCGCGAGAAAATAATCGCTTAGCCGATGCACTAGCCACATTGTCATCCATGTTCAGGATAAACAATGATAAAGAAATGCCCTCATCATGATGGAGAGCCGCAAGCCCCGCTTTATTGCCCGGTTGATAGAGGACGAACCAGATGGAAAGCCATGGTACCACGACATTAAATGCTACCTCAAGAACAAAGAATATCCTTTGGGCGCCTCAGAAAACGACAAAAGAACTTTGAGGAGGCTCGCTATGAGTTTCTTTCTGAATGGTGACGTACTCTACAAAAGAAATCACGACATGGTACTCCTCCGGTGCATAGATTCTGCAGAAGCAAGACGAATTATTGATGACATTCACGAAGGTTCCTTCGGGACCCACGCCAATGGGTACGCAATGGCTAAAAAGATTCTCAGAGCAGGATATTATTGGCTTTCAATGGAAGGTGATTGCATCAAACATGTGAGGAAATGTCATAAGTGTCAGACTTATGCCGATAATATTCACGTGCCTCCAACTTCCTTAAACGTCCTCAGTCCACGCTGGCCATTTTCCATGTGGGGTTTGGATGTCATAGGAATGATTGAGCCGAAAGCCTCTAATGGACACCGCTTCATCCTCGTGGCCATTGATTACTTCACGAAATGGGTCGAAGCAATCTCCTATGCCAATGTGACTCGCAATGTAGTCGTCAAGTTCATCAAGAAGGAAATAATTTGCCGGTATGGTTTGCCAAGGAAGATCATCACAGCACAATGGGACCAACTCGAACAACAAAATGATGAAAGAATTGTGTGATGACTTCAAAATCCAGCACCACAACTCTTCCCCTTATCGCCCTAAGATGAATGGGGCGGTAGAAGCAGCCAACAAGAATATCAAAAAGATTATCCAAAAAATGGTGTTAACTTACAAGGATTGGCATGAGATGCTCCCTTTTGTTTTACACGGATACCGAACTTCCGTACGCACTTCCACAGGGGCAACTCCGTTCTCCCTAGTATATGGAATGGAAGCAGTGTTACCCATCGGCAGTAGATCCCTTCCTAAGGGTAGTCATGGAAACCAAGCTCAAGAAGCGTAATGGGTCCGCACTGTTATGACCAGCTAAATCTCATTGAAGGGAAAAGGTTGGAGACAATATGTCACGGACAATTATATCAAAAGAGGCTCAAAAGAGCATATGAAAAGAAGGTGCGTCATCGAGAATTTACGGAAGGGGAATTGGTTTTGAAAAAGATTCTACCTATTCAGAAAGACCAACGCGGAAAATGGACCCCAAATTACGAAGGTCCATATGTGGTGAAAAAGGCATTCTCAGGAGGAGGCCTCATCCTCGCAGATATGGAGGGACATGATCTACCGCTACCAGTGAATTCGGATGCGGTCAAAAAGTACTATGTCTAAGAGGACGCCCCACATAAAAAAAAAAAAAAAAGAGGGGGGCTCGCTAGGTTGAAAACCCGAAAGGGCGGCCTAGGCAAAAGTTAGGGTCCAATAAAAATGCTAAATTGAAAACCTGCAAAGGCAATTTAGGGTAACCGGCTAGGTCGAAAACTCGCAAAGAGCGGCCTAAGCAAAATCCAAGCCAAATGCATCAAGGGTAGTCAGAGCTAGAAGCTGACCCGCAGGAGCAAAAACAGGCAAGAGCAGAACAAATGCAATTTTATGGGGGTGATCAAGAAGGCCGTCAGGGTCTGGATCGCGGAAGAGCAGCACAATTTGTTTTCAAAAGGATTATTAGCGGATTTAACTTTGCTTACAGCCTCGCCAGCGTAAAACAAATTTGTCCTACTTATAATATTTCCCCATGATAATGGAAATTCATTTTTATCCACATCGCTTATTAAATGTTATTGGCACAATAGGATTGCTTATTCCTATCTCTCCGAACTTAACTTGGGATTTTATCAACTTGCTTTTCCGAAAGATATTCATGCTAAAAATAAACATGTGCAGATCAAAACATAAAAGCATTTCATAACTATCGAAAATTCGAAAGGGTCCAGGGATCTAGCATCTTCCCATCAAGGAGAGGAGTTTAGCAGACGCACCACCAAAATGCGTAATCATCAAAGATTGTGCACATTACAAAGGGCGGCCGACTAGCTCAAGTCGCCAATAGAAAGGACCTGGCTAATTATCAATAAGGGTTTGGAAAGGCGCTTAAACACAACGCTCCCCATAATAACACAAAGCATTCATGCATAACATGACGTCACGCATTCCTCGCATGATCAAGACAAAGAAATAGCGCTTGCATTATCCAAAGAGTCATTACTTGTATTACTAAAATCAACCACGAGTCAGAAACTCATTTTGCTTTTGCTGGGGGGCCTGACCCGAACTCGTGTTGAGTGACGTAGAAGCTCACACTTAGACCATACCTAAGTCCAACTAATTTTGTAAGAGCTAGGAACCGAACCTATGCCTTACCGGAAATTCACCAGGAAACCAAACCTGGAATCTCCGACCAATTTTGTAAGAGCTAGTCATAACTAGGCCTTACCGAGAATTCACTAGGAATCAAACCTAGAATCTCTCACCCATTTAGTAAGAGCTAGTCATAACTATGCCTTACTAGGAGTTCACCAGGAAACCGAACCTGGAATCTCTCACCAATTTTGTAAGAATTAGGAACCGAACCTATGCCTTACCGAGAATTCACCAGGAAACCGAACCTGGAATCTCTCACCAATTTTGTAAGAATTAGGAACCAGACGTATGCCTTACTGAGAATTCACTAGGAATCGAACCTAGAATCTCTCACCAATTTTAAGAGCTAGGAACTAAACCTAGGCCTTACAGGGAATTCACTAGGAATCAGACCTAGAATCCCAAAACCAAAGTCGAGAGCCAATTTCGCAATTTCAAGCCACTTATCGCGGACAAAATCAGAGTCCTTTATCCTTAATTACCTTTTACAACGAATGCACGAAGACCTTCGAGTAAAATGTAATTAAGGAGGGGCAGCTGTAGTACCCTAATCTTGTCCGGCCTTTTTATTTTTATTTTTTTTATTTATTTTAACTTTTATTTTATTTAATTAGTAGTAATAATAATAAATAAATAATGTTTTTGGTTTTATAATAAAAGAAAAAAAAGAATAAACAAAAAGGAAAAAAGAGGATTTTTGTTTTATTTGAAGGGGGTGTGCAAAATAAAATTGGGGGCCGCTAATAGCAGCCCAACCCAATAGCCTCATCCTCACGCCTCAATCATCCCCTCGCCTCGCACCCCATCGCTTGCTTTCCAAATACGCCTGCCTCACAAGCCATCCCATTCAAATCAAAGAACGCACGCATGCGACCCAATTCACGCCAGCCCACTTTCTCCTAAGCCCAAATCCTTTTGACCTAAAAAAACCTAAACCTAATCCTCATCTTCATTCCTTCTTTCTCCTCCCACGCATGGCGCATTCTTCTCTTCTCCCCACGCCTTTTTCCCTTCCTCTTCATCATCCTTTCAACTTCATCATCTCCTCCACGATTCACGCCAACATCACCATCAACCTTATCTTCTCCATCACATCCCCCCATCTCTTTCTTTCTTTTTCCTCTGAAACCCTAAACCATCACCATCATCTTCTCTCTTTCTCTTTCCCCTCAACCCTAAAATCGTCGCGGCCATCACATCCCCCATCTCTCTCTTTCTTTCTCCACTTCCTCACTCAACCGTAACCCTTTTCTCCTACCACAGCCGCCAACCATCAGTCATCTTCTCCTCTTGAGACCGTGTCTCTCCACCTTGCCCAATGGTCACCTCCTCTATCTCATCACAACATCGCCGAGTCGCCCAAGATCCGGTTTTGCGTGAGGAGAGCAGAAGGAAGAAGAAAACCAGGAGATAAGGGGCGTTATCTCTTTCTTTCACTCTTTTAGTTCAAAATTCGACTTTTTTTAATCATCGACGCTTCGCTTTTTTTTCAGGGCTTATAGAAATCCGCCTATAAAAGCCAAAGCAGACGTAGAGAACAAGGGAGCGGGAGAGCAAAAATCGGGGAGAGCAGGAGGAGAACCCGAAAGAAGAAAGCGAGAGCCAGAGAGAACACGATAGAGAGTCCAAATTTTCTTTCTTCCTTAAACACTATTAGGATTTTAGAGTTTTGAATATACCCTTTCTCTTTCCCTGGATCAAAGTGGTGAAATTCAGGTTCTTGTTCTTTTGTTCATCTCTTCTTCCTTTTCTCTCGTAAACGTTTAAGCATCCGATGTGTACTTTTTTAAAAAATTGAACCTTTGTTGCAATCATTTGTGGTTCCGTTATTGTTGAGATTGTAGTTGTTATTCTTGATTATTGTTGTTCTTACATTCGCGTGGTCTTCTTGTTTGTTGTTGTGATGGTTGTTGGATTTTGAAACAAGATTAGGGTTAGGGTTTGGCCTTCCAATGGGGCCAAACCCTAAATAGGGGTTAATTTGCAAAATAGATAATTAATAGGGATTAAACTGCAAATAAATCTTAGGCAGGAATCAATCTGCAAATAAATTATAAAAAGGGATTGAAACGTAAATACATAGTAAAAAAGGACTTGAAAGCAAATAAATTAAAAGATTTTCCTTTCTTTAAATGTTCTGCTCATACGCGTTTTAGGGTTTGGCCTTCCAACGGGACCAAACTCTAAAAAGGGACCAATTTGTAATTATCATATTAATGAGAGACATAAAAGTAAAAATAGAATTTTCTGAATTGAGTTTCCTTATTTAAATTTTTTTTTCAAATAAATAAGTTAATAATTTGGGGAATTAAATTTTTTATCTTTAGTTTATACATTTGCCTTATTTAAAAGAGATTAAATAATAATAAATGCAATAAAAAATATGCTTTCTCTTTTTTGGTTCTTTTTTTCTTATTATTTAAAAAATATATATTTTGATAAAGGGAATTATTTTCTTCAAAAGGCAAACAATCTTCATAAACAATTAACGGGTACCATTTTTTTAACGGGCGTGTGAGGGTGCTAATCCTTCCTTGCGCGTAACCAACTCCCGAATCTGAATATGGTACAAAGACCATTCTTTTTTCAAAAGATATTTCGAAAATAGGTTTTCCAATGTTTTCCTATAAAAATAAAACATTGGTGGCGGCTCCATTTAATTTTAAGGGTGGTTGTCACAAGTTCTATAGGGTCTCAAATTGCAAGACTGCTAAAGAAATGTGGGACACCCTTCTATTGACCCATGAAGGTACTACCGAGGTCAAGAGGGCTCGAATGAACACATTAACCCATGAGTATGAGTTATTTAGGATGAAACCAAGT
Source organism: Calophaca sinica (assembly GCA_037113605.1). Lineage (NCBI taxonomy): Eukaryota > Viridiplantae > Streptophyta > Magnoliopsida > Fabales > Fabaceae > Calophaca > Calophaca sinica. Next base: position 126,908,565 of record CM073736.1, on the reverse strand, counting down.
GAAAACATACAAGATATGCAAAAAAGGTTCATCCATATAATAAACCATCTCAGAGCTCTTGGGAAAGTCTTCAGTAATGAAGATTTAATTAATAAAGTTCTTAGATGTTTAAATAGAAACTGGCAACCCAAGGTTACTGCTATATCTGAATCTAAAGATTTATCTACTATATCATTGGCAACCTTGTTTGGAAAATTGCAGGAACATGAACTTGAACTAAATCGACTCACTGAGAGTGAAGAAAGTGATAAGAAAGAAAGGAATTGCTCTCAAAGCAATCGTAAATGAAAAGAGGAATCGACAACAATGATAGTCTAGATGAGAATGAGGAAGACATAAGTCCGATGGTTCAAGGTTCAAAAGGTTCATGAGGCAAAAGGGGAGAACGGGCAAGGTACAAAATCCTCAAAAGAAAAATGAGGAAGGAACTTCTTTTAATCCAACTTGCTACAAGTGTGGTCAAAAGGGACATATAAAACCCGATCGCCTCTCATGGTCAAGAAAACGAAAAATTTGATAGAAGACCACAAAAGGAATCAAAAGGAAGAAGAGCCTACATTGCCTGGGATGACAATGATATGGACTCGCCTGATGAATCGAGAAAATGAGGAGGCCAACTTATGTCTCATGGCAAAACACGAGGAGGATGAGGTAAATGCTCTTGAACTCGAATCTCCTTTAACTTATGATGAGCTTATTACTTGTGAAGAATTAAATAATGAAACGACTAGACTTCGAAAAATTATTTCTTCTTCTAAGAAAACCATCTTTTCTCTTGAATCTAAAATTATTTTCTTAAACCAAGAGATGGAAGTTTTTAAGGAAAAACAAGTTGTTGTGACTGAAGTTTCTACTTGCACCTTTTGTGAAAACCAAAAGATTGATACTTTCAAGTGTGATGAATGCAATGTTTTGAAAAACAAGATTGAAGATTTGGAAAACACCTTTGCCAAATTTACCATGGGAAGGGATAACTTAAACATTCTATTGGGAAAACAAAAGGGTACTTTTGGAAAAGCTGGTTTGGGTTATAATCCACAAACGCATGAAAAATCCTTTAAATTTGTCAATCACAACAACACTTCAAGCAGCCCTTTCATTAAATGCTTTCACTGTGGTAGAAATGGTCACACTGCCTCCATTTGCAATATTAGAAAGAACAAGAATGTGGTTGGCAAAGATATGGATTCCAAAGGGTACTTTGCCAAAAACTAACTCATCTGGACCCAACTTAGTTTGGGTACCAAAGGTTAAAAATTAATCTGTTGTTGTAGGTGTGCTTGAAAGCCAAGGACTTAAATTGGTATCTTGATAGCGGCTGTTCAAAGCACATGACAGGAGACAAAAGCAAGTTCTCCTCATTGGTACCTAAGAATAGTGGTTATGTCCGGTATGGTGACAACAACAAAGGTAAAATTCTTGGGATTGGTTCTATTGGTAAGAGTCCTAATCCCACTATTGAAAATGTTTTGTATGTGGATGGTTTGAAGCATAATTTGCTAAGCATTAGTCAACTTTGTGATAAAGGAAACAAAGTGGTTTTCGATTCTTCAAAATGCATGGTCATGGATTCTATAAATGAAAATGTTATTGTTATTGGACCTAGAATTGGAAATTTCTATATGCTTGATTTAGATAAAATACCTTCAAATGATGCATGTTGTCTTATTAGTAAAGAGGATGAATCTTGGCTATGGCATATAAGAATGGCTCATATTCACATGGATCATCTTAATAAATTGGTTCGAAAGGACTTAGTAATTGGCTTACCAAAGCTCCGCTTTGAAAAAGATAAACTTTGCGATGCATGTCAAAAGGGAAAACAAGTAAAGGCTTCTTTCAAATCTAAAAATATTGTTTCAACAAATCGGCCTTTACAACTTTTACATATGGATTTATTTGGCCCTTCTAGAACTAAAAGCTTTGGTGGCAATTACTATGCTCTTGTTATTGTGGACGACTATTATCGCTATACATGGACCTTATTTATTTCTCATAAAAATGACACTTTCACGCCTTTCGTAAACTTGCTAAAGTTATCCAAAATGAAAAAGGAATGAACATAGTATCCATCCGAAGTGATCACGGTGGGGAATTCCAAAATGAGGCATTTGAGGCCTTTTGTACTGAAAATGGAATTGAGCATAATTTTTCCACACCTAGAACACCACAGCAGAATGGAGTGGTGGAAAGGAAAAATCGGTCTCTTGAAGAGCTTGCGAGGACGATGCTCAATGAGACCAACCTTCCTAAGTATTTCTGGGCAGACGCGGTAGTTACGCATGTTATGTAATGAATAGAGTCCTCATAAGACCTATTCTAAAACAAACGCCCTATGAAATTTACAAGGGGAGGAAGCCCAACATTTCCCACCTTCATGTATTTGGATGTAAGTACTTTGTTCTAAATAACGGTAAAGATAACCTTGGTAAATTTGATGCTAAAGCTGATGAAGGTTTATTTCTTGGATTTTCCACTTCTAGTAAAGCTTTTCGAATTTTTAATAAACGTACTTTAACTGTTGAAGAATCTGTGCATGTTTCTTTTGATGAATCTAACCCCAAATCTTCAGTAGAAGAAAGTGTTGATGATTTTGCAGAAGTGTTTGGAGATACCTATTTAGAGGAACAAGAGAGATCAAAAGTTCAAAAGGAGGATCAAGAGTCCTTGCCTCAACCCTCTCAAGAACTCTCTCACTCAAATCTTCCAAAGGAATGAAGAGTCTCAAAGAACCATCCTCTTGACAACATAATAGGTGATATCTCAAAAGGGGTAACGACTCAAAACTCTCTTAATCATGCATGTCATCATATGGCCTTTGTCTCTCAAATTGAACCAAATGACGTCAATGAAGCCATCTTTGATGAGCATTGGACCCTTGCTATGCAAGAGGAATTAAATCAATTTGAGAGAAATGATGTTTGGGAACTTGTCCCTAGGCCTAAAGATCACCTAGTCATTGGGACCAAATGGGTCTTTCGCAATAAGCTTGATGAAAACGGTATCAATGTTAGAAATAAAGCTAGACTTGTTGCAAAAGGCTATAACCAACAAGAGGGCATAGATTTCGATGAAACCTATGCACCCGTGGCTAGATTAGAAGCTATTCGCATGCTTCTCGCATTTGCATGCATCATGGATTTCAAACTTTTTCAAATGGATGTTAAAAGTGCATTTCTTAATGGCTTTATTCAAGAAGAAGTATATGTTGATCAACCTCCCGGTTTTGAAAATTTTGAATTTCCAAATCATGTTTTCAAATTGAAAAAGGCTTTATATGGTTTAAAACAAGCTCGAGAGCTTAGTACGAGAGGTTGAGCAAATATTTACTTGAAAAAGGTTTTGAAAGAGGAAAAGTTGATACCACTCTTTTCATTAAACACAAAAATCATGACATTTTACTTGTTCAAATTTATGTTGACGATATCATCTTTGGTGCTACTAATGAGTCCTTGTGTGAAGATTTTTCCAAAATCATGCAAAGTGAGTTTGAAATGTCCATGATGGGAGAGCTCAACTACTTCCTTGGTCTTCAAATCAAACAAACAATGAAGGAATTTTTATAAATCAATCCAAATATTGCAAGGAGTTGCTTAAAAGATTTGGAATGAGCAACGCCAAAGAAAATCTCAACTCCAATGAGCACATCATGCTATCTTGGCAAAGAGGAAGGTGGTAAGTCGGTCAAGTAAGTAAGTATCGAGGTATGATAGGATCTCTTCTCTATCTCACTGCAAGTCGTCCGGATATTATGTCTAGTGTTTGTATGTGTGCACGTTTTCAAGCAAATCCTAAGGAATCACATCTCTTAGCGGTAAAACGCATCATGAGATATCTCACTGGCACACAAACTATGGGTTTATGGTACCCCAAAGGTCCTGACTGCACACTTATTGGGTACTCGGATTCGGATTTTGCGGGTTGCAAAATGGACCGAAAAAGCACTAGTGGGACATGTCACTTACTTGGGAATGCCTTGGTTTCATGGCATAGTAAGAAACAAGCCAGTGTGGCTTTGTCCACTGCTGAAGCGGAATACGTTGCAGCAGGTAGTTGTTGTGCACAGATCATTTGGATGAAACAACAGTTGAATGATTATGGAATCAATCTGAAAACTGTTCCAATTAAGTGCGACAATACTAGTGCCATAAACCTCACGAAAAATCCGGTTTATCACTCCCGGACCAAACACATAGAAATTAGGCACCATTTTATTAGAGATCATGTTCAAAAAGGAGATTGTGTGATTGAGTTTGTGGAAACATCTAAACAACTCGCAGATATTTTTACTAAACCTTTGCCTAAAGAAAACTTCTTTTTTATAAGAACCGAGTTAGGAATTTTAGAGCAATCATGCATTGAATGACTGCGTGTGAGTGCATTTTATTATGAATAAGTTCTAACTTGGGCGTTGGAGTGTGCTAACATTTTTATGCAGGTTCCGTTACCAAGACTAAAAGTGGAGAAATGCAACCGTCCTTCCTGTAATCGTTAAAATAAAAGTTTGTGCAGGTTATGTTAACTGCAAACAATTATGCGCTTAATATCAGTGAAGATGAGGAAACAATTGATGATGAGAATGAGTTGAACGAGGACTAGTAACTCTTATCCTAGTGCTTTATTTTTGCTATCTCCCTGAATAATTTTTTTTTACCAAGGATTTCTTATGCTTCATTGAACCCTTGATACTCTATTTTAATTATTTTTCGCCATCTAGTTACACGTATATGCATACGTTTTACATGCCTTTCCTTTTATCTTTTCCGCTTTTTGATGTTGCCAAAAGGGGGAGAGTTATATGATTCAGGGGGAGTGGTTTATTTTATGCATATTGTGAGGGGGAGTTTTTCTGATATCTTTTTTTCTAAATATTGTGAGGGAGTTTTTCTAAATATTGTGCTTAAACTCGATATCTTTTATTGAAAAACCATGCTTATATCTCATTGCCATATCATGATTATATTTTACTAAATTCCTCCATGAGATGTTTGTCATCATCAAAAAGGAGTCTGTGAATACATGCCTTGACAGGATGGTTTTGATGATTGACAAAGGGAGTTTTGCAAATAGTCAACCGTGCAAAAAGTGGAAAAGAATACCAAGACGCGTATCAAGAATGATAGTTTCTCAAGTCTTTGGGTTTTGGGTATTTATTTATTTTTATTAAGACTATTTGTAAGTAGTAATAAAAAGCTCTCAATTAAAATAAAATCACACACTCACAAAATGATTTTTATTCTAAAATTGATTTTATGATAATTTTTCTTAAATTATTTTTAGGCACAAAGTATTTTGAAAAATTCTTAAGTTGTGCTCAAAATATTGTTTGGAAAATATTTCAAGTTTTCTTTGGAAAATATTCTCCGTGTCGAGCAGTGATATTTTGACATGCAAGTCGTGTGCCGAGCTGAGGTCGCGTGCCGAGCTGAGGTCGCGTGCCGAGCTGTGGGGAGGTCGCGTGCCGAGCTGTGAGGAGGTCGCGTGCCGAGCTGTGAGGAGGTCGTGTCTGTGCCGAGCTGTGAAGAGGTCGTATGCCGAGCTGAGGAGGTCGTATGCCGAGCTGGGGAGAGGTCGTATGGAAATACGATGTCGAACTCCAAGTGTGTCCGAGAATCATTTCCGTCTCCGTGTTTTCAAATTCTTCATAATCAAAACGCAACGGGCAGATTTCCCTTTTAATGTCCAGAATCGGACAAATTATCCTTTTAATAATCAAAACGCAACGGGCAAATTTTTAATGCTACACGCCTCCATTGCCTATAAAAGCAACAAAGACAGATGTTTTTAAACAATACACTCACTTACTCTTTGTGCCAAAACTCTATCAAATATTCTCCATCACTCACACTTATTTGAACACAATTTTTTTGAGAGTTTTTTTTTTATTCTACATAATTTGAGTTGTATTATTTGAGCTTCAATTTGTTATATCTGCACTATTGAGTGTATCTTTCTCATCTCATTTTATTTGCGAAAATCATTTCTTTTTGGGTAGGAATCCCAAGGTGTTCATAGAGAGGTGATATCTCTTGAACGTATTGCTCTGGTATAGAGTTGTAAAGGTTTCTAGCTGAACCTGATTTAAAAGCTAGTGATTTAGTGAAAATCCTATAGTGCTTTGCTTTGGGGACAGGACGTAGGCCACAGGGGTGTTTGGTGGCCGAACCTGTATAATTTGCTGCGTGCTCTTCTTTGCTCTCTGTCTCTTTATCATTCAAGCACTTTATTTATTTTTGTTCTTTATTTATTTTTCGGTCATTTATTTTCTGTCATTTATTTATTGCAATTTATTCTTCAAGTTATTTATCTTTTCGCAAGTTATTTCTTTCAAGTTTTTTTTTTAATTCAGTAATTTATCTGTAATTTTTTTTATAAGCACCGCTATCACAATTCACCCCCCTCTTGTGTTTGAAGTCACTTGGTAACAACCGTATATATATTAAAGAAAAAGAAAAAGAAAACAAAATTGGGTTTTCTATTCAGCCTCAGGTGATACCTCTTTTGAACTTTGGACTTAACCATCGTAAAATCATCATCAGCGGCATTGTCATTATTCTACTCGTCTTCTTTAGAAGTACTTGCATCCTTTTGTTTTACCAAATAATCAGATAAAACCTTGAAATCATTCTGAACAACAGCTGAAAAAGAGCTAAGATCTTTAACAACCACATGAGTGACGTTAAGGGGACTGAATTGACATGTAGAAGGCACAAGCTGGGAATCTGTTGCATAAGCAGAGTTCTTTGTGTTACTTGAGCTACCAAACACATCATGAATGGCTTTGTTCACCGTTTCTCTAGGAAAAACCTGAGAGTTTTCAATTATCTCCTGATTAGTCCCAAGAACCGAATCAGCCACAAAGGATGCAGAGGAGTCAGCACTTCCAGAAACTTCATGATTTGGATTGAAGGCAGCTTCTTTGGATTGCACAACACTCTTATCATTATCAATTAAATTCTGCTCTGACAAATGGACATTGTTAATTCCTTTAAGAGCTGGGACATTAACAATAGAGACCAGAGTGGCCTTATTATGGTTGTCCAAAACATGCACGTCAAAGGCATCCTTGTCAACCTCATTGTGCTCGAATTCAACAACCACCACTTCCTTACCTTTATCTATCACAACAGCATCCTTGGTGGCAGCAACAACATGAGTAGCTTCCTTAGGGACATATTTCAATTGTGGTTTGCACACCTCATTTGGCATACCCATCTTCTTCTGCAAAACTGCATTTTCCAGCTTGGAAGAAGGATCATGATTCTTCTTACAATTAACATTGGAATGTCCAATGTTCTGGCATAGCGTACAAAAAGCTGGGAGTTTTTCATACTCCACATCAACATAGAATTCATAGTCCTCCCTTTCCTTTTATTGGTTCATTAAGGATTCAAAAGCAAGATGAGTTACCAGTAGACCAATACTGAGACTTAATGTTTGATGAATTAAATGAAATCCATGATGAGAGAGTTGTGGATTTAGAGCATTTAATTCGACAGAAAGAAAGAATAGTCAAATTCTATGACAGTTGAGTTAAGTATAAGTGTTTCAAGGTTGGTGACTTAGTTTGGAAAGTCATTATGCCAATGGATAAGAAGTGTCAAGAATTTGGAAAGTGGTCCCCAAAGTGGGAAGGGCCATTTGAGGTTGTCCAAGTATTCTCAGGAAATGCTTATGCACTTGTTGAAGTTAATTCTGGTTTTAGAATTAAGTCTATTAATGGCAAATATTTAAAGTCATATAGACCATCAATGTGCGAGGTAAAAATACAACCTTGAAGTGCAAACTTGATTGCTTTATTCATAGGCCATTTGGCAGTATACAAAATACATTGTCGAATAGGCTTGTAGTCTGGATATACATGCAAAGAAAAGTTCTTAAATCTAGGCTATTACAAAATAAGTTCAGTTGAAGAAGTTTTGCCATGTTCAAAATTCAGCTCATGCTGAGGAAGAATTTAGGAAGAGAGAGGAACATGGGAAGCAGAAGCGGTCTCCATGACATGTCACCTAGGCAGACAATTAAGTCTGCAAGAGCCGCTGAAAGAGAGAGACATCCAAATCGACGATGATATGAATTTGAAGGGTATGTCGAAGAGGGATGTCAAACTTTGTGAGAACAAGTGAAAAGCTGAGATCAAAAGAGAAGCAGTCGTCGGTGCCATAATGCGTTTCACAATTGGCCTCGATCGTACAAAACTTTTCCTGGCAGCCTGCGGGTCCTTCACGTTGAATTTTGAACATAAGGTGTAAAGGAGCGCAAGCCGATTGAAAGAAAGAATGGCTCAGGCCTTTCCCTTTCTCACAAAGATCAATGAGTTTGGCAACCACATTAGGCAACTTACCAAAACTCATTGTTGGTATTAGGCAAATTACCAAAACCCAGAGGTTCTTTTACCGTTGAGACAAAAACCTTCACAAGAGCTCCAAGGGTTAGAGTCCCCTGGTTTCCAAATGAAATGAGCAGAACCAGGGGATAAAGGTTTGAAATGGATGAAAGGGATTTCCATTGCAACTTGTTACCCTCAGTTAGTTCGTTTGAGGGCAAAAGGAAGTTGGACCTGGGTTTGGAGTTTGTGAAAGAAGCAAGAGTTTCTCAGAGATTTTGGAAGGGAAACTTCAAGAGTTCAGAGAGTGTTTGTGCTTGAACGGGAACTGATGGTCTACTATGGTGCAGATGACCAATATTGCAAGTCCCTATTTATAGTGCAAATTGACGTTAATTTTTAAGTTTCAACAGTTAAATTGACTGGTCAAGGGCTTTAATTATAATTTATGGCTTGAAACTGAAAATTAAAGTAATAAAAGAAACGTGCTAGCTGGGCGGTGAAACGATTGATGATAAATATGTCAAATCGAGTTCAGTTGTTGCAGTAAAGTACAAGACGTGGTCGAACAAACGCGTTCGACGTAGAAAATTAATACAAAGGTGGTAGACATGCAACAAAACAAAAGAAATTAAATAGGAATCTTTCTGATGTCCTCCCAAGTTGTAGCAAACTCCATCTTTGCAGTCTCAGCATTCACATAGCTGACTTCAAGAGTTTCAACTTTCGACAAAATAGCTTGCGCTTTGCAGTGCTGTTGGACATTTCTTGGTACAGTGCTGTGATCTCCTCTGAACAAGATGCTTTGATTGCCTCTTGCAATTGTGCCTTGGCAGTGGCTAACTCTTGTTCCAATTGTGCAACAGTTTGTTCCAGTTCAGGTACCTTTGCTTGGTAAGGAGTGCCTTTCTCGACCAATATAGCCTGTTTTTGTCGAAGGATCACCAGTTTGTCATGAAGCTCATGCTTTGCTCTGAGAGCTTGCTGGTATGGCAGGATACTACCGTAGAGATTAGGCAGTTTGGGGGTCAACTCTTCAATGAACTCATATAGTGTGTTGACGTGCCCTCGATGAATTGGTGGCAGCCTTCTGTGGGAGCTTTGAGGTTCTTTGACGACACGAATCAACTTGCTTCTTATATCTTGATTCGAGTAAAGGTCGTCGAAAGAGTATTGAAGAAACCCTTCAGTTCTTCAAGTAGCCCATTGAGCATTTCAACGAAATTGTCCCTAGAAAGTGTGGAGGATCGAGCTGATAAAGGAGAAGTCTTGTTGCTAAATAAATTTGACATTCGTAGCTATGTAATCAACTCAATAAAATTTTATAAAATCTTAAAAATATTTGATACTTCATCAAATAACTTCAATTCAATGTATAACATATTTTTGTAAATACAAGTAAAATGTAGACAATATGATTACATAGCTACGAATGTCAAATTTATTTAAAATTTGGTATGCATGGTCGTTAATATAATATGGTGACATTCAATGTTTGGATTGATAAAATTCAATGTTTACAAATTACACAAATGTAATACTTGGACACCATTACACCATTCAATAACATTATGTCAGATAAATATTTTTCAAAATCAACTGTTAGGATTGAAAGTCGCTATCATATAGATTATATTTATAAATTTTTACATTAATCTATAATCATTTTCTATACCATTAAGATCGTCAAGATTAACACCAACAATGCAATTGCATATAACGTTAATCTTGATGCATCTTGATGACACGATAAATGATTATAAATTAGTGTAAAAATTTATAGATATGATTTATATGATATTAACTTTCAATCCAACAGTTGATTTAGAAAAATATTTATTTGGTATGATGTTATTGAATGGTGTAACAGTGGACACAAGCGCGTATATGTGTGTATGTTTAATTTGTAATGTTATGTGTCTAATGCGACCACACAATGTCTGTTTATAATCATAGGATATGTACAAAAGGGGAATCCTAATTAATTAGGATTAATGACATAGAATTAATATCTTAGGGTTAATATCTTAGGTATCTGCATCGCCAATGCATCGAAAAGGGCACCAGTGATGTGTAAAGATTTTTGGATCCATACAAGTTTTGTATTAACAAATCCAATAAACCAGAGGGGGTTTAATTATGAAAAATGTTTTTGAACACAAATCGTATGGGACACCGTATATCTGTACGGTATAAACATGTATCGACCGATGGGCAAAATCTTCACATACCCAGCTTCCAAAAGAATTGGAAAAAATGTCTCGTTACTCGCGTTTTTCAATTATTCGGTGGACAAAATCTAATCCAAACAGACTGTAAGTAGTTGGACTTCATAATACTAAGGCTTATGTACTATACATCACCTCATCACCTATTAAGGTGATGCACGATGGAAGCCGCCCAATTTAAAGAACAAAATTTTGACGTAACCAACACACAAATTTTGAGCTAAGTTGTATTGATCCAGTAACAGTACATGCTTTTATACGTGTATACACCATATCTTTAAAGGGAGTTCTTCTTTCACCAAAAAAAATAAAAAAAATTAAGGGAGTTCTTCACCAAACCTGATTAAGCACTTTTCAGGGGATTGGCATAAACCTTTCAGCTTAGTTTCTCACTTATGATTCCCTCAAGTGATCCAACAAGACCAACTACTGTCACCAGAAAGCAAACAAAACTAAACATCCTAAGAGCAATCCATTTTCTAGACCAAGCTTCAATTTTATTCTGCACAAAATACATCTCTACTGGGAAATATATAGCCAATGGCCAAAAGCCTAAGGCTCCAAGCACTCCTAGAACTTGATTGAAGTAAGGAAACAGGATTGCAAGTCCAGTTGTGGAAATCACATAGGCTGTTCGAAAACATATCCTGAACATGTTTAGCTGAAAAGCTGGCAAAAGAGGCAGTTTCAATCGGTAGAAATTATTCACAAAGCCACTGTTGGGGTATTTTCTTGAACACCATCTATCAGCTGCACTATATATTGGTTGACTATAAATCTGAGTTGATAAAAAAATCATTTAGTGAGAATCACAACCATGATTATTAGGTAACACTAGTGACTTGAGGACATAACTATAATAACAGCATCATTAGCTCATTACAAGTAATGTTGAGTATGGACAAGACAAACATGCACATATATTGCTCTTTATTGAAGCATTTAGTTATGAAAAGACATGATTGGTAGTTCATAAGGAATATATCAAGTCACTGAGGAATTCTTAGAAAAGATTCATTAGAAAATTTTGAAGTTAATAATTTTTTAGTCAATACACAGTTTATTATTATTTACTAAAATGCATATAGTCCCACTAAATCATGTAGATTTCATTCTTTATTTGATTACCTGTAGCAGCACTAGTATGAGAAGTTATGGTCTTTTAAGAAAAGAAAGTAGTTCACATATGAAGTTATGGTCTTGAATGTAACTAAAATGTAAACTTTGATTAGCAGCACTATTAGTACCTGATATCCTCCCACCAAATGAAGAACAATGCAAGCATTAGCAAAGTCAATGAGCCAGTAAGGCTCATAAAACCCAAAGCCTGTCAAGAGGTTTCCTGGTGTTTGATTTCCAAAAGCTGCATATCCAAAGCATGCACAACATAGGTAGAAGAATGTTGTAATGAAGATAGCAATCATAGAGGCCTTTTTCATGGTCTTGTTTTCTGGTGGAGGAGACTCCAGAGTGTCCTTTGCTCAAAAAATAAATAAATGAATGAATTCAATGCTTTGTTTCAGCCTTAAATTCTGCATTGTATCCCTTACACCTTCCTAGCCCCACACAATTGGAATATGAAGGGTACCTGTATCTCAAGGAGGATTACTGTGTATGGATAGGCAAAGGCAATATCACCAAGTGCTTGGAAGATTAACCATAACTTGTCAGCAACATTTGAAGCTGGTACTCCGACTACACTCCCCATAATTCTTCTGTTTTCTACAATTGCAACCATAAGTCTTATCATATTATAGTTTGCTTTTTCATATATAACTAGGCAGATGGGACCCGTGCTCAACACGCATGTGAGAAAATGAACGGAAAATAATTTTTCAATGTAAATGATGGAGATGTTGACACGTGACACAGCGTGGATAACCAAACTAGGTATAGTTAGTTTTCTTAGATAGAAGATAGAAATGCTGTCACGTGGCGCAACGTGGATTATCAAACTAAGTGTAGTTAGTTTTCTTAAATAGATAGTAGATTTAGTATTCAAATTTTTTATCCATTTAACATTTTAGAAATGTAACATCTTGAATCATGATTTTAGTGGAAAAACACTTATCTATCTGTCTTCATCTTGTTGCTTTAATGAACAGAAGGCTTGAATTGACAAGTAAACAAAACCTTAATGAATGATGAATGAAACGAACCTTACCTATTACCTTTGTGATGCCAAGTCCTAGTCCAATAGATGAGTATGCAAAGGACATTATGGCTGCAACAACTGAAACCCATGCCATGTTGTGGAAGTCTGGTATGAATGACATTATGACCTGAACAAGTCCAAACAGCATCATATATATGGCATCCCCATATTTACAAGGAGCCTGATGTCCTTCCTTGTGATAACAATTTGATTTCAGAATTGCTCTGTGTTTGTAGAAAGAGCATATACCATTACAACATGAATACAATATCAGTAAGACAGTTTCTCTAACATGAAAAAAGAAAAGCAATACATGTAAGTAATGAATCACAACACAAACTCATGATTTCATGGAAATTATGGTCATCACATTTTATATGGGATTTAACAGAAGATGTGCCTCAAATAAGTTGTTGTGGTAATTACATAAGCAGAGTGGTAGCAACTTACTAAATTCTTTAACACACTCTATGAGAAATTTAGCTTTTAAAATGCTAATACACCTCAAATTAATAGCTTTTTAAAAAATATGTTGAAGCCACCCTTAATCAGATTCCTAATGATCAACTGGTAAAGGAATGCATAGTAAAATTTCTGCCAAAATGTCTACCGGAAGAACCAGAATTTCTCAAAAACTATGGCCTATGTAGCAGCATATAAAAGCTACTCCACTTTCCTGCATTCATCGAGACAAAATTATAGGGCCCATTTGAACTTATTGTATTCATCTTTGGCCTAGTTAAGTTACCAAAAAAAAAAAAAAAGAAGTTAATTTGCAATTTGTAATCGTTGGGCTAGATCAAGTAACTACCATAGTACCCATTTGTTTGTTACTTAAATATACACATTACTAAAAGAATAAAAATAGTATTGCAAATTAAAAGAATTATTGTTTGTTTGACACTACAATTTTTATTGTTTGTTTTCTGGTGTTATTTATGTATGATTAAAAGTAGAAATTCGTAGAAATTAAAAGTATTTAGACCAAATATTATTGCCATCATTCTTAACTCACCATTAAATATGATTCAGGAGAAAAAAAAGATGCAGCAAAAAATAAATGGAGCTCACCTGAAGCTTGTAGCAGAGGTAATAACATAGGCCCAGGTAGTCCCATATAAGCTCGCATGCACCAGCACTCCGCACACCTTTCCCCTAATCTCTCCTAATTTATCATTGCGATTCTTAATCAATATATTCCGAGTACAAACACAATATTTGAGAAACAAAAGAAAACACATAACTTCTGTAAAAAAAAAAAAGAAAAAAAAAAAAAGAAAACACATAACTAGTGTTTGCTGTGTTCTCTGTTCTTATTATGTTTCTATTGATAATTATGTTTTTTATTTTTAAAATTTTGTGAAAGAAATTAAAAAAAAAATCACAATTTTTAAAAATAAAATAAAACAAAGTATTTTATCGGTTTAATAAAACTATATACATCAAATAGTGTAAAGTATAAACAAGTTTACAATTTCACTATCTTTTGGGTACGTGTACAACTTGTCTACACCGCATGTGTATAATTATTAAACTCCCTCTATTTCATATTGGGTGATGTTTAAGATTTCTTCACAAAAATTAAGAAAAATAATAAATAGTTTAATTAGTGAAATAATTTTACTAAATTATCCATATTAACTATTGGAGTATTAGTCATTATCATAATTGTATAGTGAAGTATATTGACTTGAGAACATTGATGGATCTAGGGAGGGGCACATAGGGGCTCTATCACGTCCCCCCTCGTGCATTTTTGTTAATAATTAGTTGGTATATACAATATTGACTTTTCATTTTCAAGCATTTCTCTATGTAATATATTACATTTTTGATACTATAATTTAAAAGAAAATGAAAAAACTGCAAGAGGTTGGCTTAGTAGAGCATGACAAGACTTGTAATAAATGTAAAAAATAATGTAATGAATGACATAAATTATTTAATTAAAAATTTATATGGAGATAACTCACGTGAGAACACTTTACTATTGTGAGGAATGAGAACAACTATTTACAATCATCCGATTTCATTTAATTTGAATTAACAGATCAAATTAATTTTTGTTAAAAAAAAATACCACGTAACCATCTTCTTTGCTGAAGCACCCCTTTGTAGCCCACTATACATCACCACCTGCCGCCAGTGCAAATCAAGACCACCGCTTCGTTCCACCCCGAACCACCAGTAACCACCATATCATTCCCGGGCCGAGTCACTAAATGCCACTGTTACGTCCTCGATGGCCTCTCTCGCAAAACACACAGGTCCTCCGTGAATGACCAACAACCTTTGCTCTAACCAGAGCCAACCACCGCCGACTGCGTAAATGACAAGCTTTTCTGAGTGGAAGGCCTCACGCCTCACCCCCAAAGAGAGAAAGAGGGGAACATTGCAACCCTAATCGTGTAGCATTCCTCTCGTTTTTCCCTCTCTTCTACCATTTCCATTGTGTTCTGAACAGAACTTCAGAGGATGACCGGAGGGAAGCAGTGCGGTTGCGCTCGCGACGGATGACGACGGTGTGTTGGGGGGGTGTACCTGCAAACACTCCGACGCTCAAGTCAGTGTGTGTCGAGGTGAGTGAAGAGGTGGTAGATAAATCATTACCTCGACCGTTCGACGCGGTCTTCTTTAAATATGAGTTGAGGACGGTTACCGATGAGTAACCGCCTGAAACCCTAAGTCGGAAGTAAATTCCTTTAATGCCGGAACCGCGGGTCGGCCGCGTTGAGGGAAGCGGAGAGGCGAGCGGAAACGTGGAATCGAGGGAAGCGGAGAAAGCGGCGGAAATGGGCCTGGAAGCGTTGGATCTCGGATTGGGCCTCGGCCACCGATCAGCTTGCCCTCAAGTCGCTAGCTCGAATGTCGAGGTGGTGACTTGTTGTCGAAGTTCGTTGATGTCGACGTTCGACGTCCTTGTTCGTAAGGAACTTCAAGTGTCGTCATGTCGTGCTTGTTCATTAGTTCGTTCGGGACCTTCGTGTTCCACGTCTGCTGAAGCAGTTCTCGACACAAGGCTTGATGTGCTTGTGCAAGGCATAAGGCTTTGTCACGAGCTCGTGCACGCGGTCTCGGCACGAGGTCGATTTCCTCATCAGGTGCTTGTGCAAGGCACAAGGCTTTGTCACGGTCTTGGCACGAGGTTCTGTTCTTGTCAAAGTATAGACAATTTGCAACAACTTGATGTAATAAAGTTAGCATTAATTTTTACGCTGAGTAAAGTGCTCGTAGTCGAGTTTTATACTTCCCTGTGAGAGTAGTTGATCTGGCTGTCCAAGCGGCAAGATTGAGGTCATCAAATAATCAAGGTCAACGACGTAGCCGAGTTTAAAGCCGTCTGAATTTTGAAATTGCAGAGGTGGGCCTGGTAGGTCGCTCGAGTACTAGACTGCGTATCCACCTGTTGTAGAGGTGCTTGTGCAAGCGCACAAGGCTTTATCACGAGCTCGTGCACGCGGTCTCGGCACGAGGCTCGATCTCTTCATCAGGTGCTTGTGCCAACGCACAAGGCTTTATCACGAGCTCGTGCACGCGGTCTCGGCACGAGGTCGATCTCATCATCAGGTGCTTGTGCCAACGCACAAGGCTTTATCACGAGCTCGTGCACGCGGTCTCGGCACGAGGCTCGATCTCTTCATCAGGTGCTTGTGCCAACGCACAAGGCTTTATCACGAGCTCGTGCACGCGGTCGATCACTTCATCAGGTGCTTGTGCCAACGCACAAGGCTTTATCACGAGCTCGTGCACGCGGTCTCGGCACGAGGTCGATCTCTTCATCAGGTGCTTGTGCCAACGCACAAGGCTTTATCACGAGCTCGTGCACGCGGTCTCGGCACGAGGTCGATCACTTCATCAGGTGCTTGTGCCAACGCACAAGGCTTTATCAGGTGCTTGTGCCAACGCACAAGGCTTTATCACGAGCTCGTGCACGCGGTCTCGGCACGAGGTTGATCTCTTCATCAGGTGCTTCAGGCTAACGCGACAAGGCTTTATCACGAGCTCGTGCACGCCGGTCTCGACGAGGTCGATCAGGTGCTTGTGCTAACGCGACAAGGCTTTATCACGAGCTCGTGCACGCGCCTCTGACGAGGTCGATCTCTTCATCGGTGCTTGTGCTAACGCGACAAAGCTTTATCACGAGCTCGTGCACGCGGTCTCAGACGAGGCTCGATCTCTTCATCGGTGCTTGTGCTAACGCGACAAGGCTTTATCACGAGCCTCGCACGCGGTCTCGGCACGAGGTCGATCACTTCATCAGGTGCTTGTGCCAACGCACAAGGCTTTATCAGGTGCTTGTGCCAACGCACAAGGCTTTATCACGAGCTCGTGCATGCGGTCTCGGCACGAGGTCGATCACTTCCTCAGGTGCTTGTGCCAACGCACAAGGCTTTATCAGGTGCTTGTGCCAACGCACAAGGCTTTATCACGAGCTCGTGCACGCGGTCTCGGCACGAGGTCGATCACAGGTGCTTGTGCCAACGCACAAGGCTTTATCACGAGCTCGTGCACGCGGTCTCGGCACGAGGTCGATCTCTTCATCAGGTGCTTGTGCCAACGCACAAGGCTTTATCACGAGCTCGTGCACGCGGTCTCGGCACGAGGCTCGATCTCTTCATCAGGTGCTTGTGCCAACGCACAAGGCTTTATCACGAGCTCGTGCACGCGGTCTCGGCACGAGGTCGATCACTTCATCAGGTGCTTGTGCCAACGCACAAGGCTTTATCAGGAGCTCGTGCACGCGGTCTCGGCACGAGGTTCCATCAGAGGTGCAAGGTTTTGATAGTAAATAAATGCTGATTGCGTATTTCTTCAATCATACTTCACTGCTTCACATTTATGTGTTTATGATACATTTGTTTCAACTATAATATTTCTTCATCTTTGCTGCGATTTTCTGTTTCACTGCGACCTCGCTAAGTGCTGCAAGCTCCCTGCATTTGTCAAGGAGGTCGAGTTCTTCTCGTATACTGACAGTTGTCAATGTTACTCTGGGGATTTGTCTTTGGCTTTTGATGCCATCAACTTCTCTTCGTAATTCATAAATTTCTGAGCTCGCTTCAGGAACTCGTTCAGGGTCTTCGGTTTGTCGACACCAACGTCGACGCTGAATAGATTTCCTTCGATCAGGCCTCGCTCTAGCAAGTACAGCTTCATCTCGCCGAGCATTTCTTCACCAAATGGCTTCTTTGTTGAAGCGCTCGACGTAGTCTTTGATAGACTCATCTCTCTTCGCGAATTGCGGCGGTGCCGCTGTCGACTGGGTTGGACTTTAGACGCCTTGATGAAATGCGCGGAGGCGGTCGACGAGCTCACCCACGAACCAATGGAATTTTTCTTAAGAGTCTGGAACCAAGACAACGCTGCCTTCTTCAGAGTGAGGGGAAAGATTCTGCACTTCACCGGCCCTTGGGCGCCTCGATAGCCCATGACAGTATCAAAGCAACCAACATGCTCGTCGGGGTCGGTGGTGCCGTCGTATGAGTCCAAAGCGGGTGGTTTCTGAAGATGCTTCGGAATCGGGAATTTCATGATCTCGGATGTAAAAGGATCAAAGGCCCCGCTCGAGTCACTCGTGTCATTGCTCCGAGAAGGAGTTGATGAAACAGAATGAGCACGGCGGAGTGCTCTATGCACAGAGCGGCGTGGAGTCGTGCCACGGTGGTGGCGATGAACAGATCTGAGATTTTCAGACTCCTTCGATCTCCGAGGAGAACGAGAGACTCGATCTTTTCTGTTTTCGATCTGTGTGGCAACGCGAGCGGAGAGTTCCTTCTGCTGATTCTCCATTCGATCGAGGCGTTGATTCTGAGCATGCATCTCTTCGGCATGGTTGAATGAATTCGCGGAACTTCGCGAATGAGGATGGCGGCGGTCTCTGTTCGGCATCGGTTTGGCGACAACGATCGAACGGCGTCACGATGCGAGGCGGAAGGTTATTCCTCTGTTTCATATTCACCGATGAAATTAACAGGTTCATGGTGAGGTGGTTCAAGATCTGCGTCGCATGAGTGGAATCGCTAGTCGCGACCTGACACTTCGATCCAGTCATCGTCGAGTGAAGAAGGGAGACTTCAACAAAGAAGATGAAATCAGAAACGATTTCCCACAGACGGCGCCAATGTTCGAGCGTAACTTGAGAGGATGAGCGAGAGGAAGCGATGCGGTTGCGCTCGCGACGGATGACGGCGGTGTGTTGGGGTGTACTGCAAACACTCCGACGCCAAGTCAATGTGTCGAGGTGAGTGAAGAGGTGGTAGAAAAATCATTACCTCGACCGCTCGACGGTCTTCTTTAAATATGAGTTGAGGACTGATCGATGAGTAACCGCCCGCGAAACCCTAAGTCGAAGTAAATTCCTTTAATCTCGGAACCGCTGGTCGGCCGGGTTGAGGGAAGGCGGAGAGGCGAGCGGAAACGTGGCATCGAGGGAAGGCGGAGAGGCGAGCGGAAATGGGCCTGAAAGCGTTGGATCTCCGGATTGGGCCTCGGCCCAGTCCGGAACACATTGTAAATTCTTTCTCATCTTCTCAGGAAAGTTTTCAGATCCAAATGTAAAGCCCCTTTTTTGTTGATTTTTGTTTTCTACTCGCTATTCGCTAATTCACTCACCAATGTAGTTGACAGAAAGCACAATGTCGATGATTGGAGATTTTCCCTTGGAGATTTTTTAACTAAAAAAATTATTTTTATTATATTTTTATTCCAATTAAATAATTAAATCTTAAATATTTATCTGTATCAGAAGGTTTTAACAAGCTCTTTCATTCTTTAAAAAAAAACGATCGAATCTTAAATATTCATCTGCATAGCCAAGAAGATGGTTTCAATCAAGGATTTTGCTAATGTTTTTGTGCAGTGTTTTTTATGTGGTCCTTAAAGTGTTTTTCAAGAACATGTTTTTCACTTCAGTTTTCTTACGATCACATCATTCAATCTATGGAAATTTACTGGATCTATAATTAATTCATTTAATTCAGAAATCATATAGCGATGGCTTTTTTGGAAATCCTTTGGGTTTTCTATTCAGAAATGGCCTTTCGTGGGTTTGAAAAATAGGACCCAAATTGAAGGGAACCTCGAAAGCGGATCAGAGAAGTCACTGACTCAAGAAGCCACCTTCGTCGGATAAACTTCTTTGCCGACATGGCTCCTACACCCACCGTGGCTCCGACGCTGGGACTGATGGAGAAAGGGGAGGGAGAGTTCCATCACAGAACACTCGTTGTTGTTACTGGCAGTAGAGGTCACGTGGATTTTTTAATAAAGAAATAATCAAAGACGTTAATTTTAATTAACCGTGATCCAACTGTTGTAATTAGCTGTTCTCATTTCTCACAATAGTAAAGTGTTCTCACTTGAGTCGTCCCAAAATTTATATTACTTTATATTTATTGTTAGTTTTTTTTGTCCCCGTTTGATATACTTCAGGATCCACCTCTGTTTTGGAGTGATATACATACTATTTATTTAAGGACAAAATTTAAAAAAAAATAATTAATAATACATTGAAAATATAAAATAACTGTTAATGTGAAGGGGGAAAAAATCAATTTTTAAAGTTACAGTGAATTTGAAACAGATGAGTAATTAGTAACTAAAAATACATCAAGTCAAAATGGAAACATATAAGCAGTATTGCCATAACTAATGTTTGACCAACCTTACTTACCTAGGTACAACTTGACAGCTTCCATGTAGGAGGAGTTCCTGATGGTCCCATGTTCAGGATAAGGGAATCTGTAGCAATCAGAAAGAAGGTATGTTGAAAGGAAAGTAGTGGCTGCAAAGAGTAGAATGCCCAATGGACCTGCAATCCACCCTAATTGTGCCACAGACCATGCTAGTGAAAGCACACCTGCTCCTATCACCCCTGTTATTATATGTGCCGCTGCACTCCACACATTACCTTCACATCGATCATGGATGGACACATAGTTGAAATTAAATTAAATTAAGCTATATATCCTTTGAATGGTACGTAATTAAGCATCATAATCATAATAATTAAGAGACATGATTCTTTAAAGATTTTGTTTGTGTTAAAAAAAAAATCCTTATTTTAATTTCAATGGAATTAATTTGGAACCTTGTTGAACTCAAAAAATAAAAAAGTAAGTTACTCCATATACTAACCAACTACCATTCACTATGTCAAAAAAAAAAAAAAGAAACCAACTACCATTCACATGGACACCAACCAACCAGTCCAACACAAAATCTTAATTTCACTCTTTGTATTGTATCTAACCCTGATTGCTTATCAATATTATCTGGTTAATTCGCAGATACTGATTGTACATGAAAGAGTAGAGGATAGGCAGAACTGGTCCTTGGGAAGGAGAAGGAAAGTAACACTATTCAGGGGGGATTATTAAGCTTAATTAGCCATTAATTAATTATAATAGATGTGTGTGTGAAGAGTAATGAGACCATGATGAGAAATAGCAGCAGCAGTTAATTACCCGTTCTCCTAAAAGACTCTTTAACTAACTCCTCGCCGGAAGAAACGTGTTGAATCAAGGGCGAGTTGTCTATTATTGCATCCTCACCCATCCCTAAGAGTAAGATACTTCCTTCCTTCAGTGGTTGATTTGCTTCTCAATAGTAACTGGCTACAAGTAGTAATAATGAATATGAAAGCGGGTATGAATGCATTTGAAGCAGAACATATATATATATAGCTTCATGGCCTGTCAGTCTTTCGCTTAAAAACTAGAAAGGTATACATACACGAGACACCTAACCAACCAATGGTTCCGGACTTCCGGTCTTCGGGATCAAAAGATATCAAATCTGATTCATGAGTCTAATATATTTACCAGGATTTAATGTTTTAAATTAAATATAATTTTTTTTTTTGCCAAAAAAATATAATTCAATTTGAGTTTGCTTTGTGCCTCTGTTATGGATAGTAAAACCAGGGGAGGGGATTATCTTTGATTATTTTTTTTTACTCTAGTTGAATCTCAACCATTCATCGAATTAGAAAAAGAAAGTATTTAAATATTATAATAGGGGGAGAGGAGGATCTAATGGTTGGGATTTTCAACATGAGAGAATCCAAGTGATTCCTAACATGATAGTATCTCTTTTTTAAATTTTAGGCCCAACTCAATCTCACAAAACTGACTTTTAGTGTTTTCTCTCTTTTATCCAACTTGACTTCCTGTATTGCTAAATAGACTGCCTACTTTGCTTAGATTGGGCATATAGGCATTCCAACCCATTTTAGTAAAAGGACTTGTTATTTCTAAGTAACAGGAAAGAGGACTGAAACAATGACTCTACTGAGACAAAGATTGACACCAATATAAGCATATCGTCGTTTATTAGCTCCTATGATTCAAATACACATCAATTCATGGGCTCCGCTATTATCGGCAAATAAAGCTTTTGATCATGATATGAATCACACAAGGGACCCCTTAACTATTAAGGGGTCTATAGAACAAATCGCGTAAGAACCTTTCCTTGGGAGGGGAACAACGGCTGGAAACGGCTGCTAATACCCCGTATGCTGAGGAGCGAAAGGAGGAATCGCCTAAGGAGGGGCTCGCGTCTGATTAGCTAGTTGGTGAGGTAGTAGAGGTGAGGGGTGGTCATTCATTAAGATTCTTTTTAGGTCTTATCTCTATTTTATGTGGGGCTTGAGTTTTTTTCCAATACACCCTTCCAAAATATAGTTGTTTTAACTTACTTTTACACCATATACCAAGAAGGTGCTTACCCTTTTTCCACAAGTAACTTTGCACATACTAAACAGAATAAAATATTTGTAGTCATAAATAATGTTATATACGTATATGATAATTAATATATTTTTAAAAAAATAATTAAAATGTAACATTAAATATTTATGTTTTTTACTAATATGATAAGTATTTGAATTAATTTTTACATATAAAAAATAAAAGTGATTAACTTATTATTATTTATAGGAGTGATTTACATGAAATCAAATTATTTATAATCAAAATTTGAATTTAAATAATGTTTTAAAAATAATTAGAACATATAAAAAACAATTGATTGGCTTACCAAAAAAACAATTGATTGATGACACAATTTTATGAATCGAATGTGCATTTGGAGGGGGGGAAATTAGTACATCTGAAATGTGACACTAACTTATGTGTCAACCTTCTTTTTTTATGCTGGAGGCTAAAGCCAGATTACAAAGACTTATGTGTCCAATCCAATGCTCCATTGTGTCTCACGAGTAGTGGAGGAACTCAATTTGAGTCAATACTAACTTGAAAGTTAGGGTTCCTAAACAGAGTTTCAAAAAATCTACAATCTAGACAACATTTTATAGGACAACAAAAACTTCACTTGTGTATATTATATTTCATATAATAATATACAAATAGTAAAATATTTGCCTAAATGCTCGTCTACTTGTAATTAAATTATATAGGAATTGTTGATATAAATTACATACAATACAATAGTTATGCAGTATAAAGGATTGTGAAGTTTTTCATTGTTTTGGTAAAAGAGGTATCTGGAGTAATGCATTATATAGCTAGCAGTGTTGTATTATATATACGAGCCTTTTACTTGTAAGAAAAAAAACCATCTAGTCTAGGAATAAAAAAATACGTGAAGTTAACTAAAAACGAAAGTTAGTGGTGACTTCTTTTTTCTAGATTCCAACACAATAACGTGAGGAGGAGTAATAAGTTGTCTTTAAGAAAGCAAAATGATAATATAGTCAAATATGAAACTGAAACAAACCTACCCAAGAAAATGATATATGACACCAAGAAAAGAAATTTGCAAGGTTTGGGTCCATGATACCGTTACCCCGTCTCCAATAATATACACATTAAGATTAATTAATATTTTTCTTTGTAGTTTATTATCATCTACAATCAATTTAATAATACTTTAATTTAAATCCAATATAATATATGATTACGTGGTACATTAATATAGGGCTATAATACTCTTTAAGTACATCAGTGGTCATATGTGACAAAAAGTCTCTTAACGTGCTGTAAAACTTGAAATAAAGTACTATTGTTCTTGTCTGGAATAAAACTTGAAATATGAAACCACTTATTCAGATTATTGGATTTCCCTAACTCACAGTTCTCTATATTATACAGCATAGGCCTTCTTTTATTTCTACCCAAAGGCCCAAACAAAATCACCAAGGAGAAAAAAGGTTGATACTTGAGACTCTCTTGTGGTCCCCATAATTTCAGTTGACGCCATTAGTTCATTACCATGCATTGGTTCAACCTTTTAAGCTATACTTGTTGCAGAAGTAGTATCAGCTAAATATTCTCCTCTCTTTCCATGCATTTTGTGGCCTGAGTCCCCCAACTCCCTCAAACCACCAAAACTCACTCTGATTTCCCTCATAATCCACCCAAAAATTGAAAGACCAGTCAATGCCATAGCAGCAGCAACAGCAAAGCCAGCCAGTGTTACCATGAACAACAAGGCAACTCCCAAAAGGAAAGGACTGAATAGCAGTAAAAGGGGTGAGCACACCACCAGCAGCGTTGTAGACACAAAAAAACTGAACCCCATCAACCCCAGCAGAGGTCCTCCAATGGCTATAGCAGCCAACGAAGCAGAGAGCACTGTCATGCTGGGGACTTGGCGTGATTGACGACCAATATGACCCTTCTGATAGTAATCTGCCATTGTTTGTGTGCTTATGTTATCCCAGTTCACTTCTTTGTTTCAGTCAAAGCTATCCTTTTTATAATTTGGGTATTTGGAGATGCACCTAGACACTGCTTCTGAGTTCTGAAAGGTGTCGATTTTATATCCCAGGTGGCAACCCCTTGTTGTGTCTACATGTATGAATAGCTTTAAAGGGACCCCGACACAGTGACACGTCACTATACAGAAATGTTTTCAAAACTTCTCTCTGTTTATGTAAGGTGAAGGTTGAGCCTTGTGATAATATTATTGCCTATCCATGAGACTTATCCATTACCATTACATATAAACAGAAAAGGCATAAACAAACAAAGAGGGCGGTTTTGCAGTATGCAACTTTTCATTGACAAACAAATTATCACCGATCAAGATTCTAGAGCTGTGATATCTGCAAATTAGTAAAATTTGGGACAATGATATGCACTGAGTGAAGAAAAAACCATTATCAAAATGGAAGGTCATGGATTCTCCCACTTAAAAGTGGTATCAGTTTACATGATGATTCTATATACTAATTTTCAGCATAAATTACATAAATGGTAGATGACATTATTACCAGATCAGTTGCATCATAACGAGTTTTCAGACTTCAAATGTACAAACCAAATAAAGAAGATTCCAACAATGGAAAATTGGACAAGGAGCTCAATGCCAAGCTTAGCATGAAAAGAATAATAGTCACAACTCTTGTATATTAGTTTGCCTTGACAACTTGAGGCAGAGATTTGAGAAGGGCCAAGGACGGCCTTCGAACTGTGTGATTAAGCAGTAACATAAACGTCAGAAGTGTTAAGGCTCCAGCCTGATGCACAGTACCCAGTGAAACAGGTACATATGAAAGAAGGGT
The DNA here is from genome assembly GCA_037113605.1 of Calophaca sinica. Taxonomy (NCBI): domain Eukaryota; kingdom Viridiplantae; phylum Streptophyta; class Magnoliopsida; order Fabales; family Fabaceae; genus Calophaca; species Calophaca sinica. Next base: position 126,883,327 of record CM073736.1, on the reverse strand, counting down.
CGAAATTCCCAAGGTGACCTGTAGCCATACAAATTAATTATAATAATATATATAATGATAACAGCCACCAGGAAACCATATGCCTGACAGAAATAAACACCAAAAAGTTTTCCTTGTTATTTCTTTTATCCACTCATCAGCATCATCCTCCTCCACTAGTTCATGAATCAGTGAAAAGCAGATGGAACAATAGGTTTGAGTATTTAGCTCGGAGACAAAGAAGGCAATCTATCAACAGGTAGATAGATAGCCAGTGAAAACAGCGAAGCGGGATCCCAATTCCCAACGATAACAACCAAGCCTTATCCCACTAGGCGGGGTTGGCTAGATAGATCACTCGACGCTATAGTGGTCTTTCATGAATCATGTCTATAGTAAAACCATTAGCCTCTAAGTCCTTTTTAATAGTTTCGCCTATAATTTTTCTTGACCCAACAATACAAAATGATAAATGTTATAGATCATATAAAACTGGAAATTGAAATAATAACCTGAAGAGCTGCCATGCCAAAGATGCCTCCAATCACAGATCGTACTGCAGGATGTATGTCCAGTTTTCTTGTTGACAACCATAAGGCACTCACTGAAATCAGAGTTGCGGTTGCAAGAATACGGTGATTGAGCTGTTCAAACAAAACACTTATTAAAACTTTATGTTGTTAAATTTCCATGCATAGGCAATATACCACTAAAGGAACTGGACTGGAGTGGCTTTATTGCCCTGTAGCAGTCCAGTCCAAGTGTCTAACAACATAAAAACTCAAAAGGCTTAATGCCTATTTGATTACAGTATTTAAAATCTTTGAACAAATAAATAAAAGGAAAAGTATTGCTGACATTTGAGATTTAAAATTTCTCTGCAAAACCGCAATTATGAGGATAAACTTATTGATACCCCCCTCTTTAAAAATAAATCCTTCAAAAAAGTATTTCTGAATACTTCATTCGGTTCAAATTTCTCAACTCTTGAAAAGCAATTAAAAAACCAACAAAAAACCAAGTCAAGAAAAAAGGTACTACAATTTTAAACTTTGCAGCAGTAAACTAGCATGGATAATACCTGTACAGTCGATGTATTCTCAAAAAAATTTCGAATCAGAGGTTTCATTTCAAAAATGTCTTCTGGGATCCATGTATCACCCATCTTCGGAAAAGTATTGAATGCATGCCCCTGGCAATCAACATATAAGCAGAATGATTGTCATTTGTTCTAATCAAAGCTCAATTATCATTTCAGGTACAAATATAATAGACATAAAACTGTTGAACAAGCTAACATACAGCATCATTTCCAGCAACAAATGCACCAGAGACAGCAGTAAGACCAACGAGTAGGCTGACAGGCAATGCAAGTCTCTTCACTTTAGCTGCCCCTCGAACCCAAGTTAGCGATTCAGCTGGTGGTTCTGGCATAACAACAGAAAGTGCAGTCCAAAAAAGGCCGCAGTAAATAGCAATTGCTGATGTAAGGTGAGCTGCAAGACGATAAGGGCTTACTCTTGGCTGATAATATTCAGTTGGTGGTTCCTGAGGAAGGAAAATGTTATTAGAATCTGGCTGTTTTGGCCAATTTGACTTGAAATAAACAGAGGAGTCTATTTTCTTTAGATGTTCCAACCTCTAAACCACTTTTAACCATCCACCAGCCAATGAGACCCTGTCCAGCACCCAGGGCAAACAAAGCAGAGAGTCTCAGTCCTAATCTCAAGGTAATATAGCCCTTATGGAGAAAATACGAATACGGCAAAGCAAACATAATTCCCAGTGCCCTCCCCCACATACGATGTGCATATTCCATCCAATATATGAACTTGAATTCTTCAATCTTCATCCCTCTGTTAACACTGCAAGAAGTGTGCAACAAACTATCATCATAATTCATAACATATATAAAAACTACTACAGTTCTTTCAGACTGAGTGTCAATTCAGTTCCACTCGGTCAATCCTTTTATTTTTGTCAAAGATACATAAAATTGTAATTAGCATTTGAATAAGAAACAAGCTTGTCCAATTGCACAGTTCCAGAAGGCTGGTTACAAAAAATTTGATCAATTTGGTAAATCATTATCTATCGTCATCATGCTAATTATCATCTACATAGCATTAAACACAAGACCGGATATTTTTTTTTTCTTGCAGTGATTAACTTTAGAAGAGACTTCATGATTAGAGGTGTAAAAAAATAAGCTTATTAGAGTTTATACTCAGCTGCACTTTACCGCTTGTATTCAGGTGACTGCTGATATTTCTCAAACTCTTGCAACCATTCCTCATCTGACAAAGGTGGGAGAGTTCCCGTGAATTTCCAATCAGTCATTGATAGACCCGATCTAGTGAGTCTGGTCAAACCCCCAAGTACCACCATGCTAAACACCCATGCCGCAGAGCCAAAGAGCCATATTCCAACCACCTTTTGGGCATGAGAACCCCGTCACAAGCAGCTTCATCCCCTCCTTGTGTTCAGCCCCAGCAGACACCATCCTAGAAAAGCTCCTCATGAATGGCAGATGATGACCCTAAAAGCACCATAACAGTTCCCTCAGAACCCAGAACAAACAACACGCACAAAACATTCACACACAGCATTTTTTATGAAAAATGAACAACAGTATCTATTTTCCCAATATGCCACTAACATTTCACACTTAAAAACAAATTTGAATAAACTTCTCACAACAAACACTAGTAGGAAAAAAAAATATATATTAAAACGATATCTCAATAACTATAAATTTTTAAAACAATACCATTTCATATAAGTTTAAATTAGCTTTTACATATAATTTTTTTTTGTTAGAAACCTCTCTTATTTGACTTGTAGACAAATAAACTTTTTTCAGCGAAGAATCATAGACTTATTTTTATCAAGAAACTCTTACAAACTAGAAGTTAATCAAATGTGGGTCTTATTTGTGATTGTGAATGTAAAGGATTGGATCGCACCATACAAAATGTGATATATGGTCAAAGTGAATTTATTTATTTATAATGGAAGCAAAATAACTGGGAAGAGAAACAAGAAAGGAATTAAGGGATGAAATGAAACAAAGATTTTCGGAATTGATTGATGTACATGAAAGAAAAGAAAAATTGAAAATAATTCAGATGAAAAAATAAAGTGGAAAAGTAAGGTAACCAGCTACCTTAGGAATAGGATGGGATCGGAAAGCACGAAAGCAATGACTGGCAACGGAAGGGCTCAAAAAATTAAATGATTCGTCGCTGGAAGGGTGAGAGAAAGGGCTCCTCCCTCTTAGCTTCTGAATCAAACATGCTCCTTTGCTGCGCCTCAAAATTGAACCCACTGCTCCCCTCCCAAACATCTCTCTCTCTACAGTCTACGGTCCTCTACATTGCAACACTGCAACTTTGAGGGTTTAACCATGGTTTTGTGAAAATGAAAACCATTGTCGTTGTTCCCTCGACGTGTCGTTTTGCACGCCTAATCTTCCATGTTAGAATATAGTAGTAATGAAATAGCTCCGTAACTAGGCCTGCTTACCAGTCGGTTTTGGGCGGTTTCGGGCCCAAAACAGCCCATCCGAGAAAAACTGAAACTGTGTGATTCTGGCCCATTCCCGTCTGTTTTGGGTTTCGGTTTTGGCGGGTCCCGGGTTGGACGGATCACGGGCTTGTCGGATGGGTTTATTCGGGTGTTGGGCTAGATTAACTTTTTTGGGTCACAACAAAAAAACAAATAGAGAAGGAAGAGACCCATTTAAAAAAAAAAAAACAAACAAACAGCCATTCGAGAAACACAATCTGCAAAACGCAGAACGCAATCACAACCTTCTCTATAGCAGAGCCCCTCAAACAATTCCACCGCCATGACACTCTCGAAATTGTACAGAGAGGAAAAAACAGAATCACTCATAGAGAGAGAGAGAGAGAGGGGGAATGAACCGAGATATCAGATAAGTATGGGTTGTGTGCATAAAGAGAAGGAACTACCAATAGGGAAGGAAGGGTTTTATTTTTTGTTTATTTTATATTTTATGTCTCCTCTCTGTATAAAACAATAATAGGAGTATTATAGTGGCACATAAAAAGAGTAGAGACGTATGGAGAGAGAAAATCTCCTTCGGACCCCACACACAATATCCTATACATAATAAGCGAGGAGTCCGGATCTTCTCCAGTCTCTCAAAGCAATGGAGAGGCCAGTCCCGCTCATCGTAGTCGTCCACGTGGCGTTACTTAAAATCAACGGCTCAGATTCAATTTCATCTTTATTTTATTTTAAACTTAAATCAGAAACCTTGAATCGTCTCCTCCCATAATCACCCCCAAATCGAAAATTTGGGTGAGCTCGGCCCAGACGATGCGTCGTCTCCACGCCGCTCGCTGCCGCCGCGCCTTCTCGCCGCGTCGGCTGCCGCGTCACGCCCTATCATTTGTCGCCGTCCTGCGACAGACCCGATCAAGTGGTTGACGCCGAAGTCAAGGCGACCGAGGAGTCACAGTCAAAGCCCTCTGCTACGTGAAGAAATTGGTATCTGGTTGATTGGAAAATGGGGTGCAGAAATTGGGTTGGTGTCTGGTTCGTGTTCTTTTTGTTTTAATTCGTTTGGTGTCTAGTTGATGCAGAAAATGGGGTGTAGAAATTGTCTCGAGTCAGAACTCAACATGTGTTTCAGGCTTCTGCAATGGGAATTTTAGTTGCTGAACCAAATGGAGTGTTTTTAAAATACTAATATCCTTGTGGTTTTATGCACCCCATTGCTTTGTTGTGATCTTGTTGGAAATGCTGGGTGTTATTGGATTGGCTCTGTTAATCACCCTTTTGGTTTTTCTTTCTCTGGCCTCACTGATGAACACAACTCGACACCAGAAGTACAACTCGACACCAGTTTAACACTAACTCAGATCGACTTGATCTCGACAAGTCGATCTCGACAAGTACTATTCTCACTCGACTTGATCTCGACGATCTCGACAAGTCGATCTCGACAACTACTATTCTCACAGTTTAACACTAACACAGATTGCTTTAACTCTTTGTTATTTGGTGCTGCGATTTAAATTAAAACCAAGCAACTATCATCATTTTCATGGTCAACAGATCATGCTCTAGAAAAAGCAAAAACCAAACACAATATCCTATACATAATAAGCGAGTACCGCCTGGAAGTTTTTTTCCCGCGATTTTGAGCGGTTAGCCTTTCAGCGTTTCGGCCTCCTTCTTCCAATCCTCCCACGTGTTCCAAACCTTCTGCGCACAGAGACATTTCTCACTCAGAGAAGCTCTGCAACTAAACAGAAGCATGCATTGGTGATTGAATCGGTGCCTCGACAATTGGAAAGCTCTCCACCTTTACCTTCAGTTTCTCCCTACCACACCCAGAGGAAGATGGAAACAGATCTGAAAGGGAAGCGAGAAGATGAAATGGTGGGGGATGTTGCTGGTGCGCGAGGGTACAAATGATGTTGGTGGAAGAGAGTTGCCTCCATGCGGCTGTCATAGTGCCGTGCTGGAGTCACTGAACGCTTCCGCCATCGACGCCGCTCCGTTCGCCTTGCCTTCTCTCGTGCGACTGGTCTTCTCCTCTCCTCTTCGTTCGCATTTTTTCTGCCATTGCTTTCTCTATGTTAGATCTTTTTGTTTCTACAATTGCATGCTTTGCCTGTTATGTGGGTTTTGTCAACAAAAAGGAAATCGATTTCTGATTTTGTTTTTCGTTTCAGATCTTCGATTTTTTCGTTGGGACATTTTTCGCCAGTGCTGCGTAGCGGAGTGCGCAGGGGTTGGGCGAAGCAACAATGGCAACCGCGGCAGAAGCGGCCTTCTCCTATGTTGGTGTATTCATTTCTGCCATTGTTGTAAGGTGGGTGCTCTATTAAGCTCTTCTTTATGTTGTATCGTTTTCTTGCTGTTGGTCATTCCATCATTCCACTCATATTTTTTGATTTTTTTTTGTTTTGTCAAAAAGGGGATTAGGAAAGGGGTGTTCGTTTTCTGATTTTGTTTTTGGGGCTTCATTTGAATTGCTTCTATGGATGGTTCTTCTGTAGCATAGCAGACCTTTCATCAAGACCAGAATGTTCAACAATTGAGGATTTTACTGCCTGTTTCATGCTGTGTTGATTGTTTGTATTGGTAACTGAACATTTTCCAATTATTCCGGATAAGATTGTTGAGGTTATCTCGGATCTCCCAGACCCAGTGATATGTTTATTTTGTAATTGTTGAAGTTGTGTGTGCCTTTATTATGATTCCCTTTTTCTTTATTTTTAGTGAACTCAGTCATGATTGATACTGGTGTGGATGCTATTGTATTCTTGTGTCTTTTGCCTTTTTGCAGGTTGATCCAACTGTTAAGGAAGCTTTTGAAGTCGCCTATAGCAATATTTATGCATTTCATGCTGCTCAGAAGTCACCTGAGAAAAGTGTTGAGAACATGAAAGTATGTCAGTGCTTATTCTTGATTTTAAACTAGGTTGGATGGACAAACCAGGGGATTAATGGTTGATGGCTGAATTGACACTTATCTTAAGTATACTGCTATGCATTATTAAGTCAAAATTTGAAATATTCAATGGCTGGATGCTAATAATGGTTAGCCTTCTAGACAAGGTCATATTGAAATGGGAATGCAGGTTGATATTGGAATGGAAGCTTTTAATAAACAGGTACACTATGTGTTTACTATTTAATTTTTAATCTTTTTATGGTTCAATCTGTTAAATTTGTGATGGCCTTTTGTTAGTCTAAGGGGATAATGAAACTGAGGAAGTTTTGCTGTTTCAAGCTGTTTGTTCAGTATGTGAGTTGAATATCCTATGCTTGCTGATATTTTTTTTTAATTTTTTTATTAGATCCACGAGGCTGATAAACAAATTTGTATTGCTGGCGACACTAACATGTTAACAATATTTGTATTTCGATTTATATTTTTTAAAATTATTGCCTTTGCCATACTGACATTATGTGTGAATGAAGTTCAATGCTCTTTATAAGACTAATAGACCTCTAAAATTTTGTGCTTATCTTTGGATCCATTTGTGTGCTTGGGAAGTATGAATGTATAGCTTTCCATATAACTGATGTCCTTTCCATTCATTTTGGTGTAGCTATATAATGTTGACGATTGTTCCTCCCTGGTATTTGGTTTTGTTATTCTCTTTTGATTCAATCAATCTTTTAGGATTATGGGTAGTATATTTTGTTCATTTTTTTTCCATTTCTTAGTTTTTAACATTAGCAATCTATAACAATTGCAGGTGATGCGTTCTCAGAGTGAGAGAGAAGGAGATGTTGCTACTTGCTAAGGGTAAATAATAAGATAGTTAACATAAAAAGTTGGATATATTGTTTTACACACAGATACTTACACTCTTATAGGCAGGAAGTTTAATATAAAATGCCTCTTCAAAATAATCAAAACTGATATTGTAATGTCAGGTGCTCTTGATAGGTGCTACAAAGAGCTTAGATATTCCTGATCCTATACAATTAGCAGTTGTTTTGACATGATCAATGTAGTTGTGTTTGCCACCAAAAAATGGAAAGCTTGCTATTTTGAAGGTGTTTTACTCCCACAACTTTTATTTATTAGGATCCTAGCTTTCTCCTGGATTTTGTTATTATTTCAATTTCTTTATTTTTTTTTTTATTTTCATTTTGGTGCTAACTAGGTGCAGGCTATGAGAAAAAGGAGATTCTACTTCTAAACTCAAGCTCCTTGAAATTTTGGTGCTAATATTGTGTGTCGTGCAGGCCTGCAAGCTCCTTGAAATAATCATGACAAGTATATCTATAACCAACCATGGGTGACCTTGAATTGGGGCCAGAGTTTGAATGATCAATGGGGTAGCATGAGGTCTGTTTTATCTTCATAAAGAACGAGACCAAGCTGTGATTCACATGGTTGGTATAATATTTTTAATATAATTTTACATTATGCTTTATGTTACAGACCACATGATCAAAGAGATGAAGATCCTCCTCATAGGAGAAGTAAGCATGATGGCTTGATAGAGAGAAAGATTTCTCAAATGGAATCATGATTAATAAAGATATGAAAGATGTGTACATTGGTTTCCTGTTTATAGGACTAGCTAGATCCCTAACTAACTCCTAAGTGTGTAACTAACTCATTTTACACATAATGTAATTCTATATTAATAATTACTAATGATTCTTCAATCAAAAATTATGCAACGTTTCTCTTACGCAGGAACTAGACACCGATTAAATCAACAAAGTGAAAGCAAAGCGACTTCACATGATTATCTCTGATCTCTGATATCGACCTGACGGATTCACCTCCAAGCTCTTCACTTGGGAGTGAGTGAATCCTATCTTCTGACCTCGGATCTCGGATCTCTGATCTCGGATCCGGGACCTCGACAACACAAAGAAGCTTCCCCACCAAGCTCTTCAAATTGGATGAGGAGGACAACCTCGGATCTCTGATCTCGACATCTCAGATCCGGTCACCTTCGAGTGAGCGAATCATATCTTCTCGACATCAAAGAAGTCGATTACCTCTAAAACACAAGTGTAAAGAGCACGAGTGTATTTGAAACAAGCCACGTGCGAAGAGCAGGTGCACTAAAACGACCTCGTGCACGATGGATGTCAAACGACCTCGTGCACGTTGGATGTCAAACGACCTCGTGCACGTTGGATGTCGAACAAGCCATGTGTGAAGAGCAGGTGCACTAAAACGACCTCGTGCACGATGGATGTCAAAATGACCTCGTGTCAGAGAGCACGTTGGATGTCAAACGACCTCGTGCCCGTTGGATGTCGAACAAGCCATGTGTGAAGCACATGCACTAAAATGACCTCGTGTCGGAGAGCACGTTGGATGTCAAACGACCTCGTGCACGTTGGATGTCGAACAAATGTCAAACGACCTCGTGCACGTTGGATGTCGAACAAGCCATGTGTGAAAAGCACGTGCACTAAAATGATTTCGTGTCGGAGAGCACGTTGGATGTCAAACGACGTCATGCACATTGGATGTAAAACGACCTCGTGCCGAAGAGCACGTGCGTTGTCAAATGACCTCGGATCTCAACATCTCGGATCTAGGATCTCGACGACGCGACAGTAGATGAGGAGGACAACCTTGGATATCGACATCTCGGATCCAGGACCTCGACATCACACCTCAACCTCTAGACGAGGTATACATTTTCATGTTTTAATTAATGCCTGTTTTTTAAAACTCGAACGACACTTGATGCTATTTCAAGAACTTTGGTTTCTGAACCTAAGCGGCACTCGACGCCAATTTGAAAATGAGTTATAACAAACTCACAAAGGGATTTACTTTATTAGGCCTTTCACTTTTTTTAGGAGAATTATTAGGCCTTTCACTTGAATGAGACTTTTCTCTGTTATGCTTCATGCTGGTGTTGGTGTTTGATTATTTTGGCAGTTAGTGTTATATTATATCTATGTCATTGTTTTTATTTTCTGCGGGTGCCTTGCATGTGGGTTGCCTTGCATTTTTAGGTATTTCAGACTAACAATTGCTTTGGTTTTTCTGCATGTTTTTCAGTTACATATTCTTAAATAAATTTTAAATTCGATTTGCATCTTTGTTGTTTTGAAATACAGGTAACATCGCGATGAAAGGATAGTGTAAAGGCAACAGTAAAAATGAATCTGACGGGAAAGAGATCACTAATGAAGACAATCAGACAAAAGAATGGCCTTTCTAGTTTTACCTCTCGATTTGATAGTGAATATGGTGCCTTTGGTGCAGGTCATGGATGCAACAGTGTATCTGCTGGACTTGGTAGTTTATAAATCTTCCCTTTCTGTTATCTACTGTTCTAAGTATATATTTGCTAAACGGGAACATTTAAAGATTGCTCTTTGATTTTGAAGATACATTACCATGTAGAAATAAAAGAAATTGTTCTTTGATCTTTACATTTTTGCCATTTAAGTTTATAACTCAAATCCAAATCACAGTTCTTTTAAATGTGGCTCCCATATACTTAAATCCAAATCACAACGCTTTGGAGGTTTGATACACATTCTCATATAACCTTTCTTTTTAATGTGGCTCCTATATAACCCCTCTTTTTAATTTGATTTCTATATAACTATCATTTTAATATGATTCCAGGATAACTGACCCGTGCATAGCACGGGGCAAAGTACTAGTTTTAGACAAACATTGGCATTGGAAATCTGCACTTTAATTTAATAATAATAATGATAATAATAATAATAAATGTGCACTTTAATCTCTATTATATACGATTGTAAATAAGTTAAAAAGGGAAATTATACAAATGTCGACACCAGACGAAACTACAAAGACACGTCAATTAAAATATGCCAACATGGACGTCCTGAGTCAATAATCAGAGTTATTAAAAAATTAAAAATGTAAATTAAAAATAAAAATAAACAGGTAAAACATTCAAATTTGCAATCCAGAACATATACCCTCATATGGTATACCGACAGCACAATTATGCTAGCAATAATGACATTAATATCTCAATTCATATCAAAATTGATTCAGTAATTATTACATAAATATTTAAAAGTCCAATTGCTATTAATCACGTGTTGCCTACAAACATATACTGTAACCAAAAATATAATTTATTAAAAAAAATGATATTTTATATTACTAATAATAAACCGGTCAAAACATGAAAAATTGGAATCAAAATCAGATCTGGGGAAGGGGAATCTGTTTTGTTCAATTTAGGCTCAGTATCATCAAATTAAATGACAATTTGCACAAAAAAAAGAAACATATTAGGTCCAAAAGAAACTGTACTATGCAATAATTAACAAACACGTTAAAGCATAACCAATATACCATGATTTCCACAATGAAAAATTAAGTTCAGAACATAAATAGGACGGATAAAAGCATGAAATACATGATCAGTCCAAGTAAATATTAATATATCATTAAAACATATTTGAAACAAATTGGATTTAAAACATAGTGAAAATTACAGGCACCCAAGGGATTATTGACAAAATTAACCATCTACACTAAAATGGAAACAATAGAAACTGTTATGTACAACAAAAATGATAAACATATTTTAAATAAAATATATATATATATATATATCATGATTTATATCCCAAAAATTATTGGGTCAACTCATTTCCTTATCAAATCAAAACCACCATAATTCATAATTAAACGGTTCAAAAATATAATATATTAAAAAAATCGACATTTTATATTACTAATAAGAGAAAGGACAAAACATTCAATTTTGGGATCAAAATCATATCAGGAGAAGGGGAATCTGTTTTGTTCAATTTAGCCCCAATCTCATCAGATTAAATGACAATCTGCACAAAACAAGAAACATATTAGGTCAAAAAGAAACTTATTAGGTCAAAACCACCATAATTCATAATTAAACGGGTCAACACATTAGAACATCTAACAATAATGACTGAAAGACTAATGTGAGTTTGTTGAGAAACCTAATAACGTGTAATCCTTCAAATCATGATCACAGGTACAAAAAAAAAAGGAAATAAACTTGGTATTAAAAAAACAAGGAGTTGAAATTGTTCTGCACCAAAAGAGAAACATATTAGGTGAAAAAGAAACTAGCAATCAACAATAATGAGCACGTTTTAAATAATAATAATAAGATGATTTGTGTCACAGATGTAACACCTGATGAGGAGATCGCGTGCACGAGCTGCTTAGGTCGCGTACCGAGCTGAGGAGGTCGTATGCCGAGCTGAGGTCGCTGCATCGAAATGAGGAGACCGCGCGTGCACTAGCCGCCGAAATGAGGAGATCGCGCGGCATTAGTCGCCGAGGTCGCTGCATCGAGCCGAGGAGACCGAGTGCACGAGCTCGTGATAGAGCCTTGCGGCGCCGCACAAGCACCCTGGTCGACCTCGTGCCGAGATTGTAACACTCGTCTTTTTACGAACGTTATTTAGTGTTAATTAGTATTTATATGTCACTTATTTATGGTTTTCTTTTAATTAATTATTGTTGAGTGTAATTAAGGGAGAAAGGACCATAATGCCCCTTCCCTCACCAGCTAAATATCACGATCAGTCCCCTCAAACCCTCACTTTCTCTTTTCTTCTTTCTTCTTCCTTCTTCTCTAAGTTTCCTTTTTCCTCTCCAAACTTCCATTGAAAAACCTTGGGTTCCATTGAGTTTCTGCACAAACCTTCTTCATCAATCTTGCTTCTCATCATCTCCTCTACCTATATCATCATCTCGATCATCATTTGAGGTATGAAAAACAGAATTTCCTCTCCCTTCGTGCTACTGTTTAGCGCCACTTCCTCCTTCCATTTTAGCTAGTTTCTATGCTTCCAAATCATGTCATATCGATAGGTTTTCTTCTTCATGGCATTACCTACCTTTCTAACCATTTATTTGAGCTTGAAAAACAAATTGTTTCCTCTCGCTTTCTACAAGAGGTAGCGCCAAACCCTAACCACTTGGCTTGCTTTGATTTCTTGTTCTATGTTGTTGTATGTTGCTTCTGGTTGTTGTTTGTTGTTGATTTATACATTTGTAGCATCATATAACCTCTTTCATGAGCATTTGATCAAAAACCTAACCTTGAGTAAGAGGGAAAATATGTTTAATCTTGCTTGAATCATGCATGAGATATGTTATTGTGTTATAGTAATTATTTAGGTGCTAATAGCATGGCTAGTTTAATTTAATCAAGTGCAACAAAGTTAGTTTTGGATCTTTCCTATTCTTGAGTCTTAAGAAACTTGCTATTTAATTGTCTAATTAGGTGTGAAGTATGTGATTATGTGTTTAATATGATTTTAGGACTAATTAGGATTAAGTTGCATGATTAGTTTAGTGTTGGATAAGTTTTTGTGCAAAAATGGATTTTGAGGGACCAAAATGGCATGTAGGGAAATTGATCTCTTTTTATGATTTAAATTTTAACACAATTGGTTATGGTCTTATTTTAATTGTTGGACCCTGAGGAAAATATTTTTTTTAAGAAAACATAAACTTAGATTTTGATTAATTTGTGCTTAATATGCTATTTGATTTTAAGCTTGAATTAGTACTTAGGAAAAATGGCCTTGTATGGTGATATGTATGAAAGAAGTTTTTAATAAAATTTTAGAGAAAAGGAATTAATTTGTAATGCTGGAATTCTTGTTGTATTTGTTTAAGTTCTTGGGTTTTAATGCTTGCTTGGATTGTAGTTAAGATTGGGATATGAGAGCTAAGTGCTATTAGAAACCCATAGATAGTACTAAGTTGTGCTGGTATTAGGAATTGTGATTCAGAGATCGTCTGCACGGAATCGAGGTGTACGAGAGAGCGAACCCGAGGACGTGAGAGCGTGGGATCCAGATTGAGGACGGTGCGTGTCGAGGTCGATTGAGAACCGTGACGCGTGTCGAGGTCGTTGTCGAGCTCGATTGTGGACAAAGACGTGACGCCGAGCTTGGAGTTCGGTAAGGGCAACTTTTAGATATGTTTAGATTTGATTTTTAGTATTTAAATGCTTCATTTAAATACGGAGAAGTCTGAGAACTCTATGAGTTCGAAGTTAGGGTCTTCGAACCCCTTCGTTTTGTTGTCGTGAGGTCGAACATTTATCCGAGTCTTCGTGGGCGAGCGTAAGCTGTTGCGGTTGGTCTCCTGAACCCAACCCCCCACACTTGTATGTTCCTCTCTGTTAATTCCATTGAGTTGCAGAGGGATGGATTCCTTGATTTGCTTGTCGAGCATGTAATATTGTGATATGATTGAGTTATGCATTATTTGATATGAGATAAAATATATGTCATGAATTGCGTGTTGCTGTTGAATTGCGTTTCTTCATGTAGGGTGTTTTTATTGCTTAAAATGTCGAATTGCGTTTTCTTCATATTAAGCATGTTCTCTTATTTGATATGCGGGTAAGTAATCTTATGTGTCACTCTTTGAATATTGTAAGCGGAGAGCTGTTCATCGAGTGAGCGAGCTAGGTGAATCGTTATGACGTTTTTGAGCCGTGACCCGGATAACTGAGGGTGCTAGGTCCCCTTTGTTTACGGGAGATTGACTAGACGTCGCAGCGTAGGAACCGGGTACTGCATATCTAGGGAGAAGCGAAAGATCCCAAGGCTACGGCTGGTATGTCAGTTGATGGATCTGCGTCTGCTTTCCGGAATAATTGTCGAGTCGAGAGAAAATGGATCGCGAGTTGAGTCGAGTCTAGAGTGAGAGGGTCGAGTCACGTTTGGTGAATGATATACATTGTTGTTTGCTTATTTCTTTACGCCTTGATTATCTTGATTTGTCGAGAAGTTGACCCTTTTCCCGTGGTGCCTTCAATCCATGATGGTTACCCAGGCGATAGCGAGGACGTAGGGAACCCGGCAGCAGGTGATGGCGAGGAGGACCTCGTCGAGGATCCGGACGACGATCTCTATTTGTCGTGATTGATTATGTCTATTAGATGTTTTTTTGGGATGACTGTAGTATGTCTTTTGTGTACAGTGGTCGTGATCAGTTGGGCCGGGTGATGTTTTGTTATTACAGGGTAGACTGGTGGTTCCACTTTTGGAGCAGCCCCCTGCGTGGGTGTCTGCTGGAAGTACCCCCAGGGTATGATTGCTCTCTTGAGGTCGTCATACCATAGGTGTATTTCTTTGCGCATTCACTACTCTGTATTTTGCATACACTATTATTCCGACTTGTATATATATATATTATCTATGTATGTTTTATTTAGGATTTAAGTCTTGTGTATTAGTTGCACCATGTTTCGAAAAGCTGTAATTACTCTGATGTGCACTAGCTGGATTTAAAAAAAAAAAAAGGTATGTACCGTATTTTTCTGAAGGGCACAAGAGTACCGTTTTAAAACGCATCGCATACAGTTTTAGTGTAGCTCGGTAGCGGTCCGGAAACGGGTCGTTACAACAGATAAATTAGGTCAAAAAATAGATAGTAGGGATAAAAGTAAAAGTTGCTGAATCTCCCTAGACCATGAGTGAATCATGCAATAAAGATATAAAAGTTTCTGAAATTAGTACTACAATTAGTCAAATTAGTACTACTAAATTTAATGCACACGTTTTAAATAACAATCAAATCATGATTGTTGACAAAAATAAATTAGGTCAGAAAATATAGAGGAGGAACGAAAAACACCTGAGCATCAATTTCGAAACCCTAATTGTTCACTATGTCTATAAATTCATCAGTAGTCAATTGCCATACACATCAAACATTCAAAGCATTTACCCTGAATTCAGATTCACCACTACAAACATGACACCTAAATTTGATCGCATCTTAGATATTGTTGATATTGATCAGACAAATGTGCGCCTATTGGTTAGGATTTTGCGAAAATGGTTTGTTACAAATCCTAATAACAAGGATAAAGTGTTTTGCTTAGAGTTAGTCCTTATGGACAATACAGTTAGTTCTTTCATTAGTTTGTATATTATTCATTGTATTCGTGATAGAAACAAACATTAATCTTAACTTGTGTGTCCATGCAGGGTGATCGTATTGGTGTTTTCATTCGTAAGCCTCTTATATACATTTTGATAAACAATTGCAAAAAGGGCAGGTGCATCTTATTTCTAAGTTCAAATTGATTTTAAGTACAGGCGACTACAGGACAACTAAAAACTCATACAAATTGAGTTTTGAAAAGGGTACTGAAGTCGTCAAACAACCAATGAAGTGTGTACCACAAGCTATTTTTAAGTTCACATCTCCTCAAGAGATTTTTTCCTCAGAATTTGATTGCAATTATTTAGTTGGTAAGTGATACTATCCCATGCATTTTTCCTTTGGAAAATTTCGAGTACCAGTCTTATGATGCTATACTACCACAAAATGAGTGTGACAAATTAAATTAAATATTTCAAAAGCAGATATAATGGGAGTCCTCACAGGGGTTGGTAATGAAAAGGAATATGTAAAGAACCAAAAGAAGTCCAAGCTTATAGACATTGAGCTTGAAAATTGTTCCGGACTGGGCCGAGGTGATCCAACGTTCTCAAGGCCCATTTTCGCTCGCCTCTCCGCCTTCCCTCAACGCGGCCGACCCAACGGTTCTCAGCATTAAAGGAATTTAATGCCGACTTCCGGGTTTCCCGGAACGGTTACTCATCTCCAGAACCGGCCCTCAACTCATATTTAAAGAAGACCGCGTCGAACGGTCGAGGTAATGATTTTTCTACCACCTCTTCACTCACCTCGACACACACTGACTTGAGCGTCGGAGTGTTTGCAGGTACACCACCCAACACGCCGTCGTCATCCGTCGCGAGCACAACCGCACTGCTTCCCTCCGGTCATCCTCTGAAGTTCTGTTCAGAACATTGGCGCCGTCTGTGGGAAATCGTTTCTGATTTCATCTTCTTTGTCGAAGTCTCCCTTCTTCACTCGACGATGGTGGATCGCCGCCAGTCACGACTCAGCGCTCCACTCATGCGAACGCAGATCTTGAACCACCTCACCATGAACCTGTTAATTTCATCGGTGAATATGAGAGACAGAGGAATAACCTTCCGCCTCCGCATCAGCATGACGCCGTTCCGATCGTTGCTGCTCAAACCGATGCCGGAACAGAGACCGCCGCCATCCTCATTCGCGAGTTCCGCGAATTCATTCGAAGCCATGCCGAAGAGATGCATGCTCAGAATCAACGCCTCGATCGAATGGAGAATCAGCAGAAGGAACTCTCCGCTCGCGTTGCCACACAGATCGAAAACAGAAAAGATCGAGTCTCTCGTTCTCCTCGGAGATCGAAGGAGTCTGAAAATCTCAGATCTGTTCATCGCCACCACCGCGGGCACGACTCCACGCCGCTCTGCGCATAGAGCACTCCGCCGCTCATTCTCGTTTCATCAACTCCTTCTGAGTAATGACACGAGTGACTCGAGCGGCCTTTGGTCCTTTACATCCGAGATCATGAAATTCCCGATTCAAGCATCTTGAAACCACCCGCTTTGGACTCATACGACGGCACCACCGACCCGACGAGCATGTTGGTTGCTTTGATACCGCCATGGGCTATCGAGGCGCCCAAGGGCGTGGAAGTGCGTAATCTTTCCCTCACTCTGAAGAAAGCGGCGTTGTCTTGGTTCCAGGACTCTTTAAGAAAAATTCCATTGGTTCGTGGATCGAGCTCGTCGACCAGTTCTCGCGCATTTCACTGCGTCTAAAGTCCAACCTAAGTCGACAGCAGACCGCCGCAATTCAAAGAAGAAAGATGAGTCTATCAGAGACTACGTCGAGCGCTTCAACAAAGAAGCCATTTTGGTGAAGAAATGCTCTGACGAGATGAAGCTGTACTTGCTAGAGCGAGGCCTGATCGAAGGAAATCTATTCAGCGTCGAAGTTGGTGTCGACAAACCGAAGACCCTGAACGAGTTCCTGAAGCGAGCTCAGAAATTTATAAATTACGAAGAGAAGTTGATGGCGTCAAAAGCCAAAGACAAATCCCCAGAGTAACATTGACAACTGTCGATTATCTGAGAAGAACTCAACCTCCTTCACGAATCGCAGGAGCTTGCAAAGACTCAATGAGGTCGCAGTGAAACAGAAAAACGCAGCAAAGATGAAGAAATATTATAGTTGAAACAAATGTATCCTAAACACATAAATGTGAAGCAGTGAAGTATGATTGAAGAAATACGCAATCAGCATTTATTTACTATCAAAACCTTGCACCTCTGATGGAACCTCGTGCCGAGACCGCGTGCACGAGCTCGTGATAAATCCTTGTGCGCTGGCACAAGCACTGCGGATCGACCGCGTCGAGACCGCGCACGCAGCTCGTGATAAAGCCTTGTGTGGCACAAGCACCTGATGAAGAGATCGACCTCGCGTCGAGACCGCGTGCACGAGCTCGTGATAAAGCCTTGTGCGCTGCACAAGCACCGATGATGAAGAGATCGAGCCTCGCGTCGAGACCGCGCGTGCACGAGCTCGTGATAAAGCCTCGTGAGTCGCACAAGCACCTGATGAAGAGATCGACCGCGTCGAGACCGGCGTGCACGAGCTCGTGATAAAGCCTTGGCGCTGGGCACAAGCACCGATGAATGAAGAGATCGACCTCGTCGCGAGACCGCGTGCACGAGCTCGTGATAAAGCCTTGCGCGTTGGCACAAGCACCGATGAAGAGATCGACCTGCGTCGAGACCGCGTGCACGAGCTCGTGATAAAGCCTCGCGGCGCTGCACAAGCACCGATGATGAAGAGATCAAGCCTCGTGTCGAGACCGCGTGCACGAGCTCGTGATAAAGCCTTGCGCGCTGCACAAACACCTCCGCAATGTGGATACGCGATCCCAAAGACTCGGGCGACCTACCAGGCCCACCTCTTCAATTTCAATATTGCACGGCTTTAAACTCGCCACGTCGTTGACCTTGATTATTTGATGACCTCAACCTTGCCGCTTGGACAGCCGGATCAACTACTCACAGGGAAGTATAAAACTTCGACTACGAGCACTTTACTCAAAGATAAAAATTAATGCAAACTTTATTACATCAAGTTGTTGCAAATTGTCTATACTTTGACAGAACGGCGTGATAAAGCCTTGTCGCGCTGGCACAAGCACTGATGAAGAGATCGACCTGCGTCGAGACCGCGCACGAGCTCGTGATAAAGCCTCGGCGCTGGGCACAAGCACCGATGAATGAAGAGATCGACCGCGTCGAGACCGCGCGCACGAGCTCGTGATAAAGCCTCAGGCGCTGGCACAAGCACCGCGGATCGATCTCGCGTCGAGATCGCGTGCACGAGCTCGTGATAAAGCCTTGTGCGCTGGCACAAGCACTGATGAAGAGATCGACCGCGTCGAGACCGCGTGCACGAGCTCGTGATAAAGCCTTGTCGACCTCGTCGAGACCGCGTGCACGAGCTCGCGGACAAAGCCTTGCGGCGCTGGGCACAAGCACCTGATGAAGAGATCGATCTCGTGCCGAGACCGCGTGCACGAGCTCGTGATAAAGCCTTGTGCGTTGGCACAAGCACCTGATGAAGAGATCGACCTCGTGCCGAGACCGCGTGCACGAGCTCGTGACAAAGCCTTGTGCGTTGGCACAAGCACCTGATGAAGAGATCGACCTCGTGCCGAGACCGCGTGCACGAGCTCGTGACAAAGCCTTGTCGACCTCGTGCCGAGACTGCGTGCACTAACTCGTGATAAAGCCTCGTACCTTGCACAAGCACGTCAAGCCTCGTGTCGAGAACTGCCTCAGCAGAGGTGGAACACGAAGGTCCGTAACGAACTGATAAACAAAGCACGACCCGACGACGCTTGCCGTTCCTTACGAACAAAGACGTCGGGCGTCGACATCAATGAACTTCAACAACAAGTCACCACCTCGACATTCGAGCTAGCGACTTGGGGGGCAACTGTTCCGGACTGGGCCGAGGTGATCCAACGTTCTCAAGGCCCATTTCCGCTCGCCTCTCCGCCTTCCCTCAACGCGGCCGACCCAACGGTTCTCAGCATTAAAGGAATTTAATGCCGACTTCCGGGTTTCCCGGAACGGTTACTCATCGGTAACCGTCCTCAACTCATATTTAAAGAAGACCGCGTCGAACGGTCGAGGTAATGATTTTTCTACCACCTCTTCACTCACCTCGACACACACTGACTTGAGCGTCGGAGTGTTTGCAGGTACACCACCCAACACGCCGTCGTCATCCGTCGCGAGCACAACCGCACTGCTTCCCTCCGGTCATCCTCTGAAGTTCTGTTCAGAACAAAAATGAAGGGTAACTACGAAATAAACATCATTGCTACAAGTTTGTTTATTTTTATTTATTTGTCTAACTAATTTTTTTTTTGTGGTTTTAACGTTTCAAAAGGTATCGATTCAAAGTCACGTTGTTTGCTGGATATGTTGATGAGTTGAAGAAACTGATATCAAGTGGCAAACCATCTAATATGGTGGTTGTTTTGTTGTTTGCTAAAGTGAAGTCATGGAATCGTAATAAACAAAATCTTGTTATGGACAATTTCTACTAAAAATGTTAACTTTGTTATGTGTTTTGTTTATCTGACATATTTTGTTTGTTTTTAGATATTAAAAGTGTTAACACCACTTTTGGGTCTAAAATAATGTTTAACCCAGAAATTCCTGAAGTTTTGGATTTTAAACAAAGTCAATATGCTTAAATTATCGAAAATGTCAGCAAGTATATGATTTAACATAATGTACAAAATCTAATATAATAATAATAATAATATAAAATTATTATTTATATTTACTTAAATAGGCTGGTCTATTGGCCTAAAAAGCTTTTTGGGTGGCCCGAAGTATGACCTTTTTAGCTAAATAGGTTTTGAAAAAAGGCTTAGCTTTGTCTATTTAAAAAAAAAAATCTGGCCTGGCCTGGGCCTGACATAGGCTAGATGTATTCCCACCCCTACCTCCAGTTCATATTATAAGAGACAAAATGATCCAATGTTCTAATAAAAAATATAAGAAACAAACATTAATTTTTACGTATATTAAATACTAATTTCTAATTATGCCCCTATTTAAGGTTTTTTTTTTTTTAAGTGTCATGTTATCAGATGGAATATTCTTTTATTTTGAATTGCGAAGGTAGAAGTGGAGGAGTTACTATTCTTTGAAGGAAAATGATTTTTGTACATTATTTTTGCGACACTCAAATACGACACCGTATGTGTATGGTCCGTACGGTACAGACATGTACGGACATACGGTCCGTACACGTACGGACTACGATATCGCGTAGGGTGTCACTGGACATGATGTCCATTTAGCGCGACCATTCTTTGAAAGATGTCACATTCCCGACTTCGAAACCCTGAATTTCTCTGTGTGATTATGTACTCGGATGTCATTGTGATTTTGCTTGATTTATATGCTTGATTAGGACCTTAAATTAGGGTTAAAACTAGGCTAGAAGTGAAGAGGGACCTAAACCAAAATTTTGGTTTTGGCCAGGATGCTTGAGCATGGGCACCAAGGGTGCTCCAGCACTCTAGCGTGGGTTGAGGGAGCGCTTCAGCGCTCTGGTGATGAGTCACCTATTTGACATGTCAGCTTGCTTGTGTGTTGGACGACGCCAGGGAAATTTTGACACGTGGCACTGGTGAGCAACACGCTAGAGGAGCGTGGGTGTGGTAGTAGTGGAAGTGCAGCAGGTGAAGGAAACAAAATTGCTTTTTCAGACTGTTGCTGCAAGATGGTTCAAAGTGCACCACTACTTGAACAGAGTGCAATAACAGGAGCCTTTCTTCTTGTAGGCAGTGAAATGTGCAAAATAGAAGCAATTTGACTAGAAGAAATAACTTATATCAATGGCTCAGTTCTTAGAAGCATTTTATAAATAACTTATATCAATAACTGATATTTGTGTTCCTGTTGTCTTCTGCTGCACGGGCTTGTCTTTTATAAACTATGGTGAATTATTCAAAAGAAAGATGGAAGCAACTTCAACATCAATGTGCCATCACTCACTCAATAGAAACTTGAATAAAATTTGTAGGATCAGCAACTTAATGAGTGTGTGTCTGCAAACTTAACATCTGCAGTAGTTACATCGACTATGTTCGTCTCTTAACTAAATGAAAGAATATTCTAGATTTGGAACTTCATTAAATCAATACTTATTTCCAAGTCTCTCATGAGCAAATTTTAAGGTAAATTCTGTTTCTATAAATCTTTGCGAGGCTAATTTTACCCTGGCACTACTCTTGATGTTCCTAAAGCCTTTCAGAGAGTATGAAAGATGGCACTCAGTGAATGTAATGAAGTGGTTCATGGATTCTACTCATGTATATTCCACTAAGTTGATAGAAAGCTTTGTAATATTCATTCATTCATTTGTTTCCGGTTATACAATACTGGAATTAGGAACTACAAAACATTTCATGCTACATGTCTGCGTAGACTCATCAAATTGCCACGACCTACCTAAAGTCGTTGATTTATAAATCAATAGAAATGTTCCATTGGTATAACTCTTTCTCTGGTGCTCTCAGATCAATAGTCACCAATCCAGATTCTTCCTCATAACTAAATTCCACCTCTTGCGAATCAACTGTTATAAACTTAGGTCTAACCGATGAATAAGCACCAAAGTGGCCACATCCGCGGACTTTCATAGTAACATTTGTACTTCCATTAGATCCAGAACTGAACTCTTTGACAGCCCCTCCTGAATTGAACATCTTCATCAAACCAATAGGAGCAAATTTGACACCATCTGTTAATTCCTTCACAGGGACTATTGTAAAAACTTCATATTCTCGGGATTTCAAGGTAATCGGGATCGATGCATCATTTGGAAGGTAAACTACCTCTCCTGCAAATTGACATCATAAAGAGAAAAAAGACCATTATACAAAAGAAAAAAGAAAAAAGAAATGAGTCATCCAATCTTTTAGAAGTGTGAAGCCTTAAAACATACCACTAAGATGAGAAAATATAATGGCATCTCCTGTCCATTTATCATCTGCAACCCTGGATAAATAATCAATATCTTTGGCTCTAATGACACCAGTAACTGTGCCAGGACTTTCATCATGGATAAGGTTCTTCTTTCCAACTTTGCACCACCCAGCTCCTTGGCAATTGAATACCCCAACTACTCCAGAAAAGTCATTCATGTTCCATATCTTCAGAAGACTGAAAAAGCAGCAAGCATACAAGAGTTAACAAAAACACATAAAGATAATGAAGAAGCATGCATATTGCATACTCTATTCTTCAGTGTAGAGAGTAAAGAACAAGCTAGCTACTATATCAATTGGTCAAGCATATTTAGGTAGCTAAATAATTCTGGATTCTTTACCTCTTTCCATCTCTGGCAGGATCAGCAAATAAGCAATCCTTGGTTGGTCTTCCTGGAAGTTTAGCCCTCAATATAGAACCATCAGGAAGTACAAGCTTCTTCAAAAGATTAAAGTCATGGTGTCCAGGCTTGTCACTGCACAATATAACAACCAACATTCACAGCTAAGCCATCATTCATCTAATCTAAAGCAGTTATGTCAAAGTATCAAAACAAGAAATGTCATCATCACCTGACATAAATAGGACATCCTCCAACCGCTCTTGCAGCAGCATGATATTCAGCCATTGGATGTAGGCTCTAACATTCATAAAAAAAAAATTCAAAGTTAATTAGCTCCTGAAGTAGCAAGTAAATATATCTTTTTTCAAGGAAAAACAAGTTAAGGAAGGATCCCATATTTGACAACTTACATGAAACATATCCCAATCTGGCTGCATAAATTCACCAAGGAAAATAGTATTGTAAGCAACTGATGCAATGTGAATTGTGTGGGATGCAGGGTCTCTAGGCCAGAAATCATCTGATGCTCTAATAACAGCTGATCGCTTTGCACTGCACCAAGTGAATTCATTTAAAAAAAGTCATTCTTAACATATAAATCTAGAGGAAGGTTCATAAAAGCATTCACTAGAGTTTTATAAGCAATCCTTACCTGTACAATCCATCCGTATTGTGACTCATGCAACAAATGATTCCATTATCAGGGAAGTTCCTGGAGATTGATGCCTCCAAGGCCTGGTGGTATTTCCTTGCAAGTTTCACCCTCCCACCATGTCCTGCCCCAAGAGTTTCAAGGATATTCTGGACATCAACTTTGACACCATCAATACCAGCAGATGCCAGATATGAGTGGAGTTCATCATAAAAGTGAAAAACTTTCTCAGGATTCACAAGGCCAAGCCCATTAATGCTAATGGTATCTAAAGCTTCATCTGGTTGATTGGACTTTACTCCAGGAGATGAGACAGGGAATGTCATCATTGACTCGTAGTGCTCCATGCCACTAACACCAGGTTTAACACCACCCCAGTATCCTGTTATTGCATGCCACACATACACAAGCCTGTAAACTCAAAAGGGAGAAAAATATTCCAAAGATCATGAGTATGTTTGAACCGTATATCTTGAAAACTTTGAAGAAACAAGAGAACTAAAAAGGAAAAATGACTACATACTTAATATCATGTGCTTGTTTGATTTCATTGGTAATATGACCAAGTCCCATGGCAGGGTCCTCTAACCGGTGTCCTTCCTTGCCATCTTTCTGGAATTTGTGATTCTCTTTGATATGAGTTAAGCGATTTGCAAAGCTGTTAAAGAAGAAAGCAAGAAAATGATTTATACTTATTCAGGATTGTAAAATGTATGGAACTACAATATCTGATAATGAAACTTAGAAGAAGAAAAAAAAAAGTACTCACTTGGCTGCACAATCGGATTTCCATTCAATACCATTGGGGTCCATACCAACAGATTGCCATCCATCATCAATTATGACAAACTTAGCAGGAATTCCACCTTCCTCAAAACTGCAAATAAAAATCACAAATTAATGTCTCTGTGATGCAAAAACCTTGCGACTTTGACCACTTTCAATGGAAAGAAATAGCACCTTTGTAATCCTTGCTTCACATTCTCTGAAGTGACACTGGTATAGAAAGCATCCCATGTACACCACCCAAACCAGTTCAACATATCTGGCATCTGAATAATACAAGTGGTAAAAGAAAAAGGAAAAAAATTAGAGGTAATGAACTATAAGATGAAATCAGTTCATAAAATTTCCACTTTAGGGACTGATATTAACCTTCTTTCTCTCCCGATGAGAAAATGTCTTCAAGTGTTTCTCAACAGTCCTAAACAAAAAAACAAAAAACAAAAAAAAAAATCAGTGACTCTTGTTAATTGTTATTCACACATTTATAAGAAACACTGCACATCCAATAGGGTGGTTAAGCACCTAAGCTCAAACAAAAAAATGCATATCACTAGGCTAATGGAACTTGTTCTAGTTCTAATTCAGATTGCTTCAGAAAATTAGAACTTGAAGACATTCAATTTACTCATTAGTTATTAAAAAATTAGTTTTCATAGTATTTTAATTACTTATCTAACTTTAGATGAATGATATAAAATGAAACTGAAAATTATGCATGTTGAACTCACTTTACAGCATTTGTTATGACTTCATAAGGATCTGATCCAACCCCAATAAACACTAGATGAGTCCCATCAAATTCCTCCACATCAGGACAACCTGCAATCAGAGACATAGCCAAAAAATCACCGTGCATACATTATATATATATATGAATAAATTTATGATTTTTTTTTTTTAAATTTTTGTTCTGAACTGAAGAGCACATACTACATACCACTTTCCACACAGATCTCAATTTCGTTTTGATCATTCCCCTGAAGAACTGCCCTGAAATCTCCTTCCAAAAGAGGTAACAAAACCGCATAGGTAGAACCAGCTTGGTCTTCTCCTCCTCCATCAATATCAGAACCATGGTGTGCTTCAATAAGCAAGAACTGCGTCTCAATAGGGACTTCTTGTCCACAAGTTCCCATTCTCTGTGTCATCCACCACATTTTGAAGCGGAATAGGCACATAAATCTCAACCCCCTAAAACAATTAAACAACATAAAAAAAATAAAAATAAAAAAAACCCAAAAGTAACACAGTTTGAAGTCATGTTAGTTCACAACAATTTTGCATTTTTAAAAAACCAAAAATTAAAAAAAACAAAAATATAAAGAGAAAAATGAGCATACTCAAGTTTGCCAATGGGAAAGACGCTGCGGCTACCCTTTTGATCTGATGCAACACCAAGGAATGCTCCATTGAGCAAAGCACCACCAGAAGCAGGGGTAACAAGAACATTATCATGGACCTGACTCAAAACCTTCTTCCCCAACACCATCAAGTTGCCATCAGCAACAGATATTCCTGCCCCCACAGTCATCTTTTATTTTTCTTCTTCTTCTTCTTCTTCTTCTTAACACTGCTCTTGGTTCCCAATCCAAAGGAGAGAATCAGAGGAGGACGTGAGGTGTGATGAAGCAGGGGAAGGGTATTTATAGCAAACAAACTAGACTTGTACTACAATGTAGTTGTAATCAACATAAATGTTTGTGGTTACGGATTTAAAATATCTAATCTCATTCTTTATCTGGTAGGAGTAACTTGTGGTATTAATTTTCTTTTTTATTAATAAAAATGTGACTTTTGATATTATACATCGAATGATTGCTTAAATAATTAATGATTAACCCATTGCCATACTCAACTCAAGGTATAGAAAAAGCGTGTGATGATTTTAGGGGGAAAAAATAGTAATAATAATAAGAAAGAGAGGATGGAGGGAGAGGAGATGGAGGGTTACTTCAAATAATCATCCTAGTCAAGTAGACATATGCTATATTATTATCTTACTATATTTTAGATGGCGCCAACCTGACACATACAGTTTGTACGTTGGATGTGGTCTTGTCTATTTTCACTTTCGGAAGCTAAAGCGTATTTATATGGTTAAATGGTCGGCCAACGAGAAAGGAATGCATCATGTGTTTGGATCCATCCATCATGAGATGACAAAAATTTATGAACTAGTTGCAAATTGCAATCATTGATCCTGTGTGACTTTTTTATGAGTATTGTAACATTAGGAAAGATTTATAATCAAATTTGCGTTAGACATTTCTTAAAATGTAATATATTAGTTGTCTCATACCCGTTTGTTTATCAAGAAAATAATATGATATTTTTAGGGATAAAACTTAGAAACAGTTCTATACTAAGATCCTGAATACACGCTGACAAGATTGGGCTTACGATTGACAAAAGTGAAATTTCAAATAGTCAACCGCAAAGCGGAGTGTTAATACCAAGACGCATCAAGAACGATTGCTTTCTGCTCTCGTCAGATTTATTTATCTTTATTAAGACAATTTTAAGTAGTAATAAAAAGCTCTCAATTAAAATTAAATCACACACGCGACAAAATATTTTGACATGCATATCTCGTGGCTTGATGTCGAGCCGAGGAACTCCTGATGTCGAGAGTGAGTAAGCTCTGATGTCGAAGCCTGAGCGGTCGACAAGTCGAATCGAGGAGGAAGTCTCATGTCGAGCCTGAGGAAGTGACGTCCGAATCGAGGAGGAAGTCTCGCATGTCGAGCTAATGAGGTCGTGGTACCGAAAGAGCGAGTACCGAGCCGATGAGGAGGTCGTATGCCGAGCCGTGGTTTCGAGGTCGTGGTGCCGAGGTCTTTGCCGAGCCGCTCAGAGGTCATATGCCGAGCCGTCAGGTCGAGGTCGTCTGGTCGAGCCGTGGTGGCGAGGTCGCTCGCCGAGCCGCCTTCGTGAGGTCGATGTCGAGCCGCTCTGGTTTTCACCTCTTTCATGTTCAACGAACTGACAAATTCCAAATCTGACAACAAGAACGGCAAATCCTCAACCCGACAAATCTTCTAAAGTGACGCCCTCCATTGCCTATATAACACTGCGTGAGCTTTGTTTTAAAATAACAACGCAGCTTTAATTTTTGTGCCAAAAACTCACAAATATTTTTCATCAATTACACTTATTTGAGCACAATTTTCCGAGAGTCTTTTTATTCGCAAAATTTGAGTTGTATTATTTGAGCTTCAATTTGTTATATCCGCACTATCAGTGTATCTTTTTCGGCCTCATTTTATTTAGAAAATCATTTATTTTTGGGTAGGAATCCCAAGGTGTTCATAGAGAGGTGATATCTCTGAACGTATGTTCGCTGTAAAGGCTTTCTGAATGAACCCGATTTAAAAGCTAGTGTCTTAGTGAAAATCCCATAGTGGTTTGCTTGGGATGCGTGACGAGGGGCCAGGGTGTTAGTGGCCAAACCTGGATAATTTGTTGTGTGCTTTTACTCCTTATCTCTACTTTTCACCAATTAAATTTCAGACTTTATTTTATTGTTATTTATATCTTACTATTTACTTTATTTTTAACTGCCAAATTTATTCTTCAAGTAGATTTATCTATTTCACATTAATATTTCCGCAACTCATAATTAGCACTTATTTCTCCAAAAGTTTTTGAAAGCAATAGCTCACACACCATCTCAGTGTTTGGAGTCACTTGTCAACAAGTGGTATCAGAGCTAGACTCTTGTATAAAGGACTTAACCGTCTCAAGAGAATGACTTCAAACAATAACGAGGGAACCTCCATGAACAGACCCCCATTTTTCAATGGTGAGGGGTATGGTTATTGTAACGACCCGTTTCCGGACCGCTACCGAGCTCAATATACCGAGCTCGAGTTACCGAGCTCAACACACCAAGCTCAACATAAACCTATATGAGATGTGTTTTAAAAACAAAACTCTTGTGCCTTTTAAAAATACGATATATTTTTTTTTATAAAACCAACTCTGCACATCGTAGTAATTACAGCCTAAACATGGTGCAACTAAGACACAAGACTTAAATTCTAATAAAACATACATGCATAACATACACATATATATATCACTAAATAATAATGTATACAAAATACAGAGTAGCAAATGTGCAAAGAAAATACACCCAAGGTAATGCATAACTTCAAAAGAGTAATCATACCTGGGGTACTTCCCAGACTCCCACGCAGGGTCGCCCAAAGTAAGACCACCAACTTCACCCCGTAGCAACAACACAACATCGCCTAAACCGTCACGACTCGAACACAAAAGAAAACAAGTACGACGTAAAAACAAACATCCAACAAATCAACAATCACGACAGATGAGGTCGTCACCGTCCTCGCCGAGATCCTCCTGCATCATCTATCGCCGAAGTCTCGCGCCGACATCGCTTCGGGTAACTGGCCATGGATTGAAGGCACCACTTTGAAAGCGGTCAACTTCAACAAGTTAAGATAAGCTCGACATAAAAATATAAGCAAACAAAGAAAGTATAACATTCACCGACGTGACTCACCATCTCACTCTAACTCGACACAACTCACAAATCCATTTTCTCGACTCGACAAATTTTCCTAATGCACACGCCAGCATCAGATGTCTGAAAGTCCAAATTGGCCTTGGGATCCTCGCCTCCCTAGATAAATAACTCAGTCCCGTGAGCGTGGCGACGCCTTTCAGCCAATCTCCCCTAAACAAAAAGGGACCTAGCACTTCTCGCTTATCCGGTCACGGCCAAAAACGCTATACGACTCACCTAGCTCGCCACTGATGAACAATGGCCAGATAATGATATTCAAAGAGTTAAACACAATATTCAACCGCATGTCAAATAAAAGAGCAAGCTCGACATGAAGAAACGCAATTCAACATGCAATACACACTTCACGACATATATTCAATCACATATTAAATACATGCAAAACTCAATCATATCACAACATTTCATCTCGACACAAATCAGTAAATCCCTACACAATAACATAACCACATAGAATATGAAATGCCCTTACGCTATCATACTACGAGAACATTAATGTGAAGCGCCCTTACATACTATAACAAGTATAAATGTGAAGCGCCCTTATCGAACTCCAAGTTAATGCCGCCGACAACGACTCGACACCTGCCTTCTAAGAGTTCGACAACGACTTCTCTTACTCGATCTCGACACGATCGTCTTCAACGAACTCGACAACGACTTCGACACGCACGACTTTTGACACGCATACCCTCGCTCGATTACGCTTGCCTGCGTCCTTGGATTCGCTTTCCCGTACACCTTGATTCGGAAATCACTCGATCTCGGAAATCAGACTTCCTAAAACAAACATAACTCAGATCGATCTATGGTTTCCAATACATCTAGCTCTCTCATCCCCAAACTCAACCACAACCCAGAAAAATATAAAACTCAAGAACTGAAATATATTTTTCCTCTAACACAAAGTTAGGGATTTCGATCAAAATTTCATGAAAAGTTATCTGATGCTTCAACAGATAGATCGACAACAACAATAACCAGAAGCAACGAATGAGAAACAAGAAATCGAACGAACCAAAAATGGGGTTTTCGGCACGCGATGCAGAAAAAAATCGAGAGAAAGAAATTTGTTTTACAAGCCCAATTAATCGGTTAAAAGATAGGTAATATCGTGAAGAAGAAAACCCATCAATTTGACATGATTTGGAAGCATAAACGGTTAAAATGGAAGAAGAATTAGCGCTAAACAGAGTACGATGAAAGAAAATCGTTTCTTCATACCTCAAGCGGTGATGGTCGATCGACGAGATATGGGTCGAGAAGTTGATGATGAACAAAATTTGATGAAGAAAGCTTGTGCAGGATCTGAACTCACGGTTTGCTCGTTGAAGATTTTTAAAGAAAACAACGAAACACAGAGCGAAGGAAGGAAGAAGAAAGAAGAAAAGAGAAATGATGAGTGTGAGGAAACGGCGTGGTATACAAATGGGCGAGATAGGGTAAAACGTAACTCCAGCTATAAGATGCCAATCCCATCAATCATCTACCCGTTAACTCGCTCCTCTCATAATTACCTCTACTCGGTCCAACGCATAAGCCGACAATGTAATAATTACAAACAATATAATAATAACGAGTAACGCTCAAATAATACGAGGTATCATCTCGACACGATGTCGACAAGAGTGCTCGTGCAAACGCATAAGGTTCTAACACGAGTTCGTGAACACGGCCTCTCACCGACTTGCGCCCTCATCAGCTCAGACGCGACTTCATCAACTCGACACCGACCTCCTCACCAATTTCAGCCTAGTGCACGTGGTTTCATCACCGACAAAAGATCTCAGAAGCGATCTTGGCACGGGATCTCGACACAAGGTCTTGGTCGAGGTCTCGATCCGACGTCCTAATACGAGGTCGATCTCGTCCTCAGGTGTTACAGTGTTGATCTTGATATTTGGGATGCTGTGGAAAATGGTCCATTTGTCCCCACTCAATCAATTAATGATGCAGTGGTAGACAAACCAAGATCACTTTGGACCGAAGATGATAAGAAAAAGGTCCAATACAATTTGAAGGCTAAGAACATCATCACTCGCTTTAAGCCACGATGAGTTCTATAGGGTCTCAAATTGCAAGACGCTAAAGAAATGTGGGACACCCTTCTATTGACCCATGAAGGTACTAATGAGGCCAACTTATGTCTCATGGCAAAACACGAGGAGGATGAGGTAAATGCTCTTGAACTCAATCTCCTTTAACTTATGATGAGTCGCTTATTGCTTGTGAAGAATTAAATAATGAAACGATTAAACTTGAAAATTGTTCTTTCTTCTAAGAAAACCATCTCTTCTCTTGAATCAAAAATTGAAATTTTAAACAAAGAGATAGTGATTCTTAAAGAAAACAAGTTCTGTGATTGAAACTTCTCCTCCTATATCTTGTGAAAATAAAAAGATGAAGTTTTAAAATGCAATGAGTGTAGTGTTTTGAAAAATAAGGTTGAGGATTTAAATAACACTCTTGCAAAATTTACAATGGGAAGAGAAAATCGAAACATTATTTTAGGAAACCAAAAGGTACTTTTAGAAAAGCTGGTTTAGGTTATCATCCAAAAATTCATGAAAAATCTTTTAAACTCTTCAATCACAACAAACCCTCAAGTAGTCCTTTCATTAAATGCTTTCACTGTGGTAGAAATGGTCACACTGCCTCTATTTGCAATATTAGAAAGAATAAAAATGTAGTTGGCAAAAAGATGTGGATTCCAAAGGGCACCTTGCCCAAGACTAACTCATATGGACCCAAGATGGTTTGGGTACCAAAGGTTAAAATATGATTTGTTGTTGTAGGTGTGCTTGAAAGCCAAGGACTTAAATTGGTATCTTGATAGCTACTGCTCAAAGCACATGACAGAGACAAAAGCAAGTTCTCCTCATTGGTACCTAAGAATAGTGGTTATGTCCGGTATGGTGACAACAACAAAGGTAAAATTCTTGGGATTGGTTCTATTGGTAAGAGTCCTAATCCCACTATTGAAAATGTTTTGTATGTGGATGGTTTGAAGCATAATTTGCTAAGCATTAGTCAACTTTGTGATAAAGGTAACAAAGTGGTTTTCGATTCTTCAAAATGCATGGTCATGGATTCTATAAATGAAAATGTTATTGTAATTGGACCTAGAATTGGAAATATCTATATGCTTGATTTAGATAAAATACCTTCAAATGATGCATGTTGTCTTATTAGTAAAGAGGATGAATCTTGGCTATGGCATAGGAGAATGGCTCATATTCACATGGATCATCTTAATAAGTTAGTTCGAAAGGACTTAGTAATTGGCTTACCAAAGCTTCGTTTTGAAAAAGATAAACTTTGTGATGCATGTCAAAAAGGAAAACAAGTAAAGGCATCTTTCAAATCTAAAAATATTGTTTCTACAAACCGGCCTTTTTACAACTTTTACATATGGATTTATTTGGCCCTTCTAGAACTAAAAGCTTTGGTGGCAATTACTATGCTCTTGTTATTGTGGACGACTATTCTCGCTATACATGGACTTTATTTATTTCTCACAAAAATGATGCTTTTAATGCTTTTCAAAACTTGCAAAGGTTATACAAAATGAGAAGGGACTTAACATTGCTTCCATTCAAGTGATCATGGTGGGAATTTGAGAATGAAGCATTTGAAGCATTTTGCACAGAAAATGGCATCGATCACAACTTTTCTCGCTCCAAGGACACCGCAACAAAATGGAGTGGTTGAAAGGAAAAATCGGTCTCTTGAAGAGCTAGCGAGGACGATGCTCAATGAGACTAACCTTCCTAAGTACTTTTGGGCAGACGCCGTGAGCACCGCTATGTGATGAATCGAGTTCTTATAAGGCCGATCCTTAAGTAAACACCGTATGAACTCTACAAAGGAAGGAAGCCCAACATTTCCCACCTTCACGCTGGATGCAAGTGTTTTGTCCTAAACAATGGTAAGAGAATAACCTTGGTAAATTTGATGCTAAAGTCGATGAAGGTTTATTTCTTGGATATTCCACTTCTAGTAAAGCTTTCGAATTTTTAATAAAAGAACTTGACTGTTGAAGAACTGTGCATGTTTCTTTTGATGAATCTAACCCCAAATCTTCAAGAGAAGAAAGTGTTGATGATCTTGCAGTATTTGGAGATACCTATTTAGAGGAACAAGAGAGATAAAAAGTTCAAAAGGAGGATCAAGAGTCCTTGCCTCAACCCTCTCAAGAACTCTCTCACTCAAATCTTCCAAAGGAATGGAGAGTCTCAAAGAACCATCCTCTTGACAACATAATAGGTGATATCTCAAAAGGGGTAACGACTCGAAACTCTCTTAATCATGCATGTCATCATATGGCCTTTGTCTCTCAAATTGAACCAAATGACGTCAATGAAGCCATCTTTGATGAGCATTGGACCTTTGCTATGCAAGAGGAATTAAATCAATTTGAGAGAAAACTTGTCCCTAGGCCTAAAGATCACCTAGTCATTGGGACCAAATGGGTCTTTCGCAACAAGCTTGATGAAAACGGTATCATTGTTAGAAATAAAGCTAGACTTGTTGCAAAAGGCTATAACCAACAAGAGGGCATAGATTTCGATGAAACCTATGCACCCGTGGCTAGATTAGAAGCTATTCGCATGCTTCTCGCATTTGCATGCATCATGGATTTCAAACTTTTTCAAATGGATGTTAAAAGTGCATTTCTTAATGGCTTTATTCAAGAAGAAGTATATGTTGATCAACCTCCGGTTTTGAAAATTTTGAATTTCCAAATCATGTTTTCAAATTGAAAAAGGCTTTATATGAGTTTTAAAACAAGCTTCGAGAGCTTGGTACGAGGTTGAGCAAATATTTACTTGAAAAAGGTTTTGAAAGAGGAAAAGTTGATACCACTCTTTTCATTAAACACAAAAAGCATGACATTTTACTTGTTCAAATTTATGTCGATGATATAATATTTGGTGCTACTAATGAATCCTTGTGTAAGGAATTTTCTGATATCATGCAAAGTGAATTTGAAATGTCAATGATGGGGAGCTAAATTACTTCCTTGGACTTCAAATCAAACAAACAAAGGAAGGAATATTCATCAATCAATCCAAATATTGCAAGGATTTACTCAAGAAATTTGGAATGACCGATGCAAAAGAAATCTCAACTCCAATGAGCACTTCATGCTATCTTGACAAAGATGAAGGTGGTAAGTCGGTCGAAGTAAGTAAGTATCGAGGTATGATAGGATCTCTTCTCTATCTCACTGCAAGTCGTCCGGATATTATGTCTAGTGTTTGTATGTGTGCACGTTTTCAAGCAAATCCTAAGGAATCACATCTCTTAGCGGTAAAACGCATCATGAAATAGCTCATCTGTCACACACCAAGCTTGGTATCACGTAACTATCAAAATATGCTTGTTTAATCCTGAATATATGCCTTGCTTTATTTGTCTTTCCCACTTTTTGATGTTGCCAAAAGGGGGAGAGTTACATGAATGCATGATTCAGGGGGAGTGATCTTTTAAGTATTGCCTATTGTGAGGGGGAGTTTTTCTAAATATTGTGCTTAAACTCTGATATCTTTTATTGAAAAACCATGCTTATATCTCATTGCTATATGATGATTATATTTTACTAAATTCCCTCCATGAGATGTTTGTCATCATCAAAAAGGGGGAGTCTGTGAATACATGCCTTGACAAGATGGTTTTGATGATTGACAAAAGGGAGCTCTTGCAAATAGTCAACCGTGCAAAAAGTGGAAAAGAATACCAAGACGCGTATCAAGAATGATTGTTTCTCAAGTCTTTGGGTTCTGGGTATTTATTTATCTTTATTAAGACAATTTGTAAGTAGTAATAAAAAGCTCTCGATTAAAATTAAATCACACACGCACAAAATATTTTGACATGCATATCTCGTGTCGGATGTCGAGCTGAGGAACTCGGATGTCGAGCTGAGGAGGAAGTCGCGTGTCGAGCTCTGAGGAAATCGGATGTCGAGCTGAGGAGGAAGTCGGATGTCGAGCGCTGAGGAAGTCGTATGTCGAACTGAGGAGGAAGTCTCATGTCGAGCTCTGAGGAAGTCGTATGTCGAACTGAGGAGGAAGTCTCATGTCGAGCTAATGAGGTCGTGTACCGAGCTATGAGTACCGAGCTGATGAGGAGGTCGTATGCCGAGCTGTGTTTCGAGGTCGTGTGCCGAGGTCTTTTGCCGAGCTGTTCAAAGGTCATATGCCGAGCTGTGTCGAGGTCGTCTGTCGAGCTGTGTGGCGAGGTCGTCTGCCGAGCTGTCTTCGGAGGTCGTATGCCGAGCCGTCTCCGTGTTTTCAATTCTTTCATGTTCAACGCAACGGACAAATTCCAACGGACAACAGAACGGGCAAATCCTCAACGACAAATCTTCTTAAAGTGACGCTCCTCCATTGCCTATATATGTACCGTGAGCTTTGTTTTAAAATAACAACGCAGTTGCTTAATTTTTGTGCCAAAAACTCACAAATATTTTTCATCACTCACACTTATTTGAGCACAATTTTCTGAGAGAGTCTTTTTATTCTACAAAATTTGAGTTGTATTATTTGAGCTTCAATTTGTTATATCCGCACTATTGAGTGTATCTTTTTCGCCTCATTTTATTTGTGAAAATCATTTATTTTTGGGTAGGAATCCCAAGGTGTTCATAGAGAGGTGATATCTCTTGAACGTATTGCTCGTTTAGAGTTGTAAAGGTTTCTAGCTGAACCTGATTTAAAAGCTAGTGTCTTAGTGAAAATCCCATAGTGGTTTGCTTTGGGGACAGGACGTAGGCCACAGGGGTGTTAGGTGGCGAACCTGGATAATTTGTTGTGTGCTTTTTACTCCTTATCTCTACTTTTCACCAATTAAATTTCAGACTTTATTTTATTGTTATTTATATCTTACTATTTACTTTATTTTTAACTCGTTTGCAATTTATTCTTCAAGTGATTTATCTATTTCACATTAATATTTCCGCAACTCATAATTAGCACTTATTTCTCCAAAAGTTTTTGAAAGCACAGTTCACACACAATTCACCCCCCTCTTGTGTTTGGAGTCACTTGTCAACAGTATTAGGACCCGTACAAATGCACGGATGATAAACCTTATTTGTAAGTTATTATCGTTATGTTTTTTATTTTTTCCCCATTATACAATTGAAGTGAAGAATTTAGAGACAAAGTTATTGTCATTTTCTGTCTATTTCTATCACTTTGGTGTAGTAGTTATTGGTAATTTGAGAAAACAGAAACAAAGTGAGTGGATCCGAAAAAAATCTGAGACTTGCTTCTTTCTTTAGTTTGTCGAAGCCGAGATAATATAAACGGCTAATGACTAATCAATGCATACACACTAAAGTGTCACTTTGATTTTGTGTATTATCAAGAATCAGGAATTCTTCATGTAAATCTCATCCAATGACAACTAATTTATGCCAAGAATAAGATAAGCTTGTGTGTGTGTATATATATATATAATAAAGTTATATTAAGCTGATATCTAAGGAACCAAGTTTAAAAGAGGGAGTATAGAACCATTATATTTGTTTGCTGCAAAAGAAACACGCCACAACTCATAATAAGTAAAAGGTCAAAATCTGACATAAGAGTAACCACAATTCCGTTTGTCGAGAGTATCAAAATTCCAGCCAAATACAAACATCAGAAAAAATGTATACTACTGAACTTAATGACCAGCAATACATCATAATATGTCAGTAAACTGAATCATAAAAAAAGGGCGTTTCCCATGGTTATCATTGTCTCACAGAAGGTCTTCAATGGTACTGACTCTGGGCATCACAGCCTTTCCAAAATCTAGAAAAAAACACAAACAAATATCTCCATTAGTAATAATTTTGGTGGACTACATATTCTGCAAAAAAATTGTCACATGTCAATAGACTAAAACTCAAACTTAGTAAATTTAGATGATTACAATTCAAGGTTTGTATATATAAGCATAGTTTAATGAAGGATGAAAAATATAGATTTCGAACCTGTTGTGATTAATCTCCTAAAGGTTGCCAAAAACTTCTCGGTATACAACATTTTTTGTCGATGTGCATACGTTCCCATCATCGTCCAAAATCAAAATCTTCAAACCCTTTTTTGATTTTACTCTGGACACAGCAACATAGAGTTGACCATGTGTAAAAATTGGTCGTGGAAGATACAGTCCTACCTTAGAAAGTGACTGACCTTGACTTTTGTTTATTGTCATTGCAAAACAGAGACATAGGGGAAATTGTCTTCGCTGGAATTTAAATGGGAGTCCAGAATCAGAAGGTACCAAATCCATCCTTGGAATAAAGATTCTTTCCCCAATATTTTTACCAGTGATAACTGTTGCTGTTATAATATTTGTTCCTAAATCATTCATGTTGAGTTCTAACAAGAATAAATGGAACAAATATCAAAGGCAACCAATACTAAATTTAACAGCAATCAAAAACAGTGCAATAATGTCAATCAAACAAGGAGTAGAGAGTAGGAAGAATAACACCGCTATTTGGTTACGCAGTTCGGCCCCAAAAAAATGACCTACGTCTGCGGGAGAGAGCATCCCTCCGTTTCACTATCAAAGAGTCTTTACAAGAGATTACAATTGCTTTGAACCCCTTCCAAATGTCCAAAAAGAACAAACCCAAGAGTTCCCAATCCCTCTCTCTTTTCCTCTATGAAAACCTCTAAAGAACAACAATAGAGAAAGCCTTCAATCCTCCCTCTATGATTCCCTAAGATCCCAAGGTGTTTCACTGTGTTTTCAGCCCCTAAAACCTCACAAAGACGCTCAAGAACGGCTGCACACAACCCTAGAAAGACTGCACGTCGTACATGAATGAAAAACACGTTCTGGTTTAAAAACAGCAGTGGTGAATCGATTCACCAGTAGGTGTGAATCGATTCACACGTACAAACCTTACGCGTTTTGTGATCCTAAGTGAGTGAATCGATTCACACTCCTTCAATTCGATTCACAGAAAGTCCAAAACTTCTCCAAGGCTCCAAGGCACATCATGAATCGATTCCAGAGACCCATGATTCGATTCACACCTGTTGAAAACTCATTTTTATGACTTCCAATGATCTCCAACATGATTTTAAGGCACTCTAAACTCCACAATTCTCCACCTTGACTTCAAATCAGTGGTGATGCTCAACTTTATCCATCAACCACTAGCTGCTCTCTCCATAAAATGGAATTACGTCTCAACGCAAATGATCAAGTCCAAGTGATCCTTGTACCTTGATCTAGGAAGATACTTGGTGAACTTCTCACAACCATGCGTAATCCCAAATTCACCAATCATACTCTTCATTGCGACTCCACCTTGAGTTATCTTCACATGCTTCAAACCGCCTTTCAAAGAGCCATACCTCCTTTTCCGGTTCTTCCCAATATTCGTTCCAAGTGTCATTTCCACAATGTCGAGATCCTTCATCTCAAATCCAGAAGCTAACTTCCCCTTGAGCATACCAATCTCCTCCTTGCTAGAACTTGCCTTTTGAATATCACTCACACTCTCCAACTCAAGATTGACCTTACACACAAGCCTCTCCTTGTACCTTGGTTCTTCAAACTCCGGAATACCTTCCGTCTTCATGAAGTTCCACTTGCATCCAACTACCCTTGACTTTTCCGGTAGATTCACAAGTTCCCAAGTCCTGGTTCTTCTCCAATGAATTCACACCTTCATTCATTGCCTTCAACCGCTTCTCGACTCTCCATGCTTCCCATTGCTTCAATCAAGTCCCTTGGTCCCAGTCTTGAACCTCTTCACACAAACAAAGCATAACAAACAAGATCAAAGATACCAGATCTCTTGATTGCTACGATCTCCCTCCTTTCCCTATCTCTTGCCAACTGATAGCCAGGATCCACTGTTTGTTGTCTTCCTCTAGAACCTGATGGTGGAGGACTATCCTCCACTTCATCATTCCCGGTCTCACTAGTGGTAGACTCCAACTCAAACTGAGTTTTCTCCACCTCCACTTCTGAGCTACTATCTTCCAGGTCTTTGCACTTCATCCCCATGCGGGTCTTATCGAAAGTGACATCCCTGCTTATGATAACCTTTGACCCTCCAGATTCCAAATTCCACAACTTGTATCCTTTCACACCCTCCGGATATCCGATGAAGACACATTTTACAGCTTTAACATCAAGCTTGTCCTGCTTGATATGCGCAAAAGCCAAAGCTCCAAAAACCTTCAACTTGGAGTAGTCTGCCGGTCTCCCACTCCAAACCTCCATAGGTGTCTTGAAGTATAATGCCGTTGATGGACATCTGTTGATCAAATATGCTGTTGTACTCACAGCCTCACCCCAGAAGCTTTTAGGCAACCCAGCTGCCAAAAGCATACTCCTCACCCGCTCCAAGATGGTCCTATTCATGCATGTTGCTATGCCATTTTGATGCGGTGAGCCTTCCACGGTCCTATGCCTCTTAATACCTTGTTTCCTGCAAAACTTATCAAAATGCTCTGAAAGAAACTCCAGGCCATTGTTAGTCCTTAAAATTTTCAGTTTAGTTCCTATTTGATTTCCTATGAGAGTATGCCATTCCTTGAACTTTTCAAAGGTGTCACTTTTGCTTTTCAAAATGTAGACCCATACTCTCCTAGAGAAATCATCAACCATGGTGAGGAAATAGGAACCACCCCCATGAGTACTCACTCTAGCCGGACCCCAAAGATCCGAGTGAATGTACTCAAAGGGTTTACTAGAATGATGCATGTCACCCCCAAACTCAACCTTATGATGTTTGCCTAGTATGCACTTATCACAAAATTCTAGCTTATCCAATTTATCACCACCTAGCAAACCTTGTTTAGCTAGTTCAATTAAACCCCTCTCACTAACATGCCCTAACCTATTATGCCATAACATGGTTTTATCATGCAAGGTTTGGCTAGCTAATGATGCATGCCGAATAATAGTTGAACCCTCTAATATGTACAAACCACACATTTTAGTCCCCTTAGCTATTATCAATGCATCATGCGAAATTTTCATCATACCATGCTCAATACTAGTGCAATAGCCTAATCCATCAAACATGCTTATAGAAATTAAATTTTGCTTGAGTTTAGGAACATACCTCACATCTTGTAAAAGGAATTCGCGGTTGTCATACATCTTAAGACGAATTGAACCCATACCTTGAACTTTGCACGCTTCGTTGTCACCAAGGCGAACAACTCCACCTTGCTTGAGCTCCAAAGTTTCAAAATATTCCTTCCTTGGACACATGTGAAAAGAGCACCCGGAGTCCATAACCCAACTCCTATCTGGTTCCCAACTCGTAACCACTAGAGCCCCTGCATCCTCATAACCATCCTCCATAGCAATCGCAACCTCCACGGAATCTTCATTGCCCCCTCTCTCGGGACAATCCCTCTTAAAGTGACCAACCTTATGACAATTAAAGCATTTGTACTTAGCTTTATTGTCCCCTTTCGACTTGGATTTCGCCTTAGGCTTTCCTTTACCGTTTCCTCTACTCTCATTCTTTCCCCTTGAGACACTCAAGCCTTCCCCACTATCTTCCACCTTCAAGTCTTGAAGCTTGGTTAGCTCCTTGGTCCTAATTGATTGTTGGACCTCCTCCAAGGTAATAGTGGACTCCTTGCCATAGAGGAGTGCATCCTTAAAGTGTTCAAAGGACCTAGGCAATGAATTCAATAAGAGTAAAGCCTTATCCTCGCCATCGAAGCTTCACATCAATATTCAAGAGGTCATCGATATTTTTGTTAAATTCCGTTAGTTGCTCCACAATAGGTTTGGTCTCTACCATCTTGAATGAGTAGAGATGTTGTTTCAGACATAACCTGTGGGCCAATGACTTGGTCATGTACAACGATTCTAACTTTGCCCACATCTCCGCCGCGGTCTTCTCTCTTGCAACTTCCCTCAATGCCTTACCGCCAAGGCACAAGATAATGGCACTTCTTGCCTTATCTATCATCTCCTTCTTCTCCGCTTGAGACAGGTGGCCGCTATTCTTGCCTCACCCTTCAAGGCTTCAAAGCACTTCTGGATAAGGATTGCTTCCATCTTCACCTTCCATGTAATCAAGTCGTTATTACCGGAAAACTTCTCGATGTCCCATTTAGTACCCATGGTGCACAATTGAATTATTTGTTCCTTCCCACAGACGGCGCCACTTGTCGAGTTACTAACAAGAATAAATGGAACAAATATCAAAGGCAACCAATACTAAATTTAATAGCAATCAAAAACAGTGCAATAATGTCAATCAAACAAGGAGTAGAGAGTAGGAAGAATAACACCGCTATTTGGTTACGCAGTTCGGCCCCAAAAAAATGACCTACGTCTGCGGGAGAGAGCAGCCCTCCGTTTCACTATCAAAGAGTCTTTACAAGAGATTACAATTGCTTTGAACCCCTTCCAAATGTCCAAAAAGAACAAACCCAAGAGTTCCCAATCCTTCTCTATTTTCCTCTATGAAAACCTCTCAAGAACAACAATAGAGAAAGCTTTCAATCCTCCCTCTATGATTCCCTAAGATCCCAAGGTGTTTCACTGTGTTTCCAGCCCCTAAAACCTCACAAAGACGCTCAAGAACGGCTGCACA
Source organism: Calophaca sinica (assembly GCA_037113605.1). Lineage (NCBI taxonomy): Eukaryota > Viridiplantae > Streptophyta > Magnoliopsida > Fabales > Fabaceae > Calophaca > Calophaca sinica. Next base: position 126,841,989 of record CM073736.1, on the reverse strand, counting down.
CAACCCTAGAAAGACTGCACGTCGTACATGAATGAAAAACACGTTCTGGTTTAAAAACAGCAGTGGTGAATCGATTCACCAGTAAGTGTGAATCGATTCACACGTACAAACTTTACGCGTTTTGTGATCCTAAGTGAGTGAATCGATTCACACTCCTTCAATTCGATTCACAGAAAGTCCAAAACTTCTCCAAGGCTCCAAGGCACATCATGAATCGATTCCAGAGACCCATGATTCGATTCACACCTGTTGAAAACTCATTTTTATGACTTCCAATGATCTCCAACATGATTTTAAGGCACTCTAAACTCCACAATTCACCTGCAACCTTGTTCCATTACACAAACCACTTGCCTGGTCAATATTCCTCAGAAGCATCACAGGTACTCCAGGCTTTAGTGTCAATTGGTGATTTGGAATCCCAGAACATTTAATGTCATTCAAAAACTCAGAGGTAAACCATTCGCTCTGAAGCTCATAATCTTCATCTAATTGGCAGGGTGTGTCAGAACTGAAATAGTCTTTTTCATCCCCAGGAAACAAGGAGAGAATAGAGTCATTAACCTGTTCCACACATTCTAAAGTTGGAGCAAGGATTGCTCTCTCTTCAAAGAAGTTACTGCATGTCATGTTTTGTAATATGTCTGGATACACAAATTCCACTAATGAAAGTAACGGGCTTTCACAATGCGAAATCAACAAATCATCTGGTATGTCAATCTCACTTTCACCATTTTCATCCGCATCCATGTCACCATCTCCAATTTTAAGTATCCAATCAGCAAAATGTTTTATCTCATTAGCGGACTGATCTGTTGTTGCGGTACTTAACCTCATGTTTTTTGTCAGCCTCAAAACCTTGCAGCTTTTCCATATCTCTGAGGAGTTAATTGTTGATTTAACAATGTCATGTCTTGAACCTTTTCTAAACACAGACAATATTTGCCTGAAATACCCACCCAAGACAACAACTTTCCCCCCAAATGGTTTGTCATTATTTTCTGCACATTGGACTCTCATGAGATCCCTCATAGTTCGATTGAAAGCCTCAAAACAAAATCGATTCATCATTGGAGCTTCATCCCATATGATTAATTTTGCTTCTATAAGAAGCTTTGCTCGAAGGCTTCCTTGCTTAATATTGCAAGTTGATTCCTCATTGATGTCCAATGGAATACAAAAAGTGGAATGAGCAGTCTTTCCTCCTGGTAACAACAAAGAAGCAATACCACTGGAAGCAACATTGAGGACAATTATTCCCTGTGACCTAAGAGCAGCAGACAATGTTTTCCAAAGAAATGTCTTCCCAGTTCCACCATAGCCATATAAAAAAAAGAATCCTCCAGCTTCAGATAAGACTGATCTCATGATTTTATCATAAACACTCAATTGTTCCTCTGTAAACAATTGTAATAAAGATGCATGTAGTTCAGCTAATTCAACTCTATCATAGTTTAACTCATCCACAATGAACTTATTTTGAAAGTCAAACACATCTGAAAATTCTGGGAACGGTAAAGAACCATAATCCTTTAGAGATCTTCCATTTGACATTAATAGCTTTTCCAATTCTATGAGGCAAAGATTTTTCAATTCATTATCTTCAATTTGAAGACCTAAAAAAAACACAGTATATCAAAAAATATTCAAACACGATACATAGATATCAAAAGTTATAAAACTTTTACCTGGGATATGTAATGTCTTTCTTCTGTGATATAGAATTCCATCGGCTAACAATTTCCAAGTAAAATCCCAAACAACATCTGGCTTTTTCATTGTGCTCGTGACCAACAATGTAACAAACAACTTCCTCAATTGGTTCCCGGAATCACTGGCCTCTTTAATTGCATCAATGTATTCTTTGTCATCTGCTAACAAACCCAAGGCATAACATGCCTCTTGGAAAGTGTCATAAGCCTTGCCATTGACCGTTCTAATACTTTCATAGTCAATACAACCCCTTTGGATTGTCAATAATAACCTCATGTAGTATAATTCACACTACAAGAAAACACGGGATTACCGACGGCCTAAAGCCGTCGGTAATCCATAAAAGCCGTCGGTAATCCAGTTTTACCGACGGATAACCGACGGCCTAAAACCCGTCGGAAATATGGGCGTCGCAGCGATTACCGATTGACTCTCCTTATCGTTTGCAGAATACCGACGGTATAACCGCCGGTAAATGAGGTCGATTACACGACGGTAAAGCCGTTAGATTTCCGACTGGACTTGACCGCCAGAACTGAATATTTCCGACGGCTTAGGCCGCTTCAGAATCGGAATTTTTAATAAAAATAATAAAATTATTAATTAATAACCAAATTAATTTTATTCTTTAAGTAATTAATTAATTTAATTATTTATTTGTTTAATTATAAAAATAATTTACTCTCATATTAAACATATTTATTTATTAATTTAATTAAAAATTACTTGTAATTTAATTTAATTTAATTATTAATTGATTTTCCATATATAAAAATGTGATAACGTAAACTAAAAAGCAAAATAAAAAAAAAAAACATAAAAAATAAAAAAATTCAAAGAATAAAAAACAGTAACTAAAATAAAATAAAAAACAAAAAAAAATGATATCCAAAAATATGAAAAAATATAAGTACAAACAGAACTAATAGTCACGGTACTCGATCATGATCGAGATCCTCTACATCATTTGGATCATCGACATAACCATGAGTACGCCGGAGGCGAAGGCGAGGCGAGGCGAGGTCGAGGCCGAGGCCGAGGCGAGTAGTAGGTCAGCCGGGCGAGCTAGCAACCGTACATCCGCTTCGCCGCCGCAAAGACTGAGTCAAAGCTCCCGCTGGGCCACGGTCCCGCTTCAACTCGGCTATCTCCTGGTCATCCGCGGCAGCGACCGCTGGCAAAGACTACTACTCGACGACTCTCCAGTGTGTAGGCGGCGGGCCCCTTTTTTGTAGTTGCTGGCAAGGTCGCCAGCACCATATAGGCGCTCTTCTTCTTCCGCCAACCACTTCGCCCAAACCTCGGCCGGTGTAGATAGATCGCCGTGGCTCGAGATGGAGAACATGATGAGCTCGAGATCTAAGCCGAGACATCCTCGCCAAACTCCTCCCCGTTAAACAAACAAATAAGTCAAATCTTTTTTTTTGTAACAAAACAATATAAACATTATTAAAAAAATATTCATTATATTTTATAATTACCTGCGTCCGCCTCGAACGCCATCAACGAAATCACCAAGATTCTTCAGATGAGTTGCAAGATGAAGCTCGTGCAATGAACTTCTCTCCCAACCTCCTCGATCGAGATTGTATTAAAAAAATTTAAATAAATAATAATAATAATAATAATAATAATAATAATAATAATAATAATAACAATTTTATAACACGCATAAGTCTAATCTGCGTCGCTACCGACCGACATCGCCCAAGCAGTAAGCCGCCACCCTTCTCGAGAGGCCCTATTCTTCTTGGCCTTCGCTGGTCGCCTGAACTCGGGGGAGTTCCAAAGGCGCTACCACCGCCGCCAGAGCTCGCCCCCTAACCAACTGGGCTGGCGATCCCTGATGCGGGCATCCCGAAGCATGTCAGAAAGGCGGTGGGAGGCCTTCATATGAAAATCCTTCTCCATCGCCTCCTCATCTTTTTCCTCCCAAGCAACCTCGCTCAGATCAATATAAGACATTATTAAACATAATTGAAATTCACGAAAATAAAATAATATGCAATAAAATAAAAATTGCAGCTTACTCAAAGAATTAAACATATGGTCCCGCCAAAATCCTTCTGTCCCCTGTGGGCCAAAACTCCTGGTAATTCTCCTCAATTGTTCTTTGTGATAGCTAACGCAAAGAAGCTTTGAGGGAAGAAACTCGAACAATAAAAACATGTTTAATAAAAAAAAAATATATATATATATATACATGTAAATTATTAATAACTCGAAAAATTGCAAATACTTACCTCTCTACCAGATGGCACGATAAGAACTCGACCATCATACAACATCTCAAAAGTGTCGCCCTGGCCCTCCTCGCCAAGAACCTCCTCTCGCTGAACCTCCTGCTTCCTCCCCGCCCCGCCCAACATCGGTGTCATCGGTATATGGCCCTGACTATAATCATGGTCTGACCGATGAGCATCGGCCACCGGATCGTGCACAACATGGGAACTCAAGCGCTACGTGGTCGCTGGAACCCCGGTGGGGATCATGTCAATGTGAGGCAAAGGTGCCGAACGTGCCCGAAGTCCGTGTCGCCGTGTCGAATGTGCCCGAGTCTGTAGGTGGTGCGTATATCGGCCTAGTTGCAGGAGGTGTATCAGTTGTCTCGACGTAGATGTACTAGGACGACGTGTAGATGACAACGCCGAAAAACCCAAAGAGGGTCACGCCTAATGATGGTCGGCCTCGACGACGCAGGGGGTCGAGGGCGATCCTTCCTTCCATTTACCACCACCGGGTGGTCCGGGGGTCTGCTCTCAACCTCCCGATGCCATATCTCGTCATAGAGCAATTGAATAATAACAATATGAAATATTATATTTAAACATAACAATATTACAAATGAATTCCATAAAAATAAACAAGTTATGAAAATAACCGACAAATTAAAATATATTGTTACACATTAATTTCTCAAATTGTAAAAATTAAACAATTTCAATCGCCCATTCTCGCCCACTCAATTTCTGCATCGCCTTCAGATCTTGATGGTTCTCGCCACTTCTTCATTTAATTCTTCATCCCCATCTACATCTTCATATGTGATTGGATTGTCACGTAGTCGAGTAATGGGTTCCACTTCATTTACTACATTGACATGAGACATCTCATCCACTTGATAAGCCACTTCTTCCTCGTATCATCTCGCTTCAATGCGACCCGTGGTTTTATCTTTATTGCGACACACCAACCTTGTTTGTCCCTTCGAGTTGATGGATAAGGGACATAATACACTTGTCTTACATGTTGTGCCATGATAAACGGATCAAACATTTGGTATCTTCGCTCATGTGTATGTCAACAGATATATTTTCGATCCACTCTTGTGCCTCTATTTGATGGATCAAACCAATTACAATAAAATAGCACTATTTTTTTAGTATAGTCTAAAGTATTGTACGCCGCTTCATATATATGTTGAATCACGCCGTAAAAGTCATCTTCACCTCCATCTGTGGCACCTTTTACATAAACCCCGGCCGTTAATCGCTTTTGTTCCTCTGCTTTTGACTGGTTTGGAATTTGTATCCATTTACAAAGAATGTGTGCCATTCTTTTACACGTGATTTAGGACCATGAGATAAATTTCTCAAGTGTTGGATTTTAGGATTCTCGCCTCGCTATACACTGTGTACACACCATGTGCAAACAAATTATGGTTCCTATTTTCAAACAATATTTTTGTATTTTCAAACAATAAATAATAATAATATATATATGACGACTCAAAAACATACCTAGTTCCTAAACCACGTTGGGAAATATTCATGAATATAGTGTAAGAGTCTTGTACGCCAGTGGGCTTAGTTAACAAGAATGCCCCGATCAAGTCATTATCAAACAAATGATCAAGAGCAATTGTGGATTAAAGAAATTGAAAGTGGTCAAAATGATACATACGTTACATACGGTGATACTTCGCACAGCTTGATCAACACGTGAACGTGGTGACTTCCACACTTCGCCTGTTATCCGCTTATCCACCTCCTTTCCACCATGACGACCTGGAAGGCAAAATAATCGATAAGGCAAGCGGGTGTCTTTCACTTTCAATTTCTACTTCATTCCTACTATTTGTTGGTGTCAACATGAAGTTCAGAAATAATGGGAACAGAAATGGATTGTCTCACGGTGTAAGTAAGTTGCACAAATAGATCCTTCAACCCTGGCCTTATTTTTCACCGACCGTTTTGAGTCACCCATAAATCTAAAAAATAACAACGTTGATGATAAAAATTGATACATTTAACCCTTCAAATAAATATTTATTTTAGAGAATACTTTATTATAGTACCTTTCGAATGGATACATCCATCTGTATTGAACCTGTAACACATGAGGACGAGATCGACATCGTATTAGGACGACGTATCGAGACCTCGGCCAAGACCTTGTGTCGAGATCCCGTGACTAGATCGTTTGTCGAGATCTTTGTCGAAATGATGACCACGCAATGCACTAGCCGAACCGAGGAGGTCGCGTGGTCGAAGTTGATGAAGTCGCTGCATCGAGCCGATGAGGACGCATGTCGAGCCGAGGAGACCGCGCTCACGAACTCGTGTTAGAACCTTGACGCTTGCACGAGCACCCTTGTCGACATCGCGGTCGAGATGATACCAGATTCTTTCGAACGTTATTCAGCGTTATTATTATATTGTTTGTAATTATTACATTGTCGGCTTGCCGTTGACCGACAGAGTAGAGGGTAATTATGAGAGGAACGATTTAACGGGTAGATGATTATTGGGATTGGCATCTTATAGCTGGAGTTACGTTTATGCCCTTCCAGCTGTATTCACGATCGGTTTTTCCCTCAAACACTCATTTCTCTTTTCTTCTTTCTTCTTCGTTCCTTCTGCTCTGTGTTTCGTTATTTTCTTCAAAATCTCCATCGACGAAACCGTGAGTTCCATCGAGATTCTGCACAAGCTTTCTTCATCAATCTTGTTCATCATCAACTTCTCGACATATCTCGTCTGATCGACCATCACCATTGAGGTATGAAGAACAGATTTTTCTTTTCATCCGTAAGCATCGCTTAGCGCTAATTCTTCTTCCATTTTTAACCGCTTTATGCTTCCAAATCATGTCATATTGATGGGTTTTCTTCTTCACGATATTACCTATCTTTAACCGACACTGGGCTTGTAAAACAAATTTCTTTCTCGATTTCTGCAATCGGCAAAGGCCCGTAAACCTCCATTTTTGGTTCGCTTTGATTTCTTGTTTTTCATTCGTTGTTCGTTATTGTTGTTGTCGATCTATCCGTTGAAGCATCGATAACTTTTTCATGAAATTTTGATCGAAATCCCTATCTTTGTGTTAGAGGAAAAATATTTTTCAGTTCTTGAGTTTTATATTTTTCCTGGGTCAGGTTGAGTTTGGGGATGAGAGAGCTAGATGTATTGGAACCCATAGATCGATCTGAGTTGTGTTTGTTTTAGGAAGTCTGATTCCCGAGATCGAGTGATTTCCGAATCAAGGGTACGGAAAGCGAATCCAAGGACGCTGGAAGCAAAGTGGAATCGAGGTCGATCGAGAAGCGACGCGTGTCAAGTCGTTGTCGAAGCTCGTTGAAGACACCGTGTCGAGGTCGTTGTCGAGCAAAGACATTAACTTGGAGTTCGTAGCGGCAACTCCTAGAAATCTCTAAGGCTTTATTTTATAAGTCCTTAAGTAAGGGCATTTCATATTCTACGTGGTTATGTTATTGTGTATGGATTTCCGATTTGTGTCGAAATGAAATGTTGTGATATGATTGAAGTTTTTGCATGTATTTAATATGTGATTGAATATATGTCGTGGAATTGTGTATTGCATGTTGAATTATGCTTTCTTCATGTCGAGCTTGCTCTTTTATTTGACATGCGGTTGAATATCTTGTGTTTAACTCTTTGAATATCGTGATGCGCTAATTGTTCATCGAGTGAGCGAGCTAGGTGAGTCGTATGACGCTTTTGAGCCGTGGACCTGATAATCGAGGGTGCTAGGTCCCCTTTGTTTACTGGAGATTGACTAGACGCCGCCACGCTATGGGACCTCGAGTTGACCGGCCCTAGGGAGAGCGAGGATCCCAAGGCTTCGGCTGGACTTTTCCGACATACCTGACGGGCGGTGCATTAGGAAAATTGTCGAGTCGAGAGAAAATGGATTTGCGAGTTGTGTCGAGTTTAGAGTGAGATGGTCGAGTCACGTCGGTGAATGTTATACTTTGTCGCTTGCTTATATTTTTATGTCGAGCTTATCTTGAATTGTTGAGAAGTTGACCCTTTCCCGTGGTGCCTTCAATCCATGACGGTTACCCAGGCGATGTCGAGGGCGCAGCTAACTCGACAGTAGACGAAGCCGAGGAGGAGCTCGACGAGGACCCGAGGGACGGCCTCTATCCGTCGTGATTGTTTATTTGTTGGATGTTTGTTTTTCCGAGGACTGCATTTGTTTTTCTTTGTGTTCGAGGTCGTGACCAGCTGGGCAAAGTGTGTTTTGTTGTTACAGGTAGACTGGTGGTCTTACTTTTGGAGCAAACAAGCTGGGAGTTCGCTTAAGTACCCTGTGGTATGATTACTCTTTGAAGTCGCTGCATCTAGGTGTATTTTCTTTACACATTTGCTACTCTGTATTTTGTATACATTATTATTTCGAGTGATATATATATGTGTATGTTATGCATGTATGTTTTATTAGAATTTAAGTCTTGTGTCTTAGTTGCACCATGTTTCAAAAGTCAGAATTACTCGATGTGCACGAGTTGGTTTTATAAAAAAAAACATATCGTATTTTTAAAAGGCACAAGAGTTTTGTTTTTAAAACACATCTCATATAGGTTTATGATGAGCTTGGTGTGTTGAGTTTCAGAACTCGAGCCTCGGTATATTGAGCTCGGTAGCGGTCCTAAACGGTCGTTACATTGTTGGTATCGAGCAGCTTCGGTTCGACCGAGCCGCGTGCATAGGAATTTGACCGGTCACCGTGGTCGGTTATGTGTTGGGTACCTAGTTGTATTATGTTGATTGCCGCTTGATTAAGTGAAGCACTTATTGCTTGAGAAATTGTTTGAACTGCTTTCTTGATTGAAGCAAAGGTGTTTTAACACATCTTTGTTGTGAGATTCTCGACTGTGGTTTTGAACTTTGTGGAATCTAATGCCACCTCGTAGGAATACGACATCCGCAACCGAGAACGCCGACATGGAACGAGCTATTCAAGCTTATGACCGAGATGGCGGCAGCCATGGCTCAACAATCACCGCCAGAACTCAACAGTTAACGCCGATGGCTCAACAGACGGCAGCGTTAACTCGCCAGAATCCTGCAAAGAACAACAACGAGCGTAACGAAATGTCAAGCGAGAGGATTGGCCGACTTCAGAAGCATGATCCACCGGTTCTACTATGAGCCAAATCCAGATAAAGTCGATCTTTGGATGCAAGAGATCGAGAAGATCTTTGAGGCACTTCACGTCTCTGACAACGTGGAAGGTCGACTATGCCACCTACTTACCGCTAGGAGACGCAGAGTATTGGTGGAGAGGAGTGAAGCAACGCTTATAGCGTAACATCGCGAGATGACTCGGGAGCTTTTTGTGAAAGGTTCTTGGACAAATACTTCCTGACATCGCACGAGCCGAGAAGGAGCAGGAATTTCTTCAATCGCAAAGAAGGCAACTCGACGGTGTCCGAGTATGCGCCAAGTTCGAATCGCATGCGAGGTATTTCAGTCCATTTCGTGGACCGAAGCCGACTGAGATGGTTGAGTGAGAGATTCCAACGGGATCGAGATTCGACATTCGTAAGTCGAGTGTCGCTGAGGATCGTAAATCTCCAAGAGCCGATTGATCGATGTGTCGAGGTAGAAGGAGTGAGGAGCCACAAGAAGAAGACTGCTAGGGCGACCGGTGAGACCCGCAGAGCGGGGCGTAGATTTGCACGTAAAGGGAAACCACCGCAGAAGAGGCCTTACGACCGACCTCGGGAACAACAACAGGGACGATCGTCCGATGACCCAAGTACCGAGGAGTGGAGGTCGGACCAGTGTCGAGGTGATTTGCTACCGATGTGGAAAGTCGACATTACGCGAGTAATCGTACTCGTAAGGAGGAGGTGTGTTTCAACCGCAAGAAGCCAGGGCATTTTGCTAAGGATTGTCCTACACCTAAAGTCGAACCGACTATGCTTGGCGCAAAGGCCAAAGGGAAGCGTCAAGTGGCTAAAGGCGTAGTTTTACGCATGAGTGGCGAGGAAGTCGAACGAGCCGATGATCTTATCCAAGGTGAATGTGAGATCAAGGTAAATCCTTATCCGTTTTTTGATTCGTGCAACCCATTCCTTTATTTCTTCCGATCAGGTGAACCATTTGAACTTGACTGCGTGATCGCTACCGCTTAAATTAGTAGTTACAACCCCACTGCTAAAACCTTAGTCACAAACACCGCATGTCTTAATTGTGTAGTGATTATTCCGTAGTAGAAAGTTTGTGGTCAATTTGGTTTGTTTGCCTCTTAAGGGCTTAGATGTTATCCTCGGGATGGATTGGTTGTCACACCACCATGTCCTTGGACTTTGTGCCCGTAAAGCGTAATTTTTCCAGACCTTGGAGTCTCCAATTATCTTTCACCGAACGTATTGGAGTTTCTTTGAAAGAAGGAACTAGGGAATACATGTATCTAGCTAGTTCGGAAGTTTTCCAAACAGATCGACGTGGAAGAATGTACCAAAGGTGTGTGACTTTGAGGACGCTTTTTCAAGACGTGCAGGATTACCACCAAGACGAGAGGTCGAAGTTCTCCATCGACCGATTCCAGGAACAGACCGATTTCCAAAGCGCCATACAGGATGTCTCTGCCGAGATGAAAGAGTCAAGTCCCAGATCGAACACTTGGAGTCGAAGCAATTCATACGACCGAGCGTGTCACCGTGGGGAGCTCCAAAGTGTTGTTGGTTAAGAAGAAGGATGGACGATCAAGGCCGTGCGTGGACTATCGCGAGCTCAACAAGGTTACCGTGGAAGAACCGCTATCCGTTACCACGTATTGACGACTTGATGGACCAACTTCGTGGAGCGGCGATCTTTCCAAGATAGACTTGAAGCTCGGGCTACCATCGATTCGCGTGAAGGAGGGAGATGTCGCCAAAAATTTTCAGGACTAGATACGGTCACTACGAGTACTTGGTGATGCCGCTTGAGTGACGAACGCGCCACCGTGTTTATGGACTACATGAACAGGATTTTCCATTCGCTTTTTGGATCAGTTCGTTGTAGTGTTCATCGACGACATATTGATTTACTCGAGGAACCGAGAAGAGCACGCAGAACACCTATGTCGAGCATCGCAGATATTACGAGATAAGCAACTCTATGCCAACCTCGTCAAGTGTGAATTTTGGCTCAAGAGGTGAATTTTCTTGGTCACGTGATTTCCGCAGAAGCGGATAGTCAGGATCCAACTAAGATCGAGGCGGTGATAGCACGGGAACAAACCAAGACTAAGCATCGAGATCAGAGTTTTGTCGGCTTAGCGTGCTATTACCGAAGATTCATTGAAGGTTTCTCGAAGATTGTCGCGCTCTTACACGATCGACGAGGAAGGATCAACCTTTGCTTGACCGAGGAGTGTGAAGCCGCTTTCAACGATCAAGGAGCTTTTGACGACAAATACCAGGCTGATTTTGCCTCAACCGTAAGAGCCTTTCGAGGTGTATTGTGATGCGTCACACCAGGGATCGGGATGCGGCCGATGCAACATCGGAAGGTGGTCGCGTATGCTTCAAGACGCCTTAAGATTCACGAGAGGAACTACCCTACTCACGACTTGGAGCTAGCGGCAGAGTTTTTGGCGCCAAGATATGGAGGCACTACCTTTACGGAGCACTTCATCGCTTTCAGCGATCACAAGAGCTTGAAGTACCGCTCGACCGTAAAGAGCTCAACATGCGCCAACGTAGATGGACGTAATTTCAAGGACTACGACTTTACGCTGGAATACCATCCCTGGTAAGGCTAACGTAGTAGCAGATGCGCTGAGCAGAAGAGCGCTTTAACCCTGTAATGATGATCAAGGAGTTGGAGATGCTCGAGAAGTTCCGAGATTTGAAGTCGAGTGTCGAAGTTTCACCGGGAAGCCGAGATTTGGTATGCTTACCATTTCTAACAGATTGTTGGACGAGATCCGAGACCAGCAAGTTCATGACGAGCTTATGCAAGAGAAGATTCGCTTGATAGCGCAAGGGAAGGCGATGAATTTCAGTGTCGAGCGACGACATCTTGAGGTGCAATGGCCGAGTGTGCGCACCTAACGATCCGAGCCGAGGAAGTTGATTCTCGACGGCGCATAAGAGCAACTTTAGTATTCATCTCTGAGTTACGAAGATGTATCAAGACTTGAAGAAGCATTTTTGGTGGTCCTGAATGAAGAAGCAAGTGGCCGAGCACGTAGCTTCATGTTTGACGTGTCGTAAAGCGAAGGTGGAGCACCAACGACCGCGGAATGCTACAATCGCTGACGCATCAGTATGGAAATGGGACAAGTATTTCCATGGATTTCGCTGTAGGTTTGCCAAGACGCAGAAGAAGAATGATTCGATTTGGGTGATCGTCGACCGATTGACCAAATCCGCTCATTTCTTGCGGTGAGGTCGACATACAACGTGGAAAAAGCTGACCGAGATCTACATCGCAGAGATAGTACGACTTCATGGAATACCCTCTTCGATCGTGTCGACCGAGATCCAAGTTCACGCCTCATTTTTGGAGGGAATTGCAAGGAGCGATGGGAACCGAGCTCGTGCTTAGCTTCGGCATATCATCCACAGATCGACGGCCGACCGAGAGAACGATCCAATCGCTTGAAGATTTGTTGCGAGCTTGTACGTTAGATCACCGAGGAAGTTGGGACGACGCCTTACCATTGGTGGAGTTCACATACAACAACAGCTTCCATGCGAGTATTGGGATGGCACCTTTGAAGCTACCGTATGGACGGAAATGTCGACGCCTCTTTGTTGGTACCAGGATCGGCGAGCGAACCGTCAGAGGACCAGATATGATCCAAATAGACTACCGAGAAGATCCGCTTGATCGTAGATCGGATGCGAACATCTCAAAGTCGATGTAAGAGTTATGCGGACCAACGACGCCGACCACTCGAGTTCGAGGAAGGAGAACATGTATTTCTTAGAGTCACCCCACTCATCGAGTTGGTCGAGCGATCAAATCCAAGAAACTTACCCTAAATTCATTGGACCTTACCAGATTCTTCGTCAGATTGGTCCATGGCATATCGATTGCCTTACCCCCATTCTTGTCGAACATCCACGACGCCTTCCACGCCTCACAATTACGAAGTATGTTTCCGACCCTTCTCATGTCATCGAACCTGATGTGATTCAACCGAAGGACGACCTATCTTTTGAAGCGCCACCAAAGAAGGATCGTTGATCGGAAAGCCAAACAATTATGAACAAAGAGATCCAACTTGTCAAGGTTGTGGGATCAAAAGGCGGGTGATGCGACTTGGGAGGCTGGAGGAGAAGATGAAGACTCAAGACTCGAACTTTTCTCGAGGTAAGAATCTTATTTGCAATTTCGAGGATGAAATTTTTTAGAGGGAGAGATTGTAACACCTGAGGACGAGATCGACATCGTATTAGACGACGTATCGAGACCTCGACCAAGACCTTGTGTCGAGATCCCGTGACTAGATCGTTTGTCGAGATCTTTGTCGAGCCGATGAGACCACGTGCACTAGCCGCCGAACCGAGGAGGTCGCGTGGTCGAAGTTGATGAAGTCGCTGCATCGAAATGATGAGGACGCATGTCGAGCTGAGGAGACCGCGTTCACGAACTCGTGTTAGAACCTTGTACGTTTGCACGAGCACCCTTGTCGACATCGTGTCGAGATGATACCTCGTATTCTTTCGAACGTTATTCAACGTTATTATTATATTGTTTGTAATTATTATATTGTCGGCTTGCCGTTGACCGACAGTGTAGAGGGTAATTATGAGAGGAACGATTTAACGGGTAGATGATTATTGGGATTGGCATCTTATAGCTGGAGTTACGATTATGCCCTTCCAGCTGTATTCACGATCGGTTTTCCCCTCAAACACTCATTTCTCTTTTCTTCTTTCTTCTTCCTTCCTTCTGCTCTGTGTTTCGTTGTTTTCTTCAAAAATCTCCATCGACGAAACCGTGAGTTCCATCGAGATTCTGCACAAGCTTTCTTCATCAATTTTGTTCATCATCAACTTCTCGACCCATATCTCGTCTGATCGACCATCACCGTTGAGGTATGAAGAACAGATTTTTCTTTTCATCTGTGCTACTGTTTAGCGCTAATTCTTCTTCCATTTTTAACCAGTTTTATGCTTCCAAATCATGTCATATTGATGGGTTTTCTTCTTCACGATATTACCTATCTTTTTAACCGATTAATTGGGCTTGTAAAACAAATTTCTTTCTCTGATTTCTGCAATCGGCAGTGCCCAGAAACCTCCATTTTTGGTTCGTTTCGATTTCTTGTTTTTCATTCGTTGTTCTGGTTATTGTTGTTGTCGATCTATCTGTTGAAGCATCAGATAACTTTTTCATGAAATTTTGATCGAAATCCCTAACTTTGTGTTAGAGGAAAAATATATTTCAGTTCTTGAGTTTTATATTTTTCTGGGTTGTGGTTGAAGTTTGGGGATGAGAGAGCTAGATGTATTGGAACCCATAGATCGATCCGAGTTGTGTTTGTTTTAGGAAGTCCGATTCCGAGATTGAGTGATTTCCGAATCAAGGGTACGGGAAAGCGAATCCAAGGACGCGGAAGCAGTGGAATCGAGGTCGACTGAGAAGCGTACGGGTCGAAGTCGGTGTCGAGCTCGTTGAAGACAGGTGTGGCGAGGTCGGTGTCGAGCAAAGATTAACTTGGAGTTCGTAGTGGCAACTCCTAGAAATCTCTAAGGCTTTATTTTATAAGTCCTTAAGTAAGGGCATTTCATATTCTACGTGGTTATGTTATTGTGTATGGATTTCCTGATTTGTGTCGAGCTGAAATGTTGTGATATGATTGAGTTTTTGCATGTATTTAATATGTGATTGAATATATGTCGTGAATTGTGTATTGCATGTTGAATTGCGTTTCTTCATGTCGAGCTTGCTCTTTTATTTGACATGCGGTTGAATATCTTGTGTTTAACTCTTTGAATATCGTATGCGGCGAATTGTTCATCGAGTGAGCGAGCTAGGTGAGTCGTATGACGTTTTTGAGCCGTGACCCGGATAACTGAGGGTGCTAGGTCCCCTTTTTGTTTACGGGAGATTGACTAGACGTCGCCACGCTATGGGACCTGAGTTGACTGTCCTAGGGAGAGCGAGGATCCCAAGGCTTCGGCTGGACTTTCCGACATACGGTACGGCGTGTGCATTCCGGAAAATTGTCGAGTCGAGAGAAAATGGATTTGCGAGTTGTGTCGAGTTTAGAGTGAGATGGTCGAGTCACGTCGGTGAATGTTATACTTTGCTGTTTGCTTATATTTTTATGTCGAGCTTATCTTGAATTGTTGAGAAGTTGACCCTTTCCCGTGGTGCCTTCAATCCATGACGGTTACCCAGGCGATGTCGAGGGCGCAGGAAACTCGACAGTAGACGATGCCGAGGAGGAGCTCGACGAGGACCCGAGTGACGACCTCTATCTGTCGTGATTGTTTATTTGTTGGATGTTTGTTTTTCTGAGGACTGTACTTGTTTTTCTTTTGTGTTCGAGGTCGTGACCACTGGGGCAAAGGTGTTTTGTTGTTACAGGTGGTACTGGTGGTCTTACTTTTGGAGCACCCTGCGTGGGAGTCTGCTAAGTACCCCAGGGTATGATTACTCTTTGAAGTCGCTGCACCTTAGGTGTATTTTCTTTACACATTTGCTACTCTTTATTTTGTATACATTATTATTTCGAGTGATATATATATGTGTATGTTATGCATGTATGTTTTATTAGAATTTAAGTCTTGTGGTCTTAGTTGCACCATGTTTCGAAAAGCTGTAATTACTCTGATGTGCACGAGTTGGTTTTATAAAAAAAAACATATCGTATTTTTAAAAAGGCACAAGAGTTTTGTTTTTAAAACACATCTCATATAGGTTTATGATGAGCTTGGTGTGTGGAGCTCTGAACTCGAGCTCAGATATTGAGCTTCAGCGGTCCCAAAGCGGTCGTTACGTAACCTGGCCCACCAAGCCTAGCTTCATGTGCAAGATGCACCGCTATATGCTCCATAGAATCAAAGAAAGCAGGGGAAATATTCTCTCCAACTTACAAAGAATGGCGGTATGTTCTGCTCCATCCTTATGAGATCATCCTCTCTCAATGTCGCAGAACACAAATCTTTAAAGAATTGGTGAGTTCACCAAGTGGATTTAAAACATTTGACGCAAGGAACTAAATGCAATAGGAAGTAAACACTCCATGAATACATGACAATCATGGCTTTTCATCCCAATCATGGTTCCTTTGTTCACATCGGCACATCTTGCCAAATTAGAAGAATAACCATCGGCATCCGAAGTTCTTTTATCCACCGACAGATCGACTTGGCTTCCTCAAGCTTAAAGAGTAACAGGCTTTGGGTTTCGTGGTCTTCCCATCCGACCGATTCGCCAAATGCAAGTCCTTTCGCCTACAAAGAAAGTGGTAAGTCTAGTCCGCCTTCTCATTGTCTTTTGTTTTTCCTCTCGACGTTCATCACCGTGAGAAAAACATTGTCAAAAAGTTCTTCTCAATGTGCATAACATCAAGGTTGTGTCTCAATAAATTATCTCTCCAAGATGGCGAGATCCCAAAAATACTTCTTTTGTCCAATTATGCCATTGTCCATATCCTTCAAATCGATCAATTTGCCAAAATCGTGATTTTGGCGGTTCCATAACCCTTTCCCAGATCTGCTCGCGACAACCTTGGGGGCGCCATCTAATTCAACTTCCCTTCTTGAAAGCGTTCTTATTCCGCCTAAATGCATGATCATCGGGTAAAAACATGCGATGTGAGTCAAACCAAGAACTCTTCCCCAAATTTCAAGGTAAAGGCCTTTGTATGCTCCATGCACGCGGACATGCCATTTTACCATGAGTACCCCAACCGCACAACATGCCATATGCAGGGAAGTCATTAATGGTCCACATCGGTAGCGCCTCATTGTAAAATTCCTCTTTCGTGCAATATCGCACGTCACAACACCATTCCACAACCTTTTGAGATCGCCAATAAGAGGCTCTAAATAGATGTCAATACCATCTGGTTTGATTATCCGGACAGATAACACGTGTCAAGAACATATAAGGCTTAGACATGCACATTTCGGGAGGAAGATTGTATGGGTAACGATAATCGCCAACAAGAATAAGGTTTCGCCGTGGATTGAACATACGAGGTAAAACCATCGAGCATAAGCCAAGTCGTACATTACGTGGATCTGCCGCAAAATCGGGATGCACACGATCAAAGTGCTTCCAAGCTTCACCATCGTAAGGGTGGCGAACATACCCAAGTGCTTCTATTCTCATAGTGCCATGTCATTTTGTCTGCGCCTGTGGTGATGCAAACATTCTCTGCAGCCTTGGAATAATTGGCAAATAAAACATTGCCTTCAGGAACTAGTTTTTGTCTACCCGTCCGATTATTAGTATGTGACATATACCTAGGCTCACCACAAAATTTGCATTCAACTAGCGCACCATCGCTTTTACCAAACTCATTGTCGTAATACAACATCTGACCTCTCACACAACAATCAATCCTTTTAGATTCCACAACTTGGACACTAAGCTTTTAGCCTCGTAATAACTTTTTGGCAAACCATCTTTGATAGGTGACGAGTCCAACATCATTTTCGCTACGAGATCCAAGCACACTTCTAGAGCACCACGCTTGGACTTAAGAGCTAAGAGCCTCACACACATTGATAACTTAGAGTCTCAGAGACCCTTCAAACAACGCGCTTGTTTGTTTCTAACAACAGATTATAAAATTTTTGTCTGTCTCATTTGGAAGTTCATCTGTGTCATCATAATCGTTGCTCATCGAATAACACGCTCACCCCCAAGGCATCACAAACCATATCTTGCATCAATTCAATCGCTCACCACATCCCGACCCACGTGAATCGCCAAGCACCTTCGCAATTATCAAAGAACCCCTAAATCAACGTGAGGCAACTTTTCACCATGTGTAGTCCAAATCCAGTAATTAAGCCTAAATCCAACCGAATACAGGTGATGCGTGACCTCACTTGGGCTCTTAATCCTTCCGCAATCGCAATTAAAGCACGGACATCTAATCCCTCCATTAGTTTTGAAATCTTTATGTACCATTGCGACTTGGACAAAGCACGCAACCCCAAATAAGAAAATCTGGTTTCAAACCCTCTCCCTGATACAACCTATCGTGACATCCAACTACGACTCGAAAGAAAATATTCCATCTTCTCGCATGTCAAAAAATCACAATTTCAAGAAGACGACGTTCTTACAACCGCTCTCTTTCTTTAAATGGTATGACTTATCCTATTCGAGAAAAAACTTTTTCGTAACTCGTATAATAATCATTCTTTAATTCTCGTATCTTATACTTGACAAAATTTGTGAAGATTTCCCATTGGTCTCGAGTACACAAAATGAACGCAGTTATGAACACCGCAATCAAGTATGCACCCAGAGAACAAAAGGAAATGAATCGAACCGAAATTTCATCAAATATAAAGATACGAGAATTAAGCAACAACTATTATACTAGTAAAGAAAAAGTTTTTTCCCAAACTGTCCGACTTGGACAATTCAAGGTTCAATATACAATGAGCACATGGTACCCTAAAAGAGTATATGAACTCAATAATATATTAAACCTCAAACGGGAAGCTAAGGCTTCTCTCCGATACTAATAACAAATATCAAACATCCATTCGATCAATGATTAACATAACAATTAGACAAGCAGAAGTGACAAGGGTAGAATTAGTTTTATTATATATATATATATATATATATATATATAATAAAAAATATTTTATTTTCCTTTTTCATTTAATTTCTTATATGATATAATATTTTATAATTTCTTAAGGTAATCATATTGGAATATCTACCTAGTATATTTTTTGAGATATAATAACACATGTTTTTATTTTTTCTTTTATATTATAACTAAAATAGAAATATTGGAAATATGTGAAAAAACTAACTTGACTCATGCCATAGCTCAGCCAGTTAATAAAAAAGAGAGAGGGAGAGAAAAATATAAATATAAAAAAACAGCATAAGCGCCGATTTTGATGAATTGATGGTCGGGTTTGGTGGAAGCCCTGCTTTCCAATAATAATGGGTATGAAGCTTTGTCTTCGCCTCGCTTTTCTTTTCTTCTTTTTGTTTATATTAGGAATTGATGCTATAGGGGATTTGAGGTTGAAGTCATTACTAATTAGCATAAATGTTCAATAGAATTGTTTTCCTTAATAGCGGTCTGAATTTATTCATGTCTACTTACTGTTAGTTCTAAAATTTATGATAATTCACATGATGCTAGTCTTTCTAGTATAAATGGTTGAACAAGTTAAAGGGCTAACATGATAGTATCGCTTTATGGATTTAAGAACTAACTCGTACACATACATAAATTCAGGAATTAAACTGAAAGTAATTTGCCTATTTTACTCAACTAACTTCCTTATAATGGTTTTACGTAAATAGAATTACAAGTTTTTATAATGGCACAAAATAGCTCTGCCTATCAAAGTGGCTATGATGAAAAGTTTTTACCGGCTAACTTATTTGCATAGAGTACTTTGTGCTCTTAGCAAGCTTTGGGTGGTGTCCGGTGTAGAATAATTGCTACTACGTCTATTCTATATTGTAAATATCTCCTAATTTTTATTTGTCAAACGATTTTGAACTGGAAATTGGTATCTCAGAAATTGTATTAAAACTGAGGAGAGTGGAAAAGAAGTATTATCTGGGAATATCTTGTTATGATCCCAAAACACACATCCATTGATTAATTCTGCTACTACATCCATTGAACGTCAAAACACACATCACCTCAAAATTCTCTCTCTCTAGAGGACTATGATGCAAATCAAACTAAATATGTCGGTGTGGGGGTCAACAGCCACCCCTTTTCCACCCAATGAGTCAACCGACATTTCGTTAGAGTGCATACCTAATTCTCAGAACAAGAGCGTGTCCACGTCCTTCGATGTCAGTGGCAGTCTCCGAGCAAAGGTGGTGGCCTCGAACTAAAAATCTTGAAAAACATAGAAAATTTTAACTAACAAGCTACCAAATAGCAATCAACAAAAATGAAAGGTCGTTAGTACTTTTTGTATAAATCATAACTATAAGTAAATCATCTAACACAATTTATTATTATGTGTATTTGAATTAATTTTTTTTTCAATTTATTATTATGCCGCAGTCCACTTCTCCAATCTCTATTTCATCTTCATTATTTTACAAGTTATTATTATTATTTTACAAGTTAGCAAACAGTTCTTTTTCTCAATAAATAAATAAAAAACAGCAAGTTAACATCAAGTTTGAACTATGAAAGAATTACTCACCAATGCTTGCACCAAGGAACGCAAAATTTCACAAACTATGCAGTGTCTTTCTCCTTTATCTGGAGATCAAAAAAAATGTAAATTGAGACCATAGCATTAATAACCGAGATAAATTTCTATAACATATGAAGAGGGTGCACAACAACTAAAACATATTCAGACCAAATACCAAATAAGTTTATTGTGTAAAAAAACAGTCAATCATAAAAAAATACCTCAACAAATAATACACCACACCAAAAGAGGGGAAAACATGGTAAGGGTACAGATCCAAAAGAGAAAGAAACACTAAGTTACCTCACATTCCTTTTCTCTCTCCTATTCTTCCTCACATAGACTCTCCAAACCGTAACCGTGGGCCCCTTTGGCTGATGCACCCATTGTTCACTTGGACCTTCATTCTCTACTTGGGTCCTATCAATTAGCTCCTAATCTTTAACTTCGATGCTAAACATGTTTTATGACCATGAAGAAAATTGTCATGGAGAAAACTCGAATTATGGTTCCAAAATAAAATTTCTAACCAATTTATTACACAAAACAATGTTTCAGCTTCAAATCCACACATAGTGGTTGTTGTATCTTCAACCTGCATTTTAGGATGATGAGATCTATCGTGTAAGATGAATTATGATTGTATTCATTAAATGTTTTTCACAATAAGGACAAAGATTAAATGCAGCATTCTCGTTGAATGTTCTATCATAATATACAATCCTTAAGGGTTTTTTCATACTTTTATTGATGGCATAGACTGAGCAAGTCATGGTAACTCTATAGTATACATTTATTTTTAAATGATAGATATAGATTATTTAAAACAACTACCATATTTTAAATGGCAGTTTTTTTTTAAAAAAAAAAATCTATATGCAAAAGCAATTTTATGGCCAAAAAAGCAATACAGTATATTAATAGTGCTATTTAAAGTAGCTTTAGCGATGATACCATGGTCCATGAAATACTATACATTAAATACAATATACCACGAAATACTATACATTAAATACTATGAAATATTTTACATTAAATACAATACATCAATACAGTAGCTTTAGCAATGATACCATGAGATACTATGCATTATAGTGCCTTGATTTCACTACAAGTGCTTTCTGATTTGGCAAATCTCACACTAGTTTAGAAGCTATTTAAGAAAAGCTAGTCATTGATTCATAGTATTTTGTAACTAGTTAACTTCTATTAAAATTTGTTTTAAAACAGTTCGCATCTAAAAAAAATAGCACACATATTGACCATTGGATGAATGAGTGATTTCTACATTTCTATCTTATCCAATATACACCCTTAGATCTAGCTGAAAGGGAGAACGAAAAGGAAGAGAAAGAGTATGGAAAAAGTTGCAAAAGGAAAAAAACCAACTTTCAAATGGTTTCCTTCAGAACCAGTTTTGCCTCAAAAGTGGTTCAGAACCATTTTTAGAAAAACTTAGAAGTTATCAAACATCTTACAATAAAAACAGGCCTATTGCAAACATATTGTTTTTGAAAATGCCTCAACATAACTTCTAATCTCACAGTATATAGTCAAACTATTGATAGTTTTAAGAACATATTTATAGAATAGCATGATATTCCACAGCAGATGTACCACAATGAACTCAAATGAAGTTTAAAAACATAAAGAAATACATTTCAATCAATGTTTACAATAATGGATACACAAACCTTTGCCTCCACAAGGATTAGTGGTCTACTTTCTATCTTAACACGCCCGACAATAGCAATTCTTTGCCGACCCTGCTGATCAACCACAATCACTTCTTTTCCTGATTTTAATTCAGACAGGTAGCATGTTCTGCCTCCTGGAACAGCAACATAGACATAGACATAAGCATATACTGTTGTCCACAACTTTTAATGAGCAGAAGTTTCTTCATCACAAAGACATAGACATAGTATCAATACGGCTCCCATTGATAGACCAAAAAAGAAAAAATCAACAATGACAAGGCTACATAAGAAGTGTTCAGTGCATTCTATCTCAGTAATAGGGAAAAAAACATGAATGAGAAGGGGAGCAAAGAAAAAAGAAAGACATATCAACAAGACAATGAGGGCCCAGAATTGAAAAATTATATCACCGGACAACTAAAAAGAAGTGCCATATTTGATGAATTCCTTCAACAACTTATTCCATATCACCAGCTCAAAGCTATGAACAACCATTTCTGGATAATCATCAACTATCAATAACTAGTTACATGTTGGTTGACCAACATGAAATTACCTCTCGTTAATTGCTTTGTTGTATCACACATAAACATCAATGCTCCTCGCTATTGCTTGATTAAGCAAACATCCATAATTCCTTTGATTTCCAATTTTATCAAATCATACCCTCATACTTCATCCACCCTCTAACAAGGCAAATCATTCCCAATACTTCTTACAAGTTTACAACACGTATCAAATAAATGTGAAAAGGGCTTGACAAAATATATTCGAACATGTAAACCCCGAGCACCAAGTCATGATTTCAAATGAGCAATGAAAGTGCGGCAACTCAAGTTTAAAACAAAATCAAGAGTTAAGTAAATTTTCTATAATACAATCGCTGACACCTAATTAAATTAAATCCGAAACTCTTGTAACCAAAGCATCTTTGAACCACTTTGCCGTTTCTAAAGGGCATAAGCGATTAATCTTGCATTATTTCAAATATACACAAAAATTAAGTTGAATAAAATACAAGCGACCCAAAACTATGGCGGATGACTTGCACCTTACTCTCACCCTACCCACACATCATAAGGATCCACATGTTATGTAACTTAGCATCACGACTACTAACACAAACAACACTTCATAATTTGAAAACAAAAGGTCGTGCATTGCATTACTAGTTTCGGCAATAATAGCATAATCTGAAGACAAATTAAGTTAACCACTGAACTTCCTCTTAAGTAAATCATTTCACAAGAAACATCACCAAAATTGAATAGCTAAAGAACACAGTTCAAATTATTTATTTCATCAACACAGTGCCTAAAGAAGGTGAAGCGGTGAAAGCGATTAAAATCAAATAAACGCAACCCCAATTTCTGACTTAAGACCAACAGATACAAACCGATTTGGATACAAAACCAAAAGCAGATAAAAATAAGACAACGAAGTAAACAAAGAAGAACGAGAACAATTCTTACTTGATGTGCCGTGGAGAACGCGAGCAACAGAGAAGAAGGCGAAGAGGAGAGGACACGAAGATGCAGAAGGCGCAGAGGAGGCGCAGAAGGCGAGAGGAGATGCGGCGTGGTGGCGTCAGCGGTTTCTCCTCTCGGTGTCGGCTTAGCGACCAGTTGGTGGAGAGCAGGGGAGGCGATGGGCGCACTATGGGAGCCAACCCGGTGAGAGGAGTGGTGGAAGATCGATGGCAGCCCTGGCGGGCGATGGGCGTGGACGCGGCCCTGGCAGAGGCAGACGTGGTGGCTGCGCGACCGGGAGAGGAGGACGGAAGAGAGGTGGTGGTGGCGGCTGGGAGCGAAAGAGAGAGAGGAGAAGAAGAAGCGATAAAATGAGAACGAAAGAAAAGGGGAAAAGCGGTTTTTGTCAGGTGTATCTGGACTTTATCGGCGACCACATTAACATTACAGATGGTCTAAACCCGTCGGAAACTTTCTCGGGTTTATCGATGGCTTTTTCAAATACCGGCGGGTTAATGCCGTCGGTATGTAACAATGAAACTGAAAACTAATATCGGGTATACAAGCGGCCTTTTCTGAAGCGGTTTGTGGCCGTCGAAAAAGACACGGCTTTCAGCGGCTGGCCGTCGGTAACATTGAGCATATGACGGATTGGACTTACCGACGGGCAAAGCCGTCGGAAAAGCCGTGTTTTTTGCGACGGCCACAGACCGTCGGTAAAAGGCCGTCGGTATACCCGTGATTTCTTGTAGTGTCACCTATACCAGCCGGAACATAGGTAAGCCTTCCAATAGTAAAACCCTGTTTCCTCGGTTGCCATCTCTTCTGTTGACTAAAATAAACAAACTTTGTAGGAAACTCTGCAAAAGTTAGATTCTTTCCCTCATTGTAAGTTTTATTTGCCTCAAACCAAGCCAGAAACATTGTTTGCACATCTTCATTATTTACAACAACTTCATCAATTGTATCCTCATCTTTAAATAGAATTGATTGCTCGTTTGGAAGATGAAAATATAACCTTTGAACAGGTGGCCACCTTTCATGAATATCAAAGGAATAAATTCTCCAAGCCGCCTCACATGGAGATAGATATCTGCAATCATAATACTGTTTGATCTCATCAACAACAACTGATTTTTTAGAGTTTCCAGAATCATTAG
Organism: Calophaca sinica; assembly: GCA_037113605.1. Taxonomy (NCBI): domain Eukaryota; kingdom Viridiplantae; phylum Streptophyta; class Magnoliopsida; order Fabales; family Fabaceae; genus Calophaca; species Calophaca sinica. Next base: position 126,817,367 of record CM073736.1, on the reverse strand, counting down.
TTATCTTCATATTAGCTCGGTCAGGACCCTTGTTCACATATTTAAACAAATACTTGATGGAATTTGATTTATTGCAATATTATGTATTCACATGTCCTTGATACCTCATCAAAAGAAGGGGACTATAAGGAACGACACTCCTGTTATCCAACTTGATCCCTTTTTTGTGTACAAACATCCCAGAATCACGACGCTTGTAGCATGGATAGCCACCCTCATCAATGGTAGTAGTAGATTGAAATATTTTGGGATAATACTTATCACATTTCCTTCCTTTCATGCAAGGTGACTTCATGTTAGCAACCCCACATGGACCATGCATCATGTATGATGCAACAACATTGGCCAAATTTGGATACAAATCCGGGTGAGGTAGTTCAGCAGAAATGACCTTGTCTATATCTATTCCATTCCTCAATCTGTTGTCGCCATCCAACCACAATAATATATGTGCATGCGGAAGTCCTCTTTTTTGAAACTCGATAGTGTACATCCCTAATATCAGTTAAAAATTCAATTAAAAAATAATGAATATAAATTACGAAATTATATAAAATATGCATAAGATTAAAACTTGCCTGCATTAACCTTTCCTAATATTTCTTTCTTTTGGAAGTCTGTCATCATTTCATCCAGCTTCATTTTGAATACTCTACACATAATATCAGGCCTGTCAGCTGCTGTGAGACCCCTTTCAGAAACAAAATCACGTATTTCACTCCAATTTGTGTTACATGTAACGGTAATGAATAAATCTGGGTATCCAAATCTTTTACAGATAGCCATAGCATCCTGGCAGTTATTGAACATGTATCTCATACCACTGGTAAAAGATGACGGCAATATTATACGCTTCCCAACAGAAGAAGGCTCTGTTTCTCCTCTATTAACAGCTTCTTGTAACCCATTAAGAACATCACACCTGATTTTTTTTGATTGTGTCTTATGAAAGACAGACGCTGAGCCTCTATCATAGTGTAGCAATCAACTAAAAATTGTTGAAACAATCTTCTTGCATTGACAATGTTACCAAATTCAACATATCTTTCTTGGATTCTAAATGCAATGAATTCCCTCATGGAAACACGAAGTCTTTTACGAACTTGGGAATCATCTTCAGAATCTCTATACTTAATATCTTCTTGATATCCATTTTCTCCATAAGGAAATAGTAATGGATATTGCAAGGGGATAAATGCAGTATGTGTTTCATGAAGCCTAGTCAACTGGCCTGAAAAATCTTTGACGATAATGTCTCTCGCAACATCCATGCTACTGAAGTCACCCACTATCAAAGCTGCCACTTCATTTGATGTAGGAATATTATGCATCCTTGAATCCGTGGATCGATTTCGAAACAACCTCAAACTAAAACTTGACTGCTCACCTTGCATTACATTATCTCTGACTCTTCAAAATTCCTTAGCAAGTTTGTTAAACTCATCAATCATAATAGTCAGATCTTGAACCAATGAATTATCAAAGCTTTGTGAATCTTTGTTTGACCTGCAAAGACATATAAATTCATAAATTTATTTTCTAAACTAATAACTTTGCAAGATAGAATAATAGTACATGACACATACCCAAAGTTTCGAGTCCTATTTTGTAATTCATTCTCTGTATCATAAATATATAGTTGTGCAAACTTAGGATTAGATCCGGGTTCTGGCAACAAACTCCCAATTCTGTGATAATTCTGCCCACTAAGTATAAATTGGGGAGGACCACCTCCGTCATTGATTGAAGATTCTATCTTACCCCCAATTGAAGTAAATGAGAACATGCTATTATATGCTCTAATATTTTGCTTAAAATTATTGCCTCTATCATCCAAACCATTCATTAAGGAGATGAGTAATTGTGGAAGCTTGTCTAGGAATTTTAGTTGTACTTTTCCCTTCTGACAACAAATTGAAAATTCAACATCCTTCACTTTCCTGGCCTTTTCAGATCTTTCTTCAAACCATACATCAGCCATGCAATACTGACATTGAATTGATGGTTGTCCAAAGTTGACATATGCTGTAAAAAAATCAATTATATAGACTATACTACAGTATATTATAGTATTTGTATTAGTATTATAGCAACATTTGCACCATTATTAGAGTATAGTTTGTACCCTGAGTTTCAGCATTTGAATATAATTCTGTTTGAAAGTCAGCTATAGTGTCATCCTGAGGGGCAAAACCTGATTTAACAAATTGTACACTTATTAAAACATAGAAGATGATGTATTGAGTGATTAGTGTGTAGGCGGTTTTAAAGCAAAATGTTTTGAATATACTAACCTGAGCTAGAACCACTGGCATTGGAATGTCGGTCCTCAAATTGTTGGTCAAAGTTTAATCTAGTTGCACCGATTGAATGAAGTACATTGGCAGATTTTGTGATGCATTTGCCGTAATAAGAGCTATTTTGGGGATTTAATACTTCTGATAATGCAGAAGATTCTGCACTTGAGCCAGAGATATATGTAATTTGTGGTTGTTTAGCTGTTGATATGATAAAAATAGTTAGAAATGTTCATATACTAATGGAAAACATGTGGTGGACTAAATTTTTCCACATAAGTAAGTGAAATTACTAACTTGATGCAGCTTTGGAAGAGAAAATATCACCATGGGATTTGGCAGCATTGTAGTTTATAGTGTTTACTATTGAAGAAAGCGGTGACAAATTTTGTTTATGAAAACTCCTCTGCCTTTTGTGAATGTTGCTGCTAGCATCCTTACAACTACTATTAGAACTTTGTAAACTATTATGAACTGCCACATTTCCTTCTTCAAAACAAATGGCATAAAAAAACATATGTTTATAACATATAATTAGCAAATGAGTAAATGCAAATGCAGATAACAGAAGATATTTTTTCTACCAGGAGTGAATGGTGACAATGGTATTCTATTTTCGTCTGTCAGTCCTGAAGAAATGGGGGATGGAACTGTGTTGTCGGTGACATTGGAGCTAAGATTAGTCCTTCCTACAGTATTAGCAAATCGCAGATTTCCTGGTTTAAAACAAAAATATAAATAAGCAATGTTTAGGATAATCACATTATTAACTCAAGATAGATATAAAATTAGAAATGATTAAATCTAAAAGAAAGCACTCACCATTAGACAATGGTGTCAATGGTATTCTATTTGAGTTGCCCAATCTGATATTACGAATATGGGACAAAGACTCCACTGGAATCATATTATGGCCTGAAAGAAATCAACTTCATGAGCTACTGCCATGGAAAGTTGCTGAAGTTGTCCAAAAAAGCTGGGAATTTTATTTGCAAAGGGAGGAATCAAGTTAAACATGGAAGTACCTGTGAGGACATGATTTGCGTTTGATTTTTGCCTCATAATGGCCTTCCTTTTGTTTCTAGCATTTTTAGAAGCTGTAGGTTCCATTTAGCAGAAATGCAGCAATGGTGTTGGAGGCAATGGGACTTATTTAGTTACTACCTCACAGGGAATTTACTTTTGAGAAAGGTTTAACTTTTTGCACAATTCCTATGACCATACTTTTCCATCTGTTATGACAAAAATAACCCTCCTTTTGGTCTTTAGATCAGATCACGGGTTCCTATTTTTTCATGTGAGTGAGTCTTTTGGAGTGAGTTAGTTTTGAGAAGCTGGGTAAGTGCTTTATTTTGTCAGGATTCTACATTAAAGGAAGTCATATTTAATGTAGTAATTTTTGGTTCCCTCGTGTGACTGATGAAACATCAAAAGTAGGTCAAAGCCTGATGCTTCCTTTTCTTTTCTTTGTCTATTAGTGTTTTGATATCTGATCTGATAATAAACAAAGTGGAGGCACAAATAAAGTATGCATATAAATATCAAACCGGTTTTGATATTTGCTATATGGTTTTGATATCTGATATATATTCAAAAAATAATAATAACACATGCTTTGGGTTTGGAATAAATACCTTGATTACTATGGGTTTGGAATAAAAAATAGTACAACATTATTTGCAAATTTCAATCGGTGAAGCATATGGCTAAAATGTTAATTAGGACCAATAGAAACTCAACCATGACCATGAGACAAACATAATAGCAGGGGCAATAAACCTTATTTGTAAGTTATAATCATTATGCTTTTTTTTTCCCATTCTACAATTGAAGTGAAGAAGTTACAAAGTTATTGTCACTTTCTGTCTATTTCCATCACTTTGCTGTAGTAGATATTGGTAATTTGAGAAATATAATGTTCCCAATGTCAATTAAGCAGTAAGCACATATTTTAAGACAGGGTATCAAATATATAACTGACTTACCCGAATGGAGGCATCAGTAGAGTCCAATTCAGCAGCTACTTTCTGAATCACGGTTCCTTCCATGTGGTTCTAGTTAAAACAATTTTCCACATTCTGAATTCGTGATAGATCTTTACCATACATTTTTTTCCCTAGCTTTTCTTAACTTTTACTCTCTTTAATTTCAATTGCATAAATTTAATGCTCTGTTTAGTTATTAATGAAATGAGATGTATAATAATAAGAATGCCTGGTATTATGGATAGTCAATTTAAATAAATAAGCATCAATATAATAATAAAGACATTTTCTTCGTATTCCTCTATTCTTTTTTTTTTGCACTTTTTACGATAAATCTATTTCAAAAAAGCCAAGATTTTAATAGCTGATAATTGACATAAGGATTTAGGTTATATATTCGAGTGTTATTTTCACCACATGATTTGAAGGCTATTACTTGAAACTCAGTGCATCTAATCTACCTTAAGGCATTGAATTCAAGAATAGAAGCAGAAGGAAAACAGTAAGAGGAGCGTGGGAAAAGCAAATAGAGGGAAGAGTTAGAAAGACTCCAATTGTGAATGGCTAATTCCATTTTAAAGCCAATAATCCTATTTGAACTAATCTCATAATGTTATGCTGCAATTATTACAATGGAAAAACTGAGTATTTAGCAACAAATGAAAAATGCATGTCCTCCTAAGCAGCAGGTGGTGGTGAAGAATAGACCCAAGAAGAATGAAAAGAAATGAGGGGAAAACCATAGAAGATGTGTTTGGCGTGCATTTACCAATCAAAGAAAAAAAACAATGAAAAGAAAAAATGCGTCCTTATCTCCATGATTCAACCTCCATGAGAATTCTTTGCAAAGAAAGAGAACTAAACTGAAACAACGAAAAAATAAGTACAAACTACTTCTAGTGTGGAATTTCACCTATAATATGTCAAAATTGCTCTCCTTTTCACTTGAGGGGTACAACCCTATAGTTAAAAAACCCTCTCCTTTGCAGCCACTCTTCAAATCTCTCTTCTGACAACCACTGTTTCATTTCAACCCTTCTATATGCTCATCTTAGCACCCCAAATAAATGGTCTTTTTGTTGCTTCCAATCCCAAACCATGTTACTCGATTGAGGCTACCAAGACAAGCATAACTTACAGACTTTAGAGGTCATGAATCAAGCCACTTCACATATTGAGAGGCATCAATTGAGATCTTGCTACCTCTAGAGCTTTGTACAAATCATCATTGTTTGATAGTGATACAGAGCCAGAACACCATACCAGAACAATCAAATGTAAACCAAAATATGATCCTAACACAAATATGTTCCAGACATAATTAAAATGTTTTCATTTCTCAACAGAGGAACAATACAAAATACATGTATAACACAATAAAATGGTCCTGGATGCCTATCAGGTCTCAACAGTGAAAGCCTAGTTGTGTCTAAAAGTTTTAAGAAAAAAAAATTAACACATGCTTTGGTTTGGAATCTGTAATTAACACATTTTCAATTGGTAGTATGTAATCTTCTAGTTGGATTTGTGCCTTATTTTTTAGTTGGAGGTGTTTGCTTATTTAGTTGGAGGTGTTTTAAAGAATAGATAATCTTAATCCATTATTGCTAGAAATAAATACTTCGATTACATACTTTAATCCCACTTATGCAGATTTAGTCAGAAAATAAAACGAATTGCAGTAAATGGAAATGTTAATTGGTATACAATAACAATAGGTATAGAAAAAGTGGGCCTTCAAATTCAAATAACATTAAGACTGAAACTTGGAACACCAAATTCAAATAACATTAAGACAAAAATTGTAACATAAAGAGTTGTCCACAAAGCAGAAAGCAACTCAATGACTCCAACTTGAATACAAATCTTGTCCACAAAATACAAAGACTGAAACTTTAACATAAAAGAGTTGTCCACAAAGCAGAAAGCAACCCAATGACTCACAACTTAAATACCTTTCTTGTCCACAAAATACAAAGCTAAGAAACAACAACAATAAGAACTACATATAAAGCATCAATAACAGAACATGACAAATAACATCAGCATCACTTATCTCCCCAATCAGATAGCAGCACCAGTATAGCACCCAAAGTGGAGCCATCTACATTTTCTCAATCTTGATGTTCTTCTTCAACAACTTAATGGGTCGCTGCATTTCAAGGTCCATGTTGCTCTGCTGGGTTTCACAGTCTTTCTTAAGAGGAGTTATGTCCTCTAAATCCTTGGATAATTCACCACTCTTCCTTTCAATTTCAAGGTCCATGTTGCTTTGCTGGGTTTCAAAGTCTTTCTTAAGAGGAGTTATATCCTCTAAATCCTTGGATAATTCACCACTCTTCCTTTCAACACCAACAACAGCACATGTGAACTTGGGCAAAGGTCCTATCAAACAGCAAATATAGACCGTCAAATAGCATATAGAGACTGTCAAATGGCAAACAACTTCCTAATCATGTGAAACACCTATAGTATACACACTGAAATGGTACCTCAGCTAGAGTAGTGCATGAAGACGAACCCTCAATCATTGTCTCCTTCTCATTACCCAAATATACACTCTCAGAATTCAAATCCTTATCCTTTATTGAAACAAAAAAAATTGATTGTCATCACAACTGATAAAATAAAAACCAACTCCAAATATAATACTTATACGTATTATTATACCTCTGCATGAACGAATTTCTGCACAATCTCTAAATCACTACAAATTTTTTTGACTCGGAAAGTTTGCTCAAATTTGGAATTGAACTGGTGTTTATATTCAACTTTGAAAAGGAAGCTCTTGTCCACCAATCCTGAAATATCCTTAGGAAAAGTTCCATGGGACCTCTACACCAAAGTGAAAAATTGTTTTAAATTTATGTACAAAAGATTATAATAATAAGGATGAAATATAGAATGAACCACAGAGACAAACCTTGGCATGGGCCTCATACATATCTGCACATGATTTGTTGAAAAGAAGTTTTGCCTCACGATCAAACACCACAAAGGTTGCAGAATCAGTTTGATCAATTACTCGAACCTTGATACAATATCTAGTGTTGGAACCAAAAAGTAGAGCTGTTGTCATGTTGGAAAAATTATTATTCACTATGTTCAAAAGATAAAGTTAACCCTGAAAACTGCTAATACCTTGGAAAAACCTTCATCACATGCTTGTTACATTTTTCACAAAAGAACATTTTTGAATCTGGGTATACTCCCTTGCCACAAGTGCAGGCAGTATACCACCAGTCATCATCACCAATGATGTGCTTCACTGTGGCAAATACCACATAGTCAGATTCCTGCAACAAAAATTACTACTGAATAAGAAGTAGACACTAAAAAAATATAAGTAAACATTCTTGGAGTGAGTAACAAAACTGAAACTAAAAGTCCAAAACCTTATTGCAATCTTTTAAACCCTCAATGGTCTTTCTTGGTGTGAGCTCCAAAAATTCTTCTAAAGCTCCAACTTTTGGAGTTTGATTCAGCTGAGACAATGCTAATGGGGAAGGTGATTCTATGTTGTCACTCATCCTTTTGGCCAGAATAAATCATGGTCAGGATAAATTATTTATTGAAAACCACAAATGAAATGAGAATATGAGCTTAAATAACCTGTTTCTCAGCTTGAGGGCATCGTCACAGTCTGCATTGAATACCAATTTAGTGGAGTTCATACTATTTTGAATATGAATTTTTCCTACAGTAAAGATTATAGGAAGCTCATAATTATATAAACATGTCACAAAATTTTAATCATGCCTTTCGAATATAAAACAGTAAAAATGCATGTAAGGAAGACCTTGAAAGTTCTTGACTTTGGCAAACTGAACTACCACCACTACATTTTGCACTTCTCCAGAAGCAAGAAAAGTGTTCAGTTCATCAACATAGGGTCCAAACAGGGTACATTCTACGTTATGACTGTTGTAAAAATTGTAAATAAGAAACCAAGCATAAGGCACATTGAATTTTAAGACCAATATTAATATGATTATGAATGAAAAAAATTGTCCAATAAAGTAATAGAATAAGAGAAATTTGTGCTTACCCATCAGCCTCTATCCCAATAACATTAATTTTTCTCCTGATGCCATCCTTTTCGTACTCCTTCTCAATTCCAACACCAGTAAGCATTCCAATAACATCTATGCAAATGAGTTGATGACAGTAAGTTTCAACATGAGTAAATGGTAAAAAAAAAATAAGGACTGATAAAGCCTACCAACTAAATAGTCAGTGTCAAAGCAGCCCCCAACAATATCAGATATAGGAACAAAATCATAGATACTTCCAGGCACAGAAGCACTATCCAGCTTTTCCACCCTTGTTGAAAACTGAAAGTTTAACTTGTAACCATGGTGGCTAGTTTTGAAACTACCACCACTAGAAGCAACACACAACCCTTGAAGGGAATAAACACAGCCCTCACGTAGATCGTTCTGAAACCTATATATGAGAGTCTTCCTTATGGAAGCATGAATCCTAGCTCCCTGCAACGAAAACGAAGTGGTTAAAAAATGATATGTTGAAAGAGCAGTAATGTATAAAAATAAAATGTTATAAAATCTGAAGAAAAATGTAATCTATAAACACAACCTCCTCATCCATCAGCACTAACTCCATAGAGAACGGTATTCTTTGCCTAGTGAAATCAGAAACTTGCCACAACCGAATGACCTTAGCCTTGATGGTCCAACTCGCCTTGGCAGGTGAAATCGCCGAAATAGGATCGAATATGGTAGCCATCTCACTATCTCAGTATGGTTTGAACTGGTTTAGGTTGGTTTCGGTGAGGAAATATTGGCAACCTGAGCCCCAATATATAGATCTTCGTGAAGAAATACTAACTGAGAAGATTAAAAGAAAGAAAGAAAAATTAAAATGACAATGTAACAGAGCATTTGGCGGAAAATAACATTTACCTTTGGATCAAGCATTTCATTCTGCACAAGTTGTTCCTGAGAAAGCATCAAAGGCCTGAAATAGAGACATAAATTTTGCTTTTGTTGACTTAGACGTTGATTTCACCATTGTGGAAATAATGGGGAGAAGATTGGGTTATAGGTTTTGGGTAGATTCAACTGAGGCAGGTTGTCACGGGTCTGTGCTTTTTTGTAGAGTTTGATTTAGGTTATCAATGGGGAAAGGGATGGAAGAGAGATGGTGACTGATCTGGTTACCGTGTGTGTATCATAAGACGAATCCGGCAAATGGTGGTTGACTATAGTTACGGGACTGATCTGGTTTTGTGGAGAAGAGAGATGACAGTGTCACGTGATTGTGCAGTTACTTTGTGCAGACAGTGTTTATTTATCTGGCTTTGTGGCTTTGTGAAGAGATAAGAGAGGCTGTTCATTTCATTAAAAAAATAATAATTAAATAAGAGAGGTGGTTCCAGCTAATGTTGACCTGTAACCGTGGTTGATTTGGTAGTGATATTTGTGGCAAATTATTTTGTGTTTGTGAAGTGTGTTGAGGAAGGGAATGGTTAGTTGATTGACACCTGTTAAATTGTTACTCCAACAATGACTTATATATGTATTGTTTATAGATATCCTGTTCTTACTGTTCCCATTTACAATACACCAAAAGCTATATAAAAAAAAACTATTCAATATATGCATTTTAAAACTATCACATTGTACATTTTTACAAAAAATAATTGTTTTTTAGTGGAACAACGAGACCATACCTAATGCACCGGACCTAAGTTTTGTCCTATTTTTGAACATATTTTATATATTATATTATGTATCAATCAATTATTATAATATAAATACGTGTAAAAAATATAATTGGAATCTTAATATTAGTTGGTGAAAAAATAAATAGCTTAAATTAAAGAAAATACTTTAACCAAAAACATTTAAAGAAAAGACTAATATTGAAGGAAAAAGTAATTATATAAATAAAATACATAAAGAGAAAAAAGACTTAAAAAATTAAAGAAAGAAAACACAGAGATAGAGGGGGAGAGAGAATAATATATAAAATTTGAACAGAAAAAAATATTGTTTAGATTTGTAAATTGTTATATAAATATAAATGATCCTTGTACCCAAAAGAAAATATATAAATGATCCAGTCAAAAAAAAGTATATAAATGACATGGTTTTCTCTTAATGTTATTTTCTTTTTAATACACATTTGCCATTTTATTGTGAGTAAAATAAAATTAGGCTGTATTACCAAAAAAATCCTTTTCAAAAAAAAAAAACCAAATTTGTTGACACACGTTGAATTGTAATACTACTAGACTAGAAGAGAAGAGAAGAGATGAGATCACAGTCGTTAGTTTTGTTAGAGTGGATATTATCATGAACGTGGATTTTATCATGAACATAAACGGCTGGAGGTGTATACAGAAGGATGCAACGGTGACACAGAATATAAGTATAGTCGTAAAAATATCTGCGTCGTGAATCGTGAAACGGGCTTTTCAAAGATGGTTCGTGTACATCTTGTCTTGGTAAAAAAGATGGGGTCCATGTGAACGTCGCTTTTTGTTTGCCGAGAAAATCCATTGCCAGATTATACAAATATCCAATTATTGAGGGAAAGACAACGAATGATCCAGGGAGGCGAAGCACACGTGACCCTTTGGTGTGGCGTCCGTGTACTGTCTGAGTCTCTGATATTTCGGGAGCAATTTGACCTGAGGCTATGGTATGGTGTGGATTCGGTTGATTCATTTCATTGTCTTTAGCGCTGTGTTTGTTTCATGCGATTTTGAGGCGAGAGACGAAGCTGGGAGAGAACTTGCACGGAGTTATACCACTTTTTTCATTTGGTAAGCAGAGAAACAGCAGCGAGAGATACAAATTGTGCGGGACCACACGAAAATTCAATCTCCGCAAATATGCGATGAAACAGCGAAGAGATGCAGCCACATCAGTTTTTACACGTTTTTTTTTTCTTTTTTCCAATTCTACCCCTATTCTCTCTTTATATCTCAAATTATTTAAATTTTTAGTTAAGGATATTGATGTCTTTTCAAAAATAATCAACACTTCTCTCTTCTATTTTTCTCTTCTCTTTCTCATAAACCAATCAATACCCTAAATCTACTCTATTTTTCACCTATTTATCTCTTCCTACACTTTTTCTCACATATTTCTCTCTTCACAATTTCTCTCCGGAACCAAATATAGTTAGATGTTTGATTAATTAATTAATGAAGGAAAACATAAAGGTGGGAAATGTAAGTAGAATCAGTTTGTTTACGAAAACAAGGAGTGTGACGTCAGGAGGATAGACCATGACCAAAATGAAGGAAAATTGGGAGATAAGACAAAATACGTGGTAGCGACGTGGTGGCTAAGATTGCAACTCACCACAGCTCAGCTCCGACTTGGCATTTGCTAATGTCAAGCTTTCAACGTTGGCCATTTAATAATCAAATTTTTTAATTAAAAAACTTTAGGATGAGGAGACGGTCCAAGGCAAGTTTGAATGTAGTTAGAGCATCTCTAACGCTCCATCGTGCCGCCGTCCCTTATTCTTTAGTTGCCATCTCTTCGTTTTTTTAACGCTAGAGCTCGTTTATGTGGCGTACGTCATCTCTTAGATTTTGTGGACGTCTAGCATTGGAGTCAAAATGAGTGAGGCTAGATAATGCCTACATGGCAACTTGGGGCCCACTTAAAGTCATCTTAAGAGACGCACGAGAGAGAGAGAGTGAGAGAGTAAGAGAGAGCGTTAGAGATGCTCTTAGAACTCGAAGGTTTTTCTAATCTTAGAAGGAATATCACCCTCTTAATAAAAAAAAAATCACCTAATACTATGGTATTTGAAATTTTTAAACACTGATTAAATTATTAAACACGCCCCATTTTGAAAAGCACTATAATCCAAACTCATCAGCGTGTATACTCTCTTTGGACTCAAATATAAGCAAAAAAATTTCAAGTTTTGTGGACTAAAATATAAGCAAATTTCAACTAATTTAACCCTATTTAATATCATCATTCCAAAAATACCTTTCAATTAATTCAACTTTTATTTTCCAAGAGAATGAAATGCTTCCCATGATTAAGGATAATTTAGGAAGTATAAATTTTTTTATATGAAATTAACAAAACTAAATGAATTTAACTAACATCCTTAATCAGTGTGAAATTAAGTATTTTTGCTTATATTTGAGTCCAGAATAAGCATGTCCATGTAGCAGATCATGTGCAGTTTATCAGATGGCAGAATGACAGGTGACCGATGGTTTCTCTAGATCAATTTACTTACGGTATGACTCTGACACCATGTAGTTTAGTTGGGTGTGGATACCCAAGTGAGTTGTCATCAATAAGAATTATCCATGTGTATCAAAATTGCCATGTCATTAAAAGGAGGGTAATTTTCAAAATTAGTCATTTCACTTGTGTAATTGCAAATACACCATTCAAAGTTTAACATGTAACTCTTCGCATTCCCTATTATTCCATTTGCATTCCCTATTGTTCCATTTGAGATACAATCCTTAATTCGCATTCTCTCTTCATTCCCTGTAAGTTCAAAAACTTTTCCAACATACTTAGAGAGGAGTCTTTTTAACCTGAATATTAAGATACATATAAAAAGGTAATTGTGAAACATAAACAGAAAATTTTAGGGTTTTGAAGGAAACCCTTGAAGTTGGAGTTTCGTGCATGATGATGCCTCCCAAACCAATCGCTAGTTCTAAACCTAGGGTTTTTATCGTCAAATTGAGCATCGCTGAGGTTGATTGCATCTTTTGTCGTTCAGTTTGGGGCCTTTTCAGCGAGAGGGTGCAAAGCACAGCAGGATGGAGCCACGAACCGAGTTACGAGTGGGCAATTAATTGGACGGCGAATGAATGATAGATCAGGGGGAGGCAAACGAGCTTGAGAGAGAGAGAGAGAGCAAAGAGTCATAGAGAAAGAGTAAGAGATGGGTTTAGGGTCAATAGAATACAGATTTAGTGTCGTCATGATCTCTGTAGAACCACATTCACAAACTTTCAGAGAACATTTGAGAAGAAGAAGGAAATAAAAAGAAAGATATAAGAGGGGAAATGCAAAGAGACATGTTGAGAAGAGGGAAATATAGATCAAATGCATTTTTAACTCGAAAGGGGTGAATCTGCAATTTCAAATATAGAAAAATTAATAATCTGGTAAGTGTCGATACACGTGGTGCCTCTCATCCATCCAACTCACTTGAGCGACAGTATCCAACAAAAATCCAGGTTACATAAGATTCTACCTTTACTACATTAACCGTATGGTTATCGGATTCAGGGTGGTGATATGAAGAAAACGACCAGGTGCAAATATATCATATCATATATACTATATTTATACAATGAATGAGCTAGGGGATACATAAACAAAAACGAAATGATGTAGGAATTGGATCACGGACGGACTATGCCATTGTTGTTATTCGTTGCTTCGGTTATGGCAGAAAGGGTCATGCAAATGTCAGTTGACACTTGCTGACTCGCCACTTGACAGAGGCAAGATGAATACTTTCTACCAAAATTTGTGGAAAAGTGTACGATGTGCTCTCTTTATGCCATCTCCCTCGATGCACTCAACCCCGTTTGGTATATTATCATTATGGTTTCAAATGAAAAAACATCTGTGTCATGTTTTGAAAAAAAATCTTATGGCAATTTTATAATAATATATCAATAGAAGCTTACGACAAACAGAGTAATTTATTTTTTTTGTTTATCCTTAAGTCTCTGAACTGAAAACTTCTTACACTTAGTAAAATTAATAGATAAGCTACATCCTTAAGTCTATGTCATTTATTTCTACATCATTTTGATATATGCTGTTTTTTCACAAGCTAATTCGGAAGTGTCAAAAAAGAATCCCAGTGAGTACTTACAATGGATGAATTATTCACCAAAAAAAAAAAAACTTACAATGGATGAACTAATTATTCATAAATTAATTAAAAATGAATTTATATAAATGGTGAGGTGAATGGCTCTAGTTCTTATTGCTTTCCTTTATTAATTTCTATTTCGTATCTTCATTCAATATTTCGTCACGCGTTTCAACTTCTGGTCCCATTTTTAATTTTTAATTTGTTGGTGCATTTCTAGACATTTTCTCTAAACATAATTTTTTTAAATGTATTATTTTACATTATTAATATATAATAATTTACTATATAAAATAGATTCCAGTTTGTAACCAAAAAATGCTAATTATTTCACCTCTATTTCTAATATACTATATTATTCCTTTTTTTTTTTGGGTCAAGAATACACCATATTACTCCTATCTTTTAATAAATTATATGCATTGGGCGTTTACACGTTTTATTATTCTGACAGGACAAGTTTTTTTTTTTGGTCAGGACAGGACAAGTTTTATTTGGGTCCATTACCATTGTTGGGCCAAATATTCTTTGACATGGCCCAGTTTTACGATTGGTTAGAAAAATAGAATCAAGAGAATCGTTATTGTCACCCTATTATTTTGAGTGACACCCCACATATTAACTTATTGAATGGTAACACCTTCCTCCATTTTATTTTTGTTTTCAGTAGTTGAAAATGTTGTTTACAGTAAATTTTTTTGAAATAATATATGTACCATAAACAACTTGTTTACGGTATACATTTTTTTTGAAAAAAAGTTATATATATATACGTAAATATGTTTACGGTACATATATTATTTTTTAAAAATTATGTGATGTAAACAAGTACGGGATATGTTTTATTTAAAAATATATTGTAAACAACTTGTTTTGTTTACTGTATATATTTTTTGAAAAATGTATAGCGTAAATAATTAGTTTTCAATATATCAATAAGGAGCATTTTAGTCCCAATAAAAAAATATGGGGGTGTCACTTAATATTTGCAGGTGTGTTTAACAATTCTCTAAAATCAATAGACTTTTGGCCAACTTGAAATCCAAAATGACCAGAAAAGGGAATTGTTATATATTTTTTTTTTTTTGACAATAACAATCTTATTTCATTTCATTAGTAATAAGTTCTGCAACACAATCAGGGACAGACTCATAAATATAGCAACAAGGTTTTGATATTGCCTCCCTAGTTAAAATATGAGCAACAGAGTTGGTTTGTCGCTTTACAAAACTCACTGACCAATTTGACCTACTTAGAAGGACTAACCTACACATGGTAATAATGGAACCAAATCCAGAGTCATCCTCATTTTTCCTATTAACGCTATCAACCACAATTTTAGTATCAAGCTCGAAGATGATATGATCTAGACCCAGATCTAACGTCCATTGCAATGCGGCCTGGCTGGCCAGTGCCTCCCATTCATCAACTTCCATACACTATGCGAACCCAGCAGATTTAACCTTCAAAAAGATACCAGACTCATCACAGAGACACCGACCATAACTGGATAAGTTTTTATACTTAAAGAACGCTGCTTACCCATTGGCGGCTTGGTCCAACTGGGAGGGGCACCATGGGATAGACTCCGCTGCATAATTCCCGGCAAGCTTTCCTTGGCGTGCATCCAATCATCCAGCAAACATATCGCTCGTCCTATCACGTGAGCTACTGTTTCGGTCTGCATGTTCCATAATTTCTCATTCCTTTTGAGCCATATGCTCCATAACAACATGCCAAACATTGATCTAGCATGACTGTCCAGTGAAACAACTAGATGGAACACTACATCTGCCACAGATTCACAATTCAACAGGACCGGTTGGATGGTGTTCCACAAGCTGACCACGTTCCAGCAGCGAATACGATCAGAACACCCAAATAATACATGCCACACATTCTCCCACCCATGATCACAGGAAACACACTCCACTGTGCATTGAACACCTTTAGACTTAAGCTTTACTCTTGTAGGAACACACTCTCGACATAACCTCCAAAGAAAATCTTTCACCTTTGATGGAATGTTGAGGTGCCATATAGAGCTCTAATCTCCTTGCACTTTTAGATGATCTTTATCTAGAAGACGATTCATACACAGATAATAGGCCGATTTCACCGTAAATTTTCCTCTACGGTCAGGCCACCAGCACATGTGATCCTTGGCTATATCTGGTAATAGAGGCACCTGCAGTACCGCCTCAGTATCAAGATTGGTGAGGTACTGACGTATCAAATCTTGTTTCCAACATTTTGTCCCAGGTAACATAAAATGGCTTACCCGTAAATAAACCAGTGCTGCATGAGGGGGGTGCAACAAAATTCTATTTTCTTTCCTTTTAAGCCAAGGATCACCCCTAAAGCGAATGAAAAGGAATTGTTATTGTCACCCTACAATTTTGAGTGACACCCCACATATTAACTTATTAGTTGAAAAAGTTGTTTGCAGTAAAAATTTTCGAAATAATATATATATATTGTAAACAGCTTCTCTACATTTTTTTTGAAAAAAAAAAATATAAATACGTAAACAAGTTGTTTACGATACATATATTATTTTAAAAACATTATGTAATGTAAACAAGTACGATATATGTTGTATTTAAAAATAGGGTTAATAGTGTTTTTGGTCCCTGTAATTTCAGGAAAATTCAGTTTTAGTCCTTGTAAAAATATTTTTTTTAAAATGATCTCTGTAATTTAAGATTCTTCCACTTTTAATTCTTGTAAAATTTTCTGTTTAGATTTAGTCCCTGTAATTTTAAGATTTTTCCTATTAGAGGATATTTCTTATCTCATCATTTGTAACTAACCATCACACCTAGATAGCCCTATCATTATCTGTTTGTTATCAGTTTGTTACTAACAAAATTTGTTAATTTGTTATCCAATAGGATTAGTCTCTTAGAGCTATATTAGTTTAGCTATAAATATAGAACCCGATACACTTTTGTAATCAAGCTCGAGTAATACATTGAAGAAATATTCTTCCAATCCTCTCTCTTTCTCGAGTCTATCTTTCTTTCATATTTCCATATTCAATCAAGTTTATCATGGTATCAAAGCAGGTTCTGATTCAAATTGATTCAGAAATTGAAAAGAAAAGCACTACTAGCAGTAAAGCACAAAGCACTACCAGCAGTAAAGCAAAACCCTTTGTGGTCACACCATCATCTCCCTACCATCTCAACTCATATGATAATCCTGCTACCTCTCACGGCAGAAAATTATCGCAATTGGTCAAGATCCATGAAGACTGGTCTGCGAGCCAAAACCAAGTTGGGTTTCATTGATGGAACCATCAAGAAACCAATGGAGACCTCACAAGAATTTCAAGCCTGGGAGAAAGCTGACTCTATGATCTCATTGCCTGGATTATCAACTCCATAAATCCTTCACTTCATCGGAGCATATCTCATGCAGCAACAACAAGAGATATTTGGATTGATCTAGAAGAAAGATTTGCACAAACCAATGCATCGCGCATCCATCAACTATGGAGAACTCTGAGTTTAATTCAACAAGAACCCAACATGACAGTGACAGAAATTACAGCAAATTCAAGAGTCTCACAGATGAACTGAGTGAGCAACAACCACTGCCTGAATGTTCATGTGGTGCTGCAAAATCACTTCTGCAGAGGGAAGAGGACAATCACGTCCATCTCTTCCTTGGAGGCCTTGATGATCGTTTTGATCAAATCAAGGGAAGCATTCTTAACACAAATCCCTTGCCATCTCTTAGAAGAGTCTTCAACCATATATTGAGGGAAGAAGCTAGACTTAGTACAGATAAAAGCAGGGAAGAAAGACAAGAAACAGGTTCAGCTTTTCATTCCTTCAAGCAGAGAAATAAAGATGAACCAAGAGTGAAATACGATCATTGTGGAAAACTTGGGCATAGCAAATCCAAGTGTTTTGAAATAATTGGATATCCTTCTCACTGGGACACTAGCTGAATCAAGAAGGGAGGCAACAAGTCAGGCTCAAATTCTGCAGGAAGTGCCAAATTTGCCTGGGCAGAAGGAAATCAAGGCAAGAGCACAAATCAGGAGCATGTTCAAACCAATCATGTCTCACAAGGAAAGAAGAGCAAAGGCAGATGGCAAAGAACCCTTCTGGTAATCACAATTGGATCTTGGATAGTGGAGCATCACACCATATGACTCCACTATACTCGATTCTAAAAGATGTGCACAACCTTGATCAGCCACTGCGCATTGCCTTGCCCACTGGGAATATTGTCACGGTTAATGAGGCTGGGACAGTATTTCTCAATGAGGAAATTAAATTACATGATGTCTTGTTTATACCTGAATTTAATTGCAATCTTTTATCAATTCACAAACTCACTTGTGACTTAAATTGCACTGTAACTTACTCTGTTGATGGCTGCATTATACAGGATCAAACCAAGAAGAGGACAATTGGCTCCGGTGATTTGCATGAGGGGGTCTGTGTCCTTAAGATAGAAGCAAATGGTTTCTCAGCAGCAGTTTCAGAAGATTTAAATTTTGTTTGACATGCTAGGGTGGGGCATACTTGTATTCAGAATTTGTCCAAATTGTCAAATGTTCTTAGTTTTCATTTTGATGACAATAAGCTAGGGTGTTGTGATGTATGCCACCGTTCAAAACAATGCAGACCCTCTTTTCCTTTAAGCAGTAATAAAGCAGAGAAGCCTTTTGATTTAATTCATTGTGATTTATGGGAAAATATGCTACAACATCACATAATGGTGCTCACTATTTTCTTACAATCGTGGATGATTATTCTAGAGCCGTGTGGGTATACCTCATGAAAGAGAAGTCAGAAACCAATAATCACTTGATTAACTTTTGCAAAATGGTGCAAACTCAGTTCAATACGAAAGTAAAAATTCTTCATATATAGTGATAACAGAACCGAGTTTGTAAATTCAAAAATGCAACACTTTCTAAAAGAAGAAGGCATCATTCATGAAACATCATGCGTAAGAACCCCTCAGCAAAATGGTCGCGTTGAGAGAAAGCATAGACATATACTAGAAGTTACAAGAGCTTTGAGGTTTTAGTCCAATTTACCCTTATCCTTCTGGGGTGAATGTGTGTTGACCGCCACTTATTTAATCAATAGAACTCCAATTGTGGCCAACAAGGGAGTGACTCCTTATGAGATGATTTATGGTAAAAAAGCAAGCTATAAACATTTGAGGATCTTTTGATGCCTTTGCTATGTTAGGGTCATCAAACCTGGAGACAAGTTTGCAGCTAGAGCCAATAAGTGCATCTTTGTGGGCTATCCTCAAGGTCAGAAGGGTTGGCATGTATATGATTTAGAGACTCGTGAGTTCTCAGTATCAAGGGATGTCATATTTTATGAGAATTCCTTTCCTTATGATCCACAAAATCTGGATTCGGCTGATAAAGGACCAAGGCGAGAGCAAATAGAAACCACCTATATTGACAACAATGATCAAGTTGATGTAACTCAAATTGAGGAATCAAGTTTTGAACAAGATCATGAGGAGACCGATGCTTGTGAGGAAATTCAAGAAGAAACTTACGCCTCCAGTTCTCACTCTCAGATTGATCAAAATCAGGGGGAGCAAGAAATAGTTGCTACTCAAGAGAAACAGGTCAGGGAACAAAGAATTAAACGTCAACCTGAATATCTTAAGGACTATGTGCGTACATCGCAACACAAGGACCCTCAAAGACATCTCAAGAACAATCGGCCTCTTCAGGTAAGCCCTACCACATCTCCCGTTATGTTAACTATGGTAATTTCTCTCCAAAACATAGAGCATTTCTTGCAGCCATAACGTCTCACACAGAGCCTAAGAGCTACAAACAGGCTGTTCAACGACCAGAATGGTGTAAGGCAATGGAACAGGAAATACAAGCTTTAGAGGAAAATAATACATGGACTCTAGAGCCATTGCCAAAAGGAAAGAAATTGGCAGGCTGTCGATGGGTCTATAAAATCAAACACAAGGCTAACGGGGAGATAGATAAGTACAAAGCTCGTCTCGTTGCAAAAGGATTTACACAAGTAGAAGGAGAGGATTTTCCTCCGGTAGCAAAAATGACAACCGTCCGCTGCTTGTTAACTGTTGCAGTAGCTAAAGGCTGGCAACTACATCAAATGGATGTAAGCAATGCTTTCCTTCATGGAGACCTCGAAGAAGAAGTCTACATGGCTGTCCCTCCAGGCTACATTGTTGAGAAGCCAAATCTTGTTTGCCGCTTGCGAAAATCCTTATATAGGCTACGCCAAGCCTCTCGCAATTGGTATGCCCAACTTTCAGAAAGACTAATTAAATATGATTTTCACCAGTCAAGTGCAGATCATAGCTTGTTTACTTACTCTTTGGGACAAGTCTTCCTTGCAGTCCTAGTGTATATTGATGACTTGATCATTGTTGGCAACGACATAGAAGCTTGTGAAAGCTTTAAAATATATCTTCATAACTGCTTTCACATGAAAGATCTAGGTGGACTCAAATATTTTCTTGGCCTTGAATTGACACGTGGACCTAAAGGCCTTTTCCTTTGTCAAAGGAAGTATACACTTGACATACTTGAGGAGTGCGACATGATAAATTGCAAACCATGCAATTTTCCTATGGAGCAAAATCATGACTTATCCTCTGAGAATGGGGACTTTTATGAAGATCATTCGCGGTATAGGCGTCTCATTGGCCGCCTGATTTACTTAACCATTACTAGGCCAGAAATTACCTATTCCATACATGTTTTAAGTCAACATATGCAGGCCCCTAGACAGAAGCATTGGGAGGCTGCAGTGCGCGTGCTACATTATTTGAAGTCATCTCCGGGTCAAGGTATTTTTCTGCCTAAAGACAATGATCTCCGCCTTGTTGGATATTGTGATTCAGACTGGGCAGCCTGCCCCATTACTCGTAGGTCGGTTTCTGGCTATCTCATGAAGCTTGGTCCTACCCCAATCTCTTGGAAAACAAAGAAACAATCCACTGTGTCACGGTCTTCCAGTGAAGCAGAATATCGTGCTATGGCACATGCTACCAGCGAAATTATCTGGCTGCGCAGCCTCCTTTCCACGTTGTTAGTACCATGCACGACTCCCACAACGCTTTATTGTGATAATCAAGCTGCTATACACATCGCGGCCAACCCCGTATTTCATGAACGGACAAAACACATAGAAATAGATTGTCACTTTGTTCGTGAACATTTACAATCAGGCAACATTGCTACTTCTTACGTGCGATCTCAACATCAACAGGCAGATACATTTACCAAAGCATTGGGATCCGTGCAATTTCATACTTTGCTTGGCAAGTTGGGAGTTCATAATCCCCACTCTCCAACTTGAGGGGGAGTATTAGAGGATAATTCGTATCTCATCATTTGTAACTAACTATCACACCTAGATAGCCCTATCATTATCTGTTTGTTATCAGCTTGTTACTAACAGAATTTGTTAATTTGTTATCCAATAGGATTAGTCTCTTAGAGCTATATTAGTTTAGCTATAAATATAGAACCCGATACACTTTTGTAATCAAGATTGAGTAATACATTGAAGAAATATTCTTCTAATCCTCTCTCTTTCTCGAGCCCATCTTTCTTTCATATTTTCATATTCAATCAAGTTTATCATTTTCACTTTTAGTCCCTGTAATTTTAAGATTTTTCCACTTTTATAGGGACTAAAAGTGGAAGAATCTTAAAATTACAGGGACTAAATCTAAACAAAAAATTTTACAGGGACTAAAAGTGAAAGAATCTTAAATTACAGAGACCATTTAAAAAAAAAATATTTTTACAAGGACTAAACCTGAATTTTCCTGAAATTACAGGGACCAAAAGCACTATTAACCTTTTAAAAATATACTGTAAACAACTTGTTTTGTTTACGGTATATATTTTTTGAAAAAATGTATAGCGTAACTAATTAGTTTCTGGTATATAAATAAGGAGCATTTTTGTCCCAATAAAAAATATGGGGGTGTAACTTAATATTTGTGGGTGCGTTTAACAATTCTCCAAAATCAATAGACTTTTGGCCAACTTGAAATCCAAAATGACCAGAAAAGGAACATCAAACTGGGTTCCAAATTTCATTGTCAAGTTTCACTTAGGAATACTAACGAGTGATGAATTTAATAGGTATGAGCAAAATCTACTCATGATTTGCTGATTTTTATCTCGCTAAATGAGTCTGAGATGGGATTTGTTAAAATAAATGTGTATGAATTAATGCAAATATGGATATTATCATATTGTTTGTGTATTTGGTTGTCTTACATATATACATTTTATTTACAGTTTACTTACCTCCCCCCACATACACACATTTTTTTTTTGTGACCCACTTTTCAAGTCCACTAAGGAACTAAGCTTGTTCCCGTGCTTGCAAGTGACTATTAAATTTGGTTCACACCTCCCAATGAGGGTGACTCTTGGGATTCGAACTTGCATCCTTATATAACAGATTAGTAATATGATATTTTAGTGCACTTAATAATATATCTCCAATTAAAAAATAGAATTATTATGTTTATGTTACATCACATAAACATACAGAACAAAAATCTAGACTAAGAAAACCCCTCTACCTTTGCCCACAACTATCGGATCATGATCATCTTGGTCCCTTCTACTGCCTTCCTCCTCAACCTTAACCTCAACCTCAACGGCCCAATCGTGGTGGCGACCCTGGTGGTGGGCTTGATGATCTCCTACATCCTCGACTTAACAATTTCAATCATGATGCCTTCTTCATCGAGTGGATCTATCTCATCTTTGCCCCGTTTTGAGGCCAGTAAGACTGTGATAGGAGGGAGGTGAGAAAGGTCACATGTGTGGGTCAAAATTTAAAAAAAAATTTATAAAACTTAGGGTTTTTTTTTGTCAAAGTGCAACATTTCGTTGAAACTGGGCAAAGGCCACCAAAACATTACACCAAGGGCATACTAGCACAACCCACTAACAGGACACAATACAACCCACTAAAAGGCACAACACAGGATTAACGCAGACTTCTAAAATCAGCAATTAAGGACATAGCCGCTCCTGATCCAATAGACCTGAAGTCTAATAACTACTAAAAACCAAAGAGCCATCAAAACAACCAGATTAACCTAACCCACCGGAGATCCATAAGCCCCAAGATCTGCTCTACCCAATATGGTACCGGAATGACGATTAAGCAATGCCGACGAACAGAGTGCCAGCCTCCACGCTAAGCTGAGAGAAGAAGCACCAAAGGAAAAAGCAGAAGAACCACTTATATTTCATAGGGGGAAAGACGGAAAATGCAGAACTTTTCCCGTATTTGATGGCCAATCGGCCATGGCATCCCCCTAAACTTGAACCAAAGCTGCAACAGAGGGTCACAGGGAAGATTACAGAGGGGTTGTGGATCCAATAGTAGCAATCTGGAGAGATGATGGCGGATGGTTTTGGGGTGCACAGGAAAAGAAAAAAGACAACAACAACAGAAACAAAAAACAACCTACACAAAAAAAAACAACAGCCACCATAACCAAAAATACTCCTTACAACACAAGATCGCAAACTTCCTCTTCTTCCCCAAAAACCTTGCAGATCTTGACCAGGAATTGTAAATCGGCGAAAAGAGCCCATGACCAAGACGAAGGGATTCACCTGAGCTGGGTCGAAAGTAACATCACAGACGACGATGGCTCTCGAGAGGTAATCAACATGAGGAAGAAGCAGAAGCAGACAAAGACGTCGCAGACAACAGTCAGCGTGAGGAGCCTGAGGAAAAAGCAGCCCAAGAAAGACAGGAGTATATTCGTCGCGGCGGCGTTGCACCCAGCTGCGGCGACGACCGTACCAAAAACCCTAGCCAAGAGGGTACCAACGAGAGCGAGAGAACTTTTCTCTCTAATTCCCTTCCCGAGAATAAGTTTGCAAATCGGGAAAAAAACCCGGGAATAATTTTAAACTTGGGGGTTTAAAATTAGAAAAGTAATAAAGTTGATGGGTATTTGGGCTCTATAAGGCTCTTGAGGTCCAGTATAATAACATTCAGTTTTCTCATGTGGGTAGATAAGGTAATCGTTTGGCCCAAAACTGCCACAGGAATCTGATAGTTTTCGGATTGAGGAGGTTCCTCCCAAAGTCTTAAAATTCTTTGTAAATGATTTGTACAATATTGGTTGATTAATTTATTGAGGTATTTTTGTAAGTGGCATCTAGGGTGAACCAACAGTTAAATGGTTCATTGTGAACCATGAATAATAGCCACTGGATCTCGTAGCTCTACCACATGTTATGATACGCCCTCTACATTGTATCATTTCTCACCTTCTCTCTCTTCTACCATCGCAATGACGCAAACTAATTGAAATATGCTTCTATGATTGCAGAATTGGTAATATGTTTTTTTTGGTAACTACTCTGTGAATCATGTTTTTATCTTTACAAATTGGGAATCAAGCACAAGACAATCAACACCAACAATTTACATATATCTGAACAATTTTTTTTTTCTTCAACAATATTTGCCACTAATATCTGAACAAAATAATAAACAAAAATTGAAACAAAACAGAAGCCCAACACAGCCAATTGATGATGTAGAAAGAGGGTCTCACACATGCAATACTGTTTCGTGGATTAGTTTATTTCCCATTTAAAACTTATCCTCGAAATAATCCCTAAAATTCCCTAAAAATCATTTCTTGATCATGGGTTTATTTCTCCACCAAACCAAATCGAACAGATCCCGACGGCTGTAGGAATCACAATGAAGACGGAGGTAAGAAAGGACGAGATTTCCATAAAAAAACAAAAAAGAAAGAACGGAGGAGAGGCAGGAAAAAAAAAAGCCATGGCAATGGTGTTGTCCCTTGGCTGCTCCACTCGGTGGAAAGAGATGAAGCCATCTACGGAGAAAGAAAAGGAGGGTAGGAGGAGGTTAGATTTGGTGTGGTAAGGTGCAGTAGAATAATGTAGTCCTGTTTAATTTAATAGTTGTTAGTCATGTCCATCCATGAATTACTTAAAACACTTTTTCATCCTAGAAACCACGATTTTTGTAATAAAAAAAAATGTAACTAGGCAACTTTCATGGTTATCCCACCACATTCATTGGTCAACTTCACTATGGACCAATCACCAAATTTTTGGGCTCCATATCCAAATTCCGAAGCTTCTTGTTGTAACGGACTCAACCACTTCACCACACCCTTTAACGCATCACCTTCCACGTTCCCATTGAAGATTGATAACAAAACGTACACGCTTTTTACTGAGAAAAGCATAAAAACAAATAAATTAATAAATAATGCCGGTTTTTTTTTTTGAGGCAATAATGCTGGTTTTTTGAAAAATGTTAATGTTTTTGTTGACATAAAGTAATGTTAATGTTTTTTTTGGCATAAAATAATGTTATTGTTTTTATAAAGTACTTATATTTATAATTTCCGAGTAGATTCAAATGAAGCCTAGTTGTGATATAAAAAAAATTTGAATATCAAAATTTTAAAATATATATTTATTTTCTTTATAAAAAATAAAATAAATATTTATTTTTAAATATATTTTTATACATGTTAAATACAAGACACCTTTTTTTTTACGAGAACTTTATTTTTTTAGGCTTAATTACATTTTTAGTCCTCAAGTTTTACGATTGTGTGATTTTGGTCCCTCAAGTTTCAATTGCTCGAAATTGGTCCTCTTAGTATTGCGATAGTATAATTTCGGTCCCCCAAGTTCCAATCATGCGAATTGGGTCCTTCAGTTATTTCAATTGTGCGATTTTAGTCCATTTTGCTGTTTAATTTATAATAAAAATATTGATATATCACGTGTGGGTATGGTCTAGCACATAATTTGGTCTAGATGACATGTTAGTTAGCTTAAAAATTAAAAAAATATTTACAATATTTTCAGTTATAAATTAAATGTCAATTGAGTGGAGGGACCAAAATCGCACAATTATGATACTTAGAGGACCCAATTTACTCAATTAGAACATTAAGGATCAAAATCGCTTAATTGCGATACTTAGAGAGCTCAATTCGCTCAATTAGAACTTGGGAGACCAAAATTGCACAAACGCAATACTTGAGAGACCAAAAATGTAATTAAGTTTTTTTTTACTTGCTATCTACTTAATTGGACTAATTGTTACATACATCAAAAGTTTAAATATATATTTAGGCTAAAATATGTTTTTGGTCCTCGTAAATATATAGTGTTTTAATTTTAGTTCCTATAAAAAAATTGTTTTTCCCTGTAAAATATTTTATTTTGATTTTATTCCTTCTGACCAAAATTCATAGCAAAATCTGTAGAAAACACTTAATTTTCCAAATAATTAAAAACTATTATTTCAACCAAAATTTGTCACAAAATCCGTAGAAAACACTTATTTTTCTGTCAATTTTTCCGTTAATTTTAGTCGAAGGGACTAAAATCAAAATAAAATATTTTATAGGGACAAAAAATAAATAAAAAATTTTATGGTGGCCAAAATTAAAAAACACTATATTTGCATGTCCTTGGTGAAAACATATTTAAGCCATATATTTATTTTTAAACATGCTTATATACATGTTAAATAATTATAATTTTTTACATAAAAAAATTATAATTTTTTAAGCAGATGTTAAATCATAATTTTTTTAAAACATAAGAAATTATGCAATATCACTAAAGTCATTTTTATGAGGTCTGCATTGAAAAAGTTGACAAAAAGAAATTTTTCTGTTTCTTTCTTTTTGAGGGGAATCTGGTTGTTTTAATGGATTAGATAGCTTTCCTTATAAGCGAACAAAGCGTCAAAACGTTTTCAATTCGTGACAGAGACACCAACGTACGTTAGCTTTCCCTTTTCCACTTTTGCACTTCTCCTCCTTATTTTTCTGTCTCTTTTAAATTCACCATTATCTTCATAATTTTTTTTATCACACTGCACTGGAATTTCCCAGATCCGAGAGACCCAGAAGAGAAAGATTGAAACTTTGCTGTTTTCGCCCATCGTTGCTGAGAGATGTGTTGTGGGGGGAGGGTGTGCATGCTATGCACGTGTTTGATTCTGGTTGTGATCGTGATCGGGTTGCTGTTCGGGTTCGGAGTGTTCAAGCATGGATTCCACAAGCTGAAAGACACTGTCAGTTACTGCGATTCTTGTGGTGATGTCGGACGAGGAAGGCCCTTCTTGGGTTATGCACCGCCCCCATTGTTCTAATTCACGGTTCTCATGTTCCATTTCTTTCTTAGTAATTTTTCTGGGGATTTGTTTGTTTCTTAACTTTTAGTGTTTTTTTTTTATAAATTATTTGTTAAAATTGGTATTTGTAATTATCAGTTTCTTGGGATTTATGTTGATTTTTTATTCAAGTGTCTTTTTTCCAGTGATGATAATGCTGTTCTTCGGTTGTTTTTTCTTTTCTCTTTTGAATTTTTTTAGGATCATGCTTATCTCAATTCAATTTCATTTGATAAGAATTATAGAAATTATCCGATCTCTTCATTCAAAAAAAAAAAAATTATCCAATCACCCAGTCAGCATTTTGTTTTACTGTTAAAAATATCTTAATTATTTGTAAATAAAAAAATATCTTAATTATTTGAAGACTTCATTTTTAAGATAAATAAACTAGTTATATCTTTCATTTCTTAATTTTGATTTAATTCATTTACAGGGGTTTTAAAGTTTTTCTATTTTTTTTACTGGAATTAAAGTTTTTCTATTGAAACTGCTCTTTTTTTTTTTGACAGATTGAAAATGCTCTTTCTTATAAAATTTATTAAAATTATGTTGAAAAATAGTTTCTTATTTATACTTGGAATTATTTTTTTGACTGATATTTATACTTGTAGTTGGAGAAGCCATTTTTAAAATAAATTTTTTTTCATCATATAATATATTCGCAAAGAATAAATATTGTTTACCGGATTTCGAAACATCTACCAAGTGGATATGAATCTTAGGTAACTTTTTTTTTTTTGACTAAAAAAAAGATATTCATTCATTTAAATGGGTAAAATACATCGATCAATATCGTTAAAAACTACAAAGGATAAATCTGCGAACAAACTCACAGCATCCAAGTTAATAACATAAAACGACAAGATGCTTACAAATATGACAAAATTAAAGTGACCGGAATACACATACCTCCAAAATCTGTAATATTGACGCCCAAGTCTACATTGGATCTGAATTGATCGAAACTGATATGTCAATCTGAACTAAACTAACACCACATGTGTGTGCGTATGTTACTGAATCTTGACTAATTTCTGGATTTTATTAGTTTAACGGACATATATTTAAGATCCCTTTTTTTGGTCTTATTTAAGATCCGTTTTTTATGTTGTTTTTTAAAACCAGTTTTAAATTGAAAGATGTTTAAAAAAAATAGAATGTTTTTCTTAAAATAAAACCTTAAAAATATTATTTTAGTATTTTTTTCCAGAAATTTAAACTAATAATTTTCTATTTGCAAAATTACACAATAATTTATCTAAAAAAATTAAACAAACGGGCCTTAATGATATACTTTTAAATCACTAAATGATTATTTCACTTTTTTATTCATATGTCTTCTCTTGTATGTGTTTCTTTTAATATTTCTTCTAATTTTCTATCCTACCTTTTTTTTTTATAAATAAAAGTTTAGATTGGGGGAGACTCACCCACATGCAGGGCCAGGAAGAACCACCAACCTGAATCAGGATTTATGGTGAAATTTACGTATCGCCTACCAACGCAGCCACCTGAAATCGAACCCAAGTCACAGCGTATGTGAGCGGAAAATCAAACCAGTTGAGTAAAGCTACGCCGGCTCTATCCTACCTTTTTCTATCAAAACAAACGCAGTGCTAACAATATTTATTTGTTAGAATAAAATTATCATGATAATAATTTTACTAATTTAGTAATTTGCAATTTCCACCGACAAATCGAGAGGGCAAACGCTGATTTTGAACTACTTCCATTTTTATTTTGAAATTATTTACCAATTGGGTGTTTATCTAGATGTGTAACCAAAATATCATGTACGGGATTTTATTTTGGCTAATAAATATCATACATATGATTAAATTATTGAAAATTGAAGTGTGAATTTTACAAAGCCATCTAATTGTATTTTACCATTTTATCTCTTATAATATAGTTTTAAGACTATGAAGTGTTAAAAGATGACAAGATATGCTTAGATGACTGAATAACTATTTATTTACAGTTATTAAACTCCAGAGTGTGAGATCACAAAATAACTAATAATTTGTTGTCATTTTGTTGGCGAAACCATTCTCAATTACCAAGTGAAATGAATTACGTTGTTAATTCTCTCTCGTACAGTAGTCGTGCTCATCATGTATTTGTCTACTTGACTTGATGCGTGGAGTGGGAGGAAAGATGGATACCTTTTGCGTCTATTTGAGTGGGTTGAGTTGAGCTTGTCATGGTTTCCTTATGGGCCATGACATGCACCCAAATATTCACATTTCATTCTTTTCGTGTTTGACATTTTTGGTTATCAATTAAACGTGATAATCCACTTACATACTTGGAGTGAATCAGAATGTTTGGTCATTGAAGTTAATTCTTGCGTTGGCACAGTATCTATATCTATATCTTTTTTGTAAGAAAATATTTATTTATATCTATATTTATATAATATATAATATGACATAAATTAAATTTGAACAGAAAACCTGACACAAAATATGGAGTTAAGATCCTCTCCATTTCTTTTGAAAAATGGAGAGATTTCTTTTAAGAAATGGAGAAGATCTCAACTCCAAAATATGCAACTCCGTTTTATTTCTTTCATTAATTACAATTTTCGTAAAAGATATCAAAATTTATTTAAAATAAAATTGCTTGAGAAAAATTGCATAATAACCACACCGATTGTTAAAATAGCTTCATATTATTTACATCAACTTTTAAATTTTTTTTATGCAATGAAATTACAATATATTAAAGCATTCATGTACTCAAATTAATCTTTTTTATATTATACAAAATTACCCATGCATTGTAAAAAAAACATATGAACATAAATATAGAGAAAAATATCCCAACTATGTTCATATAGTTTTTTTTTTTTTTACAATGCATGGGTAATTTTTCTCTAACTATGTTCATAATCCAAAATGGCATGCAAAAATAGAGAAAAATATCTCAATAATATTGGCACCTCAAAGGCTCAAACTCTACCAAATGCAATATGCACTTATTTACCAATGGCGTATCATCTAAACATTGATAAGGGATGTTCCAAGTGAAGAATCTCAGCATCACGAGAATCACTTCAATCATGGTTGGGTTGGGTGTCATATAGAAATTTACTGAATCATTTAATTTTAAACCAGAATAGGCCGTTAGGTTTTAAGCAATAGCATTGTTGTCAATAGTCCAACTGAAAATGCACTCCAAACTGGAACAATTTTAAGCATATATATATATATATATATATGCCGATACACTTCATAGCTCAATCATATTTTTTGTGTGAATTGGCATCCAAGTTCATAACTTGCAAATATGTAATGCATAAAAATAAATCACTTCACTCTGTAAATTTATTGATGGCTCTGCAAGACCACAAGTCTAGGCAATTGACATGAAAATCGTTTCTACTTGAGCTTCACTACAATAGTACTCCTAACTCTTTGCTTTCCATTTGACCAACATAACTCCCCAAATACATAATCCATTGTAGAAATTTTGAACACATCCACAGCTTCCACAATAACCTTAAATGATTTCTTCTCACCAACTTTCTTAAAGGTCAAGGAACTTGGCTCAACCAAAAGTGAAACTCCATCAGGTGCCTTGGCTTGCACCTTATATGTACTTGGAGGTCCAACATTTGTAACAGTTCGACTAACATTTACGGCGTGCTCCCCGAGATCAAGCACTGTGATTGTAGGGTAGTTGAAATCCACCACATTGTAGGACTTTGGACATATGAAATGCTTGTTATAAATAGCCTCAATTTGTTCATGGCTTTGATTGTAAGCACATAATAGGTTCAAGTAATCAACCATGTTGAGATCATAAATTAGTCCAGGGTCTATAGCAAGATCAGGTCGAATGTGACCAGAACCATATGCAAATGGAGTTGCTTCTTCATGGAATGTATCCTTGATTGGCCTTCTGATGTTATCTATTGTGCTTGCTGAAATAGTTTTGTCAATTTAGGAAAGTTTATGAGCAAAAACATGACACATTGTGTAGGGAAAAAAGTGGAAGATTCATTTACGAAAAGTGCTAGCAAGTAGCAACACACTTTCTGATACTTTTTCCAACACTATCTATTACTAGTTGAAATTTATATAAGCTCCACCGCATAGGAAATGAGATCCACATAAATTTATAGGACCTACGTGAATTTCAACCAATAATAGAAAGAATTTTAAAAAGATAGTGTAAAAAAAGTGCTAGCAGCACCGATCTGCATTTATATGGTACCAGTGGTCATAATTGCTGATTTGATGGCAGCTGGACTCCATTCAGGATGAAGAGTTTTGAGAAGGCCTGCGACGCCGGACACATGGGGGCACGACATAGAAGTTCCAGACATAGAATTGTAAGGAATCCTTCGATTATCTGATGTTAATCCAGATGCACTTGTGGCTTCTGAATAAGCAGCAATTATGTTCACTCCAGGTGCAGTGATGTCAGGCTGAAACAGAAAACAAAAACAATTGTAACAAAATAATCCACACATGCTATGGAATGAACAAATGAAGGAGTTATTGAAATTAAATGTAAGCATTGCAAAGTTGATGATGAAAAAAAAAAGGTAATAAATAAACTTTTAGAATTGATGGCTGAATGGTATTAGGTCCCCTGGATGAGAATGAAGCAACCACTGGAGCTGGAATTATTGGAATTTCTGTCATTGGTTTTGTTATGTAAGCCACAGGATTCCTGCAGCATATACATGTATAAAAATAGAGCCATTCATTGCTGCAAGCCATTTTAAGCTCTTAAGAAATGGAAACAAAGATTGATGTATAAGAAAGAAAATTACTTTTCCCATTGGATGTAGGAATAAACATAGTCACCATCCGTGTGATTGACATGTGAAGCAGGCAAAACATGAGGGTATGCTAGAAAATCATAAAAGCTTTCCCCAACACTGACCAAAATCATTCCTATTGCACCTGCAGAAGAAGCTTCTGCATCTGCAACAGTCCCCAAAAAAATATCTTCAAGGCAGACCACTACTTTTCCCTTCACCTTTTCAGCATCAAGGCTTCCATAACGGCAAAATTTCCTGCAAGAGTTCATATGAAAACAGTGTTAAAAAGTTTTACAAAGTCATCCAATCACATTTCACCATGATGCCACTTTGTTATATTACTTCTTAAAATATTTCGACAAATGTTTGCATAGCGAGATATGATTAGATGTGTATGTATAGCTTTTTTTATACTGTCAGTGTATAGTCACTAAATCCGATAAATAAAATCTTTCCAAGTGAACTTGGAGTATTTGTGCTCACGCATCACTAGGTAGAGCATGGGCATGGTTGGCATCCTCAGCACTAATCAAAGGATAGAACTTGTGTGATGGCAAGCCATTAGATGAAAGACTGCTTCCCTAACAATCATCCAAAACGAATCAAACTCAAGCTGATTTACATGTCACACTACCCTTGCAATGAACTAAGCAAAAAGCAATACCTTAAGGTGCTTATTGTCACCCAGCACAACATAGCTGGTGAAGTCCCTATCAATTGTGCTAGCAGCAACCGTGAATAACCAAGGTGCCGCATTAAAAACAGTCCTAGGATAAGGTCCACCATTCCCACCAGCACTAACTACTACTATACCATTGGCAACTGCATGGAAGGAACCTATAGAAATTGAATCTGAAAACAGATTCCTCGTCTTCCTACCAATAGAAACTGAAAGCACACCAACCCCATCGCTTATAGCAGCCTCAAAACCAGCTAAGATATCTGCATCAGAGCAACCACCCTGATGTCTAATATCTCCTGGCCAACACACCTTGTAGGCCGCAACACGAGCCTTTGGAGATCCACCTTTGGCAGTGCCATTGCCATTACCAAAAACACTTACTCCAAGAACAAAATTACCCCCAGCAGTTGATAGAGTATGGGAACCATGACCTTCTGTGTCGCGTGCAGTGTAAAATGATGCATTGAGTTTGCCTACATGTGCCTCGTAACCTTTGTAGAACATTCTTGCTCCAACCAGCTTCCTGCATTGGCGGAAGAATCTAGAATTAGCCTATGTATCTTATTTTGTTTATAAGAAATAATTTGTTATCAAAGATGATGGACTAATGGACCTGTTGCAATATTTTTTGTTTGAGCCATTAAAAATGTCAATTTCACATATCCCATTCCCACGCCACTTTGAGGGAATGGGACTCATTCCTTGGTCACTAAAGCTTTGTGATTCTGGCCATACACCTATTCAAGAAGAGGATTGTATTTGTATCACTAAATTGTGTAAGCAAATCATAGAAACTAACAACTGTCAAAGGAAAGGAACATGGTTTGGTTCTGACTATGAGAATATGAAATTTACCTGTATCAAGGTTACCAATGATTGTGTCTTCACCATATCTTGCCTTCTCCCAAATGGAGTCCTTGGGAACTATTCCCTTTTTTTCTAGTCCTATAAATTCCCATGATCTGGTTGTATGCAATTGATGCATTTTGTTCAAGGACACAGATACTACATTTGGATTTCCTGCACAACCAGTTTGTTGGTTTGAAATGAATTTGTTTGTTTCTCTAATACTCATTGAAAAGTTCACAATATTTGAAAACAATATATTTTTGGGAAGAAGTAGAATACAATGGTAGCATAGTAGATGCTAATAATACTCCCTCCGATTCATATTATAAGAAACAAAATAGATTATTTTTTTTGTTACCAAATATACATCAATTTTCAAATACATTAAATGCTAATTTCAAATTATACCCTTATTTATAGTTGTGTCATTAATTACAAGCCATCATTTCACCCATTTCATAGAAGGGGTACTTATGGAAAAAAAATTAATTTTTTATGAGTATTAATTAAAATTAACTTATTTCAAAGTTTTTCCTTGATCTGTGTGAATTAAGTTTTGTTTCTTATAATATAGACCGGAGAGAGTATTTGCTTACTTGCAAGCTCTTCTGCTACTTCCTCTTCCAATACTGCAGCAAAACCATTGATGTGCCTATTATAGGAGTAGAATACTGCATCCTTGGCTTTCTCATAGCTGTGAATATTTATATACATATTGAGTTATCATTTTCTTCTCATGCATTTCAGAGCAATTAATTGGGGTTTATAAAAATTTCTAATTTCTATACCTCCCCAGGACAGACTCCAGTAAACTATAGTGGGACTTTGTTGCAGAGTCAAGATCAGCAGATGAAGGATTTGGGCCATGAGAATGTGCTCCTAAGTAAACAACATAGGACTGCAGCAGAAAATGCAATTAGAAACATAAGTAGTTTTGTAATAATGAATAACAAAAGTGAATTATTAAGCATAAATACATCATTTTAGTTTTTCAACATTTTGAGTCAGGAACAGGCAATCAAATGAAATGAGAAGCAACACATTCTTACCTTTCCAATGGCATAGGATGGTTGCACTTGCATGAAGAAAGAGCAAACAAGAAATGATGAAACAAGAAGCTGAAAAATGGAGGAAGACATCATTTCTTTTTCTTTTGCTTGTGTTGCTAAGGTCTGGTTTTTCTGCTTATATAGCTAAGCTCATGCCTTTTTTTTGGATTTTATTCTTAAAGACTACATGTGAATTGTTCAATGTGTAATTCCAAAATAATCAGTTTATCAGCAAGTTGCTTTAAACATGTCACTTTGCTCACGTTGACAAAGCACATGCTGTGAGAGTGT
This sequence comes from Calophaca sinica, assembly GCA_037113605.1. Classification (NCBI taxonomy): domain Eukaryota; kingdom Viridiplantae; phylum Streptophyta; class Magnoliopsida; order Fabales; family Fabaceae; genus Calophaca; species Calophaca sinica. Next base: position 126,782,368 of record CM073736.1, on the reverse strand, counting down.
AATTTTCCATTTTGATCATGAAAATATTAAATAGCATTGGCATATAGCAATTCTGAAATCTACACTTCGATCAAAATGGAATAAATTAACTATAGGGATGGAATAGTGAAGACTTTTATTCTCCAAAACATGTCACGGGGAGATAATTTATGGTTTGTGTACTAACTTGTGTCTGTGTGTGTGGATATATGTCACTGTTTTAATTTAAATTTCATAGCCCCTAAAAAATAGGTGTAGTATTATCATATACAACTAAAATTAAGTTTCAAAATTTTTTCCTTAAAAACATCACTTTATGTACAGTAACGTTTTTATTTTCTTTTGAAGTTCTTTTTTTTTTTTGGGTAAATTTTTTCTTTTGAAGTTTTTTTATGGTGAACCTTTTCTTTTGAAAATGATTGGCATATATTTCAGTTTCCGTTGTGTATATTTTGATTTTTCTAAATTATTCTCAGTCAAGCGAAATCCTTTCCACATTTAAATTGTCTCTACTCACTTGCTTAATTAATTTTAATGTGCTCATGATGTGAGGAAGTTCATAAAAATCGAGTTCCTATAAACCCATTATGGAGATTTGGACAACTAAGTTCGTCTATTAAAAAATTGAAACAAAACAAAGAAAATAACATGGCTGCGTATAGATTTGGATTAAGCTAGGGGCAAATTCTGGGTATTTTTGTTGGGCTCAATAAATATAGATTTTTTTTTGTCAAATATAGAAAAATTAGGGCCTTTGGACCACTTTATGTACCAAAAAAAAAAAGTAGGGATTACAAAATGGGCCGTCTTGCCATGAGCCCACAAAAAAAGGGTCGGCCCGGCCTACCCAGAGATAGTGGGTTGAGAAATTGAGCCTAATCCGCTCTATCCAAAAAACCAAAAAACAAAACAAAAATAATAAAAAAAAAGAAATGGGGGCAAAAAAGTGGCAACAATTTTGCCTAAAAGAAGTGCAAATTTTATAAATACCCGTAAATTTTATTTTATATTCTTTACCATAAATAATATAAGAATTTGAATAGTTATTACTATTGATTTGGATTTAATGTAATCTAGCCTCTGATATATGTACGGTAAACTTAACAGGGTATAACTAAAGACGCTCCCCATGTTTTGTTAACATGCACTATCATTTTAGGAGTATATTTTCGAATGTGTCTTATTTTTCTGTTCAAAAATATATTTTTGGACAAATTATGTCGTCCGACAATAAACTTCCAAAAGTAAGGATGTATGTTAGTAAAAATGGGGTCTATGATTATTCCCAAACTTAAAAAGTATTCATGTTCCTTTTGCTCATGTTAGGGTAAGGACGTAAATCTCAGGATAACTAAACAATGATGTCACAGTAGAATGCTTAATAGAAATATGACAATAATCCAATAAATATATGACCTCAGTACTAAGTTACATATGTCCAATAAAAATATTATGTACAACTGTCAAAAAAAATTATGTACAGGAATGAGTGTTAAATTGAAAAAAGAATAAGTTGAAGTCAAGAGCACTAACTAAATGTGTACATTGAAATCAGGAAAAAACTATCTAGATATTCAAACAACCTAAGCGTGTATCCAAATAACATCAAGTCTTCCTATCCTTTGAAGTTGGAAGAAGATCTTTATTGTTTTTTCCATGCATCAAGAATTTCATGGAAGATTTCAGAAATCAAATCCCTATCTGCATTTTGCAAGAAGGCAGTGAAATCATCTTGAATATCAAATACTTTACCAAATTTTACAAGATATTGCATACAACTAATCTTCAGCTTTGTCAACTTATACAGAGACGCGATTTGGAGTCTATCAAGTACATTTTTTGCCTCAATATCTTCTTGAAGACTCTCATGACATGCCTCTCTCAAGTTATAGATGTCATACTTGTCAGCTGCATGCAATAGGTCCAACCTATACATAAGAAATTCTTCATCTTTGATGGTTCCATAAAGATAATTTATAAATGCCTGGCAAGCTTGAATTGACATGTCTGAGATGTTTATGGTAGACAAATCAGTCTCCTTAACACTGTGTGAGAACATGCTGTAGAAAACAGGTGATTGAGCAGCAAGAACAGCCCGATGAGCTCCTATGCTTTCCTCAGATGAATTGGTATGAATTGTAATGTCCGTATATATACCTTCTCTTATCATTCGACTGAGAGAATCAAGGACCATTGTATTCGGTCTTTGCTGCATAAATCCATTAGGCCAGACAGAGCAAGCTTCTCCACCCTTTATTAATATCAATGAAAATTGTAAATGAGATGAACACGTTAATAACCCTCATATATCAATACTAAAATTCTGCTTCATAATCAATCCTTCAAAACTAAACTGAATAAAAAGATTGACTAAAGTGGTAATGATTATAACAATGCATTACTAAATACTACATTATTAAGTGCCCCCGTATCTAAAGATTATCATAATCTGGAGCCAATACTATAGGGATCTAGATTCCTTGCAGTCAGGGAATCACGCACTTGCTGCATTCAAGCAATTCAGACCATCAGATCAAAATCGGATGATCTATATTTCAACTTGGATAAACTGAGTCCAAAACACAAAATCAGACGTGAGCAGCTAGATCTTAAACTGATGGTTCAAATTGGCTGACTGCGGCAAATGCGGGATTCCCCGACTGCAGGGAATCCAAAAGGATCTAGATTCCCAGCAGTCATGGAATCAAGCATTTGCTGCATTCAAGCAGTTCAGACCATCAGACCAAGATCAGATGATCTATATTTCAACTTGGATAAATTGGGTTCAAAACACAAAATCAAACATGAGCAGCTAGAACTTAATCTGATGGTTCAAATTGGTTGATTGCAGCAAATGCGGGATTCCTCGACTTAAGGGAATCCAAGATTGGATCTAGATTCCCTGCAGTCGGGGAATCATGCATTTGCTGCATTCACGCAATTCGGACCGTCAGACCAAGATCGGATGATCTATATTTCAACTTGGATAAACTGGGTTCAAAATACAAAATCAGACGCGAGTCGCCAAGTCTTAATCTGATGGTTCAGATTGGCTGACTGCGGCAAATGCGGCATTAGGGAATCCAAATCCAGAGGGGTAATTAAATTTAAAGATACATTATGTACATACCATTGAACATGCAGTCTTCAAATCCAGAAATTCAATGTCAATAATGAATTTCCCTGGTAGTGGAACCTCAACCTCCCAAACAAAGCCATCCCTATTGCTAAGAAGCTTGTCTTTTATCTCTGTATCCGTGTGAAAAAGATAAAGGTAATGAGTAAAGTGAAGTGAGAAACTAATGAGTTATCAAAATTTCAAAATACTAAAATGTCTCAATCAGACTATCTAGGAATGTAAGCAAGATCAGCACAAAGACTTCGGTTATAACATCGCTATCTTCTGTTTCCAATTGTCAAAAACTTCGTACTAAATAGTATAACCTTATTTCAATCATATTATCTGCATTAGTTATATCATACCCAAAAAAAAAAAAGCACAAAACTTTAATCACCTGAATGAGCCAAGACCTTGAAATTTCCAGCAGAACTTTGTACTCGAACTATGAAAGATGCAATTGGGAGATTGTCAGTGCTTGTTTTGGACATTTCTGGGTATAATTCAATACGTGAAGCATGCCTCTTTTCCACTGATAAATGCCTTCATTTCAGATGGGAAAGGAAAAAAAAAAAAAAAGCAATCTATCAATCCACAAATTGCCAAAGCTGCAGCATTGTCATGCTTTAAATGTTTTGTGGGAAAGATATAAAATTTGATCGGGAAAGAGAGAGAGAGAGAGAGAGAGAGAGAGAGAGGGGGGGGGGAGAGGGAGAGTGTTACCAATTCCACATGGCTATCTTGAAAGGATCGGATTTGAGGTAAGTGCAGGTGGACAAGTTATGGATTTTCCATTGGGCGATACGATTCATACTTTCCACTTTGTATGCAGAATCATTCATCTTAACAGAGCAACCAGATTCTTCTATTCTTTCACTATTCACTCTGTTCCTCACACACTCACTCTGTTTCTCTGTTAAACTTTGCTTGCTTTTCCTCATAAATAATAATCCAAGTTGATGATAGTAACTTTGAACATGACACCGGTGGGGTGTACTCGTTAGTTTTTGAAGGAAGAAATCAACAAGAGGAGGAAATTACATTGTCCAGGCAAGCCAAGCAGTGCAGTGCAGTGCAGTGTTCCATTAAAATACGAAAAGTGGGTAGGCAGGGTAAAGTCAAAAAATAGATAGATAGACGTGACGGGGAGGAAAAGAATCATCAGATTCAATGTTTTGATTCTTTTACTTACTGTTAAATATAAGGAATAGATAGATATTTATAGATATTTGGTTGGCGGCTACGTCTCAAGTTGCACAAATGGTTCCCCCTTCCAAAGTATTTTAGGGTGGCATTTTAGGGTAAGTTTGGATTCAAGTTTTTTTTTTTAATTTTTGGAACGTTAAGTTTATATATTGATATATATTTAAGATTTAAAAAAATAATAATATAATAATCCATCATATACCATTTTAATTCGACTTCATTTTTTAAAATATTTTATAATTTCTTTAATTTAAAAAAAATTAAGTCCTCTTCTCTTTTTCCTCCGTTCCAAACATATCCTTAAGATTTAGATGGGGACAGTTAAAAGATGTTGATAGGGTGCTTTTATGGTGGGAAAGTGACATAATTTTCCGATGGTGATCAAATGACACTCTTAGCCATAGATTTATCATTTTATTATTCAGCTGGCCAGAAAGGAGAAGGGCAACCAGTTGCAGTACATTGGGTAGCATAAAAAGATATTTGCTGACAGGCCTTTTGGAATAGTGTATTATTATTTAAACAGTTTTTTGTTATGAGGTCCTCAAAGCGATTTTTTTTTTTCAGCATTAGTTATTAGGTGACGTTCTGTCGTTTTGTTACGTTCCTCCAAAAATGTAGTTGTTTTGCTACATATTTTAACTACCAGTATCCAATTAGCTAAGCTAATTAAGTTGGAGTTTGTTCTTTGTCTAACAGCAAGGTACTCTCATATTAGAGAGAATGAAGCGACTTAGTTATTGTTCCGGACTGGGCTGAGGCCCAATCCGAAGATCCACCTTTCAGGCCCATTTCAGCATCAGTCCCTTCGCTTTCCCTCGAGACCACATCGACGCAACGGTCCTCAGTATTAAAAGAATTTATTTCCTATTCCCGGGTTTCACGGAGCAGTTCTTCATCCAGAATCGCCTCAACTCGTATTAAAAGAGACCACGTCAAACGATCGAGGTAATTATTATTTTCCACCTCTTCACTCACCTCTTACACATCGACTTGAAAGGCGTCGAGTGTTTGCAGTACACCACCCCAACACGCCGCCGTCATCCGTCGTGGACGCCGCAGTGTTGCTTCTCTCGATCATCCTCAAGTTCGCTCGAACATTGGCGCCGTCTGTGGGAATCATTTCTGATTTCATCTTTCTTTGTCGAAGTCTTCCTTCTTCGCTCGACGATGACTGGATCGAAGCGTCAGGTCGCGACTCGCAGTTCCACTCGTGCGAACGCAGACCTTGAACCACCGAATTCGCCCATAGCTCAGGCGGAACCACTTCACCATGAACCTGTTGATTTCATCGTTGAATATGAGAGACAGAGGAGTAACATTCCGCCTCCGCATCAGAATGACGACGTTCCGATCGTTCTTTGCCAAACCGATACTGAACGGAGACCGCCACCTTCCTCATCCGTGAGTTCCGTGAATTCATTCGGAGCTACGCCGGCGATGCACGCCAGAATCAACGCCTCGATCGAATGGAGAATCAGCGAGAAAAGAAATCTCCGTTCGCGTGGCCACAGATCGAAAACAGAAAAGATCGAGTCTCGCTCTCCTCGAGACCGAAGGAGTCCGAAAATCTCAGATCTGTTCATCGCCACCACCGTAGCACGACTCCACACCGCCTGTGCATAGAACACACCGTAGTGCTCATTCTCGTTTCATCAACTCCTTCTCGGAGCAATGACACGAGTTCCTGAAGCGAGCTCAGAAATCTATGAATTACGAAGAGAAGTTGATGGCATCAAAAGCCAAAGACAAATCCCCAGAGTAACATTGACAACTGTCGGAGTATATAAGAAGAACTCGACCTCCTTGACGAATGCAGAGCTTGCGGACTCGCCGAGGTCGCGATGAAACGTAAAATCGCAGCAAGATACTGGCAAAGTGTTGTGCCCAGGAGTTCATACCGGGATCTAGTTCTTCGACGAGTGATGTTGGCCTGAAGAACGCCCCACGCGGAAACTTGCACCCAATCGGGAAGGCCCGCATTAATCGTCGTGAAAGACTGCACGCGCTACACCCTCGAGACACTACAAGGACAGCAAATTCCAAGGACTTGGAACGCGGCAAAGATGAAGCCCTGAGATCGAGCCTCGTACCGAGACCGCGTGCACGAGCTCGTGACAAACTACCTTATGATGAGCCTCGTGCCGAGACCGCGTGCACGAGCTCGTGATAAAGCCTTGTGCCTTGCACAAGCACCCCTGCAACAGGTGGATACGAAGTCCAGTACTCGGGCGACCTACCAGGCCCACCTCTGCAATTTCAATATTCAGACGGCTTTAAACTCGGCTACGTCGTTGACCTTGATTATTTGATGACCTCAACCTTGCCGCTTGGACAGCCAGATCAACTACTCTCACAGGGAAGTATAAAACTCGACTACGAGCACTTTACTCAGCATAAAAATTAATGCTAACTTTATTACATCAAGTTGTTGCAAATTGTCTATACTTTGACAGGAACAGTGCCCCAAAACCAAAGGTCGAGCCCGCCATGGAGCTCGGCACCCAGCGTTGGAAGAACCTCACTCGCAGCTCGACCCCCGTGGTCCCGAAGACCCCAGGTCAGCATAAAGGCTTGGTAAGCTCGAGATTCGTGCCGAGACCGCGTGCACGAGCTCGTGACAAAGCCTTGTGCCTTGCACAAGCACATGATAATGAGAAGGAGCCTCGTGCCGAGACCGCGTGCACGAGCTCGTGATAAAGCCTTGTGCGTTTGCACAAGCACCTGATGAAGAGATCGAGCCTCGTGCCGAGACCGCGTGCACGAGCTCGTGATAAAGCACCTGATGAAGCCTTGTGCGTTTGCACAAGCACCTGTGATCGAGCCTCGTGCCGAGACCGCGTGCACGAGCTCGTGATAAAGCACCTGATGAAGTCGTGTGCGTTTGCACAAGCACCTGTGATCGAGCCTCGTGCCGAGACCGCATGCACGAGCTCGTGATAAAGCCTTGTGCGTTTGCACAAGCACCTGATGAAGAGATCGAGCCTCGTGCCGAGACCGCGTGCACGAGCTCGTGATAAAGCACCTGATGAAGCCTTGTGCATTTGCACAAGCACCTGTGATCGAGCCTCGTGCCGAGACCGCGTGCACGAGCTCGTGACAAAGCCTTGTGCCTTGCACAAGCACCTGTGATCGACCTCGTGCCGAGACCGCGTGCACGAGCTCGTGACAAAGCCTTGTGCCTTGCACAAGCACCTGTGATTGAACTCGTGCCGAGACCGCGTGCACGAGCTCGTGACAAAGCCTTGTGCGTTTGCACAAGCACCTGATGAAGAGATCGAGCCTCGTTCCGAGACCGCGTGCACGAGCTCGTGATAAAGCACCTGTGATCGAGCCTCGTGCCGAGACCGCGTGCACGAGCTCGTGATAAAGCCTTGTGCCTTGCACAAGCACCTGTGATCGACCTCGTGCCGAGACCGCGTGGACGAGCTCGTGACAAAGCCTTGTGCCTTGCACAAGCACCTGTGATCGATTGCACAAGCACCTGTGATCGACCTCGTGCCGAGACCGCGTGCACGAGCTCGTGACAAAGCCTTGTGCCTTGCACAAGCACCAGATGATGAGATCGAGCCTCGTGCCGAGACCGCGTGCACGAGCTCGTGATAAAGCCTTGCACCTTGCACAAGCACATCAAGCCTCGTGTCGAGAACTGCCTCAGCAGACGTGGAACACGAAGATCCCGAACGAACTAATGAACAAGCAAAGCGGCCAACGACGCTTGCAGTTCCTTACAAACAAGGACGTCGAACGTCGACATCAACGAACTTCGACAAAGAAAGCACCACCTCGACATTCGAGCTAGCGACTTGGGGGGCAACTGTTCCAGACTGGGCCGAGGCCCAATCCGAAGATCCACCTTTCAGGCCCATTTCAGCATCAGTCCCTCCGCCTTCCCTCGAGACCACATCGACGCAACAGTCCTCAGCATTAAAAGAATTTATTTCCTATTCCCGGGTTTCACGGAACGGTTACTCATCTACTCCAGTCCCTCAACTCGTATTAAAAGAGACCACGTCAAACGATCGAGGTAATTATTATTTTCCACCTCTTCACTCACCTCTTACACACACTGACTTGAGCGTCGGAGTGTTTGCAGGTACACCACCCCAACACGCCGTCGTCATCCGTCGTGGACGCTGCCGTGTTGCTTCTCTCCAGTCATCCTCTGAAGTTCTGTTCAGAACAGTTATATAGGACAACAAGCAAGAGTATCTCGAGTACAGATTAGAATGAAGCATAATAAGTAAATTAATTTAATTAAAATATAACACAAAAGTGAAGAAATATCGATTATCGACCAACACCACAATATCTGGCAACATGAACACCTTCATGAAGTGCACGGTCCCGTTTAACTGATTAATCTGTTCCTTCAGGCGAGTTACCTCTTCCTCCATGTCTCTATCCTTCATATCATTTATATTCAGGTCATAATCAATTTTGACTGTGGTAATTTGCAATTGTTTGAGCTCTTCCTTAAGGTTGTTAACCTCTCTTCCTTAATTTGTAATTGTTTGAGCTCTTCACTATTCGGCTACCGAGCTGGTTATTGTCATTCGCACAACCCGAAATGTCATTCGCACAAATTTCATAGCGTTTTCTTCTTGATCTTATTCTACTAAATCAATTCGACTTGGATGAGAAAACACAGGGCAAAGGCATCTGTTCTCACGAATGTTGGTGGCTGCTGTTTTGTCTTACTTTTTTTAGGTCAAGGATTTTAGATTGAGGGTTGGGTTTCTGTTAAAAAAGAAAAAAGAATGAGGGTTGGGTATCGATTAAAAAACATGGTGCACAATTTTAATTTACAAAAACATTTGGGGTGGAATGTTTAATTCCCATAAACATCGTCATCGGCAACATCGACGCGACGATGTCTTACTGAATAAGCCTCAAATATTGGCTTTCTGAAAGTTTCACGATTTCGGGAAAGAGAGGCAGAGTTGCTAGAATCTCAATTCCGAATTCTCGCCATCGATTTGGCAGTTATTGACAACAAGGTCGTGAAGCAGAAGAGCGACTCAAATTCGAGTTCTTCCGCAGCAGTAGCGTGCAAGCGAGATCACAATCGCACGATGTCCTTATGACTGAGGTAAGATTCGAATTTCTTAACTAATTTCATTAGGTCGAAGAACATCGAAATCGTTCTACATCACAAGGGAATAACGACCTCATCCATCAACTCACGGCCTACATATCGAGCTCACCTTGCAAGTGACCCCGAAGTCAGTCTGCCAAAGTGCATTCTACATCACCAAGCAGGCGGGCATATGTAGATTTGTCACGAGTTCAATCTTACATGAAGGACTTGATTCACAGTTCACATCGGCAATACGTTCGACATCTCTAGTTCGAAACACTGAGCTCGACAAGCTCACCACCTGCAGAAGAGTGGATTCATGACATGGCTCTCCTTAAAGCCACCACCAAAGATGAGAAGTTGGGCAATGTTTCTCTTACGCAGGAACTAGACACCGATTAAATCAACAAAGTGAAAGCAAAACAGCTTCACATGATTATCTCGGATCTCAGATATCGACCTCGGACGGATTCACCTCCAAGCTCTTCAGCTTGGGAGTGAATCCTATCTTCTCGGACCTCGGATCTCAGATATCGGATCTCGACATCTCAGATCTGGTCAGCTTCGAGTGAGCGAATCATATCTTCTCGACATCAGCAAAGTCAGATTATCCTCTAAAACACAAGGGTAAAGAGCACGAGTGTATTTGAAAACAAGCCACGTGCGAAAAGCACGTGCACTAAAATGATTTCGTGCCGGAGAGCACGTTGGATGTCAAATGAAGTCATACACATTGGATGTAAAACGACCTGCGTCTTAGAAGAGCACGTGCGTTGTCAAATGACCTCGGATCTCAACATCTCGGATCTAGGATCTCTGCGACACGACGGATGATGAGGATGACAACCTCGGATCCGGATCTCGACATCTCGGATCTAGGACCTTGACAAAGACAAAGAGTTTCTCCCACCAAGCTTTTCAGCTTAGATGAGGACGACAACCTTGGATCTCGACATCTCCGATCTAGGACCTCGACATCACAGCTCAACCTCTAGACGAGGTATACATTTTCATGTTTTAATGCCTGTTTTTTAAAACTCGAACGACACTTGATGCTATTTCAAGAACTTTGGTTTCTGAACCTAAGCGGCACTCGATGCCAATTAAAGGGATTCAATCCCAAACGCATATCCCCAACACGCCAATTAGATCGGTATGGGGGCAACACTATCAAAACACACGTTTATATCGTGCACATCTTGTATCTTTTGACTAACATGCAGGATAACGACTCCTTACAAGTCGGCTCCTCATCATATGAGCACCCGACTTAGGGGGCATAACCTCGTGCCGAGACCGCGTGCACGAGCTCGTGACAAAGCCTTGTGCCTTGCACAAGCACCTGAGCTCGTGACAAACTACCTGATGATGAGCCTCGTGCCGAGACCGCGTGCACGAGCTCGTGATAAAGCCTTGTGCCTTGCACAAGCACCTCTGCAACAGGTGGATACGCAGTCCAGTACTCGGGTGACCTACCAGGCCCACCTCTGCAATTTCAATATTCAGACGGCTTTAAACTCGGCTACGTCGTTGACCTTGATTATTTGATGACCTCAACCTTGCCGCTTGGACAGCCAGATCAACTACTCTCACAGGGAAGTGTAAAACTCGACTACGAGCACTTTACTCAGCATAAAAATTAATGCTAACTTTATTACATCAAGTTGTTGCAAATTGTCTATACTTTGACAGGAACAGCGTGATAAAGCCTTGTGTGTTGGCACAAGCACCTGATGAATGAAGAGATCGACCTCGTGATGAGACCGCGTGCACGAGCTTGTGATAAAGCCTTGTGCGTTGGCACAAGCACCTGATGAAGAGATCGACCTCGTGCTGAGACCGCGTGCACAAGCTCGTGATAAAGCCTTGTGCGTTGGCACAAGCGCCTGATGAATGAAGAGATCGACCTCGTGCCGAGACCGCGTGCACGAGCTCGTGATAAAGCCTTGTACCTTGCACAAGCACCTGTGATTGACCTCGCGCCGAGACCGCGTGCACGAGCTTGTGATAAAGCCTTGTGCGTTGGCACAAGCACCTGTGATCGACCTCGTACCGAGACCGCGTGCACGAGCTCGTGATAAAGCCTTGTGCGTTGGCACAAGCACCTGATGAATGAAGAGATCGACCTCGTGCCGAGACCGCGTGCACGAGCTCGTGATAAAGCCTTGTGCGTTGGCACAAGCACCTGATGAAGAGATCGACCTCGTGCCGAGACCGCGTGCACGAGCTCGTGATAAAGCCTTGTCGACCTCGTGCCGAGACCGCGTGCATGACCTCGTGACAAAGCCTTGTGCCTTGCACAAGCACTTGATGATGAGATCGAGCCTCGTTCGTGATAAAGCCTTGTGCCTTGCACAAGCACGTCAAGCCTCGTGTCGAGAACTGCCTCAGCAGAGGTGGAACACGAAGGTCCTGAACGAACTAATAAACAAAGCACGACCCGACGATGCTTGCAGTTCCTTACGAACAAAGACGTCGAACGTCGACATCAATGAACTTCAACAACAAGTAACCACCTCGACATTCGAGCTAGCGACTTGGGGGGTAACTGTTCCGGACTGGGCCAAGGCCCAATCCGAAGATCCAACGCTTTCAGGCCCATTTCCGCATGCCTCTCTGCCTTCCCTCGATGTCACATAGACGCGGCCGACCCAACGGTTCTCAGCATTAAAGGAATTTACTTCCGACTCCCGGGTTTCACGGAACGGTTACTCATCGGTAACCGTCCTCAACTCATATTTAAAGAGACCGCGTCAAACGATGGAGGTAATGATTATTTTTCCACCTCTTCACTCACCTCTTACACACACTGACTTGAGCGTCGGAGTGTTTGCAGGTACCACCACCAAGGTCTTCCACCGGAGCTCGGAACACCACTGTGACCGTCTAATTCTTCCACCGTGAAGCGATACTTTCTCGGGTATCTCTTATGTTCGTCCAAAACACAAATTATTGACAAGTTCACAAATTTTTAGTTCAAGAACTTATTTAAAAATTTTTAAGTAATTCAGGACCTACAGATTAATTAAACTATTTTTTAAATAAAAAGTTTCTTACTATTGTGGGACGTAATCATACCGAGAAAATTCAATGTTGGCACATCTAGTTGGCAATTCAGTGAGGCGGGAATAATTGCGCCCCTGACTTTTATTTGGGTTTCTGAACTTTTAAAATAAATTAATTAGGTCATGAAATTTTGAGTATTTTTTATTAAATCCTAAACTCTTCGCTTTAACATAGACCCGGCTACAAATTATTTAAAATAGTTACCAATTATCATAAAGTTTAGGAACGTGATTAAAATTCAGGGACCCAACTACAATTTATTGACAAGTTTAGGGACATAATTATAAACTTTTTTAGTTCAAGAACCTAGTTAAAAATTCTCAATAGTTCAGGATTACGTGGTTACTAATTAAACCTTTTTTTAAATAAAAAAGTGTTTAAATAAAAAAGTTTCTTACTGTTGCTAGATGTCTCCATAACAAGAAAATTCGGTCTGTGGTGCTTAGTACAACAGACAAAGTATTTATCACTTGAACGCTTGGGCGTTGGTTCGAACCCGCTATGCCCCCTTTCAGGTCTCTTAGGAGTGCGTTGTAGGTCGCTGAGTCATCAGACCAAAAAATACCAAGAAAATTCAGTGTGGCACATTTAGTAAGTGAATCACACTTAATGGGATAGTGGGGTAATGGGGGAAGTACGGTATTTTCAAAAAAACTGGTTCCAGGAATGAAAAATACCTGTTAGAGGTGAGCAGAACCTAACTCAACCCAAAGAATTGTCTCGTTCCTGTCCTATTTGACCCGTAGAGTATCAGATTTGTTCTAGTATATGGACGGGTTATGACCTAAAGAATGGACCCGACCAAAATTTAGGGATAGTTAGGTATAACCCGTTCCAACTCGTCTCTTACTCACCAATTAGTTAGTTTTATTATGTTTGTGATCAGTGAGGGGGGCAACTAATTAATGAATATAGACATATTAACATTCAAAAACAATAACCAAAATATTTTATGGTGTAGTGGTCTAATGTTTCTATTTTATGTGAAATAACACGGTTCGAATCAAGTCTGATGCTTCTTTTGGCATAATTTTTGCGCACAGAAAACATGGACATTTAGAAAGGTAAAAAAAACTCTAGAGATTCGATCCTAGTTCCTTGTGTGACATCTTAAATTAATTAACCGACTTTACTAAATATTATAGCCTATGTATCGTCAAAAAAAATATAGCATATGTAGTAATAAAGTAAATAATTTAGTTCATTAATTACCAGTAGAAGTATACAAATGTACCTAGGGCACCCTTATAAGGGGCTCTTGACTATACAAAGTATATGATAACACGGACTCTCCTTTTAGTAACTTTAACTCACTGACTGTATATTAACTGAACAATCCCTCTCTCTTTTGAAATCTGCTAACACCTGTTGATATCTGAAGGCAGGTATACGCAAAACAAGAAATAACATATGTGACTTAGAACACACTATTCGCACCATTGAATGAGAAGGTAGGTATTTAGAACACATGTATAAATAGGCAGCACACATATAAAATATAGTGACAAAACAAAACAATAGAATATTAAATCACACATCTCTCAAGAACTATTTGGATCATTACCTAGCTACCTTTTTCCATGCAGGCAGCATCTACATGCCTACATGGCCACACAGCTTACAAACATGGCAGAAACAGTCCCATCTTAGCTATTTTGCCTGTATAAATAACAGGGACCTCGATAGGCCAGCCAGTTATCCATCCCCATATCCCGCTGATCGTACCCCTAAGAGTGCATCCCTGCTCCCCGACTTTAATGATAGGACACAGGTATCGGGACGACACTCGGGATCGGTACTATGGACAGTGATGCAACAGTACCCTGTCAGGATAACCAGGCTACCCAACGTCCCGACACAGTGGAGCCAATTCACTGGTCACCTAGGAGCTTTGTCGGGCCCAGATTATCCTCAAGGATCCGCTCGAAACGGTCCTATACCGACTGCATCGTGCCCGCACTCTGGCACCTGGCCTCGTACACAGCCTATGTGCACGGCGGTAGATTACAACACATGCATATGATTATTTATTATTTAGCACTTTTACAGCTCATCATTAGCTCAGCACATCAGCTCATTATCTCAGCCAACACCATCGTCTTATCTCAGCACTTAACATCTCTTTTTAGTTAGATACTCTCAGCGATAACTCATATACATCATTATTTAATAACTTTACATCAAGCCAACATAAGTAGAATCACCAGCATCTACAGCATATTGTAAATCAACCAACAACCAACACATTACTAACTCAACCATCCTTGACCTATGTATAGATCAACCAGCACAACATCATTTATCAATCATCCTCGATCAACATATCAACCATCCTAGTGTCGCTTAGGCGACCAACCACTAACATATTACTATTCAACATAACAATCAAACACATAGTAGTAAAGGAATCGTATGACATTAGCATCACATCAATCAGCATCTATCCACAGATATCAATAGATCGTTCCTATGGTTGATAGACCTCTGATAACAGTCCTCAACCATCACAGGCCACAGCTCCTCTCCTGAGGTGCTGCTGTTATCAACCACTAGTAGGGCTATGGTCACCCTACGCCTAATTATACACTTATTCTAATCCTACAATCCCTAGTGGATAGGGTTCAGGTCTCCTTACCTGGCTAGAAGATTGTTGCAGCTACCGCCACTCTCTGTATCTTGCCGCTCCTCATATTCCTATTGCTGAACACTCCTACCTAGTCTACTAGGCCACTGTCATCCTCACCTCTCAGAGGATTACCTACTAAGGGCTTTCTGATGTACAAGATCCTCAATTGAGGCAAGTGCAGAGCATACTTGCTCCTCAGTGGCCCTCTAAGTCTCACTCTCCTTCTCAATCTCTAAGATTCCTTACTAAGGGTTTTCTGATATGCCAGATTCTCATTAGAGGCAAACACAGAGCATACTCACTCCTTAGATTTCCCTAGAGAGAGAAAGTTAGAGAGAGAGAAGAGGATTTGGGACGAGTTGGAATGAGGGGGTGACGAGCTATATATAGGCATATATTGGTCCCATCGCATCGCAATGGACCAAGCAAAATCTCCGTCGCGTCGCAACGGTGCCTATATGTCAAGCAACTATTGGCTGTGACCACCGACTCGGTCACCGACTTAATGGTTCCATAATTCTCTCTGTTGCGTCGCGATGGACTTCAGTTCATTCCTGGTCGCGTCGCGATCAGTAGAACTATCCAGACCCTTCTTCCACCGCCTCCAATCGCGTCGCGATGGATTCTTTTGAAATCCCCGTCGCGTCGCGATGGTCCTTAAGGGCTGAAATTCTGTTTTTGCCCTTCTAGTCATTTTTAGAGTATTCTAAGCCTTTCTAGACTATTTTTAAGCCCATTTTCTCCCTAACTAAGGTTTTTAACTTCCTTTTATCACTTACTCACCAATCTAAAAAATTATTAAAGATTATCTAAAAACCAGGATGTTACATTACTACCTCCCTCAAATAATTTTCATCCTCGAAAATTCAACGGTTGTTAAATTCTAGAATTGCTGTCAGCCTTCCTAGTACCTGTAAACTCTTAATTCCTATAATCTTCTAGATAGTATGCTACTCCGCACCAAAGAGGTTTTCTTGATAACTTGTAACCAAAGTTCCTATGTACCATTTAAGTCTTATTACCTTCTAAAATTTCTTTAACACTTAGTGTAAAATCTTTCTAACATCAATCATGATTTCAAACTCTACATCATTATCTAAAATTATTATCGTATTACCTCTAGGTTGATAATATAATTTGTTATTCTTCTTTCTTACTCTTCCCCAAAAAATCCTAATCTCATGTTCATCAATTTTTATCCTATCTCCTCTTTAAGCCTCTTATCCTCAATCATATCTTACTATCAGTCTCTAAACTAGCTGCATCCAAAAGTTAATCCGTCATCTTCCTATCTTACTACCTATTCTATCTCTGATCAAAACCTTTTCTAAAATAACTCCTGGATCCTTCTTCTCGTCTTTCTCTATTCCATGAATCACACAATTTCCTTTTTCAATTCTTCAAAAGTCCTATTTATAAACTATAAAGAATACTATTTAGTCTTTCCTATTCCCGTTGTAACACCTAATTTTATTAAGGTACTCCTTCAACCATACTCTAATATCTAATTAAATCTCTTTCTTTCTGGTTCCTCTATCGCTTACTCAAGACTTAACCTATGGTTGCATTTGATTCTTGAATCTTAATGTTTTACTATTTTCTGACTAAACTCTATGAATTTTCCTTACTCAATCCTTAGTCAAACTCTAATCATACCTCATGTATTCCGTTATGTTCCTTCATAACTTGCATTATCTCGTCCCTTCTACAATCATTCCCTAATCTTAATCCAAGGCTTAGACTTTACACATTTACCATTCTTAATTGGATTTGGGAAAACCAGAAGGTTGCATCCATCATCTTATCACTGCCTATAATAATCCAAAAAACAATTTCGTAAGGAATAAGAGATTCCATACCTATCACCTATAAAGGTCTTCCAGAAAAGTAGGGTCAACCAGTGGCTTGATGATTCTGATTTCCTAGATCATAATCTACTAATGATCCCAGAGTCATCATAATTGGACTTATACATTTAATTGAGGAGGTTATCTCCTTTGATGATTATCCTACAGATGATCGTATTCCCAGTTGTCTTCTAGAATAGATGACCATACTATTTAATATATCGATCAATACTCCTTGTCATCCTTGGTCTTTCTTATTTCCTTTAAATATCATATCCCTAGGTAATAAACCCTTCTTATAATTAGTACTCCTGACCCAATAGTTTTCCTCAAAACTTATTTTTAGTCTGACATTCCTTATACCTTTGTCTTGCACTGTTATCACTTAGACCAAATTCTCCATCTTTTCATGTGTAACTCCTTATCTTGATGGATCAACATCCTTACTTTTCCAAAATTGTCAACCCAATCACTGCCGATCTAGTCTTCTACCATACTTTCCTTTAATATTATTCACCCTAATCCTACTCCTTCTCCGTTCTTACCAATTACATAGTAGAAACTCACTTCCTTATCTCCAGAAAATTCCCAAGGGTCCCAATCTAGTTTGCTAATCGTGGATTAGTTTATTTATCTTATTTTAAAAATCTAGTTCTACTCTTATGTCCAACGCATCGATCTATGCTAATTCCTAATCTTCTTCCTGCATTCCTGACTTCATCTAAAATCTATTCCTCCCAAATATTCTTCCTTCTGGGTTTTAATCTATTTGCCCATACCGCATAGCCTTATCCTAACCATGCTTTCTACTAAATCCACTATAGTGGTAACCTATTCCTCCCAGAAAACTTTCTAGTTTCATAGTTTGGTGACACTATTTAACAATCTCTATTCTGCCTCTATACTTCCAAATGAAATCCTACATTAATCCTTTTCTTCTGCTTAATCATTGATTTGTAAAATTCCTCCCATCACCTAGTATAACAATTCTCAAATCACGAGTAACTGAGTTCTTCTACTTTGGGTATATAAACTATAGACTATCGCAATCTTTATCCATAAGTCTGGTCCTTGATTAAATCTATCAACATCAGGTTGGCTCTAAATCCTCCACCATACATCCATTTCTTTATCACATCCTTCGTTCTTCATATCTTTCATCACTTTTATTTCTTATTTCTTTGTTCAAAATCCATCATTCAAAAAATTTCACCACTATTGAATCGTGTACTTCTGAACCATTATTCATCAATTCCTAGATTCGGCCAGTAATCAAAGGCTTTACAACCATTATCACCTGAAATCAAATTACTATGGTTTGTTCTTTCTTACTTCATAGTTCAACATTTACATCACCTTTAGATTCTAAATCATTTATCATCGTACATCCTTGCCTAAGCTTCGGCTAGTAATCAGAAAATTTACAATCACCCTTTCATCCTAGATCAAGTTATTTAATTTACTCTTTCTACCACCATTCCATAATTTACTCTTTCATCCTTTTGAAGACAGACTCTAAGAATCACCATATTCCTTCTATTTACTTCTTACACCTAATATCCTTCTCTTCATATCTTACTCCAAACTATTCTATTCCTCTACTTACTAAACGATTGGCTTGAACAGTCTTTCCATCTCTTTCTTCATTCCTAATTGACTACTAATCAATCTCCCTACCAAATACCTAAGGGTGCTCATCCAGTATTCCTAATTACTCAATTCATCCTCCTATCCCTCAAATCTTGGTAACATCAATTCCATTTCATTCCCTTAATATTGCCTCATCACGAATTTTTTTTTCTAGTACCTTTGCTCTATTAAATATCTGTATAAACTTCCTTATAACTATTTCTAGTTTGCTTCTTTAATCCCTACTAGTCCTAAAATTATCATCGTCAAATCCAACTGTCTTTCTATAAGCTTTGTATTTTACCAGACCTATTTGCAAAAAGTTTAACACTAATTCCTTTCCTTTAACAAATTCCTAACTACTGCTTCCTACATTTATTATGATATCTTGTTCCTACTGTTTTACCTTTCAAGAAGAGCAATATTTATATGACAATGGGTCACAAATCCTACAATTCACAATCTAAGAAGTTTAATTATCCTACAAACGACTCCTAAGTAGACACTACCCCCTATTATAGTCAGAATCCAATGGAAATCTGACTAAACAAAGCCAATGATAATATCTTAATGACTCCAACATATAGTTAAGATCAGACTTCTCTGGTGATGACACCCTATAACCTAACAGTCTGATTAGAATCGAACTGCTCTGATACCATAATGTGACATCCTAAATTAATTAACCTATTTTATTAAATATTATAGCCTATGTAGTAATAAAGTAAATAATTTAGTTTATTAATTACCAGTAGAAGTATACAAATGTACCTAAGGCACCCTTCTAAGGGGCTCTTGACTATACAAAGTATATGATAACAAGGACTCTCCTTTTAGTAACTTTGACTCACTGGCTGTGTGTTGACTGAACAATCCCTCTCTCTTTTGAAATCTACTAACACCTGTTGATATCTGAAGGCAGATATACGCAAAAGAAGAAATAACACATGAGACTCAGAACACACTATACGCACCATTGAATGGGAAGGTAGGTATTTAGAACACATTTATAAATAGGCAACACACATATAAAATATAGTGACAAAAGAAAACAATAGAATATTAAATCACACATCTCTCAAGAACTGTTTGGATCATTACCTAGCTACCCTTTTCCATGCAGCCTGCATCTACATGCCTACGTGGCCACACAACTTACAAATATGGTAGAAGCAGTCTCACCTTAGCTACTTTGCCTGTATAAATAACAGGGACCTCGATAGGCCAACCAGTTGTCCATCCCCATATCCCGCTCATTGTACCCCTAAGAGTGCATCTCTGCTCCCCGACTTTAATGATAGGACACGGATATCGGGACGGCACTCGGGATCGGTACTATGGACAGTGATGCAACAGTACCCTGTCAGGATAACCAGGCTACCCAACGTCCCGACACAGTGGGGCCAATTCACTGGTCACCTAGGAGCCTTGTCGGACCCAGATTATCCTCAAGAATCCGCTCGAAACGGTCCTATACTGACTGCATCGTGCCCGCACTCTGGCACCTGGCCTCATACACAGGCTATGTACACAGTGGTGGATTACAGCACATGCATGTGATTATTTATTATTCAGCACTTTTACAGCTCAGCACATCAGTTCATTATCTCAGCCAGCACCATCATCTTATCTCAACACATAACAGCTCTTTTTAGTTAGATAGTCTCAGCTATAACCCCCATACATCATTATTTAATAACTTTACATCAAACCAACATAAGTAGAATCACCAGCATCTACAACATATTGTAAATCAACCAACAACCAACACATTACTAACACTCAACCATCCTCGACCTATGTATAGATCAACCAGTACAACATCATTTATCAATCATCCTCGATCAACATATCAACCATCCTAGTTCTTAGGCGACCAACCATTAACATATTACTACTTAACATAACAATCAAACACATATTAGTAAAGGAATCGTATGACATTAGCATCACATCAATCAGCATCCATCTACAGATATCAATAGATCATTCATATGGTTGATAGACCTCTGACAACTGTCCTCAGCCATCACAGGCCACAGCTCCTCTCCTGAGGTGCTGCTGTTATCAACCACTAGTAGGGCTAAGGTCACCCTACGCCTAATTACACACTTATTCTAATCCCTAGTGGATAGGGTTCAGGTCTCCTTACCTGGCTAGAAGATCGTTGCAGCTACCGCCACTCTCTGTATCTTGCCGCTCCTCGTATTCCTATTGCTGAACACTCTTACCTAGTCTACTAGGCCACTCTCATCCTCCCCTCTCAGAGGATTACCTACTAAGGGCTTTCTGATCCACAAGATCCTCAATTGAGGCAAGTGCAGAGCATACTTGCTCTTCAGTGGCCCTCTAAGTCTCACTCTCATTCTCAATCTCTAAGATTCCTTACTAAGAGTTTTCTGATGTGCCAGATCCTCGTTAGAGGCAAGCACAGAGCATACTCACTCCTTAGAAGTCCCTAGAGAGAGAAAGTTAGAGAGAGAAGAGGATTTGGGGCGAGTTGGAATGAGGGGGTGACGAGCTTTATATAGGCATATATTGGTCCTATCGCGTCGCAATGGACCAAGGCACAATCTCTGTCGCGTCGCAACGATGCCTATGTGTCAAGCAACTATTGGTTGTGACCACCGACTCGGTCGCCGACTTAATGGTTCCAGAATTCTCTCTGTCGCGTCGCGATGGATTCTTTTGAAATTCCCGTCGCAAGGGCTAAAATTTCGTTTTTGCGCTTCTAGTCATTTCTATAGTATTCTAAGGCTTTTTAGACTATTCTTAATCCCCTTTTTCTCCCTAACTAGCGTTTTTAACTTCCTTTTATCACTTGCTCACCAATCTAAAATATTATTAAAGATTATCTGAAAATCAAGATGTTACACCTTGCAGCACCAAAATGCAAAAAACCAGTTATGGTCTAAAGAATTAGCCCGAGCAAAGTTTAGAACCGAGTTAGAGATAAATATAATCTGTCTCAACCCGTCCTTTACTCACCCTAATACCCGCACCATGAGAGGGAATAAAATTCTTGTCAATGTTGGAACTTTCCACTTTGTACGCAGAATCATTCATCTTATCAGCGCAACAAGATTCTTCTACTCACACACACTCCGTTTCTCTCTATAAACTCACCTGCCCTTCTAGAAACTCAACCACCTACTACTCTTACACTGCATTTGGTTGCACTGAAAGTTGAGGGAAAAGAAAGGAGAGGAAAGAAAAAAGCTGAAAAAGCAACTTTCCATCGTTTGAATCTCTCATTTAAAAAGGAGGAAAGAAACATGATGGTGGGTCCCACGTGAAAAAGGCTTTCCGCCCAAAACGAGATGAAAACCACAGGAAAGCTTAAAATTGGGTTAAAAAGACTCCTGCAGCCCCACTGTTGCACTTCAAACGCTAATAAATGTTAAAATATTAACCCCTATCAACATTCTATAAATATTAAAGTGTATGTATCAACATGTAAGACTCATTCAAATAAAAAAATCGTACCAAAAAAACATACCATAATGTAAGGCTCACTCAAAAAATTATAAAGATAGATACCATTTTTTAATATCATTTTTAATAATTAATAAATATGAAGGCTTATTGTGAATATCACTTTTAATAATTAGTAGATATAATTTTATTTTACTTGTAAATAATCTATTTTTGTTTTAGGGCGTAAAGTAAATATTTTAAATTTTACTAGTACTTTTTTAATATATATTTTGTGTTTATATTTTTAGTTTTTATCATATTCAATTTTTACTTATGGGTAATTTTGTCATTCTAGAAATTTACATCTTTTTTTTCTCTCATTTTTCTTCAACTTTCACTCATACCAAACAACTAAAAAATCATCTCACTTTCTGCTCACTTTCTACTCATTTTCATTCCTTTATCATTCTTTCCTTTTACTTTCTTTCCTTTCAATTTCTATTCTCATCCAAACAAAGTGTTAATCAAGTGTCTATTAAACTAATTTGCTTGCTTTTCCTCGTAATCCAAGTTGATAACTTTGAACATGACACCGGTGTACTCTTTTATTTTTTAAGAAATGAACAAAAGAGGGAAGTTACACTAGTGCGAAATACACCTAAAAAATAGACTTATAATGCCAATTTTGGAGATAACCGGCGTAACTTATAACGCGGTGATATTTTTTAAATTAACGCATAACTTTTAACGCCGGTTTTTTAAAAAACCGGCATTATAAGTGTAAAGGTAAATCCAGCCAAAAGTGAGTCAAGTTATGACGCCGGTTTTCTCAAAAACAGCGGTTAAATGTTGAACTTATGGCGCCAGTTTTTTGATACAACCGCGGTTAAAAGATATGGCGCCGGTTTTTTAGAAAACCGGAGTTAAATCTTAAAAAATAATGTGAAATGGTAAAACTTTTAACGTCACTTTTAACGTCAGTTATTTTAAAAACCGGCGTTATAAGTGAACAGATAAAATTGGGGCAAAACTTAAAAAAAGCTGAAACTTATAACGCCGGTTTTCTCTAAAAACCGCGATTAAAACTAAAAAAACTAAACCTATAACGCCGGGTTTTCTCAAAACCGCGATTAAAAACCAAAATCAATTTAAAACTTATAAACGTTAAACACTAAACC
Source organism: Calophaca sinica (assembly GCA_037113605.1). Lineage (NCBI taxonomy): Eukaryota > Viridiplantae > Streptophyta > Magnoliopsida > Fabales > Fabaceae > Calophaca > Calophaca sinica. Next base: position 126,759,222 of record CM073736.1, on the reverse strand, counting down.
TATAACGCCGGTTTTTAACTTTAAACCGCGATTAAAAACGAAACAAAATCAATTTAAAACTTATAAACGTTAAACACTAAACCTATAACGCCGGTTTTTAACTTTAAACCGCGATTAAAAACGAAAATAAATTCCCTCTCAAATAACATCACCAGCAGCTTGGTCTCTCATTTGCGAACTCAAGCTTAACCTGAGAACTCAAGCTTCATCTCCTCTCCTTCGCGCCGTAACTCTCTCCCTCACGCCATCCCTCACCACCGCGCCGTCCCTCTCCCTCGTATCGTCCCACTCTCCTCGTACCGTCCCTCTCCCTCTGCTTCGTCCCTCTCTCCTCGCACCGCCACTCTCCTCGCGCCGTCCCTCTCCACGCGGACGCCATTCTCTCTAAACCAGAGAATCTGTAAGTTTCTTCCCTCTCTCTCTTTTTGGGGTACATTTCTAGCTATTGGGATATGAATAATGTTAGGAGAAAAGGAATTTGGTTTTCAGGAGAAAAGGAGAGGGGTACGTGAAGGGTTTAGTGTTGAAGAGGAGGTGAGCCAAGAAGAAGATGTGTTCAATCGTTTATGTCACTAACGTTTTCAAAGAAAATAGACATTGGTGTCTTTTGTTTGTTATGCTTCATGATTTGGAAAATTTCACATTATTTTGCATATAATTCTTCTGTGTTTGCCAGACTAAATTTTTTAATTCTTATTGAATGGTTTTGTCTCATGATTCATTTCTTTGGTAGGGTGGTCTACGAGTTATAAGATTGTCTACAGGTCTGAGGTCAAGCATTAATAGCTTGGTGATTGAGTTTATACTTATAAGGTATGTTTGTTGTTTTGCATTTGACATTCCTCTTAGAATGCTTTTCATGGAAACTCAAAGTGGACTTTGTAATTTATTTGAAGCTATCGTTTATATTCCCTGAACTTTGGTTTCTTATTATAGTCACGTAATTGTCTAAATGATAGTGAAGATTCTGTCGTGATCATATACTATACCTTTTGCTTCTTTTTCATAGAAAATATTTTGTTTTGCTTCTCTTAACTTATTCACTTGACTTTTAGTTTTCATGATTCGAATTTGTGTTGCTATTGGTATCATTCTTCAGACCAACGATAGTAAGTAAAAAGGTCCCCTAAACTGAATTGCTTTTGTAATAGCTCCTAACGATAGCGCTTCTTTTTGGAAGTTTTATAAATGATGGAATCCGAGATAAGGACTCGAGTGCCTCGTGGGAAGCGGTTAACAGTGTGTATGTGTGAACATGTCTCTATTATTGGGGTTTTGTGTTGTTGATGATATGCAACTTGATTTTTTTTTATGTTTTTTAAGTTCAATTTTTTAATACCCTTGTTGTGTATTGTGAATTATGATGTGGGAAATGTTGCTATTGCTCTGATGAACTGATCAATGAGAAATTATTTCAATTGGCAATTTTGTTTTTGTGATGTGGGTTGGGTTTGTGGGATGGATTGGTTTTTGTTCTTTGTAAGTGATGGTTTTGATTGTGTGCAGTCTAATGTATTGAACAATGAGAGTCTTTGCTTGGCGGTTGCTAATCCTGTGGTGACGTGTGCTTACATTTCGATTCTGGTTTTCCCAGTAATTTTGTTGCTGACCCTTTTCATTTTATTTAGGTAAATGCTTCTTGTAACCCTTTGTTCGTTCATATATCTGGTGTTTTAGATTCTATGAAATTGTTTTAGTTCTTTTCTTTCAGATAAACTCCTTTTTTATTTTTACTTTTTCCTGTTTTGCTCTGTTGCTGCTTCCTCTGCTAAGGTTTCCTGCTTTTGTGTACATAGTGTTGCCAAATAAGATCTCAATTTGATCCCTTTTTAATTGCCTAATTTTGAGGCGTGCATACATCTTTCTATTAATTGTTCTAACAACATGTCAATGTTAGTTAAATACCTAAGCATAAAAGTATGTGTATATTATTTCAGAACACAGTTATGGATCGTAGTTGGATGCAAATACACCGCTTAGGTGATGAGTATAAGAACGGAGTCGAAGACTTCTTACAATTTTCCCAAGCAAAACTTCCTAATCAAACAACTTTCTATTGTCCTTGTGTTAAGTGTTTGAATGGGCCAACACTAAAAGTTGAGGAGATACGGAATCATCTTTGTGTTTTTGGGATTTGGCAATGATATACGACATGGACCTGGCATGGTGAAGTGTTAAACAAGCCAAGTGTGTCCACAAGAGAGGAAGTTGATGTAGATATGGACAATCGACTAGAGGACATGATTCGTGATATTGGACAAGAGTCTTTTCAACGGACACATGTGTATGAAACTCTATGCAGCGACAAGGAAAAACCTTTGTATTCGGGCTGCAAAAATTTCACACGGTTGTCAGCAGTGTTGAAATTGTTCAATCTGAAGGCGATAAATGGGTGGACTGATAAGAGCTTCACTGAATTGCTTAAACTGTTGAATGACATGCTTCCGGAAGGTAACACATTGCCAAACAGTAATTATGAAGCGAAGAAGATATTATGTCCGATGGGTGTGGAGTATAAGAAAATACATGCATGCCCGAAGGATTGCATATTGTACTGGAAAGAGCATGAAGACAAAGAAGAGTGTCCCGAGTGTAATACACCACGCTACAAAAAGAAGGACGGTGATGATAATTGTGGTGATGTGAGCAAAAAAGGTCTTCTGCGAAGGTGTTATGGTATCTTCCAATTATTCTCGTGTTTAAGCGATTGTTTGCCAATGTAAATGATGCAAAGAACCTTAGATGGCATGCGGATGATAGGAAATGTGATGGAAAGCTTCGCCATCCGCCGATTCTTTGCAATGGAAGAGAATTGATTCATTGTTTAGGAGTTCGGCAATGAGCCAAGAAACCTTAGGCTTGGACTTGCTACAGATGGAATGAATCCATATGGTAACTTAAGTAGCATCCATAGTTCATGGCCTGTTCTCTTAGTAATTTACAATCTGTCTCCTTGGTTGTGCATGAAGCGCAAGTACATTATGTTATCTATGATGATTTCTGGTCCAAAACAACCGGGAAATGACATAGATGTTTATCTAAAACCCTTGATTGATGACTTGAGAACATTGTGGGAAGAAGGCATTGATGTGTTTGATAGGTTTTCAGGTGAAGATTTCAAGTTGCGTGCCATGTTGTTTTGCACCATCAACGACTTTCCAGCATATGGGAACTTGTCCGGGTATAGTGTTAAGGGGCATAAAGCATGCCTTATTTGTGAAGACGGCACATGTTTCTTTCAACAGAAAAATGGGAGAAAGACTTGTTACCTTGGGCATAGAAGATTTTTGAGACGTGATCACCCGTATCGCAGGTTGAAAAAGGCTTTTAATGGATGTCAAGAGAACGAAATTGCTCCGAAAGCTTTAACCAGAGAAGAAGTTTATCAACATGTGAACTCCATCAATGTTAATTTGGGGAAAAAAAGAGGAAAAAATATTCTTCTGTGAAAAACATATGGAAGAAAATGTCAGTGTTCTTTGATCTTCCATACTGGTCAAGTCTTGATGTAAGACACTGTATTGATGTGATGCATGTGGAGAAAAATGTGTGTGATAGTGTAATCGGTACGCTTCTCAATATTCAGGGTAAGACAAAGGATGGAGTAAATGCTCGTCTAGACCTTGTTGCCATGGGTATAAGAGAGGAGTTAGCTCCTCAGCCAAGAGGTAACAAGACATATTTGCCACCAGCTTGTCATACATTATCAAAAGAAGAGAAAAAAAGCTTTTGCGAGTGTCTACGGGGTGTGAAAGTGCCACATGGTTACTCTTCAAATGTAAAGAGTCTTGTATCGATGACAGATCTCAAATTAGTTGGCTTAAAATCTCATGATTGTCACGTCTTGATGCAACAATTACTACCGGTGGCTATTCGTGGCATCTTGCCAAAAAATGTTCAACATGCCATAATTAGATTGTGTTTATTCTTCAATGCAGTATGTAGCAAAGCTATTGACCCTCAGAAATTGGACGAGTTGGAAAATGAAGCTGTTATCATTTTGTGTCAGTTGGAGATGTTCTTTCCTCCCTCATTTTTTGACATCATGGTTCATTTAATTGTTCATTTAGTCAGAGAGATTAGAGTGTGTGGCCCGGTTTACTTAAAGTGGATGTACCCTATTGAGCGATACATGAAAATATTGAAAGGGTATGTGAAGAGTCTATATCGTCTCGAAGCATCTATTGTTGAAAGGTACATAACAGAAGAAGCCATTGAGTTTTGTTCAGATTATTTGTCAGAAGCGGCGCCTGTAGGGCTTCCTAAGTCTCGTCATGAGGGAAGATGTGAAGGTAAGGGTACACTAGGTCTAAAAACTAAGAGCATGGGTCGAGCGGAAGTGTTGCAAGCACATTTGTATATATTGAATAATATTGATGAGGTTGAACCTTACTTGTCTGCTCATAAAAATCATGTCAAGGCAAAAAACCCTCGAATGAATGAAAATTGGGTGTTGAAGGAGCATAACAAGACATTCATACCTTGGTTTAAAGAACAGATTTTGAGTGATGATACTGCATCTGAGACATTAACATGGCTAGCACATGATCCTAAATTTAATGTCTTGACATGGAGAGGATACGATATCAACAAATTTTCTTTTTATACAAAGTCACAGGATGACAAGAGCACCGTACAAAATAGTGGGGTTATGGTTATGGCTTCTTCTATGCATTTCTCTAGTTCAAAGGATAAAAACCCCGTTCTGGCATCGATAGCTTATTTTGGGGTCATTGAAGAGATTTGGGAGATCGATTATAATAAATTCAAAGTGCTTGTTTTTAAATGTAAGTGGGTTAACAGTAATGGTGGCGTACAAACCGATGAGTTAGGATTTACAATGATGGATCTTGACAAGATAGGTTATAAGGATGAACCTTTCATCATGGCAATTCACACCAAACAAGTGTTTTATGTCAAGGATCCTTCTAACAAAAGGTGGTCTGTGGTTCTCCAAAGAAGAAGTATGCATGAGAGTGATGAAAATCAAGATTCAACACTAGATATTAATGACACCCCTTCTGTCTCAACACAAAGACCCATCTTCATTGATGAAAATGAAGTAGACGATGTATATGCCACTCGTGATAATCATCAAGAAGGGATATTGGAGGACATTAAAACTTGACTACTAAAGAATTTTATAGGTGAATACATGTTTGTTAGGTTATATATCCACAATTAGTATCTGTTACATTATCCATTATAATTATATATATTGATACATATTTGTTAGATTATCTCACATTGTTTCTTATATTTGTTTGTTTGTTTAAACAGGCATCATATATGGCTGATCCATCCACATCAGAGTCCTCCAAAAAAAGGACTAGAGGTGTTACCACTACATCACAATTGAAAAATAGACTTCTTCCTGGTCAGAAGTTTTCTATTGAATTTGATCCAGATACTGGGCGACCTGATGGTGATAATGCAGCCAGCTTTTGCACTTATTTGGCGTACCTTGCACGAAGCAAGGCCTCCATTCTGATACCTAAATGGAGAGATGTCCCTGAAAAAACTAAAGATATAATATGGCAAGATGTAGTGGTATTGACCTTTATCTCTAGTTGTATGCATATTTGTATTTAACTTTATTGATCTTTGTGTGTATGTATTTACTAACACCACCATTTTGTTGTGTATTGTAGGATATTTTTGATGTTCCCCATGATAAAAAGTTTAGGGACCGATGGTTGTCTTATGCGGGTGAGCGTTGGAAGGATTTTAAGTCTAAATTCTCCAGGACATTTGTATTTGGGAATGGAGACAAAACTGGTTGCACAAATCCTTGTCAGAAGCATAATTTCCTTTCAGAGGACATATGGGATGAGTTTGTTAGGAGCCGCAAGGAAGAAGCGTTTCTGGTTAGTTTGAATTATATTTTTTAACTTGCTTAATATAATTTTTTACTTATTTTAATTTATGGTGTGTTACGTTATGTGTAACAGAAAAAAAAGAGAAAAGGGAAGGACAAATGCTGCAAAGAATATCTACCCCCACTTATTGTCTCGTGGGGGTTATGATAAACTTGAGAAGAATGTAATGACACACAGAAGGAAAGCCTTGCAGGAAGAGGCTGGAGATGAAGCCTTAGAATCCCCTCCAAAACCAAACCGGTATGAGCTATGGACTATGGCTCGAACAAAACCATCAGGATCCTATACATCTGATGTTGTGGCCTCAGTTGCTTCTAAAATTGTAAGTGTATCTACCTTATTTAATATTATGTGATTTGTAACCAATTTAGGTCGACTGACCAAAGACCTCTTTGATTGAATTTGGTTGTAGGAGTCATTGGTTGAAGATGAATCTCAGGGTACTTTTATTCCAACTGGACGTCAAGATATCTTGACTACTGCCCTTGGAACACCCGAGCACTATGGTCGTGTCCGCACTGCTGGTCGAGGTGTGGGCTTCAAGAAATACTTCGAAGGAACTTCACGCAGTCAGTCAAAGCAAATGGACATGGATGCCATGAGACATCAGATCATACAGGAGGTTAGTTAAATGTTTGAAGCTTACAAATCTCAGCTCAAGTCAGATGTGGAAGCCCAACTAAGTCAGCAGATAGTGTATTCTCCTAAAGCCACTGCGCATGTCAGCGCCAAGGATAGTTGTTCGCCAGAAAATGAGGAGGATCCTAAAGACGATATTTTAAAATGCATTGGTCACATGGCTTTTGATCTTCCCAATGGACAAGTTGGGATTACCTTGGAGCACGACAATCTTCCAATTTTTTACATTTTTGCGAAGGACTTAACGGACCTGTCACTCGGTGATGAGTTCTGGCTCGCCAATCAACACTTGCAATTATGGTGCACGTAAGTATTAATTAACATATTTGTATATTTTTATCTCCTTTGTATCAATTATATATAATTAACATTATTTTGTTTTAACTCCTAGGTATCTGTATCGTATCTGTATTCAGAATAACAACAGTGATGTATATGGATTCTTGGATCCAACGTTGATGGTTGTGAAGCCCAACCCAAAAGAGTCTAATGAATCTGTTCAAACTTACATACTGGATAAGCTAATTCAGCAGGACAAAGATGTTTTCTTAGGACCGTACTGGCATAGGTGAGTACATTTTTATTCATAGCATACTTTTTCTCTCTGTGTTTCTAATATACCTTTATTGTTGTTACCTAGTAATCATTGGCAGTTGATTGTCATTTGTCCTAAGCATAATCTCATAGTCTGGATATGCTCACTTCATCAAAGGCCAAACCTACAGATTAAGCGTGTACTTGAGGGGTAAACTTTTAATTTATTTGTCATACTTGTGATGTCATATATGTATTTATCTTATATCTATAACTTATATTATTTTATCAGAGCTATGATGGACTATAATAGTAAGAAAGGTCTGGGAAAAGGAAAGAGGCCTAATTGGAACATACTCGCGGTAAGTAGTTTGTCTTTATATGATATTTACATATTGAAAGCCGTATTAGTTATGTGTATATATAATTTGTACTAATTTATATTGTCATTTGTAGGGGCCTTACCAAGACAACTCATGGGCGTGTGGTTATTATGTCATGAAAACCATGTTATCCATTGTCACGATGAGGATTACCTCTGGATCGGATTTGGTAATAAAATATTTCATAACTTGTTATTCGATCTTTTTGATACCTTACACTATTTGTAGTTAGTTAATTACATATGTTTTGAATTGAACTTGTAGTTATTTGATGGTCGTGGCACAAACTCATACAATCATGAAGAAATTGTCGAGATTCGGAAAACATGGGCACGTTTTTTTGTGACTACGATTGAAGAGCAAAATCTAAACCTAGAACCACCAAGACGCCGAGCAAGAAAAGCAACACAACAAAAATGAGAAGGTTTGAAGAGAAGAAAAAAAAGGGATAACAGAATTGTGTAACTAATAATTCGTAGCATTTAGGAGTTGTCTGAATGTTAATTAGAAGATAATTGAAGTTTAGTTTTTTTGACGATAGAGTATAATTGAAGTTGTAACAATTATTTTGTTGAGTGAATTAGGACAACTACCAGAACAAAGTTATCAGGTCAGAGACATCATAAGATTCATTACCACTCCCAAGAATAATGTAGGATGTGTTTTCTTCTTGTGTATGAGTTTTGGAGTTCATGATGATTGTTGCATGACTGGATTTGTATGCAGTGGTTTGTGAATTATGTATAGTGGTTTGTGAAATGTATTGGTAGTTCTGTTGTTGTATATATTGGCAGTTCATGATGATTGTTGTATGTATTGGCAGTTCTGGAAATGGAAATTTCAAAAAAGTAGTATTAAAAAAAATTGATACATCTATGGCGCCGGTTTTCCTTAAAACCGCGGTTAAAGGTGATATATGGCGCCGGTTTTCTGAAAACCGCGGTTAAAGGTAACATACGGCACCGGTTTTCCATAAAAACCGCGGTTAAAACTTTTTTTCCAAAATTTTTTGTCCCATTACTGTAGGATCTAGCGCCGGTTTTATTTTAAACCGCGGTTAAAATTTTTTTTTTTCAAAATTTTTTGTCCTTTACATCATGATTTAACCCCGGTTTTATTAAAAATCGCGATTAAAACTTACTTTTAACCGCGGTTTATAAACCGGCGTTAAATATTTACACTTACAACGTCGGAAGAAAAGACGCCGGATTGAAAACCGACGTTAAAAGTCCAAAAAAACCGCGATTAAAGGTGGTTTTTGCACTAGTGTTCCATTAATTTTTTTTTCAATTCTCTATACCTAAATAGGCTTATTTACGGTATAAAAAAATTTTGAGCACCGTAAATAAGTCTATTTACGGTAATGGCTTTTTTTTAAATTTTTCCTACAGTAAATATAGGATATATACTAAAATTTTTGGTACTGTAAATTAGTTATTTACGGTATATAGTTTTTTTCTCTAAAATTTGCCTGCTATAAATAACGTAAATATGCTTATTTAAGGTACCTAAAATTTTTTGAATACCGTAAATAGGCTTATTTATGGTATAGAGAATTTTTTCAATACTTTGTACCGTAAATAAGCTTATTTATGGTACTTAAAATTTAGGCTTATTTACGGTATAGAGATTTTTTTTCAATACTCAATACCTTAAATAGGCTTACTTATGATACTCAAAAAAAATTTTGGTACTCAAATTTTCTTTTAAATACCGTAAATAAACTTATTAAACTTATTTACAGTATGGATAATTTTTTTCATTCTTCCAATCGTAAATAGGCTTATTTACGTTACCGTAAATAGATTTATCTACGATAGTAGAGAGTTATTTTTAATAAATTGTGATATGTCAAAACAGTTCCACCACGAGATATTTTGACCAAATGTCTTAATTTTCTGACCCATCTGTCGCGTCCTATAGTGCTTTGCAGTACCCAAAAAAACAAAAATGACTACTTAAGCATAAAGAAGCGCAGGTAACAAAAAAAAAGAGGCTACAGTAAATTCACTAATTCACGGTATATGACTTTTTCAAACATATCTAACGTAAATTAGCAAATTTAAGGTACTTATTTTTAAAACACAAATAGTAACAGTAAATTGGCTAATTTATGGTATGGAAATATAAAAAAAAAGCATACCATAAATAGGGTTATTTACTGTATACAAAATTTTTTAGTACCATAAATAAGCGTATTTACGGTATGGGTTATGGTACTTAAAAAAATTTAAGTACTGTAAATATTACGATATGGAGAAATTGAAAACAAAACCCTACCGTAAATTGGCACATTTAGGGTACTCAAATTTTTTTTGACACCGTAAATTGAATTGTTTATGGTAAAAAAAAAAATCTTGTGTTTGACCGTAAATTTAGTATTTTCGGTATTGATCGGTTGGAAACGTGACAAGTGGGATTAGTGGAGTTGTTAATTAATATTTATAGGGGTATTTTGGTTAATTCATCAAAATGGGGGGTGGAGAATTTAATTCCCTATTGGCAAGCACTTGCAAAATAAAGAGGAAAAAAATTAATGGGCTTTAGCCCAAACATACAGTTAATTTGTGGTTGTTTAAAATTAACAAAGCATAATTTATTATCGCATTTTGGAAAGATTATCGCCCATTATTTTATTTTCCCACAATTTTATTGTCTTCAAAATATCACTTTATGTTTCAACACGATAATATTGTTATTTTCGTTCATTTTTAGTATTTAATTGTGATTGATCGATAGTGACAATCGGTCATCATTATTGGAAACCATAATTCATTCATTTTTTATTATTTGTACGATACTGATACACCTGATTCAACATTGGTACCAAAATCCACCGCGTAATGTTAACATATCAAAACTCTTTCCTTCTCGTGAGAACCAAATCAGAAAAAATATCAAATGAAGTCAAGCTGCACAATAATAATTGCGATAAAATTGAGTAGAGAAATATATTGATGGGATCACGACAAGTGTACCGAATCGTTGTAAATAATAAAATCGGTTAAGTACCGGATATCGTCTTCAAGAATTACGTGTCAAATATCAACTTACTATTTTTATTACTATTTGAACAAGAAACAATATATTTTAGTGTTTTGAATTGATTAACAATGAAATTAAAGAAAACAAGAAAATAATGATGAATAGTGATTAATAAATAAAAATATGCAAGTCATTTAAATTACACTGTGAAATTATTTTTGACATGAGGTAATAATGGTTGTTATAATTAAAATAATAACTTAAAAAATTAAATTGATTTAGATAAAAAAATTAATGATTCTTATATTGTCACATGACTTACATGATATTTTGATTGAATGACAAATGTCCAGATATGAGAATTAATTGATTGATATACTTTAATTTATTTACATTTTCAATTTGAATTTGATTTAATTCAAATTTGAATTGAATGGTTAAAGTGTATATATGAATATTAATTGATTGATATGTCTTAATTAATAAAATAACATGAATTAAAAATAAAAAATAAAATATTTTTCATTTTAATGAGAAAAGAATGAATATAAAACTGTCACGTAGTATGAGTCTACGTGACAAAACTTAATTTTATATGATATAGTTAATTTTTATATGATAAAAGACTCACTTTCCTTTTTGCTACATATACGTACATACATGGACGACTGACAATTAAGGTCAATGCATGACTCATTAATTGGTATGAAAAAGAAAGGTTACCATATTGGAGTATTGAATGAGAAATTTTCGAACTTTTGTTGTTGTTTTGTTATGGTATATATACAGGGTATCTTTTTTAAAAAAAAAAAAATCATCCAATATTTATGCACATGAGGAGCCACTTATGTTCCGCCTCTGCTAATGGAGTGGGATCGATGCAAAGTACCTTCTTCCTTCTCCATAAGCATGAGAATAAATTAATATTTCCTCCGTTCCATCGTAAGTGTCACATTAAAAAATTTTACACATATTAAGGAGAATTTATAAATGAATAAAAGAGTGTAATAATTTTATAAAATTATTCTTATTAAATATTGAGTATCAACATTTTCGCAATTAAGTGGCAAGAAATTTTTCACCCAAGTCCAATGCGATATGTTGAGGAAGAATTTTCGAATTAGTTTAATAAATTTTCCCTACTTATATTTTTTTTAATAAAGAAAAAAGATCACACACTACAACATATTTCATCTACAAGGACATCTCAAAACCGTGGTCTAAAACAAAAAAAATGTTCTCTTTATATACGATAACAGTTTTTAAAATGTGGTAGTCTAAGCCGTTGCCTATTCTTTTGGCAACAGTTTTTAATAAGTATAGGCAACACTTAGAAAAAATGTAGCAATAACATACTATACACAACAGTTTTTAGATTATTTTATGGCAACGGTTTTTTACCGTTGTTGTTCATGGCAACATAGTAAACCGTTGCATATGATTACCAATAAGTACACATATAAAACCGTTGTCTAATATACATAGACATTTTTTTTACCTGCTATTATTAAGCTAATTATTTTACTAATATAATTTTCTAATATAAGGCTAATGATTTAGAGTTGTCATCTAATAAATAGAGGAATTGAGCTTATTCAACACATAAAAAGGAAATGAGAAATATCTAAAATGAAAAAGAGGTGGTCACATCGAAACAAGAAATATTGACACTATATTCTTTTCCAAAATATATCCAACACTTCTAAGTTTGTTTAAACTGAAAAAAAATATATTAATACTACACTTTTAATTGGAATAAATGCATAATTTCGTTATCAATGTATTTCAAAAAAAAAAAGTCACTAATAATCCTTCTATCAATATTCACCAATATTTTAATAAGAAAAATCTAATGAATCATCAAAGTTTGTCTTCATCTTCATACTCTTCCAAGTGGTCTTCATCCACGTCACCATGATGTAGCTACAAAATTAAAATAAAAAAATAGAATTAATAACTTGAAATAGAACAAAGATGTTGAACTAACTGCGTGCATAACAAACAAAGATGTGGAATTCAAGTACAGACTCTCTAACTGACGTGGGAATGGAGAACTTTTTAGTTTTCTAAAGATGAAAGGCTAAGTTGTCAAATACATTTTCGTTCAGTATCATGTATGGTCTTCTGGTGGATCAGTGCATACACTAGTCTCACTCATGCATATGGATACTGCAGCAATACAAGAACAATCAATCAAAATTAAGCTCTACTGTAGGAGAGGCATGTAATGAATCCCGCTGTCTTATCTGTATGGGGAGCAACAGCTGTCAAACAGTTTATTCAAGAACAAAACTGATGAATATTTTAATTGTAAAAGGGAAACCGCAAGAAGCTGAGGCCATCTTCAATAATTTGGTAGAAGAAGGACATAGGCCAACTCTTATAACATACACAACTCTTTCAATAATTTGGCAGAAGAAGGACAAGTTTATTAATAAAACAGAACATTCACTTTTTCAATAATTTTTTCTTAAATACAGAACACAGTCTACCATCGTTAGCTTGTAGAAGGAATAGATAATTTGCCATTTTACCTCATAGTTATTTCGAGCATGTGCAGATGTAGATGAATATAGAGCACTGTTAGCATCATCCATAGTTGAAAACACAGCTGCCAAGGCCCCCAAATCTAGTCCTGAGTTGTTTTTTATTTATCATGGCGCTTACAAGAAGTTGAAATTTTGCCTCCATCTTTGAATGTTTTGCCTCCATCTCTTCATGTTTTTCCTCCATCTCTTGAACCTTATCAGTTAAACACTTAATCTCATCAGCATGTTTTTTCTTAAGTTCTTCTATTTCTTTATTTCTTTTCAATAGAGAAGGAGTTGCAGTTCTTCCATAGCAGCGCACTCTCCCCGGTTTTTGTTTTCCAAATACAGCTTCAAAAGCTTCAGTGGAAGGCTGTCTGGAATCATCCATGCCACCATCAAGATCCATGGGACTAAGCCCCTCACCATGACGAACCCAATCATCATATCCTTTCTCAAATCCATGTCCTACTAGATGGTCAAATATTACTTTTCTTGTTTTCTAACAAACATTGTGACATTTAGCACAAGGGCACAAAATCTCTCTTCCTGCGGGTTTTCCTTTGGTAAAAGCATATTTTAGAAAAAAATTTACGCCATTCATGTACTCTGGACTGTCTCTCGGCAATTTCATCCACTCTTTATCCATTGAGTATACTAAAGAGAACAAATAAAAAAGGTAAGGAATTCAAATTGCTATATAAATTTATAGTGGAAAGCACTAATAAATTACTAAAGAGTAGCAAATAAAAAAGCGTAAGGAACATCATTTTACAATAGCAAATTCTTGTAAACTAAGCATAAAGCATTCTCATATCAAAAATATATGCCAGTAGGCTGCCTAAAACAGTCCAAATCAAAATTGAGACTAAAAGTGAAATCCAAGTCAAAAATTTATATTTGAACTCATTTCAGATGATGATCTGAAATTTCAGTTGTTCAAACTTCAACCATAAAAGGTTATAGCAGTCACTTCTCTATTTCTAATTCATTTTTCCAGGACTAGATCAATGAGAAACATCATCTGAACGCAAAACAGGATATGCAGAGATTTATCAAATAGGTATGGAAAACAAAATTCCAAGATTTTCCTTGCAAATTCAAACCAGAGAAGCATATGTTGAAGCATATATTGAGCCAATCTGACAAAAAGGGTTCAATTATGTTCTCATAAACAAACAGTTCCATCTCACATGGAAATTGGAATTATTCTCAACAACAAAATTCAATTTGAAAGTACAAATAATTAAAACAAAGCATTAATGAGTAGCTTAGCATAGCAATAAAGAACCATCCCAAAAAGTGAATCTCAATGATCAGGATCTTAGTACAATTTGAATCATTCAACCATTTCCTTGCAAAAACAGAGCCCAAGCCCAAATAGCACCATTTTCGCATACAGAGAAAGCAACTACTCCATCCACATGTGATAAACTAACATACTTGAAACAATTCCAAATACACAGAAAAGCAACAGATATCCAGAGATGCGGCCATTCACAGATTTGAAAAATAAGAAAACAAACTACAGAAAAGCAACTGTATACACAAATATGAACATATTTCCATAGTTCTAAAAGATGAAATTTATTAAACAAGCATAGAGCAATTTAATTTCAATGTTGCTAAAAGAATTAAAAGATGTTAATTTTCCAAAAAACTTTTGGCCTATGATAAGTAGTAATATGGAATTGATTGGTGATCATTCATAATTGACATTGTCCCAAATGATTTAACAATATATAGATAAAACAGCAGAACAACAGAACATTTACAAAAACCTTATTCAGGAGTTCTCATGTTGCTCTTTTTGCCTATAGTTCTTCTTTATTTTTGGAAGTTTTAAATTTACCTTTAATTTTTCTTTGCCTTTGACGTGACTAGCTAGCATTCCCTGGCAGGGTGGAAAAGTCAAAGGTAACAATAAACCTGTAATGAGTGGAAAGGTCAATGTAACAATTAACCAAAATATGACTCTGTTAACCATATAGCATGAACAACAATGAAACACACTATTTATGCAATAAGCAAGTAAGTAGTATGAGTTAGTAATGTTGTAGTTTTCCATAGTTTATATACTCACATAAGAAAAACAATTGTTTGTCCACCGATTCCAGCAAAATCTTGACTGATCCTTCAACTGAAACACAAGAAGAAACCATGTGATAAATATCTATAATCTATAATACGGATGAAAAATTTGCTCCAGTAAGGCTAAAATCTGGGCTTGTTAGCAAGTTAGGCATGTGACCTTGTTAATCTTTTGTTTTAATCACTTTATTTTTCATGCTTTCAGGAGTAAAGTACCATTGCATCAACAACCAGAGACAAGAGAACAAACTTGGGTGACAAAATCACTTCTGGAGAACAAATCAATATTGATTCAACAAAAAGCAAGTAGATGTCAAGAAACCAATATGAATCAAAGGCAGAAGAAACGACATTGTATCTTAACAAAAATCGAGCAGTTATCTATGTAACTCATTAACAAAAATCGAGCAGATATCTCCAAAATGAGCATAAGAAATATAGAATACCAAAACACAAATGGATTGAGCAAGTACTCCTCACCAATGTAGCCCTAGAATTCCGATTGACCTCCAACCGATTTTAATTCTAACCAAATCTGAACTCAACCATTAACCAAATTGAAACCTAGATTTTCAAAAAATCAAAGAAATCGAAGATGAAACCTAAGAAATTAAAGGGGAAGGGTAGAAAACAAGTAAAATAGAGAATATGTTTTTGAAAATGAGAAACAAATTACTTGTAATAGAAAACACAGATTCAGATATCGAATAAAGGGTAATCAGATCCCGTTGCGCTCCTATTCAAGATGCAGCAGCCTATATGGTCGTGCCCTCTGTCCCCGCCGCCATGAGCGCTATACCGGAACATGCTTTAGAAGCCCCAACTGATGCCATAATCATTCCACGAAATAACTCAAGCAAACCAAGAATGGGAGATACAAGGTGTTGTTGCAGTAATAAACCGTGCGTTCGGATAGTGAAAAAGGATCTAAAAGCGATGTAGAGATACAAGGGTTTAAAGAGAGCCACAAGCGATGCTCACTAGAGTCACCAGCATAGGAAAGAATGGAAAATTTAAGCGGTTATTGAACGTTTTGTTTTTTTTTTCATATTTTATAAGAAATAAATAAATTTCATATTTTATAAGAAATAAATAAATAACTAGGGAACGATTATTAACCGTTGTCCAAAGAATCGAAATGGTTATGAACGAAAACTGTTGTCTATCACTTTTAGAGAACAATTATTAAACGTTACATTAAAAATTTATAAAATTCTGCCAGACACCCCAACAGAATATAAAAACGTTGTATATTATGACTTACGGGAACGGTTTTTCGGTTGTTATAGAAACATGTGTTGTCTTAGGTCCTAAATGTTGTAGTGACATATGACATACCATTCATGATGCCACACACTCCATATAATAATAAATCAATCGATCATAGCGTTGCCGTGTTTGTGACGGCTTACAAAAGGATGCCAAGAAAAGGAAAAGATCGAAACGTACGTTTTGCATAAGTTGCAAGAATACATACATATCACTCACAAAATGATACAACTAGGATCGTATCGAGGTTCATAAACCACGCACGGTGGACACGGCGGTGGATAAGGTAAAAATGGAAATGGCACGGTGGTTTCCTCTTTCTTTTCATCCTTTTTTTCTTTCACTTCTTCCACAATTTCGATGCTGGCATAGCCAAATTTCTTTTTCAACTCCATTGCCAAGCAAGCTGAATCGATTCCATCTCCTATCACCACCACTTTATCTCTATCTGCACCTTCCACCGACACCGAATTCACCACACCTGCATGCGCATTGCATATGTTTTGGACCACAGGTATTAAATTATTATTAATTGAGAAATTATTAAATTATCAAAAATTATTAATTGAGAAGCCAACTATATAGTAGTTGTAGTACTATATAATATAATATTGGTCACGAATATATATTCATGATGTAATTAATTAAAAAGCCTTATTTTTTTGAGACGACAAAACAAATGTACCTTTTGCCACTGCCGCAATTTTGAGGGCCTTGCTCCTACA
This sequence comes from Calophaca sinica, assembly GCA_037113605.1. Classification (NCBI taxonomy): domain Eukaryota; kingdom Viridiplantae; phylum Streptophyta; class Magnoliopsida; order Fabales; family Fabaceae; genus Calophaca; species Calophaca sinica. The sequence goes on along the minus strand of CM073736.1, from coordinate 126,742,189 downwards.
TTTTTCACTGCACAGTTGCACCTTTATAACTATCTTTTGCTGCACCGATATATAGGAATTTAATAAAGTTAAATAAATAATACTACTGCTTAATAAACCTATCTAAAAGTAATATGCATATTTGTTAATTAATTACCTTCATGGTTGATATGATTTTAACACAATCTGTCACGGCTGCTTCTCGTGTCGGAAAAGTTAACGCCAATTGATTTGATCTGAGATATCCCAAAACCACGCCTCTTGGAGTATATATTTGTGCTTTATTTGCGATGTATAAGACTTGAGAGGTTCTTGCCCTTATCACTATATTTATAAACTTTTCCTGTTGCTTAGTGTATTGTTCTATTAGCTGACTTGACTTAAACTGCGTAATTGATACGTAGAGATTGATTAATTCAATATATATGAAAACTTATTATTTAAAATATTTTTTTAATAAATTTATCTAAATTAGCTTTTTGGTCAATATATGTTTACCAGCGACGTCAATGCAAATTGCAAAAAATTCCAAATCCATTGTGTGAGAGAGAGAGAGAGAGAGAGAGAGACATAACAGCTGTATATTCAAATGAAGAAAAATTGAAAATTAGTTTCCGGTCAATTCATATGCAACGTTAAGTTTTGAGGGTCATTGTGGTTCGTCACCAGAATTAGTAATTATACCAAAAGATTATTTTTATGAACTGTTAAGAAGTATTTTGGTTTTATTGTGATCATACATTTGCACGTGATTGTGACCCATCCTCACAAGTCACAACTATATATAGTAATGACCATATTGTTAAGAAAATCGGAATTTTTTAAGAGCATTTTTTTTTATTAAGAATCAATGCTAAAGAGCAGGTTACTAAACCGGCACAAATTAATCACATTTTATAGTGTATATTTTTTAAGGTAAATAATATTGATGAAGCTTATCAGAACAAACACAAGCTATGGATTTTTGTGTTTTGTTTTTGCTGTTCAGGATTTCATTGGGTGAACTTTAGGAATTGACAATCATCAATGTAGAACAATGTAGAAGGCAAATAGCGATAAATTTGAAAGTAGCATTTTGTAACTATCGTGATTCACATGTGTGGCAAGTTTACAGTTTTATGGGTTTGCTAATGAGTGTCCTAAGAATATAAGTTAAAAAAATCTATAAAAGAAAAGTTTGTCTTGAGAATACAAGTAAAACACTTTTTGATATAATAAATATATCATTTTTCCATACAAACTTATCTCTTTTGATTCTGTTCCGGACTGGGCCAAGGCCCAATCCGAAGATCCAACGCTTTCAGGCCCATTTCCGCATGCCTCTCTGCCTTCCCTCGATGCCACATCGACGCGGCCGACCCAACGGTTCTCAGCATTAAAGGAATTTACTTCCGACTCCCGGGTTTCACGGAACGGTTACTCATCCAGAATCGCCCTCAACTCATATTTAAAGAGACCGCGTCAAACGGTCGAGGTAATGATTATTTTTCCACCTCTTCACTCACCTCTTACATACACTGACTTGAGCGTCGGAGTGTTTGCAGGTACCACCACCAAGGTCTTCCACCGGAGCTCGGAACACCACTGTGACCGTCTAATTCTTCCACCGTGAAGCAATACTTTCTCAGGTATCTCTTATGTTCGTCCAGAACATTGGCGCCGTCTGTGGGAACGACAAATCGCTCTCGTTTTTTTTTTCATGTTCACGGTGGCGAGAACATTCACAAAGAAATTTTCTCCTCCCGGTTGCGTGTTTTTCGATTCCGGTGAGAGATCACAAAGTTAAAGATCTGGTCAAATTCACGATTTCTAGGTCAGAAACTTGGAAAATTTGGGGGAAAGCTCTCGATCACGAAGATCGAAGAAGGAGATCTCATTCTTCTTCTCTCCAGACAGGCGATTTCTTTCTGGCTCTCACCTTGATTCCTGAAGCAGAGCTTTCACTATGGATCTACTCACAGATCCAAATCGGGTTCATTCCCTCCTGACTAAACTCCTCGTCGTCATCTAAGAACATCGACGCGACGATGTCTTACTGAATAAGCCTCAAATATTGGCTTTCTGGAAGTTTCACGATTTCGGGAAAGAGAGGCAGAGTTGCTAGAATCTCAATTCCGAATTCTCGCCATCGATTTGGCAGTTATTGACAACAAGGTCGTGAAGCAGAAGAGCGACTCAAATTCGAAGTTTTTCCAGCAAAGAGCGTGCAAGCGAGATCACAATCGCACGATGTCCTTATGACTGAGGTAAGATTCGAATTTCTCGAATTTCTTAACTAATTTCATTAGGTCGAAGAACATCGAAATCGTTCTACATCACAAGGGAATAACGACCTCATCCATCAACTCACGGCCTACATATCGAGCTCACCTTGCAAGTGACCCCGAAGTCAGGCCGCACCGGCGCATTACGCATCACCAAGCAAGGGCAGGCATATGTAGATTTGTCACGAGTTCAATCTTACATGAAGGACTTCAGTTCACAGTTCACATCGTCGGCAATACGTTCGACATCTCTAGTTCGAAACACTGAGCTCGACAAGCTCACCACCTGCAGAAGAGTGGATTCATGACATGGCTCTCCTTAAAGCCACCACCAAAGATGAGAAGTTGGGCAATGTTTCTCTTACGCAGGAACTAGACACCGATTAAATCAACAAAGTGAAAGCAAAGCGACTTCACATGCTTATCTCGGCTCTCAGATCTCGACCTCGGACGGATTCCGCTCCAAGCTCTTCAGCTTGGGAGTGACTTCTATCTTCTCGGACCTCGGATCTTAGATATCGGATCTCGACATCTCAGATCTGGTCACCGAGTGAGCGAATCATATCTTCTCGACATCAGCAAAGTCAGATTATCCTCTAAAACACAAGGGTAAAGAGCACGAGTGTATTTGAAAACAAACCACGTGCGAAAAGCACGTGCACTAAAATGATTTCGTGCCGGAGAGCACGTTAGATGTCAAACGAAGTCATACACATTGGATGTAAAACGACCTCGTGCCGAAGAGCACGTGCGTTGTCAAATGACCTCGGATCTCAACATCTCGGATCTAGGATCTCGACGACACGACAGATGATGAGGATGACAACCTCGGATCCCGGATCTCGACATCTCGGATCTAGGACCTTGTGACAAAGACAAAGAGTTTCTCCCACCAAGCTTTTCAGCTTAGATGAGGACGACAACCTTGGATCTCGACATCTCCGATCTAGGACCTCGACATCACAGCTCAACCTCTAGACGAGGTATACATTTTCATGTTTTAATGCCTGTTTTTTAAAACTCGAACGACACTTGATGCTATTTCAAGAACTTTGGTTTCTGAACCTAAGCGGCACTCGATGCCAATTAAAGGGATTCAATCCCAAACGCATATCCCCAACACGCCAATTAGATCGGTATGGGGGGGGCAACACTATCAAAACACACGTTTATATCGTGCACATCTTGTATCTTTTGACTAACATGCAGGATAACGACTCCTTACAAGTCGGCTCCTCATCATATGAGCACCCGACTTAGGGGGCATAACCTCGTGCCGAGACCGCGTGCACGAGCTCGTGACAAAGCCTTGTGCCTTGCACAAGCACCTGAGCTCGTGACAAACTACCTGATGATGAGCCTCATGCCGAGACCGCGTGCACGAGCTCGTGATAAAGTCTTGTGCCTTACACAAGCACCTCTGCAACAGGTGGATACGCAGTCCAGTACTCGGGTGACCTACCAGGCCCACCTCTGCAATTTCAATATTCAGACGGCTTTAAACTCGGCTACGTCGTTGACCTTGATTATTTGATGACCTCAACCTTGCCGCTTGGACAGCCAGATCAACTACTCTCACAGGGAAGTGTAAAACTCGACTACGAGCACTTTACTCAGCATAAAAATTAATGCTAACTTTATTACATCAAGTTGTTGCAAATTGTCTATACTTTGACAGGAACAGCGTGATAAAGCCTTGTGCGTTGGCACAAGCACCTGATGAATGAAGAGATCGACCTCGTGCCGAGACCGCGTGCACGAGCTCGTGATAAAGCCTTGTCGCGCTGGCACAAGCACCGATGAAGAGATCGACCTGCGTCGAGACCGCGTGCACGAGCTCGTGATAAAGCCTTGTGCGCTGGAACAAGCACCTGATGAAGAGATCGACCTCGTCGAGACCGTGCGCACGAGCTCGTGATAAAGCCTTGCGCGCTGGGCACAAGCACCGATGAATGAAGAGATCGACCTCGCATCGAGACCGCGCACGCAGCTCGTGATAAAGCCTCGCGCGCTGGGCACAAGCACCGATGAAAGAGATCGACCTCGCGTCGAGACCGCGCGCACGAGCTCGTGATAAAGCCTTGTCGACCTCGCCGAGACCGCGCGTGCACGAGCTCGTGATAAAGCCTTGTGCCTTGCACAAGCACCGATGAAGAGATCGACCTGCGTCGAGACCGCGTGCACGAGCTCGTGATAAAGCCTTGTGCGTTTGCACAAGCACCTGATGAAGAGATCGACCTCGTGCCGAGACCGCGTGCACGAGTTCGTGATAAAGCCTTGTGCCTTGCACAAGCACCTGTGATCGACCTCGCGCCGAGACCGCGTGCACGAGCTCGTGATAAAGCCTTGTCGACCTCGTGTCGAGACCGCGTGCACGAGCTCGTGACAAAGCCTTGTGCCTTGCACAAGCACTTGATGATGAGATCGAGCCTCGCTCGTGATAAAGCCTTGTGCCTTGCACAAGCACGTCAAGCCTCGTGTCGAGAACTGCCTCAGCAGAGGTGGAACACGAAGGTCCCGAATGAACTAATAAACAAAGCACGACCCGACGATGCTTGCAGTTCCTTACCAACAAAGATGTCGAACGTCGACATCAATGAACTTCAACAACAAGTCACCACCTCGACATTCGAGCTAGCGACTTGGGGGGCAACTGTTCCGGACTGGGCCAAGGCCCAATCCGAAGATCCATCGCTTTCAGGCCCATTTCCGCATGCCTCTGCGCTTTCCTCGATGCCACATCGACGCGGCGACCCAACGGTTCTCAGATTAAAGGAATTTACTTCCGACTCTCGGGTTTCACTAAGCGGTTACTCATTCCAGAATCGCCCTCAACTCATATTTAAAGAGACCGCGTCAAACGGTCGAGGTAATGATTATTTTTCCACCTCTTCACTCACCTCTTACACACACTGACTTGAGCGTCGGAGTGTTTGCAGGTACCACCACCAAGGTCTTCCACCGGAGCTCGGAACACCACTGTGACCGTCTAATTCTTCCACCGTGAAGCGATACTTTCTCAGGTATCTCTTATGTTCGTCCAGAACAGATTCATTAACTAATGCCCTAAGGGCACTTGTTAGCATTTTTCATGTTTTATTTATGTTCCTTATTTGAAAGTTATTGTAATTTGTTGGAGTAACAGGTTGTTAAACTCGTGAGTTGACTCGTAAACTCGAAGGTAGGGAAAACGAGTTGAATCGTGTATATAGAATCGTTTTTGTGTTAAACTCGGTCCGACTCGGTCAGACTCGTATAGAGTCGCGAGTTCGAGAGCGAGTCTTGTTCCAAAGCTTAAAAAAATCCCAAAACTCGAGTACAATGCCTTTTTTTTTTAAAACATACTTGTCTCATGTACGACCCATTCTCTCTCTTCTCTGCAAAATCATCCCATTCTTTTCTGTCTACAACACTGATTTACACTCTGACGCAATTCTGTTATGTTTAGTTCCGAGAAAAAATTGAGAAAAGAGAAAAAGGCGAAAATAATCAATTTATTAGTTTAATATAATTATATTAGTATTTTAATTTAACAAAATTATTAATTCAATTTAATTAAATCAATCGCCCCAATCCACACTCATGGTCAAAGGAGTAAAATTATGGTAAAGGAGAAACAAATGAGTGGAGGAATAAATGGGTTTAAAAACGGTAAACATGTAATAATCATACCAAAAGGAAACATTCGGTAAAAATCACAAAATCGTAAACGTGAGAATAGAGATGAAGTTAAGGGTATTGATGGAATATCAAGGATGTGACCTCTCTCCTCTCCCTTTCTTACCAAATATGAGAAGACTCAAAAAAGTAGTGGGCCCATAGTTTTTCAATCCTTCTTTCTTGAATTTTTGGTGTCCAAACGAAAAAAGTGATCTCTATCTTTGCTCTTTCTCTCGTCCCTCTCTCTTTTGGCTATTTCGCGTCTCAGGCCGTAAGTGTTCGCCTCCCTGAAAATAGGAAATCGTGAGGAGGGAAGAGGCACTTTTTGACTTGTTTGGATGGACATGCACTTTTTGACTGGATAGAGAACACAGCCTTATCTTTTTTACTACTTCAGAAGTTTAATCCTTACACGTCTCTGAAGGTGTCCCTTTATTATTTGACATGTGCTCATCTTTTTCTTATCATATGGTTGTGTATATATTTCTTAAAAAGCTCCTTTTTTTTTATAGCTCCTTTCTTTTTCTTTTTTGACGGAATAGCTCCTTTCTTTTTCGATCAGGATTTATTTCACTTGTTTTTTAATACATTTTAGCTTTTTTTTTGGTACATATTTATTTAAACCTGCTTCATAATAATATATAATTATATTAATATTCAAAAGTATGTATAAAAATTGCGTAAAAAATATATATAAAAATAAAAAAAACATTTAAACTATTTTCAATAAAAATTGAGTAAAAAATATGTATAAATACTTATATTAATATTCAAATTCCATTCATTACTTTTGTTATGAAGTTGAAATTTTCAATTATTGTTGTCTTTATGGTATTATATAAGTATGAATGTGATATATAGAACTTTTTAATATTATTTTTAATATTAGGTACAATCTTACGAGTCTATGAGTCGAGTTTATTTAGCCTTCACGAGTTTACCTAAACTCTCGAATTTAACAACCTTCTAATTGTTTGCATATTTTTATTTCAGCTATATGTTGTTATGTTCTGATGTGATGTTATAAAAAAAATACGCAATTTATCACCCACTAAATTTTAAGAACTTCATAAGAAATCCGTGCAATGGATGGCGGGTACCGTAATTAATTAATGTATTACATGTTTACGTTGTCGTTTGTTCAATTTGAATACCTATGTCATGCCTACAACAATTAAAATTCGGACTAGATAACTAATTAGTTTTGGAAGGAAAAGGGATGCTTAAAATTAATAATTTGGTATTGGCCAAACTCGTCAATTAATCTAATTAACAGTTAAGTAGAAAATTGATAATTAAGGTAGTGTAGTTCTTTATAGTAACAGATGAAACTTAACATGCATATATGATGTGATATTTACAGTAGGAGATCATGCTTCAAATAATTTTGGACTATATATATGAAGTAGGAGATCCTGCTGATTCCTATGCATAGTTTTGGTATTTCATTAATGAAGCAGGTAAAACAAGAGGTACAATCACATGGATGTACTATTAACGGAATGAAAATCACAATAAGGCGCAGTAAAAAATCTGTTTGTGTGACAAGTTATTCGTGTGCAGTGACAAGTAACAGTCAGGAAGGAGTTACATTAGATTCATTAGAGAAGGTTATGCCATCCGAGATTCCTGGCAATGACGACGTATTGTTGAGCAATCTTTCTTTTCTGGCTTAAATACTATTTTAGTCTTTTAATTTATTTTTGAGATTCAATTTATTCTTTTAACTATTTTTTGGGCCAAATAAGTCCTTTAAGTTTTAAGTTGGGCCAAATAAGTCCTTTAACTATTTTTTCGGCCAAATAAGTCATTTAAGTTTTTAAGTTGGGTCAAATGAGTTATTGCCACATAGGACCTATTTGGCCCAACTTAAAAACTTAAAGGACCTATTTAGCCTAATTTAAAAACTTTTGGTCGAAAAAAATCTATTTGGCCCATCTTAAAAACTTAAAGGACTTATTTGGCCCAAAAAATAGTTAAAAGACTAAATTAAAACTCAAAAATAAATTAAGGGACCAAAAGAGTATTTAAGCATTTTTTTTTTTTTTTTTGGTTTTGTTAGAGAAGAAGAGTCTTATATGACAGAGACGCTTAATTGGGTATACTATTCTTCCGTCGTCAAAAAGACCAAAAGCCACACCCGTATCCTCCCAACCCAAAATAACAAGTAGTACGTTGAATTGACTCAAAGTCAAATTTTTTTTTTTTAGATCAAAACAAAGGGCTCTTTTAGGGGGATTTTTTATTTTATTATCCTCATTTTAATAATTATTAACCGATATATCCTAGTTTTTTCAATATTTTCCTAATTGTCCTAGTTTTTGGCTAGTTGAGAAATCGGGTTTAGCAACCCCGATTTCTCAACTGTGTTGATTTATTTTTTTTGTGACTTACGTTGAGAAATCGGGATTTGTATCCCGATTTCCCAATCGCTATATGTTTTTTTAATATTTTCAGTTAAGAAATCGGGATTTGTATCCCGATTTCTCACCTCTTTTTATTATTATGTTTTGAGAAATCGGGTTTTGTGACATTAGTTTTTTTAGTGTTGAATTTGCACCCAACAGAGGTTAAGTAATTGTTATGAGCAGACACGCCGGATGTTGAGTGTGATGTCGAGGTCCTGGATCCGAGATGTCGAGATGGGGCTTTTAGGGTGAGCGTAGAGCTCGCATCGTAGAGATGAGTTTAGTGTTTTAAGAGAATAGACTGCCGAGAGTCGAGAGAGTAGAGCGTATGCAAACCTGCACCAGGTCGACAACCGAGCCGATCGCACCAGGTCGACAACCGAGCCGATCTGCACTAGGTCGACAACCGAAGCCGACCGCACCAGGTCGACGAGCGTCCTAGAACTCGGCTCGGGACCGGTCCATAACATAAGGTAAGAATTCACGACCTTGTTGTCAATAACTGCCAAATCGATGGCGAGAATTCGGAATTGAGATTCTAGCAACTCTGTGCCTCTCTTTCCCAAAATCGTGAAACTTCCAGAAAGCCAATATTTGAGGCTTATTCAGTAAGACATCGTCGCGTCGATGTTGCCGATGACGACGAGGGGTTTAGTCAGGAGGGATTGAACCCGAGAACGAGCTGCACCTCCGAGTTCGTGTGCGCCTTTGTCTTCTTTGAGCTCGACACTGATAAACTAAACAGAAAAACAAATTAAAACCACGCTGAGAAAAAATAAAAAACAGAAAACATGCTCAACTACAAAACCCGATTTCTCAAAACATAATAAAAAAAAAAAGAGGTGATAAATCGGGGATACAAATCCCGATTTCTTAACTGAAAATATTAAAAAAAAATATAGCAGTTGAGAAATCGGGGATACAAATCCCGATTTCTCAACGTAAGTCACAAAAAAAATAAATCAACACAGTTGAGAAATCGGGATTGCTAAACCCGATTTCTCAACTAGCCAAAAACTAGGACAATTAAAAAAATATTAAAAAAACTAGGATATATCGGTTAATAATTATTAAAATGAGAATAATAAAATAAAAAATCCCTTTTAGGGTCGTGACGTTAAAAAAAAGTCACCACCATGGTGACATGGTGAAAAACAGTAAACAGCCAATTCTAGTGGGGTTAGGCGTATTTATGTTTCCCTCCATATAAGTCCCAAATATTATAATTTTTTATCTCATTTTTATTTTAAACGAAAACTATAATTTCTACTCAAACAATAATTTTATCAGTTTTTCTGACGTGTACAAGCTTACACACAATAAAAATCATTAATTGATCTCTTTTTTCCTAACAAATTATTCACTTTCCTATTTATTTTATAGATTCATATTTATGTAATATTTCTCTACCCACAAAATAGGAAATTAGGTAATTAATAAGGAAAAATATGGGCAATTAACGATTCTTATCGTGTGTAAAGTTATATCTGTTAGAAAAATCCTAATTATATTTATACAACTTCTTATTAATTAAAGACACTTTAAAGCGAAAATAATCAATACAGTTATGTTAATTTTATTTTAGTACAACTTAATAATGTACGGTGTAAAAGCTGGACTAAACAAAAATTATAAAATGCAATTACATTCACTATCGTAATACCCAATTTTAAGTTAACAGTTTTATATCTCGTCAAAAAAAAGTTACAGTTTTATAAATATCTTTTTTTTAAAGGCGTTTTATAAATATCTGAGTAGCTGAATTTAAATTTTAAACATAACTACTATAAAAGAAAAATAATTTATACTATAACAATATATTTATTTATACAACTTAATAATTTTTTTTACAACTTAATATTAAGTAGTACTACTTTAAAAAGGAAAAATAATTTTAAAGTTACAGTATTTTAAATATTGAAGTAACTGGATTTAAACACTACTATTTTAATTTTAAATGAAAAATAATTTCTACTATAATAGTCATTTATTCATACAACTTAATATTAAGTAGTACTTGTTTACTGGAAAAATCATTTTTACATCTATCTTAATTTGTTTTGATATCATAGAGTGTAAGAATTTATTGGTGGTTTTGTTGGTGGGAATGCTGTAACTAATAAGAATAAATAACAGAAAATATTAAATCAATGTGAAGATAATGATGTTGCAACAATGAAGACTAAAGAGGAAGATTGTACAAGATTTCAAAGCGTGTGTGAACACTAAACTTTAGGTCCAATTCGCACCTCACCTGTCTCTAAATTGGATGCAAGAGGTTAAACAGCGAATCTCTTTCGGGATACTTTGGAGTTCTTTAATATAATTTGCACACCTAGACCAAGCGTATCGTCAATGGTATTTTGCAAAATAGTAGTTCTCTAACTTCAATTTGTACATTTGATAAGAAAGTAAATGATTTGAAATAGATGAAATGGTAATGATTTTCGTGTTTATTTCTGCACGCAGGATTGTTTTATTTATAGAACAACTCATAACACTTGATGAGAGGAGCAGTTATTCATAAAGTCTTGTATTCTTTCATGAATTGATTCAAAGAAAATATATATTGATTCGTGAATAAAAGCATTTAATCATGAAGGATCACACATATTAATTTGAATCTCAATTCCGTGAAAAGACAAACCCTTGAAGAAAAAAATAAATTTCATTATTTTGGAAATATCTCACAGAATTAGACTAAACAAATATAATAAACTACGGTTTTAGTTATAAAGTTTTCATATAATAATTTTTTACACAACTATCTTCGCTATCATGATCATTACATTACAGTTTTAGTAATAAAAAATTTGTTTGATTAAAGTTTAAAATTTTCAAATTTTAACGTTACGGTTACAATAAAAAAAAATTAGTCATTGAGGTACCAAATGTTCGATACTTCTACATACAAAACCAATTGCATTGAAAAAGTAAGTAGCCCAGTTATATTCTGTCCACATTTACAAATCTACAATAATCTAGAGGCCATATCACATTTAAGGAAGTTTTGTTTACAGTGTAACACACTCAGGTAGTCTGCTAAAATCTCAACCATTGAAGTATAAAAATATTAAATCAACAGTTGAAACCTAAGTCACCACCATGGTGACATTTTTTAACGTCGCCCTCTTAAATGTAGCCTCAGAACAAATGAGTCAAGTCTAAAACTGATGCATGTGGTGGTGCTGGTAAGAAAGTACTTGGGCCGATCGATTACTCTATGCTCTATATTGAAGATAACAAATTATGTAAGAGAGTTACTGTTAGCACCCTTTTTTTTGGATAATATACCCCCCTAACGAGGCTATTCATTTTTTATTTAAATAATACTATATTATATCCAACAACTTTGTATGAGAACCATCTTATGCACGAATGGTTCTTTCTTGCACTTTTTGGCCATTGGGCAGCAATCTCATTTTTTTAGATCGGGCAAGGTCGCTACGCAAGCAGTTTAGTGTTTTAAAACTCAGACTGATCATCGACGCGTTCGAAATACGTACTGGGTGAATGAATTACGGATCGAATCAGTGGGTCACTCATTATATCAAATGAATCTGTTTATGGTAAATTTATAAATTAATTAAGCTATATATGATATATATCCTGTAATATATATCAGGTAGAGTCCTTCAATCTCACTTTTTTAGGGCCATATGGTATGAAAATGAGTAAGTGCTCTTCCAATCTCACGTTTTTTCAGACCAACCACACTAAAAGTTAGTACATGCTAGAATTCAAAACTGAAAAAGTAGTGTGTGCTTTTTGGCAGACTTAGTTATTATTTTTATTTTTATTTATATCTCTACATAGGAAAGTAATAGTCAGGAATATATTTGCTATACCAGGAATGGGAAAAGTTGTATTGGGTAAGCAGAGGCTTGGCAAGAATTTTTATTATATACACCCCAAGTTTTTCATGCATACACTTTTAAACTATTTTTCCCTAAAATACCATCATCCCCACCCCTCCTGTAACACCCCGTTGAGACAGAGTCTTAATTATGTAATACAGAAGTTCATATTTAAGAAGAATTCACATATTATTTATCACTAGAAAAGTATATAAGTTTATTGTACAAGTACAAAATGAAAACTAACACCCATAAGGGTGACAGACAAAACTCTACTGGCTGTGATCCCTGCCTCTAAGCAATCTACTCAAAAACTTTTAATCCACTCCTTATAGGTTGTTCCTGTTCATCTGTTATTCGTCACACAATATAGAAAACACCAGAAAACACTGAGGTAAGATATCCATTAACCTCCAGTCAAACAGGAAAACAACATAGTAAAATACTTGTTACCATGTTCACAACATACGATCATATCATACTGATATTACAAATAGCAGACTCAAACCTCCGAGTACACGGTCCTAGATCAGGCCATACCATCACACCATATTGACAAACTCGACTAGACGGTCACAGATCACATCGTACTATGACGTCACACTAACAACACGCCTCACCGGGTCCTTTAGCCGATCACACGGCCTACGGGCCTGATGGACACAAACCACGTATCACCGATCGATCGGTGCCATTAACGCCCTACTCCTTAGACCGATCACCAGTCTTAGGGCACCGAGTAAGACAAGTTGGTTATCCCGGGAACATATCCTGATACGCTACCATCTCCGATTACCGGTTATGGCATCCCATACTGCCATACCCAATTACCGGAGTAAGGACCGTCCTGCGCGCAAGGACGACATTCCTATAACAGGAATGGCCAAGATTGTCCACCTGTCAGACGTGGAGTCCTGGAGATTCGTCCACATGACCGAGTCCATATACCCTCAATGTCAGTGACTATCTCCAAACTACTCCGTACTTTTAGTACCATGGACATGGAAAGACTCGTCGGAAAGACCGAGTCCATATACCCTCAAGGTCTTGGCCGAGTCCACATACCCTCAAGGCCACCGACTATCTCATAAACATTCTGCCTAGACCTCAGTACACCAACCCCGGGTACACTGACCCGGCTAACGCTACTAACAACAGAGAGTTGATGGTAATACTTACTATTACCATCTATGGATTTGCAAAACTCTAACTAGAGGGCGTCACCCTTGACATTAATACCGTACGACAATCATCACACTCACAGATATTATATGCTACTAGCACATAAATGTCAAGCATAAAACAGAATATCATCCTTCATGATTAACGACATATAGTTTAATCCTAGCGTCGCACAAGCGACTTTCTATTAATCTTATACAACATAACCTATGTTGGTTGATAGGTCTATGGTGACTATCCTTAGCCACCATACACCGCAACCTCTCTCCTAAGGTGTTACTACTATCAACCCTAGTAGGGCTAAGGAACCCTACACATGCTAACAGACTATTTTACTACCTATTTTCCCTAGAGATTAAGGCATCTTCCCCTTACTTGGGTTGAATGGAGGGAGCTGAGGCCTATTTATAGGCATAACTTGGCTCGTCGCGTCGCGATGGGATTACACGTAATTCCTGTCGCTTCACGATGCAGGACACGTGTCAGCCATCGCGCGCGTTAATCCACCGACTTAACCATCGACTTAGCCACCGCATCGTAATGCCATTTACTCTCGTCTCTGTCGCGTCGCGACGGTCCTTAAGAAGCAGAATTCCCTTTTTGCCCCTCTAGATGATTCTAGGGTTTTCTACACCCCTCTAGGCATTTTAGACCATTCTAAGGACTTCTATCTTCCTTCTAGGGTTTCTGGATCTCACTTAAGCTCATTTTATCCTAGTTAAAGCCTCTAATTCTCCATTTATTACTTAATCACTAATCTAATTATACTTAGAATAATTATCCGAAAATTAGGATGTCACACCTCCCACCCGCACCCCCTCCCCCACCCTTTTAAGTTTCCGAACGGTAAATTACCCCATCCCTGCGACCTTCCCAATCAACTTATACACCACCGATTTATTCATTTGCACATGATCGATGTTGACCATACAGTACAAAAACACAAAAAGACCTTAATTAAAAAAGAAAAGACTGCTTTCGCCATTCATTCTCATGTTTTTTTTCCATCCAACTGCATCTAATTACGAGCCACAAACTCCACAATTTTCTTCACTTCTAACCTCAGGACAATCTCAGGAAAGTGCCATGTATTTTACATATTTGCCACATGAGCCAACCCCTTTTGAGTTTAGATTCAAATCCTTATTACGTTAAGATGCACGTGGCAACACAAATTTAGGCCATATAATATATCATTACATGCTAACTAAGCTATAATGTTGTATTGAAAAGCACATTTTTAGAGCCATAACAAGCGTGGCCACTGTGATTGTTGAATATTGGTTCCTATTGGCCATTTGGTTTGACCAAGTCAATTGATAGAGTTTTCGTTTGTTGACATTTTACTTTATGTTATACCATTCTTGAAAGGTTTTTTTAAATGGCCAAATCTACTTTCTAGCATTCCAAAATGATTTTTTCAAATGACCAAGGTGTGGGTTGTAGGGGCGTGGGAGGGGGAAAGGGGAGTGGATTGCAGGGAAGAGAAGGGAAAGCGAGAGGGAACAGAGTAGGAGTGTTTTTGGCAATTTGAGGAAAACAGAGTATATGGATGAAAAATTGTGGGCATATGTAACAATCGCCAATTTTTAAAAACAAGTAAATGATCCATTTGCTAAGGCCAGTTAGTGGTAACCCATTAAGACTTATACCAAACCCTAGAATCGCCTGCTGACTTGATTATTGATTTTATCACTTTGGCCAAGTGGTTAAGACCTCTACATGCTGACTTTAGTTGCATGAGTTCATATCTCAGATCCATGTTTTCAAAATGATTTTTTTATAAAATAAGATTTTTAAGAAATCAGAAGCAAATTTGTGTTTGCTTATGATCATAAAATTTATTTTTTTAAAAAAATTGGTCTTTAACTTGTTTGGATACAATGACGTATATAAAATTACCATAAAGGACATACAAAATCATTTTAAAAAAAATATAATAGTGCTTATAAGTAAAAGTTGTTTTATGATTAAAGGAAAGATAGAAAGAATAAAATACAAATATTTAAATGCTTAAATATGTTTTTGGTCCATGCATATATTGAGGTTTCTAGTTTTAGTCCACGTAAAAGAAAATTTCCTTTATTGGTCCTTGACATTTCCAAATTGCCTCCTTTTAGTCCCTGTTGTCAATCTATGTTAAGTTAGAGCTGATGTGGCTAACGGAGATTGCCACCTCATTTTTAAGTAGTGCCACATCAATTAATTAGTGCCATATGTGCAAGCTGACCTTGTATATTTCTATTGACATGGATTAGGGGTAATAGCCAGAAACATTTTTTTTCCGTCGAACGGCTGAAGGACATGCTTGAACTGGTTCTCAAAATTTTTTGCATAATTTACTATGAGTAGAGCTATTCTTAGTTTTGATTTTTTTTTAAATAGTTGATCGAATACTCAAGAACATAAAAGATCAATTTAAAATGGCCAATTCTTTCATAGATATAAAGATTGTCGTTGTGCGTTCTTTTAAAATGCCTAGAATCAGTTCTTGCAGCCTATTATTATGCATTTTGCTGTTTTAGCAGCATATTTTCACTTGCTTTATCAACGTTTGCAATTACTAATTTGGTGATAGTGCTACTATAGCTAACAATTTAATTAGCCATTTTCTAAAATTAAAAAATGGCATTTCAGGAAACCAGAAAAAAACCCACGAATTGGCCAGCAAGCAGAATTTCTCTAGCCACCATGTCTCTGTCAGAGCTGTTTTCTCCTATGGCCTTCTCAGAGCCGTCCGCTGCTTTCGTCTTCATTGGCAACAATCAAAACCCTAAACCCAAGATTCATAGACCCTATGCCTTGGAGCGGAGAGGTAGAAGAAGAGATTGTTGACTGTTCGATGGTTTCAGAAGAGAGGACATCAGCGACCATTGAGTAATGTATGACGCTGAGGAGAAGAAAGGAAGGAGAAGGGTTCAATAGTTGTTCCATTTTGCAGCAGTGATTAGGGTTCAACAATGGCTCACGATTTCGTTTGAAGGAGAAGGAAGCAAGAACAAAGAAGATGCGGGGAAGGCAAACGCGAATACGTTCGAATCCAGTCAAGAAGGCAACCAAATTTAGCCCCAAATCAAGTGACGTGGTGGGTCCATGTCAGCAATTCTAGTGGCAATAATTAAATGACATGGAACAGGTGAGATGGATCTCCGTTAGCCACATCAGCTTTAACTTAACGAGATCGATGACAGGGACTAAAAGAAGTCAATTTGGAAATATCAAGGACCAATAAAAAAAAGTTTTTTTCTTTTTTTTACGGAGAACTCAAACCAAAAACCTCTATATTTGCAGCTACCATAAATATATTTAAGCCATATTTAAAATTACTACATAATATAAATGATAAGATAAAAGTTATATATATATATATATATATATATATATATATATATATAATATGGTTAAACTATGTATTCCACAAGTTATTATATTTCACTACTATGCATTTATGACAATAGTTAAACTTCAATAGTTAATATAAGAATAATTTCGTACGAAATTATTATACTCAAAATTTATTAATTGTTTTCTTAACGCTCGTGAAAAAACCTTAAACGACACTTAATATGGAACATAGATACTAATATAACATCATTGATATTGGGCAGTGGTCTCGCAATACGTGTATATATATATTGGTGTATATACGTAAATATATTATACTCCCTCCGGTCCTTTTTATAAGGAATAAAATGTCATTTTTTTTGTCATAATTATAAGAAACAGCATCAATTTTTAAACATTTATAAAAATAAACATCAATTTTTAGATGTATTAATTCACTATTTTCTTTGCATGAAAACTTACTTAACTATATTCCATAATTATATTTTTGAAATTGGGTTAAAGCATTTTTCTATATTGAATTCAATAATTTGTATCAAAAAATTTCCTATAATCATTAATGGTTTATTTTTAATTATTTTACACAAAATTATTATTATCTGAAACAAAATATCTTTGGTTGCTGTTGTGAGTGTATTGCACAACTCACTTAGCTATTTTTTTTGAAAAACGGGAACTCACTTAGCAATTAGTTTTAATTAAATCAATAACTCAAATTCAAAATGCCTTAATATGAAATTTGCTTTAGGCTTAAAATTATGTTGGGCCGGTCTGATACCTTCCTCTATCACGGTATCACCATAGCCCAACAGGGAGTGTTTTAATGGATGTCTTTGTTTTACTTGTCTTGCATGTTATTTTGGCCATTATTAAATGTACCCCCACCTGGTAGGTACACTCCTCTAATTTGCGAATTTTCCAAAATACCCCCGAATAAAAACAGCAAAAATTCTTCTTTTTTTTAATTCTGAACATTTTACCGGAAATTGCAATTTCCGGTATACAAATTGTATACCGAAAATTGCAATTTTCGGTAACATTGTGTTTAAAATTTGTTACCGGAAATTGCAATTTCTGATAACAAATTTTAAACACAATGTTACCGGAAATTGCAATTTTTGGTATACAATTTGTATACAAAAAATTGCAATTTCCGGCAAGAATTTTAAACACAATGTTACCGGAAAGAGATAATTCTCTATTGGGGGAGAAACTGAACCCTTTGATTAAGGATCTTCACCCATACTGTCAACAATCTCTCGATACATTCGGACTAGCTTACTTTGCATCGAGGACTAGTTTACTTAGCAAAGTAAGCTAATCCGAATGCATCGAGAGACAATCGTTGATAAACAGATGCCAGCTTATGATGGTCGAAAGAGCTTATTTACGACAGGTCCATTCCCCTTTACATCAAAGGATTTTGTAGTCAAACACTCATTTTTTATTTTTTTGCACTCAGACTTGGTGGAAAACGTTGTCATCATACCGGAAATACGAATTTTCGGTACGTATTTTGTTTCGTTTTGAACTTTGTTCCGGAAATTGCAATTTTCGGTATACAATTTCTATACCGGAAATTGGAATTTCCGGTATACAGCATTAAAATAACGTACCGAAAATTTGCAATTTCCGGTAAAAGATTAAAAATATTGTGTACCGGAAATTGTGAATTCCCGGTACGTTATATTTTTAATCTTTTACCGAAAATTGCAAATTTCTGGTACGTTATTTTTTTTCCAAACTTTTTTTTCCCACGTAATAATCTATTGTTTGTTTCATTTTAGTTTCATTGTAAATTGATAATTTTAGTGGTTTCAATTCTGACGAAGCTGACAAGCCGACCGACGTTTCCTAACATTTCGATTGTAGTGATGTATTCACTACTACGCAGGTAATTTAATTATTGTTTGATATTGTGAATATGTCGTATTTTTTTAGCAAAACATTAAGATTAATACTTTTTTTTAGATATTTCCTACACGAGATGACCTTTTGTATTGGGCTCGAGAGATTGGGAAGGAAAACAATATAGTTGTTGTCGACATTGTAAGATTAGACACAAAAACGGGACAAAGAGGAAGAAAAACAAAAGTCATTCTGGGTTGTGAAAGGGGTGGAAAGTATAGATCAAAGTCATCAAGTTCTTCAAAGTCAACTGGATCTCATAAGTGTGAGTGTCCGTTCGCGCTTAAAGGAAGACCCCTGTCAATGGGTGAAGGCTGGATACTTAAGGTCCTTTGTGGAATTCACAACCATCGGATACCTGAAAGCATGATGGGTCATCCATTTGTTGGTCATTTAAACCAAAATGAGAAATAAATTGTTCATGATATGACAAAGAACAACGTAAGGCCGGGAAGCATTCTATTGACACTGAAAAGTCGCCATGTGGCCAATCTCACTACCATCAGTCAAGTATATAATGAGCGGCGTAAGTTTCGATCAACACAGAAAGGTCCAAGAACTGAAATGCAACACTTGTTGAACTTAATCCAACGTGATCGATATGTGTCCTGGTATAGAAGACATGAAGGTTCTGACGTTGTTAGAGATATTTTTTGGACACATCCAGATGCCGTCAATTTATTGAATACATTTCACGTTGTCTTATTCATGGACAACCCTAGAAAACCAACAGATATCGGCTGCCACTGTTTGAAATTGTTGGTGTTACCAGTACATCCCTTACATACACTGTGGCGTTTGCCTATTTGGATTCTGAGCAGCAGGATAACTTTGAATGAGCACTCTTGAAGTTAAAAGGTCTGTTTGTGCAACATGAATCATTTCCTCAAGTTATTCTTACTGATAGAGATCTTGCTCTGATGAATGCAATTGCGTCTGTTTTTCCAACTTCAGCCAATTTGCTGTGTCAATGGCATATAGGTAAGAATGTCTATGCGAAATGCAAGAAGTTGGTATTTCATGAAGACAAACATGAGGCAGTGAAGAATGCATGAGATGGTGTTGTTGATGCGACTGACGAGTTTGAGTATCAACAACGGTTGATGACTTTTGAGTGTGTATGTTCAGAATTTCCTATTTTTGTTGAATATGTCAAGAATACATGGTTGAACCCCTTTAAGGAAAAGTTTGTTGCGGCATGGACCAACCAAGTGATGCACTTCGGAAATATAACAACAAATAGGTATGCTTAAACCAGTAGATAAAATGATGTTGATAATTTTGTTTTTTAAATGGTGTCATTGGTATTTGATGTGGTTTAATTTTTGTTTTTTATTAGGGCTGAGTCTGTACATTGGACATTGAAGAGGAATCTACAAAACAGTAGGGGTGACCTGTGTCATTTTTGGGAAGCTATGAACAATATGATTGCACTGCAACACACTGAGATAAAAACATCATTCGAAAGAAGCATAAAGTAGTGGAGCACAGGCACGACAACCGTTTGTTTATCAGATTGCATGGATTTATATCAAGGAATGCACTACAACTTATTGCCGACGAGTGTGGCAGAGTGAATTATGTGGGTATCGATAAATCTAGTTGTCATTGCCTAATCAGAACGACACATGGGTTACCTTGTGCTTGTGAGTTGGCGGGTTACATAAGACTGTTTGCACCTATTCCATTGGAGGCAGTTCACTTGCACTGGAGGAGTTTACATTTTGGTGAATACCAATCGTAACAACACAAAGTTGAGACAGAAGGCGGGGTGTCAGAGGAAGAGCTTGCGCTTCAGTGGGATGCATTGGTAAATCGATTTCGATCACTTAATGTTATTGGCAAGAGGACACTATTTGCTAAAGTGCATGAACTTGTATTTCCGGACACAACTTCAATGTGTCCACCTCCTCAAAAGGTGAAGACCAAGGGAGCACCGAAAAAGGGTAAAGGTAAGGCCCCAGCAATGGATGGATATGATGTTAGGCGCGACCCATCATATTTTGAGCGTGTGGACAACATGTATTCTAAGCATGTGGGCAACATGTATTCTGACGTACCATCTGGGAATACATCAAAGACATCTAATCTACCATCTAATGTGCCCACAAGGAAAAAGAAACGGTCTGATGTACCATCTAATGTACATCAAACGCCTTACCTGAGCCAATTTCCTCCACAGTTTCATCCATATATTGAGCAAATAGTGGATGTCGAAGATGATGAAAACTGCGGATATCGTTCCATTGCAGAATTACTTGGTAAATCTGAGGACGGATGGCCTATAGTCCGGCAAGACTTGGAAAAAGAGATCAGAATGCATTAAGATTTATATGGTCGACTTTTGGCGATCAATATCGAGCATTGAGGGAGTCGTTGATAGGTGTAACTGGTACCTGCTTTCGTGACAAGTGGATGACCTTACCAGACATGGGTTACGTAATAGCAACCAAATATAAATTAGTTCTAGTCTCTTTGAATGAGTGCAGTCGAACGTGTTGGACATTTTTTCCTCTTAGGGGCATGTGTCACCCAACCCAGCCAAACAACGCCATAATTTGTATTGGATTTGTCAACAAAAATCACTGGGTACAGGTAATTTTTTTTTACAGCAATGTGTTTTAACTTAAATTTATCTTTTTTTAATGTAAAATTAAACAATGTGTTTAATTAATCTGCATTTTT
The DNA here is from genome assembly GCA_037113605.1 of Calophaca sinica. Taxonomy (NCBI): domain Eukaryota; kingdom Viridiplantae; phylum Streptophyta; class Magnoliopsida; order Fabales; family Fabaceae; genus Calophaca; species Calophaca sinica. The sequence goes on along the minus strand of CM073736.1, from coordinate 126,720,901 downwards.
TCAGGTATTTCTTAAACTCGGATGTCCATTGCCTAACGCCGCTCCCAGTTGGCGTCAATATGCTTATCCGGAGGCTCACTCATGGGCAACACTGTATCCGTACAAGAAGGCTAGTGCAGCACTAGCCCATGATACACTACCAACCGCCCCCAAGTCACGTACCAGGTCCAGGTACTTGATGTCAATATATATATATGGCTCTTGTCTGCCAAAATGGTACATGCCAACAGCAACATTATCATGGCCCTGGCTGCACAGTCTCACTGTTCATCGTAAACGCGCTGGTCATATGTCTTCATCAAGAAGTCAATACTCATATGAGCGCCCCTCATATCTGTCGTCTCCTTGTTTGCCTATTCATATGTACACCCTAGCAATGTCTGTAAATAATATATGGAAATGTCTGGATCCATCACTGGGGGTACATAAAAAGAGCCGCTCACTTTAAGGCCTAGGAGGACAGGCACATCATCAAGCGTGACTGTCATCTCTTCAAAGGGCAGATGGAAGCTGCTCGTCTCCCGATGCCATCTCTCTGCAAAGGCTGACAGTAAGGCCCTGTCAACCATCCTGAAGCTACAGTATAGCAAGGAGGTTAGGCCGGCCTCCGAGAGATGGTCATTTACATGAGGAGGCGGTGGTACTCTTCCACTCAACCATTTTTGCAACTTCAGGCCGTGAGAGGCCACCTTAAGCGCATCACGCTTCTGCACACAAATAAACATCATTGATCATATAAAAAACTAAACATTTGATCAAATAACAACCAGATATATACCTGCCCCTGCCATATCTGATAGGCAACGTGATGCTGATAATCTGTAAGCAACGACCCATCGTAAGGTCCTCCAGGAAAGGAAGCCTGGTCTCCAGCTATACCATGGTCTCCTCCAGCTATAACCTCTAGAGCCTCGTATACAAAATGGGGATCCTGGTGGCCAACTACATCCTCGTGCGGCAGCCTGCTAGCAATACGCCTCTGACGCTCAGAGACAGTCAGAGGCTGCCGTTGTCTACGTGGGGGTGCACTACCAGGAGTGGAAGCTACTCCTCTCCCTCTCGACTTAGGCATATCTGAAAGACAAATAAATCAATTATATTAAAATGTAATAAAATAAAAAATGTACCGAAAATTGCAATTTCCGGTACAAAATTTGCGTACCAAAAATTGCAATTTCTGGTACAAAATTGTAAATCACCGGAAATTGCAATTTCCGGTATACAAATTGTATACCGAAAATTGCAATTTCAGGAACTATGTTTAAAAAACAAAAAAAATACGTACCGAAAATTTTCAATTTTCGGTAAGAACAGAGCGTTTTCAGTTTCAGGAATTTAGAATTTCCGGAAGCGTGAGTGTGAGTGAATCGGGGTGAAAGTTGAGTTTTTGTTATGTTATTCAAGGGGGTATTATGGGAAATTCACAAATTGTATACCGGAAATTGCAATTTTCGGTATACAAATTGTATACCGAAAATTGTAATTTCCGGTTACATTGTATTTAAAATTTGTTGCCGGAAATTGCAATTTCCGGTATCGGGGTGAAGGTTGAGTTTTTGTAATGTTATTCAAGGGGGCATTATGGAAAATTCGCAAATTGTATACCGAAAATTGCAATTTCCGGTTACATTGTGTTTAAAATTTGTTGCCTAACAATTTCCGGTATACAATTTGTATACCGGAAATTGCAATTTCCGGTAAAATGTTCAGAATTAAAAAAAAATTGTTGTTTTTATTCGAGGGGTATTTTGAGAAATTCGCAAAATAGGGGTGTACCAACCAGGTGGGGGTGCATTTAATAATGCCCTTCTATTTTTCGCTTCTTTCTTAATTTCATAATATTAAGTACTGTACATATGGCACATAGTAGTTTCCCATACGACTCATATGCTTTACAAAGAAAAGAAATTCATAGTGGCCTACTGAAATCATTTTATTGTATCTTTGGACAGGCATCTTAATTAAATTCTTATTAAATAAGTGTTTATCATATAAGTGCTTATATATAAGCTATTTTTATAATCAAATAGAAAATGTGGTTAAATTGTCTTCATTCAAATTGTAAGTTGTTTTTATAAGTTATTTTAAGGAACTTATTAAAATAAGTTGAAAACATATTATGAATATGTCATAAGCTATTTTCGTAATTTCTTTCAAATACTTACACAAATACTTAAGTGATAAGATAAACTCAAATAAACTGAAAATAAGTTCTTCCTTAGTATAATTTGTTCGCTTATGACTTCTGGTACTTCAAAGTAATTGCAGGGCAGCAATCTGCATTTGGCAAATCGGAGAATGAGCACTAATTAGCATAATTCAATCCATATTGAGTTCTTGTGATTAAGACCCCTCCGGCAGAAAGCTCACCTAAACCGGGTCATTATCCAACTTGATTGATTGCTTAACATGGACCTTTACCGGGAGAACTCACTTTCTAGCTGCTTTGCTTTCTTAGTGCTTAAACATCCGACATGGCACATACATAGTTTGATATCATGGGACACCACTATGATATAATTGGTATAAAGGCACAAAATCGAAGCCCTTAATCAAATTGACTACTTTCACATACATGCACCTTTTTGACAAAGTCTAAACCATGTAAAACTTGAAACCTTAGAGAAGAAGCAATGAAAAAAGTGAGTGCTCTATTGAACTCATTCAATAGTATTTTCTCAAATGTTGTTGCCGCATACCAAAAGCATTTTACATTCAAAATTGTGACCCAACTTTAGCTCACTTACACCACCTTTAATTTCCATTACCTAGAAGAAAAGAAAAAAACATTTGTCCCCACTTCATATTACTCAATCAAAAAAAGCTTCTTTTCCTTTTCACTTCCTTTGGTCCATCACCCCATTTAGAATAAATAAACATTTCACCTCTTATCTCTTCTTCATTACTTTGTTTGATCAGAGTGGTCTTTTTAGCATTGTACCTATTCAAACATGCTATCCAACTCAGCCTCACCCTCACCCTCAGAGCAAACAAATCAAGCCTCTCTTGAACAAAATGGCATATCAAAACAACCAAAGAATCACCTAATTCTCCTTAGCAACAAGCCAAGCAGGCTAGCAATACTTGGTCAACCAAAACATCAAAAGACAAAACCAATTATATGGTGTGCTGCAGTGCTATGCTTCATATTCAGCCTTCTGCTTATCTTCTTTGGAATTGCAATATTAATTTGCTACCTTGCCATCAAACCAAGAAACCCTATATTTGACATTCCAAATGCAAGCCTAAATGTTGTGTATTTTGACTCAACACAATACCTCAATGGTGAATTCACTCTCCTTACAAATTTTTCTAACCCCAACAGGAGAGTTGGTGTGAGGTTTGAGTCATTGGATATTCAGCTTTTCTTCTCAGAAAGGCTCATATCATCACAATCAATCAAGCCTTTTAGTCAGAAGCCAAGGGAAACTAGGTTGCAAACAGTGAAGTTCATATCCAGCTTGGTGTTTTTGCCTCAAGATGTTGGTGTGAAACTTCAAAAGCAGGTGCAGAACAATAGGTTCAACTATAATGCAAGGGGAACATTTAAGGTGAGGGTCAATATGGGTCTTATCCATTTATCTTACAGTCTGCATAGCATATGCCAGATTGAGATGACTGGTCCTCCAACAGGTGCTCTTGTAGCTAGACAATGCACCACATATAGATGAAGAGGCAGGGTAGAATTTTTTTTGTGTGCTTGTTTATTGCTTTCTAGTTTCTACTATATTCGGATCTATAGCTAATGGTAAATTCCAGTGTGCAAAAGAGTGATAATATATGTTGCATATCAGAAATTAAAAAGAGAGAAAAAAATTAGTAGAAGATACAATTTGATTTTTATTTTATTTTATAGAAATGTTGATAGAAATTTAGGAGTAGGGTGTTGAATTTTTATTTTGATATAGTAGTATCAATTTTGTCAGATGGTTGAAATAGTTTATTTTGACTTATAATATAAGCATTTATACACTTATAAAAAATAATTATGATATATCTAAAATATCTATTAAGCTTATTTCATCTAAAATAATTTATTGAATAAGTTATTAAGTAAATTATTTAAACAAACGTGTTCTTAATAGTTTCTCTTTTGGAATGGGCTGGTAACTTCCAAGTTCCAACAGGTTCCATAAAGCAAGCTTTGAATAAACCTTTTGTTACTGTATTATTTCGTTTCCTTTATTGCGTTCTATTCTATCAGCTGCATTTGACTGTATAAAATAGTTAAAGCCAAAGTGAGAAAAGGTTGTTCATTGACGTGGTATCAAGTAGGATTTCAAAAGTATTCATACATAATTTATTGTGACGAGCCTAACATCCCAAAATCATGTCTCCAGAATGTTCAAAGCAGACACATTAGTTTAATCTGGGTGGAGGACGATTCAGCATATGAATCTTTTGTAGTATTAGCAGAATATCCTCCACCTATTATTGAGTAGCGAGTCTAGTGAGTGACGCACCAAAACATTAGTACAATAATTGGACGGCTCATATTTCAACATTGCAAAATGGGTTTAAAACACGAAGTCGAAATGTAAATCGTTCAATCTTGATCCGATAGTCTAAATCCGCAACAGTGTGATTGTAGGCAATCTGATAAGATCGATCACATGGATGCAAATATGCAGAGCAATGAAACAGAGAATATAGAAACTGTTTTCTGTATATTGAAGAAGGACAAAAGGTTGTTTACAAAGTCTGATAAGCTAGACTTATATACAAACTAATCTACCAATCAGAATGCAGCTACGGTTACAGCCAATGACAGCTAATATCAGTTAGTTAAATACTTGTAACTAACCTAAACTATCTCACTAATTGTATAATTAACAGTAAGTAGGTAATACAATCCATTTTCCCTCTTCATGCACAACCTTCTCCTAGAACACTGCCTGCTTTGATGAAGAGAAGCCAAGACTTGCAACTCTAGTCATATATTCACTGTGTTTGTTATTCAGACTCTTCTGGTGTTTCCTTTAAATCATTTTGACACTACTAATTTGACATGAAAACGTGAGTCTTCATGGATCCCTCTAACATCCTTCTGGGTTAAAAAAAAAAAAAGTATCTGTTTAACAAATCAAAGGTGGCATTATATTCTTCTGAGCATACACCAACATCATTTGACATTTCAATTAACTCCTATAATATAATACAAAGTTATAAAACTGATATTTATAAAATATATACCCAAAATTAAACATGTTAATCAGAAGCAAAAGCTTAAGTAGCATCATACATAAGCTAAAATGCATGCATCCACCCCAAATCAATCCCCCAGGCAAGCTCCATTTAGAAACTTAATACTTATAGTCCTTAACATGCAAACTCTCAGAAGCCAACCCACTGCCGCTTCCACCAGCATACTTCCCCAGAGTAGCCGCCGAATTGCCCTTGCATCTTGCCAAAAACACCCCTTGAGCTTTGGCAACATTCTCTTTCTTTCCAGCCCATGTCTTGAGTGTGCTTTGCTGCAGTGCTCGCCCAAATGAGAATGACAAAGTCCATGGCTTCAGCACCTCCAGCTTGTTCATTGCATTGAGGTTAAGTGTGGCCTCTTCTTCACTTTGTCCACCAGACAGAAATACAATCCCTGGTACCGCAGCTGGGACAGTTCTGCGTAGTGCAGTCACTGTGTGCTCAGCAATCACCTCAGGTGCTACCTGCACAAATGTGCAATTTTTTTCCCAAGTTAATAACGTGGCACTATACTGCATCCCTCTTATTGAATACAGACATAAGGACGTGTGTGTAACATGGAATCAAGGTTTTAAATAGCGGTTGTGGAGACATCAAAAACCTCGGCCAAAATCGCGATCGCAGACCATTTTTTAAAACCCTGTATGGAACCACTGAAGCAGTGCAAAGTGCAATTATTTTGAAAAATTGAGGGTTACCTTTGGGCTCTCAGAGCCGGGGGTAACCATGTTGGGCTTGAGGAGAGTTCCTTCAAGAAGAACATGGTGATCATTGAGTGCCTTGTAAACAGCTGCAAGCACAATTTCAGTAACAGCAGCACATTTGGTGATGTCATGAGCCCCATCAGTTAAAATCTCAGGCTCAACAATAGGCACAAGGCCATTCTCCTGGCAAATGATGGCATAGTGTGCCAAGCCCTGTGCATTTTGCTGAATGGACAACTCAGAGGGCTCATTGGGACCAATCTTGAGGACTGCACGCCACTTGGCAAAGCGTGCACCGGCCTTGTAGTACTGCTGGCAACGAGCTCCAAGAGAGTCAAAGCCCTGTGTCGTGGTTTCCCCGTTTGTGCCAGCCAATTCAACAACACCCTTGTCAACTTTGATGCCTGGGATGACATTGTTCTCTTGGAGGACCTCAACGAAAGGCTTCCCATCAGTGGTCTTTTGGTAAAGAGTTTCCTCAAAGAGAATGACACCAGAGAGGTATTGGAGGGCATTGGGAGAGGTGAAGAGAAGTTCACGGAGGGCTTGGCGGTTGGCCTCGATGTTCTCAACGCTGATGCTGGCTAGACGCTTGCCAATGGTTCCAGTGCTCTCATCTGCTGCCAAGATGCCCTTGCCAGGGGTGGCTATGTACTTTGCATTCTTGATAAGCTCCTCTGGGTAATAAAACATCCCATTTGGAAACCAAACTCTTTAAGAACTATTTATGATTACATAAACTTGATAGACGAACATTGAAGTTGAGCGAGCTTCTTTAGACATGAACCTTTTATGATTTGGCACTTTTGAATGACTAATGTGTTTATGCAACATTTCTAGGATACTAGTTTCTTGTTAATATATCACTAGTATTTTAAAGAGGAAAGTTTGACAAGCTTGTAATTCAATGAATAATTGTTCTTGTATACGCGTGGTTAGTGTGGGTGAGAGATGTAAACTAAACTTATTATCAGAAGAAGAAAGGGGAGAATGAGATTACCTGCATACTTTCCAACAAAGGCGGACATTGTTCAAGCTTTGAAATGGAATTTGGATGGCGGGAAACAGATAACAGACGAAAGCACGAAAACTGAGTTTAGCCAAGACCAAAGCTATATAGATAAACCTCTCAGGGAATATACCAAGAGGTTCCGTCCAAACCCATGCAAAAGCAACACGTCTCCAGTTGTTATTAGCCTAACGAAGGTTATCACTCTTGGATAGAGCAACGGGTGATCCTTTCCCTTGCCAAGTGGCACCTCGTCCTTTTCAATAATATATATTTCAGTCACCTCATGAGAAATAAAAGAAATTTTATGGAAAGCTCTCGTCCGTCATCCTCTTGGACTTGTTTCTCTTCGAATATCAAACCTTACGTTATATTAAGATATCAACCTAAAGGATAATAATATCCTAATATGTGGAGTGTTTGCAGAACTCTGTCTCAACCACATTATTTTAAATTTTTCATTTTGTCTTTTTTCATAATCAAGTTCCAACCTCAAGCTATATCCACATGCAATTCACACCTGCATATCTTCCTCAATTGAAGAGAATTAGAGAAGCTTGCCGACGCAGGGACCTATCGAAATTTGTGAGACCAAGAAACTGGATAGCTCACATGAAATTAAATTAAAGATCTTATATATTCATTTCTATATATAAAGTAAGAATCTCTGAGTTCATGAACATATACCATGATAAGCCAGTATCGGCAAAGAATAAGTTCAAAGGAAAATTCTGGTATAATAATAAATAAAGAAAAGATAACACAAAATTTGCATTGGAGCATTCCAACTATGTATATAAAATAAAACAAGGATTATGATCAAAATTGATTTGAAACTAGCACTCAGAGCCCGGAAGTGTCTCAATTCAGCAAATTTCAATATTTTTTTCTCCCAGATCAACCGAAAAATATTGTCAATTTTGCACAAGCATAACACTACCGCGATCGGACCACCACCTGCTGGTCATCATCATCTGTTCCAAAGTACCGATCCCCAAACTCTCCCATCCCTGGTATGACACGGAAATCTTTATTCAAACCAATGTCAACCTCAGATGTCACAATTTTTATTCTCGGAAATCTTTTGCAGACCACATGCACACCTTGAGGTGCCTGGCAAGATGAGAGAATATATGTAAATCATCGGATACAAGAAAAGCAAAAAGCAAGAGGAAAATAATGAAAATAGCAAGATAAAGATATCAATAACTTACTGATATGAGATTGAGAAATATGATGTTGGACTCTGGTACACCCTTCCTTAAAAGTAAAGAAATTGCTTGAACAGCCGAATTACCTGAAGATATAATTTCGAAGTTTAATCAAAAAGAAAACCAACAAATTAAATGTCAAATTGTTAATTCACCCTTATTATCCTGACTGCTGCATAACTTAAAGTTTCGTAGGATGCTAATATTCACGTAATTTTTTACATACCCTAAAATATCTGGGTCTGTTTGATTTGTTTAAAAACTGAAGGATTGTACAGGAAAAATATTTATGTTCCATATTTGATTTTTGAAATAGTCATGGATTAGAATAAATTTAGAAGTGAGGTGCAGGACAAGACTCTAAAATTTTGTTACGCAACAAAAGTGACCATGGAACAACTTGTTCCAAGGACAACACAACCTAAAAAACAAAAAAATACCTATTTTCATTTTCTACTCGCTTGTTCTCTTTGTGTGTATCAAATGAAAGTCCATGTATACGTTCATATCATATTATATTAATATATTAATATATACATTATAACACTACATGTAATATATATAAGGTATTGTAGTAAATTTTAGATTATTTTGTTTGTTGTATATTGACCACCAAAAAATATGCATAATAGTCCCTTCAAAGATACCCGATAAAATTGAAACAATATACAGAACAATGAATTGTGTTCTAACTCATATTTATCCTACGGTGTCTGTGAGTAGCATGCATTGAACGCACTCTTAAACAAATAGTAAATATAGAAAAACATTATGAGAATGACAAACCTGTGCCTAAGATAGGATCCAACAGTAACACATGCCTATCTGAGATATCATTAGGCAACTTCTCATATATTAGCTGCTCAATAATCAAGGTATGAGTTAGACATTGTGAAATGAAACAAACACGGGTATGTTCTCAAGTCTCAAGCATATGTGCAGATGACTAACCTGCTGACCATTGTCACCTTCTCTATGAATAAGAATTTTCCCAATCTTGATACCTTTACAGCATGCTCGTAAAGCATTCTCCATGCTTTCCCCACTGAAATTGGATCATATATCAAATTTAGGACAGAGTGCTTTTCTAAGTAATAAATTTAAAAGAAAAACTGTAGTGATCTTAGGTTCACACACATCAAACTTAGTAGTAGGGAAAAAAGAACTAGTTTCTTAATGTATAATGGGGGATGGATCTGGATGATAATTTCAAGGAAAACAATTTACCACTTTATGCAATCTAAAAAATTTGGTAATTCGAAACCCAAATCAACAAAACATCCTCCTCCTTATTAATGGAATTGTTTAAGGAGGATTAAGGAAAAAAAAATTAGTCAATAGTCTGAAGCAAGGATGCCAATATTTTATCATTCAAGTGACTTCTGCTTTGGAATAGACCGAATACCTCCTGATAATGGAGACACCACATAACCTCTTACAAAAATCCACACCACTGTATACTGACCCTGCATTGAAGGACGAGAATCAGCCGTTACAATAAAAAGATTCGGACATGAAACAAACTAATTCTATTCAGCAAATAACAAGAACGTCAGCTACACAATGACAGACAGAAAATAATTTTTTCCACTATTGCAAATGCAGCAATTAACATCATGAACAACAGAACATGTCTGTCATGTATTACATGATAAACTGTTGTTTCCAATTCTATCAAGAAGTAGTTCTTTGACATGGAAGTCAGGCTGCAGAAGTGATTTGCAGTCCTTCCAAGAAGTCCAAGATATAGGTTAATCGCTTCTAAAACAAGGCCGAGAACATGTAGCTCATGTTACTCCTCACTTTTGTGCAAAAATATGGCAGCACTTAAGAAACCCAAAAATGATGCATCCTCCGAGGTACAAATAATACAAGCTAAGGAAATTATTATTGAAAGGGGGGAAAAGCTTACCAGTAGGGGTGATGACTTGCTTTTCTGTAAACGGAAGATGCCCTAGGCCATGTTCTACAACCTGGTCAAGCGAGTGAATTGTTGTGATCACTAATACTTAACGAAAATGTCATGCCCATGCCACCTCCAAAATTAAAAAGCAACAAATGAACCCTATTTACATACCAAACGAATCAAACGGTCAGAATAAAATACAAAGTCATGCTTCGTTGTCTGAGAATCACGTATCAGGGTATGCATACCCCGTATCTGCAACGCAGAAATTATCGTGATGATTAAACTTATATTAACAAATTTATGAGATCTAACTGAATGGGGAAAGATAGGATGACTGAAAATGTCAATAAACAACAAGAAAGGGGTACCTGAAAAGTAGACTGAATGACGTATAAGTTAGGATATATTTTACACAGGTCATGCTGACCAAGCTTTGTGCGAATATGCTGTACAATCAAATCAATAGCCACATGATTATCTCCTCCACGGGGTATAATGATATCAGCATACTTCTTTGTGGGAAGGATAAAGTCATCAAAAGCCGGCTTCACAAATTTAGAATACTGCACCAAATATATAATGTAAAAGTCAGCTTCTAAAATATGGTCAAAAAAGAGAATATATAAGTTTGATCAGGATCATCATAAGCACACAATAAATCCTTAAAGATTCAATTCCTTTGAATAATGACAGGTTTCCTAATCAAGGTACTTGCATAATAGCTGATCAGCAGCATCAACTATAACAACAATTCGAAGTCTTGCAATACAGTAAATGTAAGAAACGTGAGTGGGAAAACCAGAAATTAATCAAATTATTATAATGGTAGTGCAACTAGTGTGGCTGGAAGTTGCTACCTGATCAAGCACTGCTCCAATATCACGAGCATTATCGGCAGTATCACGCTTAATCCTTCTTGCCAGACGAACATCAGCATCTGCACAGAACATTTTACAATGTAAAGTGACAGCCTAACTTAGAATGCAACAAAAACAAATGATGTACACAGGCTTGTAAAATAACTAGAAAGCAGGCATAGGTAACCATTAATAAAATAGGAACCAACAAAAAAAGTGGGGGTGGGGGAAGATGAAGATATAGCGTCATTAGCACCTGCATAAGAACATGCATTTTCCTAAATAATGTGAAGAGGATGCATTTTAGCATATCACAATGTGAATTGGGGGGAGTCCATGACATTAAAAGGAAAATGAATTTGACCATAGATCCCATATTAATTAAGAAATGCCGCAAAAAAAGATACAATAGAATAAGATATAAAGTTAAATTGGAACAAAAATAATAAGGGACCTGTGTCAACAAATATCTTCATATTCATCAATGTCCGAACACGCGGGTCATGGAAAACGAGGATGCCTTCCAAAATTATAACATCTGCAGGATTTACCTGCAAAACACATTAAACCAACATAAAAAAAGAAACATGGCTGAAATTTTATTCCAGATAAATTTTCCCTCAGCTGGAGAGAGAAGTCCAGAAGAAACGTGTACTGCATTATTTGATAATCATTGATATTCAAATATAAAAATCATTATGATTTAGAAACTCAGAAATATAAGACTATTTCAATCTTGTCCTGCTACACATTTTAACAAAAAGGCGTGAAACTATTAATAAAAATACAAAAGTTTCAGATACCCTTCTTGCCGGAAACACATCATTCTTGTAACCCTTAAAATCATACTTCGGAATATCTACTGCTTGGCCACGCTTCAACTTGTCCATGACAGATAGCAATCGCTCAGTATCAAAAGCTTCTGATGATATCAACAACATGCATTAGAAATAATGCAAGGAGCCGCAGCAGTACAAGAACCACTATTCACATATGCATTAAGAAAATTCAAATGTCATTTTCCATATTAAATCGGCTACCTTGTCAAATTTCAGGTGAATTTTATTTACTACAATGTGGCCTGAGCTACTAATTTTGCTATATAGATACTTGTATCTCATATCATGGAAAAGGAATTTAGATCCACCTATGGAATGCTAATAATACAAAATTACAAATTACATAATTTGAGCAACATTCATGTAAAATCTGCAGTAGTTTCATCTAATATATTCATCTCTTAACTAAGTGCAAGAATAATCTAGGTTTGGAAATTGGAACTTCATTAAATCAATATTTAATTTCAAGTCTCTAATCAGCTGATTTTGAGGCAAATTCTGTTTCAATAAATCTCTCGGAGGCTAATTTTTCCTTGGCACCACTCTTGGTGTTCCTAAAGCATTCAGTGTAAGAAAGATGCAGTTGGCACTCATTATATGTAATGAAGTGGTTCTGCAAGAAATTAGAAATGTCAAGGATAATTATAAGACCCGAGAAACAAAATAAAACTAAAACATGATATTGTTTTAGGCTTCTAACCTGATCCTAGAAAAGCATTTTAAAAATTCCAGATTTAGAAAATAAATAGAATTGAAATACAGGGGGGAAAACATCCCAATGAAGTCAGTGCATATTTCATCCCATATAATAACTTAATATCAAGAGAAAGTCACTAATAATGAGAGACTGATGAGTACAATTGAACTGACCAGGATGGTCAAAGTTGTATTCTTGTACTTTTGTAAGTTCCTCCTCAGTCAAATTATGGTAAAAAGAATCCTGTAGCAAGTTAAATAATGCATTTAATATGCTCAATGTATCATCATGAGTACAACAAGTAACATCAACCCGAATATTGGAACAAGTCCCCTCAAAGGTAAAAGAAGACATAAATAAAACAGGAACAGTATGTGTAAAATTTATTTAAAATGGAATTAATATGCCACTAACAACATGACATAAGTGATAGAAGACATCGAAAGAAATTTTTAATGGTGTCTCATATCTTCAAATGTATGACCTTTTGGCAAGAAAATAATTGACATTTTGAGGAAAAATTCGAGGGAAACACGTAAATGTTCATGATAAAAGAGGAGATGATGATGATGATGATGATAGGAATAATAATAATAGTAACAGAATACTAAATCCGATAAAGAAAAAGAGATGGAGGAATTTTGGGGTCATAAATGGTAGCTAACAGAGTGTCAATGCTACAAACAGAATAAAAAAAAGCTGATAAAATCATTCCAATAGATTCTTCGGATTTCATACGGAAAATAAAACCAAACAATAACTAAGGGGATTCAGGTAAAGGAGGAAACAGGATGCTTATAGGGCTTGAAGCACTAAAACTAGCTGTTAGTTGTTTGCCCTTAATATCTTTCTAAGACAATAAATCCCTATCCCTATAACTATAGCATATATAGAAAGAATTCGTTACCTGATTAACAAGTACAACCCGTTGATCATGAAGCTGTTGAATAATCATATCACAAACTGCTGTCTTGCCAGATGCTGCTCCCCCAGCAACACCTGCAATGAACACAAACGAAAAAGTAAACAAAAAATGAATTAGAATCATATATACCATAATAAGATTAGTAAGAAGTGAAAATTAGGCATTCAAACTTCTTGCAAACGCAAACATGTTGTATTTCAAATTTTGAAACAAAAAAAAGAATACTTTGATGGTTCTATGCAGGTTTGCAGGAAGCTGTATTATATAAACATGAATGGATACACAAGTTAATGCCATTTTGCAAACTGTAAAGCAATCAAGTTCCAGGAATCATTAGGTAAAATGAAATTATGATGCAAAAACGCTGAACTAACATAAAATGGAAGAATTTACAGGTACCAAGCAACATGACACTGATTTCCTCTCACAGAAATATGAACTATGAGGAGGGCATTTCTCTTTCAGATGAATTTTGTTTCAAGAAATTTCATTGCTCTAAGACAAAAATTGCGTTTCAGTCTGATAGTCTTCCACAGTAATTTTGTCCGTGTACATTGAAACACAAAAGGCAATGGCTTGTTTGAACCACATCCAAAAGTGAAGAGGGAAAAAATGAAAAACAGGGCTGGTGACATTATCTCTGTCATAATTGAACAGCACAATCCACATATGGGCTCCAGAACCTCTCAGTTTATAGCAACCAAGCCGTTAAAGCTTTGTATGAACTAATTTGTAGCTTATGGGAGCTCATCAATTAAAATAAAAAATGATTTTTTTCCACTTATCCTTGTAAGCTCACAAGTGTTTGTAGAAGATAAAGGGGAAAGCTAACTTTAATAAAGTGAAAATTAGTAAGAAGTGAAAATTAGGCATTCAAACTTCTTGCAAACGCAAACATGTTGTATTTCAAATTTTGAAACAAAAAAAAAAAAACTTTGATGGTTCTATGCAGGTTTGCAGGAAGCTGTATTTTATAAACATGAATGGATACACAAGTTAATGCCATTTTGCAAACTGTAAAGCAATCAAGTTCCAGGAATCATTAGGTAAAATGAAATTATGATGCAAAAAAGCTGAACTAACATAAAATGGAAGAATTTACAGGTACCAAGCAACATGACAAGAATTTTGTTTCAAGAAATTTCATTGCTCTAAAACAAAAATTGCGTTTCAGTCTGATAGTCTTCCACAGTAATTTTGTCCGTGTACACTGAAACACAAAAGGCAATGGCTTGTTTGAACCACATCCAAAAGTGAAGAGGGAAAAAATGAAAAACAGGGCTGGTGACATTATCTCTGTCATAATTGAACAGCACAATCCACATATGGGCTCCAGAACCTCTCAGTTTACAGCAACCAAGCCGTTAAAGCTTTGTATGAACTAATTTGTAGCTTATGGGAGCTCATCAATTAAAATAAAAAATGATTTTTTTCCACTTATCCTTGTAAGCTCACAAGTGTTTGTAGAAGATAAAGGGGAAAGCTAACTTTAATAAAGTGAAAATTAGTAAGAAGTGAAAATTAGGCATTCAAACTTCTTGCAAACGCAAACATGTTGTATTTCAAATTTTGAAACAAAAAAAAAACTTTGATGGTTCTATGCAGGTTTGCAGGAAGCTGTATTTTATAAACATGAATGGATACACAAGTTAATGCCATTTTGCAAACTGTAAAGCAATCAAGTTCCAGGAATCATTAGGTAAAATGAAATTATGATGCAAAAAAGCTGAACTAACATAAAATGGAGAATTTACAGGTACCAAGCAACATGACACTGATTTCCTCTCACAGAAATATGAACTATGAGGAGGGCATTTCTCTTTCAGATGAATTTTGTTTCAAGAAATTTCATTGCTCTAAGACAAAAATTGCGTTTCAGTCTGATAGTCTTCCACAGTAATTTTGTCCGTGTACACTGAAACACAAAAGGCAATGGCTTGTTTGAACCACATCCAAAAGTGAAGAGGGAAAAAATGAAAAACAGGGCTGGTGACATTATCTCTGTCATAATTGAACAGCACAATCCACATATGGGCTCCAGAACCTCTCAGTTTATAGCAACCAAGCCGTTAAAGCTTTGTATGAACTAATTTGTAGCTTATGGGAGCTCATCAATTAAAATAAAAAATGATTTTTTTCCACTTATCCTTGTAAGCTCACAAGTGTTTGTAGAAGATAAAGGGGGAAGCTAACTTTAATAAAGTGCCGTTTAAAAAACTCAATATTGTAGCAAGATTCTTTTCAACATTTCTTTTTTCTGTAATTGTTTATTGAAAAGTTTATTTAAACTTACTCTAAGGCAATGTACTTAGCACCTACTATACAATAGATGAGACTCAAGAAACACAAGACTGGGTAGATGCAGCACCATTGAGTTCCAGAAAACAAACAGACAGAAGGCAAACATTCAATTTTACGACTACATTGGCAGAGCTTGCCACGCAAAACAACACACACCTATCACAAAAGGCTGTTTATACATGTCAGTTGCTGAAGTAGTTGGTTGCTCCGTGCCAGCCTTTCTCTGCTCTAAGCCATCCATATGAAATCCAGAAAAATGAACCTCAGAGGAACACTCCATTATATCCGCAACCGACTTACTACCCATAGTTGCAAAGACCTAGAAAAAACAACGATCCAAATCAATAAACAAACAGTGTTAGTTTTCGCAGCTTGCCAATGTAGCTGATTGGATCAAGCCAATCAATAAACTCTTTGCTAATTCTAATAAATTTTGCCACTAGTAGAAAGAACAATGCTTACGCCAGATCAACTAAAGGACGATAATTTTATTTCATTTTTTTTTTCAATTTTTCATTTGATTTCCCGTGCTATGATCAATTAAATCCGGAGGATATGGATATCAATATTATTATATCGGCATACGTAACAATCGCTTGCTCGGAGCAAAGCGAGAGCAGAAGCTCGTTCCGACGTAAACGACACAAGAACGAGCCGTATAGGTTAGGCGCGGCGGCGGCGCCACAACTTCGTCATTGTACGATAAACGTCAATAAACACAGAGATGTAACGATAAAACGCCGAATCAAAACAGTTTATGAGGAAAGGAATCCAGATCCGAATTCAATGACGAGAGGATCAAATAGTGAATGCTGAATGGAAAAAGTACCTGATGAACTCAGAAATTGTACGTTCAGAAGACACGGAACGAATGAATATGAAAAAGGAGCGGAGAGAAGGATAAAAGGGAAAATGTACCACTGTGAGATACGGTTCCGTTTGGTGCACTAATGTCTCTCTCTCTCTCTCTCTACTCTTTTTACAGTCTCCTTTTTTTTGGAGAAAGATAGTAAGAGAGTCGCTGACATGCATTGAATAAATAGAAATAGAGCAATGCCTTGATTTTCGGGTGAAGGTGAGATTATCACTCACCAGCAATGCATCGGCCACTGATTGTGATTTGTGATTGTTCTTCCCAAATTAAAGAAAAAAAAAATATATATATATATATATATGATTTGTGTTTTTTCCGTTTATGATTTAATATGCATAGTGGTAGCTCAGGATCGAGAGTAAAAATATCGTAGAATTTTTTTTGGTATATAAATATCATTGAATTTTGAATCACTGTCAAATAATTTAATTAATTATTTTAAAATTTAATTATAAAAAAAAAGTACTATGTCGATTGCCTGCATTTAGCCTTTCCTATCTCTCTCTAACTTTTTTTTTCTTCTCATTCTTTTGGAAAAAAACAATCAAGGGTTGGGAGTTGGAGTTGGGGCAAAGGAATGGCCTGGATCCATTTAACTTCGTGATACTGCGTCATTCTCCGGGTCCTGTTTGTGATGCAATGAGTTTGGAAAATATTCACTCCGTGTTAGCCGTTTCCTGTTTGTGGGTTCCACGGACTATGGTGTAGATGTGTAATTTAATTTTAAGCATCCACCTTGGCGCAGAATCACATTGTAGGGCCCATATTATTATTATTTTTGACAGAATTGTAGGGCCCATATTCTTTATCTAGCTTTCAATTTAAAAAAATTTCACTTATTTTAATAGTATCTTTAAACATTGGTTAAAAAAATATAGGCTTATTTTAATTGTACGGTCATACTCACACGTGATACATAAATATTTTTTATTAGAAATTGAATGACAAAGAGGGACCAAATTCGCACAATTGCAGTAACTAGAGGACCAAATTCACGCAGTTATAACTTAAGAGACCAAAACTGCACATTCACAATACCTAGAGGACCAATTCACATAATTCAAACTTTGAAGAGCAAAATTACACAATTGTGATAATCAGAGAAATAAAAATGTAGTTAAGCGAAAAATATATTAAAAAGATTTTATAAAATTTATCAAATATATCTTACTATATATTTTTTATTATTGAAAAATAGTAAATAGTAATTATAATGATTTTTATTGACTACTTACCATTTTTATGTTTTTAACAAATATAAAAACTTACTCGATACTTGTACCCAAAAACAAAACTTACTCGATACCATTTTTTTTATATATATATTTTAAGTTGTATGTACACCATCTTGTTTGGTCTTGCTTCTCGTCTCACCCCTCTTCACTTGGGTCCCACTGCTAGTGAACTGATCCCACGCCTCCCGCCAGATTCATTCATCTTGAAAATCGAAATTGTCAAAATCGAGAGTATTCTCTATTTTTTTACCCTCTCTATCGCATTTTGGTTGGTTTAGCAGGATTTTAGAAATATAATTAATATTTTAGATTTTATAAAAAGTATTGTGTAATTTTTTAATATATTTTTTACTTTTATATTATTTAAGAGAATTGAAAAAAAATATGTTGATCAAAAAAGACATTAATAATAGTTAAAGATATAATAGGAAAAAAATTAATACTTTATCGATATTATAAAACGATAAGAAAAATAGGGCAAAACTGTCTTGTTAAAACGACAAACAAAAGATGACGGAAGGAATAACTTTAACTATTACTCCTTCGGCCTTCGGTGTCATTTTGTTTGACATTTAACAAAAAAAAAGTCTTTGATTGTAATTTTACGATGTTAATAAAGCATTCAAGACTTTTTTCCTCCCTGGACATTAATATAAAAGATACTTTTTTTGGATGGAATTTATGTAAAAGATGCTAATTATTAGTAATTATGAGAGATAAATTATACATTAGGAAATTAGTACACAATATAATACTTTTTATGAAATCTAAAATATTAATTATATTTCTTAATTCTTATGGGAGGGGTAGTATTGAAGTAGTGTCAAACAGACCTATATAGGGGGCACGCGGCGTTTTATTTTTTTCATCCGCAAGACTCGAATTCGAGACATTGCTTAAAGGAAACCAAACTCCTTACTAGTTGGAGCAAGAGACATAGGTATCAAGAACATTCTCTTAAACTGTCAAAACAAAAAAAAAGAACATTCTCTTAATCTCTTAGTTAAATTATTATATATGCATTTTTCCATTTAAGATGATTATTATTAATATCCATAAAAAATATTATTAATGTATGTTATTATAACTCATTTATTCTATTATGAAACCAAAAATATTGATTATTTTTTTTATTTTTTGATATGCATAAAATGATATAATATAATATACTAATAAATTAAATTATAAGGAATGATTTAGTCGAATATAATTATTTATTTTTTAAAACAATAATTATTTAATACTTTTCCATTTTCATACAAAACATTACATAATACTATTATGTAATAAAAATTTAATAAAAATTTCCATTTCACACTTATTATTATAAAAAAGGTTTACTAATGAATGTCTTAAAATACTGATTAAATAATTAAAAAATAAAAAAGATATAAAAATATAATATTTAATTCATTAATAATATTAAATATTATATTATTTAGTGAGAACTTCTTGTTTTGATTCCTTAACGGGTTTATAAATTAGTACTAGCTAGTAGTAATATATATTTTTGTGGATAAACAAATCTTTTATTCACGAGTAATGATATTTGAACAACCAAAAGTTAGACAATTTTTGCGATAATTTTTTAAGTGATTAATGCAATTCAATACATAGTTAACTACGTTCAATAAATAGTTAGTGAATATATCAAGTGTCGAAATTCAGTAACTATCAACGTAATTTTATTAACCATGAATTTAAACGTGATTAATCACGTTCAAATTCATGACTAATAAAGTTACGTCGATGATTACTGAGTTTTGACACCTGATATATCTATTAACTATTTACTGAACATAATTAACCACATATTTAAACCGTATTAACCACTTAAAAAGTTGTCGTAACTTTTGGTTGTTTTTAAATATTGTTACTCTTCACCGTTGCATTAATATGTACGGGGTAGTAAGCAAAGCAAGTTTTGAAAAATACAACCCCATCATTTCAGGCCGGATCATGCCGTTTGGTCCAACGATCCACGGGTCCCACGGAACACCACACTTACCACCGAACCACGTGCCACGTCGGATACGACGTTAGTGCACCGTGATCCCCTCAAGGACACAACAAGTGACGGACGGAGACATCAACGTTTGAAATTCAATGCTTTTGCTTTCGTTTTCAGTTTTTTCAAAACTTTTCTGTTTTTTCTCTCTGAACTCAACGGACACTCACTCACTTCCACTGAAGGCAAGCATTTAATAATATAAGCTCTTCATATTTTTGAATGCTCATTCATTAAACCCACGAGAACCCTCCCTGCTTCTTCGATTTCTGGGTCAGATCCGATCTGCTTCCACTTCCATAACCATAACCTCCATTGCACAAACCTTCAGTTTCTTCCTCATCCTTCACTTTCCCAGGTAAATTTCTTAAACTCAAAACTTTGCAGAATTACATTATTGGATTACTACAGCACTACAGAAACTGCATTATTCAAACATAAATGCTTGTTTTCAGAGTCCAATAATTTGAATTTTTTTGGGGGGTGTTTGGATACATACTGTAAGAATTGCATTTGAAGCATTTCTTTCTTTAATTGATAATGTTGCAGAGAAAAAAGGGGGTGTATTATCCTTTGGTTGATCGGAGAAATATGCCTCAGGAGAGCTTACCAAACTCATTCTTCACATCTCCATCCAAGAGAATATTGAATTTGAAGGGTTCAGTTTTTAACAACGGTGAGGCTGTATACACTGCGACGGAGGAGATCAACGATCATGAATTGGCTCAGAGGAAAGCAGAGGAAGCAGGTATGAACTAGTAATGTGACATACCAATGCTATTATCTTGTTATTATTATTATTATTATTATTATTATTATTATTATTATTATTCACGGTGTAAGAAATTCCCACTGATCACCTAATTTTTCATAAGAAAATTAATCCCTTATAAATACGGGTGTCAAATGAACTTTGGAACTACTAAAATTTATTATCACTTGTCACATTTTTTTTTAATAAAAAAATTCCGAAAATAACGGCTCGTTTTGGATTAACTTCTTACGGTAGTGTTAAAATAAGTTCACCAAGCTAATAACAAAAATGATATGCATAAATTAATTTGAACTTATACTAGAAGCCACTGTTTAAAAAAATTCATAATTATTACATTTTTTTGAATATTTTATTTTACCTAAATACTTATTGAGAAGTTTATTCAAAATGGTGTGATAAGAAAATGCTGATTGTAATAGTTGAAACTAAGGAAGTTTTTTCCCCCTATAAATAACAAAAGTTTAGTCAAAACCGTGGAGTGGAAAACTCAGATTCAATTCTCTAAGCTGACTGAACTGGTAACGGAATACTCATACCATCTTAACGTTTCTGAAGTAGATGATAATATTTCTTTTGAAAGCTAAATTCCAATTAGGAATAATCTATCTATCTATTTTCTTAAACAAAAACGTTACTCATACTTATGGTGTAATTCCCCTTCCCTAAAGACGACATAATCTTCTAAATAAGAAACATGTTTGTTGCTTGGGTTAAGGCACATTTCTTCAAATGATGTTTTTTCATGATCATGGAAAAAGTTTTCACGCTGTTTATTGATATGCTTAACAAGAAAGGGGAAGGAGGAGGGGGGGGGGGTATGGTAAAATAATGGGTAAGAATATTAGTAAGCGAATTAAACAGTGTGTGTCTGGAAAAGAAAAAAGAATGGGACACACCAAAAGATTTGTGTAGCACGTAATGATAGAGCGCAGTAAGCGGGCGATGTGTTGCGCTAAAATGGGAGTGCACCCCCCACCATTACCATTCAATAGTGGCGTGGGGCCTTGGACACTTCATTCAAATTCTGTTATTACAAGCATGGTGTCCACCATCTATTATACTAATTTGGAACATATACTAGTAATTATCTTTGACAATATTGATTATGAGTTCAATATTAGTGAATGGAGCTTAAATCATTGTCATTAAGACATTAAGTTTTAAATCAGACAATACAGTAACACTAGTATATATTTTGAAAAATATTTTAAAAAAATTATTAAGAATATATTGCTGAAATTTTAAAAAATAACGAATAACAGATTCTTAAAAATATCATATTTTAAGTTATTAAAATATACATATATATCATATTTTAACAGTTTTTCTCGTCAAAAAAAAATATTTTAACCATTTTTTTTGAAGGAATCCTATTTTAACCGTTAAAAATATATTTTACTCCAGAAATTACTTTTTTTAAGATTCTTTTTATAATTTCTTGGTAAAAATTTGATCATTAAGTACTTCAAACACAAATAGTTTATACACCAAAAAAAAAACATAGTAGATAGTTAAATCAAACACTTAAATCAGGCCCAATTAAGCCACACGTCTTCCGGAAAAAAAATCCTCCTCCCTCTGGTCTTAGATATAAGAAACAAATAATAATAATTGGTAGTCTAAAATATATGTAAATTTTAACTAATTTTACATCATGCGACTATATCATTCCAAAAAATCCATTCAATTAATTTAAAATTTATTTTTTATAACTCTTTTATTTTTTGAGGAAGTACTACTATTATATAGGTTGACCACATGACCCGATCAAACTCGATGGAAATGGATGATGTATGAAATTTCCCGCCATTTATTGTTGTTAGTTATTGTGTTTGTGATACTAATTATGGTTTTATGTTAAGCAGCATCAAGGAGGAATGAAGCAGCAGAATGGCTTCGGGAAATGGACGACGTCGCTTCTGCATCACTCTCCAAAGAACCCTCCGAAGAAGAATTCTGCTTCGCTCTCCGCAACGGCCTCATTCTCTGCAACGTCCTCAACAAAGTAAATCCCGGTGCTGTCCTCAAGGTGGTGGACAATCCCCTCCTTACGCTTCACTCCGCAGAGGGACCCGCCCACTCCGCCATTCAGTATTTCGAGAACATGAAGAATTTCCTGGATGCTGTTAAGCGTATGACCCTTTTGACGTTTGAAGCTTCCGATTTGGAAAAGGTTAATCAGTAGAACTTTGAATTCATAATTCTAATAACATTCCCCTTTGATATTAATATAAAGATGCTACCTTGTCTCAATTCTCATTTAGGGCGTGTTTTTGTAAACATATGAATTAAGTGCATATTGAACAAGTGTTTATCATGTGCTTATGTAGAAGTTATAATAGGCATTTATAAGTGTTTATCAAAGGGAGAATGTAGGTAAAATGATTTCATATAAGTTGTAATAGGCATTTTAAGCGAACTTATTGAAATAAGCTGAAAACAGGTTTTAAGTTATTTTTATAAACTCTCCCAACTACATATACAAATGTTTATGTGATAAAATAAGTTTAAATAAGCTGTAAATAAGCTCTTCCAAGTGTACCTTAATTTTCAAGTTTTTTTATTAATAGGGTCTTTTTTTTTTTTTGCTGGTTGTAGGGGGGTTCGTCAAGTAAAGTCGTGGACTGCATTCTCTGTTTGAAAGGGTATTATGAATGGAAGCTGTCAGGTGGAGTTGGGGTTTGGAGGTACGGAGGAACTGTCAGGATTACTTCTTTCCCCAAGGGAACTCCTCCATCCACAATGGGGAGTGAAAGGTCCCTGGATGAGTCTCAGTCCTCACAGTATGAACATCTGCTTGAATTTCTGCACATGTCTCAAGAGGTCTCAATTGAAGAAACCAGAACTGCTAATGCTCTGGCTTTCCTGTTTGATCACTTTGGACTCAAACTTCTCCAGGCTTACCTCAGAGAGACTGATGGGGTTGAAGATCTGCCACTCAATGCAATGGTCGGTAAGATCCTTTCTGATGTGTTGTATTTTTTTTCTGTTCTTGTTTAAATGTGCCAAAGAACTTTGGTGGTTGTCTTCTAAGAAATTGAATTTATCCATAAAGGTTCATGCAATCTTATTTCTGATTAGTTGAAATTTTGTAGGTAATTGATACTTTTCTCGGCAAGATAGTCAGGGATTTCTCTGCATTGCTTGCTTCTCAAGGCACTCAGGTACTTCAAAGTTTAAGTGCCTTTCTGTATTGCTATCGCATTTTAATGTAAAAGCACATTCCTTTCTGTTGTTTTCCAACTTCGCATATAACAATTGGCAGTAATTTAGTCTTTTCCTTTTCCTACTTCAAAAGATCATCTAAAATATAGTTCTCAACAATTGCCTGCAGCTTGGACTTTTCCTCAAGAAAATATTGAAAGGAGATATTGGCTGCCTCTCTAAGAGAGAACTCATGGAGGCTATCACATTATATCTTAATCAAAGAAGTAGTTTGACATCGAATGATTTCTCTAAATTCTGCACTTGTGGGGGAAAACGCGAAAGTACTCGGCATAATGTCGATTATTCTGCCAAGCATGCTGAAATAATTGATACTCAGCAGAAACAACTTGAGGTATATAAGTGCAAAATTGAACCTACTGCTTTAGATGCTTTATCATGAGATAGATTACATAGTGCAAAAATATTTTTCTTGCTTTAGGGAATGAAATACTTCTTCGAGGAGATAAAACGGGAGGTCAAACAGATACAATCTGAATGGGACCAAGAACTGAGTAGGCTTGGTAAGGATCTAAGACTTGTTTTTCCATGAGAAATATTTTCCATGCATGTAAAATCTTTTGATGTAACATTCTTGCATAATGTTGACTTGAGTTCTATGTAATTTTTAGAGAACCATATAAAGAGCCTTGAAGTGACCTCCTCTTCCTACCACAAAGTTCTAGAGGAGAACCGCTTGCTTTACAATCAAGTGCAAGACCTCAAAGGTACATAAGAACAAAAATCTAAAACACTTTTTTAAGGATCTACATGATTTATGTATATTGATAAACTTATTATCTTACAGGAGCCATTAGGGTCTACTGTAGAGTGAGACCCTTCTTACCTGGGCAATCAAATGGACAATCTACAGTAGATTATATAGGAGAAAATGGAAACATAATGATTGTGAATCCCCTTAAGCAGGGAAAAGATGCTAGAAGGGTATTTTCATTCAATAAGGTGTTTGCAACAAATGCCACACAAGGTATTTCAACTTTTTGACATATTATTACACATTGTAATACTTAGTTCTACACGTTTCTTATCATATTGTAAAGCATTTGTTACAAATATATTAAATAATCTTTTATGGAATTCGTGTCCTTATTTGAAGCTTTTTATGATGATTTTTTTTTCATGTGCAGAACAAATATATGCCGATTCTCAACCATTGGTCAGATCTGTTTTAGATGGCTATAATGCATGCATCTTTGCATATGGACAGACTGGCTCAGGAAAGACCTACACAATGGTAATGTTATATACAGAAAAGTGCTAACACAATTAAGCTGTCTAATGTTTCATTACGCATTCACTTCGATTGGAATACTGTCGGTGTCAGTTATCATAATTTGCTTTGTTTTAGTTGCATGCATCACTAGAAAGAACAAGATTTATATGGTTTTACACTTGAATCAACAACTTTCTTTTCGTATACTGGTTGCAAACCATATACTTTCTGTTGAATATAATTGTGTGGTGCAATTTATGGACACTTGAAACCAAGAATATATCATATGATTTGTTACGGTACAAAATCCTATTTATCCAGTACCTTGGTTTGGAGACATTTCTACTGAAAAAAGAGACAAATTTTAATATTTAATCCAACCTGTATTTTACTAACTTTATTAAACTTTACAACCTATTTACAAATTTGCATTAAATATGTTTTCATCAGCACAAAGAAAAATGAATGTACTGTTTATGGAACTTGACACCTCAGCCACATTGAAAAAGTGATAATACTTCTAGGTAATTAACTGTGTTTAAAATAATTTAAAGTTGGTTATTTGTTTGTTGTCTCATCACTTTTCTTATTTGTGATTTACTGCTTGTATAGAGTGGCCCTGATCTTATGACTGAAGAGACATGGGGTGTAAACTACAGGGCTTTGCGTGACTTATTTCATATTTCAAAGGAAAGAGCAGATGCCATAAAATATGAAGTTGGCGTCCAGATGATTGAAATATACAATGAGCAAGTGAGAGATTTATTAGTCAGTGATGGCTCTAACAGAAGATATCCTTCAAGCTCATATTTACTGTACTTATATTACGTCTTTTTATCTATACTGTACATCAAATTCCTTACTTTTTGCAAAACAAAAAATGTCTTTTTGCATTGATTTTGCAATAGCATTTATTTTTAAGTTTGTTCATTTCTTTGTTCATTTCCTTGACAAGATACACATTAGATATACGAAACAACTCTCAATTGAATGGTCTTAACGTGCCTGATGCATGTTTAGTTCCAGTTAATTGTACTCAAGATGTTCTTGATTTAATGAAAATCGGTCAGAGGAACCGTGCTGTGGGTGCTACAGCTCTAAATGAGCGAAGCAGCCGTTCTCATAGGTAAAATTTCTTTTTGACGTATGTAGATGGCTACGCTAACCATAAAATATATTTGATTTAATGAATGTCTTTACCACCCAATTGCAGTGTCTTGACAGTTCATGTCAGAGGGAGGGATTTAATTTCTAACTCCCTTCTTAAGGGTTGTCTCCATCTTGTGGATTTGGCTGGAAGTGAGAGAGTGGATAAATCTGAGGCTGTTGGTGAGAGACTAAAGGAGGCCCAACATATTAACAAATCTCTTTCTGCACTTGGTGATGTTATCTCTGCTTTGGCACAAAAGAGTCAACACATTCCATACAGAAATAGCAAGCTTACACAAGTTTTACAAGATTCATTAGGTAACAGGCTTACTTAAGTTAATTGATCCCCACCAAACGTGCAATCTGAATATTGATATTTAATATATTTGGATATTGCCATAGTAATCTTCTATTTTGAATTTCCGTAAAAATAACTTACCATTTTTTAACTTTTTGTATCAATAGGTGGCCATGCAAAGACTTTGATGTTTGTTCATATAAATCCTGAAGTCAATGCCCTTGGGGAGACAATCAGCACATTGAAGTTTGCTGAGAGGGTTGCATCCATTGAACTTGGGGCTGCTCAATCTAATAAAGAAACTGGTGAAATCCGAGAGTTAAAGGAAGAGGTTCGGTTTTTGGTCATGACTAGTGCAATTTTAAATTTAAGTAGGCCAATTTTTTTTTTTTTTACCAGTTTGAGCATTTTATAGATATCAAATATCAAATTGGCATTGGAGAGGAAGGAAACTGAACTTGAGCAATGGAAATCTGGGAATGCACGGAATGCCATAGACTCTCAGAAACCAAGAGCTCTTTCACCTTTTCGTTTGCCCAAAAATGGTACAAGTGGCAGCATGAAGCCGGAAAATGGTCAAAGATCCATGGATGATAGAAGCTCTGAGGTTATTGAATGCAGACATAACTATTTATAATAGATTAATAGATTTGTGTATAAATAATACTTGGTTAATATGTCATACTGAAGTATATAATTTGTAGTCTCAAAATCTGAAATTTTATTTTCAGGCTAAAAGTTATTCTTCGGGTAAGCAAAGAAGGTCAAGATTTCCCTCAACATTTATGGACAAGTACACCATGCCAAAAATGTCTCTTCTGGCTGAAGAAAAATCAGTGAGCTCAGGGAAGGGTAGATCACCATCACCTCCAGTCAGGAGATCAATATCTACTGATAGAGGGTCTGTCATTAAAAGCAAGATCAAAATTGACACAACAGACAACCAACCAATATTAAAGCATCCATTTCCAGCTGGAGTACAAGTAAATAAATCTGTTGTCACAATGACAATGGCCCCATCAACAGAGAATAACTCAAGGGTGTATGAACAATCACAGGAGCGAGTGAAGCATGATAACATTTCCGAACCTCTCTTAAACCTCCAGAAGGTAAACTCTAGGAAAGTTCATCAAGAACATGAAGAGGTACAGTTCAAACAACCATTTGGTGTAGTAAGACAAGGCGGTGTTAGGAAAAGCAAGGCTGACAATAAAGCCAAGGTCAAGCATCATCAGCAATTGCCCTTAAGGATTCAAAAGACTGATCTGATACCTACATTGATTCCTGACATGGTAATTGCTGGTGAAATGAATGTGGAGGCACCGCGAAAGAGTGATTACTCTGAGCCAGAGAATGATCTTAGCTTTATGGAGTCTGCAGTCCACAGTGTATTAGATGTTAAAAAGATACATCACAACATCTCAAGGAATTCTCAGAACCTTGAATCAAGGTATGGCTAAAAGCACCATTGAAAAGTTTAACTCATTTAATTGTTTCATTTTGTTATAGATGATATTCTTAGACTCATTAGTAACCATAAATGAGCATTTTTTGTCATGTGCAGAGGAACAATGCAAGCAGCTGAGCCATTGTTGTCCAGTAAAGTTGAAAACTTCAAACTTTTAAAAGGTTCAGGTCGCAATCTTAAGGAGGGAACAAACACATCCATGCATGAATTTAGAAGAAGCCGATCTACACCACGTGGAAAGTTTTTTGTTTTACCTTGAGGATTTCAGGTTAATTTTTTTTTTATATTATGTATTTTTGTACAGTGATTACTATTGATGTGCATGTTGGACTTGGAGTGCCAGCTCACATAATTTTGTATAGACTTCGAGGTCTTGAGGTCAGTTTGTGTGATCTTTATCTATTTTTTTGTATTCTGTTCATGCTCCTTTGTAATTTAATATTTCGGATGTCATCATTATACTTTTGAAATCATGAGGTGTTGTTATACGGTACACAATTTTATTGATCAGAAATGTTATCCGTACTCCCAAAAATCGATACCTGGGCGACATCTGGTTAATAACTTCTAAAAGTTTGGTTAATGCAGTTCAATGGATGGTTAATAATACAAATATTTGGTTAATTGATACAATTCATCGTTAATCATCTACTGAACTGTATTAACCAAACTTTTGTACGTCATTCATGTTAGAGTCGCAGCGGAAATTTGGCTTCTAATAATGATATGAAATACGACCCTCACTAAAGTTGAACAAGAAAACAATGTAGCCTGAACAATAAATTGTATGAAGAAATATGAATGTCTGAAGAAGTAAGATTAAACTTTTAATACAATGAAACTCACTTTGTTACACTCTATGTTTTTTACGTTGTTGTAACAACTAACAAACCGAGACAAAGTTTATATAGTAAGCTCCATACTAGTGGAACTTTATTTAGAGTGGTAAAACTTTATTTATTTGTATTGAAGATAATGGCTTCTACTAGTGGAACCGTCAAGGTTGGTAAATATGAAATCAAAAAATTTAATGAAAAAAATGATTTTTCCTATTGGAGGATGCAGATGAAAAATCTACTTATTTCACAAAAGTTGCACAAGGCGTTAGTGGGAAAAGAACAGAAACCTGTGGATATGAAGGATGAGGATTGGGAAGAATTAGATCTCGAAGCACGAGCTGCCATAATCTTATGCCTCGAGAGGGACGTTGCGTTCTTGGTAAATGAAGAAGCAACAGCGGCTGGCGTGTGGTCAAAGTTAGAGAATAATTTCATGACGAAAACTCTAACAAATCGGATCTACTTGAAATCCAAATTGTATACATGCAAGATGGAGGAAGGCACCTCAATCCGGGATTATGTCAACAAGTTTGATAGGATCATATCAGACTTGAAGGATATAAAAGTTAAGATTGATGAAGAAGACCAAGCACTTATGCTACTGCTTTCATTACCGGAGTCCTACGAAAATCTAGTGCAGACATTGATGCTTGTGGGTGATACTCTCACCATGGATGAGACTAGGACATCACTTTTAGCGGATGATCTTCGAAAGGTTGCTACAAGTGGGATGTCTAGCAGTGGAAGAGAATACAGGGAACAAGCTCAAGGGTTGTTTGCTACTAGAGGGAGGACTAATGAAAGAGGACAAAGCAGGGGAAAGAAGTCTAGATCAAAATCTAGAGCTCTTGCGGAAAGAACATGCTTTAAATGTGGCGAGCTTGGGCACTTTAAAGCAAATTGTCCAAATAAGAGGGTATTATTTAAGAAGCAGAACAACAACGGCAACAACTCCAAAGGAAAACAACAAGATTTGTTTGAGGCGAGTTATGTCTCGAATGATGAGGACGATTGTTTCTCTGTCTCGAGAGAAAGACCACGATATTTCCGGTAAGTGGATGCTTGATTCAGAGCCTCACACCATATGTGTCCAAACAGGAAGTGGTTTACTACCTACCAAAGTATAGGCGGTGGAACCGTTTTAATGGGAAAGCAACCATGCACAGAAATCATGGGGTATGGTACAATAAGAATCAAGATGCATGATGGAGCAGTGAGAACTCTGATGAATGTGAGACATGTTCCAAATTTGTGAAAAAACCTTATTTCTCTTGGTGTACTAGAGGAAAATGGTTGCAAAATAACTATCGAAAATGGAGTTTTAAAAGATGTACGGGGTTCGATGGTTGTGATGGAGGGGATCTGAGACGGAAATCTTTATCCTCCTTTGGGTGAAAGCTATCACGGGAGATTTAGCGGTTGGAATTAGTGGAAGTAAAGATCAAACAGAATGCACAAGGATATGGCACATGCGCCTTGGGCATATGTCAGAAAAGGGTCTATCATTGCTTAGTGGGAAAGGCTTGTTGAAGAACATGAAGAAGCCATGCATGGAATTTTGTGAACATTGTGTGTATGGAAAAGCACATCGCTTGAATTTCTCTACAAGCAAGCACAAAAGTAGAGGGTTGTTAGACTATGTGCATACTGATGTTTGGGGTCCGGCTAAAGTTACTTCTAAAGGCGGTTCCAGGTACTTTGTTACATTTGTTGACGATCATTCTAGGTATGCTTGGATTTACTTTTTAAAGCATAAAAATGAGGTATTTGATATTTTCAAGTGTTGGAAAGCAACGGTTGAAAACAGAACAGGTAGAAAATTGAAAACTATGAGGTCCGACAATGGTACAGAATATACTGAAGGAGCCTTCAAGAAGTTCTGTGATCATGAAGGCATTGTGAGACACTGGACAGTCAGAGACACACCTCAACAGAATGGAGTCGCAGAAAGATTGAACCGTACACTACTTGAAAAGGCAAGGTGTATGCGCTCTAATTCTGGGTTAGGTAGAGAATGGTGGGCAGAGTCGATTGCTACAGCTTGCTACATAGTGAATCGATCCCCACATTCTTATTTAGATGGAGACACGCCTTACAGGGTGTGGTCAGGTGAACATGTTGATTATGACAAACTCAAAGTCTTCGGATGCACAGCCTATTATCACGTCAAGGTTAACAAGCTTGATAATAGAGCCAAGAAAGCTATCTTCCTAGGATATGCACAAGGGGTCAAAGGATATCGCCTTTGGAGTGTAGGAGATTCTAAGTTTGTGATTAGCAGGGATGTTACCTTTGACGAAAAATCTATGGTGTCCAATGATGGTGATGTTAAAATATCAAATAATCAAGTAGTTGAGATAGAATCTGAAGACCAACCAGATTCTAGTCATGTTCAGGTGGAGCATCCTGGTGTTACTCAAGATGAGGAGGAGGAGGATGAGCTTGATCATGAGGAGGTTCAACAGGAAAATACACATACATTACAACAGCAACAACAAGAATCTTTGGATACCACTAGGCCAAAGAGGAATTATAAACTAGTTCAGAAGTTTGGGTCAGACAAACCTCTGAGGCACTACGGGCAGGTAAACTTGGTAGAATATGCACTCTCGGTTGAAGATGATGAGCTGGTCACCTTCAAACAAGCTATCAAAGACAAAGATAGAGAGAGTTGGTTGGTTGCTATGGAGGAAGAGATGCAATCTCTTCATAAGAACAAGACATGGGAGGTGGTCCCATTGCCCGTGGGGAAGTCTGCTATTGGTTGTAAGTGGGTGTATAAAAGAAAAGAAGATCATACCAAGGCATGCGGTATAAGGTATAAGGCTAGGCTAGTGGCCAAGGGGTTTGCACAAAAGGAAGGGGCTGATTACAATGAGATATTTTCTCCAGTGGTAAAACATACTTCTATTCGGGTGCTATTAAGTCTTGTTGCTCATGGTGATCTTGAGCTAGAACAACTTGATGTGAAGACAGCCTTCTTGCATGGCGATTTGGATGAAGAAATATATATGCACCAACCTGAGGGATACAAGGTTGAGGGTAAGGAAAGTCAGGTTTGTCGTTTAAGAAAATCACTATATGGATTGAAGCAATCTCCTCGACAATGGTACAAGCGATTTGACTCTTTCATGATAAAACAAGGATTCTCCATAAATGATTATGACAGTTGTGTCTATGTTCAGAAGCTTCATGGAGGTGATTATATTTATCTTCTATTGTATGTGGATGACATGCTTATTGCTTCAAAAAGCAAGGTGGAGATAGATAAGTTAAAGTCTCAACTTGGTAAAGAGTTTGAGACGAAAAACTTAGGCGCTGCAAATAAAATACTGGGTATGGAGATTAAAAGAGATCGGCCAAACCGAAAATTGTTCTTAAGTCAGAAAGACTATATAGAAAGGATTATTGAAAGGTTTGGGATGAGAGGTGCTAAGTCGGTGGTTACTCCATTAGCTCCACATTTTAGGCTCTCTGGTAAACAATCTCCTACCATGGTGGAAGATAAAGCATACATGGAACATGTACCTTATGCTAGTGCGGTTGGCAGTTTGATGTACGCCATGGTGTGTACACGCCCAGATATTTCACAAGCAGTCAGTGTTGTCAGTAGGTTCATGGCGAATCCGGGAAAGGCACATTGGGAAGCAGTGAAGTGGATTTTGAGGTACTTGAAAGGTACCATTAACACTGGTTTGTGTTTCGGTGGAGATACATGTCAAATAAGTGGTTTCGTTGATTCAGATTATGCTGGTGATCTAGATAAACGACGATCTACTACTGGTTATGTGTTTAAAATACATGGTGCTCCAGTTAGTTGGCGATTGATGTTCTGATCTCTGATGGCACTATCTACTACAGAGGCCGAGTATATGGCGATGCGAAGGAGTGAAGGAAGCATTGTGGCTGATGGGTCTTCTAGATAATATGGGTATTCAACAAGAATGCGTGAAACTGAGGTGTGATAGTCAAAGTGCTATTCACTTGGCTAAGAATCAGGTTCATCACGCTCGCACCAAGCATATCGACATAAGGTATCATTTTCTTCGGGATGTCGTAGAGGAAGGTCATATTTCTCTTACGAAGGTACACACTGATGAGAATCCAGCCGATATGTTGACCAAGGTTGTTACAGGTGGTAAGTTCCAACATTGTTTGGAATTGCTCCATATTCAAACATGTTGAGTCATATGGAGAGATAATAGAACAGCGGTTGGCTTGATCTCGGTTACAGGGTACGTAGGCAGTCACATGGTCATTTTTTGTTGCAGTCGGTTCAGATGATGAAATTCATTCGTCCAAAATTTGATTGTTTTTCAAATTATGAACGAGGTGGAGAATTGTGGGAATATTTAGTAAAAGCTAAATATGGAAAGTTGAATACAAAGTTACTCCGGTGAAATTAAGGAGTAATAATAGGAAGGACATCAAATTGAGAGGCTTATATTTGTGTGTAACGTAGTTCTCTTAATTTATAGTATGTAGCTTACTATATAAATTTAGAGAACTACGTTACACACAAATATAAGCCTCTCAATTTGATGTCCTTCCTATTATTACTCCTTAATTTCACCGGAGTAACTTTGTATTCAACTTTCCATATTTAGCTTTTACTAAATATTCCCACAATTAACCAGGTGTCACCTAGGTGTCGATTTTTGGGTGTTTATTGATAAGTTATATTTATTGTATTTTGTGAACTCATTACTCAATTAGACGGTTTATTCAGTCTTACCTCATTACATAATCACTCGTGAGTTTACAAAAGTAGCTTATAAATATTCATAAGTATTTTTTAAAATATTTTTAGAGTAAATATCCAAATTGGTTCTCGACAAAAATTACGGAAACCAATTTAGTCTTTGAGAAATAAAAAATACCAATTTGGTTCTTAAAAACTTCAAATGTGAGTCAAATTTGTCTTTTCTAGAATAATTTTTAGGGACATTTTAGTCCCTATTAAGGACTAATTTGACCCATATTTGAAGTTTTTACGAACCAAATTGGTATTTTTTATTTTTTAGGGACTAAATTGGTCTCTGTAATTTTTGTCAGGACCAATTTTTTTTTCCTGAATGTAAATTAAATTCATGTTCGACAATTTTCCCCTTGAACCTTTTCCATCTAGACCTATTTTGAATTCATCTCTAAGCTAGCACCAGAAACCAAAGAACTACTACTGAGTTACCAAGACCTTCATCAACAATTGTGAAGTAAACATACATACCCCATCTTTCACAAAAAAATAAGGCTAAATTGCACTTTTTGTCCCTTAACTTTATTTTAGTTTTCAATTTCGTCCCTTAACTATTTTAATTTTTATTTACGTTCCTTAAGTTACGAAAATTATATCACGAGCATTTACGTTCCTTAAGTTACGAAAATTAACGAAAGAGTATTTACCCTACATTGCTCATAAAGCAATAGGTACTATTTATCATTTCGTTTCTCTCCGTTGCTATTTATCTACACTAGTTATCATTTTGCTATTTATCATTTTTTATATAAAGCACGAGATCTGTTTAATTAACACGGTTCTTTTCTAC
This sequence comes from Calophaca sinica, assembly GCA_037113605.1. Classification (NCBI taxonomy): domain Eukaryota; kingdom Viridiplantae; phylum Streptophyta; class Magnoliopsida; order Fabales; family Fabaceae; genus Calophaca; species Calophaca sinica. The sequence goes on along the minus strand of CM073736.1, from coordinate 126,686,617 downwards.
TCATTTTTTCCCATAGAATACCTTTATCCAGTGAACAAACCATGGACCCCCATTTGCATTACAAAACCAAGCCTCAACTGATTTGGTAAGTTACTTATCTATTTTTGTCGAACTTTTTTAATCAAGGAAATGTGGGATTATGAAAGAAAGGGCATAATCTCAGAAAATAAATTTGGTCCTCGTTTCATTTTGATACATGAAAATTTAGAAATGCATGACATTTTACCTCTAGGATTCACTCATCCTATTTTAAATCAATTTTATTAGAATGAAGATCAGCACCTCTGTGCAGAAGCTTCAGTGCTAAAATAAAAATAAAATCACACTTACTAGTCGTTATATAGTTAGCAACTACAAATATATCATAGGCACGATCTCACTTCCACAGCCCCACCAAGCCAATTATTAGCAAACTTGTGACAGCACTATCTCGCTTCCACACACCCTCGGTGGAGTTACAATGATTCATAAACAAGCAAACTTGTGACAGCACTGGCATTTCAATATGCAGTATTTCACCCCAATTTGTTGATAAATCAGTAGGTTTATCAGACTCCAAAACCCTTTGAATACCTTTCCATATGTTGTCACCAAAAGATAAGGCATAAAAACAGAACAACCATAGTATCGCTTAATACGTTATCAACTGAAGTATTGATATGAGGGATGGATATAACATGATTATCATAGGCTTCACGAATAGCATGACAATCAACTTCAATATGCTTAGTACGCTCATGAAAAACCGGATTTGCAACAATCTGAATGACACTTGTATTGTCAGCATAGAGAGATGTCGGTTCGGTTTGAGGAAATCCAAGTTCACCCAAAAGACCATGAAGCCAAAGTATTTTGGAGCATGCCGTAGACATAGCACGATACTCCGATTCAGTTGAGGACTTAGAGACTCTTGCTTGCTTCTTACTTTTCCATGAGATCAACGAAGAACCAAGAAACATGCACCAACCAGTGACAGAGCGGCGAGTGTCAGGACACCCAGCCCAATCAGCATCACTGTAGGCAATCAACTTAAGAGGGGTCCAACGAGGAAATAATAAGCCCCGTTGAGAGGTACCTTTCAAGTAGCGAATTATACGGCGAACTGCTGCCAAGTGAAGATGACGAGGAGAATGCATGAACTGACTTACTTGCTGAACTGCAAACGAAATGTCGGGTCGAGTAATGGTCAAGTAGTTAAGACTACCCACGAGCTGTCGATACAATAAAGGATCGGTCAAAAGTTCACCCTCGTCACGGTGGTATTTAACATTAACTTCAAGAGGAGTATCCACAGGATTAGCGGATTGGAGGCCAGCCATAGCAATAAGGTATGTGGCATACTTATGCTGATGAAGAAATATACCCTTAGAAGTAGAATGTACCTCGAGTCCCAGAAAATAATGTAAAAGACCAAGGTCTTTCATTTGAAATGAGGCTTGAAGCTTTTGTTTAACTTCCTGTATAGATGCTGCATCAGAACCAGTAATGATCATATCATCAACATAAAGAAGGAGCAGAACAATGCCCGTAGATGTGCGGTGAATGAACAAAGACGAATCATACTGACTTTGAGTAAAATAGAACCCAAGTAGAGTGGAACAGAATTTCTCATACCATGCTCTAGGCGCCTGTTTCAAACCATATAGAGAGCGTTCGAGCTTGCACACCCCCTTAGATGAAGAGAATAGGCCCTGAGGGGGAGTCATATAAATATCTTCAGTCAGGTTGCCATGAAGAAATGCATTCTTCACGTCCATTTGGTGGAGAGACCACCCATGAGAAGCAGCTATAGAAAGCACCATTCTAACAGTAGTCATTTTAGCAACTGGTGCAAATGTCTCATCATAATCAATGCCATATTCCTGCTTGTTGCCTAAAGCAACCAATCGAGCCTTGTACCGATTGAGAGATCCATCAGAATTTAGTTTCACAGAATACACCCATTTACAGCCTATGGGTTTGATATCAGGAGGGCAAGGAACAATATCCCAAGTAAAATTGTCCTGAAGGGCCTGGAGTTCCTCATTCATAGCATTTACCCAACACACATCTTTAACAGCCTGCGAGTAACAAGTAGGAATAGATATGCCAGATAGAGAAACAGTTAAAGCAGTATGTGAGGAATCAAACCTGTCTGGTGAATATCTATCAGGTGCTCGAGACGTTCTACTAGAACGCCGTGGTGCAACTGCAGATCGAGATCGTGGATCGGTGTCAAAGATCGGAAGGGCAAGTGGGAACCTGTCTATCGCGTTGTCTGGCATATACAAGACCTGGTTTGAAACGTTCTATAGATGGAGACAAAGTAGAAAAATGAGGAAGTATAGCAATATCAGTCAGACCAGGAGTAGGGCAAGGAAACATAAACTGATGATAAAAAAATGTCACATTCCTAGAAATGCGAAAACGATGGTTAGAGACATCATAACACACAAAACCCTTATGAGAATGACTATACCCCATAAATGCACATTGGACAGATTGTGCCCCAAGCTTATGTCTTTCAGTGGATGGTAGGTGAAAAAAACAAAACACCCAAAAGTATGTAAACTACTATAATCAGGCTGAGTTTTAAAAAGACGAAAATAAGGAGAATCAAACTCAATCACCGTGGAAGGAAGACGGTTGATCAAAAAACAGCTGTGGAAAGAGCCTCTACCCAAAATCTGGATGGAACAGAAGCCTGGAGAAGTAAGGAACGTGTCACATCCAACAAGTGACGATTTTTACGTTCTGCAACACCATTTTGCTGAGGGGTATTGGGACAAGATCGTTGAGACAATACACCTTTTTGCTGTAAGAACTCCTGAAACTCATGAGACATATATTCACCACCAGAATCAGACCGAAGAATTTTAATACTGGTTTGAAATTGATTTTCAACATACATCAGAAATTTCTTAAACATAGAAAACACTTCAGATTTAGATTTAAGAAAATAAATCCAAGTAAAACGACTATAATCATCGATAAAGGTGACAAAATATTTATAGTGAGCATGAGAAACTACAAGTGAGATTCCCCAAACATCACTATGAATTATCTCAAAACAAGTAGAAGCACGATGAGCACCAGACGGAAAAGGAAGTGTTTTGCTTTTAGCTAATTTGCAAACAGAACATGAAATACAGGCACTAGAATCCATAGGTTTAGTACCTAACAAACCAGTCTTAAATAAGTGAGACAAAACAACAGAGTTTGGATGACCCAATTTCCTATGCCAATCCTCACATGAATTCAAAACAGTATTACACGCAAGAGATAAATGACTATAAATAGACTGGAGCGGAAACAATCTTCCCACTTTAGGCCCCTTCGCGATCACCTTCCCCGACACCTGTTCCTGCACAAAACAACCAGCACGAGAAAGATTAACATCACAACCGTCATCCACTAATTGTCCAGCAGACAATAAATTGGAAGCAAGTCCAGGTGCTACAAGCACATTTCGAAACTTAGAGTTGATGTCACCAACATGATTTATAGGAATGGTACTCCCGTCAGCAATTTGAATTTTATGATTGTCATTATAAGGATTTAAATTATGCAAGTGTTCAGGAGAACCCGTCATGTGATTTGATGCACCAGAGTCAAGTAACCATGGACGAGAAATGAAAGAGGACTTACCAGTAATGCCCAAGGCTGAAAGAGCAGAAAGTACCATTTGTTGAATCAATTCAGACTGAAGAGCACCACCATGAGATGCACCACTGGTGGAAGGACCAGCTGCAGAGCTAGTAGTGGCATGGAATGCCTGCCCCGGACGCTTAGTCGGTCGTGGAGGACGCGTAGGACAGGCAGAGATGATATGACCCTGCTGCTTGCAGTAATTGCAAAATTTCTTGGGACAACTACGAGCAACATGTCCAAATTGTTTGCAAGAGAAGCATTGAGTCTGTCGCATATCACGGCCTTGGCCTCTATTTTGCGCGGCATATGCAACCGTCACAGATTCAGAAAGGACGGGATCATGAGACATGGTTCCTTGAGTATGGAGACGTTGTTCTTCCCTGAGCAGTTCACCAACACAGATATCCAAGGAAGGAACAGGGTTCCTATTCAGCAGAGCACCGTGAACAGCCTCAAACTCCGGGCGAAGTTTCATGAGAAATTGATCTCGTTTACTAGTATCATAAACATCTTTGACAGCCGAAAGTGACGGCTTGGGAACAGCAGCATATATAATACCAGAGTGTTCTGTCCACAAATTCAGAAAACCAGAATAATATTCTTGAATTGACAAATTACCTTGTTTGTAATTAGCAATTTCTAGTTCCAATTGGAAACGCTTGGCCGTATTGTCCTGGTTGTAAATACGCTGCAAGTAATTCCACATTTCTTGAGCAGTTGAAAAAGATCGCAAATTGTTGATCATCTGAGGATCAATAGTACTAAGGATCCAAGAAATAATTTGAGCATCTTTCACTTCCCACGCATCTAAGGCAGTTTTGTCTTCCGGTGCCTTAGAAACCCCATCAAGGTGACTCCATAATCCTTTCCCTTTGACATACATCTTGAACTGAAATTCCCAAGCAGCATAATTCTTACCGGTAAAACGAACACAAAAAATATCCCTTTCTTTCTCTGAAGCCATTTAAAAAATTATTAAAAGTATCAATGGGACCAACAGCGACAAAATCAACAAGGAACACGTAGCCAAACAAATGACAAGCCACGATCAACACAACCCAGCCAAACAACATGTTGCCACGATCAGGACCAACAAAACGCGATAAATCAATGAGACTTAATGCAAGGAACCAAGTAAAAAAAACGTACCAACGAGAAGTAGGAAATCTCAACCGAACCAACAACCACGAATAGCCTATGATAATCAATAAGAGACGATGATCCAGGAAATCTCAACCGAACCAACAACCACGAAACCCAGAGGAGAAGTCGAGAACCAGAGGAAACCGAGAACCAGAGAAAACAGAGACGAAATCACGTCTCAAGCAGAGAACAGAGACGCGAGCAGAGATCGAGAGTTAGGCGTGAACCAGGTTGCGAACCAAGAGCAGCGCTGACGAGGATGAGCAAAGTCGCCTCAACAGGAGTCACAGAGAACCAGAGAGCAACGAACCAGGAACACGTCGTTGGCCGAGAGCAACAAACCAGGAACCAGTGCCGTCGTTGGCCGAGAGCAAGAGCAAAACCAAGAAAAAGGAAAACCACGAACTAGGAACACGTCGGAGACCAAGGCACGAAGGGACACGTCGGAGACCAAGGCACGAGCGACCAAGTTGTCGCTGAGGAAATCACAGGTAAGTGGATCGAACCCCTACTGATACCATGTCACAAATATGAGACGCAATATTGGTCACGCAGTTCGGCTAATCTTTGCCTACGTCTGCGACTACAGAACAACTGTAGTTCCGTTTTATTGATTGTCTCTCTTTTTTTTTTAGTACAAACACTAATGAGTTTAAATTGGCTATTCTATGCGTAAACCTAACGGGCCTGGGCCGAATACATATATAAATAAATCTACTATTTACAAACTTCCTAATTCCTTATTCACACCTACAACTCTTCTATGTAGTAAAAAACTGAATTCTTACGCAACATTCATAAATTGTTCAAACATAGAACATTCATTGACTAAAGAATCTTATGTTCTTCAAACCAATACAAACAGCAAACACTGTGATATCCTTTTCCAAAAAAAAAAAACACTGATATCCTTTCTTATATGCAGAACATCAAAAAAGGCAAGGGGAATTGCTTGCATTCTCCACCTCAATGTGTTCAGTACCAAGCATTAAATTAAAATAATTTACCAACAAATTAAGAGATAGAGGAACTTTCAGTCTGCTATTTTGCTAAGAACCCAGGAAGAGAGCTACTGGACAGAATATTATCTAGGTAGAAAACAAGCTTGATTTTGATAGTATACTTATACATTTATATTTTGCTTCTGATATTGTAGTCATGCATTAATATTTCAATGAACAAAAATGGAAATGAATAGTTTCTACTTGACTTATTAGTCAAGATATGTAAAGTTGTGCCTCTATCGAAATCATTAAATATCTAGTTTTTTGTAGCCCAAGCAAGTCCAAATTTCCCCCACTCGAGTTTGCCATTGAAGTCCACTTCACCTCGAACCTTGTAGGTACAACCTTTGTACCCTATACCATTTTCAGCCTTTAAAACTCCATTAGTGTTCACTGAAGTTTGAATTGTACACACACTTCTTTCATCTTTGAACCCAATGCTCCACGTCTTCTCTGTTTTGTAGTCTGTATCTACAAGTATGCTTGTGCTATGTTGTATGCACTCAAACAAACAGCTCCATTTTTACTATTTAAAACAAAAATCACATAGTTATGTTAAAATAAAATTAGAAGTCATTTCATTCTACTAACTAAAGAAAGTATGCACCCATATTTGGCAAGTTGAAATCAGCCCTTGCATTAATGGTTGTCTCTTTCGACTACGTTTGGATGTTAACTCTGCAATTTGTGGTAAGGATCCTCAAGATTCTGTATTTGGCAACTAAACTAATGTCTGTTGTGTTACCAATGGCAACTACAACATTGATAGCTAGATTCTGATACGGTGTGTATCCAAAACGAATCAACTGTAAATGAATATAAAATTAATCAGGTAGTTTACAAACAAATATAAAATAAACTACTGATAGTAAAACAAATACACACATTTGGTCATCTTCCTACTGTTAATGTAATCTTCATGCTCTTATTCATCATACATTTTGCTGTAACTATATTTACTGAGTATGTTTTGCACAACCCTTAGAAGCATTCTCATTTTGTGTTATGATCTGAAAGAGTGGGCACATAAAATATGTCACACCACACAAAATATAAGTCAGACCACACAATGTTATGATCATAACTTATGATCATAACTTTGTGTGCCCACTCCTTCAAATCATAACACATAATAAGAATGCTTCTGAGGGTTGCAAAACATACTCAGAAACTTTGGCAACAGTTACAGCAAAATGGATGATGAATGAGAGCATTAAGATTACATTAACAGTAGGAAAAGGATCAAATGTGTGTATTTGTTTAACTATCACTAGTTTACTTATATTTTTTTTTGTAAACTACTTGATTAATTATTTTTTTTCATTTACCGTTGATTCATTTTGGATACACACCGTATCAGAATCTAGCTATCAATGCTGTAGTTGCCATCGGTAACACAACCAATATTAGTTTAGTTGCCAAATACAGAATCTTGAGGATCCTTATGGCAAATTGCAGAGTTAACTTCCAAACGCAGTCGAAAGAGACAACCATTAATGCAAGGGCTGATTTCAACTTATCAATGGGTGCATACTTTCTTTAGTAAGTAGAATGAAATGATTTCTAAATTTTATTTTAACATAACTATTGACCATGTGATTTTTGTTTAAAATAGTAAAAATGGAGTTGTTTGTTCAGGGATGCATACAACATAGCGCGAGGGCATAAGCATACTTGTAGATGCAGACTACACAACATAGAAAATGTGGAGCATTGGGTTCAAAGATGAAAGAAGTGTGTGCAAACTTCAGTGAACACTAATGGAGTTTTAAAGGCTGAAATTGGTACAGGGTACAAAGGCTGTACCTACAAGGTCCGAGGCGAAGTGGACTTCAATGGCAAACCCAAGTGGGGGAAACTCGGACTTGCTTGAGCTACAAAAAACTAGATATTTAATTACTTTTGATAGAGACACAACTTTACATATCTTAACTGATCAGTCAAGTAGAAACAATTCATTTCCATTTTCATTTTTGTTCATTGAAATATTAATGCACGACTACAATATCAGAATCAGAAGCAAAATATATAAAATCATAAGTATACTATCAAAATCAAGCTTGCCTTCTACCTAGATAATATTCTATCCAGTAGCTCTCTTCCTACACTACAAAAAAACACGGGATTACCGACGGCCTAAAGCCGTCGGTAAGCTATAAAAGCCGTCGGTAACCCAATTTTACCGACGGATAACCGACAGCCTAAAACCCGTCGGAAATATGGTCGTCCCAAAGGATTACCGACGGACTCTTCTTTGTCGTCGGTAATACCGACGGTTATACCCGTCGGTAAATGACGTCGAATCGACGGCAAAGCCGTCGGTTACTAATACCAAGCAGTTACACCGTCATTAAATGACGTCGATTACCGACGGGCAAAGCCGTCGTTAAATTTCCGACGGACGTGACCGTCGGGCAATCTGAAGCGTTCGACGGCTTAGCCGCTTGGTAATCGAATTTTTAAATAAAATTTATTAATATATTTATTTTAATTAATAACCAAATTAATTTTATTCTTTAATTAATTTAATTATTTATTTGTTTAATTATAAAAATAATTTACTCTCATATTAAAAATATTTATTTATTAATTTAATTAAAAATTACTTGTAATTTAATTTAATTTAATTATTAATTGATTTTCCATATATAAAAATGTGATAACGTAAACTAAAAAGCAAATTAAAAAAGAAAACATAATAAATAAAAATTCAACGAATAAAAATCGAGTACCTAATATCCAAAGCGAAAAAAAGTGATATCCAAAAATATGAAACAATATAAGTACAAATAGAACTAATAGTCCTGGTACTCCTGATCATGATCGAGATCCTCTACATCATCTGGATCATCGACATGACCATGAGTACGCGGAGGCGGAGGCGGAGGCGGAGGCGGAGGCTGAGGCTGAGGCGGAGTAGGCTGCTGGCGAGCTAGCAACTGGTACATCTGCTCCTGTCGCGCCAGCACCTGAGTCAAAAGCTCCTGCTGCTGGGCCACGGTCCGCTTCAACTCGGCTATCTCCTGGTCATCCGCGGCAGAGCGACCAGTGGCAGCACTACTACTCGACGACTCTCCAGTGTGTAGGCGGCGGGCCCCTTTTTTGTAGTTGCTGGCAAGGTCGCCAGCACCATATAGGCGGCCCTTCTTCTTTCCGCCAACCACTTCCGCCCAAACCCTCAGCGGTGTAGATAGATCGTCAGGGCTCTGAGATGGAGAACATGATGAGCTCGAGATCTAAGCCGAGACATCCTCGCCTCAAACTCCTCTGTTAAACAAACAAATAAATCAAATCTTTTTTTAACAAAACAATATAAACATTATTAAAAATATTTATTATATTTTATAATTACACGAGTCCGCCTCGAACGCTCATCAACGAAATCACCAAGATTCTCTTCAGATGAGTTGCAAGATGAAGCTCGTGCAATCAACTTCTCTCCCAACCTCCTCGATTGAGATTGTATTAATAAAAAATTTAAATAAATAATAATAATAATAATAATAATAATAATAATAATAATAATAATAATAATAACAATTTTATAACACGCATAAGTCTAGCTGCGTCGCTTTGACCGACATCGCCTCAGCAGTGTGCAAGCCGCCACCCTTCTCGAGAGGCCTTATTCTTCTTGGCCTTGGCTGGTCGCCTGGAACTCGGGGAGTTCGATGGCGCTACCACCGCCAGAGCTCGTCCCTATCCAACTGGTGGCGATCACGATGCGGGCATCTCGAAGCATGTCGAGAAAAGCGGTGGGAGGCCTTCATATGAAAATTCTTCTCCATCGCCTCCTCATCTTTTTCCTCCCAAGCAACCCTCGTCTGTATCAATATAAGACATTATTAAACATAATTGAAATTTACAAAAATAAAATAATATGCAATAAAATAAAAATTGCAGCTTACTCTGAAAGAATTAAACATATGGTCCCGCTCAAAATCTTTCAGTGTCCCCCAGGTGGGCCAAAACTCCTGGTAATTCTCCTCAATTGTTGCTGTGATAGCTAACGCAGCAGGCTTTGAGGGAAGAAACCTGAACAATAAAAACATGTTAAATAAAATATATATATATATATATATATATATATATATATATATATATATATATATATATATATATATACATGTAAATTATTAATAACTCGAAAAAATTGCAAATACTTACCCTCTACCAGATGGCCTGATAAGAACTCGACCATCATACAACATCTCAAGAGTGTCAGGCTCCTGGCCCTCCCCCTGCTCAAGAACCTCCTCCTGCTGAACCTCCTGCTCCTCCCCGTCCTGCCCAACATCAGTGTCATCAGGTGTATGGCCCTGCATACTATAATCATGGTCGGACCGATGAGCATCGCCACCGGATCGTGCACAACATGGGAACTCAAGCGCCATGTGGTCGCTGGAACCCCGGTGGGGATCATGTCAATGTGAGGCAAAGGTGCCGAACGTGCCAGTCCGTGGTCGCTGGTGTCGAATGTGCCCGAAGTAGTGTAGGTGGTGCGTAAGGTCGTCTAGGTGTAGGAGGTGTATCAGCCGTCTCGGCGTAGATGTACTAGGACGACGTGTAGATGACAACGCCGAAAACCCGATGAGGTCACGCCTAATGATGGTCGGCCTCGACGACGAGGGGGTCGAGGGCGATCCCTTCCCTTCCATTTACCACCACCGGGTGGTCCGGGGTCTGCCTCAACCTCCCGATGCCATATCTGCTTCATAGAGCAATTGAATAATAACGATCATGAAATATTATATTTAAACATAACAATATTACAAATGAATTCCATAAAAATAAACAAGTTATGAAAATAATCGACAAATTAAAATATATTGTTACACATTAATTTCTCAAATTGTAAAAAGTTAAACAATTTCAATCGCCCATTCTCGCCCACTCAATTTCGCATCGTCTTGAGATCCCGATGGTTACGCCACTTCTTCATTTAATTCATCATCCCCATCTACATCTTCGTATGTGATTGGATTGTCACGTAGTCGAGTAATGGGTTCCACTTCATTTACTACATTGACATGAGACATCTCATCCACTTGATAAGCCACTTCTTCCTCTCAGATCATCCGCTTCAATGCGACCCGTGGTTTTATCTTTATTGCGACACACCAACCTTGTTTGTCCCTTCGAGTTGATGGATAAGGGACATAATACACTTGTCTTACATGTTGTGCCATGATAAGCGGATCAAACATTTGGTATCTTACGCTCATGTGTATGTCAGCTGATTATATTTTTCGATCCACTCTTGTGCCTCTATTTGACTGATCAAACCAATTACACTATTTTTTTAGTATAGTCTAAAGTATTGTACGTCGGTTCATATATATGTTGAATCACGCCAGAAAAGTCATCTTCACCTCCATCTGTGGCACCTTTTACATAAACCCATTTGTAATGCTTTTTTCCCTCTCGCTTTTGACTGGTTTGGAATTTGTATCCATTTACAAAGAATGTGTGCCATTCTTTTACACGTGATTTAGGACCATGAGATAAATTTCTCAAGTGTTGGATTTTAGGGATTACGCTCGCTTATACACTGTGTACACACCATGTGCAAACAAATTATGGTTCCTATTTTCAAACAATATTTTTGTATTTTCAAACAATAAATAATAATAATAATATATATATGACGACTCAAAAACATACCTGGTTCCTAAACCACGTTGGGAAATATTCATGAATATAGTGTAAGAGTCTTGTACGCTTGTGGGCTTAGTTAACAAGAATACCTGACCAAGTCATTATCAAACAAATGATCAAGAGCAATTGTGGATTAAAGAAATTGAAAGTGGTCAAAATGATACATACGTTAGATACGGTGATATACGCACGGTTGATCAACACGTGAACGTGGTGACTTCCACACTTCGCCCGTTATCCAATTATCCACCTCCTTTCCACCATGACTAGGAAAGGCAAAATAATCGATAAGGCAAGCGGGTGTCTTTCACTTTCAATTTCTACTGCTCCTACTATTTGTTGGTGTCAACATGAAGTTCGTAAAATAATGGGAACAGAAATGGATTGTCTCACGGTGTAAGTAAGTTGCACAAATAGATCCTTCAACCTGGCCTTATTTTTCACCGACCGCTTTGAGTCACCCATAAATCTACAAAATAACAACGTTGATGATAAAATTTGATACATTTAACCCTTCAAATAAATATTTATTTTAGAGAATACTTTATTATAGTACCTTTCGAATGGATACATCCATCAGTATTGAACAGGTCCACCAAGCCTAGCTTCATGTGCAAGATGCCTTTGCTAGATGCTCCATAGAATCAAAGAAAGCAGGGGAAATATTCTCTCCAACTTACAAAGAATGACTGGTATGTTCTGTTCCATCCTTATGAGATCATCCTCTCAATGTCGCAGAACACAAATCTTTAAAGAATTGGCCGAGTTCATCGGTGGATTTAAAATATTTGACTGACAAGGAACTAAATGCAATAGGAAGTAAACACTCCATGAATACATGACAATCATGGCTTTTCATCCCAATCATGGTTCCTTTGTTCACATCGGCACATCTTGCCAAATTAGAAGAATAACCATCCGCATCCAAGTTCTTTTTATCCACCGACAGATCGACTTGGCTTCCTCAAGATTAAAGAGTAACAGGCTTTGGGTTTCGTGGTCTTCCCATCCGACCGATTCACAAATGCAAGTCCTTTCGCCTACTGATAAAGTGGTAAGTCTAGTCCGCCTTCTCATTGTCTTTTGTTTTTCCTCGACGTTCATCACTGTGAGAAAAACATTGTCAAAAAGTTCTTCTCAATGTGCATAACATCAAGGTTGTGTCTCAATAAATTATCTCTCCAAAGATGGCGGATCCCAAAAATACTTCTTTTGTCCAATTATGCCATTGTCCATATCCTTCAAATCGATCCAATTTGCCAAAATCTGTGATTTTGGGCGCTCCATAACCCTTTCCCAGATCTGTTCTGGTGTCAACCTTGGGGGCGGGCCATCTAATTCAACTTCCCCCTTCTTGAAAGCGTTCTTATTCCGTCTAAATGCATGATCATCGGGTAAAACCTGCGATGTGAGTCAAACCAAGAACTCTTCCCCCCAAATTTCAAGGTAAAGGCCTTTGTATGCTCCATGCAATGCGGACATGCCATTTTACCATGAGTACCCCAACCAGACAACATGCCATATGCAGGGAAGTCATTAATGGTCCACATCAGCGCTGCCCTCATTGTAAAATTTCTCTTCGTGCAACATCGCACGTCACAACACCATTCCACAACCTTTGAGATCGCCAATAAGAGGCTCTAAATAGATGTCAATACCATCCGTCGGATTATCTGGACCGGTATAACACAAGTCAAGAACATATAAGGCTTAGACATGCACATTTCAGGAGGAAGATTGTATGGGGTAACGATAATCGCCGGCAAGAATAAGGTTTCGCCGTGGATTGAACATACGGGTAAAACCATCGAGCATAAGCCAAGTCGTACATTACGTGGATCTATCGCAGAAAATCAGGATGCACACGATCAAAGTGCTTCCAAGCTTCACCATCGGAAGGGTGGCGCAACATACCTGTAGTGCTTCTATTCTCATAGTGCCATGTCATTTTGTCTGCGATGCGTGGTGATGCAAACATTCTCTGCGACCTTGGAATAATTGGCAAATAAAACATTGCCTTCACTGGAACTAGTTTTTGTCTACCCGTCCGATTATTAGTATGTGACATATACCTAGGCTCACCACAAAATTTGCATTCAACTAGCGCACCATCGCTTTTACCAAATTCATTGTCGTAATACAACATACACCCTCTCACACAACAATCAATCCTTTTAGATTCCAGCCCCAACTTGGACACTAAGCTTTTAGCCTCGTAATAACTTTTTGGCAAACCATCTGCGATAGGTGATGAGTCCAACATCATTTTCAAGATTCACGAGATCCAAGCACACTTCGGTAGCACCACAGCTTGGACTTAAGAGCTAAGAGCCTCACACACATTGATAACTTAGAGTCTCAGAGACCCTTCAAACAACGGCTTGTTTGTTTCTAACAATAGATTATAAAATTTTTGTCTTTGTCTCATTTGGAAGTTCATCTGTGTCATCATATTGTTGCTCCTCGAATAACACGCTCACCCCCAAGGCATCACAAACCATATCTTGCATCAATTCAATCTGGCCACCGCATCCCAAATCTACAGAATCGCCAAGCACCTTCGCAATTATCACCAACCCCTAAATCAACGTGAGGCAACTTTTCACCATGTGTAGTCCAAATCCAGTAATTAAGCCTAAATCCAATCAATACAGGTGGTGCGTGACCTCACTTGGGCTCTTAATCCTTCCGCAATCGCAATTAAAGCACGGACATCTAATCCCTCTATTAGTTTTGAAATCTTTATGTGTCATTGCGACTTGGACAAAGCACGCAACCCCAAAGACAAAAATCTGGTTTCAAACCCCTCTCCCTGATACAACCTATCGTGACATCCAACTACGACTGAAAGAAAATATTCCATCTTCTCGCATGTCAAAAAAATGACAATTTCAGAAGACGACGTTCTTACAACCGCTTCTCTTTCTTTAAATGGTATGACTTATCCCATTCGAGAAAAAACTTTTTGAACTCAGATAATAATCATTCCTTAATTCGTATCTTATACTTGACAAAATTTCGGCAAAGATTTCCCATTGGTCTCGAGTACACAAAATGAACGCAGCTTATGAACACCGCAATCAAGTATGCACCCAGAGAACAAAAGGAAATGAATCGAACGAAATTTCATCAAATATAAAGATACGAGAATTAAGCAACAACTATTATACGAGTAAAGAAAAAGTTTTTTCCCAAACTGTCCGACTTGGACAATTCAAGGTTCAATATACAATGAGCACATAGTACCCTAAAAGAGAATATGAACTCAATAATATATTAAACCTCAAACGGAAGCTAAGGCTTCTCTCCGATACTAATAACAAATATCAAACATCCATTCGATCAATGATTAACATAACAATTAGACAAGGTAAGTGACAAGGGTAGAATTAGTTTTATTATATATATATATATATATATATATTAAAAAATATTTTATTTTCCTTTTTCATTTAATTTCTTATATGATAATTTTTAATGTTGTTATTTTTTATTTCTTTTTTATTGAAATTTTTTTAACTCTTCTCTTCTTCAGATCTTTTTTTATTTTTGTTATATTATATTTTTTAACGATTGTTTCCCTTGTTTCTCTTTTTTAATTCTCGCTCATCTCTTAATTATTTTTTCAATTCGCTTTTTTGAATCCTTCTAATTTTTTAATTATGTTATTTTTCAATTCTATCTAATTTCGCTTTGTTATTCTCTTCTTTCTTTTTAAAATCTGCTTGTTTATTCTATTGTTCTTAAAAATTCTGCTTTTTTATTATTTTTTATCTTTAAATCTATTTTTAATTCTATTATTATTTGTCCTTTCCAATTCAAATATGTCTTGTTTCTTTGAGCAATGGTCCATTTCTTGTGTGTGTAGTTTTGTTAATCATTTAGTTGCCACTACGCTATCCGCCATATATAAAATAAAATTTTTTATTTTTCAATAAATAATAATTATTAACAATTCAATCAATATTGCAATTTTAATTTATATATTTTATTTTCTTAAAACGGAAGAGCTACTTATTCATTCAGGGTTTATTTAAACTTATTTTACATCACTTAAAATAAATGCTGATATTAATATTCAAATATATCAACATAAAAATATATTTCAATATTATCTCTTCATTTTATTTTAATAAGCCTCTAAAGTAATTTATGAATAAATAATCACTTAAGTTTCTAAAAATAGCTCATTAAATAAATATTTTATTATGTCATTTCAGATTTTGTCTTTGAGCGTTAAATATTATATGTCACTTTTTAATATATAATTTTATAATTTTATTTATTTCACCCGCTATTTAACTTACGCTATCTCGCTCGCTTATTTTACGCTATCCTACCAATTTTACGCTATTTTTCGCGATCCTCGATTAACAACACTGAATTAGAAAAATATACTAGGTCATTTAAAGAGGATAGAATTAGACAAGAAGTGGCAAGGGAAAGAAGTACAGAGAGATGTGCAAAGCAAATTGCAGCCAAGCAACATCACCAATGTAAACTTCTTAAATTGAAGAAATTTTATCTAGTTTTGAAGTAAATTATTATTTTATTTTTTTTAATAAAAATATATAGTTTTTAAGTGCATCGAATACTAAGAAAGACAGGGAAAAGAATCTAATGGTATCGCAAACGGCATTGTAGATTTTAAAATGGCAGCATGTGGATTTCATTGGATTTCTTCCAACTATCTTTTTGTTTTAAATCTGTTACGTGATAAGCTATCTCATGTTGGTTTACTTACATGTTGATAATACTGATGCTGGGATTAAAAGAAATCTAAACTATAAAAGTTTAAGGTATAAATCTATTACAGAGAAGTTCATGGACCATTTCTAAATTATAAATTAAAATTGCACTCTTTACTCACAAGCATTGTGACTGATGAGTGATAGCAGAATCCCAGACAATTACACAAGACATATCATTTACACAATTACACAATACACTTCAAAATCCCCTTTGGAGAGAACTATGAACGAAAAACAAATAAATATGTTTGTGGGGGTCAACAGACAACCCTTTTCCACCCAATGAGTTACCCGACATTTCGTTAGAGTGCATACCTAGTGGTACAAGTGGCTAACCGGTGGAGGTGGCGAACTCAGAGACCTATGAAACAAAGCTTTTGTGTTAGCAGAAACTAATAAGATATAAACAAGAATATCAAAACCACACCGTAATGTAAATAAGGATAGAATTCAAGTTAAATATGACATTTTCAGGTTTAGAGGTGCAACTTAAATTCAGGAACTGTAAGTAGTGGTCCAACACTTCCTTTGAGGCATATCCAATGGAGATAATGCAATTTAAATATGAAATCTTACACTAATTTTCTTTTAAACATCATAGAAATTCATTGTTCACACTTGATGCTACTAACAAAATATTCATAGCTTCAGGGGTCAATTTACATTAAACTTTCAGTAAACTTCATATCTAAGTTTTGTATGGGGTTTCGAAGCATATATGGCCAACATTTGGAAATCCTAACTTAATTCCTAACAGTACTGTAGAAAACTTATTGAAGTGGAGCAAATACTTAATATGTTTTTGAAGCACAAATCATTTACCTATCCAAAATTTTGGAGTCCTAAATTGTTTGCATTATTATAGATAATTGTTTATAAGACCTTTTTGACCCTCAAATACTTTTCTCTAATCCCAATTAAACTCAAATGATGCAGATGAAAATGGAACTAACAGAATTCCAATAAAAAAATTTAACCAGAATGCACATAGGCAATCAACCACTATTTTGGTTCAACTCAACTCTCTTGCTTTTGCCTACTTTCCTCAAGTCTTGATGCAGCCTATAACTTACCATTTCCTTCATCTAAAACATTTTCAAATCATATATGAACCTAATTATGCAGATATATCACCACCAAATCAGATTTTCAAATCACAAGCCATAGAATCATCAAGAACGCCAACAAATTACATCAACTTTCTCGTGAATAATCCATATGGATATTCTAACTTTAGGGAATCATTTTATCTATAAACTTAAGCTTCTTCCTTTAAAAAAATTGAACATAAGTTTCTCTAACACCAAATATATTATTTTAGATGACTTTAGCAGATCGTAACCTTCACCAAATTTAACAAAACTTGAAATATCTTTCTCTATCACTAAACTCAACATTTTAAGCTACTTTTCCACACTTGAAAAGCTCTAAAATTCTGCAAAAAGAAATGTAATACAACCAAAAATTATAAGTGTTATATTTACATTTTTCACATAGTTCTTATCACTTTTAAGCCACAAAATCAACCCAGAATTTTATCCAACTAAAATGGCACTTTCTCAACTCATTACTAACGTATTTAATACATTACTCAAGTTCATATGCAAACCTAAAACTTGCAGTACTGCAGCATACCAATATCACATATATGGCTCCTTCAAATCCCAAAAGTCTCCATTCATGGCTTCAGATTTCAGCACCTAGCATTTCTATTATCACATCAAATTTTTTTCGTTTACATGTGCAAAATCAAATAGATTATTTTCTATTATCCTTTCCTTTTCATTTTGTTACTTTATTTATGTTGTATGTCCATGTCCATGTCCAGAAGTCTTTCAATAAATGGGAATCTAAAGGGCTATCGATTGATAAGAAGGGTAACAAACATAAGAGGCGTTTGTTACGGCTTTTTAGAATAAAATCATTTTTATGTTGTTCATTTGCTGCAGTCTTGCTTTCTCTACCATCTTCTCGTGTTTAAAGGATAGAAGAAATGCAATCACTTCGATAAATTGCAAGTACACATGAAACTATTTAATTTGGAAACTGAAATTAACCACCAAATTGGTATAATGAACACCATGAAACCGAATGACGTATGCATTCATTTTTCAAATGATATGAACTGGAAAACTAATTCTAGGATAACTTAATTCCATTTTTGGATGACATAGTACACGATCTTTGATTTATCATAACACTACCAATACCTTTGAGTACCTCATTAATTATTGGATATAAAGAGAAATTAAATACTAACCTCCAAATATTACAGGGCCGATTATTGTGCCTGTCTTCTTTGGTTTCCAAGTTTTAGAAAACGTGCCACCTAGACTTCCCAAAAGCTTTACTCCCTGTAAACAACAATAAAACAACAGGCAAAACAAAGTCCAGCATACCAATTAAAAGGCTCTTCCAAGGGGGCTATTGCATAACAAAAGCAAAGAACCTTGTTTTCACAAAGTAAAAGGAGATCTGAAATAATTGCATCAATTAACTTTAGGATAACAAGATCGATACCCGACTTAAATCATGATCAATGTAGGCAGATACCTCATTAATTATTGGATAGGAGAGAACCAATTTCTGATAAGTTTTTCCCTCGGGAGTAGTTTCTTAATAATTAATATACAAACATAATCTATTCACAAAAAAAAAACATAATCTATGATTATAAAAAATGAAAAGAAAAGAAAAAAAGATTGTAATAAGAAAGAAGATTGCAACATTGTGAAGTAAGGAGGAAGATGTGAAGCACGGGATATAGTGAAGTTTGAAGTATACTACCGGCTCGGGAACCATCGAGGAAGCAATAATGAGTTCCAAAGACAGAGATATAGAGGTGGTGGTGAAAGTGAAGGAAAAGAAGGTGCTGAAAAGAGGGAGAGAAGCAAGAATTAAGGATTATAAGAGGGTGAGTAACGCTTTTAGCCAATAAGTGAAGGATGATCTAAATGTGTTCTTATTTGCGTGCTTTTTGTAAAGAATAGAAGAGAAGAAACTCACACATAAGAAAGGGTAAGCAACTAAGCATGGTAGTCTTGAATAAGTGGGACCCACCATTCATATGGAAGGGAGAAATGTAGGACCCGCATCACCGCCATGCGCACGCTGCCTTTTTTACCAATATCAAACCCATCATCCATCATCGATCCGATTCCTTGGACCTAACCCTAACCCAACAACGCAGAATAACAACCCAAAAGGTTCCGACAAAACAAAAACCAAAAATGAAAAGAAAAAGAAAAACAAAAATAGAAAAACAAAAATACTAGCATCCCGCCTCAATCCCCTTATTAACCCAACACATAAGCTTCTCCAACTCGCTTTTTCTCTCTTTTCCTTTCTTAGAACTCTTTATTACCTTATTTCCTCCAAACCCCGAACTACCATCTCTTTACTTCCATAAAGGTAGTTTAGAACAACACCTCGCAATTCCTCCCGCATGAAATAAGAGATCATCAACAAATGTTGCTCGATTCACTCCTAATTCCTTGGTGGATAAGTTTTCCCCTAATGTATGGGCATGCAGATAATATCCACAATCTCCAGGAACTGGTTGGTTTGATAAGCAAAACGCAATATTGACACAACATAACACAAACAACTTAAAGACCTGAGTGCTCATAGCTGTGCTATCAAAGGAGCAATATTGACATAAGAAACCACAAACACTTTAAAACCATGAACAATTCAAACTCTATTAACAAAATGTGGACAATATACAAAGCCGTACAGAAAGCACAACACCTTGCATGATATCAAGGTCAGTAAAATCTTGTTTAGCAGCAAAACAACATGGTCAGATGACCATGGTTATTAAAGTCAAACAACTCACTTGCATTCTGAAGTTGCTTCATCCGTCCATCTAACCTATGAGGTCATTTTTCCAAAGGATGTTGCAAGTGAAAAATCCTAATGAGATCGATGAAGTGCCTTATGCTAATATTATCGTAAGCGGGTTGGATGTATTGTAATAGGAAAAATAGTCAAAGGTAAGCTCAAGAAAAGAAGGGATCCTAACAATACCATGTATAATAGAAGAACTAATGGAAAGATTGAAGAGGTCTTCAAGAACCAAAATTACTTCAATTCAACTCCAATTCATAGTCAAAAAGCCCAGGAATTTACAGCATACATACACTTGACAAAAACTCCCAAAATCACTTCAAAACAACTTTAATTCATAGCCAAAATGCCCATGAAATTACAGCATACATACACTTGACAAAAACTCCTAAAAAACTTCAAAACAACTTCAATTCATAGCATAGCCAAAATATAACAGTTGTGGCTTGTCTACCGTGCGCGGGTCTTCTGGGTCATATACAATACATGATGCCAATTTGGGCACCAATAACAAGGCAGTTGTATTCTTAACCGTTGGATTAAAAATTCTATCAAACCTTAATATAGTCCGCCACACTGAATTACTCCTTTGCAATCCTTCACCTCACATTTCTGCACCTTCTCCCTAATCCTCCACTGCCCACCACCACCCCCTTGCCATTCCTCCATCACCTCACATTTCTGTTCCTTCTCCCAGATATATCTATGCTATAGCCAAAATATATACATAGCCAAAATATATCTATAGCATAGCCAAAATTCATAGCATAGCATAGCCAAAATTACAGCATACATACATAGCCAAAACATATTTATAGTTGCAAAATCACCAACCAACACAAGAACAATCCCTACGTATCACGAAATACAAGAACAATACAGAGCGGAAGAAACAAAATATGGAGAAGTGGTCGCTACTTACTTGATAATCAAATCGATTTAACAAAGGGTCGCGGTGGCTCCAAGCAATAATCGAAGATGGAGAAGATAGATACGATGCGACGAAGGAAGCTTCTCGAATCTCCAAGCTTCTCGAATCTAGAATACGATCCGACGGTGAGTCTGCGGTGGCTCCAAGCTTCAAGCTCCAAGTCAAGCTTCGAATCTTCAAGCTTCAATCTCCAAGCTTCACCTTCAAGCTCCAATCACGTGGTTCTTGCAACCAACGGTGGCTCCAAGCTACTCGAATGTCTTGGCGGTCGTGACAAGAGAGGAGAAATGCGACGATCAAGATGAAGAAGGGAGGCGGAGGGGGCCGCGGAGATGAAGAAGAAGGGTAGAAGAAGCGATCTAAGCGATCGAATGAAGAAGAAGGATTCTGCTCGCCAAATAAAGAGCTTACCGACGGCCATTTTAAACTTACCGAAGGTCAAACCCGTCAGAACGACACGGATTACCGACGGACCAACCCGTCGGAAAAGCTACACATTACCGACGGTCAATGGCCAGTCGGTATTCAAAAACAAGCGGGAATTTTCCATAATTCACGGTTGCCATCGACGGACATTAACCGACGGCCCGAGTCCGCTCTCTAAAAGCGGTTTTCGACGCTTAACCCGTCGGTAATATCCAGAATACAACGGATGCGTTTTCCGACGGATTAGGCCGTCGGAAATCCCGGTTTTTTAGCGACGGACTCAGGCCGTCAGTGAATGTCCGTCGGTATGTGTACTATTTCTTGTAGTGCTAGGCTTTTAGCTGAATGGGCATAAGAAACATACATTGCTCTGGCTGTATCAACATTCAAGACAACGAGTGCAAATGCAAACTTCCACACATATGCAGGCAACTCAAGAAGGGAAAAATAGCACTAATGATCATAACTTCGCACTTGTTGTAGGCAATGGGAGAAAGTTGACTTTCAAGTTGCTAGAACCACGAATCATTAAATCCTCTCTCGTGGGTACTGCCTACAGATGAAAGTTGCATCATTGACGACCCTATCATACAATTTAAAAAGCACTTGCAACATGCAAATCATAGTAGATAGATACACAAATATTAAGTTGATAGACAGGCACAACTTTACCTTAGCGTTTGGTTGGAAGGAAATGTAGGGGAGGAGAGGGGAGGAGAGGTGTTATTTTAAATTTTTTTATGTTTGGTTCAATTTTTAGAAGAGGAGGGGAGGGAAGCAAAATCCCTTCTAACTCAATTTTTGCTCCCCTCCAATGTTGGGGTTTTTTTAGAGGGGAGAGGAGGGGAGCTTAAATCATTTAAAATAAAATTACTCAGATCACGTGGTAATTGATGAGTCAGATCATGACAAAAAAAAAACTCAGCATCGTCTTCCCCAAATTTCCTTCCCCAAACCCTAGCTCCTCTTTTCTCCATCGTTCATCATGGAGTCACGGCTGCCTCTCAGGCGCCGTTTTGGAGCACCATGCCACCACCATAAACTAACCACGAGCCACCACACAACTTCCCTATCACTCTCTGTCGCGAATCCTAGCTCGCCTCCGCCATCACCGTTTTAGATCCATGGTTTCCGGCAGCCTTTTAGGCGCCATTCTCCCAACGTGACCTTTCCCTCCTTCACGTCTCTCAGTTTCGGGTTTTTCCCCCATGAAATTTGGTTGGATCCACGCCTTCAACCTCCATAACCGCCACCTTGGAGCTTCAATTCCGGTGAGAGAAAGAAACGCGAGGGGGAAGAAAGAGGCATCCCTGGGCGCGGCGGTGGTGTGGTGTTTCGACGGCGTGGCAGTGGGGTGCTTCAGATACATGGTGGAGGTGGTGGATGTGCGGTGTTGGTGGGGTGCGGGATCTGGCCGCTTCTTTCGTTTTTTTTGTTTCAGTAATAATAAAAATAAAAATATTAAAGTAAAATAATATTTAAAAAATGAGTCAGATGCCACGTAGGACAACCGTTTGTCACCTGGGAGTTTTTAGACGACGTTAATGGAAATTAAACGGAAGGGAGCAATGTGGCAAAACGTTGGTAACTTAAAGGACCAAAATAAAAGTTTTATTAATTAGGGGACCAAAACGAAAATTAAAATAAAGTTAAGGGACCAAAAGTGTATTTTAACCTTATGGTTTTTTGGTCAGATTTATTATTTTGTTGTTATTGGCTAAATTATACTTTTTTTACAATAGTTAGTCCCTTATGTTTGTTTTAATTTTCGTTTTAGTCCCTTATGTATTAAAAGTTTCAATTGATCCCTTATGCGTAGAGGTGTAAATGAGTTGAGCTATTCGTGAACTATTCAAGTTTGGCTCATTAAATGCTCGGTCAAACTTGTTTATTTAATTAAATAAACAAACTCAAGTTTGTGATTGAGCTCGATTATTTAAATGAGCCAAGCCTAAGCCTTGTAGGCTCGACATTAACGGCTTGTGAATAACTCGTTTAATGGTATAATTGTTTTTTCAGCTTATACTTTATTTTTTTGGTGCTATTTATATTATGTAATTCATTGAAATTTGAAAAGATGGTATAGTGGGTTGCTGCATTTAGTTCAAACCTTTTTCTCAGGTATCGTGTGAAGAGACATGTTTCGACTTTCACTCGTGTACATTGTAAATCATTTTAGAATCCTTACCTTCATCATGGTTCAAAGAATTTTGTTAACTATATATATGTTGATTGAGAATTAGTATGCATCTTCCTTCGTCAAATCTCTCCCCCTATTCATAAATCTCCCACAGTGTTTGCATATTTATTTCTCAATATTTCGCTAAAAAAAATCTCTAGTAATGAAATCATTATTTTAGGAAATCAAAACTAAATACATTTTATATTTTATTTCTTTTGGTTGAGAGATGGTTAATATTTTTGAATTTCATGTACCACATTTAGACACATATTTTTATTTGTAGATTATCACGTAATATTACAATCTTTATGAACTAAATAAATAAACTTTAAAATAATTTTTTTTCATAAGTATAAAAATAATCGGGATATAAATGAGCTTAACAAGTCAAGCTCAAGCCTTATTTTTTTTTAGCAAGCCAAACTCAAGCTTTTTGTTAGGCTCGATTAAATAAGTGAGTCAAGCTCAAGCTTTACAATTTTTTCGCAAGCCAATCTCAAGCTTCAGATGCTTGGCTTTGCTCGACTCGTTTACACCCCTACTTATGTGTAAGAGTTATATTAATGTGGTCCCTCTTTTTTTTCAAAATGATTCCTTATGTTACAAAAATTATACCAATGTAGTCCCTTTTTTGTTCCATATTTTGCAAAAAAAGGGACTACATTGGTATAATTTTTGTAACATTAGGGATCATTTTGAAAAAAAAAAACAAGAGAGACCACATTGATATAACTCTTACACTTAAGGGATCAATTTGAAACTTTTAATATATAAGGGACCAAACTGAAACATAAAATAAATATAAGGGACGGAAAATATAATTTAACCGTTATTATTTTATTTGTGTTTGCCTAGTTGGGCTCTAGCCCGTGTGTTGATATTACCCCCAATTTGATTTGATTATCCCCATATTTTTGTTAATTTGATTATTAATTTTTGTTTTTAGATTGTAAGAGATCATGGGAAAATATTGGATGTCATCATACTTGTGTAACCATGAGGTGTTGTTCTACAGTACACAGTTTTATTGATTAGGCATATTTTATTGTATTTTATGAACTCAACTACCCATTAATTAGACTGTTTATTTAGTCCTTATCTCATTACATAATTACTTGTGTAAATATTCAAGAAAGTTAAAAAAAAAATAGCTTATGTTCACAAGTCATTTTTGAATTATTTTTATAAGCTCTCCGATATAACTTATAGAAATAGTGTACAATACTGAGCCTATGCCGAGTTTACCTCCATTCCTTCATTACCTTCTAAGTTATAACAGCATTTTTGAATCATTACCTTCTAACTTATAGAAATAGAGTCCCACTATACTATTTCATTATAAGTTATAACATCATATGAAAAGCTGAATACTTTTTTTTTTTGACAGAAGCAATCTCAACTCATCTCATTACCAATAAGAGCAACAATACAATGTGGAATAACATCAAAATCTTGGATTGGAGTCCAAGAGGTAGCTAGCCTAGCTAAAGTGTGGGCTACTACATTTGCTCCTCTCTTAGCAAAAGCAAAAGAAAAGTTTGGTGCGGTTTCACAAAGCCTCTTACAATGATTGATAATAGACCCAAATAAAGAAATATCCATCCCATGGGAATGCATAGCATCGACAACAAGCTGTGAGTCAAGTTCAAAAATAGTTGCATCTTGATCCAACTCAATAGACCAAGTTAGAGCCTCCAATAAAGCTATCGCCTCAGCCACGTGAGGATCCAAGACTGGGCAAGACCATCCCGCGCGCGCAAGCTGAAAAGCACCAACATCGTCCCAAACATCCTGCGCGTTCTGCCTCAAAGTCACAAGCCCATGACAGTGTTCTTTGGCCGTGATCCCATCATCCCAAAAACCTCTTGCTCTCCTCAGCACTGCTTGGACAAAATCCTCTACATTATTCCACACCTTATTGTTCCTTTCCTTCCATAAACTCCACACCAACATACCAATCATATGGTTCTGCTCACTTGGCATCGCTGCAAGCAGCCTAAAGAGCAGCTAAGTGACAGAATCATCATCAAAAAGCAGAGGCTCGATATACCTCCAAAGACCACATTCAGTCCACACACTCTCACTCCTGCTACAAGAGAAGAAAAGATGCGCTGCATTTTCTAATCCGTGATCACACAAAGGACAATCCTCTGACCACATAACCCCTTTGCGTTGTAGCCTCATCAGAGTTGGAAGCACGTCACGACCAATTTGCCAAAGCAAGTGCTTAACTCGCAGTGGAACATTTAGCTTCCACAACAAGCTCCAATTCCCATCTACATTATTTCCAACATCCTTATGTATGGAGTCAATAATATTGTGGTATGCTGACTTAACATTATAAACATTGCTCCTGCTCCCTAAAGATCAGAGTATCTTTAGTTACTGACCGAATCAATGGGACTAGAGTAATCTTTTGGACATCTTCATCACAGAATAGCTGCCTCAACCGGTTGATATCCCAACTTTTATGGCTCAGATGTAACAAACTATTGACATGCAATCCAGTAATATCCACATTTTGGCCTTTAGTAATATTAGGGAGCTTACCTTCCAATAGCCACACATCATCGCTAACTAGGATATCTGTGTCGTCACCAACAATCCACCTACAACCTTCATTTAACAATGTCCGCGAATGCCAAATGCTACGCCAAGAATAACTAGGATTATGACCTAGCTTAGCCTTCAAAAAGGACCCCTTCGGGAAGTATCTAGCTTTGAGAACCTTTGTAACCATAGCATCGGGGTTGGAATGCAACTTCCACCCTTGTTTCCCCAACATTGCTAAGTTAAAAGCGTGGAGATTCTTGAATCCCATACCGCCCTTATCCTTTCTACATGAAAGATGATCCCAAGACATCTACTTAACCCCCTTAGCACCACTTTTGTTCGAACCCCACTAAAAGGAGTTCATCACCCTTTCAATATCCTTCCCCATTGAAGGGGGAATAAGAAAGATACTCATAGCATAAGATGGGATAGATTGGATGACAGATTTAATCAAAACTTCTCTACCTGCTTTCGAGAGGGCTCGATCGCTCCAAGAATTGAGTTTCTTCCAAACCCTATCCTTCAAATAAGCAAAGGTTGCCCGTCTACTCCTACCAACTACTGACGGCAACCCCAAGTACTTGCCACTTCCCAAGCAAATGGAGACTCCACTAATAGAGGTAAGGTTTTGTTTAGTAGCTTCGGGAGTATTCCTACTAAAGGAATCCTCAGACTTTGACAAATTGATCTCCATTCCTGATGCTTCATAAAAAATCTTAAGGATATGAAGAAGGCGCCTAACTTCCTCCTCTTGAGCCCTGCAAGATAAAAATAGTCATCTGCAAAAAGCAAATGAGTTAGAATAGGGGCTTTTTTACAAATCTTGATCCCATGAATATTGCCTTGGGCCTCCTCTTGATGGATGAGAGAAGAAAGACCCTCCACAACTAGAATGAAGATGTAGGGGGAAAGAGGATCCCCTTGACGGAGACCCCTTCCCGGGGTGATGGGGCCAACCCTATCATCATTCACTCTAATCGCATAAGTAACCGAGGTCACACAAAACATGATCCAACGAATAAACACTGGGTCAAAACCCATCTTCAACGTGATTTTTTCAAGAAAACTCCAATCTACTCGGTCGTAGGCCTTGCTAAAATCAATTTTCAAAGCAACATTTCCTTTCTTGCCAGTCCTCCTACACTTCATATAGTGGATAACCTCAATAGCCATCAAGGCATTATCAAGAATAGACCTCCCTTCCACAAACGCCGATTGCTCCTCAAAAACACATTTAGAGAGCACCCTCTTGAGCCTATTCGCAAGCATCTTTGACATAATCTTGTATAAAACATTACAAAGTGAAATATGTCTCAAATCAGTCATAGAGGATGGAGACTCTACCTTAGGGATCAAAGCTATCAGGGTATCATTCAGCTTTACCGGGAACATACCTTCATGAAGCCATTGTCTACAAGCTACAAAAATATCATCACCACAAACGTCCCAGAACTTCTGATAAAAGGCCGGATTCAGCCTATCTGGACCTGGGAACTTATCAGGGTGCATTTGGAAAAGGGCAAGACGCAGCTCTTCCTTCGAAAAATCAGAGCACAAAAGAACATTTTCCTCCACTCCTATCCTTTTATGGACCGCCTGCAAGACAGGATCCATAGAAGAAACCTTGGCGGTAAACAACTCATCAAAGTAGCTACGAGCAGCCCTACAAAGCCCTTCTTGTATATTATTTTCCCCTAAAAAAAGCTACATTACATCAAACTATTTATTATGATTTAAGAGTTTTCATGTTCTTATTTCTTCTCAAAACAATATAATATTTGACATGTCTCGATTGAGTTTGAATTAAGAAAACAAATAAAGTTTCAATATAATAATAGTTGTAATTATTTATCGAAGAAGTGAATAAATGGTATGCATATTTTTACTTTGTTTTTAACTTTTAAGATTAAAACATTTGTGGCATTAAGTAAAATAATTGTTATTGTTGAATTTCATAAATTATGAATAATCAATATAGTTTTTATTTGAAAAATATGTATGTTATAAATACTTGAAAATGTTTCAAAATCAACTTGTGTTTGGAGTGAGTTTACAACTCTAGTTTATGTCCTGACTCCCGAGAGCATAGCCTAGTGCTAAAATATATGTAAGAGTTATGTGGACACTGGGAGTAGGATTCGAACCTGTACCGCTCCACTCCCCTCTTTACCATATGTACTAGACCAAACAAAAAGTTCTAGTATATTATTTTCGCAATAAATATAAGTACAATGTCATATGCAAATATATAGTAACAAGTATTTATAACACCCCATATATATTTTGTCAAAAAAAAAACACCCTATATCAATAATCAATACATTTACAAATGTACTCATTGAATGCTCTTCCAAATATCCTTCTCTCAGCAATTAGACAATTAATTAGCGTCCATGTAGACAACCACATCAGCAACCATTGTCCAACAGGATGACACCATCAACGCTAATCTTCACACGTTAGGCACCAACTGTTCTAGCGATTTTTTTTATTATAAAACAATTGGTGATTAACTTTTAAAGGAATGTTTTAAAAAGACAAATTAAGTGCATTCAATGTGCAAAATCAGTTATGAAAAAAAATCGGTTTCATTTATAAAATTCCATAACTATCACGATTTTATTTGAATGCATTTAAATATATTATTGATTTTTTTTAATTAAAAACCGAGATATTATTCATCTATAATTAAAACTCTATAAATACTTTTTAGTCATCGATTAATACGTGAATGTGATTGATTCCAGAAAAATTTCTGATTTCATTTTTTTTGAACCCTTAAGGTTTCGTAAGCTATGGCTATGAATATCGATCTTATTTCTGATATTCGTCCAAATCGTGAAAACTGGAGTTTGATGGTACGTGTTGTCAGGATGTGGTGTGTTCCACATCACAATGTCAACAATTTTGCTAATGCCTAAGAATTGATCCTTATTGATGTGGAGGTTAGTAATTGTTATTTATATATATTTTTTATTTTAACTTCTATTATATGTCCACTCCTAACTATTATTCATATTGTCAGGGAAACAAGATTCAAGCAACTGTTCGGAAGTCTCTAGTATATAAGTTTGTTGCTGCGTTGGAAGAATGTTTCGTGTATCACATGTCTAACTTTGGAGTTCAGTAAAATACGGGTTCTTTTCGTATTACACGTCACCAATTTTAAGTTGCCACTCAAGTTCAATACCAGAGTTTGTCTTATTCCGAATGTCCTGGCTCCCAGAAATGTTCTCACGTTTACCCCACCATCACATTGTTATCATGAGTCTTTTGACAGTGATTATTTAATTGGTGCGTATTTTTAATTTCACAAATTAAAACTACATTTTATATTTAAATTTGGATATCTAACCTACCTTTTTTATATAGATGTTATTGGCGTGCTCACTGCCATTGGCACTATCAAGCAGTATGAGAGAAGTAGGTTTCCATTAAAGGTGGTTGACATTGGGCTCGAGAACAATGGGTAATCTAAAATTCTTAATATTTATTATGAATTAATTAATATTTCTCCTCTCTTAGTATTATCATTTATTTAATTATTAAATTTTATTTGCAGGTTATATTTTTGAGTAACTTTGTTTGGCCCATATGTTGATGAACTTATCGATGTGAATCATTTGATTTGGTCGTTGGTCTTTTATTTGCAAAGTTCAAAAAATTCAATGGTAATAAAAGTTAATATTCGTTAATTTGTTAATACTTTATTTTATCTATTTTAAATGTATTATAGCCAAAACCATTGTTACGCATCGTATTTATAAATAGTAATTGATTTTACCTTTTATGTACAGGAAAATATGTCAATCAAAATACGGTAAATGCAAGCAAGTTGTTGTTCAACCCGCCATGCCCTGAATATGATGCAATGTCACATACGAAAAAAACTCCATCCTGTGGAAATTGCTTGGGATAAAGAATATTTAAATATCGTTTAGTGAAAAAAGAATAAAAGTCTTTTTTCGGTTTCAGATTTTGGCATTACCTTAATATTGTATCTGGATCTTTGATATCAATCTACTGTTATTTAGTTGCATTTTTTGTCGTTTATTTTGTCATGCCTTACACCTATGATTTGAACTGGTAAAAAAATGACCTAAAGTGAGAACCGAGAAACAACCCAAGTGCGACAAATCCACTTACTACACCATCGTAACATAGAACAAGAATTTTAGGTCTCAAATGATATTAGTATGATTATTTTAGCAATCAAAATAATATATATAATATTGTCTAGGAGAGTAATTCGTTAAAAGTTGAGTATTTCAAATAGTTATTATGTAGATTAGATTTATCATATAATAATAGCACGTTTCTTTCTATTATGTAAATATTATTGATTATTGATAACACGTTTTCACTAAACGATATTTAAATATTCTTTTCAGTTACCATATTTAATGTGAATTTAAATTTTAATTAATTTAAACATTTCCTAATTTTACTACTTTTTTGTTTCATTTCATTAATGTCTTTCCTGATTTAATGTAATTCTTACCGTGTGCATTAAATTATTGATTCTGTTCGATATGTAATGCGTTAAAAATTGAGGATTTCATATAGTTAGTATTTAGATTTAATTTTTGGTTACATAAAATTTAGGGTGAGAGGATGGCGCCCCAGTCCACGGCAGAGAAGACCTCCGGGCTTTTTGAGCACTTACGAAGGTAATTACATTTATCTCACCCCAATATTAATAGCACGTAGGTTTCTATCAAAAAAATGAAATTAATATTGATAACACGTTTTCACTAAATGATATTTAAATATCTTTTTGGCTACCATCTTTAATGTGATCTTAATTTTTAATTAATAGAAACATTTCTTAATTTGATGCTTTTTTGGTTCATTCCAATAATGTCTTTCGTACTTTAATATATTTCTTACGGTTAAACCAAATGAAGGAAACCAATCAAGGAAAAAAATGCATTGCATTTATCATGATGATATGTCTATTCATTAAAAAAATATATACATTTATTGTTTTGTAAAAAACATCCTTACAAATTTGTGACCTTTTAAATATTTAGAACATATATGGTAAATACATATCCATATTTAAGACACAAAAACTCGCAGATGGCAGCATTGACCAGTAATTAAATATTAAAGGTAAAAATAGAATCATGACAACGGTGAGTATATTTGATGTTGGTTCATCCCGCACGTTTTCTATTACGTGTCATGCACTATTAATCATCGTAAATTCAGTAATTGATACCACAAACAATTAGCATTGACTCAATATGTTTGTCTGATATTTAAATAAATCAACATTGAAATTAAGGAGAAAACGAATATACATTAACGGTCATTGATGAACACAATAATCAATTTATAAAAAAAGAATCAATAGTCAAAAAAGCCATTTAATAATATTCGTTACGATTTGCCCGCATTATAATAACTATATCAATCAACGATAGAATTTTAATTCATTTTTTAAAAATGAAATCATAATCAAAGGCAATAATAATGAAGATTCAATGCATTTTAATTTATTTTAATTGATATAAGTGTCGTGTAGTAAGCATCGTAAATCCAGTAACTGATTGAGCAAATAATAGGGATTGACGCAATATATTTTAGTCAAATTGGACATTATTACAGTATTAAATCCCTTATTCCATTATAATTAATGGTAAAATCATTTAAGGTTGTGTCAATCACAATTAAATAATTGCCTCAAAAAATAAAAATCTAACAATAGTCAGCAAGGCCCTTTAATGCTGTTTAATAACGATTAATTTGAAGAAGAAAAACCAAATCAATCCAAGACAGGTACTTTTTTTTAATGAAATCCAAGACAAGTACTTGAATTCGGAATAATCGTATAAAACATCCATTAAAATATTAGCATAAAGAGCATCTTATTTTATCACAGCTAACAATAACACATTTCAAAATCATGTAAAATTATATCAATCACCATCAATTTATACGTTTCGTGAAAATATTGTCTGAATGGTACTAGTAATTTCTGTAGAAAAAAAATATATTTAAAAGTTTACTAAAACTGTAATTGTTATCGTTATACAAACAACTACAAACAATTATTTTTTTTTATTACATATAAATTATGAATTGCTTTTGATAATAAATATTTAAAAACTTACAAGTTCACGTAGACTTTCAGGAGTTGTAATATACTTAAAGAACTTTGTAGGAAGCCTTCTAAGTGGAAAGTTAGGTTGTGGATTCTCTATACCCGAAAAGTGATATATTGCTACGTTGAATAGAGAAGTACCACCGTATTGAAAATAAACTACGTTGTCGTTTCTGATCCTGTATCTGACTGCAAACTCTCTCCATCCCATAGTAAACATAATATTCCCATCAACTCTCTCAAAATGCACTGCCCACTCAATGTAATCATGTGTTCGCAAACGCAAAGGGCTTCTTAGGAATCGTCCTATTCTGTTTGCGAATCGTTCAGACAGTTTCTGCACAAAATTCCTTAGCTACTTAATATATACCACAATAGTATGAGTAAATTGTGAAGCTCATACTTATTAACCAAGAAATAACATAATATCATGAACAACTCATGTATCAGGCTTATACCTGAAACATTATTAATACATACATGGATTACATTCTACATTAATAGTTCCATCTAGAAACACAGAATCAACAAAAATAATGCAACAACAATAATAGATAACACAATCTACTTTCTATTTAATGTGTTACTATTTAAATTACTTACAATGGTGTCATGCTGAGCATCTCCAATGACAACCATGAAATGGTTATCTCCCATGGTTACTGCTTAGGATTCCTGACATAGAATTAAACAATTAACTTTAATAGTTATATACAAGGTAGCATATTTTATAATTACTTTATCGTACAATAAGGACTGATACCACGAATTACAACAGATAAAAGAAAAATCTCCAAATTTAAAATTCCCTTTTAACAGAAAAGAAGTACAAAATGAATGAAACCATGTACAGAGCAAAATAGGAAAAAACAAATTTAAGAAACACCTTACAAATCTAACCACTGTCTATATACGACATAATAACAGAAAACCCTAAATCAATTTGTATACATGCATTATTGTTGACAGAAAGAATATTTGCTTCAACGATATGTGCACAACCGTGATGTATTTGAAAGGTTAACTTAAACTTTGGTGCTAATCATAGTATATAATCCCGATTAACATGATTATTGTTGTGTAAGAACAGGGAAAGTGTTGTGCAAAATATGAAGTGCAATGTGCAAGTGTTATCACCAGAAATATCAGCCACAGCCGATGAAGGGAACAGCCGATGAAGGGAACAGCCGATGTGTGGGATAAGCCGATCGGATTGGTAGCCGAAAATTGGTCCCACTGAACCGGGGATAGAAAGGAAAATTCCAGAAGCCCAGGGAGCATCATGAGGTCAGCCGATTATTAAAGAGTATAGCCGATGTGGATAAAGGAAATATCCGACCATTATGGACACATCGGCTGAGCTACCTTTAATTAATATAGAGCTTTGAAGCTCGACCAAGGGCTAGATATGTGAAAGTCATGTACTTTGGCGCTAAAATGACCAAAGCTAGCCGTTGGAAGTCTCCAACGCATTTAACACGTGATAAATCGTTTGCCCAGCCGATGGGAGAGCGGTTAACCCACGATACGCATGAAGAAGCAGTTGAGGGACACCCACGACCGCTCGTGGTCAGCCATGAACATGTGGAACGCATAATGGCCGATAGGGGGTGGTTACAATTTTGTTTTCCTTTTTGTATATATATACCTACGCTGAGAAATGTAAAGGACACGACATCAATCAAACAACTATTTCTTTTGCAATTTATCAAGCTTTTTACAGCATTTTATCCTAGCCGATTCCATGTTTCTTAGTCTTAGCCTTAGCGTAGCGTAGTTTCACCACACTCAACGCTTTCTGGAGCAGTTGGGGAACCCACAATCGAGAATCGAGTTAGTTCCGCTTTGTAATCGCTAACAGGAATCAATTTGTTGGTGGACGTTAGCCAATCCTCGGTGATTTTTCCACGCAAACAAGTTTGGCACGCCCGGTGGGACCATAGGTGAATTGAAGGACATGTTTGATTCTCCAGGGCAGGATCACGCTTGGCGTATGAACCTGAGGTCCGGAAAGAAACTCAACAACAACATGGAGTCGAGTTCGAATCCCAAAAGAACCCCACCACGCAAGAACAACGAGTCAAAGATACACCTTGGGTATGCCCATAGCGATCAAGACATCCCGATCCTCGCACTGACCTCTGCGAGATGAATAACCCAGAGAATGCTCAGGCTCCAGTGGTCATGACCACTTCCTTCATCAGACATCAGATTGATATGGGAATTCATGACCTTATGTACCAAGTGTCAAGGCAGTTGGCAGATATTGTCAGACCCATGGTGCATAACGAGGTTCAGCAGGCGAGAGACATGGAGAAACGGTAGGGGCGGCAAGGTGAACACTCGGCTAGTTCTGCGTTGGCAGGGAACGGGCAAACCCAGTATGCACAAGGTGGTCAGGCTTGGCAGCCTCAGCCGAATGTGGTTCAAAATGGGCCTCTTCAGACACAGCCCATACCACTATCCGTAGGGCCACCAACCCAGCCATACGGTGATCAGCAGAATACATGGGGACCACCCTACGTCCTTTGAGGGGCAAGTGATGCCACCGATCAGCTTAATCTGCAGTATGGGCAGATCAACATGGCCCGGAGACCAATTAACACGGTTGGGCATATCGGTTTGCCACCAGTAATGTCGTATGCTCCAACGCATGGCCCTACTGTGCAGGCGAATTCATATGGACAGCCGAATTGGCGTACCGATGGCCTGGTTATGGTTCAGGAAGCTATCCGGATTGGAATGTTAACAATCCACCATTCTACCAACCGCAACCACCCCCACGCCATACCCTCCAAAGAAGTTCAAATATACTACGAACTACCGGCAACTATGGGGAGAGCGGACATGGAACAATGTTCCACCTCTACCCCAGAATGCATCACTGTTCCAGGACTCGTGCCTGAGGTTTTGGGGAGTATGGTCCAGAGCAGCAATGGACTTCTAATCCACCTCTAGGCAATGTTCCACCAAATACCTTCAACCTTCAGAATTCGTTCCAACAGGCTTCCTCCTGGAGACCAATGGGTCAGAGTACGCCCCAGCCGAATCCACAAGATAATCGGCAGGGAGCCTCTCATTTGATAGACCCAGAAATGATCGCAAATACCATCAAGAAGTACTTCGGGGTACAGTTAAAGCCGTTGGACCGTCCTGTTTACAGGAAACCGTACCCTGAATGGGTGGATCGGATGTTTCCTCTCCCTAGGGGATTCAAAACTCCAGATTTCACCATATTCTCAGGGGAAGATGGCAAGTCTACCATGGAGCACATAGGGCGTTTCACAGCCCAGTGTGGTGAAAGCAATGCACGAGTATCACAAGCTTCACTCTTCCCATTATCACCATCGACACGGCGTTCACCTGGTACTCCTCCTTGCCTCCAAACTCAGTACAGAATTGGGCCGATATGGAGAGGTGTTTCCATGATAGATTTTATTGGCCGCAACCCCAAGTAACGGTAACCGATCTAACTAGTCTCAGGCAGCAAGTTGATGAGTCGGTTGCTGATTATATTGAAAGATTCAGAAAGAAAGCAGGGAAATGTTCTGTGCAATTCCCTGAAACATAATACACTTCTATGATGATTAACAACATGCACGCCAATTGAAGGAGAATTTGGTAGGACAAGCTCAAGACAGATTTGAATCACCAGCGAGAGGCTATCCGAGTTGAGCAATATATCCAGGAAAAGGAGAAGCGAAGGGCTAGCCGAGGAAAGGGTCCCCATCTAGTCTCTATTATAGAGGCAGAGGAATCGACTCAAACTACCGACCTTACTACCGATATGATGGTAGCCAAAATAGTCAAAGGGAAGAGCTATTCCCGCCAAAGATCAAGGTCGCTAAAGCCGTAAAAACTGAATCAACAGAGGATAGAGGTGGTACTCCTTTGACATAACCAAGGCGGACTGATTTTCGACTACTTGCTCAAGGACAAGCAAATTCGGCCGCTAGACGGCATCTGATTCCACCTCTGAAGAATTGATGAACAAGAAATACCGTAAGTGGCATAACTCATATAACCATTCTACAGCCTAATCGTAGTTTTCAGGAAGGCCATCTGAAGGCTATCAAAGAGGGTAGGTTCAAGCTAGCCGATAAGAGCATAAATGAGATGTCGATGGACACCAATCCATTCCCAGCTGTAACCATGGCCATGGTGTCTTTCTCAAAACCTGATCAGCCCAGGCCGATAAGAAGGGAACAATCTATCAGGAGTGTTTGGATGCCCAAAGAAGAATCCAAAAGAAACCAAGAGGTCACCAGGGGATCTGTGTTTGACAGATTGGGAAACCCACCAGTGCTACCAAAAAACGCTGGGGGTCAGCCATCTTCGAGCCGATTCCATGGTAAACCTCCCAAACCCGGACGTTTGACTAACGAGTTGATCAGCCAGTACCGCAAAATGCAAGCAAAGACCGAGAGAGTCCAGCATGCCCAGGAGATTGGGGGGCAAACTCAACTGGGAATCTCAGCTGAAGCCCAGCCGAGTATGCCCAGGATCACTGAGGAACCTCTCCCAAAGTCTAAGAGAAGAGTGGCGGAGTTCAATGTCGAAGGGGGACTGTCATCTCTTCGCATAACTGTAAGGAATGATGATGAACTCCAACCACAGAGGATGATCAAGCCAGCTGCAAATGTCAAAGAAGTGGAAGTGGGTGGTTAATCAACCTCAAGAAGAAAGAGTTCAAACCAAGAATACCGACTAGAACGCAGAAAAGAAGGTCGCAGAGGGCTAGATCCTTGCAAAAATGAAACAAACCTTGCAGATGATAGCCGATGCCAAGGCGGCCGATAAGAAGGAGATCCCGAAGCTAAAGTGGCGTAAGCCATTGACAGTGGCTTTTGGACCTTGCGGTTTTGAGCGACAAAGTTGAAACCGATCAAACCAAGGAGGTCCCAAAGGATAATCCGGCCGCCGAGGTAGACATCGGCACTGAGGAAGGAAAAGGGAACTCGATGAAGAGGAAGGGCATATTCACATATACACAAACCGCTTAAATGGTGATGACGAGCCGATCCTAGAGTCCGTTACCGAGAAGATTCAATTTTGGATTATCTCTCGATGAGAGTGAAGCCGGACCGATGGTCGCCATCGAGGTCGTTAGTCTTATCCCAAGTGAGTTCTGGGCCGGTTACCCCGGATCGAACACTTAGAAGGAGACGATTTGTGGAAGAAGCGAGAATGGGCAACTTTAGCCGATGACACTAAGAAAGATGCTTTGGGTACTATATTTGGTAGGCCAACCAAGACATGATAAAACACTTGAAGCCCTCAGTATGTGAGAGCCCACATCAATGGCAAGGCCTTCAATGAGTGTTCGTTGATAATGGGGCGATAAATGTGATGCGGTGGCCACCTTGAGGAGTCCGAACAAGTCTCAAGAAGATCCGATCCCAACTAACATGAAAATGGCTAGCTTCACGGGAGAGGCTTGCCTGAATCCTCGGCAATGAGATCACAGTTGGCCCCAAAAGCATCAAGTCAGCTTTCTTCGTGATTGATGGCAAACCATCTTATGCAGTCCTGCTAGGGAGAGATTGGATCCACACCAGCCAATGCTTACCTTCCACCATGCATCAGAAGCTCATTTTTTGGGAAGGGGATAAAATTGAGATAGTCCCAGCTGATGACAATCCATTCCCAGCCGAGGTACAAAATCTAGAAGCCTTGTTCTACTCTCCTTCTGTGGCTCCCATAGCTGTTACTGAGGAATACGAGGAAGGATCCTGGGAATCTTGTAACTTGACACCCCAGGGGTTCAAAATTGAGCAATTAGCCGAACCACGGCTAACCACAGAGGTTTGATATGTTTAAAGACACCCAAGTGGTGCAGGACTTATGGGACCGGCTAGATGCTTTCAGGATTGAATCTCACGTAGCTGAGTCCTGGCTGATAGACAAACAACAAGGCGATGGCCTCACATCGGCAGACGAGATCACGAAGTTGCCGATGGAGTTTGAATCACCTATTCGGAGGACTTTGCCAACCTTCGAATCACAAGACCCCTTGGAGGACCTCAATTTAGGAACTCCAGAAGAGCCTCGGCTAACGCAAATCAGCGGATTGCTGGGGGAAAAGGATAAGGAAGAGATGGTAGCTCTGCTGAAAAAATATAAAGACTGCTTTGCATGGGATTATCATGAGATGCCTAGGCTAGCACGAGAATTGGTGGAGCATAGGCTACCGATCAAGGAGGGATTCAAACCACATAAGTAGCCACCTAAAAGATACCATCCTCAGCTGATACCACAAATCAAAGCGGAAATCGAGCGTTTGCTCAATGCTGGTTTCATCAGAACAGCCAGGTACGTAGAGTGGTTAGCCAATATAGTACCTGTAAAGAAGAAGAATGGCAAGATTCGAGTCTGCATTGATTATAGAGACTTGAATTTAGCCACTCCAAAGGACGAATATGTGATGCCTGTGGCGCATATGTTAGTCGATGCACCGCCACACATGGTATTTTAACCTTCCCGGACGGGTACTCGGGCTATAATCGGATACTTGTAGCCGAGGAAGACACTCACAAGATCAGATTCAGGTGCCCAGGGCACCGGGAATTTATGAATGGTTAGTGATGCCATTCGGCTTGAAGAATCTTTGGGGCCACGCACTGCAGAGCAATGAACGCTATCTTCCATGATCTAATCGGCAAGATTATGGAAGTATACATAGATGATGTGGTAGTAAAATCCAAAGACTTCAAAGCCCACTTAGCCGATTTGGAACAGGCTTTGCAGAGGATGAGGTCCATAACTTGAAGATGAATCCCGCAAAGTGCATGTTTGGTGTATCGGCTGGTAACTTCCTCGGTTTCTTGGTGCATCAAAGGGCATTGAAATAGATCAAAACAAGGCCAAGGCGGATGAGGCTAGATCACCCAGAACAAAAAGGAGTTACAGAGCTCTGGGTAAAATCAACTTTTGAGAAGATTTATAGCTAATTCTACTGGTAAGATTAAGGCTTTTTCCCTTTGCTAAAGCTCAAGAATGCCGAGGAGATGGTGTGGGCTCAACAAAGAAGAGGCCTTTGAACAAATAAAGAAGGCTTTGGCTAGTCCACCGCTTTGGTGCCCCCATGCCAAGGAAGCCTTTGAAACTTTACATTGCGCATTGAAGAGTCTATCGGTACTGTTAGCCTTGAGGATCTTGAAGATGGAACTGAAAGAGCAGTGTACTACCTTAGCCGAAGTCTCAATGATGCTGAGACCAGATATACTCCATTGGAGAAGTTGTGCCTATCTTTGTTTTACGCTTGTAAAAAACTTGAGTATTATTTAATGCCACATGAAATATTAGTTTTGTGCAAAATTGACATTGTTCGGTACTTGCTTAATAGGCCTGTCTTACAAGGTCGTTTGATGAAGTGGGCCATTAAGCTCACTGCCTTTGCATTGAAATACGTCCCACTAAGGGCTGTCAAGGGTCAGGCACTAGACGATTTCTTGGCAGAACATCCCTGCGTGGAAGTTGATGATCCTTGGGTACCCCCAATTACTTGCATAAACCTATTGGCTTGGGTCCTAACTTTTGATGGGTCCCAAACCCAGAAAGGAGTCGGGGCCGGAGTGACAATTACCAACCCAGATGGGAAGATGTGGAGGTTTGCGTATCGTCTAAACCTAGATTTAACTAATAACCAAGCCGAGTACGATGCCGTGATCATAGGGTTAAAGTTGTTAGCCATGATGGGCGCCGAGTACATTCATGTAAAGGGTGACTCGCAGTTGGTGGTCAGACAACTAACCAAAGAATATGGGTGCAACAACCCAAATCTGTTGGCGCGTTATGCAACGGCTGACAGATTGATTCACCAGTTTATTGATGCAAAGGTGTCATACATCCCTAGAGGAGCTAATATGGAGGCGAACGATCTGGCCCAAGAGGCCTCCGGATATAGGAACTCGCTATGCACTTTTAGAGTACGCATTTAATTACTACCGAGGTGATGGTCGCAGCATCAAGTCGAGTCATGGAGGAACGAGCTGATCGAGTACTTACGAGATCCTTCTAAGTGCACTAACCCCAAAGTTAAGAGACGAGCTCTAAGGTATGTGCTTCTTGATGATGAATTGTATAAGAGAAGCATGAATGGGGTATTGTTGAAGTGCATAGATAAAAATGAAGCCCTAAGGGTTATGGGTGAAGTTCACGAAGGCATATGCGACTCGCATAGGGCTGGGCCAGTTATGAAATGGCTGATTTACCGCCATGGTTATTATTGGCCTACCATCACAGCCGATTGCTTTCAATACGCCAAAGGATGCGAAGAATGCGGTTGCATGGTCCCATTCAAAGGGTACCAAATTGACCGATGCATCCACTGGTGACCCCTTGGCCATTTAGAGGCTGGGCCATGGATTTGATCGGCAAAATCCATCCACCGTCTTCTAAAGGACACAATTTCATTATTGTGGCAACCGATTACTTCACTAAGTGGGTGGAGGCTCAGCCGATGGTCAAGGTACAGCAAGATGATGTTATCCGATTCATTCAACACCAGATCATATACAGGTTTGGGATCCTGCAGACCATTACCACGGATCAGGGAACTATGTTCACTGGAGACAAGGTGGTTGCCTTTGCTCAGCAGTTTGGGATTAAGTTGATACATTCATCCCCATATTATGCACAGGCCAATGGACAAGCCGAGGCAACCAACAAGATTATTGTGGACCTGATCAAGAAGAATTTAGAAGACAAGTCTAGAAAATGGCATTTAACTCTGGATGAGGCTTTATGGGCCATAAGGAATTCCAAGTCAACAGCCACTGGCACAACTCCATATCGGCTGACTTACGGCCAAGAAGCGGTTTTGCCTTTGGAAATTAATGTCACTTCTCTAAGGGTGGCGAAACAGAATTCCTTAAGCCTAGAAGAGTATCAGCAAGCCATGCTTATGGAGCTGGATCAGTTGGATGAAGATCGGTTAATGGCTTTAGAAAGAATCGAGGCAAGCAAACGCAAAATGGCCAGTGTCTACAACAAACATGTTAAGTTGAAGAAGTTTGTTGAGGGCGACCTAGTTTGGAAAACTATTTTACCAATAGGAGTCAAGGACCCTAAATTCAGTAAGTGGTCACCAAATTGGGAAGGTCCGTTCACGGTTAGTCAAGTATTTGCAGGAAACGCCAGACGCCTAGTTAACATGCAAGGCGAAGAAATGAATAGAAGCGTAAATGGCAAGTATCTCAAGAAATACTACCCACGGTGGCAAAGCATACTAGAACAATAAAGAAAGCTATTCATAGACAAAAAGAAAGAATTGTTACGGTGACTACAGCCGCCACCTAGCCGACAAAATACTCAAGACAACTAGAAATAACTAGTCTGTTGGGTCAAGAGTGGTCGCGATCGGGGATCAAGAACCATAGCAGGATCGGCAGGATCACTGGGTAGGTATCTTGGCGGGCTCTGCCGCCTCGAGGATCAACCTTTTCCATAGGATTAGCCACCTCTTCTTGGTTGGAGGCTTCGACTGGCGCAGTCTGCACTTCCACAACTACTGCCCCAACAATCTCAGCTGCATCTACAGCCACGCGTTCCGGCCCAGAAGGAAGAATATCAGTCGGTCCACCGGCAGCCGGTGCTTCAGTAACCACCACATCGGCAGGGACGCTTTTCAAAGCAGCGCTAGCCGATTCCTCAGCGTGAACCATACCTGCTTCTACCGGTGACCAGATAAAGGTTGTTCCTTCGCTGATTCGGCAGAGTCAAGTCCATCCCACTGGTGGTTGGCCGAGTCTATGCCTTCTCTACCCTTCTGCATATCTTGTTCCAAACCATCTTTTTGGGTGGTGAGTCGTAAAATGTCGGGATCTAAAGAAGAAGCTTGAACATTGATCAGCGGTCGTACGCGGGTCAAAATAATTAAACAGTAAATATAGTAACAAGGCAAGAGACCTTGGTCGTCTCACGAAGACCTCTAACACCAAAATTACCAAATTCAGGAAATAAGAAAATTGACAATAACGAAAAAGGGGGTTTTGTGGAAAACAGTCATGAGAGAATTATCAGATTATAGAGACAATTGATTCACCGGTTTCCGGGTGCACGTCTTGGATTTATCACAGGTTCTAAATAACAACAATTTAATTAATTCCGAATTCACAGTTGACATAAACTAACTAAACAAGCGTTAATCGCTTTATACGACCACACCGCTCCGAGCAAGCGCCAAACAATGGTTCAATCGGTCACGAGCGGACAAGCGCCGTTAAAACGCAACCAATATCATAACGTAATTCTAATCAACCTCTATCAATTTCTACTCGAATCAATTAATCTTAAGCGGTCAAGCAATTGAAATATTAACGATTCTAAAGCAGATGCATACAATCAAGCGCTCATACACAATCAATCGCGTTTTTGCAATGAAGACAGAACAATTAACTAAGCGAAACGAATCGGATAGATTGCAAACATTTAAACCAAATTCGAAATTGATAGAGATGGAATTGAAGAAATTAAAACGAAATTGTATTAAAAATTAAGCACCGAACCTCAAAATCTGTAACGACAACCTTTCACCGATGAATCAACTTAGGAACTTAGGCTTCCATGGAGGCTAGGGTACGCAAGTGAATAATAAAACGTAAGATAATGAAAGAAAACGGCTGATCCTCTATCTAATAGTCTCAGCTTAACGAAAACCTAATTCCCTAAATGGGTTATAAGATAAAAGCCCGATAACAAACTAAAAATATGCCCAAAACTCGTAGTGCAGCTCGTCAGCTTCAGTAAAGTGGAATTTCGGCCTTCAAAACAGCAGAACTAGGCTTCGGTCCCAACATATGAATTGTAGCTCTGCTTCTTAGATTTCCAACGCCACAAAGAACACTGAAATCGGACAAGTATAACCCAAGTTATGGCCTGCAGAAGCAACATGGGTCAGGATATAACAAAATCCGAAAATTAGCAAATAATTCCACTAAAGCCCAATCATGACCCAAAGATATAAAACCATGCTAAAAAGTAGTTGTTGGGTAAAATAAATATTTAAGAACACTAAGTGCACTGCTATAAAAGATGCATTAAAATGCATTGATCAAACATATAAGCTGAAACGCCTTTCCGTGTGGGTCTCCAGTCTCGCGTCAAGCTGCTCAAGTTGGGGTGTTAGCTCTTTGATTTCATTTTGAATCCGAGTCAGCTCCGAATTCAGTTGGGCTAACCGGCCTTTGAGTTCCCCTTTCCTAGCGAGGTCGGCTTGCCGATCTTTATCAACTGCCTGATAAGAGGACAAGAAAGAGGACTTTTGAGCTTGAAGATCCCGGAGGCGTTGCAGGTCTTGAGTGGCATGGTCATAATTCTCCTTGCACAGCCGATATAATGCAGAAATGTCATTTACTTGTAATGCCATTTGACGATACAGTTGTCGGCTGGCGGAGGGAACATCGGGAGAGTCGGATAGTTTGAAAAGGGAAGTCCTCAAATCGGCCACCTTACTCTTATCTGTGGGGATCTCCCCCATCAAGACCTCGTCTACCTTCTCCAGGTGACTAGAGGAGGGTGAGGAGACCTTCTGCAACGGATCACCAAGCAAAATCTCTGCGCTTCTTCCTGAAACCTGGATAGATGAAGTCGACTGACGAGGAGGAGTCCTATGAGCAACAGGGGATTCATCCCTAGCCGACTGCAGCGCAGAGCACAAAGAAGTTAGGGCCAAACCAACACAGAGTGGGCAGTCACAATAAAAGAGAAAAAGGAGGATACCTGGATTGGGCTGTGAGCCTCGGCTATTGGAGAAGCGGGAGCTGGCCGGTGGGTTGCCTCGGATTGAGGAACAGCCGAAGAACCCCCTCGCGCCCTTGGAGATTGGGAGGGGGAACCTTGTGAGGAGGCGACCATGGAGCCGAAGTACGCTGTTTCTACAGCCAACATGAGCCGAGGATTAGAATTATGACAAAGCCTTGAAGAAACAGTAAAAAACAGAGGTACTTACCTTTATTTGTTTACCCTTGCCAGCGTATGCCGTCTGGGTTTTTCG
The DNA here is from genome assembly GCA_037113605.1 of Calophaca sinica. NCBI lineage: Eukaryota > Viridiplantae > Streptophyta > Magnoliopsida > Fabales > Fabaceae > Calophaca > Calophaca sinica. The sequence continues at coordinate 126,642,386 of CM073736.1, read as the reverse complement.
AGAGATAGGGGCAGCAGCAGAAGGTTCGTCGATACGAATCCCCCCAGATCTTGTCCTTTTCTTCTTACTCGGAGGGGGAGAATCGTCTATAATGAAAACTCTAGGAGTTGGTTTGGCTGTCAAGAAAGCAGTTAGCCGATGCGTTTGCAAAGTAAGGAAAAGCAAAATGAGACAAGAATACTCACCCTTCATGGCAGCAGAAACCCTAGTCTTATGCGTCGGCTCTGGCCTTACCATCTTCAGAGGGGGAACAGTCACCGCCTCACCTTCATCATCATCATCATCACTGTCATCATCGGGGATGCTATCGAGAGGCATGGCAAGCCTTATGAAATAACTAGATACAGAGCCCTGAAAACATCTTATCCTTAGCCGAAGGCCACCAATTAGCAAAGGCAGAGGTTTCCCCAGCCGACGGGTTAAATGAGGCCCATTGGAAGCTGTTCAATTTTTCCAAGTTGAAAGCTGCCAAGGTCTTTACCTCTTCAGCCGATAGGTTAGTTCTCCCTAGTGCTGGTACCTTGCTAAGGTATGGCCAAGGTACATGCTGCAACAATCCAAACTGACGGGCCACACAGTTAGGATGATAGAATTCAGCCGTGGTCTTGTTATTCCTGGAATTCGGTTTTAGCCCACCAAGGATGTCTCTAGCGGTCAAAACACGACTCCAATTGAGAACCATGGTCCCATGCGCTTCCCGAGAAATGCGGTCAGCCGTGGTGAATATCCAATCCGGGCCGATCCGTCTTTCAAAGATCGGCTGCCAATCTTGAGAAATTCTGGTCAAGACGTGTATTTTCTCCACCACGTCAAAGGGAGTTACTTGCTGAAGAGGAGTCAGCCGCAAATGCTCGGCTAACGTCCGCGCCCCGGCCGGGAGAGAGTGAACGCTGAAAGAAGGTTCAATGAACTCTGGGAAATAAAGGGTAATCCATAGTTGCAAGAACCATAGAGGACCTGAAGTATTCTTCAAGTCGACACCTTGGTGCAACCGATCCAGCATGTTAAACAAAGCCCTATAAAGATAGCAGAGGAAGAGTGATCCCCAAGCGACTTGCCGACCCGATACAGCTTGGGCCACATATACTTGAAGTTCTTGAACGACTGCGACAGAGCCGGTACAGACAAAGTACTTACTAAACCAATACAAGAGGAAGGCGCAATGCTCAGCATCAGAAACCACAGTACCCATTCCCTTTTGATTGGCTAGAATGAAGGAAGAATAGCTGGAGCTGTTCCGATCATGAACAATCTTGATGTTGGAGGTTGAAATGTCGTATAGATTCGGAGCTTCCTGACCAGCCTAAAGGCAAACCCGTAATGGCCGCCACATCAAGAAGAGTAGGGTGGCCATTCCCAAGGAAATACAAAGGTATTGGTGGTAACGGACCAATAGCCAAGAAAGTCAAGATCGATCCGATGTTGAGTTGAAGGTCTTTAGCCGACAACATGATAGCATCGTAAAGACCCATTCTTTTCCAGCCTCGCTTTTGCCTCACCATCCTAGAGTGCCAACTCAAGTAATTCGGCAGATACGGGCCAGGGCCTTATATCGGCCGACACCGTTTAATGGTAAACCAGTCGCAAACGAGTGGTAAACCATATGTGTCTGGGGAGAGATATTCTCTAAGATACATTGCACCGCCCTGCAGGTCGGTGAATGGCCGCAAAAGTGAGAGAACCTTGAATCGGATAAAGAGTGGGTATGACGCCTTCGGCTAACCCAGTCGTCTCTTGAGTGGAGGAATGAGAGTCAGTTGAATGGGAAGACTCGTCCAAGGAGTCATGGCCACCGTAGCTGTGTTCACGATTTTGAGAATCGGATGCGGAAGACATGGTCGCAAGAAGAGGATGTGCAGAAAGGAAGCTAGGGTTTGAGGGTCCAAAAAAGTTCAAAATGCCTGAGTAGTAAGGAGGACGAATGGGCCCAGCTATTTAAAGAGAAATCATGCGCATGATCAACGATGAGAGTTGTTAAGATATTATCGGATAATAGCGTAGTCATCGGGTGTGGAAAAAGTAGCCGTTCAGGTCATAATGAGTGACATTAAATGCATATAAAGTGACTAACGATTGACGTTTCAGAGACTCAAACTTTATCCGATACATCAATCCAGCATGGACAGCTGAAATGATGTAGGGGGGCAATTGTTATCACCAGAAATATCACCACAGTAGATGAAGGAACAAATTGACGAAGGGAACAAATTGATGTGGGATAAGCCGATCGGATTGGTAGTCGAAAATTGGTCCCATCGAACCTGGGGATAGAAAGGAAAATTCCAGAAGCCCAGGGAGCATCATGAGGTCAGCCGATTATTAAAGAGTATAGCCGATGTGGATAAAGGAAATATCCGATCATTATGGACACATCGGCTGAGCTACCTTTAATTAATATAGAGCTTTGAAGCTCGACCAAGGGCTAGATATGTGAAAGTCACGTATTTTGGCGTTAAAATGACCAAAGCTAGCCGTTGGAAGTCTCCAACGCATTTAACACGTGATAAATCGTTTGCCCAGCCGATGGGAGAGCGGTTAACCCACGATACGCATGAAGAAGCAGTTGAGGGACACCCACGACCGCTCGTGGTCAGCCATGAACGTGTGGAACGCATAATGGCCGATAGGGGGTGGTTACAATTTTGTTTTCCTTTTTGTATATATATACCTACGCTGAGAAATGTAAAGGACACGACATCAATCAAACAACTATTTCTTTTGCAATTTATCAAGCTTTTTACAGCATTTTACCTTAGCCGATTCCATGTTTCTTAGTCTTAGCCTTAGCGTAGCGTAGTTTCACCACACTCAACGCTTTCTGGAGCAGTTGGGGAACCCACAATCGAGAATTAGAGTTCCGTTCTCGGTGTAATCGCTTAACAGGAATCAATTTGTTGGCTGGACGTTAGCCGAATCCCTCGGCTGACTTTTCCACGCAAACAGCAAGTATACGCAATCGTAACAAGTAATAAAGAGTAAGTAAATATCGTTCCCACGGGGATTGATTACGGTTAATTTCACAAATTCTCAATTTGGCTAATCTAGTTAATGAGAGAACAAAGTAACAAGTAACAAATTAATTTGAGGTGATGGTGACAGTAATTTAAAGTGCAATTGACAGTAAAAATAAATTAAAAAGATGTGATAAAAATCTGAGAAAAACAGCTAGGATTTCAGTTCATTCATATTTTCACCAAGTTGGTTTCAGTGCCATAAGTCAGTGCCATTTGGCACTGGGCGCAGGGCACTAATGTGTGTACCTTTCAGTACTTTCACCAGGGTTAAGTAAAGGGTACCTTATGTCTAAGCCCCATTATGTTCCCCCCTGTCTTCTAAGTGTGACCCAGAACACCCTATGAGACAGATTTCCTATGTCTAGTTTAATCAAAATTAATTAAAGTGTCCCTTAATTAATACCCCTCATATTAACTCATGAATTCAGCATGTTACCACCTTTCAGCACCTAACATACATGTACCCAACAAAAGTTGGCCAGACTTAGGTCAAGCATATTGTAAATAAATGCGCATGAGTCAAAGGTTCAAAGGCAAAGACTGATAGACATTCACCAACAAGGATTCAATACAAAATCACATCATCCTAGCATAAAGTATTTAGCTCATAATAAACAAAACAAAGCTATTAATTGAACACAAAAATGGACACAAAAATGGACACACATACTATCCAATTCTCAACGTTTTTTTGTTTATCTGGTTAATACAGTTCATTTATCTGGTTAATCCTTCACATTATCTGGTGAATTCCAACTCTGAAACTTAACACATTCCATTTTATTTATCTGGTTAATGCAGTTCATTTATCTGGTTAATGATTCACATTATCTGGTGAATTCCAACTCTGAAACTTAACACATTCCATTTTATTTATCTGGTTAATCCAGTTCATTTATCTGGTTAATGTTTCACATTATCTGGTGAATTCCAACTCTAAAACTTAACACATTCCATTTTATTTATCTGGTTAACGCAGTTCACTTATCTGGTTAATGGCTCACATTATCTGGTGAATCACAAACTCACATTTCATTATTTATCTGGTTAATACAGTTCATTTATCTGGTGAATGCAGTTTATTATCTGGTTAATCACAAATATTTTCTAAACCACTTAAAAAAATCTATAAAAAATAAAAAAAAAATTTGAAAAAAAAAATATACGTCCGTACTGTACAGACCGTATGTCCGTATAGTACGGACCGTATGTGTATGTGCGTCTGTGTCCAAATTTGTGTACAAAAAACATTTTTGTAAACCAAAACATAGAATAGCAGAAACTGGTGCCAAAAACTGCTGTCATGGCACCAGAAATCTGCAGTGTAGAAATGTCTACAAACAGAAGCAAAAAACAGCACGTGGAGGCCTTCAAATCTGTCAAGATGAGAGAACACTTCACTGCAACAATGTCTTGTTGCTGCATTTCCTTGCTATGTCTGAGATTGGTTCAACCTCCATGTTTTTCAGCATGTTTTTCTCATAAAAATGGTGTATGGAAGGGATATGGAAATGAAGAATGATGGATGAAGGTGATGTTGAGGATGGCAAATTGTCTGCAGGAATAAAAACGAATTCTAATCTTGGGCACAGCCCCTACACCAGCCTCCATTCTTAATTAGGTCATTGTCTTTATATAGGCTCTTCCTTAAATGGGCTAACATTATGGATCTCCATAAATGTGCTGTCTTTGAGCCCAAAAATGAGAGCTTTTGTCCTGTAGTGAGCTGAGAGAAATTGTAGTATGACAGGAGGGACCACCAAAAGGCACGCAGAAGAATATATATGAGGACAAAGTCCTTTGTTCAGCTCCAATGACAGATCACACGCTGCTGCTTTAATTCCAGGGGCTGTTATCAACACAGTGCCGTGGCATGGCACCAAAACTTGGCACTGAGCAATTTTCATAAAAATCCTGCACAATGTCAAAACACATCAAAATGCTCACAAAAGCACCAAAGTGCCTTAAACAGCTCCAAGCAAGGGAAATCCCATTATTTACACAATTCTAATAATTAAAGGATCTAAATTACTCTTAAACTCACATGATTCATAGCCATAAAAGCATAAATAACTCTTATTTCTAAGAGTTATCACACCCCCAAACTTGAACCATTGCTTGTCCTCAAGTAATGACACATGAACAACAAAGCAGAAATGTAAAAATTGTCACAAATGCAAAGAAGACTAAGCAAGTGAATTCAAACAAAGAAAATTTTTATTGAGTGGTTTTCACATGGCTACACTTTCAGACTAACACTTTGCAAGCAATCCCTTTGTGCATCATGCTTCCTTGGTTTGTTCCACTAACCTCAAGTGTGTGTGTGCACCCCTTATGCTCAATTAGAAAGCTAGTATAGTCCTATCAATGTCATCTCAGCTTCCCCCCTAAAGTGTCCCTAATTTGCACCTCCTAATCAAATAAAAGGGAATAGGCTTACAATTTGGGTACTAGGAGCTGCATAAGATCAGAATATACAAACATAACTTGAATGATCAAGGCACAATGCACACTTATTCAATTTTTACTATTTTTTTTTTTTGCCTTTTACTAGAACTTGCCTCTTTGCCTTTTGACGCGAATAACAACAATTATAATGAAGTTACCCGGTTACTCAACAAAGAGGTTCATTCCATTTTCTTCTCTTTTTATATATATATATTTTTGGCTTTTTCTATTTAATAGAGTGTGTGCATTGGCCGATTCTTTAGATATTTACAATGAGCATACCCCCAAACTTATCTAATTGCCTATACCCCCTTATTGGTCAAATTTGGCAACAAGGTTCAGTTCACAAAAGGGGTTCAACTTCAACTAGTTAAAAAGCTACCTATTCTTTCCTCTTAAGCTAAGGGTTTTGTGTCAAAGGTTAGTGTTCCTATCAATTGACAATCAGCACAAAGTTCCAACACATTCAAGCACAAATTCCTCATTAAGCTTAGCCAATGTGTCAACCGAAACCATTTTTTTTAATAGCATACAAATAGGACAGCACTGCTACAAATGCAACATAACATAATCCTAAACTATGCCCCCCTAACATAGTACCTTGCAGTGTCCCCACTACAAAAGTTCTATGCTAGATGAAGGGTTGACACAAAAACAACAAATTAAGCAACCTATGAACAAACTAAAACAAAATTCAGCAAATAACAAAACAAACAAACATACTAAATATTTACTACGTAAAAACAAGAAAAGATTAGGATGTGAAAATCCCCGCTCAAGTCGAGCACTTTTCTTTCTCGGTGGCCTCTACCTTGCCCATCAGCTAGGCAATTGGCTCCTTATCAGCACTTATCACAGCACACATCACCTTCTCCTCTTCATTCGGCCACCTGAAATGAAAATGACATAAAAACAAGAAAACAAACAAACAAAAACAAAAGCAAATTATTAGAATCTGGGTTGCCTCCCAGTAGCGCTTGGTTTGCAGAAGTCCTCAGCCTGACTTTTTTCTCTCTTCAACACCCAAGTTAGGGTGGATAATATGACAAAAAGAAAATGTCATCCTTTCGCTTCCTTTTCTTGTGGAGAAATCCCATGTACTTGGTATAAGGAAGCAAGTGTTCCCATGCCCCAACAACTAGGCATTTGGGAAATGTGTTCCTCATCTCATAAAGCTCATAAAACTCTTCTTGTGGGAGACTCTGAGGGACAAACTTGGGGGAAAAAAATTCTGGTGCAGGTGCTGTAATAGGTGCCAAAACAGGTGCTGGGATGGCACCTACTTCTGGTTCTACAGAATTTTTCTGCATAATTTTCTGGGCAACAGCATGTTTGAATGATTCTTGCACATCAGATTCTGACTTCTGATTTTTACTCTCCCCTTCAATCACCAAAGGTTGAATCTCAATTGTCACATAGCTCTCTTCATAGCTCTCCCTTGGTTTCTCTTTCATGTTACTATTTTTCTTTTTTTCTTTTTCTTTTTCTTCTACTACTACTACTACACTCTTTTTTTGTTTTTCTTCCACTACTTCCACTACTTCTACTACACTCTCTTTTTGTTTTTCTTCCACTACTTCCACAAGATCATGTTCAATTTTCAACTCCACACACTCTTCTTCTTGTTCAACTACTTCTTCAATGCAATTCTCCTCTTTTAGAAACTCCATAATTGTCTTAAGATGAGCCTCCATATTCTTGCATGAGACTTGAAAGTCTTCATTATACACCTTGGTATCCTCAATGGATTGAGCTAACATAGCTTCAAGGTTGGAGGATTCTTCATGGGGTTCTTCGAATTGAGCTTGAGGATAAGACTCTTGCTCCCAAATGAAATTTTCCATGCCATAATCCACATTTGGCATTGTCATGGACATGAAATTTGTCTCATAACAGCCCCATTCATATTTACCTCCATAAAATTCATGGTTGAAAAATTGTGGTTGAGCATTCCTTGCTTGCATAGAGTCAAAATGATATTGTTCCATGGCTAGGAGTGGGTTTTTTCTTTTTCACAAACAACAAACAAGGTGAGCAATGCTAAGAACAACAAAGACAACACCACAAACACAAAATGTAAAATTTTCTTGCTAAAAGAAACACACTAAAATCTAAGAATCTCAACTAAACCAAATTAACTCAATTGAAAACTCATAGAAATCAACACTTTCAATCCCCGGCAACGGCGCCAAAAACTTGTTGTGCAAAATATGAAGTGCAGTGTGCAAGTATACACAATCGTAACAAGTAATAAAGAGTAAGTAAAGATCGTTCCCACGGGGATTGATTACGGTTAATTTCACAAATTCTCAATTTGGCTAATCTAGTTAATGAGAGAACAAAGTAACAAGTAACAAATTAATTTGAGGTGATGGTGACAGTAATTTAAAGTGCAATTGACAGTAAAAATAAATTAAAAAGATGTGATAAAAATCTGAGAAAAACAGCTAGGATTTCAGTTCATTCATATTTTCACCAAGTTGGTTTCAATGCCATAAGTCAGTGCCATTTGGCACCTGGGCGCAGGGCACTAATGTGTGTACCTTTCAGTACTTTCACCAGGGTTAAGTAAAGGGTACCTTATGTCTAAGCCCCCATTATGTTCCCCCTTGTCTTCTAAGTGTGACCCATAACACCCTATGAGACAGATTTCCTATGTCTAGTTTAATCAAAATTAATTAAAGTGTCCCTTAATTAATACCCCTCATATTAACTCATGAATTCAGCATGTTACCACCTTTCAGCACCTAACATACATGTACCCAACAAAAGTTGGCCAGACTTAGGTCAAGCATATTGTAAATAAATGCGCATGAGTCAAAGGTTCAAAGGCAAAGACTGATAGACATTCACCAACAAGGATTCAATACAAAATCACATCATCCTAGCATAAAGTATTTAGCTCATAATAAACAAAAACATAGAATAGCAGAAACCGGTGCCAAAAGCTGTCATGGCACCGTAAATGCAGCGCGTAAATGTCTACAAGCGAAGCAAAACAAAGACGTGGAGGCCTTCAAATCCAAGATGAGAGAACACTTCACCGCAACAATGTCTTGTTGCTTCATTTCCTTGCTATGTCCGAGATTGGTTCAACCTCCATGTTTTTCAAAGATGTTTTTCTCATAAAAATGGTGTATGGAAGGGATATGGAAATGAAGAATGATGGATGAAGGTGATGTTGAGGATGGCAATTTGTCCCGGAGGAATAAAAGCGAATTCTAATCTTGGGCACGGCCTACACCACCTCCATTCTTAATTAGGTCATTGTCTTTATATAGGCTCTTCCTTAAATGGGCTAACATTATGGATCTCCATAAATGTCTTTGTCTTTGGGCCCAAAAATGAGAGCTTTTGTCCTGTAGTGAGCTGAGAGAAATTGTAGTATGACAGGAGGGACCACCAAAAAGGCACGCTGCAGCAACATATATGAGGACAGAGTCCTTTGTTCAGCTCCAATGACAGATCACACGCTGCTGCTTTAATTCCAGGGGCTGTTATCAACACAGTGCCGTGGCATGGCACCAAAACTTGGCACTGAGCAATTTTCATAAAAATCCTGCACAATGTCAAAACACATCAAAATGCTCACAAAAGCACCAAAGTGCCTTAAACAGCTCAAAGCAAGGGAAATCCCATTATTTACACAATTCTAATAATTAAAGGATCTAAATTACTCTTAAACTCACATGATTCATAGCCATAAAAGCATAAATAACTCTTATTTCTAAGAGTTATCAGAAAGCAAACTATCAGTGTTTATTAAAACACATTATTAGATTGTGTTAATAATCAGAAGATACGTTTGTCAATATATCGATTTGAGTTGAATATCATCAATATTGTGAAAGATGTATATAAGGGTTTGATAACTTACACTCACCCATTTTTTGATTTGGTGTAAGGGACAAAGTTATACCTTAAGTAACCCGTGACAAATTGTTAGTTATAACTTGCTAATAAACACAAACTATAAAATGGACGAGACTGAGTTATCAAATGCTTATATGATTGGCTAACTTTCACCCACCCATTTGTTAGTTGTTGTAACTTAGCAAGTTACACCTTAAAGTGTATTTGACAAATTTTTATTTATCAGTTGCTAACTTACACCAACTAGAACATAGGTAGGCAGGTGTCACTCAAGGAATATCATTTATATATTAAAAATGATATATATTTGTGACACACACACACACACACACACACATATATATATATATATATATATATATATATATATATATATATATATATATATATATATATTTTATATCTTATATAAATAAATGTTATCAGTGTATCCATCGTCTATCTATGCATAAATTTTAAAAATATTCAGTTAGATATAATAGAATGATATATTTGTGTATGTATCTTACCCAACATCACAAATATTATACTTTTTCAAAATTTATATAATTGTTTTCCAAGATCCACACACCTTTGCATGACACGGGTTAGAATACTAGTATATTTATAACTTGAAAAGAAACATCTCGACCAGCACCGTCTCTTGCTAGCTTTTTTGCAAACGGGACATTTACTATAATTAATAGCATCGCAACTTGCTTTTATTTTTCAAGTTAAGAGACATTAACCTATTATTAGACAAAAACAACAAAAAGAAGAAACTTCTGTTGTTGACACCTCATTGACAACCTCAGCATAGGTTTTATTCCTCAAAAGCGAATCTTAGTTTTCACGTATTTCAGAGCGTTACAGCTATTCTGTTGCACATCATTTCCTCATATTTCGATTCATTATGCATTCAACCCCTAAACATAATAACCCCTGTGAAGCTTTTGATCTTGTTTTGAATCTTTACAAGCTAGCGGTGAAAGATTATGATGGTTCATTGTTATTATTGTTATAACTTCTATTTGTAGGAAACATCTATGGTTTTACCAAATATAAGTCTTTTTTTACAAAACAACCATTGGAGGACAAAGAAGATCAAACTGCAATCCTATAAGAAAATCAACAAACATTTTGCAGACTCAATCTTGAGTTGTTAGCCAATATGCCAATGGCAAAAACTCTTGTAGAAGTGTGCCATTGAGCATTCCAGAGCCACCACCAATGAAGAAAGCTTCAAAGGATAACAGGGCCACAAAAAAAGACGTCCCTCAGAATTCTGTCACCTTTGTCTATCAAACAAAAGTAGCAGATTCATTTCGCAGTGTAGCAGTGACATGGTGCAAGAACCCCACAGAGCACTCCCTTTCCATGATTGTGGAAAAGCCTTTCGAAGAAAACAAGATCACCTGCAAGATTGATTTAGGATCCGGGCAGTCATGGGGGAAAAAGGGACTCAAATCCTTTGAAATAGAAGGTGCAAGAGTAGATATTTTCTGGGATTTTCGACACGCGAAATTCTCCACAAATCCACAGCCTTCCTCGGGCTATTATGTTGCCTTGGTTTACAAGAAAGAGGTACTTTTGTTACTTGGAGATTTGGAGAAGGATGCTTATGTAAGAACCAAATCAAAACCATCCGTAGAAGAAGCTACCTTGTTGTGCAAGAAAGAGAATGTGCATGGGAAGAAGCTATTTTGTACAAGAGCCATGTTGGAAGAGGGTAAACCAGAACATGATGTTGTCATTGAGACTTCCCTTTCTGGGCCTGATGATCCAGAAATGTGGATTAGCATAGATGGGATGTTGGCCAGTAGAATAATGAACTTGAATTGGAAATTCAGAGGGAATGAAATAGTAATGGTGAATAATTTACCTGTGCAAATATTTTGGGATGTACATGACTGGTTGTTCAATGACCTTGGTTCAGGCCCTGCCTTGTTTATTTTCAAGCCAGGCTTTTCGGAACCTACTAGTGATCCTAATAACAGAGAATGCACAGAAAGAAGTGAGGATCGTAGCAGACATGACTTAGTAGAGGAAAATTCATCCACCGGAAGTTTTTTCCATTTTCTGTATGCTTGGAGAATTGACTGAAAATTCATTTTGTCAGTGTTCTCCAAAAGTGTTACTTCTTTTTTTGGTAGTAAAAGTGTTACCTTCATACATTACCTTCTACATTAGCATTTGATCTAGAGTTATTAACAACATTGTCTCTACACCCCTTATTTTTCTTTCTTTGAGCTACTTGATACATAAAACCAGAAAAATTCTGCCATATTATGACCTATAACAACTTAAATATGCATTCAATCTTCTTAATCAGTTCAGATTTCAAAAATTCACTATTTACACCAAATCATGACGTAAAAAAAAAAATCAACCATTCAATAAGTAGTTTTAAAATAAACAATCGTGTTAATACCATTTAATACTAATTGGATCGTTTAAAGATGATTTTGTAAAATATTTTTTAAATACAATATACAAAATGAAAGAGACGTGCATTTTAAGTCTTAAAAAAATAGATGGTGAGAGTTTTATCCTCTTAAATAAATCTATATCTCTCAACTTTTATTGATCAAAATTTGATGTAACTTCAAAATACTGAGAGTTTTTTTTTTTTAAAGAAGATTCATGGTATGAGGAATTAGAAAGTCTAGCTAGTTATACGTGAATGACTGGCCAAAGCCCTAATTGCCCATTTCCACAATTGCTATCCACACCTCCTGTGTTCTGGAGACTAGCTTCCCAAATGTATTTTGTATTCCAAAAACTTTTGTTAGGTTCTGATCCGATGTGGATCTCGGAGTTGGCTGGAGTCCGGTCACGAACGACGGAGCGCGGCAGAGATGAAGGTGGGGTAGTACCTGCACACACTCCGATGCTTAAATCAGTACCAGAATAAGGTGAGGTGAGAAAATGAACAGTGCGTACCTTCCTTGCTGAGGTCGTGGACCTTTTATAGGTGAGGTCAGAATGCTGACGTGTGGGTGCTTTTTATAACCCTAGGTTGATTATCAGTCGTCGGATGCATCTAACGGCCGATGTAGCTTCTAGGTTTGTGCCGCCAGGTAGTCGTTTTTAGGTCTAACGCCGCAATGCTTGTATTCTAGGGTTTAGCGCCACGGTGGTCACAATTTTTAGGGTTTACTACTTCGAGCGTGGACCACTCGGGTCGGTCGGTCATTGCGGAGTGGGCCTTGGGTCACTCCGGATCAATAATGTTTCGGGCGTGGTCCTCCCAGGTCGGGTCAAGGCTCACTTTGGATCAGGTTCCAAAAACTAGTTTCTGGAATATAGGGAAGTGTAGATTGCAATTGTACGAGGTGTAAGTAGCAAGCACTAGAACATTGGATGTGCATTGTTGGCACTTAACCACTTTCTACATGGGCTTTTATTTCCCTACCTCCCCCACTTAATTTTCCCACCTCCCCCACCCAAGAAAAAGACTATTTTACCATTTACTTTTCCTATCTTCCGGATTCAAAATGTTGACGTTATTTTTTTTTTGGAAAAATTTCAACCTCCGGATTCTTAATACCGGAGCACTCCGGAGATAAGAATCCGGACTTTTTTTGAACAATTTACCTCCTTTTTTGCTAGATCTGTAATATTAAAAATTAACACGTCCGGATTCTTGTCTCCAGAGTGCTCCGGTATTAAGAATCCGGACGTGTTTTTGAACAATTCACCTCCCTTTTTGCTAGATCTGTAAAATTAAAAATAACACGTCCCGATTCTTATTACCGGATCACTCCGAAGACAAGAATCCGGACGTGTTAATTTTTTTGCTAGATTTAGAGTGTCCGGATTCTAAAATCCGGACGTGTTAATTTTTTTGCTAGATTTAAAGTGTCCGGATTCTAAAATCCGGAATTATCCGGATTTAAGAATTCGGAGGTGGGAAAAGTTGGATTTTTAACAAATGGATATTTTAGAGCAAGGGCAAAGTTAGATTTTTAAAAATATGGGAGGTGGGAAAATTAAATGGGGGAGGTGGTGAAATAAAAGGCCTTTCTACATTCATTGTCCTAGACCAGACCAATTTGGGCCAGCCCACATTATACATTGGTGCTGGTCTGGGCTAGCTAAGTTTCGCGTTCTTCTTCAGTCAGAACAAAAAAATAAAAAATATACCAGAAAAACGAGCGAGAGGGTGAAAACTGAAAAATGAAAAGGAACCGAGAGTAGGAAACCCTTGCTACTTGCTAGGCACAAAATTTGGATGCATGAACATGGCAAGTTTCGCGGGAAACATTGGCTTCAAAATCTCGTGTCGTCTCCGACCTCGCGTTTTTCCAATTCCCCGGTAACTAATTTATATCATTTCGTTTAGCTCCAAAATTTTGTGACCCACTTGTTTGGCTACAGTTGGGGAAGCAAAATGACAGAAAAGTTCGATTCTTTTTCAAGGTTAATTATTAATGGAGTTCTAATTTAGCTACCAATTGACGGCATTGTAATGGGTTGAGGGAAATTCTTGTAAAAGATTCAGCTTTTAACAGGGACAGATATATTCTGAAACATTTTGGCCATGATTCTCACCCCTTTTGTTTTTTGTTGTTTGTTTTTACTTTTTTTGGGTATTAAAATTAGGACCATTTGGAAGTTTCAGATTGCTTGCTTGAAGAGTAGAGACTTTAGTTCTTCTGTTCCTGTTAGGTACATTCCTAATACATCCTTCAAGGTGAAAACTCCTGAAACTGCTCTGCCAGTGAAAGGACTGGAAAATTGTAGCTTTGCTGATGATGTCAGTGTGCCCGAGATAAGTGGTGGGAAAGATGGGCTTGCAACAATTGCACATTATGAAACATCTCAAAATCCAGATGAAATTCACACTGACCCACTCTTTGATGAATATGAAGAAGGTAAACTGATTTAAGAAGCTTTCTTGTTTAACTTCTTTGTAAACACCTATGAACTCATAAGGACTTTTTCGGAAGTTAAAAAAATAGATTTATTTATTTTAATTGAGAGCTCCCAAAAGCTAAAAGTTAATCTAAACTGGGCCCATGCCATCATTCTAATTTATCATTTGGGGGTTAGTTGTGCTTCACTATGCAGGATGCAGGGGAACTACATTGCTACTACCTATTCAACAGTAGCTAAATGCCAGAGAATTGTGATTTTAATTAAGCATTTAAATTAAATTTAATGGCTGGCTCGGGATTTGTGACTTGAAATATGGTGACATGATATTCTTATATGTGGCATTGGATAAATATGGACCTGAATTCTGATCTGTTAAATTCAATTCAGCTTGTCATAAAGCAATAAGAGAGATTGTTCGAACTTCAGATGCTTCATTGTAATTGATGATTATTGTAATTGATAAACTGAATAAAATTAGGCTTCTTACAAAAATTTGATGATTATTAGGAAAAAATGGGGAAGAGATGAGAAGCAATATTTGTATTATGATTGACTAAAGTTAATTTTCTCCAGGGCTTAATAGGATCTCCTTATTCATTATTACCGAGGATGGATGATAGGTTCATGCTTCTGGATTCACCATGTTTGTTTGTTTTTCCAATTTACCCATTAAAAGATTAACATAAAGTCTTGTCAGAACCTGTTTTAGCTTTTGCGGTTTCTTTCCATCAATTTGTTGTAACAGAATATTCAGGTGCAAAATCAATTAGTATGCTTTAGAATGTCAGTTGTATATCTAAGAAATGAAGTCGTTAAGAACATCTTAATCCGTGGATTGTAGGTTCTTCTGAACAAATGGAAGAGGTTGGGGAGTTGACAGTCCATCAGGCAGGAGACTCTTGTGAACAGGATTTAATACGAGTTGATAAATTTAACAATGATGTTGAACAATCAGCTATCAAATTACTTGCAGTTAGGTTAGTTGTAACCCCCCCCCCCAAAAAAAAAAAACACCCACTTGAAACAGGACATATTCAATGCTAGACTAGTATATACTGTACAGTCAGCCAAATTGAAGAGATCATGAATCAAGTATGGGTGAGCATAATGTTTCCTCATTTAGTGCAAGAAAAAACAATTTTTGTCATGCTAAATATGCCATTTCGCTTCTCTCTTTGTGTGGCTTGTTCTTAACACCAACAGTCAACTGTCACTATGCTTCTTGTCGAGGCAACTGCCTTTTGATTTTACTCAGTATGTCAAGCAGTTACCTTCTCTCTACACCCCGCCATTAAGATATTTGAAGAAAACTGACAGTATGTAACCACAGACCAAAATACCATTTTATAGGATAATGTGTTACTTTTTGCACTGTACTCATTATTTCCTTACAAATATTCCATGTATTTTTTCTGAAATTTCAACTTGATGGAGTTGTTTGCAACGTTGCATATCATTATATCAAAAGTGAGGTAATTCTGAATGAAGCGTAGGCTATTTGGAATGCCTTTTGGAAAAAAAAAATTACAAAGTGTCTAACAATTAATTACCTGGATTCTAGTCAACTAGTATCTTTTACCTGTTGGACAGAAGGGTGCACATCAGTGTGTGTTATTTAATGCAAAATGCAGCCTTTTCTTTTAAGCACGCCTGTCTCCTTTCTCTGCAGGGCACTCACAGCAGTTGAATTGAGAAAGAAATTGCTTGGAAAGAGATTTTCTTCTAATGCAGTGGAGGCAGTGATAAACAAGTTCCAGAGACAGTATGAGTTAACTTCATATAAAAACTGTTGAGCTATTATTTATCAGCCATTTTCAAATGCATCCTTACTTGAAATTTTACTTGCTTTCAGACGTCTACTTCCTAAATTTAGTTTCCATTATGTTCTATTAAGTTGAACAAAGTGAGAACAATGTATGCCATGTGATTCCTGGCCTTGAAAATAAGATGTCTGCAATTATGCAAATGGCTGTCATGAAGGTACTTGGAATGAGGTCTCCATGAGAAGAACGGCTAGAAGTGTTTATTAAACACTGAAATTATGGAAATTGTTTTGGGAATTGAAAATCCTTTTTCCATTTAAAAACTTTATTGCTTTAGGAAGGATAGAGACTCTACTATTTTTTTTTTCTAAAGAATATATTCTATACTAAATTTTATATTAATTCGAACACATTATTAATTTATATATGCAGATAAAGTAATTCTATTCTATTCAAAATAACCTGTCATACAAGCATCCTAAGTTTTTCAAAAGTTTGCACATACCAATTTCATCATATTAATATGATATTGCTTCTTTTATCTGTGTAAAATGGCATGCTTGCAACAAATTTAATGGTTGACAAATAATCACACTGCAGTATTTTTCATAATGTCCGTTTTCAAGTTCATTCATAAAAACCTGATTTACAATGTTTTCGCACATTCTGTGGATTTATGGCGACAGTTTTATCCCTTTGTTTGTTTCAGAGGGTTGATCAATGATAGGTTGTATGCTGAGTCATTTTCTCAATCTAGATGGTCTTCGTCTAGTTGGGGGCCAAGGCGGATCAAACAAGTAAGCTAGTATATTTTTTGTCCTTTTGTTCATCCTATTTCTTTTGACTTTCTAATACATTACCTCACTGCTGTTCCATTCTGCTTTTTTACTTCTTGATCAACACTTCCCTGTGTTTTGTTGATATTTAGTCTCATAACTCATTGCAAAGTGAAAGACAAATGTGTTTTGTTGGTATCTTGCTTTTATTGCGCTTGCTAAATGTATCTTCAATTTAACTCTATAATATAATAATAGGAGGAAAAGATGTAGTGCATTGTGACAGCATCTTGCAAATTCAGCAGGGTAGCACGCATCCACTTTTTTTATTTTCAGAAGTATGTCCTATTACTTTATAATACTAGAGAGCATAAATTTGATTCTATATACTAGCATAGGAGGTACTTTATAATACTAGAGAGCATAAATGTGATTCTAAATGTTATTCATTTCCTAAGATATATAATTATCCATATCTAAATTTTTACCTTCTGTATGTACTTTGTATTTTGATTTTTCCCTACATTTAAGAACTTCCTAAGTTTAATTTTATATTTACCTGCTTGACGCTGTAAAAGTTCACTTCTCTTAGCAAATTGTTTTAGAAATGCAAAGCTTGCCAGTAATTTTTCTGTTCTCTTGTAATTTCTCCGATTGCTTGTTTTCCCTTATTACTTAGCTACTTGATTGAGGGCTCAATTTATTTCACTTCATAATTATCTGATTCAATTTTTTATTCTTTCCCGATATATGAATATATCTTGATTGAATTCAACCCATTTCTCTCCCTCCCAAGAAAAGGTAGAAGAAGCTTGGTTGAAGGCTTTCAATCTACTCTCATCATTATTTCCCTTAAATTTAGATGCCCCAGGCATACACTAGAGTTGCGTTTGGCACGCGGACAGAACATAACAGTCTGTTTTGTTCCGTTCTTTTTTATTCCACCCTTTTAGTTGGAATGAAAATGTACCACTTTTCCTACCTTTGGTCTTTTCTGTTCTACTTTTAATATGCACCAATTAAAGAACAGAACTCATATTTGATTCTACCAAATGCTATGTTGAGGTGCGCAATAACTTTGCTTCCTTGGTGGCTCCTCACCATTATGGGGGATAAGGCAAGGCCAGAGCACAGTGTTTTCAGCATACACTAGTTGAGAGAACCCGTGCTTAGCACGGGTGGCAAAGAAAAATAGATTAGTGTAGGAAAATAGTTTTTGGCGGGAAAGCGGATAAATGAACTTTTGTCATGCGTCTTTAGTGCAGTTAAGTTTTATAAATAGTTAATAGACTTGTTCTATAGCCATATGCTTCCTATTATTATCTTTGATGTGACGGACTGCAATTCTTGTGCCAGGCACTGTTCAAGAAGGGAGTTAGTCAAGATGATGCTGAAAAGGCAGTTGAAGTTATTTTTAAAGACAACGATTGTGCTGGAGATGAGAAGTCAATTATTGGTTTGTCAAAGCATTCCATTGATCATCTTTATGCTCAGGCCTCAAAGCAGTGGTTCAGAGGTCAGAATGTACCCAAGGAGACAAGGAAATCAAGACTTGTTCGGTGGCTTCAATACCGTGGTTTTGACTGGAATGTCATTAGCTTCATATTAAAGAAACTAGACAGGCAGGACCAGAATCCTCCATAGTGCACAACTGGAAAAACCAAAACTCTTACCAATCTGGAAATCCATATGGTGGGGTCCATACATGTTTCCTGAATTGTATAGTATGTGTAATATGGTAGGGTTGTCCATTGGCTCATAATGCTATGGCAATGAAACTAGCATTTCATTGCTTCAATTTGCTCAAAGGCCATCATATGGCATCTGAGCACACACAAGACTGCACTTGACTGAGTACATTGAAACTGCTTTCTTTTCAGATTGAGGTGAGTGAGATAAAGCACCAAGCACCACTAAGGAGGTGCTACTTGTGAGTCAACTATGTACCATTCTTGGATGGTGCTGATATGATCTGGAAAAAATTGTTGTGAGCTTGTTTTAAAGTGTGCTTACGCTTGAAAAATTATCTACATGTCTATCCAATTAAAGTCATCAACCACCTGCATTTGCAGCTTCTAGAGCTGAATGAGTGGCATCAATGATATAATGGCATCTTTTGAATTATTTCATAATGATGGAGACGTCCATGGCCTTGTTGGATGCTGACATCCAGTTCTCAGAACTCTTCAATAACAGCTCAAAATGTTGTATATATAAATCTTCAAATACTATACAAATATGGTGGCCCTTAATATGGACCCTATTTTAGGGGTCCAAAAGTGGTTTCATGTTTAAATCGGATATATCTGATTTTATTTTAATTTTTCTAAAATTTTATTTGGGTAAACTATTAAAATGCTAGTGTTGAGGCATTTAAAATTTAACAAATTACCATTTAAAATTTGGTAAAATAGTGAGGTCTACCATTGGACTGAGTCCATATTAGGGCTACCTACAAAGATTATTGTCAAGTTTTCCTTAAGCAATACTACATTGAAATTCAGGGAAACTGTAATACCTTTTTTTTGGGGGAAAAAAATGAAACGTGTATGAAATTGTAGAGAGCCTCGTCAATTTTAAGTTTTTGCAAATAAAAGTATCTAAGTTTTGATTTTGGCTATTATGTCACTTCAACTCAGAAAAATATTGCAATAGTTATTTTTATTCAATTTTTTTGGGTGAACTCAAGGTATTCTCGTGTTGGGAGACTAATTCTCAAGGTATTGATATTTATTTAAGGGATCGATTGCTCCTAATAAATGTTTTTTCATACATATGAGGTTTGATTTCGAAATCCTAATCACATGCTTTAGAGACTTTCTTATTCAGCTTTTGGTTAATGAAATTATCCTCTAACCATCAAGTAAAAAAAGTAGTTCACCGTTTGATTTAGCGAAAAAGGGTAAATACTTAGAAATGAAATTTCTAAAGTGTTGTTCGATTGTTAGGTTTAAAAAATTATTGTGAATTTTATAATTTTTATGATGTTGTACTGCCTTTACCATTATTATAATATTATTGTCATCAATGCATTTGTTGTTAATATTGCATGGTATTTTCGGCTATTGTTGTCGTTTGATACCTTATATTATTGTTGCCTACTCCCTCCCTCCCTCTTTAGACAAAAAAATGCATATTAAGAAAAGTAGTTAGCATAATTAAATTGTCTATAATATGTATATTTTTCCAAATTTATCCTTTAATCATACTTTTAATTAATTAATACATGTCTTGGATTTTTAAACACTATGCAATTAATTAATAGTACTTTTAGAAAAAATAATTAATGTATCTTGTAATTCGAAAATGGGCTTATAATTAGTTAATAAATTTTTTTCTAAAAGGGGCTTATAAAAAGTAACATATGGAGTAACATTTTTTATTAATATTATTGTCACAATCTAACATCCTCCACTTCCACCATCTGGTCCTTCACCACCACCATTGCCTGAAACCTTTCAACCTTCATTGTCGTTGCCACCTGATGCTCTCTATTGTTGCCTGGGTGGAAAATTTACAAATTTGCACGAATATTTTAGTAGTTATAATGAATTGAAGTGTGTTTACTAACATGGTATGACATAGTTAGCAGATAATCGAGTTCTTTAAACATGTGGTTATGAGTTCGATCTCAGACCTATGTGCATGGAATGGCATCTTTTAGGAGAGATCAGTTCCTTAAATGAATCTTATTATCTTGAGAAATTAGTTACTAGCTTTCAGCTGAGAGATACCATGAGTTCATCAAAAATTGAAGCGTGTTTGTTTTTTAGTCTTATAAGTTGTAAACGCCCGTCTAACGTGGAGTGGAGTGTTTTGGACATGAAAAGAAAGCCAGAATTTGACCTTTAATAACTGCTGGATCCTTGCAAGACTAATCATTATCAGAAAAGCCCTAGTAGTATTAATAAGCCACTTTTAAAATGTAAACTTTCGGAAAGTCCACCATACCCTGAAGGTTAAATGACAGGAATAAAAGAACATGGACTACCTAAAACACCAAAGGAATGAATGTTTATCCAAAAAGAAATTAATAATATATTCTTTTATATACTATGTACTTAACAAATATATTACTATCTATTATCCAAAAAGGATCTATTATCTATTATCCAAAAAGGGGTGCTGGAAGCAGCTCCATAGATCTAAATTCAGAAGGCCCAAGGTGTCCGATTTGGGAATGACCCGATCCAATAAGACACAACAAATAATCAATCAAAATAAAAAAAATAAAAACAAAAAGAGTAAAACTGAAAACCCTAAGTTTTGAGCTTTTCGCATACACGTAACTGCCGTCACAAAGCAGGGTAGAGAGAAGATGAAGTTCAATCCAAGAGTTTCAAGCAGCCGGCGTAAGAGCCGGAAGGCGCATTTCACGGCGCCGTCGAGCGTGCGGCGGGTGCTGATGAGCGCACCGCTGTCCGGCGACCTTCGGTCGAAGCACAACGTGCGGTCGATGCCGGTTCGGAAGGACGATGAGGTGCAGGTGGTGAGGGGAACGTACAAGGGACGCGAAGGAAAGGTGGTGCAGGTGTATCGGCGTAAGTGGGTGATCCACATCGAGCGCATAACTCGCGAGAAAGTCAACGGTTCAACGGTCAACGTTGGCATCAACCCTTCCAAAGTGGTCATCACGAAGCTCCGTTTGGATAAGGACCGCAAGTCATTGCTCGATCGCAAGGCGAAGGGTCGTGCCGCCGCCGATAAGGAAAAAGGCATCAAGTTCGCTCCCGAAGACATCATGCAAACCGTCGATTAGTCCTTCAATTGTTATTATTACTACTCTTGTTTTTGTAACTTGGTTTTGTTGGTATCTTGTGATTTGGATCTGAACGATTAAAGTATTTTGAAGCATTTATTTAATTTAATGAAATGCTTTACATATTATCACTGGTAATGTTTGTTAAGGCCAAAAGTTGTTTAAGAAAGAACCTATAAAATATAAGTTTTTTTTTTTATTAGTGCTGAAAAATTTGTGAACCTTGCATGTGATTGAAAATTCCCTTGTCCATTTTTGCAGCATGACTATCTATTCCTTATACGTGTTGTCTTTCATCATTCCAGCATAATGGTCCTGCAGATACATGTGAATATGATTATTATTGATATACAGACTTTCAATCCCAACTTAGTATGGAGTTTCCAATCGCTGCAAAGTCTCTTTCAGATGTGGAACATGGTAAATGTGAGGTACTGAACGTGGGATGGGACCATCATGTGGGCACTGTTTGAATTGGAAGCCTGTGTGTGTGTGTGTGAGAGAGAGAGAGAGAGAGAGAGAGAGAGAGATGCAATCGAGGAATCTTATTCTGTATGCATGAATTCTATATACCATATCCAAATCCCAAAAATGCCAATGATTGTTTCAGCTTCCACAAGCCCCGACGTTGCTCTCCTCTTCAATGACAGTTAGGCTTCCTGTGTTTCCTAGAAATCCCCATGTTGGTAGTAGGAGAGCTTTCTATACTTGTGGCCCAAGAAAATATTATTAAAGGACATTTATAAGAACTTATTTGAAATTTATTTGGGCATGTCTCGTGAGATAAGCATTTATATTAGTATTTAGATTAGATACATGACATTCTTTTGAATTAGTTGTTTTTAGCTTATTTCAATTAACTCTTTAAAATAGCTTATTAGCATGTTTGGTTCCGCGTTCAGCTTCACCAACGCGCGTCAGAAGGCCAACTCATCGCGGAAATATTGAAGCTACTATTCGTAGCTTTTGCACAAACATGGGAATTCAACCATGAGTTTGGTTCAACGTGGGAGTGCCACGCAGCTCCAAACAGATGCTATGAATAAGATTTTTTAATTAAGGTTCCTAGAATAGCTTATGGAATAAATGCTTAATTAAGCCGATTATCATAACGCGCCCTGAATTTGTTTACAATTTAGTCATCACATACACTAATATCAAAACTTAAGTGTTAGATGAAGGCACAGACAGAGGTTGCAAAGACATCATCAGTGGCCAAGGAGATCTTTAATATCATATTGATGAGAAACCAATTAGACTGAAAACTTGATTGAAAGGCTCTAGAGTGCATTTTATTATGGATTCTTGAAAATATGCTTTTTATATCTGAGATTAGATTACATTTGAACATCTCTAGTAATTCTAGCCAACTCTAAGTGGCATTCCATTTGACCATGCACAATTGATATGATATTATGAATCATGGGTTCTCCACAAGTTGCATAGTTGTTCAACACATCGAGTCATCTGAGAAATTAAAGGAACAGTTAGAAGATCCATGTGAAACTACATTCTTAGGATCTGTCCTTGAGGCCTCAACAACAGGTCGAATTTCCTTGAGCATTGCAACAGTGTCCTTCATTGTAGGACGGTCATCAGCTCTTGTACTGACACATAGAAATGACGCAGCTAGAGTTTGTAGTATTTCATGCATTGTAGGGTCAGTCCTCTCTCTCAGCTTTGGGTCAAGAATCTCAGATGGGTCTCCTTTGCTAGCCAAGTGGTTCTTAACCCACTGAACTAAGTGTGCACCCCCAGGTAGAGTTGGGTCTAATGGGTGCCTTCCTGTCAGCACCTCAAGTAGGACCACACCAAAACTGTACACATCACTTTTCTCTGTGATCTGCTGCATTGATGCATGCTCTGTACACATACCAAAAAAACAGAAATAAGTACTGCTCAATGGCTTAGGTAAGTATTAAGAGTGAACCACCAATTTAGTCATCCCCTGAAATTGTAGGGTGTTGTCAACTTAGTTCTTGAGATTAACGAAAATTCAAAATGGTCGCTGAATTTGAAAATTCTCAATCACATTAGTTCCTGTCAGACAATTTCAGGGACTAAATTGACTGATGCAAAAAGACTAATATGAATGAAGATTTTCAGTTTTAGGGACTATTTTGGAATATGAATAATTTCAGGGGCTAAATTGACAGTGCTCTACAATTTCAGAGACTAAATTGGTGATTTACTCAAGTATAAAAAAAAATAAAAAAAAATACTCAAACTAAGTGGGAGAATTACCAGGAGCCATGTATCCATAGGAACCAACAAGGTAAGGGGGTCTTTGATCTGGCTTGGAATTAGTATTGTCAGCATTTTCACTTGCAATTCTTGCCAGGCCAAAGTCAGCAAGGTAAGGATGATAGGCAGGACCTAATAACACATTTGTGGCTTTGACATCTCCATGCAATATAGGAGGCACACAATCATGGTGCAAATATGCAAGTGCCTGAGCCAGGCCTAAGACAACTTCATATCTGGTCTCCCATTCTGGTTTGCCCTTTCCTGAACCATGAAGTAATGAGCTCAGGCTTCCATTAGGGAGGTAGTCATAAAAAAGCAGCTTCATATTCTTACTGGATCCCCAACCAAGAAGCTTGATGATGTTCGTGTGTCTGATTGAACCTAGTGTTTGAGTTTCAGAACTAAATGCTCCAGACTCAGACGATGACCACATCTTTTTAACTGCTAGTGTTTGGCCATTTGGAATTGTTACCTTGTACACAACTCCACAGCTTCCGGTGCCAATCACATTGGATGATGTCAAATTCCGGACAATGTCATCAATAGAGAATTCAAACTTGTGATACAAAGTCATCACCCAATTGTTATTTCCCATGAGTGCTTTGTTCACAATATGAGCACGAACTAAAACAAGGATTGTGAGAAGTGCTAGTATTGCACTGGTGCTTAAGAGAATGAACAATATAATCTTCATAGCTATTTTGGCATGACCTTTGGCTCCAGTTCTGTTAGCTGGAGTTACAACACCACCAGAAATGTGAAGACCATTATTTGCAATGAGATCACTGAGAGGGAGTTTCCTAAAGAATGGGGTGTTAGGCAATTCACCAGAGAAGTCATTGAAGGAAACATTTAAGGAAACAAGATTCTGAAGGGCAGAAAGTGTGTCTAAATTCCCTGAGAGCTTGTTGTGGGAGAGATCAAGCACTCCAAGTTTGCTAAGACTAGAGAACTGGGATGGGATTTCACCAGAAAACTGGTTACAACTGAGATTGAGAAAGATTTCAAGTGAATGAATTTGACCAACTTCCTTGGGAATTTCTCCAGAGAAACTATTGCTTCCCAAGTCTAGAAGTTGTAGCTTAGAGCAAGACAAGATCTCTGATGGGATTCTTCCACTGAGCTGATTCTTTCCCAAGCTTAGTTTGGTTAGTTCAGTTAATGAACCAATGGAATGACTCAGTGCACCTGTTAGCCTGTTGTCTGATAGGTCAATTAACTGCAGGGTTTTTGGCAGATTTTCTGGAACTGAACCTGTGAGACTATTTGAATGGAGGTCCAGGAACTCAAGATTTTGGCACCTGGATATTGTTGGAGGAATCTCCCCTACAAGATGATTGCTGCTCATGTCCAAAAAATTCAAATTCTTTAAGTTGGCAATCTCAGATGGAATGGTACCAACCAATCTATTCTGATTTAACCTCAACCTGTAAAGACTTGTGCAGTTACCTATATCAGGTGGTATTAAGCCTGACAAGTCATTGGAAAGAAGCAGCAGTTTAGTGAGATTCCTCAAACCAAATAGTTGTTTTGGTATTGGACCAGTTAAGTTGTTGTAAGACAGATCAAGTGCCTGAAGATCTTGGCACTGTGAAAGACTATCTGGGATTTTTCCTGTTAGCTTGTTCTTCCAGGCAAAGAAGAGATTCAAGCTTCTCAAGTTGCCAAGAACTGAAGGAATCTCACCAGAAATAGCATTGTTGTCAACCTCCAGCTGAGTCAGAGAAGTGCAGTTTGAAATTTCAGGTGGTATAATACCTGACAGCTGATTAACACTCAGCTGAAGTCCTTGGAGATTTGATAGCTGTCCAAAACTAATTGGTATGCTACCTGTGAGAAGATTTTCTGACAAGTCTATGGCACTGAGCTCTCTGCAGTTTCCAAGCTCTACTGGGATTGTACCAACCATATTGTTTTGCCATAAAAGTATACTCTGAAGCTTGCTGAGCTCTCCAATTTGATGTGGTATTGAACCAGAAATTGAGTTCTGATACAAGTACAGGTTCTGCAACTCACTGCAATTTCCAATCTCTTCTGGGATAGAGCCTGACAACTGAGTTGTGTAAATGGCTATGGTCTGAATTCTTTTCAGCTTCCCTATTGAAGAAGGAAGGCTGCCAGAAATGCTGGTTTCTGCAAGGCCTAACATGACCAAGTTGGTGCAGTTTCCAATCTCCCATGGAAGCTCACCCTTAAGGTTTGTATTCCCTCCTGCTCTGAATACTTCAAGCTTGCTTAAGGAACCAACACTTTTTGGAACTTCATCACTCAGTTTATTGTCATACAGTGTCAAGTTCACAAGACTTGATAAGTTTCCTATGTTGGATGGAATATTGCCTTCAAGAAAATTTGTATGGAGAGCTAAAGTTTGCAGTTTGCTTAGCCTGCAAATTTCTTCTGGGATTTCACCAAAGAGAGAATTGTCACTGAGATCAATGACAATTAGCTTTTGATAGTCTCCAATTTCTTTTGGAATCCTGCTTGTGATGTTGGTTGATGAGAGGACAAGAACCTTCAAGGACCTTAGAGGTTGAAAATTTGAAGGTAATAATGAGCCTTGCAAGTTCACTGATTTCAAGTTTATCTCCACCACCTCTCCATGTGAGTTGCAGTGCACTCCAAACCATTTGCATGGACTTATGTTTGAAGGATTCCAAGATGCTAATGCATCTGAAGTACTGTTTAAACTGTCCTTCCATGCTAAAAGAGCTTGGCCTTGTTCATTAAGGGAGTAACAACATGGAAAGAAAAGAGAGTTTATTGAGAGAAGCAAGGCGAGGGAGAAGATTTTGGGGAAAAGTGACATATTCCCTAAGCTTCTAGACATTGCTGAGAGAATGAGAAGAAAAGGGGTGATCTGTTTTGGGATCGTTGAGGGGGAAAACATGTAGTTTGTTTATAGAGGAAGAGAAGAAGCTGTGAACACATGAGCCAACTTCTTTATTCTTTTATTATTGTAATAGGTTTTGTTCAAAGATAAGGACATCACCATGCCCATGAATTGGTTACTGGTTTTTAATTCAGGTAAACTCTTCTTTTTATACTGATTCTTCATGCTTGACCTCTCAAGTGGTGGGTCGAAATTTTATGGAAATTGCAGTCTGATTGTAATCCAATTTGTGTTTCACTAATAGTGGACTGTCAGACATGAAAAATAGTGGAGCTGAAAATTATGTAAAGATTTCTCATTTTTGGTTCCCCACGTGGACACTTGTAGATTATATTGTAACTTACGCACGGGTCGCGCGCTATTGGTTGCTAAGAAATCCTATTTTTTTTTAAGGCTGCAGCATAAATATAAGTATATAAAAATCAAAGCTTCACTGTGATTAGCTCTAGATTTATTTCATACTTTTTTTTTTGATAGGCTAGATTTATTTCATACTTATACTGTAAATATAAATTTTCTTCTAAATAACAAAATAATTATTTATAAATGATAAAGACATTTACAAATTTGATATGTATTCAAACACGATAAAATTACACCCACGACATGTAATGTTTCAAGGACAAAAAAATAAAATAATCATTTACAAATGATAAAAATATTTATTAAGGTGATATGTGTTAAAAGACGATAAAATTACACCCACAACATGTAATGTTTCCCCATATGGACTAAAAAGCAAAATAATCATTTATAAATTATAAAAACATTTATATATTTGATATGTGTTTAAAGATGATAAAACTACACTGACAACATGTAATATTTCCCCGTAGAGATTAAGAAGCAAAATTATCATTTATAAATAATAAAGTGTTACCAATTGACTTCAAACACAAGAGGGGGGTGAATTGTGATAGCGGTGCTTATATAAAAAATTACAGAAAATAAATGACCGAATAATAAATAAAAAACAAAAATAAATAAAGTGCTTGAATGATAAAGAGACAGAGAGCAGTTAAGAAAGACGCAAAGAATTTATAAGCTCTTGCCACCAAACACCCTCGCGGGCCTACGCCCCGCCCCCAAAGCAAACCATCGTGGGATTTTCACTAAAACACTAGCTTTTAAATCAGTTCGCCTAAACCTTACAACTCTAAACTGTGAAGAATAATGCTCAAGAGATATCACCTCTCTACGAACACCTTGGGATTCCTACCCAAAATAAATGATTTTCACAAATAAATGAGATTTAAAAGATACACTCAATAGTGCAGATATAACAAATTGGAAGTTCTCAAATAATACAACTCAAATTTTGTAGAATAAAAAGACTTCGTAAATTGTGCTCAAATAAGTGCGAAGTGATGAAAAATATTTGACAGTAGTTTTTGGCACAAAAATTAAGCATCGTATTGTTGTATTTTCTGTGTGTGAGAAAGAGCACAGCGTGGTTTTATATTTATAGACCGACTGAGGAGCGTTTGCCCGCTGAGTTGATTTGTCCGTTGGAAGATTTGACCGTTGCACAGGGATCTGTCCGTTGGAATGAATATTAAAAGGATTTGTCGTTGCAGGAAGACAGCTAGGCAGACGACCTCTGAAGACAGCTCGGCAGACGACCTCGCCACACAGCTCGACAGACGACCTCGACACAGCTCGGCATATGACCTCTGAACAGCTCGGCAAATGACCTCGGCACACGACCTCGGCACACAGCTCTGTATACGACCTCCTCATCAGCTCGGTCCTCATAGCTCGGCACGCGACCTCATCAGCACGACACGCGACCTCGGTAAGCGACCTCATCAGCTCGACACGGATCATCAGCTCGGCACGCGACAAGAGCTCATCACGCGACCTCGGTACGCGACCTCATAAGCTTGACACGCGACCTCCTCCTCAGTACGACATACTACTTCCTCAGAGCTCAACATCCGACTTCCTCCTCAGCTCGACATCCGATTTACTCAGAGCTCGACATACGACTTCCTCAGATCTCGACACGCGACTTAATCCTCAGCTCGACATCCGAGCTCCTCAGTTCGACATCCGACACGAGATATGCATGTCAAAATATTTTGTGCGTGTGTGATTTAATTTTAATTGAGAGCTTTTTATTACTACTTACAAATTGTCTTAATAAAGATAAATAAATACCCTAACCCAAAGACTTGAGAAACAATCATTCTGATACGCCTCAGATTCTTTCTTCCACTTTTTGCACTCGCTGACTATTTGCAAAAGCTCCTCATTAATCATCAAAATCATCCCGCCAAGGCATGTATTCACAGACATCTCCTTGATGATGACAAACATCTCATGGAGGGAATTTAGTAAAATATAATCATGATATAGCAATGAGATATAGCATGGTTTTTCAATAAAAGATATCGTAGTTTAAGCACAATATTTAGAAAATCCCCCTCACAATAAAGGCAATACTTAAAAGATCACTCCTGAATCACTACTTCTCGTAGCTCAACATCCGACTTCCTCCTCACCGACATCCGATTTACTCAGAGCTTCGACATACGACTTCTCAGATCTCGACACGCCGATTTCTAATCCTCACCGACATCCAGCTCCGCTCGACATCCGACACGAGATACGATGTCAAAATATTTTGTGTGTGATTTAATTTTAATTGAGAGCTTTATTACTACTTACAAATTGTCTTAATAAAGATAAATAAATACCCGTAACCCAAAGACTTGAGAAACAATCATTCTTGATAATGCCGTTTTGGTATTCTTTTTCCACTTTTGCACGCTGACTATTTGCAAAGCCCCCTTTTGTCAATCATCAAAATCATCCCGTCAAGGCATGTATTCACAGACTTCTTTTGATGATTGACAAACATCTCATGGAGGGAATTTAGTAAAATATAATCATGATATAGCAATGAGATATAAGCATGGTTTTTCAATAAAAGATATCGAGTTTAAGCACAATATTTAGAAAACTCCTCACAATAGTAATACTTAAAAGATCACTCCTCAATCATGCATTCATGTAACTCTCCCTTTGGCAACATCAAAAAGTGGAAAGACAAATAAAGCAAGGTATATATTCAGGATTAAACAAGCATATTTTGATAGTTACGTGATACCAAGCTTTGTGTGACAGATGAGCAAGTTGACATGATTAGCTAGTTGCATAAGACAAATGCGCTACCCACTCATTATTCCGTACTTAAAGAAAAATGGAAGGGGAAAAGACCTGCATAAACTCGTTAGCACACTCAAACGCCCAAGTTAGAATTTATTCAAAAAGAAAATGCAATCACAAAAATACTCAATGCATGATTGGTCTAAAATTCAATTCAGTTCTAATAAAAAGAAAGTTTCCTTTAGGCAAAGGTTTAGTAAAAATATCTCAGAAAATCAGAATCCGAGTACCCAATCAATCAAAGTGCATTCGCACCTTTGGGGTACCATAAACCCGTGTTTTGTGTGCCAATGAGGTATCTCATAATACGCTTTACGTTTACAGAGATGTGATTCCTTAGATTTGCTTGAAAACGCACACACATACAAACACTAGACATAATATCCTGACGACTAGCAAAGGAGATAGAGAAGAGATCCTATCATACCTCTATACTTACTTACTTCTCGGACCGACTTACCACCTTCATCTTTGTCAAGATAGTACATGATGTGCTCGGGAGTCGAGATTTCTTTGGCTTTGCTCATTCCAAATCTTTTAAGCAACTCCTTGCAATATTTGGATTGATTTATAAAAATTCCTTCTTTGTTTGTTTGATTTGAAGACCAAGGAAGTAATTTAGCTCTCCCATCATTGACATTTCAAATTCACTTTGCATGATATCGTAAAATTCTTACACAAGGATTCATTAGTAGCACTAAATATTATATCATCGACATAAATTTGAACAAGTAAAATGTCATGATTTTTGTGTTTAATGAAAAGAGTTGTACCACCTTTTCCTCTTTCAAAACCTTTTTCAAGTAAATATTTGCTCAATCCTTCTCGTATTCAAGCTCCTGAGCTTGTTTAAACCATATAAAGCCTTTTTCAATTTGAAAACATGATTTGGAAATTCAAAATTTTCAAAACCGGAGGTTGATCAACATATACTTCTTCTTGAATAAAGCCATTAAGAAATGCACTTTTAACATCCATTTGAAAAGTTTGAAATCCATGATGCATGCAAATGCGGTAAGCATGCGAATAGCTTCTAATCTAGTTACTAGTGCATAGGTTTCATCAAATCTATGCCCTCTTGTTGATTATAGCCTTTGCAACAAGTTCAGCTTTATTTCTAACAATGATACCGTTTCATCAAGCTTGTTGCGAAAAGACCCATTTGGTCCCAATGACTAGGTGATCTTTAGTGCCTAGGGACAAGTTCCCTAAACATCATTTCTCTCAAATTGATTTAATTCCTCTTGCATAGCAAAGGTCCAATGCTCATCAAAGATGGCTTTATTGACGCCATTTGGTTCAATTTGAGAGACAAAGGCCATATGATGACATGCATGATTAAGAGAGTTTTAGTCAAGCTACTTCCTTTTGAGATATCACCTATTATGTTGTCAAGAGGATGGTTCTTTGAGACTCTCCATTCCTTTTGAAGATTTGAAAGTGAGAGAGTTCTCTAGAGGTCGAGGCAAGGACTCTGATCCTCCTTTGAACTTTTGATCTCTTGTTCCCTCTAAATAGGTATCTCCAAATACTTCGCAAGATCATCAACACTTTCTTCATCAAGATTTGGGTTAGATTCATCAAAAGAAAACATGCACACATTCTTCAACAGCCCAAGTTCTTTATTAAAAATTCAAAAGCTTTTACTAGAAGTGGAATATCCAAGAAATAAACCTTCATCACCTTTTTGCATCAAATTTACCAAGGTTATTCTTACCATTGTTTAGGACAAAACACTTGCATCCGAAAACGTGAAGGTGGGAAATGCTGGCTTCCTTCCTTTGTAGAGTTCATACGGGTGTTTGCTTAAGGATCGGCCTTATAAGAACTCGATTCATCACATAGCAAGCTGCTCACGCTGTCGCCAAAAGTACTTAGGAAGGTTAGTCTCATTGAGCATCATCCTCGCTTAGCTCTTCAAGAGACCGATTTTTCCTTTCAACCACTCCATTTTGTCATGCGTGTCCTTGGAGCGTAAAAGTTGTGATCGATGCCATTTTCTGCGGCAAAATGCTTCAAATGCTTCATTCTCAAATTCCCCACCATGATCACTTCAACGGAAGCAATGTTAAGTCCTTCATTTTGTATAACCTTTGCAAGTTTTCAAAAGCATTAAAAGCATCATTTTTGTGAGAAATAAATAAAGTCCATGTATAGCGAGAATAGTCGTCCACACATACAAGAGCATAGTAATTGCCACCAAAGCTCATGGTTCTATACAAATAAATCCATATGTAAAAGTTGTAAAGGCCGACGAGTTGAAACAATATTTTTAGATTTGAAAGAATGTTTTACTTGTTTTCCTTTTTGACATGCATCGCAGTTTATCTTTTTCAAAACGAATCTTGGCAAACCAATTACTAAGTCTTTATTAACCAATTTATTAAGATGATCCATGTGAATATGAGCCATTCTTCTATGCCATAGCCAAGATTCATTCTCTTTACTAAAAAGACAAAGATGTATCATTTGAAGGTAGTTCATCTAAATTAACCATATAGATATTTCCAATTCTAGATCCAACAAAATCAGACTTTTTATTAAAAGAATTTACTGCACTCATGCATTTTGAAGAATCAAATATAACATTATTGCCTTTGTTTAAAAGTTGACTAATACTTAGCAAGTTATGTTTCAAACCTTCCACATACAGATATTTCTCTATAATGGGATTAGGACTCTTACCAATAGTACCAATCCCAAGAATTTTACCTGTTGTTGTCACCATACCTGACATAACCACTATTCTTATGGTACCAATGAGGAGAACTTGCTTGTCTCCCCGTCATGTGCTTGAACAATGCCGCTATCAAGATACCAATTTAAGTCCTTGGCTTCAAGCACACCTACAACAACAAATCATATTTTAACCTTTCGTACCCAAACCATCTGGGTCCATATGAGTTAGTCTGGGCAAGGTGCCCTTTGAATCCACATATTTTTGCCAACTACATTTTTATTCTTTCTAATATTGCAAATAGAGGCAAAGGTGACCATTTCTACCACAAAGAAAGCATTTAATGAAAGGACTACTTGAGGGTTTGTTGTGATTGAAGAGTTTAAAAGATTTTTCATGAATTTTTTGATGATAACTAAACCAAATTTCTTTCCAAAAGTACCTTTTGGTTTCCTAACATAATGTTTAGATTATCTCTTCCCATCGTGAAATTTGCAAGAGTGTTATTTAAATCCTTAACCTTATTTTTCAAAACACTACACTCATTGCATTTTAAAACTTCATCCTTTTTATTTTCACAAGATATGGAGGAGAAGTTTCAATCACAAAGAACTTGTTTTTCTTAAGAATCACTATCTCTTTGTTTAAAATTTCAATTTTGATTCAAGAGAAGAGATGGTTTTCTTAGAAGAAAGAACAATTTTTCCAAGTTTAATCGTTATTATTTAATTCTTCACAAGCAATAAGCAAATCATCATAAGTTAAAGGAGATTCGAGTTCAAGAGCATTTACCTCATCCTCCTCGTGTTTTGCCATGAGACATAAGTCAGTCTCTGAGGTACCTTCATGGGTCAATAGAAGCGGTGTCCTACATTTCTTAGGTAGCCTTGCAATTTGAGACCCCAGAACTCATCGAGCTTAAAGGTATGATGATGATGTTCTTAGCTTTCAAATTGTATTGACCTTTTTCTTATCATCTTCTATTCCAGTTGATCTTGGTTTGTCTACCACTGCATCATTAATTGATTGAGTGGGGACAAATGGACCATTTTCCACAAAGATCCCAAATGGCCATCAAGATCAACACCCTCAAGAAAGATTTAGATTCTATCCTTCCAATAACCATACCCCTCACCATTGAAAAAATGGGGTTCTGTTTCATGGAAGTTCCTCAGAATTGTTTCAAGTCATTCTCTTGAGACGTTAAGTCCTTTATACAAGATTCTAGTCTCGATGCCAATTGTTACCAATTGACTTCAAACACAAGAGGGGGTGAATTGTGATAGCAAGCTTTATATAAAAATTACGTAAAATAAATGACCGAATAATAAATAAAAACAAAAATAAATAAAGTGCTTGAATGATAAAGAGACAGAGAGCAAAGAAGAGCACGCAAGAATTTATACGTGTTCGGCCACCAAACACCCTGCGGCCTACGCCCCGTCTCCCAAAGCAAAACCACGTGGGATTTTCACTAAAACACTAGCTTTAAATCAAAGTTCACTAGAAACCTTTACAACTCTAAACTGTAGTAATACGCTCAAGAGATATCACCTCTCTATGAACACCTTGGGATTCCTACCCAAAAATAAATGATTTTCACAAATAAAATGAGATTTAAAAAGATACACTCAATAGTGCGTATATAACAAATTGAAGCTCAAATAATACAACTCAAATTTTGTAGAATAAAAAGACTGTAAAATTGTGCTCAAATAAGTGTGAGTGATGAAAATATTTGACAGAGTTTTGGCACAAAATTAAGTTAATCGCGCTGTTGTATTTTCGTGTTGTGAGAAAGAGCACAATACTGTTTATATTTATAGACCGACCGAGAGCGCGCTTCGCTGAGTTGATTTGTCCGCATTAAGATTTGACCCAAGACAGTGGATTCGTCCGCTGGAATGAATATTAAAAGGATTTGTCGTTGCAGGAAGACGGCTCGGCATACGACCTCTGAAGACAGCTCGGCAGACGACCTCGCCACACAGCTCGACAGACGACCTCGACACAGCTCGGCATACGACCTCTGAACAGCTCGGCAAAAGGCCTCGGCACACGACCTCGGAACACAGCTCGGCATACGACCTCCTCATCAGCTCGGTTCTCATAGCTCGGCACGCGACCTCATCAGCACGACACGCGACCTCGGTACGCGACCTCATCAGCTCGACACGGATCATCAGCTCGGCACGCGACAAGAGCTCATCACGCGACCTCGGTACGCGACCTCATAAGCTTGACACGCGACCTCCTCCTCAGTTCGACATACGACTTCCTCAGAGCTCAACATCCGACTTCCTCCTCAGCTCGACATCCGATTTCCTCAGAGCTCGACACGCGACTTCCTCAGATCTCGACACGCGACTTAATCCTCAGCTCGACATCCGAGCTCCTCGTCTCGACATCCGACACGAGATATGCATGTCAAAAATATTTTGTGCGTGTGTGATTTAATTTTAATTGAGAGCTTTTATTACTACTTACAAATCGTTTTAATAAAGATAAATAAATACCTTAACTCCAAAGACGGAGAAACAATCATTCTCGATACGCTGCCTTGCAGATTCTTTTCCACTTTTGCAGACGCCGACTATTTGCAAAGCTCCCTTTTGTCAATCATCAAAATCATCCTGTCAAGGCATGTATTCACATAAAGACGTTTACGCTCGTATAAAAAATAAACATTTTATGTTTCTCCGTCTGGACCCAAAAGAAAAATAATCATTTATACCAATAGTTTGTAATGTTTCCTCCCGTTAAAAGTCAAAAGTAAAATAATCATATATAAATAATATATAATAAAGATACTTATAAATTTTTATGTTATGCCGACAATATTTTATGTTTCTCCGTCTGTACCCAAAGAAAATTAATCATTTATATCGATAGTATGTAATGTTTCCTCCCGTTAAGAATCAAAAGTAAAAATGTACCCAAAAATTAGAATCAAAAGTAAAATAATCATCTATAAAAAATATATTTATAAATTTTGATATGTGATCAAAGATGATAAAATTATATTGACAATATGTAATGTTTTCTTATTAAGACTTTAAACGAAAATAATTATTTATAAATAATAAAAAAATTATAATGATAAAATATAAAAATAAAAAAATGAAATTACAAATTATAATAAAAAATGTAAATATAAATAAAATAGAAAAATTAAAATGGTTTCACTATAGTTATTTTCAAGAAAGAGAAAGAGACGTGAGAGAAGAAAGAGAGAAAGAGAAACAGAGAGTCACGTACGTGACAGAGAGAGAAGAAAGAAAAGAGAAAGAAAACAAATGTGAAAAGTAAGAGAGAAAAAGTTAAAAGTAGGTATGAAAAATTAATTTTCTATGTGAATTTAATTTTTATTTTGATTTATTTTTATTTAGATTGACATAGTTGCCCTTTTAAAATGATAGGTGGCAAAAATATGGTAGTCTAGTTTTATCTTTTTACCTACTGTTTATATGCTTATATTTATAGTATTTATAGTAGATAATTGGGAATTTATCCTCTCTATTATTGAAATTTAACATCATCATGTCATATAAATGTTATGTCTCCCTCTTTATAAATATTCATTAATTTTGATAGTGAGCTATAGACACAAAAAAAAGTTTTAGGGTGAAATATGTTTTTAGCATCTATAAAATCACAATTTAGTTTCTATTAAAAAAATTATTTATTTTTAGCTTTTGTAAAACACAAAATAAATGTGTTTTTAGTACCTCGTTAATACATCTCGTTAATACATGTGGAAATAGGTTGGGTCGGGCAAAACTTTGCATAAATAGGTTTGGTTTGCTCCAAAAATTCAAGGATTTCGGTCTAGTCTGGTGGTCTGTTTGAAAGTCTGATATGGTCTGTTAGTCTATTTAAAGATCTCATCCATCCTATGTCTAAATAGGTTAAATGATTAATAGGCCAATAAAGATAAATTTTATGCACGATAGACTATAATAAATTGGATTTTTCTATCATGTGCAAAAGTTGCACAGGTTAAGAAATCAAAAATAGTAAGTTTACATTGGAATTTGTGTATTTTGCATTAAATATTAAACTTTTTAATAAATAGTTATTGTTTTCAATAAATAGTTACTATTTTTAGATTCCTTAACATGTGCAACATTGCACATGATAGAAAAATCTTAATAAATTATAAAAAACTAAACTTGTACCAGCATGAAACATAAGAGATAGATTATGCTAGGATAAATTTTCTAAGATTGAGACTAACTTGTTTATTTAAGTCTTTTATGTAGGTCAATGTGCTTAAATTTTTAGAAGTGTAAATAAATATATATTTTTAAAATGATATAAATTTTTTATAATAATAACAATAAAAATATATTATATTATTTATATTTATTTAAATTAGCCTAAAAGTTTTTTAGATTGCCTAAATCTTGTCTTTTTAGCTTTTTTTTTTTATAAGCAAAGATTATATTAAAACTTGGAGTACAAGGGGTATTCCGAACCCATATATACAAGTTGTTCAAGGGCGGGTGTGCCTCGTTAAAACCTCACAAGGCCAAAACCCAGTGGGAAAAAGACCAAGCGAGGAAAAAGAGTACACCACCCAATCCCTAATAAGGATGACAAACCAGAATTATGCAGCAACACCTTTAGGTAATACACACAGGAAAAGTATAGCATCTCATGCATATAATTGATAGTAGAATGCTGCTAATTAAACTTTTCAAAAAGTTATAGTTTTGTCTATTTAAAAATAGTCTGGTATGGGTCTGATGTAGGTTGGACTAGGGATACCTGTTGGGCGGCCTGACCTATTTTCACCCCTATTTGTCAAGGACTAAAAACATGATTTTCACATTTTACTAGGACTAATAATGAATAAAATTTTTATAAGACTAAAATTGAATGGTTGTGATTTTATAGGGATTGAAGTATATTTTTCTCAAAATTTTAATATCATAAAATCATATGAAAGTTTAGCATGAGAGGATCTCTTAATAATTACTTTGTATCTTCATGTATTTAGCGGCTAAGATTTGCAGGAAACATGGCATAGATAAGTAGCACAAGGACGTACTAGTGACATATAGAACGGAAAATGGCTTTAGCACTTTTCTGAAACGGGTCATTGAGGTGATGTAATTATCTTAAAGATAGTGATAGGATGATAATCAAACAGAATAGACATTAGGTAGGATGGTTGAATGTCGTAGCTCTCTATTCGGTTAATTCAAGAAGATCATTTCTTTCTTTAATCAGCTAGGCCCATTTTGTGGTCCATCTCTTTTGTGTGGTTGCAGTTGATGAGCCACTGATGTGGTGGTTGCTACTTGCTACCCTTTGAATTTCTGAACTTTAATCAGCCAACTTATATAATTGGATCATATTCATGATTAGTAATTTTATAGGAACAAAATGGACATAATTTTTAGTTCATAAATAATAATAATAATAATAATAATAATAATAATAATAATAATAATAATAATAATAAGAAGAAGAAGAAGAAGAAGAAGAAGAAGAAGAAGATGGACTCATTAAGGTTTGTTTATATATAAATGGAGCAATGCGTGAGGAATCTGGTGAAGTGAAGTGCACATGGAAGTGAGGAATATCTGAAAAATGGGATTTTAATCTGCAAGATCTGGTCATAGTGTTAGGTATTCTATTTTCCAAAGAAATAAAAGGAAACAATGAAGCTATGCTGGGGAAGAGGGGAATGGAGAAAATTACAGTGGCTTCTACTATTAATTTGGAATTATCCACTAATCAAAATTACATTTTTTTTTTACTGGAATGAGATTATTGCATTTCTAATTCAATAATATTATCAATACAAAAAAGTACCGACTCAAAATCATGGGACTAGCCCAAGAGGTAGCTACACCCTAGCAAGGGAGTGAGCGGTTACATTTGTTTGTCTCGTAATAAACTCAACATTAAATATATGCACCCAATTAAGCGGTTATCATGAGTCACGGGTTAAATCTAAAATATAATGAGATTAAAAAATTTTACGGTCTTGTTTTTATGCCAACCTTGATTCATTCACAAAATGGTCCCGTTATTTGAACATAAAAAATCGACATAAAAATACATGGTTAATGTAGTTAAAAAACGTGGTTAATAAAATGTTGAGTTTAGTTAATAGAAATACTAAGGTGTCGCAACTCATTAACCATCAACTAAACTTCATTAACCACGATTTCAAACGTCATTAACCTCAAATTTTATGAGTTCAAAACTTCAAATATACATGTAATAGATTATATTTAAAAACCTACAACTGTGATTAACAACGTTCAAATTTGTGGTTAATAAAATTCAGTTGATGGTTAATGAATTGCAACACTTTAGTATATTCATTAACCAAATTCAATATTTTATTAATCAACAAAATTATTGTCGAGTGTCTCAATTTGATGTTTAAATAACATTTCTCATCACGGAATTAAAGTTTCAGAGAAGTGTTGCTTTTTACTTAAAGATGTCTTAGGCAGACATGAGATATTTTTAGAAGGATGTAAAAGCCATTTTTAGCCTCTGAGCGAAGCATGTGTAAATAACTTCCCGCAAGAATTGGTTATAAGATATTTATATATTGGTATTTAGGTTAAGATATTTTTAATACAAATATTTCTAACAAACAATAAAAATAAACTCAATACAAATAAAGTACTCCCTCTACTACTTTTTATAAGCATCTTTTAGGGAAAAAAAATTGTAACTAATTATAAGCTCATTTTCAGATTACAAGATACATTAATTATATTTTTCTAAAAGTACCCCGAATTAATACAAAATCCAAGACATGTATTAATTAATTAAAAGTATGAGTTATAATAAATGAAGAATAAATTTGAAAAAACATACACATTATAGACAAATTTAATTATGCTAACTATTTTTCTCAATATACTTTTTTTATCTAAAGGGACTTATAAAAAATAACAGAGGGAGCAGTAGTTAGTTTGGTATAAGAAGATCAAAACCTTCTCCTTACATATCCTTTCTAACTATAGAGCTTGCTTAATCATATTGATGGAACATGGCAAACAAATATGAATTTGAATTAATTTCTATCTTATTAGAGTTTCTAGCTAAGATAATTTACGAAAATGCGTTTTTTACAGTACATAAAGTATGTACATAAAGTATGTCTTTATCTACCGATACACTAGTGACAATCACAGAGGCTACGACGGCGAGATAGACAGAAAAGGGGTCTACCAGATCAGTTTCGGGGGTGAGACACCCGATTGGGGTGTCGGTCGGGGCGTCGACTGACTGGATGATGGCAGTTGGAGTGGATAGTAGCGTCGGGGATACCAAAATCGTGTCGTGGCAGCTGTAATTGGCCATTTATATACCGATACACAATTTTTTGTGGTGTACTTAAGTCCCACCTTACAAAAAATACTTATAAATTTATAGGAATACTCATGGGTATAATAATACAACTAGTCAATGAGTCAAATCTCTAGACACATATGCACAACAACCTTTCCTAGGCATGCAACTTTAGGGCATCGCCACTTTGTCCACCTGCCATATCAATCAATATTGAAGATGAATACCTCCTGATTTGATTGAAGATCTTTACATCTTATCTAACCTGAACTTTTCAAGGTTGTGTTCTGTGCATCATTAATCTTCAATCTTGCATGATCTCAAATCTTCCTCAATTGTCCCATCTGCTTCATTTTGCAGACATGGGGAAGTTTCAGCTAGCTACATATATAAGCTGTTGTACCATAGTCCATATAAATTTGGCCCTATGCTTAACTTTTAACTAAATTAGAAGTGGCTGTAGATTCAAAGAACTTTCAAAGCAAGCATAAATTATTTATAGAAGAAGAAATGGAGAAATATATTTCATTTCTGTTAGTCAAAGGAGGCAACCCACTAACCAAAATAAGGAAAAACATGGGTTGGAAAATATGAAAAGTCATAAAACACATGATGGTAGGTGGCCATCCAATTTGATGTGTTCATATTATATGTTCACATTGCAAACCTTGCCTAAAGTCATAAAACACATGATGGTAGGTGGCCATCCAATTTGATGTGTTCATATTATATGTTCACATTGCAAACCTTGCCTATAAATAGAAGCTTGAAGGCAAGAGCAAATCATTCCAACATTGAGAGAATTCCAACCAAGTGAGTTCCAAAGCTTAGAGAGATAAGCATTTGTGAGATAAAATTCTAGTGACAGAATTTTGTGAGAGAAATTCTTGGGTGTAATTGGGTTGTGGGTTTTGTGAGAGAGTGTGAGTGTTTGTAAACACAGTGTATATTTCCCTTTTCAATAAAAGGTCTGCAGCAGCCCGGAGACGTAGGCATTATTGGCCGAACTCCGTTATCAATTTTTGTGTGCTTCCGCATTTATTTTTCGCTCTTCCACTAATCTGACTATGGGGAAATTTTGCGTAGTTTCCTAACAACTGGTATCAGAGCTAGTTGGTTATTTCTGCTAAATCTTGGTGAGGATACTGTTCACGTGAATAGTAATTTTTCGTGAATAGTAAAATTGGTCGGCACTACCAATTTGTCCACGGAGGTGTTCTAAAGCACGGTGGTTAGCAGAAATTGTCAGAAACGATCCTGAGAAGTCAGACTCGAGTGGGAGTATGGCCGCAGACGAAGGAAAGGTGAAAATTGAAAAGTTCGACGGTGCGGACTTTGGCTTTTGGAAGATGCAGATCGAGGATTATCTGTATCAGAAAAAGTTGTATCAACCTCTCACAGGAAAGAAACCAGCGGAGATGAAGGAAGATGAATGGATCCTTCTCGATAGACAAGCCCTCGGCGTTATCCGGTTGACGTTATCCCGTAATGTTGCGTTCAACATTGCAAAAGAAAAGACCACGGCGGATCTTATGAAGGCTCTTTCCAACATGTACAAAAATCCGTCGGCCTCAAACAAAGTTCATTTGATGAGGCGATTGTTTAACTTGCGGATGACGGAAGGCGCATCGGTGGCACAACATCTCAATGAACTAAACATAGTCACAACCCAGTTGAGTTCAGTTGGAATCGAATTTGATGATGAGGTACGAGCATTGATACTTTTGTCTTCTCTTCCAGAGAGTTGGAATGCTACTGTCACAGCTGTGAGTAGCTCAACGGGAAACAATAAGTTGAAATCTGACGATGTTCGTGATCTGGTTCTCAGTGAAGAGATCCGACGGAGAGAGTCGGGTGAATCTTCATCCTCTTCAGTATTGCATACAGAGTCAAGGGGAAGAAATTCAACCAGAGGAAATGGACGTGGCAAATCAAAGGGCAAAAGCGTCCAAATCCGTAAATCATCATAGTTCTCAAAACTCCAACTTAAGACTATCGAGTGTTGGAATTGCGGGAAGACCGGGCACTACAAAAATCAGTGCAGGAGTGCACCGAAGAACCAGGAGGCGAAGGACGAGGCAAATGTTGCTTCCACCTCAGGAGGAGGTGATGCGTTGATATGCTCTTTGGAGAGCAAGGAAGAGTCTTGGGTGTTAGACTCTGGAGCATCTTTTCATGCCACTTCGCAGAAAGAATTCTTCGAGAACTATGTACCCGGAAACCTTGGTAAAGTTTACCTTGGTAACGAACAATCTTGTGAGATTGTCGGCAAAGGTGTGGTGAAGATTAAGTTGAATGGGTCTGTATGGGAATTGAAAAATGTCAGACATATTCCTGACCTGACGAAAAACTTAATCTCAGTAGGCCAGTTGGCCAGTGACGGCTACACAACAGTCTTCCACGGCGATCATTGGAAGATTTCAAAGGGTGCAATGACGATTGCTCGCGGCAGAAAGAGTGGTACTCTTTACAAGACAGCAGGAGCATGCCATTTGATTGCAGTTGCAGCAAATGAAAATCCCAATCTATGGCACCAGAGACTAGGCCATATGAGTGAGAAAGGGATGAAGATCATGCACTCGAAGGGCAAATTGCCATGTCTTCAGTCAGTAAAAATTGACATGTGTGAAGACTGCATACTTGGAAAGCAGAAAAGAGTCAGCTTTCAGACAAGTGGAAGAACCCCAAAGAAAGAGAAACTCGAGCTTGTTCACTCTGATGTTTGGGGTCCAACGACTGTCTCATCCATCAGTGGGAAGCAATACTTCGTAACTTTTATCGATGATCACTCTAGGAAGGTATGGGTATACTTTCTGAAACATAAGTCTGAAGTATTCGAGGCTTTCAAGATGTGGAAAGCCATGGTAGAAAATGAGACAGGATTGAAGATCAAAAAGCTCAGAACCGACAATGGTGGTGAATATGAAGACACCAGATTCAAGAAGTTCTGCTATGAGCACGGATCGTAATGGAAAGAACTGCTCCAGTGCACGCCAACACAATGGTGTAGCCGAGCGTATGAATCGAACGTTGGAGAGAGAGCGAAGCTTGCGGTGCGGTCAAAGCTTCAAGGCGATTACGGGTAGAAGCGATCAACACAAAGACTTACTTGATCAACCGAGGTCCATCGGTACCATTGGAGCACGAGAATACCGTAAGAGGTATGGAGCGAAAAAGAGGTAAAACTCTCGCATCTTAGAGTTTTGGTTGTGTAGCATATGTGCATATCGGTGATCAAGGCAGAATAAGCGATCCCAAATCAAAGAAGTGCACTTTCATCGGTTATGGTGAAAATGAGTTTGGCTACCGTCTTTGGGATGATGAAAACAAAAAGTCGATCCGTGATAGAGATGTGATCTTCAATGAAAGAGTGATATACAAGGATAGGCATAGCACGCACACCAAAGAACTCGTGCAGTGGGCGGTGTATGCAGAGGTGGGCGATGTCCTAGAAAGTCCTATGGTTGAGAATCCTCAATCGGAGGAATCAACTTATCCAGTAGTGACAACAATTTGACACAAGAGAGCATCCTACTCCAGCTCAGAAGTGAGAAAGTCTTCTCGAGTTCCTATGCCCAACAGAGATACATGGACTACATGTTGTTGGTGATGGAGGGAGCCTCAAGATTATGCGAAGCATGTCGCATCGCAAATGCTAGCAAGTGGGAGCTTGCCATGAAAGACGAGATGAAGTCTTTGATCTCCAATCAAACATGGGAACTAGCCGAGTTACCCGTGGGAAAGAAGGCACTTCACAACAAATGGGTGTATCGGGTGAAGGAGGAGAATGATGGCTCCAAGAGATACAAAGCCCGACTAGTCGTTAAAGGATTCCAGAAGAAAAGGAAGGAGTTGACTACATCGAAATTTTTGCTCTAGCCAGAAGCTCAATACCATCAGTCGATGTTAAGTATTGTTGCAAGCGAAGAGCTCTACCTTGAGTAGCTTGGACGTGAAAGCTGCGTTTCTTCACTGAGACTTAGATGAGGAGATCTATATGCACCAACCTCAAGGTTTCTTAGAAGATGGAAACAAAAATATGGTGTGCAGATTAAAGAAGAGCTTGTATGGCCTCAAACAAGCTCCGAGACAAGCAGTACAGAAGTTTGAAAGCTTCATGCACAAGGAAGGCTTTCGAAGTGCAACGCCGACCATCAATTGTTTCTTCAAGAGATATAAGTCCAGCTTATATCATTTTGTTACTTTATGTCGATGATATGTTAGTAGCAGGTTCAGATATGGATGAGATTAAAAACTTGAAGATGCAGTTGTCAAAAGAATTTGACATGAAGGGCTTGGGTCCAGGAAAGAAGATCATTGGAATGCAAATCACGAGAGATAAGCAGAGAGGAATTTTGTAGTTATCTCAGGCGGAGTACATCAACCGTGTTTTGCAAAGATTCAACATGGGCAACGCCAAACCGATCAAAGACACCTTTGGCTACCATTTTCGCTTATCCAAGGAACAGTCACCTCAGCATGGAGGAAGAAAGAGAATCCATGGCTAAGATACCATATGCTTCACCATTGGAAGTTTGATGCACGCAATGGTGCATGCGAGGCCGACATTGGCCATGCAAAGGGGAGTAGTTAGCGTGTTTATGTCAAATCCAGGAAAAGCTCATCGGGAAGCGATGAAATGGACTTTGAGGTATCTACGAGGCACCACAGAGAAGTGTTTGTACTTTGGCAAAGGAGAAATAAAAGTACAAGGCTATGTAGATGCAGACTTTGCAGTGAAGTCGATCACCGGGAAGTACCACCGTTACGTATTTATCGTTGGTACTACAACAGCTAGTTGGATGTCGCGGATACAAAAGATTGTTGCTTTATCCACTACAGAGGCCGAGTATGTAGTAAAGAATGTAAGCCAAAGAAAGAATTGATATGGCTTCAGGGATTGTTAACGAGTTGGGTTTCACACAGAGAAGAGTGTTTTGCACGGTGATAGTCGAGTGCGATACATCGGCAAAGAACTCAAAGA
Source organism: Calophaca sinica (assembly GCA_037113605.1). Taxonomy (NCBI): domain Eukaryota; kingdom Viridiplantae; phylum Streptophyta; class Magnoliopsida; order Fabales; family Fabaceae; genus Calophaca; species Calophaca sinica. Next base: position 126,597,598 of record CM073736.1, on the reverse strand, counting down.
TTTCACCTGCAACAAAGCACATTGGTTCGTTATCACTTCATCGATCTCCGCTGAGGATGAGGTGTTAATGTTGAAGAAGATTCAAGGAAGTAAGAACCCAGCAGACATGTTGACAAAGGTGGTGACTATCGACAAACTGAAGTTGTGCTCAACTTCAGTTGGCCTGCTCAAATAACAGACCGGGGAAGGTTGTTGCTTGATCGAGGTGTGAAGACCGATTGAAATCAGTCTTCAAGTGGGAGATTGTTAGTCAAAGGAGGCAACCCACTAACCAAAATAAGGAAAAACATGGGTTGGAAAATATGGAAAGTCATAAAACACATGATGGTAGGTGGCCATCCAATTTGATGTGTTCATATTATATGTTCACATTGCAAACCTTGCCTAAAGTCATAAAACACATGATGGTAGGTGGCCATCCAATTTGATGTGTTCATATTATATGTTCACATTGCAAACCTTGCCTATAAATAGAAGCTTGAAGGCAAGAGCAAATCATTCCAACCTTGAGAGAATTCCAACCAAGTGAGTTCCAAAGCTTAGAGAGATAAGCATTTGTGAGATAAAATTCTAGTGACAGAATTTTGTGAGAGAAATTCTTGGGTGTAATTGGGTTGTGGGTTTTGTGAGAGAGTGTGAGTGTTTGTAAACACAGTGTATATTTCCCTTTTCAATAAAAGGTCTGCAGCAGCCTGGAGACGTAGGCATTATTGGCCGAACTCCGTTATCAATTTTTGTGTGTGCTTCCGCATTTATTTTTCGCTCTTCCACTAATCTGCCTATGGGGAAATTTTGCGTAGTTTCCTAACAATTTCATTGTAAAGGAAGATCAACGAGCCAATAGAAGCAGAATCAAGGGACCCAATAGCATTCAAAAGAAGAGACAAAAGGCACTAGTTATATGGATTGGAATTCATGCGCTAGCCTGAAATGATCCCATCCTCGTGTTAGATGGGGTTGGGTCTCACTCCCAAAAGCTAGCTTGTAGGATAAAAGGGTTCAACCACATATATACATTGTACAGCCTGGGAACCTTGGCAATGTGAGACTCCAATACAATTTCAATACCCACCCCCACGCGCAGCGTGGGCCTGACTCCAATTCCCACAACATGCATGCAAATCCGGCTCTGATACCATGTTAGATGGGGTTGGGTCTCATTCCCAAAAGCTAACTTGTAGGATGAGGAGGTTCAACCACATATATACATTGTACAACCCGTAAACTTTGGCAATATGAGACTCCGATACAAGGCCTCTACCATTTTTTTCCTTTCTTTTTTTGATTTGTTTTGCGAAAACGTGTCTCAGTAGAAATGAAGTACAAGAAGGCCCTTTTGGATCCCTTGGTAATCCCGAGGCAAATGGAATTCGGTAAATGAAAAAGGAAGACTAGACAAGAGTTAGAGCAGGAAGAAGAAAATATGTGGGTGACTCTCATCCACTATAAATTTTTTCATATCCAACCAAAAATCTTAAATAACTTTAGATAATTAATTAGCTCCTCTTCCAAAAATGTAGTAATAATCAATCAACACTTCTAGTACTCCCATTTACAAAGCCTAAGTTCTGTTGATTTCTTGCGGTCTTAATTAACATATTTTGCAATTCCTTTTTTAATCCTTTTCTGCATGCTTGTCAAATTCAAGATTGATTAAGTACCTTCTAAAATATTTGTTAATAATTTTTTTTCTTTCTATTTCATTTTCTCCTCAAAAAAAATGTTTACACGAATCCCGCCATGAGGGTATTTGACAAACAGGAATTGGAATTATGATTTAGATATAAAACGCATTTTTTTTGGATCTAAATCACATTCCTGCGCATGCCTTTGGACTATATATATATATATATATATATATATATATATATATATATATATATATATATATATAGGTGTAATACTTGAGTAGTGTTATAATATTCAATAACTTTGTACTGGATATCTATATTACAAATTGATTGAAAGGTATTATCACGTAGAACATATCTGTAAAAATTAACATTAATCTAAAATTATTTGATATGTCATTGAGATGCATAAAATTACTATCGTTTAAGAAAAGTGCATAAGGCGTTAATCTTGATGCATCTCAATGATATATCAAATAATTTTAGATTAATGTTAATTTTTATAGGTATGATCTACGTGATATATTTCAATCAAACGTCAAGTTTCGTAATATAAATATCTGGTATAAAGTTATTAAACGGCATAACACTACCCAAGGAATTTGATCCCTCCTTTATATATATATATATATATATATATATATGACATATCAAATAATTTTAGATTAGTGTTAGTTTTTATAGATATGATCCATGTGATATATTTCAATCAAACGTCAGTTTCGTAATATAAATATCTGGTACAAAGTTATTAAACGGCATAACACTACCCAAAGAATTTGATCCCTCATATATATATATATATATATGTGTGTGTGTGTGTGTGTGTGAGGAATAGGTATAAGCTTGTCCCAGAAAATAAATATTAATAATGAAAATATAGGTGTGCCGGGCACATGACAGCAAATAATAAATTGCTGAATTTTCAGTGATACGACGCACTACTCCCTCTTCATTTGATATTTTAGCATTTTAGTTTTGTTCTAAAACTTTTGATGTTTTATAAATCTAAGACTAAATTAATGCAATTTTTTCAAACATACCATTGATTCCAATTAATACTATGTGCTTATTACGAGACTATTGTAGTTATCAAGTCAAAAGCTAACCACTCATCAATAAAAATGATCACATTACATAGTTTCTAAGCATAATTAAATAAATGTATTTTGGTTTAGGTCTAGGTATATAGTACTATTTAATAATTTCTTAATGGGTGTGCCACAACCATAAATATCAAATATTTTGGAAGGGGGAGTAATTAAAAACACTGATACACAAGTATTATGCCTGCATGGTGCTGCTGAGGCTGTCATAATTAGTGGTGATCCTTGTGTTTAGATTGAAGCTTTATATCATCAAGATTGTTCTCTTTTGTTTGTTTATTAAAAGCGAATGTGGATGTTGTCAGGCCTCAACTTATTGCTTTAGACAAAATATATTAACCGAGTAATGATATTTTAAAACTCTCTCCCCTAGCTAACACATTCTTTTGCACATTTTTTTCTGTCCTTTTTTCTCATCAAACTATCTATTATATTTTTCATTTTACTTTTTTTCCTTTCTCCTCCCCCGTGAGATATATATACCTCAAAGGATATGTTTTTGGTTCTATAATATATCTAAGTTTTTTTTTAATCCTCGCAATTTTTTTTATTTTGAAGTGATTATAAAAAAATTGTTTCATTTTGGTTCTTGTTATTTTATTTTAGTTGTGTAATATACTTTTTTCATTTTAATCCTTATAATTAAACATAACTCAAATATTACTGGGCTAAAACAAAAAGTGTATAATAGAGACTAAAATAAAATATCGAGGACCAAAATAAAACAAAAGCTTTATATGACCCCATTTAAAAAAAAAATCAGGGATCAAAACAAAAAACTATGTATAGTACGGTATAAAAACGTATTAAAGCCAAAAAAATATTTATACAAACAAATTGCAAAAGAAAGAGAGAGAGTTGAAGAAGGGTAGCTTTTCTCTTTAGATCCCCCTAATTAGTGCTAGGTTGTTGGCTAGCTAGGAGCTCATATTCACGAGAGTAGATTAACTATTAGAATAAGATCGGTGGAAGATTCAGATTTGAATATTTGACTGACAATAAAGTGGTTGCAAGATGTACAAGTGAGCCAACATTAGTATAGCAGCGCATTAATCTTGCTGCATAAGAACACATTACCACCACTCCATTCAATTACAATAATGAGTCTCCGGTTTATGTTCTTAGTTCTTACTGTCGGCAACCATTTTATCACTAAGCCCCAATTTCTAGTGGTGCTGGAAGATGGGCCATTTAGAATCGTTCGCTATCTACAAGCATTTTCAATTTTAGTTTATCGGTTGAAGATGAAAGACTTGCAATGAATAATTGTGACACAGAGAATATGAAAGACATTTTTAAAATGTATTTTTGAAAATATTGAAAACCGTTTTCTTTTATATTTTTAAAATTTCCAGAAATACTGAATCTGTTTTTAAAATTATATTTTAAAAAAAAAATCTAGAGTGCATTCTCTAATATATATTACTTTTACTGAAAAATAAAAACAAAAAACACGAGAAGTAAATGGGCCCTAATTTGTATGAAAAAAAGTAGACCATGAGTTAATAGAGTATATATTTACTATTAATAAAAAAGAGAGTATAATTCTACTCACATAATTAAGATAAAAGTTAATTTCAAGTCACTAACATGATTGGCTTTTATCCGAATTTACTATCTGCACATTAAACTATGTCTTTTTTTTTTTGCTCTTTTTGATTTAGAGAAAAGAGGACATACATCGTCATGTTTTACACTGATGTCTAATGAAAACTTACTATTGTGCAATTATTTTTAAAATACAGTTACAAAATAGGGTAATGTGACAAGAGTTTAAAGAATATGCACCGTCGATGTAAACCAGTTTTACACATACATTCAATAAGAATTCATTATTTTGTCATGTCAGCCACTTTTTTAACCGCATTTTAAAAATAACTATTAAATAATGAGCTCTCATTAGATGTTTGTATAAAACTGATTTACACGGATGGTGCATGTCCCTATTTCTCATGTGGCAATATGATGAACTATGATTAGATTTTGGTGTAAAAATATTTTACATCGACGGTGCATGCCCATTAAACTCTTTGATTTACTATCTCTTTTGTAATTATACAAGCAAGTTTAGTTATATGCTAAAATAGAAATGAGAAGGAAATTGATAGAGGGAAATTGACAGAGAAAGAAAGGGATAGAGATTCATGATTTTCAATTGGAGTGGACCCTTATATGGTCTACTAGTGTGCCATCATAGGAACTTTTGTCCTTAATGCATGGCACACGTGCAGTAGAGTCAGCAAAGTGATAAATTCGATGTACATCTGGTGGACTTTTGAATCCCCGGTAATAATACGGATAGATGGAACCATAAACATGATTTGTTATTGACATAACCCATCAATAAGCTAGGAGGCAGCAGCCATAGGGGTCCATCCATGGCCATCCAAAATCATGTAAGAAAAACTGCCAAGTTACACCTTCCAAATTCACACACGCTTGGAAGGCTTGATCCTGATCAATATCACAAATCCTAGTCTATTAGAAACAATTAATTGAAGTCCTTGTTTCTTTCTAATTATTTGGCAAATTTTCTTCATCTTGTGATTATTGCTTCCCAAAATCATAGAGAAAAGACCAGATAGGTCAACATCTTTTCGAGAAAACACTGAATGGTAGGAAAATTAATTAGATGAAGACAATACCATCAAATAGTTAATATGCATATGCAAGGTTTTAAATAACGGTCTGCAATCATGATTTGGACCAAGGTTTTTTATGTTTCTGGGAGATTTTGATCATCACGTGACTATATAAAACTGTATCAGCTATATTTGACCGTTGTTCTCTGCAATATCAAAGAGATCGCATTGAGACTGTGACCGCGATTTAATACATTGTATGCATGTAAAAGCAAGCATGAAAACTTTGCCATTTCTCTATAATTGAGATTTATCACATACAGAATGAGCAAATTCAGTGAATGAATGCTTTTACATCATGGATTCATTAATTAACTTGTGTTTTTCTCCATAACTTACACTCTACATTTTCAAACCTTTCAAAGTGCTCCACTGAGTTTCACCTTTGTTTATCCTCGATGAATTGAAGATGCCCTCTGCCTCTCAATAATTCCATTAGTGAAAATATTATGCCGTAATGGCCGTGTAATCTTCATATATATGTACTCATACATGATCTTCATATATATGCTCCACCAAAAATGGTCATATTAAAAGGTCAAATCACTGTCTCATCCCATCATTGCTGTCCATTTATCCTTAAGTTCAGGGTTTCTGTTTCTAAATCACTTTTCAATGCTATAAATTATTTGAGGTAATGGGTGGAAAGTGAGAATAAAATATCATCTTTTTACCCCGACCACATACAGTACTTTGAACATGTCCAATCAATTCCACACACACGGGTCATGAATTGAACGGTATGCCAACTCCTAAGGCTTTTTGCTTCTTTGTACTTTGGAAATAAATAAAGTACACTGGTCTTAGAGCTTCATGAGGTTAACGCACCTTTTCATTTTTCTTTGGCTTCTCTTTTAACTTCCATCATGAAAAAAGCAACAATGTATACATCCATTTTTTTCAAAATCTAAAGGGTATTTAAAGACTTTTTATGATTTTACTTGTTCCAGTACATCGAGAGTCCCACATTGCATGAGAATAGAGGTTAAGAATAGTATATATAAACACCTACTTATCTCAACCCACCGAGACATCTTTTAAGGATAAAATCGTGAAGGTCTACATGGCTAACAATACCTCAAAAAACAATGTTACGAACTTGAGGTTGAAACATGTTAAACTATTATCTACTAGTTAAGTACAAATAACTCGTGTACCAAAAAAAAATAAGTACAAATAACTCTTCAACACTATTATCTAATAATTAGTAGTTACCTCATTTTCAAGTTTACAACATGTTACATGTTACAAATAAGAGAATTTATCCCTGTTGTCAAGTAGAATATATTTGGCCAGGTCAAAGGTTTATAAGAACAACATCTGTTGTTCCAAAAAATAGTGTATCACTGTCTACCACTAATCAAAAGCTGGAGATATGTATATGTGTTAATAAGTTATAATTTTATTTTATTATGTGGCAAATTGTTATTGGTGGGAGACATAAAATGTGACAGGAAAGTGAGACAGAAAATTTTTATCCAGGTTTATAATGGGAACCAAACTTTTGTCCTTCAAACATATATATGAAGTTTATGCCATTTTTATTTTATAGTAACCAATTCAAACATGTGCCACAACTCCAAGGGGATGACGGTTTATTGTTTCGACCAGAAGGAATGGCGGAGATCTCATCAGTCTCAAGTGGCAATTGTGTGTTGTCTGGGAGGTAATCTGATTTTAAGAGAAGCAAGAGGGTGAACAGAATACTAGAGTTTAATTGGCATTAGCATGAGAATAGCACACACATGTGAACTATCTTATACTTTCAACATGGGCCTTTGTTTCCTAAAAAATAAAACATGGGCCTTTGCTTGATAAACTAGGGGTTTTGCTAAGGGCACCCTACAAATTACTTGGAGCACCCTATATTGGACTGTGTTGACCATTATATCCCTCGTTTTTTTTTTGTTTAACTCACAAAAATGAAATTTGCAAGCGAACAAAATTAAAATTTTTGTTCACTCACAAATTTTATTTTTGCGAGTATTTTTTTTACTCGCAAAAATGAAATTTACGAGTGAACAAAAATTTTAATTTTGTTCACTCGCAAATTTCATTTTTGCGAGTTGAGTATTTTTTTTTAACTCGCAAAAATGGCATTTGCGAGTGAACAAAATTTTTGTTCACTAGCAAATTTCATTTTTGCGAGTAAAAAAAAAATAATACTACACTTGCAAAAATGATTTTTTTTTGCAAGTGTAGTATTTTTTTTTATTCGCAAAAATGAAATTTGCGAGTGAACAAAATTAAAATTTTTGTTCATTCGCAAATTTTATTTTTGAGAGTTGAGTGAAATTTTTCCTCACTCGCAAAAATGGTTTTTGCGAGTGGGGTTAGTTTTTGCGAAAACCTGCCTCAAATTTGCGAGTTCCATAGAATAATTTTTGCGAGCTGAAATTGCACAATTGCGAGTGAAGGGAAGAATGGGGAAATTTTTTTTTACTTTTGATATTTTTAGTAGGAGTATTTTGGAAATTGTAGGGTGCCCCAGCAAATTGTGGGGTGCCCTGAGCAATTCCCTAAACTAGTTCCATGGTCTGTTTCAGCCTTCATTACAAAGTATTCCATCTCGGGGGTTGTTTTTGCACCCCCATTTTTTTAATATACATCCACTACACATAATTAAATACACAATACATAATATATAATATTTATATATTTAAATATAATATTAAATATTTTTACGAAACTTAATTATTTTTTTTAAAAAAAAGACATTACTGAGGGTCATGACCGTCAGTAAGGCCCATCGGCAATTACCCACGGGCGTTTTTAAAAAATGTTGTCGGTAAGTTTGCGACGCACCAAATTCCACTAGGCCGTTGGAAACTCATCGGTGAGGTGCGTTTCTGACCATTTTTTGGCATTACCGACAGCTTTTGACTGCAGTAATATCGTTGTTCTTGTAATGTGTGTGCTTCGCTTGCTAATGAAAAACTGGAATATAGGCAATATGTAAGGAAACTTGATTATCACAAATAAGACTCATAGTCCTTAATTCACAAAATTTTAGTTCACAAACAAATTGTTTTAGCCATATGGGTTCACAAGTCGTAAGAACCACAACTCGGTATTTCGTCTTTATACTAGACCTAGCGACAATATTCTGCTTCTTGCTCTTCAAAGCAATAAGATTACCTTCAACTAGAATACAATAACCCGAAGTTTACCACCTATATATCACTTGGGCTGTCAGCCTAATCTGCATCCATATAAGCAACAATATCGGTATGGCCTCTATTGTCATGGATCAATCCTCTATTTGAACTACATGTTACAATGAGTGCATAGTTATTAGTCCCCGCTAGTAGCAAGTATTGTATGACCCCAAAAACGCTAGAGCGGGATTACCGCTATACTGAAATTTTAGATATAGGTTAAGTGATTCATACCATGCTTAATTTCACTTTTGGTCCCAGGCATCGTGATTGTGCGAATTAGGTCCAATTGTGTAATTTCGGTCCCTCTTGACGTTTAATTTCTAATAAAAAATGCTGATGTATCACATGTGAGTATGATCTGGCACATAATTTGGTCTAGGTGGCATGTTAGTTGACTTAAAACCCTTGCAAGATATTCAATCATAAAATGAACAACAATTCAATGGAGGGACCAAAATCAAACAATGCGATACCTAGAGGACCCAATTCACTCAATTAGAACCAGGGGACCAAAATTGCATAATTTCACTTGGAGGACCTAATTCGCTCAATTAGAACTTCGGAGACTAAAATCACACAATCGCGATAACTAGGAGACCAAAAGTACAATTAAGTCTTTCTACTATACACATGTAAATGCTCAAAATTCAAGGCATATCTTAACTAATAATAAAAAGTTATAAGTCTTAAGTTAAACATTTGATTTCATAACAATAAAAGTCAAGGAAGAAAAAACTGCAAAGTGGGAAACTAAAAAATAAAGCACATAAGAGCGGCAAAAAAGACTTTGAACACCCCAAAAAAGATTGAGAGGTGACAATAATGTGAGATGAAGATGACGAAGAAAGGGGTGATCCGGTTGATTCGGGCAGCTGACCCTCGAAAATAAAAGAGGAGAACGAGACCAGTGTTGGATTAAACAGTGGCCCAGAGGGAAACGTGTGCCCCATACATGCTTGAAGAAGTGGCATTAAGGACTTTGAACACACACAAAAAGATTGAGAGGTGACAATAATGTGAGAGGAAGATGACGAAGAAAAAGGTGATTTGGTTGATTCGAGCAGCTGACCCTCGAAAATGAAACAGGAGAATGAGACTAGTATTGGATTGAACAGTGGCTCGGAGGGAAACATGTGGCCCATACATGGTTGAAGGAGGTTAGAAATAAGTCCTTTCATAACATTCACAATCCAACCCTCACATTATTTACAACCAAAATTCCCTAAAACCAATTGAGAAACAATATGAACTTAAAACCTTTACAAATACGCACAAGTGTGTTTTTCTTTTTCTTTCTATTCGTACACTTTTTATTTTTCTTTTTTCTATTTTTCTCTCTTTTTTATATACAGCTTTCTATATTTTTCTATGCTTTTTAATTTTGCAAGTCGAATAAAAAAATTATAACAAATACAATAAAAAGATGGATAAGACAAAGTCCTTATATACACACACCAAAGTTAAAATGTTGCTAGCCCTCGAGCAACTCCAAACTTAGTAATTTGCCAGGACATGTCATGAATTGACTCATACATAGCTCAAAGCAAATAGGGACTATTGGTTTTCTGATCTTAGGCTTGTAACGAGGTTAAAGCACAAAGAATGGGCAAAAATGATCATAAGGGCTAACAAAGGACAATAATGTTTTCGGTGGTTTATTTAGGTCATAGTTAAGAACAATACAAATGTTTCGGTTTGTGTGAACAAGCAAGCCAAAACAACTAAGAACAATGTCAAGTTCTGAATAATGCCACATGCAATGAAAGCACACAAAAGAAATTGCAATGTTTAGGCTCAAGTGCTCACAAGGCTTTTGAGAGTGAGGAAAACTGTGGCACAATCAGTTTCACTTTGATTGAAGTTACAATGAACTACTTAAAATGTAGATATTCAAACAAATTACAGCTCCTTAATCATGCACTTCATGCACAATTTATCTTTCAAGTTCTCAAAAGCTCTTGGGATTGAACATTATGTGCAGAAAAAGAGTTCTCATTCATTAACACCACGCGTTAATATATGCCAGTCATCATGTAATTAGAATCATGCTAACCCGAGCAAACTAACCCAACATGATCAATAAATTCATAATTAAAATTGAAGGGTTGGAAGAATTTCTCCAAGAGAATGTGTCGGTTGAGGAGTGCACGTAGTTGCTATGGTGCAGAAAATGATATGGTGAGTTGTCAATTATACAAACATGTACATGAAGAATTGATGACCAATTGAGTGAATGAAAGGAAGGGAAAAAAAAAAGCAAATTAAAGAAAAGTGACACTAAAAAAATCAAAATAAGAAAATAAAATATGAAAAATAACCAAATGCAGTAAAAAGAAACATTACCCTAAAATGAGTAAGTGCAGTTAGGTACAAGCAAAATGTGACACTGACAACATCCTGGGCTTACTCAAAGGACTAGTGAAAAGAGAGAGAAACGAAAAGAATGAAAAAATGTAGGGTATTGTTTGGCCCGACTTTTTTATGGTTTTTTTTCTCCTTAAAAGGAGAAGTTAGGCCAAACAAAATTTAGAAGAAGCTCTTATATAAAAAAAAAAGTGGCTTTTTTTCATTGAAGAAAAAAGAAGTAAAAGGAGCTTGGAAAAAAGTTGACACGAGGAGCTTTTCACGGACTTATCCGGGGCTTTTTTAAGCATGTCACTCTTCGAATCCGGCGGAGTGCAGTCAATTCCTTCTGCATTTTTTTTATTTTAGTTGGGTTTGGTAAAAATAAGCTATAAGCTAGCTTATAGCTGATAGCTTCTATCTGAAAAGTTAGCTAATTAAAATTGAAATGTTTGGTAAAATTAGTTGTTTAACTAACTGATAAATATAAAATGACGAAAAAGGATAAGATTTTGTTTTTATTTTAAATTTGAAAAATAATATGGCTCGGTTTGGTAAGGCCAAGAAGCTAGCTTATAGCTTATTAGACTAGCTTATAAGCTTTTTTAATCAAATGAAAGGTGTTTGGTAAGCAAGCTTATCACACTAGCTTATAGCTTTTTTGAGATGCTACTTGAAGTAGCATCTGAGCTTATAGCTTATAGCTTTTTATCTTTTCTCCCATTTTTATCTTCATTATTTTATTCTTTATCCTTTTTTCAAATTTAAAATAAAGATATATTCGTCATTTTATATTTATCAGTTAGTTAAACAGCTAATTTTACCAAACATTTCAATTTTAATTAACTAGCCCTTTTTCAGCTATAAGCTATCAGTTAGCTTTTCAGCTATAAGCTAACTTATCAGCTATAAGCTGGTTTATAGTTTATTTTTACCAAACTCAGCCTAAGAATAAAATAATAAGGATAAAAATGAGAGAAAATATAAAAAGCTATAAGCTATAAGCTGGGATGCTATTTCAATTAGTATCTCAAAAAGCTATAAGCTAGTGTGATAAGCTTGCTTACCAAACACATTTTATTAGGTTAAACAAACTTATAAGCTAGTCTAATAAATTATAAGCTAACTTTTTTCCTTACCAAATCGAGTATTTATGTTTTCTCTTTTTTACGTTACCCGCTATTTATATATGTATCTTGCGTGCCTTCACGTGACCTACACTACACATCTTTACGTGTCCAACCTACTGAGTGAAAACAATTAAAATCTAACGTAAACCTAAACCCATGGAATAAAGACAAAATAAGGTAAAAATTTTGGTGTAAAAGGAGAAAATGAATCAAAATCCCTTTGCCTTTTCACTTTGATATGAAATTTATTATTATAGAAAAATATTATATCAACTATTATAGAAAAATATTCATGTCTTTTTTGAAGGAAAAAAATACTCATGTCTAAAATAATAAATTTTATTTCATGTCAAATTCCAATGATAAATGTTTTATATGATTATTTATAAATTTTTATTCAATCTATAAAAAATTCATGTAGTAATAGAGTTATTAAATAACTTTTTAATATTTTATTCATTTATGGTACTTTGAAATAAAACCTGAGTGTTTTTATCAAACACATTTTAACTTTAAAATAGTTTTTAAGCTAGAAAAAAATAATTACCAAACAACTTTAGCTTTACTTGAATAATTCCACGCTACATTTTTTGTAAATTTAATTGAACTAATCTACGCAACAGATGTTACTTTGGCAATATGTTGTTTCAATCAAACCAATTAAAAGATACTAGACAATTATTAATTAAAAAATGGGAGGGCCTTAGTTTAGCTAAATTCCACACCTAGGTGTAGGAATATGAATAACTGTATGTTTACAATACCACACATCAGTCAAAAGACCACTTAGTAGTCCTAAAGCGAGAGAAGTATCATTGCTTAGTGGTGTTATTGGCCATCTGGTGGCTCAAATACGACAAAATGACGAATCGAGACCACCGCCCAGTGGCCTGCTGAAATCGGCACCACCGCCGAGTGGTGCCCTTCATTGCCCAACAGTTGGGATGCGAAGTTCTAATTACTTGCGACGTTTATCATGTAAAACATACATAGCATACAAGCATACACTTCATACATCACATACATAATGCATAAAATTTATAGTGGTATGATTATGGTCTCCTAAACGGAAAAGAATTAAATAACTAATTATTACAATTCTTTGACCCATAAGCCAGTTGCTCAAACCAGCATCCATATGACATTGTCCTTTTTTTCGTCTTTCTTGATCATTTATAATATTTAAAAAATAAAATAAAATAAAACAAAGAGAAAGTCACGACACGCAAGCCGTGTTTGAATTAATTCACGACACGCAGGTCGTATTTAAAATAAATAAACAACACCAAAAAAAATCTAAGGTCATAACCGTACATTTCAAATTTGAATTATAATAATATCACATATTATTAAATTCAAAACCCAAACAAATATCACATACTGGATCGCCAAAAATCAATTTCAATTTCAAAAAAATATATAAAATCAATTGTCATCGAATTTTACTTTTGAAATATATCATACATAATTAGCGTAATATATATTTTTAAATATGATTCTTATTACCACAAATATATTGTTGAAGGAAAATGCTACTTATCGCGAACGGTGTGCTCGTGATATTTCCCGAATGGTTATCAATGACTATCTGACACTTTTACTCAAATTTTAAATTTTAAAAAAATAAAAAGAAAAAAGAACCATCTTCCTCGCAACCATTTTCCCTCTCTCACACTTCCTCCAATCACAGTATTCTTTCTCACCACTGCTGTTCCTCTTCAAACTGTGAAACATGGTGGTTGAGATTTTGCATCCTTGATATGGGACAAGAACTTGTTCTCTATATTATTCCTTTTTGCTCCCTGTTCAAAATTCGGCCATTGATTCCGTGTTGATTAGGAACTGGTTCTTGAAACTAAGCATATTTTTATATATATATATATTAAGGGCATGTTGCAGACGAAAGGGAAAAAATAGACAAAAATATGCGACTCTAGTTCTTCTCACTCCAACTGTTTTTCCTTTCTTTCATTTTTTTTGCACAAAAATGGACTTTGCAGATTTTTACGGTAAGTGCAAGAGATTTCTTTGAGAGTTTTTTTTAGGTGAGCTATAAGTGTAGGAGATTGATTTTGTGTTTTTAAAATTAATTAAAAATAAAAAAATTGGATCAATCCTAATTGTTTTACCGGACCTGTTTTCCACCAATTTCGTGACGTTCGTGAGCGACTTTTGTCGCTATATATAGCAGCACTCATTGTTGAAATCATAATCAAAATCTCTATAAACTTGATCCGTATCTCGATATCATGATTTCCAAATATCAATCAAGATCCTTACAAATGTGATATTCAAACATAATTAGCCAAATAACAAAACTCTATTTGACCAAAATATTTCTAATTTCAAGTTCATGCCAATACATATCTCGTTCAATCATTGAAGCAAAACATTTTGCGTACAGATCACTCACGCAGTGTAAAACCAGAACAAATCTTTATAAGTTGTTTCAAAATTATTTTATGGTAATTTAACTCAACCAAAAATGAATCACCGAAAGCATAAACCAAGTTTTAATCTCACCCTTAATTCTTCATGAACATGCTGAATGATGTCTCTAACATCATTGGCCTCCTCAGCTCTGATCTCTATATCTCTATCAACATGTTTTGTGTCAACGTCCTCCTTTGCAACAAATTCATTCTTACATTGCACTAGTTTTTATATTCTCTTAATTATCCTTTCGCAAGTTGGAGAAAATAAATCATAAGATTTGGCCGTGTTCCAAACCATTTGGTTTGCTACTATTTTTTCATGGGGAGCTAATCAAATTCAATTAAGTTGAAACATAGGCATGAACTAGCTGAAGACAACTAGACCATGATGAGGTTTTTTTCCACTTGGTTTACTCATTAATAATACTCATATTCAAAGTAGCCAGGAAAATTCAAGCATTGAAGAGGGCTTGTTGTTCAGATGACACTACTGAATGAAATGGTTTAAATTCAATTCCATCTTGTCCACCCAATAACACCTGTCACCAAGAGATGCCCATTTGAACGATTCCTAAGTTCCTGACATCGTTCTCGAACCAATAAATCCACTTTGTAGTATGAAAGCATATTCAGTTCGACACACTATCTCGTCCATATTACCCGTGACAGTGAATGAAAGCAAACGAGAGACACAGGAGTTCGGCTTTCTCACGTTATTATCAAGGCCTTGGGGGATGAATCAAACAATGTGGTACCGCAAAGCTGAACATGCTTCAATTGATTTTTGCCTTAAGAAGTTGCAAGAGTGACATGCGACTATTAGTGACCTGCACCCATCTAAAATGGATCGCTTGCTGCGTACTCCATAAATTTTTTCACGTCGTAAATTGATGCAAGGCCAAAACGAACAACAACTTTTTTGCCACTATCTCATCTTAGCACACAAACAAGACTACAATCCATTACTAATTCAGAGCAAATTTCTCATTCATAATACTAATACACATTTTGAATCTAGAGTTAAATTGGGTTCACAAGCCTTCATTAATAACCTTGCACGTAAGCCTTATCCCACACACGAACCAAGAGATGGAACTTGAGTTCTCTTTCGTCTTTGATTTCCAATTAGCTTGGCGAATTACTTGCATCCCTTCGCAATGCCTAATAGAAGTAAATGTATAGAATACTCATATGACTCTTGACTGCCAGCTGTATGCCATGCTGGCAAGTCAGTTACATAGCTGTTAGTCTAATGCCATCTTGTGAGTTACATTTGTAAGTTTGTTAGAAGCTAATCAAGCTATAAATACTTGTTTGTAACAGAATTACACTAAGAAATTGATTTGTAATATTTTCAGTGATTAGTGAAATGGTTTTCTCTCTGATTCTCTCTTTAATCATGGTATCATTCGCTACTACCGATCCCGGTACCGTTTCTTTCTCCACGCGTCCGTCACAGTAATCTTCTTGTCCTTGCGTTTCCATGGCGGTGGTGTCATCGGAGCAGTCGCATCCGACTCCAACTGCCTGTCAGGCGCAACCTTCCTTCACCGAAAATGGCAATCACAACTCGTTTGGACCGAAGCTTTCGATCAAATTACAAGACAATAACTTCCTTCTATGGAATCAACAAGTGGAAGGCGTCATCACATCGCACAAGATGCATAGATTTGTGGTGAACCCTAAGATTCCGATGAAGTTCAAGTCTGAGATGGATCGAGTCGCTGGAATAGTTTCTGAAGAGTATGATTCGTGGTTGGTTCAAGATCAATCGCTCTTTACCTGGCTGCTTTCTACGCTATCTGAAGCCGTCCTTCCTCACGTGCTTTCTTGCAAGCATTCTCACGAGGTGTGGGACAAGATTCGTCAACATTTCTATGCTCATTTGAAGGCTCGTGCGAGGCAACTACGATCGGAGTTAAAATTGACTAAGAAAGGTAATAGATCGATCTCTGAATACGTTCTTCGCATTAAAGCCATAGCCGATTCTTTGTCAGCTATCGGAGATCCTATCTCTGAACGAGATCAAGTCGATGCCGTTCTTGATGGATTGCCAGAGGAATACAATCAATTTGTGATGTTAATCTATGGACGCTCTGATTCGCCCTCTCTATATGACATTGAGGCGTTGCTTTATGTTCAAGAGGTCCAATTGGACAAGTTTCGCCAAGAACTATCCGCTCCAAATATGAGTGCAAATGTTGCTCATGTAAACCAGTAGCACGAACAACTGAACTTCAGATTTGGAAACTTAGGTCACAGAGGAAGAGACAGGCACAACCGTGGTGGCCGTGGCCGCTCTAATGGTGCTAGTGTGAGGCCTACATGCCAGTTGTGTGGCAAATACGGTCACTCAGTGGTAGATTGTTGGTACAGATATGATGAATCCTTCGTTCCTCAACATCAACATAATTCAACTGCGGCAGTTTCAACTAAGCAGAATGCAGGAAATGCCTCTGGACAGAATGAAACCTCTACATCCACTCAAGGACCTTCACCTAATGCAAATCTTGCCACACATCAACTTGTCTTTACACAAGAGTTAACAGTGCCTCCAGGACTTGACTCTCAAGCCTGGTTTGCTGATTCAGGTGCATCACATCACCTAACTTCAAATAGTTCTTACTTGAACACTAGCACACCTTACACAGGCTCACATAAAGTGCATGTAGGTAATGGCCAAGGTCTTCCTATAGTCTCTATTGGTTCGTATTCTTTTGCATCTAATCTTGTTCCAAACACTGTTTTGTCACTCAAAAACATGTTACATATCCCTGACATAACTAGAAACTTGTTGTCTGTGTCAAAATTTGCTAAAGATAATCATGTGTTTTTTGAGTTTCATCCTTCTCACTGTCTTGTGAAATCCCAGGCATCTAAACAGGTGCTACTTGAGGGATTCCTTGATGAAAGTGGTCTTTACAAGTTCAAGGGTTTGGAATCCTCAAGCAATGTCTCCAAGTCTCAATTTCTTCTTCCTAAGCCAACTGTTAATGCAAGTACTGCTACAAAAGTTGTTTCTGATGTAGCTAATAAATCTGAACATGTACTTTCTATTTGGCATCATAGGTTAGGCCACACTAATTCTAGTGCAATAAGAAGTGTCCTCCAATTGTGTAATATTCAATTTCCTAGAAGGCTATGTTGAATTCTGTAATGCCTGCTGTTTAGGCAAGTCTCATAGGTTCATGCTCCTTCTTCCCTCACTTTGTACTCTTTACCATTTGAAGTAATATACACAGATTTATGGGGACCATCTCCTTATCCTTCGAGCAATGGCTACCTATATTATATTGCCTTTGTGGATGCATTTACCAAATACACATGGATCTATTTTTTAAAGCAAAAGTCTGAGGCTTTACATGCCTTTAAACTGTTTCATGCACATGTAAAAACTCAGTTTAATGCAAATCTCAAGGCTGTCCAATCTGACTTTGGGGGAGAGTTTAGACCTTTCATAAAGTACCTAAGTGAGCTAGGCATCTCACATAGGCTCACATGTCCACACACCTCCCACCAAAATGGTTCAGTTGAGAGGAAACATAGGCAAATAGTGGAAATGGGGTTAACTTTGCTTGCACATGCTTCTATGCCTCTTTCCTATTGGGATCACAGTTTTACCACTTCTGTATACCTTATAAATAGGCTGCCCACTCCTGCCTTGTCTCAATTTTCTTCTCCCCACCATGCCTTGTTTAACATCATTCCAGATTATAAATCAATTAAAACATTTGGATGTGCATGCTTTCCTTTGCTTAGGCCTTATAATCAACATAAATTAGATTTTAGAAGCACTGAGTGTGTGTTCTTGGAGTTTCACCTCAGCATAAAGGATATAAGTGTCTAAGCAAGGAGGGTCGAATTTATGTGTCCAATGATGTATTATTCAATATAAATTTCCTTATTCAAGTATGTTTCAGTCCACTTCTCAGAAACCGATTCACATGTGCTTTCCTCTACCAAATTACTTGTGTTTGGGTCTGTACCTTCTGCACCTGTGTTGACCTCTCCCACCCCTCTCCCACTCGTGACACTACAGCTGTTTTGTCCTTATCTGAGTCAGTTTCTCCTTTAAACACTGCAACCTGTGACTCTACAGCTGTTCTGTCACCATTCGAGTCTGTTTCTTCTTCATCTCAAACACCTTTGTCTCATACGCCTCAGTCTGCTCCTGTTACAGCTAATAACACACCTCAGGTTCAGTCCTTCTCTTATACACAAACCAGTACAGAATCGTGCACACATGAAGAGGCTTCTGTCTCAGCTATTCCCTTAATCCAAAATGCTCATCCAATGTTGACTAGAGCTAAAAAAGGGAACCCAAGGCCAACGGTGTTTATGGCACATGTTGAACCCAGTTCACTGGAGCAAGCTTTAGCTCAACCAATGTGGGTTGATGCAATGAAACAGGAATACAATGCCTTGATAGCCAACAACACTTGGACACTTGCCTCTCTTCCTTCTCACATAAAAGCCATAGGCTGTAAATAGGTTTTCAGAGTTAAAGAAAGTCCAGATGGGAGTGTAAATAAGTACAAAGCCAGGCTGGTTGCTAAGGGGTTCCATCAGCAACCTGGTTTCGATTTTAGTGAGACTTTCTCACCTGTGGTAAAGCCTACTACAATCAGAGTCATCTTGACACTTGCCTTGACAAATAAATGGGAACTTCAGCAGATAAACATCAATAATGCCTTCCTCAATGACTTGTTGCAAGAGGAAATGTACATGCAACAACCCCCTAGTTTTGAAGCTCCTGACAAGGCACTAGTATGCAAGTTAAATAGAGCTTTGTATGGTCTGAAGCAGGCCCCCAGAGCCTGGTATGAGAGGCTTACCCAAGCCTTGATTTAGTTTGGTTTTGTGGCCAGCAGGTGTGATCATTCTCTCTTCATTTACAAAGCTCATGGTGTTACTCTCTATGCTCTAGTTTATGTTGATGATATCCTTGTCACTGGTTCTTCTTCAAAACTTGTCCATGATTTAATTGACCGATTACACTCAAAATTTGCACTGAAAAAGCTGGGCAGACCTGACTATTTCCTGGGTGTTGAAGTCAAGTATCTGCAGCATGGCTCAATGCTCCTTACTCAGTCAAAGTATATCAGGGATCTTCTTACTAGAGCTAACTTGGTGGCTGCAAATGGTGTTCCTACACCCATGGTTAGCAATTGCAAACTCAGTAAGTATGGATCTGATGTGGTTTCAGACCCTCATTAGTATAGGTCCATAGTGGGGGCATTACAATATGTAACTCTCACAAGGCTGGATATTCAGTTCAGTGTCAACAAAGTATGCCAATATATGTCTTCTCCTCTTGATAGTCATTGGAGAGCCGTGAAGAGGATTTTGAGGTATCTCAGTGGAACTGTGCATCATGGCTTGCTCCTTTAACCTGCAGCTCCTGACAATAAATTTTCACTTAGAGTATACAGTGACAGTGATTGGGCCAGTGATCCAGATGATAGGCAATCTACATCTGGTTCTTGTATTTTCTTTGGCCCGAACCTAGTGTCCTGGAGTTGCAAGAAGCAGCCACTTGTGGCTCGGTCTAGTGCGGAGGCCGAATACAGAAGCATGGCTCACTCCACCTCAGAGTTACTTTGGCTGCAATCTCTCCTCTCTGAACTGCATGTCCCTGTGTTGCTGCCTACTTTGCTCTGTGATAACTTAAGTGCAGTCTTACTTGCCCACAATCCTATACTACATGCTCGAACTAAACATATTGAATTGGACATTCACTTTGTTAGAGAAAGAGTAGTGTCCAAGTGTGACAACCACCCTAAAATTTGAAATGGAGCCGCCACCAATATTTATTTTTATAGGAAACATTGGAAAACCTATTTTTTGAAAAGAATTGAAAGAAATGGTCATTGAACCAGATTTTGAGCTCGAGAGTTATTTTCGCGCGGGGAAGGTGTTAGCACCCCGCAACGCCCGTAAAAACGGTACCTTTAATTATTCAAAACAAAAAATTGTTTGCCTTCAAAATTAATTCCCTAAAAAAACATTTATTTTATGATAACATCACATTTGTTCTGAAATAAATAGTTATTGACGTTTTTATTAAAAAGAAACCAGAACCTTGTTTAGAGGCCAGAACCCCATTTCATTATCTATTGTTCACAAAGGCCCAAAAGGTTATTAAAGAAACTGTACACAAAATTAAATATGACCCAATGATCCAAAAGGACCCCTTTTCCGTATTTATTTTATCAATTTTATCACCTAAAAAAAGAAGAACACATTATCCTCTTTGTTTAAAAGATATGCGTGTATTTATTTTTTAAAAAGGATACGTTCTAGAAACCTTATTTTGCATTTATAACCCTCATAATTATACTATATACGAAAAGGAAAAGAGAAATAATTTGTAAATCAGCCCCTAATCTGGGTTTGGCCCCTTTGGAATGTCAAACCCTAATTCTAATTTTGTTGAGCCGTCACGTGAATCAAAGAAGAAATCACGAGCTGTATTCACATAATCAACCAAAGACAATACACATGAAAATGTAAACAGAAAGAGAAGAAGAAGATTACATCACATTTTATTATCACAGTCCAGATCAAATCCTATAGTACATGATCAGATAAAAGCAAAGAGATTGTAATACCCTAATTTTGTCCGGCCTTTTTAATTTTTATTTTATTATTTATTTTAATTAGTAGTAGTAATAATAAATATAAGTAATATTTTAGGTTTTATAATAAAAGAGAAAAGAAAAGAATGGATAAGGAAAATGGAATTTTTTTATTTAAGTAGAGGTGTGTAAAAATAAAATTAGATGGTGCAAATAGCAATAAACAAAGCTGGATCCAGCCCAGCTTCACGCAGCCCATGTCCTATTTTACTCGCACACCCCCTTTTATTTCTTTTCAGCCCCCTGCGTCCTTGCTTCCCTCTGTTTGCTTCCTGCACCTCTCTCCTTGCTCGCACACTCCCCCTAATCCCTCTTCACTCACGCAGCCCACATGTCCCCTCAGCCCAGCCCATCCTTTCCTCTCTTTAACCTAAAAATCAATAACCCTAAAGGATCCCACGCACACAGCCTTCCTTCCCTTCTCTCCCTTTCTTCGCGGCGCCGCTCCACATTTCTCTCATCTCCTTCATCTTCTTCTCCTCATCTACAACCCTAGGCCGCCGCGGCCAAGCTTCATCCTAACCCTAGCCTCCATCATCACTCTTTCTCTAACCCTAGGCCGCACCATCTCCCTCTTTCTCGGCCTATCCCTCATTTTTCGCTCACAATCTCTTCTCATAATCCGAATCACTTTCAAAATCTCTCTTTCAATCAACCAGGATTATGGATCACAGAATCGGATGCAAAAAAAAGGGAGTTTTCGTTTTCCATTTTTTCTTATCTCCTTATCTTTATTTATTTGATTTGGAACTGATTTGTTTGTGGATCTCTCGCAGATGTTGTGCCTATAAAAAGGGAAGCACGCAAAGTGAAGAGGGGGGACAACCTTAGTAACCGAGAGCAGAAAAGAGAGCCAGAGGCTGAACCCTAAGGAAGAGACAGAGAGCAAGGAGGAGAAGCAGAAGCAAGGAAGAAGGAGAGAATCCGTGAGACCCCCAAAAATATTAGTTTAGGTTTTCTTTTTCTTTTCTCCTCCATCTTCATTTGTAACTTTCCTGGAAAGCTGAAAGTCCAGGTTCCTATTTTCTTCCTCGTTTTCTCATTTTTCCTTTTACCATGACTTGAACATTGGACTGAAATACATAAGTTTGTACATGTTCATCTTGTTGTCGTTGCAATATTATTTTTGCTACAATTCTTGTTATCTTTGTTATTGTTGTTGTTGTTATTGGTTGCTTTAATTGTTGTTGTTGTTGTTGTTGTTGTTGTTGTTTCTGTTGATGTCCATGGCCTGGGTTGCGATTAAGACTGTAACTAGGTTTAGGGTTTGGCCTTCCAACGGGGCCAAACCCTAAACAGGGACTAAACTGCAAATAGATGATAAAGGAGGACTAAAATGTAAATATATGATAAAAGATGTCTAAAGGCAAATAAATTAAAAATCTTCATTTCTTTAATTTTCTGTTCATACGCATTTTAGGGTTTGGTCTTCCAACGGGGCCAAACTTTAAATAGGGACCAATCTGTAATTATCATATTAATGAGGGATTTAAAAGCAAGATAGAAAGTTTCTGAATTTTGTTTCCTTATTTAAGTATTTTCTTTTTCAAATAAATAAATTAATAACTTGTGGAGGTAATTCTTATCTTTAGTTTATATATCTGCCTTATTAAAAAGAGATGAAATAATAATAAATATAATAAAAAAATGCTTTCTTTTTTTTGTTTCTTTTTCTTATTATTTTAAAAATTTGATGAAGGGAATTATTTTTTTCTTAAAAGACAAACAATTTTTTTATAAACAATTAACGGGTACCATTTTTTTAAATGGGCGCGTAAGGGTGCTAATCCTTCCTTGCGCGTAACCAACTCCCGAACCCGAATCTGGTCCAAAGACCTTCTTTTTTTTCATTAAATTAAAAAATATTCAAAAAATAGGTTTTTCAATGTTTCCTATAAAAATAAAATATTGGTGGCGGCTCCATTTTTAAATTTTGGTGTGGTTGCTACAGCTGGCGACTTCGCTGGGGACTTTAGAGAGTTAGGCCTTAAAATTGTTTGAATTAATTTGTTTGCCTATTAAATGATTTATTTCCCTTTTCTTTCTTTTATTCTTATCTTTGATTTATTTGTTTTAATTTTGATTTATTCTATTTATTTCACATGTATATATGAACTTTAGGATAGCCACCTTGTATATAAATGTATTTGTTAATTTATTTTGCAGCGGGTAGTATTTTAGGTTATTGCTCCTTCACACACTTCACTTTACACACTTTATGTACACACACTTTGAGTGGGTGCCCTATACCCGGGCCCGAGTGAACCTTAAGTTAGGAGAGGTTGTGTAATGGGTGCTCTGCTGGACGTACGGCCAGTAGGTTCCTATGAAGGCCTCACCTAGAGTTTGGCTCATTTGAAAAAAAAAAACTATCCTTTAATAATATACTTATTCTTGGTGGTAACATATTCAAATGGGACCCTTGGCTCTAGGGATCCTTTTAGATTAGTATCTTAAATCCACCCAATGGAAAGGCACTTAATATAAACCCTAGATCCTTTTAAGGAGTTACCGGCCCATATCACAAAAGGAGCATACCTTGTCTCATTTTCCCATCTTCCACGTGACCAAAAGTCGTATGACCTAAGATCTTAGGAAATACCGGCCTACACCACAAGGGGCACACTCTACCTGTTTTTCCATCATCCATTTATTTTTCATTCACATTTCAAAAATTGTGAAAAATAATAAATGATATTTTTCCCCAAAAAATATTATTTGTTATTCTTCTTTGTAAAAAAAAACACAGTAAAAAAAAATCCCTTCTCATTCCTTTTTTCCCTCTAAATAAAAAAACAAATTTTAAAAAAAAAGCATTTTCTCTTTTTAACAACATCGTTGCATTCACTTTAATTTTGTAAAATAAATAAATAAATAAAAAATGTTTCTCCATTATCTATCATAAAATGTACACACAAAAAAAACATTCATGACATGCATAAACATGGCACCTACATAACATAACTCATTTTTTTTCCCAACAGAAAATAGATACAAATAAGTTTTCCCTGCATCCCTACCGGACTCGAGCCCAGTCTAGACTCATGGATTTGTTGGAACAGAATCAGCAAGCGATGAGAGAAGAGCTCAACCAAATCAATAGTAAGATAGATAAGTTGTTTGACCTTCTGCAGAACTTGGATCCAAAATTGACCACTGATAAGAACCATTCAACCAGCACTAATGAGTATCGAGAGGCTTCCAATGGCCCATCAGGAGACTCCTTAGATCAGAAGAGACTCCAAATTATGGAAGATAGGCTGAAAGCTATTGAAGGGGTAAATCATATTGGGTTCAAAGCTTCAGAAGTATGTTTGGTCCCGGACGTGGTGATTCCTCTAAAATTCAAAGTTCCTGAGTTCGTCAAGTATGAAGGCTTAACTTGTCCAAAACGCCACCTCATCATGTCTTTGGGAAGATGGCATCCTGCTCCAAGAATGATAAGCTCTTAATCCACTTTTTCCAAGAGAGTCTTACAGGCATCCCTACGCTGGTATATGCACGATTAGAGCGAGGCAAAATCAACTCCTGGAATGATTTAGCTAAAGCTTTCATCAATCAGTATAAGTACAATATGGACATGGCTCCTGGCCGCTCCTAGTTGTAAACCATGATAAAAGGGGGCAATGAAAGCTTCAAAGAGTATGCCCGAAGATGGAGAGGGATTGCAGCCCAAGTGGAACCTCCGCTATCTGAGAAAGAGATGGTTACCATGTTCATTGACACACTTCAACAACCCTTCTATGATCTGATGATGAGAAATGTCTCTTCAAGCTTCTCAGACTTAGTCATTGTTGGGGAAAGAGTGGAAGCAGGGATAATAAGCGGAAGGATTGGCAACCACAACATTCAACAACCATCGCGCAGTATGAGCCAAGAGATGGAAGAAGAAACAAGTGATGCTCATCACGACATGTACTGAGGCAGTGGGCCACTCCCGTTAAGAATTGTTTGGCTTTGATCAACGCCAAGTGATAAAACTTCAAGGAATAGCCCTATTGAAGCAACCTTCATTTATTTTTACGCTTTGCCCAAATCCCTGGGGCATATCTTGTAAAGGGCTCATTATGTTCTCATTTTCTTCATCAATAAAACTGCAATTTGAATTTTTCAATCTTAGCTCATAGAATAGTGGTAAAGCAAATGCACAAGTTATCAAAAGTTAAGTTTTGTGAAGATGTTGGCAATGAGATTTTGAGATGAAGTTTGACCCTTTTTCTCTATCCAAATACTTATCCCTTGCTACCCCTTTTTGAGCCTAAAATGAATTTTTCTTTCAAATACCCTGAATAAGGATCGTTCATACACTGAAGAATAACACAAGTCTCTGATCAACTTTGTCTTTTCAGAAAGAAGAAGAGCAAAGTAAGCAATAAGGTATCAAAGACAATTCAAAATGTCAAAAACGTGTCAAAGACACCTGCGAAGATCAAAAATAAAACCGCAAAAGCGAAACAAATATGCTAGCAACCAATGAAGTGCATCTTTAGACTAAAGATCCTTATTTCCATAAACCCTTAAACACTTTTTGGGCCTGAAATATCCTTTCTTTCATAACCCTTAACCCCTGGCCACGTTACAACCCTAATAAAGTCCATTCTGATCAAAGTCAAATTGCTCATATTTTCTCAAAACTTGATTTTTGAAGGAGGAGATCCATATAAACTCCTGAGTGCAGTTGCTTTACCTAAAAAAAAAGATGAATATAAAATAAAATGCTCGCTAGGTTTGAAAACTTCGAAAGAGGCGGTCTAGGCGAAATTAGAGCGACCCGCTAGGTTGAAAACTTCGCAAAGAGCGGCCTAGGCAAAAGTTAGGGTCAAATTTACAAACATGTCCACCCAGATTGGACCTCATAGATATAAACCAAGAAGCTAGGGCAAAGGTGTGTCCATCATCTACAAGCTTCGCATTCAAGATTTCATTCCAATTTCAGAACTACACAAGATGATCTGTCTCTCAACATAGATCTTTCCCATTATGGCTGAACGAAGGCCAAAGGGACACTGAAAAGTCTCTATGGATCAAAGTTGTCAATCTAATCCTTCCCAAGGCATCCAAGCATGAAGGTGAAAATTTGAAGATCCACAAAATGATTTGTCAAGTGGCAAACTTGCAAACCTGGTGCAGCACAAAGTCAACCATTCGGACAAGCAATCTGACAGAAATTCATCATCCCACGAGTCTAGGGGCAGAGTCCTCAAAGGAATTCAGGGAAATAAAAAAATTGAAAACAATAATAAAGTTCATGCATAGCATATCATTCATCGCATCTAGCATGATCATCATTACTTCTGGGCCTCAGACCCACTTTCAAAATCATTTCTCTAAAAAACATCATTTCATGCATAATATACCATTCATTGCATCTTGCATGATCACCAATACTTTTGGAACCACGACCCACCTTAAAAAATCACCATTTGCTCCAAAAAAAAAACATTTCTCTAACAATAATAACATTCATGCATGGCATATCATTCATTGCATCCTGCATGACCATCAAAGTTTTTGGATCCATTGACCCACCCTCAAATATTACATACAGTTGGTCTGTTGTTACTCGGTAAGAACTAGTACTCAGCTTACCCGATCTTTTTATTAGCAAGAATTAGGAACCTGTCCTATACCTTGCTGGGAATCTAACCCACCACCTTGGGAATCTGACCCAAGCCTTTAGTCGGGAACCTGACCCGTGTCTCGGATCTTCCTCAATCATGAAAATCGATCCGTACCGTTTTTAACAAGAGTTAGGATTCTGACCAACATCTTGTCGGGAATCTAACCCGAACTGTGTCGAGTGACAGAGAAGCTCGTACACTGGACGTTCACCTGCAATAGGAAAACCAGTCCATACTTTAGTAAGAGTTATGAATTTGACTTACCCTCGTTGGGAATTTGACCCAAAATTTGTGACGAGTGACGAAGAAGCTCGCACCCCAGGCTTTCCCTAAGTAGAGAAGTAGTCAAAACCAATTTTGTAAGAGCTAGGAACCAAGCCTACGCCTAACAGAAATTCACCAGGAAACCGAACCTGGAATCTCCCACCAATTTTGTAAGAGCTAGTCATACCTATGCCTTACTAGGAATTCACCAGGAAACCAAACCTGGAATCTCCAACCAATTTTGTAAGAGCTAGTCATAACTAGGCCTTACCGAGAATTCACTAGGAATCGAACCTAGAATCTCTCACCAATTTTGTTAGAGCTAGGAATCATACCTATGCCTTACCGAGAATTCACTAGGAATCGAACCTAGAATCTCTCACCAATATTGTGAGAATTAGGAACCAGACCTATGCCTTACCGAGAATTCACTAGGAATCAAACCTAGAATCTCTCACCAATTTTATAAGAGCTAGGAACCAAACCTATGCCTTACCGAGAATTCACTAGGAATCGAACCTAGAATCTCTCACCAATATTGTGAGGATTAGGAACCAGACCTATGCCTTACCGAGAATTCACTAGGAATCGAACCTAGAATCTCTCACCAATTTTGTAAGAGTTAGGAACTAAAACCTATGCCTTACCGGGAATTCACTAGGAATCAGACCTAGAATCCCAAAGCAAAGTCGGGAGCCAATCCCGCAATCCCAAACCACCAAAGTCGGGAGCCAATCTCGCAATCTCAAACCACTTATTGCGGACAAAATCAGAGTCCTTTATCCTTAATTACCTTTTACAACGAATGCACGAAGACCTTCGAGTAAAATGTAATTAAGGAGGGGCAGCTGTAGTACCCTAATTTTGTCCGGCCTTTTTAATTTTTATTTTATTATTTATTTTAATTAGTAGTAGTAATAATAAATATAAGTAATATTTTAGGTTTTATAATAAAAGAGAAAAGAAAAGAATGGATAAGGAAAATGGATTTTTTTTATTTAAGTAGAGGTGTGTAAAAAATAAAATTAGATGGTGCAAAATAGCAATAAACAAAGCTGGATCCAGCCCAGCTTCACGCAGCCCATGTCCTATTTTACTCGTACACCCCCTTTTATTTCTTTTCACTCAAGGCCCTTGCTTCCCTCTGTTTGCTTCCTGCACCTCTCTCCTTGCTCGCACACTCCCCCTAATCCCTCTTCACTCACGCAGCCCACATGTCCCCTCAGCCCAGCCCATCCTTTCCTCTCTTTAACCTAAAAATCAATAACCCTAAAGGATCCCACGCACACAGCCTTCCTTCCCTTCTCTCCCTTTCTTCGCGGTGCCGCTCCACATTTCTCTCATCTCCTTCATCTTCTTCTCCTCATCTACAACCCTAGGCCGCCGCGGCCAAGCTTCATCCTAACCCTAGCCTCCATCATCACTCTTTCTCTAACCCTAGGCCGCACCATCTCCCTCTTTCTCGGCCTATCCCTCATTTTTCGCTCACAATCTCTTCTCATAATCCGAATCACTTTCAAAATCTCTCTTTCAATCAACCAGGATTATGGATCACAGAATCGGATGCAAAAAAAGGGAGTTTTCGTTTTCCATTTTTTCTTATCTCCTTATCTCTATTTATTTGATTTGGAACTGGTTTGTTTGTGGATCTTTCGCAGATGTTGTGCCTATAAAAAGGGAAGCACACAAAGTGAAGAGGGGGGAGAACCTTAGTAACCGAGAGCAGAAAAGAGAGCCAGAGGCTGAACCCTAAGGAAGAGACAGAGAGCAAGGAGGAGAAGCAGAAGCAAGGAAGAAGGAGAGAATCCGTGAGACCCCCAAAAATATTAGTTTAGGTTTTCTTTTTCTTTTCTCCTCCATCTTCATTTGTAACTTTCCTGGAAAGCTGAAAGTCCAGGTTCCTATTTTCTTCCTCGTTTTCTCATTTTTCCTTTTACCATGACTTGAACATTGGACTGAAATACATAAGTTTGTACATGTTCATCTTGTTGTCGTTGCAATATTATTTTTGCTACAATTCTTGTTATCTTTGTTATTGTTGCTGCAGTTGTTGTTGTTATTGGTTGCTTTAATTGTTGTTGTTGTTGTTGTTGTTGTTGTTTCTGTTGATGTCCATGGCCTGGGTTGCGATTAAGACTGTAACTAGGTTTAGGGTTTGGCCTTCCAACGGGGCCAAACCCTAAACAGGGACTAAACTGCAAATAGATGATAAAGGAGGACTAAAATGTAAATATATGATAAAAGATGTCTAAAGGCAAATAAATTAAAAATCTTCATTTCTTTAATTTTCTGTTCATACGCATTTTAGGGTTTGGTCTTCCAACGGGGCCAAACTTTAAATAGGGACCAATCTGTAATTATCATATTAATGAGGGATTTAAAAGCAAGATAGAAAGTTTCTGAATTTTGTTTCCTTATTTAAGTATTTTCTTTTTCAAATAAATAAATTAATAACTTGTGGAGGTAATTCTTATCTTTAGTTTATATATCTGCCTTATTAAAAAGAGATGAAATAATAATAAATATAATAAAAAAATGCTTTCTTTTTTTGTTTCTTTTTCTTATTATTTTAAAAATTTGATGAAGGGAATTATTTTTTTCTTAAAAGGCAAACAATTTTTTTATAAACAATTAACAGGTACCATTTTTTTAAATGGGCGCATAAGGGTGCTAATCCTTCCTTGCGCGTAACCAACTCCCGAACCCGAATCTAGTCCAAAGACCTTCTTGTTTTTCATTAAATTCAAAAATATTCAAAAAATAGGTTTTTCAATGTTTCCTATAAAAATAAAATATTGGTGGCGGCTCCATTTTTAAATTTTGGTGTGGTTGCTACAGAGATGAAATATGTAACAACCCGTTTCCGGACCGCTACCGAGCTCCACATACCGAGCTCGAGCTACCGAGCTCAACACATCGAGCTCAAGTTACCCTGTATGCGATGCGTTTAAAACGGTACTCTTGTGCCTTATAAAAATTTACGGTATATTTTTCTTTTTCTTCTAAGACCAGCTCGTGCACATCAGAGTAATTACAGCTTTTCGAAAATATGGTGCAACTAAGACACAAGACTTAAATTCTAATAAAACATGCATGCATAATACACATATATACCACTCGAAATAATAATGTATACAAAATACAGAGTAGTAATGTATAAAGAAAATACACCTAAGGTATGACGACTTCAAGAGAGCAATCATACCCTGGGGGTACTTCCGGCAGACACCCACGCAGGGTTGCCCAAAAGTAAGACCACCCGGTCTACCACGTGCTCAAAATAACATTTAGCCCAAACCGGTCACAACCACTA
Source organism: Calophaca sinica (assembly GCA_037113605.1). Lineage (NCBI taxonomy): Eukaryota > Viridiplantae > Streptophyta > Magnoliopsida > Fabales > Fabaceae > Calophaca > Calophaca sinica. Next base: position 126,567,314 of record CM073736.1, on the reverse strand, counting down.
TACACAAAAACATAGACAAAGCAAATCACGACAAGTAGGTCGCCGCTCGATCCTCGTCGAGCTCCTCCTCGCCATCATCCGCCGCCGAGTTCCTGGGCCTCGACCTCGCCTGGGTGACCATCATGGATTGAAGGCACCACGGGAAAGGGTCAACTTCTCAACAATTCAAGATAAACACGGCATAAAGAAATAAGTAAACAGCAAAGTATAACATTCACCAATCGTGACTCAACCATCTCACTCTAAACTCGACTCGACAATTTTTCCGGAATGCACACGCCGTACCGTATGCTGGAAAGTCCAGCCGAAGCCTTGGGATCTTCGCTCTCCCTAGGACAGTCAACTCAGGTCCCATAGCGTGGCGACGTCTAGTCAATCTCCCATAAACAAAAGGGGACCTAGCACCCTTAGTTATCCGGGTCACGGCTCAAAAACGTCATAACGACTCGCCTAGCTCGCTCACTCGATGAACAATTCGCCGCATACGATATTCAAAGAGTTATACACAAGATATTCAACCGCATGTCAAATAAAAAGAGCAAGCTCGACATGAAGAAACGCAATTCAACAGTCAATACATAATTCCCAACATATATTCAATCACATATTAAATACATGCAAAAACCCAATCATATCACAACATTACGTGCTCGACACAAATCAAGGAATCCATACATAGTAATATAACAATAAAAATCCTAGAATGTTTAGAAGTGCCCTTACCGAACTCCAAGCTACGCTGCTCGACAACGACCTCAACACAGCTGTCTTCAAACGAGCTTGACAACGACTTCTCTTACTCGATCTCGACACGTACGGCTCTCAGTCGACCTCGGTTTCGTGTTCTCGTACACCCTGATCTCCTTGCAGCACGATCTCGGAAATCACACCGCCTAATACGAGTACAACTTAGTTCTATCTATGGGTTCTAATAACACTTAGCTCTCATTATCCCAATCTTAACCACAACCCAAGTAAACATTAAAACTCAAAAACTTAAACAAATATAACCAGAATTCAAACGTTACAAAATAACTCCTTTTCTCTAGAATTTTATTAAAAACTTCTTTCATACATCACCAGACAAAACCATTTTTCCTCTAACACAAAGTTAGGGTTTTCGATCAAAAGTTCATGAAAAAGGTTCTATGATTCTATAACAAATAAATCAACAACAACATCGACAGAAGCAACGTACAACATACTAAAACAAGAAATCAAAACAAACCAAGTAGGGAGGGTTTTGGGCACTGCCTATTGCAGAAAACAGAGAAAGAAATTTGTTTTACAAGCTCAAATAATTGGTTAGAAAGGTAGGTCATGTCATGAAGAAGAAAACCTATCAATACGACATGATTTGGAAGCATAAAATTAGCTAAAATGGAAGGAAGAAATGGCGCTAACAGTAGCATGAAGGAAGAGAAAATATGTTTTTCCATACCTCAGATGATGGTCGAGATGGTGATATATGTCGAGGAGATGATAAGAAACAAGGTTGATGAAGAAAGTTTATGCAGAAGCTCGATAAAACTCAAGGTTCTTCGATGGAGGTTTGGAGAGGAAGAGGAACTCAGAGAAGAAGAAAGAAGAAAAGAGAAAGTGAGAGTTGTGAGGGGCTGATCGAAGATACAGCTGGTCAAGAAACCCTTTAAAAGATATTTTTCTTTTTAAAACAAAACACAATTAATTGACGTGTAACTACTGTTATGAGATGCTAATCTCATCAATCATTCTACCCATCTAATCTCTTCTCTCTCATGATTACCCTCTAATCTATAGGTTACAGATCTAAAACACAGCAACGAGAACTGCAACCGATAATATAAATATTACAAACAATAGAATCATCAACGCTAAATAACGTTCGTAAAATACGAGTGTTACAGTCTCGACACGAGGTCGATCAGGGTGCTTGTGCAAGCGCACAAGGCTCTAACACGAGTTCGTGCACGCGGCCTCCTCAGTTCGACATGCGACCTCCTCAGCTCGGTACGCGACCTCATCAGCTCGACATATGACCTTGGCACGCGATCTCGACACGAGGTCTCGATACGACGTCCTGATACGAGGTCGATCTCGTCCTCAGGTGTTACAATCTCTCCCTCTAAAAAAAATTTCGTCCTCGAAATTGCAAATAAGATACTTACCATGAAAGAGTTCAGGGTACTGAGTCTTCATCTTCTCCTCCAGCTCCCAAGTCGCATCTCCAGTCTTCTGATCCCACACAACTTTGACAAGTTGAATCTCTTTGTTCAGAATCGTTTGGCTTTCGGTCAACGATCTCACGGTGATGATGCTTCGAAGATAGTCGCCCTTCGGTTGAATCACATCGGTTCGATGACATGAGAGGGTCGGAAATATACTTTCGCGAATCGTGAGACGTGGAAGACGTCATGAATGTTTGACAAGAAGGGTGGCAGAGCAATCGATATGCCACCGACCGATACGACGAAGAATCTGGTAAGGTCCAATAAATTTAGGGGTAAGTTTCTTGGATTTGATCGCTCGACCAACTCCAGTAGTGGGGGTGACTCTAAGAAATACATGTTCTCCTTCCTCGAACTCGAGTGGTCGACGTCTTTGGTCCGCATAACTCTTACGTCGACTTTGAGACGTTCGCATCCTATCTCTCGATCAAACGGATCTTCTCGATGAGTCCGCTAGATCATATCTGGTCCCACAACAGAACGCTCGCCATCCTGGTACCAACAAAGAGGCGTCTGACATTTACGTCCATACAGTGCTTCAAAAGGTGTCATTCCAATACTCGCATGGAAACTGTTATTGTAGGTGAACTCCACCAATGGTAAGACGTCGTCCCAACTTCCTCGGTGATCTAAGGTACACGCTCGCAACAAATCTTCAAGCGATTGGATCGTTCTCTCGATCCTTGTCGGTTTGGGGATGATATGCCGAGCTAAGCCTGAGCTCGGTTCCCACCGCTTCTTGCAATTCCCTCCAAAAATGAGACGTGAACTTCGGATCTCGGTCCGACACGATTGAAGAGGGTATACCATGTAGTCGTACTATCTCCGCGATGTAGATCTCGGTCAGCTTTTCCACGTTGTATGTCGACCTCACTGGTAAGAAATGAGCAGATTTGGTCAATCGGTCGACGATCACCCAAATCGAATCATTCTTCTTCTGCGTCTTCGGCAAACCTACAACGAAATCCATGGAAATACTATCCCATTTCCATACTGGTACGTCAAGCGATTGTAGCATTCCCGCAGGTCGTTGGTGCTCCACCTTCGCCGACACGTTAAACACGAAGCTACGTCCTCACCCACTTGCTTTTTCATTCCGGACCACCAAAAATGCTTCTTCAAGTCTTGATACATCTTCGTAACTCCTGGATGAATACTAAAGTTGCTCTTATGCGCTTCGTCAAGTATTAACTTTCTCAGCTCCGCTACGTTAGGTACACACACTCGGCCATTACATCTTAAGATGTTGTCCGTTCCGACTTGGAATTATGTCGCCTTCCCTTGCGCTATCAACTGGACCTTCTCTTGCAGGAGCTCGTCATGAACCTGCTGGTCTCGGATCTCGTCCAACAATCTGTTAGAAATGGTAAGCATACCAAACCTCAGCTTCCCCGGTGAAACTTCCACACTCAACTTCAAGTCTCGGAACTTCTCGAGCATCTCCAACTCCTTGATCATCATTGTTGAGGCTAAAACGCTCTTTCTGCTCAATGCATCTGCTACTACGTTAGCCTTACCGGGATGGTATTCCAACGTAAAGTCGTAGTCCTTGAGAAATTCTGTCCATCTTCGCTGACGCATGTTGAGCTCTTTCTGATCAAACAGGTACTTCAAGCTCTTGTGATCGCTGAAAACAGTAAGAGTGCTCCCATAAAGGTAGTGTCTCCATATCTTCACAAGAAAAACCATTCTTTGCCGCCAGCTCCAAATCGTGAGTAGGGTAGTTCCTCTCGTGAATCTTAAGTTGTCTTGAAGCATACGCTACCACTTTCCGATGTTGCATCAGCACGCATCCCAATCCCTGGTGTGACGCATCACAATACACCTCGTAAGGCTCTTCGGGTTGAGGCAAAATCAACACAGGCGCTGTTGTCAAAAGCTCCTTCAGTCTTCGAAAACTGGATTCACACTCCTCGGTCCAGGCAAAAGGTTGATCCTTCCTCGTAAGCCGTGTAAGAGGCGCGACAATCTTCGAGAAACCTTCAATGAATCTTCGATAATAGCCTGCTAAGCCAACAAAACTTCTGATCTCGGTAACCGTCTTCGGCTGTTCCCACGCTAACACAGCCTCAATCTTAGTTGGATCCACAGCTATTCCTCCTTTGGAAATCACATGACCAAGAAAATTCACCTCTTCGAGCCAAAATTCACACTTCGACAGGTTGGCATAGAGTTGCTTCTCACGCAATATCTGTAGTACTCGACGTAAGTGTTCTTCGTGCTCTTCTCGGTTCTTCGAGTAGATCAGGATGTCGTCGATGAACACTACAACGAACTGATCCAAAAACGAATGGAAAATCCTGTTCATGTAATCCATAAACACAGCTGGCACATTTGTCACTCCAAACGGCATCACCAAGTACTCGTAGTGACCATACCTAGTCCTGAAAGCTGTTTTGGGGATATCTTCCTCCTTCACGCGAATCTGATGATAACCAGACTTCAAATCTATCTTGGAAAAGATCGCCGCTCCACGAAGTTGATCCATCAAGTCGTCAATACGGGGTAACGGATACCGGTTCTTCACAGTAACCTTGTTGAGCTCGCGGTAGTCCACGCACAGCCTTGATCGTCCATCCTTCTTCTTAACCAACAACACTGGAGCTCCCCACGGTGACACGCCCGTTCGTATGAATTGCTTTGACTCCAAGTGTTCGATCTGGGACTTCAGTTCTTTCATCTCGGCAGGAGACATCCTGTATGGCGCTTTGGAAATCGGTCCTGTTCCTGGAATCAACTCGATGGAGAACTCGACCTCTCGCACTGGTGGTAACCCTGGCACGTCTTCGGGAAAAACGTCCACAAAGTCACACACCACTGGTACATTCTTCACTTCGATCTGCTGGAAAACTTCTGAACTAGCCAGATACATGTATTCCCTAGTTCCTTCTTTCAAAGAAACCCCAATACGTTCAGCAGAAAGATAATTGGAGACTCCAAGGTCTGGGAAAATTACAGTTTTACGGGCACAGTCCAAGAGGACATGGTGGTGTGACAACCAATCCATCCCGAGGATGACATCTAAGCCCTTAAGAGGCAAACAAACCAAATTGACCACAAACTTTCTACTCTGAATAACCACTACACAATTAAGACATGCAGTGTTTGTGACTAAGGTTTTAGCAGTTGGGGTTGTAACTACCAATTTGAACGGTAAAGCAGTCACAGTCAAGTTCAAATGGTTCATACAATCAGAAGAAATAAAGGAATGGGTTCCACTCGAATCAAAGAGGACGGATAAGGATTTACCCTCAATCTCACATTCACCTTGAATAAGATCATCAGCTCGCTCTGCTTCCTCACCGCTCATGCAGAAGACTCTGCCTTTAGCTACCTGACGCTTCCCTTTGGCCTTTGCCGCAAGCATTGCCGGTTCAGCTTTAGGTGTGGGACAATCCTTGGCAAAATGCCCTGGCTTCTTACAGTTGTAGCACACATCCTCCTTCTGAGTACAGTCACTCGCATAATGTCCTGGCTTTCCACAACGATAGCAAGTCACCTCGGCACCGGTCTGACCTCCGCTTCTCGCTCCCTGGGTCATCGGACGATATTGTCCCCTGTTGTTGTTCCCCTGAGGTCGGTTGTAAGGCTTCTTCTGCAGTTGTTTCCCCTTCTGTGTAAACCTCTGCCCCGCACTCTGGGGTCTCACCGGTCCGCCTACAACAGTTTTCTTCTTGTGGCTTCTTACACCCTCTACCTCGACACAACGATCTATCAGCTCTTGTAGATTCCTGATCCTCAGTGACACCACCGACTTCTGAATGTCAAATCTCAGACCTCGTTGGAACCTCTCGCTTAACCATCCTTGGTCAGCTCGATCACGAAATGGACTGAAATACCTCGCCAGTGACTCAAACTTGGCTGCATACTCGGGCACTGTCATACTGCCTTGTTGTAGTTGAAGAAACTCTTGCTCCTTCTCAGCTCGTGCAGTATCTGGGAAGTATTTGTCCAAGAACCTTCCACGAAAAAGCTCCCAAGTTATCTCGCGACGTTCCGCTATCAGTGCTTGCTTCACTCCCTTCCACCAATACTCTGCGTCTCCTAGCAGCAAGTAGGTAGCGTAGTCTACCTTCACGTTGTTTGGGCAATGGAGTGCCTCGAAGATCTTCTCGATCTCTTGCATCCAAAGATCAGCTTTATCTGGGTTTGGCTCACCGTAGAACTTCGGTGGATCAGGCTTCCTAAAGTCTGCTAATCCTCTCGCCTCGACACTCGCTCTGCTCATTGTTGTTCTTTGTAAGTTTCTTTGGAGTTAACGCCACCGTCTGTTGAGCCATCGCGTTAGCCTGTTGAGTTGCAGCGGTGATTCTTGAGCCATGGCCGCCGCCATCTCGGCCATAGCTTGAATTGCTCGTTCCATGTCGACGTTCTCGCACAAATTGTCGTATCCCTACGAGGTGGCATTAGATTCCACAAAGTTCAAAACCCTGTCAGAATCTCACAACAAGGATGTGTTAAAACACACTGCTTCAATCAAGAAACAGTTCAAACAATTTTTCAAGCAATAAGTGCTTCACTTAATCAAACAGCAATCAGGATAGTACAATTAGGTACCCAACACACATATCCCGACACAGTGACCAGTCCAAATTCCTATACACAGCCCGGTCAGAACCGAACTGCTCTGATACCAACATTGTAACGACCCGTTTCCGGACCGCTACCGAGCTCAACATACCGAGCTCGAGCTACCGAGCTCAACACATCGAGCTCAAGTTACCCTGTATGCGATGCGTTTAAAACGGTACTCTTGTGCCTTATAAAAATTTACGGTATATTTTTCTTTTTCTTCTAAGACCAGCTCGTGCACATCAGAGTAATTACAGCTTTTCGAAAATATGGTGCAACTAAGACACAAGACTTAAATTCTAATAAAAGATGCATGCATAATACACATATATACCACTCGAAATAATAATGTATACAAAATACAGAGTAGTAATGTATAAAGAAAATACACCTAAGGTATGACGACTTCAAGAGAGCAATCATACCCTGGGGGTACTTCCGGCAGACACCCACGCAGGGGGCTGCTCCAAAAGTAAGACCACCAGTCTACCCTGTGCTCAAAATAACATCTAGCCCAAACTGGTCACAACCACTATACACAAAAACATAGACAAAGCAAATCACGACAAGGAGAGGTCGTCGCCCCGGTCCCCGTCGAGCTCCTCCTCGCCATCATCTGCCGCCGAGTTCCTCGCGCTCGACCTCGCCTGGGTGACCATCATGGATTGAAGGCACCACGGGAAAGGGTCAACTTCTCAACAATTCAAGATAAACACGGCATAAAGAAATAAGTAAACAGCAAAGTATAACATTCACCAATCGTGACTCAACCATCTCACTCTAAACTCGACTCGACAATTTTTCCGGAATGCACACGCCGTACCGTATGCTGGAAAGTCCAGCCGAAGCCTTGGGATCTTCGCTCTCCCTAGGACAGTCAACTCAGGTCCCATAGCGTGGCGACGTCTAGTCAATCTCCCGTAAACAAAAGGGGACCTAGCACCCTTAGTTATCCGGGTCACGGCTCAAAAACGTCATAACGACTCGCCTAGCTCGCTCACTCGATGAACAATTCGCCGCATACGATATTCAAAGAGTTATACACAAGATATTCAACCGCATGTCAAATAAAAAGAGCAAGCTCGACATGAAGAAACGCAATTCAACAGTCAATACATAATTCCCAACATATATTCAATCACATATTAAATACATGCAAAAACCCGATCATATCACAACATTACGTGCTCGACACAAATCAAGGAATCCATACATAGTAATATAACAATAAAAATCCTAGAATATTTAGAAGTGCCCTTACCGAACTCCAAGCTACGCTGCTCGACAACGACCTCAACACAGCTATCTTCAAACGAGCTTGACAACGACTTCTCTTACTCGATCTCGACACGTACGGCTCTCAATCGACCTCGGTTTCGTGTTCTCGTACACCGTGATCTCCTTGCAGCACTATCTCGGAAATCACACCGCCTAATACGAGTACAACTTAGTTCTATCTATGGGTTCTAATAACACTTAGCTCTCATTATCCCAATCTTAACCACAACCCAAGTAAACATTAAAACTCAAAAACTTAAACAAATATAACCAGAATTCAAACGTTACAAAATAACTCATTTTCTCTATAATTTTATTAAAAACTTCTTTCATACATCACCAGACAAAACCATTTTTCCTCTAACACAAAGTTAGGGTTTTCGATCAAAAGTTCATGAAAAAGGTTCTATGATTCTATAACAAATAAATCAACAACAACATCGACAGAAGCAACGTACAACATACTAAAACAAGAAATCAAAACAAACCAAGTAGGGAGGGTTTTGGGCACTGCCTATTGCAGAAAACAGAGAAAGAAATTTGTTTTACAAGCTCAAATAATTGGTTAGAAAGGTAGGTCATGTCATGAAGAAGAATACCTATCAATACGACATGATTTGGAAGCATAAAACTAGCTAAAATGGAAGGAAGAAATGGCGCTAACAGTAGCATGAAGGAAGAGAAAATCTGTTTTTCCATACCTCAGATGATGGTCGAGATGGTGATATATGTCGAGGAGATGATAAGAAACAAGGTTGATGAAGAAAGTTTATGCAGAAGCTCGATAAAACTCAAGGTTCTTCGATGGAGGTTTGGAGAGGAAGAGGAACTCAGAGAAGAAGAAAGAAGAAAAGAGAAAGTGAGAGTTGTGAGGGGCTGATCGAAGATACAGCTGGTCAAGAAACCCTTTAAAAGATATTTTTCTTTTTAAAACAAAACACAATTAATTGACGTGTAACTACTGTTATGAGATGCTAATCCCATCAATCATTCTACCCATCTAATCTCTTCTCTCTCATGATTACCCTCTAATCTATAGGTTCTGGATCTAAAACACAAAGAACGAATCGCAACCGATAATATAAATATTACAAACAATAGAATCATCAACGCTAAATAACGTTCGTAAAATACGAGTGTTACAGTCTCGACACGAGGTCGATCAGGGTGCTTGTGCAAGCGCACAAGGCTCTAACACGAGTTCGTGCACGCGGCCTCCTCAGTTCGACATGCGACCTCCTCAGCTCGGTACGCGACCTCATCAGCTCGACATATGACCTTGGCACGCGATCTCGACACGAGGTCTCGATACGACGTCCTGATACGAGGTCGATCTCGTCCTCAGGTGTTACAAAATACAAAAGAGACGGAGAATGAAACCTGGGTTTAAATTTTCCAGAGAATTGTACAGAATGATAATGGGGGAAACAAGAAAATATAACTAAGAGAAAGTGTTTATTTTTTGTTCTGGGGGGCCTCACGGGTTCATGGCCACGACTTCTTTCTTTTGCCTCTCCCTCTTTTCGTTCGTCTCCTCTGTTTCAATGTTCTACCGCCTCCATCTCCTCTCTGGGTTTTCTCTTCTTAGGGTTCCGCCTCTTCTTCTTCTGCACATGTAGCTTTTTATAGCCTTCAAATCTTTGCTCCTCTTTCTCCTGAAAAATAGAAGAAAAATCTGAAATAAATTGAAAATAAAATCAGGGCAAAGATATAAAATTAAGAAGGAAGGAAAGTCTCCCATTTTGGTTGAATCGAAATCGGATCCTTGCATGCATCTGGCCCTTATTCGAGAAATGGGGGAGATCCAGACCTTCAATGGCTTGATTCGCAACCGAATTTCTTGGGGTTGGTTGATGAGATGTGATTCGGTTTGATGATGATGCTCCGAGATGAGAGGGATTCGGTTGAGAAACAAGAAGGGGAAGGGGAGAGATGGCCGAGATAGGGGGAGAGAAAATTGAATGGGGAAGAGAAAAGGGGTGCTTGCTGTGGCTGGAGGGTGGAAAGCGGGTGAGGGTGTGATGTTCTTTTAGGTTTAGGGTTTGAGCAAAAAGGGTGATGAATTAGGTTTTGGTGAGGATGAAAAAGGAATGATAGGAGAAGGAAAAGGAAGGAGCGGGAGAGAGGCCGAGAATGGTGGGGAGAAGCTAGTGGTATGATGAGTGAAAGGGTGAGGCGCGACTGGAATAAAGGGATTAGGGTTTGGAAGAAGGGAGAGTGAGAGAGAGGAAGAGTGACGAGGGACGAGAGTGAAAGGTTGCGGCTGGTGGGAGGAAATGAGGGTGAGTGAGAGCGTGTGATTGTGTTTTAGGGTTAGAGGGAATTGGGCTGGGCTGGCGTGGGTGCTGGGCTGGGTGTTAAGGCTGCGTAGGTAAGCATGGGTTAGGGGTGTGCGAATGGAAAGAAAAAAGGGTGCAAGAAGCAAGCAGAGGTAAGGCTGCGCTAGAGGTGTGACAGAAAATAAAAAAGGGGGTATGCGAAGGAATGAGGGCTGGGAGTGCTGCTGGACTGGGCTGGGTCACCAGCCAGGTTGCTCGCTGCTATTGGCACCTCTCTAATTTATAACATGCACCCCTTTCTTCAAAAATAAAATATTTTCTTTCTCTTCCTTTTTTTTTCCTTTTTTTTTCCACTCTATTCTTATTCCTTCTTCTTTTATTCTAAGTCCAAATATATATATATATATATATATATATATATATATTATTTATTATTACTACTACTACTAATTTAAAAAAGGTTAAAATAAATAATAAAAATAAAAAGGTCGGACAAAATTGGGGTACTACAGCTGCCCCTCCTTAATTACATTTTACTCGAAGGTCTTCGTGCATTCGTTGTAAAAGGTAATTAAGGATAGAAGACTCTAATTTTGTCCGAAACAAGTTGTTGGATGGTGCAAGATTGGCTCCCGACTTTGCTTTGAGACTCTAGGTCTGATTCCTAGTGAATTCTCGGTAAGACATAGGTTTAGTTCCTAACTCTTACAAAATTGGTGAGAGATTCTAGGTTCGATTCCTAGTGAATTCTCGGTAAGGCATAGGTCTGATTCCTAACTCTCACATCTTTGGTATTAATTATTTCTCTACTTAGGGTAAGCCTGGGGTGCGAGCTTCTTCGTCACTCGACACAAGTTTGGGTCAGATTCCCAACAACGGTAAGTCAGGTTCTTAACTCTTGTTAAAAGGTACGAATTGACTACCTTACTTTAAGGAATGTCCGTGGTATGAGTTTCTCTGTCACTCAATATAGGTTCGGGTCAGATTCCCGGCAGGGTATATGTCAGATTCCTAACTCTTGTTAAAAGGTGTGGATCGATTTCCATAATCGAGAAAGATCTGAGACGCGGGTCAGGTTCCCGACTAACAGCTTGGGGTCATATTCCCAAGGTGGTGGGTCAGATTCCCAGCAAGGTGTAGGACGGGTTCCTAACTCTTGCTAATAAGATGGATTGGGTAGGTTGAGTACTAGTTCTTACTGAGTAACAACAGACCAACTGTATGTAATATTTGAGAGGGTGGGTCGATGGACCCAAAAACTTTGATGGTCATGCAGGATGCAATGAATGGTATGTCATGCATGAAATTTTTATTTTTAGAGAAATGTTTTTTAAGGTGGGTTGTGGACCCAAAAGTATTAACGATCATGCAAAATGCAATGAATTGTATGTTATGCATGAATATTATTATTGTTTTGAATTTTTTTTTGATTTCCCTGAATTCCTTTGAGGACTCTGCCCCTAGACTCGTGGGGTGATAACTTCATGTTGGCTTGCTTGTCCAAATGGTTGACTTTACGATGCACCAGGTTTGCGTATTTGCCCCTTGATAGATCATTTTATGGATCCATAAATTTTCAGCTTCATGTTTTGCATGCCTTTAGGAGGATTAGATTGACAATTTTGATTCATAGAGACTTTTCAGTGTCCCTTTGGCTTTCGTCCAGCCATGTGAGAAAGGATCTATGTTGAGAGACAGATCACTTTGCGTAGTTCTGAAACCGGAATGAATGTGAAGCTTGTAGATAATGGACCTAGCTTTTTCCCCTAGCTTCTTGGTTTATGTTTAGGTCCAAGAAGTACAATCCGGGTTGACATGTTTGTGAATTTGACCCTAACTTCTGTCTAGGCCGCTCTTTGCGAGTTTTCAACCTAGCGGATCGCTCTAACTTCTGCCTAAACCACCATTTCGGGTTTTCAGCCTAGCGAGCATTTTATTTTATATTCTTTTTTTTAGGTAAAGCAACTGCACTGAGGAGTTTATATGGATTTCCTCTTTCAAAAATCAAGTTTTAGGAAAATATGAGCAATTTGACTTTAATCAGAATGAACTTTATTAGGGTTGTAACGTGGCCAAGGGTTGAGGGTTATGAAAGAAATGATATTTTAGGCCCAAAGAGTGTTTAATGGTTTATGGAAATAAGGATCTTTAGTCTAAGGATGTACTTCATTGGTTGCTAGCACATTTGTTTCGCCTTTGCGGTTTCCTTTTTGATCTTTTGCAGATGTCTTTGACACGTTTTTGACATTTCTTTGAATTATCTTTGATACCTTATTGCTTACTTTGCTCTTCTTCTTTCTGAAAAGACAAAGTTGATCGGAGACTTGTGCTATTCTTCCTTGTATGGACGATCCTCATTCAGGTATTTGAAAGAAAATTTCGTTTTAGGCTCAAAAGGGGTAGCAAGGGATAAGTATTTGGATAGAGAAAAAGGGCCAAACTTCATCTCAAAATCTCATTGCTCACATCTTCACAAAACTTAACTTTTGATAATTCGTGCATTTGTTTTACCATTATTCTGTGAGCTAAAAATTGAAAAAAAAATCAAATTGCAGTTTTATTGATGAACTGAAAAGATGAGAACATAATGAGCCCTTTACAAGATATGCCCTAAGGCTTCGGGCAAAGCGTAAAAATAAATGAAGGTTGCTTAAACAGGGCTATTCCTTGAAGTTTTACCACTTTGTGTTGATCAGAGCCCAACAATTATTAATGGAGTGGCCCACTGCCTCAGTGCATGTCGTGATGAGCGTCATTTGTATCATCATTTGCATCTTCTTCTTGCTCTTGACCTATACTGCGCAATGGCTGTTGAGCTTCGAGGTTGCCAATCCTTCCGCTTGTTATCCCGGCTTCCACTCTTTCCCCGACAATGACTAGGTCTGAGAAGCTTGAAGAGACATTTCTCATCATCAGATCATAGAAGGGTTGTTGAAGCGTGTCAGTGAACGTGGTAACCATCTCTTTTTCAGATAGCGGAGGTTCCACTTGGGCTGCAATTCCCCTCCATCTTTGGGCATACTCTTTGAAGCTTTCATTACCCCTTTTTACCATGGTTTGCAACTGGGAGCGGCCAGGAGCCATGTCCATATTGTACTTATACTGTTTGATGAAAGCTTTAGCCAAATCATTCCAGGAATTGATTTTGCCCCGCTCTAACTGCATATACCAGCGTAGGGATGCCCCGGTAAGACTCTCTTGGAAGAAGTGGATTAGGAGCTTATCATTACTGGAGCAGGAGGCCATCTTCCGGCAGTACATGATGAGGTGGCTTTTTGGACAAGTTAAACCATCATACTTGACGAACTCAGGAACTTTGAATTTCGGAGGAATTACCATGTCCAGGACCAAACATACTTCTGAAGCTTTGAACCCAATATGATATGCCCCTTCAATTGCTTTCAGCATATCTTCTACAATTTGGAGTCTCTCCTGATCTATGGGGTCTCCTGATGGGCCATTGGGAGCCTCTCGATACTCATTAGTGCTGGTGGAATGGTTCTTATCAGTGGTCAATTTTGGATTCAAGTTCTGCAGAAGGTCCAATATCTTGTCCATCTTACCATTGATTTGGTCGAGTTCTTCTCTCATCGCTTGTTAATTCTGTTCCAACAAGTCCATGAGTCTAGATTGGGCTCGAGTCCGGTAGGGATGCAGGGAAAGCTTATTTGTATCTATTTTTCTGTTGAGGAGAAAAAATGAGTTACGTTATGAGGATGCCATGATCATGCATGTCATGAATATTTTTTTTTTATGTACATTTCATGTAAAAGAATATGATGGAGAAAGGAGAAACATTTTTTTTATTTATATTTTTTTATAAAAATAAAATGAATGCAATGAGAAATGTCGAGAAAAAAAAAGAGAAAATGTTTTTTTTTATTTTTTTTGAAAATTTATTTTTTAGAGGAAAAAGAATGAGAAGGGAAAATATTTTTTTGAAACTGTTTTTTTTTTTTGCAAAGAAGAATAACAAATAATATTTTAAAAAATATCATTTATTATCTTTCACAATTTTTGAAATGTGAATGAAAAATAAATGGATGAAGAAAAAACGGACAGAGTGTGCCCTTTGTGATGTAGGCCGGTATTTCCTAAGATCTTAGGTCATACGACTTTTGTCACGTGGAAAATGGGATAAGGTATACTCCTTTAAGATACTAATCTAAAGGGTCCCTAGCGCCAATGGTCCCATTTGAAAATGTTACCACCAATAATAAGTATATTATTAAAGGATGATTTTTTCTCAAATGGAGCCAAACTCTAGGTGATACTTTCATAGGAACCCACCGTCAGACGCCCAAATAGAGCACCCATTACACAGCCTCTCCTAACTTAAGGTTCACTCGGACCCGGGTATAGGGCACCCACTCAAAGTGTGTGTAAATAAAGTGTATAAAGTGAAGTGTGTGAAGGAGCAAACTTAAAATTACCCGCTACAAAATAAATAAAACAATATATACATGGTAACTATCCTAATGTTCAATATACATATAATCACAAAAAATAAATAAACTAAATAAAGATAAAAATAAATAAATTGAAAAAATAAAAAAAATAATAGTAATAAATAAATAAATAAAGATAAAAGAAAAGGAAACAATTCACATTGTAAGGCAAACAAACAATTCAAACAATCAAAAGACCTAACTCTCTAAAGTCTCCAGTGGAGTCGCCAGCTGTGATAACCACCCTTAAAATTAAATGGAGCCGCCACCAATATTTATTTTAGGAAACATTGGAAAACCTATTTTTGAATTATTTGGAAGAAAAAGATCTTTTGAACCAGATTTGAGTCCGGGAGTTGGTTACGCATAGGGAAGACACTATCACCCCTAAAACGCACATAACGATGGTACCTTTAATTGTTTAAAAAATTGTTTGCCTTGAAAATGGATATCCTTAATAACGTTCATATATTTTTAGGAAAATAGGAAGATATGACAAAGTAACAAAATCGTATGAATGACACTTCAGAGCTTCTTGCCAAAAATTTATTTAGTGAACGAAATAAAAAATGGACACATAAGATATATGATCAGTAAACCCTTTTTATGCTTGCTGAATATTATTAATTACAAATCACTAAGCTTTATTACCAAACTAAGATTTAATGATATCAACATTAATAGAAATAATTGCAAAGTAATTCCCCAATCCTTTTATTTATTTTTTTATAATGATGTTGCTAATTATCAATATTGATTACCATGAAAATCCAGCGAACCAATTAATATTTTTTGTGAAAAGAGATTTAACTTGACTAATCTAATTTTTTTCTATTTTTAATAAAAATAAATACAAACAATCATGCTTTAATTACAAAAATATTTAATACTTTATTTTAATTTTTTTAAAAAAAATTGATTTCAAGGGAAGCCGATTGATAAAAGAAAGAAAAAATAAAAATAAATAATAAAAATAAAAATAAAAATAAAAAGGAAATTAAAAGGGGTGCGTAACCCTAATTTCAGGGTGAAACCCTAAGCTCCCGACGCAATGCAAGACGATGATGGCGCTGGCCAGAACCTCTGCTCACGGCTACCGATTAACGTTCAACGACGTAAACAATAAGGAGAACAAGACGTAAAGAAAGAGATGCGAAAAAGGAAATATTACATGATAATTTCAGTCCCAAATCTATGTTCTTATTACATGGATTGTATAGAAGCAGAAGAACCAACAAAAGAAAAGAGAAAGGGGAAGAAGTGGAACCTGAGTGTTCTGGGTCAATCAGAAAAAATACACAAAAAGGCAGAATAAAAAAGAAACCCTAACTAAAAGTGTTTGCTCTCTCTTTGTTTTTGGTGATCTCACAGATGGTTTGGTCGCTGCATGCTCGCTCTGCTTCCGTTCCTTCAGTTTGCGTTTCCTCCTTTTGTTCTCTGTTTCTACTCTTCTCTCTGGCTCTCGGTTTTTGCTCCCGGTCCCTTTGAGCGTGTGTGGCTTTTATAGGCTAATACCTGCGAAACAAACGGATCCAATCAGTTTAAAAATCAGAAAAACAAATAGAGAGATAAAGGGAAAGAAAGGAACCAAATACCCCCTTTTTTGGCGAAAATCTCGTTCGGATTTGATGATGAAGAAGGAGAGGTTGCGGCCGTTTGGATGATTTTAGGGTTAAAGGGAATTGGGCTGGGTTGGCGTGGGTGCTGGGCTGGGTGTTAAGGCTGCGTAG
The DNA here is from genome assembly GCA_037113605.1 of Calophaca sinica. Classification (NCBI taxonomy): domain Eukaryota; kingdom Viridiplantae; phylum Streptophyta; class Magnoliopsida; order Fabales; family Fabaceae; genus Calophaca; species Calophaca sinica. The sequence goes on along the minus strand of CM073736.1, from coordinate 126,550,800 downwards.
GTAAGCATGGGTTAGGGGTGTGCGAATGGAAAGAAAAAAGGGTGCAAGAAGCAAGCAGAGGCAAGGCTGCGCTGGAGGTGTGACAGAAAATCAAAAAGGGGGTGTGCGAAGGAATGAGGGTCGAGTGAGCCGACTGGCCGGGTCACCACCAGCCGCCGCCGCTATTGGCACCTCTCTGATTTATAACATGCACCCCTTTCTTCAAAAATAAAATATTTTCTTTCTCTTCCTTTTTTTTTTCTTTCTTTTTCCACTCTATTCTTATTCCTTCTTCTTTTATTCTAAGTTCAAATATATATATATATATATATATTATTACTACTACTACTAATTTAAAAAAGGTTAAAATAAATAATAAAAATAAAAAGGCCGGACAAAATTGTGGTACTACACCAAGACTCTCAGCATTCAACATGTTCCAGCAACTTTGCAATTGGCAGATGCTCTTACCAAGCCTTTGCCAACTACTCAGTTTCAGGATCTTAGAACCAAGCTCAAGGTTCTTGCGGTGCAACCTCCTTGATCTTGTAGGGGGAGTAATAGAAGTAAATGTATAGAATACTCATATGACTCTTGACTGCCAGCTGTATAACATGCTGGCAAGTCAGTTACATAGCTGTTAGTCTAATGCCATGCTGGCAGGTTCTGTTAGTAAGTTTGTTAGAAGCTAATCAAGCTATAAATACTTGTTTGTAACAGAATTACACTAAGAAATTGATTTGTAATATTTTCAGTGATTAGTGAAATGGTTTTCTCTCTGATTCTCTCTTTAATCAATGCCTGACTTCCAGCTCAATACCCAAAATATAACCAACCTTGTTCACAATTCTGGACTCACACGAAACTAAAATCAAACACCTTGCACGCTTAGTCTAAGCACAAAACAACCGCAACATTTGGATCCGGTGGATACTATCCAAAGATAAGTAACAAGAGTGAAAAACAACACTGCATCAGCCAAAACAAAAAAATAAAACACAGATCAAATCAAGCTACAAAAACCACAAAGGAATGACCTTGGGGATTGTTTCTCATAGTTCATTTTGAATAGTCCCACACTTAAATTTCCACCGTCTGACAATAAGCATGTTTACTTCATCGCCTCCCTCAAGGACACACGAAGATCATGAACTAGACCACCACTTGACCGCTTTTTCCAAGACATCCAATCAGGTGCGAACGAGACTCGAGCTTTGACATCTCGAGACAAATGAAATTCACCGTATAGATGCCTAAGTTTATGCTCCAGAAAGTTTTAGTAAGGCGATAGTCTTGCAGAATTAGGCGAAGGAAAAAATTGCCAATAGCTGTCTCATGTGGCATACTTTTTACAATTCCTTAAGACTTAGATTCCCACCGCCTCAATGATTCGTGGCCAAAATTCAATTCTCCATAATCCCATATCATTGTGGCAACAGACCACAACAATTTTTGTCTGTTTTTGCCAAGGCCTTGGAAAGATTGAACCCAATCACATGACGAAGGCTCACAACAATTGGGCAAAAACAGGCAGTGGATAATTTACCCGAATTTTTTTTAGCAAACACCAAGCACGCCTCTCGATCTCGTGATACACAACAGACTTCCTTCGTCGTCTTGTGAGAGTTCAACTTCGACTAACGAAGCTGATCTGAGACAAATTCTCAAATAACTTGCCTACCGAAATTTTGGATCTGCCTGGCGACACAAGCCAGAAAAGCTTTTACACAAATTTCACCTTGTGACGTTGTATGCTCGCCAGGTGAGAGAGCATCCATCTGCAAGATTTTGTTATGCTGCACAATTTGGCAGCATTCTTAACATCCTTGATTTCTTCTGCACATCCTTATTTCAAATTATTTTTCTTCTGCAAAATAAAATTTAGATCCAGCCTCTCGAATTATTTTTAATCCTATCAAGAAAAAAGATAATTAAAAAGCTAAAATAGAATGAAAACCACGAGGATTGACACAATGACACACCCTCTTATGGTGGATGATAGGATACAAATAATATATCCTCCGTTTGCTTTCTTGTTTTGAGCAGGAATTCCATGAATTTTGCATAGGGAAGCAAGTGTTCCCTTGCCGATGTTTGGTTCTTGGACTGAACACTCCTCCCTTCTTGCATCCAAATCAATTCAACATGTGGAGGAGGTTTCTCTACACCTACCAAAGATTGAGTCTTGACTGTTATTGACACTTGTACTTCTTCGTGACTAAACCTTGACTCATCTTCCTTATTACTACTTTTGTTTTCTAGCTTTTCTTCTTCCAAACCATTTTTAGTTTTTCTTCCACTATTTCATCTAAAAACTTCATGGGAGGATTTCAGTCGTACCAAGTAATATAATAGTGAACAGAGTATCATCTCCACAAGGATTGTTTTTAGAGCGCTGCTATATATAGCGACAAAAGTCGCTCACAAAGGTCACGAAATTGGTGGAAAACAGGTCTGGTAAAGCAATTAGGATTGATCCAATTTTTTTTATTTTTAATTAATTTTAAAAACACAAAATCAATCTCCTGCACTTATAACTCACCTAAAAAAAAAACTCTCAAAGAAATCTCCCGCACTTACGGTAAAAATCTGCAAAGTACCATTTGTGTGCAAAAAAAATGAAAAAAAGGAAAAACAGTGGGAGTGAGAAGAACTAGAGTCGCATATTTTTGTCTATTTTTTTCCCTTTCGTCTGCAACATGCTCTTAATATATATATCAAACCAATCAAAATATGCTGAGTTTCAAGAACCAGTTCCTAATCAACACGGAATCAATGGCCGAATTTTGAACAGGGAGCAAAAAGGAATAATATAGAGAACAAGTTCTTGTCCTATGTCAAGGACGCAAAATCTCAACCTCCACGTTTCACAGTTTGAAGAGGAACAGCAGTGGTGAGAAAGAATACTGTGATTGGAGAAAGTGTGAGAGAGGGAAAATGGTTGCGAGGAAGATGGTTCTTTTTTCTATTTATTTTTAATTTTTTAAAATTTAAAATTTGAGTAAAAGTGTCAGATAGTCATTGATAACCATTCGGGAAATATCACGAGCACACCGTTCGCGATAAATAGCATTTTCCTAGCTTTTAACACCAACTATTACAATTTCATTGCTATTTGTAAAAAAAAAACTACATAAACTTAATTTAAAAATCAATGATATTATAAGGATCTAGATTAATTTAATCTAAAATATTTCATCAAAATTCTCATACTTTTATTGTTGAAAAGAAAGACCTATGGATGATACTAAACCATTAATTAAAAAATTGGAATAGCCGTTAATAGAGAGACTATTTTTAAAACTTCTTTTAATAAAGGAAACTACATTGAGAATATTTAGTTATATAAAATTATAAATGTGATTTTGAATAAAAAATGACTTTTCTTCATTTTAAGTAAACAACTTTAAATTTAATTTTAAATAAAAATTATAAATTGTCAGAAACTATTTTCATTATTTTTTTTTTTACAAATATCATATACTCTCTTATTTAAAAATAATCCAGTAAAAATAAACTTGCTATAATGTGTAATCAACGTATCAAAATAAAGAAAACCAAGTCCATGCCATCGCCAAATGGACAGTTCTAAAAAAAAGTGGACCCCGATTATAGCGATGATTTAACAATATTATTGGGTAGAAATAGAAGGATCTAGAAATTTGAAACCCTAGCAAACACTTGCTATATAACTTGGCAATCTCTTCTCTTAACTCTCAACTCATATTTTGTTTTCGCTGCTCCTCTGCAACTCTCTCTTTCTCTCTATCTTCCAAATCCCTAAATCGTACTCGTCGAAGAAGGTAGATCGGCAATGGCTGAGACAGAGACGTTTGCTTTTCAGGCTGAGATCAACCAACTCCTCAGTCTCATCATCAACACCTTCTACAGCAACAAGGAGATTTTCCTCCGTGAGCTCATCAGCAATGCCTCTGATGTAAGTTTCTTCTGCGCTCTATTTTTGTGCGTTTCATCAGCACTCGCTCATGCTGTCTTTCTAGTTTCATGTGATTTATTTTTCTGGCTGTAGATTTGATCTAGTTCACTTAATCTTTTTATTTAACTTCATTCACGTTTTATTTGGTTAATTACGTTCCTTATTAGGTTTTTTTTTTCAAATCCTACTTTTCTGTTAATTGATTACATCTTGTTCGCTCCTTTGTTGGTGTCGTGCCTTGTGATCTTTTTGCGATTTTTGTGGTTGTTGCCCAGACACAGTGAGGGTTTTTCAGACTTGTTTCCGATCCTTTTTGGTTCCTGTTTAACAAATTTTTTGGTGATTTTTATACTTTGCACGTGTTTACCTGGAACTTGTTCAGTAGTAGTTTTAAGATACAATTGATGCGGTTTTAATTTGGAAGGTTTTGTGCCTTTCCTATTATTGCTTCATATCAAAGTCGTCAGAAACTCGTTTATATATCCGTTATCACTAATTTTTGCGATTTATTTGGTACTGTATTCTAAATTCCTAATCTATATTGTAATTGTTGCCCCTCAAGTCAATGTTGGTGGTGGTAATACGTTGTGTTTACGGAATTCAGGTTTTTATTGTTTTGGGATATTTGGGGGAGTAGTGTTTAGGAATGTTTGATGCGCTAGGTTGAGTTTTTTGTTGTTGTGGGCATACATGTTGGTCTGATTCCTTCCTTTGACCGTGACAATGTAGGCGTTGGACAAGATCCGGTTTGAGAGCCTGACAGACAAGAGCAAGCTTGATGCTCAGCCAGAGTTGTTCATTCACATTATTCCTGACAAGACAAACAACACATTGTCTATCATTGACAGTGGTATTGGCATGACTAAAGCTGGTAAGATAAGATGGTTTTTCAGTTTCAGTTAAAATTGTTCTGTGTAGCCCTGTGTGATAATTAATCTTTCTCTCTAATGCCTGTCTGTTTTATGTTACAGATTTGGTGAACAACCTAGGTACTATTGCAAGGTCAGGGACCAAGGAATTTATGGAAGCACTGGCTGCTGGTGCTGATGTGAGCATGATAGGACAGTTTGGTGTTGGGTTCTACTCTGCATATCTTGTAGCTGATAAGGTTATTGTTACCACAAAACATAATGATGATGAACAGTATGTATGGGAGTCCCATGCTGGTGGGTCTTTCACTGTGACTAGGGATACATCTGGTGAGAATCTTGGCAGGGGAACTAAGATAACTCTCCACCTCAAGGAAGACCAGCTTGAGTATCTTGAGGAACGTCGTCTTAAGGACTTGGTAAAGAAGCATTCTGAATTCATTAGCTATCCAATTTCTCTTTGGATTGAGAAAACCACTGAGAAGGAGATTTCTGATGATGAGGACGAGGAAGAGAAAAAGGAAGAGGAGGGCAAAGTTGAGGATGTAGATGAGGAAAAAGAGAAGGAGGAGAAGAAAAAGAAGAAGATTAAGGAGGTATCTCATGAGTGGTCGTTGGTGAACAAGCAGAAGCCTATTTGGATGAGGAAGCCTGAGGAGATTACAAAAGACGAATATGCTGCTTTTTATAAAAGTCTTACCAATGATTGGGAAGAGCATTTGGCTGTTAAGCACTTCTCTGTTGAGGGTCAGCTTGAGTTTAAGGCTGTCCTCTTTGTACCCAAGAGGGCACCTTTTGATCTCTTCGACACTAAGAAGAAGCCCAACAATATCAAACTGTATGTCCGACGTGTTTTCATCATGGACAACTGTGAGGAGTTGATGCCTGAATATCTTAGTTTTGTTAAGGGTATTGTTGATTCTGAGGATCTTCCCCTCAACATTTCAAGAGAAATGCTTCAGCAGAACAAGATCCTGAAGGTCATCCGGAAGAACTTGGTCAAGAAATGCATTGAGCTTTTCTTTGAAATTGCCGAGAACAAGGAGGACTATAATAAGTTCTACGAGGCATTCTCTAAGAACCTGAAACTAGGTATTCATGAGGATTCTCAGAACAAGACAAAGCTAGCTGAATTGCTCAGGTACCATTCCACTAAGAGTGGTGATGAGTTGACGAGCCTCAAGGACTATGTTACCAGGATGAAGGAGGGACAGAGTGACATCTACTACATTACTGGAGAAAGCAAGAAAGCTGTTGAGAATTCTCCCTTCCTGGAGAAGCTCAAGAAGAAGGGGTATGAGGTGCTCTTCATGGTTGATGCTATTGATGAATATGCTGTTGGTCAGCTCAAGGAATTTGAGGGAAAGAAGTTGGTCTCTGCCACTAAGGAAGGCCTGAAACTAGATGAGAATGAAGACGAGAAGAAAAAGATGGAAGAACAGAAGGAGAAATTCGACAATCTCTGCAAGGTGATCAAGGAAGTGCTGGGTGACAAGGTTGAGAAAGTGGTGGTTTCTGACCGTGTTGTTGATTCTCCTTGCTGTCTGGTGACTGGTGAATATGGGTGGACAGCCAATATGGAGAGGATTATGAAGGCACAGGCGTTGAGGGACAGCAGTATGGCTGGTTACATGTCAAGCAAGAAAACAATGGAGATTAACCCTGAGAATCCCATCATGGAGGAGCTGAGGAAGCGAGCAGATGCGGACAGGAATGACAAATCTGTGAAGGATCTTGTTCTCTTGCTCTTTGAGACTGCTCTCCTAACTTCTGGGTTCAGCCTTGACGAGCCCAACACTTTTGGTAACAGGATTCACAGGATGCTGAAGCTTGGACTGAGTATTGATGAGGATGCTGGAGAAGCAGATGCTGACATGCCTCCACTGGAGGAAGCTGACGCGGAAGCTGAGGGTAGCAAGATGGAGGAAGTTGATTAAAACCTGACGTAATTGCCATTTAGAAAGGTTTGAGATTGAGGAACAGTCTTTTACTATGTTTTTTGTTTTTAAATTTTGGAATGTTGACAAATTAGATGCAATTTCCTGGACTAGTGTATCTATTTTATTATCGTAAGTTTTGGTGTTAGTTGTTGACTATCGAAATGGTGTTTGGTGCGTTCTTTTCTTTGCTTAAACGTCAATAGGCGGTTCCTATTGTGGCACAAGTGAGACATCTTTAATGGTGCACAAATAATTTTCACGATTAGATCTAGTAGTCCTATTAAATCTTATTGTGATTTTTAAATTTTACCATTAAAAATCAAATGAATATGCAAAAATGTTTTTAGAGTTTAAAAGTATCACATCAGTATTTGAAAAAAAAAAATTCATCAAACGATAAAGGGAAATTTCTTAAGATTATCAGTTTAAATTTTGTCTTTTTACATTTTTATTTTTAAACAAAATAAATTATAGATTCAGAAAAATTATAAAACCTGAACAAACTTTCCAACATTTTTAAACCCCTTGTTTATATGAAAATAAATAAATATCAAGTATAAATAATGTTTTCTTAATTATGTTTACTTAATAAACAAATTTTGCACATTTTAAAATTTAATCTAGCATAAAATACTTATTAGTACTCATAACCTTTGAGTCAAAAAGAAAAAAGTACTCATAACTTTAGAACACTTTGGTTAACTTTAAAGCACTTAATGATAAATAATATATTCTTCCCTTTATAAAAATACTTCAGGATGTTATAGAAAAATAAAATGAACTATTTTTGGCAATCCTCACCTAATCTAATTAAAATTTAAATCGCTCTAAACCTTTTCTTTCACATGCTTGGACTGTGGTGCATAAGTTTTACTTTTGATATTGTTGCCACAAGAGATGTTGTCACCATTCTGTCAAAAAGAAAAAAAAGAGAGATGTCATCAAATAAAGCATCAAGAAGCTTTTTTTCCCCATTGATTCGCAATGTCCTATTGCTTTTCTGCACTAATCTCATCCAGTGGATTGCGATTTTTTTCCATTGACAGTGGAATATACATGTAAAAGATGGAAGATTTAAGTGCATTCTTCTCTCTTTTACTTACAACATTATGTATTTTTTAAAATGTATCATTTTAATTTTTGTGATTTCCTGATTTTTTTTATGGTACTCATACCTGACATTCCTTTGCATGGCAGGTTTTCGTTAATAATCTGGATCTCAGTGTCACAAAGGTGGAGCTTAGGCAAACCATTTTGCAAATTTGAGAATGCAGAATTAGCGAAATTGAAAATTTCAGAATTATTTTGTACTTGCTTTTAATAAGCCAGAGCCTATTCTCCATATTGTCCTAGAAACTCCCAGGGATCCATTATCTAATGGTAACATTATCTATTTCCTTTCCTTGCTCAATTTTCTAATGGAATCTGTGCAAACTTGTATTTTTATAAAAAATTAATGCGTGATAAAATATTGTAAGTATATTATTTAAATAAACTTGGTAGTATGAACATAGTTACCACGGAAATGGTTAAAGAGAAATAGTTGAAGGAAGAACTCAATTATGTGTTCTTCAATCACCACTCAGATATAAATTACAACACATGTTGGTGAATCAATTTGTTCAATCACAGTAAATTTACAAATCCTCAAAAAAACACAAGGATTTATGAAAAAGAATATACTCATCAACATGACCCCAGCTTCAGCTTCAGCCACTGGCTGCATGCACCATCATTACAAGAAGCAATTCAACTCGAAGCTATTGAGGATAGAATGAGAAGGAGTCTTTAGAGGCCAATGCAGAGAGGTTGGATCCAACAGACCTGGCACGGTGCATTCCATTAGCGGAACGGTGGCGGCGGCACCTGAAGGAACCAACATGTGTGGTGGGTGAGCATAGACAATTCCACCTCTCACTTGAAGATTTCAAGGTCACTGCTTTAGATGTTGTTGGTGACTCAAGCACATGTGAGTGCTTCTTGAGATGATCCATATTCAAATCCGTTATTTTTATTTGGCGAATTACGTTGATCCTAGGAGGCTTTTTCTCCACTCTTTCCTCCATCTTTTTCCTGTCCATGCTTATTTAATTAACAATTTAACAACAAAATAGACCCATGCTCCATTTGTGGAGCAAATCAACAACAAAACAACTTTTAATTGAACTCTAAATGAGTATGTGTTGCATTCTTAAATGTGTTGATTTAACTGCCAAAGTCCTATAATTTGTGAGTAAAGACATGATTTAACCCAATTGGGGTTCGTCGATGTGGTAACTTAGAAAACCCCCAGGAGAAGAACGTGTTTGAATCTTGAAGGGATACCCAAGTTAGGAGACTGTTGTACCTCCGGCAATTGATTTGGGGATTAGTCCCATAGACGGCTTAAAGAGCCAAAGACCCTTATTACATTGTATGTGTTTAATTAAGAGGATCGCCTCATGAAGTGTTTATTTTTTCCTTTCTTGTTGATTTTATAATTTTCTTTGGATGTGTTTCACATTGTATGTGATTTAGATGTATATGTGTAAATGATGATGACATAACATTAAATTATCTTTCATGACAAGGTGTTTGATGAAGAATTCAATGAAGATGATGTTGATTGAAGCCATAATAAGTGATTATTATATGTATATATACCTAGGTGCTTGAGAAGGCATGTTGAATGAAAGTGGGATGTCCTTCCAGTAATGAATTGCTTGCTTGGTTGCTTCGCAAGAGGCTTTGGATTCTAAGCAAGAAGGGAGAGAGGGAGGGTCTTGATATTGTGTCCTCTTATGGTTCCAATAAAAGGTGAAGCGATGAAGATTCAATTGAGAAAACATGCTCAGCACTTTGTCAGCCAAAATCATGGGGTGTTACAAGCTCAGTTTTGCTGTTTCAGATACGTGGTTTTTACCCAGTCAACAATTTGTGACCACAAGTTCTCAACCGCAAAATGAGGGTAAAGAAATACCCTGCTGGCATTTTTCTCCATTCTAAGGTCTCAGCTCAACCAAGTTGGCAATAAGATATTATAGTCTATGAGATTGGGATATTCCCCCTGATGATACGTGTCTTTCTTTGCAATATCCACCAATGTGGTGGCCTTCATGTCATGTTGACAAATTTGTGTTAATTTCACAGCTTCCTTGACTTTATGCTGCTTTTGAAAATTTTCACTATTTTTCACCATTTTTGGTGCTTTGTTGTCATTTTGACAATTTTAAGCTAATTTTAATGTGATGATGCCTTTGTGTTGCGTTGCCCCTTCATACTATTTTGACAAATTTAAACTAATGACACCGTTTTGGTGACATTTAATCAACAATTTGTACTAATTTTAGTTCTTAAACAGAAAGAGGCATAACCGTGACATTGCAACTTGAGGATATTTTCCTTTGCAAATGAAAATGTTCTAGGCATATTTCAAAGTTTTCGTGTGCAAATGAAATATGCCTACAAATTTCCCCTTGCACTTTCAAGCTAGTACTTTATTTGTTCAGCACACAAGAATATCTGAATAAAATTTATCTGGATAAATATTATTTAGTTGTTGTTTTATTCTTTTTTTTTAATTTTTTTTTGGTACATGTCTTTTTTTAAAATTCTAATACAGATATTCATACAAATATGCCAATGATAATATAGTTTTCATCAAGTTAAAGTAGCGAGTCTAGGCGCAATGCATTTGAAAAATACCTTGGGCAAAGACAAAAAAAAAAAAAAGTAGCAAGTATACAGTGTACCAAAGAGTGGAAATTTTATTATTTAAGGAACAAATGTAATATGCACTTCATTTTGTCAGTACAGAGATGCTTATCTCACAATATTCAGATGACAGTGAAAAAAAAAACAGTATGCATAGGCAATCCCCTAATTTGAAAAGCTATGGGATCCACTCCTTAGGACCAAGTATTTATTTAATGTAGTTTTGGTTACTGGTGAGCTATTCTGTACATGTATACAAACTCACTCAAGTAACCATGTAAAGTATATTAGACAAAAATGAAAAATGAAAAAAAAAAAATTAGGGTAATACAAAAAGTATACATGAGTATGACCTATTAAGTTTAATCCTCTTGACTGTTGTCTTGTCTCAGCTACTTTTACCTCTCTAATCCTTGTTTGCAAAGTGGGCAACAAGATATAATTTTTAGCCACTGGTCCACACATTTTAGGTGGAACACATGGGAACAAGGCAATTGTCTAACTTCTTCTTTGTCTTTGTAGTTGGCTAAGCAAATGCAACATTCCTGTCAAGCACACCAGAACAAAACAAACTTATTTAATTCACTAGAATTGGAAATATGACAAATCTTAAAATGAATAGAAGTTGAAAGCATATATTCAAATCGAGGGGCAAAAAGTAATGCTTCTCACACAACCAATTGAGACACAGAAAAAGCCCAACTACATGTACTAGCTGTTTAGTGCCTGACTCTATATCAAATCAAGGGCTAGCAGCAAATAAATTTTTCTTTTTTGTGTCTCACTTAAATTTTTTAGTAGCATTACTCTTTCTATATATATTGACATATTAATAACTATACACCGACAAGGTTTTAAAAAACTGTCCAAGACCACGATTGTGGTCGTGACATCAAGGTTTTTTATGTCTCCGCGATCACGATTAGGGCTCCATCAGCCGTATTTAACTGCAATTGTCCATAATATCAAGAATTGCGACGCAACTGTGATCACGTTCGCAACCGAGATTGAAAACTTTGCCGACAAGGTAACTAGGTTTTACACATATATCCAAATATATTTCACCAATATTAAACCGATTTAAAAAAATAATATTACTATGTGATAAGATGAAATATGATCAAATTTGAGGGACACAAAAACGGCACTTACTGGATCTTCATTGATCAAATTTTCACTGCTTTCAGAGTTATTGCCAAGCTCTAACTTGGTATGGACTTCTTTATGTCTCCAACTTGGAAGCTGTGAAATTTGGTCATCAGATGCTCCTCTATTAGAAGATGCCATGTTCATGTTGTATCCAAGGAGGGTGCTAATTAGTGGCACACAGCAGCATAACAGCAGAAACAGTAGGAAAGGGAAAGAGTAGCAGATTGCATTCCAAGCAAGCAGGGTGATGCAGAGCACATGGAGTTTTGGAGCTTGATGAAATGACCCAAAACGCGAGTCAAAAATCCAAACATTGCCCATCACAAACCATATGGCAAAGAAAAACTCTAGTGAAGTCTTACACTTGTTCATCAAGTGTGACATCCTGTATACATTGACATAGTATAGTGCAAATTAAAATTAATTTTCAAATTTCACCCACAAAAAAAAAAAAGTGCATGAATCTAAAAGACCTTGTCCTCTGATTAAACTTGGATAAATGGCTAAGAAAGTTATTCAAGCCAAGGTAATACAAAAGTTTTCACAATTTATTTTTCAGTCCTGTATTGGTGTTGGGTAATAATTTTTTAATAGAAAAAGTTGGTAACACTTCCACCTTAGGCTTTTCATTTTTCGCATGATTTATCCTTAATTAGATTGCAATAAACAAAAGACTCTACTCTGTTTCAACACTGAATGCAATGAATTCACCACAATAGAGAAGTTATGTGAGTATATTTGATTCGCCCAAGCTATATTTAGGGGATAAATTTCTATAACCATATGATTACTTGGTACTTTTCTATATTTAACAATCCATTTGGTTTTGTCCAAATATCATAATCAATTCAAGGAGAGCAGTTTTTTCTTTTGAAAGTTCATAAACAAAAATTTTGTTGGTGTCAACCTTTTCTAGACCATTTTTAAGCATACTCAGGAGATTAATAACCTATAGATTATTAGTAAGTACTATTATCCATCACTAACAACCAAATTGACCGAAAGAAGTTTTTAAAGATTGAAATTGCATGGGATACCTTGTTTCTTCATTGTTTCTTTGCTGTTCCATATCAGAAAGGCCGAGAGCATCTCCATGAGTAAGATAAATTTGACTGTAGCGCCCATAAAGTAGCAACAGATTAAGAACACATCCAATATCATAACCAAGTATCCATATCCTCATAGGCCAAACAGGTTTCTCACTCTTTGAAATGGCCAAAGTGAATGTTCCAATGGTTATTTGGACAATCAAGGCAATAAACTCCAACATCATCCAAGTGCTAGAATTGAAAGGGTTAGAGCCAAGGTTAGACCTTGATCCATTTTGGTAATGGAAAACTCTTCTTAAGAAGGTAAAACATCTTGATCTAGATATTCTCATGGCCATCCGAATCAAAAAGGAAGGTGGGGAGACACGTGGAGGCCTGTTTCTAGCACTAGTTGCTCTATCTTCTTCTGAAGAATTTGAAGAAAATTGAACCATGCTACTTGAGTTAGACAAGGATACTGATTGAAGGATGCACCTAGAATTCATTGGAAATTTTCTCTTTTGGAATTATATCAAGCTTTCAAATTTCCAATACATGAACAAAGGGTACCCCTTTTTGCCTCTTATTTGTTGAGAATTTGTCCAAATTTGAAAGATGGGTGTGATGGATATGTCAGGAAGGTGAGGTTTATGTCTCAGAAGTTGACCAATAATCAACTTCTGATGAGCTTTGCTTTGATTCAAAGGGAATCACAAGGTTTGGAGGGAAGTTAACCGCTGGCCAACTTCTTCTCTAGGCTCTATTTTTTTTTATGAAGCAACTGGAGTTCAATTTGGTGACTTTTCTTTCTCTCTCTTTGTTGCTTTATCTCCTTAATATAAAATTAGCATGGTTGCAAAGATTTTTTGTTTTTGTTTTGGGTGAACATAAAGTAAAGCTGATCTCACTTTGAATTCAAGTGGATAAGACTTAAAAGTGATTATCTGATATATGCGTCTGCTAAGTGCTGATGTCTGATTATATCACGGCCAACAAAAGTAGAATCTTTATGTATGACATTTAATAAACCATATAACTGATTTGAATTATGGCGGGTGCAGTTGATTTTTTTGGGATCATATGGTAAACGGTTGGCCACCTAATCTATCCAACCTGCAGTTGTGTCATGTTGGTGTTGTGAGACTACTTGTGTCTATGAATGATTGCTATCTATGTTTTACATATTAGCCACATGACTCCGATTAAACAATGAAGTAGCTTATTATTTTTTTTTTAAATCTGTTGGGATTTTGTTCTAATTAAAGGAAAAATCGTTTGAGTAAAGTTGTGTTTAATTAAGAGTGAGGTTGCTTACACTCCTTGTGCTTGGAACTTCCGTAACTGCATAGCCTTATAGGTGGCGCATCTATATGTTTAAACAGCCCCACCTATATTTTTTTCATAATAAAATAAAATCAGATATGAAACTAAACCATCTTTTTTACAGAGATTATTGAATAGTGAAACAAGTGCTTGTATAAACTGTGACACTCATGATGCACGGTACACCGATACACTCATAACCGTTCAACGAAGTCCTCACATCACATGTGCAATGGGATTCGAACTCACGTTTTCTAGGGATACGAGTCGTATCCTTACCAACTGGATAATAGCATTATTCTTTTACCACATTGACTACAATTTTTTTTTTGGGTATAAAATACATTTGGCAAACAGAATATCAGGTGCCATATTTCCAATAATCACAACTAGGACTAAACATAAGCCCTATTCTTATTAGCTAATAACGGAGTAACCTTCTAACAAAATTAGCTTGGGCGATCAAGCAAGTTGAATAAGTCAACATCCGCTAATTAATGTAGGATAACGTAGGGCTAACAGGAATAAAAGCAACTTTTATCAAATTACTAAGAGTGCGATTGATTTGCAAAAAATTAAGTGATTGGATAATACAAAAATATGTCTTGTATTTGGTTTACAAAATGGTCAAAGCACATGACAAAAAAAATGGACAAGATACTGGACAAAACTCTAAATTCTTGTCCCCCACTAAATCATGAGACTACTTTTTGTCCATGTACAAACTAAACAAAAGTCAAAAGTATCCTTCTCTATTTAATGCTAATAATAATTATGCTCTCTCTCTCGCGCGCTCTCTCTCTCTCTCTCTCTCTATATATATATATATATTATTTGACCCTATGTTTCTCCTATATGTGTGTGTACTATATATAATATAATAATATAATTAATATATATAATATGATAAATCATAGATACAAAGGGTATTATAGTAAATTGAACATTATTTTGTTTGTGTTGTCTATTGTACACAAGGTAATTAAAACCGGACCGGACATTGAACCGGAGAGGGCCAGGGTTTAGGGTTTTGGGTCGGACCGGGGTCGAACCGGGTTTAATAAAATATTAATAAAATATTATTTTTTAAATATATATATACTAAATATATATAATATATAGTATATATATTATATATTTGGTATATATATATATATATATATTAAAAAACAGAAAATATATAGATAATATTTCAATTTATACACAAAATAACATGTAGCCTAGTGGTAAAATGACTTGTTATGGCCTTGAAGACAGGGGTTCAAGCCCTGTTGAGACTAAAAACTGATTTTTTTTAATTATTAAAGACAATTAAAAATTTCAAAAAAAAAAAAGAGTCAAACAGGTTCGACCCTGAACCGGCCGGTTTTGGCAGGTTCTGGCACTGAACCGGCCGGTTCTCTGCCAGCCGGTCCAAGAGGGTCACCCGGACCGGACCATGGCCCGGTTCCCGGTCCAACCGGTCGGACCGGCCGGTCCGGTCAGGTCATTTGTATACCAATCAATGTATAAGATAACTAGCTATCTAGTGACTTAAAGGTTTGTCCTGTGTTGTTCTATCTATCTTGTCTTTCAATGCGAGTCTTTCAATGCGAATCAAACGCACCCTAAGTAATTACTGGAAATGGACAATTAAAATAATGGGGAAAAAGCAAAGCATTCGATTATATACCTCATTTTTTTGGGAATATATACCTCATTTTCTATTTGGCCACAAAAATTCCAAAAGGAATGTCGGCTAGTCTAAATTAGAGGCTAATAGAAGTGACGGGTAATACCATGCATTGTTATATCTAGAATGGTGTGAAGTATACAAATCTTAAACGGAATTAGTTCTTTTTATGTTAAAACTTCACACGAAATTTTTATATTTATGTCTCTGCTTATTGATAGTATTAAATAGATGGGGCTCTACCCATCTTACAAATCCATATATAATTATATAAATTTCACATAAAATCATTATGTGAAATTTTAAACTGAAATGAATCAAATCCATTTCAAACACATTTTTACATTTTTTCTAGCTCTGAACAAAATAAAAAAGAAATCAATTCTGGATCGATATTAAGTTTTAATAATTTTGAAAATAGTGGTTCAATCAATTTTTTTTGGGTACAAGGATCAATCAATTTTAATACCAACATATTTTGTTTATTGGCAACTTCAACGCTTAAGAATAAGATGAGGAATACGTAAGGAATAAAAATCAAGTTGTTTAAGGAGCATGTTACTCGAATGACTAAAATTTGGCCATGTGTTAACCATTAAGAATTGCCAAAATGTTGTTGAAGTAGCCATATTTCAAAGAAAACCTATAATTAACTAATAAAACACATCGTTTTACCTTGTTTCTGACGTAGGTGAATCAAATTTGACCCCATTTGGCCGGTAGGAAGTGCAACGTGTTAATATTGACAGATCTTGCAAAGGAAAGCAATCACTTTCAGGAAATTAAAATGGATAAGAAATGGAAACGACGGAAGCCTTTATGATTCTATTTTCTTCTTTGAACAAAAAAGAAAGAAAAAACCCTATCTTCTGCATTTATTAAATAGCAAATCAATTTGTCAAAAAAAAAAAGAGAGAAAACCAAAAGGCTTCAAAGTTGAAGCATAAATTAATTAATTCAGTTAGAAGGATACAAGAGCACACCAACGCCCTCCAAGTTTCAAGTTTGCCCTGGTTTGCCTTTCAGGTCGCCCATGGCAAGGACTATTATGAATTAACAAAACTTCTATCTATAATAGACTATATTATTTTTTCTACGGTATGTAGTTTCAGTTTAATATTCCACAAATTATCCCTCTATAGTTCCAACTACGTATTTTTTTTTATTTGAAACTGTTTAACCAACTTCCGACAGCACATTTGGAATGATTCTCCAATCAAAGGTGCATGATACATCGTAACTTTATCTGTATACTAACTATAGTTTTGTTTGACTAAGCTTCGCATGAGCAGATACAATAGTCAATTTATAATAAATTTATATTGGTTGCCGCATTAGGCCCAATCCATATTAAGTGCAGTTGGATTAGTGGAAAGCCCAATCCAAGATCTCCCAGATTTAGGTAAATTCACTACAAAAAATAAAATTCGGAATTGCTAAGGGCATCCCAGAAATTACTTGGGGCACCCTACATTGGACTGTATTGACCATTATACCCCTCTTTTTTTTGTTCAACTCGCAAAAATAGTTTTTGCGAGATGAAAAAATACTCGCAAAAATGGCTTTTGCGAGTGAACAAAATTAAAATTTGTGTTCGCTCACAAAAACCATTTTTGCGAGTATTTTTTCAACTCGCAAAAATGGTTTTTGCGAGTAAACAAAATTCGAGTTGAGTATTTTTTTTAACTCGCAAAAATGGAATTTGCGAGCGAACAAAAATTTTAATTCTGTTCACTCGCAAAAACTATTTTTGCGAGTTAAAAAAAATACTCCATTCGCAAAAATGGTTTTTGCGAGTGAAGAAAATTTTTCTCACTCGCAAAAACCACTTTTGCGAGTGAAGGAATTTTTCCTTCACTCACAAAAACCATCTTTGCGAGTGAGGAAAATTTCCTTCACTCGCAAAAGTGACTTTTGCGAGTGGGGTTGGTTTTTGCGAAAACCTGCTTAATTTGCGAGTTTCAGAGAATTTTTGAGAGTTGAGTATTGGAAAATTACGAGTGAAGGGAAGAATGAGAATTTTTTTTTTCACTTTTGATATTTTTAGTAGGAGTATTTTGGGAATTGTAGGATGTCCCAACAATTTGGGGGTGCCTTAGCAATTCCCAAAAAATTTGGTAAATATTGTTTTTTTCCCGTAAATTATTACCACCATAATTTACCCAAAAAAAAGCCGCATAATTTATGAAAAACCGCCATAATATTTATCAATCAATTATTTCGTAGTAATTGGGAGATTGTAGAAGAGAGTCGTATTGAAACGTTCCTCTCTAGGTCTCTATTAGGATTTCATCTCTCTCGGCGGTTGGAACTTCTTCCTTCGTTAAATGGAGGTCCTCCTCTCCATCTGTAACACCCCAAATTTCTAAGCTAAGTTGAGAATAAATTATGAGAAGAATTGTGTGATTGTATTCAAGCTTAATTTGATTTTAAAGTGAGTGGATATAATTACACAAAGTTTTGATAAGAAAGTTAATGGGTTTGAGTTGAGGAATAAGTTGGATTTAATCTTAAGATGGTTAAAGGTGTTGAATTGTAGTTATGGAAGTTAATTTGAGAAGAAAGTCTCAAGGTTTGGTGTTAGAACTAAGTTTTCTGGTTTTTCTGCAGTGTGAATCGATTCATATAGCCCGGGAATCGATTCACAGCATTAAAAATCCATATGCATCGAATTTTAGTAGTGGGAATCGATTCACAGAAGCCAGGAATCGATTCACATAAGACAGGCCACTGGGACTCGCATGCAGGAATCGATTCACTCATTAAGACTGCGATTCAGGCACTTTTTACACTGTGGGAATCGATTCACACTATGCTGTGAATCGATTCACACTGCAGTGTTTAAAGCGCTGTTTCAACGAGCAGAACGCAAAAAGAAAGAAAAAGGAAAAGAAGAGAAAGGGAAAGGAGAAAGAGGAAAGGAGAGCTAGGGTTTCAATCTTTGAGAGGGATTGAAGAGATTTATGTTAGATTTCTTCAATCACTTGCTTAAATGGAGAGTTTGAGAGTTGAGATGTGGGTATTTTGAAGATTTGGGTTAAAACCCTAGAGAGAAGAAGAAGAAGCACGGAATTGGAGAAGAATAAAGGGGAGAAGACCAAGCTCCAGCAAGGATGGCTCAAGTTCTTGGATTGAGAAGGAAGATTGAAGGTTGAAGATCAAGATTTGAGAAGTATTTGGAGAAGCCCCAAGTTGAGCAAAGAGGGAAAAGCTTGAAGAGGAGCAAAGAGTCCAAAGTTCAACCTTCCTAGCTCAATGTCTTGAAGAATAGTGGTGAGTTCTTCATCCCTTAGGTGATGGGCAACCATAAGTCCCTTATATAGGAATTTTCCTCAAAGAAGTCTTTGAACCCCAAAGGGGTCAAAGTTAGGGTTGTTAACCCCTTTGATTTTAAGTTAATGTTAAAGTTATTATTATGAAATTATATGGGGTTTGACTGAAATAGGGTTGGATTACATCTGACCCCCTAATTATTATGTGATGCTTGAATCCTTGAATGCTCCAAAGAGCTTCAATGAGATTATGTATGTTTGATGTTAGTTCCTATGTTAGCCCCATAGAGTTTCAAGGTATATGTTTAATGTAGGAGTTGTCCATTAATTTGTTCAATTGTGAGGCTTGTCATTTAGCCCTAAATGTATGTCCATGGTGTCAAAGAAAGGACCCTATAAAAGTATGGGATAAGTGAATGATTGAAGTAGATATTCATAATTTAGTGTAATGTCTTATTATGAGTATAGCATGTGTAAGCCTCTAAGTGAGTAGTTAGCTAGAAATGGATGTTGTTAATGTTAAGCTAGAATTGTTGAGATGATTGTAATTTCCTTGAATAGTTAAGTAATGAGGAAGATGTTAATAATTCCTAGTTAGCCAGGTCGCATTTCTATGAACATGCACATAAGCATAAGCATAAGCATATGCATAAGCTAAAGTCCATGGCAAGACTCCTCTATTTAAAGGAGTAGATCGGTTTGGTTAGCCAAGTGGGATGCCCTTGGATGGTTATGACGTCTAACCACCATACCGAAAGTGTGTAATTGGGGTCTAGGGACGGAAGCCTACGACACTACCCAATAACACAAAATGCATTACATTGCATAGCCTCATATTATATATCTCCTTATGAATGGTATAATATGTGAAGTGATGTTAAGTTTATGAATGTTAATGAATTCCTTGTATGTATATATATATATGTATTCGGAATTAGCTTAGTTAGTTGTATGGAATCTTGGATAGCACATCCCTAGTCGCTTAATTATTATATAGTAATGGTGCCTAGAAGTAGAAAGAGATGTGATAAGATCAATTTCAATAATATAAAGGAAAGCAAAGAAGTGTTAAGTATAGAGTAAGTAAGTAAGTAAAGAAGAACAAAATGTTCTTAGTTAAGGAAGTTGGCACTTACGTAGCATTGGGTTAGTTGTGCTAGATATAGCTAAAGAAGTAGTGTCTGAATTAGTCTTTTTAGGCTAGTCAGGACGGACGAGAGAACGGTGAGGAGTCCGTGAAGGGCTCACTGAGATTTATAATCTCACCCTATTCCTTTTATTTGTTTACAGATAAGCAGGTACCGAAGACGGTGAGCCGAAGCTCCAAGCTTGGGACTCATAGGCTAGTTTTATATTGAAGTGGAGATTTTATATTCCAAGTTATGTATAATATGCAATCTATTCATTAGATTAATGTATTCAGTTTAATTTATGACTTGGATTACTGTAATCAAGTTTGTAAACGCTCAGAAATTCCTGTGCCTTAATGTAATTTGTCGTACTTTCAATTATGTTGAGGTGAGGGTGTTACACCATCTAGTGGAGACACCCCTCTGCCACTACTCCTCGGTTCACAAACACCTAAACCCTGCTGCCATTCTTCCTTGAGCCTCTACCAACATCCACCATGGACTCAGTCCTCTAGCAGTCACGAGTCCACTCCTTCAGATCTGGCCTCCTGCTTCAACCTCAGTCAAGATTCAGTAATTGGGAAACCCCTATGCCGCGAGGAAAGAGTTGTGGCCTATCCTCAAGTTGAACCTTCGACCACCGACAAAATCACCGGATCGTAGAGAATAAAGAGTGGATAGTAATCTAGCCACAATTGATGCAGGCAACGGTAACCAGTGAAGCATGGAAAAGAGACACAATAAAAAATAAATGTTGGAGGAAGAAGGTTATGGGTGCTTGCAAAGTTGGCAAACCTCGACCCAATATATAGTGCTAAGTCTCTAGGAAAATTTCCAATTACACATGTCTTAGTTTTGGTCTGTGCGTTAGCCTCTTGCTTAGGAATAGTCCCATTTAATTGTTAATGTCTTTGGTAGATTTCAGTACTCATTTCAATAGTTTTTGTTGTTCTTGTAACAACAATGTGTCCTGTCTTTTATTGTTGTATAATTTGTGTGAGACACAGTATATGCTATTTGTTAGGAAATAGTTTATTGGTCTGGTATGATGTAGATGCTGTTTAGCTGGGGTTATGCCCATGCAATGAACCTGATATCCTTGACCAAACACAAGAAAAGAGTTGTACCCTTCACACCAGGGTTCCAGATCATTTCTCTGTTAGGATGATCCTATATAGATTATCCAAAGAATATATCTAAGGTGACATAGATGTGACACAAATTTAGAAAAAATGAACATAGTAGAATAAAACTACAAATGTACATGTTTAAGAATGGATGAATCTGTGAGTTGTGGACTTGTGATTTTGGGGTGAGAAACATTTTTTTTTTTGCAAAAGTTGAAATCAAGGAGGGGGATGTAACGTCCCAATTTTTATAAATGGGATTATTATATAATTATGATTTTGTTTGTATTTTGTTTTGATTTACTTAATTTACCAAATGCATTAATACTGCTCCTAGCCATTGTTCATGCTTCTCAATGCGAGAAATTAACGCAATAGTATTTTATTGATATTAATAATGAGAGAGTAATATTTTCTATAATATTTCTTAATTATGATATTTTTAGATTATATTCTAATAATATGTCTTATAGTTTTAGTTAACTAACAGTATAAACCTACATGCCATCGATAAGGACCGATCAAGATGATGGGATTGGAGTAAAGATATCGACTCGTGATCTTTATTATGTAATTAGTATATGTTTGGAATAAAAAAATTATAAATTATTTTTTGAAAATTATTACTATTTTATTCGATATCCGAGCTGTATTTGGTATAAATAGCAAATAAATATATTTTTGGGTGGTGTAGATCAAAATTTTACTTTTAAATAAATATGATATATAAATTATTTTTAAGATTTTTAGTAATATAGTTTATTTAAAAAAAAATATTTCGATCATGAATTGATCTCAGATCAATTCTGTACCATTGATTTAATCTGATTTATCTGGTCAATCATTTTCTCTCCCTCTTAAAATTCCAATCCATTTTAAAGAATTTATTTCCAACGACACCCTCCCTTTACTAATCACACATCCTTACTTAGAGTATGGTACACCTCACTTGTCGCTTCCATACAATATCATTACTTCAAAAAGCATTCTCTTTCCTCACATTTCTCTCTCTTATAATATGTTCATAAACTATTTCTAGCTTAATTTCATAAGCTCTTCCATATAGCTTATTGTCATCAGATAATTTCAAAAGTGTACCATTATTTCCTCTTTGAATATAGAGATTACTTGTATAAAGCTCTCATATGATAAATGCTTATTGAATAAGTGCTAATTAAGTTGTATATTCAAATATAGTCAATTTGGATATCTCACATTTAGATAGGGCAATTTTCGTGATAGGCTGTTTAAGTGGATTACTCCCACCCACTTACATATTTTTCGGTTCCCCTCCAATTAGATGTATATGCTTTTTATGCATGACAATAGTGGCGGATCCAGAAATTTTTGTTAGTGGGGGCAAGAATATAATATTTTCATATAAGAAAAATATTATAAGTTTTTACAAAACACATTCGTGATAATCTCTCTTTTTTCTCATTTAACTTTCTATATTTATTTTAAAGTAAGAGTATAGACCCAAAGTGGTGCTTGAGAAAAAATTACGAAGACATATTTGGTCCTTATGAAATGAAAAGTGTCAATTTGGTCTCAATAGTCTCAAATGTCAACCAAATAACTCCTTTTTAAGATAAACTTTAGGGACATTTTAGTCCCATCAAGGACAAATTTGACCGATAGGATTTTTAGGACTAAATAAGTACCCAAGAAATTACATTATAGTATTTTGATGTCGATTTTTTTTACAAGTGTATTTTAATGTTGCTAATAATCTATAACTATTTATAAAGAAAGTTCCTCCGTCAACCACCTCTTTTGGTGTATCACCTTTTTAATACAATTTTGCCATTTTGCTTAACTTACAGGTAGGGGTGGCAAAATGGGTCTGGCCCATCGGGCCAGCCCGTTGGCCCGTTAAAATGGGCCGGATTGGGTTAGGGTCTATCAACCCGTAAACCCATTTGGCCCAACCCGTTTAGCCCGCCAGCCCGTTGGGTTTGTGGAGGGTTGGGTCGGGCCAGCCCGTTGGGCCACATAAAAAAAATTAAAAAAAATTAATAAAAGCTAAATGGGCTTATGTTGTAAGCTGTAGGTTTTTGTTTGAGGCCCTGGGAGTAAGCCCGGTTATGGAAAAAAAAGGGGTCAGTACTCAGTGAAGTCTCGCATCGCACGCAGAAAGAAATTGCAATAGATAAGTCAGAACTCAGAAAGAAATGTTAACCCTTGGCCTCGCAGTCTCGCACGCGATGCAAGCGTCTCTGTCGCGACAGAGAATTCGATGTTATACCCCAATTTTGTCCGCTTATATTTTCATTTTTTTTTGTTTTGTCCGCTACGAGTGGGGAGGTCGCAGACCGAGCCGAGGTCGTATGCCGAGTTTGTGGAGAGGTCGACGCCGAGCCGCGGAGGAAGTCGCATCGAGCCGAGGTCGTGCCGAAATGTGGTGAGGTCGTATGCCGAGCCGTGGAGAAGTCGCAGCATCGAGCCGAGGTGGTCCGTGCCGAGTCATGGAGAGGTCGCACGCCGAGCCGGGGGGAGATCGCGTGCCGAGTTGTGGAGAGGTCGCAGACCGAAGTTGAGGTCGGTGCCGAGTCAGGCGCTCGCTTGCCGAGCCGTGGAGAAGTCGCGCTGGCCGTGTGGAGAGGTCGACGCCGAGCGTGGGAGGTCGCTGTCGAGATGTGGAGAAGTCGCGCGGCCGAGCCGTGGAGAGGTCGTGACGCCGAAGTCAGGGGAGGTCGCGTATCGAGTCGAGATCGCGCGGCTGCGTGGAGAGGTCGCTGCATCGAGCCGAGGTCGCCCGCCGAGCCGTGGAGAGGTCGTGATGACGAGCCGGGAGATCAGATGTCGAGCTGGGCCATTTTTAGCCCAATTGCAGTTCATTACAAGCGTTATTAAAAAAAACCTAAAATTCAAAACTAAAAATCAAAGTCAGATTTCCACACTTCACCCTTCAAAAAGTCAGCTGCATATCTTCACCAAAGTCCTTTGCATATCTCCTCACCACTCTACAAACTATGTCTTATGACTATATGTCCCCCACATGCCTCTTGCTTTTTCTTCATCTGCCAACCAAGTTTGACAAACAATGCAATTTAATCAAAAAAAGGAGGAGCACCGTTGTTAAAGTTACGACTGATTGCAATTTTTTTTCAAACCATTGATATCATCTCAGACTTTGCACATGTTACCATCTCCTCAGCATCATTTTAGTACACACTTAGCATACAAGTTGCAACCTTAAGTGGACAAACTGAGCCCTCTGTTTTTTCTATAAATAGCAGTAGAGAATAGGGGGGACGGAAGAAAAAATTGCACTTAATTTCAGAATTGGATATCTCATTCTTGGTACCAATTATACACAATAATTTGAGAGAAAATTGAGAGAAAAAAGAGAAGAACCAAAAAAAAAAAACGCAGAAGAAGCAAACAGAAGAAAGAAGAAGCAGAAGAAAAAAAGGTTTCTCTTCCTCCTCCTTCACCTTCCCCTTGTTCCTCCTTTCTCTCCCCACGATCTCCCCTCCCCCTTTGTTTTCTTCACATCTCGCACGCCCCTCCAGCTCACACATGGCCAAGGATCGAGTGGCGGCAAGCTGCCAAGACTCCACCTCCAAGGAGGACGATCCTCCCTCAGATCCCAACCTCAGGGTTCCCTCCTCTTCTTCTCCTTCTCGCCACCTCTCTCTCTCTCTCTCTCTTTCCTCTCCTTCCCTCTCGCCCGTTTTTTTTTTCTTTCCTCTCTTTTAAAGCACAAGACCTTTTTTTTTCTTTTTGTGTTTGTGTGTGTGTGTGTGTTTTAATTTAGGTTTAGTGTGTGTGTGTTCCCCTTTTTTGTCCCCAATTCCCTCTTTTCTTTCATGCTCGCTTCTTTCAATTTCTCCTTTTATTTTTTATTTTTTTTATTTTTTATTTTTTTTTCTCTTTTGTTATTTTAAGTGGGCTGCAGCCCACTCTTTCACTTTTTTATTTATTTATTGTTTTTCTTTTGTTATTTTTTTAGCGGGCTTAGCCCATTCCTTTTACTCCCACTTAACTCCTTTTTTTTTATTTGCCAAACCCTTATCTTTTTATATCATTTATTTAATAAACGTGAACATTTTTTTTTTACTAGTCAAACTAATACAATTTTATTCAACCAAATTTCACATACAAATATCGAAACCCTATTTTTTCTTAAAAAACGTTTGATAAAAATCACGAAAATTAATTTACTAGTAATGATTACTCGAGATTGCTTCCCGTTTAGTCATTACAAATATCTTAATTTTCTAAATAAAAATGAGTCGTTAGTGAGGACCACTCTTGATTGCTTCTTGTTTGGTCCCCATGAAAACCCATCATCTTTATAAAAATAAAATCAATCTTTTTTTTACTAGTAACGATCACTCGAGATTGCTTCCGTTTGATCATTACGAACACCGTTAATTTTCTAAACAAAATAGGTTGTTAGTGAGGACCACTCTTGATTGCTTCTTGTTTGGTCCCTACAAAACCTACCTTTTTTCCATCAAAAAATATACAATTAAAATCAACCAACACACAACCATTTTCTACCCAAGAACTACGTAGCCTTTGATTTCTCCACTGCACCCGGAGATACGTAGGAGCAGGAGCCCACTCCTGTCAAGCGCAAAAATAAACGACTTTTATTAAGTCCTTTTTTTTATCTTGGTTAATTTTTTTTTAAAATAAAAGGGAAATAAATATTTTTTTAGAAGTTAATAAGATTTGCACAATTAATTAGAGGTAACCTTTTTTCGAAAGGATGTTGTAGGGTGCTAATACCTTCCCTACACATAATCGACTCCCGAACCCAAATCAGGTCTTAAGGACCACTTTTCTTCAAAAAAGGTTTTTCCAATATTTTTCCTTCGAAAATAAATTATTGGTGGCGGCTCCATTAAACTCGAATAAAATCCCTCCGGATTTTTCGGTCGCTACAGCTGGCGACTCCACTGGGGACTTTTAGAGAGTCAAGCCTAACATGATTAATTGTGCCAAATAATTAACTTCATTTTTTTTTGTTATTCTTTTTTAATTCCCCTTCTTTTTATTTTTATCTTTATTTATTTATTTATTTATTTATTTATTTTCTTTTGTAAATATTTATTTATTATTTATTTGTTTAATTTTAATTTGTTGTGAATATTGAACATTAGGATAGACGACTATATTTGTATGCTTTGTTTGTTTTGCAGCTTGGGTAGTGTTAGGGTGTTGCCCCTCTCACACACCGCACCTACACGTTCGCACACACATGTGAGTAAGGCCCTATACCCGGGTCAGAGCAAAGCTTAAGTTGAGTGGAGGTTCGGTGATGGTCAATTGGAATTTGCTTTCCTTCTGGCTATTGCGAGAACTTCATCTAGAGTGTGCTCCCTCTGAGTATTCCGCACCGGATAGTTATCTATCGTTGTGGTTAATATTCAGGAGGAGACTTTAGCTCTAGAGACCTTTGGTGAGAATGTGAGTAGAGCCACCATGAGATCTATCACTCAATACAAGACTATAGACCCCTTAGGCTAGAAAATATCTAATTTTAGGTTTGACCCATTTAAGACACAAGGGGCATCATATCATTTTTGTTCTTCCACCAAAAATTTGTTATATCATGTCCATGCATAAAAAAGGGTCTACAAAAACACATATCTTCATGCATTCATACGCCAAAAACAAAAAAACAAAAAAACACATGTTGAAAATAAAGAAATAATATCATTCATTCTCATTTCATTTTAGGTCGCCAGAGAATCGTAGGAACTCAAGAGCTTGGCTGCAAGTATTTTGTGAAATAATATGAGATCAAATTGTGAAACAGTTTCAAAGAAGCTCATACATGTCAAAACAATGAGGCCTACGATTCCTTGGCACAAATAAATAGATTCATGCATCCACATTCATTCATTTTTCTTTTCTTACATACTCATATCATTTTTTTTAAAAATCATCAGAAAATAATCAAACAAACTGGTTCCTCGACACCCTTATCGAACTCGCTCTCAATCAAGGATCATGGATGACCAAGAGATGAAAGAGGACGTCAACCAGCTGAAGGAACAGATGAGCAAAGTTTTGGAGTTTCTGCAATCCCTAAACAAAGACAAGGCTACAGATGGGGTATCTCCAGCAGTGAATGATGAAAGTCAAGCTACACCTTCCCACCCACCTGGCTTTGGTCCTATGCAGTTGCAATATGGTCTCAATACTCAAGGGATGATGGTACCTTTTGTAATTTACCCGCAGGGTCCTACACACTCACCAGTTAGCAACCCTCAAAATCAAGTACCACAGTTCCCACTTTACGGACTCCCGCCTGGTTACACGCCACCTATGGCCAATGATGATACTGCAAACCATAACCCCCAAGGCCCACAGGCACAACAGTTCCCACTATTTGGTCTCCCGCCCGGTTACACACCGCCAAAGCTAACAATAACTCTGCAGAAACTGATTCCCAAGCACTTGTTGTGCAAGATGTAGCTCAAGGATCCGGCTCCGGTACTGAAACCATACCAGTTCAAAGCTCAACTCCTGGCTTCATGACATACACCTTTCCACCTGGTTATGCACCGTCCCATCTCGGGAATACTCAAAGAGTCAGTACGCCCGTAGTACCCCCCGTGGTGAATCCCCGACCATTTGGTTACCCTTATTATATTCAAGGAAATCCATTGAATCCCCAGACTAACCGCATTTCCTGGTCTCCAGCTATAGGGGGACCCAATCTGAGCGTCCCAGTTGGGAATCGGTGGTCTGATACGAAGTTGCAAATCCTCGAAGATAGGCTAAGAGCTGTAGAAGGAATAAGTTATCTCGGTTCAAGTATCGCTTCAGATCTTTGTCTCGTACCGAATGTGGTTGTACCGCCAAAGTTCAAGGTGCCAGACTTTGACAAGTATAAAGGGACAACTTGCCCAAAAAGCCACTTGACCATGTACTGTAGGAAGATGGCGTCCTATGCACATGATGATAAACTTCTGATTCACTTTTTCCAAGATAGTTTAACAGGGCGTCGAGTTGGTATACACACCTTGAGCGATTTCATATTATTCTTTGGAAAGATTTGGCGGATGCCTTTTTGAAGCAGTATAAGTATAACATTGATATGGCTCCTGATAGAATGCAGTTACAAAACATGGCAAAAAGAG
This sequence comes from Calophaca sinica, assembly GCA_037113605.1. Lineage (NCBI taxonomy): Eukaryota > Viridiplantae > Streptophyta > Magnoliopsida > Fabales > Fabaceae > Calophaca > Calophaca sinica. The sequence goes on along the minus strand of CM073736.1, from coordinate 126,522,575 downwards.
ACAATGAGACCTTTAAGGAATATGCCCAACGATGGAGAGGGTGGCAGCGGCCCAAGTGGAACCACCTGCGATTGAAAAAGAAATGGTGGCCATGTTCATGGATACTCTTCAATCACCCTTCTATGACAAAATGATCTAAGTGTATCATCAAACTTTTCAGATATGGTCATCGTAGGGAAAGAGTTGAAGGAGGAATGAGGAATGGAAAAATTGCCCAAAGTTTTGTTGAAACCAGAATATCAAGAGACCCCCAACAAACTTCGTAAAGAAGAAAGAAGGAAACCAATGCTGTGATGACGAGCCCGGGAGGACAAGCACAAGGAAAACCACCCCAATTCTTTACCAATTTCCCACATCCTTTTCCATACCCCTACTACCCACCTCCATACATCGCCGCCGCCTCCCATAATCCTAGCCCCCGGCCAAACCAACCAATGATGCCCTTTCGACCACCTTCTCCCATTCAAACACAAGCACAACCAGTTGCTCCCACCCAACCGAACCAAAACCAGAAACAACCAAATGACCAAGAAAAGAAAGCAGTCCAATTTGATCCTATTCCCATGACCTATACGGATTTGTTCCAGCACCTAATCAGTAACTCCTTGATCTGTCCACGCTCAATGAAACCACTTCAACCTCCCTTCTCAAGAGGATATGACCCAAATGCCAAGTGTGAATTTCATGCAGGGGCAGTAGGTCACACAACTGAAAATTGCCAGGCTTTGAAGTACGTGGTTCAAGATCTGATCAATGCCAAATGGTTGAGTTTCAAGGAGGATGGGCCTAATGTGGGTAATAATCCCCTTCCAGGTCACGGAGGTCCAAAGATCAATGCCATTATCGAGGAGTTTGGGGACCAGCCCACGATAACTAGATTGGAAGGCAGGAGCCAAAAGATGAGAATATCCCCACTGCGTGACATCGTGCAAAGCCTTTGGAGTGCAAGAATGTTGAACCCAAAGCGGATAGCAATCACAAAGATGATCGCGATCTTTGAAGACAACATCGCCAACCTTGTCCACCCTTGCCCGCCGAGTGAAAAACTTGGAAATTTGGAAATTGTTGAGTTTCCGTGATGTTTGGTTCATAATAATTTTGAAATACAAATCCTATTGCTCTGCCTAAGGCTTTAGGATGATTTATTGTCAAAAGCGCACATGTTTCATTTCAAGATCTTTATCAATAAAATGCTTTTGAATTTTCTAATCATTTCCCTTTTCTTTTTTTCATCTTTTCCATTCCCTTTCTTCTTTTTCATTTTTTCTTTTCGTCGATTTTAACTAATGCAGATTCAAAAATATTGTCTTTGAAAATGACGATATCAGTGACTCATACTATAACTTTGACTACCCCATGAGGACAATTGAGAAACCCCTTCTGAACCGATGAGATTGATGGAACAAGAGGTAAAAGTGATACAACCCCACGAGGAAGAATCTGAAATAATCAAACTGACTACTGAAAGTGACAAAAGTAGTTAATAAAAATAGAAAGAAAACGGTAAAGCAAATTCGCAATTTGCCAAAAATTATTTTTTGTGAAAATTTGAGCAATAAGATTTTGAGATGAAGTTTGGCCATTTTTCTCTATCCCAAAAAATAAAAATATATACATCCCTTGCTACCCCTTTTGAGCCTAAAAACAAAAATTTTCCTTTAAAATACCATGAACAAGGATCACTCATCCAATGGAGACTAGCACAATAATCTATTCAATTTCGTCTGTTAAAAAAAAAGGCAAAACAAAAGACGCTTGCAAAAAAAAAATCAATAAAAATGCCAAAGCAAGAAAAGACAATTGTGCTAGCAACCATCAAAGTGCATCTTTGCACTAAAAATCCTTGTTGAAAAAAATACCTCAAACACTTTTTGAGCCTGAAATATCCTTTCTTTTGTGACCCTTCAACCCCTGGCCACGTTACAACCCTAATAAAGTCCATTCCGATCAAAATCAAATTGCTCATATTTTCTCAAAACTTGATTTTTGGAAGAGGAAATCCAAATAAACTCCTTGTTGCAGTTGCTTTACCAAAAATGTGGAATCTGATCACGCCTAAAGATGGATGGGGCGATTGAGGCCGCAAACGAAAAAGATTGTCCAAAAGATGGTGGTAAAAATTAGAGATTGGCATGAAATGTTCCTGTTACTTTGCACGGTTATCAAACTTGATTCGCACCTCAACAGGGCAACCCCATTCTCACCGGTATATGGAATGGAAGCAAAGACTTCCCATTGAAGTCAAAATCCCTCGCTAAGGGTATTGATGGAAATGAAACTAAAAGAGGCGAGAATGGGTCCAGGCTCTACTGGATCGGCTAAACCTCATCGAAGAGAAAGAGTGATGGCCTTATGTCATGGGCAACTATATCGACAGGATGAAGAGGGCTTACTTAAAAGAAAGTTCGCCCTCGGGAATTCCAAGAAGGAGACCTTGTACTCAAGAAGATTTTGCTCATCCAAAAGGATTCTCGTGGAAAATGGACTCCAAATTATGAAGGTCCGTATGTTGTGAAAAAGCTTTACGGAGGAGCCTTAATCCTCACAAGGATGGGCGGTGAAGATCTCCCGCTCGAAGAAACTACGATGCGGTCAAAAATATTATGCCTAAAAAAAAACATATAAAAACCAAGCAAAAGTGAGCTCGCTAGGTTGAAAACCTGAAAGGCGACCTAGGCAAAAATTAGAGCGACCCATTGGATTGAAAACTTGAAAGAGCAATCCAAGCAAAAGTTAGGTCTGAAATCGGACATTGAAGAAGGTCGACGCATCAAGGGGCTCTTATCCCTTTGAGGCGATTCTATATATTTTCGAAGTAGAGTAATGAGTAATCAAAGTTATGGATATGGGAAGTCGGGCATTTGTTCCTTCAAAGACACAAACTATAAAATATCTGTTTAGTTATTGTCTTTCTTTGTTTTTCTTCTTCTGCATTTTCTTGATGTATCTTCAAGTCCTGTGTAACTTCAGTCCTTGTACACATGACTCTTTTTTTGAATACCAAACACCTCCGCTTCTCGTGATTTCAAAATGTTGTTTTATGATAATAGACACTGAATTGTGAAGCATGTGATGATATGGGAAAGCATTACATTTATTATATCCATCTTAAGAATCACGAGGACACGCCAAATCTCAACAAATAAGTTTCAAAAAGGCAAAGGGATTACCTTTAAAAAGTAACTAGCGCTGACATCGATAACTCGCGCTCCTCCCAGTCGAAGGCATAGCATGACTAAATCCGATGAATCTCAGTCCGTCCCATATCTTTAAGCACTAGAGATCATACGGGACGAGGAATCAGTAAAAATAATAATCGCATTGCATACATGCATCACATACCATATATCCGTGCATCATCTTCATATCACCACCTTTTAACCGTTTTGTTACACCTGGTCCGTGCACCAAAATTTGATCCTTCATTCTCGTTTACAAACAATGCGCCTAGCATTGGTCCTTTATTTTGCTTTCTAAGCGACACACCAAGTATCGCTCACTCTTTATTGCTTTTCGATCACCGCGTCAGTACCCGACCTGGCGGTGACCCTTCTTTATAGTTTTCTGATAAATGCGCCGAGCATCACCCCTTTTTATTGCTTTAAGATTACCGCGTCAAGACCGACACGGCGGTAGTCCTCATTATCGCTTTTGACCAACATATCAGTTCCGGACCTGATGTTGATCCTTCTTTATTGCTTTCCATCGACGCGTCAATACCCTACTTGGCGTCGAACCTTCCGATCACCGTGTCAGTACCCGACCTGGCGGAGATCCTTCTTTATAGTTTTTTTTGATAAAACGCGCCAAGCGTTAATCCCTCATTATTGCTTTCCGATCACCGCGTCAGTACCCGACCTGGCGGAGATCCTTCTTTATAGTTTTTTGATAAACGCGCCAAGCGTTAATCCCTCATTATTGCTTTCCGATCACCGCGTCAGTACCCGACCTGGCGGAGATCCTTCTTTATAGTTTTCTGATAAACGCGCCAAGCGTTAATCCCTCTTTATTGCTTTTAGATTACCTCGTCAGTACCCGACCTGGCCGTATTCCTTCCTTATCACTTTCCGATTAAACGCATCAAGCGTTGATCCCTCATTGTCATTCCTCACGTCAAGTTCAAGACAAAATTAGTGTATTTATCTTTAGCTCTATTTTATGACAAAAATATAACAACCATTGTTGTTTGCATTTTCTAATAAAATATAACTAAAGAGGGCAAACGTTATACCCCAATTTTGTCCGCTTATATTTTCATTTTTTTTGTTTTGTCCGCTAGCCGAGTGGGAGGTCGCGCATCGAGCCGAGGTCGTATGCCGTGTGGAGAGGTCGTGACGCCGAGCCGTGGGGAAGTCGCTGCATCGAGCCGAGGTCGGGTGCCGAGCCGTGGTGAGGTCGTATGCCGAGCTGGAGAAGTCGCGTCGAAATGAGGTCGGTCCGTGCCGAAGCCGTGGAGAGGTCGCACGCCGAGCCGTGGGGAGATCGCGTCGAAGTTGTGGAGAGGTCGTGGTACCGAAGTTGAGGTCAGTGCCGAGTCAGGCGCTCGCTTGCCGAGCCGCGGGAGAAGTCGCGTCGAGCCGTGGAGAGGTCGACGCCGAGCCGCTGGGAGGTCGCCACGAGATGTGGAGAAGTCGCGCGTCGAGCCGTGTGGAGAGGTCGTGACGCCGAGCCGTGTGGGAGGTCGCGTCGAAATGAGATCGCGCGGCTGCCGCGTGGAGAGGTCGCAGATCGAGCCGAGGTCGCCGGCCGAGCCGTGTGGAGAGGTCGTATGACGAAATGGGGAGATCGTATGTCGAAATGGGCCATTTTTAGCCCAATTGCAGTTCATTACAAGCGTTATTAAAAAAAACCTAAAATTCAAAACTAAAAAATCAAAGTCGATTTCCACACTTCACCCTTCACAAAGTCATCCAGATATCTTCACCAAAGTCCTCTGCATATCTCCTCACCCACTCTACAAACTATGTCTTACACTATATGTCCCCCACATGCCTCTTGCTTTTTCTTCATCTGCCAACCAAGTTTGACAAACAATGCAATTTAATCAAAAAAAGGAGGAGCACCGTTGTTAAAGTTACGGCTGATTGCAATTTTTTTTCAAACCATTGATATCATCTCAGACTTTGCACATGTTACCATCTCCTCAGCATCATTTTAGTACACACTTAGCATACAAGTTGCAACCTTAAGTGGACAAACTGAGCCCTCTGTTTTTTCTATAAATAGCAGTAGAGAATAGGGGGACGGGAAGAAAAATTGCACTTAATTTCAGAATTGGATATCTCATTCTTGGTACCAATTATACACAATAATTTGAGAGAAAATTGAGAGAAAAAAAGAGAAGAACTAGAAAAAAAAAACGCAGAAGGAGCAAACAGAAGAAAGAAGAAGCGTAAAGAAAAAAGGTTTCTCTTCCTCCTCCTTCACCTTCCCTTGTTCCTCCTTTCTCTCCCCACGATCTCCCTCCCCTTTGTTTTCTTCACATCTCGCACGCCCCCTCCAGCTCACAAGGACATGGCCAAGGACTGGCCTTGGCGGCTGCACACAAGACTCCACCTCCAAGGAGGACGATCCTCCCTCAGATCCCAACCTCAGGGTTCCCTCCTCTTCTTCTCCTTCTCGCCACCTCTCTCTCTCTCTCTCTCTTTCCTCTCCTTCCCTCTCGCCCGTTTTTTTTTCTTTCCTCTCTTTTATAAATGGCCAGACCTTTTTTTTTTTTTTCTTTCTTTATGCTTGTGTGTGTGTGTGTGTGTTTTAATTTAGGTTTAGTGTGTGTGTGTTCCCCTTTTTTTGTCCCCAATTCCTCTTTTCTTTCATGCTCGCTTCTTTCAATTTCTCCTTTTATTTTTTATTTTTTTCTCTTTTGTTATTTTAAGTGGGTGTTTCACTCTTTCACTTTTTATTTATTTATTGTTTTTCTTTGTTATTTTTTTAGTGGGCTTAGCCCATTCCTTTTACTCCCACTTAACTCCTTTTTTTATTTGCCAAACCCTTATCTTTTTATATCATTTATTTAATAAACGTGAACATTTTTTTACTAGTCAAACTAATACAATTTTATTCAACCAAATTTCACATACAAATATCGAAACCCTATTTTTCTTAAAAACGCTTTGATAAAAATCACGAAAATTAATTTACTAGTAATGATTACTCGAGATTGCTTCCCGCTTAGTCATTACAAATATCTTAATTTTCTAAATAAAAATGAGTCGTTAGTGAGGACCACTCTTGATTGCTTCTTGTTTGGTCCCCATGAAAACCCATCATCTTTATAAAAATAAAATCAATCTTTTTACTAGTAACGATCACTCGAGATTGCTTCCCGCTTGATCATTACGAACACCGTTAATTTTCTAAACAAAATAGGTTGTTAGTGAGGACCACTCTTGAGTGCTTCTTGTTTGGTCCCTACAAAACCTACCTTTTTCCAAAAAAAAATATACAATTAAAATGAATCAACACACAAAAATTTTCTACCCAAGAAGTAAGTAGCCTTATATTTCTCCACACGCACCGGAGATACGTAGGGAGCGAGAGCCCACTCCTCCAAGTGCAAAAATAAACGACTTTTATTAAGTCCTTTTTTTATCTTGGTTAATTTTTTTAAAATAAAAGGGAAATAAATATTTTTTTAGAAGTTAATAAGATTTGCACAATTAATTAGAGGTAACCTTTTTCGAAAGGATGTTGTAGGGTGCTAATACCTTCCCTACACATAATCGACTCCCGAACCCAAATCAGGTCTTAAGGACCACTTTTCTTCAAAAAAGGTTTTTCCAATATTTTTCCTTCGAAAATAAATTATTGGTGGCGGCTCCATTAAACTCGAATAAAATCCCTCCGGATTTTTCGGTCGCTACATTCGAAAATCAAAATGACAAATCCCTGAAACTTGGTCATGCCGCGCTCGTCGCCATCGCTTCTGCCTGGACTTGGTCACGCCGCGCTCATCGCCACGCCGCTACCTGCCTGGACTTGGTCACACCGCGCTCGTCGCCATCGCTTCTGCCTCCATTCGCGACTCATCTCAGTTCACGACTCGTCTCTCAAAGGCGCGCCTTCTCGCCTCGCTTGGTTCTTGAACGCCTCGAGGTGAGTTTGAGATTCACCTTCTGTTTGAGTTTCTTTTTTTCTGATTTTGATTTGAGTTTCATGTTCTGGTTTCTCTGTTTTGGTCTATGCATTTGCTCTATTTTGGCTTGGCCTCTGATTTTGTTTTTGGATTTTGATTTGAGTTTCACCTTCAACTTCAACGCTGCCTCTGGTTCTCTATCCACGGTCTATGCAGTTGCCCTATTTTGGCTTGGCCTCTGATTTTGTCTCTGATTGTTTGGCCTCTGATTTTGTTTTTTGATTTTGATTTGAGTTTCACCTTGTGTGTCACTGTGTTCTCTGTATTGTGCTCATTGATATGGCCTTTTGTATTCATTTTGTTCTGTTTTGTGCTCACTGGTATGGGCTTTTGTATTCTTTCAGTTCTGTTTTGTGCTTATTGAAGCTAATTATATTTAATTGTTATGTTTTATGTGTTAGATGGTATTGGAAACCATTGATGAAATTGATGTTGAGGAACATTTGGATGATTTTGAACTTGAATCTCAAGTGGTTGAACCTAGTCAGAAAAAGGTTAAAAGAGGAACATCTGATGTATGAAATTTTTACACAAAAATAGGGTTATGTGACGATGGAAAGGAAAGGGCAAAATGTAATGGTTGTAATGTAGAGCATGTAATTGGTGCTAAATTAGGGACCTCACATTTAAAACGACACATTGAGAAGTGTAAAGAAACTAAATTCGGAGATGTTGGTCAAATGATGTTAGATATGCAAGGAAAATTGAAGTGTGCAAAGATAGATAATTTAGTATCACGTGATTTGTGTGCTGCTTTAATCCTTAAGCGTGATTTGCCCTTCAAATTTGTTGAGTATGAGGAGCTTACGACTTGGCTAAAGTATTTGAACCCGGATTACATTCCTATTTCAAGAAATACTGCTAAAGCCGATGTCTTGAAAATATACATGAGGGAAAAGAAAAAGCTTAAAGAACAAATGGCCGCAATTCCTAGTAGGATATCTTTTACTTGATTTATGGACATCTTGTACTCATCGAGGGTTACATATGCTTGATCGCTCATTATGTTGATACAAATTGGAGGTTAAGTAGTGTTCAATGTAACTTGAGGATGAGGAGAGGAAGCGGTGCGGTTGTGCTCGCTGACGGAGGACGACGGCGGGTTGGGTGGTGTACACGCAAACACCCGACGCCAAGTCGGTGTGTCGAGGTGAGTAAGAGGTGGTAGAAAGATGATTACCTCGACCGCTCGACGCGGTCTTCTTTAAATATGAGTCGAGGACGGTTATCGCCGATGTGTAACCGCCCCGTGAAACCCGAAGTCGGCATTAAATCCCATTAATGCACAAAGCCGCTGGGTCGGCCACGCGTTGAGGAAGGCGGAGAGGCACGCGGACGGCGTGGCATTGAGGGGAAGCCGTTGGGCCTGTGGAATGTTGGATCTCGGATTGGGCCTCGGCCCGATCGAATAGTTGCCCTAAGTCGCTAGCTCGAATGTCGAGGTGGTGACTTCACGCCGGTTCGTTGATGTCGACGTTCGACGCCCTTGTTCGTAGCGAACCGCAAGTGTCGCCATGTCGTGCTTGTTCATTAGTTCGTTCGGGACCTTCGTGTTCCACGTCTGGTGAGGCAGGTCTCGACACGAGGCTTGATGTGCTTATGCAAGACACAAGGCTTTATCATGAGTTCGTGAACGTGGTCTCTGCATGAGGTCGACAAGGCTTTATCATGAGCTCGTGTGCACGCGGTCTCGTGACGCGTGGTTGATCTCTTCATCGTAGCTCGTGCGGCGCCTCGACGAGGTCGATCTCTTCATCGGTGCTTGTGCTAACGCACAAGGCTTTATCACGAGCTCGCACGCGGTCTCGCACGAGGTCGATTCATCAGTGCTTGTGCTAACGACAAGGCTTTATCACGAAGCTCGTGCGCGCGGTCTCGACGAGGTCGTCAGGTGCTTGCGCCTAACGCAAGGCTTTATCACGAGCTCGTGCACGCGGTCTCTGACGAGGTCGATTCATCAGTGCCGCGCTAACGCACAAGGCTTTATCACGAGCTCGCGCGCGCGGTCTCGCGACGAGGTCGCCAGGTGCTTGCGCCTAACGCCAAGGCTTTATCACGAAGCTCGTGCACGCGGTCTCGCACGAGGTCGATTCATCAGGTGCTTGCGCCTAACGCACAAGGCTTTATCACGAGGCTGCGCGCTACGGTCTCGCAGACGAGGTCGTCAGGTGCTTGCGCCAACGCGCAAGGCTTTATCACGAGCTCGTGCACGCGGTCTCGGCACGAGGTCGATTCATCAGGTGCTTGTGCCAACGCACAAGGCTTTATCCCGAGCTCGTGCGCGCGGTCTCGGCACGAGGTCGATCTCAGGTGCTTGTGCCAACGCACAAGGCTTTTATCACGAGCTCGTGCACGCGGTCTCAGCACGAGGTCGATCTCTACATCAGATGCTTGTGCCAATGCACAAGGCTTTGATAATAAGTAAATGCTGGTTGCGTATTTCTCCAATCATACTTCATTGCTTCACATTTATGTGTTTAGGATACATTTGTTTCAACTATAATATTTCTTCATCTTTGCTGCGTTCCAAGTTCTTGGAATTTGCTGTCATGCGATGTCTCGAGGGTGTAGCGCTGCACTGCCTTTACGACAATTCCAGACGGGCCTTCCCAATTGGGTGCAAGTTTCCCTTGTGTGGCGTTCTTCAGGCCAACATCACTCGTCGAAGAACTAAGTCTCCAGGCATGAATTCCCAGGTACAACATTTCGGTTGTATCTTGTCGCGATTTTCTGCTTTATCTGCGACCTCACTGAGTCCGCAAGCTCCTTCATTCGTCAAGGAGGTCGAGTTCTTCTCGTATACTCTGACAGTTGTCAATGCTACTCTGGGGATGCGAGGTTCTCCAACTAAGTTCCCCAATCTCGACAGGAATGATGGCCTCTGTCCCATATGTGAGACGAAAAGGAGATTCTCCCGTCGTCGAATGTGGAGTAGTTCGACACGCCCAGAGTACTGGGAAGCTCTTACGCCCAGCTTTCCTTGGCCTCATCCACCTTCGCCTCGCACCTCGTAAGATAACTCGTCGCGGCTCAGCTTGGGCGTTCGTCTGGGGGTGTTCTACCGAGGTGAAGTGTCGCTTTGATGTCGAGATCTTCCAAGGTCTTTGAATCCGCGATCTGTGGTGCGTTAGTTGTCGGTGACGACCACCTGGGAATCCGAACCTTGTCGAATATATCTTTTGAAGAACTTAATCAAGTTCTTTGCGCTTATCTTCGCCAGGGCTCGCCAACCCATTTGGTGAAGTAATCTACCGCGAACGACCAGGTATTTCACTGTCCGGAGCCATTGGAAAAGGTCCAAGTATATCAATGCCCCACCACGCAAAGGGCCATGGTGATGTCGGGGATGTTAACTCAGTAGGAGGAGCTAAGTGTAGATCGCCATGTCTGCGGCATTTGTCGCATTTCTTCACGAACGATATCGCGTCCGCGTCAGTGGTCGGCCAAGAGTACCTGCGCGAGGATTTTCTTTGCCAAGGAACGTCCTCCAAGGTGTTGCCCACATATGCCTTCATGCACTTCGGCAAGTGCATATTGCGCTCGGTATCGTCGACGCATTTCAACAGGGGTGGAGAACCTCTTCGATATAAGATACCGTCGATCATAGAATACGAAGATGCCTTTTTCGATTTTTGCGGCTTCCTTCTCATCATCAGTAGCCAATCAATTGAATAAATTCTTGAATCGGTGTCATCCAACCGTCGGGCTCATCGGGCGGATCATCGACGCTTGCCTGGGAAATCGCAGCGAGAATTTGGAAGTTTCCTCAAGACCTCGTCATAAGTGGTATCAACCACGGCAGTAATGCTAGGCTTGGCGGTGTTTCTTGTATTACCGACCGTTGTTTCTCGAGCTTCGTGGCCGGGCGAAGTTTGGACGAATGTCGGCTCGACGCTTTGTTCTCTCGGGCGTGTACGATCTCCACGAGGTGAAGTCGCTCATTTTCTTCTTTACCAGGGCGAGGTATTTTTGAAGAAGTGGATCTTTAGCCTGGTATTCTCCACTTATCTGGGACACAACTAGCTGAGAATCAGTTCTGAGCTTTACCTCTTCAGCGCTGAAGTCTCGAGCCAGTGTGAGGCCAGCTAAACACGCTTCGTACTCTGCCTGGTTGTTGGAGGTGGGAAAGGAGAATCCCAATGAAAATTCGACGACCAGCCCGTCGTCGTTCTCGAGCAACAAACCAGCGCCACTGCCCTTGGAATTCGACGATCCGTCGACATGGAGCGTCCATTTGGAACACTGTTCTGTAGCTCCAGGAGTCATCTCGGCAATGAAATCCGCCAAGCATTGGGCTTTGATAGTTTGTCTCGGCTCGAAAGTAACTCCGAATTCGGACAACTCGACCGACCACTTGATCATACGCCCTGCCAGGTCAGGCCTGTGTAGGATCTGTTTGATTGGCTGGTCAGTTCGGACCACTATGGGATGTGCTAAGAAGTATTGTCTCAAGCGTCGAGCCACGATTATCGCGGCGAAAAGCGACTTTCTCGATTTTCTGGTATCTCACTGGGCCCCAAGTACTTTGCTTATAAAATAAACCGGTTACGGTCTAAATGCGCCTCGCGAATGAGGACCGGCACTCGAGCTTCGTTCGACCGCCAAGTAGAGATAAAGGACCTCTCCTGGAGACGGCCTCGTCAACACTGGCGGTTGGGATAGTATGCGTTTTACCTGTGTTAAGGCTTCTTCGCACTCGGGTGACCATTCGAACTGAATTCCCTTCTTGAGTAAGCGGAAGAAAGGCAATGCATGTTCTGCAGATTTTGAGATAAACCTCGTCAAGGAGGCTAGCATTCCCGTGAGCTGCTGGATGTTTTTCTTTGACGATGGTTGCTGCATCTCTATTACAGCCCGACATTTGTCGGGGTTGGCCTCGATTCCCCTCTCGGTTAAGTAGAAACCGAGAAATTTTCCAGTTCGAACTCCGAAAGTGCACTTTTCCGGATTGAGCCTTGTAACGACCCGTTTCCGGACCGCTACCGAGCTCAATATACCGAGCTCGAGTTACCGAGCTCAACACACCAAGCTCAACATAAACCTATATGAGATGTGTTTTAAAAACAAAACTCTTGTGCCTTTTAAAAATACGATATATTATTTTTTTTTTATAAAACCAACTCGTGCACATCAGAGTAATTACAGCTTTTCGAAACATGGTGCAACTAAGACACAAGACTTAAATTCTAATAAAACATACATGCATAACATACATATATATATCACTCGAAATAATAATGTATACAAAATACATAGTAGCAAATGTGTAAAGAAAATACACCTAAGGTATGACGACTTCAAAAGAGCAATCATACCCTGGGGTACTTCCGGCAGACTCCCACGCAGGGGGCTGCTCCAAAAGTAAGACCACCAGTCTACCCTGAAACAACAAAACAACACTGCCCAAACTGGTCACGACCTCCGAACACAAGAAAAACATAGTACAGTCATCAGAAAAACAAACATCCAACAACATAATCAATCACGACAAGTAGAGGTCGTCACTCGGGTCCTCGTCGAGCTCCTCCTCGGCATCACCCTCTTTGTCCGAGTTCCACTGCGCTCGACATCGCCTGGGTAACCGTCATGGATTGAAGTCACCACGGAAAGGGTCAACTTCTCAACAATTCAAGATAAGCTCGACATAAAGGATATAAGCAAACAAAGAAAGTATAACATTCACCGACGTGACTCGACCATCTCACTCTAACTCGACACAACTCGCAAATCCATTTTCTCTCGACTCGACAATTTTTCCGAATGCACACGCTGCATCAGTATGTCGGAAAGTCCAGCCGAAGCCTTGGGATCCTCGCTCTCCCTAGGATACTAACTCAGTCCCATAGCGTGGCGACGTCTAGTCAATCTCCAGTAAACAAAAGGGGACCTAGCACCCTCGCTTATCCGGTCACGGCTCAAAAACGTCATACGACTCACCTAGCTCGCTCACTCGATGAACAATTCGCCGCATACGATATTCAAAGAGTTAAACACAAGATATTCAACCGCATGTCAAATACAAAGAGCAAGCTCGACATGAAGAAACGCAATTCAACATGCAATACACAATTCACGACATATATTCAATCACATATTAAATACATGCAAAAACTCAATCATATCACAACATTTCAAGCTCGGCACAAATCAGGAAATCCATACACAATAACATAACCACGTAGAATATGAAGTGCCCTTACGCTAGCATACTATGAAAGTATTAATGTGAAGCGCCCTTACATAAGGACTTATAAAATAAAGCCTTAGAGATATCTAGGAGTTGCCCTTACCGAACTCCAAGTTAATGCTGCTCGACAACGACCTCGACACAGCTGTCTTCAAATGAGCTCGACAACGACTTCTCTTACTCGATCTCGACACGGCTGTCTTCAACGAGCTCAAGAACGACTTCGACACGCATCGGCCCTCAATCGACCTCGACACGCACGCTTCTCGATCGACCTCGACACGCGTCTGATTCTCGATCTGGATTCCGCTGCTTCCACGTCCTTGGATTCGCTTTCCCGTACACCTCGATTCGGAAATCACCCGATCTCGGGAATCAGACTTCCTAAAACAAACACAACTCAGATCGATCTATGGGTTCTAATACACTTAGCTCTCATCCAAACTTAACCACAACCCAGAAAATATAAAACTCAAGAACTTGAAATATATTTTTCCTCTAACACAAAGTTAGGGATTTCGATCAAAAGTTCATGAAAAAGGTTATCTGATGCTTCAACAGATAGATCGACAACAACAACAACCAGAAGCAACAAACGAAAACAAGAAATCGAAACAAACCAAAAATGAAGGGTTTCTGGGCACTGCCGATTGCAGAAAAACAGAGGAAGAAAATTTGTTTTACAAGCCCAATTAATCGGTTAGAAAGATAGGTAATATCGTGAAGAAGAAAACCCATCAATTTGACATGATTTGGAAGCATAAAACTAGCTAAAAATGGAAGGAAAAGTAGCGCTAAACAGTAGCACAGAGGAAAAGAAAAATCTGTTCTTCATACCTCAATGGTGATCGAGCAGGCGAGATATGTCGAGAAGATAATGATGATGAACAAGATTGATGAAGAAAATTTGTGCAGAATCTCGATGGAACTCACGGTTTCGTCGATGGAAGTTTTTGGAGAAAAACAACGAAACTCAGAGCAGAAGGAAGGAAACTCGGAGAAAAAGGAAGAAGAAAGAAGAAAAGAGAAATGAGTGTTTGAGGGAAAACCGATCGTGAATACAGCTGGTGAGAGAAGGGTATAATCGTAACTCCAGCTATAAGATGCCAATCCCATCAATCATCTACCCATCTAATCGTTCCTCTCATAATTACCTTCTACTCTGTCGGTCAACGGTCTAGACACGCGACGAGAACGGCAAGCCGACACTATAATTATTACAAACAATATAATAATAGCGCTGAATAACGTTCGAAAGAATACGAGGTGTCATCATCTCGACACGATGTCGACAAGGGTGCTCGTGCAAGCGCACAAGGCTCTAACACGAGTTCGTGAACGCGGCCTCCTCAGCTCGGTACGCGACTTCATCAACTCGACACCCGACCTCCTCATTTCGGCTCGGCTAGTGCACGCGGTCTCCTCGGCAAATGACCTCAGAAGCGATCTTGGCACGGATCTCGACACAAGGTCTTGGTGGACGTCTCGATACGTCGTCCTAATACGATGTCGATCTCGTCCTCAGGTGTTACAATCTCTCCTCTAAAAAATTTCGCCCTCGAAATTGCAAATAAGATTCTTACCTCGTAAAAGTTCAGTCTTGAATCTTCATCTTCTCCTCCAGCTCCCAAGTTGCATCTCCCGCCTTCGATCCCACACAACTTTGACGAAGTCAATCTCTTTGTTCCGCGAATCGCTTGCTTTCCGATCAACGATCCTTGCTGGTAATGCTTCAAAAGATAGGTCGCCCTTCGCTTGAATCACATCCGGTTCGATGACATGAGAGGGTCGAAACATACTTCCAAATTGTGAGACGTGGAAGACGTCGTGGATGTTCGACAAGAATGGTGGCAAAGCAATCCGATATGCCACCGACCAATACGACGTAAGAATCGTAAGGTCCAATAAATTTAAGGGTAAGTTTCTTGGATTTGATCGCTCGACCAACTCCATAGTGGGGTGACTCTAAGAAATACATGTTCTCCTTCCTCGAACTCGAGTGGTCGACGCCGTTGGTCCGCATAACTCTTCGTCGACTTTGAGATGTTCGCATCCGATCTCCGATCAAACGGATCTTCTCGAGTCCGCTGGATCATATCTGGTCCTACGACAGCTCGCTTCGTCATCCTGGTACCAACAAAGAGGCGTCTAACATTTCCGGCCCATACGCTTCAAAAGGTGCCATTCCAATACTCGCATGGAAGCTGTTATTGTAGGTGAACTCCACCAATGGTAAGACGTCGTCCCAACTTCCTCGGTGATCTAACGGACAAGCTCGCAACAAATCTTCAAGCGATTGGATCGTTTCTCGCCGACCGTCGCCTGTGGATGATATGCCGAGCTAAGCTCGAGCTCTGCTCCCATCGCTCCTGCAATTCCCTCCAAAAATGAGACGTGAACTTCGGATCTCGGTCCGACACGCATCGAAGAGGGTATCCCATGAAGTCGTACTATCTCCGCGATGTAGATCTCGGTCGCCTTTTCCACGTTGTATGTCGACTCACCGTAAGAAATGAGCAGATTTGGGCAATCGGTCGACGATCACCCAAATCGAATCATTCTTCTTCTGCGTCTTCGGCAAACCTACAACGAAATCCATGGAAATACTATCCCATTTCCATACTGGTACGTCAAGCGATTGTAACATTCCCACAGGTCGTTGGTGCTCCACCTTCGCTTTCTGACACGTTAAACACGGCTACGTGACGGCCACTTGCTTCTTCATTCGGGACCACCAAAAATGCTTCTTCAAGTCTTGATACATCTTCGTAACTCCTGGGTGAATACTAAAGTTGCTCTTATGCGCTTCGTCGAGAATCAACTTTCTCAGCTCGGATACGTTAGGTACGCACACTCGGCCATTGCACCTCAAGATGTCGCCCGCCCGACGTGAAATTGCCGCCTTCCCTTGCGCTTATCAATCGAATCTTCTCTTGCGTAAGCTCGTCATGAACTTGCCGGTCTCTGATCTCGCCCAACAATCTGTTAGAGATGGTAAGCATACCAAATCTCGCCTTCCTGGTGAAACTTCGACACTAACTTCAAGTCTCTAACTTCTCGAGCATCTCCAACTCCTTGATCATCAATACCGAGGTTAAAACGCTCTTCCTACTCAACGATCCGCTACTACGTTAGCCTTACCGGGATGGTATTCCAACGTAAAGTCGTAGTCCTCGAGAAATTTCGCCCATCTACGCCGACGCATGTTGAGCTCTTTCTGGTCGAACAGTACTTCAAGCTCTTGTGATCACCGAAAACAGAAGAGTGCTCCCATAAAGGTAGTGCCTCCATATCTTCAAATAAGAAACCATCAGCCGCCACTCCAAGTCGTGAGTAGGTAGTTCCTCTCGTGAATCTTAAGTCGTCTTGAAGCATACGCGACCACCTTCCGATGTTGCATCAAGACGCATCCCAATCCCTGGTGTGACGCATCACAATACACCTCGAAAGGCTCTTCGGGTTGAGGCAAAATCAAGACAGCGCCGCTGCCAAAAGCTCTTTCGCTTTTGAAAACCGGCTTCGCACTCCTGGCCCAGGCAAAGGTTGATCCTTCCTCGCTACCGTGTAAGAGGCGCGACAATCTTCGAGAAACCTTCAATGAATCTTCGGTAATATCCTCGCTAAGCCGACAAAACTCCCGATCTCTAGAATCGCCTTGGTTGTTCCCACGCTAACACCGCCTCAATCTTAGTTGGATCCACGCCTATCCCTTCTTTGGAAATCACGTGACCAAGAAAATTCACCTCTTCAAGCCAAAATTCACACTTCGACAGGTTGGCATAGAGTCGCTTATCTCGTAATATCTGCGATTACTCGACATAGGTGTTCTGCGTGCTCTTCTCGGTTCCTCGAGTAGATCAAGATGTCGCCGATGAACACTACAACAAACTGATCCAAGAACGAATGGAAAATCCTGCTCATGTAATCCATAAACACACCGCGATTCGCTACTCCAAACGGCATCACCAAGTACTCGTAGTGACCGTATCTAGTCCTGGAAAGTCGCTTTGGCGACATCTTCCTCCTTCACGCCGAACTGATGGTAGCCCGACTTCAAGTCTATCTTGAAAAGATCGCCGCTCCACGAAGTTGATCCATCAAGTCGCCAATACGTGGTAACGGATAATCGGTTCTTCACAAGAACCTTGTTGAGCTCGCGATAATCCACGCACGCCTCTTGATCGCCCATCCTTCTTCTTAACCAACAACACCGGAGCTCCTACGGTGACACGCCTGGTCGTATGAATTGCTTCGACTCCAAGTGTTCGATCCGGGACTTCACTCTTTCATCTCGGCAGGAGACATCCTCAGATGGCGCTGGAAATCTGGCCTGTCCCTGGAATCGTGTCGATGGAGAACTCGACCTCTCGCATCGGGTGATAACCCTGGCACGCCTTCGGGAAAAACGCCCTCAAAATCACACACCACCGGAACATTCTTCACGCCGACCACGAAAAACTTCCGAACTAGCGTGATACATGTATTCCCTAGTTCCTTCTTTCAAAGAAACTCCAATACGCTCGCAGAAAGATAATTGGAGACTCCAAGGTCTGGAAAATTACGCTTTACGGCACACCCAAAAAGGACATGGTGGTGTGACAACCAATCCATCCCGAGAATGACATCTAAACCCTTAAGAGGCAAACAAACCAAATTGACCACAAACTTTCTACTCAATAACCACTACACAATTAAGACATGCATGTTTGTGACTAAGGTTTTAGCACCGGGTTGTAACTACTAATTTAAACGGTAAAGTCACAAACCAAGTTCAAATGGTTCACACAATCGAAGAAATAAAGGAATGGGTTGCACGAATCAAAGAGAACAGATAAGGATTTACCCTCGATCTCACATTCACCTTGGATAAGATCATCGGCTGCTCGCTTCCTCGCCACTCATGCAAAAGACTACGCCTTTAGCCACTTGACGCTTCCCTTTGGCCTTTGCCGCAAGCATCGCTTGCTCAGCCTTGGGTGTAGGACAATCCTTGACAAAATGTCCCGGCTTCTTACAGCTTGAAACACACCTCCACCCTCTCGAGTACGCTTATTGGCGTAATGTCCCGCTCTTCCACAACGGAAACAAGTCACCTCGACACCGGTCTGCCTCCGCTTCTTACTGGGTCATCTGACGATATTGTCCCCTCGTTGTCGCGTTCCCGAGTCGGTCGTGCGGCTTCTTCGCGGTTGTTTCCTTCGTGCAAATCTACGCCTCGCACTGCGGGTCTCACCGGTCCGCCCACAACAGCTTTCTTCTTGTGGCTCACTCCTTCTACCTCAACACTGATCTATCACTCTTGGAGGTTTCGAATCCTCAACGACACCATCGACTTACGAATGTCGAATCTCAATCCCCGCTGGAATCTCTCACTTAACCATCTCTGGTCAACTCGATCACGGAATGGATGAAATACCTCGCCAACGACTCGAACTTGGCCGCATACTGGACACCGCCGAGTTGCCTTGCCGCAGCTTGAAGAAATTCCCGCTCCTTCTCGCCAGGCAGATCTGGGAAGTACTTGTCCAAGAACCTTTCACGAAAAAGCTCCCAGGTCATCTCGCGACGCTCGCTATAAACGCGTTTGCTTCACTCCTCCACCAATACTCTGCGTCTCCTAGCGATAAGTAGGTGGCATAGTCGACCTTCACGTTGTCCCGCAATGAAGTGCCTCAAAGATCTTCTCGATCTCTTGCATCCAAAGATCAGCTTTATCCGGATTTGGCTCACCATAGAACTTCTGGATCATGCTTCCTGAAGTCGGCCAATCCTCTCGCTTCAAAGATTTCGCTCGCCGCCGTTCTGTCGTAAGTTCGCTGAGTTAACGCCGCCGTCTGTTGAGCCATCGCGTTAGCCTGCTGAGTTGCAGCAGCCTGATTGTTGAGCCATGGCTGCCGCCATCTCGGCCATAGCTTGAATTGCTCGCTCCATGTCGACGTTCGGTTGCAAATTGCCGTATTCTACGAGGTGGCATTAGATTCCACAAAGTTCAAAACCCCAGAATCTCACAACAAGGATGTGTTAAAACACACCGCTTCAATCAAGAAACAGCTCAAACAATTTTTCAAGCAATAAGTGCTTCACTTAATCAAACAAAGAATCAACATAATACAACTAGGTACCCAACACACATAACCCGACACGCTGACCACCCAAATCTTCCTATGCACAAATTTCTGGTCGAACCGAATCGCTCGATACTAACAATGTAACGACCCGCTTCGACCGCTACTGAAGCTCAATATACCGAGCTCGAGTTACCGAGCTCAACACACCAAGCTCAACATAAACCTATATGAGATGTGTTTTAAAAACAAAACTCTTGTGCCTTTTAAAAATACGATATATTATTTTTTTTTAAAACCAACTCGTGCACATCAGAGTAATTACAGCTTTTCGAAACATGGTGCAACTAAGACACAAGACTTAAATTCTAATAAAACATACATGCATAACATACATATATATATCACTCGAAATAATAATGTATACAAAATACATAGTAGCAAATGTGTAAAGAAAATACACCTAAGGTATGACGACTTCAAAAGAGCAATCATACCCTGGGGTACTTCCGGCAGACTCCCACGCAGGGTCGCTCCAAAAGTAAGACCACCGCCTACCCTCAAACAACAAAACAACATCGCCTAAACTGGTCACGACCTCCGAACACAAGAAAAACATAGTACAGTCATCAGAAAAACAAACATCCAACAACATAATCAATCACGACAAGTAGAGGTCGTCACTCGGGTCCTCGGCGAGCTCCTCCTAAGCATCACCTACCGCCGAAGTTCCCCGCGCTCGACATCGCCTGGGTAACCGCTATGGATTGAAGTCACCACTGAAAGGGTCAACTTCTCAACAATTCAAGATAAGCTCGACATAAAGGATATAAGCAAACAAAGAAAGTATAACATTCACCGACGTGCCACGACCACCTCCCTCTACCTCGACACAACCCGCAAATCCATTTTCTCTCGACTCGACAATTTTTTCGGAATGCACACGCCGCATCAGATGTCGGAAAGTCCACCAAGCCTTGGGATCCTCGCTCTCCTAGGGCCTAACTCAGGTCCCATAGCGTGGCGACGTCTAGTCAATCTCCCGTAAACAAAAGGGACCTAGCACTCCTCGATTATCCGGTCACGGCTCAAAAACGTCATACGACTCACCTAGCTCGCTTCACTTTCGATGAACACCACGCGATACGATATTCAAAGAGTTAAACACAAGATATTCAACCGCATGTCAAATACAAAGAGCAAGCTCGACATGAAGAAACGCAATTCAACATGCAATACACAATTCACGACATATATTCAATCACATATTAAATACATGCAAAAACTCAATCATATCACAACATTTCAAGCTCAAGACAAATCAGAAATCCATACACAATAACATAACCACGTAGAATATGAAGTGCCCTTACGCTAGCATACTATGAAAGTATTAATGTGAAGCGCCTTACATAAGGACTTATAAAATAAAGCCTTAGAGATATCTAGGAGTTGCCCCATCAACTCCAGTTAATGCCGCCGACAACGACCTTCGACACAGTTGTCTTCAAATGAGCTCGACAACGACTTCTCTTACTCGATCTCGACACGGCTGTCTTCAACGAGCTCAAACGACTTCGACACGCATCGCCCTCAATCGACCTCGACACGCACGCTTCTATCGACCTCGACACGCATAGCTTCTCGATCCGATTCCGCTGGTCCCACGTCCTTGGATTCGCTTTCCCGTCCACCTCGATTCGGAAATCACCCGATCTCGGGAATCAGACTTCCTAAAACAAACACAACTCAGATCGATCTATGGGTTCTAATACACTTAGCTCTCATCCAAACTTAACCACAACCCGTAAAAATATAAAACTCAAGAACTGAAATATATTTTTCCTCTAACACAAAGTTAGGGATTTCGATCAAAAGTTCATGAAAAAGGTTATCTGATGCTTCAACAGATAGATCGACAACAACAATAACCAGAAGCAACAAACGAAAACAAGAAATCGAAACAAACCAAAAATGAAGGGTTTCTGGGCACTGCCGATTGCAGAAACAGAGGAAGAAAATTTGTTTTACAAGCCCAATTAATCGGTTAGAAAGATAGGTAATATCGTGAAGAAGAAAACCCATCAATTTGACATGATTTGGAAGCATAAAACTGGCTAAAAATGGAAGAAGCAATAGCGCTAAACAGTAGCACAGAGGAAAAGAAAAATCTGTTCTTCATACCTCAATGGTGATCGAAGCAAAGTAGATATGTCGAGAAGATAATGATGATGAACAAGATTGATGAAGAAAATTTGTGCAGAATCTCGATGGAACTCACGGTTTGCCGATGGAAGTTTTTGGAGAAAAACAACGAAACTCGTGAGCGGAAGGAAGGAAACTTCGAGAAAAAGGAAGAAGAAAGAAGAAAAGAGAAATGAGTGTTTGAGGAAAACCGATCGTGAATACATTTGGTGAGAGAAGCGGTATAATCGTAACTCCAGCTATAAGATGCCAATCCCATCAATCATCTACCCATCTAATCGTTCCTCTCATAATTACCTTCTACTGGCTTGGCCAACGGTCTAGACACGCGACGAGAACGGCAGTCGACACTATAATTATTACAAACAATATAATAATAGCGCTGAATAACGTTCGAAAGAATACGAGGTGTCATCATCTCGACACGATGTCGACAAGGGTGCTCGTGCAAGCGCACAAGGTTCTAACACGAGATCGGGAACGCGGCCTCCTCACCAGACGCGACTTCATCAACTCGACACCGACCTCCTCACCAAAGCCTAGTGCACGCGGCTCTCCTCGCAAGAAATGACCTCGGTAAACGATCTTGGCACGGGATCTCGACACAAGGTCTTGGTCGAGGTCTCGATACGTCGTCCTAATACGATGTCGATCTCGTCCTCAGGTGTTACAAGCCTCATATTATGTCTTCGTACTTCAGCAAAGACTTCTCTAAGATCGACGACGTGGTCGACTTCTTTCGTTGTTTTTACTATCATATCATCCATATATACCTCCAGCATTCTACCGATCTGGTTGGCGAAGACTTTGTTCATCATGCTACCGATATGTCGCTCCAGCGTTCTTAAGGCCAAAAGGCATTACGTTATAGCAAGAATTACCTTTATCCGTCATGAACGCGTTTTTTCTGATCAAGATGATGCATCGAATCTGGTTGTACCCAGTATGCGCCCATGAAAGACAACAATTGAAAACCAGAGGAATTGTCGACGAGTTTGTCGATATTAGGGAGGGGTAGGCGCCTTTGGGGCACGCCTTGTTAAGATCAAGTAATCAACACACATTCGCCACTTTCCATTAGATTTCTTAACCAATACAACATTTGACACCAAGTAGTATATTTGACCTCCCTAATGAATTCAAATTAATTAAGTCTTCGACAGCCTTTGGCGGCCGCTTTTTCAGGAGCTTGCTTACTACGCCTTTGAGCTACCCAAATGAGCTTTGGGGTCGAGAGCGAGTTGGTGGCAGTGCAATATCGGAGAAATACCTGGCATGTCAAGAAATGGCCCAAGCGAAGAGGTCGGCATTGGACTTCAGGCACTCTGTTATTTGCAATTTGACCTGCTCAGGAGATCAACACCAAGCTTCACCGCCTTCCTGGGTCTTCTCCTAGTTGAACTCGGATGAATTCTCCATCGTGCATCGGGTCTTTTAATCTTTTGGTGGAGCTCGCGCCAGGAGGTCGCTCTTCCTCAGATCTCATCCTCGAGCTCACCTCAAGGCGTCGAAATCGGTGAGATTGACGTCTGCAGCCTTTCGCAGGATCAAGTTTCTTGGTCAAGGGGAGTTGTTCCTCTTCCTTTTGCTCTTCGGCCTTCAAAGACAAAATATAACATCTCCTCGCAGCTTCTTGGTCGGCTTCGATGGTGACGACTTTGTCTTCGTCATCATGAAAACGCATTTTCAGGTGAACTGTCGAGGTTACAGCTCCTAACTCACCTGCGGGCGTCCGACGATGCAGTTGTAAACAGATTTGCATGGTAACACGATGAATTGGACCTTCACAGTTTTGGAGATTGGTTGCTCTCCAAAAGTCACCATCAACTCCACATAGCCCAACGGCTTTGTTTTCGAACCGTTGAAACCAGTCAGGTCGGACCCCGGGTACGGTACGAGATCTTTTTCTGGTAGTTTCAAGGTTTTAAACAGCTCGTAGAACATGATATCCGCCGAGCTCCCTTGGTCTATCAAGATTTCTTCTGACGTCAAAGTTAGCCATATAGGCTTTCACCAACAGGGGAATCAAATAGTTCGGCCTTCCATTCACCAAGTCTTCGCCGTAAAAGGCTAGGGGTGGTCTTCCCTTACGCCGAGCTTGATGAAGGAGAAACAGAGAAATGATCATCGCTTCTCAACTTTCGTTTCTTTGAATTGATGCTCGCCTCCTTATCTGAGAATCCTCCTGAAATGACCATGGCGACAGGAGGAGGACGAGGTCTTCCTCGGATGCACGAATCGCTCCTTCGCGGCCGCCCCAAAGCCGAAGCCCTCCTTCGAGGTCGAGGTGATCTAGATCTAGACCTTCTATCTCCAAATCTCGGTTTTCCTTTCACATATTTGGTCAACCCGCTTTTTGGATCGCATTGTTCTATGACGCCCTTCAAGTGAAAACATTCATCGGTCTCGTGTCCGATACACTTGTGAAAGTGGCAAGACCGACTTATCAAGATTCGGCTTCTCTTTTCCCTTCTCGGGAAATTTAATTCCAAAGATCACGGTCGGTGTTCGCGCACTCATTCAAGATGCGCTAGGGGTAGTGTTCAAAGGGGTATATTCGTCATATCTCTTTCTTTGGACCCCGACTTTCCTTCTCCCTACGCGACTGCCTTCGCGTTGTCCACCGCCTTCCTCCTGGGTTTTACCTTTGGCTTTCGATGCCATCAACTTCTCTTCGTAATTCATGAATTTTTGAGCTCGCCAGAACTCCGGTCGGGGACCTCGGTTTGTCGACACCAATGTCGACACCGAATAGGCTTCCTTCGACCAGGCCTTGCTCTAGCAAGTATAATTTCATCTCGTCGAGCATTTTTTCACCAAAATGGCTTCTTTGTTGAAACGCTCGACATAGTCTCTCGAGGATTCTCCTTTCCTCTCGGCCGAATCGCGGCTAGGCTACCGCCGACTTGGGTTGGACTTTAGATGCGGTGAAATGTGCGAGAACTGGTCGACGAGCTCACCACGATCCAATGGAATTTCTCTTAAGAGTCCGGAACCAAGACAAGGCCGACTTCTTCAGAGTGAGGGAAAGATCACGCACTTTATCGGCTGGGCGCCTTATAGTCCATGATAGTGTCAGCGACCAACATGTTCGTCGGGAGTCGGTGGTCCCGTCAGAGGAGTCC
The DNA here is from genome assembly GCA_037113605.1 of Calophaca sinica. NCBI lineage: Eukaryota > Viridiplantae > Streptophyta > Magnoliopsida > Fabales > Fabaceae > Calophaca > Calophaca sinica. Next base: position 126,497,858 of record CM073736.1, on the reverse strand, counting down.
AACGAGGGCGGTTTCAAGATGCTTGAATCGGGAATCTCATAATCTTAGACGTAAAATGACCAAAGGCCTTGCACGTGTCATCCGTGGTCATCGCCCGAGAAGGGGTTGATGAGACAGAACGAGCACGCGGCGGTGAGAGGTGCGGCCAGGAGATTTTACTCGCCGCCTAGAGGCCGAGGCTCTTCTTCGGGGAGTGTCGCTCGTGGTGGTACCTTTCGCGATGAGACGCTGCCGAGAAGCGGCGATGGCGCGATGGAGAGTGTGGCATATCGGATTCAGGAGAAAGACTTACGGAAGAAACTCTTACGCGGTGTGTTTGCTCATGTCTTCCGCTTTGAGGCAAACGGACCTCGATTTGTGACGGCGAGGTGGAGTACGATCCATCAAGTGTTACGGCGCTTGCTCTATGCCCAGCGGTGTTGAGTCGTGCCTCTGGTGGTGATGAAACAGACTGAGATTTTCTGATTCCTTCGATCTCGAGGAGAACGAGAGACACGATCTTCTCTGTTGTCGATCCGTGTGGCAACGCGAACGGGAATTTCTTTCACGCCGATTCTCCATTCGATCGAGACGTTGATTCTGAGCCTGCATCGCTTCGGCATGGCTTCGGATGAATTCGCGGAACTCGCGAATGAGGATGGCGGTGGTCTCCGTTTCGGCATCGGTTTGAGCAAAGAACGATCGAACGGCGTCATGCCGAGAAGTGGTTACGCCGAGCTATCTACTGGTTAGGTTGTTCAAGATCCGCCGCATGAGTGGAACTGCTAGTCGCGACCTGACGCTTCGATCCAGTCATCGTCGAGTGAAGAAGGGAGACTTCGACAAAGAAGATGGAATCAGAAACGATTCCCACAGACGGCGCCAATGTTCTGAACAGAACTTCAGAGGATGACCGGAGGGAAGCGGTGCGGTTGTGCTCGCGACGGAGGACGACGGCGGGTTGGGTGGTGTACCTGCAAACACTCCGACGCTCAAGTCAGTGTGTGTCGAGGTGAGTAAGAGGTGGTAGAAAGATGATTACCTCGACCGTTCGACGCGGTCTTCTTTAAATATGAGTCGAGGACGGTTACTGTCGATGTGTAACCGTCCCGTGAAACCCGGAAGTCGGCATTAAATCCCATTAATGCACAAAGCCGTTGGGTCGGCCACGTTGAGGGAAGGCGGAGAGGCACGCGGACGACGTGGCATTGAGGGAAGCCGTTGGGCCTGTGAATGTTGGATCTCCGGATTGGGCCTCGGCCCAGTCTGGAACAAGTAGTAAAGTCCTTAACTTTTGTCACATGCCTCCCCCCCACACTGGTTTTGAATTGTATAAGAAAGTGAATGAATTTTTGCATGATTGGGGAATAGAGAAGAAGGTTTTTAGTATCACTTTAGATAATGCTTCTGTCAACGATGTTATGCAACAAACTTTGAAAAGTCAACTTGTATTGCAAAAATTGTTGTTAAGTGATGGAGAATTCTTTCATGTGCGTTGTTCTGCACACATTTTAAATCTACTTGTACAAGAAGGGCTGAAAGTAGCTACTGATGCTTTGCATAAAATTAGGGAGAGCATCAAATATGTGAGGGGTTCAGAGGGTAGAATGATAAAGTTCAAGCAATGCATTGAAAAAATTGGTGACATTGATGCATCAAGTGGGTTGATTCTAGATGTTCCTACAAGATGAAATTCAACTTATTTAATGCTTAAAAGTGCTCTTAAGTATGAGCGTGTCTTTGGAAACTTACAATGGGATGATGAAAATTATAAGCTAGGTCCTTCAGATCAAGAGTGGAGAAGAGTGGGAAAAATGTCTAAATTCTTGTTACCATTTTATGATATGACTAACTTGATTTCTGGCACTAGCTATCCTACTTCCAACATGTATTTGTTACAAGTTTGGAAAATCCAATGTCTTTTAATTGAAAGTGCAAAAGACGAAGATGATGTTATCAAAAGTATGGCTGATGGGATAATGAAGAAATTTGAAAAGTATTGGAATGACTATAGTGTTGTGCTTGCATTTGGGGCTGTGTTAGACCCACGGATGAAGTTAGATTCATTGGGTTTTTGTTATGAAAAGATTAATCCTTGCACTTGGGAGTGGTCTTGTGAGCTTATTGGTTTTTTGGACATGTTATGACATTTTGATTTTGACTTGTGTTCTAAACTTGTAATGTAGTGAATTTGTGTTAATGGTAGATAGATTAAATTGCGTTTATGGTTGATGGATGAAATTGCGTTTATGGTTGATGTATTAATTTTGTGGTTTATGGCGGTTATTAGTAACTTTCTTCAAATGATTTTTTTACTTCTTGTATTAAAAGCACTTGTTGTATTTTTGTTGTATACTTTATGTATTTACTTGTAGCTAGTTAGAGAGGCTACATCTATTGTCAAAAAGCAAAAACAAAAAAAAGCTAGAGAAAGGCCGCATTTGCATGAAAAAAAGCATTACTTATTTTTATTTTTTTGACGGGCTAGCCCAAGCCGCCCAACCCGTCATAAATCGGGCCGGGCTCTGCATCTCAACCCATAATCTCTTGTTGGGCCGAGTTGAGCTAGCCCGTTTTTATGCGGGCTCACGACGGGCCGGGTTGGGCTGGGCGACCCATTTTGCCATCCCTACAATTACGATACTTAGAAGACCATATTAGCTTAATTAGAACTTATGTGACCAAAATCGCATAATTGCGATACTTAGAGGATCCAATTTGCTAAATTAAAACTTAACGGACCAAAATTACACGATCACGATACCTAGGGGACCAAAAGTACAATTAAGCCAAATTTTTTATGTGATTTCAATGTTAGTTTTAATTTAGAATAAAATAATTAAATTTTGTCAAAGTTAGTAAGTATTTATAGTAATTATATAAGTTTTCAATTGTTTAAAATAATATTATTAAACAAAATATTTACTTTAAATATTATTGTATGAATATTATTATTTTCAAATATTTTTGCAATTAAAAAATAATATTTTCAATCATGTTTCACTAATGATTTATCATCCTACATCGTGAATATTTAAGAAATCAATAGAAAGGTATATTGTTATTATTTTTATTTATTTGAATTTTTTAAAATACAGCAAATGAAATTGAACTATTAAGTGAAGAATAAATCATATAAATTTTCTCCTTTCAAAAAAAAAAATACACATTTTCTCACTCTTTCTTACCATTTATAAGATAAACTATTTTTTTCATTTATTCCTTTACATCTTTGAAAAGTTAAATCTACCCTGTTTTCTACCCAAATAATAATCCAAAAATCACTCGATTAATTTTCTCTCACCTCCTCACCATACGTTTTCTCTCATTACAAAAAAAACCCTACTTTCTTTTCCTTTTCCTAAAATAAGAACACCAAAAAGAAACCCTACAAATTGTTAAAAAAAAAAAGAGACCCTACAATATCCTCTCCCACTCTATATTTTCATTCCAATTATTGAACTCACATTACCCGAATTCCATGCGGTCAAAAAAAAACACACGGTCACGTTGTATGCGATCACAGTCGTACAATTAAGATCGGACGGTCTTTACAAAACAGTTCAAAAACACAAAGTTGAAATGTAGATGATCTGATTAAATCAGACGCTCCATATTTGCGACAACATGAATGCACCCAATCCATTTTTTTATGCTTTGAAAACATATGATATATCTGAAACCCCATTACACTTTAACTATTTTCACCTAATTTATTTGTCACTTATAAATCACCACACAACACACTATATCCTCCTTACCCAAAATTGTGTGAGCACCACACTCCTAATTTTCACCTACTTTTCTCTCTGTTTCTGTCTCTCTCTCCTCTCTCAAAAGGCCTACACGATAGAGATCACTCACACACATTACTGTAGAGTCTAAAACCCGACCAAAAGGAGCTTTTAACAGAAATGAAGAATACACATGGAACATAATAGAGAGTGACTGCCAAGCTGGCAATCTGAGTGAAGAGGAGGCAGAGAAGAACAAAGTGAGAAAGAGAAACTGATTTGGTGGGACATGTTTGTTATGCAGTTAGATCTCGAATTAGGAAATAATACTTTGGTGTAGAATAACTCATAGTACTTTACTCTACACTAGCTTAGCTATATATAAACAAATTGATTGTAAAGCTTACATCATGGAAAATTCAATCGTATTCATTTCTTCTCTTATTATTGTAGCCTTTAATGGCTTATAATTTTATTATCATGGTATCAGAGCAGGCCTGATCCTGCAAAGCTCTCTTTGTCCTTTTCCGTCCCTTACGTCACTGATTCACCATGGTCAGAGCCATAAATGACAGTTCCAACTCAAATCCTGGTGGTACTGATCCAGCTCTTTGATCAAACTAGCCCTTATTGTGTTCATCCCTCCGATGGCCCCAATTCTGTGGCGGTCACTCCAGTTCTCACCCGATCTAACTACCATGCATGGGCTCGAGCCATGCGGTGCCAAATTCTTTTCACCCTAGCTTCAAAGCCTGCACTCGGTGCAACAATCTTGTCCACTCCTGGATTATGCATTCTGTGTCTGATTTGATATCACAAAGTATTGTGTTCATCGAAAATGTCGTCAATGTCTGGAATGAGTTGAAAGAGCAATTTTCGCAAGGTGACCTAATTCAGATTTCAGATTTGCAGCAAGAGATCTATGCCTTGCGTCAAGCGGATCTCACTGTCACCGATTTCTTCACTGAATTTAAAGTGCTTTGGGAGGAATTGGAAGCTTATATGCCAACACCGGTATGTGTTTGCCCTCACAAATGTGATTGCGCTACAGGTATGTGAACGTGGCAAAACACAAGAAAGGGGGGGTTTGAATTGGGTTTTTAAAAACTTTTTCGCAAATACAAATGTTTATGAAAAATAACTATTGAGTAAACTGTGCAAGGAATAAAGAGTAGAGAGAAGAAAGAGACACAGTGATTTATACTAGTTCACTATCACCTGATAGCTACGTCTAGTCCCTTCACTCACTTGAAGGATTTCTCCACTATAATCAACCGATTACACTTGAGAGTATATTTCTGCCAACTGGCTATACTCACAACTTCTTAGAACGACTCAGTACAGTTGAGCCTCTAAGGTATACAGCCACTACTGGGCTAAGTACAGATTCAAATAAGAGTTTTTGAAACAATATAGAGATAACTCTCTTCAGAGAGAATTTACAATGAAAATACTTTTAGCACAAAATAACTTTCTTAAAAGAAAGAATAAAACAGTAAGTGCCTTGTTCAACGATCTCAGAGACTTGGATGAATTCTTGATTGCTCACCGCCTCTTGATTGGGTAGTGTTTGAGAAGATAGATGTTGATGCTCTCACTACTCGTAAAAATATTCAAGTTGCTAGATTGGCATAACCGTGTTGAAAATCGCTTGTTGAAAACTCAATTTTTTTTTTTTTTTTACTTCAAAGGTATGAGGTAGGATATATAGCTAGGGTTGAAAAAGTGCCGCTAGACACAACGCCTCTTTTTGTCCGCACAACGCTTCTTTTTGTCCAAATTTTGTCCAAAGTCAAAGTTCAGATCCTTGAATTTCGGCTTTTGCAGGATACGTCGCTTTCAAGACGAAAAGCATTCTGAGTATTATACACAATGTCAGTAACTTTGTCCTTAGTGAGCTTTTCAAAAAATATAGACACTTTAAGCACAAGTTTCCTTGATGATTTTATCCTTTGACATTCTTCTTGTCTAAAGATACCTCGTATAACAAGGTACTTGAATTTTACTATCAGAACTGAGCTTCACAGATCACCAGATTCTTGTGTGTAGAATTTAATGGGCTATCAAATGACGTAATCGTGTAGGAAAGCACTAAGTCTATCATGGAGCACATATAACACAACCTGTTGAGTGATGTCTGAAAGCCAGAGCGTTGACTAAACAGAGTGTAGTCTCTTAGACTGATCTCACACAGTCGTTGACATACACCAGAGCGCTGACCAAACAGAGTGTAGTTTCTTACACTGATCTACCAGAGGCGTTGACTTACACCAGAGCGGTGACCAAACAGAGTGTAGTCTCTTAGATCGATCTACCAGAGTCGCTGACTTACACCAGCGTTGACCAAACAGATTCTATGAGCCAAGAACCAGAGCCAGAGCCGGGCTTTCCAGAGTGAAATTCAAGAATTCACTAAGTCTTCTGAAGCAGAATTCTTCTGAATATAAATACTTTCTGCACACTTATAACCATGTTAGAGAATAAATTGTTCTCTTAATCTTTGTTATCATCAAAACAATTAAAGGGTTATTGTTTCAATCCTCTTGATTCCAACAATCTCCCCTTTGATGATGACAAATACATATATTGATGAACAATTTTTCTTTATAAAAATATTTATTCAGATGATTTCAGAGGCTCCCCTGAATTAAGCATATATAAATATTTCTAAGTGTAACAGAGCATGAGATATTACAAAGATATAAGTTTCAGAGCATACAGGAATATATTAATCAACACATAATGTATGCATGATGACACTTGGTTGATACACTAGGTTCATCAATTGCTTTATACTCTATATTCTTCTCCCCTTTGTCATCGACAAAAAGATTAAGACAGAAATAAAGAACATCACACCAAAACAAAGATAAAGAAAGATAAAGAGAAAACTTCAAGTGTCATAAATTTCATTAGAAATAAAAACAGAGTGAACAAAAACAAACTCAAAGCAAATCTATCAAAAGGGAGAAAACTAAAAAGAAAAAAAATCCTAAGGTTTTCTAGGGTTGCTCCATCCTCTCCAAAATTTGCCGCAGCAGAGTAGTCATCAAATCTTGCTTCTTTTCTGAGGCTTCCAGCCTTTGATCAGTAGATTCCATAAATCTTCTCGAATCACTGCTTTCTTCAACTTGACCTATCAAAAACTTCTTTTGGCACAACTACAGATTGACTGTCATGTGAAGCCGATCCAGAAGTAGATGCAACCATAGCATTGTGTGCAGGTGGTGGAGTTACAGGTTCTCTTGGAGGAGTAGGAGGACGAGGAGGAGGTGCAGGTTCTGGTTCCCAAACAACAGTGACCTCTTCTCTTGGAGGATGTAACACCTGAGGACGAGATCGACATCGTATTAGGACGACGTATCGAGACCTCGACCAAGACCTTGTGTCGAGATCCCGTGCCAAGACCGTTTGCCGAGGTCAGTTTGCGAGAATGAGAAGACCGCGTGCACTAGCTACTGAACTGAGGAGATCGCGTGTCGAGTTGATGAAGTCGCTGCATCGAAATGATGAGGACGCATGTCGAGCTGAGGAGACCGCGTTCACGAACTCGTGTTAGAACCTGGTACGCTTGCACGAGCACCCTAGTCGACATCGTGTCGAGATGATACCTCGTATTCTTTCGAACGTTATTCAGTGCTATTATTATATTGTTTGTAATAATTATTTTGTCGGCTTGCCGTTCTCGTCGTGTGTCTAGACCGTTGACCGACAGAGTAGAGGGTAATTATGAGAGGAACGATTAGACGGGTAGATGATTGATGGGATTGGCATCTTATAGCTGAAGTTACGATTATACCCCTTTTCTCACCAGCTGTATACCACGACCGATTCCCTCAAACACTCATTTCTCTTTTCTTCTTTCTTCTTCCTTCCTTCTGCTCTGAGTTTCGTTGTTTTTCTCCAAAAACTTCCATCGAAGAAACCTTGAGTTCCATCGAGATTCTGCACAAGCTTTCTTCATCAATCTTGTTCATCATCATCTTCTCGACATATCTCGCCTGCTCGACCATCACCATTGAGGTATGAAGAATGATTTTTCTTTTTCTCTGCGGCTATCGCTTAGCGCTACTTTTCCTTCCATTTTTAGCCGCTTTATGCTTCCAAATCATGTCAAACTGATGGGTTTTCTTCTTCACGATATTACCTATCTTTCTAACCGATTAACTGGGCTTGTAAAACAAATTTTCTTCCCCTCGCTTTTCGCACCCAGCGCCCGTAAACCCCATTTTTGGTTTGTTTCGATTTCTTGTTTTTCGCTTGTTGCTTCTGGTTGTTGTTGTTGTCGATCTATCTGTTGAAGCATCGATAACCTTTTTCATGAACTTTTGATCGAAAACCCTAACTTTGTGTTAGAGGAAAAATATATTTCAGCTTCTTGAGTTTTATATTTTTCCTGGGTCAGGTTAAGTTTGGGAAGAGAGCTAAGTGTATTAGAACCCATAGATCGAGCTGAGTTGTGTTTGTTTTAGGAAGTCTGATTCCCGAGATCGGGTGATTTCCGAATCGAGGTGTACGGGAAAGCGAATCCAAGGACGTGGAAGCAGCGGAATCCAGATCGAGAACTGTACGTGTCGAGGTCGACTGAGAAGCGTACGTGTCGAGGTCGATTGAGGACGGTACGTGTCGAAGTCGTTGTCGAGCTCGTTGAAGACAACCGTGTTGAGATCGAGTAAGAGAAGTCGTTGTCGAGCTCATTTGAAGACAGCTGTGTCGAGGTCGTTGTCGAGCAGCATTAACTTGGAGTTCAGTAAGGGCAACTCCTAGATATCTCTAAGACTTTATTTTTATTGTTATATTTATGTATGGACTCCTTGATTGGTGTCGAGATTGGAATGTTGTGATATGATTGAGTTTTTGCATGTATTTGATATGTGATTGAATATATGTTGTGAATGGTGTATTGTCAATTGCGCTTCTTCATGCAGAATGTTTTATTGCTTAAATGTCGAATTGTGTTTTCTTCATGTTAAGCATGCTCTCTTTATTTGATATGTGATCAAGTAAGTTGTGTTACTCTTTGACATGTGGCGAGCTAATCATCGAGTGAGAGAGCTAGGGAGTCGTATGACGGTTTTGAGCCGACCCAGATAATCGAGGGTGCTAGGTCCCTTTTTGTTTATGGTGGATTGGCTAGGCGTCGCATTATCGGTTTGGGGTTGGACCTGTTGATTAATGCATGGTATCGGTTTGGGGTTGCACCGCCGTTTACCTATTACGCCGGTTTGGGGATGGACTCGCCGACGATATTCCTAATAAGAGTTGTGTCGAGTCTAGAGTGAGATGGTCGAGTCACGTGTGGTGATTGAGATATATTATTGCCGCTTTGCTTATATCCTTTATGTCGAGCTTATCTTAAATTGTTGAGAAGTTGACCCTTTCCGTGGTGCCTTCAATCCATGACGGCTACCCAGCGATGTCGAGGGCGCAGGAACTCGACAATAGATGATGCCGAGGAGGAGCTCGACGAGGACCCGAGTGACGACCTCTATCCGTCGTGATTGATTATGTTCTTTGGATGATGTTTTTTTATGGCTGTACATTGTTTTTCTTTGGAGTAGTATATCGTGACCAGTTTGGGCGGTGTTGTTGTTTTGTTGCTACAGGTAGACTGGGTGGTCTTACTTTTGGAGCAAATGCGTGGGAGTCTGCTAAGTACCCTGTGGTATGATTGCTCTTTTGAAGTCGCTGCATTACCTTAGGTGTATTTTCTTTATACATTGCTACTTTGTATTTTGTATACATTATTATTTCGAGTGATATATATATGTATTTTATGCATGTATGTTTTATTAGAATTTAAGCCTTGTGTCTTAGTTGCACCATGTTTCAAAAGTCAGAATTACTCGATGTGCACGAGTTGGTTTTATAAAAAAAAAATATATATCGTATTTTTAAAAGGCACAAGAGTTTCGTTTTAAAACACATCTCATATAGGTTTATGTTGAGCTCGGTGTGTTGAGCTCGGGAACTCGAGCTCGGGAGATTGGGCTCGGGAGCGGTGCGGAAACGGTCGCATGCAGGAACTCTCCATGTCGAGGCGGCATGCCATCTCCTCGCTTTCTTTCTTCTTGCTCTTGCCTGTGCTTGTCAAACCAAGTGTTCACAGACACCCAGTTCTCATACCGATCTTCTTCAAAGAAGATCATTGATTACTTCATCAAATCTGCGTTTCCAAGGAAACCCCGTAAACGAGATTCCTCAATCTTTCGGCTTTGAAGTACTCAATGCTACCAATTAAATTGGGAAGAACGTTGGGCACAATTCTTGGTTCTCAAGACCAGGCTCGAGGGTCCAGGGGTACAAATGAGAAGAAGTGGCAGAGGCTCACAGAGATCATCAAAGCATCATCCCCAGGAGTTCTCGCAGAACAGATTCTCGGTTCTTCCCGGAGAGGAGAATTTGGAGGAGAGAACAGTTGAGACATGAAGGGTACCATTATGGGAAGTCTGAAAGAGGAGTCAGGGAGAGGTTGCAACATGCGAAGAGGTTGAGTTTCACACACAACCATATTGCCAGATTCAAGAGATGAAGACTCTTGAACCCTTGACTCAGATTCAGGTTCCTCAGAAGTGGACTCAGTCTCACATGGTATGTTGAGGTCTGGTTGTTGGTGAGGGGGTGAAGCGGTTCTAGGTGGAGAAGCTGGTTTGGGTGGTGATTTAGGTGGTGAAGGTGTTTGGGGTTGAGGTATAGTGGAACTGGAGGTAAAGAGGCTAAAGGTTCAATATAGGGAATTTGAACTCGTGGTTGAGGTCTTTGTCTAGTCCTCAAGGGAGCAACATCATCTTCATCGATGAAGATGAGTCCGAGGGTAAAGACGGCAAAGGCTTTTTGGTAGGTGTTGGTTTGGGTGCAGACAGATCGGGGTTTAGGTTTGGGCAAGGATTGTGATGGAGGGGTTCAACAATCGTAGAAGCAACAGAATGTAACCAGATTGATAAGTAGTATCATATAAATCAACTACCTTATCAAGTGCCTTCTTCCTTTTGCAGCAGGGCATCTCCAACCTTGTGTATCCTTTTCAGGGGTGGCTTCGAGCAGGATCAACAGAGGCGGCTCAGCAGAATAGCCACTCTAGTGGTCAGAGGTAGGAGCACGAATCGAGGTGCAAAGGTTTCATATGCATACAAGGCCTCGCAGCCAAGCTTGCTTCATGATATAGTCGTGTTTCCTCTAACCTTTCCTTTATCATTCGATCAATCTCCGCTTTCTTCTCTTCTTCCTCTCAGAAGCATAGAGGCATGCATGTAGGTCTCACAGGAGAGTGAGCCGAGGGGTTCTGAGGCAATGTGAATGCCTGTGCTTCGAGTGACCCTTCCGGTTGGTCCAAGAGAGACACCAGAGGCAACCACAATCTTCTTCCCTTCTTCACAACTTTCTTCCTCGCTCCTTCTTCACCTTGTTGAATTGCAAAGAATAGCCTTCTTGGAAAGCGAGTCTCATTCTCCTTAGATTGTCTCAAGAGAGAATAGGAATCACCATCGCTTTCAGGGCAAGCCCCCGCTTCCAAGGTGTTGAGACCTTGAAGAAGATTTATAAGACCTTGGTTCTCCATAATTGCCGACAATGACTTTCCATAAGGGATATTCATATATTTCCTTTTCTCGAGTACATTAAGTCTCTTCGCAGATGTTCAAAAATTATCTGTGGAAGGTTGATTTTTGCTTTGAGTTCATAATTCCACATTATAAACTTCAGGTACCGGGCTGGCAAGATCCACAGAGCAGATTTTGGCACCAAGCGGTTCATGATGATTCCGAACAAAGGTTGCTCAAACCTCGCTCTTCATGTCCATCGCCTTGGTCCTCCCGGCTTCTCATAGATGGTTTCATTCACAACATCCCACCACCAAAGATCCTTTTTCCCAACCAAATGGTTTCAACCGCTCCATCATTAGGGCAATGGGTGATTTCAAAGAATTAGGTCCCGAGTGACCACAATGCGCCGCTTTGAACATGACTCGTAATGGTCTTATCTTTACTCCAAGCATAAGTCCGTAACTCCTTCACCAGATTCTCATAGACTGAGTTGGTCATGTAGAAGAAATCCATTATCCCCATGTCGATGAAATCAGCTCAAGTCGTATCCTTCATTTGCCATATCCTCGAACCTTACTGTGTTCCACCAACACTTTGAGGTCCGAGGTTTGAAGATTTTCCAGCGTTACTTGTGGAGCGACCATTGTTGAAATCGGAGAAACACAGAGTGCAAAGATGAAAGGGGTTTAGGGTTCAAATGTGTAGACTTCTCTTTGAGAGATAGAGTGGGTAGTGAGTGATGTGAGTGAGTGGGTTATAAACGTGTTCGAGAAGTTTAAGCACCAAACGCCGCCAAATGAATTAAAATAAATTTGTCTTTTCCAAAAGAGTAATCACAAAATTGAAAAGGCGCAAGAAACCGCCATTGCGCAAAGAAAATCAATTATGACTCAAGAAAAGCAAATGTCACTCACTAACGCATCAACCAGCCTCAGAGACACGTACTTAAGATTCCTAGAGACAAATATGCAATGATCATACTAACAGCTAATGAAAAGAATATAACGAGATAAGATAATCAACGTAATCAACAGATTTAACTACGACATAGCCAACACACTCACGCAGAGTCAACAAGTCAAACACATCAAACAGAGTCAACTTTATTCAACCAGAGTCAACTTTATTCAAACAGAGTCAACATAGTCAAACAGAGTCAACTGTATTTAAACAGAATCAACTTAGTCAAACAGAGTCAACTAAATTCAAACAGAGTCAACTTAGTCAAACAGAGTCAACTAAATTCAAACAGAGTCAACTTAGTCAAACAGAGTCAACTAAATTCAGATCAAACACCTATTCCTTTATAAGAAGGAAATTCAAGTTCTTTCTTATAAAGTTGAATCTATCTTCAGCAAGGGGTTTTGTAAAGATGTCTGCCCATTGATGGTCAGTATCAATAAATTTAATTTCAAGAATCCCTTTCTGAACATAGTCTCTAATAAAATGATGTTTAATTTCAATATGTTTGGCTCGAGAATGCAAAATAGGGTTTTTAGTCAAGCATATAGCGAAGTATTATCACAAAGATATAGGATTTTACTCTCTTTAACTGATAGTCCTCAAGTTGATACTTCATCCAAAGTAGTTGTGAGCTACGACTGCATAGATATGTACTCGCCTTTGCTTTGTGGATAGTGCAATTGTGCTTTGTCTTTTCTTTGGACCAAGAGACAAGATTTGCTCCAAGAAATTGGCACCACCACTTGTGCTTTTCCTTTCAATTGCCTCCAAAGAAAGTCAAGATCACGTAAACCTACTAACTTGTAATTATCTGAGTTCTTATAAAGCAAAGCAAGATTAGTAGTTCCTTTAAGATACCTAAATATCCTTTTAACAGCTTAAGTGAGATTCTCTAGGATCAGATTGAAATCTTGCACATAAGCACACACTAAACATAATATCGTGCCTCGAGGCTGTGAGATAAAGGAGTGAACCAATCATACCTCTATATACCTTTTGGTCTACCTTTTACTTGATTCATCTTTGCCAAGAGCACATGTTGGATGCATTGGTGTGCTCATAGGTTTGGTTTCCTCTAGCTTGAACTTCTTCAGCAGTTCTTTCACATATTTAGTCTGATGAATATAAGTTCCATCTTGACATTGCTTGATTTGAATACCAAGGAAGAATTTTAATTCTCCCATCATACTCATCTCAAATTCGTTCTGCATAAGCTTAGAAAACTCCTTACAAAGAGACTCATTAGTAGCACCAAAGATAATGTCATCCACATATATTTGAACTATAATGAAATGCTTTTTAGATGATTTTCTAAATAGTGTAGTGTCCACCTGTCCTCTTTCAAAATCATTTGACATTAAAAAGGAACTTAATCTGTCATACCAGGCTCTAGGAGCTTGTTTGAGACCATAAAGTGCCTTTTTAAGTTTGAAGACATGTTCAGGAAACTCAATATCTTCAAAACCAGGTGGTTGTTTCACAAACTCTTTCTCATTTATGAAACCATTTAAAAATGCACTTTTTACATCCATTTGGTACAAAGTAATGCCATGATGTGCAGCAAATGACAACAAAATTCTAATGGCTTCAAGTCTAGCTACAGGAGCGAAAGTTTCAGTGTAGTCAATACCTTCCTCTTGTGAATACCCTTGAGCAACAAGTCTAGCCTTGTTTCTTACCACTTTACCATCTTCATCAAGTTTGTTTCTGAAGACCCACTTGGTTCCAATTGCTAGCTTATTCTCTGGAGGAGGCACAAGCTTCCACACATCATTCCTCTGAAATTGATTGAGCTCTTCTTGCATAGCAATAATCCATCCATCATCGCTAGAGCTTCATCAATAGATTTTGGCTCTATCTCTGATAGAAGTGCCAAATCAGCATGATCTCTAAGAGAAGATCTTGTTCTAACTCTATCACTCGGTTCACCAATTATTTGGTCCTTTGGGTGATCAGGTTTGAACTTCCAGTCTGTTATGGATATTCCTTTTTCACCAGAGTCAGCACCAGAGACATCATCAGAGTCAGCACCTGTGACATCTGCTTTTGTTTCCTTACAAATTTGTAAATCTGCAAAAGCTTCATTTAGCTCTGACGTGTCATTATCAGGCTTCTTATCATCAAATTTCACATGTATTGACTCATCAACAATTAATGTTTCTTTGTTGTATATTAAGATGCTTTAGAGCGTTTCGTAATATCCCAAAAAGATAGCTTTTGTGATTTAGAATCAAATTTTCCTAGACTGCCCTTTGTATTGAGAACAAAGCAAATACACCCAAATTGATGAAAATATGAAATGTTGGGTTTTCTTCCTTTCCACAATTCATAAGGAGTCTTATTCAAGATAGGTCTAATATAGATTCTATTTTGAATATAGCATGCAGCGCTTATCGCTTCGCCAAAAGTGCTTTGCAACATTAGTTTCGTGAATCATGGTTCTGGCCATTTCTTGCAAAGATCTATTTTTCCTTTCTACAACACCATTTTGTTGTGGTGTTCTAGGGGATGAAAAATTGTGAGAGATGCCATGTTTTTCACAGAATTTTTGAAATAATTCATTTTCAAATTCACCACCATGATCACTTCTAATAGTAGTAATACAAAAGCCTTTTTCATTTTGCACTTGTTTGCAGAATACAGAAAACACTGTAAAAGACTCATCCTTGTGGGTTAAGAATTTTACCCATGTCCATCTAGTATAGTCATCGACAATGACTAGACCATATTTCTTTCCAGACAGAGAGGCAGTTCTGGTCGGTCCAAATAAATCTAAATGTAAAAGCTCAAGTGGCCTTGAGGTGGAAACAATATTTTTGGAATTAAAAGAAGATTTCGTTTGTTTCCCTTTTTGACATGCTTCACAAAGAGCATCAGATTGATACTTAAGATTTGGTAGGCCTCTAACAAGTCCTTTCTTGTTAAGCTTTGAGATTAACCTCAAGCTGGCATGACCCAATCTTTTGTGCCAAGTCCATTGCTCTTCATCAATTGACAAAAAACATTTTACATTTTGATTTGCCAACTCAGAAAGTTTAATTTTGTAAATATTATTTTTTCTCTTTGCCTTGAAAAGAATAGATCCATCTTTCTTGCTTTTGACTATACATGATGTGTCATTAAAGGCAACATCATAACCACTATCGCATAATTGACTTATACTTAGTAGGTTATGCTTCAAGCCATCCACTAATAATACATTATCAATGGAAGGAAGAAAGCTCTTACCAACTTTTCCACTTCCAATGATTTTACCTTTCTGATTTCCTCCGAAACCAACATTTCCACCTTCTTCATGATGGAGTTCTTGGAACATACGCCTTTCTCCCGTCATGTGACGTGAGCAGCCACTGTCCAAGTACCAGGACTGGTGTAGTAACTCTGTTGCTAAGCAAATCTGCAACATATATAATTTTATCCTTAGGTACCCAAATCTTTTTGGGTCCTCTTTTGTTAGTCCTAGAAGGAGACGTGTCCTTCTTGTTTTTTAGTTCATAACAAGTACTCCTAATGTGCCCTTTCTTATTGCAGAAAGTACAAAGTAAACAGTCACTGTGATTGTTGGAGTCTTTGGTTTTCAAAGTGGTGTTTTGAAAAGTTGGTTCTTCAGGGTTATAACCAAGACCCTTTTTACCATTTTGACTTACTCCCAGATCATAGATGCTTGTTTGCTTGGTGACACATTCAGCAAGAAATCTTTGAAATCCTCTTCATATTTTGAAGAGTTGCATTCAACCTTATTCTTACTGTTAAAACTGTTACTCACCAAATGGTGGTTTTCAGTTTTGAGTTTCTCATTCTCCTCAGTGAGTATTTGAAATTCTTTAGAGAGTTTTAAGAATTTCTTTTTCAAAGATTTGTACTCATTGTTGAGCTTTGAGGACTCATCTAACGGTTCATCAAAAGCTATTTGAATATTAGAAGATGTGTTAGAATCTACCTCTTTATCTTCTTCTTCACTGTCTGAGCCTATGGTAGCCATGAGAGCCATGTTTGCTTGTTCCTCATCATCCTCAGAAGATGATGAATCTGAATCATCCCATGTAGCCATGAGACCTTTCTTCTTCTTGCCTTTGAAGTCCTTCTTTTCCTTTGAATCTTGTCTTTCCCGTGAGTCCCTTTTGTGGAACTTCTTTCTGAACCTTCCTTTGCTTTTCATCATGCGCTGAATCTTCCTTGAAATAAGGGAGATTTCATCATCAGTATCTTCATCACTCTCATCAGATGAAGCTTCTTCAGTTTCAAGCTCAGCTTGGAGAGCTTTGGAAGTAGATGCTTTGTTTGAAGTTTTCAAAGCAATGGTCTTTGCTTTCTTGGGAGGTTCTTCTTCATCAAGCTCAAGCTCGTGAGCTCTTAGAGAACTCAAGAGATCTTCAAGACGTAATTCATTCAAGTCCTTGGCTTCTTGAATAGCCGTGACTTTGGGTCTCCATCTCTTTGGCAGACTTCTCAAGATTTTCTTAACATGGTCAAGAAGTGGTATAGCTTTTCTTGAGAACCTTCAAGCCATGAACTAATGTTTGAAATCTTCCAAACATAGTTTCGATGCTTTCATCCTCTTCCATCTTGAAGAGTTCATATTGTCTAACCAAGATATTAGCCTTGGTTTCTTGTACTTGGGAAGTACTCATAGGCTAAAGCCAAGTGAGTCCAAAATTTCTTTGGCAAAGGTCTTTATATTGCCACATTTCTCATACTCTTTTTCAGAGATAGCACATACAAGAAAGTATCTTGCTTTTTGGTGCAAGGTATATTCCTTTTTATGATCATCGGTCCAAGACTCCCTAGGAATAGGATTTCTTTGGAGTCAATCGTTCTGTATCAAGTTTCAACCATATCCCAAAGTTCAAACTGTTGAGATTCGAAAAAGTTTTTCACTTTATCTTTCCAAAGAGTCATAGTTAGATCCAAAGGAACAAAGGGGGCGGTTAACATGACCACCGGGTTCGTTGCTTGCCATAGGATAGTATAGGATCTTTCCTCTCACACTGTTATGCTCAACCAAGAGGCCGAGCTCGTACCAATTGAACGTGGCAAAACACAAGAAAGGGGGTTTGAATTGGGTTTTTAAAAACTTTTTCGCAAATACAAATGTTTATGAAAAATAACTATTGAGTAAACTGCAAGGAATAAAGAGTAGAGAGAAGAAAGAGACACGTTGATTTATACTAGTTCACTATCACCCGATAGCTACGCCTAGTCCCTTCACTCACTAAGGATTTCTCCACTATAATCAACCGATTACACTTGAGAGTATATTTCGCTAACTGGCTATACTCACAACTTCTTAGAACGACTCAAGACAGCTTGAGCCTCTAAGGTATACAGCCACCATCGGGCTAAGCATGATTCAAATAAGAGTTTTTGAAACAATATAGAGATAACTCTCTTCAGAGAGAATTTACAATGAAAATACTTTTAGCACAAAATAACTTTCTTAAAAGAAAGAATAAAACAAAAAGTGCCTTGTTCAACGATCTCAGAGACTTGGATGAATTCTTGATTGCTCACCGCCTCTTGATTGGGTAGTGTTTGAGAAGATAGATGTTGATGCTCTCACTACTCAGAAAAATATTCAAGTTGCTAGATTGCATAACCGTTGTGTTGAAAATCGCTTGTTGAAAACTCAATTTTTTTTTACTCAGTATGAGGTAGGATATATAGCTAGGGTTGAAAAAGTGTCGCTGTGACACAACGCCTCTTTTTGTCCGCACAACGCTTCTTTTGTCCAAATTTTGTCCAAAGTCAAAGTTCAGATCCTTGAATTTCGCTTTTGCAGGATACGCCGCTTTCAAGACGAAAAGCATTCTGAGTATTATACACAATGTCAAGAACTTTGTCCTTAGTGAGCTTTTCAAAAATATAGACACTTCAAGCACAAGTTTCCTTGATGATTTTATCCTTTGACATTCTTCTTGTCTAAAGATACCTCGTATAACAAGGTACTTGAATTTTACTATCGAATCGAGCTTCACAGATCACCGATTCTTGTGTGTAGAATTTAATGGGCTATCAAATGACAGTAATCGTAGGAAAGCACTAAGTCTATCATGGAGCACATATAACACAACTGCTGAGTGTTGATCAAGATCGAGCGTTGACTAAACAGAGTGTAGTCTCTTAGATCGATCTACCGTAGTCGCTGACTTACACCAGAGCGCTGACCAAACAGAGTGTAGTCTCTTAGATCGATCTACCAGAGTCGTTGACTTACACCAGAGCGTTGACCAAACAGATTCTATGTGCCAAGAACCAGAGCCAGAGCCGGGCTTTCCAGAGTGAAATTCAAGAATTCACTAAGTCTTCTGAAGCAGAATTCTTCTGAATATAAATACTTTCTGCACACTTATAACCATGTTAGAGAATAAATTGTTCTCTTAATCTTTTGTTATCATCAAAACAATTAAAGGGTTATTGTTTCTAAATCCTCTTGATTCCAACAGTATGCACACTGCTCGTCACTACTGTGACCTTAATCGCATTCTAAGGTTTTTAACTGGTTTGAATGAAAATTTCTCTGGAGTGAGATCTCAGGTCTTACTGATTGACCCTTTGCCTAGCTTGAATCACATTTTCTCCATGATCATTCAGCATGAGCGTCAAACATGTAGCTACATTAATGAGCCAAAAGCATTAATCAATGCTGTTGAGCCTCAAGGAAGAGGCATAAGAGGTTATTCAGGAAGTACAAGAGGAAGGAATTCAGGAAGAATGTGCACATAATGTGGCAGGCCTGGGCATACAATTGACACTTGTTACAAGAAACATGGGTTTCCACCCAATCATTCTCATTTTGGTAGTACCTCGAACTGCAATGCAACTGCTGCTAAAGGAAATGAGTGTAAGGAAATTATGTCACAAATTGGATATTCACCTAGAGGTGCACCCTCATTCACCCAGGAGCAATACGACAAACTGTTGGGGCTACTTCAAGGTTTAAACACTCCTCAGCCATCTGCTGCAGCAACAAGAAAAGTTGCATTGGCCTCTTACATCAGTTCAGGTCCTTTAGACAATTTTGTTGCAGCTAGTAGCTTCATATCTTCTACCTTCAATAGTTGCTCTTTTGATTCTTGGATTGTCGATTCAGGTGCTACTGATCATATCTCTTCCTCTTTGCACTACTTTAAAACCTGTCATGAAATTAAACCCATCATTGTTAGGCTTCCTAATGGAAATTCCTTAGTTTCAAAATTCTCTGAAGCTGTTCAATTTTCCCCACATTTCATTATTGAAAATGTGTTGTTTGTGCCAGAATTCTCATTGAATTTGCTTTCTGTTTCAAAATTGTGTTGCTCTCATCCTTATTCATTCTCTTTCACTGGCTCCAAATGTGTTATACAGGACCTGAAACACAGGAGGCAGTCTGAAGGCTCGTATCACTTAGTGGTCGTTGCCAAAGAAGCTACAGTCACTAGTGCAGAAAGAGGATTTTACACCGATTAAAATTGACTTTTTACACCGGTTTTGGGGCCGGTGTAGATTCTCCCGGTGTTGTATGTTGGGGGGTTTTTACCCCAGTTATTTAACCGGCATAAAATGTCAAATGTTTTACACTGGTTATATATCCGGTGTAAAATTTCAATTTTGGTTTATTTGTTAATTTTTTGAAGGACTTTTTACACCAGTTATTTATATAACCGGTGTAAAAGGTAACCTTTTACACCGGTTATTTAGATAATCGGCGTAAAAGGTTGCCTTTTTTTCCCTTTTGATTACTATCCATTCCTGCCCAGAGACTTTCTAAAATGACAAATAATGTAGGAAATTTGACAAGAATTCACAGCAGAATATACTGGCACCGAATTTGCCCAAAATTCAAACAATAATCTAATTTAGCAGTCAATTTTATACATCTATAAAAAAGGAATAACATATCTACATTATATTAATTACACTTTTCAAAACAAGGAAAGATCTACATTACTACATTATTTACATAAATAAAAAAGCAATATCGTTTGGAATCTACTGCCTGATTTTATCCAAGTTGCTTCTCTAGGACTGGCCAAAACTAGACTCAAGATGACACTCGTCATTGCTGTTGTCGTTTGCATCAGTCCCTCTACTGATTCTTCAACTTCAACGTTGCCGATTAGGAGACAGAATCTTCCAAAGGCTACATGATTCTTCTCCACATAATGCAAGAGTTCTAGGGTTGATGTGTTAGTTGAAAACATACAATGAAAAGCAACCTGATGCATTTTGTCCACCAGGTGATGGCGGAAACAATGAGTTCTTCTCTAGATTCTATAATGGTGTTAAGAAAATAACTCCATGGTTTTCCCATCATCTTTGGACAAATTTCTTCAGCGAGGAGGAAAACCAGGGAGTTATTTTCCTGATACCATTATAGAATCCAGAGAAGAATTCATTGTTTTCGCCACCATTTGGTGGACAACATGCAGCAGCTTGCTCTTCATTGTATCTTTTCAACTAATGCATTAACCCTAGAAAATATGCATTATGTGAAGAAGAATCATGAAGCCTTCAGAAGGTTCCATCTCATAATCGGCAACGTTGAAGTTGAAGAATCAGTAGAGGGAACCGACACAAACGAAAACAGCGACAACAGGTGTTCATCTTGAGTCTAGTTTTGGCCAGTACTAGAGGAGTAACTAGGACAAAATCGGGCAGTAGATTCCTCCGAAGGAGCCGATGGAGTGTACTCGGTTGCGATGGGAGAATACTCCGTTGTGGATGGACTATACTCTCCGATGTCATCCTCATCGCTGGGGATCTAGACAACGTCTGGCCCTTGATGAACCTCCCTGACAGCTACGGGCCTCCTAGTAGAGGGTGGTCTCCTCTGAAGCATGTGCATACGAAGGCTTGGGCCTCAACGGTCAGCATAGGCACGGGAATCAGCATACTGGTTCATCAAATCGCGATCCTCATCGCGATAAGGATCGCCAAGACGAGCATCACATTCCTCATTCCTCACAAAAATAGCTCAATACTCCTTTGCAGTCATCGGCTTGCTAATGGGGGGACGTGACCTCCTGGAAGCCATGCGAGTACGACGCCCGCCACAACCACAGTTTTCATCTAAAGACATCGTCTGTTGTCAACAATAGTCAATTATTAAGCAAAAAGGAGATAATATATTTTACTTTTACTTTTAACTATTAAAGAACAAGGAGATAATACACACATTACATAATAACCCCATCCATAACATGAACAACAATCTCCCTTTTTCTAACATCTACTATTTCCGACTGAATCCTAATTAACAACCACCATTATGACACAAGCTCACTAAAACGCAAATCAACAGAGCAAAAACCAGCGAAAGCAAAATAGCTAAACAAAAAAAAATGTAAATGAAAAAAAAATGAAGCAGTGACGCACCTATGGAAATGGAAGGTTGGTTGAGCAGAAGAGAGAATGAAGACGAGAGATTCTTCTTCTTCTTCTTCTTCTTCTTCTTCTTCTTCTTCTTCTTCTTCTTCTTCTATTTTTTAAGCTTTAATCAGAGGGAACAATAGAGTGTACAGTGAACCCTAAAGAGATTATCAAACAAATTAAAACCAAAAAGGGCCAAAGCTATAAGGTAAAAGAACAAACCTATAAGCAAGGAGAAGGAAACTAAACCAGATCTGCGACAGGGCTTCAAAGGAGAACGGCGAGAACCACGAGAAAGAGCACGACAGCAAGAACCACGTGAAGTAGAGGTATTCGAATGACTACGAGAGAGGATGTGAACGATGACAGTGTAGCGGCGAGAGAGAGGTCTCGAACGGCGGAGAGAAGAGGAGCAACGACAAGAGAGGAAGAGAGAACAAGGAGAGTGAAGTAGTGTTATCTCAGAGAAATGTTTTGCGTGTATCAGAATATGAGAGGGAGAAACTTATTTTAATCAAAAGAATGACTTTTAATACTGGTTATATAAATAACCGATGTAAAAAGTGACACGATAATTTCAAAATTACCACTGCCAAGGTTGTCAAACACAAGAGTCTAGACAGACTCGTGGAGTATAGGTAGATTCGACCCATAGACTCGACTCGTAAACTCCTACGAGTTTACCTAATATTTAAAATAATATTAATGAGAGAGTCTAGACAAACTCGTAGAGCATAGGTAGACTCGATTCGTAGACTCGACTCATAAACTCGTACAAGTTTACCTAATATTTAAAATAATATTAAAAAATCTACACATCACAAATACTTACCATAAGGAAACGATTGATCTTCCTTTTCTTTTGTACGCGTACAGAACAAAACTTGCGGACTAAGTATTTGTTTCAAAAAAAAGCGGAACACATGAAATGGTAGCATTTTTGGGTTTTTTTTAAAATGTCAACACTGACTCGTTGACTCGGCTCAGACTCGCGAGTCAGTCCGAGTCTACCACAAGTCCATCGAGTCCACCCAAGTTTGTACATAAATGAGTTACAGGGCGAGTCAACTCATTTCGTCCATATAGAAACGTAAACTCGTAGAATCGAACGAGTTGACTCGCGAGTCTAATAACCATGGCCACCGCGTCACTTTTTACACCGGTTAAACCTAAAACCGGTGTAAAACGTTTTTAGTAAAATGTTTTTCTTTCTTTTAAAATGCATTTACCACACCGTCCAGCAGCTCTGACATTTTCATATGCACCCATTTTTTAGCCAATAGATGTGTTTGACATTGAATATTCCTTTCATTAGAAATACACCTTGAGTTTATTGATCTCATCACCAGTTCACAACTTCTTCCTCATCATCATCACAAGTTCATTTTCATGTTAATCCTCTATTTGATGTTTGTTGTGTGCGTTCGTCAAAGCTCCAGAATCTAGATACACTATCTCGTTCAAATGGCAGAACGTCTATATTCGTTGTGACGCTTCCAAATTTTTCGGTGTCTATACGATTCAGTACATCATTTCTACGATTAAGTGAGTCGCAAAAAAGCAACTTACGTACTTAATCGTATAGGTAGTGGAAATTTGGAACATGACAAAGGATACAGGGGTTCGCCATTTGAACGAGATAATGTAAAAAGCCTTTTACACCGGTTATTTATTAAGACCGTTTGTGAAAGAATTAGACAAATCACGAGTTAATTGCAAAATTGTCATCACATTTCATTTTACACCAGTTAAACATATAACTATGTAAAATGTTAACATTTTACACCGATTTTTTATATAACCGGTGTAAAAAGTAATGTTGACAGAAGAATTCAAGCTAAAGAGTTTCGGGAAGGACAGCTAGTTTTGTTGTTCAATTCAAGGTTGAGGTTATTTCCTGGGAAACTCAAGTCAAGATGGTTAGGCCCCTTTGAGGTCAAAAAGGTCTTCCCTTATGGTGCAGTGGAATTAAAAGATCCAAACTCTGATAGAAGCTTCAAGGTGAATGGCCAAAGACTTAAGGTGTATTTTGGTGGAAAACTCGAGCATTCGAGGGAATCTATCAATTTGATTACCACATAGAGGAGAGCACTGTTGAGCTAAGGACGTTAAGCGAGCGCTTCATGGGAGGCAACCCATGTGAGGGAGTTCCTATTTCTTCTTCTTGCAATTTTAGAATTTAGTTTGCTTGATTTTCATCTTGGTATGTTTCTCAAAGTTTAAGTTTGGAGTGTTTGACGGTTCCCTATAATGCTTACTTTCATGCACTTAATTGAAGGGAATTCTCATGCAAACCTAGACTTTTTTCCTTGTTTAGCCTCTAATCCTAAGAGTTGAGTCCTTATTGTTGGGATAATCTAATTGATAATCATGTTGGTTCTTTTGCTATTTTGATAGAAAAATATCCTCATTATGGTCATGTTTTAATGGAGGTAAGAAAAGGATTGTTTGAAGACATGTACCTAAAGTTCATGGGAGCATTTTGAAGTGTAGAAGCTGCAAATGCCAGCATTGGCGCACTACCAGAGAGACACAGGCACAGCCGGGTTTTTGAAGCACACAGCGCAGGCACTCGAACATGCTTGGCGCTGGTGCCTTCTCCTCGCTTCTGTGCAGGCACCCCAGCGTAGGGCGCTCGCCGCGCTTGTTTCTCTTCGCTCGGGCGCAGGGCGCCCCAGCGCCAGACGTGCCCAATCACTATAAATACTTGTTGTTTTGCTGTCCTAAGGGCTATCATGACTTGGAGGCTGAAAAACGCTCTGGAACTCAAACCCTAGGTTGGGAACTAATTGGAAGGTGGGAGGTGAAGACATTCACCAATATTTCTCCATGGATTCCACTTGTTCTTTCTTCTTAACTCTTCTTTTTATTTATTTCTCTATGTCTAGCTAAACCCCTTGTATTAGGGATGAGTGGATATTGATGGAACACTGTTGTATTTGGTTTGGGATACCCTAATGACATATCCCCTCTTGCTTTGTGCATGCAATCTCTGTTTTTAATGCTTTTCATGATTTAATCACCCATGGAATGATTTGTGGTTCATATGTTGAATGGAAGTTCTATGTGTGAATGCTTGAGAGTGCATGCATGCAATTCTTAGTCTAGGAATAGTCTTTGGATTGTAGTATTTTTATGAACTCCTGGTCTTATTGCTTGGTCTTCAATTACATTCACCTAAGGAATTAGGGTTTCTAATGGAGACAAAGAATTAATTGCCTAAGGAATTAGGATTTGATTACCATTGTGAGTTCGATAACAAAGCTAGAGAAGAAATTACTTGCTAATACCAAATCAACATGCAATAATGGGAAATCAATTGAAGCTTGTCCCTAATGCCTTTTACCATTAAGTACATTTTCAAAGTGCTTTATTCTACTCTAAACCCAAAAATACAAAAACACCTTACTACCTCTCTTTTAATTTCACTGTAGCCGCTAACGTATATTGGTATTTAGCCTTCGATCCTTGAGAACGATAACCGGTTATTTACCGACTTTATTACTTGCAACGACCCGGTACACTTGTCGTGGTCCTACCAATGCTTGCAGTTGGTTCGTGATCATTCCTTTGGTATTCCGCTTCAGGTGATTGATTGCTATGGATCCAGGTATTCTTCTAATCCTTGATAATCCAACATGTCATAGATCATAAAGGTAGAGAACATGTTCTTGTTGAGCATGCTTGTATGTCTTTATGGCTTCTGCCTAAAGTATTTCTTCTATGAGATTTGAGCATGCATGTTCTTATTGTTGTTATTAATAATGATTCAATTCCAACAAGTGGTATCAGAGCAGTCTTCATTGTTGGCTTATTAGGATTCAGTTTCATGATTGATGCATGGGATTTTACTCCTGAATGGATTTTATGTTCTTCCCCAGTTTTGTATGAACCCTAGTTATGAGGTTTGGGGTTTTTTTTCCTGCGTTTTATCGCGATTCTTGCGCAAAGTATCATGTACATGTTTCACTTTTGTCTTTGGTGTTGACTTTTCTAATTTGCTAGAGCATGTCTGGGTATCATTGTTTCGTAAATTCTTAGAAGCATTCTTTTTCAAATAGTAAAGATTTGAGCTTTCAAATTATTATTTAATAGTTATTTACAAATTTGCATCGATAAAGCTTTACATACCATCTGGACATGATTTAAATATGTTTATATTGATTGATATTGAAGTTAATTGATCACTTCTTGATCTGTACATGCTTTACTTTTGATGGCAATTTTTTTTAATATACTTTATTTTTTAAAAGTATATAAAGATTTGGCCTTTTTTATATTGCATAAAAAAAAAACCAAGAAAGTTTTTCCATTTTGTGATTTGTTTTGGGAAATTATTAAAGTTATGATTCTATACGCTTGATTTGGACAAAATATTTGAGCAAGATATTATATGTGATTTGTCCCATAAGAATTTCACGATTTTTTGGTCTTTGCATTAAGTACATTTGCAGTGAATCTTCAATAATATTTAGTATATATATATTATTGATTTTGGCTATCATGAAACAAGGCATACAAATCTTTAGTTGGATATCTCTTTATTGTGATCACAAGATTTGATTGTCTTTGATTATTACATATTTCGAGGTTTTTGTCTATATTGAGAATGAATCAAATAAAATTAATACCGTGATATTGTTTTAAGATTTGGATTTTGAATTTAATAATAATTCATGAGATATAATTATAATTTACATTTGAGGTGTATGGTTATGGCCTTAGAATTTTTGGGTGTTGTTTATTTATTTTAAATACAACCTGCGTGTCGTGATTTAATTCAAATATGATCTGCGTGTCGTGACTTTCTCTTTATTTTAGTTTATTTTATTTTTTAAAATATTATAAATGATCAAGAAAGACGAAAGAGGGGACAACGCCATATGGACGTCGGTTTGAAGCAACTGGCTTTTGGGTTAAAGAATTGTAATAAATAGTTATTTAATTCTTTTCCGTTTAGGAGGCCATAACTATACCACTATAACTCTTATGAATTATGCATGTGATGTATGAAGTGAATGCATGTATGCTTGTATGCTATGTATATTTTACATGCTAAACGTCGCACGTAGTTAGAACTTCGCCTCCCAACCGCAGGGCAATAAAGAGCACCACTCGGCGGTGGTGCCGATTTCAGCAGGCCACTGGGCGGTGGTCTCGGTTCGTCATCTTGTCATATTTGAGCCATCGAGCGGCCAACAACACCACTAGGCGGTGATGTGTGAGATACTTCTCTCGCTTTAGGACTGCTAAGTGGTCTTTTGACTGATATGTGGTGTTGTAAACATACAGTTATGAATATTCCTACACCTAGGTGTGGAATTTATGTAAACTAAGGCCCTCTCATTTTTTAATTAATAATTTTCTAGTATCTTTAATTGGGTTGATTGAAACAACATGTTGCCAAAGTCACCTCTGTTGCGTAGATTAGTTCAATTAAATTTACAAAAGATGTAGCGTGGAGTTATTCATGCAAGTTGTTGTTGGCCCAAAGGAAGGCGCAACTTGGCCGCATAATTCCATGCCTGCGATGATAAATGTTTAGTGATTATAAAGACAATTTATCCATGAGAGCAATTGGGATGCCCAAAGGCAACCATTGCTTGACAGGACTTATCGTCAATGTTTGATCGTTGCGTTGAGAGTACTGCTTGCAGTTAGTCTTTACAATCCAAAGATTGGGGATTAATGGTGCGCTTGGTATCTTGTTTGGGTCTTTAATTTACAGATAAAGAATAATTTAGCATGTCTTATTAATTATTTTAATTTGACGTGTCAATTGATGTTGTGTGGGTGCGTGTCCATGCGAATATTAATCGGCCCAAAGGAAGGTTAATATTTGGCCGGGTTGCATTCACACTTGTAATGGTAAACCTGTGGCGATTATAAGAATAATTTCTCCATGTGAGCAATGGGATGTCCAAAGACAACCATTGTTTGACAGGACTTATCGACAGTGTTTGATCATTACAACAAAATACCAATAGCAATTAATATCATAGTCCAAAGACTTGATATTAATGTTACATCGGATATTTTGATAAGTATATTTTAGTATTTTTGTTCTCTTTGAACTATAATAGCTTGTGTATCTGCTGTTTTGAGTTCAATTTAATCCTTAAAAATATAGAGTTTTAGTATCAAAGACAGAACATTAAAGAAAGTTTTGGATCTAGACCTAGCATAAGAATGGAGAAACCCACTTTCTCTCACTCGATTCGGTATCCCTGAAGTGAAAATCAAGTATGAGAAGTAGGACTGCTCTAGCCACATAAGTCTGATGATCATAAAGTACAATATTTCAGAGACCTTTAGGGGTGTTATTTTCGATGACAAAATTTATGTCGTAAATTTTCTTGCTGAAATTAAAAGTGCTTGCAAAAGGCAATAAGGCAAAAATGAGCAATCGTTGGATAGCTTAATTTTCATTAAGTATGAAAGTAAATGGAATATGAGGAGCACATTATGAAAATATTCAAATCTTGTCTTCAAACTTAAGGCGCTAAAACTTGAGCAGTCTAACGACTTGCTCAAACATTTAGCATTTGTATTCTTTCTTGCACAATTAGATCAGATTAAATCAGTTTACAACTGTCAAATGAGGAAAATAGTGCTCATTTGGCAAATACTCCAAAGGATAAGGGCAAATAAAGAAAACTAAGGATGAAACTGTTAAGGGTCTCTCTCAAAAGAAACAACTAAGGTTGTCTTAACCGACAAAGGCCAGGTGACGCTGAAAAATGCATCCATATAGAAGTTGGCAAAGTCGATAAAGATTGAGACTCTAGGCATTTTAGATTGTTGTTACTGGCTTATATTTGAAATTAAAAGACAATTTGGTTGAATCAAATTTTGGGATAAAGTTTGTTTTTTTTGTTTCTCTTTGAATAAATTAAGATGCTTTTGGGTTTATTTTTTTAAACAACGGATTCAATTTGTCTTTTAAATTCAAATACTGTTAGAGTCAATTGAGCTATGACTTGTGACAATCTATAAAAGGTTAGAGAACAAAATTGAGTGAGGAAGAAGCAGTTCTAATTATTGAACCAATTCATACAGTTGCTATTGGTGTAGCAAATTTGGATCCTCGTGAGGACATTATTGTTCTTCCTCCCAATCAATTTAAGAAAATTATTCATGAAGATCAAACTCAACACCCTCAAGAACTAGAGCATTAGGAGCCATAAAGAAAGGATTGACCGTAAAGAGTCATTCTATTTGGTTTTATTGAAAGACTCTTTTTCGGACAATCACAACGCTCATTGCTTATTATAACTTTGGAGCTACATAAGATGGATGTCAAGACGGTGTTTCTTAATGGCAACATTAATGAAACAAATGTATATGGTGAAACCGATATACGTTGTGTCGATAGACCCAAAGATGGTTTACGAACTGACATAATCCGCCCATTAGCTAAAGAAGTTGTCTCATTAGTGATACTGTAAAGTCTCATCAGGTAATTGTTTCATTTGGTCTCGAGATGAGGATTGTGGGCGACTGTGGGTATTACAAGGTCAGTGGGAGTAAGTTTATATTACTGCTACTATATGTCGATGATATTTTATCTAGTCAATAGCGATATAGTCTGATTGACCGAAACCGAGAAATCTCTAACGAAATTTAAGAGATAAAGGATCTTGGGGACGTCTCTTTTGTATTTGGAATCCAAAATTCTGAGAGATCTCGCTTGGGATATTTTGGGATTATCACAAAAGAGCTATATCGATAAAGTTTAAATAAATTCGACATGAAATATTGTAAACCAGATGATACCTCAGTTATAAGGGAGACAATTTTAGTCTCAATTTTTGTCCAAAAGAAAATCTGAAAATTCAGGAAATACTGGGAACTCTAGATATGGGAAGTCTGATACATGATCTCATCTGTATGCATCAGAAAACGGCGTACATCGTGGGATCATGTGGCAAATACTTGAGCAATTCTAGTTTGAATTATTACAAAAGGCAACCATAAGGATCATCGAGGAGAACAAAAGTCTATATGCCCATATATCAGAGATCTGAAAGATTAGAGATCATCAAGAACTCTGACTCTGATATTCAGGATGTCAATAATATAGACATCAAATTATGGGATATGACTGAAATATCTATGTCAATAGGTTGCATATAGTAAAAGGTATTAAAATACCACTTAAGTTACAATGTGACAGGTAAATCAGTCGACGTATCATACTTCAACAACAATAAAGAATGATACAATGTCTATTGACATAAAGGTGTTCGTTGTTGAAATAATGAATTCAAGATAAAAGAATTTCTATAGAGCACATAGAGGTTGATTCCATGCTAGCTATCCACTGACTAAGGGCTTGACACTTAAGGCTTTTCATGAGCACGTTGCTTATATGGGTGTGTTGTCACTAAGGTTGCCTTAGCTTAGTGAGAGTCTTTATTTGTGTTCTATGGTTGAGATACAAACCTTATGTTATTTCAGATTTTCTGCAGAAATAAAAATTATGTTTATGAATACATTATAAACATGTTTGTATCTTGTGTGCAAAATTAATTTGCACATTAAGGATTTAGTTTTGCAGAAGTAAATTTTGCAAAATTGATCTCACTAAAGATTTAAGTAGGACCAGTTGGAAATAGGCATGACTGAGATCACATTCCATGTAATTTCCATGCTACTCATCCATATTGATCTATGTCATCAAGTGTGTTGGTGTGGTGATTGAGGTTTATTCGCAATTTACGGAAGTGACAAAAGCCGCAATGTTCTCGTTATTGATACATGAGGTGGACCAGATTGTAAGGAGAAAGTCTAATGATAAATAGCATTCAGATATGCGCACTAAGGAATTCTGGTATAATTATTACGATATGCAGCCCAAGTGGGAGATTGTTGGAATTTTATATTCCAATATTTAATGTGGGCCAATATCATTAATAATTATATTAGCTATTTATCGTAAAGGAGCTATATTTTATGTGATCAAATAAAGTTAAAATAGAGTAAGCTCATTAGACTCCTAATTTATTTAATATGGGTCTTATATGAGTAGATGTTAGTGTGGCCCGATAAGGGGATAATGGGTACCCTGTTAAGTTTAACACACTATAAAGAAGGCTATGGTCCCAATACACCGAATCACCATCATCCATTCTCTTCTCCCCATCTAAAGAGAATCTAAAGTCTCGTGAGAGAGCTCAAGAAGATTCGGTTGAAGAAGAACCATAAAGCCACTGCTGACGTGCTCAATGTTTGTTGCTATGGATCCAGATGCTTGTAGTTTGTTCGTGATCATTAATTTGGTATTCCGCTTCAGGTGATTGATTGCTATGGATCCAGGTATTCTTCTAATCATTGATAATCCAACATGTCGTAGATCATAAGGGTAGAGAACATGTTGTTCTTGTTGAGCATGCTTGTATGTCTTTATAGCTTCTGCCTAAAGTATTTCTTCTATGAGATTTGAGCATCCTTATTCTTGTTGTTGTTATTAATAATGAATTAATTCCGACACAAATTTTACAGATTGATAGGAACACACACATTAGCAAGTTCCACCAAGCGTCGCCTGAAACATACTATTTAGTGTTATAATCCTAGAAATAAAATTCCACATTTGATTTATTTAAGTTAATTTTAATAAAACTAATTACTCATTTTTTATCTTTTCACTTAACTAATTTATTGAAAAATGCCTTTTACGTAAGCTAATTGGATTTTTTTAATATGTTAATATAATAATGAGCTCTCCTAAAAACAATTTAAAAATGAGTATAATTGATTTGTATTTTAATTTCAATTTTTTGTCTCTTAAAATATTTTTACAAAATAATGGTATTTTACGTTAATATCTTTTCCATGCAAATTTGAAATTTGAAATCTTAATATTTTTTAGGCAAATAATTATTCTTATCTTATTTATTATCCTCTCACTAAATAATTTATTGAATTTTTTTGTTTAATATGAGCAAATTTAGATTTTATTTTACAAATTGATATCTATATATAAATTCATCAATATATAAATTATAAACAATATAATACATGAGAATGAATATTTTACATGAAAGTAATAGATAAACTCTAACACACGGGTTTTACCAAAAAATATCTAACACACGGGAATAAACATTTTACATGAAAAACATATTCATCTAGCTTTTAGTCTATCGGAACAACTATAAAAAATTTATGGACATTTTAGATAATTCCTTATGAAATTTTTCACATACTTTTTAGCTTATATTTTTTAAAATACACCGTGTGTAACACAGTCAAACATACTATAAACATATTATTATAGAGTGTTTTTCATTCGTACCACAATCTATAACCTGTGCCATGCATAGGCAAAGTCTATTATTTTCAAAATTTGATTTGACAAAATGTGTTGTTTTATTTACTTTTTTGGTTTGCACTAGGAACTCTCACTTTAGTGTGGTAAAAATATAATTTCACAAAATCATTTTTATTCTCCTAAGTCAGTCATAATTTATATTTTTATGTCCATTGTATTTAACTTTAAATATGATAATTAACCACATATTTAACTACCCATTTTGTGGTAATTACTGTGTTAACAATTGTTATACTATTTGATGCAAGATTGAAATCAAACAAATCTTATATAATTTTTATAGATAATTCATTTTAACAAAAATCTTTTATCTTTTGTCAAAAAAAAAACAAAAATCTTTTATCTTTTAAATAAAAAATTTAACTTATTTGATACAAATATTTAAAAGCCATTATATTGTAAAATAATTATCAGGTCTTTTTATTTCTAGAAAATTTTAATTTTCTTTTATTATAGTATATAAAGCATTATTGCGGTATTTTTGGTGAACTATATAGTATATTTCTTATGCTTTCAGGTACTTTTGCAAGTATTATTTTGGTTACAGTCATGCTGGAACGGTGGATCAGGGGAAAAGTGTTTTCTCTAACAACACTGAAGTTATCTAGAATATTTGGGATATGGGACATGAGAATGGGATATATGATAAAATATGTGGTAGAGAATTTGCTCTGTTCCGTTAATATTTGTTCCCTTTTTGCCATGGATGTAACATATGATTCTATGAACTAAATCTATTCTTAAAGGGATGCTTACATATCAAAAGTTTGAATTGATACATAATGTTGCTTTTTTCTAAACCCTATGTATATGATTATAATTTTTAAGTATATACTGTGCAAAGCAAGGGCATACAGATATTGTAAAAAAAATATGATTCTATGATCTAAAACTATTCTCAAATATCGGTTAGAACAATAACCCTAATTAGATGGAACTTCCCAGATTGGGGGTGGGTGAAATTAAAAACAGATGGTGCCTCCAAAGGGAACTCATGAAATGTTGGGTGTGGCAGGCTCATTCGAGGTGATGTAGGAAGATGGATTGCTGGTTTTAGTGCTAATTTGGGGTTTAGTTCAACCTATGTTGCGGAACTATGGGGGTGCTTTATGGTCTAGATTTGGCTTGTGGAGTAGTTATAAGAAGATAGTGGTAAGATAATGCTTCCATAGTGAATACTATTAGGAAAGGTGGAGAGAACAAACATTATAAATTTTTCCAAAGATTCGATAATTGGAAAAATTGAGAGTGGGCCTTGAAATTTCAACATGTTTTTAGGGAGGGGAATTCTTGTGCGGATTGGCTTGCAACATAGGGTTTAACACATAGCCTAAGAGTTTAATGGCTAGAGTATCCTCCTGCAGATCTAAATAGTCTAATTCTTTGTGGGATTTATTATAATTTTTAAGTATATACCGCGTGTAGTATAGGCCTACAAAAATTATGATTCTATGATCTAAACATATTCTCAAAGGGAGGCTTACATATCAAAAGTTTGAATGTATACATAATGTTATTTCTTCTAAATCCAATGTGTATAATTATAATTTTTATGAATATATCGTGCGCAGTACTGACATATAGATATATTGTAAAAAAAATTATCAAATGTTTTTTACCTAAGAAATTTACAATTTTCTTTTAGTATAATATATAAAACATAAACACGGGGATTGACATTTTACTTGAAACACAATATTTTAAACAAAAAAATTATTATCTATGTGTGAATTAATACACCTTTTGATCCATGATTGAAATAAATCAAATATTATATAAATTTCTATATACAGGTCATTTTACAAATGTTTAAAGCAATTATATATAACATTTAAATTATTTTATATAAAAGTTTAAAAGATATGCATCTGTGCATGGCACGGGTTGCAATACTAATTCAAAAAAAAAAACAAAATAATGTTGTTGTGATTGCATAGGACCGAATATCAAAATAGTTTAGCAAAATAGATGCACTAATTAATGAAAAAAAATGATATAAAAAACATCATGGAAGATAAAAAAAAACTCGATTATTGAAACTTTAAACCTTAAAGTAAAGTTCTTTATATCATACATGAATTGATTATGGGTGACTTTGATACCACTTGTTGGATTTAAATAATACTTGTGCCTATTGACATGTTTCTAATTCTTTAAGCAATATTTAGACAAAAATCAACAACAAGAAACATGTTCTTCATCAAACACAAATCAAAACCAAAATCTATCTATAGTGTCATATCAATTCAAGATGATTAATAAATGCGGAAGCGTACCCGAAGGATCCATGAATCTTGATGGAAATGATGATCTCTTTTGATAGAGTAATGATCTTCCAATTATAGATTTTTCTTAGCTTTAGTTCCTCCTCTAATGGGATGAAAAGAATTGAATTTGTTGGTGTCCTCAAGGTCACCATGCAAGAAAGCAGTCCTCACATCTAACTGCTCCAACTCCAAGTCCTCTTGAGCAACCAAAGCTAGCATCATTCTTATTGAAGTGTGCTTCACCACTGGTGAGTAGACTTCATTGTAGTCTATTCCCTCACGTTGTGTGAACCCCCTTGCCACTAACCGAGCCTTGAACTTTGCCCTTTCAACCCCTGGAATTCCATCTTTCAGCTTAAAAATCCATTTACAACTAACAAGCTTTTTCCCTTTTGGTTTATCAATCAACACCGATGTATTGTTTTTCTTCAAGGAATTTATTTCATCATTCATGGCAGAAATCCATTCCTTGAACCTTTCACAAGCTATTGTCTCCTTATAGCTCCTAGGCTCCTCTCCTTCAACTTCTTCTGCTACTGTCAAAGCAAAAGCTACCATGTCTGCATACCCGAATCTGTCAGGTGGCCTAATTTCTCTTCTTTCCCTATCTCTAGCTAAGAGATAGTCATCCATATCATCATCTTCCTCACTCTGCTCTTCAATAACTAGTCCAGTTTCAGGTTCTGTTTCCAAGTCCTGCACCTGTTGAGTTGCTGACTTGCTCACTGCCTCCACCTCCATCTGAACTCTCTCACTGCCTCTTTGCTTGGCCTGATCCTTGTTTGAATCTTTCCCAGAATGATACATCTCTACTGATTAGCACCCTTGGCTGTCCCTTCTCCATACACCACAACCTAAAACCTTTGACTCCTTCAGGGTATCCCAAGAACATGCATTTCAATGCTCTTGGTTCTAACTTTCCTTGCTTTGTGTGAGCATAGGCTACACATCCAAAAACCCTTAAATTTCCAAGGTTTGGTGGATGTCCAGACCACATTTCTTCTGGAGTTTTCATTCCAATAGCAGTACAAGGACTTCTATTAATCAAATGCACAACAGTTGTCCCAAGTAGGTAGCTCGATTGGTGAGCTAAGGGACGCTGAAGGAGTATAAGCTGGAGGTCCCGGGTTCAAACCCAGGAAACTAACATTTCTAACAATTACTAACAATTAACATTTGCTTATAAAAAAAAATGCACAGCAGTTAAAACCGCCTTTGCCCAGAAATGTTTTGACAAGTTTGCACTTAACATCAAACACCTTACTCTCTCCACGATGGTTCTATTCATCCTCTCAGCAAGACCATTTTGCTCAGGGGTTTCACTCACTGTTTTGTGCCTCACTATGCCTTTATCTTTGCAAAATTGATTGAATTCATCCGAACAAAACTCTAACCCATTGTCAGTTCTTAATTTCTTTACTGCTCTACTAGTTTGAGTCTCTACTAAAGTTTTCCACTCCTTAAACTTTCCAAAGGTCTCACTTTTATGTTTAAGAATGAAAACCCAAACTTTCCTTGAGAAATCATCAATGAAAGAAAGAAAATACCTTGATCCACTGTGAGATAACAGTACTCTAGATGGTCCCCAAAGATCACTGTGTATGTAGTCCATTGCTCCTTTGGTATGATGACTCCCCATGTTGAATTTCAACCTCTTTGCCTTCCCAAGAATGCAGTTTTCACAGAAATCCAATGAGTTTATATTGTCCTTTCCGAACAATTGATGTCTGCTCAATTCTTTTAGACCTCCTTCACTGATGTGTGCAAGTCTGAGATGCCACAACCTTGCCTTTGACATTTCAGAACCAGAAATAGAATTGACACTGCCCAGCATAACACTTCCCTGCTGTCTATATAATCTAGGGTAAGTTCTTTACAACCATGACATTGCTGAAATGTGTTGATGCGATAGAAGCAAGAAAGATAAGATAATTGAAGAAGTACACGAGGGACTCATGCCAATGGGCATGCAATGGCTAGGTAAGTTCTGAGATGGCTCCAGCTGGAGGGGAGGGTGGAAGCGGTGCCGGGGGGAAATCCTTCTTCTTCTTTTTTTGAGGGTCTCTCTGGCTGGTTTCAAAATACCGCCGAACCACTGCTTTAGACTATTCCTACTATTCATAGTTCTCAATCTGACTTTTCTCGTCCAAGTCTTTTAAAGTATTGTCTTATATAGTAAGGTAAGTATATAAAGAAAGAATAAAGTCAAGCTTTCCTAAAGGGAAAGGACTGAATTATTTGAATACTTCTTCCTTTTTCCCTTCTTCTCAAGCTCTTACTCTTACTGGCACAGATAAAGTCTTTCTTACGGCCAGACGACTTAAACACAGCGCTCTGATCTCCGACCTCCAAGGACCCAAGCAAAGGATTGACTTCGCTAACCTCAGCTTAACCGAAGTCAATATTATAACAGAACTGGAAAGGGCATACCTTGAATACAGATCAAGATTCACTCATGCACTGAATCGACTTAGGAAAGCTAGCCTTAGCCCAAAAATAAAGGAAGGCAGCCAAAGCCCTACAAAGAATATCGCATGAACAGTGGCCCAGGGTTGGTTGAGAAGGAAGTCAATATTGAATTGATCATAGAAAAAAGGATAGAAATGGAATCGGTTGTTTAAGTCGGAAGATCGATGTTTTGAGCGGTTCTGCTAAGCAGAAAAGCCTTCTCTAATCTAACGGGTCGATTCGAAATTGGAATGGAGTTTGAGGCTAGTGGAGCAAGCATGAATAATAAAAGGAAAAAGCCAAAATGAGTGGAAAGAAATTCAAAGCAAAGCCACCACCACCGAATAGAACCGACGAGTAATATCCTGTCCTTCCCTACCAAGATTCTAATTCCACCATCAGCAAGCTTCAGTTTTATGGCACCAATACCCTTGACCTTGCAGGCTTTGTTATTCCCTAACAGAACCCTTCCTCCATGGCATTCTTTGTATGAAACAAACCAGTCCTTGATAGGGCACATGTGGAAAGTTCACCCTGAATCAAGAACCCATTCATTTTGGAACTTCACTTCAGTAACACACATCAACTCTACAGATTCATATCCCTCTGAAACCACATCTGCATCACCACTATTACTTGGTTTTTCCCCACCTTTCTTCTTCTTCTTCTTGTACTCTAGGCGCTCTTTCTTGAGGTGGTCTTCACTTTGACAAATGAAACACCTCTTTTTCTTGCCATCCCTAGACTTTGATCTTGCTCCTTTCTTACCCTTGAAGTCCCTCTTTTCTTGCCTTCCTCTGATGTTCAACCCTTTTGCATTGTGCTCTTCTCTTGACTCAGATTTCTTGTTCAATTCTCTTGTGCATAGAGCATTTCGAACCTCCCCTAGTGTCATTGATTCCCTCCCATAGATGAGTGTATCTGCAAGGATATCATACTCACTAGGCAAGGACTTGAGAAGTAACAATGCTTGATCTTCATCATCAACCTTGATCTCTATGTTTTCAAGATCAAGAATGACCTTATTGAAGTCATCTAGATGATCCTCAAGTGTCTTCCCTGGCTGCATCTTCATGGTGAACAACTTCTGCTTCAGGTACAATCTGTTGGCCAACGTTTTGGTCATGTACGGGTGCTCCAGCTTGAGCCAAACCCCTGCTACAGTTTTCTCCTTGGACACCTCCCGAAGAAATTTATCTCCCAGAGACAAGATCAAGGAACTATGGGCTTTAGCGAGCATGTCCTTCTTCTCCTTATCCGAGAGTGTGTTTGGCAATTTCGATTCTCCAGCTAGGGCTTCTTCGATTCCTTGATGAACCAAGAAAGCCCTCATCTTCATCCTCCATAGGCTAAAATCATTTTTCCCAGTGAATTTTTATACCTAGAATTTCGCTAAACCCATTCTTGAATCTTCCCAGGATTTTCAATCTTTTGCTACTGATACCAATTATTGGGGAGTCCGGGGAGCACCTGAAAGTAACAATGGGCTAAGACCAGAACCACTAAGAGACCCTGACACCACATCTCTATCCAAAACCTTAAGACATTGGGTATATGGTTCACATATTTTATATATTCTTCACTCAGCCCAATCCTAGCCAATGTGAGACTAACCACTCACACTTGAATTCTAATAATCTCCCCCAAGTGTGAGTGCCCACATTTGAGAGAACCGGCAGGATCCACTCTCGCTCCCCCATCAGGCCGAACCACGGCTCTGATACCAATTGTTAGAGAAATTTCTTCTCTGCAATGTGACTCATTCAAGAATGGTAGAAACCAGAATAGCGAAAATGAGAGAGAGACAGAGAAAGAGAGAAAGAGAGAGAGAATTTGGGGAAAAGTTAATTCACATTGATACAGATGGAACAGTTACAAGCTCAACCTTTATACAAGCTCCTGAGTCCAACTAACCAAGCCCAATTCGGTTACAAGGCATAATCGAATATAACTAACTAAAAAACCCCTCCTTTTTACACTAAGTCATAAGCCACACTATAATTGTCTAACTAATTACAACAATAAGGTTTCTGCAAAAAGAATATATTTAATATTGGATATTTAATATGATAAAGGCCTACTTCATCGACATAAAAATACAATATTTTTCAAAAAAAAAATTGTTGCATTAGATATTTAATATCGGCTAAATTATACTTTTAATCCCTTATGTTTATTTTAGGTTTTGGTTTGATCATTTAAGTATTATTTGTTCCGAATTAGTCCATTACGTTACAAAAGTTATGCCAACATTGTCCTTTCATTATACTAACACTGTGGTTATGTTGTCGTTAAATGATGATCTAACATCTGAAGTTGGCACGCGATAGACCAAATTGAAACTAAGCAATAAGATAAAGAACCAAATCGATATTTTTCTCCTTCTTTTTCAAATTGATGACCTTGGGCTTTCTGGGTTTTTCCCAAGTGTCTTCTTCCCCAAATTCTTCCCTAAATCACTATTACAATTTACAGCACAGTGAGACATTATTTGACAAGTTTGCTCCAAAATAGTGCCGTATTAAGACATTATCACCGCATACCCACAGTTTTTAAGTGATCAAAACAAAAGATTCTGCTGAAGAAACACTAAACCCTGGAAATCGTTCTTCAAATGAACCCATGCGTGAAAAGGGTTTGCTAACTTCAATTACTGGGTCTACTGCGAATTTGCTAAAATTGTTTTATATTAAGCAAAAGAGTATAGTTCATAAATATATTTTTTATCTATGGGAAACTCCATCCCAGGAATGAATCTCATGTTCTCAATATCATTTCATATCAATATTTACTTTAGCTCTTGAATTGATTTTCTTCTATTTGTTAAAATAATATAATTATTCAATTATAAAATTTAAAGTCGGTAAAAGTAAGAGTATAACATACATATAATTGCATAAATGAAAAGTTTTCATCGTAATCTTTATTTTTATACTATACACTAAGATAGCATTTTTAGGTATGTTTTACAGGTGTCAATCAATGAAATATGTTTGGCCACATCAGTATTTTTTAATCTTTTTTACATGCCTCTTTTGGTGAAAGCTCAAACCATTTCAAGTTTAATAATAAAAAATTTAAAAGAAAAATAAAAACATAACAGAGGAGCGGAGAGGACTCGTCTGCAGAGCACTTTTCTCTGCTTCATTTCTATATCAGTGAAAGTTTTCAACTTTCACACTGATCTACTCCAACCGTTCTCTACTCCTACCTCTCAGACTCTTTTTTTTTTAATTTCAATTCAAAACCAAAAAGGAGAAGATACAACGCCTCTCACTTCTCTCACGCCTCTCCAATCTCTCACGCCTCTCCAATCGTTACTCGTGCGGGTTTCCTTCTCTCCCTGTCTTTTTATCTCCATCAATAATTTGAAGAAGCATTCATGGTATTTTTTTTAGTTGTTTAAAAAAAACATTTTTTGTCTCCTCTCTTGCTTTTCTTCATCCTCTCATGTCTTCTCATTTCATCCGTTCGTTCACCGAATTTTCGGGTTCTGCTGGTTTTAATGTACATGTGTTTTAAGGCGTCGAGACATGGAGGGAGGATATTGGGACCTAGAAGCTTACCATCTTTGGAACAAATGATACTCTTGAGTACCGAATCCTGCATGTTGATTTTATACCTATAACGGTACTGTTTCATTTTTTATTTTTATTTTCCCTTTCTACAATTGTTGATGTTGAGAAAATTATAGTTTTTATCAACTATACTTCTTTGAGTTGTTTTATTTTTTTAAGGTTTCTCTTTGATGAGGATGTTTCTATGGGTAAAATCCAGCTTCAATCCCAAATGTTGTGGTGGGTGTAACAGAAATATGCCATGAAATGGGGGGAAAGACTAAATAAAAGCTTTTACCCTATGCTTTTGAAGCAGAATTTGATTTGCTATGAGGTAAAAGCCTCTACCAATTATGGTGGTATATTCAATTAGCTAATTGCAATTTGCGAACCTAATTTTGATCTCTGCAATATATATGATTTGCATATATCCTGTTTTGTGACATATATAACAATACCTTTCAGTCGAGTTCTCAGTTTTCTGGGGAAATAAATCACAATGAATTTTGTTAGAGATGTAAAAAATAATTCATGGATGATGATGATATTACATATGGATAAAATGTCTTCTCCTTCATCACGAGAGCGTGCACAATGCCTTTATGAAAAGGTACTCTTATTTCTCTCTCTTATTTCTCTCTTTTAGTCATTCACTGTGTTGGAAGGAAACCTTAAAAAAAATAGATAAACATTGTGCTGTAACCCCAAGTATAAAAACTGTAAATTCTGTAGTAGTGTTACTGGTGTTTCAATGTTCAAGAAAGAATTGGATGGTGAAAAGTCTAAATTTATGAGCTTGTGCCTCTTTAGATGAAAGACATGTTAATGGTTATGGCTTTGGGTAACATGCTCAAGATGGTGGTCTTATTGGTTCAAGTGAAAGAGATATAATTAATGAATGAGAAAAACTTAAGGATACTGATGAATATAAACAAGCCATTTATGGCATAATATATCTATTTTATATCTGTTTCAATTTATGCCTTTACATGTCTTGGCTTTTCAAACATGTGCTCAGTTGTCTTATAAGTTAGAGAGTATAGCTCAATACAAAGTGGTTAAAACCCATAGCATGCAATCTGTAAATTTAATGTTGCTAATGTTCGTTTCCATATTGTTTTATTTTGTTGATTATCAGTGGCCAAACATAAAGTATTATAGAAACCTGATATTATTGGGCACTACAA
Organism: Calophaca sinica; assembly: GCA_037113605.1. Classification (NCBI taxonomy): domain Eukaryota; kingdom Viridiplantae; phylum Streptophyta; class Magnoliopsida; order Fabales; family Fabaceae; genus Calophaca; species Calophaca sinica. The sequence goes on along the minus strand of CM073736.1, from coordinate 126,456,498 downwards.
AAGTTGGAATGCCGCCAACAAATTGGTTATCCTTACTGTGGCTCATGGCAGTTTCCAATTCAATTTGGTTTTAGTTGTTATTAACAATTTGGACATATCATCGAAATTCCAATAATAACTTTATTTCATTTTACTTTAATCTATTCCTGTCTATTATATTTTTTTTATTATACCTCCAAAACAAGAGAATTGCACATCCATTTTTCAATTGAAGAAAGAAATATGTGTAATGGTTTTATGTGCAATTCTCTTGAAGAATAAGAGAGAAGCCCTGATAAAGCAACTCAAGAGGGAAATGCCTAAATTACTACATATTGTAGTTGCTTTTCTTTTAGTTTTATCCTCACTTCTTTAGTATTTTTTATTCAAACTATCTGTGGGAATAGTTCATTTGATTATCCCCATTTCGAAAACATTTTACTGATAGTGCAGTAACGTATAACACAATGAGATCTAATGCTAGACGTTTTAGAATGTCAAATGCTGCAGACATTGTGCAGAAGTTTAATAATGTTATCTATTTTTTTAGTTTGTAGTTACCTAATCCCATCTGTTAGGTTGATTCTAAGGATGATTGCTTGAATGAAATAGAATCTAATGTGGTTGCATAAGTATTTTTTTGGATTTTTATTTCTTGATTTTTTAATTGGACATGGTTCTATGAAATTTCTAATTTAATGATCTCACCTCCATGTGAAGGATTTGATGCTAAAGTTTTCAGAGTGCTAAAGTTTTCAGTGGTTGTGGTTGATAAACACCTTGGATGGAGCAGACCTTTACAATAAATGTGTTTCTGCTACAAAAAATGTGTTTTTGCTCTCCTTTCTGTGCTATTTGTGAATCTTCCTTTTGCCTTCATAGTGTATCGAGAAAAAACCTTTGTTTGTTTGCTCAAAATGTATGTGGATAAAATTCTACCAGAAAAATAAAGATTATATTATTCAAGTATCATTCCTTTTCTATCATAGTAGTATATAGAGAGCATATGTATTATAGAATTTGCTTAGAATTGCTTACAAGGAATAATATTACTGTTAAACTTACTATAGAATAATAATTTAATATATTTTTTTACAAGAATAATATTTTAATAGATACTTGTCTTAACTGCAGTTTTGGTCCCCTTATTTTCACTAATCTACAATTTTGGTCCCTCATTTTTTAATTTCGCAATTTTGATCCCCTAATTTTTAAAATTTCTGATATTTTGCCCAACAGTAAAATTGTGTCAGAAAATTGGTGATGTGACAAGTGAGATGATGATGTGGCATATGACTGGACTGTACAGGTGGCCAAACTGACTCCCATTTAATTTCCAAGTCATTTAAACCATTTAAAATAATAAAATTAAATCATTTAATTTAATTTTGCAATTAAATAAATAAAATCATAAAATTAGAAGAGGAAGTGATGAAGCCACGCTATGGCTGGAATCAACGGCAACAACAATGCTAATCCTCGGTTATAAAGTTTCTTCTTATGTATAATAATACTTAATTTATAGATTTTTTAAATTCATGATTCTAAAAATTCACGATCCTGTTTATTTATATGCTCCATTTCTATTATCTTTCATTCATCTTTCTGTTAAAGACCTCTCAGCCTCTTGATATCTCCTTGAATGCTGTCTCAGTAACAGATTTACAAGATAACTTTTCTAAATTACCATTCCACCACCGCTTTTAGAAAAAGTATATAACACATACATAAATCATACATAAACAGAATTTGTTTCCTTATACTTTGTGGGTTGGGAAATGAGAGCATTTTATCTTGATTTGTACAATGTTGATAAATTGATTATTGCAAAAAAACAAATATTCATGGAACCTCTGTAGATCCAGATTGATTATTTGTAATCCAAATATTCTTTGGATATACCTACCTGACAAGAGATAGTTATTTATAGAAAAAAAAAATCTCATTTGACCATTCTTCTCGATATATATATTATTTTTGGTTATAATTCTTCTTAAGATATAGTATATTGAAATATTTAATATAAAAATATTATAGCAAAAAGCAATTAATATAATAAAATTCATTTAATTCTAATTCTAGATAAAAACACATCGATTTAGTGTGTTCAGAATTTTCGAAGTTTGCATAAACAACAACAACAAAAAATCTGTTGTGTTATTTTAAGAAGAGGAACGTGAGTGCAGTGGGAGTAACGCTAACATTGGTACTGATACTATTCTTCTCTCTCTCTCTCTCTCTTAATTCTCTTGAAAATACTTTAAGGGTGTGATTGGTTCAGGAGAGAAATTGTGAAAAGATTGTGAAAAGAGAGTATGAAAAGAGAGAAAAATGTGAGAAATTCGGTAGAAATTTAGGCAAGAGAAAAAACTTTTGCGCAAAACTATCCAACTTTTTCCCGCTAATGCATTGCCAATAACTGAACACAACAAATTATAAATCATAATTAACATTGATTCTTTCGACGAATTTCTCCTCGTGCGTTGCACGGATACTCAATACTAGTATTGTATATATGGAAGCTTATGAAATTAATTTTTTTTCTGAGTCATTCATGTTTTGGTTGTGGAAAGAAAATAAATTTTAAACCATAGATAGAAAAGAATGAAGAGAAAATCGGTTGATTTTGTATTATTTGGATGTAAGAGATTTTATGTATTATTTGGTTGAAGAAAAAAATGAAAAATATTCCATATGTTTGTCTAATTTAATTGAAAAGCAAGAAGAAAAAAATAGAAAATGGATAATTGATGTAATGTCATTTTTTCTACGATAAAATGAAAATAATCAAAGGAATTTCATACCATATGATAAAGATAAATAGATGAATAAAGTTTAAAAAATAAAATAATTTTCTCAAGATTTGTGTATATATGGAAGTTTATGAAATTAATGTTTTTTCTCGAGTCATTCATGTTTTGGTTGTGGAAAGAAAATAAATTTTAAACCATAGATAGAAAAGAATGAAGAGAAAATCGGTTGATTTTGTATTATTTGGATGTAAGAGATTTTATGTATTATTTGGTTGAAGAAAAAAATGAAAAATATTCCATATGTTTGTCTAATTTAATTGAAAAGCAAGAAGAAAAAAAAAGAAAATGGATAATTGATGTAATGTCATTTTTTCTAGGATAAAATGAAAATAATCAAAGGAATTTCATACCATATGATAAAGATAAATAGATGAATAAAATTTAAAAAATAAAATAATTTTCTCAAGATTTGTGTTCACTCTTTATGAGGAGAAAATTTTTTGATATGAGCCTCGCATTAATTTTTTCCCTTTCTTTGTAATTTTTTTCATAATTAAATAAGAATATATGATATATTTCTCTCTTTTTCCCTTTGTAATTTTGATATATTTATTTGTAACTATTATAGCACTGTGTTGTAATAATGATTTGATGAATTTGAAGAATACGTCACTTGCAGAAAACCCAAAAAACCCTAGGTTATCAATTTATAAAAGAAGGAGAAAAATATTGATATGGTCATTTATCTTTTTATTTGATTTCAGTTTGATCCCCACGTACTGACTCAGCTGCGAGATCATCAATTCATCGATTAAAGGAAAGACCACATTGGCATAACATTTATAATGTAACAGACCAATTTGAAACAAATAATATATAAGAGACTAAAAGTCCTCGTAAAAAAAAGAGACTAAAAAGTATAATTTAGGCTTTAATATTTTGTTACCCGATAGATTGGAATTAAATGAAAAAGTGCTACTTACTTAGATTTGTTAAAAACAAACTTTTTATCACGTTTGGTGAATATATAACGGCCAACGTTACCAACCAGTTGGTGTGATATATCTGCAGTATCTGCATTTCAGTTAGAGTGAGATGAAACTTTTGCATCAAGTTTGTTTAGGGATGACATGATATCTTCTTATCAGGAGGGGCATTCATTCATATCCATGATATGGACAATCTTCTCAACAGTAAAAGAGTAAATGACGGTCGTTGCTACACGTGTCTTGACTGTTTCCTAATGATATAACAATATTTCATGATGATGGTGATGATGTTACCTTAACTTCCCCGTAAATCAACAATAACATCAATCAATTTCTATTATACATGGGAGACAAGTGTTACCAATACCCTCACATGAGTGAGTTCAATTAAGTAGTAGTTTGAATTGAAAACACGTGTTGCCAAATTGTTAGCAGTCTCAAATGCAACATTCTCTCGTATAGCACAAAGCAAATCTCCTTCGCTTCCCTTTTTCTTTTCGTCTTTTTCTTTTTTATGTATTTCAAAAACCCCTCCTTGAAGAATGGCAATTTTTTGTTTTCCATGACACACACACACACACATACACCCCCCTTGATTGAATGAATGATTGTATTTTAAGCAACTTGGCCTATATATTGATTCATATTTATTTATATGACCCTTTTTCCTTTGCCTTTCTGTTTTGGCTTCTTTTTACTTACGTAATCGGTAGCGAATTGGTGTGTTTTACAAAAGGTTTTTTTTGATTAAATAATAAATATGTGATCCAAGTCCATGAATAGGGCTGGTTGCTATGGGGTGGTTGGATTCACTGTGGGGAGATGGACGCAAGTTTATCAAAAGAAAGGACAGTGATGCAGGCGAAACAGGTCTTTTCTCAATTTCTTAGTTCATATCATTCTAGTTGTGTGTTATTGCATTCTCATGCATTCGAGAATTTTTTTTTTTTTTTTTTTGCATAATTTATATCAAACTTAATTGGTTTTACCTCCATTCATGTTTTCTTGATTTTCTTGGATTGGCTTTTCAAATTTATCAATTGTGTTCAATTCTTGATGGATAGATGATGATTACTCTCTTATTTTTATTTTTTATAACCACTGTAGTTTATTTATTTTCTGCTCAATCATAATTGAATGACAATGATGATACTGATCATAGAGACTTTTCTGAGACCAATGCAATGTCCATTTTGAATTGAACTGATAGTGCTGTTTTATTTTCTGCAACTTTGCTTGATGTTCCCACTAGCGAATTCCAATAAAGGACACCATCTTCGATCATTTTTAAAACTACATCGTAAATTATCTGCAGCTATATATGTTTGACAAATATGAAAAACAAAATATTTGTCTCCAATATTCATCTTGTTCTCACTCTTCCTTCTCCACCTTCTGCCTTTTCCTACTTCATTCTTCTTTTCTATATATTGAACTATAAAGCAGTTCTTGTATTTCCACAGCTGACCAGAACAGAATCTATTTTGACATTTGATGTTAAGAAATTTCTCACTTGCAACAATAAAATGATCATAAACTAGACTTGATGTATTTTTCAGCTAATGTTATTTCTAATGATTCAAATTATCAGGTAAAGCACTGGAAGAACTAAGATCTTCTCTCTACAATGAGCTCCGAACCTCAGAAGGAGCCAAGCGCCAACAACAAAGATATTGTGGACCAGTGGTGGCATTGACATTCAATTTCATGGTTGCAGTTGGAATCATCATGGCAAACAAATTGGTCTGTACAATTTGCTTTTTCTCTTACATATATTTTATGATGATAATGTTGATTAAGCACCCTTACACCTATATATAAATATATAACTCTTTGTTAACAGGTGATGGGGAGAGTTGGCTTCAACTTCCCAATTTTCCTCACATTTGTTCACTACATTACTGCATGGCTTCTCCTTGCAATTTTCAAGGCACTCTCAGTGCTTCCTGTCTCTCCTCCATCTAAAACAACTCCATTCTCTTCTATATTTGCACTTGGTGCTGTTATGGCTTTTGCTTCTGGCCTTGCAAACACAAGCCTCAAGTATAACAGGTTCATGTTCTTACTTCCTTGCTTTAAACTATTTATTTATGACCCAAAAAAAAAAATTGGAACTTTTTTTATCCTGTTTTCTGACAATTCAGCTCATGCAGTGTTGGTTTCTACCAAATGGCTAAGATTGCTGTTACTCCAACAATTGTTCTGGCAGAGTTCATACTTTTTAGAAAAACCATTTCTTCAAAAAAGGTAAAAAAAAAAAAAAAAAAAAAAAAAATCACCCTCCTTCCCTTCTTTTGTAAAGCATTTCAAAATGTGGAAAAGAACTATTCCAGCCCCTTCTTTATTCTTTTTTGATGCACTAATCATGTCATTGCAATGATGTAGGTTTTGGCTTTGGCTGTAGTATCAGCAGGTGTGGCAGTTGCGACTGTATCAGATTTAGAGTTCAATTTATTTGGTGCTATAGTTGCAGTTATATGGATAATCCCAAGTGCCATAAATAAAATTCTATGGTCTACTTTACAGCAACAAGGCAACTGGACAGCTCTGGCGTAAGTACTGTTAGTCAATAAACAATTTCTCCTTGGCAAAGTTAAGTTGTCAATAACCAGACTTCAAAAATCTCTCATTGTAGATTGATGTGGAAGACTACACCTATCACAATTTTCTTCCTAGGGGCTTTGATGCCTTGGATAGATCCACCAGGAGTTCTGTCCTTCAAGTGGGATGCAAACAACTCAACTGCCATTTTGGTTTCTGCTCTCCTTGGTTTTCTCTTACAGTGGTCAGGTGCCTTGGCATTAGGGTGAGATACCTTCCTTCCTCTTACAATAAACAAAAAGAGGATTCGGCTCCTTTAAACTGAGCAATTCACTTCTGAGGGTCAACTATTAAACTATTGATGAGAAAATCAACTATTGATGATGTTAAGTGCACATACATAACAAATCATGCATGTGTGTTGAAATATCAAACGTTGATTTTCTCATCAATGGTTGATATTATTTATTTGACACTTTAAAGTGAATTGCTCACTTTGGAAAAGCTAAATCCAAAGAAAGATACAGTGATACACCTTTTTTTTTTGTTGCACATAGTGCTACTTATTATAGTGTTGCTCCTTGGTTGAGTAAGGTTAAGATTAGCTAACATAATACACTATCTATCAATGCAGGGCCACTTCTGCTACAACTCATGTTGTTTTAGGACAATTTAAAACCTGTGTTATTCTGCTGGGAGGCTATCTAGTATTCAACTCAGATCCTGGGGTTGTGAGCATTGGCGGGGCGGTTGTTGCTCTCTCTGGAATGTCAGTTTACACAACTTTTAACTTGCAAGAGTCTCAGGAAAATACAAGCAAGCAGCTTCCAAAGCAAATCTCGCCTACACCAAAGGCGAAACCAGCTAGTGAAGACAGCAAAGAATTGAATGTAAATATTACCAGCAATAACATTGTTGTCTGAGTCATATAATCGACGAGTGAGTACTACAAAACCAAATTCTTCAAATACTCGCCTCAGTCCTTTGGTCAGTCAATCCATTCTGCAGCAAGCTTTTTTTGTATAGGGAGAGCAGTCACGGTATTCAATCATTGAAATTTTGATATGATTTTTTTAGGGTGGCTTTTTCTCAAGGTTCCATCACAGTCTCTTAGTTTGTTAAAGCAAAAAAGTATATTCGGGGTGTTGAAAGAGACTGGCGACTATTATTCACGATACATTTTTCATGAATTATGGTGCAGGAATACAAAACCAAAATGTCATACATACTTCCTGGCCTAATGCAGGGTTGTCCAAAACCGTTCTACGTAAATTGGAGATTTGACTCAATGCTGTATAAAAAATTAGAACTTAAACTTTCAAACCACAAGAAACCAGACAAAACAAATCTATCCACATGCACATAACACTTGTTTTAAAAACCACTAGCCGAAGGGGAGCACATCAAAGACACGAAACACTTGTTTTAAATGTGCCACCGAAGAAAAATAGATGCTGCAATTCTCATTAACCATATAGGACTTTTTAATTCAATGTCCTCCGCTATCAAAATGTAATATACAGGTGAGGATTCAGAACGGAAAAATTGATCTCTCTCACCTACTCTATTAAACTCTTGGCTTAGTATAATATCACCATGTTCCCAAGGGGCAGAAGAACAGGTGAGGGACAAATAAACTGAAGGCTCAAAAATTTAAAAAAAAAAAAAAAAATCCCTGCAACTAGCACCCTTCAAAATCGTTAGCACCAAATATCTCCACCGAAAAAAGTTACTAGTTTTCTTTTCTCATTCTTTGGCCGCATTTCTTATTTACACTTCAGATCAGGCCAGTGTTCATACTTTCCTGGATCTGAGCACATTATACGTGCATTTGAACATTATGGCACCAAGAAAATGTTTTCCATACTAAAAATTAGAATTCCAGTTGATCTGTGCAGGCTGAGGCTGCTGATAAGATCCTGCAGGGGGGCCTACAGTTTCAACAGGCCCAGCCACAGCCTGAGACTGCTGCAAAAGGGCTGAAGGTGAAGCTACTGTCTGTGCTGGTTGATAGATACTGGCAAATGCCCCGTGAGCAGCCTGTGTTTGGGGGAAAGTGAGATGTTGTCCCTGCGGGGTAAGGTTATACAGAGAATTAACTTGCAAATTCGATATATCTTGACCTGGTGGCTGCATCCACACGGCAGAGCCTTCACTCTGCAGCAAAAAAAAAAAGAGAGAGAGAGAGAGAGAGAGAGAGAGAAACCAAACAAGTTTAGTAACTACAGCAAATCAACATTTTCAACACAAGATAAATCAAAAGGAAACTCAATAATAAAAAAAGATCAATGCCTGTTGAAGCCAAAGACCCACCATAGCAGCATAACACGTTCTTATTTTATAAAGAAATAAGCGAAGGCGGGAAAAAAACAACAATAAGGAGGTGAACCAACCAGCTGTCCAGTTGTATAGATCTGATTTTCCTTCAATTGAGACACTGTGAGATCTTCATTTCCGGTGGAGCTTCCAGTATTCACTGGTGGACTAGGAGCATATCCAACAGGTGAAGTGATAAATGATCCAGAAGGAATTCCAATATGAGCCGTATTTCCTGTGTTTGCTCCGGCCTTGAATTGAGGAAGCGGGAATTTGATCCCAGCAGCTGCAGCTGCAGCGGCGGCAGCTGGTAGATGATACATGTTGCCAGCTGATGGCTGTTGGGGGAAACCATTGTGGCTTAAAAATTGATGTATTGGAGACACATAAATTGGGGGGTAATAGGGGCCATATGGGAAGAAGTTAGTTGGGTATGGTGGCCTTAAAAATGAAACCGACTGTGGGGACACAGGTATAGAGCTCTGCAGAGGTGGTGTTGGGCTAGGGGACACAGCCTGAGAACTTGCACTCTGCAATGTTGAAAGAATGGAAGAGACACAAGGAAAAAATTTAAAAAAATATATATAATGAAAGAAATACAATCATAATTACAAATCCAATAAATTGAAAGGAAAACCATTAAATTTCTTCAAAAGAAAGAAATCAAAATGCAAAGATAAACTTAGTTTCTGTGTTTAAAAGGGCAACAAGTTCTAACAGTTTCCATCAGACAATCAGCAGAGTTGTCTACAAAGAATTAGGGGGGAGGTGGGGATAAAACTAGACAAAACTCCACTGAATCGCAACAAAAACGGGAGAAGAAGGTTCTGATTCCATAATTCAAAATCAAACGCCACTAGTTTTTCTTCAGAAGACATGTCAGATAATAAAAAACATGTTCTAGTTTATCAAATTCTATGTTAGCAGCAATTATTCTTCTTTAATTGAAGTCAACTAGCTATGTTTCAAACTGTAAAAGCTTCATCAACCAACCCAAGCAAACTGTTTAAGTTATAAGGTTCTAGGTAAGGAAGGAGAGAAGAGAATGAATAAAGACTTTGAATTGTTATTATGGTTTGATACAAAAGATTAAGTCTTAACCTATGATGCACATATACGATACGAGTATCAAATAAAAGCACATTTAAATGTGAAAATATGAAGAGAAACATCGAAGGTATGTGCAATACAAGAAATACAACAGCCAAGCAAGGCTGATTTTTCACGCATTTATGAACAGGACCATAAAGGTAGATAAACATGGTCCTAGATGTATAGAGTTTAGACACAACGCACTCCTTGCTTGTCAAAAAAAAAAAAATATTACTGCAACTTAATTTTAAAATATATTAAGCATGACATTAACAAGCTAGAACGATGCCCTTTCTTTTTAAGATACATTCATTTTATTGCTGAGTTCCAAATCATACAATCTAGGGAAACCAATCCAGAGCAAATAGCTTTTAGTATATAAAATGAAAGGAATGTGATCCAGAGCCTGGTTAATCAGGCTCTGGCTGTACAATCCAGAGCAAATACCAATCCAGAGCCTGGCTGTACCTTAAAAAAACAAAATAAACAAATATGAATATAAGAGTAAATTAATTTCAGAGAATGGTTATTAACCTTTCCAACTTTATGAATGCAATGAAATATTAAAAAACAAGCCAATATCAAAACACGTAACCAAAAAGATTGTATTAAAACATAGGGAGATATAATTTTAATAAATATTAAATAGATGAAAATCTTAAGAAATAAAGGATGGAAAAACTTACAACAAAGGAAGGAAAATGCAAAGGTTCTTGGGCCTGATGCTCAGTTCCCTCAGATTGAACTTGCTGAGTCCCTAACATGGTGGACATGAAATTCAAACCATAGTTTTGAGCACTTTGAACAGTCAGAATTGGATGTCCCTCAGGAGCTAACAATGCGTCCTGCTTTGGCTGATCAGTCTTTGAGTCAGTGATAGTTATAGAATTGCCTTCTGAAGCAGGTGTCTTTTTAATTAGATAAGATGAAGAATGTGAATGATCAAGATGATCTCCTTGTTCAGTCAGTGATGCACTTTGGTTGCTACATTAAAACAAGAAATACCATCAAAACATAGATTACAGTAGAGCACACCATGGCACAGATAATACCTTCGGTAACAGGACAAGAAATCAATTAATGCAATCAAAACAATTCATGAAAGAAAAAAATGACCCTGACCTAGGCCTTGAAAGAGGTAAAATACTATATCCTAAGACAACCTTTCCACCTTTCTATCACCAACTTTCCACCTTTCTATCACCCACTTTCAGGTTCATTATAGTTATTCTTAATGAAAAACTTGATATCAGAGAATAAAGATAAGTAAATCCAGCCATGCATCATTTTTACACCATTTAAAAGGCATGAGGGGGAACAAAAATGAGAACTATGTAATTTGATATCCATGAAAAGCATACAAGAAGGATATAAATTACAAACCTAGAAGTAGCAGCTTCATCGCTCCCTAGAGAAGATTCAAGAGTGGGAGAAGTGTTATCGTCAGAACCAGTTCCATCGCTAGATCTTTCACTTGGACCGAAAGTATCGAAGCTTCCAAATGTCAGCCCACTTTTTAAAGCCTCAGGTACTTGGAAATGGTTTGGGAAAGTAACATGTTGCCTCAACTCGGCCGAAGATTGCACACAAGCTTCTGAAGTTGAAACCTCTGTTACATTGGCTGTTTCTGAAACATATGCAAAAACACACTGAAAGGAGTTATAACAGATATAAGTAGAGATATATTGGAAAGAATTGAGAGAAAGAAACTAATAGGAAACAGAATTTTAGGTGATTCTGGATTTTGTCAGGATGATTCTTTCCAATGCGAGAGTATTTCAGCACATTAAATTTGGGGGTTAGCTGATGGGAACAGAATAGAGCATGCTTAAATTATAGGCACAGCCAGGCTGCTTCTTCCTTTAAATACCTTTAGGAACGGTTTCATAGGCTCCTCCCCCATACTTACTTTCTCCTAATTCTTTGGGCTATAATTCGGTTACTCTATTGAGGATTAACATTGTCCTCCTATATGAGTGGAACCCAAGATAATATCTACTTAGTAAAATTGTTTGGATCAGAAAATTCAAGAAATATTTCAACCAATACTAGTTAGTGAATAAGATTGAAACAGATATGGTAAAGCGATTCTGTTACTCATAAGATTTAAGTATTTAACAAATATATAATCAAAACTTTACCTGGAGGTAGTTGGCTACCGCAACTGGAAGATGACCTCGAAGAACCATTCAAGGATGGAGAGGATGAGAGTTGCGAGGGCTCAGATAACTGATTAGTTTGAACTTCATTTGGCATCTTTGTGGCATTCAAGTTGCTTGTTGAATTCATAGACCCAGATTTTTCATTCTTGGATGCTGATAAATCACCAGCTTCTTGAAGTTTCTTTCCTTTAACAAGATTTGGCCCAGCAGATATCCAGTTACTCCCAACCTCCCTACTGATAGCACTACCAACACCAGGATTTCGGGAGATAGATGGTGCCAGTACAGGATCTGAAGAAGAGGAATAGACTCCAGATACAGAAGTTTGAAGTTGATCAGAACTTGACAGAGACTTTCCTTGGTCAGTGCTGGTAACGGAACCAAAGGTTTGAGTAGGGGAAGCAGCTGCTGCAACAACAGCAGCTTGAGGTTGGACCTTTGCTTGATTGCCAGTGTCATTAGCAGCTGAACTGCTTTTGGGGACATTCTCTACACTACCTATGAGAGACTGGCCAGCAGAGCCGTGACCAGACGTCCCATTGGATTGATTTGCAGCACTGTGGGGTGCCACAGCTGAAACTCTGCATTATTATAGAAGAATCGTGAGATATTATTAAGTTGATCATGCAAGCCAATTTTCAAAAAACTGCTTATTAGTAAAACAAAATCAAGTAGGCAATTACTTCACTATTGTAGTTATTATACATTAACAATAAAGAGTACAAATGATTTTTAATGAACAAGAAATTTTAAGCATGTTCTACACGAGGGATATCAATTTTCACCTTTCTTTTTTTTATTTTGTTCTTATGCTTCTTTTTGTGTCTTGCCTTGATCTTTATCAAATAAAAAGGAAAACAATAAACCTTGTTTCCACCATAACATTTTCTTATAATCAAAGTTAATCTGGCTAGATAAACAAGTTAAGAAAATATAACAGAAATTATAACCTTTTTGCTTGAGAAACTGTGTTAGTTTTTTTCTGCAAATCTGGCTTAGATGGAGCATGAATTCTCTCTGCAATGTGATTGCCTCCGTTTTCCCTTCGAATAGCAAGGTTCCTCCCACCGCCACCATCTAACAAGAGATATTTGCAAGACAAGGTAGCAACTTACGAACTACTAAAGTAGCAGGAAATTTTATGATTCATGGGACATATCTCTGTGCTAAAACAGTTAATAACCTAAGTAGTCAATGCAAAAGATAATTGCAATAGCACCAAAGAGAAAAGTTGGGGACAGAGTGCTACTTTATCTCTCCTCCTGATGAATTTAAAAGGGACACAATAGAGCTCTTGCAGCACAAAATAGAAGTATAATTCGCAGTGCCCAGGTAAAAGATATCAGATTATTTTAGGAGGAAAGAACCACCTAGTGTACTAAGATCTTAAAAAAATAAGCACAAAATAAAACATTAAAACTACTAAACTAGTAGCATACCAAAAGTATTTTATAGAGAATGATGGTTTCCAGGCGACCTTTCGTGGAAAAGGATCTTCATAAATGAAACAGAGAAAAACAAAAACAAAGCCTAATGTGAAGCCTCTAAAAAGTGGGAAATTTGTACCATGAAAGTTGAAGGAATAGCCCCCTGGAGCACCCCTTCCCCACCTCCCCTGTCCACCATGCTTTGACCTAGACTCCTCAGAAGCCCTGCTGCTCAACCCCTACAATGGCCAATTTAAGTCTTAAACACAAATCACTCAGGACTAATACATATTAAATAGAAAATGATGGAAAATTACAAGCACATTTACTCACTTACAACTAGACATGTACACTTACAAAAACACATAAAATAACCCATATACAAGCCACTACAAAACATAAAACAGGTCTTTTACTCTCAGCAAGTAATATTGGATGATTACACAGTGTACGCTAACTGACAGGGACCAGATATCATTAACCAGACATATTCAGACAGTCATGGAAAAGGAGGGTTTTTATATAATTCAAACACAGAGTCTCCCAATCACTTTGTTCATAATCTGACACAATGGCAGCTCAATGAGCTCATGATAAGGTAAGAGGTTACTCCATCCGTTTTCGTTTATAAGCAAAAAGTCATTTTTTACATTCATTGAAAAATGTAAAATACATTTTTCAATGAATGTAAAAAGTGACTTTTACATTTTTCAATGAATGTAAAAAATGACTTTTTGCTTATAAACGAAAACGGAGGGAGTACCCATCAGATTACAACAATCAACATAATAATTAAACTTTGATTAAAGGGTAAACAATTAAAAGATTCATGCACTTCAACTGATCCACTCATTAAAATAAGAAGTGGATTAAAATAAGAAGTGGATATGTGCTATTTACCGTTTAGGTAACAAATCAAACTGATTCACCAGCTCAACTTTAGAGACCAATTACAAATTTACAAACCAACAGAAATATATCACATAGTAAGTGACGGGGTAAAGAAGTGAAGACTAAGAACTTCAAATTGGGGCAAAAACAAATCTTACCTCCTTCTTCCGGTCCCGTCTCCTTCTGACCTCGTGAAAAGTATCTGTGAACAAAGAATAAATAACTCAACAAACTCATTAATACAAGAAACACAAAAAAAGAACTATGGAATCTCAGAGATGCCATAAACACATTTCTTTTCAAGAAAACATAAATGAGAACGTGGCATAGAGTGCTTCAGCCATTAATTAAGAAACACGTGTGAGACGAGAGAGGTATCAATAAAGAATAACAATAAGTCAATAACAACAATTACATTGAATAAGGTTAAGCACTAAACCCTACGAAGGTGACTACATTCCATTGTTAGTTAGCTTTTATCTCACTTAAGTACTGATTTTGCAGTCTATCCACGCATTAAACAATAAAAGATTAAAAAAAAAGGTCGAATTTTCACAGTCCAAAGAGCCACACACAGCTTCCCTCAGCTTTGTGTAAACCAAATTGATAGTATCAACTGGGCTTACAGAAACCACAACAAACAATCACTGGCTTTGGTAATAGTAAAGTCAAGCTTCAAACATGCAACCAATAGCTTCAATTTGTGAATAACAAAAACAGATAGTGGTGGATAAAGGAGAAAGGATCGGAAGAAGGAGAAGGGAAAAGAGAGATGATGTGAGTGAAGTGAAGAGTGGATTGTGTTACGAGAGAGGGGAAATGAGAAGAAGAAGAAGAAAAGAGAGGGGAAAACCTAAATACAGAAGCTTCTGAGCGGTCTCATTGGGATCCATGGAGCATTCCTTGAGGACAGCGTAGATTTCGTCGTCGGTGTGCTGCTTGCCGGTGATCTCTCTGATATCTTGGATGATTTTCCGTACATTGTTAGGGATCGGAACCCTAGACCCGCCACCGCCGCTCATTATTTTCTCTGCAACACGGGTGGGAGGAGGGAAGGACACTGCTCTGTGTATTTAGTCTTACAAGAGAGAGATAAAGAGAGAAGAGACCAACTTTTGAAACATACCGTAAATAAATATAGGTTTAAATACTCGCATTTTGTTTTCGTCCTTTTAAAATATATTGTTTTCGATTGTACCAAAAAAAAAATTGTTTTCGATTTCATCTTTATAGTACACATATACATATAATATACATATACATTTTTTTTATTTTGGTTTTTATTGTTTTGTTTTTATTTGTGTAATGTATTCCTTTTTAAGTCTCAACAATATACTTTTTTTTAGTCTACAGTATTTTTTTTTTCCATATTTCGGTCTCTATTATGTAACGACTAATTTAAATATGAATCAAATATTACATTGGCCAAAATAAAAAAAGAGGATCGGAATGAAACAAAAAATATATTTTAGGGAATATTTTGAAAAAATAATAATTTTAAAAGGATCAAAATGAAAATTTGAATATATTATAGAAAACAAAAACATATTTAAGCCATCAATATAGAAAAAAATTATTGTTTATTGGCTTGAAACCAAAAAAAATACATTGTTTATTGGCTTAACTACACGCATCATTATTCCGCTATGGGCTTCAAACAATATTACTCTATTTATTTTAAAATTTAAGCAAATATAATTCTATCGTTAATTTTTTTTTACCTAATTATCCTTATAATTTCATCATTTATTATATGAGAAATGTTGTCAACACACTTTTTAACACTCTTTTCTCAACATTCACTCTCTTATTAGTTGAAATTCAAGTGGGTCTCAGTAAATAATGTGGGTCACATAAATTTGGTGGGACTCATATGAATTTCAACCAATAGGAGAAAATGTGTTGGAAAGAGAATGTGTTCCCAGCATTTCTCTTTACTAAAATATTTGGGGCTTGTTGATAGATTTGAGATATAAAATAATTTTAAAAGCTAAATCTCAAAATTTTGATAAAACTTTTTTAAACAATATATACGATTTCAAAAGAAGGCAAATGGATTTTTTTTTTATTTTGAGTTAAATTTGATATTTTAGTTGATAGATTTTTAAGTAAAATAATGTTTAACACAATTTAACTAATTCAAGTTGTGAAATTTTTAGTAGATTATGATAAATTGAGATTTTAAATAAATGCAAATGAAATAGTCAAAAAAAATGCAAATGGATGGATGAACCTAATTGTAATTTTTTTTTTTTTTACAGAAACGAAACTACTTCATTTCACTAGAAATAATAGGAACAATACAAAGTATAACATGACAAAAACCTTGGGGGCCAGGCAACGATAAAGGCACCTTAGCCAAGCTATAAGCAACTCTATTAATTTGCCTCATAATAAACTTTACACTGAAGTTTTGACAAAGAGACAATATCCTAGAGCATTCCTTAATAATACAACCAAATTCAGAATAATCCACTCCAAGGGAGTTCATACTATCAACTTCCCCTTTTACAATCTGTGAATACATGCCTTGACAGGATGGTTTCGATGATTGACAAAAGGGGAGAACTTCAAATACCAACCGCAAAAAGTGGAAAGAATACCAAAGACGCCAAGAATGATAGTTTCTCAAGTCTTTGGGTTTTGGGTATTTATTTATTTTATTAAGACTATTTGTAAGTAGTAATAAAAGCTCTCAATTAAAATTAAATCACACACGCACAAAATATTTTGACATGCATATCTCGAGTCCTGGATGTCGGTGAGGAGGAAGTCGCGTGACGAGCCTGAGGAAGTCGTATGTCGACCGAGGAGGAAGTCGCGTGTCGAAGCCGATGAGGTCGCGTCACCGGTCGGTCGTGATGAGCTCTTGTCGCGTCTTGGCCGAAACATGATCCGTGGTCGAGCGTGGTTAGGTGTGCGCCGAGGTCTTTGCCGAGCCGCTCGGAGGTCGTATGCCGAGCTTTGTCGAGGTCGTGTCCTGGTCGAGTGTGTGGCGAGTCGCCTGGCCGGTGTCTTCAGAGGTCGTATCTTGAGCCGTCCTCAGTTTTCAATTTCTTTATTTCAAAACGCACCCGCGGATTTTCCCGCAACGACAAATCCTTTTTAATAATCAACGCAACGCAAATCTTCAACGCAAATCCTCAGCGGACATTTTTTTAAGTCGTGAGACGCTCCTCGACTTGGTCTATAAATAAACAGCGTGCTCTTTCTTACAACACGACAATACAACGCGATTGCTTAATTCTTTGTGCTAAAACTCACAAATATTTTTTATCATTCACATTTATTTGAGCTCAATTTTTGAGTGCCTTTTTATTCTACATTATTTGAGTTGTATTATTTGAGCTTCAATTTGTTATATCCGCACTATTGAGTGTATCTTTCTCATCTCATTTTATTTGTGAAAATCATTTCTTTTGGGTAGGAATCCCAAGGTGTTCATAGAGAGGTGATATCTCTTGAACGTATTGCTCTTGTATAGAGTTGTAAAGGTTTCTAGTAACCTCGATTTAAAAGCTAGTGATTTAGTGAAAATCCCATGGTTTGCTTGGGAGACGGACGTAGGCCACAGGGTGTTGGTGGCGAACTGTATAAATTTGCGATGCTTTTCTTTGCGCTTCTCTCGTCTCTTTATCATTCAAGCACTTTATTTATTTTTGTTCTTTATTTATTATCTTGGTCATTTATTTTACCGTAATTTTTATATAAGCACCGCTATCACAATTCACCCCCTCTTGTGTTGGAAGTCAATTGGTAACAATTGGCATCGTAGCTAGAATATTGTATAAAGGACTTAACCGTCTCAAGAGAATGACTTCAAACAATTCAGGGAACTTCCATGACAGGACCCCATTTTTCAATGGTGAGGGGTATGGTTATTGGAAGGATAGAATGCAAATCTTTCTTGAGGGTGTTGATCTTGATATTTGGGATCTTTGTGGAAAATGGTCCATTTTGTCCCCACTCAATCAATTAATGATGCAAAGTGGTAGACAAACCAAGATCACTTTGGACCGAAGATGATAAGAAAAGGTCCAATACAATTTGAAGGCTAAGAACATCATCACTTACTTTAAGCTACGATGAGTTCTATAGGGTCTCAAATTGCAAATTGCTAAAGAAATGTGGACACCCTTCTATTGACCCATGAAGGTACTAATGAGGCCAACTTATGTCTCATGGCAAAACACGAGAGGATGAGGTAAATGCTCTTGAACTCGAATCTCCTTTAACTTATGATGAGCTGCTTATTGCTTGTGAAGAATTAAATAATGAAACGATTAAACTTGGAAAAATTGTTCTTTCTTCTAAGAAAACCATATCTTCTCTTGAATCAAAATTGAAATTTTAAACAAAGAGATAGTGATTCTTAAAGAAAAACAAGTTGATGTGATTGAAACTTCTCCTCCCATATATCTTGTGAAAATAAAAAAGATGAAGTTTTAAAATGCAATGAGTGTAGTGTTTTGAAAATAAGGTTGAGGATTTAAATAACACTCTTGCAAAATTTACAATGGGAAGAGATAATCTAAACATTATTTTAGGAAACCAAAAAGGTACTTTTGGAAAAGCTGGTTTAGGTTATCATCCAAAAATTCATGAAAAATCTTTCAAACTATTCAATCACAACAAACCCTCAAGTAGTCCTTTCATTAAATGTTTTCACCGTGGGTAGAAAAGGTCCGCGCCTCCATTTGCAATATTAGAAAGAACAAGAATGTGGTTGGCAAAAAGATATGGATTCCAAAGGGTACTTTGCCAAAAACTAACTCATCTGACTCCAACTTAGTTTGGGTACCAAAAGTTAAAACTCGATTTTATTTTGCAGGTGTGCTTGAAAGCCAAAGATTCAAATTGGTATCTTGATAGCGTTTGCTCAAAGCACATGACAGAGACAAAAGCAAGTTCTCCTCTTTGGAACCCAAAAATAAAGGTTATGTTTATTATATGGTGATAATAATAAAGGTAAAATTCTTGGGATTGGTACTATTGGTAGAGTCCTAATCCCATTATAGAATGTCTTGTATGTGGAAGGTATGCAACATAACTTGCTAAGTATTAGCCAACTTTCTAACAAAGGCAATAATGTTATATTTGATTCTTCAAAATGCATGGTCGTAAATTCTTTTTAATAAAAGTACGATTTTGTTGGATCAGAATTGGAAATATCTATATGGTTAATTTAGATGAACTACCTTCAAATGATGCATCTTTGTCTTTTTAGTAAAGAGAATGAATCTTGGCTATGGCATAGAAGAATGACTCATATTCACATGGATCATCTTAATAAATTGGTTCGTAAAGACTTAGTAATTGGTTTGCCAAAGATTCGCTTTTGAAAAAGATAAACTTTGCATGATGCATGTCAAAGGGAAAACAAGTAAAAGGCTTCTTTCAAATCTAAAAATATTGTTTCAACAAATCGGCCTTTACAACTTTTACATATGGATTTATTTGGCCCTTCTAGAACTAAAAGCTTTGGTGGCAATTATTCTTATGCTCTTGTTATTGTGGACGACTATTCTCGCTATACATGGACCTTATTTATTTCTCATAAAAATGACACTTTCTTTGCCTTTCTCAAAACTTGCTAAGGTTATACAAAATGAGAAGCGGACTTAACATTGCTTCCATTCAAGTGATCATGGTGGGGAATTTGAGAATGAAGCATTTGAAGCATTTACAGAAAAATGGCATTGATCACAACTTTTTCTCGCTCCCAAGGACACCGCAACAAAATGGAGTGGTTGAAAGGAAAAATCAGGTCTCTTGGAAGAGCTAGCGAGGACGATGCTCAATGAGACTAACCTTCCTAAGTACTTTTGGGCGACGCCGTGAGCACCGCTTGCTATGTGATGAATCGAGTTCTTATAAGGCCGATCCTTAAACAAACACCGTATGAACTCTACAAAGGAAGGAAGCCCAACATTTCCCACGCTTTTTGGATGCAAGTGTTTTGTCCTAAACAATGGTAAGAATAACCTTGGAAAATTTGATGCCAAAGCGGATGAAGGTATATTTATTGGATATTCTATTTCTAGTAAAGCTTTTCGAATTTATAATAAGAGAACTTTGACTATTGAAGAATGTGCATGTTACCTTTGATGAGTCTAACCCAAAATCTTTGGTAAAAGATAGTGTTGATGATCTTGCGAAATATTGGGAAATAGTCACTTAGAAGATTCAAACGAGTCCAAAGATGAAGATGAAAATCCTTTGCCACAATCTTCTAAGGAATCCCTCATTCAAATTTACCAAAGAATGGAGAGTCTCAAAACATCATCCACTTGACAATATAATTGGCGATATCTCTAAAGGGGTAACAACTCGAAACTCTCTTAATCATGCATGTCTTTTCATGGCTTTTGTTTCTCAAGTTGAACCAAAGGACATCAATGAAGCCATTATTGATGAACATTGGACCCTTGCTATGCAAGAGGAATTAAATCAATTTGAAAGAAACAATGTTTGGGAACTAGTTCCTAAACCTAAAGATCATATAGTCATTGGGACCAAATGGGTCTTTCGCAACAAGCTTGATGAAAACGGTATCATTGTTAGAAATAAAGCTAGACTTGTTGCAAAAGGCTATAATCAATAAGATGGCATAGATTTCGATGAAACCTATGCACCCGTGGCTAGATTAGAAGCTATTCGCATGCTTCTCGCATTTGCATGCATCATGGATTTTAAACTTTTTCAAATGGATGTAAAGAGTGCTTTTCTAAATGGTTATATTCAAGAAGAAGTATTTGTTGATCAACCTCCTGGTTTTGAAAATTTTGAATTTCCAAATCATGTTTTTAAATTGAAAAAGGCTCAGTATGGTTTAAAAACAAGCTCCTAGAGCTTGGTATGATAGGTTTAGCAAATACTTACTTGAAAAAGGTTTTGAAAGAGGAAAAGTTGATACTACTTTTTCATCAAACATAAAGCATGACATTTTACTTGTTCAAATTTATGTCGATGATATAATATTTGGTGCTACTTAATGAATCCTTGTGTAAGGAATTTTCTACGATATCATGCAAAGTGAATTTGAAATGTCAATGATGGGAGAGCTAAATTACTTCCTTGGACTTCAAATCAAACAAACAAAGGAAGGAATATTCATCAATCAATCCAAATATTGCAAGGATTTACTCAAGAAATTTGGAATGACCGATGCAAAAGAAATCTCAACTCCAATGAGCACTTCATGCTATCTTTACAAAGATGAAGGTGGGAAGTCGGTCAAGTAAGTAAGTATAGAGGCATGATAGGATCTCTTCTCTATCTCACTGCTTAGTCGCCCCGATATTATGTTTAGTGTTTGTATGTGTGCACGTTTTCCAAGCTAGTCCTAAGGAATCACATCTCTGTCAGAAAAGCGATTATGAGATACCTCATTGGCACACAAAACACGGGTTTATGGTACCCCAAAGGTGCCGAATGCACTTTGATTGGGTACTGGATTCGATTTTGCGGGTTGTAAATTGGACCGAAAAAGCACTAGTGGGACATGTCACTTACTGGGAATGCCTTGGTTTCATGGCATAGTAAGAAACAATAAGCGGTGGCTTTGTCCATTCGCCAAGCGAATACGTTCAAAGAGGCGCTTGTTGTGCACAAATTATTTGGATGAAACAATGCTGAATGATTATGGGATTAATCTCAAAAGCTGCTTCCAATTATGCGACAATACTAGTGCCATAAACCTCACGAAAAACCGGTTTATCACGGACCAAACACATAGAAATTAGGCACCATTTTATTAGAGATCATGTTCAAAAAGGAGATTGTGTGATTGAGTTTGTGAAACATCTAAACAACTTCTGCGATATTTTTACTAAACCTTTGCCTAAAGAAAACTTCTTTTTATAAGAACCGAGTTAGGAATTTTAGATCAATCATGCATTGAATGACAAGGTGAGTGCATTTATTATGAATAAGTTCTAACTTGGGCGTTGGAGTGTGCTAACATTTTTATGCAGGTTAGTTACCAAGACTAAAAGTGGAGAAATGCAACCGCCCTTCTCAGAATCGCTAAAATAAAAGTTTGTGCAAAGTTATGTTAATCGCAAAAACAATTATGCTTCATTGAACCCTTGATACTCTATTATTTTAGCCATCTAGTTACACGTATATGCATACGTTTTACATGCCTTTTCCTTTATCTTTTTCCGCTTTTGATGTTGCCAAAAGGGGAGAGTTATATGATTCAGGGGAGTGGTTTATTCCATGCATATTGTGAGGGGAGTTCTTCACCAAATGCCAAAATGCTGCAGCAGGGAGTTCTTCACCAAAATGCCTAAACTCGATATCTTTTTTTAATATTGTGAGGGGAGTTTTTCTAAATATTGTGCTTAAACTCGATATCTTTATTGAAAAACCATGCTTATATCTCATTGCCATATCATGATTATATTTTACTAAATTCCCTCCATGAGATGTTTGTCATCATCAAAGAATGCAGCGAATACATGCCTTGACAGGATGGTTTCGATGATTGACAAAAGGGAGCTTTGCAAATAGTCAACCGTGCAAAAAGTGGAAAAGAATACCAAGACGCGTATCAAGAATGATAGTTTCTCAAGTCTTTGGGTTTTGGGTATTTATTTATTTTTATTAAGACTATTTGTAAGTAGTAATAAAAAGCTCTCAATTAAAATTAAATCACACACGCACAAAATATTTTGACATGCATATCTCGAGTCGGATGTCGAGCTGAGGAGGAAGTCGCGTGTCGAGCTCTGAGGAAGTCGTATGTCGAACTGAGGAGGAAGTCACGCGGTCGAGCCGGATGCAGGTCGCATCGAGGTCGCGTGATGAGCTCTTGTCGCGTGCCGAGTGATGATCCGGTCGAGCCGTGTTCAGGGTGGTGTGCCGAGGTCTTTGCCGAGCCGCTGTTTAGGAGGTCGATGCCGAGCTTTTGTCGAGGTCGCCTGGTCGTGCCGTGGCGAGGTCAGTGCCGAGCCGTCTTCAGAGGTCGTGACGAGCCGTCTCAGTGTTTTCAATTTCTTTATTTCAAACGCAACGGCGATTTTTCCCAACGACAAATCCTTTTTAATCAATCAGCAACGCAAATCTTCAACGGGCAAATCCTCAGCGGACATTTTTTAAGTCGTGAGACGCCTCGGTCGGCCTATAAATAAACAACGCTGCTGTGCTCTTTCTTACAACACGACAATACAACGCAAAGGTTTAATTCTTTGTGCTAAAACTACATCAAATATTTTTCATCACTCACACTTATTTGAGCACAATTTTTTAGAGCCTTTTTATTCTACATTATTTGAGTTGTATTATTTGAGCTTCAATTTGTTATATCCGCACTATTGAGTGTATCTTTCTCATCTCATTTTATTTGTGAAAGTCATTTCTTTTTGGGTAGGAATCCCAAGGTGTTCATAGAGAGGTGATATCTCTTGAACGTATTGCTCTTGTATAGAGTTGTAAAGGTTTCTAGTGAACTCGATTTAAAAAGCTAGTGATTTAGTGAAAATCCCATAGTGGTTTGCTTGGGAGACGGACGTAGGCCACAGGGGTGTTTGGTGGCGAACTCGTATAAATTGCGTGCTCTTCTTTGCTCTCTGTCTCTTTATCATTCAAGCACTTTATTTATTTTTGTTCTTTATTTATTATTCGGTCATTTATTTTCTGTAATTTTTTATATAAGCACCGCTATCACAATTCACCCCCCTCTTGTGTTGGAAGTCAATTGGTAACACAATCAAGCTCAAAAATAACATTGTGATAACCTAAGTTCCTAACCCATTCAAGCCGCTCTTTTTTCATCCCCAATGCACCGGTGATCTCTCCCTGCCCTTGTCAGCTCCAAGCGTCACATGCCCACCAGCTCCTGCCTGGTTCGCCCTCAAACCACACCGTACTAGGAGAGGTCCACTTTGATACCATTTATAACAGCTCATACTGCTTTCAGGATTGTTGGATGTCCCCACAAACCAACACGAGTCTTTTCAACCTGCTTTGTTCTCACTCATCCCACAAATCCTCTAAGTCAAGCACATTTAACTAGAAGTTCTCGTGTTCCGGGCTCCTGAAAACAAAATGCATATTCTTTTCGGAAATCCATAACATAAGAACTTCACAGATGCGACGAGAGGGATCACGATCCAATGTAGGCTTTGTTGGTGTCTTTAGAGTGGGAAAGCCATTTATTTCAATTTTGGAGAAGATATTCAAAGTCTCTTTATTGAGCTCCCTTGACTTTCACCTTCTCAGTCTCAGTCTCAATCTCGTAATATCAATTCTCCACTTTGATTTTCGATTTTGATTACGTTGCAGTTGCATGCGTGTTGATGTAATGTAGAAGACGTGATGGGGTTGTACGGGAGGGGAGGTATCGATGAAAAGAAAGGAAAATGAAAGAGAATGGGTAGGGTTTTAGAAGTAAACTTCTACGAAGATATAATAAAAGGACAAGGGATGTATTAGAAGAAACAGAGTGCAAATAGCAACTCCTATGTGTTTTTGGGGTAGAGCCCAAGAAGTACTGAACTAGTGACCCAGGCAAAAATGTACGTAGTTGACCGAATATTCGAACAGAAAAATGATATGGTACGACGTCGTTACAAAGTGGTGCCAGGCCACAACACCGACACCAACAGCGAAGTCCACAACATAAGCACACAATAGGTGAGATAGACTGATAGTTGCTAGCATCTGTTGGTTTGGCATCAGGAACTGAACAACAACCTGCGTGTGTGTTTGTGTGTGTGTGGTGAATCACTATCAGAGGCATGGGAAGCAGCGATTTGAGGTACGAGGTTGCACAGAACGCTTACATCAAGCTCGTTCTCCACTCCCTCAAACACCCCACCTCCTCCGTCAACGGCGTATTGATCGGCCGCATCTCCCCTTCCAACGACACCGTCGAGATCACCGATGCTGTCCCTCTCTTCCACTCTCACATCCCTCTTCTTCCTCAATTGGAGATCTCTCTCATTCTGGTCCTTTCTCTCTCTCTCTCTTTTAGGGTTATATGCATTTTCCTCATTCAATTCTCACCCCAAATGGTTACCTGTGAAATAATCCATAAATACATCTGCTTTCGTAAATAACATGCAACTCAATCAACTGGGCTGATCTTTTTCTTCTTCTTTTGGGTATCAGTTAATTCAATTATTATGATTCTCCGTAGTTTTCTGATTTTTTTGCAATTACAATTTTTGCGAGATAGATAGAGGAATATTTTTCTGCTAAAGGGTTGAACATAGTTGGGTATTTTCACGCGAATGAGAGGTCTGATGACTGTGAGCTTGGTGGTGTGGCCAAGAATATTGGTGACCACATCTGCCGCTACTTTCCCCAAGCCGCCGTTCTCTTGGTATGTGCTGGATTTTTTTGCTGATTTTGTTTTTGTATTATATCATTTTTGTTTATAATTTTTTCTTGTTCCTTTTCAATTAATCGCAGTTAGATAACAAGAAGCTTGAAGCTTTGAAAAAGAGCAAGGACCGCAGTGCCATAATGCAGGTTAGCAATGTTATTATTATTGGAAACCGCATTCATATATGTAGGCCTCTAATCATTTGTCATATGAACACTGCTCTATGACGAGTGGACTAAAGAACTCTTTCTTCTAATGGAATCACAGAAACCTTTGAATCCATTAGATATGTGTATCTTCTGTATTCCCCTTTTGCATCCGACAACGAGCAGTTTGCTTGTATTTTTTGGGTTTCCCATCTTGGCTTTGGTGTTTATTTTGGTGCAATAATCTCTATATTCAAACAAAATTGCTGATCTAAAAGCTTAAGTAGACAAAATTGTTCTATCTTGATGTGTGTTTCGTTACTTGTAAGTTGTAACATCTTGGAACTCGGGTCTAATGGCAAGACTTAAAATCCCGAGGCTTGAATGTTTTTCTTCATTCCCCTCTCCTGTTTTCAGCACAAGTCAAAAGAGAGGAATAGTCCTTATTTGATTTGTCACACGTTGCGGCATATTGATCTATCCAATTTGAAGAGTGTGAGAATGAAATAATTATGTTGTGTAATTTGCACACTTTGCTTAATACAAGCTACAATCTCAAGCCACTAGAAGCCTTCATCCACCATTTGTACTAATTGCAAAGATTCCATGCCATTTGTTTCTTGTTATGAAATTCATGGTGCCTTCAGAAAGCACTTTCTCTCTTCCTCCTTTTTTTGGGTTGATAAAAAAGAAAAAAGCACATTAACTACATGCTATGAAGCACGGACACCTCTTCATAATGCCGTGTCTACGTGTCCGTGTCGTGTCCGACACCGACACTCGTCAGACACCGACACGACACGTGTCCGTCATCCTTTTACGGTGTCACAATTAAAAAATATTTTTTTTTGACTTGGACACCTTTAGACACCACTTGGACACTTCTCAGACACTCTAATCATAACTTTTTTTTTTAAAAAAAATAAACTTCTTGGAATCTTTTAAATTATTATAGAAGGATTCAAGCTTATCAACTTTGTTTTTAGAAGGTGAATAGATAAATGATTTATTTAGGTGGATGGATCTAGGCGAAAGACTATTACTATATCTTGTTTTAGAATTTTTTTTGTAATGAAACAAAGTGCTCAATTTAGATAATTTATAAATTTTGCTTCTCAATTTAGATCTTTTATATTTATTATAAATGACGCTTATATTTTATTTTATTTAATTAATTAATATATATATAGCAGTGTCCGTGTCCTGTATTTTTTATATTAGCGGTGTCCGCGTGTCCGTATCCGTGTCGTGTCGCGGTGTCCGTGTCAGAGTCTGTGCTTCATAGACTACATGTTATATAAGTAAGTGTTTATGCTATTATATATGGTTTCTACCATATGATGTAGAGCCATCTTTTTGTTGGTTGCATTAACCAAGATTGCCTTTTTCTTATGATTTAGCTTTATGTTAGGGATGCATCTAAGAACTGGAAGTTGGTTCAGTCAGATGGGAATAGTCGTTTCTCTCTCAAAGAACCATCCGCAAATCTGGTCTTATTGGACTATATTTCATCTGAGAAATGGAATGACATTGTAGATTTTGATGATCACCTTAATGACATAAGCAAGTAAGTTCTTTTGCCCTGCCGTGTTACTTTCTTCCCCTAGTTTTTTATATCTGCAGTCCAAGTGGTGGACTGGGGACACTTAAGGAGGAAACTATCAAGGAGACTGGGGTTCGAACCCCACTCACTCCACTAACAAGGAGAAATGCTAACTCACTAACATTTGTCATTAAAAAAAAAAAATAGTTTTTTTATATCTGCACTTACAGTTGACTATACCCAATCTATATTCAATTTTTGTTTTCAGGGATTGGCTAAACCCTGGGCTCTTCAACTAGTCCCCCTTGTTGTCTCCATTTTTACTTTGCAAGTGGATGATGTTCAGGCTATTATGGTGCATATGCCGGATTCTCAAGGAACAATGAGGGAATAGGTTTTGACACTGGGAACATTGTTTCATGATAAACTTGGTCAGATGTAAAAGCAGCGTATTTATCACCTGGTTTTAACAATTTTCAGTCTTCCTTCTGCAAAGAGTTTTGGTCGCAGAGCCATTTTTTCTTTCTTTCTTTTATGTAGGTATATTAAATTGAAGTTTTCTTGCGTTGCTTGTGACGAATTGTTATTTGGCAGAAACAATATAGTCATGTCATGTCATCCATTATCTTAGCTCATCCAATAGTTTGCTCAGGCTTTTACGGTTGCAACGTGTTCTGTTTCAAAACTTTTCTCGCAAGAGAGCATAATAGTAGGTTATAGTTATACGTTATAACTTTAGGCAAAATTTTACTTGGACCACCTTGATAAGTAGTCTACTGTGGACTGGTACTTGGAAATCGTCCAAAATTCCAACGTTCACTATCGTCGCTAGGAAACATAAGCTCACAGTCTTCATCCTCACGGTTGAGATAACGATTTAATTGGTGTCGGTTCGACAAAAACAAAATGAAACAAACATAGGCATCTTAAAACTCATCCTATTCGTTTTTTGTTTATTTTTGTTGAATCGACACCGATTAGGTCACTATCTCAATCGTGAGTACAATTACAATGGGGATTGTGAGCTTTTACTTCAGAGAGCGGCGTCGGTCGTCGTTGGAGTTTTTGGTGATTTTCAAGTATTGGTCTATCGTAAACCTCCTATTCTTAGAGTTTGCGAAAGGAAGTGACAGACGTTGACCACATTGTAACCGATCATTACAAGAGCAAAAAATGAAGCAAATATTTCAACAAAAAAAAGCAGATTATGATTAAATTCCATGAAAAATGTCCCTTTCACAAGTCCATGAGCAATATGGACGGTTAAAGTTCGAGTACGTAGGGTTGGTATGTATGATGTATAGATGGAAAGTTTCGTAGAAAAAAAATTGTGATTGGTTCATCCTTGGTAAATGAGAAAGGCTAGTTAATTTTAGAATAATTTTTGCATGATGAAATATTTTTTATATGGGGTTTATCATGTATGCTCGTGAGTTTCCTTCTTTCTTACCCGTTTTTGTAACAAATCCTTGGTATTAGTAACGTCGTGTATGATTTATATGTAACTCTGAATGTAAATTTAAGAATCGGCACTCTGAAGTTATTTTATGCCACAGATTATCGAATATGTTTCATTATTTCAACTTCCTACCATGTTGTTTGTGGCCATTGTGAACTCGTTCAAACAGATTGCTTGATATACTAGAACAAATGGTTGCAAATTTCATTGGATAGAATCAAAGGAATGGTTTTTATTTAAATAATTATGCTCGTCCTGCTAACAATCTGTACAGCTTGTTTAACTTTCTACTATATTTATACAATTGGCAAAGATAGAAAGTACGGAGTAGAAACTAGAAATCATGTTAATTAATCTTTCAAACTCTTGTGCATTTTCATGACCAATATGGGGGGTGATAGATATAGAGAATGCAGTTATGGAATTCATAAGACAGGGCATCCCTTCGCAATGACACCAGGAGCTGTGGGGCATTTGGCCAAGGGGCAGTGGTCATCTGCATCAAGACCCCACCATGCTGGACCAAAGGTACCATAAGATTGGAGTGCAAAATAGAGTAACACACCCATGAAAGCAACCCCAGCATCCAAAGCAGCTGAGAGAATGTAAGTGTGTCTAGCCCACCATGCCTTGAACTTATAGTAAACATAGAAATTGAAGAAGATTCCAACAATTCCCCAAGTAATATAATTCACTGATCTAGCTGGTGGGAGACCATTGGCACCTGCAATGATGAGTGGCATGTTGATGAGTTCAATCCACTTGTGATTCGGGTATTTGCGTGCGAGCAGCCACACCGGAACAGGAGCAAGTAGACCAATGAGGAAGAACCAGTTCATCCCGGGGTAAATTCCATCCTTGGTAAACATTCTCTGTGGCCCCACTACTCCCCATATGATTGAAGCATTATAGAACACATCATCACCAGGACAAGTCCATGGACTACCCTCTGGCAACATTGATTCATCACATATGTGTGGAATAGTTGTGAGAAGCCACCATGCTGTGCTGAAGTAGACACTTGAAGCAACCAAAGTTCCTACCAACTGAAGACAAAAGAAATCGCCACAAGTTAGATATGTTGCATTCATTTTTTTAGTTTAACAACTATGTACCGACAATGTAAACAAGTTTTACACAGATGTCGAATCACATTTCAACGTGACGTCATTTTGTTATATTAATGTATGATTGGATGTCTAAAACATTTTTACATCGTCAGTGAATAATCATTAAATCCTTCATTTTTTTATATCTTTTAAGGGCTTGATATTTGGCAAAATATGCATCCACCACATAATTTCTACCTGTACGATGAACATAGATTTTGGAGGAATTTTCATGTAGTGGCCTAGCTTGAAGTCACCAAGAAACCCGAGTGCCTGTGACATGCTGATGTATCCGTAAGTCTTGAAGGCTACATTAGCAAGGGGCTTTCCCGGGTAAAGGTACCCAATTATCAACTCTGTAATCACATTGAGGCCAGTTTGCTGCACAAAAAGTAACTTTCTGTTAAGAAAGATAACCTTAAAAGGCACTGCATGTCTATTTTTTTTCTTCCTACTTGGACAATAGACATTTACCATATTTGTTGTTGCTTGAATGACCCCAATTGGCAAAGTGAAAACTAACGCAATTGTTAGAGAAAGCAAGACTCCCCACCATGGCAGTTGGAGCTGCTTGCCAAAGCCTTCACAACATATCAAGGCCATTATAACCATTGTAACCAAAATGCTGATGAACCACCACTCAGGGACTTGTTCATAGTTTCTCTTCATAATTCTTGTATGCACATCTCCAACTTGTCCTTTCAGTGAAGTTGTTGTCTTCTTCCACATATGATAAATCGTTCTTTTAAATAGACAGTCACCAGAATAATTAGATGGTTTATCATAAAAAAACTGCACCAATATATAGAATCACAAATAAGGGGATGCATCTAAAGAAAACATACTTTCCATGGAAGAGGATAACATGTGAGACGGTGGCGGTCAGAGTTGCAAAGCTCAATCCATAGTCAAATGCAAATGTGATACTAAGATAGAGCTTGCTGTAATTGTTATAACTATCCATATCAATGTCAAACGTTTTTTCATTCAGAATCCGAGAAACATTATATGTAGCACCAGTAGAGTCAAAAGTGTGAGAACTAATGAGGGGGAACTTTTTGGCATCATAGATATTGTTCCAATAGGAAATGGGAATCACAACATAGATAAACAACATAAACCCAACCAAAATGTTGATGATGGCAAAGCCAGGTACAGCCAAAGGACTGCCTAAGAATCCAGCAACAGTGTTCCAGTCAAGGCCAAATGAGCCAATACCAAGTCCCTTCATGCCTGAACCAAGTTGTTGTGCAGTGACGGAATTTGTCCAAATCAAGCAAACAACAGAGATGGTTGATATTGACTGGAAAAAGTAGCCTGGAATAATGTAATAAGCAAAGCTGGCCACAAAGATCAAGAAAAAGAATTGCAGCCTAGTGTTTCCTCCTTTAGGCCTCTTTTCTTTTTCGTGAAATGCCCTGCCATTCAAGAATCATTTGCTAATCAAACAAAAAAATCAACATCTTAATCCTAAATAGTAAATACACAACATTCATTCACTCTTCCTTTTGAAAGTAATTTTTCTTGATTTGTTTAATAACGTGATGCACATTACTATTTCTCAAAAAGGTAACAAAATATTCCAAAATTAAATGTGTTATTTAGTTAATTAATTAGCTGTAACATCTTCCATTCACATCTATAAAAATAAAAAAAATAAAAAGAAATACCTGAATAGAGACACCTGGACAAGATTTGATGGCCACCACATGTAGGGAGAGTCCACAAGGTATTTTCTGAAAATCCCAGCCCAACCATAACCAAGCATCTGAAAATTCAAGTACACAATTCAACATGCTAAATAATAAACATATTTTTGCAAAAATCACATCTCAAATTGAAAAAAAATGCTTATGGTATAATAACCAACCGAAAAAAAAAGATTGCTGACCTGGGTTGAGAGTGCTAGCAAAAAGGCAGCCAATGGATGGATGCTCCTGTGGTAGAAAGCCTTAACAATTGTGATAATGTTAATGGCATAAACACCACTAGATCCAGCACTGGCAAAGATGGTGATGAGGGCATGTTCCTTCAAACTGAATGGTCCAGGATTTAATGTGAAAGACCAATTGGTGAAGGGGAATTTGAATTGTTTGGTTGGAAGTGTTGCGGCCATTAGCTTACCAATTGGGAGGGAAACAATCTGAGCCGAAACAGAAGAAATGTATAGAGGGTTGGTCCTGTAGCCAAAAAATTCGTTCACAAAGGAAAGGATAATGCATGATGCCAACCCTAGAACCCATGTCCTAAATGTCAGTGCTGGCTGTGTAGGGTCGTCGGTTATTGAAACTGTTAGCCTGACCTGCTCTATAGGAGAGTCATCCACCTCCTCTGTGTCTTCTGCACCAACATCACACATTATATATATTACCACACATAATAATTTTGATTTTAATAATGAGCATTACATAATTTTTTTTAAAAAAAAAGTTTATTCTAAAAATTATGAAAAGCATTCTCAAAGCTATCAGATATAGTGCCAATGACATGTTGAGGCTGTCTGCAAAGACCTAACCCAGTAGAGACTAAACTCAACTAGCTTTGGGCATCGGGGGAATTTCGAATTCGAACCCTCACCGATGGGAAGGTGAAAGTTTTAAGTATGAATCCCTTACGACTTGTGCCAACTATTGGCTAAGATATTAACATATTGGATCTAACATTTGCATTCAATCCTTCTATGAAAAATGATAATGCAAATCTAGAATAATAAGACAATATATGAAGATATGATGACAATATGTTTATAAATTCTACTATATGTTAAGCATGACAGGAAAAAAAAGTATACAAGAATTATTGAGAGGAGATAAGGGGTGTTGATAGAGATACCAGCAATGGAAACTTTGGAATCGTCGTGCTCCTTGGGAGGGTCAGGGAATGGAACCTCGACGACCCCAGCCATTGCACCGGGATGTCCTCGAAGAACCAAACGTGTGTTGTTGGGTGTTCTGTTATGTTCCCCCTCCCTCTCTCGTTCTCACACAAGAATGCATCTCCTTTGTTGGAATCGTTTTATAGGGATAATGCACTAGCCAACTGTTGCTGCTAAAATTGTGGGGGGAAAAAATGAGACCCTTCATTATTTAACCTGTTTTATGGTGTTTATTCATTTGTTTTTTTTGTTGACGTAAGCATGACTGAATATAACACGAGATCCCGGTAACGTGGGGAGGGAGAGAAAAGAAAGGCGATTTTTAAGCTTGAATCTTCATATTTTAGTAAACCATATTAGTATGACTTAGAACTAGAATTGACTTGAAAAAAAAAAGATTCTCTTAGCTGTCTGTGAGGAGATAAATATAGTTACGTGTAATCTTTATCTTTATCTTTATTATATAGAAATGCGAATAAAATAAAATAGGAAATAAAACACATGTCAACACAGGAAAGAAAATTATATGTCATGTCAATTAATGATTGTTACGTGGAATGTCCAACTCATGCGAGTGTATTGCTGACTATAATCAAACGAAATTAAAAACAAATCACATATTGATTAATAACCAAACCAATTAATTACCATTTTAAAATTTTAAAACGGATAGCTGCAATGCAGCAATTAGAGTAAATGATTTTCTGAAATTGTCAACTGTCATTGGGCCTATTTATTATACAAATTAAACTAATGGCATATGAATTACTGTCATATTTATCATATGCCATTATTGAAACCAAATGTTTTTGGAAGTCCATTTATAAAAATATTCTCGTGCATGGTATGGGATACATACTAGTACGAGACATTTCTGCCATAATTATTTTCGAAAACAAGGAATTTTGAATCACTTTGTTTTAAATTATTTTATGGAAAATTATATTTTTATGTTTGTCTCAACTTTTAAAATAATCAGTTTGAGTTCACACACACATATATATAGAATGAATATTTTGAATTCGAACATAAATTTAATATGTTGATGTTATCAGATAAATGGATAATTAAGAAACGAAAATTGAAAAAAATATCCATTAAATTTTGAAATAAAGAAACAAAGAAAAGGAAAAGAACAGGAGAAATCATATAGAATATTCGTAAAGTTTTTTTAGCTTGGAATTTTTGTAGCTTGCGGAAAATAATTCTTATTTAGCTAGGCTCGATTTAACAAAAATAGCAATGGAAAGGGTGTTCATTAATGGAGGACCATGCATGGTTGTTCGATAGCCGTGTGCTTGTGGTCGGAAAAAGATAGCTTTGGGGTGGTCCTAGCTAATATTCCCCTATTTCATGCATGTGGTATTCTGGGTGCAAGTACATAACTTATCTTCATGGTATGTTTGGTTTCAAAGAAGAGAGGGGAGGAAAGATTAGATTTAGTGGGGCCCACCAAAAAAACGTATCCCCTCAAGAATGGA
This sequence comes from Calophaca sinica, assembly GCA_037113605.1. Lineage (NCBI taxonomy): Eukaryota > Viridiplantae > Streptophyta > Magnoliopsida > Fabales > Fabaceae > Calophaca > Calophaca sinica. The sequence continues at coordinate 126,422,400 of CM073736.1, read as the reverse complement.
CGGAACCATGACGTTTTACTACAATGACAAAAATAGTCCTCCTCAATGTTATATTTGCTGATAAATGTGCTTGTGTTAATTCATGGCTCCATGATTAATAAGTAGTAATGATAAATAAAAAAACTCGTGGCTCCATATATCATGCATATTCTTTGCTTCGGCCAATACCTATAGTGCAATATTTCTTATTTTTTTTTTTCAAAGTCAGTTTATGTATATACTAAAACATGACTTGTGCGATGTATAGGTGTTTAATATACATGGGTATGATATGTTTGGTTAACTTAAAATTTTTTTTGGCTACTACTTTAAAATTAATTTAAATTTAGAAAAAAAATTATATAGGCAAATGAAAACATAATGTAAAATAAAATTATAAAGACACCTCACAAAATTGACGGACAATAAATGAAAAAGACTATCAGAGAATGCAGAGCATTTTTTAAGATGATCAATTTCTGTGACCAATGAAAAATTAGACTATAAGGTCGTCTTGAAGTCATCTTCAAATATTTCAGTCAATTTGCCCTTATAAGATAGGATATCACTTAGACCCATAAGTTCTCAAGAATCTTTCTTTTGTTTTATCTATCAATAAACAATTAAAGAGCATTTCATCTATCCACTTTATGATTCTATTATTTCATTTGTTAATGTTCATCAAATTTGCAATCATATCCAAAATAAATCCAAGTCCATTAACATTTAGTTACCTACAACTTTTTTAGGGAGAAATGATCATTGCATAAATTTATGTAGCATTGTATTTGTCAATAACAAGAACTAAGGTGTTATCACTGCTCAATCCTTGCAAAAACAAAAAAAAAAGATGCCACCTAAAATCATCCCATGGACATATAACCTAAAAAGCAAAAACAACATAAAACCATAAAGTAAAGTCTCATATACAAAACTTCACAACACCCAAAATTTTAAGATATAAATCAAACCCAAAAACCAAGAAACAAAAAACGTACAACAATTGTCACCTATACAAATATATTCAAACTAAGAGGTTCAATAATACATCAACCATTCCAGAAGACAAATGATGCAAAACACATACCAATCTATAAATAGAAAAAAAAAAGACTAGAATAACACTTACCAAGCTACGTATTTACTAACTTACGATTAAATTAACCTAAAATATAAATATTTTTTTAACCCAATCGGCATATCAAAATTTGTTATAAAACCATTATTAATAAATTTATTAATTAGAAAACATGTGTATAGTTTTTTTTACGGAAAACCAGGAGTATAGTTAAAAAATTAAAATTTACAACAAACAATAAAGCTATATATTTTTTTATTAAAGGGGAATGTTTATACCACATGATTTTATATACAATCACAAGAGAATAATAGAAAAAATTAATAGTAAGAAAATTTCCAAAGAACAAAGTTAAACTCCACTTTTGATGCTAATGGTAAATTCAAAAACGTTAAAGACTTCCCAAAAAATGTTATAAAGACTTCCCAAAAAATGTTAGAAACAATATTAGTGAACATAATTTAAAATAACAGTATAGTAAAAAGGAAATAAACATTCGAAAAACTATCCGAATTCAACAACAACAAAATAAACATAATTCAACTACGCAAAATCACATGTTTCAAACTGAAATGCTATTAAGACATACCCTTGAAGAAATACTCTGAACGCTCATGATCATTCCTATGAGAATCATCAAGATTTTGCACTTTAACACCCCCTTTCAAGATCTTCAATATCTATTCACGACAAAAGTGATAAATTTTAGGAGCAAAAGATTCATAAAATATGTCTCATATGGTAAAAGGCTGTGGGGACATATGATGTGTTCGCGATACCCCTCTTCTCTACACCCAGTGTGTTGAGTCTCGTCTCTAGGTCACTTTGAACAAAAAAAAAGATTCATAAAATGTAACTTCACATTAAGAATTTGGCAGCTTCAGTGTTATTTAGTATTACTTGTGTTAGTTTAACATTTGCCATCTATTTTAATTTTAGATTTTTTAGATTTTTACTTTTTCAATTTGAAAACATAACTAAATTAAATAATAAAAAACAATACCTAAAAAGAAATGAAAATTAAAATCTGAAGTTAAAATCTAAAAATAAAACCTAGAGTAAAAGAAAATGAAATTAAAATTAAAATTGGAAAACTAAAAATAAAAAAGAAATCACAAAAATGGATAAAATATGGTATTCACAAACACTTAATGAACAAAGATGAGAAATTATTCACTAATTTATTATCTGACTGAAATATCCCTCAAATAGATGTTATAAATTACCAATATGTCCCCAAATAACCTTTTTTAAAATATAATTGCACATTTAACCAATAAAACTCATTTGTAACATACCTGTTTTTTTCCTCTCATTTTCTACTCCACTTTATCTCATACCAAACAACCGAATTAACCCTCTCACTTTCTACTCTCTTTGTTTCCTTATGCAATCTTTTCTTTCACTTTTTTTCCTCTCACTTTCATTTCTCAACTAAGCAAAGTGTTAGGGTTTGTGACAGCTACTGTTGGAAAGCATCTTGTCAACTATATTGGTACTTTCATGGAGTATGATACATCGAATAAAACTAACTTGTAGAGGAAGTACACGTGTATTAGAGTTTCGATTGATGCCCGTCAACCACTTAAGAATGAGAGGAAAGTTAAGGCTTAGGGAGGTGAATGAATTGTTGTCCCTTTCAAGGCATTAGGCACTTTCAGTTTTCTTTGTGGCTTGCTTGGGCACAATGACCAGTTTTGCGACAAATGTTTCAACGTGGAAATCGACAACGACATGCACATGTGGAGTTCGAAGCTGCGTGCAAATCCTCGTCAATGTGCTAACAGGGTACCCGGGGTTTTCAAATTAAAAAACCCATCCAAAATCAGGTGTAGCCAATCAGGGGATATACCTAATAACTCGGGACGTAATTCTTGTGTGGATATAGGAGGCAGTGCTATAGTTACGAGATTTTCAAATGAGGAGTGTTGGATGGTACGAAATGAAACCTACGAACCGGAACAAATGTAACGTACTACTGCATAACCATACATCCGTAAGTCAAAAAAAATGTGGAACAACATTCCTCTGTTTTGTTTCATACCGTTAAACATTTTTCTTTTCAAATTCAATATCTTGTTTTGCGAATAATGTTGGTGATCATAGTAGTAAGAGAATTGCTATATCTTACGAAGAAACGACCGACGAAAAGCGACGAAATAAAAGGGTGCAGCAGTTCACTTTTTCAAAATGGAATAAAAGTCAAAACATAAGGAAAACATATGGAAATCCAACGGCTGAAGTTTCTTCGTCGCTTTTCGTCTGTTGTTTGTTCGTAAACTTTAGCTTTTTCCTAGTAGTAAATACTTGCCTAATCTAGTGAAACCACGAATGAAAAGCGCTGATAAGGGGATAGTAAACCATTGTTGAAACAAACTTTGAAATTCCAGTTTTGATGATCAACAAACTCTGAGATAGATACTTAAGTTTATTGACTCATATATGTCTCTAACATTTTCTGTGAGTAAGTTCCAGCAAAGAAAGAAAAGCAAAAGAAATATGTCCAACAAGAAGACAATGGAATTAAGCATAAGATTCTGTGAAATATAGTGAATTGACAATGGACATCATTCTTGAGAAGGAAGCTGTTAAACAAAGTGGAAAATAGCTAAATATGACATGACAATGGGCGAACTTTCTCAAAGACAAACTGCAAGAACTACAATCAAATTCCAACAAACTCACTCGGGTGACCAAGTTCCAACTTACTCGAATCCGCAGAAAGCAGATTCGTGGCAAGAAAGAACAAATTAAATGCATCAAGTGATCACATTTATGAGCACACCATGCTATTAAATGAAGAACAAAAGCTGAAATCAAGAGCTTGTTGGTGCTACTGCTGTAAGTGAGGAAGTTCAGCAAGTGAAGCTTCCAAAAGGTGATGTGACAAGGAGACAGAACTGATAGTTGGTGAAAAGCAAGACTGCTCTGTGCAGAAACACTCACCACACTGTGCAAGTCTGTCCCAAGGATTTCAAACGGCTCTGCAACGGCTAGATCACCAAATCAGGGCTATATATCACAACATTGGAACACTGAACAAGATTGAGAGAGCAAAATTCAACTGTTGCATCAAATTCAAATTGCAAATCAACTGCCTCTCAACTCACTCAAAAGTGCACTCTGACGAAATTGTTAGGGGATCTTTTTGTGCACTTGTCTGCTTGCAAACACAAAGTTTAAATTGTATTTCTCTATGTGTAACCAAGCCTTAAACCCCAAAAACAACTTATCCTTGTATCTGTTTTGTATTAGTGGGATCCTATCAAACTTCCTAGGGTAGGTGAGTGTTAGTGAGGAGTTCTGCTAAGGAAGATAGTTCAGGAACAGGAGTAAGTTCCTGGTTGTAATCAGCTTGAAGAGGCTGAGTGAAAGAACACGTGTAATCAGCTTGAAGAGGCTGAGTGAAAGAACACTTGTACTATTTGGGAAATAGTGGAAACACTCATTGGGAGTGAGGAGTGGATGTAGCCCAAGGTTTGGGGTGAACCACTATACATCTAGTGTGATTTATATTTATGTTTTTAAATCCATCTCACTTGTGACACTTCACACACTTCACTTAAAACTCAAAAACAGTGTTCTTCAACCATTATGCATAATCATGCTTTACTTACTGCCATTTCAATTCATATGATTCTGTTCTCACATCATGCAAGATTTTGTCTTACACTATTATTGATCAATCACACAGCATATGTAAACACTACTTGAGTAAGTTCAACTGCAGTATCACTAACTTACTCAACTCCAATAACTGACTTGAGAGCAAGTTTAAAACTGTTTTAGTGCAGGATTTTTAATAGGTCACAATTCAAACCCCCCTTTCTTGTGACATACTTTCACTTCAACCATATCTCTCAAACTAAAAGATTTCCTCATAACTAGTTGGCAAGGCTGATATAAAATTTTTTTGAAATTTCAAACCCTTTGTTTAGTGAAGAGTAGGGGGTGGGAATAGGCTGGGCCGAGCAGCTAGACTTTACAAAGCCCAAAGCTATCCTGATCAAAAAAAATTTAATGTCAAAGTCCGGTTTGTTACCTGTTATAGGCTTTTTTTAAGCCTGATCTGGCATTTTTAAAAGTCTGGTATGGTCTGTTAGCCTACTTAAAGGCCTATTTAATATTAACGTCTTTGAATAAGTCATCTGACCGATCTTTAAATAAACTAACGGGCTAATAGGCCAATAAGGTTAAGTTCTATTTATATTAAACTATAAACAAAAAAGAAAATTAAAACCACTGCTACTAAGAGACATGAGATATAGGGATGGAAATATATAGGACGAGCTGAGTTTTATAAGGTCTGATTTATTTGTATGATATAAATCTTTTTCAATGTCTAACTTGACCTTTCAGAGAATCTAACCTTATATGATAGCCTATTTAAATTCTATTTTATAATAGGACCTTTAAATATGTCAAAATTTTATGTAAGCCAATATGCTAAAATTATTGAAAAGGTTTGTAAATATATGATTTAACACAATGTACAAAATCTAATGTAATAATAATAACAATATAAAATTATTATTTATATCTATTTAAATAAACTAATCTGTTAGGCCTAAAAGATTTTTTTGGCAGTGCAAAGCCTGATCTTTTTAGCTAAATAAGCTTCTTAAAAGGCTTTGACCTTGTCTATTTAAGAAAAAAATCTGGCCTGGCCTAGACCTAACGTAGGCTATGTCGTAGGCCCCTATCGAGCGGCGTGGCCTATTCCCACCCCTGGTGAAGAGTCAACCCTACCCCTCTCTACCTCTCCCCTCCTAAATGATCCTTTACACCCCGCCCCCACTTCCCATTCCCTACCCCTGCCCCCACTTCACGTCTAGAAAGTCGTTTTGATGTCTGAAAAATTGGCACACCGAAAACCTTTTTTTTCCTTTTTTTTTTCCTATTTCCATAAAAGGCAATTTCTTTTGCTTACCAAAAACAAGTTTTCAGAGGACAAAAAATTTGCCTACCTTTATCGGAAAAAAAAATGCCTACCAAAAACATATTCCATAAATAGAAAAAGAAGAAAATTACAATAGGGGAACGGCAAATGGGGGAGGGGCGAGGGACTGTGGAATGGGGAGAGAGAATGGGATTGGGGGTAGTTTAGGGTTTTAAAAAAAGGGATGGGGTGTTATTATAAGAAAGGGGTGGGGGGCGGAAACTGGGCTGATATGTGCAAATGGGCTAGCTTTCTTTCAGTAGCAGTTAAAAAAAAAACAAATGCTACCCGCACCCCCCTTATTGCTAGTCGCACCCCCTGAAAAGGGGCCCCACATCAGTTGGACAAGAATACCCTTCTGCGCTGCCACCATTTTTTTGCATTTTTTTTTGGCCTTTTGATATGAACTTGAATTAGAATCACGTACATGCAAGTAAATTAAATTCGTCTGTCCGTGAATTGAATTCACGTAAGTTACGTAAATTAAGTTTACGGAAGGAAAAAAAATTAAACTAGTTACTTGAATTGAATTTACGTAAATTACGTGAATTCAATTCACGGAACTTATGTAAATTGAATTCACGTAATTTACGTAAATTCAATTCACGGAAGAGAAAAAATTTTAAACTAGTTACGTAAATTCAATTCACGGAAGGGAAAAAATTTTAAACTGGTTCCGTAAATTGAATTCACGGAAGGGAAAAAATTTGAAACTAGTTCCGTAAATTGAATTCACGGAAGTTACGTAAATTCAATTCACGGAAGAGAAAAAATTTTAAACTGGTTACATAAATTCAATTCACGTAACTTACGTAAATTGAATTCACGGAGGTTACGTAAATTGAATTCACGGAAGAGAAAAAAATTTAAACTGGTTCCGTAAATTGAATTCACGGAAGGGAAAAAATTTTAAACTAGTTCCGTAAATTGAATTCACGGAAGTTACGTAAATTCAATTCATGGAAGAGAAAAAATTTTAAACTGGTTCCGTAAATTGAATTCACGGAAGTTACGTAAATTCAATTCATGGAAGAGAAAAATTTTTACAGGTTACGTAAATTCAATTCACGGAAGTTACGTAAATTCAATTCACGGAAGTTACGCAAATTGAATTCACGGAAGAGAAAAAATTTTAAACTGGTTCCGTAAATTGAATTCACGGAAGTTACGTAAATTCAATTCACGGAAGAGAAAAAATTTTACAGGTTACGTAAATTCAATTCACGGAAGTTACGTAAATTCAATTCACGGAAGTTACGTAAATTGAATTCACGGAAGAGAAAAAATTTTAAACTGGTTCCGTAAATTGAATTCACGGAAGTTACGTAAATTCAATTCACGGAAGAGAAAAAATTTTAAACTGGTTACGTAAATTCAATTCACGTAACTTACGTAAATTGAATTCACGGAGGTTACATAAATTGAATTCACGGAAGAGAAAAAATTTTAAACTAGTTACATAAATTCAATTCACGGAAGGGAAAAAATTTTAAACTGGTTCCGTAAACTGGTTCCGTAAATTGAATTCACGGAAGGGTATTCTTGTCCAATTGATGTGGGGCCCCTTTTCAGGGGGTGCGACTAGCAATAAGGGGGGTGCGGGTAGCATTTGTAAAAAAAAAACATAGAAAGAAAAAAACAGCAAGTAGTAACACAGACTTTAGATTGTCATCATTACAAATGGAAGTGATGATTCGTGGTCATGTCCTACATCCACCGCTCTCCATCTTATCTTCTTCCTTTCCTTCACCTCCCAACCATCGTCTTTCTACACCTTTGTCCTCTTCAAGGCTTCAACTTTCTGCTTCTCGTTTTTCCGTCTCTTCCTCTCTGATGGAGACCCACAACAACAACCAAGGCCGCAGCAAATTTTTGGAATTTCCCTTCGTTTCAGCTCCCCACAAAAACCTCATGCTCGATCTCGTTTCAACGCTTGAGAATCGCTTCAACTCCCACCTTCTTCCTTGCTTACTCCCCTCTGATGTTCAGCACTACAAAAGCCAGAGTGGTACTTCCCAAGTGTCACTGCATATTAGACCAGGCCACACTGACTCCCCAGTAATTCTCAAAATCCCTTTTATTAATACTAATTAACCAAATTTAGTGAATGGTGAGTTTCTAATTCTAGTATTAGGGTTAGAAAAAGATCAGAGTATGAGTATTTATTGGACTGAGAACTAGGTACTCAATCTATTATGTTGTTATTAGGCACAGTAATTAAATTAAGTATATGATTTGATTTGAATTGACACTTAAAACTAGTCATATAAAAAAAGATCTTATAAGCTTATATCTTGTTGTTTAAAAACTTCTAGTCATTATAAGATTTTTTTTTTAATATTTTTTATTAAATATTTATCTAATCTCACTTTTTTAGACACTGAATCAAACAGGCAATGTAGATTTTTTTTGTTTTGGGTCTTTTTCTCTGCTTGTTGAGTTTGAATAATTGTCCTTTAATATTGTAGCCTATGCCTTGATTAACTGTCATGATATACTCATCTTTCTTATACGGAAGAAGATCAGTATTTTGGGAGCATCTTCATTCTTCAAGTATTGCCACCGGTAGATCTAATGGTTCCCTCAGTGTCAATGTTTGGTTTTGTTGTGTATGTTGTTACCAAAATTATTAACCCACTCTATCTATAAATAGCTACTGCTGAAGTCCTAGCATCTGTTTTTCTTCACAAAGGATTTGTTTCCCCCTTGCATTCTTTCAATGAATTTATTCATGTTGAATAAACATAATGTTTTTGTTTTATTCTGAATTATTTATCCTTTTTCACTTTTTGTATTTTGTCTCAGATAGATTTTGTAATGGGAAGCTGGGTGCATTCTGAGTTACCAACAGGAGGATCCTTAGACATAACATCTCTCTCAGTCTATCTTAACAGTTCAAATGATGCACCAAATTTTGTGTTTGAGCTTATCCGCAGTAGTCCAACAATGCTAATTCTTGTTCTTGATTTGCCTCCTCGGAAAGACCTTGTGCTTTGGCCAGATTACCTCAAAACATTCTATGAGGACACTCAATTGGATACACATAGGCAGGCTTTGGAGAGAATTCCAGAGGTTCAACCTTATTTCTCTTCTTCACTTTTTATCCGCACCGTTGCCTCTCCTGCAGCGATATTTGTTCGCATTCAGACAGAAAATGACGGAGGAGAGCGCTTGGAGGAGATCATCAGGAACCATATCTACCCCATTTCAAAGCAAGTGTTGGGGATCTGGTTGGATCATTGTGCCTGTGCTAAGAGAGAAGTAGGAGAGGCAGAAAGAGCTTATCTTAAAAAAAGAGATGGTGTCATTAGAAACAAGACTATTGAGGTTGATCTTGGTTCAAGCTTTCCTAGGTTGTTTGGTCCAGAAGCAGCAAACCGGATACTGGAAACCATCAAGGAGTATTTTACTGTCTGAATCCAATTTTTTTTGGAATTGTTGAATCTCTAGTCAAGTATCTAATCTGTAAATGATAGTTTGTTCACTATCAGAATGCACGCTTATGTGATTCTATAGCTGTATGTGTGTTTGAAATAATGTTTTAAAAACTGAATCAGATATTGAACCGGGAGATTTTTGGGTCATGGTTTAGCTTCTTTTAACCGCTCGAACCGGAACAAAACAGCGGTCGAACCCCCAAAATAACTGAACTATAGATAAGGTCAGTTCAAGGTTCAACCGGTTAAACCGTCCGGTTATATTCAGTTTTTAAAACACCGGTTTGATTTATTAAGTGAGTAAAAACATAGGTCTTTGTAGCTTGAGAGTTTGGAAATCAGGTGTAATTATTCTAGTAGCATTACTAAGGCTTATTAAGTGAGTAATATTTTCATTACATCTATTTTGTCCTGAGATGATTAATAATTATCCAATGATCCACGTTCAAATACATCTATCCAAATGAATGCTCCTTTTTCTTTGAACTCCGAAATTCAACTATTATGCTTCATTATTTTCCAGTCTTAGTTTTCTTTACATAGCAATGAATCTACTGAATGACAATAACTAATATCATCAATGTTGCATCAGTTTTCAGAATTAAGTATCACCAAATAATAATTTACTAATATTTTTTAAGTACTTTTCAATTCAGGGCATATTATCGTCAACATGTTCCTTATTGGCTCTTTTAGGCTCCCTCATGATATCCCATAGCCAATCTAGCTCTATTCAATACCATAAATAAATTGTGTGTTTTTTTTAATAAGTTGGGGTCTAGGCCAAGAAGTGACTGCCCTAGTAAAGGAATGAGCAACCAAATTCGCTCGTCTCCTAACAAACTCAACAATGAAGTTTGGTTATGAAGCTAAAATACCCCTACATTCATGGATAACAAATCAGAGATGTCATGTTTTTGCGACCGAATGCTATCAAGAAGCTGTGCGTCTAGCTCAAAAATAACCCGATGTAATTGAAGTTTCTTAGCCCATTGAAGTGCTTGGAGAAGACTCAAAGCTTTCCCCTCTCTAACATCTAACTTTGACTAAAGCCAAGTTGTTCTTGCAAGGAGGAAGTCTCGTACTTCCCTCTAAGGCACATCCCCAAACCAGTTCATATGGGGAGACAAAATTAAATGGCCTTACCTTGAGGCGGTGCTCCTTAATATGGGATTTTCTACTTTAATGACACGATGGATTATGCGGTGTATATGTTCCGTGGATTACCATATTTTGGTGAATAATGAAAGGGTCGGTCTCATTAAGCCTGAGAGAGGTCTCCGTCAAGGTTACCCTTTCTCTCCTTATGTTTATATCATTTGTGCAAAAGACTTATCTGCTCTTTTGGAAAAAAGGAGAAAGCTAAAAGGATCTTTGTATGGTACTAAAATTTGTCGTCATGCACGATAACAACTTTCTTTTTTCTAGAGCAACTGAGGGTGAAGTTAATTGCTTGAAGGATATTTTGTCTACTTATGAAATAGCTTCGAGACAGGCTATTAATTACATCAAATCTGAAGTATCTTTTAGCAAAAATGTACAAGCTGAGCTTCGTAATTCTCTCACATCTTCCCTTGGTGTCTCAGCTACTATATCAGGTAGATAATTGAGCCTTCCATCAATAGTGGGACGTAGCAAAAAATCTCTCTTTAGTTTCTTGCGTGATCGAATTTGTAAGAGGATTTAAGGATGAAGTTCTAAGTCTTTCTCTCTGTCTGGAAAAGAAATTTTAATCAAATTAGTAACCCAGTCAATTCCTCAATACTGTATGAATCATTTCTTCTCCCCAATTCTTTAGGAGAGAAGATAGAGTGTATGTTGAATTCTTTCTATTGGGGTACGAAGCATAATGGAGGTCGTAGTATCAAGTGGATGTGTTGGGATAATGTAACAACTTGTAAAAATGATGGTGGGCTTTGTTTCCGTAACATCTATGGATTTAATCTAGTTATGTTGGGTAAGCAAGAGTGGAAACTTGTCTCCGAGCCAAACTCTATTTTTTATAAAAGGCTTAAATATGTTTTTAGTCCCTTCAAATATAGAGTGTTTTAATTTTAGTCACTGTAAAATTTTTTGTTTGTTTTTTATCCCTATAAAATACTTTATTTTGATTTTAGTCCTTTTGACCCAAATTCATAGGAAATTCTATAGAAAAATGAAGTGTTTTCTATTAATTTTGCTAATTTTGGTCGAAATAATGATTTTTACTTATTCAGATCAAAATTCACAAGAAATTTGGTAGGAAAATCAAGTGTTTCTGTAGAATTTTGCTATGAATTTTGGTTAGAAGGACCAAAACCAAAATAAAATATTTTCTAGGGACAAAAAACAAATAAAAAATTTTGTAGGGACTAAAATCAAAACACTCTATATTTACAGGGACTAAAAACATATTTAAGCCTTTATAAAATTATCAAAGCTAAATACTTTCCCTGGAGGGACGTCTTGGAGGCTTCTATTAGCCATAATCCAAGCTACACTTGGCGGAGTTTGTGGATTACAATTCCTTTACTCAAACTTGGCTACCGTTGACACATAGGAGATGGCTCACAAATAAAGATTTGGGGCAAACCTTGACTTAGAACATCAACAAATTTTATGATAATATAATGTAACACCCGCACCTCAAGGTAAATTGAAAGTACGACAAATTACATTAAAGCACATGAATTACAAATAATTTACAAACTTGATTACAGTAATCCAAGTCATAAATTTAAAACCTAGGTTGTAATTCTAATAAATCGATTACAACCTCAATAATAAAAACTTAATCTATGAGTCCTAAGCCTGGAGCTTCGTCTCATCAGTCTTCGGTACCTGTTAATCTGAAAAACAATAAAAAGGAACGGGGTGAGATTAAAAATCTCAGTGAGCCCTTCACGGACTCCTCAATATTCTCTCTTCGAATCATACTAGCCTGAAAGGACTAACTTAGGCATTCCATTACTAAGCATAATCTCCCTATATACCATAAGGACTTGACTTTACACATCTTAATCACCCTAAGCTAGAACACCTTAGAATGCGCTAGCCTGAACTACAAACTTAGTATATGGTAGAGTAGGATAATCCTAGGCCCAATATACCACTTATCAACTTGTGATTAAACTAAACATATAAATGAATAGCAAACACACTTAAATCATATGAACATGCTTTCTTTAACCTATGCTTAGCTCGGCTAAACTCAATGTAATGAAAATGCAACTTTCTTAACTAAGAACTTATTGTTCTTACTTACTTTATGCTTAGCACGGCAATAATAAATGCAATGCTACCTTAATCAGAACATAATGTTCTTCTTTGGCTCGTGTTACTGGGTAGTGTCATATGCTTATGTCCATACAACCCCAATAACACACTTTCGATATGGTGGTTAGACGTCTTAACCGTCCAAGTGGCGTCCCACAAGGCCAACCATACCGATCATCCTCATTTTGAGGCATCTTGGTGTCTTTTAGGACTCTTAAACATGACTTCTGCTATGACAATGCATATACTTAATGAAATGAACAATTTGACATAATACAATCATCTTCCGCTATTAAGCACGGCTTAATCTTATCACTAACAACAATGTTTCACGGTCAATTGAAAACTTAATGTTAAGGATATAACCTAATGCATGGATTAACTTTTCATTTAGCATTTGAGACTTAAGCCTATTTAGGTTAAAGGTCATAAAATTACATCAAACTATCCTCAACTCTCTTAAACACATAATCAACTTATACTAAACCACTACTAATCATGATAGAACCTCAATTCCAAGAATTCATACCACATCATAAACCACTCCTTCAACCATTCTTCTTATCACTTAGTTTCCTTGGGACCTATACTCGTCATCATTGCCATGGACTTAGGGCTCGTTCACAAGCCACAAAACTGACCAAAATAATGGACACACTTTCATCAAACTCATCCCCTTGAAGCTCTATGGAATTTATAAAGGAGCAAACATCAAACATACATACATGTGTGGGGGGTTGGGGGCAGGCACCCAACCTCTTTCAGTCAAACCCGCTATAAAATCATAACAACAACAACAACAACAACAACAACAACAACAACAATAATAATAATAGACTCTATCTCAACTAGGTATTCAAACCTTAACTTGAACCTAGGGTTCACATATTACTTAGGAAAAGAAATTCCTATATGTGGGACTTATGGGTGCCCATCACCTAAGGGATGAAGAGCTCACCTTTATTCTTCAAGACCTTGAGCTAGAATGATTGAACTTTTGCCCTCTTTGCTCTTCTTCAAGTTTTCCCTCTTTGCTCCACGTAGGGTTTCTTCAAATACTTCTCAAATCTTGAGTTACAACCTTCAATCTTTTTCTTCAAATCCAAGAACTTGAGTCATCCTTGAAGGAGCTTGGTTTTCTTCCCCCTTCTTCTTCTTCTTCTTCTTCTTCTTCTTCAATTCGTTCTTCTTCTTCCTCTTGGTTAGGGTTTCCCCAAACTTCCATTAAAGCTTAATCTCAACTCTCTAACTCTTTGTTCAAGCAAGAGATTGAAAAAATCCAACATGAATCTCTTCAATCCTTCTCAAATCATGAAACCCTAGCTCACATCCTCTCTTTCTCCTCTCCAAAATCGCCCTTCCTTTCCCATTTTTCCTCATTTTTCGTTCTGTTCTGTTTTGAGTCGTTTTTAAGCATTTTTACAGCTGTGAATCGATTCACAGCTTATGTGTGAATCGATTCACACAAGCAAAAATGTGACTGCTTGAATTTAAGTGAGTGAGTCGATTCCTGCAGCACCCAATTCGACTCCCAGAGGCCTGTTCTTGCCTGAATCGATTCACAGAGTGAGTGAATCGATTCACACTGCATAAAAATCAAGGAAACTCAATTTTAACACCAAATCTTGAGACTTTCTCCCCAAACCAACTTCAATTAACTCCTAATTAACACTTCCAATCATCTTAGGATTTAAATCCAACTTATTTCTTAACTCAAAATCAATAACTTACACATTAAAGCTTTGTGTAATCCTATTTACTCAATTTGAATCCAAATTAAGCTTCAATATAATTACACAACTTCTCACAACTTATACTCAACTAAGCTTAGAGAATCTGGGGCGTTACACTTAACCTCTTAATCCACTTTTTCAAGACCTGACAGTAAGCCATTTGATTTCGCAAGAAAGCAAAACTTGGAAGCATGACTTTATTCACATGCACCCTTTTTGATGGATCTGATGCGCATGACATCATCCAAATTCCATTGCATTTTGGAATTAATCATGATAGGCGAATATGGAATGCATCTCAGGATGGGGCAATATTCTGTGAAAATGGGCCATAGAATTTGCATGCGCCAACTTGCTCCTCTTTCAACTGTTACAGCACCTGGGAGTTCGAATAAAATTTGGAATGTAACTAATACCTCCTAGAGTCAGATCTTTTGCTTGGAGAGCTGCTAGGGAATGCCTTCCTACTAGATTAAGGTTGAGAAGTAGAGGTGCGTCTTGTTTTACAGTTTGTGCCATGTGCAACTCAATGATAGAAAATTGATAGCATTTATTTTTTGATTGTGAGCACTCTAATTAATTGTTGGCAGCAAGCAAAGCTTTGGAACTTTATTTAACCGCTGATGCTAAACTCAGATGGTTTCACTGAATTATTTTTCAAACTTCTTAATTCGCTTAATAAGGAACAAATAGATCTCTTCATAATTATCCTTTGGGGTATATGGAAGTTCCGTGATGAGAAGCTTTGGGAAGACCGTAACACAGTTGCCAAACAAGTTGTTAATAGAGCAATTGATTCTTTGCTGGATTGGCTTTTGATGTGTAGAAAGCAAGCTGATTTATTACCAGTTTCTATGTATCACACAACATCTACTTGGTCTTTAGAAGGTGTTCTTAAGTGTAATGTTGATTCTGCATTCTTTTATAATAATTCTTCTGTTGGCCTGTGTATGTGTCTTAGGGATCACAAATGATCATTCATTGCAGCTCACTCCCAATGGTACAATTGTAGAATGGATTTGTCTAAAGGGGAGGCTTTTGGTCTCTTAGAAGCTTTCTATTGGGTTAGTCACTTAAGTTATTCTGATGTTATTTTTAATTCGATTGTAAAATGGTTCACTAGTACAGAAGGAAGATTTTATGCCGGTTAAAATTGACATTTTACACCGGTTTTGGTACCGATATAGATGTTTCCGATGTTGTTTGTTGGGGTTTTTATCCTGGTTATTTAACCGGCATAAAATGTGGAGTTTTAAACTGGTTATATACAGTGTAAAATTTCAATTTTCGTTTATTTTTTATTTTTTTGAAGGACCTTTTACACTGGTTATTAAGACTACCCTTTTACACCGGCTATTTAGATAACCGGCGTAAAAGGTAAACTTTTTTGTTTTTGTTTATTTTTATCCATTCCTACCCAGAGGCTTTCTAAAATAACAATAATGCAAGAAATTTGACAAGAATTGGCAGCAGAATATATTGACACCAAATTTGCCCAAAATTCAAATAATACTCTAATTTAGCAGTCAATTTTACACATAAATGAAAAAGCAATGACATATCTACATTATTACTAAACTTTTCAAAACAAGAAAAGAGCTACATTACTAGATTATTTACACATAAATAAAAAAGCAATGTGGTTTGCATCACTTCCCTCTACTAATTCTTCAACTTCAACATATTTCCGTTTAGGAGACGGAACCTTCCCAAGGATTCATGATTCTTCTTCACATAAATGCAAGAATTCTAGGGTTGATGTATTAGTTGAAAAGATACAATGAAGAGTAACCTAATTCATTTTGTCCACCAGATGATAGCGGAAACAATAAGTTCTTCTCTGGATTCTATGAAGATGTCAAGAGAATAACTCATTGGTTTTCCTATCATCTTGGGGACAAATTTCTTCAGCGATGAGGAAAACCAAGGAGTTATTTTCATGACACCATCATATATAGAATCCAGAGAAGAACTCATTGTTTTCGCCACATCTGGTGGACAAAATGCATCAGCTTGCTCTTCATTGTATCTTTTCAACTAATGCATCAACCCTATAATTTCTGCATTATGTGAAGAAGAATCATGAAGCCTTAGGAAGGTTTCGTCTCCTAAACGGCAACATGTTGAAGTTGAAGAATCAGTAGAGGGAAGTGACGCAAAACGGCAAAAGCGATAACGAGTGTCCATCTTGAGGTTAGTTTTAGCCAGTACTAGAGGAGCAACTAGGACAAAATCAGGTAGTAGATTCCTCCAAAGAGTCGATGGAGTGTACTCGAGTGCGATGGGAGAATACTCCGGTATGGATGAAATATACTCTTCGATCTCATCATCATCAATGGGGATCTGAACAATGTCCGGCCCTTGATGAACCTCCCTGGCAGCTACGGGCCTCCTGGTAGAGGGTGGTCTCTTCTGAGCATGCGCATACGAAGGTCTGGGCTCCAATGGTCAGCGTCGGCATGAGGATCAGCATACTGGTTATCCATCAAATCGCGATCCTCATCGCAATAAGGATCGCGATGATGAGCCCACGATCCTCAATCCTCACAAAGATAGCTCGATACTCCCTCGCAGTCATCATCGGCCTGCTAATAGAGGGACGTGACCTCCTGGAAGCCATGCGAGTACGATGCCCCCCACGACCACATTTTTGTCTAAAGACATTGTCTGTTGTCAACAGTAGTCAATCATGAGCAACCAAACCGAAGTTTAATTGAATGACAACAAAAAGCATAATAGGAAAGCAGCAGTTTAATTACTATTCGTAGAATTACCTTTTTGTAAAAGATATATACTTCCTAATTACTAACATGTAAAAACGTTGATCATCAAACCATCCATCATAACACAATACAGAAGCTGCATCAGAATAGATCCACAGCCACGCCAACCCTTTTCCAAAATATTTTCTTTTAAAAAAATTAATAAAAACTAGAGTTTGCTACTGAACGAATAACTGAGAAATTAAAAAGTGAAAGATAAAAAAGACAAAAACAAAAAAACACAACACATTTCTATCTGAAAAACATAAACACACTCGGAACCCAGCGAAAGCAAAATAGCTAAACAAAAAAATGAAAATGAAAAAAAATGAAGCAGTGACGCACATATGAAAATGGAAGGTTGGTTGAGCAGAAGAGAGAGTGAAGATGAGAGATTATTATTCTTCTTCTTCTATTTTTCAAGCTTTAGTCAAATGGAACAGAAGAGCGTGAGGGTGAGGGTGAGTGAAACCTAAAGAGCAGAGACATAGATTATCAAACAGATTAAAACCAAAAAGGGCCAAAGCTATAAGGTAAAGGAACAAACCTATAAGCACGGAGAAGGAACAAGTGGTTGTGGTCGCTTCTGGTTTTCCTCTGAGACAGGGCTTCGAAGGAGAACGGCGGCGAGAACCACGAGAAGGAGAACGACGACGAGAACCACGTGAAGTAGAGGCATTCGAATGGCTATGAGAGAGGATGAGAACGACGACAGTGCAGCAGCGAGAGAGACGGCTCGAACGGCAGAGAGAATAAGGAGAGTGCAGCGGTGAGAGAGAAAGAGAGAACAAGGAGAGTGAAGTAGGGTTTTCTCAGAGAAATATTTCGCGCATATCTGAGAATGAGAGGGAGAAAGTTATTTTAATCAAAAGAAAGACTTTTAACACCGGTTCTGAAAATAACCGGTGTAATATGTTACGTTTTTAACACCGGTTATATACAAACCCGGTGTAAAATGTCTTCAATTTTTAAATCGCAAGCCTTTTACACCGGTTGGTTATATACCCGGTGTAAAAAGTGATGCAATAATTTCAAAATTACACCGCATTACTTTTTACACCGGTTAAACCTAAAACCGGTGTAAAATATCTATTTCTTTTCCGTTTCGCGTACTAGTGGTTGTAGATGTCATTCACTGCTCCAATGTTTTATACAATGAAATTGGAAGTATAGTAGCAAAATGTAGGGACTTCTTATCTCAATTTACTAGTTATAGGGTAGCTTTTGTTATGAGGCAAGCAAATAGAATTGCTCATAGTTTAGCTAGAACATTTTTATTGTCACCTAGCCACCAAACTTTCTTTAAAGTTCCTATTTTCCTTGATCACTTTATCCATGATGAAAGGAAATAATTTAATTTCTCCCAAAAAGAAAGTTACAAGAATATTGTGACTATTCAAAGCAATATTGTGCAATGTTGAATTTTTGTTTTATTTTTATCAATTGTCCCATCCCATCATACCATTAAAAATGTCAAATGCTTATATTCATTTTTTTTTACAACCGGTGCAATAAGGTTTAAACTAAGATCTCGTACAAACTTAAGTTGGTATGAGTGGTGAGGGCTTGTGTTATTAAGTCAGTACATCAACAATGCGCTTAGATGGCATTTTGATGACATTTCAAGACAAAACTAGCTTCATATGAAAAAAATAATACGGAGCACTTAACGCTTCTCGGGAAAGTGTCATATGAGGTAGTAATTCATATAACACTTGCTCAAACATGCGTCTTTTAAAGTAATGTCTAGTCACGCATTATCATGTATAATACATTAGATGTGCTCGTCTAAGTACACGTTATATGATTACCAACTTCAGATAACATTTACCCAGACAAGCGTTACATAAAAGAAAAACAAATAACACACTCTTGGGCACACACTATTTGTGGCGCGATGCAAATACAATTTCAACACATTTTTTCTACGCACGTCCATTAGATGATGGTTACTCATATAACACTTAAAAGCGTTATCTGAGTGAAAAATAAGTGCTATCTAAATATGTTTTTGACGTAACACTACTTGATGGCATAAATTATTAAAATTTGTAGAGGTGTATATATGTTTCTTTTTATATATTATCATAATTGTTGTTTAAAAAAGACACAAAACATATAAGAAAACCATATCATTTTTTCACAATCTTAGAGCCCATTTGGTTTGAGAAAATAATTTTTTTATTTTCTGAAAACAGTTTTTATTTTCAAATTTTCAAGATTTAGAAAATGTTTGCTTTGACTTCTTATTTTCTATTTTTATAAAACGAAAATATTGAAAATGTGTTTGGTTTAACCAATTTTTATTACTAATCCATAAAATATTTTGTATATATAATTGGGAAATAAATATTTGATTATAAAAAATGTAATAAATATTTGTTCATATATATCCTTAATAATATTTGTTCACGGTTGTAAGGAATTTAACCTAGAAGCTCACCACCGTGAACAAATATTATTAAGGATATACAGCGAGGTAAGGCCAAGCAGGATAAACCATCCATATAGCTAGCAAAAATCATGGAACAGACTCTAATATTCATGGAATGCGAGTGATGCATGCCCCTGGGTCCAAGGTTCTAAAAAACGGTCGCGGTCGCGATCGCGGTCGCGTTAAGGATTTCGCGATTTCGGCTGTTGCGGATGCTGCATTGCGAGTTGCAGTCGTCGCGGTGTGAATTAATCACAATATTGCACAAATTATATTAAAACTATTTGTATTATCATATAAACTTAATTAATGTTTTTATTATTATAATATACCTAAAACTAAAATATGAGTAATTTAGTAGCTACTAATATATTTAACAAAAGCCATATATGTTTGACAAATTCTACATAAATACAAATAATAATGTTTTAATATATATCTTATGTTTAATTTATAGTTAATTTATATGTACTATTTTAATATATATATTATGTTTAACAGTTATTTTGCCAAGAAAAAAAAAATTAGCCTAAGAGGAATTGTTTTATCTTTTTTTTTTTTGACAAAAGGAATTGTTTTATCTTATTTATTTTTATTTCACGCTTATGAGCTCATAAAAGCGTGCTGTTCCATTTTTTTTTATTGGAGGCACAAGGCCTGTCAGGCCCAATTACTTTCTTCTTAGAAGTCAGTGTAGTATTAAAAAACCCTAATCTTAAGAAACCAAAATCATCCCACAGCCGCAGCACCCCACTTCCCTTTCTTTCTCTTTTCTCTCTTCCTTGGTTCCTCCTTCATTGCTCTCTTCCATTCTCCCTACCCTAACAGTAAGGAAAGTGACCACCGCTCCCATCATTCTTCATCCCTCTCAAGTCCAAACTCTCACCCAGTCCATCACCCTCCGGTTACCCCTCTCAAATCTCAATCCCCTGTTTCAGTGTGTGTGTGATGAGCGAAACAGAGACAAACGCGACGCGAGATATTGTGAGATGCAGCAGAGAGATGCAACGCCGGAGAACCGCATCACTGCCGGAGAATGCGCATCAACGCCGGAAAGCTTCGAAAATGGTTTTGTTGTTCTACGGTTCATCTTCCATCTCCCCTTTCTCCATTTTTTTTAAATAACGGCGTTTTCTCACGGTTGTAACGGCGTTGCGGCCGTATCGGCGTTACGTCGCGGCCGTTTCATGTGATTTTCATCCACACCGTGATTTCGGTCAATCACGGTTTCGGCCACTACCGATACCGTTTTGTAACGCCCATTTTTTGTGTCGCGGTCCGTTTTTTAGAACCTTGCCTGGGTCATTACCGTTGGTGACATGGTCTATTAAACATATGAGAAGCATAAAAGCTGAGGGGTTCTTGGTCGGTGATCAAGCACAATCAACATGAGACTAGTTATCTTTGGAGGAATCATCAGGTAAGTTTGTTTTGTCGGTCATCGATATATATATATATATATGAAGGAATAATTAGGTGGTTGGATGAGATTCGGTCGGCCCAACACGGTCCCTAGTTCGAGCTTCAAGCTTGAAAGGAGAAGGCGTTCTTAGACAGCACTCGATCGATCAGTACGTTCCACAACCTTTGAGCTTCGAGCCTGAATGGAGAAGGCATTTTGAACACTTATGTGACTAACCGGTATGGTCCACAACCTTTCGAGTGTCAAGCCTGAAAGGCAAAGGCATTTTGAACACACCAGTATATTCCACGCGTTGAACAACTATGCGACAGATCAAAACGATAAATCATCCTATCTCTTTCTCGAGCCTTGTAAAATCAAATGAAACGCTTCTCTAGAGTAATAATCACCCTAACGATATTTTTGGTTTACAAGAAATAGCGAAGAAAGAGTGAGGGAGGAGAGAAGTTGGGGAAAGAGAGTAAAATCACCTTATTTGGTAAGACTAGAAATGATGAAGGGAGATTAAAAGACATGTGGGTTCCACATAAGATTTTTTTCTAAGAAATGATGGAGAGAAGTGGTTTATCTCTTTTTTAATTTGCAGCTTCACTATTTTAAACTTGATAAATTATTCGGTACCCATAAAAAAAGGTGGGTATCGATACCCATAAGTGAAAAGGACAAAAACAATCTCAATAAAAAAATCATAATTCAAACATAAATTATAAATAACAAACTAAATAAAACATATAAAACAAACTCTAAATAAAAGATTAAATCGAAATATCAAAAGAAATTGATATCATGCATAAATTAATTAGTAAAGCAATAGAAGAAATTGATAAAAATATAATTTTATTAATAGGAAAGATATAAGAAAAAAAAATAAGTTAGAAATGAAATTAAATAGTTTACACAAATATTAAAATATTATTTAAGTAGAGATCTAAATAACAGAAGTAGAGAAATAATAAAAAGACTCCTTAAAAAAAGTGAAAATATATTAATAAATATAGAAATTCTTTAAAGAAATTCTCCTAGACTTCACACTAACCGATATGAAAACTAAGAATTTAATTTCACTTAAAACAAAGTTAAAAAATGATGTGGCATCAAATAATTAGCTATTAGGTACCCATACCCAATAAAATTTCAGGGCAATGGAGTTGTCACTTTTAAACTTTTGCTGATTAAACTTTTTTTTTTGTCAATTGAGCTTTTTTTCGCCACTCTCCAAATTTGAAATTAAGAACAAGACTTTTTTATTTTGCAAAATGAAGTTCTATTTTTTTTAAATGATTATTTCATAATAAAGCACTACACGAATTTGGCTTATTTCCTACAAAAATTTCCTAGAGCCTATGACCTTAGAAAATTTCCTAGGGTCATAGCCCTAAGTAAATACTATGGTAACAAAAACTGGACCGGACTGGCCGGTCCGACCGGTTGGACCGGGAACTGGGCCATGGTCCAGTCCGGGTGACCCTCTTGGACCGGCTAACAAAGAACCAGCTGGTTCAGAGTCGAACCGATTCGTCTCTCTTTTTTTTTTGAAAATTTTTAATTACCTTTATTAATTAAAAAAATTAGTGTTTTGTCTCAACAGGGCTTGAACCCTTGTCCTCAAGGCCATAACAAGTCAGGCTACATGTTATTTTGTGTATAAATTGAAATATCATCTATATATTATCTATTTTTTAATATATATATTTAAAAAACAATATTTTATTAAACCGGTTTGACCCCGGTCCGACCCAAAAACCCTGAACCCTGGCCCTCTCCGGTTCAATATCCAGTCCGATTTTAATTACCTTGGTAAATACCCATATAAGTGTTTCCTAGGGTTTTTTTTTTTTTGGAAAAACCCTCGGAATAAAAAACACTGATTTTTGGCTTTTTATTTTTATTTTTTTTAAATTTCGGAAATTCCTAGGGCCAGTCCCTCGGATTTAGCCAACCCATGTTTTTTAAAAAAAATTGTCCATAACGAGTGCCCACCCCTCGGTTATGTCAACTTAACAAATTTTTTTTAACTATCATCATACACGAGCCACATCATCTGCTTCTCTCTCACGTCTCACCATCATGTCTCTCTCTCGCGTCTTGCACTGCGCCTCTCAGGCGAGGTGTTGCTGATGGCGTCTCTCCTTCGCATCTGTCAACTCCGGTTCTGATGGCGCCTCTCAGGCGAGGTGTCACGTGAGCACAACGGTGGAAGGACCCAACGTCACCGCCGGCTTCTGAGATGCTTTCTAGCCAACTCCGGCCGCGAAACGAAGCACCACCACCACCATTTTTCTCCCCTCCTCAAGCTCTACAAAACCCATCCAAGTTTCGAGCAAAATGGAGCAAAAATGGACAGATCGAAAAATGAAAAACCGCCGCCTTTAAGGGCATTTTTCGGCCGACCTAGACCTCCAACCAGAAAACAAACCTGATATTCAGAATCTTCTCAACGTCCTCAACAAAACCCCTCAAGAAAATTCACAATCGAAGTACCCTTCACCGGAACCACCACGAGCCACCTCGCCGGAATTCGCAACCGCCGCACCGGAGTCTCTGTTTGTGGCCAACTCTTCTTCTCTAATGCTTAAATGGTGAGTTTCTCCCTGACTTCATCTCAGATTTTGGTTTTTTCTAATTTTATTCAGACCATAACTCAGATTTTCCATTTCTAATTTTGTTTTTCCCCCAAATTTTTTTCTTTTCTGGTTTCCAATTTTCTATTTTCTTTTCTCTTCCATGGTTCGTTTCCTATTGCTCATGCAAAGACTTGGATATCCAGCTACAATTTGTTGGGGAAGGATGCTAATGAAGCAGATGCAGACGAGGTTATTGAAAGGGCCAGTAAAGCCTCTATTGCTGTTCAACACATACAAGTACAAGAAAATGTTCATTGGTGAAATTTTTCTTCCAAATGAAAAGTTCTTCTGTAATTTTTTTTTTGAGATTTGTTGGTTATGTAATTTTGTAAAATCTATAATGTAATTTTGATTCTGTGTTATGTTTGTTTTGACTATGTTCTGTTTGATTTAAATTTTGTTGGTTGTGTTCTGGATGGGGATGAATGTATGTTTGGAAATGATGATGAATATTGAATTTGTGTTCATATGGATCTCAAAATTATTCTAATACGAGGAATGCATCTGGATCTCAAAATTTTTGCTTATTAAAATCAGAACTTTTGATTTTAATTTCTGATCTATTTTTTTAAAAAAAATCGGTGCAATTTCCTAGGGTTTCAGTCCGTAGGAAATTTCCTGCGTTTCCTACAGCTTGGGACCCTAGGAAATTTCCTACGGTTTCCTGAAAATAACCCTCAAAAACTGTTTCTGAGCAGCAGATTCCCTACCGCGAGTGGGCCCTCGGAAAATCAGTCATTTCCTATGGCTTTTGGCCCTTACCTAGGGCTTTTGGCCCTAGAAAATCGCAAGATTTCTTATAGTGAAGTTTTGGAATATAAATATATATATATATATATATATATATATATATATATATATATATATAACGAAAAGGGGACTTCTATTTTTTATTTTATTTTTTATAGGATTTCTTTTTTATATTTTTTTTTGATTGATTTTTTTTATTTTGATGACCTAATATTCCAAAAATAATGTTAGAAATGGTATATTTGTCTATTCAAAAAAATACATCATTTCTCTCTTTTCTTTTTTTTTCTATTTCTCTCGTACCAAACAATTCTTCAAATCTTCTTTATTTGTTTCTTCTTTTATCTCTTCTCACACTATTTTTCATATCTTCCAATATCCTCTCACTTTGTTGTCTAGATCAAACATAGCATAAGAGTCACTTTCACATGCAAAACGTCGCGGTTGTCCTTTCACACCACTCGAGATTTGTGCTTCAATATTAACCGTAGGATCGCTATGTTTTATTTACACGTTGGAAGAAACCAAAAGGCATCAAATATTGTTATCACCAAAAGGTAAATATTGTTACCTACTCCCCTAAGGGCGAACCATATGGGTCTAATTACTTTTGATTTTTCAATGGGAATATTGAGAAATATTTTCTATTTATAGTTTATCAATTGTTTAGATCTATGCTATATACTACTTCCAGAATGAATTATAAGCATATAGAGTATAATTTAGTTCATTAAATAGACCAATATATATGTTTATAATTCATTCCATAAGAAGTATCATAAAATTTAGAGGCACAAAATACATGAATGCACATATGTTATTCCCCTTTTAAATAAAGACTACCGAAAAAACGCTAGATTTGGTTCAAATGAAAAATTGCCACACGTAATTCGTGCATAAGGTTTCGTACGATTTTCGTTTTATCATCAAATATCCTATCATAAATATTGGTCGTGCTGTTTGGACTTCCATTGAAATGTATTTTGACTCAAATGAATCGTATGGACGTTTTGAGTTCAAATATAACTTTATATATAGTATGCAAATCAGACTTTATTGATAGGATTTCCTTTTTATATATAGTAGCAAATCAGACTTTATTGATCGGATTTCCTTTTTATATATAGTATGCAAATCAAACTTTATTGATGGGATTTCCTTTTATAATTATATTAATTTATATTTTTAACTATTATTAGTCAATGCATTAATGTTCTTGTTATTGTTAAAAAATTTGAATAATACTAATACATATACAGGCTCTATCACTCACAAAAACAAAAAAGAAACAAGGCAAAGCAAAAGGAAGAAACATGGGAAACAAATTCACCCAATTTTCTGTTATGCTCCTCTGCATTGGAATCAACTTGGTGCGTTCTGAATACTATTATTCTGAGAGCAGTAGTGTTCCTCAGCAGCCACAAAGGATGACTTACCTTCACTTCTACTACTTTGACATCCACACCGGTAAGAACCCCACTGCATTTGTGGTGGCACGTGCCAATCAAACCAGTGACCTTCAGAAGAAGATATCTTCACCCTTTGGCACTGTGTATGCCATTGACAACCTTCTTAGGGAAGGTCCTGAAGAAACCTCAAAGGTGGTTGGAAACGCACAAGGTCTATATGTGTCATCTAGCCAAAGTGATAAGGTGACACTTACCATGTATGTAGATTATGCCTTCACCTCTGGTGAGCTCAATGGAAGCTCCATCAGTGTATTTTCGAGGAATCCGGTGACGGAGACAACGAGGGAACTGGCGGTGGTCGGAGGAAGAGGCAAGTTTAGGATGGCTACTGGTTTTGCTGAGATTAGGGCCAATTTTCTCAATGTTACAACTGGTGATGGGATCATTGAGTATAATGTAACTGTGTTGCATTATTAAAATTAATATCAAATATCATTATTAAAATTAATATCAAATATCACTGATTAATTAAGCCTTTTATTTTCTCCTTTAACTTTTTGTTGTATTTGTTCCTTACTTCAATGTTGAAGACACTAAATATGTCTGCTCAATGACCAATCTCAACAGGGAGATTTATGAATGCCCAGTGACTAGTTGAGTAGTTGCAACTATGGTTTAGTCCGGTATAGTAATTCTTTGGATTGGTATCTTCTATGAGTCCCAACATGCCATTGACGTGATAGTAATGGTGCGCGCTCCCGTGTTACCACTTCTAGATTGGAATACGTATGTTCTTGATTTGCCCAAAAATGATGTTGCATGTATGAGTTTTGGCAAATTTGTAACTTAATTGATGCTATGAATGATGCATGGAAGCTATTTCAGTCTGATTTTAGCGGATTTAAGTTGTTGGGTACTCTCTTCGGTCTGAAATATAGACCAAATATATAGATTTTTTTACTTATATTTCAGACCGGAAGGAGTATTGATTTAGGCGTTTGGTTTTTTGGGAAAATTGGTTTTTTACGTAATTGGGCATTTTTCACGCAACCTAATACCATAATCAATTATATAATCGACTATGAGCTCTTTGACCTTCACTACCAGCTTTTAATGCTAAGCATAATCAATTATGGTCTGAATCATAATCGGTTATGAAGAGCTAATAGTGGGTTTGTTGATATTAGGTTTATTGATAGTGGGCTTATTAACCCAACTCATTTGGCATCTTTTAGGCTTATTATAATTTCTATGTTATTTTTAATTTCTTATGTTTTGTATTTCCCCTATATAAATGTACTGTTCTCTTTGGAAAAGACAACAAATGAATGAAGAATTTTATATTTTTAGTTTAGCTTTTATTAGTCTCTCTTCTCTTTCATAGCTGTTAAACCCCAATTTTGTCCACCTACCTCTTGTAACTTATTTTTTATTTTTGTTTTTACTTTATTCTTAGCAACAAATTTTGGGTTCATTTTTGTGTTAATCCTTTGGGCTAATTTCAGCCCAATTACAATAAAAAATGAGGTGCAAATAGTCAAGCAAGCCCAAGATATAACCAATGTCCAATGTCCATTACATATCAAAAATTGCAAAAATACAATACAGTCTAAAATACAAGCATCAGTCCATTATAAATTTACAAAATCACAAAATCAAAATGAAGCAAAAAAAAAAAAAAAAAAAAAAAGCAAAAAAAAAACAAACAAAACAAAGCAAAGCAGGGAGCGCTGCATCCCTGCCAACAAGAAACAACAGCCAGCAACCACACTTTGAGGAACAAGCCAATGTCCCCTTTCTCCATGCTCCTAGCCTTTTCCCATTTTTGCCAAGACATAGCAGCTTTGCAGGCACTACTCTGCCACCACCAACCATCCCTGCAACAAACAGCCAATACAAGGGTCAGCAACCATTGTCCTATTAGAGCCCCCTTTGCTTTATAAATGCAACAACAGAACAGCAAAAAGGAAAAAAAAAAATTCTAGACGTTTCTACCACAACCAAAGAATTAGAGACTTCATACTGAAGCCCTAATTCACCCAAACAGAAACAAGAGAACGAAAAAAGAAGAGCAAAACAGAATCAGAGAAGAAGAAGAAAGAGGAGAAGAAGAAGGTAGAATCTCCCTCCTCCCTCTCAGTCTCGTACCTCCCTCTGTCTCCCTCTCCCTCTCGCGGCCTCCCCTCTCCCTCGGCCGTACTTCCCTCTCCCTCTCCTCCTACCCCTTGGCCGCACCCTCATCCCTTCCCCCTTTCCTTGCTCGTGGCGGCTGCACGCCCCCTCCTTCCTCCCCCTTCTCGATCTCCCCCTCATTCCCTTTCTCTCTCTCTCTCTCTCTCGCGATTCCTTGTGTCGTCTCTCCCTCTCTCTCTCGGCACCGTCGCTTCCCTTGCCCCTTCACTTCGCGATCCCTCCATCAGCATCTCGCCGCTACAACTTTCTCCTTCCCTCTCTCGTAGCTGTGCACAACTTTTCTTTCTTTCATTTAGGGTTTCCAATGAAACCCAAATAAGCACTCCCTTCCCTTTTGTTTCATGTTCTGCTTCTTCCTTTTTTTATTTTTTTTATTTTGTTATTTCTGTCTCTTTTTTTCATTGGGCTTCAACCCATTTCTTTTTTTGTTTTGTTTATTTCTTGTTAAAATTCGATTTTGGGCTTCAGCCCAACTGCACTCCATTTTTTTTCTTTTATTTACCAATCTCTTTTTATTTTTATTTTGGGCTTCAGCCCATTGGTTTTGACCCAATCTAGGGTTCCTAACAAAAAAAATCCATGTGAATGTCCCTCTCACCCCTTTTATTTATTAATCATACTTTTTTTATTGTAAAATTCTTCAATCCTCTTATTGAATCTAATTAGTAGTGACAACGCCAAATCCACTTTTGGTTTGGTCATTATGCAAACCCTTTTAAAAGAAAACTTAAAATCAATGACTACTCCAAATTCTCTTTTGGTTTGGTCATTACAAAAATCTAAATAAAATATCTTAAAATATTAGTAGTGATTACGCCAAATCCACTTTTGGTTTAGTCACTACGCAAATCATAAAAGTTTAAGTCAAATTGATTAATTAAAATCAACTAACACACAACTATTTTTTATCCAAGAACTACGTAGCCTTTGATTTCTCCACTACACCCGGAGATACGTAGGAGCAGGAGCATACTCCTGTCAAGCGCAAAAATAAACAACTTTTATTAAGTCTTTTTCTTATTATTTCACCATTGTAAATTCTTGTCTTTTTTTTAAAAATAAAAGGGAAATAAATATTTTTTAGAAGTTAATATAAATTTTGCACAATTAATTAGAGGTAACCTTTTTTCGAAAGGATGTCGTGGGGTGCTAATACCTTCCCTACGCATAATCGACTCCCGAACCCAAATCTGGTCTCAAGGACCATCTTCTTCAATAAAGGTTTTTTCCAATATTTTTCCTACGAAATAAATTATTGGTGGCGGCTCCATTAAACTCGAATAAATCCCTCCGGATTTTTCGGTCGCTACAGCTGGCGACTCTGCTGGGGACTTTTTTTAGAGAGTCAAGCCTAAATAATTGATTGTGCTAAATAGTTAACTCTTATGTTTAGTTTCTCTTGTTTTTTATTTATTTATTTATTTATTTATTTATTTATTTATTTATTTATGTATTGTTCTTTTGTGAGTATTTGTTGTGAATATTATGCATATATTGAACCTTAGGTTTGAAGACCATATTTTGTATATTTCATTTGTTTTGCAGCTTGGGTAATTTTAAGTTGCCTCCATCACACACTTCACTTACACACCTTTTACACACACTTATGAGTGGGACCCTATACCCGGGCCCGAGTGCAGCTTAGGGAGTGAGAGGTTGTTAGTGATAGTCACTTCGGATCTACTTTCGATTTGGGTATCACGAGAACCTCATCTAGAGTGCGACTGTTTCGTGGATGCCCACACATAGGATCTTCTTCCTATTGGTGGTCACATCCCGAAATGGTACTTGGCTCTAGAGACCTTTGGTGAAAGTGCTCACATGTCGGATGATTTATAGGCCCTTAGAAGTAGAAATCCTCTGATTTAGGGTAATTTTATTTAAGACACAACGAGGTGGTCTATTTTTCCGGTTGACCTTCCTTTCTAAGAAAAAAAACAAATTTTCATCAAGTAGCATAGGCATTCCATCATTTACAATATTTCAAAAATAGGCATATCACATTTTGTTTGTTGTCCATTTCATTAATAATTGCATTAGTCTGCATGCCCATGCATTCTTTTATAATCAACATGATAAAGTTTGATATTAGTGAACTTTAGCATATTGCATCCATCCTCATTTCATTTAATTTCTGGGTAGGCTCGCCAAAGAATCGTAAGGAAGAGCTAGATTGTGATCAGCAAAATAATATGAGATCAAGTAGTAAAACAGTTTAAAAAAAAACTCATACGTGCCAAAACAATGAGGCTTACGGTTCCCTGGCACAAATAAATAGATCCATGCATCCACATCCATTCATTCATTTTTCTTTTCTTACATACTCATATCATTTTTTTAATCACCAGAAAGTAATCAAACAAACTGGTTCCTCGACACCCTTATCGAACTCGCTCTCAATCAAAGATCATGGATGACCAAGAGATGAAAGATGATGTCAACCAGCTGAAGGAACAGATGAGCAAAGTTTTGGAGCTTCTGCAATCCCTAAACAAAGACAAGACTGCATATGGGGTATCTCCAGCAGTGAATGATGAAAGTCAAGCTACACCTTGAACGTGGCAAAACACAAGAAAGGGGGGGTTTGAATTGGGTTTTTAAAAACTTTTTCGCAAATACAAATGTTTATGAAAAATAACTATTGAATAAACTGTGCAAGGAATAAAGAGTAGAGAGAAGAAAGACACGAGATTTATACTAGTTCACTATCACCCGATAGCTACGCTCTAGTCCCTTCACTCACTCAAGGATTTCTCCACTATAATCAACCGATTACACTTCGAGAGTATATTTCGCTAACTGGCTATACTACAACTTCTTAGAACGACTCAAGACAAATGAGCTCTAAGGTATACACCACCATCGGGCTAAGTACAGATTCAAATAAGAGTTTTTGAAAACAACATGTAGATAACTCTCTTAAGAGAGAATTTACCAATAAGAATACTTTTTAGCACAAATGACTTTTCTTAAAAGAAAGAATAAAACAGAAGTGCCTTGTTCAACGATCTCAGAGACTCGATGAATTCTTGATTGCTCACCGCCTCTTGATCGGGCAAAGGTTTCAGAAGATAGATGCTGATGCTCACCAAAGAAAATATTCAAGTTGCTAGATTATGCATAACCGTGTTGAAAATCGCTTGCTGAAATCTCAATACATATCTTACTTCAAAGGTAATGAGGTAGGATATATAGTTAGGTTGAAAAGTGCCAAGACACAACGCTCTCTTTGTCCGCGACAACGCTTCTTTTTGTCCAAAGTCAAAGTTCAGGGATCCTTGAATTTCGCTGGCCAGGTGATACGCCGCTTTCAAGACTAAAAGCATTCTGAGTATTATACACAATGTCAAAGAACTTTGTCCTTAGTGAGCTTTTCAAAATATAGACACTCAAGCACAAGTTTCCTTGATGATATTATCCTTTGACATTCTTCTTGTCTAAAGATACTATAACAAGCGTACTTGAATTTTACTATCGTAATCGAAGGTCACAGATCACCGATTCTTGTGTGTAGAATTTAATGGGCTATCAAAATGACGTAATCGTGTAGGAAAGCACTAAGTTTGTCATAGAGCACATATAACACAATCTGGTTGAGTGTCGATCAAGACTGCAGCTGACTAAACAGTGTCTCAGGGATCTACCGCAGCTTGACTTACACCGCAGCGCTTGACCAAACAGAGTAGTCTCAGACTGATCTACCAGAGCGCTGACTTACACCGCAGCAGCTGACCAAATAGAGTGTATGTGCCAAGAACCGAGCAAAGAGTTTGCTCAGAGTGAAATTCAAGATTTCACTAAGTCTTCAAGGTGCACTTTTCCGAATATAAATACTTTCGCACACTTATAACCATGTTAGAGAATAAATTGTTCTTCTAATCTTTTGTTATCATCAAAACAATTATGGGTTATTGTTTCAATCCACTTGATTCCAACAATCTCCCTTTGATGATGACAAATACATATATTGATGAACAATTTTTTTCTTTATAAAAAATATTTATTCAGATGATGATTTCAGAGGCTCTCTAATTAAGCATATATAAATATTTCTAAGTAATGTAGCAATGAGATATTACAAAGATATAAGTTTCGTAGAGCATACAGAATATATTAATCGTAACACATAATGGGCGTATGATGACACTTGGTTGATACACTAGGTTCATCAATTGCTTTATACTTATATTCTTCTCCCCTTTTTGTCATCGTGACAAAAAGATTAAGACAGTAAATAAAGAACATCATACCAAAAAACAAAGATAAAGAAAGATAAAGAGAAAACTTCAAGTGTCATAAATAAATTTTATTAGAAATAAAAACAGAGCGAACAAAAACAAACTCAATTATCAAAAGGAGAAAACTAAAAGGCAAAAAAAATCCTAAGGTTTTCTAGGGTCGCTCCATCCTTCCAAAATTTGCCGCACAGAGTAGTCATCAAATCTTGCTTCTTTTCTCGAGGCTTCCACTTTTGATCGCAGGATTCCATAAATCTTCTCGAATCACTGCTTTCTTCAACCAAATTTATCAAAAACTTCTTTGGCACAACTACGCATTGACTGTCATGTGAAGCCGATCCGTATAGATGCAACCATAGCATCAGGTGCGTGTGGTGGAGTTAAGGTGTTCTCTTGGAGGAGTAGAGGACGAGAGGAGGCGTGTGTTCTGGTTCCCAAACAACATGTTGACTCTCTTCGAGGAACTCTCCATGTCAAAAAGGGCATGCCATCTCCTCGCTTTTCTTTCTTCTGCTCTCGCCTTGTCACAAACCAAGTGTTCACAGACACCCGCTCTCATACCGATCTTCTTCAAAGAAGATCATTTATTACTTCATCAAACTGTTGTCTCCAAGGAAACCCTAAACGAGATTCCCCGATTCTTTCAAATTTGAAGTACTCAATGCTACCAATTAAATCGGGAAGAACGCTGGGCACAATTCTGGTCTCAAGACCACGTGCTCAGAGGGTCCAGGTGCAAGTGAGAAGAAGCTGGCAGAGGCTCATCGAGATATCATCGCGATCATCCCCCAGAGTTCTCGCAGAACAGATTCTCGTTCTTCCCGGAGAGGAGAATTCTGGGAGGAGAGAACAATGAGACATGAAGGGTACCATTATGGGAAGTCCAGCAGGAGTCCGTGAGAGGTTGCAACACATAAGAGGTCGAGTTTCACACACAACCATATTGCCAGATTCAAGAGATGAAGACTCAACCTCGACTGCATTCAGGTTCCTCGAATGGACCCGCCTCACATGGTATGTCGAGGTCTGTAGGTGAGGTGAAGGCTTCAGGAGAAGCCGGCCTGGGGTGGTGATTTAGGCGGTGAAGGTTGGGGTCGAGGTATAGTGGAACTGGGGTAAGAGGCTAAAGGTTCAATATAGGAATTTGAACTCCGTGGTCGAGGTCTTTGTCTAGTCCTCAAGGGAGCAACATCATCTTCATCGATGAAGATGAGTCCGAGGGCAAAGACGGCAAAGCGCTTTTGGGAGGTGTTGGCCTCGGGTGCAGACAGATCGGGGTTTAGGTTTGGGGCAAGGATCGTGGATGGAGGAGGTTCAACAACAGTAGAAGCAAACAGAACAACCGCATTGACAAGTAGTATCATATAAATCAACTACCTTATCAAGTGCCTTCTTCCTTTTTGCAACAGGGGCATCTCCAACCTTGTGTATCCTTTCAGGTGGTTTCTGAGCAGATCAATGTAGGCTGCTCAAGCAGAATAGCCACTCTAGGATCGTGAGGTAGAGCAATTAATCCGAGGTGCAAAGGTTTCACGCATAAGGCCTGGCAACAAGCTTCGCTTCATGATATAGTCGTGTTTCTAACCTTTCCTTTATCATTCGATCAATCTCCGCTTTTCTCTTCTTCTTCCTCCAGAAGCATGAGGCATGCATGTAGGTCTCACAGTGAGAGTGAGTCGAGGATTCGAGGCAATGTGAATGCCTGCGCTTCGAGTGACCCTTCCGGGTTGGTCCAAGAGACACCGTGAGTCCACCACAATCTTCTTCCCTTCTTCACAACTTTCTTCCTTGCTCCTTCTTCACCTCGCTGAATCGCAGAATAACCTTCTTGGAAAGGAGTCCCATTCTCCTTAGATTGTTCAAGAGAGAATAGAATCACCATCGCTGCAAGCCCTCGCCTCCAAGGTGTCGAGACCTTGAAGAAGATTTACAAGACCTCGTTCTCCATAATTGCCGACAACAAATTTTCCATAAGGGATATTCATATATTTCCCTTTCTCGAGTACATTAAGTCTCTTCAAGCAGATGTTCAAAAATTATCCGTGAAGGTTGATTTTAGCTTTGAGTTCATAATTCCACATTATGAACTTCAGGTATCACGACAAAGATCCACAGAGCGATTTTGCACCAAGCGCTTCATGATGATTCTCAATAAAGGTGCTCAAACTGCTCTTCATGTCCCATCGCTCGATCCTCTCCAAGCTTCATGATGGTTTCATTCACGATATCCCACCCACCAAAGATCCTTTTTCCCAACCAATGTTTCAACCGCCCATCATTAGTAAGCAATGGGTGATTTCAAAGAATTAGGTCCCGAGTGACTACAATGCGCCGCTTTGAACATGACTCGTAATGGTCTTATCTTTACTCCAAGCATAAGTCCGTAACTCCCTTCACCGCATTCTCATAGACCGAAATGGTCATGCAGAAGAAATCCATTATCCCCATGTCGATGAAATCACTCAAGTCGATCCTTCATTTGCCATATCCTCAAACCTTACTGCGGTTCCACCAACACCTTGAGGTCGAGGGTTGAAGATTTTCCAAATAAGTACTTCTACGCTCTTCTTCAGAACTTGAACTTTCAAAGTGGTTGTCATGGAGCACCATTTTTGAAATCTGAGAAACACAGAGTGCAAGATGAAAGGGGTTTAGGGTTCGAAAAGGTAGACTTCTTTTGAGAGAGAGCGTGGTAAGGTGATGTGAGGAGTGAGTGAGTTATAAACGTGTTCGAGAAGATTAAGCGTTATGCGCCAGATTTAAATGAATTTTGAACAAATATTTGTCTTTTTCAAAACGTAGTCATTAAAATTAAAGAGGCGCCAGAAATTGGTCATTTCTCTCAAAGAAAAGCAATTATGACTCAAGAAAAGCAAATGTCAATCACTAACGCATCAACCGCCTCGTGAGAGACACGTACAAGATTCCCAGAGACAAATTATGCAATGATCATACAATCGCTAATGAAAAGAATATAACGAGATAAGATAATCAACGACCGATAGATTTAACTACGACATAGCCAACACACTCACGCAGAGTCAACAAGTCAAACACATCAAACAGAGTCGACTTTATTCAACCGTAGTCAACTTTATTCAAACAGAGTCAACATAGTCAAACAAAGTCAACTATATTTAAACAAATCAACTTAGTCAAACAGAGTCAACTTTATTCAGATCAACACCTATTCCTTTTTATAAGAAGGAAATTCAAGTTCTTTCTTATAAAGTTGAATCTATCTTCAAAGTGGGTTTTAGAAGATGTCCACCATTGATGGTCAAGATCAATAAATTTAATTTCAAGAATCCTTTCTCAACATAGTCTCTAATAAAATGATGTTTAATTTCAATATGTTTGGCTCGAGAATGCAAAATGGGGTTTTTAGTCACATATAGCTGTAAGTATTATCACAAAGATATGTGATTTTACTCTCTTTAACTGAGCAGTCCTCAAGTCGATACTTCATCCAAAGTAGTTGTGAGCTACCAGCAGCCAGATATGTACTCGCCTTCCAGGGATAAGGCAATTGTGCTTTGTCTTTGTCCGACCAAGAGACAAGATTTGCTCCAAGAAATCGGCACCACCACTCTGTGCTTTTCCTTTCAATTGCCTCCAAAGAAGTCAAGATCACGTAAACCTACTAACTTGTAATTATCCGAGTTCTTATAAAGCAAAGCAAGATTAGTAGTTCCTTTAAGATACCTAAATATCCTTTTTAACCGCAGCTTATGAGATTCTCTAGATCGATTGAAATCTTGCACATAAGCACACACTAAACATAATATCGTGCCTCGAGGTCATGTAGATAAAGGAGTGAACCAATCATACCTCTATATACCTTTTGGTCTACCTTTTTACTTGATTCATCTCTCGCCAAGAGCACATGTTGATGCATCAGGTGCTCATAGGTTTGGTTTCTCTAGCTTGAACTTCTTCAAATAGCTTCTTTCACATATTTAGTCCGATGAATATAAGTTCCATCTTGACATTGCTTGATTTGAATACCAAGGAAGAATTTTAATTCTCCCATCATACTCATCTCAAATTGCTCGCATAAGCTTAGAAAACTCCTACAAAGAGACTCATTAGTAGCACCAAAGATAATGTCATCCACATATATTCAACTATAATGAAATGCTTTTTAGATGATTTTCTAAATAAGTGTAGTGTCCACTGTCCCTCTTTTCAAAATCATTTGACATTAAGAAGGAACTTAATCATACAACAAAGCTCTAGAGCTTGTTTGAGACCATAAAGTGCCTTTTTAAGTTTGAAGACATGTTCAGAAACTCAAGATCTTCAAACTGTGGTTGTTTCACAAACACTTCCTCATTTATGAAACCATTTAAAAATGCACTTTTACATCCATTTGGTACAAAGTAATGCCATGATGTGCAAGAAATGACAACAAAATTCTAATGGCTTCAAGTCTAGCTACAGTGAGCTGAAAGTTTCAGCAGTAGTCAATACCTTCCTCTCAGGAATACCTCGAGCAACAAGTCTAGCCTTATTTCTTACCACTTTACCATCTTCATCAAGTTTGTTTCAAGACCCACTTGGTTCCAATTGCTAGCTTATTCTCCGGGAGGAGGCACAAGCTTCCACACATCATTCCTCCTGAAATTGATTGAGCTCTTCTTGCATAGCAATAATCCATCCATCATCGCTAGAGCTTTCATCAATAGATTTTGGCTCTATCTCCGATAAGTGCCAAATCAAAGCATGATCTCTAAGAGAAGATCTTGTTCTAACTCTATCACTTTGCTCACCAATTATTTGGTCCTTGGGTGATCAGTGTTTGAACTTCCAATCATATGGATATTCCTTTTTCACCGTGAGTCAAGACAGACATCATCGAGTCAAGACTGTGACATCTCGCTTGTTTCCTTTACAAATTTGTAAATCCGCAAAGCTTCATTTAGCTCGACGGTCATTATCAGCTTTATCATCAAATTTCACATGTATTGACTCATCAACAATTAATGTTTCTTTGTTGTATATTCCGTATGCTTTAGAGCTGCTGTAATATCCCAAAAAGATAGCTTTTGTGATTTAGAATCAAATTTTCCTAGACTGCCCTTTGTATTGAGAACAAAGCAGCTACACCTAAATTGATGAAAATATGAAATGTTGGGTTTTCCTTTCCACAATTCATAAAGGAGTCTTATTCAAGATAGGTCTAATATAGATTCTATTTTGAATATAGCATGCGTTGTTTATCGCTTCGCCTAAAAGTAAGCTGTGTAACATTAGTTTCGTGGAATCATGGTTCTCGCCATTTTTTGCAAAGATCTATTTTTCCTTTCTACAACACCATTTTGTCGTGGGTGTTCTGTGATGAAAATCAGTGAGAGATGCCATGTTCTTCACAAAATTTTTGAAATAATTCATTTTCAATTCACCACCATGATCACTTCTAATAAGTAGTAATACAAAAGCCTTTTTCATTTTGCACTTGTTTGCGTATCACGAAAAACACAGAAAAAGACTCATCCTCAGGGTTAAGAATTTTACCCATGTCCATCTAGTATAGTCATCGACAATGACTAGACCATATTTCTTTTCCCAGACAGAGAGTCACTTCGTCGGCCCAAATAAATCTAAATGTAAAAGCTCAAGTGGCCTTGAGGTGGAAACAATATTTTTGGAATTAAAAGTTAAGATTTCGCTTGTTTCCTGACATAAGCTTTCACAAAGAGCATCGATTGATACTTTAAGATTTGTAGGCCTCTAACAAGTCCTTTCTTGTTAAGCTGAGATTAACCTCGCCGCATTGACCTAATCTTTGTGCCAAGTCCATCGCTTCTTCATCAATTGACAAAAACATTTTACATTTTGATTTGCCACTAACTCGTAAAGTTTAATTTTGTAAATATTATTTTTTCTCTTGCCTTTGAAAAGAATAGATCCATCTTTCTTGCTTTGACTATACATGATGTGTCATTAAAGGCAACATCATAACCACTATCGCATAATTGACTTATACTTAGTAGGTTATGCTTCAAGCCATCCACTAATAATACATTATCAATGGAAGGAAGAAAGCTCTTACCAACTTTTCCACTTCCAATGATTTTACCTTCGATTTCCTCCGAAACCAACATTTCCACCTTCTTCATGATGGAGTTCTTGAACATACGCCTTCTCCCGCCATGTGACGGGAGCAACGCCCAAGTACCAGACTGTGTAGTAACTCGCTGCTAAGCAAATCCGCAACATATATAATTTTATCTCAGTACCCAAATCTGGGTCCTCTTTGTTAGTCCTAGATGAGACGTGTCCTTCTTGTTTTTTAGTTCATAACAAGTACTCCTAATGTGCCCTTTTCTTATTGCAGTAAAGTACAAAGTAAACAATAACCGTGATTGTTGGAGTCTTTGGTTTTCAAATTGGTGTTTTGAAAGTTGGTTCTTCAGTGGTTATAACCAAGACCCTTTTACCATTTTGACTTACTCCCCAGATCATAGATGCTTGTTTGCTTTCGTAAGACACATTCAAGAAGAAATCTTTGAAATCCTCTTCATATTTTGAAGAGTTGCATTCAACCTTATATTTAATGTTAAAAATCATACTCACCAAATGGTGGTGGTTTTCGCTTTTGAGTTTCTCATTCTCTCGTGAGTATTTGAAATTCTTTAGAGAGTTTTTAAGAATTTCTTTTCAAAGATTCAGACTCATTGTTGAGCTTTGAGGACTCATCTAACAGCTTCATCAAAAGCTATTTGAATATTAGAAGATGTTAGAATCTACCTCTTTATCTTCTTCTTCACTGCCTGAGCCTATGGTAGCTACGAGAGCTATGTTTGCTTGCTCTCATCATCCTCGTAAGACGATGAATCAATCATCCCATGTAGCTACGAGATCTTTCTTCTTCTTGCCTTTGAAGCCACCTTTCCTTGATTTCTCAAGTCAGGCACTCGCATTTGTAGTGACCAGTGCTTCTTGCACTCATAGCAAGTCACTTGGCTCTGGCCCTCAAGTCCTTCTTTCCTTTGAATCTTGTCTTCCCGTGAGTCCCTTTGTGGAACTTCTTCAACCTTCCTTTGCTTTCATCATGCGCTGAATCTTCCTTGAAATAAGGGAGATTTCATCATCGTGATCTTCATCACTCATCGATGAAGCTTTCCGCTTTCAAGCTCACTGGAGAGCTTGGGAAGCAGACGCTTGTTTGAAGTTTTCGTGAGCAATGGTCTTTGCTTTCGGGAGTGTTCTTCTTCATCAAGCTCGCTCGTGAGCTCTAGAGAACTCAAGAGATCTTCAAGACGAATTCATTCAAGTCCTGGCTTCTGAATAGCCGTGACTTTGGGTCTCCATCTCTTCGCGCACTTCTCAAGATTTTCTTAACATGGTCAAGAAGGGTATAGCTTTTCTTGAGAACCTTCAAGCCATGAACTAAAGTTTGAAATCTTCCAAACATAGTTTCGATGCTTTCATCCTCTTCCATCTTGAAGAGTTCATATTGTCTAACCAAGATATTAGCCTTGGTTTCTTGTACTGGGGAAGTACTTCATAAAGCAAAGCCGCTGAGTCCCAAATTTCTTTGGCAAAGGTCAAGTATTGCACACATTTCTCATACTCTTTTCGAGATAGCACATACAAGAAAGTATCTGCTTTTTGGTGCAAGGTATATTCCTTTATGATCATTCCAAGACTCTAGGAATAGGATTTCTTTTGAGTCAACTGTTCAGACCAAGCTCAACCATATCCCAAAGTTCAAACTTGAGATTCAAAAGTTTTTCTACTTTATCTTTCCAAGAGTCATAGTTAGATCCAAAGGAACAAAGTGGGGCTTAACATGACCAATGGTTCGCTGTTTGCCATAGGATAAGTATAGATCTTTTCCTCTCACATCGCGTCAACCAAGAGGCCGAGCTCAATTAATCAACGTGGCAAAACACAAGAAAGTGGGGGTTTGAATTGGTTTTTAAAAACTTTTTCGCAAATACAAATGTTTATGAAAATAACTATCAATAAATCAGGTATGAATAAAGAGGTAGAGTAAGAAAGAGACACAGAGATTTATACTAGTTCACTATCACCCGATACTACGTTTCAGTCCCCTTCACTCACTAAGGATTTCTCCACTATAATCAACCGACGATTACACTCGAGAGTATATTTCGCCAACCTGCTATACTCACAACTTCTTAGAACGACTCAAGATAACGAGCCTCTAAGGTATACACCTACCATCAAGCATACAGATTCAAATAAGAGTTTTTGAAACAACATGTAGATAACTCTAAGAGAGAATTTACAATAAGAATACTTTTAGCACAAAATGACTTTCTTAAAAGAAAGAATAAAAACAAGAAGAGTTGCCTTGTTCAACGATCTCGTAGACTTGGATGAATTCTGATTGCTCATCGCCTCTCGATCGGGTAAAGGTTTCGAGAAGATAGATGCGATGCTCTACCACTCAGGAAAATATCTGCTGCTGATCAAGGCATAACCGTGTTGAAAATCGCTTTGCTGAAATCTCAATACATATCTTACTCATGTAATGAGGTAGGATATATAGCTAGGTTGAAAGTGCCGCCAGACACAACGCCTCTTTTTTGTCCGCACAACGCTTCTGTCCAAAGTCAAAGTTCAGATCCTTGAATTTCGCTTTTGCAGATACGCCGCTTTCAAGACTAAAAAGCATTCTCAATATTATACACAATGTCGAAGAATTTTGTCCTTAGTGAGCTTTTCAAAATATAGACACTTCAAGCACAAGTTTCCTGATGATATTATCCTTTGACATTCTTTCTTGTCTAAA
The DNA here is from genome assembly GCA_037113605.1 of Calophaca sinica. NCBI lineage: Eukaryota > Viridiplantae > Streptophyta > Magnoliopsida > Fabales > Fabaceae > Calophaca > Calophaca sinica. Next base: position 126,381,379 of record CM073736.1, on the reverse strand, counting down.
GATAATCATATAACAAGGTACTTGAATTTTACTATCGAACTGAAGCTTCACAGATCACCGATTCTGTGTGTAGAATTTAATGGGCTATCAAATGACGTAATCGTAGGAAAGCACTAAGTTTGTCATAGAGCACATATAACACAACTGCTGAGTGTTGATCAAGACCGAGCGCTGACTAAACAGAGTGTAGTCTCAGACTGATCTACCGTAGCGCTGACTTACACCGAGCGCCGACCAAACAGAGTGTAGTCTCTTAGACTGATCTACCGTGAGCGCTGACTTACACCGCAGCTGACCAAACAGAGTGTACATGTGCCAAGAACCGTAACCAGAGTCAAGCTTTCCAGAGTGAAATTCAAGATTTCACTAAGTCTTCTCGGCGTAATTTTTCCGAATATAAATACTTTCTGCACACTTATAACCATGTTAGAGAATAAATTGTTCTCTTAATCTTTTGTTATCATCAAAACAATTAAGGGTTATTGTTTCTGACTCCACTTGATTCCAACACACCTTCCCACCCACCTGGCTTCGGTCCTATGCAGTCGCAATATGGTCTCAATACTCAAGGGATGATGATACCTTTTGCAATTTACCCACATGGTCCTACACATTCACTAGCTAGCAACCCTCAGAATCAAGTACCGCAGTTTCCACTTTACCGACTCCCACCTGGTTATACGTCACCTGTGGCCAATGATGATATTGCGAACCATAATCCTCAAAGCCTCCAGGCACAAGAGTTCCGCTATTTGGTCTCCCGCCCAGTTACACACCGCCAAGTGCTAACAATAACTCTGCAGAGACTGATTCCCAAGCACTTGTTGTACAAGATGTAGCTCAAGGATCCGACTCTGGTACTGAAACCATACCAGTTCAAAGCTCAACTCCTGTCTTCATGACTTACACCCTTCCACCTGGTTATGCACCACCCCATGTCGGGAATACTCAAGGAGTCAGTACGCCTGTAGTGACCCCCATAGTGAATCCCCGACCATTTGGTCACCCCTATTATGTTCAAGGAAATCCATTAAATCCCCAAACTAACTGCATTGCCTGGTCTCCAGCTATGGGGGGACCCAATCTGAGCGTCCCAGTTGGGAATCAATGGTCTGATACAAAGTTGCAAATCCTCGAAGATAGACTAAGAGCTGTAGAAGGAGTGAGTTATCTCGGTTCAAGTATCGCTTCAGATCTTTGTCTCGTACCAGATGTGGTTGTACCGCCGAAGTTCAAGGTGCCAGACTTTGACAAGTATAAAGGGACAACTTGCCCGAAAAGCCACTTGACCATGTACTGTAGGAAGATGGCGTCCTATGCACATGATGACAAACTTCTGGTTCACTTCTTCCAGCATAGTTTAACAGGGGCAGTGTCGAGTTGGTATACACACCTTGAGCGATCTCATATTCGCTGTTGGAAAAATTTGGCGGTTGCCTTTTTGAAGCAATATAAGCATAACATTGATATGACTCCTGATAGAATACAGTTGCAAAATATGGCAAAAAGAGACAATGAAACTTTTAAGGAATATGCCCAACGATGGAGAGGATTGGCAGCCCAAGTGAAACAACCTCTGATTGAAAAAGAAATGGTGGCCATGTTTATGGATACTCTTCAATCACCCCTCTATGACAAAATGAACGGAAGTGTATCATCAAACTTTTCAGATATGGTCATCGTACGGGAAAGAGTTGAAGGAGGAATGAGGAATGGAAAGATTGCCCAAAGTTTTGCTGGAACCAATAATGCCAAGAGACTCCCGGCAAACTTCGTAAAGAAGAAAGAAGGGGAAACCAACGTTGTGATAACGAGCCCGAGATGACAAACACAAGGAAAACCACCCCAATTTTTTACCAATTTCCCACATCCTTTTCCATACCCCTATTTTCCACCTCCATACATTGCTGCCGCCTCTCATAACCCAACTCCCCGGCCAGACCAACCAATAATGTCTTTTCGCACACCTTCCCCTGTCCAATCACAAGCACAGCCAGTTGCTCCCACCCAACCGAACCAAAACCAGAAACAACCAAATGACCAAGAAAAGAAAGCAGTCCAATTTGATCCTATTCCCATGACATATACGGATTTGTTCCAGCACCTCATCAACAACTCTTTGGTCTCCCCACGCTCAATGAAACCACTTCAGCCTCCCTTCCCAAGAGGGTACGACCCAAATGCCAAGTGTGAGTTTCATGCAAGGACAATAGGTCACACAACTGAAAATTACAAGGCTTTGAAGTACGTGGTTCAAGATCTGATCAATGCCAAATGGTTGAGTTTTAAGGAGGATGGTCCTAATGTGGGTAATAATCCCTTTCCAGGTCATGGAGGTTCAATAGTTAACGCCATTATTGAAGAGTTTAGGAATCAGCCCCTGATAACGAAAGTGGAAGATATTCGTAGTCCCTTAAGGATCATTTATGCCGAACTCTGCAAGTTCGGTATAATTGAGATGAAATACGATGAGAGGGACTTGTGTAGCTTGCATCCTGATGGCAATCATTACATAGAGGAATGCGAGAAATTCAGGCAAATTCTCCAAGAATTGTTAGACAGACACTTGATACAGGTAGGTTGTGTGAAGAAAGATGAAAACGTATTGACCCTTCAGTCAAGTGAAGATAAAAACACGACCTTCCCAAAGCCATTGGAGATTTGCTACAACAAGGGGAATCTAAAGCCAGTCCTAGGCGTACCTAAACCGATAACTATTCATGTACCAACTCCTTTCCCTATCAGGAACGTTAATGTAGTGCCATGAGATTACAGTATGAAGGTCTTTGTGGACAATTTAGGGGATGACCAGTTAAAAGCGGCGTCTAGATCTGGCAATCCTGCTATCACTAACATCTCAGGAATCGGTGGGATGACCCGAAGTGGACGAATTTATACCCCTATCGGACCCATGGACAAAGCTCGTAAAGGAAAGGATAAAGAAGAAGAGTCCATGGGTAAGAAGGCAAAGAAAGAAGAAGAAAACAAGAAAGTAGTGTCTGAAGAAGAGGCTTGTGAATTCCTGAAATTTATGAAGCAGAGTGAATACAAGGTGGTGGATCAGTTGAATCATACTCCTGCAAAAATATCTGTGTTATCACTGCTGCTGAATTCTGAGTGTCATAGGGAATCATTGATGAAAGTGCTAAATGAAGCCCATGTCACCCATGACATCACAGTGAACCAATTCGATGGGATTATGGGTAATATTGTTGCTAGTAATTACCTTACCTTCACTGATGAAGAAATTCCAGTTGAAGGAATGGGGCATAACAAAGCACTGCACATCTCTGTGAAGTGTGGAGACTATATCCTTGCTAGGGTACTCGTCGATAATGGGTCATCTCTAAATGTTATGCCAAAATCTACCCTGGCAAAGTTGTCTGTTGATGGATCGTATATGAAGCCCAGTACCATGGTGGTAAGAGCCTTCGATGGGTCTAGAAGAGAGGTTAGTGGAGAAATTGAGCTACCTATACAAGTCGGCCCTCGCACATTTGAGGTAGTTTTTCAGGTGATGAAAATCGTACCAGCATACAGCTGCCTCCTTGGAAGACCATGGATCCATTCAGCTGGAGTTGTGCTTTCGACCCTACACCAAAAGCTAAAATTTTCGATGGATAATAAGTTGGTGACTGTCTCTGGTGAAGAAGAGATGCTAGTAAGCAAGCCATCCTCCACGCGCTATATCGAGGCTACAGAAGAAGCTCTTGAGACGTCTTTTCAAATGTTGGAGATTGCAAATGCCACCTTCGCGAGAGAAGGAGTCTTAATGAAGAAACCAAAGCTGTCTGAAACCTCCATGATGATCGCTAAAGTTATGATGAAAGGAGGATATCAGGTTGGATGTGGATTGGGAAGATGTGAACAAGGGATCGTGATGCTGGTAGAACTTCCAGATAACAGAAACATATATGGATTGGGATACGAACCTAACAGGTTTGACAAAAAGATAATTGCCAAAGAAAGAAAAGAAAAAAGGATAGCTAGATTGGAAGGCAGGGAACCAAAAGATAAGAGTATCCCTATCTGCGACATCATGCAAAGCTTTCGGAGTGCAGGAATGTTGAATCTGAATCAGATAGCGGCTATCAAGGACGATCGCAGTGCGAAAAACGACAATGTCAACCTCGTCCACCCTTGCTCGCCGAATGAAGGACTTAGAAATTGGGAGATCGTTGAGTTTTCCGTGATCTTTGATTCAAAGTAATTATGTAATACAAATTCTATTGCTCTGCCCAAGGCTTCAGAATAATTTATTGTCAAAAGGGCGCACATATTTTATTTCAGTATCATTATCAATAAAATGCACTTTGAATTTTCCAATCATTTCTCTTTTCTTTCATTTTCCATCTTTTTCATCTCTCTTCATATTTTTCCGCTTTTCATTTCTTATTTTTAACTAATGCAGATCCAAAAACATTGTCTTTGAAAATAACGATGCCAGTAACTCATACTATAATTTTGAATACCCCATTAATCATACTGAGGAAGATAATGAGGACAATTGGGAAACCCCTCCTGAATTAATGAGGTTGATGGAACAAGAAGCTAAAGTGATTCAACCCCACGAGGAAGAAACTGAAACAATTAATCTGGGCACTGAAAATGACAAGAAAGAAGTTAAGATCAGCACCACAATGAAAAGCAGTGAGCGGGAAAAATTGATTAAACTCCTATGTGAATATGTCGATGTTTTTGCGTAGACATACCGAGATATGCCTGGATTAGATAATAGCATAGTCGAGCACAAATTGCCATTGAAACCTGAGTGCCCGCCGGTCAAGCAGAAGTTGAGAAGAATGAAACCAGAGATGTCACTCAAGATTAGAGATGAGGTAAAAAACAGTTCGACGCCGGTTTTCTGGCTGTAGCAAAATACCCTCAATGGGTGGCTAACATTGTCTCAGTCCCAAAGAAAGATGGAAAGGTCTGAATGTGTGTTGACTATCGAGATCTAAACAGGGCCAGCCCTAAGGATGACTTCCCTTTGCCACATATTGATGTCTTGGTAGATAGCACTGCTCAACACTCTGTATTCTCTTTCATGGATGGATATTCTGGCTATAATCAGATCAAGATGGCTCCCAAAGATATGGAGAAAACCACATTTATCACTTTATGGGGAACTTTCTGTTACAAAGTAATGTCGTTTGGATTAAGAAATGCTGGGGCAACATACCAAAGAGCAATGGTGGCTTTGTTCCATGACATGATGCACAAAGAGATAGAGGTCTATGTGGATGACATGATTGTAAAGTCCAAAATAGAGGAAGATCATGTTATTAACCTACAAAAGCTTTTTGAGCGACTAAGGAAGTATAAACTCCGTTTAAATCCAGCTAAGTGTAGCTTTGGTGTAAGGTCAGGCAAGCTGTTAGGGTTTATAGTCAGCCAGAAAGGAATAGAAGTTGATTCGGCCAAAGTAAAAGCAATCCTGGAAATGCCGACTCCTCGCACCGAAAGAGAAGTTCGTGGATTCCTGGGAAGATTGAACTACATCGCCAGGTTTATATCCCAGCTAACTGCTACTTGTGAGCCAATTTTCAAGCTGCTGTGTAAGAATCAGGAAACCAAATGGAACGATAATTGCCAGAAAGCTTTTGAGAAAATCAAGCAGTACTTATAAGATCCACCGGTTTTGGTGCCCCTTGTGCCAGGGAGACCCTTCATCATGTACTTAACAGTGTTGGACGAATCAATGGGTTGTGTGCTAGGGCAACATGATGAATCTGGTAAGAAGGAGCATGCCATTTACTACCTGAGCAAGAAATTCACTAGCTGCAGACGAGGTATTCATTGTTAGAACGAACATGTTGCGCTTTAGCCTGGGCCGCACATCGTTTGAGACAATATATGCTATCCCATACAACTTGTTTGGTGTCCAAAATGGATCCGATCAAGTATATTTTTGAAAAGCCTGCCGTGGGGCAACATGGGAGCGAAAAAAGGAGCTTCAGGAAGAATTGCTCGTTGGCAAATGTTGTTATCCGAGTATGATATTGTGTATGTCACCCAAAAGGAAATTAAAGGCAATACCTTATCCGAATACTTGGCTCATCAACCTGTAGAAGACTATCAGTCAATGCGGTGTGATTTCCCAGACGAAGACATAATGGCCCTATTTGAAGGAAAAGAAGCCCCTGACAGTGAAAAATGGATCTTGTTGTTTGACGGTGCTTCTAATGCATTGGGACATGGGATTGGAGCTGTGCTGATTTCCCCAGAAAGTCATTTCATCCCATTTACTGCAAGATTGTGTTTCGATTGTACAAACAATATGGCAGAGTATGAGGCATGTGCTATGGACATTCAGGCGGCCATTGAATCGAAGGTCAAAATTCTCGAAGTATATGGAGACTCGGCTTTAGTTATTCATCAGTTAAAAGGCGAATGGGAAACGAGGGATTCCAAACTACTTCCTTATCATGATCACATCAAAGAATTGACGGAGCAGTTTGACGAAGTCACCTTCCATCACATTCCCCGTGAAGATAATCAGCTAGCTGACGCCTTAGCTACTCTATCATCAATGTTCAAAATCAGTAACAGAGAGAACCTACCACTCATAAAAATACAAAATATGACCGGCCAGCACATTGCCTAGCAATAGAAGGGGAGCCTGATGGCAAACTCTGGTATTATGACATCAAACGATACATCACAAGTAGAGAATATCCTCCGAGTGTCTCAGAGAATGATAAAAGGGCATTAAGGCGGTTGGCAATGGGTTTCTTTCTAAATGGTGAAGTGCTTTACAAGAGAAACCATGACATGATACTTCTCAGGTGTGTTGATAAGACTAAGGCGGAAAAGATTATGCGAGATGTTCACGAAGGTTCCTTTGGGACTCACGCAAATGGGCATGCAATGGCAAGAAAAATCTTGAGGGCTGGCTATTATTGGTTGTCCATGGAGACTGATTGTTTCGGTTATGTGAAGAAATGCCACAAATGTCAGATTTACGCCGATAACATCCACGTGCCACCAATCTCTCTGAACATCTTAACAGCACCATGGCCATTCTCAATGTGGGGATTAGATGTCATTGGACCCATTGAACCTAAGGCATCAAATGGACATCGCTTCATTCTCGTCGCAATCGACTATTTCACTACATGGGTTGAAGCAGCCTCATATGTGAGTGTGACAAAAAATGTGGTTGTCAAATTCACCAAGAGAGATTTGATCTGCCGCTATGGTTTGCCAAATAAGATCATCGCTGATAATGGGACTAATTTGAATAACAAGATGATGAAGGAGCTGTGTAATGACTTCAAGATCCAACATCATAATTCCTCACCATACCGCCCAAAGATGAATGGGGCAGTTGAAGCTGCAAACAAGAACATCAAGAAGATTGTCCAGAAGATGGTTGTAACATTTAGAGACTGGCATGAAATGCTCCCTTTTGCCTTGCACGGTTATCGAACTTCGGTTCGCACCTCAACAGGGGCAACCCCTTTCTCGCTGGTGTATGGAATGGAAGTAGTACTTCCCATTGAAGTCGAGATCCCCTCATTAAGGGTATTGATGGAGACAAAACTAGAAGAGGCAGAATGGGTTCAGGCTTGGCTGGATCAATTGAACCTCATTGAAGAAAAGAGAGTGATAGTCTTATGTCATGGACAGCTATATCAGCACAGGATGAAGAAGGCTTACGAAAGGAAAGTTTGCCCTCGGGAATTTCAAGAAGGAGACCTAGTACTCAAGAAGATTTTGCCCATCCAAAAGGATTCTCGTGGAAAATAGACTCTGAATTATGAAGACCCGTATGTTGTGAAAAAAGCTTTTTCTGGAGGAGCCTTAATCCTCACAAGGATGGACGGTGAAGATCTCCCACTCCCAAAGAAACTCGATGCGATCAAAAATATTATGCCTAAAAATATATAAAGAGCCAAGCAAAAATGAGCTCGCTAGGTTGAAGAAAACCCGAAGAGCGACCTAGGCAAAATTAAAGCGCCCCGCTGGATTGAAAACTTGAAAAGGCAATCCAAGCGAAGTTAAGGTCTGAAGTTGACATTAAAGTTAGTGATGCATCAAGAGGCTCTTACCCAACCGGGCGATTCTATATATTTTCAGAAGTAGAGTAATGAGTATTCAAAGTTATGGATATGGGAAGTTGGCATTTGTTCCTACAAAGACACAAACTATAAAATATCTGCTTAGTTATTGTCTTTCTTTGTTTTTTTTCTTCTTCCCGCATTTTTTTGATGTATTTTCAAGTCTGTGTAACTTCAGTCCTTGTACACGTGACTCCTTTTGAATACCAAACACTTCCGTTCTCGTATTTCAAAATGTTGTTTTATGATAACAGGCACTGAATTGTGAAATATGTGATGATACTGAAAAGCATTACGGTTATTATATACATCTTAAGAATCACGGGGAAACACCAAATCTCAACAAATAAGTTTCGAAAGGGCAAAGGGATTACCTGTAAAAAATGACAAGCACTGCATCGATAACTTGCGCTCCCTCCCAGTCGAAAGCATAGTATGAATAAACCCGATGAACTTCAGTCCGTCCCATATCTTTAAGCACTAGAGATCATATGGGATGAGGAATCAGTGCAATAAAAATAATAATCGCGTTGAATACATGCATCACATACCATATATTCATGCATCATCCTCATATCACCACCTTTTAGCCGTTTTTGTTCCACTTGGTCCACGCACCAAGTGTTGATCCTTCACTATTGTTTCCAAAACAATGCGCCGAGCATCGATCCTTTAATTTGCTTTCTAAGCGACGCGCCAAGCATCACCCCTTTTTATTGCTTTAAGATTACCCCGTCAGTACCCGACCTGGCGGTAGTCCCTCATTATTGCTTTTTGACCAACATATCATTTCCGGACCTGATGTTGATCCTTCTTTATTGCTTCCCATCGACGCGTCAATACCCTACTTGGCGTCAAACCTTTCAATCACCGTGTCAATACCCAACCTGGCGGTGATCCCTTTTTATTGCTTCCCATCGACGCGTCAATACCCTACTTGGCGTCGAACCCTCATTATTGCTTTCCGATCACCGTGATGCATTCGACTGACGGAGATCCTTCTTTATAGTTTTCTGATAAACACGCCAAGCGTTAATCCCTCATTTTTGCTTTCCGACCACCGCGTCAGTACCCGACCTGGCGGTGACCCTTCTTTATTGCTTTCCGATGAATGCACCAAGCGTTAAACCATCATTATTGCCTTTTGATTACCGCGTCAGCACCCGACCTGGCGGTGATCCTTCTTTATTGCTTTTCGATTAAACGCACTGAGCATCAATCCCTCGTTGTCATCCTTTGCCTATCCTGGTTCGGGACAAAATTAGTGTCTTTATCTTTACTTCTATTTTACGACGAAAATATGAAAACCTTTGTTGTTCACATTTTCTAATAAAATATAACTAAAGAGGGGCAGCTGTTATCCCCCAATTTTGTCCACCTACCTCTTGTAACTTATTTTTATTTTTGTTTTTACTTTATTCTTAGCAACAAATTTTGGGTTCATTTTTGTGTTAATCCTTTGGGCTAATTTCAGCCCAATTGCAATAAAAAATGAGGTGCAAATAGTCAAGCAAGCCCAAGATATAACCAATGTCCAATGTCCATTACATGTCAAAAATTGCAAAAATACAATACAGTCTAAAATACAAGCATCAGTCCATTAGTCCATTATAAATTTACAAAATCACAAAATCAAAATGAAGCGAAAAAAAAAAAAAAAGCAAAAAAAAAAAAAACAAAGCAAAGCAGGGAGCGCTGCATCCCTGCCAACAAGAAACAACAGCCAGCAGCCACACTTTGAGGAACAAGCCAATGTCCCCTTTCTCCATGCTCCTAGCCTTTTGATGCGTTCATAATAGCATATAGTTTGTTGTTAGTTTTGCATTGCATAGTAGGCATTGTAGTGGTTTTTACCCATAGTTCTCATGCATTTTTGCTTGATTTAGATAATGCACTTGGTTTGACTTCAATTGTGCAGAAAAGAAGGTGATTGGCCTAGGAAAGCGGAGCTAGATCACTTAGACGGGCCAAAATCACAAAATATGGCAAGATCAGAGGAAAACACGACCTGCCCGTGCCCTATGCCACGGCCGTGCCTTGGTGGATGTGAAGAAATTCAAGATTGAGCAAACAGTGAATAACACGGCCAGACCGTGTTTTTCACCACGACCGTGCTTGTGTGTCTCCAGAGCAACACGGCCTGGCCGTGTCCGTCACCACGCCCGTGTCGGGCTCCGTTTCAGCTATTTTGTATTTTAAAGAGCAGCACGGCCTGGCCGTGCCAGGCTCCACGGCCGTGCTGCGACTCGATCCATACTTTTATTCTGCGCGTTTTGACTTAATTTTGAGATGTTTTTCAACCCTTTTGGTCCAGAACTATAAATAGAGGGAGAAAACATTAACCTAGTAGTTACCTCTTGTTGGCATCTTGTGAGTTTGAATCAAGAACAAGTGATTCTAGGCAAAGTTGAGGAATCAATGGAGTCTTTTGCTGTTTCTACATCTCAATTGCTTGGTTCCTTCTCTTCCATGAGGAACTAATTCCTTTGTACTAGGGTAAGATGAACTTTGTGGATCCTTTTATGTAATTGAATTCAAAATTTTCAATGCAAGTTTGATGTATGTCATTTGATCAATTATCTCTTTTCTTAATGCGATTCTATGCTTGATCACCATGGGGTTGAACTAGGGTTTGACATCAATTGGAAAGTTGGGGTTTTAAACTTGCTTTGGGATATTTTGACATATCTATAGGGTTATAGGGATATAATTCTCTTTGGTATGAGTTTGTATGAATCCATATCCTTTATGCTTGATTTAATTAATTGGAACCTAAGGGATTAGGGCTTATTAGTTGAATTAAAGGGATTAAGAGAAAAGGAATTTTCGTTAATCTAATTTAGAGGATTTGAACTTCAAATACATGATCATTGCTTGCATTGAAATAGGATTCAAGAGCGTAAAGGGTGAGACAAAGGGATTCGAACCCTAGTCACTCTATTCTCCTTAATATCCAAATACATTGTCTCGTTAGTACTGTTTTTGTTGCTAAACAACTTTTTCAAACACATTCGTATTCGTCAATAGTTCAATTAGTTACAACTTTTGTTTAGTTAATAATTGGTCACAATCCCTGTGGATTCGATCTTTTATTACTAAACGACGAAATCGTTCACTTGCGATTTTGCTCACCAAGTTTTCGGCGCCGTTGCCGGGGATTGTTGAATTAATTTTTAACAAGGCAAACGAGTACCTTTTTGAACTATTTCTTTTATTTATTTTCAAAAAAAAACTTATTACATTAACTGTTGCTTTGCTACTGATCTTTCCATTTAGTTTTGTGCATGCGAGGTAAACAAACAGGTGAACTGTTGTTTGACTTGGAGATCGAAAAAACAGCGAAGGCATTAAGGAAGAAGGCTAAGGAAGCAAAGCAACGACAAAAACAATCCTCTGCATCTACTTCTCAAGTCCCAACTCAAGAAGTGATGGGGGACCAACCACGCACTTTGGGTGATTTTGGGAGACGGAACAACCATGCAAGGGCTGTCAATGCCTACCAACAGGTGGAGGCAAATGTTAATTTTGAGATCAAGCCGGCATTGTTGAACACTCTCAAGCAAAGCCAATTCGCGAGGAATGAGATTGATGACCCAAATCAGCACCTGGTGAGTTTCTACGAAATCTGTGACACCTTTGAAATTTGTTTGGAGTGGTGAGGGAAGCAAGAAATCGAGGCTTTTCCCTTGGACCTGCTGAACGAGCAAGAGATTGGCTTGACACCTTGCCTACAGGAAGCATTGCAACTTGGGACGATTTGGAGGAGAAATTCATGACAAAATTTTTTCCACCCTCCAAATTCATCAAAAGAAGAGGTGAGATTCATGGCTTCCAACAGAACCAAAGTGAGAACTTGTATGAGGCATAGGAGAGATTCAAGCTCCTTCTAAAGAGGTGTCCAGGACATGGATATGATGACTTCAACCAGATACAAATGTTCTGTAATGGTTTGAGGCCGAACACCAGGATGATGCTGGATGCCTCAGCTGGAGGTACAATCAACAACAAGACAGCTGCAGAAGCAAGAACCTTAGTGGAGCAAATGGCTTCTAATGAGCAGTTGTATCAGAATGATAGAGGTACACTGGCAAAAAGAGGAGTCCTTGAGCTAGAAACGCAAGATGCACTCTTGGCTCAAAATAAGTTAGTCTCTCAACAATTGGAGGCTATCACAAAAGAGTTGAAGGCACTGAAAGTGGGAGCCTCTTCCTCTGCTTAAGTGAACCAGGTGAATCAAAATTTGAGATGTGACTTTTGTCAAGGGCCTCATGAGAATGGAGGGTGTGATACATTAGGAGACTCCAAGGAGCAAGCTTATTACATGGGTAACTTTCAAAGGCAAGGAGGGAATCCGTATTCTAACACCTATAATCCAGGGTGGAAGAATCATCCCAACTTCTCTTGGAAGCAACAAGATAACTCATCATCCAGCAACCCTCCACAACCTCAAAAGCAAGAGAAGCCAAATCAATTAGAAGAAGCTCTTACTCAATTCATGAAGATGACTCAATCAAATTTCCAGAATCATGAGTCTCATTTCAAAAACCAGGAGGCTTCTATCAAAAATTTGGAGAACCAAATTGGGCAACTCTCAAAGCAACTAGCAGAGCAATCCAAAGGTAAGTTTTCTGCCAGCACAATTGACAACCCTAGGAATGAAAATTGTAATGCTGTTTTTTTGAGAAGTGGAAAGTTGTTGTCTGAAGTAGAGAGAAAGAAAAAGAGCGAAAAAAGCGAGGTGGATGGAGTTGAAAAAGAGAGAGTGGAAGTAGAAAAAGAAGTTGAAAAAGAAAAAGGTGGAGTTGAAAATGAGAGAAGAGAAAATATTGAAAAAGAAAAAAAAAGGTGAGGAAGACAGAGTTGTTACTGACCAACTGCAAGTACAAGAGAAGCCCAGAGTTATTCCTCCATATAAGAAGCTGCCATATCCTCCTGTGAGCAAGAAAAAGGAGAAGGATGAACAATTCTCTAAGTTCATGGATGTCTTCAAGCGCCTCCAGATCAACATTCCTTTCGCAGAAGCTCTTGAGCAAATGCCTTTATATGCCAAATTCATGAAGGAATTGTTAACTAAAAAGAAGAAATTCAAAGAAGATGAGACTGTATAACTCTTCTGTCGACTTTGAGATGTTCGCATCCGATCTCTGATCAAACGGATCTTCTCGGTAGTCTGCTGGATCATATCTGGTCCTACGACAGTTCGCTCGCCGTCCTGGTACCAACAAAGAGGCGTCTGACATTTCCGTCCATACAGCGCTTCAAAAGGTGTCATTCCAATACTCGCATGGAAACTGTTATTGTATGTGAACTCCACCAATGGTAAGACGTCGTCCCAACTTCCTCGGTGATCTAACGTACACGCTCGCAACAAATCTTCAAGTGATTGGATCGTTCTCGGTCGGCCGTCGATGCGTGGATGATATGCTTAGAGCTAAGCTCGAGCCTCGGTTCCCATCGCTCCTTGCAATTCCCTCCAAAAATGAGATGTGAACTCCGGATCTCGGTCCGACACGATCGAAGAGGTATTCCATGAAGTCGTACTATCTCCGCGATGTAGATCTCGGTCGACTTTTCCACGTTGTATGTCGACCACCGGTAAGAAATGAGCAGATTTGGTCAATCGGTCGGCGATCACCCAAATCGAATCATTCTTCTTCTGCGTTTTCGGCAAACCTACAACGAAATCCATGGAAATACTATCCCATTTCCATACTGGTACGCCGGCGATTGTAGCATTCCCGCAGGTCGTTGGTGCTCCGCCTTCGGCTTTACGACACGTCAAACACGGTTACGTGCTCGGCCACTTGCTTCTTCATTCAGGACCACCAAAAATGCTTCTTCAAGTCTTGATACATCTTCGTAACTCCTGGATGAATACTAAAGTTGCTCTTATGCGCTTAAATCGAGAATCAACTTCCTCGGCTCGGATCGTTAGGTACGCACACTCGGCCATTGCACCTCAAGATGTCGCCCGCTCCGGCGTGAAATGTCGCCTTCCCTTGCGCTATCAATCGAATCTTCTCTTGCGTAAGCTCGTCATGAACTTGCTGGTCTCGGATCTCGCCCAACAATCTGTTAGAAATGGTAAGCATACCAAATCTCGGCTTCCGGTGAAACCCGACACTCAACTTCAAGTCTCGGAACTTCTCGAGCATCTCCAACTCCTTGATCATCAATACCGAGGTTAAGCGCTCTTCCCGCTCAACGCATCCGCTACTACGTTAGCCTTACGGGATGGTATTCCAACGTAAAGTCGTAGTCCTTCGTAAATTACGTCCATCTACGCCGACGCATGTTGAGCTCTTTCTGGTCGAACAGGTACTTCAAGCTCTTGTGATCGCTGAAAACAGTAAGAGTGCTCCCATAAAGGTAGTGCCTCCATATCTTCAGTGCAAAAACTACTGCTGCCAGCTCCAAGTCGTGAGTAGGGTAGTTCCTCTCGTGAATCTTAAGCTGTCTTGAAGCATACGCGACCACCTTCCGATGTTGCATCAGCACGCATCCCAATCCCTGGTGTGACGCATCACAATACACCTCGTAAGGCTCTTCAGGTTGAGGCAAAATCAAAGACAAAGCGCTGTCGTCAAAAGCTCCTTCAGTCTTTGAAAACTGGCTTCGCACTCCTCGGTCCAGGCAAAAGGTTGATCCTTCCTCGTCAGTCGTGTAAGAGGCACGACAATCTTCGAGAAACCTTCAATGAATCTTCGGTAGTATCCTGCTAAGCCGACAAAACTTCTGACCTCGGTAACCGTCTTCGGTTGTTCCCACGCTAGCACAGCTTCAATCTTAGTTGGATCCACAGCTATCCCTTCTTTGGAAATCATGTGACCAAGAAAATTCACCTCTTCAAGCCAAAATTCACACTTCGACAGGTTGGCATAGAGTTGCTTATCTCGTAATATTTGTAGTACTCGACATAGGTGTTCTGCGTGCTCTTCTCGGTTCCTCGAGTAAATCAGTATGTCGTCGATGAACACTACAACGAACTGATCCAAAAACGAATGGAAAATCCTGTTCATGTAATCCATAAACACAGCTGGCGCATTCGTCACTCCAAACGGCATCACCAAGTACTCGTAGTGACCGTATCTAGTCCTGAAAGCTGTTTTGGCGACATCTTCCTCCTTCACGCGAATCTGATGGTAGCCCGACTTCAAGTCTATCTTGGAAAAGATCGCCGCTCCACGAAGTTGATCCATCAAGTCGTCAATACGTGGTAACGGATAACGGTTCCTCACGGTAACCTTGTTGAGCTCGCGGTAATCTACGCACAGTCTTGATCATCCATCCTTCTTCTTAACCAACAACACTGGAGCTCCCCACGGTGACACGCTCGGTCGTATGAATTGCTTTGACTCCAACTGTTCTATCTGGGACTTCAGCTCTTTCATCTCGGCAGGAGACATCCTGTATGGCGCTTTGGAAATCGGTCCTGTCCCTGGAATCAGGTCGATGGAGAACTCGACCTCTCGCGACCGGGTGGTAACCCTGCACGTCTTCGGAAAACGTCCTCAAAGTCACACACCACCGGAACATTCTTCACGTCGATCTGTTTGGAAAACTTCCGAACTAGCCAAATACATGTATTCCCTAGTTCCTTCTTTCAAAGAAACTCCAATACGCTCGTGAAAGATAATTGGAGACTCCAGTCCGGAAAAATTACAGTTTACGGGACACAGTCAAAGGACATGGTGGTGTGACAACCAATCCATCCCGAGGATGACATCTAAGCCCTTAAGAGGCAAACAAACCAAATTGACCACAAACTTTCTACTCTGAATAACCACTACACAATTAAGACATGCGGTGTTTGTGACTAAGGTTTTAGCGGTGGGGTTGTAACTACTAATTTAAGCGGTAAAGCGATCCACAATCAAGTTCAAATGGTTCACACAACCGGAAGAAATAAAGGAATGGGTTGCACGAATCAAAAAGAACGGATAAGGATTTACCCTCGATCTCACATTCACCTTGGATAAGATCTTCACTCGACCGCTTCCTCGCCACTCATGCGAAAACTACGCCTTTAGCCACTTGACGCTTTCCTTTGGCCCTTGCATGGCATCGTCGGTTCGACTTTAGGTATAGGACAATCCTTGGCAAAATGCCCTGGCTTCGCGGTTGAAACACACGCTCCTCCTTACGAAATGCGATTACTCGGCGTAATGTCGGCTTTCCACATCGGTAGCAAGTCACCTCGACAAGTCGACCTCCACTCCTCGCTCCCTGGGTCATCGGACGTCACATCCCCTGTTATCCGTTCCACGAGGTCGGTCGTAAGGCTTCTGCGGTTGTTTTCCTTTACGTGCAAATCTACGCCGCACTTTCACGGGGTCTCACCGGTCCGCCTACAGCAGTCTTCTTCTTGTGGCTTCACTCCTTCTACCTCGACACATCGATCAATCACTCTTGGAGGTTTGGATCCTCAGCGACACCATCGACTTCGAATGTCGAATCTCAATCCCCGTTGGAATCTCTCACTCAACCATCTCTGGTCAACTCGATCACGGAATGGACTGAAATACCTCGCCAACGACTCGAACTTGGCCGCATACTCGGACACTGTCGAGTTGCCTTGCTGCAATTGAAGAAATTCCTGCTCCTTCTCGGCTCGTGCAGTATCTGGGAAGTACTTGTCCAAGAACCTTTCACGAAAAAGCTCCCAGGTCATCTCGCGACGTTCCGCTATAAATGTTTGCTTCACTCCTCTCCACCAATACTCTGCGTCTCCTAGCAGTAAGTAGGTGGCATAGTCGACCTTCACGTTGTCCGGGCAATGAAGTGCCTCAAAGATCTTCTCGATCTCTTGCATCCAAAGATCAGCTTTATCCGGATTTGGCTCACCATAGAACTTCGGTGGATCATGCTTCCTGAAGTCGGCCAATCCTCTCGCTTGACATTTAGATTTCGCTCGTTGCTATTCTTTGCAAGTTCTGGCGAGTTAGCATTTGCCGTCTGTTGAGCCATCGCGTTAGCTGTTGAGTTGCGCGGTGATTGTTGAGCCATGAGTTTGCCGCCGCCATCTCTGGCCATAGCTTGAATTGCTCGTTCCATGTCGGCGTTCTCGGTTGCGTTTGTCGTATTCCTCTGGTGGCATTAGATTCCACAAAGTTCAAAACCGTCAGAATCTCGGAACAAGGATGTGTTAAAACACCTTTGCTTCAATCAAGAAACAGTTCAAACAATTTCTCAAGCAATAAGTGCTTCACTTAATCAAGCGACAATCAACATAATACAACTAGGTACCCAACACACATAACCCGAACCACGGTGACGGTCAAATTCCTATGCACGGCTCGGTCGAACGAATCGCTCGATACCAACAATGTAACGACCGTTTAGGACCGCTCTGAGCTCAATATACCGAGCTCGAGTTACTGAGCTCAACACACCAAGCTCAACATAAACCTATATGAGATGTGTTTTAAAAACAAAACTCTTGTGCCTTTTAAAAATACGATATATTTTTTTTTATAAAACCAACTCGTGCACATCGAGTAATTCTGACTTTTGAAACATGGTGCAACTAAGACACAAAACTTAAATCCTAATAAAACATACATGCATAACATACATATATATATATCACTCGAAATAATAATGTATACAAAATACAGAATAGCAAATGTATAAAGAAAATACACCTAAAGTATGGAGACTTCAAAAGCAATCATACCACTGGGGTACTTAAGCGAACTCCCACCATTGCTCCAAAAGTAAGACCACCCAGTCTACCTGTAGCAACAAAACATACGGTCAAACTGGTCACGACCTCGAACACAAAGAAAAACAAATGCAGTCATCAAAAGAAATCGTCGAACAAACATAATCAATCACGACAAGTAGAGGTCGCCACTCGGGTCCTCGCCGAGCTCCTCCTCGGCATCATCTCGCCGAGTTCCTGCGACCTCGACATCGCTGGGTAACCGTCATGGATTGAAGGCACCACGGGAAAGGTCAACTTCTCAACAATTCAAGATAAGCTCGACATAAAGGATATAAGCAAACAAAGAAGTATAACATTCACCGGCGTGACTCGACCATCTCACTCTAACTCGACACAACTCGCAAATCCATTTTCTCTCGACTCGACAATTTTCCGGAATGCACACGCCGTCTGGTATGTCGGAAAGTCGGTAAAGCCTTGGGATCCTCGCTCTCCACTAGGGACGATCGGCTCAGGTCCCATAGCGTGGCGACGTCTAGTCAATCCCAGTAAACAAAGGGGACCTAGCACCCTCGATTATCCGGTCACGGCTCACAACCGTCATCCGACTCTCCTAGCTCGCTCACTCGATGAACAATTCGCCGCATACGATATTCAAAGAGTTAAACACAAGATATTCAACCGCATGTCAAATACAAAGAGCAAGCTCGACATGAAGAAACGCAATTCAACATGCAATACACAAATCACGACATATATTCAATCACATATTAAATACATGCAAAAACTCAATCATATCACAACATTTCAAGCTCGACACAAATCAGGAAATCCATACACAATAACATAACCACGTAGAATATAAAGTGCCCTTACGCTAGCATACTATGAAAGTATTAATGTGAAGCGCCCTTACATAAGGACTTATAAAATAAAGCCTTAGAGATATCTAGGAGTTGCCCTTACCGAACTCCAAGTTAATCTCGCTTTCGACAACGACCTCGACACAGCTGTCTTCAAATGAGCTCGACAACGACTTCTCTTACTCGATCTCGACACGGCTGTCTTCAACGAGCTCGACAACGACTTCGACACGTAATGTCCTCAATCGACCTCGACACGTACGCTTCTCAGTCGACCTCGACACGTACAGTTCTCGATCTGGATTCTGCTGCTTCCACGTCCTCGGATTCGCTTTCCCGTACACCTCGATTCGGAAATCACACGATCTCGGGAATCAGACTTCCTAAAACAAACACAACTCAGTTCGATCTATGGGTTCTAATACACTTAGCTCTCTCTTCCCAAACTTAACCACAACCCAGAAAATATAAAACTCAAGAACTTGAATATATTTTTCCTCTAACACAAAGTTAGGGTTTTCGATCAAAAGTTCATGAAAAAGGTTATCTGATGCTTCAACAGATAGATCGACAACAACAATAACCAGAAGCAACGAACGAAAAACAAGAAATTGAAACAAACCAAAAATGGGGTTTTACGGCGCTGGGTGCGAGAAAAAGCAGAGGAAGAAAATTTGTTTTACAAGCCCAATTAATCGGTTAGAAAGATAGGTAATATTGTGAAGAAGAAAACCCGTCAATTTGACATGATTTGGAAGCATAAAACTGGCTAAAAATGGAAGAAGAAATAGCGCTAAACAGTAGCACAGAGAAAAAGAAAAATCTGTTCTTCATACCTCAATGGTGATGGTCGAGCAGGCGAGATATAGGTCGAGAAGATGATGATGAACAAAATTGATGAAGAAAATTTGTGCAGAATCTCGATGGAACTCACGGTTTCGTCGATGGAAGTTCTTGAAGAAAACAACAGAACTTCGAGGCGAGAAGGAAGGAAGAAGAAAGAAGAAAAGAGAAATGAGTATCAGGGAATCGGTCGTGGTATACAATTTGGTGAGAGAAGGGGTATAATCGTAACTCCAGCTATAAGATGCCAATCCCATCAATCATCTACCCGTCTAATCGTTCCTCTCATAATTACTCTCTACTGCCGGTCAGCGGTCTAGACACACGGCGAGAGCGGCGGCGACAATGTAATTATTACAAACAATATAATAATAGCGAATAACGTTCGAAAGAATACGAGGTATCATCTCGACACGATGTCGACAAGGGTGCTCGTGCAAGCGCACAAGGCTCTAACACGAGTTCGTGCGCGCGGCCTCCTCGGCTCGATGCAGCGACTTCATCAACTCGACACCGAGCCTCCTCATTTCGGCGGCTTGTGCACGCGGTCTCATCAGCTCGGCAAATGACCTCGGCAAACGATCTTGGCACGGGATCTCGACACAAGGTCTTGGTCGAGGTCTCGATACGTCGTCCTAATACGATGTCGATCTCGTCCTCAGGTGTTACAATTCCCAAATTGCAAAATTTCAAAGAAGGCACATGTAGAACCTACTCATTCTTATGAAAAGCGCACCAAACAGGCGAGGGATGACAAAGTCCACCCACATAAATTCAAGAGGAGAAAAAGGAGACCAATGCCAAAAAGGGAAATGATTTCTATGCAAGCACTCAGGGGTATGGGTGTGCATCTTCCCAAGGAAGGTGGTGCTTCAATCTTCTTTTCCTCCTTTAAGGAGCCTTGATCGACTCCTTCAAGCGTCAAGCTAGTGACGTTAAAGAAGCGCTTCTTGGGAGGCAACCCAAGTTTTTCGGTGAGTTCTTTCCTCCTCATCCCTATCTCAGTTTAATTGTTTACATTGGGGACAATGTAAATTCTTAAGCTTAGGGTATGCGTTTTAAATTTTTGCATTTCATTTTAGTGTTTGCATCTTTGTGTTAATTGTTGTTTTGTGTGCACCATTTTATCCCCCAAATTGTTACACTATCCTCTTGTGCTTTGGCATATGTGCTACAATATTTTTGAAATTTGAGATTGCAATGATTTGGAACCCAACTATTTTCTCTTGTGATAGGCTTCAAGGCAGTATTCTTAATGTACATAGGGATAATCTTTGGATAAGTTGAGAATTAGCATGTGGCACTCTGATTTGATGTTTCTCACTGATTTTAACTTCTAAATGTGAGACTTGAGCTTAATATTGGGGCTTTCACTTCATCATGTTTATATGCCCCATTCTCCTTGTATAAGTGTGTCCATCCTGATTGTGCTCTCTAGAACTTGACTTGAAACCGTTTCAAAACTTGAAAATTTTTGTCAACATGTTACCAATTGACTTCAAACACAAGAGAGGGGTGAATTGTGATAGCGGTGCTTATATAAAAAATTACAGAAAATAAATGACCGAATAATAAATAAAGAACAAAAATAAATAAAGTGCTTGAATGATAAAGAGACAGAGAGCAAAGAAGAGCACGCTGACAATTTATCTGAGTTCGGCCACCAAACACCCTGTGGCCTACGTCCTGTCCCCAAAGCAAACCACTATGGGATTTTCACTAAATCACTAGCTTTTAAATCAGTTCAGCTAGAAACCTTTACAACTCTATACGAGCAATACGTTCAAGAGATATCACCTCTCTATGAACACCTTGGGATTCCTACCCAAAAAGAAATGATTTTCACAAATAAAATGAGATGAGAAAGATACACTCAATAGTGCGGATATAACAAATTGAAGCTCAAATAATACAACTCAAATTATGTAGAATAAAAGGACTCTCAAAAATTGTGCTCAAATAAGTGTGAGTGATGAAAAATATTTGTGAGTTTTTGGCACAAAAATTAAGCAACTGCGTTGTTGTATTTTTACAAAGCTCACTTTGTGTTTATATAGGCAATGGAGGAGCGTCACTTTAAGAAGATTTGTCAGTTGAGGATTTGCGGATTCTGCGGCAGTGGATCTGTCCGTTGGAATTTGTCCGTTGCGTTGAACATGAAAGAATTGAAAACACGGAGGCGGCTCGGCATACGACCTCGAAGACGGCTCGTGACGACCTGAAGGCGGCTCGGCAGACGACCTCGCCACGGCTCGACAGGCGACGACCTCGACACGGCTAGGCATACGACCTGCGAGCGGCTCGGCAAAGGACCTCGGCACCACGACCTCCGGAACCGCGGCTCGGCTTACGACCTCCTCATCATTTCGGTTCTCATAGCTCGGTACCACGACCTCATCATTTCGACGACGCGACTTCCTCCTCGATTCGACATACGACTTCCTCGAGCTCAACATCCGACTTCCTCCTCGGCTCGACACCCGACTTCCTCCTCGGTTCGACATACGACTTCCTCGAGCTCAACATCAGGCTTCCTCCTCATTTCGACATCCGTTTTCCTCGAGGCTCGACACGCGACTTCCTCCTCATTTCGACATATGACTTCCTCATTTCGACATCCGACTTCCTCGAGGCTCGACACGCGACTTCCTCCTCATTTCGACATCCGGCCACGAGATATGCATGTCAAAATATTTTGTGCGTGTGTGATTTAATTTTAATTGAGAGCTTTTTATTACTACTTACAAATTGTCTTAATAAAGATAAATAAATACCCAGAACCCAAAGACTTGAGAAACAATCATTCTTGATACGCGTCTTGGTATTCTTTTCCACTTTTTGCACGGTTGACTATTTGCAAGACTCCCTTTTGTCAATCATCAAAATCATCCTGTCAAGGCATGTATTCACACAACACACTTGAATATGATTTAGGCATTTTAGGCATGTTTCAAGCCTCTGTTTGTTGAATGAAAACTTCCTCTAGTTGCCCCTTTTGAGCCTGAAATGAAATAAATTTTCTTGGTACCCAGGTGATTGCTAAATGTTACAGTACCTTTTAAAGTATGTGTAAGGGAGCAATTAGTTGTGAATCTTGTGTAAATTATGCAGTGCTTGAAATTTGGGACCTCTACTGTCATTCAATTCCTCCCCAGTAATTGCAAAAATCTCAAATGGGGGAGGAAACAAAAAAAAAAGAGAAAAATATATGAAATAAAATAACAGAAGAGGAGCAAAATAAAAAGGTGTTGAAAACAAAAAAGAGAATGAATTGTTCCGCTTATGCTGCTTTAAAAGGGTTGTTTTCTTTGTCTATTATATCAGCCCTTGTGTTTCCCCTTTCTGGTTTTTATCCACTGTACAAGAAAAATCCCATGGTTACGTTACAACCTTGCAAAGACCTTTTGATTCTTGTGTGTTTTCATGAAATGTATGCTGAGATTTGGTTTATAGTCAAGCTTATGGTAGAACACTTTCATGGATGGATTTGAGCGATTTGTCATAACCTTTAAACACTTGGAGAGTTGTGAGGAGAGTGCCCTATCAGTGAGAGACATGATTTCAGAGAGCCTGATTCTCTAATTGGACTTTATTTTGGTTGTCCCTATTGGTTGTTCTAGCCGTTAGCCTATTACTTGAATGTGCTATTATCTCGGGTTCCCAATTTGTTACGTCTCTTGTTTCTTTGCTTATCTTTGGCCACTGCAATTGCTTGAGGACAAGCAAGATTCTAAGCTTGGGGTAATTTGATGCGTTCATAATAGCATATAGTTTGTTGTTAGTTTTGCATTGCATAGTAGGCATTGTAGTGGTTTTTACCCATAGTTCTCATGCATTTTTGCTTGATTTAGATAATGCACTTGGTTTGAGTTCAATTGTGCAGAAAAGATGGTGATTGGCCTAGGAAAGCGGAGCTAGATCACTTAGACGGATGTTGCAACCAACTCGGAGGCCAAAATCACAAAATATAGCAAGATCAGAGGAAAACACGGCCTGTCCGTGCCCTATGCCACGGCCGTGCCTTGGTGGATGTGAAGAAATTCAAGATTGAACAAACAGTGAATAACACGGCCAGGCCGTGTTTTTCACCACGGTCGTGCTTGTGTGTTTCCAGAGCAACACGGCCTGGCGTGTGTCACCACCACGCGTGTCAGACTCCGTTTCAGCTATTTTGTATTTTAAAGAGCGTACGGCCAGGTAGTGCCAGGCTCCACTGGCCGGATTCTGCGACTCGGTCAGGACTTTTATTCTGCGGCGTTTTGACTTAATTTTGAGATGTTTTTCAACCTTTTGGTCCAGGAACTATAAATAGAGGAGAAAACATTAACCTAGTAGTTACCTCTTGTTGGCATCTTGTGAGTTTGAATCAAGAACAAGTGATTCTAGGCAAAGTTGAGGAATCAATGGAGTCTTTTGCTGTTTCTACATCTCAATTGCTTGGTTCCTTCTCTTCCATGAGGAACTAATTCCTTTGTACTAGGGTAAGATGAACTTTGTGGATCCTTTTATGTAATTGAATTCAAAATTTTCAATGCAAGTTTGATGTATGTCATTTGATCAATTATATCTTTTCTTAATGCGATTCTATGCTTGATCACCATGGGGTTGAACTAGGGTTTGACATCAATTGGAAAGTTGGGGTTTTAAACTTGCTTTGGGATATTTTGACATATCTATAGGGTTATAGGGATATAATTCTCTTTGGTATGAGTTTGTATGAATCCATATCCTTTATGCTTGATTTAATTAATTGGAACCTAAGGGATTAGGGCTTATTAGTTGAATTAAAGGGATTAAGAGAAAAGGAATTTTCGTTAATCTAATTTAGAGGATTTGAACTTCAAATACATGATCATTGCTTGCATTGGAATAGGATTCAAGAGCGTAAAGGGTGAGACAAAGGGATTCGAACCCTAGTCACTCTATTCTCCTTAATATCCAAATACATTGTCTCGTTAGTACTGTTTTTGTTGTTAAACAACTTTTTCAAACACATTCGTATTCGTCAATAGTTCAATTAGTTACAACTTTTATTTAGTTAATAATTGGTCACAATCCCTGTGGATTCGATCTTTTATTACTTAACGACGAAATCGTTCACTTGCGATTTTGCTCACCAAGTTTTTTGCCAAGACATAGCAGCTTTGCAGGCACTATCCTGCCACCACCAACCATCCCTGCAACAAACAGCCAATACAAGGGTCAGCAACCATTGTCCTATTAGAGCCCCATTTGCTCTATAAATGCAACAACAGAACAGCAAAAAGGGAAAAAAATCGGGACGTTTCTACCACAACCAAAGAGTTAGAGACTTCATACTGAAGCCCTAATTCACCTAAACAGAAACAAGAGAACGAAAAAAAGAAGAGGAAAACAGAATCAGAGAAGAAGAAGAAGAAGAAGCTAGAATCTCCCTCCTCCCTCTCAGTCTCGTACCTCCCTCTGTCTCCCTCTCCCTCTCGCGGCCTCCTCCTCCCTCGGTCGTACTTCCCTCTCCCCCTACCCCTTGGCTGCATCCTCATCCCTTCCCCCTTTCCTTGCTCGCTGTGTGTGACCGGTCGCTCGGCGTAGCATGCCCCCTCCTTCCTCCCCCTTCTCGATCTCCCCCTCAGTCCCTTTCTCTCTCTCTCTCTCGCGATTCCCTGTGTCGTCTCTCCCTCTCTCTCTCGGCACCGTCGCTTCCCTTGCCCCTTCACTCCGCGATCCCTCCATCAGCATCACCCCCTTTCTTGCTCGGGACCGCGCGCTGCCAAGGACGGTACACGCCGGCCGCGCTTCCTCTCAGCCCCTCCCCTCTCGCCGCTACAACGTTTCTCCTTCCCTCTCTCGTAGCTGTGCGCAGCTTTTCTTTCTTTCATTTAGGGTTTCCAATGAAACCCAATAAGCACTCCTTTCCCTTTTGTTTCACGTTCTGCTTCTTCCTTTTTTTATTTTTTTATTTTGTTATTTCTGTCTCTCTTTTTCATTGGGCTTCAGCCAATTTCTTTTTTTGTTTTGTTTATTTCTTGTTAAAATTCGATTTTGGGCTTCAGCCCAACTGCACTCCATTTTTTTCTTTTATTTACCAATCTCTTTATTTTTATTTTGGGCTTCAGCCATTGGTTTTGACCCAATCTATGGTTCCTAACAAAAAAATCCATGTGAATGTCCTCTCACCCTTTTATTTATTAATCATACTTTTTATTGTAAAATTCTTCAATCCTCTTATTGAATCTAATTAGTAGTGACAACGCCAAATCCACTTTTGTTTTGGTCATTATGCAAACCCCTTTATAAAAAATTTAAAAGAAATGACTACTGCAAATTCTCTTTTGGTTTGGTCATTACAAAAATCTAAATAAAATATCTTAAAATATTAGTAGTGATTACGCCAAATCCACTTTTGGTTTAGTCACTACGCAAATCATAAAAGTTTAAGTCAAATTAATTAATTAAAATCAACTAACACACAACTATTTTTTATCCAAGAACTACGTAGCCTTTGATTTCTCCACTACACCCAGAGATACGTAGGAGCAGGAGCATACTCCTGTCAAGCGCAAAAATAAACAACTTTTATTAAGTTTTTTTTTTTAATTATTTCATCACTGTAAATACATGTCTTTTTTTTTAAAATAAAAGGGAAATAAATATTTTTTAGAAGTTAATATAAATTTTGCACAATTAATTAGAGGTAACCTTTTTTCGAAAGGATGTCGTGGGGTGCTAATACCTTCCCTACGCATAATCGACTCCCGAACCCAAATCTGGTCTCAAGGACCATCTTCTTCAGTAAAGATTTTTTCCAATATTTTTCCTACGAAATAAATTATTGGTGGCTGTTCCATTAAACTCGAACAAATCCCTCCGAATTTTTCGGTCGCTACAATAGCTTTAGTCCTTTTTAGAACCCTAATTTCTCCATAGTAGTTCCAGCAGCTTAACATTTGGTGCTTTCATTCTTGAACTTCATACCTCCCATGGGGTCTCATTATTCAGGATATGGTTATGGATACCGAGCTTATTTTCATCAACAACCTAATCACCCTTATTCCCAGTATCAAAATACAAATGCCCATTTTCATCCTCTTTCCTCCTTTCAGAATACTGGGTCTTATGTTGGATCTGCAAGTTATTCCAACACTTATTACAATCTTCCTGATTATTACCAAAACAGCAACATGCATGGAACTCCAGGAACAATGTGGAACAATTATTCAAGTTCTTCTTCTCATCCATATACAAATTCTTCCCCGGATTCCAATAGTTCTTGTAGTTCTTATGCTGCTGATACTCAGACTTACCAAAACAACTCTATCTATGCCATGGATTTTCAGAAATCACTGGATGAATTCTTCCAAGCTTCTGAAAAATCTACAAATGACTTGAGAGCTATAGATGAGCTACTCCAAGCTTCTAGGCATTCTATCAAAGCATCAATCCAAAAGATGTTTGAGTCACTTGCAGCTCTGTCTGAAATATCTCGTGAAGTGTTGCAAGAGTAGTCGCAAGAGGAGCTTGTTGAGGAAGAACCAGAGGAACCGCCGGTAGAAACTGAGACGTCCCTGGTCCAGGAACCACCACCTAAGTCGGAGATGCAACTCGCACAACTGAGCACTGAGGCAACCAATTCTCAAGAACAACAGAGGAACCTCAAAAACGCTGCGAGAGACAACAAATCCTCCAACCCAGCTCCAAGTTCACCACCTCCGAAGCCACCGGAGTCACATATTGTCACGGGGAGAAACGGATCTCCGACATCTATTGAGTTCATGTAAATTTAGTAAAGTGATAAATCCTGATAAGTTATCACTAAGCAAATATGGAAATATGAAATTATCAGGATTTATCACTTTACTAAATTTACGTGAAGAGTTTAAAATTTTTTTGTTTTCGTGAATTAAATTTACGTAAGTTACGTGAATTTAATTTATGTATCTAGTTTAAAATTTTTTCCCTTACGTGAATTGAATTTACGTAACTAGTTTAAAATTTTTTCTCTTCCGTGAATTCAATTTACGTATCCAGTTTAAAATTTTTTTCCCTTCCGTGAATTGAATTTACGTAAGTTACGTGAATTGAATTCACGGAACTAATTTAAAAATTTTTCTCTTCCGTGAATTGAATTTACGTAAGTTACGTGAATTCAATTTACGGAAGTTATGTGAATTGAATTCACGGAACTAGTTTAAAATTTTCTCTTAGTGAATTGAATTTACGTAGCTTAGTGAATTGAATTCACGGAAGTTCCGTGAATTCAATTTACGGAAGTTACGTGAATTGAATTCACGGAACTAGTTTAAAAAAATTTCTCTTCCGTGAATTGAATTCACGTAACTTCCGTGAATTCAATTAACGGAACTAGTTTAAAAAATTTTCTATTCCGTGAATTGAATTTACGTAACTTCCGTGAATTGAATTTACGGAAGTTACGTGAATTCAATTCACGGAACTAGTTTAAAAAATTTTCTCTTCCATGAATTGAATTTACGTAACTTCCGTGAATTGAATTCACGGACAGACGAAACATAACATGCGCAGCGTTATTTGGGTTTGGGGTAGGGGTATTTGGGTCTTTTCATCAATAAAAAAGTTGACGGGGGTGTGGCTAGATCTCAGTCGTTTGCTAAAAGCACAATTCGTACCAACAATTTTAAACCAACCGCATTTGGACACTTGTCACCACCATCACCCACCAAGCACCCAACTCCAATTTTGCAATTAAAGGCGTCAGCTTTAAATGCCCAGCCTGTCTCACGAGTTTTCTAAACACAGCAGCAAAAGATTCCTTTTCACGTATTTTCCAAATGCTGCAACAGCTACCTTTTCACTCCCTAATCTGATCCGGACGCGCTGTTCTATCCATTGGATCCACATAATCCTTCCAGAGATCAATCCTCACCGCTGAGCGCAACCACGATATCAACACCATACTTTAATGCGCGTCTTCTTGCATTTAAAATGCCAGCTATTTTTCCATTTTATTGGATGGCTTCTTCCTTTTCCAACAACCGGCCATTAATGCTTCAACGACTGTTTCATGCGCTTCCATTTCCTAATCCAACTATCCCATTCATTTTGTTCCATGGACCAGTCAATTCACCTTCCATTTCAAAACACCATGTTGGGCCGTTTTTTCACAATTAAGGGCTTGGTTGGACTCAATTATCCTAGAACCTTGAGAACAAGGTTCAAAGTGAACCCAGCGGCAATAATAGTGGGCTTGGTGATATTAGGTTTATTGATAGTGGGCTTATTAACCCAATCATTTGGCATTTTTTAGGCTTATTATAATTTCTATGTTATTTTTAATTTCTTATGTTTTTATATTTCTCATATATAAATGTACTGTACTCTTTGGACAAGACAGCAAATAAATGAAGAATTTTATATTTTTAGTTTAGCTTTTATTATTCTCTCTTCTCTTTCATATCTTTAGTCCTTTTAGAACCCTAATTTTTTCATAATAGTATCAGCAGCCTAACAAGAGCATAATCAATTATGAGTTGAGCCATGATCAGTTATGATGGTTCTGGAATTTTTCCAGATTTCACTGATGAAAGCATAATCGGCTATGTAAGTGACATAATCAATTATAGACTAGCAGATAATTAGCTATACACCATGTTTCATCCTATAAAAATAGTTCTAATCCCTTATTTCAAGTAAGTGGTTAATAAATCTAATCCCAACTCATGGACATATTGCCTATGTAAATTGGAAGTAAATGTTAATGTTTGATGACCATATATGTTTATTCTCATGCCATAGAGTCATAACAAGTAATGAGTTATTCATTTAAAAGAAGTCGTATTTAGATCATGGATTATTTCTTAATTTCACAACATACAAACTAGCTAGATCCTTCCCAAAGTAAGAAGGACTAGATGAGATCCTTCCCAAAAGAAGAAGGAGTAGATTGGGTTTCCCAAAGCAAGAAGGCTATGTTTGAATCTATAAAATTTGAAATGTCTTGAGTATATCTTTTATGGTGAGTGGTGTCCAGGAATGATTCACTAAGATTATATCTGATTATTTCCTTTTCTTGTTTCAGATAAATAGAAATGAGGAATAGAAGAAAAATGTCGCATGATTAGTCGAGCCTTGCTTAATCTTTTGATATCATATAGTAGGATGCTCTTTTGTTGCAAAGCAAGGGACTATTAGCTATAGTTTAAATTCTCATGTTGAAAGTACGGCAGCTTCTATCGTGGGAAAGTGAGTTAGGTGACACCACCATGCACAAGGAAACTTGACCATTGGATATAATATAAAATATTAGACGGACGGGATTGTTTGCGTTTTTTGTCCAATGAACCGGTGAAGCGCAAATAGGAAGTATTGCTCCATGGTCCTTTTTAAATCAGGTGTTTGATGTACCCAAAAAAAACAAAAACAGGTGTATGATTTAGGGGAGCTTCGTTTCGGACAAAGATGAAAGGAAAGCACTGTTGCTAATCGATCACGACGACGGAGGTAGAAGGTGGAGGCCGCCATGGCCACAATCCATCACTCTCTCTTTATCCCCCTTCTTCCACTAGCTCTTTCTCCCTGCATCCTCGCTCTTTCTGTTCGACTTCATCGAATCCATTTACTGTTTTTCTTCTTTAGGAGAGACGGTGAGAGAGAGATGGAGAGGGAGACAGAAGACCCATTGTGGCGGAAAAAGGACCTTCGTGGACCACCAGCGGCACTAAAGGGAAGGGTTCCGGCGATTTCTCTTCAACCGGCGATTTCTCGTTCTTGCACACCATCACTGGTCTCTCTCTCTCTCTGTCTCTCTCTCGTGACTGAAGACCGTGCGGTGCTGTGGTCCAACGGTAGTGATTCGCCATTGCATTTGAAGAGGCGCTGTGGCGTCACATGGAGGAAGGAAGCGGTAATTACTGGTGCCGCTCCACATCGAAGATCTTTTTATGAATATAATGCTTTTTTATCTATTTTATTTTATTTCAATTCATTTATTGTGCCCTAACCTATGTTTTTCTGATTCTGCTCTGTTTTAGGTATAGGATTACTTGATAAGAAATGCCTTATCATCACGAAGATGATGAAGGTTAAGGTTCTGCAAAGAGTATCTCCAAGTTGAATGATGAATCAGAGGGTTAGAATCGATTTCTTAACTTTAACATTTTTGTTGATGTGTTGATTATGGCTTTCTCCTTTGTATATCAAATTTTTTAATTCAATTGTTCTTTGCTTATTTATATAATTCACTCTTTGAATCAATACGTCTTGATTAAAGTTTGTTAAGTTCAATCTGAATCAAGTGTAATATGGAATTTGAATACTCTATATTAATTCTTGTTTAACTTTAACAATCACAAGTTTACTAGTCCTTGCCAGTTGCCACTGAAATCTGTTTATTAGAGTTTCTCCTTTTCTTGTTTTAATAGTATGTGTGTGTCAATGTTCATATGCTTTGTTAAGGTTTCAGTTCTTCTTTGCATAATCATTAATATTTCTTTGCATGTGGTGCTTTGCATAATCATTAATATTTCTTTCTGCATACAAATAAGGATGGACATGCTGATCAGACCAAGCCAGATAACTTGGCAGATAATAAAAATTAATGATCGATGTATTCTCATACCGGGCCTGATAAAAATTAGATTAATGATCAGACCAGGCCAGATAACTTTGCTATTGGCATGCTTAAAGCTAATAGCTTATTATTCTTTGTTCTCCACGAAAACAAAATTCTAACCATATTTTGTTATTGGTCACCTGCCTCAGACAATGCAAGTCCAGAACGCAATTTGAGACTAAGCTGTGCTTATTTCATGGCTGATGGACCTATGAGCCTCCGGAAGGTATATCCTTGAAGTTTCCCGGAAGAATAGTTATTAGTTTGCATTAAATGTCATCATTCCTTTATAGTAATTGGATTTTAAAGCAGCAGTTGCAGAATGTAAATGCAGTGTGTTGTAATCAATCACCACAGTAATGTAAATTACTCTATCGCTTTAGCATATGGCTCTGAGATGCTACTAAATGAGGTTAAGGGTGTTGCAGCTTTATTTAACCTCAAGTTAATGGCAAGTATGGTCGTATTGCCCTGAATTGTTTGATTGCTCTAGTTTAAATGTTTTAATGAATGAAACATTAGTGTGGATTTCAATTGTAATCATACTCTAATGTTGCTGAAATCATACTCTAATGCAAGTCTTAGTAACATATTAATCCTAATGATTTTGATGTGACTTATTTGTTTACAAAGTTATGAAACTATGAGGTTGTATGTGCTGTCAGGTTGAGACTTTGAGATTGAGTCTCAGGTTGGATTTTTTTCTCTTGTTGGTGGATTTTAAGTGTGGTATTATAATAGGTTCTGGTTGTGTTGCGACTGTAATACTTTTTTGTGCTTATGGGGTCTCATAATCTCAGTCTCATGTGTTTCCAGTTTGAGTGCTTCAAAATTGTTTGAGGGCCCAAAAAATTTATTCGTTTTCAACAAGCCCTTGTGTGTCAAAAAATTTATTGGATGACTCAATAGTTGTTGCTGGGTGAATGATGAACACTTTACCGACAGTGACAACCAACAAGTGTTGTGTAATTTTGTATGTATGGTTAATGTCTACATGATGCTGATATGCATGGATGAATTATTGGTGTCGATTAAAGCACCCTGACCACTCATCAATATGTTACGTATATTTTCCTTTTTTTTAGCTAAGCAAATAAATATTGAGGAGCACATCAATTAATAACGGTGTATGCAAAATACCATATACAGTGGGAAAAAAATTGTACAGTTGTACTAAATAGGTAATTTATATGGGAGGTTACAATGCCAACAATATGTTGTTATGGGGAAGGTGTATGGAAGAAACAAATTTGGGTTGCTAAATGATCCTCACTGGTTAACCATGCATTTAAATCCATTCAACATGTACCATGAAAGGAGTTAAAGGTCTACCGAAAAAAATAGAAAGGATTTAAAGGAGTGAAAATTATGCACGAAAAAAAAAGAGTGAAAATTAAGTGTTAGAAATAAATAATTTTGTTCCTGATGTTGCATATTTTTACAACGAACGAAGCAAATACGTTTGTTGAACCGTAAATAAGTGTTTAGCATATTTCTGGTTGTTTTGGTAAGTTACAAGTAACAAAAGGTCAAAAAAATACCATCGAACCCAGCCCACCAGGTAATTTTGTTTTTTGATTTACATCGAACCGTAAATTGGAGGTGGACATAGATCCGGTTTTGAAAAAAAGGCTAAAATCTAGTACGGTAGGGTTTATGGTAACTAGCTCGTATAATATAACTAGCCGTATGTTTTTTAAGGAGTGTGCCTAATCGAAATTGTTTGTTTTTTTTCACTGATTCATTCTCATCTTAGTGTGCCTAATTTCACTCGTTTTAACAATTTCTCGGTCAACCTTGCAATAGTACATAATTACTTAAAGCTGGGAACATTTTGGTCTTTACATCATTTGCATTTATAATTTGCATTTTTGTTGACCAAACTGAATTTCTCTTAACCATAAATAAGTAGCAATCATATTTCCGGTTCATTTAATTTTATTTTTTTTACACTTTAAATATCATATTTGTAGTTCAAAATTTATATATTTTTTTTCATATTAATCCGTAAATAACTAAAAATCATATTTGCGTATTTACGGTTTAATTATTTTTTTACACGTTGAACCGTAAATATCATTTTTCCGTTATATAAATTATGTTAGGATTTGTACGAAAAAAAATATGTATTAGGATAAATCATTTTTGCATGCAACATAGACACCAACATGGGTGCTTGTCACTAATATTTTTGCAGCTTGGTCTTGAACCCCATCTTCTCCACCTTAGCGTTTATTCACACACAAGATTAGAATACATAAGAATTGCCAAGTTTTGTTCATTTTGCTGAATCTTGTCGTTGTTTGGTTCAATCTTCACTTATGTGAATATCATGATTCATACTGCTTCTCCTCTTTCATAATTAACTAAGCAATTGTATTATAATAATTTTTTTTTGATTTGTTTTTATGCAGAAAGTGAGAGTATTTGAGGTTGCTTGTGACCAGAAAAAAACAATATTTGTTTTACATTGAACCGTAAACAGGTGATGAGCATATTTCCTGTTCTACTAAAAAAAAAATTGTTTAGGGTTTAGTCAACCGTTAATACTTGTTCCTCGTATTTCCGTTTATTCAAAAATATTATTTTTTTGTTTTACATATTTTTAATTTATAAGAATTAAATATATTGACAGATCGAAGCTTGTGTAGAGTAATCCAGTCTCTCCAGTGACTACCCCACCAGTGGTAAGTGATCAGCGGTCGTACGCGGGTCAAAATAATTAAACAGTAAATATAGTAACAAGGCAAGAGACCTTGGTCGTCTCACGAAGACCTCTAACACCAAAATTACCAAATTCAGGAAATAAGAAAATTGACAATAACGAAAAAGGGGGGTTTTGTGAAAACAGTTTCTGTTGAGAGAATTATCAGATTATAGAGACAATTGATTCAGGGTTCGGTGCACGTCTTGGATTTATCACTGGTTCTAAATAACAACAATTCAATTAATTAAATTCACGATTGACATAAACTAACTAAACAAGCGTTAATCGGTTTATCACGAATTCACACCGTTCGAGCAAACAGCCAAACAATGAGTTCAATCGGTCACGGAGGCGGACAAGCGCCGTGAAAACGCAACCAATATCATAACAGAATTCTAATCAACCCTCTATCAATTTCTACTCGAATCAATTAATCTTAAGCGGTCAAGCAATTGAAATATTACTTGATTCACGAAAGCAGATGCATACAATCAAGCGTTCATACACAATCAATCGCGTTTTGCAATGAAGACAGAACAATTAACTAAGCGAAACGAACTGGATAGATTGCAAACATTTAAACCAAATTAAATTGATAGAGATGGAATTTAAGAAATTAAACGAAATTGTATTAAACATTAAGCAGAACCTCAAAATCAGAATGCGACAACCTTTCACCGATGAATCAACTTAGGAACTTAGGCTTCCATGGAGGCTAGGGTGCGCAAGTGAATAATAAAACGTCAGATAATGAAAGAAAACGGCTGATCCTCTATCTAATAGTCTCAGCTTAACGAAAACCTAATTCCCTAAACGGGTTATAAGATAAAAGCCCGATAACAAACTAAAAATATGCCCAAAACTCGTAGTGCAGCTCGTCAGCTTCAGTAAAGTGGAATTTCGGCCTTCAAAACGGCAGAACTAGGCTTCGGTCCCAACATAAGAATTGTATCTCTGCTTCTTAGCTTTCCAACGCCACAAAGAACACTAAAATCGGACAAGTATAGCCCAAGTTATGGCCTGCAGAAGCAACATGGGTCAGGATATAACAAAATCCGAAAATTAGCAAATAATTCCACTAAAGCCCAATCATGACCCAAAGATATAAAACCATGCTAAAAAGTAGTTGTTGGGTAAAATAAATATTTAAGAACACTAAGTGCACTGCTATAAAAGATGCATTAAAATGCATTGATCAAATTCCCCCACACTTAAGCTTTTGCACTCCGGGCAAAACACACAAAACAAAGCAAAGATGCATTTCTAATGAATTCCAAGGATACAAAGTGGCAAGCTAAATGCTCATTCAAGGTTTCAAGGACTCATGGCAATCATGAACAACATCTAATTACCTTCAAAGCAACCAAAGAGTGCATCAAAAGTGATAGAATCCTCACAAGAAAGCATTTCTCTCAAACTCTCAAGTGTCTAGGCTAGTGTTTACACTCAAAGCACATCATGAAAGCTAGCACTACCATAGGCTTGACAAGACTCTAACATCCACACTTGAAACACATGCACACAAAGATCAAAAGGTCTTTATTAAGGTTATAATGGGGCCAAGGTCAAGGTGGGATAATTGAAAGGGGAACTAGGCTATAAAATCAAAGAGGATAGAGGAGCAATGAAAACAATTACCAAATAATCATGGGGGGACAATTCAACCACAATTCAATCCATTATTTTTTTCGAGAAATGATATGCTCCACTACTCTTTTGTTTTGTTTTTTTTTTGTTTATTTCTTTTTCTTCTTTTTTTTTATTTTCTTTTGCCAAAATCCCAATGAAGCAATGAAGCACAACAATACATATGTTTTTACAACCACAATTCTGAGCCCCCCACACTTTGCAAATTTATTCTCATTGTTTTTTTTTAAAGCTCCTTAATCCCCTAAGATTGGGTCATAACATTGTTTTTCACTTTTAGGCTTGTAATGAGCTATATAACAAAGAATGGGATAAATAGGCTCAAAGGGGCTAAACAAAGGGATAATTGCAAGGTAGGCTTATTTGGCTAGTGGCTAAAAGAACAAAAATTGCCTAGATCATTTCAATGCTTGCATGTGAACAAGAGTTTCAACAAGAGTCAAGTCAAGTTCTAGAGTAACCAACAATCATGAGTGAAATCACTCAAGAAAGAAAGAGAATGGCAAAATGTATTCCATCCATTATAAGGCCCAAAACTCACTAAAGGAAAATATCTATCACAAAAGATGCACAATTTAATATTCCAAACCAACTTATCACACTAAGAATGTAAGGAAGTCATCCATATCATGCCACAAGACCTATAGTCCTAGAATAGTGAAATCACTCCCCACTCATACAAACCAAGAAATCCAATGAAAATGCAATTTTTTTTTTAAACAAAAAACTCAAAACAAAAACAAAACAGCAGAAACAAAACTACTAAGCTACTAAAAGACACCCCCCCACACTTAAATCATACATTGTCCTCAATGAAAACAACAAGCATAAAATAAGAGTAAGGAGGAGTGAAAGAAAACTCCCTCTTCAAGGCGGCTTTTTCAAGTGGAGCTCTTCTACAGTCTCCTCTTCAAGCGCGGGGCTCTCATGGAAAAGCTTGGGACCATTGACTTTGAAGGTTTCACTGGTGACTTCACTTTTTATTCCCTTTGCATCATAAAGAAAAGTGCTAGCTGCAACAAAATGGTCAATCCACTTGGGTCGAAGCTTACCTGCTATGATTTTTGAGGCGAGAATGGAACACATGGAAGTGTTTGATTTTTTTCTTCTTCACAGCTTCCTTCTTCAGTGGGTTGGGTTTTCTTTGTGATTGCTCAGTAGAGGGAAGTATCTTGGTGCATGGAGTTACATCAGAAGCTTGCAGTGTAGCAACATCATTTGTAACATTAACACGCATGACCATGCAATGAGTATCTTCAACTAAGTCCGCAAGTACTTCTATTTGAAAAAGAGAATGCTCTTCCACGGGATGTTTCATAGTAGCATTAAAGATGTCAAATTGAACTATGTTATCCCCAAATTCCATGGAAAGAGTTCCAGAATACACATCAATCTTGGTTCTTGCTGTTCTCAAGAATGGTACGCCTAGGATGATCGGTGCTCTGTTTGGGCGTGTCTCTCCTCCATGTCCGTAATGTAAAAATCTGCGGGAAAAACCAAGTTATTAACTTTAACGAGCACGTCCTCCACAAGTCCAAAGGGGTGAGCATTGCTCTGTTTGCCAACCGAATAATAACACTCAGATTCGCAAAGGTCCAAGAGCCAGAGAGTTAAAGATGGATGTAGGCATCACATTAATGGAAGCACCCAAATCCAGCATGGCATTTTCAAATTTACTCTCGCCTATGGTACATGGAATAGTAAAAATTCATGGATCCTTGCACTTTTGGGGTATCATGGGCTGCATGAGTGCAGACACATTGCGACTCACATTGACCTTTTCATTTCCCTTCAGCCTTCGCCTCCTTTTGTGTGTGCACAGCTCCTTAAGGAACTTAGCATATCTTGGAATCTGCTTAATTGCTTCGAGGAGAGGTATATTAACTTCAACCTTCCTAAATGTATCCAAGACTTCGCTATCTTTATCTGCCTCATCCATCTTCTTGGTAATCACAGCCCTTTGGGGGAAGGGGAGTGGTATAGACCGTGCATCATCATCTTCTTCAATTGGGGAGGTAGGTGCAGAAATTGGCTTATCACTTTTTCTACTGCCACTTGAATTTTCTGCTGGAGGAGGTTCTGGAGTGTCAACAGCCTTGCCAGATCTTAGAGTGATTGCACTGACATTTGCACTGGCATTTGGATTTACTACCGGTTGGGCAGGAAGTTGGCCTGCCCCCCGGGCTTGCATCTGATTAATTGTGGTAGCCATCTGTCCCATTTGTGTGTGCAAATTCTGAATTGAGGCATCTGTTCTCTGTTGGAACTGGAGATTTTGGGCAGCCATCTGCTTAACTAGATCCTCTAATGAAGGTTCAGGCTCAGGCCTGACAGCAGCCTGTGGTGGATTATTTTGCTGCCTGGGCTGTTGTGAAGCTTGATTTCCCCATCTAAGGTTAGGATGGTTCCTCCAGTTTGGCTGGTACCTGTTGGAAGACAAATCAACATTGGCTTGAGGGTTAAAGATGTTATTGCATATGCCCGAGGGGTATCGACATTAGGGTCCTCTTGCAGTGTAGGACATGCATCTGTGGGGTGCTCTGCAGAGGTACAAATACCACAAACCCTTGCTGTCTGACCTGTTGCCAATTTTTTTACCCAAGCTGTGAGTTCTTCCAACCTGTTTTCCAAGTTCTTCTCACTAGTAGCCTTAGCCTGTATCTCGTTCCCTCCTCTTGTTAGAACTGCAGATTTGCTTCTGGTTGTGAATTGTTAGGAGTTGATGGACATATTTTCTATTAAGGCTCTTGCATCTGTTGGGGTTTTGTCTACAAGTGCCCCTCCACTAGCAAAGATCCATAATATTTCGTCCATGGGCAATAAACCTCGTAGAAGTATCGGATGAGTAGCTCAGAGATTTGATGATGAGGCGGCTTGCACACAACTTCTTAAATCTCTCCCAAGATTCATGTAAAGACTTCGGTGGGGTTACGCACGATGCCACATATCTCTTTTACGATTGAGGCGACTGACGCAGGAAAGAACTTCTCACAGGAACAATTTTTTAAAGCATTCCAATTTTCATGAACCTGGTTGAAGGTAATACAACCAATCCTTGGCTGCATCTTGGAGTGAGAAGGGGAAGGCCCTCAGTTTAATGTGCTCCTCTGGAATTCCTTGGGGCTTCATGGTCGAGCACACAATGTGGAACTCCTTAAGATGTTTGTGTGGATCATCACCTGCAAGACCACTAAACTTTGGCAACAAGTGTATTAAACCAGATTTTAATTCAAAAGGGACAGCAAGTTCGGGATAATTAATACACAGAGCATTGTAAGTAACATCAGGTGCAGCAAGTTCCCTAAGTGTTCTATCAGCCATATTAACAGAATCAGAATCAAAATCAAAATCAGAATCAGGATTAGAATCAGGATCAGAATCAAATAGATTATGGCTAAAGATGCTGTCACTATCACTATCACTAACTTCTATATGATCCCTAAGTCTATGATGCAATGTTCTCTCAATTTCAGGGTCAAAAGGATGCAAGTTAATAGTATTGGACCTAGTCATGCACTGTATATATCAAGGAATAGGAAAATGCAACAATTCTAGAAATACCAACTATGTCCCTACGCTAAAATGAATGCAAAAATTGGAAAACGACTAAAATCTAACCTAAAAATTATAAAAATACCACGAAAAATCTAATTAAATCAAAAGAAAGATATGCAAATTTTTTTGGATTTTTTCGGAGATATGAAAAATTAAAAAAATTAATTAAAAATAGAAAACAAAGGAATTTGGGATTTAAAGCCTGTTGTCCCATAACCGCCTCTCGCTAAGGGACTCTTGATCCTGGATTTTTTCGGATTTTTCAGCTATGGTTTTGAGCAATCTGACGAGATTGCCGAAAACCGATTTTTATTATTTTCGCCTACGTAATCCGACGGAGCAATCCTAGAATCACTGGTCTCGGCGCTACAACCTGTAACAAGGCCTGGAAACACGTCAAGAAACGAGCAAGAAACGTCGAGAATTAGTGGGTCCTGAAGTTGGTAATCTCTAATTAGAGGTCCCTACAACGGCGCCAATTTGATCAATGGTCACTGCGGTCAAAATAATTAAACAAGATAAATATAGTAACAAGGCAAGAGACCTTGGTCGTCTCACGAAGACCTCTAACACCAAAATTACCAAATTCAGAAATAAGAAAATTGACAATAACGAAAAGGGGTTTTGTGAAACAGTTTACGTTGAGAGAATTATCGATTATAGAGACAATTGATTCACCAGGTTAGGGTGCACGTCTTGGATTTATCACGGGTTCTAAATAACAACAATTCAATTAATTCGAATTCACGATTGACATAAACTAACTAAACAAGCGTTAATCGGTTTATACAATTCACACCGTTAGAGCAAGCGCGAAACAACGGGTTCAATCGGTCACGGAGCGGACAAGCGCCATTAAACGCAACCAATATCATAACAGAATTCTAATCAACCTCTATCAATTTCTACCGAATCAATTAATCTTAAGCGGTCAAGCAATTGAAATATTAATGATTCTGAAACAGATGCATACAATCAGCGTTCATACACAATCAATCGCGTGCAATGAAGACAGAACAATTAACTAAGGTAAAACGAATCGGATAGATTGCAAACATTTAAACCAAATTCGAAATTGATAGAGATGGAATTTAAGAAATTAAAACGAAATTGTATTAAACATTAAGCACCGAACCTCAAAATCTGTAACGACAACCTTTCACCGATGAATCAACTTAGGAACTTAGGCTTCCATGGAGGCTAGGGTGCGCAAGTGAATAATAAAACGTCAGATAATGAAAGAAAACGGCTGATCCTCTATCTAATAGTCTCAGCTTAACGAAAACCTAATTCCCTAAACGGGTTATAAGATAAAAGCCCGATAACAAACTAAAAATATGCCCAAAACTCGTAGTGCAGCTCGTCAGCTTCAGTAAATTGAAATTTCGGCCTTCAAAACGGCAGAACTAGGCTTCGGTCCCAACATAAGAATTGTAGCTCGGCTTCTTAGCTTTCCAACGCCACAAAGAACACTAAAATCGGACAAGTATAGCCCAAGTTATGGCCTGCAGAAGCAACATGGGTCAAGATATAACAAAATCCGAAAATTAGCAAATAATTCCACTAAAGCCCAATCATGACCCAAAGATATAAAACCATGCTAAAAAGTAGTTGTTGGGTAAAATAAATATTTAAGAACACTAAGTGCACTGCTATAAAAGATGCATTAAAATGCATTGATCAGTAAAACATACACAATGTTATTTTCGTAAATTATTATTATTATTATTATTAATAAAGAACGTCGATATTCACAAATTTTTATTCCATAAGATAATAACAAAATTTTGTTTTTCGTTGATAATAAAAATAATAACAAAACTGAGATAAATAATCGTAAATAAATAAATAATATAAAATATAAAAATGATTACTAAAT
The DNA here is from genome assembly GCA_037113605.1 of Calophaca sinica. Classification (NCBI taxonomy): domain Eukaryota; kingdom Viridiplantae; phylum Streptophyta; class Magnoliopsida; order Fabales; family Fabaceae; genus Calophaca; species Calophaca sinica. The sequence continues at coordinate 126,340,589 of CM073736.1, read as the reverse complement.
ACTGTTTATTTATTTGTTCCTCTAAGAAGAAACAATAACTGTCTATTTTAAGAACATTTTCATTTTCGTAGAGCGCACTTAATAAAATTATTATCTTTGATTTTTATGTTAGTACCAGTGAATACTGAAACACCAATGCATTTAATATGTTGCTTGCTTTTCTTTTTGGGCAATAATGTATTTTTTGTTTTTAGTAACAGGTATTAATGTATAGTAATTTATCCTGTGATATTATATTTCCCGTTTTCTTGAACTTCATGGAAAGGGGATGGTAGATATAGAAAAAAATGCAATAATAATAAATAGAAAACAAAAAACATAACAATATATATATATATATATTTTCTATTTTTTTAATATTCGATATTGTTTTCTATATCTACATATATCTCTCTTAGGAGGAATTTACTGTTGAAATTTTATTCCAATCTCCAAGACTACCTTCCGTGGTTTTTTGAATGAGTGGATACCCACTGTTGAGTAAAACTATCAAACCGTAAATTTCTCAATGAGGATAATTCCGGTTTTGGAAAAAAACGTTTTTTTTTACAAACGGAGGCATACAGGCCTAAGGCCTTTATTAACAATGTTTTTTTTCACTGAGGCCGTGTTTCGGTTGGGCCTGGCCCAGTTCCGTGGTTTTTGAATGAATGAAAAATTATCTGTTGACCAAAAATTGTGTTACATCGAACCGTTTGAATGAGTGGATACCCACTGTTGACTAAAACTATCAAACCGTAAATTTCTCAATGAGGATAATTCCGGTTTTGGAAAAAAACGTTTTTTTTTACAAACGGAGGCATACAGGCCTAAGGCCTTTATTAACAATTTTTTGTGTCACTGAGGGCGTGTTTCGGTTGGGCCTGGCCCGGGTGCGTGGTTTTTGGATGAATGGTAAAGTATCTGTTGTCCAAAGATTGTGTTACATCGAACCGTTTGAATGAGTGGATACCCACTGTTGACTAAAACTATCAAACCGTAAATTTCTCAATGAGGATAATTCCGGTTGTTGAAAACAAAAGTTTTTTTTTTTTTACAAACGGAGGCAAACAGGCCTAAGGCCTTTATTAAACTTCATTATAAAATTATGTCTAAATACCAAAAAAAACCTAATTTGTATTTATTATGTTAATTTAATTTTGTTTTTCATTGAAATTTTTTTTTACTAAAAGTTTTTAATATAACATATTTTTTATGTGAGTTAATTTTATACTATTTAAATATGTATATGAGTTATAGCATCAAAATTAATATGCTAATTTGCACTTTTCGTACCTTAACTATTTTTTAGTTTTCAATTTCGTCCTCCTAACTATTTAAGTTCTCATTTAGGTCCCTTAAGTTACTATAATTACTTCAATTTCGTTTTTTTTTTCATTTTAGACGAATAACCATTTGACACGCGTAATAAAAGTTGTGAATTTTAATAGAAATTACATACATGTCAAATGGTCATTCATTTAAAATTAAAAAAGAAAAAAAAATGACGAAGTTGAAGTAATTTTTGTTACTTAATGAACGTAAATAAAAACTTAAATAGTTAAGAGATGAAATTAAAAACTAAAAAAAAAATTAAGAGACGAAAAGTTGCTTTGATATTTAAACAAAACTAGCCAAGGGACCCGTGCTAAGCACGGGTCTCAACTCTAAGAATCACTTGCGAGAAGCATTCATGTTTACCAATTAGAGAAAGGAGATTAATGGTGGTTGGCATTGTTGATAAAGATCCTTTTAATGACCCAGGATTTTGAACTTTCATTCTCATTGCACATAGTTTTGTCACCAATTGGTGCCATTAAACACTTAAATTAAATTATTAGGAAGATTAATCTTTTGCCTGAGTGATCTAATGATGACAAGCATTCAAGTATTCGGTTTATCAACATAACAACCAAATATTAAGTGATAATATTGTCATCAAAGTAACTATGATTCCAGAGACAATCTTCTCCTTAGGAATGATTAGTTAATTGCTATTTACAAAAAGAGCTATTGCTTTCAACCTAAAACATGTACCAACATATTGAAAAGAAAGTGCAAACGATCTCATGTGCATCTATAGCAGTGATTTAGTAATGGAGAACAATAAAAATAAAAATAGACCACCAACTTCGAATTGAAATAAAATTATTTTTGTATAAAGCACATTATAAAAGAAATCAGCAAATCAACCAAAAATATTTCATATATAAGAATAAAATGAACACAAAAATTATAGCCTTGTTCTTTGTTTTTTTTCTCTCACACTAAGTTTTCAGTAAAAAAAGAAAAAAGACTTGTTCATTTTCTCTATAAAACAAAATTCACCAGTGCCACAAAAGTAATTTCAACTAATGGAGAACAACAAAAATAGAACACCAACTTGAATAGAAGTTGTAGAGAAATAAAATTATTTTTCTCTAAACCAAATTATAAATAAAATCCATATCAACCAAAAATATTTCATATAAAGGAATAAAATGAACACCAAAAAATAGACATTTTTTTTCATTCTCTCACCCTAAATTTTCTGTAAAAAAAAAAAAAAAACTTTTTCAATTTCTTAAAAAAACAAAAGTTCACCAATGGCACAAAAGTATGACAAATGAATCAAATGCAATCCGTGTGAATTGTAATTCTTGTTTAATTAGTAGGTTTGCATTGTAGAGTTTCATGTTCAGAAAATTTGATCTAAAAAAAAATCACAAAATAAATGTTGTTTGCGTAATTTTTTGGGTGTCTTTTATCTCATTCATTTTTTCAAAATATTTACGCGTTGTCCATTCCATTTAATTGTGTAAATAATACATTTTAAACATTTATAAGGAGAATTTGTGAAGTTTATTTTTTAACCAAGTCATAATAATCCAGTCAATTAACAAGAGTGTTCTAGAAACTTATTAAACTTGGAAAAAGACGTTCAGGAGTCGCGTGATCTCTAAGCCAGAAATGTTCTAGAATTTTTTTGATTTAATTGATTTAATTATTGAGTAAAAGGTAAAAACCATCTGAATGGCTCACTTCCCACTGTTCTAGATATGCACTCCAGGTACTATATTACTTTTGCAACTTTATTCTTTCGAAAAGAAAAAAAAACGCAGTTGTTTGAACTACTGAAGCTCTCACCTGATTTGTATTCTAGTGATGATATTATTAAATTGTTAATCATAATAGATAATAAATGTTCCATCGCAGCGCATCGTTGCGATATATATGGGTTTTTTTCGTAAACATATCACTGTAGCATACTGTTGCAAGGAACAGCAGCACATCCACCAGATTTAATATAAGATATAAATAATATAGTCAAGCTATTATCCATATAGTTTTTTTGTTTGGTCAGTAATCACCTTATAGGTTCTGTTCTTTTAACATATTTGGTCAGTAATTACCTTAATAGTGTTGACATATTAAATATTAAAATTCCAACAAAACAAAGCTTCATATCCATTACACATCACAACAGGTGTTATACAACGCTCAACTTCAAATTTAAAAGAAAAGGTAAAACATAACTCCTAATGAACCCCATGCATATATAGTAACGTGGTACACACAATCCTAATCGAGGTCTTTCATTTCTTCACTCAATGTAGCTGCATGCATACTCAACATCGTGGTTTCTTCCTTCAGCTTGTTCAGCTCCTCCTCCAACAACTGGACATTGTAGTAATTATAGTCTCTGATTTTGTTACCACAGGCATCCAACAAGCGACGAATCAAAGCAACTGCCACGTCATCTCTCGCATCATAATCATTTTTTCCAAACCTACCAATGGAAAATGGAGGTACTCCAATTGCATGCACAGTCAAAGATGCATGGTATCGTCGATACTCTCGACCATTTACATTCTTCACCGCTTCTAGCGTGTAAGTAGGTAGAGGAACGCACAGTTTATGGCAGAGCTGCTCCAGTTGAAACTGTATGCTAACTTGATGAATGAACTCATCAGAATCACTCGCTGGTGCCAACTGTTTTGCTATTATGTCTGTCAGTTTACCGAAGAAATCGTTATGCAAGTATCGCAAAGAAATATGATAAAAGAAGATAATAAAAACAACACTAAATACATAGTATATCATATAGTTACCCAAACCGTATGACTCTGTAGAGGATCCTTCCCCAGCGTGATGTACTATTAGCCTTCGCTGTGGCAATTTGAGCCAAGCATATTCTTCGTTATGACCATGTTTGATGCACCACGCTATCCAGGCTGACTCAGCTTCTTCATATGTGTCGTAACCTTGGTAATTGTTCCCTTTAAAACGATTAACCTGAGGTTTACAATCATCCCACTCTAAATATAGCCCAGGTATGCGGCCTTCAAACACCACGTACACTTTCTTCTTCTGACTGCTCATGGTTTGGGGTACACTTCATACATATGTGATGCAAAGTGTTTGGACAATGAGTGAAGTGGGTATATATAGACCCAATGCCTGCCTCGGTTAGTTTATTACGTGCAGCCCATAATCGATCGTTTGGTTGGGCACTGTCATTAAGAAGACCTTTTCCACCAAACGTAAAATAAAAAATACAAAAAATAAGAAGATCTTTTATTTAACGTTTGGAATTTATTGTATACACCAAACAAATTAAGGGGTGGGGACTACCATCATTTATGAGTCAAACTAATTTAAATAACCTCAAATAGTAAAAAATTAAATGACTGTCAACCAAAGAATTGCATTGTCAAATGAATCGACCTTAGGTACTATTGCAAGGTTGACCAAGAAACTTTTAAAACGAGTGAAATTAAAAGTGAAAACTGAAATGAATCGGTGGGAAAAAAACAAACAATTTCGATTTCGCACACTCCTTAAAAAACATACCATTATATTTTGAATATCTTTTTTTATAGGATATTTTGAATATTTATACAGGTAATGCAGAACACATATGTATGGCTTATTTATCCGAGAGGTATATGTTGTCTTGCAAAATTACCAATCGAAATTCAATTTGGTCTTTTTAATCTATGATCAAATGAGCGAATTTCATAAAAGTAAATTAATATATCAAACATATTATATAATAATATGTTATGACTAAATTTTGGATATAAAATTTCACCGAATACTTGACAGCGTTCTGCACCTTACAATACTAATTGAACTTGGGTAAACAACCCCAACCCCATATCGATATTATATATATAAAAAAAAAAGAACACATATCTATAGATTTATTCTCCTGCTCATAAAAAAAAATCTAGTGCAGTATTATGTCAAGTCTTGAATCAGAAAGTACCAAAGCCTAGCAATAGTAGGCAGACACTGCAATCACCTCACAACATTTTTTTAATTTCGAAACCGCTTTTGGGTGTTGAAAAGGGTTAGATGGCATCACATGGATTGATGATTTGGATATTTTTTCACATGTATGGATGGCTAGGATGGTTTCACATGGATTGATGACTTGGATAGTTTTAGTTGGATATAATCATGTGTTTTAAAGTTATATAAATATCTATGTGTGTTATGTTTCCACTCACGATTGCATCATATTATTATTATTATTATTATTATTATTATTATTATTATTATTATTATTATTATTATTATTATTATTATTATTATTATCATTATCAGTTTAAAAAAAAGGTAAATTCTTCCATACCTGGGAAGAAATGTAGGTATTGATACCCATCAGTGAAACAAACAAAAATAATCGCAATAAAAATAAAAATAATGCTATAATTCAAATATAAATTATAAATAACAAAAATAAAACCTGCAAAACAAACTCAAAATAAAAAATAAATTTAGATATAAAAAAAATTTGAAATTGTGTATGAAACAAGTAAAACTATAGCAGAAATTGACAAAAATATAATTTTGTTATTAGGAATAACCTAAGAAAAGAAGAATAAGTTAGAAATGAAATTAAATAGTTTACACAAATATTAAAACAAGTATTATTTAAGAAGTGATACAAATAACAAAAATACAGGAAGAATTTTTATAAAAAATGAAATAGAAAAAAAATAAAAAGACTCCTTATAGAAAGTAAAAATTTATTAATAAATATAGAATTTATTCAAGGAATTTCTTCTATACTTTTACATTAACAACATGTATGAAAACTAAACATTTAATTTCACCCCAAAAAAATTAAAAAATAATGTGGCCTCAAATAATTGGTTATTAAGTATTCATACCCCATAAAACTCCAAGGTAGGGTATTGGAGTTCGCACCTTAAAAAAATTGTGCATATATATGACCCTGCATCCTACCCTGGTGGGGACCGGGCTTGAGTGGTATGGGATGTGTACTGTTCTTTGTTGTCTGGATGTGTACTGTTGCATTAAATCTGGGTTAGTCAGTCCGTAGAATCTCATTGCCGCCCATGTGTATGCCCAATGCCCATTCTGCGCACTGTCTGCCTTTTTTCCTAGCCAATCCAAAAAATTTGGTCTTTCCACATGGAGCTCGTTCCCAATAACATTACCTCAATGTTTTATATTGTATTTAATTTAATTTTGCATCAATAAAAAATTAATTTTTCTTTTGACTACTTCACATAATTTTTTTCTTTTTATTATTCTTAATCTGTAAAAAAAAACATTTTAACATGTTTTATTTTCAACTTTTTATCCATAAAATAGTTATTTTTATTTATTTTTAATTGTATATTTTCTTTTTTATATTTTGTTCTATTTATTATTCGTTATTATTTTTATTTTATCTTTGATTTAATTAAAACCTTGCCATCCTATTTTATATTTTTATTCTGTATATCATATCTCATTTTTATATATGGACACATCTACATTTTATACATATATATTTCTTTCTTTCATCTCTATTTTTCCCTTCATTTCTTTATTTCCCACATAGAAGAATGAGATAGCCTGACTAGTAATTATAAGTGGGGGCAATCCTACGAGTAATTTTTCCGAACAATTACTATATCCCTCTAAAAACAAAGATAGATCAACAAACCAGAGTTGCACACATATCAACATAGACCCTAAATTACAAACAACGTAGATTTACGGCCGTGTTAAAATACGTCACTCCTCACTGGATGAAGTGTCCAAAACATTTCTCCTTGACGAAGGTCCAGCCTCAGTCCCACCAAGTACTATTCGGAGTAACCGCTGAATGTCCTCGCAGTGTGCGGTAGGTCCAACACGTGACTCGGTATAAGTCATCGTCTGAAGAATGCCAGCAACTTCGTTCAACCTATTCTTTGTGTCAAAACAATCATCCTGCACATGAAGTTAACACATTTTAAGAAATAACCAAATGTTTTATCAACCAAACGACAACTGCGTGACCTATCCTTAAACACTTACATTGCAACACATACGAAGTTCAGGCTGTGCAACAGACTGGGCCTCCGCAACGCTCTCAGTCTGTGAGCGGTGTACTCGATTTTCAGGGTCAAAGGGTATAAGACACGGTTTGCAACTTGCATAGAACCATCGTAAGTATCTGTTGGTGCACTGGCCAGAAACTTCAGCGTTTACAAGTGGCATGGTTCCCATGTTTCTAACACTGTGCATATGATAATGTATCCAACAATAATCCAACACTTCGGTAGTGGGAACTGGCATGGGTGGTCGGGGAATGTCCTGCACATACCCAAACTGACGCAAAACCCTCTCTGGCAGGTGCGGCACCATGATCGAGCAAAATCGAATGTAGCCCAAAAACAACGATAAGTCTTCAAGAGGAACATATGGCCTATGCTCAGCATACGGCGTCCAAAAAACACTTACAGGATTCAATGCATCAAGCGCTCTCCTAAAAGGCAATACCTGCCCTGTACCCTTCTTAGGCAACCAACGCATGACTCGACAGTTATCCTCGGTGTACCCACGACGTTCCTTCCGACTAAAGATAGTAGTAGGAAAATGTTCAAATATCCAAGCCTGCAACAACAATAATAAATCAATTAATCCACTAACAAAATTTTAAGTACATATATAAATTCAAATTATGTACCTGTAGGAGTGTCATATAACCTGCTATCTGCTTAGTGATGCTCATGCTAGCGTCAGTGAGATTCTGGTACAACACACAAAGGGCAATGGAACCCCATGACCATGTCCTGCAACGCTCTAAGTCGCGGACCAAGTCCAAATATTTGATGCAGATGCCCGTTTGACTCTTGTTTGTCAAAATAGTGCACCCTAACAAGTGCATGATAAATGCTCGTGATGCAATCACCCAATTATGCGCTTGACAGGCTTCATTATAGACTTTTTGAAGGCACACAAAACTCATATTCCCACCTTTCATATGATCAACATCAAGCCTCGTGAATCGCACGAGACAACCCGAGAATCTCACGAAGATAAGATATGGCATCATCCTCGTCCATCTCGGATTTGAGAAAAAGGTACCATCGACCGGTAGATGCAACAGCACGACACATCATCAAGCGTGATTGTCATCTCACCAAATGGTAGATGGAAACTACTAGTCTCCCCATGCCACCGCTCAACAAATGCGAACACTAATGCATTGTCGGTTGTTGTGAAGTCGCAATTCAACAAACTTGACAACCTACACTCCCTTATCACGTCCATTACAACAGGAGGTATCGAGCCTATTTTTTCAAGCCAGTCGTTAAATTTTTTCCCATGTGAGTGCACCTTGAGAGGACCACGATCCTGCACACATAAACATTGTCATCATCATTGTTGTACAATGAAAAAAAACACAACATTCAATCGAATTCACACAATATACAAGTGCTTACCCTTCCAAGTCGTATCTCATGAGCAATATGATGCTCATAGTCTGTTAGGACCAACCTAGAAAAAGGTCCTCCTGGAAATGTTTCACGTTGGGGTTCCTCAGCCGGGTGTTGTTGTCTATAAGCAGAATTGGACACACGACCTCCTCTAGTCTTTGGCATATCTGTAAATTAAATAACATATATTAACAAGTATGATATATGTATTGCCCCTCCATCTTGTCTCTTTTGGAATATTTAATTTTGTCAAATTGTTTCTCAGTTTATAACTTCAAAATGTGTGAATTATTTGTTTTCCAATGATAATCTTTCCCATGCATACGCTCCTCTCTTTAACATTTTTTTCCCTCTCTGTTACGTTTTTTTTTCCTTAACACACGTGTCCTTCCCCAAATCAACTCACTTCCCGCACTCAGCTCCTCTCTTTTACGTTTCTTTTTTTTTCTCTTTCATTTTCTCTTTTATATTACAACTATAATAGAGATATTAGAGACATGCGAAAAAACGAACGTGACCGTCTTGATAAGCACGGGTATCACAACTAGTTAATTAATAATTGGGAAAACAAATAAGTTCTTTCCCGCTCACTCTCCCTCTTTCCCTCCTGCCTCCCCTTTTTCTTTTTTTTTTCTTTGTTTTTTTTTGCCAAATAAGTTCTTTAAGTTTTTGAGGTAAGCCAAATAAATCCTTTAAATCTTTAAGTTGGGCCAAATAAGTCCTATAAGTTTTTAAGTTGACCACAAAAATAGTTAAATTACCAAATTGAATCAAAAAATAAGTTAAGAGATGAAAATTGTATTTAAGTATTTTTTGGAATTTTTACTTAATGTTTTTTAGGGTGTATTTAACACTTTTTTAGCAACCTACCCTTTGTGTGCTTTTGATAATATATATATATATATATATATATATATATATATTCGATATATAAAAAAAATAGGCCACAAATTTATCCATTCGTACAGGGCACCCAAAATCTCAGGGACGGCCCTGCTGACGTGTCACGGTTGAATTATTTTTTATTCAGAGAAAATGTGAAAGGTTTTTCAAAAGGTAACAGTACCATTTGTCTTTCCCACTACTCATTCAATTTCGCTCCATAAACACTCACTCAGTTTTTCTTTCGCAAAAACTGTGTCTCTCTCTGTGCAGTTTTTTCGAACCAAACCCTAAACCTCTATCAAAACCCTCTACTCATTCTGATACCATGGAAACCAAGGTTTGACTAAAACGCTACTTTTGATGTGATGAAGGAAACAAAAATTATGTGTGAGAACATGGTTGAATTCGATGAATTGAAGCTTTCGACGAAGGTTTTGAAGCTATGGGTTGGAAGAATTACTTCTGTACAAGATTCTCTGAAGTTGAAGTTATGGGTACTGCGGTGTAAGAATTCTGGGGGAACGTCATTCTTCAAGAAGGAAAGTTTACTGGGTACGTCAAACGATTCCAGTTGGCCTTCTCTATTCAAGATATTGCTGAAGCAATTAAGTGTCCTATTGAAGTAATCAGTTTCTACCAAGGCTGGGAAAAAGCATTCAATGGCTTGGACAAAGTTCATGAAGCTCTGTTTGAAGATTTGAGCGGTGTCAAAGGAAACCCTACTGTGATTATTTTGAAGAGTCATTTAAGGGTGCTTCACAAAATCATCGCCAAATGCGTGATTTAGAAAACCGGGTCAAGTGAGTGGTGATAGCCGCGTCTGTGTACCCGAGGTTGGTGTACCAAGATACAGACGGGATGGTAATGAGATCAGTCGGTGGCCTTGAGGGGTATGTACTCGGCCAACACCTTGAGGGGTATGTACTCGATCTTTCCGATGAGGCTCTCCATGCCCGTGGTATCAAGGTACGGGGTGGATTGGGGATAGTCAGTGGCCTCGAGAGGTATGTACTCGGTCACGTGAACGAGTCTCCAAGACTCCACGTCTGTCGGGTGGACAATCTTGGCCATTCCTGTAATGGGAATGCCGTCCTAAGCGCGGGCGGTACCACTACTCGATAATTGGCTATGGTAATATGGGATGCCATAGGCGGTGGTCGAAGATGGTAGCGTATCGAGGATCTGTTCAGGGACAACCAATTGTATTGAGTTGTGATCTGTGGGTACCTTGTGTCTCATCGGGTCCGTGTCTTTGGGAGCGACTAAAGACCAGTGAAAAGTGTCTGGATGTAGTATAACCGTATGGTCGGGTGGCCAGTATAATATAATATGTCAGTAGGGTTTGATTTATGACTATGTTGAACATGCGATATTTGTGATTGTATGCAATACATGGTAACAGGTAAGCCTACTATGCTGTTTTCCTGTGTTGTTGAGGATTAACGGATATCTTACCCCTGTGTTTTCCTGTGATTTGTTTTATATGATGTTTGACAGATAAAGAAGAGAGCCTATAAGAAGTAGCATGAAGGTCTTTCAAGTAGGCAACTAGAGATCACGGCCAGTGAAAGTCTTTTAGGCTCTCACCCTTATGGGTGTTGGTTTTGTTTAATGTTTGTAATAAACTTTGTGTAATATTTTGTTTACTTAAATAAAATAAGTAGATGTATTTGGTCAAAGGTACTATTTAAGATTAGGATGTCACATAAATCCCTAAGAAGCTTGGTGTTATTAGAGAAGAAGAAAAGGAGAAATACTTTGGTTTTGGTGCCCATATTCGTCCTGATGTTTTCAGTGTAAATGATTTGGTGAGGATGAATCCAGTTACTGGTGAAAGGATAAAGAAAAAATACAAGCAAATACATAGAAAAGGGTGAAAACCTCATCTTCACGAGTTTTATCGCGACAATCGCACATCTTTTTTAAAAACAGATAATTTATACATAGACATACCAAAATTGTAGTAATAAAAAAATGATTGTTTCCATGACTTAAATAAGCCCATGATGATGATTTCCCATGAAATGTATGAGTATGACTGAATAAAAGCCAAGGACATTTTTGTCAATGCAAATGTTAGACCCAAAGAGTTGATTGACAATAATTTGTCACGCCAAAAGGCTAAAAGCCCACAGAGCATTTTTCAGCCCAGCTGACAATAGATTGTCAGGTCCATACTTAACTAGTCTTACGGCATAAAAAGCCTCATGTCTAGCAAGTCAAATGACTAATATAAGTCCCGGTTACGTTGAAAACCAGCTGACAGTAATTTGTCAAGTCTATGCCATGCATGAATGCAACAGTATATGTAAAACCCATGATATCACTATCACAATCCAAAGTCATGATCGTAATGATATAAAGCTTAGTCAAATCTGTTGTCTCAGTCAACGCTCTGGTGACTCCGTCAACTCTGTTGGACCTGGTCAACTCTGTTGGACCTAGCTCTGTGAAGACTAGCTCTAAGCATGGTCAACTCTGATTTCAGTCAACGCTCTGGTAGACCATCTTCATTCAAACTCAAATCTGTTTGGTCAACACTATGGTATTCAGTCAACGCTAAATAGACTCGAACGAATCTGTTCTATAGAAGTCACCAGAGTCATTCCCACTGGAGTCTGTTATGTGAAAGCCAACGATTTTCTACACTGAAGAACTCAACTCTGTTGCAAGCTCATTATTTTTTTATCACAGAACAATTTTATAAATATCATTCTTATTTGTAAATGATTATTTTATCCTTGAGACCTAACGAAAAAACATTACATGTTACTTACTCTTACAATTTTTTAGAACTAATACAACTAATTATATTTGTTACAATGTATAACTTTAATTTTATAAAGTTATATATTTTTAAAATATGTAAAAACGAAGTGACCGTGCGTATGCACGGGTATTTGACTAGTCTATTTACCTATTTATGAAAACAATATGGTAGTATAATTACTAATTTAAATATCTTATATAAATGACACGTATACTTTTTAGGGATAAAAATGTCAATCTAAATTTATATAATAAAAAATTTATTCACATAAAAAATTATTTTTTCTACCCACTTTTTACTCTCTTCCTCACTTTTTACTTGTTTATTCTCTATCTCTTTCTTTTCCCACTTTCTCTCTCTATCTCTCGGTCAGCGTGATCTGACCCCTTTTTTTTTAACAATTGAGGCACTGTCTCATTTGATTTTTATTTTTATCTTTTGTTTCAATTGAGTATTGCCTCAGCCTCTTTTTTATTTTTTAAATCTCATCCTTTTTTTAGCTACTCTTTCTCTTTTTTTTTTGTGCATCTTTTTTTATGTTCGTTTTTAAATTTTATTTTTTAAAATTTTGCAAGTTTTTTATAAAAAATTATTTTGCATCTGGGTGGTAACTGGCGACCCAGGACTATTTTTTAAAATTATTTACAAATTATTATTTTTCCTTTGAGTCGTGACGAGAGACATTACATGTTGATATAATTTTTTTTTATAAATGCGTTTAATTTTTATAAATGATTTTTTTGCTTTTGAGTTCCGACGGGAAAACATTACTTAAGTACAAGGTTGTCAACGGGAACGAAATTATTAACTCTCGATGGGAGAAACATTACATGTTATCGGTATAATTTTAATTTTATTTTTTATTAACATTTTTCTATATTTTTTATATTTTTTTAAGTTACTTATAAACTACTATTTTTTTAAGTTACCTATTTATAAATTATTGTTTTGCTTTTGAGTCGTGACAAGAGACATTATATGTCCGTATAATTATTTTTCATTTTTTATAAATGTATTTTGCTAGATTAAAAAAAATTACAAATTACTATTCAAATTTTGTTTAACAAACGTTCGTAATAAGCAGCACGGCGCGACCCGTGCGTATGCACGGGTATATACGCTAGTATATATACAACAGAAACCACCGTGAATAGAAATAGCACTATGTTATATCACCAAAAAAAAATAGCGCTATGTTTTTACGTAATAAAAACAACACCATTGTTGTACCGAACAAAAAAACACTATTGAACTTCACCATTATACCCCCAAATATTTCAATAAAATATTATTAAACATCAGATGTTGATATTGCATTTTTTTTTGGACGCAAGATGTTGATAATGATATACAATTAAAGTTGCATATTTATTTCTCCCAGCCACTCCCCCGATGCATGCGTTGACTAAGGTTAACTATTGACCACCCACAAGGTCATATCTCCCTAAACCATACGCCTGTGGTGAACACGTATTAATATTATACACTCTCTCTCAGTAGCTTGGATATTTATATCGCTAGTTGGGCTTCACCAACCAAAACAACGTTCACTAAATGTCTTCAACACACGTGAGTGTTATATATTCGATTCATATTGGTTTGGGGCATTACACTCCATATCACACTACGATGGGTGGCCACCATGACAAGGTATACGTTTTATTTGATGCCCGTAAATTGGTAGTATATTTAGATTGGGTGGATTACAAAGCTGTGGTTAATTACTTCTCTAGGAACTCTATGCATCAATGACCGGCAATGCACTACGCCTGCGTCCTCTTATTTTAAGGGTAGGTTTGGGAAAAGTGACTACGATGCAAGGGAGGATGCGGCAGCTGTTTTGATTCACCGTTTGTTGGTGGCATCGGGTAAGAAGATCAGAGACTACAATTATTACAACGTTGAATCATTAGAAGAGGAGCTTAGCAGGGTTAGAGAACTCATCAATATGTTGCATGAGAGTATTAGCCATGGTGGAACGAGGCAAGCACAGACAATAACAACCAAAAGGGGCTTCATTACGTTGTTAGTAGAAAAATATAGGCGTTTTGGAATGTTGTGTGGCATGAGGCCCGTTGTTGGTTCCGTACCTTTATTGTGGGTGTGTTATTTTTTTGCAAATAAAAGTAGAAGTTGCGTGTCGGGATGTGCTCAGCCGCATTTGCTTATAAGTATTATAATTGTTCCTTCATTAACCGTTGAAAATAAGTGTATGTGCAACAACCACTACATCCCTTAATTAGTATGTTGGTTATTCCATTAGTTTTTTTTTAAAAAAAGGTTGTTTTTTTTTTAAAGATTCGGTAAGAAATTCGACAACGGAGTAATTTACTAATTACTAATGGAAGGCAATTATCTATTTGTTATTTTGTTGAAAAAAAATTAAGTTTAATTAAAACATTTAATCCACGGACTATTTTATTTTAATAATGGAAAAGCAGATCCTATTTATTAGATTGATTAATACTGCCAATTATATATTTTTTGTGAAAGTCTGCTTATCAAAAGGTATAATGGATAATATATAATATATGCTTAGTCTAAAATAAAATAAATGTAAATTTATAGGATAAATTGGTACTCCTCCGAATTTTATTATAAGCAAGAAGTACATATATCTAGTCCAAATTTAGACCGGATACATGTACCTTTTTTGTTATAATAAAATTCAGAATATACATCAATGTAATGATGATATTTTTATCCCAGGACTCCCCACTCCACATTTTATGCATAATTAAATCAGAGTAAAAGTATGGCTCTATATTCAATCAGAGTAAAAGTATGGCTCTATATGATCGAAAAAAAGTATGGCTCATAGCATTAGGGAGTTGATGTGCATTAAATGCTCCATAACAGTGTAGTACTACACACATTATTAATTGCTTAAATCAACTCACTACACTTCTAATCACCTTCATTTTAGCTGCGGACCATTGTTCCTTTTGTTGAGGCCTAAAATTTCTCATTCATCAATGGGTGACGGTGAAGCTCCATAAAACCAGTATGAGACAGTTTCCAATAGGCGAAACACACGTTGGTTTTTTTACACCTTTATATGCAAGACCCCCAAATATTTGAAGTTAGTGTTGTTGATATTGTGTAGGGATCTCGATTATGCAATGAACGACAAGGAAAAGATACCAAATGATGATCTAAACGGTGAAAACAACAAAGTAAGACTTCCATTTAACTCACCACTATCATTCGTTAAATATAGTTACCACCTACAAGTCACCTAGTAATGGTCTTTGTTGATTATGTGATCAAGGAAATTTGTTGACTTTAATATATGTAATTAATGTGCAGACCATGGGGGATCATTCAACTGCAAGTGACAACCTTATGCGCACATGTTTCACCTTGGAAGATGTAATGGGTGCCATTAAGGTTGTAAAACTTTCACTTTACCATTTGTCTTTTAGGTGCATACGTGAGGTCCACTTAACCTGACCAACCACACTACAGAGTTTGTTCGTCCATGTATCTTGTGACTGAAAGCACCACGTGCAACAATACGATATTATTTGCTATAATTTTTTATCGCTTGTTTGTGACCCAGGAGTTGGCATCAAGGATTGATAACATCAACAAACTGAATGCTTCCAACGACAGTGCCATGAAGGTTGTAAATTTTATATAAAATAGTGATGTGCATTTCTGACAAAAATGTGCATTGGTATTGTTTTAAACAAAAAATTGTAGCTATCAGTACCCTAACCTGTAAGTTGTTTGTATTTTCTCATGCAGGAGTTGGTGTCAAGGGTTGATAGCATAGACAAAACCAACACATCCATGCTTGTTACGCTTTGCAGAATAGTGAAGACAGATGCAACACCAATACCGAAACAAGTGAATGTAAACGACTCAATACACCGTAGTGGAAGTAACTCACCATTGAAATATGACCATGAGGCTGATAACTTGGGCAAAGAAAAATGGACCAACTCCCACAAAGCTCGTAAAAAAAGGGGAAAACAACAGGTTGAAGGTCTAAAAGATATTTCAACGGTGTTAATCAGTGACGGTGATGACGAAGATACTGCAACCAATGTCAAACAAACCAAAGGAGGATTGGAGGGTACTTACACCCGTAGCACAAAACCAAAATCCATGTTTGATAAAAAAAAGATTATTGACGATGATATTGTAATGGAAGAAGTAGCAGCTGAAGAAACCATGATAGACAAGCCCTTAACGAGCAACTATAGAAGAGGTCTCCAAACAGAGGTTTGTTATTTTCAATATGCATAAGGTCATTTCACAACCAACGGTTACACACATGCTTTGACTATTCTCTAATTTGATGTAGTATTGCACAAAAAATGTCTTTCACACTCATGCCAAGAAATATTCCAATTTGGAACCAAGAAAGTTATCGTTCACACCTTATTCTTCACATATGGCTAAAAAGAGGGCCAAAAATGACAAGTCACCCATAAAATCGCTCACGAAAGGGAAAATTCTGATGTCATCTCCCTTGAGTCAAACTTCAAAAGGGAAAACCAACCAATCATCTCCCTTGAGTCAAACTTCAAAAGGTAAAACCAACCAGTCATCCCCCCCGGTGCAACATTTCAACAACGACTTCATACCAACTGGTCAATTGATTCCAAAGGTATATTAAATAACACATCATTTTCGTGTTTATTTTGCCGAATATATATCGCTTGATGGCTAGTAATGTAATTCAAAGTGCAAATTTAAGTCAATTACAGAAATGAGACTATCCCTTGTAGAGGCAACAGTGTGTGCATACGTCTTCGACATGGAGAAGGACCTAAGGTTTTCAGGATATTTGATGTGTTTCTGGTTTGGTGCGGATTTTTATGATAAAAAACCCTTCCACAAATACTTTTGGTTTCATTGTTTGCAGTGAGGATGTATTTATTGTTGGGAGCAACTATGGCACAAGAAGTGACTTTCGATGTCTCATTCCTGGAAAAGTTATCCACAAAGAGGTAGTAAAATGAGTTGAGCCTATAATTTGATGGTGAGATAGTTATATTCTTAGTAGCCATAACTGACCTTTATTTGCCTCATGAATCGCAGATGGTGACCATGAAATCCTTAATGGTTACTTGGACACAAATGAACAGCACCAAACCCTGTGTTTGGTGTCTCCCACCCGCGTTTACGGTAAGTGCATCATATGATCCTACCAACTGACCCTAATATATAGAGCATATACATATGGCTAACTCAATTTACATGAAACGAATGCAGGCTGATGTGGCACAAGGGAGGACCATTGAGGACCTGCATAACTACTATGGCAAAGATTGGATGCCACAAATTCGAAACCTTAAATTTGTAAGAAAGTTTATTAATACCAAACGAATGACATTGGGTACACTGGGAAGCTACAAAAGAATTGGTCCAATTTTTTAAGCATATATGATTGAATAATCCACACCTTCACATATTGCTAATTGTAAATGTATTTTTTTTAACACCATTCTCAACATTTATTAATAAACAAAATGAAATTTATATAACTTTGTTATGATATATATATATATATATATATATATATATATATATATATATATATCAGTAGTAAACATTATATAATTTGTTACATAATATGTCTATTTTATAGATATATATACCAATAGTAGAAAAAGGTGGACATTGGTATTTGATGGTGGTGCACATAGATGAAAAAAAGGTCTTTCATCTTGACTCCTACCTAACTGACAGCGTCTTGCAGCAACGAAGGGATAAAATTCAGACCATTGTAAGTGAATTATATATTTGTGCACAACCAAATTATTCCTCTTACAACTGCTAATGAATGTTTTCTGTTCCACTACATACAGGGCAGCGCATTGGGTAGTCTTATTTTACTTGTGCACATTGATGAACCATTCTTCAATGACTACGTTGATGTTGCCACATGGAGCATTTTAGAACCACGGGGTATACCCAATTGTGGGAACAGGTGTGTCACATATTAATGTTGTTCTTGTTTACCAATTTGTGTACTCAAAATCTTGCTTCAATATTAACTTAATGATGTTATACACTGTCTCATGTAGTGATACTTCCGGACTATGGGTGGTAGAGTGGATGAACATGCAACATTCATTTCACCATAATATACCTGGAGTGGTGAGTATCTTGTAATATACCTAGATGAACATGCACATTAAATTCTCACCTCTTAGCTTGTGATTTCATAACTGTCTCATTATTTGATCCCAGATGAATGAATAAAAGGTGCGCATGAGGATTGCCATGCGTTTGTTGTTGGGTCCACACAACCAATGTATGCATACCCTGTTGATGAAGGCTAGAGAGAATTGGGATGAGCTGACTAACATCCCAAGTGATTGAAGGATCAGCGTGGTTTCACTTTTTTTTGGGACAACAAGTGAACATGCCTTTTTTTTTGGGACAACAAGTGAATATCCAACCATCGTAGGCCTGCATGTGACATTTCTTGGTGATAGAATTGCACTTATTAATTTTGGGCTACATGTTTCACTTGTTTTTCTATTTGGGTAATATAATTACAACTGAATATGGGCTTAGCAGGCTAGTAATGACATTAGCTTTATGAATTTGGAATAGTATGCAGTCCATAATGGACTATTTTGTTAGTCTTGTTTGGTAATGGACTTCATGTAAATGAGACAACAGACTTGTATATTTTGAATACTTAGGAGTCCACCTTATGGACTTAATGTAAATGAGACAATAGCTTGCTTTATGAATTTTTCCTAGTTATGATAAACCAATGGATCAGACTCTCAGGACCCATCAACAACAGTCTGGAATTGTGAATTAACATGTGTTCATCAAATGAAATCATGAAGCTCTATTATCATGCTCACTGGCGATGCACTTTATGTAATTACTTTAGCCCTCTGTTAACAAACAAATGATATCTTATTCATTAGGAGTACTCTGCCTTCAATAAAAATTCATTTTTCCCTACAATTAACAATGAAAAAGTAACCGCATTTAAACAAAATAATCATGGATGTGCTTTAGCAATGGAGGATCAAAATACAAGTAAAAGGCATTCAGCTCATAGCTATAAAGATATCAAATTCCTTCATCGATAACATCGACAGATGCACCTAAACACAACTTTCCAGATCCAAAGAATTGGACCAAATAAGATGGACATATCTTCTTTTGTTTGGGGGGGTAACATTAATTGCATACGAATTAAGAGTGAACATTATTTTCTGATGACTTCATATGAATAACAAAATATAATATAATTGGTGTTTCTTCTTTTGTTAGGTACCAGTCTGACCACTTTCCTAATTAAGAGTGAACATTATTTTCTGCTGTTGGAATTTGAAATCATTTGCATACATGGATGAATGTGAAATTAAGGAAATCGGGATGTTAAAAAAGCCTCAAACAAGGGACATAGACTCATTCTGAGTACATTGTCACTAAGTGGAGCTTTCCTATAACTTAATTGGGTAGGGGAAGGTAAGACATTCAACAATCTTCCATAAAGAATGAGTAAAAGGAAGAAGGAGTCACTGGACATGACAAAACACGTGTAGAAGCAGAACCCTGAAACTAATGCATTTCATTGCATATTCCACTACAAATACATGTAGGAAAGACACATAATTTCCATTCATTTCCACTCTGGTTGCAATGTTTTCTTCTAAAACTGTACAGTACCACCACTCCTCAAAATGTTTTTATCAGATAACACAACCCTTTAATGCCCAGAAAAGTATCCAAACCAGAAGAATTATGCAAAGAACAACTGAAAAATCTGCCAAACACATTGCTTAGCAATGAGAAATCTGATCAGGCGTTTTCACAGCATCATAAACAAGTAATGATAAATGATAAAGTGGAGTTGTGGACTTGTATAACAATTGGACAAGTGTATCTTCCATTAGAGGAACATTGCATTTCTTAAGGTGCAAAAACTTGGAGATACCAATAATTAACCAAAGAAGAAGATAAAGAACTAATGTTTGGACAAGTGACATCAGAAGTGGCAAAACTATTCAACTTGGTGAAAGTACCGGCCTTACAAATTAGTGATAAAATCACATATTATGCTGACTTCTACTATCTCACACTCAAGTGGCCGTCACATGCCGTAGACCATTGAGCTTAGAGATGTTCTGCATCCTCGTCTTCCCTACTGACAAAGGAAAAACAAAACTATTCAGACCTATTTCTTATAAAAATTTCATACTTACAATGACATCCAGGACCATTCAATTAGCAGCAGACAATCATTGTTGCATAATAAGGCAGTACATTATGTATAATTACCTGCTTAGCATTCACCTCTGCACTGCAACTCCTACACGACATCATCTTGTGCTTCCAACGAATATGCTGCTGCAGAATCAGTTGGTTCTTCATTGACTCACCCACCTGGACACGATCGTCTGTTGTGACCTATTACTCCACATGAACCACACCTTTGTGTTCGCTTGCCTTTACCGCTACCGGATGTTCTGCTTGTACCACAACCCTTACTTCTTGCAGTTGGTGGATCTTCTAATATCTCAGGTGCAATTTCACACTGACTATTATCCACGCCACCTTGTGAATTGTACTTCAATTTCAGAACATTCAATTCTCTTGTAACAATGTCGACAACATGTTGATAGTTGTTGTCATCGCGTGATGCCAAGTCAGATAATTGTCTGCATAGATCCACCAGACTAGCATATCTAGCAATCAAATAAGAGTCCCAATATAAAGAACCATCATGATAGGTAGCACGAATTGCCTCCTTAGCATGTATCGATCATCTGTCAAGAACCAAGCACTTAGGCAACTCAGTAAAGCCTAAATACACCAGTACCATAACAATGTGGTCGCATGGAATTCCCATTGACTCCATCCTTAGGCAAGAACACCTAAATTCAACAGGGGCAGGACAGTATGTCACACGCCATATGTTGTCTAAACCTGGATACTTTGACACTGTGTAAATAGTATACATTGACATTTCTTGGCTATCGATCATCTTTATTAATGACACCTTCGTAAGAACCTAATAGAATTATTTACAGACAACGTGCATAAAGGGTCAGCTTACAAATGATTAAATTATCAACATGGTAGCTAAAAAAAATTAAAAATTATATAAATCATTGCTACTTAATATCATATAATGCAGAGATTAACCATTGTTACCGCACTACATGGTACAAACTTTAAACATTACCACAAACACATCACACTTTAAATATAGAGAACAACCGATATCAAACTAGCGAGAACAGCATGACTACCTGACGAAACATCAGAAATATCTCCTTCGTAAACTGTTGGGACGCCGACCTCTCTAGACTTCGAAAACTCGTCTGGAGGACTACGTCACCATATTGTGACTGAAAATCTGCTTCCACTTCCCTAAACCGAAAATAAGTTAGGCACATGTGAAATTGTTGAACAAACTCAGTCAAATTAATCCTAGGGTTAACAAACTTAAGCACATGGCTGTGAAATGCCTCGCAACGTGACGTTGTCCGTATACCCGCAAAAAATTTTCCCCTAATATGGGTTGTTGCCCACATTTTTTTCCTCTCATACAACTCTCTAATCCATGTATTATCTTCCAAGCCAAACTGCACAACCATTTCTTCCCACAACTGCTCGAATTTAGGAACATCGTGATCACCCAACATGCATTTCTTCAACCGGGGCAGAAAACCTGGAATTGCAACATTGGTTGTTGCATTGCGAAGCAAATGCCATGCACATAGCCTATGGTGCGCTTGTGGAAACACTCTACCGATGGCATTCTTCATTGCAACGTCGCCATCAGTTATTACTGAACTAGGCTGCTTTATTACTGACGAAGGGGTCTTGCCATTCATTGCAACCAAAAATTGTTCCAACAACCACACATATGTCTCTTCAGTCTCGTTTGCCACAAGTGCAGTTGCAAAAACTATTGTCTGGTTGTGGTGATTAACACCAGAAAATATCACCAAGGGACACTTGTATTTATTCTTACGGTATGTTGCATCAAATGCCAACACATCACCAAATATTCCGTAGTTCTTTCGACTTTCCCCATCACACCAAAACAGGTGTTGAAGTCTGCTTTCAACATCGACAGTATGTGCAACAAACATTAGTGGGTCCTTTAAGCGAAGCTCTTTCAGATACTTCACCGCGCCACTAGCATCTGATATTTGCTTTCGGCGTTGTCTAGCCATCTGATTGTAAATGTCCTTTTTTCTAAACCTCATTTTATGATACCCACCGGCAGTATTCGCAAATGAACCATATATTTGTGGCACTCGTATCCCAACTTTTGTAGAATTTTCAATTTTCAAAACATCCGCAGCAGTCATCTTCCAATGAGCTGGTAACATAGCACAATATATTTCTTCCAGCAACTCATGGTTATGATCATCCATGAATAAAGAAACATATCATCACCCTGAATGACTATCAACGTGAACACGGAATTTCGCATCACATCCACACCTTGTATAGTTTCTTTGTTCACGTCTTCGCATTTCAGGTGGCACTCCCCTATCTTCCCAAAATCCTTCTCGAGAACATACAAATGTTTGTTGTAATATTTCCCCTTTAGAACTTCTCAAAATCCTGCTCTTACGAACAGAAAATCCATTTAATCTACCATACCAACTGTAGAATAAGTGTGCAACATGCAAATCAGCCAAATCGAACCTACTAACATCGTTTGTGCTTATATTTTTCATGTCGATGTTCAGAATGTCCACCAACCCATTAATCTTTATGCCATCTTCCATAAAAGAGTCGACACCTCCTTCAGTTCCATCATCATGTCCATCTTCGTCACTATCTCCTTCCTCGTATCCATCATCATCATCATCATCATCATCATCATCATCATCATCATCATCAACGCCATACCCTTCTTCATGTCGATCTCCACCTACCTCTCCCTCATCAACATCAACTCCTGCTTCATATCCATCAACATCTTCGTACCCATATCCACTTTCGATAATCTCATAGTTTCCTCCCACAGGAACTCCTGATTCCTCCAATCCCTACAATAAATAAAATTCAAATACAAATCAGCTAACTATATTCTCGTGCCTTACTTTCATGACACATCCATGTTATGTTAAAAAAGCTTTTCACTTTCAGTGTATACCTCCCTTTCTTCGTTGCCATGCATGCCTCCATCCATTTCCCACTCTCCTTAACTGTGTACACAGTTGAAACAACACCAAAGTTATATTTTTTATTCGACCACTCCTCGAAAAGAAACCAGCATTCAACAAAACAAAGCTGTCCACAAGCATGTAGACTATGTCAGTGAAAAAGATGATATAACTTTTTTTTTCGTAAGCCAAAAAATTTTATTGAACAAGATAAATCAATAAGGTGCCTGCAAACACAATACAAGAGAATAGTCGAGACTTTACAATAAGCATGGATCCTACAAAATGAACTGCAACAAACGCTTTGCTGACGCGACTAGAAAAATGGCCCAACGGCCAACCACAACAACAGGGATTTACCAAAGACACCAAAATGTTGAACAAACCACACCCGCCCAAATTGAGTGCTATCAACAATGAAGGGAGATAAAAGACAACATCAATTTGAGGCCAAAACACTCCTACATCCAAATTGTACTTTTTTGGTGAAATCCAAATTGTCTTTATTATCAACAATGAAGACTATGCACAGATCCATTTCAAATATCATTAACGGGACACTTCACAACCCCAAAAGAGATCCAAACTCGGCAAAAATAAACCAGAAAAGCAAAATCGCAAAAACAGAACAGAATTTCAAAATCAACATACACTAGCATCAATATCGAACACAACACCAGGATCCATAACCAGTGGCGGAGCCAGGATTTATTTTTCGGGGGGGACCATTAAAAAAATTACAAAAAACATCTCATTAAAAAAACCACAAAAAACACAGGTATCCTTGAAAAGAGAAAAAAATTATTACAAGTCATGCCAAGGGATTAGGCCAAGAAGAGGCATTAGCCATTAGGGATTGGATTGGGCCAATAACACACCGTAGCCCATAGCCCTTAGGACGGCATCTTTGAAAAAAAATTAAAAAGGCCAACAAAAGCTGTAGCCCTTAGCCGCAATTGAACAAGGCCGAGAAGACTCTTCATCCCTTTTGCAAATTTTGACCAAAAAAAATCCTTTTCGATTCTGAAGCATTAGCCATTAGTGTTTCCTAATCTCAAATTACAGAAGCTGGGAAGGGAACGAACAGATTACCGAAGCTGTGAAGATCAATGAGGCAACAAAACCGCAAATCGCAAGTCGCTGATCAGCGAGACCCTGTGTCGGTTTCGAATCAAACAAAAATTGCTAGAGAAACTTAGAGAATAGAAACATTCATTGCAGAACTTTGGGCATAAACAAACCCAAATTGAAAAAATTTACAGATCCTTGAGCAAAATCAAATCAGATCGAAACAAACATTACACAATAGAATTAGAAACAAATCCACAAACAGACACACAAACAAAAAAAATAAAACTTTCTGAACTTTCAGCTGAAAGTGCCAATTGTTTTTTAGTATTTGGGTTACAAAAGTAAAAAAAGGTTGAACCTTTGAAGAGATCAGGCAAAAAGGATGAACCTTTGAACAGATCTGGCAAAAACGGAAAAAACTTGATGTCGAAAGGAAGACAGCTCGCAGTGACCTCTGGGTTTTTTCACAGAAAGACAGCAACATCAACAGATCTGGCGCAGAGGAAGAGATAGATGTCGAAAGGAATTGAATGGACCTCAGAGATACATCCTGGCAACGCCGGCGGAGATGAAAACATCGATCTTGCGCAATGGCGTTCTTGGTAGAGGGAGAGAAACGAGTCTTCTTTGAAAGTTGAGAGTCGAAACGCTGCGAGAAACTTTGGGCTACTAGAAATAGAAACAACGACCATGTATGAGTATATAAAAAAAAAATTTGGAAAACGCGGGGGGACCATGGCAACCAAAGGTCCCCCCTTCCTTCCGCCACTGTCCATAACCATCGACGAAAATAAAGATATCAAAATCAAACTAACCGAATCTCAATTACAAATGAACTGCGAAAGACGATGGTTGGTGACAACAGGTTTCCCGAGGTGTCCCGAACTCGTCTCCAATAGGGATTTGACCTACGAATCTGTTTGTGGGAGAAACGATCTCTGCAACGAAAACGATCTCCGCATGTAAGCTGAATCGTCAGCTACTAGCGTTCATACGGGTTGCTGGTTGGCGTTGAGTTGTTCCTAAAATTCCATCTGAATCAATTCATTATTTTGTTTGATAAATATTGATGCTTGTTGAGCAATATGGATAACTTGAGGTCCTCACCGTGTAATTTACCTAACAGTGCTTCAACTGGGAGTAGCAGGTAAACAAACGGGTTAAAGAAGGCCAAAGTCACTTGTGCACGTGGTGTCACCTAACTCACTTTCCCACGATAGAAGCCGCCTTGAAAGTACTTGATATTTCACCTTTGGAATTGTAGTGTACTTCTGTTTAGTACATTGAAATTTATCTATGTAATTAAATTGTATATTTTGATAACATATATGTATGTACCCTTTGTTTTATTCTAGAAAAAAATATTGAGTTTTACATTTACGGTATCAGCGCAGTTCAATCATTTGGACTGTCGATAATTAATCATAGATACAGCGGGTGTTTATTTTTGCATTGCCAAACTTTCTTAGTTTAGAAAGAATTTATTTAATTAAATAATTATTTAATTTAATAATATAAATTAATTTTAGAAAGTATTTAAATAATAATAATTTAATTTTAGAAAATAATAATAATAATTTAATTTTAGAAATTATACTTTGTTATGAGGTATTGAGCATGATGAACACAATATTTTGTACATTGTATGCAAAACTATGACAAGCGAATCTAGAGGTCGAGGAAGTGCCTGTTTGGATCGCCGTTCTCATCCCCTCAACGTCTGTTTCCACCGACGAACTGATTTTCCTCTTCTTTTGGACGCCCTCAACTTCCGTCGATGAAACGAAATTTGCCATCAAATGTTGGTTGGGATGGAAGGAAGGACCCCCTTGCTTTTCCTTTTCCCGTTTTCCGTTGGGAGATTTGACTCCCGATTTTGCCCTTGATCAGCTGAATTTGAAAGATGAGATTTGTGAAAAAAAATCGGGTTGCAAAGATACAGAGGTTGAAGAAGACAATGAGTTAAAGAAGACGATGAGATGTACTTGTTCACAATTTCTCTCTCTCTCTCTCTCTCTCTCTATATATATATATATATATATATATATGCGTTACTGTCTTTTGTCCGCCGTGTAACATAAAAATGTTTCTTTTACTTCAACAATTGTGACATATGGTTAATCATTATGTCACTTGCCCAGTTAGAAGACCTTTTTTTTTATATATCACCTGGAAGACCTATTTTAGAAAACCTATTTTATTTTGTCGTCACCTCATTTCTTTTATATTTAAATAAATGTTGTACATTAATTAGATATTGAAAATTTAGAATATCTGAAATTTTCTCTATATTTATTTTTTTGTTATTGATTAAATTTTTTGCTCTATATATTTTTCTTGTTATTCTATTTTTAAATTTGGGGCATATATATTAGCTTGTTGTTTTATACTTTTACTAAGATTGTATTGGGAATTTCCTCACCTGTTAGTGGAATTTATTTTTTTAACAAAGCAATATAAAAAATATTATTAATACTACATTATAAAACTCATACCCTCTTTGGTAATTACACATTTAAAAGTACGTTTGATTAACATCATCCATACAATTTTCATTTTGTCAAATGTATGTTTGCGAAAAAAGTATCCAAACAGAAATCACGTTACGGTAAACTCAATTTTAACCAAACGTCCGTTTGCAAAATGACGTTGAATCAAACGTCCGTTCACAAACTTTAATCCAAACGGGCCCGAAGACTTTTGTGAACAACCGTAATCCAACTCCTCCACGACACAGAGAGGCTCCATGGGCTATGACAAAAACGATGGCAAACGCTATGAGGGAACATACCACTGCCACAAAAAATCGACTCAACCAAATTCTCCAAGGTGGAGTGGAGAATTTGGGAGGTGCAGGTCATACTTGTTCTGAACAGAACTTCAGAGGATGACCGGAGGGAAGCAATACGGTTGCGCTCGCGACGGATGATGACGGCGTGTGGTGGTGGTGTACCTGCAAACACTCCGACGCTCAAGTCAGTGTGTGTAAGAGGTGAGAGAAGAGGTGGAAAAATAATGATTACCTCGACCGTTTGACGCGGTCTCTTTAAATATGAGTTGAGGACGGTTACCGATGAGTAACCGTTCCGTGAAACCCGAGTAAGTAAATTCCTTCAATGCTGAGAACCGTTGGGTCGGCCGCGTCGATGTGGCATCGAGGGAAGGCGGAGAGGCATGCGGAAATGGGCCTGAAAGCGTTGGATCTTCGGATTGGGCCTCGGCCCAGTCCGGAACAATACTACTATTATACCCCTTGCTGAACGACCAAATAAGCTCCTCTACGAATTCAGGAAGAACTGTCCTCCAACTTTGAATGAGGGACTTAACTACTCACCGAGGTCTAATACTTGTTGCAAGAGATGGAAAAGATCTTTAATGTGGTTCCTTGCACCAAAGAACAAAAAGTTGTCTACCACCCATATATTGAAGGAGGAAGCAAACTCATGCAATGAACGAGCATTAACTCTATAAATCCATATTCTAACCTCAATAAATTGAATTTAAAACATAAATTTAGAAAGAGAATGGTCGAAATTTCATTCAATAATTTTGATTCACATGTTGACTATTGTCTTTTAACTGTAGTAAATTCAAAATATTGAATCAAAATGTGGAGGATCAATGGCAGACTAGAGAGGAAACAGAGAGTGGATAAGAGTATGTATTGGCATATTTAAAGGAAATAGTTCCCCCGTTAGGAATGGGCTTGCCATCATTTACCAGACAATCATTGTAGCTGAGGCGCCTAAACGTATTTGGATTGATAAGGGTCGCAGAACTGAACATGCCACAAGCAACATGAACGTCAGAGATGATGCAACCACTGACTCATGTATTCGCGATCTCGACTGTGTATGTTGGAATGCCACCAATTGGGGCCGTCTGAGCTTGACTTATTTCAATAGTAGACTTGCCGCACTTCTCATTAGCCCATCTGCTTCTGTTAGGAAGATGAGCTAGTCCACTAGCTGCATCAAGGGAATGAAAGAAACAAAATATTTATAAACAGGATCTCTATAGAAGAAATTAGTGTATTATGAAAAAAAATTGCTTTGATTTGATCAATAAAGCCCATTGTAGTTGTTTTTTGTTTTGTATTCATGAGAATTGAAAGCAAAGTGCAAGCTGACCTGTTCTAGAGATTGAGGAAGCCTCAACCAACTCTCTTGCCGCCGCATTAGAGGAAATCAAAACAGTAATGGCCATGAGGCCTAGGACCAACAAGGTCATGTTAGAAACCATTTTTTTTTTTGGAATTAAACTCAAATTTAGAATAAACTACAAGTTTTCTGACGAAAGATGTAAAATTAGTGTCCGTAGTGTACTTTATATATAGAATTGAAAGATGAGGAGTGAATAAAGGCTCCCAATTGATAATTAAGAGTAGCATAAATAAATTCAGTCATATATGATAATTAATTACACCTTCAAGAACTCTTTGTAGTATATGAATTTAATCAATCCAACCGTTGAGAATTATACTATATTATGTTGATAATTGTGTATACAAATTTTGAGAAAATTATGATATTCACAGGTATATAATTTGATAGTAGATATTTACATATATTTTAAATAACATATAATACGTTAAAATAAATTCATAAGATGAAGTATCAAATAATTTTTGAATTGTGTGAAATTTTATATATTTGATCTACTTAATGTGAACTTTCAATTCAACGGTTGGATTGATTAAACCGTCGGAGGTTGAAATGGGTTAGCAAATAGTTTGCATGGGTCATAGGGTCGAACCTCATTGCTACCATTATTTAAAATAAAAAAAAACTACTCCAAATATTTATTATTTCATTTAAGAATAAAACTTTTCAATCAGTACAGTGACATTGTATTTCAAGTGTATGCTATAATCATTCTTGTCATTGATGTGTGTATAAATGGTATGTTATATTGTTTATTTAAACATATAGTATTAATAGAGTCATTTAAAAAAAATAGTAACAAAAAAAAAAGAGTCATTTAAAAAAATAATATATGGAACTTTAATTAATATTTATATACTAGATATAAAGTCACATGCAAACTATATAAATTAGGCAACAACTATAATTGAAATTTATTTTATCATGTTATGATGGTATTTTTATGAAATACATTTTTACTTTATATTTTGTTTTATAAAAAAAATTACCAGTAATTGAAATTTTATATTACTTACATTAAGATTAATCATCTTTTATCTTTGAAATTAAATCTTTTAACAATATAAAAATTGTTAGATCTTTTAGGAAATATATTTATATTTGCTAAAATTTGATTTCCATCTAAAATTAAAATATACAAAAACTCACACCATAATTCATATTTAAATAAAATATAATTATTTTAATTACTTTCAAATTAAAGTAAACTTTTTTTAATTTTAATTCACCATTAACATTGTCATTAAATAATTTTAATACTGAAAATGTAATTAATATAAAAAATAATAATTTATAATTTATAATTCATAGAATCATTCAATCTTTTTTCAAGTGTTTTTTTTTATAAATTTTTTTTCAAGTGTTTTATTACCAAGCCCTGCCATTTTGTAATTTTGGTATTTAATTATGAATTTAATTTATATGCACTGTCAATGTAAAAATTATTTACACGTGAATCAAATGATATGTTTCCACATTATTTAATGAGTATGACAAGTCATGTGTTTTTAAACTCATTTGATAATATGGTATCACTTCATTGGATGCATGTGTACAATTCTTTTACACGGACGCTGCGTATAAATTAAACTCTTTAATTATTCAATAATGTGCATAAAATATTTTATATTTAGTAGTTGATATTTATTAATATTTAACGTTATTAAATTAATTTAAGTTATTTTTTTTAGAATTATGATTAACTAATAGTATTGTCATCAAGTAATTTTGACAATTTATGTCAAAAAAAAAGTAATTTTGACAATTAATGTTTTAGCTTTGCACATAAAAGTTAAAACTACGTATTAAATGCAAAAATTTGCATAGTATGTATTGATTATCCCCAATGAGAATAATTTTTTATTATTTAATTGTTATTAGTATATTTAGAATAACAAAATTTAAGGTCTATAAAATGAAGCTTTTTTATAGAAACTTTATAGAAATTAGCCAAATTAAAAGTAGTTTTAATGAAACATTACCTTTCTTTAAAAAATTTATATTCTACAATATATCCCGTGCATTATGTTATCTATCTATATTATTATTAAATCTGGTTTATGATCAATGTAGTTTCTACTGTTGCTGTTACAGTAAATTTTGAAGCCACTATTCATTTCTATTATTTTATAATTTATTCTAGGTTTAATTATTCTTGAAGTCCTTGAACTATTTGGAGATTTTGAAATAGGTCCTTGAACTAATTTTTTTTAATTGCGTCCCTAAACTATTTTTTTATTTTTAATTAGGTCCTTCCGCTAAATTGTTGTTAATGGGACATTAATTTATTTTTAATTAGGTCCCTGAACTATTGGCTTTTTTTTAAAATAGGTCGTTTATACAAAAAAAGAAAAACATGGGAGATAAATGTGACCCTTCATACCATACCGTTTAGTTTCTTTTTTTTTTGGGGGTCAAAAAACTGAATATTCATACCGTTTAGTTTCTACTTCTTCCTTTTATGTGTTATCATTGTCAACTTGAAGGATGAATAGAGATGTACTTTTTTTCTTTTTATAAAAAATCAATTGTGTTTCTCCTATTTGTTTATTATTAATCCCGTTTTACGCCAGCTAAATTTTTCTTAAGAAGATATTGAGCAAAGAAATTGAATAATTTATATCTTCTGCATTTATTTTCACCCCTATTAAGAAGTTCTTGTACCCCTTTTCTAGCTAGGCAATAATAAATGCATATCTTTTTTTTTTCTTTTTTTTGTCTCAGGGACCTATTTAAAAAAACTAATAGTTTAGGGATCTAATTAAAAATAAATTAACGTCACACTAATAGCAACTTAACGGAATGACATAATTAAAAATAAAAAAAATAGTTTAGGGACCCAATTGAAAAAAAATAGTTCAGAGACCTATTTCAAAATCTCCAAATAGTTCAGGGACTTCCAGAATAATTAAACATTTATTCTATGAAAAGGAAAAGATATCTCTATGGCCTTATCTCCCGTGATTGTAAGAAACACAAATAAGACTTCTAGAATTGTAAGTTTCCTGTTTTTTAGTTTTAAAAGCTAATTTAACAACGAAACGTGTTCGGGTAAAATGGTTTCCAAATTGGTTTTATACTTATTTTTAAAACAGTTTTCTTGTAAGGCCCAAAACCATAAAAGTAGATTTTCTTATTTTTGTTTCAGTTTTTATCTTAAAACACGTTCTCTCTCTCTCTCTCGTGCCGTTCACCATCCCCTTCACCAGCCCTCTCTACCCCTTCACCTTTCCTCTTCTGCTGGTGGCTCTTCTGCTGTTTGACTCTCTTGCTTTTGTGAAGATATTTTTTCTCTCCTTCCACCTTTTTGCACGCCACCGCAACGCCGCCGCAACACACCCTCTTAGAAACCAAATGACCGCATCGTTCAAATTTCTTTCAAAAAAAAAGAGGAAAAGGAGAGGCAGAGAGATGAGAAACAATAAAAATGAAGCTTTAGCTTCTTCCACCGCCGTCGTGGCACAGCTACCGGCGGTGCAGTGAATGTCCTCTGCACAAGCATACCCCCTGTACTGTCGTGCCACGAGAAAGATTTCTTCTCCGCAGTATAGGGTCAGCAATAGCAACTACCGCCACACATTCACTATGGGGATTAAACATAAAGTATGAGATCAAACTTCTGGTTTCACTTCTTGAAACACTATAAATATACCCATATAAACTCTCTCGTTCATTTTTAGAATTGCAGAGAATATTTTAGAATACTTTTGGTCATTTGGTCAAAAGGCTTCTCGTAGAAGCCACTATGTTTCTCTACTCTTTTTTTTTTTAACAAAACTATAATATTATATATGTTTTTGCTTTCGTGTTTAGTGACTAATGTTTGGAGTCAATGTTTTTTATGTTGGTGAATTCATAGTGAGATGAGGTAAAGAAAGTGACTTGACTCAAAAAATAAAAATAAAAACTAAAACTCAAAACTCAGAACCTGAAATTCAAAACTCAAAACTAAAACTAGATTTGGTTTTTGAAATTTTCAAAACATAAAACCAAAAACCACCCGAAAGGGGCCTAAGTAAATTTTTTCAATAGAGTTAAAGAGTACTTCGAAATTGCAGTCATAACCCACAAATTTTGAGCATCACCGCATACATCGCAAATTAGTTTTCAAAGACAAAAGACCTGATGTATTAATATTAATTAATTCTCAAAAAATAATTTTAAAATTTATAGATCTAATAGTCAATTCAAGATATTTGAAGTAGTATTTTCATTATTTTCTTTTTGAAATAAAATTAGATGATGAACATTAGCATTATCAAACTCTATAAGGCGATTATACCAGAAAAAAACTCTATAAGGCGATTGATTTTTTAAATTTGTTATATATTTATTTAATATCTTAAAAAGATAAATATAAATATTTTTTGGTACAGTAAATTAATAATATAATTTATATATTTTAACTTTATGTAAATGAATAAACAAATAATCAAAAGATGATCCGTGCCCTTTCCAAAAAAAAATAAAAATAAAGAAGACTTGTGCGTAGCACGGGTACTATTCTAGTGTTTATAAAATATATTGTTTATAAAATATATGAAATATTATAAAATACAATTATTTTTATTTTAGAAATATGGAAATATTTATTTATAATGTAGTTATTTAATATTTTAATTGATCATCTATTACATATTCAAATCTATCTATATATTTATATTTTTCAAATAGACTTGAATAAAAATGTTAAATATTATATTATATTATTACCAATAAATGTTATTTTTATGAAATATAATATTATATATATATATATAATAGTTTTTTTACTATATATATTATAGTTTGTTAAATTTTAAATATTATATATTCCCAGATAATTATATGACTTTAAGGTAATCAATTGGTCTTACATTTTTACTGCAAATTTAGTTTAGCCTTTATTATGAGACCACACATTTTATCTAGAATAAAATGTATGTATTTGTCCTTTTATTGCAATAAAATTGATTTATAAATATTTGTAATGATAATTTAATAATTTTAAATATTACCAAAAGATTGGTCAAAAAAATATTATCAAAAGAATAATTAAAATTATATAGTAAAAATGATTTCTTAATAGTATGGTATGTTTCTTGAATGTAATATACAAAATGATATAAGAAAATAAACAAATGTATATTTAATACTGACAAATATTATATATATATATATATATGTGTGTGTGTGTGTGTGTGTGTGTGTGTGTGTGTGTGTATTTATGCAAATATAAAATTGATATTTGAGAGGTATTAATGATAAAATTGATTTATTTTAATTTAACTTAAATTAAAATATTTAATATCAATATTTCTTTATTGCAATACTAATTTCTAATCACAATCTAAGAAAAGTTATTTTAAAACTAGTTAAATGACATTATGTCACGGATTACAGGGGATGAACTCGCGGGTACCTGCCGAGCCGAGTGCGTCTCTTTAGATGGAGCGTATTAACTACTTGCACTCAACCACATGGTTTGACATTATGTAGTATTGAACATCACTTAATAAATATATCATATTTTATATACATTGTCGAGCCCATCCCTTTAGACAAAGTACATTAACCACTTGCACCCAACCTCATGGTTTGACATTATGTAGTATTGAACTTCACTTAATAAATATATAATATTTTAATACATAAGTAAACAGTATATATTAAAATCACTGCCAATTACTAATCACAACCTTGAGGCAAAAATTTTAAAAAAAAATATTTAAATAGTTATATAATTTATCTAATATAACTTTTTTATATGTAATGCAATAGTATTGGGATTATTTAATGACCACTAATTGTGAATCATTGTTTTAAACAAGGTTAGTTTAACTATAATAAAATTCATTATAAAATATTAAATATTAATTATCATATGTTGATTGAAGAATACACTACTTTTAGATTAAATTTATTTGAAATAAAAAAATAATTTCTACATGATATGAGTACTTTTATTATTTTGGAAAGTGTTTAATTTAAATGATAAAAGATAAATTATAAAAATGTACTAATTAAGATTGAATTGAAATTATCAGTCGTAACACCCCGAATTTTGATGGCTTATTTTCATTTTAGGTCCTTGATGGTTTGTTTGATTCCTTTATTAATTTGATTATGCATAGTTCATATTATGGATTCATTTCCATATTTAAGAGGGATGTGGGTGTATTATAGAATTGAGGTGCAACAAGTAAAATGGTTAGATTATGAAGACGGGAAGGGTGTAGCCTATTTAGAGGAGGGGTGTAACTAATAGGTTGAATAAGTGAAACAGTGCTGCTATACGTCACGAGAGGATTTACTCACGAAAGTCACGAATGCCGTGCATGATAGAAAGCTTGATAGAAAGCTTGGAGAGCTCTGATCCCCTCTACCAGAAGCTCCGGATCTGTACCAATGGTCGCGTTCATGCACCTCTGGTGTCGTTGGTTACCCCATTAAAGAACGGCAACGAGAAATCAGCGGAGATGCATACGAGAACGAGAGCAAGTGAAAAGTGGTGGTCTACGGTGCTCAACCAGAGACAGACAGGACGAGATGCAGGGTAGCAGACAAGTCACGATGAGACTGCTGTTACAGAAACAGTTTGACAGTGGACTGGGCTTCACCGTGATTTTACTGCATCGAAAATAGTTATTTTTGGCGACCGTGGCTACCATGGAATCATCACCAGTGAAGTGTTCTTGGATGTAGAAGTCATTGTTGATTTGCTTTGGCCATAATCTGAAACTGTGTAGGCCAATTTCCTCTTGTTTTGCAT
Source organism: Calophaca sinica (assembly GCA_037113605.1). Classification (NCBI taxonomy): domain Eukaryota; kingdom Viridiplantae; phylum Streptophyta; class Magnoliopsida; order Fabales; family Fabaceae; genus Calophaca; species Calophaca sinica. Next base: position 126,305,142 of record CM073736.1, on the reverse strand, counting down.
TTATTTAAAAAAACACAGACTCTTGTTTTGGATCTAATTAAAAAATAAGAGATCGAGACAATGTCACGTCATTCTTGATTCTTTCGTGAGGGTCATTCTCGTGACAAACAACATTTCCCTAAGTGAAATAAAAAGGAAAAAGAAAAGAAAAGGAGACAAGAAAGAAAAGGAGAAGAGGAGGAGGAGGAGAAGGAAAATTAGTTACTTTTTGGTTTAAATTAATTAATTAAATGTTCTGTTTTAATTTCATTTAATTTAATCAATTTATTTATTTATTTTTAAAACATGTACACGTCTTTGTGTGTTTCCATTTTTCTTCCATACAAGTCTTTGATGGGGGTGAACGGATTTGTCACTTTAATTGACGTAAGTTTGAAACCATTGTGTCCATAGAATATTGTAAGATAATTCTCGTGGGTGCTTTCTAATCAGAGATAACAATGGGGGCATGGCGGATGCGAGTAATGCTTCCCCATATTCATATTTGTTAATATCCATGAATATTTATGCGAGTATCGGATATCCATGAGTATTTAATTATTCAACATAAAAATCATATAAAATTATATAACATAATATAGTAACTTATTATATTAACATTATACTACACACACAATTTTATTAACATTATACAACATAATATACTATATATACACACACACACAAAATTTTATTATTATGGGCCCCCCAATAAAAATATTAAATAACAAAGAAAATAAAATTTATTTCATTTATAAGTAATAGAAAAATCATGGTATATATTACATATTTAACAAAAAATAATAATTATAATAAATATGTGGGTAATCTGTGTGAGTATCCAGCGGCCCGTGTTTTTTACTATCCCTATTTCTTATAATTGTACCACAACTGAACCGCTCTCTGGATATACTTCTGAATGTGATCGTCAAGAGGCGACTTGTTTGGATAAGCAAGACTTGTTCTATTTCTATTTTATTTTTTTTTATTTTTTATTTATTTTTATTTATTTTTTTGGTTTCATGACTTGTTCTATTTCGATCATTATGGTGGGGTACCGAAGGATGTTCGATTTTTGTTGTGTAGACCGTGTATTTGCGAAGGTCATGGGTAATCGAAAAAATGATATTATTAATTAAAAATATTTGAAAATTACATGCACTTCACTTCATTTTTATTTTATTTGACAAAATTCATTTTTATTTTAAAACATACATTTTCTCACTCTAGAGATAAATATGTACTTTAATAGTATATTTTAATAGGAACAAATTTCCTACAGACATTTTTTTTATTTGTGATTCTCACCATCATTAATGTATAGATTTGACTCCTTACTATCAACTATTAAACATTAGAAGATAAAATAAATATTTTGGGATAACATAAAAACGAAACAATTTTTGGTATAGTCGTACAGAGCTAACAAATAGTATTTTCATTCAATTATTCTGATTTACATATTGACTATTACCTTTAACTGCGGTAAATTTAGAATATTGAGGAGGATCAATGGCACACCACAGAGGAAACAGAGAATGAATAAGGGTGGGTATTGGCATACCAAAAGTTAAAAATGCCCCCACTAGGAAGTGGGTTCCCATCATGAACCAAGCAATCATTGTAGTTGAGGCGCCTGAAGAGTCTTGGATTGATAGGGATTGTAGAATTGAACCAACCACATGCAATGTGAATGTCTGAGATGATGCAACCAGTGGCGCATGTATTGATGATCTTAACTGCGTATGCGGGTATGCCACTTGGAAGTGGGGTCATTGGAGCTTGTTTTATTTCAATACTAGACTTGTCACACTTGTCATCCACCAATATTTGTTTGTCATGAAGATGCGCTAGTGCACTAGTAGCTACGTACATCAAGGGATGAACAAAAAAAAAAAGTATTTTAAAAAAGATCTCTATAGACAAAATCAATGTACTATGAAAAAAATAGCTCTAATTAATTTGAACAAATTCAATCTTGAAATAAGTACAATCAAATTAAACGATTTTTTTTTCTTTAATTAGTTGCCTCCAATGAATTTTTTTCGCCATATTTCACATCACCCGTGTCTTTTTTCTCTTTAACAACTTCGGTTGCAAAAACATTGATTATAAACGAACCAAACGATGTTGATCATCACATTTGCCATAACACAAATTTCATAAATTTGATTTGCATGGTGCACAAGATGTTCACACAAATTTGCCTATGGCTGAACTAAGACATGAAGAGTTCCTAATTAATAATAATCAATGAGAGTGAAAAAGGTGAAAGATGTCTTACTACTCAAACCTTTGCGGTTTAGAAAAAGGATGAGACGTTAATGTGTGTGTGTATATATATATATATATATATATATATATATATATATATATATGTATATGTATATAGACACCCACACACATTAATGTCTCATCCTTTTTGATAGTGTAACGACCAGGAATGGAAGAGGCCAAATTGGTTGGCGGTCGAGTTGGGTAGATAGACAAAAGCAGAATTGTCATTAGACCCAGGTAGTCTAATAGAAAATACTTGACGAGATACAAAGTGGTCCAAATGACGTCACAACCACTAGAGGTTCGGCCTAAAGGATAACGATTTAGCAAAGTTTTGAGGACAAGTTTACGAAGGGAAGTTGATCTTGGTTGAATATTTAAGAGCTTTGAAAGATAGAGGTGCGAAGTCTCTTAGGTCAACTACAAACTTTCAAACTATATTGTGTTGGTAGGAGCAAAAATTTTAAGTGAAGAAGTTGATCACTGAATGATCAGTGGAGCCCCTAATAGTAGATTTTATTTCGTATTCATAAGAACAAAAAGAAAGGTTCAAACTGACCTGTTCTAGAGATTGAAGAAGCCTCAATTAACTCCCTTGTTTCTCCATTAGAGGAGATTAAACCAGCCATGGCCAAGAGGCCCAAGACCAACAAGGTTATGTTAGAAACCATTTTTCTGAATTAAACACAAATCAGAATTAACTAGAAGTTTTTTGACGGAAAATGTAAAATTAGCGCTGATTGACTACTTTATATATAGGATCGAAACAATGATGGAGAGTGGCTATGGCTCTCAATTCGTAATTAAGAGTAGTATAATAAATTCAGTCTTATCTGAGGATTGAAAAATAGCATTTATTTCTCGTTGCTTTAGTCAATAAGAGACGCAAAATAGGTATGATATGGAATACGTACCACATTATCGTTCACACCTACTCCCTCAGGACTCAATTATAACTAAAAAAAGTACTCCCTCCGGTCTGAAATATAAGGAAAAAAATTCTAAAATATAAGTAAAAAGTCTATGTATTTTGTTCAATCAAGTCAATGTTATCCCAATTTTTTTTAATTTATCCTATCATGCTAAGGAGGATTTTTTTTATAAAATAAAATATTTACTTTATATCTTCTTATTGTAAGAAAATTTGCCATTAATTTTAATTTATATAGTTTATGAATTATATTTATATTTGTTAAAATTTAATCTCCATCTAAAATTAATCAACCATATTATATAAAATTGAGTTTTGTTACGTAGGACTATGTCACGTATCAAACTCTGGTCATTCTAATTCCCGTCAAAATACAAGCTTTTTAATTTAATTTTATATTTTTTGATATTCATGACCATTCATTCAAGAGATTTTTTTTTCATAATTATTCAGCTATTTTGTAATTTTAAATATCTTTCCCATTAATGGTAATATTTTTATTCAGTCAATCTATTTCCAATCAACTATATATATTATATTAATATTAATATTAGTGATAGCATTTCATCGTACAAAGGGAGCACTGGAGACATGAAGGTAAATGCACTTAATCGTGACAATTATTTCTAGCAATATTCTGTTATTGATTTGCAAATCAATTTAGAAATATCACAATAAGAAAATTAATGTAATAGATATAGCAATATCTTGAAATCACATTCATAACAAAATATACTCTTGAAATCACGATCAATTTTACTCCATTTCTCAACCAATATCAAAATATGACAATCATTTATTCATTATTACAATCCGTGATTAATATCATAATATGACAATCAATATTACAATCAGTATCATTACAACCATAAATCAATATTAATTATCAACGCATGTAGCACATTAAATGTTTGTCAAGCAAATTTAGAAAGGAAATAAAGGTAGATATGTGATACTCCCTCCGTCCCTTAATATAGGACCCTCTTGTAAAAAAATTTAGTCTCATAATATAAGACCCTTTGCACATATCAAGGGGCATTAATTTTTATTTTTATTTTACAAAATTACCCCTTAATTAATGGAGGAAATTAAAAGACACACAATTCATCTCTCTCTCTCTCCTAATCATTAATTGTAAGGGTAATTTGGACAAAATACTAAACAATTTGTACAAATTTAATACTGATAACTACTTTATTAAGGGACGTGAAATTTACAAGGGGGTCCTATATTAAGGGACGAGGGAGTAATATAATACTCCTTCCGTACTTTAATATATGACCCCTTTGACTATTTCACGTCTTTAAGAAAGTGGGTTTTGTTAATTATTAGTATTAAATTTGTACTAAATGTGTGCTATTTTTTCCAAGTTACCGGTCTTCTCATCTTCCAAGACTATTAAGCAAGGTAATTAAAACCGGACCGGGCATTGAACCGGAGAGGGCCAGGGTTCAGGGTTTTTGGGTCAGACCGGGGTCGGACCGAGGTCGGACCGGGTTCGAATAAAATATTATTTTTTAAAATATTTAATACAATATATATATATATAAATAATAAACAAAAAATAACTGATATTCTATTCATAACTTCACACCATAAAAATTATACTTTACTTAACAGTAACAACTATAAATAGAGGCTAAGTTAAAAAAAAAAGCCTAAACGACGCCGTTTTGACCGTTTTTTAAAAAAATAAAAAAAAATAAAAAAATTACGAACCGGCCGGGTTGAACCCGGTTTTCCCAGTTTTTTTCCCGGTCCGGTCCGGTTTTTTACCGGTTCTTAAACCGGACCGTCCGGTTTTTTCGCAGGCGGTCTAATTGCATGACTCGGACCGGCCGGGGGTCCGGTTCCCGGTCCAACCGATCCGACCGGCCGGTCCGGTCCGGTTTTTGTAAGCTTGCTATTAAGAGATAAATAATTAATGCACATTGGTATAAGGGGTAATTTTGTAAAAAAAATAATTAATGCACCTTAATCTTTGAAAAGGGTTTTATATTAATGGACAAGAAAATTTTACAAAGGAATTATAAATTAAGGGATGGAAGGAGTATAAAATATTTTGTAATTAATATTTTTAAGTTTCAAAATTCATATTGAAGCTAATCAATTTAATCCTATTTAACTTTCCTTCTCTATCTGCTCCTTCATTTTTTGAGTCCGCCACTTTTAATCTTTTTCTTCCTTTACTTCAAAATGTTTTTTGGTGTTGGTATATCACGTTCATGGTCTATTGTAATTTTTGGATTTCTCATGTTTATTCATGTTTAATTTTCGTTAAAATGCTGCGTTTAATTCTCGATATTTGCATATTATGTTCCACACGGACGAAGCAATGCAAAGACAGCCTTGAATTGAGATCTTTACGTCACCATTATACTTGGTGCAAATGTAAAAATTCATTTAGTGCAAGGAGTTTCATATATATTTGAGACAGAGAGAACAGTGTAGTTGGCTTGGAGGTATCTGTGGGTATAATTCTTGACTTTTTTACTGATTTTTCATTGCATCTCTATCTTCTAAATATTGCATACTTTAACAAATTAAAGAATCTTTTTGACTCTCATAAAAGAATGTTATTAGACAAGTTCTTCATATCCCAATATTTCTTTTTTAAATAGGGATGCCTATCACAACCAAAAGGTTCCCCCATACACCTCTACTTTTAAGTGTCTTTTAGAGCAGTAGATTGTCAAACTTAAGGTCAGGGGATATATATATATATATATATATATATATATATATATATATCCGCCTAAATTATTCCTACTTTAAAATTTTACAATTTCAGATATTGTTTATTTCTAATTAGAATTAAAAAATAATTTTATTTTTTATTCAATATTATTTATTTCAAAATTCAAATCTAGAAAGTTGAATTTATAATTTTAATTAAAGATAATTTATTTCAAAATTTTAATTTTGAAACTATAATTTTGAAATCTATTATATTATATAAATTTTTAAAATTTTAATTTTCAAAATAGAATTAATATAAATTAGACATTAGTATTCAAAATATAATTATCATTTAATAGAAATTTAAAATTTAATTTTGAAATTTTATGCAATATAATTTATTTCAATTTTCAATATAAATAATTCTGAAATCTATTCTATTATATATTATATTTAAAGTTTAACTTCGAGATTCTATTCAATATAATTTATATTGAATTTCAAATCTCAGATACTATTTATTTATTTATTTATTTCTTATAATGTGCTCCTCATATTTCCTTTACTTTCATACTTAATGAAAATTAAGCTCTCCAACGAGTGCTCATTTTTTTCTCATTGCCTTTTGCAAGCACTTTTAATTTCAGCAAGAAAATTTATGACATAAATTATGTTATCGAAAATAACACTCTTAAAGGTCTATGAAATATTGTACTTTATGATCATCAGACTTATGCGGCTAGAGCAGTCCTACTTCTCATACTTGATTCTCACTTCATGAATACCGAACTGAGCAAGAGAAAGTGGGTTTCTCAATTCTTATGCTAGGTCTAGATCCAAAACTTTCTTTAATGTTCTGCCTTTATTCCTAAAACTCTAAACTTTTAAGGATTAAACCGAACTCAAAACAACATACACAAACTATTATAGTTCAAAGAGAACAAAAGTACTAAAATATACTTATCAAAATATCCGATACAATATTAATATCAAGTCTTTAGACAATGATATTAATTGGTATTGGTATTTTGTTGTAATGATCAAACACTGTCGATAAGTCCTGTCAAATAAAGGTTGTCTTTGAACAACCCATTGCTCACATGGAGAAATTATCCTTATAATCGCCACAGGTTTACCATTACAAGTGTAAATGTAACCCGGCCAAATATTTACCTTCATTTGGGCCGATTAATATTCGCATGGACACGCACCCACACAACATCAATTGACACGTCAAATTAAAATAATTAATAAGACATGCTCAATTATTCTTTATCTGTAAATTAAAGACCTAAACAAGATACCAATCGCACCATTAATCCCCAATCTTTAGATTGTAAAGACTAACTGCAAGCGGTACTCTCAACGCAACGATCAAACATTGGCGATAAGTCCTGTCAAGCAATGGTTGCCTTTGGGCATCCCAATTGCTCACATGGATAAATTGTCTTTATAATCACCACACATTTGTCATCGCAGACATGGAATTATGCGGCCAAGTTGCGCCTTTCTTTGGGCCGACAACAACTCGCATGAATAACTCCACGCTACATCTTTTGTAAATTTAATTGAATCTAATCTACGCGACAGAGGTTACTTTGGCAACATGTTGTTTCAATCAATCCAATTAAAGATACTAGACAATTATTAATTAAAAAATGGGTGGGCCTTAGTTTACATAAATTCTACACCTAGGTGTAGGAATATCCATAATTGTATATTTACAACACCACACATCAGTCAAAAGACCACTTAACAGTCTTAAAGCGAGAGAAGTATCTCACACATCACCGCCTAGTGGTGTTGTTGGCCGCTCGATGGCTCAAATACGACAAGATGACGAACTGAGACCACCGCCGATGGCTCTTGAAATCGGCACCACCGCCGAGTGGTGCCCTTCATTGCCCAGCGGTTGGGAGGCGAAGTTCTAACTACGTGCGACGTTTAGCATGTAAAACATACATAGCATACAAGCATACACTTCACACATCACATGCATAATTCATAAGAGTTATAGTGGTATGGTTATGGGCTCCTAAACGGAAAAGAATTAAATAACTATTTATTACAATTCTTTAACCCACAAACCAGTTGCTCCAATCGGCATCCATATGGCGTTATCCCCTCTATCGTGTTTTTTGATCATTTATAATATTTAACAATAAAATAAAATAAAATGAAATAAAGAGAATGTCACGACATGCAAGCCGTATTTGAATTAAATCACGACGCGTGTAACGACCCGTTTCCGGACCGCTACCGAGCTCAACATACCGAGCTCGAGTTACCGAGCTCAACACACCGAGCTCAAGTTACCCTGTATGCAATATGTTTTAAAACGATACTCTTGTGCCCTTTAGAAAAGTACGGTCTATATATATATATATTTTTTTTTATAAAACCAGCTCGTGCACATCAGAGTAATTACAGCTTTTCGAAACATGATGTAACTAAGACACAAGGCTTAGATTCTAATAAAACATACATGCATAACATACATATATACCACTCGAAATAATAGTGTACACAAAATACAGAGTAGTAAATGTACAAAGAAATACACCTAAGGTATGACGACTTCAAGAGAGCAATCATACCCTGGTGGTACTTCCAGAACACCCACACAGTTGCTCCAAAAGTAAGACCACCGATCTACCACTGTGCTCAAAATAACATCTAGCCCAAACTGGTCACAACCACTATACACAAAAACATAGGCAAAGCAAATCACGACAAGTAGAGATCGTCGCCCTGATCCTCGTCGAGCTCCTCCTCGCCATCATCGGTGTCCGAGTTCCTGCGCTTCGACCGCCTGCTGGGTGACCATCATGGATTGAAGGCACCACGGGAAAGGGTCAACTTCTCAACAATCAAGATAAACAAGGCACAAAGAAATAAGCAGACATCACTGTATATCATTCATCAAACGTGACTCGACCATCTCACTCTAGACTCGACTTTTATTCCGGAATATCGCCAGCTGGTCCATCCCCAAACTGACGCAATAGGTAAGCGGCAGGTCCAACCCCAAACCGATACCATGCATTAATCAGCAGGTCCAACCCCAAACCGATAATGCGACGTCTAGTCAATCTCCCGTAAACAAAGGGGACCTAGCACCCTTAGTTATCCGGTCACGGCTCAAAAAACGCGTCATACGACTCGCCTAGCTCTCTCACTCGATGATTAGCTCGCAAATAAGGAGTGGCACATAAAAGTACTTGATCACATATCAAATAAAGAGAGCATGCTTAACATGAAGAAAATGCAATTCGACATTTAAGCAATAAAAACATTCTGCATGAAGAAATGCAATTCAACAGCAATTCACAATTCACAACATATATTCAATCACATATTAAATACATGCAAAAACCCAATCATATCACAACATTTCAAGCTCGACACAAATCAAGGAGTCCATACATAGGAATATAACAATCAAAATCCTAGAATGTCTAGAAGTGCCCTTACCGAACTCCAAGCTAATCGCCGCCGACAACGACCTCGACACTACTGTCTTCAAACGAAGTTCGACAACGACTTCTCTTACTCGATCTCGACATCGCACGCTTCTCAGTCGACCTCGACACGTACAGTTCTCGATCTGGATCCCACTGCTCCCACGTCCTCGGGTTCGCTCTCCCGTACACCTCGATTCGGAAATCACACGATCTCGGGAATCAGACTTCCTAATACAAGCATAACTTAGTTCCATCTATGGGTTCTAATAACACTTAGCTCTCATCCCAATCTTAACCACAACCCAAGTAAACATTAAAACTCACGAGCTTAAACAAAAACAACCAGAATTCAAACATTACAAAATAACTCCTTTTCTCTAAAATTTTATTAAAAACTTCTTTCATACATCTCATCAGACAAAGCCATTTTTCCAAAGTACTAACTCAAGCTTAAAATCAAGTAACATATTAAGCACAAATTACTCAAAATCTAAGTTTATGTTTTCTGAAAAATATTTTCATCAAGGTCCAACAACTAAAATAAGAACTCAAAACAAACCAAATAGGAAGGGTTTTGGGCACTGCCTGTTGCAGAAAACAGAGAAAGAAATTTGTTTTACAAGCTCAAATAATTGGTTAGAAAGGTCGGTAATATCATGAAGAAGAAAACCTATCAATATGACATGATTTGGGAGCATAAAAACTAGCTAAAAAGGAAGGAAGAAGTGGCGCTAAACAGTAGCATGAAGGAAGAGAAAATCTGTTTTTCATACCTCAAATGATGGTCGAGAAGGTGAGATATGTCGAGAAGATGATGAGGAACAAAGTTGATGAAGAAGGTTTGTGCAAAGACTCAGTAAAATCCAAGGTTCTTCGATGGAGGTTTGGAGAGGAAGAGGAACTCAGAGAAGAAGGAAGAAGAAAGAAGAAAAGGGAAAATGAGTGTTTGAGGGAACTGATCGTGATATCTGTTTGGTGAGGAAGGGCATTATCGTAAATTCACTGTTATGAGATGCTAATCCCATCAATCATTCTACCCATCTAATCTCTCTCTCTCATGATTACCCTCTACTCTATAGGTCAAAGATCTAGAAAACACAATGACGAGAGCTGAAGCCGACAATATAAATATTACAAACAATAGTCATAATTTGAATAACGTTCGTAAAAATACGAGTGTTATCATCTCGACACGATGTCGACCAGGGTGCTCGTCTGGCGCGCAAGGCTCTAACACGAGTTTGTGCATCACGGCCTCCTCGATTCGACATGCGACCTCCTCGGCTTCGATGCGCGACCTCATCATTTCGGTCGCGATCTCGTGACTAATGCACGCGCGATCTCCTCATTTCGGCCACTAGTGCACGCGCGGTCTCCTCAGCTCGGCATATGACCTCGGCACGCGATCTTGGCACGGGATCTCGACACGAGGTCTTGGTACGAGGTCTCGATATGATGTCCTAATTCGAGGTCGATCTCGTCCTCAGGTGTTACAATCTCTCCCTCTAAAAAAATTTCGTCCTCGAAATTGCAAATAAGATTCTTACCTCGGAAAAGTTCAGGGTACTGAGTCTTCATCTTCTCCTCCAGATCCCAAGTCGCATCTCCAGTCTTCTGATCCCACACAACTTTGACAAGTTGGATCTCTTTGTTCCGCAACTGTTTGGCTTTCCGATCAACGATCCTTGCTGGTGATGCTTCGAAGGATAAGTCGTCCCTTAGTTGAATCACATCCGGTTCGATGACATGAGAGGGGTCGGAAATATACTTTCGCAATTGTGAGACGTGAAAGACATCATGAATGTTTGACAAGAAGGGTGGCAGGGCAATCTGATATGCCACTGGACCAATACGACGAAGAATCTGATAAGGTCCAATAAATTTAGGGGTAAGTTTCTTGGACTTGATCGCTCGACCAACTCCAGTAGTGGGGGTGACTCTAAGAAATACATGTTCTCCTTCTTCGAACTCGAGTGGTCGACGTCGTTGGTCTGCATAACTCTTCTGTCGACTTTGAGACGTTCGCATCCTATCTCTGATCAAACGGATCTTCTCGGTAGTCTGCTGGATCATATCACGGTCCTACAATGTAACGCCGCCATCCTGGTACCAACAAAGAGGCGTCGACATTTACGCCCATATGATGCTTCAAAAGGTGCCATTCCAATACTTGCATGGAAAGCTGTTATTATAGTGAACTCCACCAATGGTAAGACATCGTCCCAACTTCCTCGGTGATCTAACGTCATGCTCGCAACAAATCTTCGCGATTGGATCGCTCTCCCGCCGACCGTCGGTTTGGGGATGATATGTCGAGCTAAGCCTAAGCTTCGGTTCCCATCGCTTCTTGCAATTCCCTCCAAAAATGAGGCGTGAACCGGATCTCGGTCCGACACGATTGAAGAGGTATACCATGAAGTCGCACTATCTCCGCGATATAGATCTCACGACTTTTCCACGTTGTATGTCGACCACCTTTGGTAAGAAATGAGCGATTTGGTCAATCGGTCGACGATCACCCAAATCGAATCATTCTTCTTACGCGTCTTCGGCAAACCTACAACGAAATCCATGGAAATACTATCCCATTTCCATCTTTGATACGTCAGGCGATTGTAGCATTCAGCGGTCGTTGGTGCTCCACGCCCGGCTTTACGACCACGTTAAACACGAGCTACGTGCTCACCACTTGCTTTTTCATTCAGGACCACCAAAAATGCTTCTTCAAGTCTTGATACATCTTCGTAACTCCTGGATGAATACTAAAGTTGCTCTTATGCGCGCCGTCAAGTATTAACTTTCTCACCCGCTCACGTTAGGTACACACACTCGGCCATTGCATCTTAAGATGTCGTCTGCTCCGACTTGGAATTCTGCGCTTCCTTACGCTTATCAATCAACCTTCTCTTGCAGGAGCTCGTCATGAACTTGCCGGGTCTCGGATCTCGCCCAACAACTGTTAGAAATGGTAAGCATACCAAATCTCGGCTTCCGGTGAAACTTCCACACTCACCTTCAAGTCTCGAAACTTCTCGAGCATCTCCAACTCCTTGATCATCATTGTTGAGGTTAAAACGCTCTTTCTGCTCAATGCATCTGCTACTACGTTAGCCTTACCGGGATGGTATTCCAACGTAAAGTCGTAGTCCTCGAGAAATTGCCCATCTTCACGACGCATGTTGAGCTCTTTCCGATCGAGCGGTACTTGAGCTCTTTGTGATCGGCCGAAAGCAAAGAAGAGTGCTCCCGTAAAGGTAGTGCCTCCATATCTTCAACGCAAAAAAATCTTGCCGCGGCTCAAGTCGTGAGTAGGGTAGTTCCTCTCGTGAATCTTAAGCTGTCTTGAAGCATACGCGACCACCTTCCGATGTTGCATCACCACGCATCCCAGTCCCTGATGTGACGCATCACAATACACCTCGTAAGGCTCTTCGGGTTGAGGCAAAATCAACACAGCAGTATTTGTCGTCCAAGAGCTCCTTCAGTCTTTGAAAACTGGATTCACACTCCTCGGTCCAGGCAAAAGGTTGATCCTTCCTCGTAAGCCGTGTAAGAGGCGCGACAATCTTCGAGAAACCTTCAATGAATCTTCGATAATAGCCTGCTAAGCCAACAAAACTTCTGATCTCAGAATCGCCTTCTACTGTTCCCACCCTAGCACAGCTTCAATCTTAGTTGGATCCACAGCTATTCCTTCTTTGGAAATCACGTGACCAAGAAAATTCACCTCTTCGAGCCAAAATTCACACTTCGACAGGTTGGCATAGAGTTGCTTCTCTCGTAATATCTGCAGTACTCGACGTAAGTGTTCTTCGTGCTCTTCTCGGTTCCTCGAGTAGATCAATATGTCGTCGATGAACACTACAACGGACTGATCCAAAAACGAATGGAAAATCCTATTCATGTAGTCCATAAACACTGCTGGCGCATTTGTCACTCCAAACGGCATCACCAAATACTCGTAGTGACCATACCTAGTCCTGAAAGCTGTCTTGGGGACATCTTCCTCCTTCACGCGAATCTGATGGTAGCCCGACTTCAAGTCTATCTTTGAAAACATCGCCGCTCCACGAAGTTGATCCATCAAGTCGTCAATACGAGGTAACGGATAACGGTTCTTCACAGTAACCTTGTTGAGCTCGCGGTAGTCCACGCACAGCCTTGATCGTCCATCCTTCTTCTTAACCAACAACACTGGAGCTCCCCACGGTGACACGCTCGGTCGTATGAATTGCTTTGACTCCAATTGTTCGATCTGGGACTTCAGTTCTTTCATCTCGGCAGGAGACATCCTGTATGGCGCTTTGGAAATCGGTCTTGTCCCTGGAATCAGGTCGATGGAGAACTTCGACCTCTGATGACCGGTGGTAACCACAGCACGTCTTCGGGAAAACGCCCACAAAGTCACACACATCGGTACATTCTTCACTTCGATCTGTTGGAAACCTTCCGAACTAGCCAGATACATGTATTCCCTAGTTCCTTCTTGCAAAGAAACTCCAATACGTTCGTGAGAAAGATAATCGAGACTCCAAGGTCCTGGAAAATTACGCTTTACGGCACACCCAAGAGGACATGGTGGTGTGACAACCAATCCATCCCGAGGATGACATCTAAGCCCTTAAGAGGCAAACAAACCTAATTGACCACAAACTTTCTACTCAATAACCACTACACAATTAAGACATGCGGTGTTTGTGACTAAGGTTTTAGCGGTGGGTCAGAACTACCAATTTGAATCTGCAGCGATCCACAGTCAAGTTCAAATGGTTCACACAATCAGAAGAAATAAAGGAATGGGTTGCACCCGAATCAAAGAGAACGGATAAGGATTTACCCTCTATCTCACATTCGCCTTGGATAAGATCATCAGCTTGCTCTGCTTCCTCGCCGCTCATGCAGAAGACTACGCCTTTAGCCACCGACGCTTCCTTTGGCCTTTGCCGCAAGCATCACGGCTCAGCCTTTAGGTGTGGGACAATCCTTGGCAAAATGCCCTGGCTTCTACAACAGAGCACACCTCGCCCTTCCGAGTACAATTATTCGCATAATGTCCCGTCTTTCCACAACGGAAACAAGTAACCTCGACACCGGTCTGACCTCCACTCCTTGCTCCCTGGGTCATCCGGCGATACTGTCCTCTATTGTTATTGTTCCCCTGAGGTCGGCTGTAAGGCTTCTTAAGCTGCTTTCCTTTACGTGCAAATCTACGCCCACTCTGGGGGTCTCACCGGTCCGCCTACGCTTTTCTTCTTGTGGCTTTACTCCTTCTACCTCGACACGGCGATCTATCGCCTCTTGGAGGTTTTGAATCCTCAATGATACCAGCGACTTCGAATGTCAAATCTTAATCCTCGTTGGAATCTCTCACTTAACCATCTTTGGTCACCGATCACGAAATGGTGAAATACCTCGCCCGGCTGACTCAAACTTGGCTGCATCCTCGGACACTGTCATACCGCCTTGCTGCAATTGAAGAAACTCTTGGTCCTTCTCGGCTCGTGCAGTATCTGGGAGTACTTGTCCAAGAACCTTTCACGGAAAAGCTCCCAGGTCATCTCGCGACGTTCTGCTATAAATGTTTGCTTCACTCCCTTCCACCAATACTCCGTGATCTCCTAGCAAAGAAGTAGGTGGCGTAGTCTACCTTCACGTTGTTTGGGCAATGGAGTGCCTCGAAGATCTTCTCGATCTCTTGCATCCAAAGATCGCCTTTATCCGGGTTTGGCTCATCAGTAGAACCGATTGGATCATGCTTCCTAAAGTCCGCTAATCCTCTAGCTTGACATTTCGCTCTGCTCATTGTTGTTCTTTGTAAGTTTCTTTGAGTTAACGATGCCGTCTGTTGAGCCATCGCGTTAGCTGTTGAGTTCAGCGGTGATTCTTGAGCCATGGCTGCCGCCATCTCGGCCATAGCTTGAATTGCTCGCTCCATGTCGACGCTTCTGCATAAATTGTCGTATCCCTACGAGGTGGCATTAGATTCCACAAAGTTCAAAACCTGTCGAGAATCTCACAACAAGGATGTGTTAAAACACACCGCTTCAATCAAGAAACAGTTCAAACAATTTTTCAAGCAATAAGTGCTTCACTTAATCAAACAGCAATCAACATAGTACGATTAGGTACCCAACACATATATATATATATATCCCGACACAGTGACCAGTCCAAATTTCCTATGCACTTTCTGGCCGTGAATCGAATCAAGCCTCGATACCAACATTGTAACGACCCGTTTCCGGACCGCTACCGAGCTCAACATACCGAGCTCGAGTTACCGAGCTCAACACACCGAGCTCAAGTTACCCTGTATGCAATATGTTTTAAAACGATACTCTTGTGCCCTTTAGAAAAGTACGGTCTATATATATATATATTTTTTTTATAAAACCAGCTCGTGCACATCAGAGTAATTACAGCTTTTCGAAACATGATGTAACTAAGACACAAGGCTTAGATTCTAATAAAACATACATGCATAACATACATATATACCACTCGAAATAATAATGTACACAAAATACAGAGTAGTAAATGTACAAAGAAATACACCTAAGGTATGACGACTTCAAGAGAGCAATCATACCCTGGGGGTACTTCCGGCAGACACCCACACAGGGGGCTGCTCCAAAAGTAAGACCACCAGTCTACCCTGTGCTCAAAATAACATCTAGCCCAAACTGGTCACAACCACTATACACAAAAACATAGGCAAAGCAAATCACGACAAGTAGAGATCGTCGCCCTGATCCTCGTCGAGCTCCTCCTCGCCATCATCGGCTGTCGAGTTCCCTGCGCCCCCGACCTCGCCTGGGTGACCATCATGGATTGAAGGCACCACGGGAAAGGGTCAACTTCTCAACAATCAAGATAAACAAGGCACAAAGAAATAAGCAGACATCACTGTATATCATTCATCAAACGTGACTCGACCATCTCACTCTAGACTCGACTTTTATTCCGGAATATCGCCAGCTGGTCCATCCCCAAACTGACGCAATAGGTAAACGGCAGGTCCAACCCCAAACCGATACCATGCATTAATCAGCAGGTCCAACCCCAAACTGATAATGCGACGTCTAGTCAATCTCCCGTAAACAAAAAGGGGACCTAGCACCCTTAGTTATCCGGTCCGCGGCTCAAAACGTCATACGACTCGCCTAGCTCTCTCACTCGATGATTAGCTCGCGCTTGATCAAGGAGTGGCACATAAAAGTACTTGATCACATATCAAATAAAGAGAGCATGCTTAACATGAAGAAAACGCAATTCGACACTTAAGCAATAAAAACATTCGCATGAAGAAATGCAATTCAACAAAGAATTCACAATTCACAACATATATTCAATCACATATTAAAGACATGCAAAAACCCAATCATATCACAACATTTCAAGCTCGACACAAATCAAGGAGTCCATACATAGGAAGATAACAATCAAAATCCTAGAATGTCTAGAAGTGCTCTTACCGAACTCCAAGCTAATGCCGCCGACAACGACCTCGACATTTGTCTTCAAACGAGTTCGACAACGACTTCTCTTACTCGATCTCGACACGTACGCTTCTCGATCGACCTCGACACGTCTGATTCTCGATCCGATCCCATCGCTCCCACGCCCTCGGGTTCGCTCTCCCGTACACCTCGATTCTGAAATCACACGATCTCTGAATCAGACTTCCTAATACAAGCATAACTTAGTTCCATCTATGGGTTCTAATAACACTTAGCTCTCATCCCAATCTTAACCACAACCCAAGTAAACATTAAAACTCACGAGCTTAAACAAAAACATCCAGAATTCAAACATTACAAAATAACTCCTTTTCTCTAAAATTTTATTAAAAACTTCTTTCATACATCTCATCAGACAAAGCCATTTTTCCAAAGTACTAACTCAAGCTTAAAATCAAGTAACATATTAAGCACAAATTACTCAAAATCTAAGTTTATGTTTTCAAAAATATTTTCATCAAGGTCCAACAACTAAAATAAGAACTCAAAACAAACCAAATAGGAAGGGTTTGAGCCTTTGCTATCAGAAAACAGAGAAAGAAATTTGTTTTACAAGCTCAAATAATTGGTTAGAAAGGTCGGTAATATCATGAAGAAGAAAACCTATCAATATGACATGATTTGGGAGCATAAAAACTAGCTAAAAAGGAAGGAAGAAGTGGCGCTAAACAAAGCATGAAGGAAGAGAAAACTGCTTTTCATACCTCAAATGATGGTCGAGAAGGTGAGATATGTCGAGAAGATGATGAGGAACAAAGTTGATGAAGAAGGTTTGTGCAAAGACTCGATAAAATCCAAGGTTCTTCGATGGAGGTTTGGAGAGGAAGAGGAACTCGAGAGAAGAAGGAAGAAGAAAGAAGAAAGGGAAAGTGAGTGTTTGAGAGGAACTGATCGTGATATACAATTTGGTGAGGGAAGGGGGCATTATCGTGAACTCTTTGTTATGAGATGCTAATCCCATCAATCATTCTACCCATCTAATCTCTCTCTCTCATGATTACCCTCTACTCTATAGGTCAAAGATCTAGAAAACACAATGACGAGAGCCGCAGTCGACAATATAAATATTACAAACAATAGTCATAACGTCAATAACGCTCGTAAAAATACGAGTGTTATCATCTCGACACGATGTCGACCAGGTGCTCGTGCAAGCGCACAAGGCTCTAACACGAGTTCGTGCGCGGCCTCCTCGATTCGACATGCGACCTCCTCACGGCTGCAGCGACCTCATCAGCTCGGTGCGCAATCTCAGCAGCTAATGCACGCGATCTCCTCAGCTCAGCAGCTAGTGCACGCGGTCTCCTCAGCTCGGCATATGACCTCGGCACGCGATCTTGGCACGGGATCTCGACACGAGGTCTTGGTACGAGGTCTCGATATGATGTCCTAATTCGAGGTCGATCTCGTCCTCAGGTGTTACAACGCGCAGGTCGTATTTAAAATAAATAAACAACACAAAAAATTCTAAGGCCATAATCATTCACCTCAAATTTGAATTATAATAATATATCATGAATTATTATTAAATTCAAAATCCAAATCTTAAAACAATATCACGATAATAATTTTATTAGATTCGTTCTCAAGATAGACAAAACAATGAAGATTGTAATAATCAATGACAATCAAATCTTATTATCACAATAAAGAGTTATTCAACCAAAGATTTGTATGTCTTCTTTTACGATGACAACAATTAACAATATATGTATACTAAATTTTATTGAAGATTCGCTGCAAATATACTTAACGCAAATGCCTATAAAATCGTGAAATCCTCATGACACAAATCACATAATATCTCTCAAATATTTTCGTCCAAATAAAATGTATAGAATCATAACTTTAATAATCAAATCAAATTTTAAACCAAAATTTGTGGAATCTGAACATGATATTCAATAATTTCACAAAGAACAAAATGCCACATAAGCCACAAAAGGAAAAAACTGTAAAAAATATGAAATTGATCTTTCTTTATATGCTTGTCATGTCACAAAAGTTGCGTACAGGTAGTCAAAGCAAATTCACTTGCTCCAAATGCATTGAAAATCACACAATGAATATGACCTCAAAATATATGATATAAGTAACAATCGAAAACTCAAAAGCAAAGCCAAAGCAATGTTTACGTTGAAACCATCTATATAAAAAATTGTTAAACTTTGCCTCTTAAAAAATCTTTTGGTTTTCGATTAATCACCTTCCAAGCAAAAAGTTGTTGCCGAAAAATCCATCGCGACATTTAATTTCAAATGCATATAAGGGAAAGCGAAACCATTGAGATAAAATCACGTTAAGCCATGGCAAACAAGAAAATTTGGGTGGCTCAAATGCAAAACCGCACAACATTTAAGCCATGGCAAACAAGAAAATTTGGGTGGCTCAAATGCAAAACCGCACAACATTGCATAAGTAAAACCACGACCCAAAATTAAATTTTGCAAAGTCATGCGCACAAGGAAAAAACTTGTGGAAAAACAAAGCCCCAGGCATAAATCATAGACCGTAATCGTAATAAGCCAACAATGAAGACCGCTCTGATACCACTTGTTGGAATTAATTGCTTATGAATAACAACAACAAGAACAAACATGCTCAAATCTCATAGAAGAAATACCTGATGTAAGATATAAAGACATACAAAGACGTCTTAACAAAAACAACATGTTTCTACCTTTGGGATCTACGACGTGTTAGATTATCAAGGATTAGAAGAATACGCGGATCCATAAAGAATCAATCACGCAGGCGGAATACCAAAGGAATGATCACGAATAAACTACGAGCAACTAGATCCATGACAACAAACAACATGTTAGCGGTGGCTTTATAGTTCTTCTTCAAACGAATCTTCTTGAGCTCCCTCACGAGACTTTAGATTCTCTTCAGATGGGGAGAAGAGAATGGATGACGGTGATTCGGTGTATTGGGGACCATAGCCTTCTTTATAGTGTGTTAAACCTAACAGGGTACCCATTATCCGCTTATCGGGCCACACTTACATCTACTCATATAAGATCTATATCAATTAAATTAGGAGTCCAATGAGCTTACTCTATTTTAACTTTATTTGATCACATAAAATATAGCTCATTTACGATAAATAACTAATATAATTATTAATAATATTAGCCCACATTAATTATTGGAATATAAAATTCCAACGGTTGCATGTATGAGTTTTCGCAAATTTGTAACTTAATTGATGCTATGAATATGGAAGCTATTCCGGTCTGATTTTAGCTGATTTAAGTTGTTGAGTATTGATTTGGGCGTTTGGTTTTTCAGGAAAATTGGTTTTCTACATAACTGGGCATTTTTCGCGTAACCCAATACCATAATCAATTATATACAGTAATCGGCTATGAGCTCTCTGACCTTCACTACCAGCTTTTAATGCTAAGCATAATCAATTATGGTCTAAATCATAACCGGTTATGAAAAGCTGATAGTGGGCTTGTTGATATTAGGTTTATTGATAGTGGGCTTATTAATTAACCCAACTCATTTGGCATCTATTGAGTTCATGTTTACTCGCAGCCTCCGCGAGTCCACTGTTGGAGCTACTGAACGTCAACCCATTGCTGTCGCCGCCGCCGAAGCCACCAGATCGAAGTTTGCAGAGGCGGCCTGTGGCATCTCAAGTTATTTGCGAACCCAGGAACAGTGTGGAACAGTTATTCAAGTTCTTCTTCTCATCCATATACAAATTCTTCCCCAGATTCCAATAGTTCTTGTAGTTCTTATGCTGTTGATACTCAGACTTATCAAAACAACTCTATCTATCCCATGGGTTTTCAGAAATCACTGGATGAATTCTTCCAAGCTTCTGAAAAATCTACAAATGACTTGAGAGCTATAGATAAGCTACTCCAAGCTTCTAGGCGTTCTATCAAAGCATCATTCGAATTGATGTTTGAGTCACTTACAGCTTTGTCTGAAATATCTCGTGAAGTGTTGCAAGAGGAGCTTGTTGAGGAAGAACCAAAGGAACCGCCGGTAGAAACTGAGACGTCCTTGGTCCAGGAACCACTACTTAAGTCGGAGATGTAACTCGCACAACTGAGCACCGAGGCAACCAATTCTCAAGAACAACAGAAGAACCTCAAAAACGCTGCGAGAGACAACAAATCCTCCAACCCAGCTCTAAGTTCACCACCTCCGAAGCCATCGGAGTCACATATTGTCACAGGGAGAAACGGATCTCCGACATCTATTGAGTTCATGTTTACTCACAGCCTAGCCTTGCCGCGAGTCCACCATTGGAGCTACCGAACGCCAACCCGTTGCTGCCGCCGCCGCCGAAGCCTCCAGATCGAGGTTTTCAGAGGCGGCCTTTGGCATCTCAAGTTATTTGCGAACCCAGCAGGCCTCCACCGGAACCATCGGACCGAAACGTGAAACCAGCGGACGCCAACCTAACTCTGTCACCACTGCCGAAACCCCCAGACCCAAGTTTACCCACCACGCTTTCACCACTGTTGGATCTGCTACGGTCATCTCATGGTCCATCTGAGTCGTTTATTTCGCATCCATCACAATACTGGCATTTTGTTTCAAGTGCTTCAACAGCTTGCCCGTTTAACACTCTCCATGCGTGTTTTTTATCGTCGAATCTGCATCGGATCTCTGTGGATAGATCTCAGTCGTTTGCTAAAAGCACAATTCGTACCAACAATTTTAAACCAACCGCATTTGGACACTTGTCACCACCATCACCCACCAAGCACCCAACTCCAATTTTGCAATTAATAAAGGCGTCAGCTTTAAATGCCCAGCCTGTCTCACGAGTTTTCTAAACACAGCAGCAAAAGATTCCTTTTCACGTACTATTTTCCAAATGCGACAACAGCTACCTTTTCACTCCCCAATCTGATCCGAACGCGCTGTTCTATCCATTGGATCCACATAATCCTTCCAGGGATCAATGCTCACCGTTGAGCGCAACCACAATATCAACTCCATACTTTAATGCGCGTCTTCTTGCATTTAAAACGCCAGCTATTTTTCCATTTTATTGGATGGCTTCTTCCTTTTCCAACAATCAGCCATTAATGCTTCAGCGGCTGTTTCATGCGCTTCCATTTCCTAATCCAACTATCCCATTCATTTTGTTCCATGGGCCAATCAATTCACCTTCCATTTCAAAACACCATGTTGGGCCGTTTTTTACAGCTATGGGCTTGGTTGGACTTAATTATCCTAGAACCTAAGGTTCAAAGTGAACCCAGAGGTAATGATAGTGGGCTTGTTGATATTAGGTTTATTGATAGTGGGCTTATTAACCCAATCATTTGGCATCTTTAAGCTTATTATAATTTCTATGTTATTTTTAATTTCTTATGTTTTTATATTTTCCCAATATAAATGTACTGTTCTCTTTGGACAAGACAACAAATGAATGAAGGATTTTATATTTTTACTTTAGCTTTTATTATTCTCTCTTTTCTTTCATAGCTTTAGTCCTTTTAGAACCCTAATTTCTCTATAGTAGTACCAGCAGCCTAACAAGAGCATAATCAATTATGAGTTGAGCCATGATCAGTTATGATGGTTCTGGAATTTTTCCAGATTTCACTGATGAAAGCATAATCGGTTATGTAAGTGACATAATCGATTATTGACTAGCAGATAATTAGCTATACACCATGTTTCATCCTATAAAATTAGTTTTAATCCCTTATTTCAAGTACGTGGTTAATAAATTTAATCCCAACTCATGGACATATTGCTTATGTAAATTGGAAGTAAATGTTAATGTTTGATGACCATATATGTTTATTCTCATGCCATAGAGTCACAACAAGTAATGAGTTATTCATTTAAAAGAAGTCATATTTAGATCATGGATTATTTCTTAATTTCACAACATACAAACTAGCTAGATCCTTCCAAAAGTAAGAAGGACTAGATGAGATCCTTCCCAAAGGAAGAAGGAGTAGATTGCGTTTTCCCAAAGCAAGAAGGCTAAGTTTGAATCTATAAAATTTGAAATGTCTTGAGTATATATATCTTTTATGGTGAGTGGTGTCCGGGAATGATTCACTAAGATTATATCTGGTTATTTCCTTTTCTTGTTTCAGATAAATAGAAATGAGGAATAGAAGTAAAATGTCGCATAATTAGTTATCGAGCCTTGCTTAATCTTTTGATAGCATATAGTAGGATGCTCTTTTGTTGCAAACCAAGGGACTATTAGCTATAGTTTAAATTCTCATGTTGAAAGTACTTGATATTTCTTTTCTTTTTTTTTGAAAAAAAAAAGAGGCTAAAAAAGCCCAAAGAAGAGACTACAAGGAAACCATACGGGGATTAGCAACTCCCAAAGCATCAGCAACAACAAAACTTTGCACCTGACTGGGCGGAGTTTCATAGACATTAAACCCGGACCCCAAGTCACAACCTAGATTGGCTAAACCATCAGCTACACCATTAGCCTCCCGATAAACATGCTTAATACGAACATTCCAAGCCAACGCAAGCAAGGCTCTAATTCTCTTCACCAACCTCCAACCATGTGCACTTCCAATGGCTACCCCTGTCAAGCTTTTAACCACAATCTGAGAGTCCATATTCAACTCTACATGAGTGAACCCCCTATTCATAACAAACTGCAAGCCCTCATAAGCACCCCACAACTCCGCAATATAAGCATTGGCATTCCTTAAGTACTTGGCAAACCCTCCAAGCCATCGACCATCAGTATCTCTAAGCACCCATCCATAACCTGCAACACCAGAAGAAAGTCTCACAGCACCATCACAATTAAGGCGAACCCACCCTAAGCTCGGAGCCACCCATTTAACCAAAACCTCGATTTGACTTCTAGTCGGACCAAGGGTCAAGCTAACGATACCATTGCAATAATCATGGACAAACCGCCTAATAATACCAGCAGGGTTGGAAGGTCTCACAAAGGTTGCATCATGGACCTCCTTATTTCTCCACCTCCAAAGAAAGTAGCAAGTAGTGGCCCAAAGACTCCTCCAAAGAAAGTAGCAATCACGCAACACAGGCAGAATCGATTCTTCAACTGATTGGCAATGATGGCAATGGGGATTGCCATTTCCCCATCTACTGGTCATTTTATTCGTGAGAAGGCGACCATGCAAAATTTGCCAAGCAAAACAATGAACCCATTGAGGAACCTCTAGCTTCGAAACCGCCTTCCACATTCCATGCGACTGCAGAAGATGAAAGCCGCTAATCAAATTGTAAGCAGAAGCTACTGAGAACATACCCAATCTATCACCAGGCCAAATTCTTGATATTTCAAGATGAAAGTACTTGATATTTCACCTTTGGAATTGTAGTGTACTTCTGTTTAGTACATTGAAATTTATCTATGTAATTAAATTGTATTTTTTTTTTTTGACAATTATGTATGCACCCTTTGTTTTATTCTAGAAAAAAATATTGAGTTTTACATTTAAGGTATCAGAGCAGTTCAATCCTTTGGACTGTGGATAATTAGTCATAGATACAGCGGGTGTCTATTTTTGCATTGCCAAACTTTCTTAGTTTAGAAAGTATTTATTTAATTAATAATTACTTAATTAAATAATATAAATTAATTTTAGAAAGTATTTAAATAATAATAATTTAATTTTAGAAAATAATAATAATAATTTAATTTTAGAAATTATACTTTGTTTTGAGTTATTGAGCATGATGAACACAATATTTTGTACATTGTATGCAAAACTATGATAAGCGGATCTAGAGGTCGAGGGCGGGGAAGACTTTTGTGAACAACCATAACCAACTCCTCCCACGACACACAAAAGCTCCATGGGCTATGGCAAAAACAATGGCAAACGCTGTGAGGAAACATACCACTACCACAACAAATCGACTCAACCAAATTTTCCAAAGTGGAGTGGAGAATTTGGGAGGTGCGAGTCCTACTCTTGTTATACCCCTTCTTTGAGCGACCAAATATGCTCCTCTACGAATTCAGGAAGAATTGTCCTCCAACTTTGAATGAGGGACTCAACTACTCAACAGAGGTCTAATACTAGTTGCAAGAGATGGAAAAGATCTTTAATGTGGTTCCTTGCACCAAAGAACAAAAAGTTGTCTATGCCACCCATATATTGAAGGAGGAAGCAGAGAACTATTGGAGAGGAGCAAGTATTTTCGTATTATTTTCACTTGTTTTTTACAAGTATTTATAAAGAATGCTGCTATATGTAGCGAAAGGTATTCCTCGCGAAATCACGAATGCACTGTTTTTTGTTTTTTTTTTTTGTTTTTCTTCCTAAAATTAAAAGTTATTATAAATAAAAAGATCAATATGTATTGCAATTCTTATCTCCGTTCTCCTTTTGTTTATAATAATAATTATCTACTTTCATGCTTTGATTAAGAGTTTGTTATATCTCGTGACTTGTGGTCATTTTTTAAAAAAAACAAGAAGTTTGTTTTAGATTAAATACTCAAATTGGTTCCGGACAAAAATTACGGAGACCAATTATTGGGTGTCAAATTTCAGATTTGAGTTTCTCGTCGAAGCTTCAAGAATTGGACAAGTAAAGATGCAATGAGCGAGAATGAAAGGTCAAAAATAATCTAAGTTTAAAAGGCCGAGAGACTTGGCGGTTATTCGAAGTGAATGAAGCGTTGAAGATGTCAACACAGGCGGTCGAGTTAAACTTAGACTTTAGGCAATATATGTACAGCTCGACAGGAAGTGTTACTGTCATGATTTAGCAGTTTTTAGTAGAATCAACTACCGACCTTGTATCTGTACATGTGTCTGGTCGGATGATAGGTAGTTTTTTATGTTTTTTGTCTATAAATACTAGTTCTGACGATGTAAAAAAGGTTGGATACATGATCTAAATTCCTAACATCTCATCCGTCAAAGTAGATTAAAGGAAAACGATCACTGTATGCCTTCCACCTCTTTCTTTTTAGCAATTTGCAATACAATTCATTTTCATTCCAAATTATTGTCTTACTCTTTATTTTACTTTCCTACAATTCATCTATTTATTATGCAATTTTTCACTATCTTTATTGCATTTTTAAATCCTTTTCGAACTTTTACTTGATTTACATTTCATGTATTGTTTCTGTCGAAACTCATTTTCTTACTGCATTTCAATCCCAGTCGTTTAATTCATAATCTTTTTCCTTTTTTCTTCACATTTGTTATGTCATTTAGCTTGTATGTTCTTTACTTTCCAGCAATCTAATTTACTGTTATTCATGTTCAAATTGTCGTTTAAATGTTTTTCTTTTTATTCATGTTCGTTAAAAACTTTCTTTAATTTTTAGTCATTTAAATGCTTTTTCCTTCCATTTCTGCATTTATTTTATTCTATATGTTCATATTCACAAGTGCATGTTCATAACATTGCATTTTGCATTTACTGTTTAATCTTCTGTTTTGATTACTTGTTAGTCAAGTCATTGGCTCTCGACAGCCAATCTTGCTATTTTAAAGTCAGTACCATTTCAACAACAATTTACTTGTTAGTTGGAATTGCTTCAAACAGAATTGGCAATGAATATAACAATCAATGGCTTAAAAGCTAATAATGTTAAAAAAAACTGATAACGTGTCAAATATTTGACCGTTACTTGATTAAAACCATTGTTTTCAAACGAGATTACCACATAACTCGTCGATCACATAATCGTTTGAAATCTAATTATTTGTTTCTTTGACGAATTTGGTAGAAACACACTACAAACCAAATTTTCCAGTAAACACCAATTTAGTCCATCAAAAATGAAAAATATCAATTTGGTTATTAAAAATCTCAAATATTGGTCAAATTAGTCATTTTTAAGATAATTTTTAGGGATATTTTAGTCCTTATCAGGGACTAATTTGACTCACATTTAAATTTCTTAATGATTAAATTGATATTTTTTATTTTTCAGTGACTGAATTGGTTCCCGACAAAAATTAAGGAGACCAATTTAGTCCATCAAAAATGAAAAATACCAATTTGGTCATTAAAAATATCAAATGTGGGTCAAATTAGTCCTTTTTAGAATAATTTTTAAGAATATTTTAGACCCTATCAGCGACTAATTTGACTCACATTTAAGAATTTTAATAACTAAATTGTTATTTTTTATTTTTCAGTGACTAAATTAGTCTCCATAATTTTTATTAGATACCAATTTGAGTATTTATTGTTTTGTTTTATCAGCATTTGAACAATAGATAAGCCGAAATGACACACACCATAAATATCACGTCATTCGCGATAGTCTCGCGATGGATTCTTTCGCTGTAGTAAGCATTTCCCATTTATAAAACCTAGTAAGTATCGCGCTAACTGAAATCAAGGTATTACATATTTAATTTGTAATAACTTCTGATATATTTTCCAAATTTTACTCCATAAATATTGTTATAAATAAAATATCAGTAAAATCGTGCAATGAACGAGCATTAACTCTATAAGTCCATATTCTTTTTTTTTTTTGGGTACATTCTATAAGTTCATATTCTAACCTCAATGCATTGAATTTAAAACGTAAATTTAGAAAGAGAATGGTCGAAATTTCATTCAATAATTTTGATTCACATGTTGACTATTATGTTTTAACTGTAGTAAATTCAAAATATTGAATCAAAATGTGGAGGATCAATAGCAGACTAGAGAGGAAACAGAGAGTGGATAAGAGTATGTATTGGCATATTTAAAGGAAATAATTTCCCCGTTAGGAATGGGCTTGCCATCATTTACCAGACAATCATTGTAGCTGAGGCGCCTGAAGGTATTTGGATTGATAAGGGTCGCAGAACTGAACATGCCACAAGCAACATGAACGTCAGAGATGATGCAACCACTGACGCATGTATTCGCGATCTCGACTGTGTATGTTGGAATGCCACCAATTGGGGCCGTCTGAGCTTGACTTATTTCAATAGTAGACTTGCCGCACTTCTCATTAGCCCATCTGCTTCTGTTAGGAAGATGAGCTAGTCCACTAGCTGCATCAAGGGAATGAAAGAAACAAAATATTTATAAACAGGATCTCTATAGAAGAAATTAGTGTATTATGAAAAAAAAAATTGCTTTGATTTGATCAATAAAGCCCATTGTAGTTTTTTGTTTTGTATTCATGAGAATTGAAAGCAAAGTGCAAGCTGACCTGTTCTAGAGATTGAGGAAGCCTCAACCAACTCTCTTGCCGCCGCATTAGAGGAAATCAAAACAGTAATGGCCATGAGGCCTAGGACCAACAAGGTCATGTTAGAAACCATTTTTTTTTTTGGAATTAAACTCAAATTTAGAATAAACTACAAGTTTTAAATGAAAGATGTAAAATTAGTGTCCGTAGTGTACTTTATATATAGAATTGAAAGATGAGGAGTGAATAAAGGCTCCCAATTGATAATTAAGAGTAGCATAAATAAATTCAGTCATATATGATAATTAATTACACCTTCAAGAACTCTTTGTAGTATGTGAATTTAATCAATCCAACCGTTGAGAATTATACTATATTATGTTGATAATTGTGTATACAAATTTTGAGAAAATTCTGATATTCACAGGTATATAATTTGATAGTAGATATTTACATATATTTTAAATAACATATAATACGTTAAAATAAATTCATACGATGAAGTATCAAATAATTTTTGAATTGTGTGAAATTTTATATACTTGATCTACTTAATGTGAACTTTCAATTCAACGGTTAGATTGATTAAACCGTCGGAGGTTGAAATGGGTTAGCAAATAGTTTGCATGGGTCATAGGGTCAAACCTCATTGCTACCATTATTTAAAAAAAAAAGCTACTCCAAATATTTATTATTTCATTTAAGAATAAAACTTTTCAATCAGTACAGTGACATTGTATTTCAAGTGTATGCTATAATCATTCTTCTCATTGATGTGTGTATAAATGGTATGTTATATTGTTTATTTAAACATATAGTATTAATAGAGTCATTTAAAAAAATAGTAACAAAAAAAAGAGTCATTTAAAAAAATAATATATGGAACTTTAATTAATATTTATATACTAGATATAAAGTCACATGCAAACTATAGAAATTAGGCAACAAATATAATTGAAATTTATTTTATCATGTTATGATGGTATTTTTATGAAATACATTTTTACTTTATATTTTGTTTTATAAAAAAATTTACCAGTAATTGAAATTTTATATTACTTACATTAAGATTAATCATCTTTTATCTTTGAAATTAAATCTTTTAACAATATAAAAATTGTTAGATCTTTTAGGAAATATATTTATATTTGCTAAAATTTGATTTCCATCTAAAATTAAAATATACAAAAACTCACACCATAATTCATATTTAAATAAAATATAATTATTTTAATTACTTTCAAATTAAAGTAAACTTTTTTTAATTTTAATTCACCATTAACATTGTCATTAAATAATTTTAATACTGAAAATGTAATTAATATAAAAAATAATAATTTATAATTTATATTTCATAGAATCATTCAATCTTTTTTCAAGTGTTTTTTTTTTATAAATTTTTTTTCAAGTGTTTTATTACCAAGCCCTGTCATTTTGTAATTTTGGTATTTAATTATGAATTTAATTTATATACACTTTGTCAATGTAAAAATTATTTACACGTGAATCAAATGATGTGTTTCCACATTATTTAATGAATATGACAAGTCATGTGTTTTTAAACTCATTTGATAATGTGACATCACCTCATTGGATGCATGTGTACAATTCTTTTACACGGACGGTGCGTATAAATTAAACTTTTTAATTATTCAATAATGTGCATAAAATATTTTATATTTAGTAGTTGATATTTATTAATATTTAACGTTATTAAATTAATATAAGTTATTTTTTTTAGAATTATGATTGACTAATAGTATTGTCATCAAGTAATTTTGACAATTTATGTCAAAAAAAAGTAATTTTGACAATTAATGTTTTAGCTTTGCACATAAAAGTTAAAACTACGTATTAAATGTAAAAATTTGCATAGTATGTATTGATTATCCCCAATGAGAATATTTTTTATTATTTAATTGTTATTAGTATATTTAGAATAACAAAATTTAAGGTCTATAAAATGAAGCTTTTTTTATAGAAACTTTATAGAAATTAGCCAAATTAAAAGTAGTTTTAATGAAACATTACCTTTCTTTAAAAAAATTATATTCTACAATATATCCTGTGCATTATGTTATCTATCTATATTATTATTAAATCTGGTTTTTGATCAATGTAGTTTCTACTGTTGCTGCTACAGTAAATTTTGAAGCCACTATTCATTTCTATTATTTTATAATTTATTCTAGGTTTAATTATTCTTGAAGTCCCTGAACTATTTGGAGATTTTGAAATAGGTCCTTGAACTATTTTTTTTAATTGAGTCCCTAAACTATTTTTTTATTTTTAATTAGGTCCTTCCGCTAAATTGTTGTTAGTGGGACATTAATTTATTTTTAATTAGGTCTCTGAACTATTGACTTTTTTTTTAAAATAGGTCGTTTATACAAAAAAAAGAAAAAGAAAAACATGAGAGATAAATGTGACCCTTCATACCATACTGTTTAGTTTTTTTTTTTTTGGGTCAAAAAACTGAATATTCATACCATTTAGTTTCTACTTCTTCCTTTTATGTGTTATCATTGCCAACTTGAAGGATGAATAGAGATGTACTTTTTTTCTTTTTATAAAAAATCAATTGTGTTTCTCCTATTTGTTTATTATTAATCCCGTTTTACGCTTGACTAAATTTTTCTTAAGAAGATATTGAGCAAAGAAATGGAATAATTTATATCTTCTGCATTTATTTTCACCCCTATTAAGAAGTTCTTGTCCCCCTTTTCTAGCTAGGCAATAATAAATGCATATCTTTTTTTTCTTTTTTTTTTGTCTCAGGGACCTATTTAAAAAAACTAATAGTTTAGGGACCTAATTAAAAATAAATTAACGTCACACTAATAGCAATTTAACGGAATGACATAATTAAAAATAAAAAAAATAGTTTAGGGACCCAATTGAAAAAAAATAGTTCAGAGACCTATTTCAAAATCTCCAAATAGTTGACACTTAGGAATAATTAAACATTTATTCTATGAAAAGGAAAAGATATCTCTATGGCCTTATCTCCCGTGATTGTAAGAAACACAAATAAGACTTCTAGAATTGTAAGTTTCCTGTTTTTTAGTTTTAAAAGGTAATTTAACAACGAAACGTGTTCGGGTAAAATGGTTTCCAAATTGGTTTTATACTTATTTTTAAAACAGTTTTCTTGTAAGGCCCAAAGCCATAAAAGTAGATTTTCTTATTTTTGTTTCAGTTTTTATCTTAAAACACGTTCTCTCTCTCTCTCTCGTGCCGTTCACCATCCCCTTCACCAGCCCTCTCTACCCCTTCACCTTTCCTCTTACTTTGGTGGCTCTTACCAACTGTTTGACTCTCCTGCTTTTGTGAAGATATTTTTTTCTCTCCTTCCACCTTTTTGCACGCCACTGCAACGCCACCGCAACACACCCTCTTAAAAACCAAATGACCGCATCGTTCAAATTTCTTTCAAAAAAAAAAGGAAAAGGAGAGGCAGAGAGATGAGAAACAATAAAAACGAAGCTTTAGCTTCTTCCACCGCCATCGTGGCACAGCTACCGGCGGTGCAGTGAATGTCCTCTGCACAAGCGTACCCCCTGTACTGTCGTGCCACGAGAAAGATTTCTTCTCCGCAGTATAGGGTCAGCAATGGCAACTACCGCCACACATTCACTATGGGGATTAAACATAAAGTATGAGATCAAACTTCAGGTTTCACTTCTTGAAACACTATAAATATACCCATTTAAACTCTCTCGTTCATTTTTAGATTTGCAGAGAACATTTTAGGATACTTTTGGTCATTTGGTCAAAAGGCTTCTCGTAGAAGCCACTATGTTTCTCTACTCTTTTTTTTTTTTTAACAAAACTATAATATTATATATGTTTTTGCTTTCGTGTTTAGTGACTAATGTTTGGAGTCAATGTTTTTTATGTTGAGTGAATTCATAGTGAGATGAGGTAAAGAAGTGACTTGACTCAAAAAATAAAAATAAAAACTAATACTCAAAACTCAGAACTGAAATTCAAAACTTAAAACTAAAACTAGATTTGGTTTTTGAAATTTTCAAAACATAAAACCAAAAATCACCCAAAAAGGGCCTAGGTAAATTTTTTCAATAGAGTTAAAGAGTACTTCGAAATTGCAGTCATAACCCACAAATTTTGAGCATCACCGCATACATCGCAAATTAGTTTTCAAAGACAAAAGACACGATGTATTAATATTAATTAATTCTCAAAAAATAATTTTAAAATTTATAGATCTAATAGTCAATTCAAGATATTTGAAGTAGTATTTTCATTATTTTCTTTTGAAATAAAATTAGATGATGAACATTAGCATTATCAAACTCTATAAGGCGATTATACCAGAAAAAAACTCTATAAGGCGATTGATTTTTAAATTTGTTATATATTTATTTAATATCTTAAAAAGATAAACATAAATATTTTTTGGCACAGTAAATTAATAATATAATTTATATATTTTAACTTTATGTAAATGAATAAACAAATAATCAAAAGATGACCGTGCCCTTTCCAAAAAAAATAAAAATAAAGAAGACCTGTGCGTAGCACGGGTACTATTCTAGTGTTTATAAAATATATGAAATATTATAAAATACAATTATTTTTATTTTAGAAATATGGAAATATTTATTTATAATGTAGTTATTTAATATTTTAATTGATCATCTATTACATATTCAAATCTATCTATATATGTATATTTTTCAAATAGACTTGAATAAAAATGTTAAATATTATATTATATTATTACCAATAAATGTTATTTTTATGAAATATAATATTATATATATAATAGTTTTTTACTATATATATTATAGTTTGTTAAATTTTAAATATTATATATTCCCAGATAATTATATGACTTTAAGGTAATCAATTGGTCTTACATTTTTACTGCAAATTTAGTTTAGCCTTTATTATGAGACCACACATTTTATCTAGAATAAAATGTATGTATTTGTCCTTTTATTGCAATAAAATTGATTTATAAATATTTGTAATGATAATTTAATAATTTTAAATATTACCAAAAGATTGGTCAAAAAAATATTATCAAAAGAATAATTAAAATTATATAATAAAAATGATTTCTTAATAGTATGGTATGTTTCTTGAATGTAATATACAAAATGATATAAGAAAATAAACAAATGTATATTTAATACTGACAAATATTATATATATATATGTGTGTGTGTGTGTGTGTGTGTGTGTATTTATGCAAATATAAAATTGATATTTGAGAGGTATTAATGATAAAATTGATTTATTTTAATTTAACTTAAATTAAAATATTTAATATCAATATTTCTTTATTGCAATACTAATTTCTAATCACAATCTAAGAAAAGTTATTTTAAAACTAGTTAAATGACATTATGTCACGGATTACAGGGGATGAACTTTGGGTACTGCGAGGGCAGTGCGTTCTTTAGATGGAGCGTATTAACTACTTGCACTCAACCACATGGTTTGACATTATGTAGTATTGAACATCACTTAATAAATATATCATATTTTATATACATTGTCGAGCCCGTCCTTTTAGACAAAGTACATTAACCACTTGCACCCAACCTCATGGTTTGACATTATGTAGTATTGAACTTCACTTAATAAATATATAATATTTTAATACATAAGTAAACAGTATATATTAAAATCACTGCCAATTACTAATCACAACCTTGAGGCAAAAATTTTAAAAAATATATATTTAAATAGTTATATAATTTATCTAATATAACTTTTTTATATGTAATGCAATAGTATTGGGATTATTTAATGACCACTAATTGTGAATCATTGTTTTAAACAAGGTTAGTTTAACTATAATAAAATTCATTATAAAATATTAAATATTAATTATCATATGTTGATTGAAGAATACACTACTTTTAGATTAAATTTATTTGAAATAAAAAAATAATTTCTACATGATATGAGTACTTTTATTATTTTGGAAAGTGTTTAATTTAAATGATAAAAGATAAATTATAAAAATGTACTAATTAAGATTGAATTAAAATTATCAGTCGTAACACCCCGAATTTTGATGGCTTATTTTCATTTTAGGTCCTTGATGGTTTGTTTGATTCCTTTATTAATTTGATTATGCATAGTTCATATTATGGATTCATTTCCATATTTAAGAGGGATGTGGGTGTATTATAGAATTGAGATGCAAAAAGTAAAATGGTTAGATTATGAAGACGGGAAGGGTGTAGCCTATTTAGAGGAGGGGTGTAACTAATAGGTTGAATAAGTGAAACAGTGCTGCTATACGTCACGAGAGGATTTACTCACGAAAGTCACGAATGCCGTGCATGATAGAAAGCTTGATAGAAAGCTCGGAGAGCTCTGATCCCCTCTACCAGAAGCTCCGGATCTGTACCAATGGTCGTGTTCGTGCACCTCTGGTGTCGTTGGTTACCCCATTAAAGAACGACAATGAGAAATCAGCGGAGATGCATACGAGAACGGGAGCAAGGGAAAAGTGGTGGTCTACGGTGCTCAACCAGAGGCAGACGGGGCGAGATGCGAGGGTAGAGACAAGTCACGATGAGGCTCTTTATTCTGAAAGCAGTTTGTGATGGGTGGGCTTCACCGTGATTTTACTGCACCGAAAATAGTTATTTTTGGCGACCGTGGCTACCATGGAATCATCACCAGTGAAGTGTTCTTGGATGTAGAAGTCATTGTTGATTTGCTTTGGCCATAATCTGAAACTGTGTAGGCCAATTTCCTCTTGTTTTGCATTTATTTTAAAAAACACAGACTCTTGTTTTGAATCTAATTAAAAAATAAGAGATCGAGACAATGTCACGTCATTCTTGATTCTTTCGTGAGGATCATTCTCGTGACAAACAACATTTCCCTAAGTGAAATAAAAAGGAAAAAGAAAAGAAAAGGAGACAAGAAAGAAAAGGAGAAGAGGAGAAGGAAAATTAGTTACTTTTTGGTTTAAATTAATTAATTAAATGTTCTGTTTTAATTTCATTTAATTTAATCAATTTATTTATTTTTTTAAAAAACATGTACACGTCTTTGTGCGTTTCCATTTTTCTTCCATACAAGTCTTTGATGGGGGTGAACGGATTTGTCACTTTAATTGACGTAAGTTTGAAACCATAGTGTCCATAGAATATTGTAAGATAATTCTCGTGGGTGCTTTCTATTCAGAGATGACAATGGCGGCATGGCGGATGCGAGTAATGCTTCCCCATATTCATATTTGTTAATATCCATGAATATTTAAGTGAGTATCGGATATCCATGAGTATTTAATTATTCAACATAAAAATCATATAAAATTATATAACATAATATAGTAACTTATTATATTAACATTATACTACACACACACAATTTTATTAACATTATACAACATAATATACTATATACACACACACACACAAAATTTTATTATTATGGGCCCCCCAATAAAAATATTAAATAACAAAGAAAATAAAATTTATTTCATTTATAAGTAATAGAAAAATCATGGTATATATTACATATTTAACAAAAAATAATAATTATAATAAATATGTGGGTAATCTGTGTGAGTATCCAGCGGCCCGTGTTTTTTACTATCCATATTTCTTATAATTGTACCACAACTGAACCGCTCTCTGGATATACTTCTGAATGTGATAGTCAAGAGGCGACTTGTTTGGATAAGCAAGACTTGTTCTATTTCTATTTTATATTTTTATTTTTTATTTATTTTTATTTTTTTTGGTTTCATGACTTGTTCTATTTCGATCATTATGGTGAGGTACCGAAGGATGTTCGATTTTTGTTATGTAGACCGTGTATTTGCGAAGGTCATGGGTAATCGAAAAAATGATATTATTAATTAAAAATATTTGAAAATTACATGCACTTCACTTCATTTTTATTTTATTTGACAAAATTCATTTTTATTTTAAAAATACATTTTCTCACTCTAGAGATAAATATGTACTTTAATAGTATATTTTAATAGGAACAAATTTCCTACAGACATTTTTTTTATTTGTGATTCTCACCATCATTAATGTATAGATTTGACTCCTTACTATCAACTATTAAACATTAGAAGATAAAATAAATATTTTGGGATAACATAAAAACAGAAACAATTTTTGGTATAGTCGTACAGAGCTAACAAATAGTATTTTCATTCAATTATTCTGATTTACATATTGACTATTACCTTTAACTGCGGTAAATTTAGAATATTGAGGAGGATCAATGGCACACCACAGAGGAAACAGAGAATGAATAAGGGTGGGTATTGGCATACCAAAAGTTAAAAATGCCCCACTAGGAAGTGGGTTCCCATCATGAACCAAGCAATCATTGTAGTTGAGGCGCCTGAAGAGTCTTGGATTGATAGGGATTGTAGAATTGAACCAACCACATGCAATGTGAATGTCTGAGATGATGCAACCAGTGGCGCATGTATTGATGATCTTAACTGCGTATGCGGGTATGCCACTTGGAAGTGGGGTCATTGGAGCTTGTTTTATTTCAATACTAGACTTGTCACACTTGTCATCCACCAATATTTGTTTGTCATGAAGATGCGCTAGTGCACTAGTAGCTACGTA
The DNA here is from genome assembly GCA_037113605.1 of Calophaca sinica. NCBI lineage: Eukaryota > Viridiplantae > Streptophyta > Magnoliopsida > Fabales > Fabaceae > Calophaca > Calophaca sinica. Next base: position 126,268,592 of record CM073736.1, on the reverse strand, counting down.
CATCAAGGGATGAACAAAAAAAAAAGTATTTTAAAAAAGATCTCTATAGACAAAATCAATGTACTATGAAAAAAATAGCTCTAATTAATTTGAACAAATTTAATCTTGAAATAAGTACAATCAAATTAAACGAATTTTTTTTTCTTTAATTAGTTGCCTCCAATGAATTTTTTTCGCCATATTTCACATCACCCGTGTCTTTTTTCTCTTTAACAACTTCGGTTGCAAAAACATTGATTATAAACGAACCAAACGATGTTGATCATCACATTTGCCATAACACAAATTTCATAAATTTGATTTGCATGGTGCACAAGATGTTCACACAAATTTGCCTATGGCTGAACTAAGACATGAAGAGTTCCTAATTAATAATAATCAATGAGAGTGAAAAAGGTGAAAGATGTCTTACTACTCAAACCTTTGTGGTTTAGAAAAAGGATGAGACGTTAATGTGTGTGTGTATATATATATATATATATATGTATGTATGTATGTATATAGACACCCACACACATTAATGTCTCATCCTTTTTGATAGTGTAACGACCAGGAATGGAAGAGGCCAAATTGGTTGGCAGTCGAGTTGGGTAGATAGACAAAAGCAGAATTGTCATTAGACCCAGGTAGTCCAATAGAAAATACTTGACGAGATAGAAAGTGGGTCCAAATGACATCACAACCACTAGAGGTTCGGCCTAAAGGATAACGATTTAGCAAAGTTTTGAGGACAAGTTTACGAAGGGAAGTTGATCTTGGTTGAATATTTAAGAGCTTTGAAAGATAGAGGTGCGAAGTCTCTTAGGTCAACTACAAACTTTCAAACTATATTGTGTTGGTAAGAGCAAAAATTTTAAGTGAAGAAGTTGATCACTGAATGATCAGTGGAGCCCCTAATAGTAGATTTTATTTCGTATTCATAAGAACAAAAAGAAAGGTTCAAACTGACCTGTTCTAGAGATTGAAGAAGCCTCAATTAACTCCCTTGTTTCTCCATTAGAGGAGATTAAACCAGCCATGGCCAAGAGGCCCAAGACCAACAAGGTTATGTTAGAAACCATTTTTCTGAATTAAACACAAATCAGAATTAACTAGAAGTTTTTTGACGGAAGATGTAAAATTAGCGCTGATTGACTACTCTATATATAGGATCGAAACAAAGATGGAGAGTGGCTATGGCTCTCAATTCGTAATTAAGAGTAGTATAATAAATTCAGTCTTATCTGAGGATTGAAAAATAGCATTTATTTCTCGTTGCTTTAGTCAATAAGAGACGCAAAATAGGTATGATATGGAATACGTACCACATTATCGTTCACACCTACTCCCTCAGGACTCAATTATAACTAAAAAAAGTACTCCCTCCAGTTTGAAATATAAGGAAAAAAAATCTAAAATATAAGTAAAAAGTCTATGTATTTTTTTCAACCAAGTCAATGTTATCCCAATTTTTTTTAATTTATCCTATCATGCTAAGGAGGATTTTTTTTTATAAAATAAAATATTTACTTTATATCTTCTTATTGTAAGAAAATTTGCCATTAATTTTATTTTATATAGTTTATGAATTATATTTATATTTGTTAAAATTTAATCTCCATCTAAAATTAATCAACCATATTATATAAAATTGAGTTTTGCTACGTAGGACTATGTCACGTATCAAACTCTGGTCATTCTAATTCCCGTCAAAATATAAGCTTTTTAATTTAATTTTATATTTTTTGATATTCATGACCATTCATTCAAGAGATTTTTTTTTCATAATTATTCAGCTATTTTGTAATTTTAAATATCTTTCCCATTAATGGTAATATTTTTATTCAGTCAATCTATTTCCAATCAACTATATATATTATATTAATATTAATATTAGTGATAGCATTTCATCGTACAAAGGGAGCACTGGAGACATGAAGGTAAATGCACTTAATCGTGACAATTATTTCTAGCAATATTATGTTATTGATTTGCAAATCAATTTAGAAATATCACAATAAGAAAATTAATGTAATAGATATAGCAATATCTTGAAATCACATTCATAACAAAATATACTCTTGAAATCACGATCAATTTTACTCCATTTCTCAACCAATATCAAAATATGACAATCATTTATTCATTATTACAATCCGTGATTAATATCATAATATGACAATCAATATTACAATCAGTATCATTACAACCATAAATCAATATTAATTATCAACGCATGTAGCACATTAAATGTTTGTCAAGCAAATTTAGAAAGGAAATAAAGGTAGATATGTGATACTTCCTCCGTCCCTTAATATAGGACCCTCTTGTAAAAAAATTTAGTCTAAGACCCTTTGCACATATCAAGGAGCATTAATTTTAATTTTTATTTTACAAAATTACCCCTTAATTAATGGAGGAAATTAAAAGACACACAATTCATCTCTCTCTCTCTCGTAATCATTAATTGTAAGGGTAATTTGGACAAAATACTAAACAATTTGTACAAATTTAATACTGATAACTACTTTATTAAGGGACGTGAAATTTACAAGGGGGTCCTATATTAAGGGACGAGGGAGTAATATAATACTCCTTCCGTACTTTAATATATGACTCCTTTGACTATTTCACGTCTTTAAGAAAGTGAGTTTTGTTAATTATTAGTATTAAATTTGTACTAAATGTGTGCTATTTTTTCCAAGTTATCGGTCTTCTCATCTTCCAAGACTATTAAGAGATAAATAATTAATGCACATTGGTATAAGGGGTAATTTTGTAAAAAAAAATAATTAATGCACCTTAATCTTTGAAAAGGGTTTTATATTAAGGGACAAGAAAATTTTACAAAGGAATTATAAATTAAGGGATGGAAGGAGTATAAAATATTTTGTAATTAATATTTTTAAGTTTCAAAATTCATATTGAAGCTAATCAATTTAATCCTATTTAACTTTCCTTCTCTATCTGCTCCTTCATTTTTTGAGTCCGCCACTTTTAATCTTTTTCTTCCTTTACTTCAAAATGTTTTTTGGTGTTGGTATATCACGTTCATGGTCTATTGTAATTTTTGGATTTCTCATGTTTATTCATGTTTAATTTTCGTTAAAATGCTGCGTTTAATTCTCGGTATTTGCATATTATGTTCCACACAGACAAAGCAATGCAAAGACAGCCTTGAATTGAGATCTTTACGTCACCATTATACTTTGTGCAAATGTAAAAATTCATTTAGTGCAAGGAGTTTCATATATATTTGAGACAGACAGAACAGTGTAGTTGGCTTGGAGGTATCTGTGGGTATATTTCTTGACTTTTTTACTGATTTTTCATTGCATCTCTATCTTCTAAATATTGCATACTTTAAAAAATTAAAGAATCTTTTTGACTCTCATAAAAGAATGTTATTAGACAAGTTCTTCATATCCCAATATTTCTTTTTTAAATAGGGATGCCTATCACAACCAAAAGGTTCCCCCATACACCTCTACTTTTAAGTGTCTTTTAGAGCAGTAGATTGTCAAACTTAAGGTCAGGGGATATATATATATATATATATATCCGCCTAAATTATTCCTACTTTAAAATTTTACAATTTCAGATATTGTTTATTTCTAATTAGAATTAAAAAATAATTTTATTTTTTATTCAATATTATTTATTTCAAAATTCAAATCTAGAAAGTTGAATTTATAATTTTAATTAAAGATAATTTATTTCAAAATTTTAATTTTGAAACTATAATTTTGAAATCTATTATATTATATAAATTTTTAAAATTTTATTTTTCAAAATATAATTAATATAAATTAGACATTAGTATTCAAAATATAATTATCATTTAATAGAAATTTAAAATTTAATTTTGAAATTTTATGCAATATAATTTATTTCAATTTTCAATATAAATAATTCTGAAATCTATTCTATTATATATTATATTTAAAGTTTAACTTCGAGATTCTATTCAATATAATTTATATTGAATTTCAAATCTCAGATACTATTTATTTATTTATTTCTTATAATGTGCTCGTCATATTCCCTTTATTTTCATACTTAATGAAAATTAAGCTCTCCAACGAGTGCTCATTTTTTTCTCATTGCCTTTTGCAAGCACTTTTAATTTCAGCAAGAAAATTTATGACATAAATTATGTTATCGAAAATAACACTCCTAAAGGTCTATGAAATATTGTACTTTATGATCATCAGACTTATGCGGCTAGAGCAGTCCTACTTCTCATACTTGATTCTCACTTCATGAATACCGAACTGAGCGAGAGAAAGTGGGTTTCTCTATTCTTATGCTAGGTCTAGATCCAAAACTTTCTTTAATGTTCTGCCTTTATTCCTAAAACTCTAAACTTTTAAGGATTAAACTGAACTCAAAACAACATACACAAACTATTATAGTTCAAAGAGAACAAAAGTACTAAAATATACTTATCAAAATATCCGATACAATATTAATATCAAGTCTTTAGACAATGATATTAATTGGTATTGGTATTTTGTTGTAATGATTAAACACTGTCGATAAGTCCTGTCAAATAAAGGTTGTCTTTGAACAACCCATTGCTCACATGGAGAAATTATCCTTATAATCGCCACAGGTTTACCATTACAAGTGTAAATGTAACCCGGCCAAATATTTACCTTCATTTGGGCCGATTAATATTCGCATGGACACGCACCCACACAATATCAATTGACACGTCAAATTAAAATAATTAATAAGACATGCTCAATTATTCTTTATCTGTAAATTAAAGACCTAAACAAGATACCAATCGCACCATTAATCCCCAATCTTTAGATTGTAAAGACTAACTGCAAGCGGTACTCTCAACGCAACGATCAAACATTGGCGATAAGTCCTGTCAAGCAATGGTTGCCTTTGGGCATCCCAATTGCTCACATGGATAAATTGTCTTTATAATCACCACACATTTGTCATTGCAGGCATGGAATTATGCGGCCAAGTTGCGCCTTTCTTTGGGCCGACAACAACTCGCATGAATAACTCCACGCTACATCTTTTGTAAATTTAATCGAATCTAATCTACGCGACAGAGGTTACTTTGGCAACATGTTGTTTCAATCAATCCAATTAAAGATACTAGACAATTATTAATTAAAAAATGGGTGGGCCTTAGTTTACATAAATTCCACACCTAGGTGTAGGAATATCCATAACTGTATATTTACAACACCACACATCAGTCAAAAGACCACTTAATAGTCTTAAAGCGAGAGAAGTATCTCACACATCACCGCCTAGTGGTGTTGTTGGCCGCTCGATGGCTCAAATACGACAAGATGACGAACTGAGACCACCGCCCAGTGGCCTGCTGAAATCGGCACCACCGCCGAGTGGTGCCCTTCATTGCCCAGCGGTTGGGAGGCGAAGTTCTAACTACGTGCGACGTTTAGCATGTAAAACATACATAGCATACAAGCATACACTTCATACATCACATGCATAATTCATAAGAATTATAGTGGTATGGTTATGGGCTCCTAAACGGAAAAGAATTAAATAACTATTTATTACAATTCTTTAACCCACAAACCAGTTGCTCCAATCGGCATCCATATGGCGTTATCCCCTCTATCGTGTTTTTTGATCATTTATAATATTTAACAATAAAATAAAATAAAATGAAATAAAGAGAATGTCACGACATGCAAGCCGTATTTGAATTAAATCACGACGCGCATGTCGTATTTAAAATAAATAAACAACACAAAAAATTCTAAGGCCATAATCATCCACCTCAAATTTGAATTATAATAATATATCATGAATTATTATTAAATTCAAAATCCAAATCTTAAAACAATATCACGATAATAATTTTATTAGATTCGTTCTCAAGATAGACAAAACAATGAAGATTGTAATAATCAATGACAATCAAATCTTATTATCACAATAAAGAATTATTCAACCAAAGATTTGTATGTCTTCTTTCACGATGACAACAATTAACAATATATGTATACTAAATTTTATTGAAGATTCGCTGCAAATATACTTAACGCAAATGCCTATAAAATCGTGAAATCCTCATGACACAAATCACATAATATCTCTCAAATATTTTCGTCCAAATAAAATGTATAGAATCATAACTTTAATAAATCAAATCAAATTTTAAACCAAAATTTGTGGAATCTGAACATGATATTCAATAATTTCACAAAGAACAAAATGCCACATAAGCCACAAAAGGAAAAAACTGTAAAAAATATGAAATTGATCTTTCTTTATATGTTTGTCATGTCACAAAAGTTGCGTACAGGTAGTCAAAGCAAATTCACTTGCTCCAAATGCATTGAAAATCACACAATGAATATGACCCCAAAATATATGATATAAGTAACGATCGAAAACTCAAAAGCAAAGCCAAAGCAATGTTTACGTTGAAACCATCTATATAAAAAATTGTTAAACTTTGCCTCTTAAAAAATCTTTTGGTTTTCGATTAATCACCTTCCAAGCAAAAAGTTGTTGCCGAAAAATCCATCGCGACATTTAATTTCAAATGCATATAAGGGAAAGCGAAACCATTGAGATAAAATCACGTTAAGCCATGGCAAACAAGAAAATTTGGGTGGCTCAAATGCAAAACCGCACAACATTTAAGCCATGGCAAACAAGAAAATTTGGGTGGCTCAAATGCAAAACCGCACAACATTTAAGCCATGGCAAACAAGAAAATTTGGGTGGCTCAAATGCAAAACCGCACAACATTGCATAAGTAAAACCACGACCCAAAATTAAATTTTGCAAAGTCATGCGCACAAGGAAAAAACTTGTGGAAAAACAAAGCCCCAAGCATAAATCATAGACCGTAATCGTAATAAGCCAACAATGAAGACCGCTCTGATACCACTTGTTGGAATTAATTGCTTATGAATAACAACAACAAGAACAAACATGCTCAAATCTCATAGAAGAAATACCTTAGGCAGAAGATATAAAGACATACAAGCATGCTTAACAAGAACAACATGTTCTCTACCTTTAGGATCTACGACATGTTAGATTATCAAGGATTAGAAGAATACCTGGATCCATAGCAATCAATCACCTGAAGCGGAATACCAAAGGAATGATCACGAATAAACTACGAGCAACTAGATCCATGACAACAAACAACATGTTAGCGGTGGCTTTATAGTTCTTCTTCAAACGAATCTTCTTGAGCTCCCTCACGAGACTTTAGATTCTCTTCAGATGGGGAGAAGAGAATGGATGACGGTGATTCGGTGCCAGACGTGACCATAAATTTTCTTTATAGTGTGTTAAACCTAACAAGTGCACTCCATTATCCGCTTATCGGGCCACACTTACATCTACTCATATAAGATCTATATCAATTAAATTAGAAATTCAATGAAACTACTCTATTTTAACTTTATTTAATCACATAAAATATAGCTCATTTACGATAAATAGCTAATATAATTATTAATAATATTAGCCCACATTAATTATTGGAATATAAAATTCCAACGGTTGCATGTATGAGTTTTCGCAAATTTGTAACTTAATTGATGCTATGAATATGGAAGCTATTCCGGTCTGATTTTAGCTGATTTAAGTTGTTGAGTATTGATTTGGGCGTTTGGTTTTTCAGGAAAATTGGTTTTCTACATAACTGGGCATTTTTCGCGTAACCCAATACCATAATCAATTATATACAGTAATCGGCTATGAGCTCTCTGACCTTCACTACCAGCTTTTAATGCTAAGCATAATCAATTATGGTCTAAATCATAACCGGTTATGAAAAGCTGATAGTGGGCTTGTTGATATTAGGTTTATTGATAGTGGGCTTATTAATTAACCCAACTCATTTGGCATCTATTGAGTTCATGTTTACTCGCAGCCTCCGCGAGTCCACTGTTGGAGCTACTGAACGTCAACCCATTGCTGTCGCCGCCGCCGAAGCCACCAGATCGAAGTTTGCAGAGGCGGCCTGTGGCATCTCAAGTTATTTGCGAACCCAGGAACAGTGTGGAACAGTTATTCAAGTTCTTCTTCTCATCCATATACAAATTCTTCCCCAGATTCCAATAGTTCTTGTAGTTCTTATGCTGTTGATACTCAGACTTATCAAAACAACTCTATCTATCCCATGGGTTTTCAGAAATCACTGGATGAATTCTTCCAAGCTTCTGAAAAATCTACAAATGACTTGAGAGCTATAGATAAGCTACTCCAAGCTTCTAGGCGTTCTATCAAAGCATCATTCGAATTGATGTTTGACTCACTTACAGCTTTGTCTGAAATATCTCGTGAAGTGTTGCAAGAGGAGCTTGTTGAGGAAGAACCAAAGGAACCGCCGGTAGAAACTGAGACGTCCTTGGTCCAGGAACCACTACTTAAGTCGGAGATGTAACTCGCACAACTGAGCACCGAGGCAACCAATTCTCAAGAACAACAGAAGAACCTCAAAAACGCTGCGCGAGACAACAAATCCTCCAACCCAGCTCTAAGTTCACCACCTCCGAAGCCATCGGAGTCACATATTGTCACAGGGAGAAACGGATCTCCGACATCTATTGAGTTCATGTTTACTCACAGCCTAGCCTGGCCGCGAGTCCACCATTGGAGCTACCGAACGCCAACCCGTTGCTGCCGCCGCCGCCGACGCCGAAGCCTCCAGATCGAGGTTTTCAGAGGCGGCCTTTGGCATCTCAATCTCAAGTTATTTGCGAACCCAGCAGGCCTCCACCGGAACCATCGGACCGAAACGTGAAACCAGCGGACGCCAACCTAACTCTGTCACCACTGCCGAAACCCCCAGACCCAAGTTTACCCACCACGCTTTCACCACTGTTGGATCTGCTACGGTCATCTCATGGTCCATCTGAGTCGTTTATTTCGCATCCATCACAATACTGGCATTTTGTTTCAAGTGCTTCAACAGCTTGCCCGTTTAACACTCTCCATGCGTGTTTTTTATCGTCGAATCTGCATCGGATCTCTGTGGATAGATCTCAGTCGTTTGCTAAAAGCACAATTCGTACCAACAATTTTAAACCAACCGCATTTGGACACTTGTCACCACCATCACCCACCAAGCACCCAACTCCAATTTTGCAATTAATAAAGGCGTCAGCTTTAAATGCCCAGCCTGTCTCACGAGTTTTCTAAACACAGCAGCAAAAGATTCCTTTTCACGTACTATTTTCCAAATGCGACAACAGCTACCTTTTCACTCCCCAATCTGATCCGAACGCGCTGTTCTATCCATTGGATCCACATAATCCTTCCAGGGATCAATGCTCACCGTTGAGCGCAACCACAATATCAACTCCATACTTTAATGCGCGTCTTCTTGCATTTAAAACGCCAGCTATTTTTCCATTTTATTGGATGGCTTCTTCCTTTTCCAACAATCAGCCATTAATGCTTCAGCGGCTGTTTCATGCGCTTCCATTTCCTAATCCAACTATCCCATTCATTTTGTTCCATGGGCCAATCAATTCACCTTCCATTTCAAAACACCATGTTGGGCCGTTTTTTACAGCTATGGGCTTGGTTGGACTTAATTATCCTAGAACCTAAGGTTCAAAGTGAACCCAGAGGTAATGATAGTGGGCTTGTTGATATTAGGTTTATTGATAGTGGGCTTATTAACCCAATCATTTGGCATCTTTAAGCTTATTATAATTTCTATGTTATTTTTAATTTTTATGTTTTTATATTTTCCCAATATAAATGTACTGTTCTCTTTGGACAAGACAACAAATGAATGAAGGATTTTATATTTTTACTTTAGCTTTTATTATTCTCTCTTTTCTTTCATAGCTTTAGTCCTTTTAGAACCCTAATTTCTCTATAGTAGTACCAGCAGCCTAACAAGAGCATAATCAATTATGAGTTGAGCCATGATCAGTTATGATGGTTCTGGAATTTTTCCAGATTTCACTGATGAAAGCATAATCGGTTATGTAAGTGACATAATCGATTATTGACTAGCAGATAATTAGCTATACACCATGTTTCATCCTATAAAATTAGTTTTAATCCCTTATTTCAAGTACGTGGTTAATAAATTTAATCCCAACTCATGGACATATTGCTTATGTAAATTGGAAGTAAATGTTAATGTTTGATGACCATATATGTTTATTCTCATGCCATAGAGTCATAACAAGTAATGAGTTATTCATTTAAAAGAAGTCATATTTAGATCATGGATTATTTCTTAATTTCACAACATACAAACTAGCTAGATCCTTCCAAAAGTAAGAAGGACTAGATGAGATCCTTCCCAAAGGAAGAAGGAGTAGATTGGGTTTTCCCAAAGCAAGAAGGCTAAGTTTGAATCTATAAAATTTGAAATGTCTTGAGTATATATATCTTTTATGGTGAGTGGTGTCCGGGAATGATTCACTAAGATTATATCTGGTTATTTCCTTTTCTTGTTTCAGATAAATAGAAATGAGGAATAGAAGTAAAATGTCGCATAATTAGTTATCGAGCCTTGCTTAATCTTTTGATAGCATATAGTAGGATGCTCTTTTGTTGCAAACCAAGGGACTATTAGCTATAGTTTAAATTCTCATGTTGAAAGTACTTGATATTTCTTTTTTTTTTTTGAAAAAAAAAAGAGGCTAAAAAAGCCCAAAGAAGAGACTACAAGGAAACCATACGAGGATTAGCAACTCCCAAAGCATCAGCAACAACAAAACTTTGCACTGATCAAGTGAGTTTCATAGACATTAAACCCGGACCCCAAGTCACAACCTAGATTGGCTAAACCATCAGCTACACCATTAGCCTCCCGATAAACATGCTTAATACGAACATTCCAAGCCAACGCAAGCAAGGCTCTAATTCTCTTCACCAACCTCCAACCATGTGCACTTCCAATGGCTACCCCTGTCAAGCTTTTAACCACAATCTGAGAGTCCATATTCAACTCTACATGAGTGAACCCCCTATTCATAACAAACTGCAAGCCCTCATAAGCACCCCACAACTCCGCAATATAAGCATTGGCATTCCTTAAGTACTTGGCAAACCCTCCAAGCCATCGACCATCAGTATCTCTAAGCACCCATCCATAACCTGCAACACCAGAAGAAAGTCTCACAAAGACCATCACAATTAAGGCGAACCCACCCTAAGCTCTGAGCCACCCATTTAACCAAAACCTCGATTTGACTTCTAGTCGGACCAAGGGTCAAGCTAACGATACCATTGCAATAATCATGGACAAACCGCCTAATAATACCAGCAGGGTTGGAAGGTCTCACAAAGGTTGCATCATGGACCTCCTTATTTCTCCACCTCCAAAGAAAGTAGCAAGTAGTGGCCCAAAGACTCCTCCAAAGAAAGTAGCAATCACGCAACACAGGCAGAATCGATTCTTCAACTGATTGGCAATGATGGCAATGGGGATTGCCATTTCCCCATCTACTGGTCATTTTATTCGTGAGAAGGCGACCATGCAAAATTTGCCAAGCAAAACAATGAACCCGTTGAGGAACCTCTAGCTTCGAAACTGCCTTCCACATTCCATGCAACTGCAGAAGATGAAAGCCGCTAATCAAATTGTAAGCAGAAGCTACTGAGAACATACCCAATCTATCACCAGGCCAAATTCTTGATATTTCAAGATGAAAGTACTTGATATTTCACCTTTGGAATTGTAGTGTACTTCTGTTTAGTACATTGAAATTTATCTATGTAATTAAATTGTATTTTTTTTTTTTGACAATTATGTATGCACCCTTTGTTTTATTCTAGAAAAAAATATTGAGTTTTACATTTAAGGTATCAGAGCAGTTCAATCCTTTGGACTGTGGATAATTAGTCATAGATACAGCGGGTGTCTATTTTTGCATTGCCAAACTTTCTTAGTTTAGAAAGTATTTATTTAATTAAATAATTATTTAATTAAATAATATAAATTAATTTTAGAAAGTATTTAAATAATAATAATTTAATTTTAGAAAATAATAATAATAATTTAATTTTAGAAATTATACTTTGTTTTGAGTTATTGAGCATGATGAACACAATATTTTGTACATTGTATGCAAAACTATGATAAGCGGATCTAGAGGTCGAGGGCGAGGAAGACTTTTGTGAACAACCATAACCAACTCCTCCACGACACACAAAAGCTCCATGGGCTATGGCAAAAACAATGGCAAACGCTGTGAGGAAACATACCACTACCACAACAAATCGACTCAACCAAATTTTCCAAAGTGGAGTGGAGAATTTGGGAGGTGCAGGTCCTACTACTGTTATACCCCTTGCTGAACGACCAAATAAGCTCCTCTACGAATTCAGGAAGAATTGTCCTCCAACTTTGAATGAGGGACTCAACTACTCAACAGAGGTCTAATACTAGTTGCAAGAGATGGAAAAGATCTTTAATGTGGTTCCTTGCACCAAAGAACAAAAAGTTGTCTATGCCACCCATATATTGAAGGAGGAAGCAGAGAACTATTGGAGAGGAGCAAGTATTTTCGTATTATTTTCACTTGTTTTTTACAAGTATTTATAAAGAATGCTGCTATATGTAGCGAAAGGTATTCCTCGCGAAATCACGAATGCACTGTTTTTTGTTTTTTTTTTTCTTCCTAAAATTAAAAGTTATTATAAATAAAAAGATCAATATGTATTGCAATTCTTATCTCCGTTCTCCTTTTGTTTATAATAATAATTATCTACTTTCATGCTTTGATTAAGAGCGCTGTTATATCTCGCACTGTGGTCATTCTTTAAAAAAAACAAGAAGTTTGTTTTAGATTAAATACTCAAATTGGTTCCGGACAAAAATTACGGAGACCAATTATTGGGTGCCAAATTTCAGATTTGAGTTTCTCGACGAAGCTTCAAGAATTCGACAAGTAAAGATGCAATGAGCCAGAATGAAAGGTCAAAAATAATCTAAGTTTAAAAGGCCGAGAGACTTGACGGTTATTCGACGAAGTGAATGAAGCGTTGAAGATGTCAACACGGAAGCGGTCGAGTTAAACTTAGACTTTAGGCAATATATGTACAGCTCGACAGGAAGTGTTACTGTCATGATTTAGCAGTTTTTAGTAGAATCAACTACCGACCTTGTATCTGTACATGTGTCTGGTCGGATGATAGGTAGTTTTTTATGTTTTTTGTCTATAAATACTAGTTCTGACGATGTAAAAAAGGTTGGATACATGATCTAAATTCCTAACATCTCATCCGTCAAAGTAGATTAAAGGAAAACGATCACTGTATGCCTTCCACCTCTTTCTTTTTAGCAATTTGCAATACAATTCATTTTCATTCCAAATTATTGTCTTACTCTTTATTTTACTTTCCTACAATTCATCTATTTATTATGCAATTTTTCACTATCTTTATTGCATTTTTAAATCCTTTTCGAACTTTTACTTGATTTACATTTCATGTATTGTTTCTGTCGAAACTCATTTTCTTACTGCATTTCAATCCCAGTCGTTTAATTCATAATCTTTTTCCTTTTTTCTTCACATTTGTTATGTCATTTAGCTTGTATGTTCTTTACTTTCCAGCAATCTAATTTACTGTTATTCATGTTCAAACTGTCGTTTAAATGTTTTTCTTTTTATTCATGTTCGTTAAAAACTTTCTTTAATTTTTAGTCATTTAAATGCTTTTTCCTTCCATTTCTGCATTTATTTTATTCTATATGTTCATATTCACAAGTGCATGTTCATAACATTGCATTTTGCATTTACTGTTTAATCTTCTGTTTTGATTACTTGTTAGTCAAGTCATTGGCTCTCGACAGCCAATCTTGCTATTTTAAAGTCAGTACCATTTCAACAACAATTTACTTGTTAGTTGGAATTGCTTCAAACAGAATTGGCAATGAATATAACAATCAATGGCTTAAAAGCTAATAATGTTAAAAAAAACTGATAACGTGTCAAATATTTGACCGTTACTTGATTAAAACCATTGTTTTCAAACGAGATTACCACATAACTCGTCGATCACATAATCGTTTGAAATCTAATTATTTGTTTCTTTGACGAATTTGGTAGAAACACACTACAAACCAAATTTTCCAGTAAACACCAATTTAGTCCATCAAAAATGAAAAATATCAATTTGGTTATTAAAAATCTCAAATATTGGTCAAATTAGTCATTTTTAAGATAATTTTTAGGGATATTTTAGTCCTTATCAGGGACTAATTTGACTCACATTTAAATTTCTTAATGATTAAATTGATATTTTTTATTTTTCAGTGACTGAATTGGTTCCCGACAAAAATTAAGGAGACCAATTTAGTCCATCAAAAATGAAAAATACCAATTTGGTCATTAAAAATATCAAATGTGGGTCAAATTAGTCCTTTTTAGAATAATTTTTAAGAATATTTTAGACCCTATCAGCGACTAATTTGACTCACATTTAAGAATTTTAATAACTAAATTGTTATTTTTTATTTTTCAGTGACTAAATTAGTCTCCATAATTTTTATTAGATACCAATTTGAGTATTTATTGTTTTGTTTTATCAGCATTTGAACAATAGATGTTTCTAAATGACACACACCATAAATATCACGTCATTCGCGATAGTCTCGCGATGGATTCTTTCGCTGTAGTAAGCATTTCCCATTTATAAAACCTAGTAAGTATCGCGCTAACTGAAATCAAGGTATTACATATTTAATTTGTAATAACTTCTGATATATTTTCCAAATTTTACTCCATAAATATTGTTATAAATAAAATATCAGTAAAATCGTGCAATGAACGAGCATTAACTCTATAAGTCCATATTCTTTTTTTTTTTTGGGTACATTCTATAAGTTCATATTCTAACCTCAATGCATTGAATTTAAAACGTAAATTTAGAAAGAGAATGGTCGAAATTTCATTCAATAATTTTGATTCACATGTTGACTATTATGTTTTAACTGTAGTAAATTCAAAATATTGAATCAAAATGTGGAGGATCAATGGCAGACTAGAGAGGAAACAGAGAGTGGATAAGAGTATGTATTGGCATATTTAAAGGAAATAATTTCCCCGTTAGGAATGGGCTTGCCATCATTTACCAGACAATCATTGTAGCTGAGGCGCCTGAAGGTATTTGGATTGATAAGGGTCGCAGAACTGAACATGCCACAAGCAACATGAACGTCAGAGATGATGCAACCACTGACGCATGTATTCGCGATCTCGACTGTGTATGTTGGAATGCCACCAATTGGGGCCGTCTGAGCTTGACTTATTTCAATAGTAGACTTGCCGCACTTCTCATTAGCCCATCTGCTTCTGTTAGGAAGATGAGCTAGTCCACTAGCTGCATCAAGGGAATGAAAGAAACAAAATATTTATAAACAGGATCTCTATAGAAGAAATTAGTGTATTATGAAAAAAAAATTGCTTTGATTTGATCAATAAAGCCCATTGTAGTTTTTTGTTTTGTATTCATGAGAATTGAAAGCAAAGTGCAAGCTGACCTGTTCTAGAGATTGAGGAAGCCTCAACCAACTCTCTTGCCGCCGCATTAGAGGAAATCAAAACAGTAATGGCCATGAGGCCTAGGACCAACAAGGTCATGTTAGAAACCATTTTTTTGGAATTAAACTCAAATTTAGAATAAACTACAAGTTTTCTGACGAAAGATGTAAAATTAGTGTCCGTAGTGTACTTTATATATAGAATTGAAAGATGAGGAGTGAATAAAGGCTCCCAATTGATAATTAAGAGTAGCATAAATAAATTCAGTCATATATGATAATTAATTACACCTTCAAGAACTCTTTGTAGTATGTGAATTTAATCAATCCAACCGTTGAGAATTATACTATATTATGTTGATAATTGTGTATACAAATTTTGAGAAAATTCTGATATTCACAGGTATATAATTTGATAGTAGATATTTACATATATTTTAAATAACATATAATACGTTAAAATAAATTCATACGATGAAGTATCAAATAATTTTTGAATTGTGTGAAATTTTATATACTTGATCTACTTAATGTGAACTTTCAATTCAACGGTTAGATTGATTAAACCGTCGGAGGTTGAAATGGGTTAGCAAATAGTTTGCATGGGTCATAGGGTCAAACCTCATTGCTACCATTATTTAAAAAAAAAAGCTACTCCAAATATTTATTATTTCATTTAAGAATAAAACTTTTCAATCAGTACAGTGACATTGTATTTCAAGTGTATGCTATAATCATTCTTCTCATTGATGTGTGTATAAATGGTATGTTATATTTTTTATTTAAACATATAGTATTAATAGAGTCATTTAAAAAAATAGTAACAAAAAAAAGAGTCATTTAAAAAAATAATATATGGAACTTTAATTAATATTTATATACTAGATATAAAGTCACATGCAAACTATAGAAATTAGGCAACAAATATAATTGAAATTTATTTTATCATGTTATGATGGTATTTTTATGAAATACATTTTTACTTTATATTTTGTTTTATAAAAAAATTTACCAGTAATTGAAATTTTATATTACTTACATTAAGATTAATCATCTTTTATCTTTGAAATTAAATCTTTTAACAATATAAAAATTGTTAGATCTTTTAGGAAATATATTTATATTTGCTAAAATTTGATTTCCATCTAAAATTAAAATATACAAAAACTCACACCATAATTCATATTTAAATAAAATATAATTATTTTAATTACTTTCAAATTAAAGTAAACTTTTTTTAATTTTAATTCACCATTAACATTGTCATTAAATAATTTTAATACTGAAAATGTAATTAATATAAAAAATAATAATTTATAATTTATAATTCATAGAATCATTCAATCTTTTTTCAAGTGTTTTTTTTTATAAATTTTTTTTCAAGTGTTTTATTACCAAGCCCTGTCATTTTGTAATTTTGGTATTTAATTATGAATTTAATTTATATGCACTGTCAATGTAAAAATTATTTACACGTGAATCAAATGATGTGTTTCCACATTATTTAATGAATATGACAAGTCATGTGTTTTTAAACTCATTTGATAATGTGACATCACCTCATTGGATGCATGTGTACAATTCTTTTACACGGACGGTGCGTATAAATTAAACTTTTTAATTATTCAATAATGTGCATAAAATATTTTATATTTAGTAGTTGATATTTATTAATATTTAACGTTATTAAATTAATATAAGTTATTTTTTTTAGAATTATGATTGACTAATAGTATTGTCATCAAGTAATTTTGACAATTTATGTCAAAAAAAAGTAATTTTGACAATTAATGTTTTAGCTTTGCACATAAAAGTTAAAACTACGTATTAAATGTAAAAATTTGCATAGTATGTATTGATTATCCCCAATGAGAATATTTTTTTATTATTTAATTGTTATTAGTATATTTAGAATAACAAAATTTAAGGTCTATAAAATGAAGCTTTTTTTATAGAAACTTTATAGAAATTAGCCAAATTAAAAGTAGTTTTAATGAAACATTACCTTTCTTTAAAAAAATTATATTCTACAATATATCCTGTGCATTATGTTATCTATCTATATTATTATTAAATCTGGTTTTTGATCAATGTAGTTTCTACTGTTGCTGTTACAGTAAATTTTGAAGCCACTATTCATTTCTATTATTTTATAATTTATTCTAGGTTTAATTATTCTTGAAGTCCCTGAACTATTTGGAGATTTTGAAATAGGTCCTTGAACTAATTTTTTTTTAATTGAGTCCCTAAACTATTTTTTTATTTTTAATTAGGTCCTTCCGCTAAATTGTTGTTAGTGGGACATTAATTTATTTTTAATTAGGTCTCTGAACTATTGACTTTTTTTTTAAAATAGGTCGTTTATACAAAAAAAAGAAAAAGAAAAACATGAGAGATAAATGTGACCCTTCATACCATACTGTTTAGTTTTTTTTTTTTGGGTCAAAAAACTGAATATTCATACCATTTAGTTTCTACTTCTTCCTTTTATGTGTTATCATTGCCAACTTGAAGGATGAATAGAGATGTACTTTTTTTCTTTTTATAAAAAATCAATTGTGTTTCTCCTATTTGTTTATTATTAATCCCGTTTTACGCCAGCTAAATTTTTCTTAAGAAGATATTGAGCAAAGAAATGGAATAATTTATATCTTCTGCATTTATTTTCACCCCTATTAAGAAGTTCTTGTCCCCCTTTTCTAGCTAGGCAATAATAAATGCATATCTTTTTTTTCTTTTTTTTTTGTCTCAGGGACCTATTTAAAAAAACTAATAGTTTAGGGACCTAATTAAAAATAAATTAACGTCACACTAATAGCAATTTAACGGAATGACATAATTAAAAATAAAAAAAATAGTTTAGGGACCCAATTGAAAAAAAATAGTTCAGAGACCTATTTCAAAATCTCCAAATAGTTCAGGGACTTCCAGAATAATTAAACATTTATTCTATGAAAAGGAAAAGATATCTCTATGGCCTTATCTCCCGTGATTGTAAGAAACACAAATAAGACTTCTAGAATTGTAAGTTCCTGTTTTTTAGTTTTAAAAGGTAATTTAACAACGAAACGTGTTCGGGTAAAATGGTTTCCAAATTGGTTTTATACTTATTTTTAAAACAGTTTTCTTGTAAGGCCCAAAGCCATAAAAGTAGATTTTCTTATTTTTGTTTCAGTTTTTATCTTAAAACACGTTCTCTCTCTCTCTCTCGTGCCGTTCACCATCCCCTTCACCAGCCCTCTCTACCCCTTCACCTTTCCTCTTCTGCTGGTGGCTCTTCTGCTGTTTGACTCTCTTGCTTTTGTGAAGATATTTTTTTCTCTCCTTCCACCTTTTTGCACGCCACTGCAACGCCACCGCAACACACCCTCTTAAAAACCAAATGACCGCATCGTTCAAATTTCTTTCAAAAAAAAAAGGAAAAGGAGAGGCAGAGAGATGAGAAACAATAAAAACGAAGCTTTAGCTTCTTCCACCGCCATCGTGGCACAAATGGCGGTGCAAAGTTGAATGTCCTCTGCACAAGCCGCATTCTCAGACTGCCGTACACGAAAGATTTCTTCTCCGCAAAGATAGGGTCAAAGAATGGCAACTACCGCCACACATTCACTATGGGGATTAAACATAAAGTATGAGATCAAACTTCAGGTTTCACTTCTTGAAACACTATAAATATACCCATTTAAACTCTCTCGTTCATTTTTAGATTTGCAGAGAACATTTTAGGATACTTTTGGTCATTTGGTCAAAAGGCTTCTCGTAGAAGCCACTATGTTTCTCTACTCTTTTTTCTTTTTTTTTAACAAAACTATAATATTATATATGTTTTTGCTTTCGTGTTTAGTGACTAATGTTTGGAGTCAATGTTTTTTATGTTGAGTGAATTCATAGTGAGATGAGGTAAAGAAGTGACTTGACTCAAAAAATAAAAATAAAAACTAAAACTCAAAACTCAGAACTGAAATTCAAAACTTAAAACTAAAACTAGATTTGGTTTTTGAAATTTTCAAAACATAAAACCAAAAATCACCCAAAAAGGGCCTAGGTAAATTTTTTCAATAGAGTTAAAGAGTACTTCGAAATTGCAGTCATAACCCACAAATTTTGAGCATCACCGCATACATCGCAAATTAGTTTTCAAAGACAAAAGACCTGATGTATTAATATTAATTAATTCTCAAAAAATAATTTTAAAATTTATAGATCTAATAGTCAATTCAAGATATTTGAAGTAGTATTTTCATTATTTTCTTTTTGAAATAAAATTAGATGATGAACATTAGCATTATCAAACTCTATAAGGCGATTATACCAGAAAAAAACTCTATAAGGCGATTGATTTTTTAAATTTGTTATATATTTATTTAATATCTTAAAAAGATAAACATAAATATTTTTTGGCACAGTAAATTAATAATATAATTTATATATTTTAACTTTATGTAAATGAATAAACAAATAATCAAAAGATGACCGTGCCCTTTCCAAAAAAAATAAAAATAAAGAAGACCTGTGCGTAGCACGGGTACTATTCTAGTGTTTATAAAATATATGAAATATTATAAAATACAATTATTTTTATTTTAGAAATATGGAAATATTTATTTATAATGTAGTTATTTAATATTTTAATTGATCATCTATTACATATTCAAATCTATCTATATATGTATATTTTTCAAATAGACTTGAATAAAAATGTTAAATATTATATTATATTATTACCAATAAATGTTATTTTTATGAAATATAATATTATATATATAATAGTTTTTTTTTACTATATATATTATAGTTTGTTAAATTTTAAATATTATATATTCCCAGATAATTATATGACTTTAAGGTAATCAATTGGTCTTACATTTTTACTGCAAATTTAGTTTAGCCTTTATTATGAGACCACACATTTTATCTAGAATAAAATGTATGTATTTGTCCTTTTATTGCAATAAAATTGATTTATAAATATTTGTAATGATAATTTAATAATTTTAAATATTACCAAAAGATTGGTCAAAAAAATATTATCAAAAGAATAATTAAAATTATATAGTAAAAATGATTTCTTAATAGTATGGTATGTTTCTTGAATGTAATATACAAAATGATATAAGAAAATAAACAAATGTATATTTAATACTGACAAATATTATATATATATATATGTGTGTGTGTGTGTGTGTGTGTGTGTGTGTATTTATGCAAATATAAAATTGATATTTGAGAGGTATTAATGATAAAATTGATTTATTTTAATTTAACTTAAATTAAAATATTTAATATCAATATTTCTTTATTGCAATACTAATTTCTAATCACAATCTAAGAAAAGTTATTTTAAAACTAGTTAAATGACATTATGTCACGGATTACAGGGGATGAACTCGCGGGTACCTGCCGAGCCGAGTGCGTTTCTTTAGATGGAGCGTATTAACTACTTGCACTCAACCACATGGTTTGACATTATGTAGTATTGAACATCACTTAATAAATATATCATATTTTATATACATTGTCGAGCCCGTCCTTTTAGACAAAGTACATTAACCACTTGCACCCAACCTCATGGTTTGACATTATGTAGTATTGAACTTCACTTAATAAATATATAATATTTTAATACATAAGTAAACAGTATATATTAAAATCACTGCCAATTACTAATCACAACCTTGAGGCAAAACTTTTAAAAAATATATATTTAAATAGTTATATAATTTATCTAATATAACTTTTTTATATGTAATGCAATAGTATTGGGATTATTTAATGACCACTAATTGTGAATCATTGTTTTAAACAAGGTTAGTTTAACTATAATAAAATTCATTATAAAATATTAAATATTAATTATCATATGTTGATTGAAGAATACACTACTTTTAGATTAAATTTATTTGAAATACAAAAAATAATTTCTACATGATATGAGTACTTTTATTATTTTGGAAAGTGTTTAATTTAAATATAAAAGATAAATTATAAAAATGTACTAATTAAGATTGAATTAAAATTATCAGTCGTAACACCCCGAATTTTGATGGCTTATTTTCATTTTAGGTCCTTGATGGTTTGTTTGATTCCTTTATTAATTTGATTATGCATAGTTCATATTATGGATTCATTTCCATATTTAAGAGGGATGTGGGTGTATTATAGAATTGAGATGCAAAAAGTAAAATGGTTAGATTATGAAGACGGGAAGGGTGTAGCCTATTTAGAGGAGGGGTGTAACTAATAGGTTGAATAAGTGAAACAGTGCTGCTATACGTCACGAGAGGATTTACTCACGAAAGTCACGAATGCCGTGCATGATAGAAAGCTTGATAGAAAGCTCGGAGAGCTCTGATCCCCTCTACCAGAAGCTCCGGATCTGTACCAATGGTCGTGTTCGTGCACCTCTGGTGTCGTTGGTTACCCCATTAAAGAACGACAATGAGAAATCAGCGGAGATGCATACGAGAACGGGAGCAAGGGAAAAGTGGTGGTCTACGGTGCTCAACCAGAGACAGACAGGACGAGATGCAGGGTAGCAGACAAGTCACGATGAGACTGCTGTTACAGAAACAGTTTGACAGTGGACTGGGCTTCACCGCGATTTTACTGCACCGAAAACAGTTATTTTTGGCGACCGTGGCTACCATGGAATCATCACCAGTGAAGTGTTCTTGGATGTAGAAGTCATTGTTGATTTGCTTTGGCCATAATCTGAAACTGTGTAGGCCAATTTCCTCTTGTTTTGCATTTATTTAAAAAAACACAGACTCTTGTTTTGGATCTAATTAAAAAATAAGAGATCGAGACAATGTCACGTCATTCTTGATTCTTTCGTGAGGGTCATTCTCGTGACAAACAACATTTCCTTAAGTGAAATAAAAAGGAAAAAGAAAAGAAAAGGAGACAAGAAAGAAAAGGAGAAGAGGAGGAGGAGGAGAAGGAAAATTAGTTACTTTTTGGTTTAAATTAATTAATTAAATGTTCTGTTTTAATTTCATTTAATTTAATCAATTTATTTATTTTTTTTAAAAACATGTACACGTCTTTGTGCGTTTCCATTTTTCTTCCATACAAGTCTTTGATGGGGGTGAACGGATTTGTCACTTTAATTGACGTAAGTTTGAAACCATAGTGTCCATAGAATATTGTAAGATAATTCTCGTGGGTGCTTTCTAATCAGAGATGACAATGGGGGCATGGCGGATGCGAGTAATGCTTCTCCATATTCATATTTGTTAATATCCATGAATATTTATGCGAGTATCGGGTATCTATGAGTATTTAATTATTCAACATAAAAATCATATAAAATTATATAACATAATATAGTAACGTATTATATTAACATTATACTACACACACAATTTTATTAACATTATACAACATAATATACTATATATACACACACACACACAAAATTTTATTATTATGGGCCCCAATAAAAATATTAAATAACGAAGAAAATAAAATTTATTTCATTTATAAGTAATAGAAAAATCATGGTATATATTACATATTTAACAAAAAATAATAATTATAATAAATATGTAGGTAATCTGTGTGAGTATCCAGCGGCCCGTGTTTTTTACCATCCCTATTTCTTATAATTGTACCACAACTGAACCGCTCTCTGGATATACTTCTGAATGTGATCGTCAAGAGGCCACTGTTTGGATAAGCAAGACTTGTTCTATTTCTATTTTATTTTTATTTTATTTTTATTTTTTTTGGTTTCATGACTTGTTCTATTTCGATCATTATGGTGAGGTACCGAAGGATGTTCGATTTTTGTTATGTAGACCGTGTATTTGCGAAGGTCATGGGTAATCGAAAAAATGATATTATTAATTAAAAATATTTGAAAATTACATGCACTCCACTTCATTTTTATTTTATTTGACAAAATTCATTTTTATTTTAAAACATACATTTTCTCACTCTAGAGATAAATATGTACTTTAATAGTATATTTTAATAGGAACAAATTTCCTACAGACATTTTTTTTATTTGTGATTCTCACCATCATTAATGTATAGATTTGACTCCTTACTATCAACTATTAAACATTAGAAGATAAAATAAATATTTTGGGATAACATAAAAACGAAACAATTTTTGGTATAGTCGTACAGAGCTAACAAATAGTATTTTCATTCAATTATTCTGATTTACATATTGACTATTACCTTTAACTGCGGTAAATTTAGAATATTGAGGAGGATCAATGGCACACCACAGAGGAAACAGAGAATGAATAAGGGTGGGTATTGGCATACCAAAAGTTAAAAATGCCCCCACTAGGAAGTGGGTTCCCATCATGAACCAAGCAATCATTGTAGTTGAGGCGCCTGAAGAGTCTTGGATTGATAGGGATTGTAGAATTGAACCAACCACATGCAATGTGAATGTCTGAGATGATGCAACCAGTGGCGCATGTATTGATGATCTTAACTGCGTATGCGGGTATGCCACTTGGAAGTGGGGTCATTGGAGCTTGTTTTATTTCAATACTAGACTTGTCACACTTGTCATCCACCAATATTTGTTTGTCATGAAGATGCGCTAGTGCACTAGTAGCTACGTACATCAAGGGATGAACAAAAAAAAAAGTATTTTAAAAAAGATCTCTATAGACAAAATCAATGTACTATGAAAAAAATAGCTCTAATTAATTTGAACAAATTTAATCTTGAAATAAGTACAATCAAATTAAACGAATTTTTTTTTCTTTAATTAGTTGCCTCCAATGAATTTTTTTCGCCATATTTCACATCACCCGTGTCTTTTTTCTCTTTAACAACTTCGGTTGCAAAAATATTGATTATAAACGAACCAAATGATGTTGATCATCACATTTGCCATAACACAAATTTCATAAATTTGATTTGCATGGTGCACAAGATGTTCACACAAATTTGCCTATGGCTGAACTAAGACATGAAGAGTTCCTAATTAATAATAATCAATGAGAGTGAAAAAGGTGAAAGATGTCTTACTACTCAAACCTTTGCGGTTTAGAAAAAGGATGAGACGTTAATGTGTGTGTATATATATATATATATATATAGACACCCACACACATTAATGTCTCATCCTTTTTGATGGTGTAACGACCAGGAATGGAAGAGGCCAAATTGGTTGGCGGTCGAGTTGGGTAGATAGACAAAAGCAGAATTGTCATTAGACCCAGGTAGTCCAATAGAAAATACTTGACGAGATAGAAAGTGGGTCCAAATGACATCACAACCACTAGAGGTTCGGCCTAAAGGATAACGATTTAGCAAAGTTTTGAGGACAAGTTTACGAAGGGAAGTTGATCTTGGTTGAATATTTAAGAGCTTTGAAAGATAGAGGTGCGAAGTCTCTTAGGTCAACTACAAACTTTCAAACTATATTGTGTTGGTAGGAGCAAAAATTTTAAGTGAAGAAGTTGATCACTGAATGATCAGTGGAGCCCCTAATAGTAGATTTTATTTCGTATTCATAAGAACAAAAAGAAAGGTTCAAACTGACCTGTTCTAGAGATTGAAGAAGCCTCAATTAACTCCCTTGTTTCTCCATTAGAGGAGATTAAACCAGCCATGGCCAAGAGGCCCAAGACCAACAAGGTTATGTTAGAAACCATTTTTCTGAATTAAACACAAATCAGAATTAACTAGAAGTTTTTTGACGGAAGATGTAAAATTAGCGCTGATTGACTACTCTATATATAGGATCGAAACAAAGATGGAGAGTGGCTATGGCTCCCAATTCGTAATTAAGAGTAGTATAATAAATTCAGTCTTATCTGAGGATTGAAAAATAGCATTTATTTCTCGTTGCTTAAGTCAATAAGAGACGCAAAATAGGTATGATATGGAATACGTACCACATTATCGTTCATACCTACTCCCTCGTGACTCAATTATAACTAAAAAAAGTACGATTTCTAGTCTGAAATATAAGGAAAAAAAGTTCTAAAATATAAGTAAAATGTCTATGTATTTTGTTCAACCAAGTCAATGTTATCCCAAATTTTTTTTTAATTTATCCTATCATGCTAAGGAGGATTTTTTTATAAAATAAAATATTTACTTTATATCTTCTTATTGTAAGAAAATTTGCCATTAATTTCAATTTATATAGTTTATGAATTATATTTATATTTGTTAAAATTTAATCTCCATCTAAAATTAATCAACCATATTATATAAAATTGAGTTTTGCCACGTAGGACTATATCACGTATTAAACTCTGGTCATTCTAATTCCCGTCAAAATACAAGCTTTTTTATTTAATTTTATATTTTTTGATATTCATGACCATTCATTCAATAGATTTTTTTTCATAATTATTCAGCTATTTTGTAATTTTAAATATCTTTCCCATTAATGGTAATATTTTTATTCAGTCAATCTATTTCCAATCAACTATATATATTATATTAATATTAATATTAGTGATAGCATTTCATCGTACAAAGGGAGCACTGGAGACATGAAGGTAATTGCACTTAATCGTGACAATTATTTCTAGCAATATTCTGTTATTGATTTGCAAATCAATTTAGAAATATCACAATAAGAAAATTAATGTAATAGATATAGCAATATCTTGAAATCACATTCATAAAAAAATATACTCTTGAAATCACGATCAATATTACTCCATTTCTCAACCAATATCAAAATATGA
The DNA here is from genome assembly GCA_037113605.1 of Calophaca sinica. Classification (NCBI taxonomy): domain Eukaryota; kingdom Viridiplantae; phylum Streptophyta; class Magnoliopsida; order Fabales; family Fabaceae; genus Calophaca; species Calophaca sinica. The sequence goes on along the minus strand of CM073736.1, from coordinate 126,242,453 downwards.
CAATCATTTATTCATTATTACAATCCGTGATTAATATCATAATATGACAATCAATATTACAATCAGTATCATTACAACCATAAATCAATATTAATTATCAACGCATGTAGCACATTAAATGTTTTTCAAGCAAATTTAGAAATGAAATAAAGGTAGATATGTGATATTCCCTCCGTTCCTTAATATAAGACCCTCTTGTAAAAAAAAAATTTAGTCTCATAATATAAGACCCTTTGCACATATCAACGAGCATTAATGTTTTTTTTACAAAATTACCCCTCAATTAATGGAGGAAATTAAAAGACACACAATTCATCTCTCTCTCTCTCCTAATCATTAATTGTAAGGGTAATTTGGACAAAATACTAAACAATTTGTACAAATTTAATACTGATAACTACTTTATTAAGGGATGTAAAATTTACAATAGGGTCATATATTAAGGGACGAGGGAGTAATATAATACTCCATCCATACTTTAATATATAACCCCTTTGACCATTTCACGTCTTTAAGAAAGTGAGTTTTGTTAGTTATTAGTATTAAATTTTTACTAAATGTGTGCTATTTTTTCCAAGTTACCGGTCTTCTCATCTTTCAAGACTATTAAGAGATAAATAATTAATGCACATTGGTATAAGGGGTAATTTTGTAAAAAAATAATTAATACACCTTAGTCTTTGAAAACGGTCTTATATTAAGGGACAAGAAAATTTTACAAAGGAATTATAAATTAAGGGACAGAAGGAGTATAAAATATTTTGTAATTAATATTTTTAAGTTTCAAAATTCATATTGAAGCTAATCAATTTAATCCTATTTAACTTTCCTTCTCTATCTTCTCCTTCATTTTTTGAGTCCGCCACTTTTAATCTTTTTCTTCCTTTACTTCAAAATGTTTTTTGGTGTTGGTATATCACGTTCATGTTCTATTGTAATTTTTGGATTTCTCATGTTTATTCATGTTTAATTTACGTGAAAATGCTGCGTTTAATTCTCGATATTTGCATATTATGTTCCACACAAACAAAGCAATGCAAAGACAGCCTTGAATTGAGACCTTTACGTCACCATTATACTTGGTGCAAATGTAAAAATTCATTTAGTGCAAGGAGTTTCATATATATTTGAGACAGAACAGTGTAGTTGGCTTGGAGGTAACTGTGGGTATAATTCTTGACCTTTTTACTGATTTTCCATTGCATCTCTATCTTCTAAATATTGCAGACTTTAACAAATTAAAGAGTCCTTTTGACTCTCATAAAAGAATGCTATTAGGCAAGTTCTTCATATCCCAATATTTCTTTTTTAAATAGGGTTGCCTATCACAACCAAAAGGTTCCCCCATACACCTCTACTTTTAAGTGCCTTTTAGAGCTTGTCAAACTAAAGGTCAGGGGCTATATATATATATATATATATATATATATATATATATATATATATATATATATATATATATATATATATATATATATATATATATATATATATATTATTCCTACTTTAAAATTTTACAATTTCAGATATTGTTTATTTCTAATTAGAATTAAAAAATAATTTTATTTTTTATTCAATATTATTTATTTCAAAATTCAAATCTAGAAAGTTGAATTTATAATTTTAATTAAAGATAATTTATTTCAAAATTTTAATTTCGAAACTATAATTTTGAAATCTATTATATTATATAAATTTTTAAAATTTTAATTTTCAAAATATAATTAGTATAAATTAGACATTAGTATTCAAAATATAATTATCATTTAATAGAAATTTAAAATTTAATTTTGAATTTTATGCAATATAATTTATTTCAATTTTCAATATAAATCATTTTAAAATCTATTCTATTATATATTATATTTAAAGTTTAACTTCGAGATTCTATTCAATATAATTTATATTGAATTTCAAATCTCAGATACTATTTATTTATTTATTTCTTATAAAAAAGTTTTTTTGGGCCGCGTGTCATTCACAATATTTTTAATTAATAAAAATTTAATTTTCATCATTTTTTGCTTAACAAAATTTATTTTATTTTTTATTTTTTAATTATAATTTTATAGCAATCATTATCGAAAATTTGAGATCTTCAGTATTTGAAAAAAGTTAAAATTTCTTCTATATTATAGCTAACTACCATTCAATTTAAATAAGGTTTAATTACTCTATAGGTCTCTGAACTATTTGAGAAATTTAAAATAAGTTCCTGAACTAAAAAAACTGTAATTGAGTCCCTAAACTTTTCAACATTTTGTAATTGAGTCCTTGTATGTTAAAACATTTTAAACAATTTATAATTAGGTTCTTGAACTTTTAAATAAGTTGTAATTAGATCCATGAACTTTTAGATAATTTGTAATTAAGTCCCAGCATCCAGGGACTCGATTGCAAATTATTTAAAAGTTCAGAGATCTAATTACAAATTATTTAAAAATTTAGGGACCTGATTAAAATACAATGACCTAAATACAATTTATTAAAATGTTCAGGGACCCAATTATCATTTTTTTAGTTCAATGACCTATTTAGAAATTATCAAATAGTCCAAGGACCTACGAAGTAACTAAACCTTTAAATAATTTAGAAAGTTAATAATATAAATATTATTTAAGCAATATTTTTTAAATGTATAATATCAAACTTGAATTAGATCATAGTTATCAACTAATGTATTTAAATTTTAATTTTCAAGATATTATGTAATATATATGTATTTCTTTATGCAAAATATGTATGTATATAAAAATAATGTAATATTATGGATATAGAAAGTCAAGGGAAATAAAACATGTTTGGGATTTAGGAGGGATGAAGGCAGTGGCAGATCCACATGCATCTAGTCGGGGGCAATTGCCCCCATAAAGAATTTTTTTTAACTTATAGATAGTTAATAATTTTATTTTTTGCCCCCATAAAAAAATAGATATTGATCCCATAAGACAAATTTTTAGAATAAAGGCTTAAAATTGTCCTTGACAAAAAATACAGACACCTATTTGGCTCCTAAGAAATGAAAATTGCAAATTTAGTCATCAAAAATATCAAATATCGGTCAAATTAGTCCTTAGTAGGGACTAAAATATCCGTAAAAATTATTCTATAAATAATTAATTTATTCGATATTTGAGATTTTTAGAACCAAATTGGTACTTTTTATTTTTCAAAGAGCAAATAGATCTGTGTTTTTTGTACTAGTTTAGGTCTTTACTAATTTTATTTAAAATAAACATAAAAAATTATAAGAGACAAAATATTATCCCCACTGAAAAAACTTTCTGGATACACCGCCAATGAAGGTGACTTTACGTATTCACCATTCAGTGTATCAATATACTGCACCAAAAAGGTCCATGAGAATCTTCACCATCCGATTTTCCTTTTGTTCAATGGATCGACATAAATAATAAGTTAATTTTATTAAGTAATAAATATACCCAAAAATAGCATGCTTTATTTCCCTTGACTTTCTATGTGATTTTCAAATTTTATATATGTCATAAAATACTCCTTCTTTTAAAAAAATATGTATATAAGACATTATATATATATAAGTAATCATGCGTTATATATATATATATCGCATAATTGAAAAGTTTAAAATAATAAAAAACATAATTAAAAGAAATTTAAAAATACAGAGATAAGTTTAGTCAATACCCTTGCCTAAAGCACGGGTAATTACGCTAGTAAATACATAAAACACACCATAATTAATAATATATATTTTTATTTATTTTTTAAAGTAACTTGTTTAAAATATTAATCCACCATAAGCATTGTGATTAAATAGTTTTAATACTTAGAAAATAATTAATATAAAATATCCATATAATCATTCAATATTTGTTCAAGTTTTTTATTCCCAAGCTTTGATTAATAATCGGTATTATCATTTCACAATTTTAATATTTAATATTTCAATAATGTCCATAAAATGTTTTATATTTATTAGTTAATATTTAATATCATGTAATATTTTCGATTTAAATTTATTTATGTTTTTAGAAATATGATTAGCAAATAGTATTGTTATCAAGTAATTTTCACATTTAATATTTTAGCTATACAGACAAAACCACGTACTAAATGTAAAAATATGTATAATAAGTATGCGATAATTTTTATTATTATATAATTACTATTAGTATAGTAAGAATAATAAATATTCATGGTCTCCCAATTGAGGTCTTTTATAAAACTTTACAGAAATGAGCCACATCAAAAGTAGTAATTTACTTTTCTTCAAAAAAATTTCTATTTTGAATATCATTTTTTGTGTAAAATTATATGAGATATCATTAAATATAATTATTTTTATTTTAGAAATACGTACAGATTTATTTATACATGTAATAATTTAATATTTTAACTGACCATATATTACATATTTAAATAAACAGTAGTTAGCACTTAATTAATTTTTTTAGCATTATTAAAATTTCATTTTTATGTTGTAATAAGTAGTTTTCTTTTTTTTACGTGTAATAAGCAGTTTTATTTCTTTGATTTTTATAGGAATGTTTATTATACATTTACAATCACATTGAAAAAACATATGAAGAATAAATTTTAATTTAATCTAAAAAAGGAAGAAAAAGTTTTAATTTAAAGTTATTATTAATTATATTTTATAAATAAAGAAAATGATGGCAATTGTTTTAGCCAATGTAATAGTATTAAAAACTCTATTTATGAGTGTAGATGTCAACTTTATTAAAAAGTATATGAAAGAATGCTAACACATTTGCCTAATTAATATAATATTACTCGAATAAAAATAATTTTTGAATGTGGTTGGAATTTATTATACAATTAACTATGTTATATTTGACACTTTGTGGTTTTAATTTTTTAAAACATTTTTTCTTATTCAATATACGGTGTGCACATGATCACAAATATAAAAAAGAATTTTTTATAATTCACTGAAAGAAATAAATTAAATTAGCTCAATGTTTCGTATTAAAAGATAGTATTTATACTCCAAGAAAATGAAAAAATTAAGAAGAGATAATTATTGACCTTCTTTTGATATAAAACATAATAATATGAATTTTACTTTAGAATGTAGAATATTAAAAGATTAAAAAATTTATCAATCAAACGATGTATTTAATAGGGCTAATACCGCTTTTGGTTCCTGTAATTTCAGGAAAATCCAGTTTTAGTCCCTGCTAAAATTTTTGTTTAGATTCTGCCCCTGTAATTTCAGATTCACCCATTTTTAGTCTCTTCCCTCATCTCTCCGTCCAGGTGGCACGAGGTGGCACTTGTGACGTGTGATTTTTTGCACACGTGGCCTGTTCTTGCTGAGTCATCACCAATCAGATTTAAAAAAATTAATTAATTAATTAATTAAATAACAAATTAAATAATTATTTAATAAACTAAATAAATAAATAGAAATTAAATGGGGAGAAGAATTAAAGGACAGAGATTGAAGATTGACTCATCCCTGTAACTTGAAAAACCCTAAAAGCGATTGAAGAGAACGAAGACCACGGGTAGAAGCGATTGAAGAGCACGAAGAGAACGGGTGGAAGAAGCTTTAGTGTCAGCGATAGAGAAGCCTGCGTGTGACTCAACTGTGACAAAGTTGAGACTAAAGGTATGTGTGTTTTTGTCCCGTTACTTCTGTCATGTGCTTGCTGACATGTGATGTTACTGTTAACAGCAAATATTCTCGGGGTTTTTTTTTGGTGGGCGTATACAGGTATGAGCTTCACCGTGATTTTTCACCATGGTGGTGAATTTGTGAGGGACTGGATCATGTTTTACAGAGGAGGAAGCGAAACCGTGGTTTCCAACATCGATTTGGACAAATGGAGCTACTTTGAAGCCACTGGTTTATTGAAGGATTTTGGGGTTATGGATAAGGGTTTTTGGTTATGGAGGAAAATTGAAGGTGTTGATGAGGGTTTCAAGAGAGTAGAACTGTATTCACAAATCATGGAGATTGGGTTACATGCTGTTAGGAACAGAGAAGAGGGTCACATTTATGTTGAACACAATGTGACTAATATTTTTGAGAAGGTTGATGCCCCTGCGTGTATTGACTTGGGGGTCGAATTGGGGATCTGTGAAGGAGATGATGAAAGCAGCGATGATGATGATGGAGCTAAATGAGTGAGATTTGATGACAGTGAAGAAGAGAGGGCCATGGCTGAAGATGATGGGTTCGGTGTAGGGGATTTGCCCCAAGTTGGATCACAAATGGAGGGAATTTGTAGACAGAGTAAAGAGGTCAGGGAAAAGAAGTCTCCACAAAAAATGAAGGTTGTAGCTATTGGTGGACCTAGTGGCCCCCAACAATTTGATGAAAAAATAAATGATGGGTATCTGACTGATGAATTGGGAAGTAGTGATCCTGATGTTTCTGATAAAGAGCAAGGACCAAAGTATGAGAAGTTCAAAATGACACATTTGAACAGAGATTTCCAATTTAAAGTGCGTATGGAGTTTAACTCACTACGTGAATTCAAGGATGCAATTATAGAGTGGTCAGTATTGAATGGGAGGGAAATTAGATTTGTGAAAAATGATAGAGTGAGAATGAGGGTAGAATGTAAGGCTAAATGTGGGTTTTTAGCTCTTGTAAGTAAAGTGGGGGACAAACACACTTATCAAATGAAAAATTGGGTGGGGACCCACACATGTGCTAGGGTTTTGAATAATAGGTCTGCAAAGTCCAAGTGGGTAGCCAAGTCTATGGTCAATAAAATGCATTCAAGTGAGAAGGTAAAGGTGGCTGACATCATTTCGGACATGAGAAGGACCTACTCAGTGGGCATTACAAAAGGGAGAGCTTGGAAGGCCAAAGAAATTGCAACACAGATTATGGAAGGGGATGCAGCTAGACAATACTCACTGCTTTGGAGGTATGCAGCCGAGTTGAAAAGGGTATGTGGTAGAAACACTTGCAAGATCCATGTAGAGAGACCCTGCCCTTCAATTCAGCCACAGTTTGGGAATTTTTACTTTTGCCTTGATGGATGCAAACAAGGGTTTTCAAGAGCTTGTCGACCATTCATTGGAGTGGATGGTTGCCATCTCAAGACAAAGTATGAGGGGCAGCTATTCATAGCAATAGGGAGAGACCCTAATGACCAGTACTTTCCATTTGCATTTGGGGTGGTTGAAACCGAGACCAAAGAATCATGGAGATGGTTTCTACAACTACTACTGGAAGACATTAGCCAAGAAAAAAGATGGGTTTTCATCTCTGATCAACAGAAGGTACTCAATGTTTTCTTTCATATATGTCTCATAAATTTAGGGTTTAGGGTGAAATGTTTCTAAAACCTTGTTTAATGTCTACAGGGACTGATTCCAGTGTTTGAAAAACTGCTTGAAAGCACTGAGCACACAATATGCCTCAGGCATCTATATGCCAATTTTAAGAAGAAGTTTGGTGGAGGGACTTTGATGAGAGATCTCATGATGCGAGCAGCCAAGGCAACTTATTTCCAGGCTTTGGAGGAGAAGATGAATGAGATTAAGAATGTAGATCAAAAGGCCTGAGAGTGGTTAGTTGCTATACCCACCAAGGCATGGTGTAAGCATGCCTTTTCATACTATCCTAAATGTGATGTCCTAATGAATAATATTGTTGTGTCATTTAATAGCACCATTTTAGTTTCTAGGGATAAGCCTATTGTCACAATGTGTGAGTAGATTAGATGTTATTTGATGAATAGGATTGCAAATATGACATTCAAACTTGGTAAGTGGCCACATAGGGTTATGCCTAGACCTAGGAAGAGATTAGATAAAGAAATTGAATTTAGTGGCCACTGGGTACCATCATGGGCTGGAGGGAATTTGTGGGAAGTGGCACATTTTATGGACAAGCGGCAGTTTGTGGAGGACATAGGGAAAAAGACATGCACATGCAATTTTTGGGTATTAGTTGGTCTTCCTTGTAGGCATGCAGTTGCTGCCTTGAGTTACAGATCCCAAAATCTTGATGAATTTGTTGACCAATGTTATCTGAGAGATACTTATGCACTTTGTTATAGCTTTAGTGTTAGCCCTATAAATGGTGAAGATATGCGGCCTATTGTGGACCAAGAGGAAATGTTACCTCCACAATATAAGAAAGGGCCTGGAAGGCCAAGGAAGTTGAGGATAAGGGAGTCTGATGAGGGAGGAACAAGAATGAGAAGGCCATGGGTCATTTATAGGTGCACAAAGTGTGACAAGTTTGGTCATAATTCAAGAAGTTGCAAAAGTACCGAAATAAACACGAATGCACTAAAGAGAAAGGTAAATTCCATATCCTTACCACATTCTGACCTTACTCAATTGTTGTGTGTCATTTATACTAACCTTACTTCCATATTTGTTTTTCATTACAGAGGAAACCTTCAAAAAAAGCACAAAATGTTAACTCTGCAGAGGTTCAAAATGCTACTCAAGATGGAGGTCATGTTACTCAAGTTGGAGGAAATAATGGAGGAAATGTTACTAGAGGAAATGATGGAGGGAATGTTACTCAAGATGGAAGAAATGATGGAGGGAATGATACAGGGAATAAAACTTTTAAGATCATAAGTACTGAAACAAAAAGACAGGGCATAGTGAAGTCATGGGCAAACAAGTCTCCACATAAAAAAAATCCCAATACCTACTGCTATTAACCAAACAAAGGTTCTGTTTTTGTTTTGTTTTGTTTGTTAGTATGCAATTTTTCAGGGTATGAATCTGAATGAAACTGGTTCTGTTTTTGTAGGCTACCCAAACAAAGGCAAAGAAGCCAAGCTTAGCTAGTAAATTGGACTTAACAAAGAGAAGAACCAGTGACAGGGTGAAGACCATGAAGACAGTTTCACTTAAGGGTCCTGGAAGTAGTGAGGCAACACCTCTGATTGTTGACATGGATGTTGATGGAGATTTAACTCAAGAAGAAGTTACAAGGGGACCTGATCCAAAGCTTGGCCTTTGTGTATAGGCCCTAAAGTCATAGGGAGACTTAAGGAAAACAATGTAGTTGCCTTTATTTTAGAGTTATGTATTTTGGGGACTGATGTATTTTGGGGACTTACGTATTTTGGAGGTTATGTATTTTGTAGTTGATGTGAAGTGCTAAGGTATTTTGATATCAAGTTGTTATGGACCAAATTCTGTAAGGAACAAGTTGTTATGGACCACATTATGTATTTTGAAGTGCTTATGAAGTACTATAATGTGTAATGAAGTACTACAATATGTTTTATGTCAATGTATTTTGGACCACATTCTGTTTAAATTAGTGAAATTCTGTTTTTATCAATGTATAAGCAGCTGAATTGGATATCTCAGTTTTTGGACCACATTCTGTCAAATTGATGTTATTTCAGATTCTGTTTTGGTCCTTTTACCACAAGCATAATGCATTCCTTCACAACAAAAAATACATTCCCAAATTACATAATGCATTCCCAAAATACATTCCCACACATTACATGACAGCAAAAAACACACCCTAAACCCAATATTCCTTCATTACAATTTCACTAAAATTTCACCCAAAATACATTCCCACACATTGACTACAATTTCAGTGCAACAGCAAAAAAAACCCAGGAGACTAGCAATGCAGCCATGAGCCAATTCACATTCTTCCTCTCAGCAACAACCTTTGATTTCAGCTTGTCAATCTTGTTGGACCTGTATTCCTTGCCAAACCCCTTTACAAGCTCTTTCCCAAAATCATTTGCAAACTCCTTAGCAAATTGCTTAAGGAAATCCTCCGCAAAATCCATTCGAATATCATGATTCCTTTCATAATAATTTTTGCTAGCAGCAACAGTTGGAAAAAGGGGGTTTAGGGCGTGCGCATCTAGTTCATCATCCCAGACAAACAACTTACAACTTTCCTTACACTACAGACAAAATCAAACAACAAAAAAGGGTCAAAAAAGGGTTACATTGTCATAACCCCAAAAAATAGAAAAACATCATCAAGTAAGAGACAGATAGAGGAACAGATACTCACTTCCCAGTTAACACACCTCCAAAATAGCCTCTTAGGGTTTTCAGCAGTGTTTGAAATCCACAATCGCATCACATCTTTACACGCACAAACAGGAAGCTTTCTTTCATCTGAGCAGGAAATCGAAGAAGCTTTGCTTCCCCCCATGATTCTGCGAAGAAGAGGAACAGGGAACGGAGGAAGAAAACGAAGCAGGGAACGAAGGAAGAAGCTTTATGTTCTTCTCCCCGTTTAATTTCTATTTATTTATTTAGTTTTTAATTATTTATTTAATTTGTTATTTAATTAATTAATTAATTTTTTTAAATCTGATTGGTGGTGACTCAGCAAGAACAGGCCACGTATGCAAAAATTACACGTCACAAGTGCCATCTCGTGCCACCTGGACAGAGAGATGAGGGGAGAGACTAAAAATGAGTGAATCTGAAATTACAGAGGCAGAATCTAAACAAAAATTTTAGCAGGGACTAAAACTGGATTTCCCTGAAATTACAGCGGCCAAAAGCGGTATTAACCCTATTTAATATTATAGTTCAAAAAATTACTTTTATCAATATATATTGCAGTAACCCCAAGGGGTTGGCCTAGTGGAGCATAACAGGACTTGCATTCGACATGTCGCGAATTCGAGTCCTCACTAGTCCCCTTGAGGTGAGGTAAATGTAATTACCTTCGTAAGTGCTCAAAGAGCCATCCCCTCACCCTAAATTGTTTTTATCAATATATATAGGGGGTATATCTAGTGAGAGGAGATTTTTTATGTGAGAGTAAGAGGCCTATTTGTCAACCATTGGATCCAAACACACGGATGAGATTAAAACCTCCTATTAGTTGACTCACGTGACAGCTCTTCCCCCTTCCCCACTATCACAATCTGTTTTGCACATTTTCCTCCCCCCTCCACAACGACTTGGTTTCTGAGAATACCCACTCTCTCCATCATCCCCATTCCCTCGTTTAATAAAGCAAAGCTTTTCCAGTAGTTATATATTGCAGTCAATTTTTTTATTGTATTATATAAATTTATTTATATTTATAATAACAATATTTTCAAAGAATAAATTTTAGAAACATGTATAATAACTATATTTGTGACTTGTAAAGGATATATATTAAAATATGAACGAGTTAGCATGTTTGTTTTTATTTTTACATTTCGTCTCCATTGGCAATAATTAATTCAGTTTCTTCAAGATAATTAAAACTGATTTAGTAAAAATATTATTTATTATTTTTCATTATCTATTTTCAGTTGTATAGAATTATACTTTATTTTTGAAACATTATTTTCTGAAGTAACTGAATTAAAAAAGTGTCTATTATTACTTCAATGTTTTTCTAAAAAAAACTCATGATATATTTTTAAATATTTATAAGCAATAATGATTAAATTAAATATATAGTGGAAATGTAAAGTCAATTGATTAATTTTACCTAAAACTAAAATAATTATTTAGGAGTATTTAATATTTAAAATTAAACAAATTATAATATATATTTTATAATATTTAATATGGTATATATCATAAATGTTATATTTAACAACAACAAAAACAATTTTGTCAAAAAAAAAAACAATAATAACAACATTTAATGCTATAGTACACGCGCACGCACATGTCAATCAAATATGCTCTTATTGTTTTTCTTTTAAAAGATACTCAAATAATGAAAAAAATATTCCTTGTGTCATATTGTATTTATAATCTTAATCAATTAAGATTTAAGAAAATATTTAAATAATATGTTGATGAAGGATGTAAAATTTAGTGTAGATGGTGTGATCTATTTATAAGAGACAGTCTGGGAATTGTGATCTATTTATAAGAGACAGTCTGGGAATTGGCGTGTATCCCAGTTGATGATTAAAACTACCCAAAATAAGTTCAATTTCACCTGAGAACTGAAAAATAATTTTGAGTCATGAATATAATTGTGTAGTTTATGAGCCTGTAGTGAAATTTATTCTTCATTACTTAAGTCAATGAGCAATGTAACTAGAGTAGGCTTAAATCTTTCCCTTGTATTACTTCTAAACCCTCAACATGCTGACCCTTTCCTGTATTCTTTTTAAAGTCACAATAGGCTTAACACCTGATTGGCTTATAAACAATTTATTTTGATTGGCTCATGAACAATCCAAATATTTATACAGACCTGTTTGGATTGACTTATGAAGAATATTTATACGGGTCTATTTGGATTAGCTTATGAACGTGTTTGTGCTTATCTACTGACATAAATACTTGTCAGACTGTTTGGAAAAACTTATAGAATCAGCTCATGACATATCCATAACTATTTTCAGCTTATTTCTAAAATAGCTTATGAACACAGCTTATAATTGTTAGGAACCAAAATATATATTGATACGGGAAATAGAAAATATGGAGCTCTGCTCCTTACAATCAGAAGACAGAAATGTAAACAAATGTAAAATACAAAAAATATGCAGAGACTGTTAGAAGAAAATAGGAGATGAACTCCTCCCTCAAGCACAATGCTTGCCCAGACCTTTTCCAAATAATTCCATACCCCCACGTTCTCCCTTTCACTCCCTTTATAACCACCTTACCTCATTTCCCCCACTGCCACCTGTCCAAGCATTCCGTTATATTGCAGCCCATTATGAGAGAGTATTTTCAATATTTCCCATCCTATCCTCCTAACGTCCACGAGTCTGACAATACTCCCCCCAAAAGATTCACCTTGTCCTCAGGGTGATGGTCTAGTGACACATCTTGGACAGTCATAAAACTACCACCGGGGTCCCATTGCTTGAAGTCCAAGGGTTTAAGTCCTAATTCCTTGAAAGCCTCCTTGACACATGCTGGTCCTATGTAGTAAAAATCATGGGCATATGTAGTTTCAACAACCACCAACCAGTAACAGAAGGTAGTTAGTTCCATATGAATTAGTGATTGTGGGACAAGAAAATGAGAGACACGAGATTTGTCAAAGTGCTCAAACTGAAGAAGATGTATTAGATGGGTTTTGAATTGGACCCAATGACATTAAACCCTGAATTGGGCTATCCAATACCCCTTTTTCCTGAAACCCGATACAATCATTCGATCGGGAGAGGGCCCATATCTCTACTTCAGCCCAAGAAGTAAATTCCTTCCACAAAAAACTTGCATTATCCTGGGTCTGGTCCCTTAGGTTTAGAAGGAGATTCAACTTACCAATTACGCATTCTGCCCTTGATTCTTTCTTCCTCTCCATAATCGATTCACTGTTTCCAAAGGAATGCTTCGCTGCTTGTACCCCTGACACTAGTGGTTGCTCCGCCAGTTGCAACTCACCAACCACCGCATGTGTGACGGCGTATGGCAGTGGTTGAGGCGGCAGCCGCGACGGCCTAGTCGAACTTCTCCCAAACATCTATTTCTCTTCCTCGAGGCGTGGGTCATCGGCGGCGATGTCCCCAAGACTAGCCGACCACAACCACGACATCAAGCCCCTTCGATCAAGCGGCTCCAACGGGTTTGATGGTCGTTCTGGCGGATCTATCTCAGGAAGGACCATCGACCATCGTTCTTTCCCTTTTGGTCGCGAGCTTGCAGACGTCGAATACCCCAAAAAGCAAGTCGTGTTGGACTTGGGCCTGTGATCCATTTGCGAACCCGAACCCAGCCATTCGGGTCGACCCGACGCACTCCTCCCAACCGGATCCCTATTGACCCAAGATCCGTGCCTTTCCGGGTTTAATCTGCTCCGATTCACTGATCCGATTTCCTCCCTGTTATCTGCTTCCATCGTCATATATACCATTATACAATTCATGGGTGCATTTTCTACTTCATCTTGGTTCTTCTCCAAAATTTCGAGTTCACGTACCGTTTCTCTATCAGAATTTGCCTGCCTTTCTAGATCTGGTTTCTCCTCTTCAATTTCACCCCTGCCTCTGTTATCTGGCTTGAGATCTGATGAACCTTGAACCGTCAATAACTCCAATTCTACCTTCGGCTCCTGTTCCTCGCCATCGGGCAGCGACAAGATGTCCCTATACTCCGGCTTATAATGCCAGAGCAATGCAACCGAGAACAACCTCCAACTCGCTAGTGGATGGCGTCGGCTCCACCACTGCCACCATCGGAGAGCATCGTTTTGCAAGACATTCACCGCCTCCGGCAACTTCTCGACATTCGGTGTTCCCATGGCATCAAAATGCCTCTCAATACAAATCACCAACCAGTAAGCATCTCCTTCTCCATCAAATTCTGGAATCGACTTTCTCGGAATGGTCCTTGCTCTCAACCCTTCTAATTTTCTCGTCCATGCTTCCATTTTTTTTTAATACCAGATGCTCCAAGGATCGGAGCTTTGATACCAATTTGTCAGGAACCAAAAAATATTGATACGGGAAATAGAAAATATGGAGCTCTGCTCCTTACAATCAGAAGACAGAAATGTAAACAAATGTAAAATACAGAAAATATGCAGAGACTGCTAGAAGAAAATAGGAGATGAACTCCTCCTTCAAGCACAATGCTTGCCCAGACCTTTTCCAAATAACTCCATACCCCCACGTTCTCCCTTTCACTCCCTTTATAACCACCTTACCTCATTTCCCCCAGTGCCACCTGTCCAAGCATTTCGTTATATTGCAGCCCATTATGAGAGAGTATTTTCAATATTTCCCATCCTATCCTCCTAACGTCCACGAGTCTAACAATAGTTTATATGAAAACAGTTTGACTTTATTTTATCTTTTACTATAGAAACAACTTATACATAAGCACATATATGAGTAACTAGCAATGCAGCACCCAAGTCATGGATTAAATAGCAAGTTTGAGTAACACCAAAGCTTTACATTAAATTGAAAAAGGTTACACATCAAACTCTGCCTAAACAATCTAATAATACTTAATATTCTGAGGCTAAGGTTTCTTATATGTACATATTTAGCTAACTGGCAAATTAGAAGTGCCTCAGCCAATAATATTTCGCAGGCAGTAAAGCACACATGCAGATTAATGATTGCGCACCCACTCATATCCTTCCAGTAAGGGTTGATCAAAATAACAACATTACCATCAGAAAACATGAAGCTAATATAAAAATATATTAAAGCTTAAGTTAACTGACCTACCAAATAACACTGCCAATGTTGATTCCTCTTATCTCAATTGTTTGTAGCAGTTATAGGCAATGGCGACCGATGCTGCAGCACATACAACGGCAAGTGCAGCATAAGTATCTTCTTGCTCCCAGCCATCAAGCCATGTTGTCATAGAATGAAACTTGCGTGAAGCTCCTTTGCCACTGTTGATCCGAGAAATCACAGCCTCGCTGCTCTTATTATCTGCAGCAAGCTTTGCCTCGGACTCAATGACATCGGGGTCCTTTCTCCTTTCCACTGACACGTGACTCTGACAGAAGGAAGAGTCTCCATTTGATTGGCAGCAGCTCACTCCATTTGATTGGCAGCAGCTCACAAAATTGTCTCGAGATCCATTTGCTGCAGGGCTTTCTTCTAAATTTCCTATGCCATTCAGCAGAAGCCTTTGTTCTTGCTTTTTAATTTGTTCATTTTCTGATAAACCCATCTGACCCCTGATGTCAATGTTCAAAAAAGTAATAATGAAATACAAATCAGTAAATGCTTCACAGACCTATGTTTGAAGGTTTTTGTCACTCATCAGCCTGATCCAAACTAGCATTTTTTACCATGTATTACAGCCAGCAAATATCAGATTTCAGAAGATGGGGAACCCGTCACGTGAAGGGTCCATCACAAAGAAGGGGGCAGAAAGATAGGATATTGGTAAGTTATGGGCGGCGCTAGGGTTTCTAGACATTCTGAGGTGGAGAAAGTAATACCAATGGTAGAGGAATTATCCCTCATATGTACTTTGTTTTAGTAACAACTTAAATTTGAAGGCTAAGTCCTTGGAGCAGAGAACATGCTTAGTGAATGTAAGTTATAAACAAAAAAAATTAAAAAGTTAACAACAAAACTTGCAGGTCAATGATGCCACTTAAGCTCGTATGGAGCAAAGCTGTCATATCATCAGATAAAGATAAAGGGTATGAACATACCAGTGGCTGTCTAAACACAATTTCAATTTGAAAATGGGAAAGCAAAGTTGACTTAATGTTGTTTTATTCCAAATTTCATATTAAAAGAAATTAAGAAAGCATATAATAAACCGCGAAAAATAAAAAGGACATATAGATCTATAAGCAAAAAAGACCATGTTTGAAATACAAAACCCTGCCTTATTTGAATTTGAAGTACCCTCAAGGAGTGAAAGAATCTTGATTATGTTATAAAACTAATTTCTGAGAAAGCTTTGACCCTTGGTAGTTGACTCTTCTTTTTAGCCTTTCATTTTGTTTCTGAACTTCTATATATTTTGGCTTGCAAATGGCAATAAAGCTTATGAACATAACTAAAATTTCACCTTTCAAACTCCACAGGCCCAGCCACTGCCATAAAAGGCAAAAGCCAGCAGGATAGATAGCCCAGCTATTGTGTTTTAGAGGATGAAACTTAAAAAGAAGCAAAAACTATTTTCCAAAACAGTAAAGAAAATAAAGTATTATAATTTAAAAATAATAATTACCTCCATAATGAGTCTATAATATCCCCTTTCATGATATGCTGTTGAAGCAATAAAGGTACATCCTCCGGAGTAACATATCCATACCTGGATATTTTAGTCCAGGAGAATATAGATCAGCTAAATAATCAATATGGTACAATGATATTTCAATTTCAATATTTAAAATAATGGATAAAATGTTCTGTAACAAAAAGGAATCATACAGAACCCTGCAGGTCTTCTTCTTACCAGTGCCCAGTGACTTCTCCATTCATGCTTGATCCAAATATAATGACATTTCCAGCATACTTATGTCCCCCAATGTGTGAGCAGGGGCTAACAAATACTTTACCTTGTAGACCATGTAACTCTATCTCTTCCCTGAATCTACTAACCAAAACAGGTCCACAAACCCCACACCTACGATCACGTAATCCATGTGAACACACAAAAACATATGAACCTTTCAACGCTTCAGGGGTTCCAGGAAGCCATTCTCCATCCTTCACAAGAACTTCTTCAACAAATGTTTCAACATCAAAATGCGTCAACCTCCTGCAATTTCACACTAAATTTTCTTGTTAACAACAATCTAGGGGGAAAAACAACAGAAAACCTTCACAAAGGGAATCAAAAATTGAAAAAAAACAAAAAACAAAAAACAAAAACAAAACAAAAATTCACACTAACCTGTATCTGATCATGTCAGGAAAAATTAACACATCCCCATTAGATGTTTCAGTCCCATCATGACCCTCACATATCGTTAAGCGAGTCTAGCAAACAAAATCAATTAGCACATTTTCACGGCACATTCAAATTCAACTATCACTAATTAAAACGTCATAAAGTTAAAACCTTACTAACAAAGCAACTTAACACCAACCCATTTCAAGTGGATCATTCATTCATTCATTCATAATTCACCCCCCCACAAAAAAATAACCCAGAAGCTTATATTTTTACAAGTTAATAACCAATCAATCACTATAAACTCACAGAAAAATCACAAAATCAACACAGAAAACAAAAAAGCAAAGGCAAAGTAGAGTACCTCCTTCTTCATATGGTTCTTCCTAGCCATGACAGCAGCATAGAGCAACCTGGGCAAGCGATCGAACTCAGCAGCTTCGATGCGGGGTGGCCAAAATCGGGGGTTCTTATAGCAGAGGAACACGTGGCGTTCGTACAACTCCACAGTGCCAACAAGGGGGCTCTGTCGAAAATCGGGTCGGGAGAACCCGAACTCGACATCGCCGGCGTCGCCGGCGGAGAGAAGACCCTCGTTTTGGAAACTTCCGGAAGCGCTTCTGGGGTCGGTGAGGTAGCTGTCGAGTTGGTCGGAGACGGTGATTGGGGATGAATGGGAAGAGGATGAAGGGATTGTGAATGTGAGGGATTCTTCTCTCTCTCTGTTGCTAGCACCCATCATCGCTCACTCGCTCACTCACACCCACCGTTAAAGTTTCGACCTTTGAAGAAGAGAGAATGAAAGTGAGTGTGTGTGTGTGTGTGTGTTTGGGCTCTCTTTCTTTCCTCTTTCGAGGGGTTTGATGATGTTGGAGGAAGCTGCGTTCCTGTGTTACTGAGACTAGGACTTGTTCGTAGAATCGGGTCAGTATTATGACACGTGTCATTTTTATTTATTTATTGCCTGCCTTATGGGCCGACCAACAACCAAACCTTTCCTAATCAAAACCACGTTATCGTGTTTTATCGTGATTTAAGCATTCATGAATTTATATTGATTTAAATTGTTTTTAATATCAGATTGAGTTTTTTATTATTCTTTTCATACTACTAGTATCTCTAACGGCCTGATTGACAGGCAAGAAAATGAAGCCAAAATGAAACAAAAGAAAAAAGACCAGCGAAAATGAAAAGAGAATGGAGTTTTTTGTGATTGGTTTGATTAGAAAACGCATAGAAAGAAAAAAATATGCTGGGGCCCACTATTTTTTATATTCTTCACAGGATTGGCGTGAAAATGGGAAATTGAGCGCTTTCTATTTCCTTTTCCTTTTTTACCCCTTATTTTCTTTTTATATCTCAATTTATTTAAATTTTTAGTCAAGAATATTAATATCTTTTCAAAAATAATTAACACTTCTCTCTTCTCTTTTTCTCTTCTCTTTCTCTTATTCCAATCAACACCCCAAATCTACCAAATTTCTCACATTTTTCTCTCTTTTCATACTCTCTCTTCACAATTTCTCTCGTGAACCAATCACACCCCAACCATCATTTGATTTGTTCTTTTAATGGGGCCTTTGTTAATATTTCTTCTTGCACGGTCAAATAGTCTTACCGTCTCTTGTTTTATTTTACTAAAATCTTATTGTTTTATGTTAATTGAAGGGTATTTTGGGTAAAACATCATTCAATAGAATAGAGCTAGTTAAAATTTGTTTACATTTAAAATCACTAAATTTAGATTTTTTATTGCTTATATTAAAAAACTGAGGGAGTATTTTTTTTTTTTTTTTGATTGGAAAAACAGAGGGAGTATTTGTTAATATGAAAATATGAAAAGTAAATATATGTAAGAGACCCAATAGATAATGATGTTTATTTTCTAACGTGCCTGCCAACCTAATATGATTACAATTTACCATTGTGTTCTATCACCCAAACATTCGTCAATTTTTTAATCTAAATCATTTTTAATAACCCCACTTTAAGTTTTTCTTAGTCTCTCTATGCATTTAATTATCAAATTATCTGTCCCCCGATTCACTATTTTTCTTTGATTTCATTGGTATTCTTATTACAGTGTCAAACCATCTTATAATCTTATGTAAAATATACTTTTTAATTTGAAAATTTATAACGTTCTTCTTATTTGTAACATGTTTTTCTAGTAGAAATTGCTTCCATCGACCTCTCTCTTTTCCCTTATCAGGAGTAAAACATCAAGCAAATGAGAAGAATAATGGATTAGATAGAATAAGATAAAGTGTATAATTTGTTATATGATTATTAGTATTCATTATAATGCTTGCCATAAAATAGTTTATCAAACTACCAGAGACGAAACCTCAATATCAGCAATGAAATAGCAATATACAATAACCTACTGCTCAAGTTCCATTTATGAGATACACCCTGAATTTATTTATAACAAACTATTGACATTTCAAAATTCTTTTCCCTCATACTATGATGAGAAAAAATCTGATCGCATTTGCATAGGTCTCGAGTCTCAACTTTCACACAAACCAATATGTTTCTCGCATTCTAGAGCTGCACAAAACTACAACAAATTTCACAAAGGATTCTCTCCAGGAAGGTAAGAAAGAGATCCTCCCTCAACCTGGTTCTTTTTCCTGTGAAAGATGCCACTAATACTAGGCAATAGAACTTTCTTTGAAGCTGAAACCTTCTCTTTTTCTAACTTCCGTGCCTCCATGTTTTTTGGAGGGGAATACTGCTTTTGAATCCGGTAGTGCTGAGGAGATAAATCTGATGATGACATTTGTGTTTCAGCCAATATTCGAGATGCAGCTTCTGCTGCTTTCTTCTGCTCTCTCTCACGCCACTTTCTAAGCTCACTCTCCACTGCCCGCTTCGCTGCTTCCGCCATCTCAGCCTTTCTCAAGGCCTCCTGTGTTGCACTTTTTATATCCTCAATCTCCTTCTGAGTTGCCTCTAACTTTTTGAGAGCCTCATTTTCACTACCCTTCACAGCTTCAACCTGTGCTGTGGCAGCAGCCACTTTGATGTCTGCTAATTTATCAGTCTCCTCAACCTTACGACTTAAGGACTCAAATTCCTCCATCGAGATTGTAATTCTAGCATCAGATTCAGAAGTTGAGGTGTGAGCAGCACTAGTCCTCTTAGATAAGACTCTAATCTGATCAAGAATACTCGCCTCTGCTGCTTTCGCTGCTTCTGCTTCTTCTAACGCTACTTTCAGCTTTGTTTCTGCATCTTCTAATGCAAGTTTGGTGACTTCAGCTTCCATCTTCAATTCCATTGCCTTGATCTTCAAATCTTCTGCTTCCTGCCATGCATTTTCAGCTTCAGAGGACAACTGGTTCAGTGTTATGATCATTTCCTCAGATGCACCTCTAACTTTAGATTCTTCTACCAAGCAGACTTCAAGCTCAGACTCACTTTTCTGGAGCTCGGCGTTCAGATTCCCAACAATGGATTCAGTTTTACGTTCCTTCTCCTTCAATTCAGAGTGCTCTCTTTTTACATTCTCCAGATCCTCCCAAAGAGCTTCCACCAAGCTTCTAAGAGTATTTTCCTCTTCTGATACTTTCTGCAGTGATTCCTTGGCACCATCAAGCTCCATAGTGACACTTTTCACTGAGTCCAAGTCTGATGTCTTCTTATTTTCCATTTCCTTTTGAAGAATCCCTATTTCATTCATTGTCTCAGTCAGCTGCACTTCAAGATTTTTGGTGAGTTCCGGACTGAATTCCTTCTTTAAAGCAAGCAATTTCTTTTCTGATTCTTCGAGGGCGGCTTTATATGACTGGCTCAGAACATTTTTCTCAAACAATGTCTCTGCTTGCTGTTGATGTGCTTCGTCAGATGCAACCTTCATTTGCTCAATTGATTCCTGTACAGCTAAAATTTCTTTGGATAGCTCAGATGCTCTTTCCGTGCTTGCCTCCATTGCATCTTTAGCTTCTGCTGCTTGCTTGAAAGCAGAAACTCGTGCTTCCAAGGATTCCTTACATCCCTGACGAATTTTCCTCAGTTCTTGCTTTGCAGCATCAAGTTCTGTAATGACAGTTTTATACCTTTGAACTGTAGTTTCTAACTCTTCTTTCCAAGCACCATTGGTTCCATCAACATTGCCACATTTTTCTTCTTTGAGCTGTTTTGCTTGACTCTTTGAAGCTTCTGTTGCCTGAATTGCTAATTCTCTGGATTCACTGATAACTTCAAGCTTTTGTGTCAGATCCACAACCGTTCTTTTACACTTATCAAGCTCCACTAGGACTTGAGCCTTGGTAGTTTCTGTATTTTTTAGTTGCTCCTTTAATTTGTTCAGCTCTTTCTGAGCTAAGTGAAGTTGTGTCTCCTTTGCCCAAACACTCTAATGAAATAACAAAGCTTGTAAGTTGTAAAATGTGGTACTAAACGGGCAAAGTAAATTTACAGCTAACCTTGAAAAGGAGGTACCAAGATATCAAAGATAAGCGATGAAACTAAACAGCTTGTTCAATTAGAAAACTTTGAATAGGTTTCTCCAATAACTGATTATCTAATTTGGAGGCGATAGTTATACATAGTATGTCTATAAAATTGTCCCGGCTCTTAAAAATCCACCTAAACTCCAGTGTAACAATGTTTGCTAATGAGGTAAATGAGAGGAAGTAATTAATGAAACTACTCATTAACATGTATAAGTTTCAATGAAACTTATACATGTTAATGAGTACTTGTCATTGGATATCGAATCAAAACACAAAGACTGGACAGTATCGAACGAATCGTCAATATTTATTGCACTAATTAGAATATAGAAGATTCTGAACTAACAACAACATATTTCCTTAATTTTTTTTTCTTTTTCAAATTTCACCCTACTCAAACTTTTTCTGTCAGAACATGTAGTGGAATCACAAATTTAAATTCATTACTTCAAGACCAATTCTAGGAAAAAAAAAAAATAGAACAATAAAGTCACTACACCTTTATACTACTTGATATATAAATTTCAGATATACTTTTACAATTACAGCATAGGATTTGTAGTACATACAAAATGCTAAAACCAGAGTTACCTCAACAGAATAAGGTTTTGCCTTCTTAATGGCAGGATTTTCACCAGAGAAAGCACCTTCACCAAATAAAGAAACGGCATCTTTAACAGACTGAAAAGGTGGACTTGTGTCTATCTCTCCAACCACTGGTTTTGTTGGAATAGGAGATTCAGTAGCACTTTGCCGGATTTTGGCTACCATGGTTGGTGCCCCTTTTTATTAAATATAATATAAATATACAATAATAGCTTTAGAATTTTGAAGCCAACCTGCTAAAAAACAATATGTTACAACAAAGAAACTGAAAGAAAAATATTATCAACAGAACACATTATAATATGAAACTCAAAACGATCCCACATTTCAGATATCTCATTTGAATCCACACAAAAACAAGAACCAACTAGCCTACTCACACATTTAAAAAAAAAATGAATAACACAGCATCATAAACCTAAAGAACATTATCAAATTCGAGGTTTGAAAAACACAACAACATTGTAATCTAACCAGTCACTCACTCCCCCCCTCAAATGATCGAATCAGCAGTGGCTTTGAAAACCAGGCCAATGATCGTGATCCTCGAAACTCAAAACACTCCAACACCCAAACGCCTAATCTCAAAACCGTACAAGAAAGTTTCTATCTTTCAATGAATTCGCAAGAAAAACCATTGTAAAATACAGTGGGGTTAAAAAACCTTTCAAGGCCCGGTAGACGGTAGTAGTAAAGGTGCTGCTTGGAAATTTTCAGGTGAGTAGAAAAGTTGCAGCATTAAATCGCGGCGAAGAATCCTGATATACTTACTTGCTGGGAGAGAAAGAGAGAGATTGGATTTGTTTGCATTGGAAATGGAATCCGAAAGGTTTTTAAAGACAAATGTTGCATCGGCACGTAAAGTCGGGTAAGTATGGCTACAGTTTTTGAGAGTAAAAAGGGTGTAATCATTCATACTCAATCCTTCTTTGTTTTTTTGTGACAAAATCATGCTCAATCCTTTCTACTTATTTAAGATATAAATAGAAATATTTACATTAGTTTTGAATAATATATAAAAATAATTTAGATTTAGTTATAGGTTATTTTTAACTTATCTATAAAAGTTGGTAAATAATGGGAAGTTTTTCCCTCCTAAACTATCCGCCAAAATTAAGGGCATAATATTCTATTGATAAATATATAGGAAATATTGTATTTTATAAATCAATATTACAAGTCCAAATAAACTTCTGTAGCCGCTTTTATTTGAACCACAAGGGATAGTAGTCTCTATTTCTACTCCATAAAATGCTCTTTGATATTTCTTAACTAAGTTGTCTAATTCCTTCAACAAAAAAACTAAGTTGCCTAATGGGGTGTTGTATAAGGAAAATTCCTTTAATTTTGTTATTGATTTGTGGAGGGTTACTACTTTTTTTCTTTATTTATTTCTTTTTAGTTTGTGTATATTATCTATTTAGCATTAACATTATTCATTAACATCATTCACTATTTAAAATATATAATATTTGCTTTAATAATTGTGACTTTGAGAGTGCAAACCCCCTCGATGACAGTTGTAATATGGCCATTAGTGCCACTGAAATAATAATATATCACCTTCTCCATAAAAAAATTGTGACTTTGAGAGTGTTTTAATATTTATAGCTGATATTCTTTAATAATGGCTTGTATTTAGTATCATGTAATTGTTAACACATTATAGTTTAAGTTAATATTTATATTAAAAGTAACTAAAATTCAAAACAAAAATTAATGTAATTTAATAAGAAATGACAAAAACTTATTTAAAGTAAAAACTTTTTATAAATAAATTTTAATGGTGAAACGAACCATTTATGAATAATGAATTATGAAGTTTAGTTTTTTATGTAAACATGTAAAGGTCTATCGAAAACCTGCGGAGCACGGGCCATCATATCGTAGGCATATTTAAAGTGTGTTCTTAAATCATTTTTTATTTTTTATTCATTTTAAAAATATTAAATTTCAAAATAACATTTTATTAATTATGAGTTATTCCTTATTATTTCATTGTCATTTATATATACAGTTCTTAACACATATATATACAATATAAAATAAAATAAAATAAAATAAAAACTTTAAAATATTATTCATTTACTTCATTAGTAGATTTTATTGGGTTTCAACCTAAATT
The DNA here is from genome assembly GCA_037113605.1 of Calophaca sinica. Classification (NCBI taxonomy): domain Eukaryota; kingdom Viridiplantae; phylum Streptophyta; class Magnoliopsida; order Fabales; family Fabaceae; genus Calophaca; species Calophaca sinica. The sequence goes on along the minus strand of CM073736.1, from coordinate 126,218,033 downwards.
TTCGATACTATGTATTTACGTTTAAACAATCTCCGTAATGGATGTCTGCACGTAATTAAGTTGTTATATAAATAAATTTACTTTTTGATACTGTATCTTTAAATTAAAGTTTTTACTTTTAAAAAAATCCTTAGTACACCACACAAAATAAAATTAAGCGCATTAATTTCGCTTTTGCAAGACATCGGTCTACACACTAAAATATATAAATAGACTATTACTTAATAACCTTTTTAAATAAGTGAATATATAAATAGATATTATTTTCAATACTTGCTTCAATGATAACGAAAATAATGAATTGTAAACAATTTTATTTTGTTATCATTTTTATGTTTTAAATATAATCTTATCTATTAAAATATGAACCAATATATTATCTCACAAATTCTTTATGTTTTAACAATCACCTATAATGGATGTATGCATGTAATTAATTAAGTATATGAAGGAATTTATTTATGTAAAATTGTTGTAAAATAAAATAATATAAAGTAAGTAGTTGTTAATTAAATACAAAAATCTGATAATTTTATTTTTTAGGTTTTAAATTAAAGTTTTTACTTTTCAAAAATTATTCGTACACCAATTCAAAATAAGATTCCCCACGGTTAAATATGTTTTTAGTCCCTATAATTATCTCAAATTTTATTTTTAGTCCCTGTATGCACTTTTAGTCCCTACAAATTACAAAACATATTTAAATATATTTTAGTCCCTAAAAATGTAAATTTTATAGGCACTAAAAACATATTTAAACCTTAAATTTTTCATGTCATGCATAGGTTAACGCGCTAAAATATATAAATAGACTATTACATAACAACTTATTTATATAAGTGATCATATAAATACATATTATTTTTAATACATTTTTGCCGCAACGATAACAAAAATAATGATTTGTTAATAATTTTATTTTGTCATCATTTCTATATTTTAAATATAAATTATTTATTAAAATAATAAAAAATATTACCTCATAAACATAATTTGTATCGTGCATCGCACGGGTAGTCTCACTAGTTTCAATAATTTTTTAAAACAAAAAAATGAATAAATATCTATTATATTTATAAAATGAATTATTAAATAAATATTTAATCAAATTATTTATCTAAATGCGTGTTGAAATTATGCTTAAGTGAATATTTGTCAAAAATTATTTAAATAATTTTATTATAGTTTAAAGGAAGTAATTTATATCTAAATAAGTTTATTCTGAAAATGAGTTTAACATAAATGTTTAAAAGATATAATTAATTTTAATTTAAAAAATAATTAAACATCTAAAATCATATCAAAACTACATTTTACGGGAGAGAAAAAAACTCTTGGAAGTGGACAATAGGTACGGTGGTGGTGTAGACTCTGATTTGACGTCTCTTTTAGTTGCTGTGAGGCTGGCAAGTGTAACTTAAGATTCTGTCAGAAAAAAGGTTTGGAGTAGAGATGGCGTCGCCACGTTGGTATAGCAGTGGTGGCACCACCGTCCAAAGCTCACAATAATCGATAAAAAAATTAATTTATTTTTGGCTAAAGTTTTCAGTCTTTATATTAAAAATTAGAGTTGTATTATTTCCACAACTTTTTTTTCGACATCGTAGTCAACATCGTACTCCACACAGATACAAGCAGCTTGTCGATTTGTGTGCCGAAAAGGAAAAAACAAAAAAAAAGCCTATAAACCGTATAAATATACGGTGTCCGACAACATTTTGTTGTCGAAAAAATATTTCTCTAAAAATTAACTCTCGTTTTATAGTAGTATTTTTCACACATATTAAAAAATAATAAATAAGATGAGTACCAAAATAATAATAATAAATTAATTAATTAATGAGTAGAATTATTTTACTAAATTATTTTTATTAATTATTAATATCTTTGTTTTATTTTAGATGTCGTTTAAGGTTGTTTTATACAAACCAATAAAACCAATAAATTTTGTTGTTTTTTATAAAATTATTGGTCTTTTTATTTTGATATCCATAATTGTTTATTACTATCCCACGATATTTATTTCTCTCTACAATAAATAGTTAAAAGTATAATAGACAGAAAGAATGGGTGTAAACGAGTCGAGTCGAGCACTTGAAGCTTGAATTTGGCTTTAAAAAAAATGTAAAGCTTGAGCTTAAATTATTTATTTAATCGAGCCTAACTAAAAGCTTGAACTTGGCTTGCTAAAGAAGCAAAGCTTACTTGGCTTGTTAAACTCATTTATAACTTGATTATTTTTATATTTATGAAAAATTTTCTTAAATTATTTATGAATAAAGGAGATTTGACGAAGAAAGAGACATACCTATTCTCAATCAGTATACATATAGTTAACAAAATTTCTTTGAACCATAATGACATTAAGGATTCTAAAACATTTCACAGTGTACACAAATGAAAGACGAAACATACCTCTTCACACAATGCCTAAAAAAAGGATTCTAACTAAATGCAGCAACCCGCTTCAAAATTCAATGAATTACGTAATAAGAATAACATGAAAAATAAAATATAAATTGAAAAAGATAGCGATACCCTCAAACGAGTTATTTACGATCTGTTAATGTCGAGCATGTAAGGCTTCGGCTTGACTCATTTAAATAAGGCTAAAATACATTTTTGGTCCCTTAACTTTATTTTAGTTTTCATTTTGGTCCCCTAATTAATTAAACTTTCATTTTGGTCCCTTAAGTTATGAAAGTTATGCCAAGTTCATCCCTTCTGTCTGTAATCCCTTTATTGTGTGTATATAGGTCATTGATACTCTTTTTTTTTGCTCTATTACTTTTTATCATGTTACTTAATCAATAAGAACAATGATAGGAGCATGATTTTGACTTTATCGTTTAAAGGGATTACAGACAAAAGGGACAAATGTGGTGTAATTTTCGTAACTTAAGGGACGAACATGGCATAACTTCGTAACTTAAGGGACGTAAATGAAAAGTAAAATAGTTAGGGAGGAAAGTGACGTAATTTTCATAACTTAAAGGACCAAAATAAAAGTTTAATTAATTAGGGGACCAAAATAAAAACTAAAATAAAGTTAAGAGACCAAAAGTATATTTTAGCCTTTAAATAATTGAGTTCAATCTCAAGCTTGAATTTGTTTATTTAATTAAAAAAAGAGCTTAACTGAATATTTAACGAGCCGAGCTCTAATAGTTTACAAATAGCTCAGCTCATTTACACTCCTAAGAAAAAGTAATTAATGTAACCTTAAACTTCAAAAATTACAAATAAATAGTAACAAAATTTCTCTAAAAAATGGACAAGTAAAAGGGAACGGCAGGAATAGTATATTAACTGTTGTCACAAATGCATAATAAAGTATATTCTAAATTTTTATTTATTTCTCTAAAACGACAATCAATTAGAAAAGGGGGGAGTAGTATTTATCTTTCTCCCATCTTTCTAGCGAACCAAACAAACAAAAAGACAAAAAGAGATAAACATACTTCTCTCTTTACTTTTTTATTAGCACTCTCTTTGTCTCATTATAAGTGTCACATTAAGAAGTTTCACACATATTAAAGAAAAACTATAAATGAACGAAAGAGTATAACAATTTTACAAAATTATCCTTATTAACCATTGGATATTAGCAATTATCATAAATGCATAGTAAAGTATAATGATTTGGAAGTGATGTATTCATTATTAATTTGAGGGTGAAACTGAAAAAAAAAAAGTAATTAATATTACATTAAAAACTTAACATGATACTTATTTTGAAACTATTTTTTTTACAATTGTGATATTTATAAGGGGACAGAGAGAGTAATGCATACTTCTTTCTTCTACTTCTCTCACATTTCTCTTATTTCAAACAATACATTAAATATACTCTATTTCTCACCTCATTCTCACGTAATTCTCTTTTCTCAATTTCTTCTCCCAGCGAAAAACACGTTGATCCTTCTGTCACCAATGGTGTTAACTTCGACGTCAGACAAACATAAATGACAATCTGATAAGGACAAAACATATAATATTTTAATGTCATGTGTTAATTCCCCCAACTGATGTGTCAAATCCTCATCTTTCCTTTTTCTCTCCCCTCGATCAGTCGACCACTCACCCATTAGCCACCCAAAACCCACTTCCACCCCTCCACCTCCCATATACCCAAACCACACCCACCCCCATCTTTCTCCTTCCCCAATGGCCACCCCTATCACCAATATATATGCCAATTGAATCTAGTATGTGACCGTCCTAGTCTAGTACCTCGACCCACCACCTAAGATTATGTTGCACTTGTGAAGGAGTAAGATGTAGGCCCATTAACTCATCCGACCCATACACCAAGTCAACCCCAATAGCCCCACCCTTGAAGTCTTACCCTTAAGCTTCTAGAAGACTAGGTTCCCCTAATGAGCCCTCAGGGCCAATCTGATAAGGCTCGATAACCAACTCCCCACGTCCGAAGTCAAGTCACTCAACCACGAGGCCATGTCCTAGAGAGTAACCGGCAAGGCCTAAGATTATGTTGCACTTGTGACGGAGTAAGATGTAGGCCCATTAACTCGTCCAACCCATATACCAAGTCAACCCCAATAGGCCCACCCTTGAAGTCTTACTCTTAAACTTCTGGAAGACTAGGTTCCCCTAATGAGCCCTTAGGACTGATCTGATAAGGCTCGATAATCAACTACCCACGTCCAGAGTCAAGTCACTCAACCACGAGGCCATGTCCTAGAGAGTAACCGGCAAGGTCGTGGGGGAATGGCCAATGGCACAAACAACTTTAAGTAAGGAGGCCTACCTCAAAGGTAAGGCAAGTGACTGATTGAGAAAGCACTGCCTTTGATACTCACCTAGAGTCATCGGAGGTCAAAACTTTATCAGGAACGATATGCTATGTTGCATGTGTCAATAGCTGCATGACACCATCATTACCTATTTCTTTGTTAATAGGTTACATACCAATAGATGAGTGGGTTTGAAATAATGATTAGTTACAAACATAAGTGCCATATTTCTATGTTTAATGCAACCATTAAATAAATAAATAAATAAATATGCTTACATTTCCAAACGGGGCTCGTCGTTAAACATTAATTTACAAGATAATATCATTTATGGGCCTCCATACCCGGACAAGTTTGTCATAAAATGAGCAAGTAGCCACTAGTGGTTTAGTTCTTCTACCTGTGTGATTTGCTTCTCCTTTTTGCCAGTCTGCTCCGTATGCAAGGGAATCATGCTTCTTGTAGGTTTCCAACACTTCGGCTTTGTCACCTTTAATGGCAACAATTGCAAAACCATTGTGCATACAGGCAGCCAAGACCAGACCTGGAATGAAGGGATGGTGTTTCACCCTCCAAACTCCTCCACCTAAGCTAATTGAAGTCTCATTAACAGGCTTTGAGATTGATCTTAAATCCCATACCCTCAATAATTCATCATAGCTGCCAGTTAATAAGCTATTTGGGTCATGAGGACTCTTCTCAATGCAACAAACGCCCATTTTGTGGACTTTAGAGCTCTGAAATACCATATTGGAAGGACTATCCCGCAAATCCCAACAACTGAACTTACAATCATCAGAGCCAGTATATACCAAATTTGGCTGGTGGATATCAAAGGAGGTTGTCCAAAGTTCAAAATCATGTGCCTTCCACTCTTCCTGTATTTCCAGCTTGGATTCAAGGAGAGAAACAATAGACACAAAGCCATCAGAAAGCCCTACTGTGATCAATGTGGCTGAAGGGTTCCAATCCAGGTACAGGCACATAGAGTTACTGATTTTTTCACTTGTAATCTCTTTTAGATAAGCCCCTGCCATAGAATCAATAATAAATCATAGTTCAATGTAACTGCAAAGGAATGAGAGCTCTCTTTAGCAAAATACAAACTTAAAAATAAGAGAATATGATTTGGTGGATGAGTCCATTAATGAATGACAGTATTTCTTGACAAAAATCCAATATTTCCACGACAAACATAGGCACATGTGGCTACTTTATCTACGAACAAGAGACTTTGATACGTGGAAGTTAGTTAATGCTTGAAGTTTAACTGTAACTTAAGAGGTTGTCTTTTGCCATGGATATTTAATAGACAACCAATCCTCCTAAAAAAAATAAAAAAAATAAAAAAAAATCCAAATGCATATCCAGCCAGCTCTAAACTATTGACATCCCCTTTGCATGTATGTAGTGAAACCAAATCTTTGATATAATTAAAAACAATAGGTGCTAAAAAATTAGAAAGTAATTTTAAGTTTTTATAGGGTCAAATAACAGGAGTAAGTAGTACTGAAGTATTCATACAGTACTATACAGGGGGAAAAACTTCCATTTTGAAAGAGACGGTAAAAAAGTTGAAACGGGTTATATTCCTAGAAATAGCCAAAAATAGGAAACAAGCCTGATATAACGATGTCATAAATATCAGTGTCGTGGTAGTTTTTTTTGAACCATGCTAACAAATATGTAAATATTAAGTTTGCACTTCATACTTTCACAATGAAGCAGTTAACTGTTACTGAATATGTGTCTTTTGGTGCTCTGGTGGTGCTTTCTACTGCCAATTTATCAAGGGTAAGTATTGAAGAATAATTTGTAGTATGATGCTTGTACTCCCCAGTGAAAACAGTGTTACAGAAATGATTAATGAGTGAATCAAGGGATAAATTCATACCTTCTACTCCATCACAGCAACCATCCAGCATCTTAATTCTCAAGTATCCATCAGCATCTGCTTGAGCTAAAGAAGGATTCACGTGTCCTGCGGGTGGATTCCACTTTATGTCAAAAATCCCACAAGTCTCCTCACTATAAACCATGTCAAGGTGGCCAGTGTCCATGCCAATATTGTGGAGAGAAATGCTTCCACATCGACTGGGCTGACCACCTTCTTGTAGTGTGTAAGTGGATGCCGCTAAAACGTTGAGGTACCCATCATGTGGGCAAAACTCCACCGCATCAGCATTGCCATCTAAATAGCAATGTGCTACATCCATGTTAATCAAATAATGGCCTGTTATGAACCCACAAAGTCAGAATTGAAGAATAGAATGCAAGATACAATAAACAAGAATGAGTTTCTTATTAATGAATGAAATTTGAACATAAAAAAGAGAGGATTCTCCTCCAAAGGTTTCACTTCATAAAGGGTTTCACTTTTCACACAAACTATCAAATACTCTAATTTTTTTTAAAAGAACTATCAAATACTCTTAATGAATCTCTCTATTCTTGTTTCCCCTATTTATCTAACTGATACAACCTAACATTGCCCAACTAGCTTAATAATAATTTTTGTATCACATAGCAAAACTGAGTTGAATCAAGATTAACACGAATGTAAACCATACACAACCCATCCGAGAATTATTAAAATCTGGAATAAAACAAAATTATGAGAGTAATGCGAGTGAGAAAATGACACAAGTTTATGCAGAAATAATAAACTGAAATTCTTGGTTGAGCTTTCAATCAAATTCAGTACCTTATTATATTTTACATAGTCATCTTTTACACTGTCCCAAATTATCACTCTTGTACTGAGTGAAATCCAAAACTAAGCCATGACAAGGATGAAAAACATATAGGATAGATATCCACCATCAGCCCCTTGTACAAGTGAATCATATTTGAGAACCTGTACCAAACACCTTACAGGTATCCATTCACAATGTTTAATCTCAGCCATTCAAATCTACAGTCTATTCAGAAATGATTAATCTCAGCCAACAAAGTGAATAATGACAAGCATGGAGCCATGAGTTCCGAAGAAAGGAACGAAACAAAACCTGAATGAAAGTAACCACAAGCTATGAAGAAGATCCCACTGTAAAGATGAAGCCCCAAACAATATAGTGTAAATTTAATTTCCTTCGTTTTGCTTAAAAAGCAATACCAATTATAATAGAATTAGGTATTTTAAGTCTTCTTTGTTGAAGTATGCAAACAACCCAATCACAGTCCGCTCATAAAATAGTCTATGCAAACACAGGGTAAGGGAAAAACAAAGGGAGGGTCAAAAACACATGCAAAATCACGTTGAGCAATCACACATACCCACAAACAAGAGCAACTTCAGGGTTTCATCCTCTTCTACTGTGATGCACTTGTGCTAGTGTGGTGTGTGTCTCTGAGTGGTGGGAGCTTTACTATTCAATTTAGGATTTGGGGCCAAGCATCGTTCTTTTGCGCTATGTGAATATCCATCCAAATTCTTAAAAAAAAAAAAATGTAATTCTATTCTTTTTTATTGCGCTCAATATTATATGTGCAATCATATCTATGTGATTTGTCTGTAGTATGTGCAGATAGTGATGCAAGTGCGCACACTGTAAATTAATTATTGATATACTATGTATTAAGAAATAATAATAATAATAATAATAATAATAATATGTTTGTTTGGGCTGTGATATGAATATCTAAAAGTTGAAAATAATAATCAGTAGTGGAGCGGGTGGGTACCATAGAGTGCTCTCTCTCATCTATTATCAATATACACTACTGAAATGTGTCAAAAAAAAAAAAAAAAAAACTCGTTCATCTACTTTTCCGGCAAAATCTATTTTCCCACAAAAAACTTAACTATAGTGTAGGTTCCGTTTTTCTTTATCAGCACGGTTCTCTCAGCTAGTTCATACTGCAAATTAATTACTGGGTATATATATAGTAAAGGTGCACCACAAACAAGACAAGTACTCTACACAACCTCATCAGAAAAGAAAAGAGTGATGGGAGAAGAGGAGGGGCTTCATTTGTTCGAGACAAAAGAGTTAGCAAGATTTGGAGGAGTTTACAAGTTATTTTCATGAACTATATTTGCATCCATGAGTTTGATGTGGGTGTACAGAGTAACAAACATGCCAACGGGTGAAGAAGGGAGGTGGGCTTGGATCACTGTTTTCCTGTCCGAATTGGCTTTTGGATTCTACTGGATAATCACTCAGTCCGTTCGTTGGAGAGTTGTCTATCAAACTCCTTTCAAACATAGACTCCTTCACAGGTTTGGATCTATGGATCAGTTACAGATTTTGAATCTATGAATCATTTGGTTATTGAAATTTATAAATCTTATAGTCAAAACTAAAGTCATAATTTGAAAAACAAAAAACACAGATAACAATAATAATAAATTCTTTGTGTTCACGCGACTTTTCTAATATTGGAATGGTATAACCATTAACCATTATTATTAATATAGAACGAACGAAGAGTACTAATTTTGGAGGGGTTCATATCTGCGGCATCAAATTAATTACGCTCACGAGTCACTCTCACGACAGCCATCTCAGTTCGTTCTACTTATGCATTTGCAACACACCTCAAAACTAAACTAGACGATAATAAGATAAAGATAATTTACATATTTTTAATAGACAACAGACATTGAAGAAAAATTGAAACATGGTTAACAAGAGCTAATTCTGGTAGGATCAGATCAGATTCTAATAAAAATGACACTCTCGTACCTGTACAGCCTACAGAGGCGAGGCAGTGAGTGAAGACCGTTAGCGGAGCGGCACAGGTGAACGTGTGCAGAGGTAACCGTGAACGGAGCCGCGGGGCATGCGGTCGTTGAGCGGAGCGGAGTGCCGGTGAGGGTCTTCCGCCGGTGGCCGTGAAGGCTGTGAGCGAAGCAGAGGAGCAAGGGGCTGCGGCGATAGACAGCTAGGGGTAGCAAACAACAGCCCAAGAAGCGTGTTTATGTGATACAATACAAAATTAAATTAAAATTGTTTAAAACAGAGTGGTTTCTTTTTTTGGGTCAACTGAGATATGATTAATAAATGCCGAAGCCTGCCATCCGGTGGCACCTACAATAAACAGGGCCCAAAAATCAGCCCAACCCAGTATTCATCCAAGTCTAACTCATGGCAGAAGCCCTTACCCTCAGGGATGCTCTGTCTTCGGCCATTAACCTTGGTTTGGAGAAGATCCTTTTGGAGAGTGACTCTCTCAAACTCATACAGGCGTGTAAATGAGAGAAGAGATTTGGAGATGGATAGAGTACAGAGAGGAGATTTCGATGGAAATTGTTTATCCCAATCCTGCTAAGGGTTTCCTGGGGTAGAGAGAAGAGTTTCGCTGTGTCTAGTTGTCCTTTGCTTTTAATAGATCCGCTATCTCTGTGTTTTGCGGGTAGCTTTTCAGGTTCCACTAGAATTGTTGGACTAGTGGGCTGGTTAACATCACGGCTGTTAGCTTTCAGCACCCCACCGTGCTGTTGCGAGCACTCTCCACCCCACTAATATTTGTGAAATCTCAAAAATATTTCAATCACTTAAACCCAAATTTATTTATTTTTTTCCTCCTATTTCTTCTTTTTCTTTCTCCCATCCCTCCTACACCACCCCACCACCGTCCTCCACTACCAACCACTGGAGCACCACCTTTTCAAAATATCTCCACTCACTTAAAACTCATATTTCTCTTCTTTCTTCTCCCTCCCATCCCTCCTACACCACCCACCACCGGAAAACTCGCCGGAGACACCACCCCTCTACCCCCAACACCGGAACACCTCCCTAGAGACCACCGCGACCAATCCAAATGGCCACTGAGCTAATTGCTGCGTTTCGCGATTCTCCTAATTTTTCCGCGAATTACGTGCTTAGAACTCAAGCTATTTAAAATGTATTTCGGCAATCAATTGCCAGAACATAAATATGTTTCCGGCAATTGAGTTACCGGAATACATTTTCAAACAAGTGATGAAAATGTATTCCGACAACTCAGTTGTCGGAAGCATATTTTTTCAAAATTATGATATGTTCCGGCAATTTAATAACCGGAATACGTTTTCAACAGCTTTCAACAATTCAATTGTCGGAACATATCATAATTTTGAAAAAATATGCTCCGGTAACCCAATTGCCAGAAGCATATTTATGTTCCGGCAATTGAATTGTTGGAGTACATTTTAAACAGCTTCCGACAATTCAATTACAGGCTAGCCTGTAATTCAGCGAAAAAAATTAGCAGAATCGCGAAAACGAATAGAATTAGCTCCGGTGGCCACTGGGTTGGTCGCAGTGGCCCCTAGGGAGGTGTTTCGGTGTTGGGGGTGGAGGGGTGGTGTCTCCGGCGAGTTTTCCGGTGGTGGGGTGGTGGAGGAGGGATGAGAGGGAGAAGGAAGAAGAGAAATATGAGTTTTAGGTGAGTGGAGGTATTTTGGAGAGGTGGTGGCGGTGGAGGGGTGGTGCTCCGGTGGTTGATGGTAAAGGACGGTGGTGGGGTGGTGGAAGAGGGATGGGAGGAAGAAAAAGAAGAAATGGAAGGGAAAAAAATAATAAATTTGGTTTAAGTGGTTGGGGTATTTTTGGGATTTCACAAATGTTAGTGGGGTGGGGGTGTTGATAGCAGCATGGTGGGGTGCTGGAAGAAACAGCCTAACATCACATGGGTGTATTAGTTTTGGGCCTTGCCCACGTTAATGAAACACTACACCTCCGTTAAAAAAAAAGTCAAACACTTTGATCTGAGTAGGCATGACAACTGAACCTGAACCCGTGGGTACTCACTCGACCTCGACCCGATTTTGACTGGGGATGGGGTGGGGATTGGGATGTCGATACCCAACTCGCCCTCGATCCGAACCCGTCCAGCTAAATATGATTGTTAATTTTTATTTTGTTTTATGCATGTATACGCATTCATTTTGTTTCATATATTTTGTTTATTTTTAATTCAATCACTTTTCAATAGAAAATTTTATTTTGATGTTTTTTTATTTTATTTTATCATTGTATGATAATTATGATTTTATTTTATTTTATTAATTATCATAAATATAATTTTTTAATTTTTCTACATATATGGAGCGGAGTCGGGGGCCCGCGGGGAAACCCGACCCTATCGGGATGGAGATGGGGAAGACAAAACTCAAACCCGTTAGAAATGGAGACAGGGGAGACAAAACCCACCCCCGACCTGGCTCGTTGCCATGCCTAAATCTAAGACTCGCTACTGGCACAAGTACAAATATAGGTGGCAAAACGGGCTACCCAGCCCGTATCGGGCAGGGCTAAAAAGCTCGGATAAAATTCGGGCTTGAAATTTATTGCACAAGCCCGACCCTACATGGGCCACGGGCTTTTCGGGCCGGCCCACATATTTTTTTAAAAAGAAATTCTTAGTATTACTTATTTTCCTTTCAAAAACTAATTAGGAGATTATTTGGTTTAAAGATTTTTTTTATTATTCACAATAATAATAAAAAATATCATCTTATTTTTAATTTTTTTACGGAACTTTTTTTAATTTATTTTTTGTTTGTAAAGATTTATATAATAAATAATGAAAAGAGTAACATATTTTTTATATACTTTTGCATGTGTGTGCACACACATAAATAAACAATTTTTTAAAATAAGAAATAAAATACAAAATAAATATTTTTAAAAATTCAACTATATAATATAAATATATATTATCCCCACACCTTAAACATAAGAATAATATTTATTAATTAATAATATATACGGGTTTTCGGGTGGCCCGAAACCCGATCGGGCTAGCCCAATGCTGGCTTGGGTTTTATCAGTTCAGGCTAAAAAGCCCAGTTGTTAAAATGGGCTCAAAATTAATTGTCCTAGCCCTATACTTTTTCGGGTCAGCCCGACCCATTTTGTCAGCTCTAAAAGCATCTATCTAACTTAAAAACAATAAAAGAGCATTGTTATTTATCACGAGACAAACCCTTCACGAAAATCACAAGTAAGCATGTGCATCTTATTAGAAAAAAGGGGAAAATGTTTAGTTGACTTTTGGCGGAAATCATAGCTCGTTGGCTAATGGTGTCATTTTGTGATGTTTCGCGACATTAATGTTTCGTGACATTAATCATTCGTACGAAAGAGAACGGCACAAATTAGACAAATACAAAGGAGCGCATGATCAAGTATTCTCTTTTCAGGTTTTTTTGTTATATTCTATACTAATAATTTTGTTGAATACTTCTCTTTTCTTGGAACCGTATCTGTATTTGTTATCTACTAGTCTTTTTATTTTTATACATAAATTGGATATGATCAAGTATTCTTTTTTCAGATTTTTTGCTATATTCTACACTAATAATTTTGTTGAATACTTCACCTCCCTTTTTTTTTTGTTCTTTCTGTTTCTGTTATAGTGTATTCTTTTGTGTTAAAAAATACTACTTTTTTTTACCAAAAAAAAAATACTACATTTTTTGTGTGGTTTATACGCTCAAGGACTTTTTTTTAAGGTTTTTCTTTATTTTTTTTTTGAGATATTTTATAACTGCATTAGGCAAGCTTAAACATAAGTTCAGACTTTCAATGTGAACATATTTTTTACTTTTTGTATAATAAACATTCTATATCATTTTATTGAAAATTTGAGATACTGTATAATTTTAGAAGAAAGAAATTCCTCATAAATTGTTCTGTGCGCTTTAGATACACTCGCAACCCATATGTCTAACCATGTGCCGATTTTTCCCCCGACAAAATACATATAAGAATAATAGTGGATAGATTAACATAAATTTTCCCATATATTCTATTTTAAACATTATAATTTACTAGATATTTATTCGCAGCAATTAATAGTGGACAATAATAGTTATTTTTTTGACACAATGAACAATAGTAGTTAGTAACTTAAAAATGTTATACTTTATGATCCGTGATTGTAATGAATCATTTTTTTTATAATTTTTGGTTGATAAATCTTCTTAGATTTTTTTGAAATTCTTATTATATATTAAAAATTTCAAAGATTTTATAAAAATACATGAAAACACATTAATATCCAAGTCATAGAAGTAAATATAAATAAAACATGATAATGTAAAAGTACATGTAACAAATTGGTATAAAGTTTCAATAGTTTACATTTTTTTAGTGAAATTATACAAAATACTATCTATTATTTACTTATTATTCAAGATAATTAATACACCACATGCATGGCATATAGTGTTGAATCACAAAGTCGAAAGTTTCAACCAGTATTCAAAATACATTTACTACTTTAATTAAGAATCTATTTTATCAAGGCTCCTCCAATTTAGTCAAAAATTAGTTCTGAATGTGGTAAGCAATTAATGGATGCCAATTTCCATTGTAAAACATATATGATTATTTAGTTGTATAATATAGATTAAATATACTAACTGAAATTTAGTAAGGAATAAACACAATGTATTAGAATCAGTCTAAAAAAAATAAAATATTTAAAACATGAATGAAACAAATAATCTATCAAAACAGCCAACAACAATCAAAATCAACACTTAAGAAGTGTAACTATTGCGATTTTACTGAATAAAAATTAAATAACAAAAACTCAGTTGAAGTTCAATGATTATGTATGTCAATAACACAATTTTCATCTATTTCATGTGCACGAACCACATTTTATGAAATATTTGTTAATCAGAATATAGAAGACGAAAGGGAGTGGAAATCGTTGTGCAGTAGATGAAAAATGGTAAATCGTTGTGAATCCGAAAAAAATTTGAACCTATTTGATTTCTGGGGTTAATCACAACATGCAATAGATTTCGCAGTACATGGATCTGTGAAAGATGATAAAGCCTTACCTCCTACGTCGCTGCCTAGCTTTGTCGTTTGTCCGCTGCTTCACTTCTTCGTTCGGCTGCTGCTTCGCTCCTTCGCTGATTCAAGAATTGGATGCCCCGCTTGCCTTCCGTTTCTCTTCCTAACCCTAAAACTCAATGTTGATATATATACCGTACCCACAATCATATTTTATATATATATTATTATGTATGTATTTATTTAAATTGACATATTATTATATTACATATTGAAATATATATATATATAAATTAATTAATTAAAATAAGATATGTTTATTTCTTAGAAAATATATATTCATATTATTTTTGATTAATTAATTTTATCCAATTTACTATAATCCATTACGTAACAAAAGTATATCTTATAACCAAAAAAATAAGTGGATCTTAGATTTTGTTTTACAATATTTGATTTTAAATGAATAATTAATTTGTCTATTTAACCCTTTCTATAATAGATATGTTTTGTTTTGTCAAAAAAAAATAGATATGTTTTGCTTATATTTCTTTAGTGCTAATTTTTTTTACCTGATATTATATCATAATATCAAATATTGTTACTTTCCAATAATATTTACTTCATATAAATTTGCTATTTATGCATTAAAAATGTATTCAACTATATATTCCAAATACATTAATATATATATATTCAAATTATGGGAAAATCTCATTCAATCAATTCTTTGAATTGTTTTTGAATGAATGTATAATGTAGTATTAACCCATAAATTACATATTGCTATTATTTTATTTTCATCAATTTAATAAAGTATTTTTTATTAATTCGATTTGTTTGTATGCACCATCAGATTGTTTGTGTCGTATGCAACTCAATTAATATTAATTTATTTACGTATTGTATGTTAGGTTCCTTATAACATCACTAAGATTTAATAATTATTATCAGAATATTTATTATATTTCATTATTGAAACTAAATATTTTTTAAGTCTATTTATAAAAATATTCTCGTGCATGGCACAGGTTACATACTAGTTAATAACATATACCGGCTTGCGGGCGGCCCAAAACCCGATCGGGCTAGCCCGATACAAGCTCGAGTTTTATCAGGTCGGGCTAAAAAGCTCAGTTGTTAAAACGGGCTCAAAATTAACTGCCCGAGCCTTATACTTTTTTGGGTCGACCCGACCCATTTTGCCAGCTCAAAAAGCATCTATCTAACTGAAAAACAATAAAAGAGCATTGTTATTTATCAGACAAACCCTTCACGAAAATCACAAATAAGCACGTGCATCTTATAAGAAAAAAGGGGAAAATTCTTTAGTTGACTTTTGGCGGAAATCATAGCTCGTTGGCTAATGGTGTATTTTGTGATGTTTCACGACATTAATGTTTCGTGACATTAATCATTCGTACGAAAGAAAACAACACGAATTAGACAAATACAAAGGAGCGCATGATTTACTGTTTTAAAAGTAATACAAAATTAAAATAAATGGTAATCAAAAGACAATCAGACGGTTATTCCCAATTCGTAACATTTCGTACGCATCTGGTTTTGTACTTATTATCATTTCCCTATTCAACTTCATTGTCACATCACAAGTTTTGCTATGCAGATAAGAGTGTCATCAGAGATTAACAATGCCCCTTTCATCCTCAACATGGATTGTGATATGTACTCAAACAACGCAGATATAATTCAAGAAATATTATGCTTCTTAGATGAAACAAAAGGCCACAAGATAGCTTATGTGCAATTTCCACAAAACTTTGACAATATCACCAAGAATGACCATTATGCAAATTCTTATCTTGTGATCAACGAGGTGGGTAATAAAATAATGTAATGTCTTTGAGCCTATGTATATATAGACACACAAACACAAGGGTGGATGGACTAAGACCTTATATTGAGTTTGATTTTATCATGTGCATAGTGCATACAAAGATTGAGCTAGCTGGCATATGTGGACATGGAGCATCCTTGTATAGTGGAACTGGGTGTTTCCATCGAAGAGAGAGTCTATCAGGAACCACTTAACAAATTACAAAGCAATTTGGGACACCAAGCCTAAAAGGGAAGATCACAGAACAATCAATGAATTAAATAAAGCATTAAAGGCTCTTGCCACTTACACCTATGAACAAGGCACTCAATGGGGGAAGAAGGTCTACGTTTATATATTGTGTGCTTTTCACCTTAGAAATTTTAACAACTAATAATATGCTCAATATCAATTTTGAATTTTGTAGATGGGATTGGTATATGGTGTTCCTGTGGAAGATATTGTCACTGGCCTTGTAATCTCATGCAGGGGATGGAAATCAGTTTATTACAATCCGAAAAAGAAGGCTTTCTCCATTCTTGGGTGTAGCTCCAACAACGTTGGACGTAGGTCTTGTTCAACACAAGAGGTGGTCAGAAGGCATATGTCAGGTTTTCTTCTTCAAGTATTGCCCTTTCATTTATGGGCATGGAAAGATAAACTTGGGTATACAAATGGGATATTGTAATCTCCTCTTGTGGGCTCCAATGTCCATTCCTACTCTGTGTTATGTGATTGTTCCTCCTATTCACGGCATTCCATTGTTCCCACAGGTTGTTATCTCAGCATTCAATCCAATTTTCATGCTAGTAATACAGTTTCTCATACAATATTTCTAACACACTATATATTACTCACTGAAATTCGCATTGGAGCCCGTATGCAATACATTGTTTAACACATTCTTTTTAACATATTATTTATTATTGAGTGAATTTCATGCGGGACTTACTAAAGCATGTGGGTCATATTTCATATTTGGTGAGATCTATTTACAAAATGGTGAGATCCACATGAATTTCGTCTTACAACAGAGAGTGTGTTAAATATAGTGTAGATAGTGCTTCGCTAATATTTATCATTCTTGATTTTCTTGTATTTATTTCCTGTGTGTTTGCACTTTGTAGCTTTCAAGCCTATGGTTTCTACCCTTTGCATATGCATTTCTTGCCACGAATGGCTATAGCTTATATGAGTACATGAACTGTTTGTCAAAAAAATAAATAAATAAAGGGTTGGTGGAACTTGCAAAGAATGTCACTCATCCGAAGGACCACCTCACATCTTTTTGGTTTCGTTGAGGCCATGAGCAAGCTATTAGGACTGTCCCGAACAAACTTTGCCATCATAGATAAGGTGGTTTCTGAGGACACTCAAAAGATATATGAGCAAGAGGTTATTGACTTTGGAGAATCTTCAATCATGTTAACCATATTAGCAACGGTGGCATTGCTATTGCTAAACCTTTTTAGTCTCTTTGGGGGAATTATGAGGAATCTGATGGACTTGAGATTTAACAGCTCAAGCCAATTGATTGTGCAGATTATGCTGAGTTCATTGATGGTAATTGTCAATTTACCAATATATGAGGCACTTTTCATCCGCAGTGATAAAGGATGCATATCATCCTCAAGCATGCTCATGTCCATTGTTTTGGCTTCATTGATCTGTTGCCTAACACTTCTCATCTGCTAGTCCAGCTAACTGTCAAGGTGCAATATTGAAACTTCGGTGCAGTGGAGATAACAATATGTAATTCTCTGTCAATTTCTTTTTATGCTGCATTGGTTTGGTGCATTGAGTGTGTACACTAGTTATCTTTAAATTACTTTGTTTTCCATGTATCTAAAAACATATATTTCCCAATAACAAGTAACATACAAGACTTGAGTCTTATCTTTTTAAACAGATTATACCTATTTAAACGAATTTCCTGCTCAGCCTAGCCTATTTCCATCCATTTGAATTTTGATCTATTTAAATTTGGTAACTGTGCAAAACTTCAAAGTCAGATCCCTATTTTATGATTCTGAGCTCGATAGAGACAATGTTCATTTGCATGCTTAATATATACTTGAGCACAACATCTATGTAGGAAGATGACATCAGCCAAAAAAAAAAAATTCTTTCCCAGTTTGGACTTGGGAATGATAGTATTTAGGAACTGGTAAAGAATAACCATTAATAATACACAATAATAACAAATGCAAGTGAATTAAGGCCCAGATCGAATAAGTTTTGTCCAGGAAATCAAAACAAAGGAAATAAATCAGCTCATCAAATAAAATAATAAACTGCAACATTAATACAGTTACGTACAAATAATAGTCAGTTATCTTTACTCTATAGCCAATAGAGCAAGACAAGGGAAAAAAGGGAGCAAACTTTGCTCATAATAATAAACTACAACATTAATACAGTTACATACAAATAATAGTCTGTTATCTTTACTTTCCCTCACTGCTGCTCACTTTTTGCATAACATAAACTGAATTCCAACAAAATTCGTTTATGCTCGACAGCTCCTCATCCTGAGAAAACGCTGGGAGCTAGTTACACATAAACATGGCTTCCGTTCAACCATTTACATAGGAGGAATCGTTGTTGCTATGATTCTGCTGGAGGATGGATGCAACAAAACCAACTTTTCTGAAAATCCATTAATTTTTTCATGAGGGAAAATGATACATAAACACTGTGTATTAGTTCGAGTGCCCAACAACTATTTAATGATTCCATTAAATTTGACAATTTGGACTCCACCAAAATCAAATACAATAAGATGAAAATTGGGCACATCCCCTATCAGGTCAACCCAGAAAAGCGGAAAATAAAAATACATCTTGTGCTTGAGTTATTTGTTCAAAAACAAATTTCATTCAAACACATAGACATGCATAGAGATATATTCTATAACAATTAGCATTTGTGCAAAAGACATATATGTTTAATCATGAGGTCTTACACTCTGAGTTTTGCCATGATCTAATGGAGGCCTGGTTTGAGGATTTGCCTTTGCAGGTGACTCAGGTTTGCCACCTGTCCTTTTCTCATCCCTAGCTTTGTTAAAAATCACAGTGTAACCTTCAGCTGAAGCTGGATCGTTGACATCCCATTCACCAAACTTTGGTAATGGCCTACACTTTTCCTGTGGGATAATCATACTAGTCAATAAAAACTCGTCATTATTATGAACTTGATATTTTACAAACTTTCTAACACTAATTATAATTATTAAGGAGAGTTTATGATAGAAAAGACTATAATAATTTGATATATTCAGGCCTCAAATAATAAAAACTAATAATTTTGGTCAATATAGCAAATAAAAAGAACTAAATTTGTGGAAAATATGTTGAACACAATAAGCTTCCCAAGCAAATCCATAAACATACTCAGTTAACAAAATTACACAAACTACAACTACAAACAATTAATTTTCTCATAATGTGTAACACATTATTTACCTGGTAGTTACAATTTTATGATCAAGCACCGGTCCTGACATTTATGCATGGACACTTTAAAGGAAATACATCCAACTGGCAGTAACTACACAAATGCATTCTATCTTAGAAATAATTAACCAATACAGGGACGAATCCAGTATGGGACTTTCAAACATTTACCCCACTAAGATTTCGATATATGAATATTGCCTTCACTACTTAAAATTTCTAGATCCATCACTGAACCAATACATCTAACTAATTTACCAGACCAGAACACTAAAACTACTCCATTCCCTCACTTCACATTTTAGGATCTGTTTCAGTAGACTAAAAGTCTCATATCGCTTGAGAATCAAGGTCAAATATAGCTTCTAAACACCCACATGAAGCAATTATAATGATTTTAAATTGTGATTGCAGTTACATAATATTATGGAAAATTGTGGATAAATGTGACTGATGCGGCAGTGAAACTTAACGTTGTGACGGTAATTTTGGTGTCGAAAACAATTTAAAACATTGATTACAAATAATCAAGTTGCAATGCGGATAACATATTTTTTCAGTTTGGTAAATGATGAATGAATAACAGCCCTTTCAGCAACCTTATATGACTCACATACAGGTTCAACCCAACCCCACTGTAAGAATAATTGGAAAAAAAACCCTCTGAACAAAGGTGTTTTGAACGGAAAATTCAAGCAACGGAACAAGGATCATATTACCAGAATTAACAAATGGAGAATAACTTAATGGGACAGTTGAGCAAATCAAAATCATTGTGAAACGCAATTCACGGATATGACAAGAGCAAAAAACCAAACGAATGAGTAAAATGGAAACATAAATCAATAATGATCAATCTGGAATGGCAAATAACAAATGATATGATAAAAAAGAAAATCAAATTAATTGAGGATGCTATGGGAAAGGACACATACCGACATGAATACTGGGTGGAATGATTTTCCAGGAAAAGAAACGGAGTGGGAAAGGAAAAGAAAATTCAGGTGGAAAGTGTGTTGTTATGAAAAGAGAGAAGAGAGATGGAATGGGCGAATTTTAGAGCAGTGGAAGTTATAACGACGTTAGTACACGTTACGTATTAAACAAGAAACCGGAAGATGCAAAGAAAAAGAATAATCAATGAGAGTGATTGTTAGAAAAAAGTAACGGTGTGGAATGGGAAGGAGCCTGAGATGGCACATCCACATGGGTTTAACGCTGCACTACATTTATTGGAAGGTGGAACCTCTCTTATTAGTGCCCACTTCTCTATGCAATTTGCATATGCATTACCACATCTACCGTTAATCCATAAAAAGTATACAAAAAAATGGTGTCCACTTTGTCGATGGTGGACGCCCACAAACCCCCACATAACAAGAACGTATTCTCCGAAGTCATATATTTGTTTTTATTTTTTAATTTTTCGGTACGAATATAAAATACATAAATATAGGAAACATCATAACTAAATACTAGTATATGCGTTAATACGTGATAGTGATACTGGCATTGTATATGATTCAAATTAAAATCAAAATATTTCATTTCATATAACTCATGGAATTTTATTTTTTGAACTAGTTTTTAGAGTTTAACTAAACTAATCTCACCTAAAAAAACTACACTAATCTATTTTTCTTGGCAAGGCAGTCGGACCAGACAATATTCCAATTGAGGTTTGGAAGAGCCTGGAAGATACAGGTATTCATTGGCTCACCAAGTTGTTTACTGAGATTTTGCGGTCAAAGAAAATGCCGGATGAATGGAGGAGAAACACTTTAATCCTGATTTATAAGAACAAGGGAGACATGCAAAATTGTGCTAATTATAGAGGGATTAAACTCATGAGTCATACTATGAAGCTATGGGAAAGAGTGATTGAGAAGAGGTTGAGAAAGGAAACTTACATTACGGAGAATCAATTTGGTTTTATGCCTGGGAGATCGACTATGGAGGCAATCTACTTATTGTGTCGGCTCATGGAGCGATACCGGGAGGATAAAAAAGACTTGCACATGGTTTTTGTTGACTTGGAGAAGGCGTATGATAGAGTGCCTAGAGAGATCTTGTAGAAAGCTTTAGAAAAGAAAGGGGTTCGCGTTGCCTATATCCGAGCCATCAAGGACATGTATGATGATGCCACTACTAATGTGAGGACTCAAAGAGGATCCACAAAAGATTTTTCGATCATTGTAGGGCTGCATCAAGGGTCGGCTTTAAGCCCCTATCTATTTACATTGGTCTTAGATGTGCTCACGGAACACATACAAGAGTCAGCACCGCGGTACATGCTGTTTGCAGATGATATTGTCCTAGCCGGGGAATCGAGAGAGGAGATAAATGAGAAGATTGAGACTTGGAGACCCACGGATGCCGCTTGAGTAGGAGTAAGACGAAGTATATAGAATGCAAGTTTAGTAGAAGGCAAAACACCCCTAGTATAGAGGTGAAAGTTGGGGACCATATCATATCACAAGTTACTAAGTTTAAATACCTGGGGTCTATCATACAAAACGACGAAGAAATAGAGGGTGATGTGAACCATCGAATTCAAACGGGATGGTTGAAATGGAGGAAGGCATCAGGTGTTTTATGTGATAACAAGGTCCCACTCATGTTAAAAGGTAAGTTTTATCGGACAGCGGTTAGACCTGTGATGTTGTATGAGACTGAATGTTGGGCGGCGAAAGGTCAACACGAGACTAAGCTAAAGGTGATAGAGATGAGGATGTTGTGATGGATGAGTGGCAAGACTAGACGGGACAAGATCCGGAATGATAGTATCATAGAAGGAGTGGGGTGGCACCTATTGTAGAAAAGATGGTTGAATCTCGGTTGATGGTTTGGGCATGTTTGGAGGAGACCGGTAGATTCAGCAGTAATGAGAGTTGATCAGATGGAGGTCAACCTAGTTGCTAGAGGAAGAGGAAGACCACAGAAAACTATAAGTGAAACTATCAAGAAGGACTTTGAAGTGAATGGCTTCACTATTGATATGATTCATGATAGATCACTATGGCATCGTTTGATCCATGAAGCTGACCCCACCTAGTGGGAAAAGGAGTTGTTGTTGTTGTAATGTAATAACGGAGTTCATCTTAATCTCAATACTAGACCAAGTGCAATTTATCAAAAAAAAAAATATTAGACCAAGTGCATATGTCTAATCTTATAATATAATATGTTAAACTACTAGAAAAAATTGAAATAACAATGGAAATTAAAGATAGAAAAAATGAATTTGGTTTCCAAATTTGGCATCACTAACACTTAGGGTGTGTTTGGATTGGTGGTATAGGGTGGAATGGAATGGGATGGGATGGTATGGGATGACATTTCATTGTTTGGGTTTCTAAAATTTGGATGGAATGGAATGGAAGGTGGTGGTATCTATTCCACTCAATTCCATCGTGTTCCTTCATTTTTCTTCCCCCCGATTTGGTGGGTATGGAATGGCATCTGCAACCTTAATTATTAAATTACCAATTTGTCCATCTCTTTCTCTGTGCTTCTTCCTCCTCCTCATTCTGGTTCTTCATGGCAGAGCCACGACGGTTCCCTTCGGCAGCTTAGCTGAAATGATGCGAGCCGCTAAAAAGGACGATCAGTATGCCTCTTTCGTTTACAAAGCCTGTCACGACGCCTTTCGCCACCTCTTTGGTCTCTCTCTCTCAAATTAGAAATGAAAGTCTTGTTAGGAAGCCTCTCACAGTCACAGAAATGAAAGTCTTGTTTTGTACCCAAAAAAAAAAGAAATGAAAATCTTGTTCACTGAGCTCGGTTATTTGGTTTCCGTACAAAAAACAAAGAATTTTGTTGTTAAATTTTTTTTTGACTGATTGTTGTTAAATGTTAGATTAATAAGAAAAAAAAAAGAGGGTAAAAAGGGAATAAATTTTTTTGAGTCATTCCATTTCATCCCATTCCATCATATAATATCCAAACAATGGAGTGGGAAATTTATTCCATTCCGCTCCGCTCCACTCCATTCCATTCCATTCCGCTCCGCTCATTTTAAAATATCCAAACATACCCTTAGCGATGTAATTTGAGACGAATTTTGCCTTTTTTCGTCTCTAAATTTTCGTCGCTATTTCAACTTTTTCTAGTAGAAATATGAGGTTTGTACATTGTATGCTAAATATCTAATTGTTTTGTGAATAAAAATGTAAGTGGGAGTTTTTGAACTTTGAAAGTAATTTTATCAAACTCGATTCAAATTAAACAAGTTTAATGTGATTTCAAATATCGAGCACGGTTATGATTGGGATTCTCTGAATTCAAGGACAGAGAAGGCCTCCTAAGAAGAGTGATAGAGAAAGGGGAAATAGACTATATTTTTCATTGATAACAACCAAATGATTCTTACATGATTACTATATACTAGGTATAATCCTGTGCGTTGCACGGGTTTGTTTTAAATTGTGTGAAAATTATATAACTTAAATATGTAAAACTACTTTATACAAATCTCTTAACATGTTGTTGTTCAGTTTTTGTTGAATGACTTGATATGATTATCCTCGTCTCATGGGGTTCGATTATAGTTTTTTTGGGCCTTAAGCCCTCCATAGTATTAAAAATACGCAAAATAAAAGTTTATTAAATATAGAATAATGTGTAATATATAAATATAATTATATTAACAATTTATATTAAAGAACACATTTATTTATAAAATATTTTTCGTATAAAATATTTTTTAACACGTTTAATAATTATAATTATCAATCTTGTAGTAAGGTTATCATTGAAACCTTAATATAACGAAAGAAAACTCTATCAAATAAGTTTATTAAATACGTTATGGTAATATTTTTTTAACATGCATGCTTCTTATCTTGTTTATCATCAAATAATTTCAATCCTTATGGTTAAATTATTATTAACAATGAGATATGTAATTGTCTATAATAAAATATAAATTTTTTCAAATTTACTCTCACATAATTTAATAATTACTATTGGCTTTTAGTTATCACTGCTAAATATAATATATTTATTTAAGATTATGTTTTTTCTCCAAATTAAATGTCATTTGGATTTATTTATCATCAACACTATTTAAGTATTTATAATTTTTTTTAACATTGGTGTTACCTTTTGTAATAATCTTTATCTTATTATACAATAGAAATGTAGAAATGTAACAATACTTAATACTATTGAATATTAGATATAAGATAATAATAAACATTCTCTTAATAGAAATGTCATAATAAGATTGTGTCAAATTATTTTAGTAGTGTTTAAAAGTATGACTTAACATAATTTAATATTTTATAATAGGGCATCTCTTATTAATATAAAATACATCTGATTTTTATTCATCAATGATATATTATTAACATAAAATACATCTAATTTTTATTTTTATAGTCGATATAATATCTTAAAAGACCTCGACCTCATATAACATCCAGTAATAATTAAGATTTTTTGAACATACTAATCACATTGAAAATTGAAAATGAAAACATTTTACTTATCCTTTAAAATTTAGTTTTTTGAAATACTAATCGCATTAAAAATTTAAAATAAAAACCTTTTACTTATCCTTTAAGATTTATTTGATGGTGTTTTGATATGTAATACAATATAATTTTATAATGTGATACAATTTTTTATTTAATAGTTAATATTTAAGAGTATGTAGTGTCAATATTTTATTTAAAAGTTTAACTCAAAGAATATATATTTGAATAATAGATAATAATTGATAATATAAAATTTTATTTAATTTTATATAAGATAATCTTCAAATATTAAATACACTTATATTGTTGTTATCTAATTTTAGTAAATAGCGCAATATTTTATATTTCATAAAAATATTTATCAACTTATGGTGTATTTTAATTATATTTTAATTATTTCTATAATTATGATTAATAATTATAATAATTATTAAGCAACTTAAATTTTTAATAGAACATGTAAGAAGTTTTAGAATTAATAGGGTAAAAAAATATTAAGCTAAATTAATAAATAAAATAATATTTACTATTAATATATGGATAAATTAATAAAATGATGAAATTGATTAGTGAGGGTAATTGAAAGGTTGTAAGCCATAAGTTATATTAAATTTGAATTTAATATAAAACCTCAACTTTAAATAATTTAAATATTTAATACAATGTTTATGTATTTTTCTCAAATTATAATTAATAATTAACACGATTTAAATATTTAACAGAATGTCTAAAAAAAGTTATATTTAATAGTGAATACAACTAATAGTAAATTAAATTAATAAACAAAATAATATTTAAATAGAGTAATAAAATGATGAAATTGATTAGTGAGGGTAGTTGAAAGGTTGCGACACATAAGTTAAATTAAATTTGTATTTAATAAAAAAATTCTCAAGTTTAAACAATTTATGTTTAATAGAATGTCTAATAAGTTTTATATTTAATAGTTAATAAATCTAATAATCACTTAAATTAATTAGTAAAAGAATACTTAACAATAATATTTAAATAGATTAATAAAATGATGAAATTGATTGATTAATGAGTGTAATTGAAAGGTTGTAATTTATAAGTTAAATTAAATTTGTAATTAATAACCTCAAATAACCTTTATATATATATATATATATATATATATATTAGTTTATGAAATTGAATTTGTATCATTAATTTTTTAAAACTAATATCAAATTATAATTATTATTAACGACAATAAATAGATACTAAATATAGAACAAACTTTGTGAAATATAAGTTAAATAAATAAATGTGTTATTTTAATATCAAAGAAAATTAAATAGGGTGATAAAAGAATAAAATTAACCAATTAGATAAATTGAATAAGAACTGTATCAATTAATAAAAATATGAAACCATACAAAAAAGATTAAATGCTACATTAATAATATAGGATAGATATAGAAAACTTGTATTAATACATTGCACCATTTCCCATTACACAAGGCATCAATCTCCTTTTTGTTTGAACAATTAAAAAAACACGAAATTGTACAATTAACATTAAATGCTAGAGTTTTGTATAATTATTTTTAAGATAATTTTTTAGTAGCAAATAGCACTTAGTTTTCTCATTAACTAATTTTATTAAATGTAATAATATTTTTTTCATAAAAATATTTAATAAAATTATATTTTAATTTAGCTATATTTTAAGTAGATTTCCCAAATTATAATTAATGATTAACATCATCATTAATTAGTTTTAATATTTCAAAGAATGTATAAGAAGTTTTATGTTTAATTATTAATATAAATAATAATAAATTAAAATTTTAAATAAAATAATATTTAATAATAATATTTAAACAGATTAAAAATAATGCGATTGATTAATAAGAGTAATTGAAAAGTTGTAACTCATAAATTAAAATAAATTTATGTGTAATACTAAAGCTCAAGTCCCCTTAAATCAAATTAATAAATTAATTAATATTTAATAAAAATACTTAAATAGAGTAGTAAATTGGTAAATTGGTAAAATTGATTACTAAAGGTAATTAAAAGGCTGTAACTCATATATTATAATAATTTTATAGTCAATATTGTAGTTCAAGCTTTCCACGTGGAAATACTAGAATTAAGGTAAAACTCAAGTTTTTTTTTTACTTATGTATGTATGTATGTATGTATGTATGTATGTATGTAAAGATGTTAGAGTAGTAAAATGGTAAAATTGATTAAAAATGATAATTGAAAGGTAGTAACTCATATAGTATAATAAACTAGTATTCAATGTTGTGGCTCAAGCTTTACACATGGTAAATCAAGAATGAAGCTAAAACTCAAACTTGCTTTACTTATAGATAGATAGATAGATGACAATTCTACAATCAAGCTAAAACTTAAGCTTGCTTTAGATAGATATATAATAGATAGATTGTATTTTAATGTAACATTACAAATTTTTTTTGCTACACTTTTATACAGATAGATTTTAATATGTATCTCATTAAAATTTTATAATATGATAGATATTTTTAATAATTAATATTTAATAATATGCAGCACTATTATTTGTATTTAAAAGTTTTTTCTCAAGGTCTATATGTATGTATGTATGTG
Organism: Calophaca sinica; assembly: GCA_037113605.1. Taxonomy (NCBI): domain Eukaryota; kingdom Viridiplantae; phylum Streptophyta; class Magnoliopsida; order Fabales; family Fabaceae; genus Calophaca; species Calophaca sinica. The sequence continues at coordinate 126,190,175 of CM073736.1, read as the reverse complement.
TGTGTGTAATATTTGATAATATATATTATTATTTAATTATTTTTAAGATAATTCTTCAAGATTGTAAATAGCACTTAGTGTTGTCATTATCTAATTTTAGGAAATAGAATTATACTTATATTTGATAATAATATTTAATAATTTATAGTATAATTTAATTATTTTTTAAGTATTTTCCTCAAGTTGTAAATAATAGTTAATATTATAATTAATAAATTTTAATATTTAATAAAATGTCTAAGAATTTGTATACCTAATAGTTAATACAACCAATAATAAAAAAAATTATCAATATAATAATATTTAATAATAATATCTAAATAGAGTAATAAAATGATAAAATTGATGTAAGATAAATGAAAGGTTGTAACTCATGAATAAAAATAATTTTAAATTTAATGCTCAAACTCAAGCTTCCTTTATATATATATATATATATATATATATATATATATATATATATATATATATATATATAGATTACCACCGCAACAAAATATCAAATCTAACAAACTAATGGAATGGATACTGCTGAGTCATGGAACTTTTAGAAACAAGCTGAGTCATCCTATTTGGAGTAGATGTAATTGAAATAAATTTATGTGTAATACTAAAGCTCAAGTCTCCTTAAATCAAATTAATAAATTAATTAATATTTAATAAAAATACTTAAATAGAGTAGTAAATTGGTAAAATTGATTACTAAAGGTAATTAAAAGGCTGTAACTCATATATTATAATAATTTTATAGTCAATATTGTAGTTCAAGCTTTCCACGTGGAAATGCTAGAATTAAGGTAAAACTCAAGTTTTTTTTTACTTATATATATATATATATATATATATGTATGTATGTATGTATGTAAAGATGTTAGAGTAGTAAAATGGTAAAATTGATTAAAAAGGGTAATTGAAAGGTAGTAACTCATATAGTATAATAAACTAGTATTCAATGTTGTGGCTCAAGCTTTACACATGGTAAATCAAGAATGAAGCTAAAACTCAAGCTTGCTTTACTTATAGATAGATAGATAGATAGATAGATAGATAGATGACAATTCTACAATCAAGCTAAAACTCAAGCTTGCTTTAGATTGATATATAATAGATAGATTGTATTTTAATGTAACATTACAAAAATTTTTTGCTACACTTTTATACAGATAGATTTTAATATGTATCTCATTAAAATTTTATAATATGATAGATATTTTTAATAATTAATATTTAATAATATTAATTGATTAAAAAGGTAAAATGGTAAAATTGATTAAAAAGGGTAATTGAAAGGTAGTAACTCATATAGTATAATAAACTAGTATTCAATGTTGTGGCTCAAGCTTTACACATGGTAAATCAAGAATGAAGCTAAAACTCAAGCTTGCTTTACTTATAAATAGATAGATAGATAGATAGATGACAATTCTACAATCAAGCTAAAACTCAAGCTTGCTTTAGATAGATATATAATAGATAGATTGTATTTTAATGTAACATTACAAAATTTTTTTGCTACACTTTTATACAGATAGATTTTAATATGTATCTCATTAAAATTTTATAATATGATAGATATTTTTAATAATTAATATTTAATAATATGCAGCACTATTATTTGTATTTAAAAGTTTTTTCTCAAGGTCTATATGTATGTATGTATGTGTGTGTGTGTAATATTTGATAATATATATTATTATTTAATTATTTTTAAGATAATTCTTCAAGATTGTAAATAGCACTTAATGTTGTTATTATCTAATTTTAGGAAATAGAACTATACTTATATTTGATAATAATATTTAATAATTTATAGTATAATTTAATTATTTTTTAAGTATTTTCCTCAAGTTGTAAATAATAGTTAATATTATAATTAAGAAATTTTAATATTTAATAAAATGTCTAAGAATTTGTATACCTAATAGTTAATACAACCAATAATAAAAAAAATTATCAATATAATAATATTTAATAATAATATCTAAATAGAGTAATAAAATGATAAAATTGATGTAAGATAAATGAAAGGTTGTAACTCATGAATAAAAATAATTTTAAATTTAATGCTCAAACTCAAGCTTCCTTTATATATATATATATATATATATATATAGATTACCACCGCAACAAAATATCAAATCTAACAAACTAATGGAATGGATACTGCTGTGTCATGGAACTTTTAGAAACAAGCTGAGTCATCCTATTTGGAGTAGATGTTGTCACTCCACCTGTTGGGCTTATTATTGCTCTCTTGGGCCTCTCAGTTGCTGCTGCTACATTGCTAGTGAGCTTACTCGTAACAAGCACCAAAGAATTTTTTTTATTGTTTAAATATATGTATCTAAAATGTATTATGACGACTTAGTTAATTTCTCTTGAACTAGCTATTTGGGATAAAATTAGGAAAAATAAGTTCTCTATTTTAATAAGATTTTATTTTCAAATTTATACATGCGTGTCATAATTGATTTATTGAAATTTACACAAGGTGATATCTCTTTGCATCATTACAACAAGCTCCAACGTTAAACTAATTATAATTAGGTCATAAAAATTATATACATGCGACATAATGTAGGTGACGATGTGTATTTATGTTTTAAAAAATTAAGTTAGTAAGTAAGTAAGTAAACCTTTTTTTTGTTGAGGAAAGTAAGTAAGTAAACTTGAAAAGTCATTCTTGGTGAATTTGAGTTTTGAACGGGGAACTAAGTAAGGGTGTAATCTATTTGGAAATGGATTCCAAAAGTGTTTGTAGTGTCGATCTCAACCGTGAAAAAAAGTATACGGTTAAGATGTCAAAATCCCGTGTTAGTTGCGAGTCATCTGATCTCTAATCTGTGGTCTGATTTCTCCTAACTGCATGGTAGCTTGACTGCAAGCAATCCATATGTCCAATCTATTTACTATATATAAATCTCGTGATAATGCACTACAGTACGCACTGCAATTATTTTTTTGGCTTCGCATATAACAAAAAAAATAATGTCATTGTTTTTTTTAATAAAAAATATGTCATTGTTATTTCTTTTAAACAAAACACGTTATGTTTTATATTATTTCATTCTCTTTCTTAATGTTTATCAACGTTCATGTCAAAGTAAATTTAAAATAGTATTTGAATCATTAATACTATTGTCTCAAATCTAATGATTTAATAATATTGAGGATACTTAATTCCATTCCTTCGAAGATGTTGATTAAAATTTATTTTTGTTGTATATTTTATTATTAAGGTACAATTGAACAAAATTTGATTTAATATTGTAGTATTAAATGCTATAACATGGTTGATTTTTTATATAATATAATATCCGATTCAGACCTTTTTATTTTTGTTGTGTTTTTACTATTAAAGTATAATCATACAATATTTTTTTGTTAAAATTTTAAGCATTTAATTTTAAAAGATGGTTGATTTTTATTTTTGAATATAACAAATTAGTATCTTTAAAAGTAATAAAATAAATATATAGTTGTGTATATTAAATTAATTATATAATTATAGTATATTTACTTTATATAAATTAATTGAAAAATTAAAAACAGAGACCGTATATTGCACCGATAGAAGTGAATGTCGACACTGAAAAAAGTATATGGTTAAGATCTCGAAATTCTGTGTTAGTTGTGAGCCGTCTAATCTCCAATCTACGGTTTGATTTTGCCTAGTAGCCTAACTGCATGCAATCCATATCCAATCTATCTATTTACAATATATAAATCTCGTAACAGTGCGTTACAGTATGCACTACAATTATTTATTTTTTGTTTTCACATACAATAAAAGATAATGCCATTGTTTTTTTACGGAAAAAACACGCGCATCATTGTTATTTCTTTTTTGACAAAACACGTTATGTTTTGTATTATTTCACTATCTCTCTCACTGTTTATCAATGTTTATGTCAAAGCAAATTCAAAACAGTATTTGAATAATTATTAGTATACTCTCAAATCTAATGGTTTAATGTTATTGTGGACACCTAACTTAATTCTTTTGAAGATGTTGATTAAATTTATTTTTTGTTGTATATTTTATTATTAAGGTACGATTGAACAATATTTGATTTAATTTTTAAGTGTTAAATTCTATAACATGGTTGATTTTTTATATAATACAATATACTATTCAGAATTTTTCCTTTTTGTTGTATTTTATTATTAAATTATACAATACTTTATTTATTGGATAATTTTTTATATTTAAATTTAAAAAGATGGTTGATTTTTATTTTTTATTTTAACTAATTAGTATTTTCAAAATTATTAAAATAAATACATAGTTGTATATATTAAATTAATTATATATATAACTAGAAATATACCCGTGCTTTTGCAAGGGCTGATTGTTTTTTTTTTGATAGGCAAATGTTAGTTGTTAGTAATTGTTAGAAATGTTAGTTTCCCGGGTTAGAACCCGGGACCTCCGGCTTACACTCCTTCAGCGTCCCTTAGCTCACCAATCAAGCTACCTATTTGGGATGCACGGGCTGATTGTTATTGTTATTTTCATTTTTTTTTGATATGAAAGAATTACAACTAAGCAACTATCCATATAGTATTGTTTTTTGGAAAAATTTATTGTATTCCTTTCTTTTAAACTGAAAATTATAGTATTTCATCAGCAATTTTCACATGCAATTTCATAAAGTTAATGGATATTTTCACAGGCAAATAATTTTCCAATACCAAACCATTATTTTCTGTCACATCATAAAACACATTAATACATAACACAAAAAAAAAACACATAAATACCATCAACACCGAAAATCGAATTTTGAAAAATTCATGTCTTAAAAAACTGGCGGGCTACTTGAAGTGGGAGTACTGAGAAGAGACTCTTGCGTACCCAAAAAACAGCGAGAGAAAAGGTAAGAATTTGAGCCGCAAATATTTTTTCCTTAGTTGACCTCTAACCCACAGAATGCTCTAGAAACTTTTCATTAAGAGTCAAGGACTATAATTAACTTTTTTTATTATTATTTTACGATAGTTAGCTTTTTTTAATTAGATAATGAAAAGTACTGTATTTATCACTGTAGCGATATATACCAGATTTATATATGGTACAGATTATAGTATATTTACTTTATATAAACTAATTGAAAAGGTAAAAATAGAGACTGTGCATAGCACCGGTACTTTTCTAATAAATTAAAATCACAGTATTTTTAAGATGGACAAAACTTGGATAACGTTCTATAAAAGTTGTTGATGGTATTTTCCTATGAACGTGGAAAGAAAGAGACAGAAAGATAAATGATTTTGGAATCTAAGTTGATGTTGTTAATAAATATTACACGTGTCAGTTTGATAGAAAACAACACCAATAGTTTTTGTAGAAATGTATACAACTAGTATGTAACCCGTGCCATGCACAGGAACATTTTTATAAACCTGAATTAAAAAAATATTTCCTTTCAATAATGAAATATAATAAATATTATGGTAATAATAATTAAATCTTAGTGATATTATAAGGAACCTAACATACGATACTTAAACAAATTAATATTGTCAGTATTATTGTTTCTTATTTGAGGTTAAATTAGCATTAATATTGTTTTCAATACATTTTGATTCCATTAAGAAGATGTTATTTTAACTTTTTTTACGGGTTATTTTTTAAATGTTTAGTTCTTCATTTTAAATGCATTATTTGGACAGTTACAATACGCATAATCAGTAGGCATCAATTTTTGGAATGATTTGATGCTAATTGAAGGCTAATTTGTGTTAAAATTGTTTATGCAGGTTAGTTTCAAAATTTAATCAATTTAATTAATTTTGATTGTCTGTTACCTTAATAGTATTTAGAGTTTAGAATTTAGATATTTAGAAATTAAATACTACCATAAATAAAAAAAATCGAATTAGTATTAATATTAGTTGTCACTAATATTGTTTCCTATTAGTTGTTAGTAAAATCGAATTATTCAAATTAGTTTCCTATTTGAGGTTAAATTAGCATTGATTCCATTATAGCTGTTAGTAATTTTCATATTAGAAACAATCCAGTTTTGAATTTGTTTATAAGCTTTGTGCAATCAGATTTTTTTTCGAATTGATGAATAATTAATATGTTTTTTGACTTTGAAGTTTGCTGAATTGGATTTGCCAAGTCAAAATGTGTTGTAGTTTATTTTATAAACATGACACAATGGATTAAATTAGTTGTGTTGGTTGATTTTGAGGATGCCATTTGGAGCTTTCCTTTTTTACATTTGTTATACGCTATCAAATATGCCCAACAAACCAATTGAACTGCCAGCAACTGATGTAGCAAGTCAACCAAAGAGCATAATTTTCAGTATCATTATAGCTCTGATCAAAGTTCCCCATCAGCAGGTTTGTTCCACTAATATTCGCTGAAGTTGAGATTGCCATGTAATCCAAAGCCAAACAACATAATCACTTGTACCTTAAAATTCGGTGCATCATATATTACTATATGCGGGTTATTGCTAATGCCAATAATTAGAAAAAGAAACACTGCCTGTAATTACATGCCATCAGTTTTAATTTACCCATTATATTTGCATAATAACAACGTACATAGAATCATTTGTACTTTACCACCAATGAAAAATAACATTGAAAATTTAATTTCCTAAAAAAACATTGAAATTTTAATAAAATCCCAAAATCTCTTAAAGCAATAACACATTGTCCTTTGGCTCAATCTTCAATCTTTATATCCCTTTTCTGAACTTTTACAAAGTGCACTGGGCAGAGTAGTAGTGTCCATAAGATAGGTCGTTTTTAGAAGCTTTCTTTCCTCGGAGTACACCAAAAATCTGAAAATGACGTAATTTAAAATGAGAAATATGAATATCTTGCTGATAAATGAGAAGGAAAAATAAAATAAATCAACATATGAATGACACTTTATATGTATTTAGCAGATACTCTTTAGCAAAAAGGGTTTGCAATTTTCAAGAGAAAACAAAATAAAAAGTCTTCATCAGATCATTCGTTTGAGAAGAAATAAAAATGAAAAAAATATATATTGACATTATTTTTCAAAGAATGTATTATGTTGTCTTGATCACAATATACAGAATGAACTTGTTCCAAGCTTAACAATGGTAAAAATAAATAGAAGAATAAATTGAAGGGCATGAAGTTGAGTCAGCGTGTACCTTATGGGGGTAACATCCCTACGAACGAAATCATTTTTGGGATGCTAGACCAAAGGAAAATGTAAATGTGTGTGTGTGTATTAAGACAAACTGATTAGAAGATGAATGTGCACTTTTATATTAATTAATACCTTTTGGAACTTGTCAACCCGAATCAAAGCTTTCTAGTGCATCAGGTTCCAAGCTCTGTAATATACATGAACAAATAAAATTGAAATTAAGACGTTTATCCAGAAAAGGAGAAAAAGGGTAAAACAACATTATAAAATACACATTTTCTTTCATATACTAATACTTCAATACATCAAAGGCTTCAACGTCCCTTCTATCTATCATGTATGTACTGCAGTACAGCTTGTGCAAAAAGGTTGTCTGTTTCCTGTGCTTTTTGGAGGATGTAGGTTTGGAATTATGGTTGATATCGTCAAGATATTAATGCCCTGGTACGTGTATATCCCATCGGCCGGACCAAAGAAACAAATTTTATTAGTATCTAAGGAAGAAATTTAAAAAGAAAAAAAAACTTGAAAAACGAAGGTAAACCCCTGCTCTGGGTCAAGAAAAATAAAGGGAAAGCAGGCTCTATATCGAATTGGAAGCAAATTGATCAAAACTAAAATAAATAGTGAAGTGTTGCAATGTCTTACAGTAAAAAAATACGCGGTGATGGGATCTTCAAGTTTGGTTCTTTGCTGTTAAGATCCATAATCGCCATCTTATACCATTTCTATTATAGATCGCCAGCCACACGTTTTTCAGATCGCTTTAGGTTAATTGTCTCCTTTATTTGCAGATCGTTTTTTTATTTGATGAGATTTCTGCATTCATTGTTTCCTCTTATACTTGATACGAATTTAATTAGATGTTTTAATGGTTGTGTTGACCAGAAGATTTTGAATTTTTTTAATTTAAATTTATGACTCAGCAGACCATGTAGGTGTTTTTTAATTGACGTGACTTTCTAGTTTTCTTCTTGTATTGACATTTGTGAAACTTCCTTATTTAATTTATTCACAATTGTATATAATAGAGATTTTTGTCTTTTTAAGATTTATAAATTTATTTTTATTACATATTTTACTATGAATACTTTTACATGAGAGAATATATGATTACGAATAAGTGTTAGAAAGAAAGTTTTTTTTTTTATAAGCAAAAGTATATATTAATGGAGTACAAGGGGTACTCCAACCCGTATACAACGAAACAGCGGGCAGATGGCCGAGCCTTGTTAAAACCTCCCAGAGCCAAAACCCAGTGGGAAAAGGACTGAAGGAGGAAAAAGAGTACCCAGCCAATGCCAAGAGAAGAAGTTAAGAAAAAAAAAACAAGAGCAAAAACAAGACAGCACAGCCCACAAATTTTCCTATTCCTATAACACCAACAGGGATAGTAGTGCCAAATGGTGTAGCCTGTAACACCCCATTTCTACCCAACGAATACTATAAAAATCAGAGTTGCAAAATTCCCATCAAGCATATGGAATGTTACACTTTCAACTTAAAACAACGACATGCAATCATTTATAGTTCGGATACATAGCACGCAAAATTTCGGATGAACCGATAACAACCTATTAGTCTTTCAAGATCAAACAATTTTCATTACTACGCAGCGGATTCATAGATTCAACTGAAAGATACCATAACATCTCGTCCAATTCAAACAACTTAAAGACATCATGTCTTTTAAGGTAAACAACTTGCAAATTCAACAACATACTAAAATTCAACAATAAAGAAAAATCATGCGTTCATTTCCCCCCCGAGTGCTACGTATCAGAGCGACAACACCGACTCTAACTAATGGAGGTAAGCAGCCTTCATTTTTGATTACCTGCACGTTACCAACAGAGGATAACATTCAAACAGAAGGGGTGAGATATCGAACTATATAATCGAGTGTATGATAAATAATATATTAGAATCAGATTATATAAAATCACCACTTCACAACTTTCAAACAACAACTATCATCAGAATTGATCAACACAACGACTTAAATATGCAACACGGAATGCGACTCGTTACAATGCACATGCATGTGGTACCATTGGAGCAGAACTCCCAACTTAAAATATACGGAGCAAAACTCCCAACTTAAAATTTACGGAGCAAAACTCCCAACTCGAAAATTGCCAATCCAGGCCAACTTAACAGGGCATACACTCCCAACATGACATGCTATATATGCATCAATAATTATGAAGTTCGACAACACAACAACGGCAACAGCAAGCAGAATTATTTTGCAACCAAAAGTCTGCATAAAGAGCAGAACAACAACTACGCAAATTCTGCAGAAAAGGCAACAATTTTCACAGCAGTAAACAGCACAATTCATCGATCCAATCATTACTAATCATCACTTAGAACTAATGGCATATGAATTTAATCACTCAATAACACGACAGCACCTCAAACATTAAAACAGAATTTTCTTAGTGTTCATACGGCCATAAAACAACTTTTTAATCATCTAATCAATTAAAACAGCAAGTAATATATATATATATATATATATAAATGATTTGTTTTGCCTACACTTCAATCATTTTTCAAATAATGGAGTCTAAGGTTAACCCCTTCACCTATCCCTCAAGTATCCCCAACCGAAAATAATCTCCCCCTTACTACTTATCATACAACCCATTAGAAGTCGGAACCCAACCCTTACCTTGGATTGAAGGTTGCTCTAACTCTCCGATTGACTCCTAGATTCTTCCTTGCCGGCAACTTTACGTATCTCCTCCCAAACCCTTGATGACTTGCCCAACCTCCTTCAATGGATGGCGAAAAAGAAAACAAGGTTGCCTCTAAGTTTTGTGTGGCCGAAATTGGTAGAAACAAACTTGGGTAGCCACCTCTTCTCTATTTTGGGCGTTAGGGTTTAGAAGGAATATGAAGGAGAAAAAAAAAGAATGATCTGCTCGTCGTCTTCGATTTTCTGCAGCCGGTTTTATAGAAAAACCCGATCGTGAATCGATTCACGCCTAAGGTGAATCGATTCACCTAGTACAAAAACTTCCTCAAGACGAATTAATGAAGTGAATCGATTCTGCAAGCTTCCCATGCGATTCACAGAGGCGTGCCGATTCCCAGAGAACCAAACATGCTTGAATCGATTCCTCATAGTCGGGAATCGATTCCGATGTTCAAGAAACACTTCCAAGCAATTCCATGATCCTCCAAACTGATTTTAAGGCACTCTAAACTCCACATCTAACATTCAAATAAGCCCATAACAAATAATAGTATTAATCTAATATCATTCTACAACTTAATTCAACTAAATTAATCCAACTAAAACCAACACCACTTAAATCAATATTTCACAACTTCAAAACTTAATCGGAAAAATATTCGAAAATATTTAATTAAATAAATAATTAAATATCGGGCGTTCTGACTCTCCCCATTTAAAATATTTTCGTCCTCGAAAATTTACCTGGTTCGAACAACTCGGGATAGGATTCGCATCTTGCTCTCCAACTCCCACGCCATGCTTTCTCGTGACCCTAACCGGACTACTTTCACCAAAGCAATCTTCTTGCCTCTTAGAGTCTTCATTTCACGATCTGCGATCCGCACAGCATCGCTTCCATAGTAAGATTATCCCGCACTTGCACATCATCCATATGAATCACATGAGATGGATCTGAAATGTACTTAGGAGTTGTGACACATGAAACACGTCATGCAAATTCGAAAGGTTAAAGGCGGTAAAGCCACTCTATAAGCAACATTTCCAACTCTGTCCAGAAATCGATACGGACCAATAAAACGAGTGTGAGCTTCTTAGACTTCAATGCACGCCTAACACGGTCACGGGTGTGACTCTCAAAACACATGATCACCACTTGAAATTCCAAATCTTTCCTTCGCTTGTCATGATAACTCTTACATCTACTTTGAGAAGTTTTCATCTTTTCTCGAATTAGCTTCACCTTCTCCGTAGTCTCTCGAACAATTTCAGGTCCAAGCACTACACTTTCCACGATTCATGCCAACATAAAGGAGTTCTACATCTCCGACCATACAACGCTTCAAAAGGTGCCATTCCAATACTCGAATGGTAATTGTATTATAAGTGAACTCTATTAACGGAAGATAAGTGTCCCACGAACCTCCTCGCCAAGAACACATGCCCTCAACAAATCCTCTAATGGTGAATAGTCCTCTCTCGTCGCCCATCCGCCTGAGGGTGATACGCCGAACTCAACCTCAACTTGGAACCCAACGCCGCCAGACTCTTCCAAAAATCAAGTAAACCTCGGATCTCTATCCGACACAATACACAAAGGAACACCATGCATCTTTACAATTACATTTGGTATAAATCTCGCGACCGATCTGGGAAAAGCGATGTTAATAGGAATAAAATGAGCCGACTTCGTAAGCCTATCAACAATCACCCAAATCGAATCATGTCCCCTTGAAGTATTAGGTAATCCCGTCACAAAGTCCATTGAAATGCTATCCCATTTCCACTGCGGAACTTCCAACGGTTGCATCAATCCTGCCAGCTTCGATGTTCAACTTTCGACTTCGACAAGTTAAACATGCATACACGAATCTGCGCCACATCACGCTTCATCCCAGGCCACCAAAACAACTTCTTCAAATCTTGATACATTTTGTGGCTCCGGATGAATACTCAAATTGCTTCTATGACTCTCCTCAAGAATTACTTTCTTCATTTCCGCATCATCGGGAATACAAATTCGACACGGAATCTCAACACACCTTGGCGTCTAACTTGAAATCATTATTCTCAGATTGATCGATTAGACCATCGAATCTACTAATTTCACATCTAACTTCGAGCTTCTTAATAATCGCCCGTAAAATCATTGTTAATCTTCAACATTCCCAACATAACACTCTGCGGTGTCACTTCGCAAACTAGACTCATATCTCTGAACTGTTCAATCAATTCCAACTCCTTAACCATCATTGCCGCCATATGTAAAGTCTTTCGGCTTAAGGCATCAGCCACAACATTAGCTTTACCTGGGTGATAATTCAAACCGAAGTCATAATCTTTTAACAACTCCAACCATCTTCGTTGTCTCATGTTCAGTTCCTTCTGATCAAATAGATATTTTAAACTCTTATGGTCACTAAATACTTCAAATCTAGAACCATAGAGATAATGTCTCCAAATCTTCAGCACAAAAACCACTGCAGCAAGCTCTAAATCATGCGTAGGATAGTTCTTTTCATGAGTCCTCAACTGCCTCGACGCATAAGCAACTACCTTATCATTCTGCATAAGTACACCTCCTAAACCCATTTTAGAAGCATCACAATATACCACAAAAGATTCTCCTGGATTAGGTAGTGTCAAAACCGGAGCCGACGTCAATCTCTTCTTCAATTCTGTAAAACTTTCTTCACATTGAACGTCCCACACAAAAGCTTTACCCTTACAAGTCAACTTAGTCAATGGAAGTGCCAACTTAGAAAAACCTTCGATAAACCTTCTATAGTAGCCAGCTAGTCCTAAAAGCTTCTAATCTCAGAAATGATTTTGGAGTTTCCCATTGCAACACGGCATCTACTTTAGATGGATCCACAACAATGCCACTACCCGAAATGACATGACCAAGAAAACTAACCTCCTTTAACCAAAAATCACATTTAGACAGCTTTGCTTATAGCTTCTTCTCCTTCAAAACTTGCAATACTAGTCTTAAGTGTTCTGCATGTTCTTCCTCCGATTTAGAGTAAATCAAAATGTCATCAATGAATACCACCACAAACCGATCCAAATAAGAATGAAAGATACGATTCATGTACTCCATGAATACTCCCGGCGCATTAGTAACACCGAAAGGCATCACCGTATACTCATAATGTCCATATCGCGTTCTGAAGGCCGTCTTCTGAACATCTTCATCCCTCACCTTAATCTGATGATAACCCGACCTCAAATCAATCTTGCTAAACACACGAGCACCTACCAATTGATCCATCAAGTCATCTATTCTTGGAAGCGGATACTTGTTCTTAATCGTTACTTTATTCAATTGTCTATAATCAACACAAAGCCTCATACTCCCATCTTTCTTCTTTACTAGTAGCACTGGAGCTCCCCACGGCGACACACTTGGTCTTACAAACTTCTTTTCAAGTAAATCTTCCAATTGCTTCTTTAATTCTGACAATTCGGATGCAGACATCCTGTATGGTGCCATAGAAACCGGTCTGGTACCAGGTACAAGATCAATAGCGAATTCAACTTCCCGTTCTGGTGGTACATCAGGAATTTCATCAGGGAAAACTTCAGGAAATTCGCGCACCACTTGTAACTCCTCAATTATAGCTTGGTTCTCAATAGATAACGACGCCATCAACGAGAACACCTGAGCTTCCTCTTGCATCAACCGCCTACTAGCGCTAAGAGACAACAACCCAGCTTCCTCCTCTTCGGGAGTAGAAAACCTCATGGACTTGCTATAATAATTGATATGAACATAGTTATATTCTAACCAATTCATGCCTAAGATCACGTCCATCCCACTTAACGGCAAACAAACCAAATCAACAGCAAAGTCTCGGTCGAAAATCGACAAAAGACACTTTAAACACACAAGAGAAGTGGTCACCGATCCCTTAGCTGGAGTCTCGACGACCATCTCTCCATTCATAGAAGACAACGTAAGACCCAATCTTTTAACGCAATCAGCAGCAATAAAGCAATGAGTAGCACCAGTATCAATAATAGTAATTAAAGGAGTACTATTAATGAAACATGTACCTCTGATGAGTCTGTCCTCATTAGGTATGTCGAGTCGACCAAAGCGAACACTTTTCCACTAGTTTGCGCCTTTCTTGGTTTCGACATCGACTACCAATGTCTCCTTCTTCACCACAGTTGAAACAAATCATCTCTTTATGCTTGCATTCAGATATTATATGCCCAGTCTTGCCACAACGGAAACACCTCTTTACCTCAGCAGTACACACATTACTCTTATGGCCAGGTTTCCCACATTTGAAACAAACCACACGGCAGAGCATCTCCCCACTAGTCCTCTTACCATCACCACTTTACGTTTACCTTTACCAATTTGGAGCATCATAAGGCTTGCCACGATTACATTGGCGCTTGCTCTTCCTCTCATTAATGATCCTATAATGAGCATTGTTATCCTCTTCATAAATCCTGCGGTGTCAATCAAATCGGAGAAGACACGAATCTTTGGTATCCAATCGCCTTCTTGATTTCAAGCAACCTGCTCTCAAACTTGATGCACTTTGAAAACTTCGGCTTGCCCCGCTATAGTGCGGATAAAACTTAGCCAACTCAACAAACTTTGCAAAGATATTCAAGAATCGACATATTTCCTTGCTTCACTCAAGAAACTCAATTTCCTTCTTACCACGAACATCCTGCGGATAATACTTCCTCAGGAACTCCGCCGGAACACATCCCAAGTAATACCTTCACTGCAGCCTTCCAACCTCGGCGAGTCTCTAGCCACTACCATCGGCCTCGATCGCTAGCATATGAGTCCCATATCGAACCTTACGTGTCGGAGTGCACCCATCACACTAAGATTCTCTCCATCTCTTTCAACCAATCCAACGCTCCATCAGGATCATACTTACCCTTGAAGGTAGGCGATTCTCCTGCGAAAAGTCGCCAAACTACGAGATCCAGCATTCTCGTCAGCATTCGGCTGATTTTGCAAAGCCTGAGTCATTGCTTGTAAAGCAGCAGCAATTGCAGCATCGTTCCTTCCAGCCATCTCAACTTGTCACTATAACATAAACAAGGTTAGAACTAATTAACAATACTCGATTGTTAAACAAAACTACGACTCGACAACTTGGCCAGACGGACCAACTAGGCTCTGATACCACTAATGTAACACCCCATTTCTACCCAACGAATACTATAAAAATCAGAGTTGCAAAATTCCCATCAAGCATATGGAATGTTACACTTTCAACTTAAAACAACGACATGCAATCATTTATAGTTCGGATACATAGCACGCAAAATTTCGGATGAACCGATAACAACCTATTAGTCTTTCAAGATCAAACAATTTTCATTACTACGCAGCGGATTCATAGATTCAACTGAAAGATACCATAACATCTCGTCCAATTCAAACAACTTAAAGACATCATGTCTTTTAAGGTAAACAACTTGCAAATTCAACAACATACTAAAATTCAACAATAAAGAAAAATCATGCGTTCATTTCCCCCCCGAGTGCTACGTATCAGAGCGACGACACCGACTCTAACTAATGGAGGTAAGCAGCCTTCATTTTTGATTACCTGCACGTTACCAACAGAGGATAACATTCAAACAGAAGGGGTGAGATATCGAACTATATAATCGAGTGTATGATAAATAATATATTAGAATCAGATTATATAAAATCACCACTTCACAACTTTCAAACAACAACTATCATCAGAATTGATCAACACAACGACTTAAATATGCAACACGGAATGCGACTCGTTACAATGCACATGCATGTGGTACCATTGGAGCAGAACTCCCAACTTAAAATATACGGAGCAAAACTCCCAACTTAAAATTTACGGAGCAAAACTCCCAACTCGAAAATTGCCAATCCAGGCCAACTTAACAGGCATACACTCCCAACATGACATGCTATATATGCATCAATAATTATGAAGTTCGACAACACAACAACGGCAGACAGAAGCGTAATTATTTTGCAACCAAAAGTCCGATAAAGAGCAGTAACAACAACTACGCAAATCTGCGAGAAAAGGCAACAATTTTCACAAAGAAGAAACAAAGACAATTCATCGATCCAATCATTACTAATCATCACTTAGAACTAATGGCATATGAATTTAATCACTCAATAACACGACAGCACCTCAAACATTAAAACAGAATTTTCTTAGTGTTCATACGGCCATAAAACAACTTTTTAATCATCTAATCAATTAAAACAACAAGTAATATATATATATATATATATATATATATATATATATATATAAATGATTTGTTTTGCCTACACTTCAATCATTTTTCAAATAATGGAGTCTAAGGTTAACCCCTTCACCTATCCCTCAAGTATCCCCAACCGAAAATAATCTCCCCCTTACTACTTATCATACAACCCATTAGAAGTCGGAACCCAACCCTTACCTTGGATTGAAGGTTGCTCTAACTCTCCGATTGACTCCTAGATTCTTCCTTGCCGGCAACTTTACGTATCTCCTCCCAAACCCTTGATGACTTGCCCAACCTCCTTCAATGGATGGCGAAAAAGAAAACAAGGTTGCCTCTAAGTTTTGTGTGGCCGAAATTGGTAGAAACAAACTTGGGTAGCCACCTCTTCTCTATTTTGGGCGTTAGGGTTTAGAAGGAATATGAAGGAGAAAAAAAAAGAATGATCTGCTCGTCGTACTGATTTTCTGCAGCGCCGGTTTTATAGAAAAACCCGACTGTGAATCGATTCACAGTCTAAGGTGAATCGATTCACCTAGCACAAAAAACTTCCCCTGCACGAATTAATGAAGTGAATCGATTCCTGCAAGCTTCCCATGCGATTCACAGAGGCGTGCTTCGATTCCCAGAGAACCAAACATGCTTGAATCGATTCCCATAGCTGGGGAATCGATTCCCAGTGTTCAAGAAACACTTCCAAGCAATTCCATGATCCTCCAAACTGATTTTAAGGCACTCTAAACTCCACATCTAACATTCAAATAAGCCCATAACAAATAATAGTATTAATCTAATATCATTCTACAACTTAATTCAACTAAATTAATCCAACTAAAACCAACACCACTTAAATCAATATTTCACAACTTCGAAAACTTAATCGGAAAAATATTCGAAAATATTTAATTAAATAAATAATTAAATATCGGGCGTTACATAGCCTGCAACTACTGGAAGCACAACACAGTAAAAGCTACAGCAGCGCCTATAGCCATCTCCAAACCACCAAACAATCCCACCACCCAACCCATGCCTTTCACCATAACAATCAGAGTGAGTTACAACAACCCAAGGGGTTTAGGCACCAATCCAAATAATTCCACTCCGAATGCCTTCCTTCTCTTGAAATAAACCATCGCCACGAGAATAACTTGATATTAGCAAGCACAGCACAAGACTCCACCGGCACCTCCTGAAACAAGCGTTGATTCCTTGAGGTCCATATAACCCAGACAACCGCACACCACACCAAATACCGAACTTTCCAAGCCACTATACCCTTAATTGGAAGGTGAAAAGCCAAGAAATTCTCCACCACATTATTACTCCAGACCCCTGTGAAACCAATCCAAGCAAAGACAGCACGCCAAATATTATATGAAAACTCACACTCACAAAATAAATGGTTAACATTCTCGGGAAGTTGATCACAGAGAAGACAATTCTCATTATTATCAATAGAAATGATACCACGATGTATTAGTGCCGCCCGTGTAGGAATACGGTGTTGCAAAAGCCGCCACACAAAAACTCCCACTTTTGAAGGAATTGACGTGCGCCACAATTTTTTAAGAGCGCATATCAGGTTTGCATTCACCTCCAAATTGCCTTGCTGTAACAAGCTGAGATAAGCCGATTTGCAGCAAAAACAATTGGTTTTACTTGCCTTCCACACCCACTCATCCGGTTCTGTTCTAGAAGGCACATAATCCTCCAAACATCCAATTAACTCAGCTAACATATCGATATCCCCCCTGTCTAGATTTCTCTTCCAGTGCCATTCCCAGCACCAAGACTCGTCAATCCATCTTCCGGATTCAGCAATTATAGTTTGTTTGTTTGCCGCCAACTAATATAAAACTGGAAACCGCTCACACAAAGCTGCATCACCCAACCAATGATCTTCCCACAACCGAATCACCTTACCTTGACCCACCCGAGTAGCGACAGTACCTCTAAACCAATCTGAATTTATCGTGACAATATCACGCCACCAAAGGGAACTAGATCGAGTTATCGGCCCACCATCAAGAATTCTACCTTCTAAAGGACCATATTTATAACGAAGAAGATCGTACCAAATTGCTGTATGGTCATTTAGGAACCTCCACTTCCACTTACTTAGCAAACTCAAGTTAAATAACTCCAAATGTTTTATGCCCAAACCACCCAAATGCTTTGGCTTACATACATTCTCCCAACTAACCCAACATATTTTTCGCTTCTCCGGATCTCCTCCCCAAAGAAAATTTCTCTGAATGCTAATTAGGGTATTTATGATCTTTTTGGGTGCCTTGAAAAATGAAAAATAGTATACTGGTAAGCTAGTCAAGACAGAATTGATCATAGTGAGTCTTGCCCCAAACGAGAGTTGAGACCTTCTCCAATTTGAGAGCCTTCTTTGCATAATCTCCACCACTGGTCTCCATGCTAAACACCTCCTAGGATTATCACCAACCGGCAGCCCCAAAAATTTAAACGGTATACTTCCTATGCCGCAATTTAAAAAACATGCTGCCGAATGTAAAAAATCATCAGTCAAATGAATTCCAAACAAATGGCTTTTATGAAAATTCACTCTCAACCCCGATACCAGTTCAAACCCACGCAATATGGCCTTGAGACTCCACAAATTATCCCATGAAGGTTCACATAAGAAAATTGTATCATCTGCATATTGTAACAGTGGAACTGATACCTCCGCAGAAACTTTATATGGACTCAAAAATCCATACTCCATGGTTTTTTTTGTAAGAAACAAAAAGGAGCCAAAGGGTTTCCTTGATGTAGTCCCCGCTGAACCACAAAGTCACCTGTGGCACTACCATTGACTAACACCGACATTGAGCTACTTCTAATACAAGCACGAATCCGCCGACGCCAACTTAAACAAAAACCCATCCTCCCCATCATGTAATCCAAATAATCCCAATCAACCGAGTCATAAGCCTTCTCGAAATCCACTTTAAATAACAAACAACCGTCTTTTCTTCTTTTTGCCAAATCCACCACTTCATTTGCCGTTAAAACTCCATCCAAAATCTGTCGTCCAGTCAAAAACGCTGTTTGGCACGAAGAGATATCACTGTTAAGGACTTTCTTCAGCCTACCAGCTAAAATTTTAGCAATTATCTTATACAAGCTACTGATCAAAGTAATAGGCCGATATTCATGTAAGGACTGCGGGTGTTCTGTTTTTGGGATTAAGGCCAAAAAAGCAGCAGTAATGGCTTTTGGGAGTTGAGCATTCACCTGAAACTCATGGATAAAGGCCAACAACTCATCCTTTAAGAATTCCCAACATCCTCTAAAAAACGTGAAATTAAACCCGTCCGGACCCGGGCTCTTATTGCCATCACACTCCCATACCACCGCTTTCAACTCCTCAGCCGAAACCAAAGTTGTAAGAGCTGTATTATCGTCTTGAGATATCTGTCCAAAGCAAACCCCATCAAGTTTCGGCCTTCTAAACGTGGAGGTAGTGGAAAAATGTCTCTGGAAATGCCGCTTAACCTCTTCCTTTATTTCCGGGACCGTTTCTAACCATTGATCATTCACTTTTAGGGCAACTAACTGATTTTTCTGTCTCCTCCCTCGAATACACGCATGAAAATACCGTGTATTTGCATCCCCCTCCAAGATCCACCGCGCCCTCGACTTTTGTAGTAATAGACTTTCCTTAAAGCGGAGTTGTTGCCAAAATTGACCAGAAAGAACTCTCCTAGAATCCAAATCCACATCACCCCCATCAGCCATCTCCTTTTCTAAGCCATTCAACTCAGCAACTGTGCTATCAATATTTAGATCAAGAATACCAAACACCTCTTTATTCCACACTCTTAACTTTTGCTTCAACATTTTAAGTTTTTCTTTTAAAATATGCCCCTTCCATCCCTCCACCTGAAAATTCTGCCAACATTCCTTCACAAACGTCAAAAAATCCTTATGATCCATCCAACAATTGTTGAAACGAAAAGGCTTTGGTCCCCAGTCTTGCTCGTCCCGCTTAAGCCAAATGGGACAATGATCAGAAATATCTCTACTACCCACCCATTGTGCAACAACCTTCCATTCCTTTATGATGTCTTCAGATAATAAGAACCTATCCAATCTACTCATATCCAAGCCATCAGAGCTGAACCATGTAAATTTCTTCCCAAGTATAGGTACATCAATAAGCTGTATACCAACAATAAATTGTCTGAACTCATTATATTTATGAGGGTGATCATAATTATTTCTCCCTACTCTCTCATTAGAGCACGATACTGCATTAAAATCCCCCACTAAACACCAAACCCTCGGGCTGGAGGTACTCTTGCATTGCACCAAGCCATTCCACAAAAGCCTCTTACCCTCCATAGAGCACGGGGAGTAAATATTCACCAAATAAACGGGTCTCCCGAAACTTCCATAGTTGACAGATAAACCCAAAAATCCCGCTCCCTCAAATTGTGCATTAACAGTAAATAAACCTCTTCTCCACATCAATAACAAACCTCCAGATTGCCCAACAGAATCCTTAGCAACCCACTCTACATCGTCACCTCCCCACAGACTAAAGACACATCTGTCATCCATACTAGAACATTTAGTTTCTTGAAAACAACAAAATTCAAAATTACCTGACGTCACCAGTGATCGAATTCTGCTTCGTTTCGGCCGATCACCAATCCCTCTGACATTAAGTGACAAAATCTTCATACTGAGTTTCTTCGGGTCTCCCTCTGCGCCTTGGCCTCTTGTTCAGTTTCTTCCATTGACTTAATTGCAGCAATATAGACTTCATCCTTCTCCAACCCAACTAATCCAAGAGCACAATCTTGAAGCCAAATTTTTTCCTCTGCCATTGCCGAGAAATTACGCCACCCGCTGGTACTGGACGTGGCGACGGAAATAGGCAATAGGCTAGACCATTTTATAGGAGTTTATGACATAACTTACCTCACGTCCTGATCAGACCATAATTATTTTAAATAGATAGACGATGTTAAGACTTTGAAAAACCTATTTAGCTAAAAATATTAGACTTTAGACAATCTAAAAAGACTATTAAATTTAAGCCTACCATACCAACTTATTTAAATAAATAAATAAATATAACAATAATTTGTTGCTATTGTCATAAAATGTGATGAAATTATATACTTATTTACCTTTTAAAGATTTAAACATATTCGTTTACATAAAAGACTTGAGCCACTAATTAAACTTATGACCTATTTAAATGTCTTACTGCTAAATATGCTTTAAGATGCTTTTCTATCATGTCAGGCTTTTAAAAAGGTTAGGTCATACATTAAAAAAATATATATATCAAATAAAAAGACAATTTTAGTCATAAAAAGCTTAGCTTAACGTAGTCTATTTCTACCCGTATTTCTTGAGTAGTACTGGTTTAAACTTTTATAATTTTCAGTTTAGCATGCATAGAGTTTATCTTTGTGGCCTATTAGTCCTTTAACTTACTTAGAGATACTTGAATGATAGACCATTAATCAGGCTAACAAGTTATACTGGGCTTCCTAAAATGTCAGATCAAAAACCTAGAAAAAAACTTATGATAGATAATAGGTCAGATTTGAGCCTTGAATTTTTAGAACAATTAAACCAAACCTATTTAAGCAAAACCTAGCATACTTCCACCCATTACGAGCACATGAGATAGCATATTAGATAGTCCTTGGAAGCAGACAGAAACAAAAAATTACTATAGATTGAATCATTAACAAGAATCTAAATTTAAATGACCTACCATTAGATATGATTTATAAGAAGATATTGTGGTGTCATGTGATTTATATAACCAATCTCACTTGGTGGGAAAAATGTATTTGCTCATTTTAAAAATAAACTCATTTTAAAGTAGTTTAAAAATTAATATAAAAATAAAAATAATCAAAATTAAACTGTTAAAATTTTATGGAAAGTAAACTATACCATTTCGCTATCCGTCGAAGTTGAAAGTTTATTTGATTTTAAAAAATATTTTTAATTTGTATTTTCACTATAATAATTATAAATTCTCATATTTTTATACTTTGTAAACAAGAATCGATAAAAATAATAAAACAATTATTTTCTCTATTTTTTTAATACAAAATTGTAGAAATAAAAAATGTAGGCGATTTATTTTTTATAATAATAATTAACAAATAACAATAACAAAATGGTTTTATGCAAACATGCCTTATTATCCAAACTCCAAAGCCATCATCGCAGGATCACTGTGACCAAAAAAAGAAAGCATCACTGAAAACTCGAAAGCCAGGCGGGCAACAACGAAACTGAACATGGCGCAATTGGTGTATCTGGGTTTGCCCTTCCACGCAGAAACTGTAGCTTCTTCTTCAAAACCGTTGAAGCTTACCCGTAGAACACGCAGCACCAGCATATCCATTCCCACTTCTACCAACGGTAACAAACAAAACAAACTGTATTTCCTTCTACAATGCTACTTGTTCAGTAATACTTCATTCACAATCACCAAAAAAATTGAAACTTTCAGGTGCTGCCAACCGTTCGCTTAAAACCCAGAAGCTGAATTCAGAGGTTTCTCCTCACAGAGCTGGTATATTATATCTATCCTCTTTCACCCTCTCACCGTCTGTGTTCTGCTGCCACGTCAATTGGGCTTCAAAGAAGCTGGTTTTGCCTGCTTATATTTAAGTAGTTTCTCGTTTTCTTATTCAATTGTTGTTTTTTCCCCCAATGTTGTAGTGTCAGCTGTGAGATTGATGAGGATTGAGCTTGGTGGTGCTTTTGCTGACCTTCTCAACGAGAAAGGGAAAGGTTCTGGTGAAAATGAGATGGGTTATGTTCAAAGAACGCTTGGATTTCGCACCCGGGAATTAAATCATCATGACCTTAGATTGGTTATCACTTTCAACCTATTTTTAGCTTTACGTACCAATAAAAAATGTGTTTTTAAACAAAAA
Source organism: Calophaca sinica (assembly GCA_037113605.1). Taxonomy (NCBI): domain Eukaryota; kingdom Viridiplantae; phylum Streptophyta; class Magnoliopsida; order Fabales; family Fabaceae; genus Calophaca; species Calophaca sinica. The sequence goes on along the minus strand of CM073736.1, from coordinate 126,167,128 downwards.
ATGTTATGTTTTATATCAAATCAAATAACTTAAAAATTTGATGTTTTGGTCAATGGAGATAACTTTCTAGTTTTCATAGTCAAGATAAAAGTGAGTTTCTGCTGTCCTTAATGACCGAATAAGTCACTTATCTTTGTCTGTGATTAAGCACAACTGTCTGAGTACAATGTTTAATTTACAGTTCTACTGAAACTTTGATTGCTTCTTCGCCCTTCCTGGACTCCCCTTTTCCCCTACTTTCTCCTATTTGTGAGGACTTTGTAAAGTCCAGAGTGTTATCACTTCTAACTAGGGTGAAACAACTTTTAAACTCCGTTTCATGTCATTTAGCATTCATGAACAATTATTTTGATTATTTTCTTGTTTCATACCGCAAATTACATAGGTTACAGACATTGTTGGGGGCACAATTCGTTGGAGAAGATATCTTGATCATCTGATCAGTTCATTGTGTCATGATAAAGATATATCTAGCATGGAACCTCTTCTCTTACAGGTGATGTTGGGTTCTATACTTCTTTTGAGCATGTTTGCATGAGTCATTAACCTAGTAAATACTTTATGTATAGCACAAAGAGATTGAGAAGAGAAGAATTTTTTTACCTGTTGTTCTAATACAGTCCGGCACTGCTCAGTAAAGATTTTGTGGTGAACTTTGTGAGATGAAGATACCTGGTGTAATTAGGAATTCATTGTTTTGGGGCCTTATATTTGACATCTGATTACTGATCTTAGTACTTTGTTTGTATCAGATTCTACGAATTGGCTTCTATGAGATTGTCAAATTAGATATGCCACCTTATGCTGTTGTAGATGAGGTATTTCATTGGCCCAAATATGCATTCCTTGTTGAATAGATTGGATTGACATTGCTTGGCCCGAATTGCATGCAAAGCATTCGGATTTGTCAATTTTACTTTTCTTTCTTTTTTATTGTTGTCTACTGCTGTTAGAGATTAACTTTTTTATGATTACTTGATTATTGGTTTGAAATTCAACCTCTATTTTATGAATTATTATTTATTAAAAATGATGTCATTTTATTGTGATTGTATTTCGATTGGTCAATTTCGTTATTCCCCCCCTCCCCCCGCGAAAGCGTGTATCTGTATAGGGTATTATTCATTTTCCTTTTTTTCTGTACCTGTTTGATTCTTAGTGAGTAGGTTGAAAGTTTTGAGTATTCCTATGATATGACAATAAATATTTTTCAAAGTCCAATATTCTCTTCATTGTTTTTTCAATCTTCGGTGTGAAATGCAGAATGTGAGGCTTGCCAAAGCTGCTCTCAGGCCGGGTGCTGGCAACATGGTTAATGGAATCCTCCGAAAGCTAGTTGTGCTTAAGGTTTTACTTTTTGCATATTAATTATTCCTTAACTGCATGATTGCGATACAGTGAAGAATTTCTCAAATCCATTGATGTTGGGCTGCAGGAAAATGAAACTCTTCCTTTGCCAAAAGTGGAGGGTGATGATCGCACTCAAGCACGTGCTCTGGCAACTCTTTACTCACATCCCGTTGTGAGTCTGTATCCGCTGTCACTTTTTCTGCACCACTATTATATTTTAATTTAGGATAGTTCAGAACTAGAAATCTGTGGCAAATAAGGAATAAACACTCCTTTTTTTTTTTTTTTTTTTTTTTTTTTTTTTTTTGTGGTCAGCTCCAGTACCAGCAAAGTATGAGTGGATTAAATTTCAGAATTCCGTATACAAAATTCTGCACCACAGCAGTTTATATAGTATATTTTTTTGGATGTGGACTTCTTGTATGTAGTATTTCTGTTTTTAATGTTATCAGGTATATGGGTATGATATAAGCATAAGATATGTAAAATGGCTCTAAACAAATATTTCAACTAAGAGGACTTGAAAGTTGAACCTATATGCTTAATACATAGTTTGTGCTCATTTTCTACCAGTCTGTTGCATGCTTAAAAGTCTAGTAGTACTTTCTGAATTTATTACATGTCATATTGAATGGTGTTTTCTGGATTGTTTACACTTCTTATGTTAGCATCATTTCTCAACTGTAAGTCTGCACCTAAGATCAGACACTTTGATATACTTCCTAATTGTCTGTCCCTGTTTTACACAAAGGGGTAGGAATTTCCACATAATAGGTTGAGTCTTGCTTTGTGTTCCATAATCCATACATGATACTACTGAACTCAATATTTAATTATTAGGGGATTTGATTATGAGGTTGACTCTAACAAAAATTGTTTGTTATGACTATGCATGATATTTTTAAAATTTTTTTTGGCAACATAATATTTTAATCAAAAGGGTGGTAAGGATATGTTACTCCAATGCTACTAACCAAAGTGCCAATGCCATGCTTGAGATCCCAAAAGGGCAGGCTGAGACCCACCTTATGGTGGATAATTTAGTGGCCAGCCAGAGAAATATTTTCTTAATTAAACCAACAATGTAAAGAGTAACAGGAGCTTCGTTATTCGCCAAACTTGTCAGCATCAAAATAAGGAAGGCTAAATTTAGCTGATCATTTTCTTCTTGCTTCTTTTTGTAGTGGATGGTAAGACGATGGACAAAGTATCTTGGCCAGGAAGAAACCATTAAATTGATGATATGGAACAACAGTGAGCCCAGTTTTAGCTTAAGGCTAGTAAATGCTTCTTCCATTTTTCCGTGTTCACCTCAAAGTAGCATGTTAATACAGACAATGAAGAACTCAGAGTATATATATTTTTCTAATTTCAGAGCAGATCGGGCAAGAGGTTTTTCAAGGGATGACCTTGTGACACAGCTTAATGCACTGAAGGTGCTACCACTTCTATGATTATATGCGGCATTTATCTTCTGCTTATATTAGTTTTGTTTTTTTAATCTTTTATTTTTATTTTAATAATGTTTTGAAATTCCTGCTTCTTTCGATTTATTTTGGATGAATTCCCCTCTCTCTACGAGCTGGAGCAGAAGTTCTTGTTACACATGCAAATTACAGTTGTATTTAACCTCTTGTTCCTTGTATTATCTGTGTCTGACTGCCAGATTTAAGTCTCTTTAATCAAACTTCAGGTCCCACACAAGCTTTCATTGCATTTGGATGACTTTGTTCGTATCAAAACTGGGTTGCAGGTATGATGGTGAGGCAATGAGTTGATCATAATTCGTAAGGCTTTTTTCATCTAATGATTTCCCAATTAGGATAATGAATTTCTATGGAGTCAAACAGTGATAAGAAAAGAAAATTTGTGGGGACTGAATTATATAGCATATATTTTCTACCTTACGTAATAGCTTAATAGGTTAGCTGGTGTGAAATCGTGTTTTAGCTGGCTATTGACCAGATGTGGGTACATCTTTTTATTTATTTATTTTTTCCCACATGGGAGGCATTTAAGTCACGTGTGCCTTGCTGTTATTAGTTATGAGAGTAAGCATAACTTTCTCTTTTGAGTCATTGACTGTTTATAGTTTCATATTTCAGATTATCATTCATGCTGGCCTACTCAAAAAGGGTTTATGTTCAGTTCAGGATGAGAGTGCAGGTCAACTTGTCATCTTTTCTCATATAAGGAATGACTATAAGACTATAATATCTGAATTTTCTTTTCCCTTCTTTCTTTTGTTTCACCTGGAACAATGGCCTCTGCTTTGTTAAGACGATCTACCAGAACTAATGCATTATTAATGTTCATTTCATTTTCATGTATTAGTAAGAGGTAGTTTCTTCATGAGATTCTCGTGTATGATAGGATAAACAAGTCACCAACTAGCATCATTTAGGTAATTGTCTAGCAACCTTTACAAAGAAGCCATATGGCTAAGGGTTTTGCATTTCACGTACACTATGTTTTGCCCAATATATTTATTGAAAAAAGAAGTTTTTCAACTGTGTCTTTGTTTCCCTTTCCAGAAAATCTTATGTTAGAAGATTTTATTCTCATACAATGTGTCACACATTCTCAATTGCAGGTTTGGTAGTTTCCATTGTGGATCCTCAACCTGGTGACACCGTCATTGATTGTTGTGCTGCTCCTGGTGGAAAGACCCTCTACATGGCCTCTCATTTAAGTGGCCAAGGTATTAATTGGTCTAAAATATATATTGAAATCATATTGGATCTCAATTTCTTTAAAATTTCTGATAAATGTTTTTTTTTCTCTCTCTCTCTCTCTCTCTCTCTCTCTCTCTCTCTCTCCTCCATGGAAATGATTCATCCGCATACTTGTTTTTACTGAATTAGGTCTTTGACCCTGGCAGTTGGAATTATCAGCAATGTCTCATTGTCTCTATATTTGTCAAAATAGTTTCAGATTTTGTTTTTCAATTTTCAAACCATAAAATATGGGAAAAGATAAAATCCCCACTATTGGAAATAATAACGTCCTAAAATCTTCTTTCAAACTGTCAGACTTTTTTTCGCTTTGCAATGATCTAACTTGTTGATATGTTGACATGCTGGCTTCTTGCTTTATTACTTTACCATCCCACCCAAATTGAACATTAAGATGAAAAGCTTGTGCTTTCAGGTATGGTATTTGCAGTTGATGTAAATCGTGGTAGGTTGAGAATTCTTAAAGAGACAGCAAAGTTGCACCAAGTAGATGGTGTCATCACCACTGTCCATGCCGATCTTCGTACATTAACTGTATGTTATATCATTCCTATGTAATTCTGAACTCTGCAATTGTTTATTTCTTATCAGTTCTCCTTTGTAATTTCCAGGACAGTGAGCCACTTAAGAGTAACAAGGTTTTGTTGGACGCTCCATGCTCAGGACTCGGTGTTCTTTCAAAGGTGATTGTGTTAAATATTTTATGTCTACTCATTGTCATTGTTATCACATAATTAATCAACGTATTTCCCTTTCCTTGTTTGTTGATCTGTTTTTTGTTCCCTTGCTTTTGAAGAGAGCGGACTTACGTTGGAACAGGAAACTGGAGGATATGGAACAATTGAAGAAATTACAGGATGAGCTCCTGGATGCAGCATCCACGTAAAACCAGAAATTCTCTTTGATGTTTCTTCTCTTTTTTTGTGCATTAATTGATGTGATGCATATTAGCTACTATGATGGAACTTTTTTCGATGTTACCGCATACAAGTAAAACATGTAATTTCTTATATGAAGTACTATCACGGATCTTCTTAAAAGGTATTAAAAAAATTTCAAAAGTTCTGGAGATGAATATGAAGTTATGACTTAAAATTAGGTTTAGAAAACCAGTTCCTGCTATGCTTTGCTCATCATGAGTCAGTTTGGTTATGAAGATCAGTTTTCAGCTTTTCATGAGTGGCCAAGTATGAATATTTTTGTAGTTCATTGAATACATTAGAAAAACTGAATAAGAGCTTCACATGATGGTTGCTAACCATGAAGCGGATCAAGGCTTGTTGTTTGCTTGAATGATAACTTGATTTTCCAAATTTTGAAAGACGTTTTATAGTAGCTGATACTTGAGACATTGTTTCTCCCTCTTGAATTTTTTTTCCTGCACATCTGTAGATTGGTAAACCCCGGGGGAGTTTTAGTTTACAGTACATGCTCCATAGATCCTGAAGAGAATGATGAGAGGGTAGCTGCATTTCTTGAAAGACATCCAGTAAGTATTGTCACTAATTGCTAATCTTCAAATATTCTATTTTTGTGTTTCAGATAAACTTGTCCTCTACAATTCTTTAAATTACCTTTAGTTTGAAAATTTATTGTAAGGATACATCTTGTGTATCCATGTTAATGAGACATGACTTCTAAGCCAGCTATTTAAGTGCCAAATCCTCTTTTTAAGCTTGGCAATGGGCTTTTTCAGAGAAATTAGTGTGTCAATGATTAGGTTCTTATAAACTTTTTAGCGCATGATTACTCTCATCTGATATTCTATTCTGACACACAACAATTACGGTTTGACAGGAGCGGCACGTATATCATTTTCTGATTTGTTCAGTACTCCGCTATCCAGTCTCATTTTTCAAGTGCTAATTTATTGCTCTCTGAATTTCAGGATTTTCACATTGATCCTGTAGACAGATATGTTCCACCTGATTTTGTGACAGAGAGTGGTTTCTATTTCTCCAACCCAGTAAAACATTCACTGGATGGCTCCTTTGCAGCTCGATTGGTACGAGCTTGATAAAATGAGTTTCATGGAAATCTCGTTAGTCACTCTATCCCTAATTGGATGACTTTCAATGAAAATCGAAGAGGCTGCTTGAATTGCTTCTGTGATAGTCTGTGTCTCCAAATCTTCATGCTTTGAAATCAAGCATTGATCTTCAGTGAGATACTTCACTTCCATGACAGACATTCTGATTTCTCTTCCTCGAAAAGGTTTATATATACTACCTCCGTCCCTTATTATAAGGCCCTTTTGGCTAACACACGAATTAAGGAAATGATTGTTTACAATAAATTTGTCAACAATGTGTATTTTCTTTCCAAAATTACCCCTCAATAAATTTTCCACTTAACTAAGACATTGTATTCTCTTTTCACTTAATTGGGGGTATTTTTTGTAAAAAAATAATTAATGTACCTAGAAAATTGGAAAGTGCTTTACATTATGGGACAAGAAAAATTATCAAAAAGGCCTTACATTAAGGGACGGAGGTAGTATGAGATTGTCACCAAGTTCTCATTGATCAGACACTTCTGGAGGATGATGAATTGGTGATCCTTAAAACAAGTACAGATGTCCGAGGATTGAAGTTTTGAATGGAATGTCCATGATTCAAAGTTTTCTCCAAATTGAAATACACTTTCAAATATGATATCTATCTAAATAGGAAAATTTTGTGTGTAGTTACCCAAATACATATACTTCTGCAGCTTCAAGAAATTCCTTGAAGTATAATGTTCAGTAGCTGTTAACAAGGTCATGCTATTCTTATTGTTATGCTGCTAATTATAGAACATGACCATTTATATTATTGGATGCCAATGATAGATTTATATTGGGACATATTACCATCTTATAACCGTATTAGTTTGTTTGTGACAATGAAAAGGAAAAGACTAAGATGGAATATTATAAACTCACAATGGATCCAATCATTTTATGGACTCTTTTATGGTACGAGTTTTGTGACACCTGATTGCTCAGAATGACACATAACACACATCTTACTTTAGAGTTTTATTGCCATTAGTTCTTTCATACAAGATTGAGATATGAGGCTAATAGAACATGAGTGAGAATGACAGCTTTATATTCGACTGTTCCAAATTAAAATGCATTGCCATGCATGGATTGTAACTGAAATGAGTAATGCACCGATTGTTATGCATGTCCACAACGTGTCATGGAACGCGTTCTCTTTTCTGCTGCTATCCACAGAAGTTACAAGTCAGAACCAACGAAGCCTATAGAGCATAGATTACACAGGCACCCTGTTCCTAAAAATCAATCTAAAACGCAAAAATGCATGGCTAGTCCATTGGTTTCACCTTTTTTCAAGTAAATAATAAATTTGAACCTTAAAACCTCGTCGAATGTACCTTAAAAATTTTTATGGCTTTGAGAAGCACATAAATTCTAAAAATGATTTATTTAACTGATTTTTTTTTTTTTTACAGAAAATAATATATACAAGCAATAAGCTCTTCTTCTTTTAGAGTAGGATCAGTTCTTCCATAAAAAATTAGGGGTGCATTTTAATTTAACATTTATTCTACAAATTAATTTAGGGAATTTAATTAAATATGTATTCATAAGCTGAAAAAAGCTTATTCACGTGAACATGAGCGACATGCATGGACTATAACCGAAATGCGCAAGACACTAATTGTTGTGCATGCCCACAACGTGTCATTAAAACTATTCACTTTTTACGAAGCAATGACTACAGAGGCACCCTGTCCCCAGAAAATACCAATCAATTTGAAACGCCAAAACTTATATGGTTGTTTTTCTTGTAATGTTTTCCCTAAAACCACCCATGCTAAACACGAGTGATAAGAAAAAAACAGAACTTATAGTATAGTTAATTTTTTGGTGTGTAATTAAATTTTTTGTAGAGAAATGAATGAATGAATTTTTGTCATGTATCTTTAGTGTAGTTAAGTTTATCATATAAATAATAGAACTTTTTCCTAAAACATCCCGATTTTATCCTAAAAAAACCAATTCTTGAAAATATTCACAGGAGTGTCGTGTTCAAAGAAATTTAGAACTCAAAATAAACAACAAAAAATCATCATTTGAATATTGAACTGTAGCTGCATATTGGACAAAATAGCCAGGTAGTAATTAATATTACAGGACAAAATTGTTGTGTCACATGCACCATGCATACAGACACAATTGAGCCATTTCTAGGTACTATGTTTGTACACGAGAGTCTTGTAATCGTGACAGTGAAGAGTTGGAAACAGCATAGAAAGAAACTACTACCCCCGTCTCATATTATTTATCGTTTACGGTTATGCACACGTCTTAAGAAAATCATTGATTGCACACGTTTTTAAAGTAAAATAATTCATTTTGACTAAAATACCCTTATTGTAGTGGGAGTTAGGTGGAAGAGTCAATTAATATAGTGACAAATAATTTGAGACAAGTAAATATTCCAAACATGACAAATGAGACATGAGGTAGAGGGGTAAAAAAAAGGCTTAATTATACTTTTAGTCCCCCAGATATCGTGGTCGTGCAATTTTGGTCCCCCAAGTTGTAAATAAGCGAATTGAGTTCTCCAGGTATCGCAATTGTGCAATTTTGATCCCTCAATTGAATTGTCATTTAATTTATAACAAAAAATATTGTAAATGTTTTCTAATTTTTAAGCCAACTAGCATGCTACTTAGACCAAATTATGTACTAGGCCATACTCACACATAATACATCAATATTTTTTTATTAGAAATTGATCGGCAAGAGGGACTAAAATCACACAATTGTAATAACTATAGGACTCAATTCGCACAATTGAAACCTGATGGACTAAAATTGCACAATAGCAATAACTGGAGGACTGAATTCGCACAATTCAAACTAAAGGGACCAAAATCGCACAATCATGATGCTTGGAGGACCAAAATTACAGTAAGCCTAAAAAAATAATGTAACAACCACCCTCCAGAAAAAGTGAAAATATTCATTACAGAGGATTCTTTTTTTCCTCGTAAATGAGTTGATAAAAAAATGTGAGTTAAGGATTTTCTAGAAACTAAAGGAGTTAGCTTAATGGCAAGGTATTAAAAACCGGACCGGACTGGCCGGTCGAATCGGTTGAACCGGGAACCGGGCCATGGTCCGGTCCGATTTATCCCCTAAAACCGGCTGCGAAAGAACCGGAAGATTCTGTTAAAAAACCGGATAAGAATCGCGACCGGGTGAAACCGGTAAAAAGCGGGTTTTTAGTCGACCCGGTTAAATAAATGAGTTTTTTTTTTTAATATTAAGGGCACAACGACGTCGTTTTATATTTTAACTGTTTTTTTCCCCTGCGCCATTTTGCTTCTCAAACTCGACTATTTTAACTTTTTTCCCTGCGCCATTTTTCATATTTTGTGTTATTAAACGTATTAGTTATGTCATATTTGAGATTGATAAATGTGTAATTTTTTGTTATATGTCGACTTATTAAGAAAATATTAAATGAAGTATAATTTTTATGGTGTGAAGTTATGAATATCAGTTTATTTTTTGTTTATTATTTATTTATATATTGTATTAAATATTTTTTTAATAATATTTAATCGACCCCGGTCTAACCCCGGTCCAACCCAAAATCCCTAAACCCAGGCCCTCTCCGGTTCAATGCCCGGTCCGATTTTTAATATTTTGCTTAATGGTTAAGAGTTGAGTTTGAGCCTTATTAAGTCAGCAGTTAATAAAATTAATTATTTCCAATGCACCTGACCCGATGAAAGCTTAACCAAGTCAGACAGTGCATATGATCGGTGGTTACATTCATGACCCTAGACACTACGGAAGCACCAAACCTATCAATGAAGAAATTCATCCCAGGGAAATTAAAATAAGCACTATTGAAAATTGAATCCTGTTTGACATTTTGATCTAAATTAAAAGGCGTTCTTCTTTTCTTTGAAACTTTGCGAAAATGAAAGGGAAATGATAGTAAAACGAAAGTAATCTTTTATTCTATATATATATAAATGGCATAATTCATTTAGTAGTCACAATAATGCCTTATAGTGACTACATACATGCATGAATCTGTTTAATTTCTAGTTATTAATTCTGGCTGGTTCAACTCTTTTTGGTAGCTTGTTCAACAATGACTTCCTGTTGCTTGAGACAGCTGGTTCAAAATTCTGATCAAAGGCCTTCTGCTGCTTCATAGGCACAACATGGGTGTGGGTGTGATATAATATGATATTAGGATGTACATCAAAGTCTCTAATAAAATTATGAGCTTTTCCTGCATCTGATGATGCCTGTGAAACTTGAATAAGGTTTTTAATTGCTTCAGGCATAGGTTGGCCATTCATCTTATTCTTCCAGTAGTCTCCCATATCTTTTCTTGCATAGCTGAGGCTACCAACCTATTTCATTTCAACAGAGATAAAATAAATAAAAAAAACATGAGTTACCACAAAGCGAGTTACTTGAATGATAAAATGAACTTTTCATAGAGCTAGCTGTTTCAGAAAAGCTTACCAAGAGGAGAGAGAAGAGAAGGAACATGGCAAGGATGGACTTCATTTTCTTTGCTAAGAAGATGTGAACTCCTCGTTGGTACGTTGATGCCACAAGGGACATGTGTGTGTCTTATATATGCACATAGGCAGAGTCGGGTTCATAGATATGAGAGGTCAAAATTGGTATATGTGCACCTTCAATTTAACCAATCCAAAAAAGTTTTCATTAATTAGATTAATTAAATTAAGTCTACAAAATTCTATATAATTTAGAAATTATTTTATATTTCACCTCATTTTATACTTAAATTTAGTCCCATTGAAGTGATATTTTTTTTTAAGAGGATTTGAGAAGGGGGGTATATTATTATTTTAGTGGCACTAATAACCATATTACAACTGTCCTCGAGGAGATTTGAACTCTGTCCCTTGAGGTTACAAGGTCAAGCTCCTACCACTGAGCTGACACCCATGAACAAAATAAAATTGAAGCTGAAAAATCAAAATGAAATAATTTTATTTTATTTTTCGATCCTTTTTAATAAAAGCAAAGTATATTACTTTTGAATTATATGTTCAGTACATTTAATTAATTAGATTCATATATTATGTTTTATTTTCTCTTAATACATTTACCAAACGCTTCCTATTCCTTAGAACTGAGTAAATGGATAAGGGTTAACAACACTGCTGAAGAGCTGAACACCCTTGGAATAACTTGATAACATCACGCCTATTAATCATAAAAACTCTGCAGGACCAAAAAACTAGATGTTTCAGAGGGATCGATAACCAAGCACTCAACAAAAGAGAGGTTTAGAATTTCATCAATATAGTTCTCATTCAAAATGAATCTTAAATGCCAATCACTTTATTACATTGAGATAGTGTGTACGTATCTGCTGTCTCTAGCTAATACTCTAATCATGGACAATTGTCTCTAGCTTCTGTTGCCAGATGAGGAAATCCATAGATGAACACGGTTTTTTATTTCATTAGTAAATTATGCTGCACCATACCATAATCTTATGGGTCGCGATAAATGCACACCCCTTTTTTGGGACACCGTCTTTGACACCGTAGTCCGTACGTATACGGACCGTATATCCGTACATGTACGGACATTTTTTATTTTTTTTAAAAAAATAAAAATTTCTTCAAAAAATACTTTTTTTTCAAAAAAAAAAAAATATTAACCACTTACATAAACTGCGTTTACCATTTACATGAACTGCGTTAACTAGTTAAAAAAAATCTGTGTATTAACCAGTCAGTGGCCTGCGTTAACCATTTACATAAATTGCGTTAACCACTTAGACGAACTGCGTTAACCAGTTAAAAAAAGTTGTGTCTGTATTAACCAGTTAAAAAAATCTGTGTATTAACCAGTTAGTGGACTGCGTTAACCACTTACATGAACTGCGTTAACCAGTTAAAAAAATCTGTGTATTAACCAGTTAGTGGACTGCGTTAACCACTTACATGAACTGCATTAACCACTTAAAAAAATCTGTGTCTATTAATGTTAGTGGACTGCGTTAACCACTTACATAAAACGTGTTAACCACATACATGAACTGCGTTAACCAGTTAAAAAAATCTGTTTCTGTAAAAAAAAAAAAAACCGTACGAATTCCGTACAAGTCCGTACCGTACGAAAATACGGTGTCACCGTAGGTGTCCCATAAAACGGTGTTTGTTTATCATTTTTGTAATCTTAATTGTTTATGTCTTACTACTCCTTTACCCAATATAAGCAAAAAGTCACTTTTTACATTCATTGAAAAATATATGTATCTGGTCTATATTTTTTACTAGATACATATATTTTTTAATGAATATAAAAAGTGACTTTTTATTTATATCGAGTATTTCGACACACTAATACCTAACATGGCATTGCTCATAAAGTCCACATAACATACATACATATATACAGAGACTCTACTTTCTAATTATTATTTCTAGAAGCTTCAACCCTTTTTGATAGTTATTAGTGGCTTCCTGTTCCTTGAGACTGGCTCAAACTTCTGGTCAAATGCCTTATGCTCCTGCTTCTTGGACACAGCATGGGTGTGAAATTGTGTCACATTATTAATCTTTGTATCAAAGTCCCTAATAAAATGTTCTTTTCCTGCATCTGATTCCTGTGTGATGTTATAAAAACAGAAACGCGAATCCACGTAACGCCACTTCAAAAACTTTTTTACTGCCACATAATCTAGATTTTGCCACATCATCAATATTCTGAGGTGGCACATTCCAAAACACATCTCCTACTTCTCTCATTGTGTCTACTCTCTAAGGCATCAATCACTCATTTTTCCCTGTTACCACCGTTCTTCTTTATTGCACCTAAGTTATGCAATCCATGTTCTCTGTAACGCAAGCATGCTCAATTACCCATTATTGATGGCCAATCAATAACGTAACTAAACACCCCTTTTCCATATTTGGGCTGAAAAGGAGGAGAAGCTACTGGTCCAACTAATTTTTTTTTGTGTGCATGGTATGACTCTTGCTATTGTATTACAGGTTATTTTGAGAAAATTAGTCAAGGTTGTCATTGCATCAACCAATGGTAATATTGTCTTGTTAGAAGTCCCACATAAAAGAATGAGATTGTCAGATTAGTGGTTATAAGTGGGGGGCAATCCTCACCCTATGAGCTAGCTTTTGGGGTTGAGTTAGGCCCCAACCCAAAGTCTAATATGGTATCAGAGCCTATCATATATCCATTTGTTGGGTCACCCATTATCGGGCCACTCGGGTCACGCTCCAGTTGTCTAGTCTTGGGCGTGAGGAGGGTGTGTTAGAAGTCCCACGTGGAAGAATGGGATGACCTGATTAGTGGTTATAAGTGAGGGGCAACCCTTACCCTATGAGCTAGTTTTTGGGGTTGAGTTAGGCCCAAACCCAAATTTTAAGACGTCTCTGATGCGATTCATCTTCTCACAATGAAAGAGATTCTCACTTCTCAATGTTGTCAAGTTATTCATTTTCCTGTATACATGTATCTGTAATATATAGTGGTGCTAAATGTTAATACTTTGAATTATTAATGTGTTAATGAATTGTATATTTTTTCGTGACAACAATGCACTGGATACCGATTCAGTTATATATCGATTTGCTTTTGTTGATTGTGTTTATCTTATGTTTTGGATTGGTTTCATTAACGATGATGTCTCGATACCCGAGTAGACGTATATCACGAAATGAGCCCAATATCCCATATTGGCCCATTTCGGTGTAGCCACGCATATTTTCACGTTCTACTCTATCGAAAGGCCCAAGACACCACTCTTGTTATGTACGAGGGACAAATCCTGTCTACATCACTCACACCCCTCAACATGATTTATTGCAGGGCCAAGTACTACCTTTATGATCATCCTATTACGGATGACGTTTGATAGCATTAAATCCTACAACTCCTCATGTAGGAATCGTAGTGACTTTAAGTTGAATGACTACTTCACTATGGTCGCCATGAGGAGCGCCTATGACATTTACATAACTATTATGAAGCATCTTCATAGTGAGTCAATCCGGTATAAATATTACTCCTAATATTTATACATGTGTGCTGACTTGATATCACATATCCATGACTCATGAGATGTGGTCATCAGTCTACTCACACAATAGTCTCTATGTATTATTGTCGTCCTAGTTAACAATGATACTTCGACTACGGATACTTTAAGAATAGTATTCTATAGTTCAATGGAATCTCACGATCAAATCATATTTGATGTTCTATTGAATGAACTATCTATTCTAATGACTTTATTATGTTATACACTAATAACATAATAAATGATGTTTTTACATATATTAAATATATGACTAAAGTCATGATACAAATAATAATCTATACAAAATAGATTGGCCACTAGGGCTTACACCAACATTGTTGACATGCACAAAGGCACTGCAGTGCTGGCAGCTTATGCATATTCGACCTGTGATTATGCAGCAGCAACAGGATAGCAATTGCTTTCGAGAAATCTTTTTTTAAATTATTGCATGTGCTGACCGATAAGGATATCCAAGTTGTGGCCATGACAATGTGGATTCAATGGAGAGGGCGGAATCAAAAAATTTGGGAGGGGGTTGATGAGCGACCAGTGGGCATGGTACATGTTGGCCGGTCCCTCTTGGAAGAATGGATGAAAGCGCGAAAACATCAAGAACGAAAACAACCCAACCTTAGTGCCATTAGTGTTAAGTGGACCAAAACACCCCAAAGGGATGTGAAATGTAACATTGATGCGTCCTTTTCGACAAACTTAAATAGAGTTGGGGTGGGGTTGTGCTTGAGGGATGAGTTTGGATTATTTATGGGTGGTAAAACGCTTTGGTTTGAACCTCTGCTAGATGTCCGTGTTGGAGAAGCTTTGGGCCTAAAAGCGGCTATAAAATGGATGAGGGAGCTTGGGCTAGAAGAGGTTGTATTTGAGTTGGACTCCAAACTTGTTGTGGACGGTATTAAGTGCCTCCAGCAGGACTATACGGAATTTAGGGCCATTGTCAGTCAATATAGAATGCTACTCTTGTCCGGGTTTAAAAACTCTCATGTTGAGTTTACTAGGAGGCATATGATTGTTCATAGCCTAGCAAAGGGAGCCATATTTGGAACTAATCCTCAGTTTTATTTTGATGTTCCTACATGTATTGAGCACTTTATTTTTAATGAAATGAATGAGTCATTTCCAGTAAAAATAAAAATAAAAAAAGAGGTAGATCAAACTTGGGATACCTTCTCTTGAAATAACATATTTGCAATGAATTTTAACACCGTATAATTAAAGGATTTTGATTTTATAATACTCCTTCCGTTTCTTTTTACTTGTCAGTTGTTAAGAAGAAATTTGTTCCTTTTTATTTGTCATTTTGATAGTTTGATGTTATATTAATAACTTGTTTCTCAATTATATATACCATTAATTATTTATTGTAGAGAGAGAAATAAGTGTGATGGATAATAAACAATCAAGGGTATCATAGAGAAAAAAACTAATAACTTTATTAAAAACAACAAAATTTATTGGTTACTTTGGTTTTATGAAACGACCTTAAAAGACAAGTAAAAATGAACGGAAGTAGTATGAGGGAACTTTAAAATTTTTATAAAGACACAAGTTTAGTATTGAGCGTGGGGGAGTCGTGTTGAAAAAAATGAAGCATTAAAAGCGTGGGGGAGTCGTGTTGAAAAAAATGAAGCATTATAAATTACTTATTGTAGTTGTTCATATATGATAACTAGTGTATTTACCTGTGCTCGCACGGGTTATTTAAATTTTATTTATTTTTTGACAGAAAACTAAATCATTTGTAAAAAGTTATAAAATTAAAAGCAACTAAATTTGTATTGTAAAATAATGATAAATAGTGATTGATAATTGATATAACTAATAAATAAAAATATATAAGTCATTTAAAGGTTTTATATTGAAATTATTGTTTGACACTATAATTAAAACAAAAACTTAAAAAATTAAATTGATTTAGGTAAAAAATTTAATGATTCTTATGTTGTCACATGCCTTCGATAATATTTTGATTGAATGACAAATGTTCAAATATGAGAATTAATTTATTGATATGCTTTAATTTATTTATATTTTGAATTTCAATTTGATTTAATTTAAATTTGATTGAATGGTAAAGTCTAGATATGAGCATTAATTGATTGATATATCTTAATTAATAAAATATTATGCATTAAGAAATAAAAATTAAATTATTTTTCATTTTGGCGAGAAAAGAATGAGTATGGAGCTGCCATGTGACATGAGTCTACGTGGGAAAACTCTATTTTATATAATATAGTAGATATATTTTGATTTAGTTTAAACAAATTTATTTAAAACATATTACAAATTATGAATTAGAACACGATTTAAAGCAAATTAAGTTGTAATGTGACAAAACTTTATAAATATTATAAAATTTAAATTTTATACTCCATCCGTTCCAAATACGTGTCGTTTAAAGTTTTTTTTCACACAGATAAATGAATGAACGTGAGTAACAATTTTACAAAATTATCCTTGCTAACCATTAGTTGTTATAAATACATAGTAAAATATAGTTATTTGGGAGGGATGCACACCGTATTAATTTGAGGGTACAATTGAAAAAATAATTAATTAATGTTATATTCAAAAGATAAAACGACACTTATTTTAATTTTTTTAAAACGACACTCATTTTAGAACGGAGAGAGTAATATATATGCTTATCTCACGTACGCATCACACGGGCTTAAACACCAGTAACATACATTAATATGAAAAATTGTATATTTTTATTTTGTAACTCATTTTGATTTGAAATTTATTTACAGACAATTAAAACTTCTCCTTAAGAGAATTTAACAATATTATATAATTATATAACGCATATTAAACCTTCACTAAATAGCATTAAATGTCTTACCCTTTTTGCTCGTCCTTTTTTTTTGAGTAGTGGAAACCTTTTTGCATAGTGGTGTCTGCTTTACAGAAAGAGGTGTACTGTTGTACGATTTCTATACCACCACCTTCCATGCTTTTCCTTTTTCTCTTACACAAGGTACTTTCTGTGGTAAGTCCTTTTGTCTATTTCTCGTACTAGGTAACTTGCTTCCGTCATTCAAATTCAGTAAATATCTACTCGAAAACAAACTTGAAATCCTTTTTTTTTAAGTAAGGTGACAAGTCACTATAGTTTTATTAAAAAAGAAAAAAGAAAATAAAATATGAGAGACATAAACCAAAACCCATGCAAAATAAACGTGATTCAAGTAAACCTAAAATTAGGTTTTTTATTCAGTCTCAGATGATACTTTTTCTTGGGCTTAACCACTGTGAAACCTTCCTCAGCATCATTATCATCATTCGGCTTCTCTTCCTTAGATGTGCATGCATCCTTTTGATTTTCCCACAAAGCAGACAAAATTTTAAAATCATTCTGAACAACTACTGGAAAAGAGCTTAGATCTTGAACACAAACATGATTGACGTTAAGGATTGAACCTGAAAAGACTTCCTCACCAGTATTATACTGTAAACTTGTATCAGATCCTGCATGAGTAGGACTCACATTCCTATTGGCCACATCCGCAACCACATTAATCTCAGCATGACAGTTCGGTTGCAAAATTTGATGCGTAGAGGAACAACCAATTTCTTTTGAGCGATCCTCCACAAAACCAAAAAGAGGGCTGGAATTCTGCTGTAGCAACAAGTCATTTCGGTTATAAGGCACATTATAAACACCTTGGAAGTCCGAATCTTGATGAATAAATTCCACAGTGAATCCCGCTGCATTACCCGAAGCTACCGCAGCTTTCCCTTTGTCACTAGCTGATGCTCTGCCAACATCCTCATCAACCTGAATAACATCTGAAGCGTTCTTTTCAACCAATGGTTGTTGCTGCTTTGGGACATAGGCCATGACCAGCTTGCTAGTAATCTTCTTCTTAACTTGTTTAATAGCCTTGCCCTGAACATCATCATGATCAAGCTTATGATGCTAGTGATCACGACGTCTCCTGCATCAGTCATAATAGTGCCCAATTGCACTACAAAAATCACAAAATGGAGGAAGCTTTTCATACTCAACACCAATGTAAAATTTAAAACCCTCACGTTCTACTAAAACTTGTGATCACAGCTTTGCTTTCATATCAACATCAATCAAAACACGAGCAAAACGACCATAAGTTTGCTCTACTGTGGATTCATCCAGACAAAGAGGAACTCCAATGCTTCCCGCAATAGAGAACAGAATTTCAGGGCACCAATACTCTTGTGGCAAACCAAGAAGCCGCACCCAACATTGTGTATTCAAAATCGGCTGCAGAAAAGGATTAAAATCCTAGGTCCAGACGGAAAGCCGTAACAGCCCCGACTTGAGATTGCAAGTTCCAACTGAAAGCACTCGCCTTTGATCCTCCAATGAGGCAAATGAAAATTCCTAAAAACCACGACCTAAAGGGATAATCTTCCAAGCCCCGATATTACGCCACAACAAAGATAAACGAGATCGCATGTCATTGATCTTCAACGGTGTATCGCCTTTGGAGAAGACCAACCTACCATAAACTTCTTTAGTACTCTTTAATATTAGTACTGAAGGATAAACCTAATATTAGTGACATTAGATGACAGAAACTTCTTAAGTACTCTTTAATAGCGTAATCCAGTGTCATCGTGCAGACACATGCTTGTATTCAAGGAGTTCAGACGCAAGTCTTTGTGGTAATATGTACTAGTTGTAGGACCAAGCAGACAAACACTTCTTTCTTTCTTGTAGACACGAGTAACGATTTTTACTAATACACGTAGTTATGTCATTTTATTCAAGTAATATTTTAACAAGAGTTTTTTTGCACACTTGTACACACTTGCTTAAGTACCTTAAAATTAATTATTTACTTAAAGATACTTTTGTTATCATCAAATTATTGAGAGGTCAGACATATCAATCGTTTGGGTTGCAACAAGAGGGAAGAAGAAGAAAGATGAAAATGATGGAGTGAGAGGAAGAAGAGAGACAAAAAAGAGAGAGGGAGTAAGTAAGGAGAACGGAAGAAGAGATAGATAGAAAGGAAGAAAAGATAGAGAAAGAAGATAGGGAGAAGGGAGAGAGATAGGGGAAGAAGAGAGCAAAGGAAGAATAAGAGAGACGAAGGAAGAAGGGAGAGAGAGAAAGAAGTGTGAAAGATGAAGACAGAGGGCATAAATATGTTTGTGGTCCCTGAAATATAGAATAAATTATACTTTTAGTCTATTATCTTTATTTTAGGTTTTAGTTTAGTCCCTGATTTATTATTTGTTCTGAATTAGTCCCTTATATTACAAATGTTATACGAATGTGGTTCTTCTGTTACTAACGACGTTAATATTAGCTTACGTGAGCGTTAAGTGAATAATAAGATAAAAGACCGACTCAAGATCTTTTTTTTTCTTCCCCAAATTGATGACTTGGGTTTTTTGTAATGGTTTTCTTTATTTACATGATAACAATAAAGCTCAATTTGGACATTAAAATTAAAATTTACATAATTGTAAAATCCAAGATAATATCTCGCTTTCATTTATAGGAAAGTAGCAATGAAATAACTGGTTTCATTTTCTGTAAAAAAATTGATTTCATTTATAGGAAAGTTTATAGATTTATTTGATTGAATGTAGAGAATACTTGAAAGCATGAGATTTGGTTTCATTTCCCGGCAATATTTGGTTGAACGCTATCTCGAGTTTATAAGTGGCAATGCCTATTTCCACCAGAAAAGTGAACAACAAAAACATATTTGGTAATGGTGTACATAAATCAAACTGCTTCCAAGATACAACTTCTGCATAAACAAATACATATTCGGTAAATGTGTATACTTTGTTTTAAATTTGTGTGTTTGATGCTTAGAAGTATGTTTGTTTATGTTCTAATGATATATGTTCTTTGTGTATGTTTATAACTTGGAAGGAATTTGTTAACTTATCGCAAAAAAACCATTGGAAAAGTTCAAAAAACACTAGGTCATCATTATGGGGAAGAAGGAGGAAAAAAACTCGATTTAGTCCTTTATCTTATTATTTGATTTCAATTTGGTCCCCACATGCTGACTCAATTGCCAGATCACCACTTAACGACCATGTGAGGTAACATTAACGACGTTAATAACGAAAGGATCATGTTGGTATAACGTTTGTAACACAAGGGACCAGTTCAAAATAACGTAAATGGGACACCAAGTTGAAGCCTAAAATAAAAACAAGGGACTATAAGTATAATTTAGCCTGAAATATACCATCATTTTCATTTTAGTCCTTTTAATTTATTTTTTAAACTTATCCCTATTATATTTTTCTTATGCATTTTGGTCTTTGTTGTTAGCATTTTGCTATTAACTACTGAGGTGGCTCATATAAGGCCATTTCAACATGCAACATGGTTTATATGGATTTGGATTACATGTGGTAGAGTGTCTCTGTCTATCTCCTCTTATGTATTTTCTTTATTTTGTTAGACAAAACAAATCAAGGGCTGACATTGAAGTAAAAAGTGATCTAATTGTGATGGACGGGGTCACTGCAGTGACTGCACCAAGTCACTGACTGCACCCAATCCTAATCCAGTTTATAGGTCATAGTATGTTAATTTACACAATTTTTATTTGAATCCCTCTAAATATATTAGTTTTTATTTTTTTTCCATGTCCTTATCTCCTTCCCCTTCCCCTTATGGTAGCCTCCACCTCTCTCGATCCTTCCCCTTTCCCAGCAAACTCCTTTTTTCGTTTCATTTTGCTTCTTTCCCCTTTCAGTTTTTCAAATTAGATAGAAATCACCCATGATTTTTCCCACAAAACACTATCGCAGTCCCTTTCCTCCACCTCAATATCAGCCATTGAAACAAAAGTATCAGTAGAACTGTTGCAAATTTTGTAAACCAAAGTAGCATCTGAAATATTTACCAGACATTTATCAATCAATGCTAACTTTTAAAACATAAATTATTTCTTTCAATTAAAGAGAAATTTTGGAACCAAAAAAATCAACAAATGGTGAATTTTACCCAAAAGCATATTTATTATCAAGGGTTTTGATTCTTATTGGAAATAATCTCTCAACGACCTATAATGAGAAACAAAAAGAGAATGAAACAAGCCACCTATCAATGTCTTAAAAAGGTGAATGCAAATTAATAGATGCTTTCTCACATGGATGTTAATTTGTTAAGATGGGTGGAAAGGATGTGAACCTTCTTGAAGTTTTGGAGGATGGTGGAGAAGGCAAAAACGAAGCGAAACAACATCATCGTCGTCGCGGAGGACGGTTGCGTCGTCGTGCTACATCTGCAACCGTTCATTCATCTTCGACACTGTTCAACGCATCCCTGTCTCGCAAGTGCAGCCACAATTAAGACTCTTAGTCCTTGTTTGTGCACTGTTCACAACGCTTCTCCTCCGTCCAACCACCGATGGCGCCCCTGTCATAGTGAGTCGCTACATCACTGTCACATGGCCTCGTCATTGACACACTACGGTCGAACCTTCCCAATATTTGTGAACCTCCAAACATGTCCTCCCCCACAACCACCATTCACGGTGGTCTTCTTCCCTTTCACATTCAATTGTAGGAGCGACGAACATGGACCTCTCTCCCTTTCCCCTTTCTTTCTCGTTTCCCCATTTATTTTGAATCATAATGCTTTCTCCCTGTTCAATGCTAGTCTAGGGAAGAGGCGTCACAGAGAAAGGGGAGGATGAGGGGGGGAGAGAGGGTGGGGGAAGAGGGAAAGGGGTTATGAATAATGTGGAAAAATTGATGTTATCACCCATGTGGCGTGTTGAGGTAGCCTTTCACGAGCCACTTTAGTAGTTAACAACAAAATTCTAGTAGTAGGGACCAAAGCACATACAAATATATACTAAGGATGGTTTCAAAATATTTTTAAAAGGACTAAAACAAAAATGGTGACCATAACACCTTTAAGGCAAGAGAGAGATAGACAAATATGGTTTCTATCTAATATAATCTATCAAATTAATCCTTCATTTTAGTTAATTTAAATTAATTCTTGATTTTAGACCTTACAGATTGGGCATACCCATGGAGGGGCACAAGGATCCCGTGTCAAGCTTAACATGTCAAATCAATAGTGAGAAAGATGGAATTCAAACAAATATACAATGTACATATCACATGTGTGCCTAACAAAATCTAATCTACCACCATATCTTCCTTTTTGTGTAATGTTGATGAAAAGATACCATTTTTTCCACTGCTTTATTTGGAAATTAGGTGAAAGAAATTTAGCTTATACATTATGAATATAGAGCACATCTCATCAGACCCAGATAAGGCTTATCACATGTCTATGAAAAGCAATAAAAATATTGATGGGGTACTCTCTTCTTAACCTGATAGGGCATGTACACAACTAATCATACCAAGATAAGCCAAATCTACATCGAGGCAGACAAAATTCAAACAAGTATACAATGCATGTATCACACGGGTGCCTAACAATATCCGCCCTACCACCATACCTTCCTTTTTTTGTGTAATAATGATGAAAAGCTACCATTTTTTCCACTACTTTATTTGGAAGTCGTATGAAAGATATTTAGCTCATACCATATTGAATCACGTGTTTATGAAAAACAATAAAAATATTGAGGACACACTCTTTTCTTAACCTGATAGGGCATGTGTGCACGCACCACATGAGTTCCTAACAAAATTTACCCTACCACTGCATGACACTTTCGTTTTTGTGTAATTATGATGAAAAACTACAATTTTTTCCACTGTTTTATTTGGAAGTTAGTGAAAGAAATTTAGCTCATACCCTTTTGAATTGATTGCACAACTCATCATACCCAAGTATAGCTCATCACGTGTCTATGAAAAACAATAAAAAATTTGATGGCACACTATTTTCTTAACTTGATAGGGAATGCGTGTCACATGTCATGCTTCTATAAGAACAAGGCATCTCACCATTTGAGATCTCACACACACATATTTCTCATCACTCTCAAGTCTCAATATTCTCTCTCATAGTCATAACAACATTTATAATGAAGAGTTAGGTTGTGAGAAAGAAGAGGACAAACATGAAGAGGAGAAGATAAACACGCCCCTGTTTAGCAATTCAGAGGTTCAAATGAAATTTCAAGAGGTTGAGTTGGAAGGTATGTTATAAGCCATGTGTGTCTCATACGCAAAGAGTGTATCATCCTTCACAAAACCCTGCCAAAGGAGCCACAACCCTATTTGGTGATTGCTCGCTTGTTACCTTGGCAGGGTTATGTAAAGGATGATATCAAGCAATGTGTACGGATCACACATGCTTCTATCACGCCATTCCCATTCAACCTCTTGAAAATTTCAACTTGGTCCTCTATGGGGAGCTTGTTAAATATGGACGTGGTTTTTCGATTCGGAGAACATGGAAGGCGGAGTGGTGGGGGATAAGGGGAGAGAGGGAAGTGGGGTGGACACGTATGACAAATAATAGAGAAGGGATCTGATTATTCTACCCTTACTGAGTACATGTTTATTTAATAGGAATTAAATTATTTTTTTACAATAGGAATTAAATTATTATATTCTTATTAATTAATTCATATTATTTGCATATTTTGAATTAAATTTTAAGAAATGGCACCAAATGACTTAGTGCAGGAATGAGAACTCAAGGGAAAACAATCGTGGAGTGTATTGAGCCGTGGTTGAGACAACGACACAGCCTTGGGTGAAAGGATGTGGAAGCGAAGTGTGATCGTTAAGATGAAGACGAACAAGTGCAACACCAATGCTATAGTCTATAGAACGAAGAACCAGCACCAACACCAACATCCACAGCAACATAAGAGAGGAGGACTGACGGATGTCAAGAGTAACAACCACACTGTCATATATTAAAAATGTTTAGGCCACCTAGCCCATATTGCATAAAACCCTAATTGGCTAATTATCTATCATCCTACATCAGCTAGCTGCTGCCTTTGAAAGATATCATTTTTTCCATTACTTTGTGTAATAATGATGAAAAGCTACCATTTTTATCAATGAAAAGCTACCATTTTTATCATTACTTTGTTTGGAAGTTGTGTAAAAGATATTTAGCTCATACTATATTTAATTGGGAGCACAACTCAACAGACCCAGATAGGGCTTATTATGTGTTTATGAAAAAACAATAAAAATATTGAGGGCACACTATTTTCTTAACCTGATAGGTGTGCACACACCACATGAGTTCCTAACAAAATCCACCCTACCACCGCACGACACTTTCGTTTTGTGTAATGATGATAAAACATATTTTTTCCACTGTTTTATTTAGAAGTTAGTGAAAGAAACTTAGCTCATACGCTTTTGAATTGAGTGCAAACTCATCATACCTAGGTAGGGTTTATCACGTGTCTATGAAAAACAATAAAATTAATTCATATTATTTGCATATTTTGAATTAAATTTTAAGAAATGGCACCAAATGACTTAGTGCAGGAATGGGGACTCAAGGGAAAACAATCGTGGCGTGTACTCAGCGGTGGTTGAGAGACCGACACGGCCTTGGGTGAAAGGATGTGGAAGCGAAGTGTGATCGTTAAGATGAAGACGAACAAGTGCAACACCAATGCTATAGTCTATAGAACGAAGAACCAGCACCAACACCAACATCCACAGCAACATAAGAGAGGAGGACTGACAGACGTCAAGAGTAACAACCACACTGTCATATATTAAAAATGTTTAGGCCACCTAGCCCATATTGCATAAAACCCTAATTGGCTAATTATCTATCATCCTACATCAGCTAACTGCCGCCTTTGAAAGATATCATTTTTTCCATTACTTTGTGTAATAATGATGAAAAGCTACCATTTTTATCAATGAAAAGCTACCATTTTTATCACTACTTTGTTTGGAAGTTGTGTAAAAGATATTTAGCTCATACTATATTTAATTGGGAGCACAACTCAACAGACCCAGATAGGGCTTATCACATGTTTATGAAAAACAATAAAAATATTGAGGGCACACACTTTTCTTAACCTGATAGGTGTGCACGCACCACATGAGTTCCTAACAAAATCCACCCTACCACCGCACGACACTTTTGTTTTGTGTAATGATGATGAAACATATTTTTTCCACTGTTTTATTTAGAAGTTAGTGAAAGAAACTTAGCTCATACGCTTTTGAATTGAGTGCACAACTCATCATACCTAGGTAGGGTTTATCACGTGTCTATGAAAAACAATAAAATTAATTCATATTATTTGCATATTTTGAATTAAATTTTAAGAAATGGCACCAAATGACTTAGTGCAGGAATGAGAACTCAAGGGAAAACAATCGTGGAGTGTATTGAGCCGTGGTTGAGACAACGACGCAGCCTTGGGTGAAAGGATGTGGAAGCGAAGTGTGATCGTTAAGATGAAGACGAACAAGTGCAACACCAATGCTATAGTCTATAGAATGAAGAACCAGCACCAACACCAACATCCACAGCAACATAAGAGAGGAGGACTGACAGACGTCAAGAGTAACAACCACACTGTCATATATTAAAAATGTTTAGGCCACCTAGCCCATATTGCATAAAACCCTAATTGGCTAATTATCTATCATCCTTCATCGCCTAATCACGCTTTGAAAGATATCATTTTTTCCATTACTTTGTGTAATAATGATGAAAAGCTACCATTTTTATCAATGAAAAGCTACCATTTTTATCACTACTTTGTTTGGAAGTTGTGTAAAAGATATTTAGCTCATACTATGTTTAATTGGGAGCACAATTCAACAGACCCAGATAGGGCTTATCACGTGTTTATGAAAAACAATAAAAATATTGAGGGCACACTCTTTTCTTAACCTGATAGGTGTGCACGCACCACATGAGTTCCTAACAAAATCCACCCTACCACCGCACGACACTTTTGTTTTGTGTAATGATGATGAAACATATTTTTTCCACTGTTTTATTTAGAAGTTAGTGAAAGAAACTTAGCTCATACGCTTTTGAATTGAGTGCACAACTCATCATACCTAGGTAGGGTTTATCACGTGTCTATGAAAAACAATAAAAATATTGGGGGCACACTATTGTCTTAAATTGATAGGGCATGCGTGTCATATGTCATGCTTCTATAAGAACAAGGCATCTCACCAATTGAGATCTCTCTCTCACACACACACATTTCTCATCACTCTCAAGTCTCAATATTCTCTCTCATAGTCACAATAGCATTTACAATGAAGAGTTGGGTTGTGAGAAAGAAGAGGACCAACATGAAGAGGAGAAGATAAACATGTCCATGTTTAAAAATTTCCCTCAGAGGTCCAAATGATATTTCAAGAGGCAGAGTGGAAAGGTATGTTAAAAGCCATGTGTGTCTCATGCACATAGAGTGTATCATCCTTCACAGAACCCTGCCAAAGGAGCCACCGCCCTATTTGGTGATTGCTCACTTGTTCCCTTGGCAGAGTTCTATAAAGGATGATATCACGGCTTGTGTATAGGTCACACATGCTTCTAACACACCCTTCCCATTCAACCTCTTGAAAATTTCAATTTGGACCTCCATGGGGAGATTGTTAAACATGGATGTGGTTTTTCGATTCGGAGAACATGGAAGGTGAAGTGGTGGGGGAAAAGGGGAGAGAGGGACATATGTGGACATATATGACATATAATAGAGAAGTGATCTGATTATTCTACCCTTACTGAGTACATGTTTACTTAATAGGAGTTAAATTATTTTTTCACAATAGGAATTAAATTA
This sequence comes from Calophaca sinica, assembly GCA_037113605.1. Taxonomy (NCBI): domain Eukaryota; kingdom Viridiplantae; phylum Streptophyta; class Magnoliopsida; order Fabales; family Fabaceae; genus Calophaca; species Calophaca sinica. The sequence goes on along the minus strand of CM073736.1, from coordinate 126,140,251 downwards.
TTATATTCTTATTAATTAATTCATATCATTGGCGTATTTAGAATTAAATATTATGAAATGGCACCAAATGACTTAGTGCAAGCTCGAGAACTCAAGGGAAAACAATCGTGGAGTGTATTGAGTCGTGGTTGAGACAATGACACAGCCTTGAATGAAAGGATGTGGAAGCAAAATGTGATCGTTAAGATGAAGATGAACAAGTGCAACACCAATGCTATAGTCTATAGAACAAAGAACCAGCACCAACACCAACATTGACAGCAACATAGGAGAGGAGGACTGACAGACGACAAGAGTGACAACCACAATGTCATATATATTCATTCATACTCTTCAATTTGGTGTTTTTTGTTTTTTATTACATAGAAAAGTGTAAAACTTTGGCAATCCGAGTTATGACTTTGTTTATTGCATGTAAAGAACTATTCTTTATTTTTCTCTGATTCTGTGGCCTTGAGTATTTAGATTTATTAGATTTTGAACTCGGATGACCCTACCTGCCAATTTCCTCCGCCAAGAATATCTAGAATCCCAGTGATTACTCATCATCATATTGGTCTAAATAGCATTGTTGAAAAGGGCATGGATAGCTTCTTATTCGTCAATAGAAAGATATTCCCAAATCTTGATATCCGCTTATGTGATTGTCTTCCCTTTTAATAAATTATTATTTTGAAAACATTAGAAGAAGAAGTAATTGTTTCCTTTGAATGTTAAGTCTATTTATCGTATAGTTTAGATCTTAGTGGATGTTTAACTTTTGTATGCTCTAATTTAAATTGAGACAGATTACACAGATGACATGACTATATAGCTAGTACATTATCCTTGTATTCACTTTTTCTTAAATTCATTTACAAATCCATACTTTATTTTCAATGAAACTGATTCATCGACCGCTTCCTTATATCTAACTCGCAAAGCATCTAGCTTCACTTGTGTTCCATAGAGTCTCATTCTAAGCTTAATTGTCTCTTAGTTGTTTATAACTTCATCCTGTTCACAAAGTTAGAATGTAAAAACATTTTATAGATGTTAACTAAGATGGCCCCTTGAATGTTCAAGATTGAAATAACCTGCAGCTTAAGGTGGGGAAATATTTTTTAGTTCATACATTTTGAAGTTACTGAAGTTATTGGGTTTTAGATAGAGAACGAGAAACGACACTAAAATATAATTATTATTGATGATTTGAAAATGATTCGGTATAAGATTATTGATAATGAGTTGGTGAAAGCTTGATACAAAAGACTAAACACTAATATCTATTTATAGAATTACAAGCTAAGAAGTCTGGATACATGATAATGTATCATTTCCAGAAGATGATAAATTAGGATCCCCGCTTACTACTTCAAATATCTATCATTATTTATTATGCAAGTAAAGCAGCTTGGGAATTTTAATATAGAACAAACCCTGAAAATGATAGAGCGATTTCAAAGTGTTCTGTTGGTTCTTATAGTTACCTGAAAGATAAAGCAGTGAATAACCAAAATATAAAATAACATTAAAATTAATTTAAAAGAATAGGTTGCAAACACCTATAAGCTGCATGAAAGAAGAGTGCTTGTGGTCGGTGTTGAAAAATAGTTGCTTCCATGGCATGCTCCCTGTTCCCAATTCCGATTGAAAAAATGGAATTACGGAGGGACAAGTGACAGCTTTCTTGGCAAGCATGGAAGCTGTAGGGAAATTCCAGAAGAAAAAAAACAGAAGTGATTTGCAAAATTACCTTTTAGCTTATACAGACTATACACAACAGATTTATCCACTAATTACTGTGATGATACCAAAATACAAATAGGTTAGTAAATATTTACTAAAGTTGGAAGCATTTGTGTTTCTTCATAAATATTTGTTTCTCTTTCACTGGTCAGAATTATCAGTATTTGTTTTGAACAATTGAGCTTTTGAGTTAATATTGTGTTACATTTTTATACAACTTAATTTTATCTTTATGCGGCTTATTATTATTTGCACACAACATACTTTTTTCATATATAGTTTATTTGTTTCAACCGTATGTGACTTATGCTATTTGCCCGCAATGCTATCCGCTATTTCACATAGCAGGCTTTTGGCTTTCTGCTATTTTCTGCGATCTGCTATTGATAACAATGATCGTGTGCATTAGTCCGGTTCCGATTCAACTCATGACTAATGAAGTGTTCATTACCCAAAAAAAAAGAAGTAGAAAGTGTTGGGAATTTGACTCTTCAAATTCTCTTCCCCAGAAACTGCACTTGTGAAAATTGGAAAAAACAGAATAGAGAAATAATAACAACACAAGAATTTAACGTGGAAAACTCCCAACCCAGGAGAAAAACCACCAGCACCAGAGAAAAATCCACTATGTGGAAAATTATTACAACTACACAATTTTCTCCTGACTCTCAGACACCCACAAAGCTTCCCCACTAGCAAAACTTATTCCTCACACCTCTCCTTTTACAAGAAATATTCCTAATAAATTCTTTTTCGATGTGGAGATTCAGCCAATGACCACAGAGCATACTAAGAATTCTATTAAATTCTAAAACAAAAAGAGGAATTTATCTAGAGACAAAAGTGGCTAGACAAGCTTTTGAATGGTGTACATAAAACCAAGGCCCAAGCCTCCTTTTATAACAAAGAGGTTCACTCCTCTTTACTATTTTACTCGATGTGGGACTAAAAGTCCCAACACCAACAATCTCCACCTTGTGACTTTGTGGTCCCACAACGCTCCACCTTGATGAAGATTCCCATAGCTTTCGCTATCACTGCAACGCAGTCATGCTCCACCATAAAAGCATAATCACTCAGAACTAGCCATCCCAAGCATTTAAACTCGGCACATGTCGAAATATAACCTTCTTTGAAAAAACTATGGTGCAAGTCCCATATTTGACTCTCATGGAAGTTAATCACCCATCGACATAAATTTCACCACACACCCTGCATCAATGTCAACCAATGCCCGTGTGCAAAATGTGGTCCCGCTAACATTTAATATCCTTTATCATGGCAACTTTGGGACCCATGCCATAAGGATATACATGTCCTTCTTTCAAAAGATATCAAGATCGGAGATAATGTTAGCCTCATTATCAGCATCTCCACTACTTTCAGGAGTAACCCTGCCCTTCAAAGCCTTGTGTAAACCAGACTGAATCAACACATCCTTGACTTGGATTTGCCACAAGCCAAAGTTGATCTTTCCACAAATTTCTACATCAACTGACTGCATTTGAAACTCTGCTTCCCGACATCCTCTTTGGCAAAACCTGTGCTCTCTGATACCACTTGTTGGGAATTTGACTCTTCAAATTCTCTTCCCCAGAAACTGCACTTGTGAAAATTGGAAAAAACAGAATAGAGAAATAATAACAACACAAGAATTTAACGTGCATACTAAGAATTCTATTAAATTCTAAAACAAAGAGAGGAATTTATCTAGAGACAAAAGTTGCTAGACAAGCTTTTGAATGGTGTACATAAAACCAAGGCCCAAGCCTCCTTTTATAACAAAGAGGTTCACTCCTCTTTACTATTTTACTCGATGTGGGACTAAAAGTCCCAACACCAACAGAAAGCTACCCTTCCCCAAGTGAGAGGAGCGTTATTGTGGGAAATGAGAAGAGTAAATGATAACTATTGGATCAAAACAAATGGTAATGATGGATTTTCATTTAAAAACTGCATTTTTGCTCGTCATAGCGCCTACCCCCAGGCACTCAAACGAGAACCCACAATCCCACCTCACTAGAAAAACTCCACCACATCCATAGCACCATGAAAACCACTGCACCATGTGACAACTTCAGGAACAATCACTGTAAACTACCCAGTTTTCCCCCATCGCCACGAGCAATCGAACAACCAAACCTCTGTAAGCTAGAAATCACCACGATCTGCCCACATTACCCACTATAGTCCACAAGCCCACAACCAAACCACTGTTGAAGCCTCAACCATACCATCAGAGATCCACCATAATTGTAATCCACAAACATAACCAGACCTCCTTCACCATGACAAGGCCCAAATAGCCGTCACCCAACTATGAGAGCACCATTCACCAAGAATCACCCACAATCAGCTTCCTCAGAGAATAGAACCACTGCAAGACCCACCATTTTCCACACAACCATGTGACAACTCCAAGAACCACCTCTATAAACCACCCAGTTTTTACCTCATCAGCGCGAGCAATCGGACAATGAAACCTCTGCAAGTTGGAAACTGCCACGAACTGCCCTAATTGAAACCTCTACAAGATGGAAACCATCAGAAACTCTGCCAAATCGGAGCCTCCACGAGTTCTATCAAGAGTACAACACCCACATCTACGACCGACCAATTGTTGCTATCCACTGGTTACGCCTGCGGAAAACAACATGGTCGGGCTGAGAGATGATAGCTGAATCGCATAACAGAAGGCACATAGATTAAAGAGGCACATGTAGATTTTTGAGTGAAAAACCATAATAACCATTCATTTTGATCCAATAGTTATTGTTTACTCCTCTCATTCAAGGTTATCAAATCGACATTCGGATTGTGAATTAGAAGACCTATTTTCCGAATCGTGAATTGAATCTTATTATTTATGAATCCTAAGATACATGATCAATAAAAATATGAAGTACAATGAGTGACATAAGCTGGCATATCATATATAAACTTTAAAATTAATTCAAGATTCAAGTCAAAAATCAAAGAGAGAGCAATAAGTGAAAAACGAGTGCAAGTGAGAACTAGGACCAAAGAGAGAGCACAATCTTTGAACAAGACAAAGGAGACCCAGAGGAGAAAGGAGGGCATGAAGTACTGCGTTGGTAGGAAGAACAAAAAAATCGCATTGTAGGAGAAAGTGAGGACAAAAAACGCAGTGTGCTAGGGCTGTTCCTCAATGAATTTGACTTGGTTATTTGGAAGGCTTGGCTTCGGCTAATTCTGTCGCATTTAAGAGGGAAAAAATTGCAAAAAAGAACAACCCTAGCAAGCCTTTTGCAAACTGGGTCGTGCACCCACCCCATTTTTGGGCTGCATTGACGACGAAGTTCGTGTAGTGTGATTTAATGAGATTCACGATTCATGTGATTCAACAGAGCAAACCAGCATTCATGTTGAGATTTAGGTCCAAAAGGGATTTGCACTCTGATCTATATCGATTGCATTCGATTTCGTTTCGAATCTAGATATGAATCACATATAGTGAGATACTAATAACACTGCTCTTATCTCTCAAAAATAACACACTCCTTTCACTTGATATGCCACTATATATAATTTAAAATTATTTAATTATTTTTGATTCAACCACAATTAGACTATTGATTATTGAACTTTGAATAGTGCCTTCACCCGTTCAATGACCAGTTCGATTTGAAGAAAGTTGATTGACAGTGTAATAGGCAGCAAGAGCTAACGTGTTAAACATGTTTTAGGAGAGAAAAGGGGGGGGGGGAGGCAAGCCTAGGGTGGGAACAAACAATAACGAGTGAAAGACAAAGCTCAATTTTTTAATTAAAAAAAAAATCTATAGCAAGGAGAGCACTGTAGCAAATGTAATGCACCTTATTTAAATTATAATTTAGAAAGCATACCTAACATGAATACTTAACGCCAACACTGAAGTGATCGGCTGCGGATTTATATTATTATGTAGATAATAGTATAAACAAAATCGGTAACAATATATCATAATTACTAGTTTTTTTTGAGTGGATCATAATTACTAGTTAAACAAATAAAAATATGACTTCAAGATTTAATTTGAATAAGAATATATATGTTCCTCATTTCTTCTTAGTATCATTAACTTGGTAAACTTGCCTAATGTTAACTTCTTGGTATCTTAGGCTATATTTGAATTAACTGTAAAGGAGAAAATGGGGCGAAATATAATGAAATTATGAGAGGTTTTATTGTTTCAATTTTGGATTGCTTAAAATAAGATAAAATGGAATGGAACACGAATAAAGCCCATCCAATACCCTACTTTTTTCTTCCCCTTCAATGTGGGTGGAATGGAATAGAATAGTCTTTTTCTCCATTTCATCATTAAAATATACAAGTAATGAAATGGTAAGTTTATTCCACTGCATTCCAAATTCCACTCCAATGTGTTCTATACCATTCCATTTCATTCTACTTTCCACAAGATATCCAAACATAACCTATGCAAGTGTAGGGATTCAACATGAGTTGGATGTTTAAACATATTTACTTGATGAAGTTCAAAAAGAACAAAGCAAGGTAAAAGGGCTTGAGTTTTATTAATTGAAGATTTCTATTTTGTTTATTTATGACTTTAAAAGGTTTACGTTTATGGAGTCAAAGTAAACTCAAAGAAACTTACTGTTGTGATGTAATTAACACTACCCTTTATGACCAACGCATATTGTCCGCATATAATTAAACAATAAGAAAACTCTACATACACAATCTGTTGCTACTTTCAGCCGCAACGCAAATATTCTGCAATGTCTAAAGAGCACAGGATAGAACATTCCTAATCAGCATGTCTTTTGGCCTCAACATTGTCATCTTTCTTGGGCTTGGCAAATGATTTTTGGGCGTCCAAAACAGGGATACATGAATCACATGTTTTCCTAAAGATGTCATCAGCTGAGTTTTCAGATTCACAAGGGTTCACCAGGTTCTTCTGAACATCTTCAAATTTTGCAGTCGCCAATGGCGATGCGCCTATGCTTCTCTTTGAATCTGATGCATCTATGGTCAGCATAGACACCTCATCTCGGGAGGCATACCAGGAATTACCACAGGCTATACATTCCAGCTGGAAAAAAAAAGGCAGAGCACCAAACAATTAAACTAAGCCATAAAAGTACAGGACGCAATGGTATTTTGGAATACAGGACTGAAGTAAAAAAAAAATGCAAACCTGATAGCGGTCATCATGCCCAACATGGATAATCTTCCTCAAGCCCACCTTAAAATCCATGCATCTTGAGCAGCGGGCAGCTATCATCTATTTTAGGGGTGGCAAAGCTGAAGTTAGCAGATATATTCACACAACTTAACAGACAATAAAATTGCAGTGGGGAAAATTTACTTGTATGTGTTGTGACTCATCAGGCTCCTTCTTGATTATTTCTTCAACAGTCAAACCCTCCTGAAGTTCATATTTAGTAGATGACCATAAGAAACCACACAATTAACGAGCAGATTAATCTTTTCAAAGTAATCTTTTGTTGAGGATAGAAATTACTAGTATTTCAATTCACAGTTGCTTTATGAAGTGCATGCATTCTTTTTTGTTTCAACAAAAGAAAAGGGACAAATAACATTTAAAAAATAAACAAACATTATTTCAAAGCACCCTTGAAAAGCATGATCCATTTTCAGTATTATGATAATATTTATTTTACATTAACTACACCTATGTTTTGAATAGTAGAATCAACCTACAAAAGCAATTCCATACAAAACAAGCATTTATGAGGGCTACAGTTTCTGCGTGAATGTTTTCTCAAAGACTGGAAGTTCATCTACAATAAACAATAATAATACTATGCAATGTTACAACCATTCAACCCAATAAGGACACCGCCATGAAAATGCACAAAAAGTTAATAAATAAATAAATAAATAAATAAATAAATAAAGGGATCAACATTGCTCAAGGACATCAGGAAAGACGTTTTAAATCTTTCACTTTCCCCTAGAAAAAAATTCCAAATGCTCCAACTTTCACAAAAAGAAAGCCTTAGACAATCCAATTTTCCAGCTTCTTATATTTATTTATGGGATAGAAAGATTGTACATAGTAACTTCAATAAAATCCAAGACATAAGTATATTCATTTCTATTAGGATAAACAGATAATCAAATGAGCAAAACATGTTGGAGAGTGGAGACTACTATAGAAGGTCGAATCAATAGTATTTAAGTGATAAAAAACAAAAACCAAATGCTTCTACTAAACAAGTTCATTTTATCAAGTAGATAGGTCAGAAGTTCTGTTGAAATTTTTGTTGAAAATTAGATATAGACAGATATCATACCTTTAATTCAGTGGGTTTCATATTTAAAATTTTTGAAGGTTCCAACTCTTTATTTAATAGACGACGTGCTAGCAGTGCATTACTCAGTAAAGAACACACAAAAAATGGAATAATATAATGAGTTTATCATTATCCCTGCGGAGAAACACATACAATACAAAGATTACAAGTACAAGACAAAAACATTGATTTCTCAAGCCAATAACATTATCATCATCACCAATGTGCTGCTACATTGATTTCTCAGGCCAAAAACCTGCAAGAGGATTGGCTCTGGTGACGGTAAAGATATAAATAAGAGATTAAGAAAATTTATAGCTAGCTCACTTTTCCCTTTCTTTTCCATGATTAGAAGAGTTCTTGCACATAAACAATATTGTGTACTTTGTACATATGTAAACTATTCAATATGCAACAACATGATCATCCAACATTCCAATTTATTGTTTCTTCATAATAAATAGAAAGACAATGCTTTTACTTCAGACTTTTAACCTCCTAGACATTAATTTTTATTAGATAATATGAACAAAAATCAATACAAGTTTAAATGTTCCACCTTAAAATGTAGCAACAATGTGATTTTTCAATGAATCAAATATAATAATTATAATTATTCCAAGCATATCATTTATATATGTAGAAGGCCAGTTTCTGACTTTGAGATTAAAATCTAATTGCCGTAACTTTTGATTATACTTTTGAAAATCTGATGAAAGAGCCTCATGTGAAGCTTTTTCAAGAGCAATTATAGCTGAAACAGCAGCATCTGGCCGCATAAAAGACTCGTAGCTCTGCAGAGTGACCCAAAAAAAACTGAATTCATATACCCTTAGGGAAAAGGGAAAATAGTAAGACAGGATGAGAAAATGAATAGTTGATAACATCCTAAATTCCTAGTAACACATAAATTTCATACCTTCTGACCCTTGTCCTGATAATCATTTGCTATTTCTAGTTTTATCTTTGCTTTTATTATTGAATTCATCAGAATTGGCATTTCCTGATCCTTTGTCCCTTACTTTGCTATCATCAGAATTACACATGTACTGAACGTGTTGAAGCAGCCTCTCCAACCATTTGTCACGATGAATGTTTCCAGTTAGTGCATTGAAATTCAGTAATATGCGATAATGCCCTGAGTCATTATATACACAACTCCCCAGTGTTTCAGGCTTTGGATGTTGGTTACTCTTAGCAATTCTTTCCTCGTCCTTTGAAGCGTCAAGGGGTGAAATGCTCATTCTCCTTAAGCTTCTTTTATTTTTCATCGGGTCCTCCTGATCAGCAGCAGGGTCTTCTTCAAGCTCAATGTCAACTAGTTCACCAATGCGTTTCAGAGTTTTCTAAACAAGCTCATCAATTTCTTGTTGTTTAATGTCCTCATAGTCCTTATTAGTCAGCTTCCAAAGTTTTCTTTCCACAGTGTCATACACCTTTTGTACAATAAAGCCGGGATGTTGCTTACGGCTCGGAAGCTGTTTGTGTATGGGAACAAAATGCACCACACACTTATGCATAATAGACTCTGCAGGAACCTCATCACGGTGGAAACTATAAAACAACTCCCTTGTATCACGTGATTGCCAACTTTCACCACCTTTTTTCTCAGCTTCTTCGGGACGATAAAACCATTGGCATGTCACCATTATGTTGCCACTACAATTCTGTATAATGTCCTGAACAGCAAAGCAACATCAAAAGATCGAGATTGAAAGGAGGTGTTTATTAGTAGAAGAGAAAGGAAAGGAGTAGATAACAAAACCAAGTAAGTCCCTTGCATGAAATGGAAAAGGACGAAATGGAAAAACGGCAGAAAACCCTTTATAACATTGATGCAGCATAAAGCCGAAAATGATCAAGTTTATCAATTCTAATTCTTCATCACACTCAGGTATATCAAGTATAGCATGGTCATAGTAAAATGAATAATTGACATGTAAAAATACCTTAATAATAGCAATATATGGCTTTTGTTTTTTATCCTCAGACATGAGAAGAACAGGATCCTCCTGCAAAAATCAGAATGGGAACAAGTTGAGGCATTTGAATCATCAAATTCTGAAGAAACGAAAAACTTACGAGAGTATATTGGTTGCCATCGAAATCGAAGAATTCATAACGCCTCTTCCTCCCTCTTCCTTTTCTCGAAACCCTAACGGGATTACCAATGGGCTTGGCGTCCCCCGGAGTCTGAGACAGTTTCGCTTCCTTTTCTTCCTTCTCTTCATTTTCCTCTTCCTTCTCGTTATCGTTATTGTCGTCATTGTCTTCTTCCTCTAGAAGCTTCATTCCCTTCTGCTTGCGTGGCTTTGATTGTTGAGATGGAAATTCATCTTCATCGTTGCTGGCTGCAACCTGAGTGAAACGTTGATTCATCATTTTCTCTGACCGATTGAATGTCGATGACGCCACACTTGCAATTATCAATTGTCAATTGCTCTCACTGTCACAACGATTACGATTTGTATATCCTCAATGCAAAGTTCGCCTCACGAGATACATGGGTCAAATTTCATACAGGTAACATGTTTCACCCACCCGTAAGATAGAACCCAAGGGTAAATTAGTAACCATACTCTCTACTTGAAATTGTTCACCTTTTGGGTGAGGTGTGTTTGGTTCTTTTTTTTTTAAACTAGAGAGGTGTGTTTGGTTCTGTCAACGCAAAAAAAAAAAGGTGTGTGCGTAAATTTTTTATCAAAAAAAAATTGTATTAGAAATATGAAAATATAATAAATGCTTTGAATACAAATTTTCTATTTTTTCTATCATTAACAGGAGACTGCTAAAAAACACAACAATTAAAAACATGTATGTTATAACGATATTTTTTCCCGATTTGATTATCCATATAAGGCTTAAGCAATTTTAGAGATGGAATAAGGGATTTTATTCGAGGCAATGATTGGCATGGATAAGTAGGACATGTGGTACATAGTGCACCATAGCTTTTAACCATTAAATTGATATTTTCCTCTCAATCATATGGTAGACCCTCTATATCAAATTATTCATTTTTTCTTTATTTCTAAATTTTCTTCTTCTCTCCCCATTTTACCAGAGTCCCCCACTACCATGGTCGTCCCCCCTGCATATAGTGACACTCAATAGCGAACGTGCAATCTCCACCGCCTTGCCCAACTGTCTTACCTTGCAGGCTAGGGTTCCGTAGCAATAAACACGTTTTTCCTATTTCTCTCATTCCCATTCTCCCCTCTTACCTGCCACCCCCTCTCCCATTTCCCCTCCCTAACTACCCATCCACATCTCCCTCTTTTCTACAATTATCTTCTCTCTCCACAATCCCCAAATTTGTTGTGAATGGAAAAAAAACCCTAACCAACTTGAATTTGATGTGCTTACTTTTGCCATCGAGGGCGAGCATGCTTCTCCTCCCAATTTATCTTGCATCTTCTTTCCTGTTCTGTTCTTGAAAACAAGCTTGGTGTGTCGACCCCTAAATGAACTCTTTCTGCATAAAAAATTGGACTATGGTGATGAAAGAACAGGGGACTATGTTAATCAACTACTACAGATTAAATTTTGCCGCCCATTGCGCGAGCCAACATCTAGATCTTCCAATAGCCTCCCAGATCTTTTCTTGCATAACTAATGTCGACTACCTATTTCAGTGGAGAGAAAATAAGGTCATGAATAAATGGTCTAATCATGAATAAATGGTCGAAGCTTCTGTTTGCCAGATGAGGAAATCCATAGATTGAACACGGTTTTTTATTTCATGGCAAACTTGAGACGACACTAGATTAGTCTTATACTTCAGATATGGAAACACTTATTGCTTATGCCTTATTACGACATACTAATACATAGTTAACATGGCATAGCTCATAAAGTCCTCATAATGCCTTAGTGGCTACATACATACATACATATGACTACTCTATTTTCTAGTTATTATATTTTAAAGCTTCAAGTTCAACCCTCTTTGATAGTTTGTACAGCCGTGACTTCCTATTATTCCTTGAGAGTGGCTCAAACTTCTGGTCAAATGCCTTGTGCTTCTGTTTCTTGGACACAACATGGGTGTGAAATTGTGTGGCATTATTAATCTTTGTATCAAAGTCCCTAATGAAATGCTCTTTTCCTGCATCCGAAACCTGTGGAACTTGAATAAGGTCTTTAATTACTTCAGGCATAGCTTGGCCATTCATCATATTCTTCCAATAATCTCCCAGGTCTTTTCTTCCATAACTGATGTCGACTGCCTATTTCATTAGAGAGAAAATAAGGTCATGACCAAGTCAAACCCATTGGTACAAATTTCATAAAGCAACTGAGTTACTCGAATGGAATCAGGAAATGATAAAATGATTTTTCACAGCTGCTACACACATATTCATGTAACTTTATTATTTTAATTTTACTTACCCCGCATGGTTAGATCAAAGTTAAAGATTTTCTACTTGCTCTCTCATAGGACTCCGATAAAAATGACTCTCACTTTATACATGTCTTCAAGGTGTGAGGAGGAATCAAATGAAATACTTTAGGACTACTGTTATATTGTTCAATAAAATTTTATACAAGGCCAAATAATCCATCCATTATTTTCCTCTTCTAATAGAGTCAATCTTCTTTTGTAAATTTGGGGAACATACTTGAATCTAGGCACACTGATGTAACTGTAACATTTACCCTGACTCAATTATAAAAATGAATTTCCAAGCCCACTTTCCAAGCCCAAAAATGTTTAACATCGAAATCCAATTGCAGATATTTCTGACAAAAAAAGGAAACGGCCAAGGCCCAGATTATTAACAGTCCACTTGTTTAATAGCAGCAGCATACAATTCGTCAATTTTCTATTGTCTCACATTGGTCACTTGAATTGAAAGCTTACAACATCATAAAGTTAAGAGATAACATCCAATAGAGGGAAATGCTAAGCTGATTATCGCTGGAATGAAAATTGAGAAAGAGATATAACCAAAAAACATAGTCAATTTCCGTATATACTACAATACAACCAATTCATCTGTACCCTGAATTGTTGCTTAGCCTTAGCTTAGGACATGAAATTCAATGCATTAGCACTGAAATCCTGTTAATGAACTATGACTTTTCTTAGTGCTTATTAAGACTTTAGAATATCAATGTTACAAGTAAACAAATCCCCAGAAATAGAAAGGGGAATAAAAGAATGAAATGAATTTTTTGGTGAAAAGAAAAAAATGAAATGAATTATTACTACAAAAACTTTTCAGTCAATTCTAATCTCACACATAGACTGGCTGGTATTGAACTCTTCATCAGAAACAATCTCATTAATGGACAAGGGCAAGTCAGATGAGAAAGTGAGGCTTGGCTTCATTTTAGGCACAACAAGAGGCCCAACTTCATTGTTGAGAATCTGCAATATCCTTCTCATGCTAGGTCTCTCAGAACTATCTGGATTAGCACAGCTCAACCCCAACAACAACAGCTTCCTCATTTCCTCCTCCTCAAATTCCCCATTCAACCTCTTATCTGCAGCCTCAATTATCCTCCCTTCAGAGTGCATCCCCCAAACCCAATCCACCAAATTAACCATCTTTGGGCCCTCCCTTTCAATTGGCCTCTTCCCACAAGCCACTTCAAGCACAACCACCCCATAGCTGAACACATCAGTCTTATCAGTAGCCTTCCCATATTGAAGATATTCAGGTGCAAGGTACCCCATTGTTCCAGCAGTCAAAGTTGAAACAGGACTCTTATCATGATCCATGAGTTTTGCCAATCCAAAATCCCCTAACCTTGGGTTGAAATTCCCATCCAGCAACACATTCCCAGTCTTAATGTCCCTGTGAATCACTCTCTGCTCACATTCTTGATGAAGATAAACCAACACAGAAGCCAAACCAACAACAATATTAACCCTATGAGACCAACTCAACAACTTCCCCCTCTCAGGTTCTTTGTAAAGCATCTTGTCCAAACTTCCATTAGGCATGAAATCATACACAAGAAGCAGCTCTCCCTTCTCAATACACCAACCCTGCAACTGAACCAAATTCTTGTGTCTCAAACCAGCTATGATGGACAATTCAGAAAGAAACTCAGTCTTCCCTTCATGAGAATGCCTAGACCTTTTCACTGCAGCAATTGTTCCAGTTGATATAAAAAACGCTTTATACACAGTTCCAAAAGAACCATGACCAACTATCCTACTGGGGTGAAACTCTCTTGTAGCAGATTTCAAATCTCTGTAATCAAATTCCCTTGGACACGCCACAAAGCCAGTTTCAAAATTCTTCAACCCTTTTCTCACCCCCTTCCATCTCCTAATAACAAACACATACCCCAACAACGAAAACACCACAAAGAAAAACACCGGACCCGCAACAGCTACACCAATTCCAAACCTTTTCTTGGAAGAAAAAGAAGAAGAACCTGAAGACCCATGAATTTTCATGTCATTGTCATTGTCATTCCCAACGGTTACACTGACGGTGTTATCAGAAACGTTGTGAGTGTGCAACCTTGGTCTTGCGGGAACAAAACCAAAAGTGTGAAAACTCCAGCTTTCAATTTGATGAAGTTCGGTGCTTCCTTCCGCGGAAGAAGAGAACCCAACGTAAACAAACTCTTTATCCCTAAAGAATTGAGAAAGATCGAGAGTTGCTGTGAAAAGAGGCTCCAAGGGTTTGGAGCGAGAGTAACTCAAGAAAACGGCGAGGGCGTTGAACTCTGTCTTGTAGTCAATCCAAGCGGTAATGGTGTTCCCACTCTTGAGGTCAATGCCGTGCAAGATAGGGTCAACGGTTTCGAGCGAGTTCATGGTATCGATGTCGAGGCCAAGGTGATTCTCGTTGGGGTCGTTGAAATGAGGGTTCAGGCGAGTGTCGAACTCGACGGCGAGGAAGGTGGTGGTGGGGAGGCCGAGGGCGCCGGGAGAAGCGGAGAGGGAGAGGGAGAGGTTGGTGGTGGTGGTGGTGGGGGAAAGGAAGAAGGCGAGGCCGTCGCCGAAGGAGGTTGGGTTGTTAGGGTTGGTAATGGAGAAGGAGAAGGTGGTGGAGAAAGAAGAGGTGGTGTTGGTTTGGGGGTCGAAGATGGAAACAGGGTTTTTGAAAACCATTGCTCCAGTGGAAGTGTCGGTGTTGTGGATGGCTCTTGAATTTGATAACCCTACGACGCCGTTCCTTAGGTAGGAATCGCCGATGAGGGTGATGTTGTCGTTGGTGGTGAAATATGGGAACTCAAAACCAACGTTTCCATTGCCAGCAACCGTGGCGGTGGCGATGGCGGCATCCAAGAAGGTCAAGATTAACAGCGTTGTTTTGTGATGCTGATGCATGGTTGGTTGGTATGGAAGCTAGTTTTCAAGAACGAATTCAAAACAGGGGAATGAAAGAAGAAGAAGAAGAGTGTCAGTCTTCTGGTGTTGGCGCGGGAAGGGACCGAACGAGGTAATTTTATAGATAAAGTAATTTTTTTTTCCAAATAAAATAAATTTATTTTCAAAATATAAATAACTAACCTTTTTTTTCGAGGTTATGACCAATTTAGTCCCTGAGATTTACGCAAAATTCAGTTTAGTCCCTGACTTATCTAATATTCCAAAATAGTCTCTGACATTTTAAAATCTGTTTCAGTTAGGTCCCTCCGTTAACTGTCTCCGTTAATAGAGTTTGGGAAGCTGATGTGTCACGTTTAGTGACTTGCTGGCACCCATGTAGGTCTCCACGCTGGCGCCACATCATGTGGCTGAGTGGACGAAAATTTCAGGGACCATTTTGCTACTCAGTAAAATATCTGCAACGTGTATTCTGATGAAAAAAAAATTGGGGGACTAAATTGATACTAATTTGGTTTTCTTTTAAATACCCAATTTCTTCTTCTTCTTCTTCTCACTTCTTCTTCTTCTTCTTCTTCTGCTTCTCACTTCTTCTTCTTCCCCTTTTTTCCATTTGTACTGAAACCCTAAAAACCTACATCCAAGTGAAGAAGCAACGTTGGGATGAAGAAGATGGGTGGTGGGTCACATTTTTCTCCATCAAGTCAAGTGAAGAAATCCTCAAGAAGTGGTTCTTCATCTGCAACTTATTCTTCTGTTGGAGAGACCCGAAATTGCCCTGTTCCGTTTTGCAGCTGTGAGAGGAAATGTGTCGTCCGGATTGCTAGAACTGGTGCCAACCCAAATCGACCTTTCTTTACATGTCCAATTTTGAAGGTATATGTTGTTGATATATGTGTCTTCCATGTAAGGAATGATTTGGGTTTGACTTGGGTTTGTTTTGCACCTTATATCATGCAGAAAGAAGAAAATTGTAACTATTTTCTCTGGTGTGATGAAGCCCCTGGTGTATTTGTGCCTAATGGAGTTGGTGGGTATGGTTCCAGTGTGATGGGAGGTGATGTGTTTCTTCTTTGAGAATGATGATGAAGAATGGAAGTTAGAGCTTATGGCCAAGGTTGATGTTATCATGGTAGAACAATGAGAAGAAGGCGAAGTTATGGCTGCTTATGGCCAATATTAATGCCATTGTGATAGAACAAAAACAACAAAAACTTTGTCAAAATGTTATGGGTTTCTTTATGATTTTGTTTATTGCATGTTGGATTAGTAGGCTCCTTTGCCTAAGTGTTAAACTTTATATGTAACTACCTAATGTAATGTAATGGATATCTTGTAAGGTTGATGTTGTTTAATGTTAATGACTTTATTAAATTTCAGTTTCAAGTTCAGATTTATTTTAAAAGATAATAATTATAATAAGTACACGTGTTATCAAAAGTAGCAGACCTAAAGTGCATGAAGTTAAATTAATGAAGCACCCAAAAAGGTGTCAAAGTACATAAGTTGCACATCCTAAGTGCATTTAGTGCAAATACATCAAAAGTATATTTAGCATATACAATATGCACCTACAACCAAAAGAAGTTACATACAAAAAAGTGCATCATAATGTGCATGTACATCAGAAGTAGCACATTCTAAGTGCATTCAGTACCAAAGTGCATTTACAACACCTAAAACCAAAAGTTACATACAAAAAAGTGCACCATAATGTGCATGTACATCAGAAATAGCACATTCTAAGTGCATTCAGTACCAAAGTGCATTTACAACACCTAAAACCAAAAGTTACATACAAAAAAGTGCACCATAATGTGCATGTACATCAAACAATACATCAAACAAGTTTGAAATTCTTTGTTGCCTTGGACGATACTGATGAAGTCCTGGAGTTGGAATGAACTGCATCAATTGTTCTCCCCTAACAGATTGTGTGGCTCCTGGTTGTGGTGGAATTGGGACCATGGTTGGTGATGGGAACAAGACTGGTGATGGTGGTTCAATATTCGATGGATTTGGTGCTCTCACCGGAGTTGCTTTCACACCAAAGATTTTACGGTATAAGAGGACCTCTAACACCATATCTTCTTCCCTGCACATATGGAAACATTATTAAGACAATTACAAAATAGTCCTTAACTTTATTCATTTATTAGCAAAAACGCCCTATAATTTATCACTTAGTGGCAAATTAGTCCTGCGAAACCAATTCCAGTCACATATCGTAATACCAATTCAGTCACACATCGTAATACCAATTCGATCCATATCACAATACCATATCGCTTATTTTTAATGCCATATCGAATACCATACTTACACTTACCACAACTTTGTAAAATTGCCAAAAAATAATTATTTACAGATCATACCCTCTGATCGTTGCTTTGTAGGTTTCACCATTCTTGAATTGCCTTCTGCGATTGTTGACCCTACATGCGATTATCAAAGTTGTTATACATTCTCACCTTTCATAACTTACAAAAAAATACAATACATAATAATATTGGTGAAGATTGCACAGGATCATACCACGAGTTGTATCCTCGAGATTGTACAGATCCCGAGATTGAAGAGGATCCCGAGACAAATCAATCTCGCTTGGACCCTCGATTGGACCCTCTTCCTGTTGGACTTGCACAGATTTGGTTGTCTTAGGTTTCTTGGTACTCCTTGGTTCATGCACCCCCATCGTTATGACCCTCCAAGCCACATCTCTGGCATATCCAAATAGGACATGTTTTCTTTAGCTTGGTCAGACCAACTGGTTCTTCATTGCCATCTTTCCTCCTATTCTTTTTTGGCCTTCCAGCACTCCTCTTGACCTTAGGTGGGACAGGTTTGCAATACCCAGTAGGTGTCCAATAGTGCTCTGATTGTGTAGGCTGAACAAAGTAGTTGTAACTTGCTTTATATGCTCCTATGGTTAACCAACCATGGCAGTAGTCTTCTGGTTTATGGGCCCTGTATGCTATTCTTTGCCTGACAAGCATGTTCACATGGCATCCCTAACAAAAAGTATTACAAGTTAGACATCGCATGTTAATCTAAGACAAATATGTGTACTTTCGCCTACATACCGTTAATCGCCAGACCGCATGTGCATGTACGTGCACTCAGATCCACATCCACCTTAATAGGAGGATTTTGAACCTCAAACCGCATACCAGGTTCATCACCTGACCACACAGGGTTCCAGTGATTGCTTGCAATCTTCTGCTTGTCCAGTCTACTTTGTTGATATGGACATAAAGGGCCTGCTCTCCCATTAAGCCTCACCTTGTTCTCACTCATAGTTCGCATCAAATAACACCTAATCTCCTCAGCCATGGTGAGGATAGGTTTACCACGATAATTGACAATTGCCGAGTTAAATACCTCACAATTGTTGTTAGTAATGTTGTCCACTTTTGAGTTATCTTTGAAATACGCTTTTGTCCAAGCCTCCTTCGGCCATTTGTCCAGATACTCCCATGCCTTCTTATTCAGCCCCTTCACCTTCTCCATCTGTTGTTTGAACTCTGAGACCGTGGTTGACCTTGAACACTCCCAAACCACACCTCTTAATTCTTTCTCTTTCCACTGTTTTGTGAAATTCCTCCACAAATGCATTGCACAATATCTATGTGGAACACCTGGCATCAGCTCCTGTACTGCTGGAATCAGTCCCTACACATATGACCCGAAAACAGTGTGTCAATTAGGTCCCTGGCATTAGTCACTTATAATCAACCCAGTCCTCAAAATTTATCAACAAACATCAAGTCAATCAATGAAATAAATCACGTAAACCATACCTTTTGCATGTCAGACATGAAGTTCCAGCCATGTTGCGTGTAGTCACCAATCTGTTCATGCAGTAGTGTCAAAAACCACATCCAATTGTCTTTGTTTTCCACATCAACAATTGCATAAGCTAACACAAATATTTGTCCATTTGCATCTGTTGCCACAGCAGACAACAATTGTCCCCCATAATAACCTTTTAAAAAACACCCATCCAAACCTATGAAAGGTCTACAACCAGCCCTAAACCCTCTCTTACAAGCATCCAAGCAAACAAAAAACCTATGAAATTGTGGAGCTGATTCAGGTTGTGGTATAGTATCAATCTTAATAAGTGACCCAGGGTTGCTCCTTGATAGCTCATTTGCATAATCCCACACCTTGCCATACTGATCTCTCTCACTACCCTCCACCAATTCTCTTGCCTCCCTAAGTGCCCTAAAAATCATAGACCTATCAATAATAATCTTAAATTCCTTTTTTACAAAGTCAAAAATCTCAACAGAGGTAATTTTGGGGTGACAAAGCACCTCCACTAGTTTACGCACCAACCATTTTCTGTTGGCTTGATTAACCTTGAAATGTCTCACGCAAATTGTGATAACTTTCAAAGGTCTTGATTTGGAAACTTCCCCTATCCTTGGTCCTACCACAAAAAAACTCCCATTTACACCCATCTTCTTTGCACTTGGCCCTTGCCCTTTCCTTATCATTTTTTACCCATTTGATGGGTCTCCCCAAATGGATGGTGTACTCCTTTACCGCTGCCTTGAATGATGCTAAGTTGCTGAACTCCATCCCCAATTCCAAACTAACACTACCAAACTCGGCCTCTTCATTGAATTGAGGGAATGTAACCTTCTCAACATCTTCTTCATCAGTGCTAATTGGATCCTTCATCTCTTCAGATTTGTAGTCGTCATCACAAATACCCTCTGGTATGTGTTTACTGCTTTGTCCACGACAATAATCAGCCATGGGTTGACTGCCTTCTCCACCATAATACCCAGCCATATCAAATGAGTCATCACTACTTGAACTATCAATAATGGGTGATGGTGATGGTGATCTCTTACCCTTTCCTTTCACTTGCACCTTTTTACCCTTAGCAGATGTTCCAACCTTCTCGGCCTTCTTTCTCTTTGGAGTCCTATTCTTCTTTGCCTTAGTTGGAGCAGTAACTCTCCTTTTTCTTTGTGGCACTTCCTCTTCATCACTTGAACTAATAATTGGAGGGGGCTTGTAATGGCTATCTTCTGCACTTTCATCAGTGGATGAATGGCTACCCTCATCAGCCCCCTTATCTTCATCACTCACTTTGTCTTCAACAACCCTTTCATCCTCTTCATCACTACTTGAACTATCAATAATGGGTGATGGTGATGGTGATCTCTTACCCTTTCCTTTCACTTGCACCTTTTTACCCTTAGCAGATGTTCCAACCTTCTCGGCCTTCTTTCTCTTTGGAGTCCTATTCTTCTTTGCCTTAGTTGGAGCAGTAACTCTCCTTTTTCTTTGTGGCACTTCCTCTTCATCACTTGAACTAATAATTGGAGGGGGCTTGTAATGGCTATCTTCTGCACTTTCATCAGTGGATGAATGGCTACCCTCATCAGCCCCCTTATCTTCATCACTCACTTTGTCTTCAACAACCCTTTCATCCTCTTCATCACTCCCTTTATCTTCATCAGCCCCATCATCCCCTTCATGTTCTTCAGCAACCACATTATCTTCAGCAGCCACATTATTGTCTTCAGCAGCCACTTGATCTTCTTGACTACATGGTAGTGGCAATATAGGATCAGCTTCCATTATAGGGTGCTCATAATAAAGTTCGATCTCATTTCCATTACCCATTGCATCCCGAGCCATTGCCAATACATCCCTATCAGTGTTCAATTGTCTCATTCCAAATTCAATGTCTAAGTTTGGTACCCTCCATAGCAATTGTTCAATCCTGTGATACCTTCTACACACTTTGACAATTTCGTGAAGATCAAACACATTCAGTGTGTCTGAATCCAAATGCTCCCAAACATCCATTTCACCATTCACATACTCCACAATGCCATTCTCATTCCTTATAAATCTGCCTCCATGATGCACTATTAATGTAATATCAGCACTCATCCTGCACAAACCAAAATCACACAAATGAATTACAAAACAAAGAAATATGAGAAGAGCAAATGGAACTACGCTACAAACAGAAACAACAACAAGAATTGCAAAAAAGCAACATCAAATATCCTTAAAAACAGAAACAACAAAAATTCCAAAAATAGCAAAGACCAAATAGCAAACATGCACACAATGTATACCCACATTCAACCACATTCAACCTCTGTTTCACACGAGAAAAACTGGAAACAGGGTTAAACATCACCAACAAACAACAAACCCTAACCCTTACCCATTCAACATCTTACTACCAATACGAAAAAAGGGAAAAACGAAACAACAAAACCACTAACACCATTCACGGAAAAACGGCAATGGAAGAAAACCAGAGAAGAAAAAAAAATCAACAACAACGGCAATAGTGGAGACGAGACGAAAACCACACATTATTTTCACTAAGATGAAGAACAAACCTTGATGATGGATACGAAAACTCTGGTTGGAGATGATGATCTCCACTGTTGCAAACGAAGAAGAAGCAGCAGCGCCAACAGTTACGAACAAATAGAAGCACCGTTTTTTTCCCAAATGAATGAGTCAGCGTGTGTTTTAACTTGTCAAGGAAGCTTGTAAAATCAGATATTTTACTGAGTAGCAAAATGGTCCCTGAAATTTTCGTCCACTCAGCCACATGATGTGGCGCCAGCGTGGAGACCTACATGGGTGCCAGCAAGTCACTAAACGTGACACATCAGCTTCCCAAACTCTGTTAACGGAGACAGTTAACGGAGGGACCTAACTGAAACAGATTTTAAAATGTCAGGGACTATTTTGGAATATTGGATAAGTCAGGGACTAAACTGAATTTTGCGTAAATCTCAGGGACTAAATTGGTCATTTTCCTTCAAACAATTCTGACTAGTTATCTTTTCTACATCATCCTCAGTGGTTTCATAGCTTCTCCTTGCGGGTATGATTGGTTCACAAGAGAAAATGTGAAGAGAAAAAATGTGAAGAGAGAATATGAAAAGAGAGAAAAATGTGAGAAATTGGGTAGATTTTGGGTATTGATTGGAATAAGTGAAAGAGAAGAGAAAAAGAGAAGAGAGAATTGTTAGTTATTTTTGAAAAGACATTAATGTCCTTGACTAAAAATTTAGATATAAGGAGAGAATAGAGGTAGAATTTGAAAAAAGTTAAAAAAAATGCGTCGCTCACTCGCCAGTTTTCATTTTCTTCGCACAATTAGAGAGGAAAAAAAAGGATGTGGGACCCGCCTACTTTTTTTTCTTTCGTCTCTTTTTCGTTGGCAACCATGCAGCAGAAAATGTGATTTTCTCACCATTGTCGCATTTCATGCGAAAATAATCAATTTAATTAACAAAATATTTCAAAAACACATTTGATGACCACTTTTTTAACAATTTAATTAACAGATGATTTATTAATATTATGTGTCTAATGTTAATCAATTTTTAAAATATTTGTTTATTAATTAATGATCGTACAATTTGTTTTACTATACAATGACTGAAAAATGTAAAAATTTTGGCACATCAAATTTAATTAAAAAAGAAAAGTAAAATTTAGTTTATCAATTTTTAAAAAAAATTATGTATGATTAATTAACAGATGATTTATTAATATTATGTGTCTAATGTTAATCAATTTTTAAAATATTTGTTTATTAATTAATGATCGTACAATTTGTTTTACTATACAACGACTGAAAAATGTAAAAATTTTGGCACATCAAATTTAATTAAAAAAGAAAAGTAAAATTTAGTTTATCAATTTTTTTAAAAATTATGTATGATAGACATTCCACCTATGGTTGTGAAAATTGAAATATTATGTAAATGATTCGTTACATGAATAAACAAGAGGTATTTTTTAATAAAAAAAAGTTATAAAATATTCAAATATGATATAAAATCGTCTTTTTATTTTTTGGTCAGAAACATCATTCTTTCCATTCAAACGGAGGCACACAGGCCCAAAGGGCGAACAACCAATACACAAACGACTGCATCTGGGCTCAGCTCCCTAAGGATTACATAGACCACAACTCACGGCTGTTGTTAAATGCAACCGGCATTTTGCTGAGTACACCCAATAATTACAATAAGTTGACAAAAATGTCCTTCAAAAAATTATCAAAAGTGAATTTTTTTCTTCATTCATCTTACTCGCAAATAACAAGTCCACATTTGCAGATTACGTTGTCCACTCGCAACTATGCTATTTACACGTGAAAGAGTTCCAGAAATTTCAACATGAGTAAATAACATATTTGCACGTAGTTGTATTTTAGAAAACTAACTCACAAATATATTATTTGTATGTAAAAGAATTTAGAAATTCAAACACGTGTAAATAACATATTTACGAGTGTATTTTTTTTTTTAAATAAAGCTACTCACAAATACTAATCTACGCAAATAGTTAGACGTTGCATTGCATATCTGCGGAAGGAATCTGCGATAACTAAATCTGCACAAATAGCATGACGTTGCATATATCTACTCGCAAATAACTAACTGAATTTTTACACGTTGCGTATAGCAGCCAAATGCTTACAAAGTTCCAGAAAGTCACTTCATGCTGCCAAATGCTTACAAAGTCACTTTAATCTGCGTGAACGGAGTTATAGCTTATTTGCACTTATGATGCGTAAATAAACTATTTACACGAGTACAATTTTTTTTAAAAAATACACGCAGTAATAGTTAATTTATACGGGTTATATATTTTTGTATACCTTGTATAAATAGCTGTTTTTATGTATTATTTTTTTAAAATTTTATACACGCGTAAATAACTTATTTACGCGTGTTATTACGTACCCAAAGGTATTTTTGTCAAGCGTAGGGTGTATCGAGCAAAATGATGGGTTCATTTAACAACTGCCCAACTCACAACTCACAGGGGAGCGCCCGAGCAAGCCCGCAACTCAGACCCGCAGGAACCCTAACAATAATCTGATACACCACTGGGATAATTCTTCTCCCCCGTCCATTCCGCGTCTCTATCGATACTAAAGCCCCTGGCGACATCACCGCCCGCTGTCTGTTCACCCCTTTTTGTCACAGTTGCAGAGCTTCCGCAATGCCTTGAAGGGAGAACTACAGGGTCAAAAAAACTAGCCCCCAAAGGAGTGAGGGCGAGGTCCAACACGGCAGATCGAGTCTTCCGTTTGGTCCACGCTTTGAAGGTTCTGGTGAAAGTTTTTTTTTTTTTTTTTTGGTCAATAGTTAAAATCTTGTGTCAAACGAACGAAGTCTTGGTGGAGCTCCCAATTGGGCCTGCATAGCATTTGGGCAACAGGCCCAAATTATGTTACCTATGTTTGTTTCTAAGGAAAAAAAAATGGGGAAAGGAGATGATTTTTATAAAATGTAAAAAGTGTGGGGCATGGAAAAGTGTGGCTTAGGGGATTGAAGCGTAAAGAATGGGGTATGGAAATGGAATGGAATTTCCGCTCGCTTTTTTTAACCGCGCTTATTTCTACCGCGGTCGAGCCCACCTTGTTCCCCTACTCCAGCTCCAACGACCCGGCTCCGACACTTCCTCATCACCACCGGCGATAGTCCTCTCCCTCCCGGATTCACAGAGGCGGTGAGAGTACACATTTCTTGTTTAGTTAACACTTTGACGGAGATTTAAATATTGATGACGTGGACTTGTTTTTATTGCAATATTGCTATCACACGCATATCAAATGGTGTTTCTTATGTTAACATTTTAGTATTTTGTGTGAACCGTGAAACCAATTGTTCTGTTAATTTATTGAGGTTGACGCTGCACCTGATTGTCATCGAATAAAATCAATTTTGATGTAAAAACACTTACCTTGCTTGTGAATGAGCTACCTGATTAGTTGCTTAATTAGCTCGGTTTTCTTCCGTGAACTTAAGATTTATGGAGATCTTAACTGAGTTTTAGCTTAAAACTCCATCTCTCCACGTTTAACTGACCAAAAAGATGCAAATTTTCTTCTATTTGGTGCATGAATTAATTTAGTCCACGGAAAAATTACATTTTGTTTTGTGTTGAACTTGCGATCTTATCATTGCTTGTTTCTGATGATTTCAGGTCATGGATATTCCATTGCCGTTGGATAAATTAGCTTTAGAACTTATCAGTAATGAACCCTCCACTGGAAACACAAGCATGTATGTTCCCTTACTATTTATTTATTTTGTGTGATTGTGTGAGGGAGTGTTTTATTGAACTTATTATGAATTGTGACACCCTCTCTCTGCAGTGGCAAGATATATGTCATTCTGGTGGCAACTGGAAGCTTCAATCCACCTACTTTCATGCATTTACGCATGTTTGGTGAGTTGCATTTGGAGCTTAGATTGATTGATTCATTTGTTATCGCTTCCTCAAACTAGCTTCTGCTTCGTGGCAATTTGTTATCCCACTAGCATTAGATATCTATTACTGCTTTGGCACTTCTAAAAGTCAAATCTGAATAATTTTAACTTCCCCCACTTCTAACAAAAAATAAATAATAATATCTTGACTTGAACTTCGTACTTCAGCATATTGATTATGAACTAATTTGATGCTTTTCTTTTTCTGCCTTCTAGTGTAGGGGAATCAAGGGGAAAAAATTAACATCTCAGATACCTCATGTGAAAAAAATTAAGTGTGCAATGGTTGCTATAGTATAGATGCATGACATGGTGATCATTTTACCATTTGCCATGGTTTTCCTGGTAGAAGTATGTAGAAATTTGTTAGGGACTAGAGAAAGAAACTAGGTAAAATAAGAATTCTGGTGAAGAGAATTCAATAATTTGTTGATAGAAGAACCTCAAGGTAGAAGAATACTTCCTTCCAAGGGAATAGCACCCTACAACTGCCTGGACAAATCCTGATACAATTCTGAAACGTTCCCCCCTCATGGCGACACTCCCTGACTAATTAAATAACATATTCCCTAGCTAATTTACAATAATAACCCTAACTTTTGAGTCACTTCTCCTTCTGCTAATTCCTCTTCGTGTAGACTCTCAAAACCTCACCCTTGACTTTCCCAGTGGCTGCTGGGCCTGTAACTAGGACTGATTACTAACAAAATTCCTATACTGAAATTCTTGCTCAGACATATTGTTAGACAAGAGGATAATTTACCACCTAAGACGCTGAAGGTGTATGTGGGGAAGAGGGTTAGAAAGGATTAGCTTAGTCAGTTGGATTTGATTTATTATTCTGTTTAGATTTATTTGTTATTCTATCTGTTTTGATTTGTTTAGAAGGTGTATGTGAGGAAGAGGGTTAGAAAGGATTAGCTTAGTCAGTTGGATTTGATTTATTATTCTGTTTAGATTTATTTGTTATTCTATCTGTTTTGATTTGTTTAGATTGGATTTGTTTGGGTTCCTAGTTATAAATAGGGCCTCTTTGTTATAGAGAAGGGTAGAGAATTGCTAAGTAGTTTTGCCGATGTAATTTCCAAAGTGAGTAGGGATAGAGTTCCTCAGTGTATTCTTTCCTAATCTTTGGTTATCAATAAAATTAGGACGAATAAAGCCACTTTCTAGTCTTCGAGACTGAGGTCCTAACAAGTTTGGTCCGACCTGCCGGATCCTTTGGGCACAATGGATCAGCGAATGACCGCATTAGAGAAATCGCACAACGAGTTACAAAAGAAGACCACCGAATTGCAAAAGACATGACCCACATTAAAGAACACCTCTCGAACTTACCAGATGCGACACAACTACGAGCGATGATCATGGAATGCCTAACAAAACCATCCGACATCGAGGACGAGGGCTCAATCCAAAATCGAGCCGGCCGAGGAAGACGAGGAAGAAGAAGACGCCACGTCGCCGTGGGGTCAAGAAAGTGGTGCTACCCACTTTGGAAGCGGCGACCTCGGTTGGGCGGCTAGTGGCGGAGAAATTTTTCGAGGTGCATCGAGTAAAAAGCTCTGAGAGATTGCGAGTCGCCTTCATCAGTATGGAAGGGAACGCCTGCCATTGGTTCCAATTCTGGCGAGATAAAGCAAAGAACCCATCTTGGGAGAACTTCACAGCGGCTCTTATGAAGCGATACGGCGGGAATGGTCGTGGGACGGTGTTTGAGAGATTGGCGCCCTCAAGCAAACAGGAGTGTTGAAGACTACGTGCAAGAGTTCGAGCCGCAGAAGCGCAGCCAATCCCAAGTCGGAGGAACAGATCTCGGGGTATTTCTTAGCGTGGTCGCGATCCGATATCGGGGGACAACGACCCATGACCAAGGACATAAACCGCCATGGAAATCGCGCGAGACATTGAGAGGCAATGAAGGAGATCCGGACATTCGAAACAACCAAGGAAGGAACGCCAATAGCGCTTTGGTATCAAGGTGGCAGTGGGATAGTCTCGCGACAGGTGGGAGGAAATAGCGGCACCAACATACCACCCGTTAATGGAGGAAACAGCGGCTTCCAGGGCGGAAACAGAGCCACGACAGAGCCCCCACGCGAAAATCGCGAAACGGCGACAAGGAGCAAGGAAATTTCGCCAGATAATGACTACATCAAACATCTACAGGAGAAAAGATGTTTCCAATGTGGATTGGCTTATGGACCAGGGCATCGATGCCCAGACAAGAACCTGAAGGTGGTAATTCTGGCGGAGGGTGATAATGCAGAGGAAGAAGACGACTGTGCAAGGTTGGAAAGTGAAGAAGTTCAAGAAGGAGTGGAAGAAGGGTCCACCGTGAACTGCAATTGGTTGGATTTGTCAATGTGCTCTGCAGGGGGGTTGACACAGCCTCAAACCATGAAACTCCGGGGAAAACTGCAAGGCAGAGAGGTAATTGTTTTGATCGATAGTGGGGTCAGCCATAACTTCCTTTCTAATACCTTGGCAGAAGGATTAGCACTAACAGTTAATCAGGGGAAACCATATTATGTGAGACTGGGAGATGGAAACCGAAAACGCACTCAAGGCAGCTGCAAGAATATAGAGGTGCTCATGGGAAATTATGCTATGAAGGGAGAATTTTTCCTCTTGGATCTGGGAGGAGTAGATATCATCCTAGGAGTGGCTTGGTTAATGACTCTAGGTGAGGTCAAGGTCAATTGGAGGACTTTGAAGATGACTTTCAAGCATCAAGAGCAGAATGTTGAAATTCAGGGTGACCCAAGTTTATCTAAGTCGCATAATTCTGACGGGCTTTGTGGAAATGGGATCCAGAAGAAGTAGAAGCTATGACAATGGTGTGGATGGGAGAGAAAAACAGGGAGGAACCCCAGAAATTACCAGCAGAACAAGAGAGGCAACTGCAACATGTTTTGGCTGAGTTTGAACAGATTTTTGAGAAGTTCAAGGTCTACCCCCCCAAAGGGATGTTGATCACAGAATCCCCACCAAAGAAGGGGTGGATCCGGTTAATGTTAGGCCTTACAGATACCCCTACGTGCAGAAAAATGAAATAGAGACACAGGTGAATGAAATGTTGGATTCGGGCCTGATTAGACCAAGCAACAGCCCTTTCTCAAGTCCCGTGATTCTGGTTAAGAAAAAAGATGGGAGTTGGAGGTTACGTAGACTACCGTGCTCTAAATAAACCAACAATCCCAGATAAATTCCCTATCCCCATGATAGAAGAGTTGCTTGATGAACTCAAGGGGGCCACATATTTTTCCAAAATTGATTTAAAAGCGGGGTATCACCAGATAAGGATGCATGAACCCGATATACCAAAAACGACTTTCCGAACTCACCATGGGCATTACAATTCTGGTCATGCCATTCGGTTTAACCAATGCCCCAACTACTTTTCAATGTGTGATGAACTCCACGTTGAAGCCTTTCCTCCGTAGGTTCGCCTTGGTTTTTTGACGATATTACGATTTATAGTAGCTCTGGGAAATGCACTTAACTCATTTAAGGGAAGTTTTGACTAAACTTCAAAAGCATAGTTTATTTGCCAACAAGAAGAAATGTTGTTTTGGACAAACAGAGGTGGCCTACTGGGTCACATCATATCTAGAGAAGTGGTTTCCATGGATCCGCAAAAGTAGAGTCTATTTTGCAATGGCCTCTCCCTAAAAGCATTAAGGCTTTGAGGAGATTTTGGGCTCACGGATATTATAGAAGGTTCATTTGCAACTACGGTAAGATTGCTCGACCCTTAACGGACTTGTTGAAAAAGGGGAATTTTGTGTGAGCAGAGACAGACAACTGACCTTTGAATTATCTGCAGAGGCGTGACCACACTGCTTTATCTCTGCTGACTTCTCAAAACCCTTTGCAATTGAGTGTGATGCTTCGGGAAGAGGAGTAGGCAAGTCGACTCAAGATAAAAAGCCCATAGCCTATTTCAAAGAAAGCTTTGGCGGATTCAAATCTTACAAAGTCCATTTATGAAAAGAGTCGATGGCACTTGTGTCGCCATTCAACATTGGCCCTATCTCTTGGGGCGTAAATTTACTGCTTTCATGCATCAAAAAGCCTCGATATTTGTTAGAGCAAAGAAATTACCACCCAAAATCAACAAATTTGGCTTGCTAAACTTCTTGGGTATGAGTTTGATATTGTCTACAAGACGGGGCTTCCAACAAGGTCGCGGATGCTTTGTCTAGGAGGATGAAGACAAAGAGTTGCAAGGTATTTCTAGACCATTTTGGCACGACATAGCTGAAATTGATGAGAAGTCAAGAGGATCCTGCTAGCCAATATCAAGACAGCCTTATTGAAAGACCCGATTCGCAAAGAACATTTCACTTTAGAGCAAGGAGACCGCACTATAAAGGCAAAGCTTGTTATTTCACCACTTCCGCTTGGATTCCCAAACCATCGCAAGAATTCCACTCCTCCCTATGGGAGGCCACCCGGATTTATAGAACATACAGAAGGATAGCACAACCCCTTTACTGGATCGGAATGAAGGCTGCCATCACTCAACATGTGGCGGCTTGTCATGTGTGCCAAAGAAGCAAGTATCAAGCATCCTCTTCAGCGGGCTTACTTCAGCCTTTGCCCATTCCTAATGCAATATGGGAAGAAATTAGCATGGATTTCATTGTGGTCGCCTAAATCAAAAGGATATGATGCTGTTTTAGTAGTGGTAGATAGATTGAGCAAATATTGCCATTTTATCTTGATGAAACACCCATATTCAGCCAGGAATGTGGCTGAATTGTTTGCCAAAGAAGTTATTAGATTGCATGGTGTTCCCATTTCGATTGTCAGTGATAGAGACCAGTCTTCATGAGCCACTTTTGGCCGTAATTGTTTCGCTTACAAGGGACACAACTTAAAATGTCTCATGCATATCACCCCGAGACCGATGGGCAAATCAAGTTTTAAATGTAACTCTCGAGACTTATCTCGGTGTTTCACTCTGAGCAACCTAAGGTATGGGCTGGTTTTGTTCCTTGGGCGAGTATTGGTACAATACTAGTTTTCAAAGGCCACCGTGCACTCCTTTTGAAATTGTTTATGGAAGGCCTCCTCCTTCTTTGTCTCGGTTTATACCAGGAGAAACTTTGGTAGAGGCCGTGGCACAGGACCTCATGGACAGGGATGAAGCTTTGATTCAATTGAAGTTCCATTTAAGGAGAGCTCAAGATCAAATGACACAATATGCTAATGCACATAGGAAGCGTGTTCGGCCCAACCTGGAGAGTATGTTTATTTGAAGATCAAAGCCGCATCTGGCAGCTTCCATGCCCACTAAATTACACGAAATTGTCGAAGGTATTATGGACCTTACTTAATTCTAAAATGTGGGGCAAAGAGCATATAAGTTACAACTACCAGAGGAGGCAAGGATACATCCCGTTTTTTCACATTTCTCAACTCAAAAAGGCGGTTGGAGATCATCCAGTGGACGACACGTTACTAGTGGGGTTGCAGGATACTAATGGACAGCAGATCAACCTTTCGGCAGATACCGGGCAGCAGGTAATCACGCGACATGGGGTGTGATACCTCAAGTCTTGGTTCACTGGCAAGGGAAGCAGCCTGAAGAAGCTACATGGGAAGAGACAGCCAACATACAAACTCAATTCCCTGACTTCAACCTTGAGGACAAGGTTGTTTCCGAGGGGAAGAGTATTGTTAGACAAGAGGATAATTTACCACCTAAGACGCTGAAGGTGTATATGAGGAAGAGGGTTAGAAAGGATTAGCTTAGTCAGTTGGATTTGATTTATTATTCTGTTTAGATTTATTTGTTATTCTATCTGTTTTGATTTGTTTAGAAGGTGTATGTGAGGAAGAGGGTTAGAAAGGATTAGCTTAGTCAGTTGGATTTGATTTATTATTCTGTTTAGATTTATTTGTTATTCTATCTGTTTTGATTTGTTTAGATTGGATTTGTTTGGGTTCCTAGTTATAAATAGGGCCTCTTTGTTTTAGAGAAGGGTAGAGAATTGCTAAGTAGTTTTACTGGACAGAATTTCCAGTGAGTAGGGGATAGAGTTCCTCAATGTATTCTTTCCTAATCTTTGGTTATCAATAAAATTAGGGACGAATAAAGCCCTTTCTCTAGTATTCGAGACTGAGGTCCTAACACATATGTTAACCATTGATAAAATAAACTCGATATAGGCTTCAGCATATACCAGAATTAATGTCATACCATTCGAATCAAATACATACAATAATTGCTATTGAAATTATAAGCTTGCCAATGATGTTCAAAAGAGTTGGATAGTTGGTTTTGCACAGGAACCAAGTCTTATCTGTGGTGACTTCCTGTATTATTTACTTCAGTCATGATCTGAGTTTCTACTGTTTAAATGAAGGTAAAGGGGAGAGAGTTATATATTTTAAATATTCCTTCTATTTCTCTTCAAGCATGATGGAATGCTATTGACATAATTTCTTGACTTCTGAGTGCTTCAATTTTCAATTTATTTTCTACTTGTCTTATTTATGGATGTTACCCATAGAGCTTGCAAGAGATGCATTGACTTCCAAAGGCTACTGCGTAATTGGAGGTTACATGTCACCTGTGAATGATGCATACAAGAAAAAGGTATGTTGCTGCCATTCAAATAGGGAATAAGATCCTTAATGTACATACATGTGTCTAGAAAACTTGTAAGAAAATTAAATGATTGAATAAAGGAAAAATATATGCTTGGCATGTGGGGAACATTTAAGTTATACAAGAGTCAATGAGCAATCTATTTGAGGTTTTGAAATATTCCTTTTATTTTTTTAAATTATTTTTCTTCTAGGCATTTAGACAAGGAGATCAAATCCTAAGATGCTATTTGACATAAACCAACTATCCCAAAAGCTTTTAAGTAATTAGGTGAAAAGTACACGAATGGTTTTATATCTAATAACACACAGTCTCACACAACAGCCCTTTAGGCTTGAAGTGTGGACGGTGCATTGGCTTACCCAACCTTATGCTAAACTAAATTTTTATTTAGAATGGAGGCAACAAGAATTGAACTCTAGACTCTAGACCACTCGGTCATAGACACGTTGATACCATATCATGAACCAACTCCCAAAAGTTAAGCTAGTAGGTGAAAGCACATGATTGGTTTTATATCTAACACTATCCATGCAATCATGATTTTTTTTTTCTTTGGCCTAGATCAAATGATACTACTTGCTTCACAGCTTTACTTTGGTCTAATTGCCTTTCACTTGTACTCTCGCCGCGTCGATCTGTTTGGAGGGGAAGGCATTGAATTGGTTCCAATGGTGGGAGGCGAGAACAGAGAGAATCACCTGGTTGATGTTTCGAAGGGCACTGTTGGGTCGTTTTCAGAACGTGTCGTCAGAGAATCCCTACGAAGTGTTGATGAGCCTCCGGCAAAGAGGAACGGTGGGGGAGTATATCGAGCAGTTTGAACTTGTGTCATCCCCACTGAGGCACGCCGACGACGAAGTGCTCTCTGGAGCTTTCATGAACGGGCTTCGGGAGGAAATTAAGGCGGAGGTCCGGTTGCATCATGTTGGAGGGTTGGAGGAGATGATGAAGCGGGCCACAATGGTAGAGGAGAGAAACCGGTTGATTGAAAATAAGGAAGAAGAAAAGGGACTCACGAAACGAGTTGGGTCGAACTTCAACCGACCCGCTTTGGGAAGCAGATGGGCTGGGCCAAATGAAACTACAACCCGGAACGAAAGTGGGCCAGAATTCAACAGAAATGGGTCGCGAGGGCCAACAACTGGTTCGAGTGCAACCTGGGGGGGAAACTCGGGTCGCAGAGAAGCCCAGGGAAGTGCGAGTAGCGTGAATAACCGACCGGAGGGGTCTGGAGGTGCTGGAAATCGCCGTAATGCGCCGTTCTAAGTTGATCGGGAAGAAGTGGAAGACAAGTTTCGCAGGAGAATATGCTTTCGATGTGATGAGCCGTTCACGCCTGGTCATGTATGCCGTAATAAAAGTTTGAGGGTGCTGGTGCTTGGAGAGGGAGAAACAGTTGAGGGTGAAGAAGAAGAAGACACAGAGGAGGATGAAAGGCGAACTGAAAATGTGGGCATTAATTGCATGCGTCTGAACAGTGGAAGTGTGGCAGGAATGACTTCCAAAAAGTCCCTTAAATTATGGGGGACCATTTTGGGAAAGAAGGTGTTAGTGTTGGTAGATTCGGGTGCCTCTCATAATTTTGTTTCCAGTGATGTCATTGCTGCCATTGGAGTCAAGTTTGAAGCAACTGATGAATTTGTGGTGGAGGTGGGGGATGGCCACAAGGTGAACAATAGGGGGGTATGCAGAGGCATGGAGTTGCAGCTACCTAACCTTAAGGTGGTGCAAGATTTCTATATGTTCAAATTGGGAGGGGTGGATGTCGTTTTGGGCTATGAATGGTTGGCTGGATTGGGGAAGATCAAGGCAGATTTTGGAGAGCATGTTATGTGGGTGAGAGATAAGGGGAAGAAGGTGGAGGTTAGAGGGGATCCGCATCTGTCCTGCACCTTGGTTTCAGCAAAAGCCATGGTCAGGAGCTTGTTAAGGGGGTCAAGCGTATTATGTGGAGTTGGGCGATAAGTAAAGAGGAACATGGAGGACAAGTGGAATGGCCAGGGTGGAGACAGTGTTGGAAGAGTATGATAATCTTTTCGCAGAGGCTAATGAGATGCCACCTAAGAGGTGGTGTGACCATGGAATTGTCATCAAAGAAGGAGCACAAATTCCAAACATACGACCTACCGCTTATCCGCATCAACAAAAGGATGCAATTGAGCAATTTGTCAAGGAAATGCTAGGCTGCAGTTTGATAAGACCAAGTGTAAGTCCTTACTCTAGCCCTCTTATATTGGTGAAAAGAAAGATGGGAGTTGGCGTTCAGATCGATTATAGGGCCTAAACAAGTGTTACCACACCAAACAAGTTCCCAATTAGGCTATTGATGAGTTGCTCGATGAATCAGGGGAGCAACAATTTTTTCTAAATTAGACTCAAGTCCTGGGTACAATCAAATAAGAATGAAGGAGGAGGATATTCATAAAACAGCGTTTAGAACTCATGAAGGGCATTATGAGTACTTGGTAATGCCTTTGGGTCGATTTAATGCCCCTTCTACATTTCAAGCCTTGATGAACGAGATTTTTAGACCTTTTTTACGGAGGTTTGTGTTGGTATTCTTTGATGATATCCTTATCTACAGTGACACACAGCAGGCACATGTTGAGCACTTGAGGATGGTGATGGAGGTGTTGAAGAAGCATTCTTTGAGGTTGAATCGGAAAAAGTGCAGCTTTGGCATGGACCAATTGGAGTATTTGGGCCATATTGTTTCAGCCAATGGCATTTCAGCAGACCCACATAAAATTAAAGCAATGGAGGAGTGGCCTATTCCAACGGATGTGAAGAGCCTGAGAGGTTTTTTGGGTCTGACGGGGTATTATAGGCGGTTTGTGAAAGATTATGGAATTATTGCGAGACCTCTTACACAGTTATTGAAGAAAAACAGCTTTCAATGGGGAGAAGAGGCTATGAAGGCATTCCAAAGTTTGAAGAAAGCTATGGTGGAAATTCCTTTCTTGAATATGCCCAATTTCAAATTGCCATTCGAGATCGAAACAGATGCTTGAATGGGCATTAGTGCTGTTCGATGCAAAGCAAGGTAAGCCTCTTGCATTTATTAGTCAAGCATTGTCAGAGAGAGCACGAAAAAAATCGGTCTATGAGAGAGAATTAATGGCCATTGTTTTTGCAGTGCAAAAATGGCGACAATATCTCATGGGGCATCATTTTATTATTAAAACGGATCAACGAAGCCTTAAATACTTGTTGGAGCAAAGGGTGTTGGATGGTGAGCAGCAAAAGTGGGTGTCCAAGTTGCTTGGGTATGATTTTGAAGTGCAATATAAACCGGGCAAAGAAAACAGGGCAGCAGACGCCTTATCCCGGATGCATTGCAATGCTGTCTCTATAATTGTGAATGAGGAATGGGAGAAGATGATGGCAGAAATTGGGGCGGATCCGGCATTGGTCAACGTGATACAGGACTTGAAGAGGGACCCTCAAAGTCATCCTGGATATTCCTTTAACAGGGGCTGTTTATGGTACAAAGGTAGGGTGGTGTTGTCTTCTAAATCAGCTAGTGTGTGGACCATATTGGAGGAGTTTCATTCCTCTCCTTGGGGGGGCCATTCTGGAATTGTGAGAACCTTTAAAAGAGTGGCAGCTGTCTTTTATTGGAGGGGTATGCGAAAGGACATTGAGAAGTTTGTGCAAGAGTGTGCAACTTGCCAACAAAACAAGTACCAAGCTCTTAAGCCTGCAGGTATGTTACAGCCGCTCCCTATTCCCTCTCAAGTTTGGGAAGATGTGTCCATGGACTTCATTGGTGGGTTGCCTAAATCTAGGGGGAGAGATACAATCATGGTAGTGGTAGATAGACTCACAAAATATGCACACTTCATTCCTTTGAGTCACCCTTTTTCAGCTATGGAGGTAGCTGAAGCATTCACTAAAGAAATAGTTCGCTTGCATGGGTTCCCTAGATCTATTGTGGCGGACCGGGATCGGGTGTTTATGAGTAATTTTTGGAAGGAGCTATTCAAGATGGCGGGGACCAAATTGAAGTTTAGTTCGGCTTACCATCCTCAAACGGATGGACAAACCGAAGTCATAAACCGCACTTTGGAAACTTATTTGCGGTGTTTCATACATGGCCATCCAAAACAGTGGGTTAAGTGGATTCATTGGGCAGAATTCTGGTTTAATTCTGCATACAATGAGTCAATTAAAATGTCTCCGTTCAAGGTTTTATATGGGCGTGATCCACCTACAGTTTTGAAGTATCAGGCTGAGGCTACAGTTGTCCAACACGTGGACCAATTGTTGATGGAACGTGATGCTGTGCTGGAAGACTTGAAGAATAATTTGTCCCGTGCTCAAAATAATATGAAGCTGTTAGCTGATAAGAAGAGGAGAGAGGTCGAATTTAAAGAAGGTGACTTGGTTTATTTGAAGGCACAACCCTACAGGTTTAAATCCTTGGCTAAAAGAGTGAATGAAAAGCTTAGCCCAAGATTCTATGGTCCTTTCAAAGTGTTACAACGTGTGGGCCCAGTTGCTTATAGATTGGAGCTGCCTAGTGGATGTAGAATCCATCCTGTTTTTCATGTCTCACAGCTGAAAGGAGCCATTGCTGTCACGGGGCAGCACCAACCATTACCTGCAGCTTTAACAGAGGAATGGGAGCTCAAGGTGCGACCACAGGAGGTGCTGAATATTCGCAAGTTGCTGGATGGAACTGCACAAGTTTTAATCAAATGGGCTGAGTTACCTGACCATGAGAATACTTGGGAGGATTACAGTGTGATTGAGGATGTCTTTCCAGACTTTCACCTTGAGGACAAGGTGGCACTTCTTGGGGGGGGTATTGATAGGCCCCCTTTGGTGAAGGTTTACTCAAGAAGGGGGAAGGGACACGTGGCAAAGGGAAAGAAGGGAGAAGAGTGGAGTAACCGTATTATGAATGTGGGAGTGAGTGGAAATAAGCGTAGGAAATAACTGTATGGGAAAATAGAATATAGGAGAGAGGAGGAGGAAAAGGGGGGGAGGTTGGTTTTATGTAAGTTATGGTTTGGGTAGTCTGAGTAAGAGTGGGTTGCTCTTCTCAGCAGGTGGTGACTTAATTGCTATTTCCATCTTGTAAGGAGTATTTACTCCATTCCATTTGTTCTGTTTCATCAATTAACAGTCTCTAAACTCAGTCTCTGATTTGCTGAGTGTTTCTAATTGACTGTATCATCTATTTTGTGGGTTGTCTGGTTTGGTTCTTAACAGAACCTAATATCTGCTGAACATCGAATACAATTATGTCATCTGGCCTGCAAAAGTTCAGAATTTGTAATGGTTGATCCATGGGAGGTAAATTACTCTTTCTATCTGCTAGATTGCACATGTCTTTCCATCCTTTATGCATGTAGAAATGCTTCATTATTGAAACATTTGAATTTGTAAGACAGTTTGATATTGTGTATTGCGAGAAATATGTCATTCTGGCTGGCCTTATTTTTTCACACTTTTAATTTTTATCTGCCTATAAACTCCTACAGGCAAATCAAAGCTCGTATCAACGCACTTTAACTGTCCTCTCGAGAGTCCACAGTTCTGTTTGTGAGACAGGGTTGATATCTAGAGGTATGTTCAAGAGACATGTCTTCAATGAAAGAACATCAGTCTATGTACCTTCTTGGATTGCTTCCCTGCCCCATCATAAAATTAAAAACAAGGGAAGGAAGAAACACTGGTTCTCTTAATCTTTTAATATTAAAATACCAGTTGCATGAATGCTAAACCCTGCTACTGATGAATTTTCGGAAAAAAAATATACAGTTCTTAGGATTAGTTGCTCATTATAAATGCTTTTTTATTTAATGATTAAAATACGTGTTTTTAATGTTAGGGCATATTTTCCTCCCTCTGGTTTTAGGTGGTCTATTGACACTTAGTATTTTTAGAATTTCTTAGTGCTATGTGGGTACATAATTGGATGGACTATTTGGTTCTTAATGGTACAAAAGCCTTCAAAAGTGATCTATATGTTCATTGTATGTAGACGTGAGTATGTGACCTTAGCCTAAAAGATGCATTAATAATTCCTTTTATTTGATAAAAATTTCATGTTATGCTTTTGTTTTCTTTGTATACATGTTTCTGATGGTGTTGTCAAAGCAATAGAATAACTTCTGTATTCATTAGTGTAGAATCCCTCAACGTCATGCTTGTTTGTGGTTCTGATCTCCTCCATTCTTTTGGCATCCCTGGATTCTGGAATCGTGACCAGGTAATTGTGCATTAAGTAGAATAGCAAAATCTAATATAGTTTATTTTTTAGTTCCAGAAACTCTTCTAGAGCTCTTTTAGGTACAGGTTGAGCGGCTTACCACGGCCAAGCTATAATTCAATAGGCATTGACCACTTTTGAAACATGGCAAGTAGCCTGCCAGTGCAAGGTGGCTGTTGATGAGGAGGGAGGATGGAAGTAGTTTTATATCCAAAACCACCTATCCTACATACAAAATCTTGAGAAACATCTTATAGGATATATGCCATTGCCATCAATCCATAAGGATGGTAAGGGTTTAGCAAACACATCAATTACACTGGAGAGAAATCCACAGTTATAGAGCGTGTATATAACAAGGCCATTGTCAATTTGATCCATATAATTTTTTTGGTAAACCCTCCTTAAATGGTAATGGAATTCAAAGTCAGGATTGAATTGATTTTGTGATGATGTTATTGTTACCATTGGCATGGTTAAGCTAGGACATTTTTCTTATGTTAAGTGATTTGCCATAGGTTGTGGAAACAATGGACTATAACTTGTTATGGTATATTTGTACTTTAGGTTAAGACTATATGCAGAGATTATGGAGTAGTATGCATTCGCAGAGATGGACAAGATGTTGAGAAGACAATATCGGATGATGAAATATTGAATGAGAATCAGGTATATCCCATTTCAGGCTTGTCTTATTTGCCTATATGCATTTAAAATGAAATGTGGACATTTTCAAATTTCTATTTCTTGGTTTTTCATTCATATTTGACTACATTAAGGTGAAACTTTAGGCTGATGAAATTCTTTTTGCTATGAGCCCATATGCAAAGGCATTTTGATACTGAGTCTGCATGGGAAATTCAAATCTATCTATTATCTATTATCTATTCTATCATTTATCTATTTAAAAAACTTAACTACACTAAGGATGTGTGGCAAAAGTTCATTCATCCGTTTTCTCACAAAAAATTATTTTCCCACAAAAAACTTAACTACATTGTAAGTTCTGTTTTTCTTTGCCAACCGCACTGAGCACGAGTTCTTTAAGTTAGCTAAAGGGTTAAAAGTGATAACCTCGTTGTGTGTGCGTGCGTGTGCGTGTTTTGGTGCCTGTGACGGGTAAAAAAAAAAAACTTAAAACTGATCAATTCTTCTCAATCGTGATTAGTTTTGAAACATGGTTCATGGGACCACACTTGTCTTTGATAGTATTTTTCCATGTTTTTTTGTTTGGAAAAAAAAAAAGTAAGATATAGAATGAATTGCTTTGCTAACCAGCTTTTATGCGTATTCAAAATTTGCCACTACAATTTTTTAGGCTAACATCGAAGTTGTAGATGAACTTGTACCAAATCAAATCAGCTCAACGAGAGTAAGGTAATAAATACTATGACCTTGTCTACTTTAACAGTTAAAGCACGGTGATTTAACAGAAGGGAGACACTGTTCAATTTTATTATCTTTATTATTATTATTATTATTATTATTATTATTTACTAATTTCAGGGATTGCATTGCAAGAGGATTATCAATAAAATACCTTACCGCGGATGAAGTGATTGATTATATCAGAGAGCATAAATTATACTTGAACTCAGATGATAAATAATTCCTGCACATTGGATATGATATGGTTTATCGGTCTCTGCAAGAGCTATTACATAGCTACGAGGCCAATTTTCAATAAACAGTTGATTTGGGGTTGTAAACTTGCAGATAAATAAAATATTGCATAATTCATAAGGCTTCAGTCTAGCTCTATGTTGCTGGAAAAATACGCCACTTTCCTGTCTCTAACAAAATGGGTATTGAAACTTTGTAAGAATTACAAGTTCCAATGGCTAGATTATAATGCACTTATATGATAATGCATAGGGCCTTTTGAGGCAATCGAGTTGATACATAAGAGAAAGGCAACCATCAGTTTGTTCATCGACTAGATTTATAGAAGATAGGAAAAACCTTGTTTTACTGCTAAAATAATCATGAGAAAAACCAATCCCATAAAAAAACATAAGGGAGAAACATCAAAGTAGATGCCCAAGCAAATTATTCATATTTAACACATGGTAATCCTATAAAACAAACAAAAACATCTTTCGGGAATATAAATGTGGTAGTAAATAAACCGGGAATAGAAACCTCAACTCAAGGGAAAAATAAAGAGAAATGATTTTTGTACACACAAATTGACACAAAAGTGGACACAGTGTATTTCTATACGTGTATGGAACGTATGCGGTCCGTATATGTACGGACAATATTTTTTTTCAATTTTTTTTTAATTTTTTTTAGATTTTTTTTAAACTGGTTAATTTTTTTTTTGGTCATTAACCAGATAAAGAACTGCATTAACCAGATATTTGAACTTGATTAACCAGATAAAAAAGGTTTCAGGATTTGACATTAACCAGATAATGAATAGCATTAACCAGATAAATAAAATGTTGACATTCACCAGATAATGTGAACCATTTATTTATCTGGTTAACGAAGTTCACTTATCTGGTTAATGGTTCATATTATTTGGTGAATGCCAACCCTAAGTTCATTATTTATCTGGTTAACGAAGTTCATTTATCTGGTTAATACAGTTCATTATCTGGTTAATGACAAATATTTTTTTAAACAGCTAAAAAACAAAAAAATTTGAAAAAAATAAAAATAAAATCGTGTTCAGATCAGACGGATCAGATGTCCAGACAAAGACATGTATATGTCCAAAATTGTGTCCTTTTTTGTGTACAAATAACGGGACCCAAAAATAAAAGGGTCTGAAGGAGAGGAGGATATTAGATGTATCGATTTATTTTTAGTGATTGTTAGTTATGTGAATGCTGATGTGGCTAGTTAGTTAGCTGATGTGGCAAATTAATTAGGTGGTTAATTTTTTCCTCTCTTTATATATAAGCTAGAGCAAATGAATATTGTAACTGGCTGATATTCATTTTTTATTCTTTCAATTCAATGAATGAATTGCTTTGTGATAGAGCTCCCGATTCTCTCTCTCTCTCTCTCTCCATATTCTTGAGCTTAATTAGTTAAATATGGCATCAGTAGTGTTTTGATTCACCTTCCACGTTCACCATTGAAGGACTTTCAAACCCTCAATCATTTTCTTCGTTCTTCATCTTCTGCATTTTTTTCCTTTAGATCTTTGTGTGGTTCACATTCTTTGAACTGCCATCATGGAGGAATAGATGATTAGTCCTTTCTATCGCAATCCCTCTGATAATCCTGGTACGGTGTTGGTTTCAAATCCACTCACAAATGAATATTTCAATCAATGGCGTCATGCTATATGTTGATTGCACTCGGTGCGAAGAACAATTAAAGTTGGTTTTGTTGATGGCACCATATTTCAATCAAAATGTCATGACAATTTTGGGACTCTACTAACCGGTTTATATAGCCTTTAACTCTCTTAATCCAATCCTATGTGAGACTTGGTTTTGTAGTTTCCAACACTCTCCCTCAAATCCAACTGGAGTAGTTTGTTGGCCCAGTTGTGACTTGCGTACCTTATTAGCTTAAGGCCCTTTTTTCATTTTAGTTTATTTTTTTATTACGCGAGCTCTTTTTTTGGTTCAGAGCTTTTTTTTTTGGGTCTCGAGTATCACATTCATTGCATGGCCAAAGCCCTAGCCATACGGCATCTACAGAGAATCATGTCAATCCAAACAAACAACATATGCAAAGTCTCAAACAAATCTAGCAATACAAACTAGGACCGCTGTCGTAGCTCAGTCAAGAGCATAGAAACACATCTACTATTAATCTAAGAGCCCATGTGTTCTCAGGAACCAAACTTAGAAGACAAATAATTCTTATTTTCTCCACCTGGCCTGGTTTGCATCTTCTCTGAATCGCCAGACTATGCCTTATTTACAGCCTCCAAAGCTGGGCATGAACGCAAACAAAGAAAGGAAGTGTTAGAGCAAAGTCTTCCCCACTGGTTTGCTTCTATATCTGCCGTGATTCCAAAAGTATTTGGAGCAAACCAACAGAACCCAAACTCTTAAGATCAGATTTTCAGAACAAGGGCACACCAAAAGAAATCAGACCTACAGAGGGAATTATTCGAATGTACAAAGGAAAAAAGAAACCTAGAATCAAAAAGATCAAGATCAAGCAACAGGACTCCAATCCTAAAAAACTAAGAACCAAGCCCAAAAATCTATCTACAATAAATCATGAAATCCAACAGATCAAACAATGTTACCAGTTGCCCATCTTGCATAACACCAAACTGCCCCTCAAAGAGGTCTTCCCCAACCAAATAGGTTGCGTGGTATCTGACTCCTTAGATCCACATTACCAAGCATGCGCCACCAAAACTGAGAATGAGGGTTGGCAGATGAGGATTGAGTATTAACAAATGATGGAAACAAAACAGACTCTGCCTCAGGTAAGCCACACAACTTGACTGTTGGAGGAAATCATCTTCAAAGAAAGGATTGGTTGTTTTGGGCAAGATTTAAACTTGATAAGAAGGGGTGGATGTTCTGTGCTTTAGAGATCTGAAGATTCTGAGGTGAAGATAGACAGGGGAAACAGGCGAGGTTGGGAGAGGGTTGGAGGTAGGTGGTGAAGGGGGATCGATGGGGGCTCTAGTGGGGGTGGTGGCTTAGGGTTAGTCAAGGAGCAGTGGCTCTGGAGGGGGTCGGGAGCACTCCGGTAGTGATGAAGGTGGTGGTTCTTCCCCACCATGCGAAGGGGGTGGCGGGTTACCACCACCACCACTAGTAACAGTGAGCACCTTGGAAGTGGCAAGGGGAGGAGAGACCGAATGGATAGGGTGGACGGGGAATCTCATATTGAGTGGTGGTGAGGAGAGGATAGGAGAGAAGATGGCGACGGCCAGAGAAGGAGGCAGAGGACGGCGTTGTGAGCTGCACCGAAACCACCTAGCAAGTCTAGAACAGAGAAGCGCCGCTTGCGCTACCAAACCCTGGAAGAGCTGTTTAGGGATCAAAAACAGGGAGACAACGTATTTTTGGCTCTGAGCTTGTACTCAATGGAGTCAGGCCATCTGGGCTTCTCGTGCTCTTTTGTGGTTGAGTCTCAAATGTCATTTCAATTTTTTAGTAGTAGTTGTTTTTTAGTTTGATCAGTATACTGTTAAGTATTTGGGCTATGATACCACCGTAGAATCTCGCACAGACCCAACAGTGAGGAATGTGTATAGTTGGGCTTTGTACAAGATGGGAGATGGTCCAAAATGTCATGACAATTTTCGACACAACTACACAACTCGTTGTCTCGTATAGCCTTTAACTCTTAATCCCATCCGATGTGGGAGTTGGTTTTGTAGCTTCCAGCATAAAGTCATATCTTACATG
Source organism: Calophaca sinica (assembly GCA_037113605.1). Lineage (NCBI taxonomy): Eukaryota > Viridiplantae > Streptophyta > Magnoliopsida > Fabales > Fabaceae > Calophaca > Calophaca sinica. The sequence goes on along the minus strand of CM073736.1, from coordinate 126,096,457 downwards.
GGCAATAGTAAAACCTTCAAACAAAAGTATCATATTAATTCTTATGTCTTACTGTTTCCACATAGTCAAATACCTTGACCTCAACAAACTTGAGACCAGATACGGCACGCTGCTTGAAGGTAAATGTCTATGATAACATAATAACACAATAAGCTTTAGGGAACGAATCGGATAACATTAGAAGAACAAAAAAGAAAAAGAAGTGCACAAAGATGACAACATTGCAAATGGAAATGTCTATGATTCCCAACTATTCAGTATTCACAAATACTATTGGAGATAAAAGCAACTAATCATAAATTATAAGGGCTCAAGTGATTGGTAGTAATCAATAGGAAGCACATATATAAATAATTCTCTAGGGTCTTTAATCTTTGTTTTTGGGAAGGGGGGGGGGTCTGAACATCAATATAGTCAGACGGAAAATGATGTGTTCTTCATTCTAAGTAACATATTGCTCTGAAAGATAGCAACAAATAGCAAATTTGAGAAAATTAAAGCAATTTCATCACTTAAAATAGTGCATTTTTCACAACTATCACTCCCTTAAACTTAGTTCTTGCATGTTCTGAGCAAGGAAAAGAGAGAAAAGGCCAATATAACCACAAATCCACAAGTGAAAATATGCATTCACTAAGGTTCAATCTCGCAAAATCATTAGTAAAAGTAATTACAATCAAAGAAACACCTATTTCTTCAAGGAGTAAGTTTAGCTTATATTTGGACCAAATACATAGATTTTTTTTGTTTATATTTTATAGTTTTTTTGCTTATATTTCAAACCGGATGGAGTATTTCAGAGTTTATCCTCTATTTGACAGTGCTAGACGGATCTATGGGGTGTGTACTTGGACAGCATGACGAAACGGGTAAAAAGGAATGTGCCATTTACTACTTGAGTAAGAAGTTTACCAGATATGAAGCTAATTATTCGATATTGGAGCGTACTTGCTGCGCCCTAGCATGGGCCGCTCACCGCCTAAGACAGTATATGCTTTCTCACACAACTTGGTTGGTGTCAAAAATGGACCCGATCAAATATGTTGTCGAGAAACCCGCTCTCACTGGAAGAATTGCCCGGTGGCAAATGTTGTTATCCGAGTATGATATTCAATACGTCTCTCAGAAAGCCGTCAAAGGTAGTGCGCTAGCTGAGCACTTAGCCAATCAACCAATAGATGACCATTCATCTGTTCGCTATGAATTTCCTGATGAGATTGTAATGTCCGCCGAAAGAGAAGAAAGGAGTAAGTTTAGCTTATTGCTTGAAAAGTATCCACTCATTGAGTGATGTTGAGTTGAAACTTTCCTATATTTTATGCTTTTCTATGTTTTATTAACTATGATATGATGTACCAATGAATTGCAAAGTAGTAAGGTGGCTTCTAGGATGGAGATGTTTGTCAAATGGCTCACCGGTGAACCATGATTAGTAACCGTTAGATCAACTAACTCTATCATATCTTGTTACACACCTCTACAATGAATAATTTCCCAAAAATCTTCTCTTCACTTTTTCCGACAAAACCCTCCATTTGCTTTTCCAGATTTTTGGAAAAACCCTCCACACAGTTCGATTGTTCGATCAAATTCTTTAATTATTTCAACTCTTGCTCGGCTGTTCAATCAAATTTATGATATCCCATGATGATATCCTATGTTCATTTGTCTCATTGTATTATTGTTTATTTTTAATTAAAAACTAGCAAACAACAATCACCAGATTTCATGTGTCTAAGCACAAAGGCCCATAAAAAAAAAAAAAAAAACTATAGTTAACCGGAGTAGTTGAACTTTGCACATGTGTTTCGATGGCTTTGTTGAGGCGGAAGAAGAAAAAAAATATGGTGTAAATAGTGCATCATAAAATCTGGTACACTTTTACAATCTAACGACTCTTAATCATGGTTCATAATGAACCATTTAAATGTTGGTTCACCCTAAATGCCACCAAGTATTAAATGTAAAATTCAAATAGGTATTCTTCCTATCTCTCTCTCACTAGTATACAAAACGCATAAGAATTAACCATATTACATTGATTTCTTATATAACATGTATAAAATGTGAATGCGGTGGCAATTTTGTAATTAATAAGCGAGTTAGATAATTTACGCGTAACATTTTAAACCAGTTATTTAAAAAATCGGTGTAAAATATAAACGTGATGGCAATTTTACAATTAAAAAGCGAGTTAAATAATTTACACGTAATATTTTACACCGGTTATTTAAACAACGGGTGTAAAATGTAAACGCGGTGGCAATTTTACAATTAACTGGTGATATTTTCTAGACATTTTACTCTTGTTGTTTATAAAACCAGTGTAAAAGTTTTAAAATTTAAATTTTATAACTTTTTACACTGGTTGTTCTTAAAAACCGGTGTCAAAAGTTTGTTTTACACCTTTTTATTCGCGGGACAAAGAAAATATTTCAATATCTCTCTTCTTCCAGAAACCCTTACAGTGTTTCTCTCACGACGAAGCATCTCCTCCATTCTCTCACTCTCGCGAAAAACCACCACCACCACCACTTTCCTCCAACAGTCATTCTTCTGCTCTCTTTCCCCGGTAAATCTCCATTTCTCGTTTTCGTTCTCCTTCCTCTTTCTCTCGTTTTCGTTTGCGTCCTCATTTTCGTTGTCATTTTCGTTCTCATTTACGCAGCTGTTACCGTTGCCACTGTTTTCGTCTCATTTACTGTCACCGTCGTTCTCATTTGACAGGTATGTTATTTCTAGAAAACTCTTATTGTCGGTTTGTTGTTATTATTGATGAAGTTGATGAACTCGCTTCTTGTTTTATTTTATTTATTTATTTATTTTTGGATTTTAGTTACCAATGTTTCTTGGTTTTGTGATGAACTTGATGATATTAGATGCTTTTTGTAGTTGAAAGCATGTCCTTAAAAAAAAGTACTTTGCATGCATTTTTGTTTCCATGTCCTTGGATTTTAGGTTTTACTTACTAAGTTATTTTACAGTTTTGATGGTACTCCTAGTGATGAAACTGTTCTTTTTTTTTTTCTCTTTCTGTTTTGATGATTTTCATAATGATAAAATTGCTCCTTTTTTTTTCTTTCCTATTTTGACAATAGACAATGTCTTCAGAGAAAAACCGTGGTCAAGGGGTTGTCGTACTCGGATGACTTTGAGGAGGTCACGTCCGTCTATTAGCAGTCCGATGATGACTGCAAGGGAGTATCGAGCCAGCTTCATGAGGATTGAGAATCGCCATTTGATGGTTGGGGCGTATATGCTGATCCCCGTGTCAGTACTGATCGTTGGGGCCTGGGTCATCGTATGCGCATAGTTCAGAGGAGACCACCCTCTCCCAGGAGGCCCGTAGCTGCCAGCGAGGTTCTTCAAGGGCCGGACATTGTTCAGATCCCCAGTGATGACGATGAGATTGGAGAGTATAGTCCATCCACATCGGAGTATTCTTTCATCGCACCCAAATACACTCCATCGACTCCTTCAGAGGAATCTACTGCCCGATTTTGTCCTAGTTTCTCCTCTAGTACTGGCCAAAACTAGCCTCAAGATGGACACTTGCCATCACTGTTGTCGTTTGCATCACTTCCCTCTACTGATTCTTCAACTTCAACATGTTGCCGTTTAGGAGACGGAACCTTCCCAAGGCTTCATGATTCTTCTTCACATAATGCATATTTTCTAGGGTTGATGCATTAGTTGAAAAGATACAATGGAGAGCAAGCTGATGCATTTTGTCCACAAGATGGTGGCAAAAACAATGAGTTCTTCTCTAGATTCTATGATAGTGTCAAGAAAATAACTCATTGGTTTCCCCTTCATCTTGGGAACAAATTTCTCCAGCTTCCTGCTGGCATTAATATTTGAAGGAAGTGTAGGAAGCTGATGAAATTTGTCCCCAAGATGATGGGAAAACCAATGAGTTATTCTCTTGACACGATTATAGAATCTAGATAAGAACTCATTGTTTCCGCCACCATCTTGTGGACAAAATGCATCAGGTTGCTCTTCATTGTATCTTTTCAACTAATGCATTAACCCTATAATTTCTACATTATGTTAAGAAGAATCATGAAGCCTTCAGAAGGTTCCGCCTCCTAAACAGCAACATGTTGAAGTTGAAGAATCAGTAGAGGGAAGTGACACAAACGACATTGTTAACCCGTTTGTACATCATCTTTCCTTGTTTTGAAAAGTTTTGTAATAATGTAGATATGTCATTGCTTTTTTATTTATGTGTAAAATTGACTGCTAAACTAAATTGTTGTTTAAATTTTGGGCAAATTTGGTGCCAATATATTCTGCTGCCAATTCTTGTCAAATTTGGTGCCTATTTTAATTGTCATTTATAGTGCATATGTGCTGTTATAGACAAACAAAACGATATTAAAAAAAGGGTAGTTTTTACATCGGTTATTCTGAAATTCGGTGTAAAATACAGGCGTTTTAAATCGGTTATAAAAAAAATTTGGTATGAAAATTAAGTATTTTACACCGGTTTTATCATATAACCGGTGTAAAAGGCCTATTTTCTATGCCGGGTAAAAAAACCCAACATACTACACCGACACTATCTACACCGGTACTAAAACTGATATAAAATATCGATTTTAACCGGTGTTAAAACACTTTTCTGCACCAGTGTCTCACACACACATCATCACCACCACCACCACTTTAAGGATCGCGTTTCTCTGCAGTCACTGACTGCAGTCAGTGACGTCAGCCGTTTGATTGAGATCGAACGGTCCAGATTCAAGATCAGTATTTTATATTTTTTTAAAAACAAAAAATGTATGGTGTTTTTTGAGCCGTCCAATTGAGATCGGATGGTCCAAATCACGCGATTGCAGCTGCAGTGACTGCAGCGAATCGCATTCCCCACTTTAAAGTAAAAATTTCAAGGTTCTCTCTCACACACACAAATTGTCATTTTAAAATAGTAACTTCTTTGTGTCTCATCTCACGTCAGGACATCAATTATTGATACAGAAATGTTAAATGTACACACTTTGTAACACAAATACTGGACACACATATCATGTATAACACTGTAGCAAAAATACAAATGACACCACACCCATCTCACGTGCGTGCTTCCTTCTTCACCTCTTTTGTTTTCGTTCCCTCCATCAATTCTGAAACCCAAAAATTGGGCGCGACCAGAACTAACGAGAGAACAACGGCACTCCTCGAAGCTCAGTCACGACGGCACTCCCTCGGTGGCTCCCTTGCTCCTTGCGTCGACCACCGCCTCCCACCGAAGTTCTCAATCCCTCATTCCCTCTTGGCACCCACAATTCGGCACCGACACCACCCGCGGCCACCACACCACCCATCGCCACCCACAGATCGACACCCACAGCACACCATCTACCTTTCCTCTTGCATTTCATGGAAACGCCGCCAACGAATTACTCCAGCAACTACGGCAAGTCTTTTTTAATGAAAAAACAATTTGATGATTCCTTTTTGTTTCATTTACTCTTCAATCTCCTAAGTATGACTTTGTAATTTTTTTCCGCCTTTTATTATGACTATTGTCTTGTGATGAATATGTAGAACTCACTTTACTTTGATACAGTTTGCCATTTGTAGATTGGGAAGCAAGACTGCTAGATTGAAGAGGCGCATGAAGATGAGATTGTGAACTAAGGACAAACACAAATTATGCGCATGCAAGAGATGCTATGATGCCTAGGTGAGTTTTTTATGCAAAATGTTAGTCCTCTGGATTTCATTTCTATAAACAGAAATGTTAATTGAACTTTAAATGTTAATAGAAATGACTATGTTATAGAACTTTAAATGAATTTCTCTGTTTCTTAGAATCCATCATTTATAGGAACATAATTGCACTCACTATCTCCAGCAACTACATAGGAAAAGCTTGCTTTCTCGGCATAAGCTTTCTCTTATGCAGAAATCATGACACCAAGAGAATTCATGCAACATTCTATGAAATATAATGCATTCAAAAGAGCATATGTTATCAGGTTGCCAGCAACAACAATGGAACTAAGACTAGAATAAAATAAAAAAAGCTTACTCCAGTTGGTTAATATAATCCTCAGTTACTCACTTAATTAGACAAAGAAATATAATGCATTCAAAAGGGCATATGTTATCAGGTAATCTCCACAAATGCTATATATTAGTTTTAGTTGAACTTTACTTGGTTACACATAGTAGACTAGTAAGTAGTAATGTTTTCATTTGGTAGTAGTGTTCCAAAAAACATGTACTATATCCAACATTAAGCTTCATACAAAAGATTTCAAACTTTTTGGTGGTGGTGAAAATACAAAATCTTATACCTTTGCACTTTCTGTCAATAAGATGTACAGCTACCTTGTGTGATTTCAAGGCATTCCCAGTTTTAACACCACTACTACTTCCCACTTCACATGGTTTACGAAATTGAAATGACGAGTTAGCTTTTCTCTTTTGACCTGCCCTTTGATCTTCCAAATTTTCATCATTTGCAGGTTGGTTTCCTTTACTGTTGGAGGCCCCTTTTGCTTCTACTCTTTTGAAAGGGTACTTTATCTCTAAGGCACTCTTACTGAAGGTGTATACCTGAAAATGGGAAGTTCCTTTGAAAACCAGAAGATGGCCATGAGCTAGAGAATGATGCTTGGCAAATTGTTTCCAACCCTTTTGAAACCATATTTTGCCACCACTTTTTACCAAGTTTAATTTCCATGCTGCACCATTTGGAGGCTTAAGAGTTATAGTTTGTGGTAAGCCTTCTCCATATTTCTCCACAAATTCTCTTGGTATCATCTGTCAAACACACCGTATTAATATATGCATGATAGAGCTTAGGCATGATATTTTAATTTGCATTATTTTTAAGTAACATCTATCAATTTTATACAGCTAATTATAACTCTAAATTCGAAACTAATCTTTTTCCCTGGTAAGAGGATAAGGTAAGGTAGATGCAGCTAGTATGACATGAGCAATGAGACTCACATTGTAGATGGAATCCAATATAAATTGCTGCTACTTTCCATATCCCCAAAAAATTATCAACTAAGAAAGATAATATTTGTTTCTTGTAAAATTTTGCTGTGTGTCATAGTTTAATCCTTTTGTACCACTAATACGATGCTCATACTATATTTGTTATAGTAAATGGCAAGAAAAGCCTAAGAAGAAAAAAATTATCTTCAACTATTGGTCAAGGCTTTTAAGTCATTTTTCCTGAGCGAGGTAAGGCGCTCAAGAAAAGCATGCATAATACAAATAGAATCTGTTAGATGCCTTGTATATCAATTGCCCCTCCAATTTTGTAGTCCGATGTCATGGTACATGCTATATACTATACTATATTACCCACATCACTGGTCTTCAAAAAATAGAGAAAATAAATAAAAAAGAAGAAGAAAGAAATGGTGACAACAGGGACCATGTTTACCAAGGTTTAAGTTGTACATGAAGCCATGAATTAACAATTTAACATTAACATGTATTTATAAAAGCAAAGTTACCCAGGCATAAAAACAGAAACTACTTCAAAAAAGAATCTGACTTAGAAAAGGTGAATTTTATTTTTGGGTTACAAATAATAATGCAACACAAAGGCTTCTGGGTATTTTGGGGCAGAAATGTTAATTCGTTTTTTGGCATCAAATCAATTACTTTATCTTATTTATCAAAGATTGTGAATCTTTGTGGTCAAAAGATGTGTTAGTTTGATATGCAATTGTTTTCCTGATACTTGCAATTGTTTTCACAAGTCAGTAAATAAATGGTTAATCACTTGGAAATATTTGGTTAATGTTTCTCATTATTTGGTTAATCGATTACTCTGTCACTGCAATGGTTTTCAGAACTCAGTAAATAAATGGTTAATCACTTGTAAATATTTGGTTAATGCTTCTCATTATTTGGTTAATCGGTTACTCACACGCAATGGTTTAACTCAAGAAATAAATGGTTAATCACTTGGAAATATTTGGTTAATGCTTCTCATTATTTGGTTAATCGGTTACTCTGTTACTGCAATTGTTTTCAAAACTCAGAAATTAAATGGTTAATCAGTTGGAAATATTTGGTTACTGCTTCTCATTATTTGGTTAATCAGTTACTCCTACATTTGCAGTCCATTATCAATCATGTACAACATTTATGCTTTATAGTTATTTGTGGGTTTTAGTTTATCAATTGAATTTTGATACGATAAGCTTGTAAATCGATGGTTTAATTGTGACATAACTTATGAAAGATCTAAAATGTGCAGTTTTAGTGTGGCACCCACAGTTGGATATCGATGGATACTTCAAATAATTCTGTGGACTGTGGTGGTGATGATGGTGAAGCTGCTGGAGTTGACATTGTTAATGATGATCATGAAAAGTGGGAGCCTGTAACAGGGATGTGCTTTTCTTCCATAGAGGAGTTTAAATCATTTTATGGTGAGTATGCTTCAAAAAAGGGTTTTGGTTGGAAGATTAGAACATCAAGAAAAGGAGAGGATGGGGAGATCTGCTACCTGATGCTAGCATGCACAAGAGAGGGGTCCCGAGCGTCAGAAATTCCATGTACGTTGACATCACGTCCGACTAAGGTGAAAAATTGTCCTGCAAAGATTGTTATAAAGTTGGAGAAAGACGGACTATTGTACGTTATAAAATTTGAACCCAACCATTCTCACGAGGTCAGCCCTACAAAGGCAAGGTTATTCAAGGCTAACAAGAAAATTAACCTCCACGTAAAGAGAACAATCCAAATCAATGATGAAGCAGGAGTGAGGATCAATAAGACTTTCCAATCTCTCATTACAGATGCAGGAGGGCATGAGCAGGTACCATTTTGTGAAAGAGACGTGAGAAATTATGTCCACAAAGAAAGGCGTGCGATTGGGAAAGAAGGTGATGCCAAGGCCTTACTAAGCAATTTTTGTCGAATGACGGAGCAAAATAAAGATTTCTTCTATGACATAGATATGGATGATGATTTTCATGTAAGGAATGTGCTTTGGGTTGACGCAAGAAGTAGAGCTGCTTATGCATCCTTTGGAGACGTCATCACTTTTGATACAACTTATTTGACCAATAAGTATGACATGCCTTTTGCTGCATTTGTTGGTGTGAATCACCATGGTCAATCAACATTATTTGGGTGTGGTCTGGTTTCTGCAGAAGACAAAGAGTCATTTGTCTGGCTTTTCCAATCATGGCTTCGTTGTATGCTGGGAAAAGCCCCTGAGGGTATTATCACTGACCAATGCAAGGCTATGCAAAATGCCATTGAGGTAGTCTTCCCTACAACTCGTCATAGGTGGTGCTTGTGGCATATAATGAAGAAAATTCCTGAAAAGCTAAGCAGATATGGTGAATACAAGAGGATTAAGTCTGCAATGAAAGCAGTGGTTTATGATACAATCACATCAGCTGATTTTGAAGACAAATGGTCCTGCTTTATTGAAAAATTTGAGCTTGGACAGAATGACTGGTTGAGTCGGCTGTACAACGAACGTCACAGATGGGCACCAACCATGCTGAAGAAATATTTTTGGGCAGGTATGTATACTTACTCCTGTTGATTAATGGGTCATTCTGATACTTCCTAAGTTTTCTGGACATAATTTTTCATATATGGTGAATGGCTTGTAAATAAGTGGTTAATGGTGTGCATTATTTGGTTAATGGAAGAAAATCCTGAAGTTTCACTTTCACTATAATATATGGTTAATGAAGTGCAATTATTTGGTTAATTCTGTTTCTTATATGGTTAATGGTTAATCCCTTGTATGTACTTTGGCAGGTATGTCAACAACGCAGCGAAGCGAGAGCATACATGCTTTCTTTGACGGATATATCAATTCGACAACAAGTCTGAGTCAATTTGTGAAGCAGTACGATAATGCTCTCAAGAGTAGAGCTGAAAAGGAATTTCAAGCTGATTTTCAATGCATGGATACAACAATTCCCTGCGGGTCAACCTCTGCAATTGAAAAACAATTCCAATGTGCGTATACTCATGCCAAGTTTAAAGAGGTTCAAGCTGAGTTTAGATCAAAGATGAATTGTGCGTCCTCTTTGAAGGCTGTGGATGGTTGCGTTGGCACTTATAATGTGTTGGAGGAGGTCTTACTTGGAGATAGACCAAAAGAGTGTATATATATGGTTGTGTTTAATCGTGAAAACCATGATGTCTATTGTGAATGCTCATTGTTTGAGTTTAGAGGTATTTTGTGTCGCCATGTGCTCTGTGTGTGTACTCAAGAGAGGCTTAAAAGTGTGCCCGATAAGTATGTTTTAGCAAGATGGAAGAAAAATATTAAAAGGAAGCATTCATATATTAAGAGCAGCTACTGTGTGACGGAATTGAAGCCACAGATGGACAGATTTGATAAATTGTGCAAGCATTTCTACGAGGTCGCTGAAGTAGTTGCAGAGTCTGAAGTCAGAACTAATGCACTCCATGAAAGACTCCATGAATTTAGTTCTAATGTGCCCACCATGGATGCTACAACTCAGGATGTTAACAAAAGTCCCATTGCTGAATCAAATCCAGACAATGCTACTGGCGTAGTCCATTACGAGTCAAACGTAAAGGACGACCTCCTACAAATAGAAAAATGGGGATAGTCGAAAAAGTTGTAAGAAGAGCCAAGAAGCGGTCAAAGCATACCGAAGACAAAGAGACTACCAAGGTATGTCTTTTTCACAAGCAAGCATGTATTAACCATATACAACACTTGATTAACCAATAATTTGAACGCTGTTAACCAAATATTTTGAAACAAATATGCAGGAGGCAAACACTGGAATGATGGGTAATCAGAGCCAAAGCAACGTCCGTGTAGAGTCATCTATTGAAGTTGTCACCGGTGGACATTTCTTGGATACAAGCACCGTGGTTTGTGTCCATCATCAGATTGTGGTTAATGTGTAGACTTTGTTTTATTAGGTGTTGTGGGTTAAATGTACGCAATTTGATAGATCATGTGCCGGGAATTTATTATGTGTTGTCGGTTATATGTACGCAATTTTATAGATCATTTGCCGGAAATTTATTATGTGTTTTGGGTTAAATGTACGCAATGTGTAGACATTGTTTTATTATGTGTAGACGTTGTTTTATTATGTGTTGTGGATGATGAGCTGGAATTTATGTTTATTGATTGATTATTTTTCTATACAGTCATTTGGAGGTAATATATCATTCATGGACCTATTGACAACGTCCAATGTTGACTTCATGGGGTCCTCGCAGTTCACTACAAATTTGGATGATTAGACAGATTTTTGAACTTATTTGTCTTGACTAATGACATGTTTTGGTATATGGTTGTCACATATTTACATGGGTTGGAAGATTAGGGATACAATTATTACACGATGGTATGCTGTTCATGAGTCCTTTATTGTGCTTATTATCATCGTGGTACCTTTTTTAGTGTTTAACACTTTACTAACAAACACCATTGCTTGTGCAGGTTAGTCGGGGAACCCAACACCTTTGTCATTTTTTGATGTGCAGAAAAGACTAAAGAAACCATTATTTTGTAAAGGAATTGAGATCATTTTTTTGATGTGCATAACGCTTACCATGTATATGTAGTTCATGCAAGTTGGTGGGGTGCAACTCACTTTTGTCACTTTTTTGCATGACAAAACCACCACTTGTTGTGTATTTATTCAGACAATCCTATGTAAATGATCATGTGTAGATATCAAAGGAAGTTGCATGGTTAATGATCAGTGTCTGGTTTATTCCTTTATTGTGATGCTTAAGTCATTTTGCACAACCCATCAATTATGTAGTCAATCAACTTTACCTATATGGTTAAGCCTATTCATTTTCATTTATATTCAACCAGTTTGCCTATTCACTAAGGAATAGAATAATTTCATTAAAAAATGGAATGGTATAATATGTGGTTAATAACATACTGCAGCAACGCATGATGTTGTTTATCTGGTTAATTGCGTTCATTTATGTGGTGAATCCTTCACAATATGTGGTGACTGCATAACTGGCGTGCCTTTTATATATGTGGTTAATTGCGTTCGCTTATGTGGTGAATGCATAACTGGCGTTTCAATGAATTTATGTGGTTAATTGTGTTCATTTATGTGGTGAATCCTTCACAACATGTGGTGAATGCATAACTGGCGTGCCTTTTATATATGTGGTTAATTGCGTTCACTTATGTGGTGAATCCTTCACAATATGTGGTGAATGCTTCACAACATGTGGTGAATGCATAACTGGCGTGCCTTTTATATATGTAGTTAATTGCGTTCAGTTATGTGGTGAATCCTTCACAATATGTGGTGAATGCATAACTGGCGTTTCAATGAATTTATGTGGTTAATTGCGTTCATTTATGTGGTGAATCCTTCACAATATGTGGTGACTGCATAACTGGCGTGCCTTTTATATATGTGGTTAATTGCGTTCACTTATGTGGTGAATCCTTCACAATATGTGGTGAATGCATAACTGGCGTTTCAATGAATTTATGTGGTTAATTGTGTTCATTTATGTGGTGAATGCTTCACAACATGTGGTGAATGCATAACTGGCGTTTCAATGAATTTATGTGGTTAATTGTGTTCATTTATGTGGTGAATCCTTCACAATATCTGGTGAATGCTCTCTGGTCCTCAGTTTTCTTCACTGTGGCGTAAATCAACTGCCGTAAACCTGATAAATAACCATAAATAAAGCGTCCATACATAAACATAACTTCATCCAAACAAGCATCCATACATAAACCAAATAAACACCATATACATACTTTTCCAAAGAAGTGTCCATACATAAACAATTTATCCAAAACAACCCTAAAATGGCAACAAACATGCAGTTGCATTACATTCATCCATATCCTAAAAAACATGATATACATTACACGATGGTATGGTGTTCATCAGTCATTTATGTGGTGAATGCTTAACAATATCTGGTGAATGCATAACTGACGTGCCATTTGTATATCTGGTTAATGAAGTTAATTTATGTGGTGAATGCTTCACAATATATGGTGAATGCATAACTGACGAGCCATTTATATATCTGGTTAATTGCGTTCATTTATGTGGTGAATGCTTCACAATATGTGGTGAATCAAGTGCATTTTTCTGGTGAATCAAGTGCATTTATCTGGTGAATGCAAAACTCAAGTTCTTTTTATTTATCTGGTGAATCAAGTGCATTTATCTGGTGATTGCAAAACTCGATAACTTAACACGTTTCATTTGTCTACCATTGGACGTTGATTTCATTTAACACTTTTCAGAGTCATATCTCTTTTCCATTTTCAATCTGTTTTAAGATGGAAAATATTTTGAACGATGTATAATCAGAAAACTAAGCTAAGCTTTTTTATAAAAACTTGAGCAGAGAGCTCTTTTGATCAACCTTCCAACTGAAGGATGGTCATTGCCTATCGTGTATCCTGAAGCTGCTTTTAGCAAAAAAAGAAGACGGTTTTGCAACAAAACCAGGGATGGTCATTGCTTATCATGTATCCTCAAGATTTTGTACGAACCATCAATGCCATATTCAAGTAACAAATATGCAGCTTGCTTTTGGATGAAAGCAACATGCTCTTAAAGATCTTTGGTGTTACAATTTTAACTATCACGTTGCAGTTCAGTTCAATAATTAAAAAAATCTACACTAGACATAATTGTTAAATAAATTGTCCATCGAAGATTGACAAGATTTGTCTCTGTTCCATATTTTATCTCCATACTTTGTTCGTCTTCTTCATCAGATTCAGCATCATATCCAAGACTAAAATCGATCTTTAGCATTATTTCCACATATGCATGTGTCTTGCATTGGAATATTCCTGCAAGCATGCAGGATTATGTAGAAGTAAGAACCAACAGATTCACAATATCAATGGATGCATTTGGGTAGAGCAATAATTAAAAAAACGCATAATTTGTTGTTTTCACGAAAAGATAAAATACATTAAGATAAAACGCATAATTCTGAACTATTTGCAGCTCTTGGGGTTTGCTTCTGAAAAATAAAGAAACACAATAAACAGATACCAGAGTACAGATAGCCAAAGAAAATCATGACCAAAGATATTTTTTTCGCTGCATCAATTATCACGCGTAATGAAGGAAACATACTCAACAGTTCACTGCCACATATTGGACATCTCATAATAACGGATAAGAAGCTACGGAATAATCTAAAATTTCAAATTCCAAGATAAACATGTCAATGACTAACATCCTAATAGCAACTGACATGGTTGCATGGTCACAAATTCTTGCATTGCATGTTTACTTATTTCATTACACTAGTCACGAGACAATTGGAAAGTTCAAATGCTTCTTCCAAAAACAGAATTGTAAAAGAAGAAAGCAGTTCAACTGTCCAAGCCAAAGATAACCTGTGCAACGGACTAGAGAAGATAACTAGCATTCCCATAAAAGGACTAGTTATTATTTGCAACAGTAACATATTTTAGGGGACTATTGCGTTCATTTAAGCTTAAAAGATATTATTTGCACACAATCATCATGTATCATGTCCAGTTGTATAATGTATACCCTACCTCAAATAAGCAAAACATACCCTGCATGTAGAATCGTAGAATATAGTATGATATAGTATTTCAAACCTCATACCACGAAAAGGGACTTATTTCAAACCTCATAACACAATAAACACATACCAGAGTACAGATAGCCAAAGAAAATCATGAGAGTCCATAACTTTACTCACCAAACTTAATGTACCACTTCCTCTCGCTCGATATTAACACCAAACAAACAAAAAGTACTAAGACCAAATTATTCAAAGCAAGCAAATAATGCTAAAAAGTAAAATAATTTTTTTTGATACAGTGCATACCCAAATAAAGCTCGCCAAACGATCCACTACCAATCTTCCTTCCAAGCTTGAATTTTCCACCAATAACATGATCCATGATCACAAGCCCAATCAAACACACACCCCAAATTCAACCTCTTCTCTCTTTCTTGCTAAATTACAAGCCACGCTACTAAATTAAACACATAAGTTACTAGGGGAAAAAATTGAAAATTGAAAATTGAGGAATAACCATAAATAAGGCGGCCATACATAAACATAACTTACTCCAGACAAGCGTCCATACCTAAACCAAATAAACACCATATACATACTTTTGTCCATACATGTACAATTTTTCTAAAAGGTCTCCCCCACCCTGTCCCCTAAATCCAAGCCCAATGAACAATTATTTCTTTGTGGTCCTCTTGTTCTTTCTTGTATATGCTCTGGTGCAATATGGGGAGTCAAGTTTTACACTTTGGGTGCGCGCCCTAGGGCCACCCTTTATTCTTGTTGCTATATTTGAAGTGCGATTTGACGCACCATCCCCAATATCTTCACCTGGAAATAACAACCAAAATTGTACATGGTAAGTTGCCTATCTTTTTAATAAAATGGTATAGTGACCAATGTGCACTATGCATATAAATCTTCCAGCAAGTGTTGCCCCCAAATAACAACAACTTTCACGTAAATTACAAATTAAACATATCCAATATTTTCAAAAGTTAACACAAAATATTTTATAATGCAACTTGAAACCAATATTTGTTCTTCAGCCACTTGAAAACAGTCGTATTCCAACCAACAAAGAAATGGAAACTGAATGGTACACTTACCGGTTCCTCCTTCAACAAGTGCCTCCTCCGGTCCACAGGGCATTGTTGTTGGAGGCTCAAAAGTTTGGGGATTAGCAACCATCCCAGTATAAGTTACCATTTCTAAACCTGCATATAAAAATGATCTCTCTGTTATTAAAGTACTTATAGAATTAGCATTTCTACAAACAAAAGCACACGATATGAGTCAAGAATAAAATTTCAACCCGCAACTAATGGCATATATCTCAAACTTCAAAAATGTTCACCTAAATATGCTCCATGTTTTCGTTATTCTATCTAGGATTCAATTCCAACAAAGTAGAGCTACAACTTTTTACAAATAAAAAAAGACCAGAAAAAAAATACAACAAATGTGCACACAGTTCACATTGATTCAATCTATTGGGACACATACCAAATAAAAGTAAAAAAATAATGAAAATGCAGAGTCCCAAAAAATGAAGTAACCACACACCTGTTACAACACCTGCAACTCCTATGCCACCCACGTCAAAGATGCGTCAAGGGGAGTTTCTTGAAGAGGAGATGCATCATGATGCCTACGAGCTAGAGCATCCACCATACTACCATCGGCGGCATCGTGTGATCGGCGACGAAGCAACCTCTTTCAAGCTTCTGACGTCCGCCTCTAGAGCCTTTATCTTGTCTTCATGCTCCCTATGCTTCTCTTCATGCTCCCTAAGCTTTGCCAACACTTTTTCATGTTCATCAACATGTACATATATGTGATGTTGGCCCAGCTGCAATGCATCCCTGACAATGGGGTTCTGAAGCTCAGCATCTGTTGCTGTTAAAGCAACAGTTACCTATAAAAACGAGAAGCACATAAAATACATATTGTATATATAAATTTCACCATATTATACAAACAATGGACAACCATAGTTACCCTAGCATTCTCGAATGCTTCCTTCATTTTCTTATTTCTCAACGCCAAGATTGGCCAATTTAGAATTCTTGGGAAAGAGTGCCCAGGAGAGGTTGCAGGTGTTTCCCTAATGGACAAGTGGTTCATTGCCCAAATCTATACAACAAAGATTAATGACCAATTATAAGGTATAAAAAAATTTTTAACACAACAAAAGATGATGATATAACATATGCGAAAATAGATACCTGTAGGATTGCAGCACAGCCACACAGATGTATCTGGTGGTCAATTCTCCCACTATCTATGGCAGTAATAGCTTTCCTCAAGCTGTTAATCAGGTAATCGTACACCGCTCTTGCCCAGTTGAAGGAGTTGGTTGCTTCTAGGTTATCAAGCAACCAAACATAATCAGTAAACAACAACCTCCCTGTTGTTGGAAAGTAAAACTCTCCAAACGTAAGGAGTATGTATGTCCTCGCAAAATCCCCCTCATCCTCAACCACAGCCAACTTGTTGACAATATCCTCAATGGTCACCTCACCCCGTCCGAACATTGACATCGTATAACATTGGTCATCCTCTGCCCCTGCCCCTACCACAGGATCACCTGTGGCTGGGAGTCCCAATGTTAAGCATACGTCTGCAGGGGTAAAAGGGACCACCGTACCCCTAACAACAAATCCTCGGCCAGCCTCATCCCACCTTTTAACAAGGTGCCCCAGCAAGACACGTGAGATCTTCATATTTTTGGACAATTTCTTGACCCAATGGAATGGGGTGGTCTTCAAATATGCAAGCTGATTATTGGTAAGCCTCTCATTAACACCAAACAAGCTTGTAGGATCACAAGCATGCCTCAAACGAAGCTGCCAAGTATCATTAAATGTCAGTTGGATTGTAAATAAATCGCACACGGGGAAATATAAATAGTTACGAAGGTTGCTTACATTTTTACGATTTGCACCAGCCATGTTCTTAACTTAGAAACCCCTTCTGTGTAAAACAACAAAGGGTTCAGTATATTTTTAAGAAAACTCAAAATGCAAAGATGAATTATAAGGCTCAGAAAATTCAACGGAGCAATTTGAAACATGAAACAAAGGGGGAACAGTGGATTGCAGATCTAAACCCCAAATGATATCTATATCCTTTTTATTATTTTCTTTTAAAATTGAACCAAAAGCAATGAATAAGGAAACAACAACCACGATCAAAACAAACAAGGTCTGACTTCAACCAATTACCAAAGAATACAGGACACCAATTGGCAGTGAGTCAACAATTACCACTTCTATATATGAAAATTCATGATTAGAGGTGTCATGGTTCGTCCAACAAGATAAGATACAAAGCAAAACAAATACTTACAAGAACAGTTGAGTCAACGAGAGTCACAATTTTGCACTAAAGATAGTCCTTCAAACAGTAAGAAAAAAAACCCAACCAGAATTTGGCACTAGAGCTCCACTGCTCGAGCCATCTGGCCACTTGAACTCTAAACTTAACTACAATATCCATGTCATTGAACAAATTAAAACAAACCCAGATAAAAAAAAATAAACCACAAACACACTCAGATCACCAAAATTCAGAAGGAACCCATGTATATAGAATTATAGTAAGTTCACAATCTACTCTTGTTCACACTCATACAAATAGATACATATAGAGATATAAATCTACTCCTATTCACACTCATACATATAGTAAGATCAAGAGCTTAGGCAAAAATTTCAAAGTCCCTTAACAGGAACTGACAGCATTCCTTCTCCCTCGGATGCTAATCTTCCAATAGGGGTATCGACACAAATGCCAAACAAGGAAAAACAAAACAAAAAGAGTTCATCTAGATGGACATTGGACAAACACATACGGACACTGAATTCCAACCAAAGCATCAACACAATCAATATTCACTAGTGACTCAAGCAGGGAAACAGAGCCTAATAAACCTATTATCCACTTCCAATGTATAACTAAGACAATTAAAAGTAGACAAATCACAAACAGAAAAAGTCTCGAATCATACAAGAGATGCAAGAAATCACAACTTTGAACAACCCCACCAACCGATTCAGGTCACTTTAAACATGAAAAGTTCATCTAATGTGGAAAGGAAAGGGAACCTAAGTGCTAGGAATGAGAAAGGTGAAGAAAGCGAACCTTGGATTGAGGAAGCCGCAGATGAACGACGGTGCCAGTGACCCTGAGTGTTCGACGAGAGAGAGAGAGAGAGACAGAGAAGGAGAATCACGACGAGGAGCTCGGAGGAGGAGGAGGAGGAGCTTGGAAGGAGGGAGCTTCGCGACGGAGGGAGAAGCTCGCGGCGGAGGGACAAGCTCGCGACGGAGGGAGCTTCGCTGCGGAGGGAGAAGATCGCGACGAAGGGAGCTTCGCTGCGAAGGGAGGAGGTAGCTTCGTTTGGAACGAGGGAGGACGGAGGAAGCTCACACTAGGGTTCTGTTCATTTTTTCTTTTGATTTTGATTTCTCTGTTGCAAGAAAACGAGGCTGACGCAAAATGAAACGAACCAAACACACGTGACTTGGGCGTGGGTCACTTGTATTTTGCTACAGTAGTATACCCAGTATGTGTGTCAAGTATTTGTGTTCATCCCTGTGTATATTTAACATTTCTGTTATTGATATGAGTGAATTTCAAAACTTATTAAATTTATTATCAAAGTGAGTGATTAATATTTTATTTAATGTCTAGATTAACTTAGATACATATTCCTAAACTAATCATTGCTACAAAAGTTTTAGGATTTGGATCCTCTAAAATGAGTAAAGTGTAAAGTGAATAATTTTAACCATTAATGAGAAAATCAAGGGTTGGTTTGTTATTCATGTACATATAATATCAACCTTTGATTTTTTTATCAATAGTTGAAATTACTTACTTTATACTCTAAAGTGAATTGTTCACTTTAGAGGATCCAAATCCGAAGTTTCATGCCTATGTAGTAGAACTGTTTTTGATTTAATGACTATGCATTGACAGTGTAAAAAAAATTATACAAATATCTAATCACTTCTCACCATATAGATATTTTTGGAGATGTTTTAGAAAGTAATATAATAAAATAATATTATAGTAAAATATGTTTGGATCTCTGTGTAAAACTTTTTACATTTTCAATACATAGTAATTAAACTTAATGTTTTTTGTTGTTGGGATAAAAGTGAATAATTATCATTTTTATTGAATAACTTGCGCAAAGACGGGAACCACCATGATCTATTTGTATTTTTTATTTTTTTTCCGTCGTGCAATTACTTGTGCTAACCTATTTGTATTTTTTTTCGTCGTGCAATTACTTGTTCTAACCTATTTTATGCAGTTGCTTGTGCTAACCATCTACTCCATGTCACATGAAATAAATACTGAAATCATTTATACTATTAGCCTATAGTTTTATTTCTATTTTTACTTTTAATTGTCATTTATTTTTGTTGAGATATCAATTATGAGTGGAAAGAGTTCTAGAATATTCTCATGTAACTGCCTCAGTTATATAGGTAGGCCAGTTCTCTTGAATGAAGATTAACCAATATTTCAGAAAATATCTCTTCTCCCTCTACTATCAACTCTCTCAATTTTATCACTACACTTACTCTTTTACTCTTCTGCACCAGAACTCATTCTCTAATTAAGTTCTCTGCTGATTAGTATTGGGTTTTACCAGATTTATCCTTAAAATTCGAATTCCCGTCTCAACCGGTATCAAAGCATCGACCGGTGCTTTCCGATGGAGGCTGCCAAGTTCGATCGACTGTTAGATCATATGGAAGATTGTTTAGCTGAGATCAAAACCATGGTCCTTAATCGATGGAGACCACACCAACAGAAGGATTTCTCTTCAGCGAACAAAAGGGAAATACCACCTCCAAAAAAGCGTGAGGGAGCTCAATTAGTTGTTGAGAGTTTCTAGTAAACTTCCGTTTGTAACCATCAAGCCCCAATTTCAATTCAGAGTCACAATATAACAAGGGTTTCAGAAGGTGATTTCACCAGCATGGATGGGTCGAAGGTTGACGCGGGGAAACACGAAGATGAGGTGATAGATCTGGGTGACGATTTGCGACAAGAGGAGTGTTCTAAATCGGAATCGCTGAACTTTGCTCTTTCGAAGCAGAACGAGGCACCTAACGAGGATATGCAGGAAGCGGCTGCAGACGCTGCCAAGGAAGATCTGATCGGCGAGATTGACAACACAGTCACCCTCAAGCATAAAGCGTTCGTACCTCTGGCTCTTGTCAAACAAGGCTTCTCCGACTACCATCAAACCCCCAATGGCGATTCTGTTTCAAATAGCGTCCCTTGTTCTCGTTACGGATTCTTCCCATTCATCAAAGCCTTATCAAATTATGTTCCGTCAACAGAAAGAGAGACTCGTTTCTTTCCGCCACCGAAACCACCGGACCGACAATTGCTTACGGCAGGCTTGAAGACCCAGCTCGCACGATACCTCCTACACCAAGCTATAATGGGGTTTTCTGTGGAGGGGCGATCCTTCTACAACAAGTTGGAAGAACATTCACCTTCTCAATCTAAAGCATGTCCCGCTACAGGAACAGAGGGTCAATTTCTGCCAAGATTCATTGAAAGAAATGACTCCAATCATGGTTGTTTTGCAAATTTGGACTGTGGAGGTAAAGGGAATTTCATTGTTGAAGGTGGTCTTACACAGACTCCTACTTATGGAGAAATTAACAGAGTTCCGGGTGCCAATGCTGCTGTTCTTGACATAAGTCTGATGTCTATTGATGCTCATGTTATAGGTACAATGTTGGGGCTAGTACTTGGCCACATAGGTACCAAATTCACAGGTCTGTTGAGAGCCTTAATTACTGATTTAGCTATCGATACTACAACAACAATAGGAATTAATATTGGCCAAAATTTGAGGGAAGCTGGTCATGCAAAGTTTTGTTTATTTTTCAGAGATGCAGAACACTTCCAAGAAGCTTATGCTGCTGCCATGATTTATCACCCTCAATATCCTTGGTATGTTGATGTCTATATGCATTCTGTTGTGAATTTTCTTGCTGATTGGGTCTCTGAATGTTGTGGGTTTGTGTCTTGGATTTGATCTACTCTTGAGCGTAGCAAATATCAGGGTTTAATATTCTGGTTGACAAATGATTGTTGGAGGAGTAACTCTAAGAATTGGTTTGGTTTGTGTTGTCATAATGAGAGTGGGGTCAAGTTAGCTTTAGCAGGTATTTCTGTGTCTTTCAATGATTCTGCCACTTCTGGGGTTCTCGTTGGTACTCTTTCACATGACAATAATCAAATTAAGTCTAAGGGTAGCCAGCCAAAAGCCAAACCAATGAGAGGTTATTGTTATGAAATTATTGATTGTAGTGAGAATTCTGATCTTGGAAAAATATAGACAACCCAGTTGATGCCTAAATGCTATATGAAACCCTCTCAAGTTTGCCTAATTCCGGGGGAAAACATAATTTTACTTTTTGATGTTCCCAACATCTGGTGCATTCCTTTGCTTTTAAGAGATCTACAGGTTCATGAAGCAATATTTATAGTAATGAACCTAAAGGGTGCAGCTCAAAAGCTTAATTTAGAGGAATGGACTTGTAGAGCTAAATCTGGTGCTTTGCTTCCTAAACCAATTCAAATATCCTTAGTGGGGAAATATAAATGCTTTTCAGATTCCTACTTCTCCGTTTTAACTCATGCTTTTGCTAGTTACCACCAGAAACTTTTTGTTGACAAGATTCTATATGGCTACCTTGAATATACAAACAAGAAAGAGAACCTTGATCCAAAACCTATCTTTTATCGCTTAGCAGTTATATTCTCAATGACAATTATGCGGACTTATGCCCATATTCTTACTCAGGGTGGAGCTTACAAAAATGCAGCAGATGAAACTCATAATATTGGCAGAACTGACCACGCTGGCCAAGTTGATTTCTCTTCCATGTTTGAGATTTCACTAGTGTTTATTGTGTACCAACTGAAGTTATGCACAACACTTACTTCTGTTACTAGTCACCCTTCACCAATGCGATTTCTGCTACTTATTAACCGGGTTGATTCTATGGTTGTTTTGCATAGGAAAATGATCCACAGAGGAAATGCTCAAGATGCTAAAATTCTGATCAAATAGAAGGGCTTTACCTCCTAAACATGGTAGATGGAAATATTCATCCTTGAGGACAAGGATGTCTTGAAGGGGTGGGTATTGTCCTAGGAAATAAATACTGAAATCAGCTATGCCAATTGTGAGTGGAAAGAGTTCTAGAATATTCCCATGTAACTGCCTCAGCTATATAGCTAGGCCAATTCTCTTGAATGAAAATTAACCAACATTTCAAATTCCCGTCATTCTCTAATTAAGTTCTCTGTTGATTATATTGGGTTTTATCAGATTTATCCCTAAAATCCAAATTCCCGTCTCACTCCCGGGACTCAAAGATAAAATTTGAAAAAAAAATCGTGAACACCAAAAAGAAAAAATAAAAAACCTATTACCTTTATGAATAACTATAGATAAGATTGTGTTTGTAGTTTTGAAAATAACAAAGATTGCCTTTGGAGTACAAGTACTATACATTTCTAGAAGGTTTTACTTCATGTTTCATATACTCCCTCCATCTCATTATAAGTGTCGTTTGACATAATGTGTATTTCTTAAGAAAATGATTAGTTATGCTAATTTCTATGGTAAACTAATGTGTTAGGACTAAAATACTCGTCTATTTCTATTTATGATCAACCCACTACAGTTGTAACTAAGCCCACTTAAGTGAGAATGTTATTGGAAAAAAATAATAAATATTGTCTTTGTATTCTAAAGTGACAAATAATTTGAGACAGAGACATATTGTTAATAGGACACTTAATATGAGATGGAGGGAGTATCGAACAATAACATACTTCTAAAAGGAAGCATTTAATGATTATTGCAATTCATTTATTGACTTTAATAGTTGTTAAAATAACCGGTACTCCAAATGTTCCTTATTAAGTGTTGTTTAAGATTTTTTTACAATAATTAAGAAAATCAATAAATAACTTTATGAGTAGAATAATTTTACTAAATTTTTATTATTAACTACTATTGGAGTATTAATCATTATCATAAATGCATAATGAAGTATAATGACTTGGGAGCGATGCATATAACATTTATTTGGGGGGAAGAATTGTATAAGAAGTTAATGTTGCATTAAAAAAATAAAATGAAACTTTATGTGAAATTTTTTTATTTTGCTATAACGGCACTTAATATGAAACGGATGGAGTATTTAAAATAAAATGTCAATAAAAATGGATGAAAATGTAATAATTTTAAAATTTACATTCGACCCTGTTTAATATTGCCATTAGCTATTTTTCTCTTGAATAGTTTCACATTTAAATTCATGATTAATTAATATAGTATAAAAAATGACCAGACAGTTAATACATTAGTTATTACATAAATTTTGAATTTAAATTTGATTTAATTCAAATTTAATTGAATGGTAAAAGTTAAAATATCAATATTAATTGATTGATATGCCTTAATTAATGAAATATCATGAAATAAAAAAGAAAAAATATTTTTTTTGTATTTTGGCGGGAACATCATAAATTCTCTTAATTGCTTGATTTTTTTTTTTTCAAATATTTGTAACATAAAATATATAATAACTGTCACTTTTATTCTAAAGATACTTTTGTTATTTTGGGGTGCATTATTCCAGGGATGAAGGCATTGCACAACTCTAATACCATCTCAATTACCAAAGGTGTTGTCACGAGGATCAAAGCTTGCACTGCTTGAGTGACCACCAGAAGAACCACTTGCTTCGTCTCCAATGAACCCACCCATTTCCATTGGGTCTAGAAAAAGGTTTGGAGCAGAAAAAGGTGTAGGTGGTGGCGGTGGTGGTGCAGCTGGCACACCATCATATGGAGCAAATGGAATTAATGGCGGCAAAGGAACATGTTGACCCACACGAGCATCACATGCATTTTGACGATAACGTTGGAGGAAGCGAGACAGAACATCAGCATACTGATCAAAACTTAACCTCCTCATAGTATCTATCGCATCTTCAGCAGTAATGGTCCTTCTGTGCTCCTGTTGGCAGTGATGGTTGGCTTCCCCAGTGATGAAGCTAATGAAATCGGCTGCACATTCCACCATAAATTCCTTGCTTTCATTGCTTATCTTTGCATGCGTTGGAAGAATTCGACGCATGATTCTGTGCACATTTGCAATGGGTAGAAATCGGGTGGGTAAGGGTTGCACCACTGTCTCGTTTACGGTTCCTGAAGAATTTCCTCCCTCTTGTAATGGGTTCAAATCTAGCAACACCCCCAAAAAAAATTAATTTTTGTAATTATTTACATTAATGCAAATTAATAATCATAAAATAATCTACATTTAAATTAGCTTTGTTTGTAATTAATTTCTCATGCGAAAAACACGCAAACTATTTACATGCATCATAAATGCTGGCTACACCTAGTACTAACATTCATTGTTCTTTTATTAAATGAACTTTATTAAATATTGTGAGTTTAATCTCTATATATTAATGAGAGTGAGATAAAATTAATCATTTGGCGACAAAGTAAATATTAAACAAGTGTGTGGTTAACAGTTCTCATATCTAACAAATACAAAAGATGACCCACCAAATTAATTAATAGTATAGTAATATGGTGATGAGGACTGAGAATTTACATGATAGGAGGGGGAGGTGGTGAACGATGTTATGTGGTATCAAAGGCAAAGTGAGGTAAAGTCATCAGGCAAAACGCATACATCGTTTAATGCTCTATTATTTATCTTTATACCAATCAAATTTCTTAATTTTGTAATTAAATAAAAAATTAGACTTCTCTATTATCCTAACATCCAGTTACTGATAATAAAATGAGTAATTTACATATGCATCATAATATTTTAAGTGAACAAAGTATCGATCAATTGACTAATTGTGGACTTTGCATATTTAAATATTTGATTTTATTATATTTAAATGCTT
The DNA here is from genome assembly GCA_037113605.1 of Calophaca sinica. Taxonomy (NCBI): domain Eukaryota; kingdom Viridiplantae; phylum Streptophyta; class Magnoliopsida; order Fabales; family Fabaceae; genus Calophaca; species Calophaca sinica. The sequence goes on along the minus strand of CM073736.1, from coordinate 126,070,937 downwards.
TTATTTTATGTTTAATCTACCGACTTGTAGATCCATTAACCATTAAAATAAAATATCAAGTCACATGCATATATAAATTATTAAAATAAAATAAAATAAAATCCTCTAAGAAAGCCCATTAAAATTGAATATTGAGTGCAAAACATCCTATTGATAATCATAACACGTTCAAAACTTTAAAGAAAAATGTATTAAAAGAAAATCAAGATCAAAAGTAAAAAAATATATTTTATGAATGAGTATTACATACAAGATAAATACAAGAAAAAATAGTGTTAACTTATTTTTAAAAATGTCGTACAAGTCCATCTATTTTTTGGGTAAATTTAATTTGTATTTTAAAAAAATTATCAATATCATATAATGAACTTACTGTCCTAAATTGATAATTTTACATGAATGATTTTTTTTATATTATATAAATTCTAGTGGATTGTTAAGGACAAAGTACAAAATGTAAAATAACGGAAAGGCCAAACAAGTTTCCTATCTCTCTCACACACAAAAACAGTCACACGCACACAAGCAGTCAAACATGCACACACAAAGAGAGATCACTACTGTAATTTTTTTTTCATGAAGTAATTATCTAAAAATTTTAAGTTGTTAGTAAAAAAACCATTCAAGAGTGGAACATTAAATGAAAAATTAGAAAGAGATGAAGCAGGTTCTCTACCCCACAGACAGAGAGAGACACATGTGTATAATCAATTCAAAATATTTCAATATTTTCTATTTGTCTCTCTCTCACTCTCACGTACACACATACCGTGAGGGAGGGAGAGAGATCACAATCACTTATAAAATAAAATTTTCAGTCTACATTCACACATTAGAAAAATAAACATATCACCTTTTCGAATAATAAGCTCAAACAAAGGCATAACAAAAAAATCTCAACATCTGTTTCACACAATGAAAGAAAAATAATTGTGGCTCAAACAAAAGAATAAATTATTTTGGAATAAATCAACAATGATTGTTGTTCACAGAATAAATCTACAAACACATACACAATTAGAGAGAGAGACAGATAGGGAGAGATTTGGATTTGATGGGGGTTAGAAATTAAACCACACAATCACCGCAGTAAGTAGATCAAAGTCGTTTATGTTTTACATTTGATTTACTAAAGTCATAATGTGAATTGTCTAATTTTTATTCAATGACTCCAATTTGCTGACTGCAGTGATTGCGTGATTATCTCACTATAATAAATCTAGATCCATACACACACATAGAGAGAGGAAAAGAGAGATAAACTCTGAATAAAAAAAAAATACCAAAATCAATTTTGACAGAAAAACTAAGAACAAAAAACTAAAAGAGCTTTAGTAGAAATTTATCTACACAAGTATAGATATCAATCTAATACTGTAGGTCTATCAAAATTTTTACATATAAACCCTGTAATAAAAACATTTATTTAACAATGTCTTTGGAAGTGCTTACTAGAGTTGGGCTCTCCAGGCTGGTCACAGGGAAAGGAAGGACCTCCGGATGCCATGGTATCTATCCCTGAACAAAAGTCCAAAAGTATGAAACTTGTAATTTGCTTCTTGGATTGACAATGGTTTCAGCAAGCTGAACTTATATAGAACTGAAAAGCTAATCCTGGTGGAAGAATTGAGTGTCATTAATGAGGAATGTAATAAAATATACAATTAATATTTAAAATAATTTATTGTGATGAGTAAGGAATCTACTACATTAAATAGAAGTGTTGATCAATCAAAGCAAAGGTAATTTGTGTGATAAATTGATTAATTTCTCCTTAGTTTTTTTTTTTTTTTCGGAACCCATTCTAATTAGCCCTTTGAGCTGACCCACGGCTTAGGCCCTTCGAACCTACTATGAGACTAATATCTGGTTCGACTGATTGAGCAGGGTTATATTGTGGATTATAGTTTTTCTGTTTTTTTTTTAACTTTTGCTGATAGTGTTTTTCTATATTACAAAAACGAATATTTCTATAAACTTGATATTGATATTTTATTATAAAAGTTAGTGATCAATATTATATTAAGTTACTAGATTAGCTTCAATATGTACTTAAAAAATTAATGTAGATAAAATTTGTCATGTGTCCATGATAAGAAAGTTTTTGGTCATATCAATGTGTGTTTAACTACTTCAAACACCTTCAAACACGTTTAATAATTTGTTTAATTTTTCTTTTAGGAGTAAATAGTTGTTAATTACTATTATGAAGATATGACATCAATTTAGTCATTCAATGAAAATTTGTATTAATTTAGTCCCTTGATTACGAAAATTCAGATTATAATTGTTATTTAGACACGAATCATGAGATTATAAAGTTAAATTAATATGATTTTATGAAAGGCCAAAGTTATATCCCTTTTATAATTAAGCATTTTTTGGTGAAATTATAATTAAGCACTTTCAACAAAAATCAAATAATATACCATATATTTTTAAGATGCTAAAATGAGTGTGCACTCATCTTTTCACTATTCATTTACTCTTTTTTTTTTCCTCATTTAGTATGATTTTAATACCCCTTGCTGAAAATTGTCCACTTCAATGAAAAAAATAAAAAGCGAAAAAAGGTTGACGCCATGGATGTAGAGGCCATGGGGCTTAGGCTATCAATTTTGCGTCAAAAACTTTACTTAGTCGATTAAGCATGTGCAAGCATAACCTATCAAATTTTTAGCCAAATATTCTAAGGTAGTAGTTGTATGATACTCACTGTAAATTTTCAATAAAGTATTGACTAATAGTTTTTAATACGAAATAATTTTTACTTGTAGCAACAAAAATCCTTGATTAATGTAGATATATAGAAACCCATTTTCTACAAATTTCTCTAAAATTATATATATATTCACCCAATCACAACATTCTAAATCATGGACATGAGATTTCTTCAACAAAAAAGGAAAAAACAAATCATGGACATGAGACTAAGCGTACGTAATTCACGCAGTCACAACATTTTTCTCATTCTTATAGGTTGTGGTCAATACGATACCGTACGTACAAAACCTACGACTAACCCTTTATGTTATGTGATATAGGTTTACACTAATTAGATCCTTTTGAACACTTCCTTGATGATTCTTTACCATTTAGAGTTAGTATTCTTTTATAACCATTAATTAGAGATTCGGTGCATGTTCCATATGTTTTGTTGCACTGGACAATATTTGACTCAATGGCATAGACATTGTCATCACTTCTAGGTGTTAAGATGGTCATTCTCTCAGTAGCAACATTCTACCCACATTTTGATTTTGTCTCTTGGCTTTTGAAACATAACGTCCTAATCAGAGTTGAAGCAGTCAGGCGAAACCTGCAATGAAATGGAGTATATTTTTAGGCAAGGCAATTAATCAATGGAGTAAATGGTCTTTTAAGACACATTTTTATGCACATTGAAATAATTATTTTTAGATATAAGTACAGTAAGATATACATACATAAACAGACAATGGGAAACTCAGCACTATTTAGGATATTATTAGTATTGAAAGAGAAAGTCAGGTTTTATAAATGAGAAATAATGGTACTTTGGAAACATGTCATATTTCATGCTCCCGCGATGGAAAATGAGGTCATATCATAAAATAGGTAAATATTTACACAATCATATTTCAACTGGGACATTAGATTAAATGGATAAGCGGCCACAACCATCAATGAAGTTGAGTTTCAGAACCACTTCCAATGCTTTTGTGTATACTGTTCTCCCCAGATATTAGTCATCAAAATGTAAGGGAGGTGTAAGCATGGCATTTAAGTATCTCAAGTTAACCAACACAGAAAATGAATTTTGATCAAAAATTTCTAAATCACATATAATCTCACAAGTCTTCCCAATTTAGTTTAGGTTCATCTAATATGTAGGCCCGACGAACTGAATAAAATTTTGATCAATGCCACAAACATATTTAAGAAATGCACGAGCATTAAGACACACACCTTCGTCTAGGGATGGCAATTTCCACCTGTGTGTGGGGATCTCTGCGGGGACTACCCCATTCCGGGCCCCGGGCAAGTGGAATTTTCCCGTGAGGGGACGAGGAGAAAATCCATGTGATTCGGGGATGGGGACGGGGATCACACCCCCCGCCCCGTGGGGTCCCCGCCCTGAACATATTACATAACTATTCCTAAAAAATACATATATATGTATTATAATGATTGGTTTTTTGGTCTTTTTATGTCTTTTTTTAATTTTTAAAAACTATAATGGTTTTAGTAAAATAAAACAAAAGAAAGGTCATCACTCATCAGATTCACAAATCATGATCATAATGACTTCACATGTTGGACTAGACATGGAAAATTGATTTTGATATTGTAATTTTGAAACTTTTCATACTTTTATATTTTTTTTTCAATTTTATTGAATTTCAGTGTTTTTTTTATTTTTTTAAATTTTCGGGGTCCCCATGGGGACCTGCGGGGATCTGTGGGGACGGGGATGAGGGAGAAAAACTCTTCATGGCGGGGATCGGGGACGGGGACGGGGGAAAATCTGGGGGGCGGGGCGGGGAGCGGGCGAGCACTCCCCGGTACCGCCCCACCCCGTTGCCATCCCTACTCGTCCCATAAATATGAAACTTTAATGAACTAATTTTAATTGCATATAAATTAAACGTTAGCGCACTTATTAAGAAAATACGAAGGAATTAAAAACCGAAAACGAAAATGAAAGCGATATATACACTCAAAGATTATATGTGTGTGTGTGACTCCATCAGTAGTGATCACGTGCAATAGTGTCATACATATATCAAGGTTGTTAGAAGATTAGCACACAGTGTTTAAGTCTAGTACCGTAATCCCAAAACGAAGACTATAGGCACATCCTCGCCTCAACAAAACATATAAAGTCTGATAAGACACTAGTAGACTCCTGACCATCAACAAAAGAAAAGACTAGCAGCATCACTCTATCCCTGGTGTGGATAGTGAGAACTCCCACTCTTGGACCTCGAACGCACCTAATGGGTACGAGGAGGTTGTATGTGCCTTTTTTTATATAACACCCCTCCCAACGTTTTTTACTAGTTCTGGGTATGTCACTAAGGTACTTTTATATCGTTCCTCCCCCGGTTTTTTTATGAGGTCTGTACTTGGTTTTTTCTATGTCTCCCCAAGATTCGAACACACGACTTCACTTTAAAAGTTGATCTCAAGTGAAGAGCTTGGTACCATCGACCATTAGTGATGCTACCGTTAGGGATGCTCCATCCACCATTCCTGTTAGAGATGTAGCCAGTTGTCCAAGCAATATATCCCACTCATCGTGACTAATAAGAATGCATCTCCATCCCCCATTCCCATTAGAGATGGGTATAGACCATATACATTAAAAAAAGAGAACATCATAAATTCTCTTGTTAATATTTTTTTTTCAAATATATAAAACAGAATATATAATCCATATAGTCAATTGACACTTTTATTTTAAAGATATTTTTGTTATTTTGAGGGGGGATTAATCCAGGAATGAGGCATTGCCTAGCTCTAGTCTCATCTCAGTTATCAAAGGTGTTGTCACAAGGATCAATGCTTGCACCGCTTGATTCACCACCAGAACCACTTGCTTCATCTCCAATGAACCCACCCATTTCCATTGGGTATGGAAACGGGTTAAGAGCATAAAAAGCTACAGGTGATGGTGCAACTGGCACACTATCACATGGAGCAAATGGAATTAATGGGTGTAAAGGAACATACTGGTCCACACGAGCATTTTGACGATAACGTTGGAGGAAGCAAGTGAGAACAACAACGTACTGATAAAAAACTTAACCTCCTTATAGTATCTATCACATCTTCAGCACGGTAATGGTTCTTCTGTGCTCCAGCTGGCAATGATGGTTGGTTTCCCCATTGATGAAGCTAATGAAATAAGTTGCACATTCCATCACAAATTCCTTATTTTCATCGCTTATATCTTTGCATGCGTTGGAAGAACTCAATGCATGATTCTGTGCACATCTGCAATGGGTAGGAATCAGGTGGGTAAGGGTTGCACCACTGCCACTGCCTTGTTCATAGTTCCTGAAGAATTCCCTCCCTCACTATAACAAAAATCAGTTTAGACAACAACAAAAAACCGTGGCCAAAAATGGAAAAACTATGGTCTAAACTTTAGGCAACAGTTTGGCCACGGGTTTGTAGGTGTGGAGTATGCAGTCGTTGCCTATTCCTTTAAGCCACGGTTTTTTGGTTTCGCCCACGGCATTCAGATAAACGTTGCCTATAACATAAGAACAAGCCACGGTTTTGTAGACCTGTTTCAGGCCACAGTTTTCTAGTCTTGTTTGGTGGACAAATATTGCCTATAGTCCTATCTTTTAGGCACCACAATTTTAAGTGTGGCCAATCAGTATATGCAATAGTTTTATAATTTATGGCAATTTGTATCTAACTGTTGCCTATATCTTTAGGTCACCGTATGCAAACATTGCCAACTGTTTTAGCCAACACTTTTTTACATGTTGTCAGATGTTTTAAGCAACATTTAGGCCATAAATATACACCCATTGTCTAAGGTTTTAAGCAATATTTCTTCTAAATGTCGTCGAAATGTCATTTAAAGACAACTCATTTTCAATAAAATGATTACAACGCACAATTGTATAAATATTATAAATTATAAATGTGATTAAACAATATAAATAATTATTATCATTTAAAACAACTAAACCATTAATTAAAATTTTTATAGCCATTTAATAATAAATAAGAGTTTAATATAACCAAGTCTTAATATACAATAGCAAAGATTAACAACTTTGTCTATGTATATTAAAATATTATAAAACCAAGTGCTCTTGGCCTAGTGGTGGAACACTAGGGTGCTTGGGGGGGTCAGCCTGTTGGTAGTAGGATCGATTCCACCCGGGTGCAAAACCAAGTCTCGGCCAATCCAAGCCTCTACAGACGAGTGCAGATTAATCTTTCGTTGAAAGCGTTGGGACACTGTGTGGGTAGCCAAATGGTCCCCAAACCCAAAAAAAATATCAAAATATTATAACACTATTATGCATGCATAAAACATTAGTACGCAATTACATCTTGTTATCATAAGTCTAAAAGCATCTAAATCTTCCATGAATTCCATTATCTTCATTTATCTTCAGGATGATCTTTGTCAGGATAATCTTCGTGTACATACTGCATATATAAAAACATGTTGATATATAGTTAGGTTACATAATCGCTAACAGAAAATTTCAATGTCTTGTTCCAACATTATACTCGAAACAAATCAGCTAACTTTATCGCAAACTTACCTGGCATCGAGAAAAAATATACAAGATTATTACAAACTTTATCCAAATCTAATGTTAAGTGACATAAATTTCAAGAACTTTTCATTCAAGCAATGTAAAAGCAAATACAGTTTATCCATATCAGGTATTTTCACTCCTTCTCAGTACAGCTCATACCGCATATTTACAAAACAAAGGTAGAGAAAAAAAAAGAATGCACAAGGTTCGAGATATTAGGTGAAGAGAAACCTTAGTTCAAATTAGAGCTAGTGTATATCTCCTTAAAAAGATAAAAATTCCATGGTAGATCAACCAGCTAATGTGGCCAATATATGGACTCCACAAAATTTGTAGATGTGATTTTATTTTTTTATTTACTCCCTCCGGAATGATTTATAAGGAAAAAAGTCATTTCCAGATTCGTTAAAAAATGTATGTATCTGGTCCATTGAGGGAGTATATTTTATGCCATATGGGGATATATTAAGTAAAATTAATATAAGTTATCTACCAAATAAGTTGCGAGACAGGTACTTTTTAAAAGAGTTCCCTAAGTTCTATACCAAATGATTTTCTATATTCTTTTAAGAGTACTTTTTTAAAGTATATACTAAATGTTGATATATACAAAAAGTTCCTGAGAGGGTTCCTCTGCATCATTATCTAACAAAGACTACTTTTCACAATGATAAAATTTATACTCAAGCTATACGTGAAAATATTAAAAAATAAATGAATAAATTTTACCATGTCAATCTTGCTCTGTAATCACACTGTCGCTCTAAAAAAGCTTATAAGCAATAGTGCTTATTTTATGTATGCACTAATAGTTGATTGGTGATGACACTAATAGGAAGGAATCAAGATACTAAACGTACAACCACCTAAGAAACCTTAGAACTTGGCTTAGGTACAATATATTATGTTCACTTAATACTATGTTCTGTTCGTTGGAAGCAAGTCCTATTGTTGTTGCTTCTTCCTAAGTCAGTTATAGGTTCTACAAATTCATGCAAGACCTACAAAAAAATAAAATAAAGAACATTTTCATATCAAATGGCAACCAAAAACAAATCAGGGAGTGAGAAAATTGGCAACCAATTACCTTATATTTCTCGTTGATACACACATGCGCACAATAGAAGAGTTTGATCAATTATTAATCCCCTTATCCATGTATTATTTGTAATGCTCTTCAAAAAGATCACCCTGCTGCAATCATGTAAATATCCATTAAAATTAAAAAAACTTCTATTGTAACATTCATCTTCACCTTCCTCACATAGCCAATCTTCCACCTCCTGAAGGATCACTAAATTTGAATAATATTTAGACAATAGGTCATAAATAGAACTTAAGGTTTTTCATTATACCTGCAAACCACAAATATCATCTCTGGTAGAATGGAGCATTCCACCAACGCCCATGTTCTTCTGTTTGCTACCTGTTGATGCACACAAAAAGTTAACTCTGACTGTGCAGTCCATTCCACACTATATATAATCCCCTGTGCGCAACAACAACATTCCCCATGTTAAGAACAATAATAAAACCAAATAAATTGAAGATTCTATAATTTGTACAAACTAAAGCAGAACGAGTTCAGCTTTAATTAAGTGGCCTGAGATTGGAATCAGATATAGACAACTGACGTAAATTAGGCACCGCACATGTGTGTTGTTATTAGAAAAAGCACTCAGGAACATAAGTTTCACTTTTGCATGGCCCTCACTCCCTGCACTAGGAGGCAGCTAGGTGGGTCACTCTGGTGCTTCTAAGAACTCCTAAAAATAAGCATCACACACCAGCTTATGAAAATAACCATATATTACTTATAAATTGGAGCTTGACATATTACTTAATTGCACAAATGGAATCCAAATAACTCAGTCCAATAACATCCAACTATGGATACATATTGAACTTGTTGCATCTGGCTACTTGAGAGCAATTGTGCCACACCATTCATCCAACCATTTGAGTAGAATAGAAACACTGTACCTGTATCCAAGCTTCAGAAGGCAAAACTCCACAAGAATGTGGGGCACTTGTGGAACATATCTTAGAATGAATAGGCAAAGGATTCCTCAGCTCCAGTGCCGTGATCAAACCTAAAGAAACTATAGGTCCAACAAATTATCCTGCAACACTGGCTGGGTTAAGTGACATCGTCTTTTTGGAAGCTGCAATCTCTTAAGTGACAAAAATATGACAGATACTAAAATTTTGGTTGAAACATTATAAAAGCTACTCCAAGCCTATTATTAACTTGATAACTTCACCAATTCTCTTTGTCAATCAAACATATGACCACTTCTACTTGTTAATGTGAAAATACATGCCTCCAAAGACATAGACCAAACACAAATAGCTCATTTCATAAACACATGCACTTCTCAGTGACATAGGCCAATCCCATTCTCATAGTATCTTACTTTGCTAAACAAATTTAAATGACTTTGAACAAACCTAAAGGAAGACAGAATCAGTGAGAGATGGGGAGAGAAAGAGAGAGAGAGAGTTTTCACTTACAGTGATGAGGTTTGTCGGCGAGAATTCTCACTGCTTAGCACGTGAATCGGTCATGGTGGAGGGCCGGTTACGTCTTTTGTCACGGCGATGGTGTCGCGCGCAGAGGTGATTTGTTGCGGAGCTTCTAAATCGCGTGCAGAGGAGACGTCACACGGAGGAGAGGTTAAGGTTGCGAGTAAACCCTCTACATCTATCTTCTGGGCCGCGCCGGTTAGGGTTGGCGGAGCACACACCCCTCTGTGCTTTCTTCTCGGCCGGTTAGGGTGTGACACGCCTCTCAAAAGAAAATTGGGGGAAGATTATTAAAACTGGAATGAAAATCTGATTTTAGTGAATTTTTAGTGAAGTATAGATTCCGCGCGTATATGATGCCGCTGGTCAATGAAAATTTTCAATTTTTTAAGTTATTCCACGCAAAGACGAGAAAAGGCAACACACTCATTCTTTTTGCCCACGTTTATGGGCGTTGCGTATTGAATTTTTAAAGGCCATGTTTAGACAAATGTGGTCTTACATATCCATGGTTTTCCAACCGTGGTCTATACATTTTCAAAACGTTGCCTAACGACAGGTTAACACAAACGTCGCATAATATCTATCTTATTATCAACACCTGTAAAAACATGGCCTATTCGGTATTTAGGCCACATTTGTTTAGTCGTGGACATGGAAAGCGTGGGCTAAAGTTAAAAATGTTGTAGTGCCTCCTGTAATGGGTTCAAATCTAACAACACCCCCAAAAAATTAAGTTGTGTAATTGTTTACACTTATGCAAGTTAATAATCATGAAATCAATATATATTTAAAGAGAAATGCTTGTTATTACAAAACGAATGCTTTACGAATGAATTGGCAAAATGCGTTCAGTGATTTTACATATACCGATACACTTGTTTCCATCAAATCCGGAGTTTACCGGTCTTCAAAACAAGAGAAACAAGCATTTCGTCTGTTTTCGTAAAAAAACGGTTCGTAATAAATAGCATAGCTGATATTTAAATTAGTTTTGTTTGTAACTTTATTTCATTAATTTCTCATGCGAGAAACACGCAAATAGTTTATATGCAACATAAATACTGGCTAACATTATTCTTTGTTTTATGAAATGAAATTTATTAAATAATTTGAGTTTACTCTCTCTTTATTTAATGATAGTGAGAGAAAATAAATCACTCAATGACAAAGAAAATACTAAAGAAGTGGTTAAGCGTTCTCATATGTAATGAACACAAAAAGATGACTGACCAACTTTAATACTAGACTTTTGTCCCAAAAAAAACCCACCAAAGCAAGGCAACACACCAACCTTATAGTTTGAAAACCACACATTCACTACAATACTGATCGGAGCGGTTGGATGAAAATCAAATGACTTATATCGTGAGTTTTTATTTTAAATCTGATTTAGTAAAGTCACACACACAGAACTAGAGAGGGAGAGGGAGGGAGGGAGATTAAAAATTACCAAAATTATATCTAGAAATTACAAAAATTACCAAAATCATTTTTGATAGAAAAATTAAGAATAAAAATATAAAAAACTAAAAGGACTTTAGTAGAAAATTATCTAAACCAGTATAGATATCAACCTAAAAGTGGAGACTAGATGCATAAATATTTTTACGCATGATCTCTAAAAATGAAAACACATTTATTTAAGAAGTCCATATTTAGTTTGTTTGGAATTGCTTACTAGAGCTTGACCCTTCAGGATGGTCAGAGTGAAAGGTTGGACCTTCAGGCGCCATGATATCTATCCCTGAACACAAGAGTGAAAAGACTAATGATATGTTTGGTATGTAAGAAAGTGGGAGGAAAGAAAGTGGGAGAAAGAAAGTTTATTGGTTAAAGTGTAAAATGTGTTATATTATTATTGGTTTGTCACATTTATCAATGCATCTTTTTCACACTTTACCAAAAACTTTTATTTTCCCCTATTTTCTTTCCTCTCTCCCAAACAGACCATAAAAGGTTGAAATTTGTACTTTGCTTCTTGAGTGGACAATAGTTTTAGCGAGCTGAACTTATAGAGCTGAAAAGCTAATCCTGGTGGACTGGGTGTCATTAATGAGGGATGTAAAATGCGTACAATTAATATTTAAAATCATTTATTGTGATGAGCAATGAATCTATTACATTATATCGAAGTGTTGATCAGTTAAAGTAAAGTAATTTGTGTGAAAATTGATTAATTTTTGCTTTTTTAACTTTCGCTGATATGTTTTTCTATATTACAAAAAGAAATATTTTTATATACTTGTTATTGATAATTTTTGATAAAAGCAAGTGATCAATATTATATTTAGCTACTAGATTAGCTTCAATATGTACTTATAAAATTAATGTAGGATAAAAATTGTGATATATCATGATAAGAAAGTTTTTTGTTATATATTTAGTCTCTCTTGGGTTTTCTCCATAAGATTGTGGCCAAGGTGTTGGCTTCTTGACTTGGAAAGGTGATGGATTCGTTGGTCTTTCATAACCAATTACATTTTATTCGAGAGAGGCATCTCATAACATTTTCTGATCACTTCTCTATATGTTACCAAAATGCTTCACCTCCTATTTCTTATCAATTCAGTCATCAATAGTATCCCTATCTTTTATGTTTCTTTTCTTAAAATGTCTGTGAAGGTGGGGAGAGAGGTGGTTCAGATCCAAAAGGAGTTCCTATGGGGAGTGCACAGTGGGCTAAAAAAATTCCTTGGGTTAAGTGGTCAGATATGTATAAACCCAAAAGAGGGGGCTTAGGGTAAATGACCTGAGGTTGTTTAATCTTAGTCTGTTGGTAAAGTGGAGGTGCAGGTTGTTGGTAGGTGACTCAGCATTGTGGAAGGAGGTTCTTGTTGTGAAGTATGGGTCGAGGGTGGTGACTAATCCTCAACTTGTTGGGATTAGGCTTCCTTACTACTCCTCGGTCTGATGGAAGGATATTTGTCGAGTGTGGGTTAGTATGGGTCTTGAGTCAGATTGGTTTTCTGAGGGGGCAGGTCAAAAGTTGGGGAATGAGGCATCTATTCGGTTTTGGCATGATGTGTGGGTAGGGAATTCTTAACTTCATAATACTTTCCCACAATTTTCCTCTATCTCTAACCAAAAGATGGGTTGAAGGCGGATCATGGTAGTTGGAAAGAGGATGTGTAGGAATGCAAGCTATCTTGCAGAAGGGACCTATTGTTTGGGAAGATGAATTGATGGGTGACCTATTATCCCTCTTTTCTTCTAATTTTATGAGCACCGTTGACGATAGGTGGATGCGGGGGGCTAACCGGGGTGAAGGGGAGTATTTAATAAAGACAGCGTATAAGACATTGGTGCTCAGATGCCACAATAGGGTAGACTCTCTAATTTGGAAGCATTCGCTTTGGAGATCGAAGACATATGATCCCCCTAAGGTAGTTGCCTTCACTTGGCTACTACTTTAGAATAGACTCCTGTTACGGGCTAATCTATTCATAGGGGACATTGTTGATGTTGGTGACAATACTTGTGTACTTTGTGGGGGATCCCAAGAGTCGAAATTACTCTTATTCGCTCGATGTGATTTCTCTCTATGCTTATGGTGCGAGGTATTTCGGTGGTTGGGGTTGGTTGTAGTGTTCACCCTAGTCTTTACTCTTTGTTTTCAATCTTATATCATGGGGGTATCCCGATGCGTGATAAAAAAGGATTGATATTGTTTTGGCATGCAGTGCTTTGGGAAATCTGGAATGTAATGTAAGTTTTAGTTTTCTTAGGGTTCACATGCAAGAAAACTAAATAAGATCTTGGAATCTATGATTCTCACATGGGAAGAAGAACTTACCTTTATCCATGGCAAAACTTGATTCTTCACTTCTTGTAGAAATTTGAACAATAGTAGAAAAACTCTTTTCTATCTCTTTCCTTTCTTCCTTATGATTCTCTTAATGATGGGAACATTGAAACATACTTAATAGGTAGAGATAGGGATTATTTAACATCCTTTCCTTATATATATTGCTTCCATCAAGCAATATATCTCTTCATAAAATAATGTGCCCTTTCATTTCAAACACCAACTAATATGTCCTTTCATTTAATTATTAAACCATCACTTATATTTATTACATGAGACAAATAATCCTTACATTCTCCCACTTGGCTCATGTGATGAAGTATGACTTCATGGTTTAATACAACATCAAACATATTGCGCATATACAAGGACATACATCGATTACATCATAAGTCATAGCTAAGAATAAGAACCAATAAGAGTCATGGCGGTCATACATCATTATTTCGACATAGTCCCTTCCATGTACTACTATATTAGTCTTTTCCCTAACATGACACTTTCATGGGAAGTACATAATATCATTTTTCAAGAACATAATTTGTTTTCAACATTATCAATTGCATGCATATACATAAGTAGAAAACAGAAAATTCAGAAACAAGTACATCAATGATCTCAGAGTATCAAACATTCATCAATAACATAAGCATCATAATTTAACATTCGCTAGCAGACGTAATGCCCATATTCTCTACATGGCCAGCAAATACTTTAGGCGGTAACCCTTTCGTCAAAGGGTCAGCAATCATAAGATTAGTACTAATATGTTCAATTGACACTCTACGTTTCTGAACTTCTTCTTTAACGGCAAAGTATTTCAATTCCATATGCTTAGCACCTTTGGAATACTTGTCGTTTTTAGAGAAGAAGACTGCTGCAGAATTATCATAATAAATTTTCAGCGGTTTGGCAATGCTGTCGACTATCCCAAGTCCTGAAATAAAGTTCCGTAACCAATTAGCCTGAACAGTGGCCTCAAAGCATGCCACAAATTCAGCCTCCATGGTGGATGCAGCAATGACTGACTGCTTCGCACTCTTCCATGATATTGCCCCTCCAGCTAAAAGGTACAAATAACCAAATGTAGACTTTCTTGTATCTACACAACCGGCAAAGTCTGAATCTGAATATCCAATCACTTCAAGGTGATCAGATCTCCTATAAGTAAGCATGTGATCCTTCGTCCCTTGCAAATACCTCAAGAGTTTCTTTGCAGCTTTCCAATGATCCAATCCTGGGTTACTCTGGTATCTACCCAACATACCAACTGCAAAGCTAATATCTGGCCTCGTACATGTTTGAGCATACATCAAACTCCCAACAACAGATGCATAAGGAATATTTTCCATCTGTTTCCGTTCCAATTCATTCTTTGGACATTGCAAGAGACTAAATTTGTCTCCTTTCTGTATTGGAACAGGAGATCTTTTGAACATTTCTCCATTCTAAATCTCTCTAAAACTTTATTAATATATGCTTTCTGAGACAAGCCTAGCAGTCCTTGTGATCTATCACGGAATATTTCTATCCCAATCACATAACTTGCCTCACCCATATCTTTCATTTCAAAGTTGTTAGAGAGAAATTTCTTAGTCTCACTTAATAGACCAAGATCATTAGTTGCAAGCAAGATATCATCAACATACAGAATTAAAACAATAAACTTACTCCCACTGACCTTTAGATATGTACATCGATCAACAATGTTTTCCTTAAACCCAAAGGACATAACGATATCATTGAACTTGAGATACCATTGTCGGGAAGCTTGCTTAAGACCATATATTGATTTCTTAAGTTTACACACCATGTGTTCCTTTCCCTTTTCTACAAACCCCGCTGGTTGATCCATATAAACATCTTTCTCTAAATTCCCATTCAAAAAGGCAGTCTTTACATCCATTTGATGTAACTCAAGGTCATAATGAGCTACAAGTGCCATGATAATTCTAAAAGAATCTTTCTTGGAAACCGGTGAAAAAGTCTCCTTGTATTCAATGCCATCTTTCTGAGTAAAACCTTTGGCGACAAGTCGAGCCTTATAACGTTCAATATTGCCATGAGAGTCACACTTAGTCTTAAAGACCCATTTACACCCAACTCTCTTACATCCTTCAGGCAATTCCACGAGGTCCCACACACAATTATGTTCCATCGATTTAAGCTCATCTTTCATGGCATCTAACCATTTATCAGAATTATCACCATTAATAGCATCTGAAAATGAAACTGGATCATTATCAATTCCTAAGTCATTTTTCGATTCTTGTAGATATACCACATAATCATTCGGAATAGCAGACCTCCTTTCTCTTTGGGATCTTCTTAATGCTATTTCCTGTGGTTGTTCAACTACAGGTTCATTGGCAACTTCGGGATCATTAGTTTGTTGTTCTTCATGATTGTTATGCATTTCAACACAAGGAACAACAATTGTAGAAGTAGAAGCACGAGTCACAGGGACTAGTATTCTGACTTCCTTAATCTCCACATTTCGTGAAAGTTTACTCCCACTATTTTCACCATTTTCAATGAACCTAGCATTTCCAGATTCAACAATTCTTGTACTATGGGTAGGACAGTAAAATCTATACCCCTTAGATTTTTCTGGATAACCAATGAAATATCCACTGATTGTTCTTGCATCCAGTTTCTTTTCTTGTGGGTTATATATTCTTATTTCTGCCTGACAACCCCAAACATGCAAGTGTCTTAAACTGGGTTTCCTACCTGTCCACAGTTCAAAAGGTGTATTTTGAACTGCTTTACTAGGAACCCTGTTTAACAAATACATGGCAGTTTTTAAGGCATACATCCACAATGATACAGGTAAAGATGAATTACTTAACATACTCCTAACCATTTCCATTAAGGTTCGATTACGCCTTTCTGATACACCATTTTGTTGTGGTGTTCCTGACATTGTGTATTGGGCACAAATACCACGCTTTTCAAGAAATTTAGCAAATGGACCAGGGTGTTGTCCTGATTCGTCATATCTTCCATAATACTCACCACCTCTATCCGATCTTACGATTTTCACATTTCTGTCTAATTGCCTTTCAACCTCATTTATGTAAATTTCCAATTGAGATTTCTCAGGCATTTACTGCTTGAGATTTCTCATGCAGTAAATAGACATACCCATAACGTGAAAAATCATCAATAAATGTGATAAAATATTTTTCTTTATTGAAAGAATTGACATCAAAAGGTCCACAAATGTCGGTGTGTATAATTTCAAGAAGCTGAGTACTTCTTGTGTTGCACGTGGTGTTGTTGAAGTTGTATATGTTGCTATTGATGTATCAAGGTACCCCTTGTACTCATTTCCTAATAATAATAATCCTTTGATATTCAAAATAAAGACCATAGACATTAAAAAAGAGAATATCATAAATTCTCTTGTTAACATTTAATTTCAAATATATATAACATAAAATATATAATCCACATATCAACCGCCACTTTTATTCTAAAGATGCCTTTTATTCTAAACATACTTTTATTTTTTGGGGGGGGGGGGGGTGTGGGCGGGGGACCATTAACCCATAGGATTAAAGCTTGCACTGCTTGAGTCATCACCAGAACCACTTGCTTCATCTCCAATGAACCCACCCATTTCCACTGGGCCCGGAAGTGGGTTTGGAGCATTAACATCTGCTGCTGGTGGTGGCGATGGTGGTGCAACTTGCACACCCTCATATGGAGGAAATGGAATTATTGGGTGCAGAGGAGCTTGTTGGCCGACACGAGCATCACTTGCATTGTCTCGATAACGTTGGAGGTAGCAGGTGAGAACATTAGCATACTCATCAAAACCCAACCTCTTCATAGTATCTATCAAATCTTCAGCAGTAATTGTTCTTCTATGCTCCTCCTGGCAATGACGGTTGGCCTCTCCAGTGATGAAGCTAATGAAATCAGCTGCACATTCCGCCACAAATTCCTTAGTTTCATCGCTTATCTTTGCATGCGATGGAAGAACTTGACGCATGATTCTGTTCACATTTGCAATGGGTAGGACTCGGGTGGGTTGCACTCCTGAAGAATTCCCTCCTTCCTGCAATGGGTTCAGATCTAACAACAGCCCAAAAAATTAAGTTTGGTATAATTACTTACATCGGTCCAAATTAATAATGATAAAATCAATCTACATTTAAACTAGTTTTGTTTGTAACTTATTTCACTAATTTCTCATCGAGAAACATACAAACGGTTTACGTGCAACATAAATGATGGCTATAGCTAGTGATAATATTATTCTTTATTTTAATATTTCTTATTAATAAATGAAGTTTATTAGATAACTTGAGTTTACTCTATGTATATTAATGGGAGTGTGAGAAAATTAATCACTTGATGACAAAGAAAATATTAGAAAAAGTGTGGTTAAACCATCCTCATATGTGATGAATACAAAAAGATGACCAACTATCCATAGTTTTTGCACATCAAACCCAAACAAAGCAACACACCAACCTTAAGGTATAAGGATTATACGTGGAATAAGAGGATAGGAATAAAACTGTACAGGAGGGTGCATGTAGATATACTATGGTGAGGAGTGCGGACTGATAAATGAATGAGATTTACATGTTTGGAATTTTGTTTGAAAGGGTTTAAATCAATCCTCCAAAAGAGATGAACTAATTCAAATTTTTGTTCGAGCTTTTGCAAATGAAATTCCAATTGTGCAGTGTGTCTAAATCCTCGCGTATATATAGGGGTGTTGCAGTTTAAAATTTGTTTTTCTATTATCCGTTAATTAAGGATTGAATACATTACAACAAACCCATGAAAAGAGCAAAGAGTTGTGTTTTTCGTGTGTAATTTTGAAAGGAAATAAAATCCTCTAAGTAAACCCCTTGAAATTGAATATTGAGTGCAAAACATCTTATTGACAATCATAATACTATCAAAACTTAAAAAGAAAAATGTATTACATGAAAATCAAGATCAAAAGTAAAAAAGTTATTTTATGAAGGAGTATTGTGTAAAAAATAAATACAAGAAAAAATAATTTTTTTTTGATAAGCATACAAGAAAAAATAATGTTAATTTATTTTAAAAAATTTAGTACACAAGTCCATCTATTTGTGGGTGAATTTAATTTTTTATTATAAAAAAATAAAAATATATCTTATTATGAACTTATTGTCCTAAGAACTCGAATCATTGGATAATTTCACATGAATAATTTTTTTATATTATATTATATTATACAACTTACTAAATGTAAAAAAAGGAAAATATTATATTAAATGTAAAATAAATGAAACACCAAACAAGTTTCCTCTTTGTCACACATGCACAAAAACAGTCAAATGCATACAGAGAGATCGTTAAAACAAAAGTTTTAAGGTTCTCTCCCTAATACACACGTCGGGGAGAGAGATCATTGCTTTGATTTTTTTCATAAAGTAATTATCTCAAAATCTTAAGTTGTTAACAAAAAAAAACACATGGATATTATTTTTATATTATATAAACTCTTGCAAAACCATTCAAGAGTGGAACATTAAATGAAAAATGAGAAAGAGATGAAGCAGGTTCTCTACCCCACACTCACGTAGACACATATAGTCAATTTGAATATTTCAAGATTTTCTTTTTGTCTCTCTCTCTCTCTCACACACACAGAGTGAGGGAGGGAGGGAGACAATCACTTCTAAAACAAGATTTTCAATCTACTGTCACACATTAGAAAAACAAACATATCGCCTTTTAGAATAATTAGTTCAAACAAAGGCATACTAAAAAATATCTCAACATATGTTTCACATTTTGAGAGCAAAATTAATGTGGCCCAAAAAAGAGAATATGTGATTTTGAAACAAATCAACAATGATTGTTGTTAATAGAATAAAATTAAAATACACATACTTAGAGAGAGAGATTTGGATTTGATGGGGTTAGAAAACCACACGGTCACTAAAATAAGTAGATCGGAGTCATTGGATGATGATCAAGCATCTTATGTCATGAATTTGTGTTTTACATTTGATTTAATAGAGTTGTATTGTCAATTGTCTGATCTTTGTTCTTTGACTCCGATTTGCTGACTGCAGTGATTGCAACCTTATCTTACTACAGTAAATCTAGGTCCATACACACAATTAGAGAGAGAGAGTTAAACTCTCATAAAAAATACCAAAATCAATTTTGATAAAAAAAACGCTTTGAGAATATAAAAAATAAAATAAATAAGAAACTGAAAGAGCTTTAACAAGTTCGTATGTCTCTGGAAGTACTTACTAGAGTTAGACTCTTCAAGATCGTCACTGGGAAAGGGATGACCTCTGGACGCCATGATATCCGTCCCTGAACAAAATAACTAAGGCTGAAAATTATAATTTGCTTCTTGTATGGACAATGGTTTCAATAATCTGAATTTATAGAACTTAAAATATGGCTAATCGTGTTGGCAAATCTGGGTATCATTAATGAAGGATGTATTAAAGTGTATAATTAATATTTAAAATCAATTATTGTGATCAGCAAAGAATCTATTACATTAAATAGAAGTGTTGATCAATTAAAGCAAAGGTAATCTATGTGATAGCTTGGATAATTTTTCCTTAGTTTTTATGGTTTTTAAGTTTTGCTGATAGTGTTTTTCTATGTTTAGAAAAGAAATATTTCTATAAAATTGATATTTATATTTTGTTATAAAGTGAGTGTTCAATACTATATTTAGCTACTAGATTAGCTTCCATATCAATATGTACTTATAATAAAAGTAATGTTGGATCAAAATTGTCATATATCCGTGATAAGAAAGTCTTTTGTCATATCATTCTCAAGGGGTTGGCTAGATGGAACATAACATGACTTGTATCTAACATATTGCGTGTTCAAGTTTCCGCTAGTCCCCTTGGAGTGCGGTAAATGTAAATTCTCTTTGTAAATGTTCATTGAGCCCAGAGGTTTTCTTTGACTTGGACTGGAGTGTCATCCTTTCACTCTAAATTCTTTTCATTCATAAAAAAGTTGTTTGTCATATCCACGTGTGTATGACTTCAATTACGTTTAATAATCTGTTTAATTTTTCTTTTAAGAGTAAATAGTCATTAATTACTATTATGAAGACATGACGTCAATTTAATCTTTCAACGAAAGTTTGTATTAATTTAGTCCCTTAATTACGAAAACAAGATTATAATTGTTATTTAGACACTAATCATGAGATTATAAAACTAAATTAATATCACTTTGTGAAAAATTCAAGTGATTTCCCTTTTATAACTAAGCACTTTCCACCAAGAATAAAATATATGCCACATATTTTTAAGATACTAAAGTGAGCGTGCACTATTCTTTTCACTATTCATTTACATTTTTTCTCACTTAGTATTTTTTTTTAATGCACCTTGCCAAAAATTGTTTCACTTCAATCAAAAAATTAAAAAGCAAAAAAAGGCTAATGTCATGGATTAAGAAGCCTTGGGGCTTGGGTTATCAATTTTGCGTCAAAAAACTGTACTTAATCAATTAAGCATGTGTAAGCCTAATCTATCGATTGTTTAACCGAAAATTCTAAGGTATTAAGGATATGTTTGGATTAAAGTTTGCAAACGTATATTTGATTAAACTTTATTTTATAAACTTAAGTTTGGTTAAAATTGAGTTTACTGTAACTTGATTTATGTTTGGAATTTTTTCTCAAACGTATGTTTGACAAAATGAAGTTTGTTTGGATAATATTAATTAAAAGTACTTTTAAATGTATAATTACTAAAAAGGTATGATTTTTATATTATAATATTAATATTAATTTTTATATCATTGTGTTAAAAAATAAATAATAATAGCAAAAATAATAAACTAATATATAAATGAATGGAAAGATTTGGAGTTTATAATAATAAATTATAGTTGAATTATATAAAAGCAAATATATGTTATAGATATAATAGTTAAATTACACTAGTATAAAAGCAAATATTTGGAGTTAACTAGTAATAAATTATATTAAATTCTAACATGATAAGGATGATATCTTTATCTCAAACAAAATTACTTCTATCCAAGAACACTTGGATGAGATGGTTAGGGTCTTTTCCAGCTTAACCAGAGGTCTTAGATTCGAATTCAGTCTTGGGAATGCAGCAGCGTTAAAACTCTTGAGGAAGAGTTTTGCCGCCCATGTGGTCCGACCCGACTCGAGAGATTAGTCTCTGCAGTTACGCGCGAAAGATACCCGATTTTCACCAACAAAAAAAATTACTTCTATTATTGATTATTGAAGAACAAGAGTGTGGCTCTAAATTATGAAAACAATGGAAGTGTAACGTAGTAAAAGTGTACTTTACTTTTCGGTTTTTATTACAACACAAATATAAACTTAGATTAAGGTGACATGATACAATAGTAACGCGCGCGCAAAGAGAGAAAGATTATATGTGACACGTTAAACAAAAGTGGTAACACAGAGAGAGAAACATTTTACAAATACACTGAGCACGGATAGAGCACATATACATCGCCCATCATGTGTACAAATGTAAAGATAATATTACGAAGTACAAACTAGCAATGATTTTAAAATAGAAGTACGGTGGTGCCTAAAGTGGACCAGTAATTAAGTGGTTTACAGTAAACCATGATTAAATACCGTCGGATCAAGTAGCTCTACCGAATCTTACGATACACCTTTTATATCGAATATTTTTTTTTTCATCATCTTTTTTTCCCTTTCCTTTCTCTAGGTCCTCTTCTCCTCCATATCCAGGAAAAAAAACACTACATCACTGGTGGAGGGTCATCGAAATTGTCACTGGAACAACACAACTTGATTTTTCCACCGCCCATCTTTCATGCAATCTCTTGGATGAAAACAATTTGGATGTCACCGGCAAATAGTACTCGTATCCTTAATTACCAAGTTTATCTTTTTGTCGCAAATGATAAATGTTATTGTACTAAAAATGGGGGGACTAAGCTCAATTACAATACATTTGAATATAGAAAGCTAAAGAAGTACAATAGTCTCTGTTTACTAGTCTAGTGAGGGTGAAAAGTGAAGTGCCCAGCCTGTTCCATGAGGGTCCAATTTATACTAGTCTCCTTCTACGTATTGGGGAACTAACTTTCAAGCCGTTGGAGCGTGACTTCTTTACCAAGCTAGCCTAATAGACCGATCGGATATCAGGGGAGCGGGGGTGAGTGGGAGCGTGGGTACGCTCCTCCCGGACTTTCAGGAGGCGACCTTATCCCAATGAGCTGTCTTCCGCCCGAGCTAGGGTTAGCTTAGCTGGTCTGATGTTTCTGGGCCAGACATTACTGGGCTTATCAGGAAACGGGTTGCCTGTCGGGTCAGAGTAACCCGAGTACTAATGAAAGTGGGTCGTGGTGTACCGAACAATAAACATAAAGGTAAACACGCAAGTTTCTTGATAAACTATTGTGCCATCACCATTTGGAGGAAAAAAAACATAAAATTTCTTTTGATATATTTGAAAGGTAAGGGAAAAAGAAACAGAACCTGGGAAATACAACTGGGTGGTTCAGACGGGAAAAAATTAAACATGACGAGAAACACAACATGACCCTGAACAGACTGAATCAAGCATTCTTGCGTGACTGGGCAGTTCTTGGCGACAGAGTGGAGGTGGCCATTGCTACTCGCGATGGCAAGAACGTTGCGGGGTTGTGAAGGTACTCAAGTGGACTATTCTGGTTCTCCGACGATGGAATGATGATGAGATGGAGCTTGAGGTTCTGAATAGGTGGGTTTCGTTTCTCCCCTCACTAGTGCTTCTTCTTCCTCTCTCAAATTTTTGCTTTTTATTTGTTCCGCTGATTGGATTCTAATAATAAAGGAGATTCAAATGATTGTGGGTGAAAATGAGTTCCCCAAATTGAGTTCCCCAATTGTCATGGTGGTTGAATGAATAAGCTTGATAGAGACGGAGCTCCGGTGCCGTTGGCGGCTGAAGCTGAGATATGTGAGAGAGATAAAGAGATTTGCTGAGTTCATATCTATCGTGATAATGTCTAATAAAATCATGTGAGCTTACTCATTCTAATGACTCTTAATCGTGATTCACTGGTAGACCATTTGATATACTTCTCCACTATAGAAGCCACAATAGAAATATAGGATATAACTTTCATCGGTGTTAATATTGAAGGCACTGGTGCTTGTTTTGCTCATACCCACAAGCATCTTTTCTGTTTAATATAAAAGCTTCGTGTAAGATAATTAACTAATTATGCTAGAGTAATCAACTATTACTTAATGAAGCATATGTCGAAGGGACATAAATAACAATTCAATCTTACTCAGCTGCACAACAAGGGCAAGTTTCAATGAAAGAATTTCCTTGCAATTCAGTTAGTTTCTCCCTCTGTATTCCGGACCAAAGATAAAAAACCATGAACATTTTATCATAAAAAAAATGAAAGGTTATGCAATAAAAATGGAAACAAAAACAATTAATTATGCAATTTTGATGAAATTAAATGTCGGGATACATATGGGAAACAAGTGTTGAGATTCCAACCAATATATTATCATATTGAACTACTCTAAAATCTAAAACTCACACACATAATAAGAGAATGACGATGCCACCAATTACTGTTAGGAAATTACGCAAAATTTCCCATAGTCAGATTAGTGGAAGAGCGAAAAATAAATGCGGAAGCACACACAAAAATTGATAACGGAGTTCAGCCAATAAAGCCTACGTCTCCGGACTGCTGCAGACCTTATATTGAAAAAGGAAATACACATTGTGTTTACAAACACTCACACTCTCTCACAAAACCCACAACCCAATTACACCCAAAATATTTCTCTCTAAATATTTTTCACAAAAACTCCCTCACTGGAATTTTCTCTCGGTGCTCACTCTCTCAACTTGGAATGCACTCAATGTTGGAATGAATTTCCTCTCCTACAATGCCCCTATTTATAGAAGCCATTGGTAATGTGAACACCTACTAATATGGCTGCACCATCTTTGAATAATTGGTTCTGCCAAAGAAAAAAATGTATTTAGTTAATGGGTGTGTTGAAAAACTTGCACCACACTTGCACCACTTTTTCTTCATTTCAATTGGTGCCATTAATAAGGTTATTGGGGAGGTACTTCTTTGACTAACAATCTCCCACTTGAAGACTGATTTCAATCGGTCTTCACACGTCGATCATGCAGCAGCCTTTCCTGGTCTATTATTCAAGCAGGCCAACTGAAGTTGAGCACAACTTCAGTTTGTCGATAGTCACCACCTTTGTCAACATGTCTGCTGGGTTCTTACTTCCTTGAATCTTCTTCAACATTAACACCTCATCCTCAAGCAGAGATCTGATGAAGTGATAACGAAGACCAATGTGCTTCGTTCTGGAGTGAAATGCTGAGTTCTTTGCCAGATGTATCGCACTCTGATTATCACTGTGCAAAACACTCTTCTCCTGTGTGAAACCCAACTCTGTTAACAATCCCTGAAGCCATATCAATTCTTTGCTGGCTTTTGTTACTGCTACATACTCAGCCTCTGTAGGGGATAAAGCAACAATCTTCTGTATCCGCGACATCCAACTAACTGCTGTAGTACCAACAGTGAATACATAACCAGTGGTACTTCTTCGATGATCGACTTCACCTCCAAAGTCTGCATCTACGTAGCCTTGTACTTGCAGTTCTACTTTACCAAAGTACAGACACTTCTCTGTAGTGCCTCGTAGATACCTCAAAATCCATTTCACTGCTTCCCAATGAGTTTTACCTGGATTTGACATAAACCTGCTAACAACTCCCACTGCATGGCCAATGTCTGGCCTTATGCGGACCATTGCGTACATCAAACTTCCAATGGTGAAGCATATGGTATCTTAGCCATGGATTCTCTTTCTTCCTCCGTCTGAGGTGACTGTTCCTTGGATAGCGAAAATGATCCGCCAAAGGTGTCATTGACCGATTTGGCGTTGCCCATGTTGAATCTTTGCAAACCACGGTTGATGTACTCACTTTGAGATAATCGCAAAATTCCTCTCTGCTTATCTCGTGATTTGCATTCCAAGGATCTTCTTTCTTTGGACCCAAGTCCTTCATGTCAAATTCTTTTGACAACTGCATCTTCAAGTTTTTAATCTCATCCATATCTGAACCTGCTACTAACATATCATCGACATAAAGTAACAAAATGATATAACTGGACTTATATCTCTTGAAGAAACAACAGTGGTCGGAGTTGCACTTCTGGAAGACTTCCTTGTGCATGAAGCTTTCAAACTTCCTGTACCACTGTCTCGGAGCTTGTTTCAGGCCATACAAGCTCTTCTTTAATCTGCACACCATATTTTCATTGCCTTTCTCCGAGAAGCCTTCAGGTTGGTGCATATAGATCTCCTCATCTAAGTCTCCGTGAAGAAACGCAGTTTTCACGTCCAACTGCTCAAGGTAGAGCTCTTCGCTTGCAACAATACTTAACACTGACCTGATAGTATTAAGCTTCACAACTGGAGCAAAAATTTCGGTGTAGTCAACTCCTTCCTTTTGCTGGAATCCTTTAACGACTAGTCGGGCTTTGTATCTCTTAGAGCCATCATTCTCCTCCTTCACCCGATACACCCATTTGTTGTGAAGTGCCTTCTTTCCCACGGGTAACTCAGCTAGTTCCCATGTTTGATTGGAGATCAAAGACTTCATCTCGTCTTTCATGGCAAGCTCCCACTTGCTGGCATCTGTGATCCGACATGCTTCGCATAATCTTGAGGCTCCTCCATCGATCAACAACATGTAGTCCATGTATCTCTGTTGAGCACGGGAACTCGAGAAGACATTCTCGCATAGGGCTGGAGTAGGGGGCTCGGTGTGTCAAATTGTTGTCTTTACCTGGATAAGTTGATTCCTCGGTGAGGATTCTCAACCATAGGACTTTCTAGGACATCGCCCACCTCTGCATACACCGGCCCACTACATTACGAAGTTCTTTGGTGTGCCGTGCTATGCCTGTCCTTGTACATCCTCTTTCATTGAAGATCACATCTCTCTGCGGATCGCTTTTTGTTTTCATCATCCCAAAGACGGTAGCCAAACTCATTTTCACCATAACCGATGAAAGTGCACTTCTTTGATTTGGGATCAAGCTTATTCCTGCCTTGATCACTGATATGCATATATGCTACACAACCGAAAACTCTAAGATGTGAGAGTTTTACCTCTTTTCCACTCCATACCTCTTCTGGTATTCTGTGCTCCAATGGTACCGATGGACCTCGGTTGATCAAGTAGTCTTTGTGTTGATCGCCGCTAATCGCTTGATGGCTCGACCGCACCCGCAAGCTTCTGGCTCTCTCTGTCAACATTCGATTCATACGCTCAGCTACACAATTGTATTGAGGCGTACCTGGCACGGTTCTCTCCATTCTGATCCCGTGCTCATAGCAGAACTTCTTGAATCTGGTGTCTTCATATTCACCACCATTGTCGGTTCTGAGCTTTTTGATCTTCAATCCTGTCTCGTTTTCTACCATGGCTTTCCACATCTTGAAAGCCTCGAATACTTCAGACTTATGTTTCAGAAAGTATACCCATACCTTCCTAGAGTGATCATCGATAAAAGTTACGAAGTATTGCTTCCCACTGATGGATGAGACAGTCGTTGGACCCCAAACATCAGAGTGAACAAGCTCGAGTTTCTCTTTCTTTGGGGTTCTTCCACTTGTCTGAAAGCTAACTCTTTTCTGCTTTCCAAGTATGCAGTCTTCACACATGTCAATTTCTACTGACTGAAGACATGGCAATTTGCCCTTCGAGTGCATGATCTTCATCCCTTTCTCACTCATATGGCCTAGTCTCTGGTGCCATAGATTGGGACTATCATTTGCTGCAACTGCAATCAAATGGCATGCTCCTGCTGTCTTATAAAGAGTACCACTCTTTCTGCCGCGAGCAATCGTCATTGCACCCTTTGAAATCTTCCAATGATCGCCGTGGAAGACTGTTGTGTAGCCGTCACTGGCCAACTGGCCTACTGAGATTAAGTTCTTCGTCAGGTCGGGAATATGTCTGACATTTTTCAATTCCCATCTGCACCGTTCAACTTAATCTTCACTACCCCTTTGACAACAATCTCACAAGACTACTCATTACCAAGGTAAACTTTACCAAGGTTTCCGGGTACATAATTCTCGAAGAATTCTCTCTGCGAAGTGGCATGAAAAGATGCTCCAGTCTAACACCCAAGACTCTTCCTTGCTCTCCAAAGAGCATATCAACGCGTCACCTCCTCCTGAGGTGGAAGCAACATTTGCCTCGTCCTTTGCCTCCTGGTTCTTCGGTTGATTTTTGTAGTGCCCGGGCTTCCCGCAATTCCAACACTCCATAGTCTTCGAGTTGGAGTTTTGAGAACTATGATGATTTACGGATTTGGACCTTTGCCCTTTGATTTGCCACGCCCATTTCCTCTGGTTGAATTTCTTCCCTTGACTCTGTATGCACATCAAGAGGATGAAGATTCACCCGACTCTCTTTGTCGGATCTCTTCACCGAGAACCAGATCACGAACATCGCCGATTTCAACTTATTGTTTCCGTTGAGCTACTCACACAATTTGTGAAGAGCATTCCAACTCTCTGGAAGAGAAGACAAAAGTATCAATGCTCGTACCTCATCATCAAATTCGATTCCAATGAACTCAACTGGGTTTGTGACTATGTTGAGTTCATTGAGATGTTGTGCCACCGATGCGCCTTCCATCATTCGCAGTTAAACAACCGCCATCAAATGAACTTTGTTTGAGGCCGTAAGCGGCTTTCGTACATGTTGGAAAGAGCCTTCATAAGATCCGTCGTGGTCTTTTCTTTTGCAATGTTGAACGCAACATTACGGGATAACGTCAACCGGATAACGCCGAGGGCTTGTCTATCGAGAAGGATCCATTCATCTTCCTTCATCTCCTCCGGTTTCTTTCTGTGAGAGGTTGATACAACTTTTACGTCGATACGTATAATCCTCGATCTACATCTTCCAAAAGCCAAAGTCCGCACCATCAAACTTTTCAATTTTCACCTTTCCTTCATCTGCGGCCATCACTCCCACTCGAAGTCCGACTTCAGGATCATTTCGACAATTTCGCTAACCACCGTGCTTTAGAACACCTCAGTGGACAAATTGGTAGTCTTGACCAATTTTACTATTCACTAAAAATTACTATTCATGTGAACAGATCCTCACCAAGATTTAGCGAAATAACCAACTAGCTCGATGCAGTTGTTAGGAAATTACGCAAAATTTCCCATAGTCGATTAGTGGAAGAAGCGAAAAATAAATGCGAAGCACACACAAAAATTGATAACGGAGTTCGCCAATAAAGCCTACGTCTGGGATTGCTGCAGACCTTATATTGAAAAAGGAAATACACCTTGTGTTTACAAACACTCACACTCTCTCACAAAACCCACAACCCAATTACACCCAAAATATTTCTCTCTAAATATTTTTCACAAAAACTCCTCACCGGAATTTTCTCTGCTCACTCTCTCAACTTGGAATGCACTCAATGTTGGAATGAATTTCCTCTCCTACAATGCCCCTATTTATAGAAGCCATTGGTAATGTGAACACCTACTAATATGGCTGCACCATCTTTGAATAATTGGTTCTGCCAAAGAAAAAAATGTATTTAGTTAATGGGTGTGTTGAAAAACTTGCACCACACTTGCACCACTTTTTCTTCATTTCAATTGGTGCCATTAATAAGGTTGCTGGGGAGGTGCTTCTTTGACTAACAATTACTAATTTATATTTATACCATTATATAAAGGAGATGGGGTAAGATAACCTCTACTTTTGGTGTACTAATTTTATTGCCCTTTTTTGCCCTTGACCAAATCTAACTGCCAATGAAAACTGCATCAAATAAGTGATAAAAACTGTCACAAAGCGATAATAATCTCTCTCAATCACTTTCTCAAGTTTTTATTTCTTTCTCTCTTACTATATTCTCATCCACTATTACGATTAGAAAACTAAATCTATAACTACTTTTTCTTCTATTCTTGCGTTGTCTCATATTTTTTCCTTTCTCTTCATGTGCATGCTTATTTTGAAGCCCCTGAATTAAAAGATGCTGCAACGAAGCAACAAAAGTCAATCGGCAAATTAAGGTCCATTCTTGACCCGTCTGGGTTTTTTAGGTAACCTCTTTGTTTCATTGTTCTCCACTTCCTTTGTTGCTTATCTTGCTTTGATTCTGACTCTCTCTATACCATTCTCGACTGTCTCCCAAAAATGGCACACTGCGAACATGCATTGAAAACAATAAGCAAACCATGAGATATGTGGTAGGATTTCGAATCTTTTTTATGAAAGGCATACGGTGAACAAGTCTGGTAGGATTTGATTGAAATTATGTTCTTGGTGCATCTGATGCATATCGGTTTAGAAAAACCATTCCACCATTACTCAATAGATATGTTTTACCTGCGAGAAATATAGGGAAAGAGGAAAACAGGTGGTGGTGTTCATATTTACATTTTTTTTCTCTTGCATGTAACCAAAAGATTTAGTGAAACTGGTTTATAAAAATCAAACTGAGAAAAATATTTTGTTTAACAATTGTTTTTTAGAAGTTCATTTCTGATGGTTTGCTTATCGTTTCAGTGCATGGCATGTTACTGGGATTGAACTCTACCACATTTCCTTCTTTTTTTTTTGTTGGTCACCAAATTTCCTATCTTCTAGAAACATAAAGGTCGATTTAGTGCTTTTTTTTAAATATCTTTGTTTTAGTTACTCTCTATTCTTATTATGTTCTAACTAATATTCTTCTTACCATTTCTTTTGTTGACCGTGAGAGTGTGGTGTCAATTGAAGTGATAAAAGGTTCTCATAATTTTGATGCTTCAATGGATGGAGTTTGGAAAGTGATATGAGGTGTAAGAGAAGTGAAGAGAAGTGAAGAGGAGGAGTGATTAAACGTGTCCATTCACTAAAACAAATTGAAGAAGGTGACACCGACTCCGATGTGTACATTGGGTGTTGGGTTGCCTGCTCAGGTAAAAATACATATATATACTTGGGTTTTAAATTCTATTTGTTTCATTTCATTTCACATGGAATTCTAAATCTGTTTCTTTGCTTTTGTCTGCAATGCCTATGCCAAATTTTTCCTATTCCATGTTTCTTTCACTCTGACAATATTAAAATTCAATATCTTCATTCCGTGGCCATGTTGTGTTTCCTAGCAGGCTTTATGGAACTGGAACCCAAAACCTTGGACCCTTACAAGGTTAGTTTCATGCCAATTTGGAATTTTTCTTTTCTTTTCTTTTTTTTAATTTGGTAGAACTTGGTCAGGGGTTTGAGAATGTGAGGAAAATGTTGTGAAAATGTCGAAAAGTATAGAATTCCGAGGGATTATTGTGGGATTTTGGAAGCATAAGTAGTGACATATATAGTAGCATTGCATTCTTGGGAATTTTTTTACACACAGCTTAATTAGTTACTTTTTTTGTTTTTTTTTGGTTTCTAAATAGAATACTCAATCTGGGTTCTTTTAAAAATTGATCGTTCATTTGTAACTTGCAAGATTGTGTTTTGCTAATCTGATTTTGACTGTTGTAAATCACATTACAGTTCCTTTGTTTCCTTTTAGTAAAAATTGCCATTGTTTTTTTTTATCAAAGATATTACACTAGAAAGGAAGTATTTCTTTTCAACTGTTCTTCTATTGTTCTTCTTCTTTTTTCTACTCTCTATAAATTACTTTACATATTATATTTAATTCGTTGCCCTACATTAATCACCCCGAGGTGCAAGTTATTGAACTTACAATTATCCAATATATAATATAATATATAATATATATTATTTGGAAGTACACTTCCAATATATCTCTTCTACGTCTACTTTCATTTCCAACTTCAAACAAAAGAAAACTCTGAAGTAGCAGAATAATAAGGATATGGTAAGAAATATAGTTTGTCTTCTAGACTTATTATGAAGCCTAACTTTAATTTATTTGGCGTTGCATGCAGTTCTTTTTTGTTGTTTCAGGAGTTGGAAATGGATCATCCAACAATGTTGTTCTGTTTTTGTCTGAGATAATGGGAATATATTAGGGTCTGTTTATTTTGTGAAAACATTTTCGGTTTTCATTTTCTAAAACTTGCATTCAATTTAACTTGCTAACAAGAAGATGAGATGCTCTTAAAATAAGTCATTGTGATGGAGAGAAGATAAAAGGTGGGATAAGGAAGATGCATTTCCAAAAATAATGAAAATAGTTTTTTGACTGTTAGTCAAAGGAGGCAACCCACTAACCAAAATAAGGAAAAACATGGGTTGGAAAATATGGAAAGTCATAAAACACATGATGGTAGGTGGCCATCCAATTTGATGTGTTCATATTATATGTTCACATTGCAAACCTTGCCTAAGTCATAAAACACATGATGATAGGTGGCCATCCAATTTGATGTGTTCATATTATATGTTCACATTGCAAACCTTGCCTATAAATAGAAGCTTGAAGGCAAGAGCAAATCATTCCAATATTGAGTGCATTCCAACCTTGAGAGAATTCCAACAAGTAGTGAGTTTCATCCGAGAGAGGAAGAGAGAAAAATTCCAGTGGGGAATTTTGCGAGAAATATTTAGAAAGAAATATTTCTTTGGGTGTAATTGGGTTGTGGGTTTTGTGAGAGATTGTGAGTGTTTGTAAACACAGTATATATTTCCCTTTTTCAATATAAGGTCTGCAGCAGTCCGGAGACGTAGGCATTATTGGCCGAACTCCGTTATCAATTTTTGTGTGTGCTTCCGCATTTATTTTTTGCTCTTCCACTAATCTGACTATGGGAAAATTTTGCGTAATTTCCTAACAACTGGTATCAGAGATAGTTGGTTATTTCTGCTAAATCTTGGTGAGGATACTGTTCACATGAATAGTAATTTTTCGTGAATAGTAAAATTGGTCGGCACTACCAATTTGTCCACGGAGGTGTTCTAAAGCACAGTGGTTAGCAGAAATTGTCAGAAACGATCCTGAGAAGTCAGACTCGAGTGGGAGTATGGCCGCAGACGAAGGAAAGGTGAAAATTGAAAAGTTCGACGGTGCGGACTTTGGCTTTTGGAAGATGCAGATCGAGGATTATTTGTATCAGAAAAAGTTGTATCAACCTCTCACAGGAAAGAAACCAACGGAGATGAAGGAAGATGAATGGATCCTTCTCGATAGACAAGCCCTCGGCGTTATCCGGTTGACGTTATCCCGTAATGTTGCGTTCAACATTGCAAAAGAAAAGACCACGGCGGATCTTATGAAGGCTCTTTCCAACATGTACGAAAAGCCGTCGGCCTCAAACAAAGTTCATTTGATGAGGCGGTTGTTTAACTTGCGGATGACGGAAGGCGCATCGGTGGCACAACATCTCAATGAACTCAACATAGTCACAACCCAGTTGAGTTCAGTTGGAATCGAATTTGATGATGAGGTACGAGCATTGATACTTTTGTCTTCTCTTCCAGAGAGTTGGAATGCTACTGTCACAGCTGTGAGTAGCTCAACGGGAAACAATAAGTTGAAATCTGACGATGTTTGTGATCTGGTTCTCAGTGAAGAGATCCGACGGAGAGAGTCGGGTGAATCTTCATCCTCTTCAGTATTGCATACAGAGTCAAGGGGAAGAAATTCGACCAGAGGAAAAGGACGCGGCAAATCAAAGGGTAGGCGGTCCAAATCCAGAAATCATCATGATTCCCAAAACTCCAACTCAAAGACTATCGAGTGTTGGAATTGTGGGAAGACCAGGCATTACAAAAATCAGTGCAGGAGTGCACCGAAGAACCAGGAGGCGAAGGACGAGGCAAATGTTGCTTCCACCTCAGGAGGAGGTGACGCGTTGATATGCTCTTTGGAGAGCAAGGAAGAGTCTTGGGTGTTAGACTCTGGAGCATCTTTTCATGCCACTTCGCAGAAAGAATTCTTCGAGAACTATGTACCCGGAAACCTTGGTAAAGTTTACCTTGGTAATGAACAGTCTTGTGAGATTGTTGGAAAAGGTGTAGTGAAGATTAAGTTGAACGGGTCTGTATGGGAATTGAAAAATGTCAGACATATTCCCGACCTGACGAAGAACTTAATCTCGATGAGGCCGTTGGCGATGGCGGCTACACAACAGCCTTCCACTACGATCATTGGAAGATTTCAAAGGGTGCAATGAGCGATTGCTCGCGGCAGAAAGAGTGGTACTCTTTATAAGACAGAGAGCATGCCATTTGATTGCGATCAGAAATGATAGTCCCAATCTATGGCACGAGAGACTAGGCCATATGAGTGAGAAAGGGATGAAGATCATGCACTGGCGGCAAATTGCCGTGTCTTGACCAAGAGAAATTGACATGTGTGAAGATCTGCATACTTGGAAAGCATAAAAGAGTTAGCTGCAGGACAAGTGGAAGAACCCCAAAGAAAGAGAAACTTCGAGCTTGTTCACTCGATGTTTGGGGTCCAACGACCGTCTCATCCATCGATGGGAAGCAATACTGTAACTTTTATCGATGATCACTCTAGGAAGGTATGGGTATACTTTCAAACATAAGTCTGAAGTATTCGAGGCTTTCAAGATGTGGAAAGCCATGGTAGAAAACGAGACAGATTGAAGATCAAAAAGCTCGAACCGACAATGGTGGTGAATATGAAGACACCAGATTCAAGAAGTTACGCTATGAGCACGGATCGTAATGGAAAGAACCGTGCCAGCACGCCTCAACACAATGGTGTAGCCGAGCGTATGAATCGAACGTTGACAGAGAGAGCCGGAAGCTTGCGGGTGCAAAGCCATCAAGGCGCTTCGGGCGTAAGCCCAACACAAAGCAGCCTACTTGATCAACCGAGGTCCATCGGTACCATTGGAGCAATGAATACCGGAAGAGGTATGGAGTGGAAAAGAGGTAAAACTCTCACATCTTAGAGTTTTCTACCGTGTAGCATATGTGCATATCGGTGATCAAGGCAGAATAAACTTGATCCCAAATCAAGAAGTGCACTTTCATCGGTTATGGTGAAGATGAGTTTGGCTACCGTCTTTGGGATGATGAAAACAAAAAGTCGATCCGCAGAGAGATGTGATCTTCAATGAAAGAGTGATGTACAAGGACAGGCATAGCACGTACACCAAGAACTCGTAAGCAGTGGGCCAAGATATGCAGAGGTGGGCGATGTCCCGTAAAGTCCTATGTTTGAGAATCCTCAATCGAGGAATCAATAGAAAAGAGCCTGATGCACCGAGCCTCCTACTCCACTCGCAGCGAGAAAGTCTTCTCGAGTTCTGTGCCCAACAGAGATACATGGACTACATGTTGTTGATCGATGGAGGAGCCTCAAGATTATGCATAAGCATGTCGCATCACAGATGCTAGCAAGTGGGAACTTGCCATGAAAGACGAGATGAAGTCTTTGATCTCCAATCAAACATGGGAACTAGCTGAGTTACCCGTGGGAAAGAAGGCACTTCACAACAAATGGGTGTATCGGGTGAAGGAGGAGAATGATGGCTCCAAAAGATACAAAGCCCGACTAGTCGTTAAAGGATTCCAGCAAAAGGAAGGAGTTGACTACACCAAAATTTTTGCTCCAGTTGTGAAGCTCAATACGATCAGGTCAGTGTTAAGTATTGTTGCAAGCGAAGAGCTCTACCTTGAGCAGTTGGACGTGAAAACTGCGTTTCTTCATGGAGACTTAGATGAGGAGATCTACATGCACCAACCAGAAGGCTTCTCAGAAAAAAGCAATGAGAACATGGTGTGCAGATTAAAAAAGAGCTTGTATGGTCTGAAACAAGCTCCGAGACAGTGGTACAAGAAGTTTGATCGCTTCATGCACAAGGAAGGTTTCCAGAAGTGCAACACCGACCACTGTTGTTTCTTCAAGAGATATAAGTCCAGTTATATCATTTTGTTACTTTATGTCGATGATATGTTAGTAGCAGGTTCAGATATGGACGAGATCAGAAACTTGAAGATGCAGTTGTCAAAAGAATTTGACATGAAGGACTTGGGTCCAGCAAAGAAGATCCTTGGAATGCAAATCACGAGAGATAAGCAAAGAGGAATTTTGCAGTTATCTCAAAGTGAGTACATCAACCGTGTTTTGCAAAGATTCAACATGGGCAACGCCAAACCGAAGCACACCTTTGGCTACCATTTTCGCTATCCAAGGAACAGTCACCTCAGACGGAGGAAGAAAGAGAATCCATGGCTAAGATTCCGTGATGCTTCACCATTGGAAGTTTGATGTACGCAATGGTCCATGCACGAGGCGGACATTGGCCATGCAAAGGGGAGTAGTTAGCGAGTTTATGTCAAATCCAGAAAAGCTCATTGGGAAGCGATGGAAATGGACTTTGAGGTATCTACGAGGCACCACAGAGAAGTGTTTGTACTTTGGCAAAGGAGAAATAAAAGTACAAGGCTACATAGATGCAGACTTTGCGGTGAAGTCGATCAATCAAGAAGTACCATCGTTACGTATTTCTTGTTGGAACTACAACGATTAGTTGGATGTCGCGGATACAAAAGATTGTTGCTTTATCCACTACAGAGGCCGAGTATGTATAAAGAATAAGCCAAAGAAAGAATTGATATGGCTTCAGGGATTGTTAACGAGTTGGGTTTCACACAGAGAAGAGTGTTTTGCAGTGATAGTCGAGTGCGATACATCGGCAAAGAACTCAAGATTTCACTCCCGAGAACAAAGCACATTGGTCTTCGTTATCACTTCATCGACCGCTGAGGATGAGGTGTTAATGTTGAAGAAGATTCAAGGAAGTAAGAACCCAGCAGACATGTTGACAAAGGTGGTGACTATCGACAAACCAAGTTGTGCTCAACTTCGGTTGGCCCGCTTCAAATAACAGATCGGGAAGGTCTTTGCTTGATCGAGGTGTGAAGACCGATTGAAATCAGTCTTCAAGTGGGAGATTGTTAGTCAAAGGAGGCAACCCACTAACCAAAATAAGGAAAAACATGGGTTGGAAAATATGGAAAGTCATAAAGCACATGATGGTAGGTGGCCATCCAATTTGATGTGTTCATATTATATGTTCACATTGCAAACCTTGCCTATAAATAGAAGCTTGAAGGCAAGAGCAAATCATTCCAATATTGAGTGCATTCCAACCTTGAGAGAATTCCAACAAGTAGTGAGTTTCATCCGAGAGAGGAAGAGAGAAAAATTCCAGTGGGGAATTTTGCGAGAAATATTTAGAGAGAAATATTTCTTTGGGTGTAATTGGGTTGTGGGTTTTGTGAGAGATTGTGAGTGTTTGTAAACACAGTGTATATTTCCTTTTTTCAATATAAGGTCTGCAGCAGTCCGGAGACGTAGGCATTATTGGCCGAACTCCGTTATCAATTTTTGTGTGTGCTTCCGCATTTATTTTTTCGCTCTTCCACTAATCTGACTATGGGGAAATTTTGCGTAATTTCCTAACATTGACATTTTCATTGTTTCCGGAAATGTAGACAACTGTTCACTCAAAGAGTATCCCATCTTCTTATTAGCAAGTTAAAATTAACACTGATTTTAGAAAATAAAAACAAAAAATGTTTTCTCAAAGTAAACACACCCTTATTTTGTATCTTCCATTGTTTGAGTCAGGAAAAGCTTAGGAATAAATACATGTATAAGTGTGTGTTTGATTTACTGTTCCCAAGCACTCAAACTAACAAGTGCCAACTCAAGCTCTCATTTTTC
Source organism: Calophaca sinica (assembly GCA_037113605.1). Classification (NCBI taxonomy): domain Eukaryota; kingdom Viridiplantae; phylum Streptophyta; class Magnoliopsida; order Fabales; family Fabaceae; genus Calophaca; species Calophaca sinica. The sequence goes on along the minus strand of CM073736.1, from coordinate 126,033,611 downwards.
TCCTAAAAGTGAAGAAAGGCAACATCTTTACGAGTTACATCATTTAGAACTCTACGGAAAAATGTTGAAATTAAAACACAATAGTCAGAGCATGCCTTGATGCATATGTAAGCTGGCAATTGTCTTCAAAGATGGAAATTCGATATATCAAAAAAAGTGAAATTTCAATGCATGAATACACATAGTCCTAAACATAAAGTATTTGGTATTTAATAATCAGACATTTCCCTTACATCACATCTAGATGGATTTGCTTAACATGAATCATAATATTTAACCGTCACAAAGCTTTGAATATTGTATATTAAATATTTTAACTTTTACAATTAAAATGCATGTTAATTTAAAAATTGCTTCCCATGGAAGGAACAAACCCGGGACCTATTAATGAGACCAATCTTGAGGCCATTGAATCCACAGTAATGTTGATAATTGGCAAGTTACTCCCTCTGAATCTAAGTTTGGTGGTCTAACGTGAAAAAATAATACATACTGTAGCGTAATAGAAATGCAGAACGTCTTGCCTTTAGTGAACAGAAAGATAAGGTAATCTATCGCGACAAAATATGATTGTACATAACATAAAAGTGCGGTTACTTTACCTGATTGATAACAAACTTTAAAAATACCAACCTTTTCTTACTTAACCAGAGATATACATGTGATTCAAGTTTGACACCCTGAGTGTGCAGTGAAGCTAACACATTTGAGTTAAAACTGTTTACATCCCATCAAATTTATAATGATAACGAAGTCCTTGTCTTGGTAATAAACTTATGAGACCCTTGAACCGGTCTTATTTACAGTCAAGTTATTTTGACATTTTCGTCTCAATTTGAACGGTTGAACGATAGCACTGAGGCCTCGTCGGTTTTTAAAATATTAACGAAAAGAAAAGTAAAAGTGAAAAGGAAAGGTTGAAAAATTTTAACAAATTGTTGATAGTTGATTGTTGACATAATAATGTAAAGTGGATCCAACGTGCTGCTTCAATACTAGGATGACAAATGTACTGCCATGCGGCACCATGTCCTGTATGCAGAATTAAAAGGGACGAAAGATCCAAAACTATATTAGACAGGTGCTGATTACTCATCAAAAACAGGAACATCTAGAACACTCTTTCAACAAAGCTTTGTCAGATAATCATTGATGTTTTTCATATACACCCTCTCCTTTCAGTTCATCACTCTTTCTTCTCCTTGATAAATTAATTAATTTTCTAGTCTGAAGGAGAACATTAGAGAGAGGAAAAAAAAAAATGTTTCCAGCAAAGTCACTGCAAGTTGTAGTTTTGGTCCTTTGGTTATCATCAGTGTTTGATTTCCATTTTGAAGCATATGGGGATACAGTAAGGGATACAAAATGTGATCCCCCATGTCAGCAAGACTCTCCACCAAGTTCTGGCGACCCTTCTTATGGAGCTGCTCCACCACCACCATCTGGCTACTCTATATATGGGGCCCCTCCACCACCACCACCACATGAGAAAGGCCAAAGCAAGTGTCCCCCTGCTGGTGGTGTTCAGTGCTGTACCCCTCCTGCTCCTTACACTTATGGACCTCCTAATCCTTATAGTACTTATGGACCTCCTAATCCTTATAGTACTTATGGACCTCCTAGTCCTTATAGTACTTATGGACCTCCCAATCCTTATGCGCCTCCAAATACTTACACCAATGTGCCTTATGGTGAAGGTGAACGTTCTGCTTCTGTGGCGCTGCAATTTCTCGTCTCAATGTTGATGTTATTTTCTTCTTTTATTATTAGCTTTTGATTTTGGCTGCTTTTTATTTATTTATCATCTTCGGGTCTAGGATAAAATATGATGACCGTTTTAATTTTAAATTGGAACATCGATCATATGTAATTATAATATATAATTAGGTTGTCAATACTTCAAATGTTGCTGTGATGATATATCCATCTTTTGTAACTCGATCCATGTGGTATTATATAAATTCTGCAATTGATATATAATGATGATGGATGTTATATTGAGGAGAGTGAAGGCTATATTTGATGGAAAAACTACTATCTAGTTGGATCTGATATTTGAATGCCGAGCAAACAACAAAACACACCGATTCATATTTAGTTCTGAACTTAAAACCTTATTGGGAAAAGAATTTGCTTGCAAAATAATGAAACTTCAAAAAAAAAAAAAATTTGGGACTGATAATGAGAGCACTAATCCTCTTTGAATTACCTCTCTCATGTCTCTTTTTTCACTTTTTTAGCCAAAAAAAAGAGAGAAACTTTGTATGAGGAGTACTGTGATTCTACGATGTGGGACATACAAAGAAGTTAGCAGAGGGACAGAACACAGCTCTTCCATGAAGACTAATTTTGCGTCAATATTGGATAGATACTATACTACGACTCGTGAGAGAAAACAATCAAAGTGTTCAACTCTGATTCACTACTATCGCAAAATGTCGAAATAATTTGACTAGGAATAAACTTAAAAGTGTCAAATTTACGCCAATTCTAAACATAAATATGAACAGAACAAATGGATATAACAAGAACGTTCTTCGGGTAAAAAGACAATCAAAATATCTTGTGTTAAAACTTGAAATATCTTGTGTTATAAAAGCTCTGTAGTCACTATAATATTGCAAAAAGCTATATTAACGGAATGAAGTAATTTTATAATAGTATATATCACAGAAAAACCGACAAAAAATAAAACTATAAAAATGCTGTTAAGTAGATCAATTTTCATAATACAAAATGTGCAAGTTATTTGTTATTAGATCTGAAAAAAATTTCCTAACGAAAGTTGATCCAATTAACAAGGATACGAATCAGCTCTTCTAAGTATTTGAACTGTTGATGTTGAAGGAAGGCATATAAATTATTTTATATACGCTTTGGGTGAGACAAACAAAAAAGTGAAGAAAACTTGGATTTTTTGTTTTGGTCGAAGAAAACTAGGCTATTTTTTGTTAAGAGACCTCAAGCCAACATAGGGGTGTGCCATATGTTGCGAACCACCAAAGAAAGGACTCTCTCCTCTGCTAGGAAATCAGCACATGCGTTTGCCTCGCGAGCGATAGAAAATTAGAAATGTTTTAATTGAAGTTGATTGCTCTTGTTGATCCAAGGGGAAAAAACAGAATGCTCTCCTTTACTCATTTTGCTATTTTGGTCTACCCAGAGGTTGAGAGATAGATAGGACAATGGATAGAAGGCTCCATTTAGCACATTGACAAACAGTTTTTATTTCGCACTGAAGTGAGTGAAATTTCCATGTATATGATGAAATCATCATTTCCTTTTTTTCTTTTTTCTTTTTTCTTTTTTTTTTGACAAAATGAAATCATCATTTCTATGAGACATAGACTTGTATTCAGATCTAATTTAAGGGTCCTCTTGCCTCACAGACTTATTATTGAGTATTGACTTTTTCCTTGCACAATAACTAACCAACACAACATTCTGGTTTCAGGCTTCCGGCAAATGGCAGAGAAATTTGATATAAATACCATCCAAAACTTCTCACTCAAGAGACATAAAAACCCATCAAAAGGCATAGTCAAGAGCAATAGAATTCATTCATGTAATTTATGAAATCCCTGCACATGCATGCAATGTAATTGGAGGAGAACAATATGTTTTGTTTGGTTTGGTATGGTTTGGTTTGGAAGAAACGCACGCACTGTTTATGTATGCAGCAATTGGTTTTCAGTATAGTTCAATTCAAACTAAAAACTAACAATGTAATGAACTATAGGCTATTCAATCAATTAAGAGTAAAGAAATGGAAGTTTCTCTTCTCATTGTCTCAATCAAATTCACCAATACCAAAGTCATACTAAGAAATTCCTGATTTTGAAAGTCATATAAGAACACAACAAAATAAGAAATAAATAAAATCTGTTTCCTTACAACATTCTAGGATTGCTTGCTATTAACGAAGTGAAAATGCAATCTTTTCCACTAACAAATGCTGAATTTGAACAATAAGTTGCTATACAAATACAAGTAAAATATCAATTGGGGGGTGTATTCAAAGAACTTGCCTATCAGCAGCTTCAGCAACAATAGGCAATCTGGGGAGTTGACCCACCAAGCAAGAAGAAGAACCATAAATCAAGCAAACCAACAAGAACAAAAACACAGTGCTGTCCAAGCTCATAATCAAATCCAATCCCAACCCACCTCTAGGATTAAACCCTCTTTCCAAAAGATCAGGGAAAATCAACAGCACATCAAGGACAATGGCTTGCATTGTATTGAACCTCACGTATCTACTGAAATTAGGGTTTCTGACAACAAAAAAGTAAAGGGTCAAAAACACCAGAAACCCATTAAAAGGGAAGCTTTTGAAGACCCTTATTGCAGGCACCAATGGTTGAATAATAGCTTGAACTGGGTAGAACTGAGTGATTACATATTTTCCATACTGTATACCATCAAAGAAAGGGTAAAAGTAGCAAAGTGCAGAAATCAAACGGTCGGGAGCATCAGCTGAGTCACTGTCATTGGATTTGGCTATAATAAGCCTTCTGAGTTGGTTGGGTTTTCTGAATTTCTTTGGAAGCATGTTTAGAGTGAGAAGAGAGGGGTTTGTAGAGGAAAGCAGAAAGGATGAATGGTGAAGTGGCTTCTGTGAGAGACTGGCGGGTGCTATAGCAACAGAGGAGAAGAGGGTGGAGCTGGCCATGCTTCAAACTTCAAAGAAAGCTTTGATTTTTGGGTGAACGGTTGGGAGAGCCAGGTGAAGATGATGAAGGGGAGGAAGAGAGAAAAGGATAGATAACAACACTGATTTCTTTCATTTTTTGAACAAGGAAAAAAAATATCTTTTGCTAAAAGTTTGTGGAAAAAAAATTAAAATATCTTGTTTCTTTGAGAATAAAAAAAAATGCGGTTTTTGTTATAAAAAAAAAAAAAGCGGTTTTGTTTCTCCCTCTTTCAAACTATTATTTTTAAATAATTTTAGTTTTTGCAATAATTTTCTTAATAATCCCATTTATTATTTGAATAAAAAAATAGCAAATAAATTCTTTAAGAATGAAAAATAACTTCTAAAGTTTTCAAATGTTAAGATGTTAATTATATTTTTTCCCTCAAAAATAGATGTTAAATATATTTTTTAGTTAATAGTTTTCATTTGAAGTTCTTAAGAGAATGTACAAATATTTTTGAGAATATAAGATACTAATAAAAATAAGAATAACTATAATTATAATTAAATGAAACCATAAGACTATTAGTGTCTTCTTTATTTTTTGAGGCAACTATTTAATGTCTTCTAAAAAATATGTAATACGTCTGTCAAAAAAAAAATACGTAATACATTTTTATTAAGCAATTAGAAGGAATCATTAAACATTAATATCAAAAAAACGAAGGATTCATTAAAAAAAATTGATAACAAGGATTCATTAAAAAATATGAAGTTATTTCTTTTTAGCTATTCTTATTTAAGTTTTAAGGGAATCATTGAGGGAAGTTTGTGACCTTAATTTAGATTATAAGTGTGTTCTATCATGCGACATGGAATAGGTTGTGTATCGCTCACAACAATTTTTTTGTATCATTGAATCGTTTAGTCTTATCAGATCTTATCGTGAACAAGGCACACCAGATCCACGACGTTAGACTCCATATTCTCTCCATTTCTAACAGGTAGCCACAAGACCCTCTTCCTTCCTCGTGGCGCTTCCCATGAACTGTGTTAAACCTAGAGAGAGAAGTAATGGACCCCACCGATTATGGATGTCACTCCCCTCCCCTGTCACTTACAGAGCCACTGATTCCACATATCTCATCGGTCTTTAGCCACCACTCCCCCTCCCCGACCGCTAACCGAGCCACTGGTTCTGGACGCGCCACCCGTTCATCTTATCACAAGAATGAACAAAACCATTGGAACAATAAAAAACGGTGAAAGCAATTAAAAAAATATGAATATTTCCAATTATCGAACAAAATTATAATATGTAATTTTAATAATTTTTTCATTTTTATGAAGTTTATTATATACTAATGTCAAGCCCATCGCACACACCGGTTGTAAGTTCTGTGTGGTTTATGATTTTGAATTTGATTTTTAATATTTACTTTCTGCGATGTTTTTCCTTAGATGGGTTCCTGTGAATTTAGCTATTTATTTTTTAAATATTTACTTTTTGTATTGCTTTTCCTATGAGTACTTTGTTTTTATAGATGATCTTGTTTTTGGTGGTTGGGGGGAGGGGGGAACTGCTGTAGTGAGTGACGATGCCTACATATACAGTGGCGGATCTTGAACGAAAACCTTAGGGGTGCCCAAAAAAAATAAATTCATTGCATAAATCAATTTTTAAGGCAAAAGATAATAATCCGTTTATAAAAAATTTGATATTTAACTTGAACATAAACAATGCTCAAACCAAGATTTTTACCACAAATAAATATAAAACCCAAAAAGTTTGGAACATAATTACGTTTTGGTTTTATTTCAACCATTCAATGTGATGATGCTGCTTTGGTTTTTTTTTTTTTGTAACACTTTGCTCCTTTTTTTTTTACAGAAGATACTTTGGTCTCATGGGCTTCAAATATGTTTTATTTTACTTAATTTGAATTTTATTTATAATAGGCTAATGTCTCATCTATTTTCCCTACTTCTCAGTGCACTCCATCACATGCATTCGGGCATTTAATTTTAGTGGAAAAACGTCACATTGGTCATTAACTCAAGGATGGTCAAACGTCCCAACCTTTTCGCGTGTAGGAAAAAAAACAAACAAAATCAATGTTAGCCAAACATTTTAAAGAGAGAGAGTTCGGCGTTCCTCATTCGTTCTCTTCCTCTGTTCCTCTCGTGATCTCGTCGGTGATAGAGAAGAGAAGCCATGGTCGGTGTCTAGTGTCTTGGAGTATATAAAAAAAAAATTGAGGGGTGTAGTGGCGCCTTCCCGCTCCTGAGAAGGTCCGCCACTGTACATATACTAGTATTGGGGACCCGTGCAATGCACGAGAAGAAATTCGTTGAAGAATTGTTTCGTTTGAGATGTAATGATATCATATAATACATCACAGTATGACATTAATGTAGTGGAAAAATTCATTAGGTAGGTACTAAAAATGTTTAACCAACGTAAATCCTTAAAATATAATAATCAGCTGACAACAACATTAAGACATCAACTTTTCATATAGCATTATAACAGTAGTTATACAGCCAAAATAACATAATCATCAATCAATTGCTTTGCTTATCGATTGTCATTTCACATTTCATGTGATAGAGATGGAATATCATAATAAATATCTGATATTTTAAAGGAGAGAGACTTAAACTAAATAGTAATAGTATGAAGAAATATGAAATTCAAACTTCAAAATCTTTTTATTAAAAATGCAAATATCATAGAAGGGCTTAAACTAAATAAACTAAATAGTAATAGTATGAAGAAATATGAAATTTAAACTTTAATCTCTTTATTCTTAAAGATGCAAATATCATTTTGTTTGATATTTGATTGAAATTTCTCTTTTTTCCATCATCCTTTGAATTGTAAATGTTCTGCAAAGTGTGATCAAGTAAGTAATTCTATGTAGCAGAGGTGAGAGTTAAGAAAATAACAGGGCCTTTCTCTATGGAATAAAAAGTTACACCATATAACACATTTCTCACATTAAACAAAAATCTGCATAGAATTTAAACCAATACTCTTTGGAAACAACAGGACCTCTATTTCTCATTAGTCTCTGTTAGAAACACCACCAAATCCATTTCATGGACGAACTACATATTTTTCGCTATAGTTCTTGAACAGTAACATTGATTAACAGTTAATCAAAATTTGATCAGATTTGACATTGATTAAAATAGTGTAACTAAATGAAGTTCGTCTTGAAATTGAGTGGGTGAAGAATTGAGTATTAACTATTCTTAAAAGAATTTGAGAGTAATTATTCATTACTGTTTCTATTATATGTACGACTGTGGGAGGTTTTAAAATTTTCAATTAACTAATTGTGGTTTTTCACCAATTTAACAATAAAAATTAAGCTGATCAAATCAATCGTGTCACGACTTAAGGTCTTAAGTTATATTTTGTGTTGATCGTTCATTGAAAAGTTCAAGCTAAAGAGCCACATTGTTTGACCTGATATCATATGATAACTCATTCAGCTATTTATTTACTGCATGAATAAACTTTTCAATTCAAAGTTTCTAACAAACTATATGCAACTATTAAAGTGTCAACTAATTCTATTTCATTATCAAAAAAATACTGCAATTCTCTTCCATTTCCCCTTGAGTTTTTGGAAAAGTTCCCTATATTTTAAAATATTTATTAATTTAATATTTAATGTTTTCAAAAGTTGCTTAAATCTACTTAAATTGAAATTAGAAATAGAAAATAGCTTTTTTATCAAAAAAAGAAAAAGAAAAAGAAAGTAGTTTATTATTATGGAAGATTTCAGAAAGTGAACACCCCTTCTCTATTCTCCAACTTTTTTCTCTATCTAGAGATACCTGAACATCTGTACTAACACCTAAAAGCTACATGGATAGCTGCATAGTGAACTTTCTATAGAAACCAATGATTCTCTAGCTATAGGTATGATGTGCACGGGGATTTACTTTAATTGTTCAACATAAAAGATTGTAGAGTTTTAAAAGTTATATATCCTAAAGTATAGAACATAAAATTAGTATTGTAAATTTGCACAGAACATCTTAAAAAATTATTTGAAAGCCTGGATATTTCCAGTACTAAATTTGAAACTTTACATATGGGAACCAAGAAATTTTCCTGTCTGTTTTCTAACAGAACACGTAAATTTTCGGGTTTCATACACACAACAAATATCCAAGCACTAATAGGAAAAACCAAATTGCATAGTTACATCCAGGTATCATTTCGTGGTAAATAACCAACTCACATGGTGTCATTTTCTAGATCAATGGCTTCTTCCTAATTGCTAAATGTTTTTACACACAAATCAAGTCCCAACACACTGCAAATTTGCAAGGAAGTAGTAACATTGGTTATGACAGCTTGTTCAACAAAGAATCCTTTCTTTAGGTGCTTCCATTGAATTTGAAAAATAGTATTCATGTTTCACGGCAATTGTAGAAATACCTAACTAACACACTTGCATGCAAAGCATAATGGAGGTGCAATATCATTAGAAAGTGCCAGTTACAGTAGAAACTTCTTGCAAGTAGTTCTAAAACACAACCTACTGCATGAGAAGTTCCATCCTTTAAAAATTCAGCAGCATTATTCATATACTTAGAGGAACAAAAGTTTAAAAAATATCTCCAGAATGGTTAATACTCCTGCAAGTAAAAATGAAATGCACGATTTAGTAATTTGAAGATTCACTTTCACATAAAATCAGTAATTCAAGTTTTTTCATTGAAGAATGAAATCAAGAAAACATCAGTTGCACAGTCTGCCTAAGACTAATCACTCAAATAGTATGATATAATACCAGATTTACAATCTCTCTACTTTATGAATTAACAATAGGGAACTTACTGCAATTGTCATTTTCTGGATCGTGGTTGCAGTTGTTCTGGCACACTCCATGCCTAGAAGAAAATAATAAAAACTAATAAGTGGCCTGTTGTAAAACTATAATGATCATATCACCTTGAACTGAACCAAGAAGACCAATCAATGATATATGCTTCATTCTCAAATATGTTAACATAATATGCTTCTTTCTCAAATCACAGTGCAAGATCATAAAAGCAAGCATTATAGATCAGATGGGTGTGCTTGATATCATGGATTCTTTCTCTATCATGTCCCCCTTTCTCAATTCCAATCTTTTGCATTCTAAAATTGCAAATTGTTCAACAAAGCTCTCATGCAGGTTCCAATCAAAGCAAGAACGATTAGAAACTAAAAGTATCAAAAGACAATTGTGGTATCATAAGTGTGTACTGCACATTCCACTGGTGACAACAATGACTCAAAGGATGTGTGTGTACTGCAGTGTGGTCATGTGGCTAACCTGTAAAACATGAATCAAAGGATAAAATAATGATAAAGGCCCTTCAAAATGTGCAATGCAATCAATTTTATTTAAAAGGTCATTCAACTGATAAGAAGACAAAATAACGGAAAAGAGGGTGTGCCATTGCCATCATTAAAGCAGAAAATGAGAAGACCATCCATATCTAGTTTAAACAAATTGCAACTTTGGATCATGCGCCTGTTTGTTTCCAATTATTTTATGAAAAAAAAATCCACTTATTTTAAAAAAAAAATCACTTTTTTTATTTGTTTTACCTTTTGAAAATAATCAGAATTCGAAAACATTGAAATCTGATTACAACGATAAGCTAATGCTATGAGAAATAATCTAATTTTAGTGTAGTAAATGAGAAAGAATGTTAAAAAAAATCATTTTTATGATGATAAACAAACACAGATCTTCACATAAAAATTTCTCAAAATAATCACTTCATGTAAAACCACTTTTTTAATCTTAAACAAACTGGATATCAATTTTAAGGATCAAGAAAACTACATCCCCTTGTATTGTCAAGGAGAATGACAGAAATAAAAGACTTAATAAACACAGAGATGATGATGTGGTGTGAAATGAATACCCCAAGCATAAGCTCTTCCGTCATCATCAACAGCCAAACAATGCCACCCACCAATAGCCGCCTAACATCATATTTTCAAAAGATAAAATAAAAAAATACAACCACAAAACCACAAATCAATCATCAAATTAAAATAAAAGCAAACAAAACAGTACCAACATAAGAAAGATACTAAAAATAAAAATACCTGAACAATTTTAACATGAGAAAGTGCCTTGACTTGGCTAGGAATGTTTTCAGTCTTAGTCTCAGGTGGGTGTCCAAGTGTTCCCCTTTGGTTCCACCCCCACGTAAACAACTACACCAAAAAAGTATACAAAAAAATATAAACAAAGAAAAAAGTTAAAAAAAAGAGGAAAAAGAGAAATTTATATGATTGAGTGAACCTTGCCATCATCGCAAATGGCGAGGGAGTTTCTGCTGCCAGCGATGACAGAGCGGACTCGTTGGGAAGGGAGAGCTTTGACGACACAGCCCATTCTTTGTCTTCGTTGGTGCCGATTCCTAGTTGATCATCTTCGCCGGAGCGAAACAACAGAAATGGAAGAAGCTTGTGAGTTTTAAAACACATCCATAAGTTTCGCCTTGTAAATTTCAGGTCAATGCTTTGTGTTCTGATGAAGAAAGGAACCAAGGAATTAATTTATTTGTGTTCTGACTTTGTAGCTTCAAGTAGAAATCACTGCAACAAAAAAAGAGAAAAACAATAAATACATTAAGCATGACTATTCTAAATATACAACATGCTTATCTGATAAGCTTCACCAGCTTTTCTTGTGGTCATGTTATCCTGAGATCTTTTCATTTGAAGCCCTGGAATCGCCACTTCTTGGAGAAAGTAACCCTTCAGCAACCACCTTCTTTTCACTGTGTAGCAGATGGTGCAGTGCATAAAGAATAGATAAAAACGAAGAAAAAATATGCACCTCAAAGAGAACCAGCAAAATTTCAAACCATGTAATTAAAATTTAAGCTTTATGAAGGAAAGTGGATCGTAAAAGTCAGAATATTGGTAACAACGAAATGATGAATCAAAAATTTAAAACCAAAAATGAGCAGTAAGTATTCTCAAATTTATTTGACCCATCAAATATGATCCAAATGCTACCAAATTTAATTTAATATGAAACGTCCCGAAATACATATAAACACGCACACATTCAGAGTCTTACAAAGCTAATAAAAACATAGTTCATGTCCAGAAAAATTTAAACACTCACCTCAGGAAACGCTGTGATGAAAGAAAAAGGACCAATCATCTGCCCAAACCATAATACCTGAAAAAGACTGAAAACAAAAAATGGTTAAAACAAAAACACTAAAGATTGATTGATATTTCTTTGTTTAGACCCATGTCCAGTTTCTGTTGCTAAACAGAGGCATAATACCTGAAAAAGATTGAAAACAAAAAATGGTTAAAACAAAACCACTAAAGATTGACTGATATTCTTTGTTTAGACCCATGTCCAGTTTCTGTTGCTAAACAGAAGTAAAAACATGGATTAAGGTGAGACTTGGGGTTAGGGTTTTCAAGGAGATTGGGGAAAACTGGAAAATAAAAGATAAACCAACTCACTATTAAAGGAAGAAGAAGGATTAGCCACGTGTGAGCATTCCGGCGCGTGATGATGGCCTCCGGCGCGGCGAGACTCTGGCGAGGTCTCCTATTGTGGTTCTGAGTACTGGGTTTTGTTGCAACCCTTAAAAGACTCCATTAAACGGATTCGTTTCTGCAATGGTGACTCACGGTGACCGGAAAATGTGTATGCAAATTCGACCCATTTTTGAAAGTGCTCTTTTTGGAAATCTATTCGGATGGATAGAAAGAGGAAAGTGAGAGGATGAAGGATCTATAATTTATTTGGCCTGAGGTGGCCTTGCGGAGGCGGTACATGGCCAAGAAAGGAAGCTCGAAGGAAGGAGATGGAGGGAGACTGCCAGAGAAATTGAGACTGAGGTTGTTTCATTCTATCTTTGGCGTGCGAGAGATGTAACTTGACAAAAGGGTGTGAGAGAAAAGTGTGAGAGAGAAGTTTGTTTAGGTGTGTGAGAGAAGCTATATTATTTGAATTGCTTTTTCTGTTTGTGGCATATTTTTTGTCTGTTATTGATCGTGTATTGTCCAGTAACTTTGGTCCGCTGGTTTTCACCTCTCCTCTGGTCTGTTTCAGAAAGCTTCATTATTTTTTATTATAAAATTTGAATTGTTTTTCCCTTTGTGGCATTTGTTTTGGCCTTTAGTTAATTTGTTCTGAGTGCTCTAAGGATGACACATGTTAAAATGTCTACCATAGTCCTGTTTCCTTTCCTTTCACTAAAAGAGGTATGAAAAAAATAATAAAAAAATGCTGATGTGGCAAAACTTGTGTTGATACATGTAAAAAAGACCTATAAAATGCTTTGATTGTGTATAGTATAAAGATGAGGCACGTGACAGTGTATTTTTTGATCACTAGGCACATGACAGTGTATGAAATAGGCTTACAATTTCGGGCATGAAAAGGAGCATTTGTGCATTTTTTTCTTCTTCTGATAAGCGCATTTGTGCATATTTCTTTTTCTCTATCCCTATCTTCCTATCACATCACTCACCTATTATATCTATCACTTCTCTCTCTATTTCTTTCTATCTCTGGGTGTTGGAGGGGTGGATGGGTGTCCACCCATTATTTTTCTATGAATTATACTGTTGTAAATAAATTTCTTAGTGAATAGTGAATTCGAGTGATCTTAATACTTGGAAGGCTTAACTGTACTAATGATCCCATGTGTATCACAATTTTGCATTTTAGTCCTTTAGGTTTCAATTGCGCGAATTGAGTCCTCCAAGTATCGCGGTTGTGTGATTTTAGTCCCCTAGGTTCTAATTGCGTGAATTCAGTCCTCAAGGTACCGTGATTGTGCGATTTAAGTCCCTCCATCCAATTTTTAACAAAAAATATTGATATGTTAAAAATTAAAATACCCTTACACATCAAATATGTACCTTAAGGAAGCAAAATTGCATAATCGCATCGCAATATATAGAGAACTAAAATTACACAATCGTGATACTTAGGGGACCAAATTCGCGCAATTGAAACAGAGAGAAATGGATGCACAAATTAAGATATTTGGAAGACCTAATTTGCGCAATTAGAATTTGAATGACTAAAATCACACAATCGCAATATCTAAAGAACTAAAAGTGCAGTTAAGCCTTCTTAGGAATTTCATGACCTATAGCATTAGGCAATTTGAGGGACCCTGTGTAGGAGTATTGACTCAGCAAACCAATCCATCCTCGTCTGTTACTTAATTGTTTCCATGATATTAGGAAACAGATCGTGTAAACAATAATTCAAATTGTATTCAAAGTTTAGCACCTGTATAGGCCTAGTTAGTTACTGTGAATTGTTTAAATACATATGATGTAAACATTCTGAATTAATAATACAAACATATTCTATTCTTTATATGGTATCACATACAGCCCTTGCCTAACCAGCTGTTATATCAATCCAATGGCTCCCACACTAACCTCCAATGTCACCTCTGACTCCAAAGATCTTATGGAGTTCAACACTAACACCCAACTTCCAATCAAACTTAACTCGTCCAATTACCCCGCGTGGTACCGTCAAATTCATTCCCTTCTGGTTGCTCGTGCCCTTGGTGGCTATGTCACAGGAACAACTACTTCTCCTGCAGCCACTATCACCACTGAGGCTGGTACAAACCCCAATCCTGCATTTCAGTTCTGGATTCGTCAGGATAAATATCTATACATTGCACTGATTGGACCATGTGATTCAGAAGCCCATGCTGTTATGTCCAATGCAAACACATCTCGTGATGCATGGCTTGCACTGGAACATGCATTTGCAACCAAATCTCACTCACGTGTTATGTCTCTCAAAGAGCGCTTGAATTCTATCAAAAAAGAGTCCTCCAATGTTGCTGCTTACCTGCAAAACATTCGCTCAATCTTTGAGTTATCTCTCATGGGACATCCTATTGATGATATTGATCTTGTCATCCATGCTTTCAATGGATTGGACCCTTCCTTTCGAGAGTTCACAGCATCAATCCGTACCCGTGATGATCCCATCTCCTTTGATGACCTTTTCATCAAACTTCAGGACTATGAGATGTATCTGAAATGCGATGAACTCATTAATCATCACCCCCTCCATTACTGCTAATTTTGCAAACCGTGGCAAAGGACACTATTCCAACCGAGGCCACAATCATTCTCCTGGTTCATCCAATTAAACCGATCGGCGTCCTTACTCAAATATTGTGTGCCAATTATGCTCCAGAAGGGGCCATAGTGCTCAAACATGCTACAAATTCACCAAAAATAACAAGAAATCTTCTCATCCTGCTGCCTATGCAACTCATGCAACAATACCACCACCAGAGTGGTTATTTGATTCCAGGGCATCTCACCACATTACTAATGATCTGAATAATCTCTCCTTGAAGAGTGATTACAATGGTAATGATCAACTTTATGTTGCAAATGGTATGCCTCTCCCTATTACACATGTTGGTTCAACAACTTTAGACTCTCCCTCTAATCCTGTTGCTCTTAAAAATGTTCTATATGCCCCAGGAGTCACTCAAAACCTTAGTTCTGTTTCTCAACTATGCAATACTAACAATGTCTCCATTGAATTTTTTCCTTCTTGTTTTAAGGTAAAGGATCTAAGCACGGGGGCGAATCTTCTTCAAGGTCCGAATGATGGAAATGTCTACAAGCTACCAACTTCATCCCACCCTTATGCCTACTCCACCATGTCCACATCCTCATCCCAATGCTGGCACAACCGACTTGGCCATCCATCCTCTCGTGTTCTTCATCATGTCCTTCACAACAACAACATTCTCGTTAAAGGCTCATTCCACCCGTGCACTCATTGTCTTGCAAACAAGAGTCACAAGTTACCCTTTAATAAATCATCCATTTCTAGTTCTAGTCCTTTAGAAGTAGTGTACTTAGATGTTTGGGGACCTTCCCCATTCATTTCAATAGATGATTTTCGGTATTATGTTATTTTTATTGATCATTTTTCCAAGTATGTATGGTTTTTACTATGAAATTTAAATCTGATGTGGCTGTTATTTTTCCAATTTTTAAAAATATTGCAGAAAATCAATTTAACTGCAAAATCAAAAATTTCTACTCTGATAATGGTGGTGAATTTATAAAGCTGAAATCCTTTTTCCAAAATAATGGAATTCAACATCTCACAACACCGCCACATACGCCACAACATAATGGTCTCTGTGAAAGGAAACACCGCCATTTACTTGAAACAACTAGGTGCCTACTTCATGAAGCCTCCCTTCCCCCTTCCTTTTGGTCCTTTGCGACTCAAACAGCTGCATATTTAATTAATTGTCTTCCCACTCCAACTTTGGACATGAAGTCGCCCTTTGTCACCCTCTTCCAAACCCAACCCAATTTCTCTAAGCTAAAGTCATTTGGATGCTTATGCTTTCCTTGGCTCAAACCTTACACCACACACAAACTTCAACCACGCTCCGAGCCCCGTGTCTTCCTTTGTTATAGCCTTACTCAAAGTGCCTACATATGCTACAACATCAAAACCAAAAGAATTTATCACTCGAAACATGTTCAATTCCTTGAAGATGTTTTCCCATTTTTGGCCTCACCCACCTGCCATTCAAATTCAAACCCATTAGAAAATTCACCACCTCATCCCTATCCGCACCACTAACAACCTCTTATCCCTTCACACCAGCGCTGAACACTCCTCAAAATTCTCAGCAACGTATCCCACAACATGATCCAACCATCCCACAATTCTCTCACCTGCACAATTCAAACACGCACCAAACAGAAACAACCCAGCCACTCTTATCCACTCAAACTGAAACCCATACATCTACCATATCTGCTCCAGCTCATATTGCCATCAATTCAGACGCCCTACTACTCAGCAACCTTCTCACCCCATGACAACTCACTCCAAAAATGGCATCTACAAACCAAAAAGCATCAATCTATTCACCAAGTATCCATTACCCAATCCCATTGAACCAACATGTGTATCACAGGCACTCAAGTCCCCTGAATGGCAACAGGCAATGACAGATGAATTCATGGCACTAATGCGTAATGGCACATGGACATTAGTTCCTCCTAAGCCAAATTACAATGTAATTGGCAACAAATGGGTGTTCAGGTTGAAAAGAAATCCTGACGGATCTATATCTCGCTATAAAGCAAGGTTGGTGGCTAAAGGTTTTCATCAAAGACCAGGTCTTGATTTCAAAGACACATTCAGTCCTGTAATCAAGCCACAAACCATCAAGTTGGTGCTTTATTTAGCTATCTCATATGGCTGGTCCCTAACACAAATGGATGTTAACAATGTTTTCCTACATGGAAGCATTAGTGAGGATGTATATATAGCTCAACCCGTGGGCTTTATACACTCTTCCTTTTCAAATTATGTTTGCAAACTTCACAAAGCCCTCTATGGCCTCAAACAAGCACCACGTGCCTGGTTCCAAGCACTATGCAGTTTCCTTTTACATCATGGATTCATCAATGCCAAATCTGACACATCCCTATTCATCTACAAATTAGGTTCAATTGTTATATATTTCTTAATTTATGTTGATGACTTACTCCTCACTGGAAATGATTGCAGCTTCTTGCAAAAGTTCAAGCAGAAACTTGCAGAGCAATTTTCCTTTAAAGACTTGGGCCGGCCAAGCCACTTCTTTGGTGTTGGGATCATTCCAATTAAATCTGGTTTATTCCGCACTCAACATCACTACATAAGGGACCTTCTGCAGAAAGCAAACATGGTATATTCGAAACTTGTTTCGACACCAATGGCCACTTCATTTTGCTCCACGGCCACTCCAGATGCCACCACTTGTGACAACAGTCAGTTTCGAAGTATCCTTGGTTCGTTACATTATCTTGCAATCACAAGACCAGATGTAGCATTCGTAGTTAACAAACTTGCACGACAAATGCAACTCTAACTTTTGTACACACACAGGCCTTAAAACGGATCCTTCGTTACCTCAAGTCCACCATAACTCATGGACTTCATCTTACAAAGTCCAGCAACCAAAATCTGACTGGCTTTTGCGATGTTGACTAGGCCGGGGACACATTAGATAGAAAATCCACTAGAGGCTACTTAATTTATTTTGGCCCCAATGCCATCTCTTGGTCATGCAAGAAGCAGCCAACTGTTGCAAGATCTTCAACTGAGGCGGAATATCGCACCATTGCCGTCACCACTTCTGAATTGTTATGGTTACAACAACTCCTCCAAGAACTTGGCATTCCAATCACTGCTCCCACAATCTTTTCAGATAACATTGAAGCCACTTATCTTTGTGCTAATCCCGTTTTTTATTCTAGAATGAAACATTTAGCCATTGATTATCACTTTGTCTGTGACCTTGTTGCAGAAAAGAAGTTATATGTCTCGCATGTTCCTACAAGTCATCAGCTAGCTGACCTTCTCACCAAACTGCTATCTTCAACAAGGCATGACTTCCTCAAGGACAAGATAGGAGTCCTCGAAGATACCTCCATCTTGAGGGGGCATGTAGGAGTATTGACTCAGCAAACCAATCCATCCTCATCTGTTACTTAATTTTTTTCCATGATATTAGGAAACAGATCATGTAAACAATAATTCAAATTGTATTCAAAGTTTAGCACCTGTATAGGCCTAGTTAGTTACTGTTAATTGTTTAAATACATACAATGTAAACATTATGAATTAATAATACAAACATATTCTATTCTCTATACCCTGCTTATTCAAGTGCAGCATTCGAATTAATAATAGAACACGTGTAAATTGAAATAAAAGTTGTGCAACATTCGAATTAATAACAGAACACGTGTAAATTGAAATAAAAGTGAAATTAGGGTGACAAATTTTTTTTGGTCAAAGGGTGATGAATTGTTTTTTGCCAGATACGATGAACAGAGATAAGTTCTTCATGATTGGGTTATCTTTTTCTTTTTCTTTTTCTTTTTTTGTCTGAAAAGAGGCCTAAGGCCAAAGACTAACAATTCTCATGGAAACAAACACCAGAGTAATCATGCCATAAAATGGCAATAAAACTAGGGGGAGGGTGTACAAAATAACGAAGACCCAAGGGAAGAGAATGAGCTAAATTTGCGAGACTGTGAAAAGAAAGGACACCCCCCAGCCCAGGGGCGGCGCGTCTCACAAGAGTGTGGTAGTCATGGCTACCCCAAAAATAAATTAAAAGCTAGGTATACATATAGTTTCTATTAATATATAAATAATTTGGACAATGTGACCATGAAGCTTTTTGGAATTAAAGACTTCGGGATTCGACTCCAACAAAAGCTGTTTTTTGACATTTTAATTGAATTTAATTGCAAAAAATGGTGATTGTCACCCGGGATTCGAACCGTGTTTGCTTGCCCTGCAAAAGACTTTCAAACCACTGTGCCGAAGGCTATTTCGTGATACTAGGAGACGTTTTGTTATATATGTGTTTATTATTTGCCCCCCAAAAATTTTTTCCACGCTCCGCCACTGCCCCAGCCCAAACTGTATTTCAATTTTCTAGCAACATCACTTGGGAATAATTCCCGGCTAATTTTTCCTTACAAAGAAATTGAAATGCCCTTGAAGCAAACTTTGAATATGTTCTCTATTATTCAATGTTGGGAGAGAAGAGATGAAATCTGCTTACTGCAAAAAACGATACAAGAGTTCTCAACTGAAGCTTATCCTAGTAAATCAGTTAATCAGTGTAACTAGCTGATAACTACTACTAACTATAATAACTAACCCCTCAACTTAATAAGCCGAAGAAGTTTCACGTTGCTATGTCTTTTAGATCCGTTCGTACGTCTTCAATTATTACCGAGATTCAAACTAACTGTATTACCATACCCAAAAAAAAATTGAATTACCATTAATATATTTCATATTTAAAAAAAAACAATAAAACCAATCACCATCATTGGTGTATAATTAATAGATATCAACAGACAAGAAAAAGAAATATTTGACATTGGTACAATAACAAAAGAAGCACTATTTCTATCGTACAACACTTGCAATTCCACCAACCAACCCACTTTCGGCTTCCGGAGTGTCCATCTGTCACCTGCTTTATAGTGTGTCTGCCAACCACTAATCACACTGGAATTGCTCCAAACAAGCCCCCAAATTAATTATTAGTCCCACAACTATGAGTCCAAAAGCCTTGCATCTTATGATTATGAATTAAAACCAAAATTAAAATTAAAACTAAAATTAAAATTAAAAGAATAAACCCTTAATTTAGTCCTTAAATTAACACACTCTCTCTTATTTAGTCTTTAAAACATATAAAAATAATAAATAGTCCTTAAAATTTGTGAAATTCAACCATAAAATTTTATAAAAATTTATCTCATTATTCCTTATAAGAGATTAATTATAAAATATTAAGAATTAATTTAACAGATTTTACAAATTTTAATGGCTATTTATTATTTTTATATACTTTAAATATTAAATAAGAAAGATGACGTTGGTTCACGACTAAACGGAGGGTTTATTTAAATTAAAAAGCTTGTCACACCACATCTACCTGGGTCTACCCGCATTAGATCCGGCTGCAGGATAACCGGGCCCACCACCCCTACCCATAACGAGAGCACCAGTGACAGGCACTTGATGGAAGCTGCCAGAGCCGTACACGTGTCCCTGATGCTGATGCTGATGCTGATGCTGATGGTGCATGATCATCCCGCCTTGAGGAGCGGTGTAGTCGTAAACGGAAGAAGAAGAAGAAGGAAGAGCGACGTCCTTGTCACGCGCGGCGACGGTCTTCTCTCCCTCGATCTCCCTGAATCGCTGAAGGTATATCTTGAGAGGTTCAACGTATTCCTCGAAGCCCAACGTGGTCATGGCCCACAGCAAGTCATCGCCGTTGATGGTCTTGCGCTTCTCCCTCTGACACTTGTCGGAGGCCTCGCCGGTGATGAAACTGATGAACTCCGACACGCATTCCTGCACGGTTTCTTTCGCGTCCTTCGAGATCTTCGCGTTCGCCGGTAGAGCCTTCTTCATTATCCTGCTCACGTTCGCTATCGGTAAAAACCGGTCTTGCTCCCGAGGTGACAACTCGCTGCTGTTCCCCGCGTGCGCCCCTCCCGACTCGTTGTCCGAATCAGCCATCCACTCACTCACTCCAAATCCTTCGATTTTGCAGATTCAGCGGAATTGGAATTGCGATTCAGAAGCATTCGTGTCGGGAACGGCAAGTGGTGTTTGAAGTCCGACGACGAACGGCGGGTGGCGGCAGCTGCTCCGGCGAGGAGTGGAGAGTGGAGGGAATGGAATAAGCATAAGCAGAGTCCGTTGGATTGGGCGGGTTAATAAGGCTTTATCTGGTGGACACGTGGAACACTGTGAACAGTTGTTAGTAGATAAGTGTGTCTTTACGTGGACGGGTTTTGAGCCATCAGATTGGATGGGGGATCAATGATCTGGGCCGTTGCTTTGGTATCTGCCGGGTGCTCTAGTCTGACTTGGACTGCCTAATCGCCTTCTCTTACGGGCTAAATTGCATTTTTCTGCACTTTGAATTTTTTTAGTTTTCAATTTCGTTCTCTAACTATTTAAGTTTTTATTTAGGTTTTTTGAGTTACGAAAATTACTTTAATTTCGTCATTTTTTTTATTTTAGAAGAATAACCATTCGACACGTAGGTGATTTTTATTTAATTTTTTATTTTTTTATTCTACGTGTCAAATGATCATTCGTCTAAAATAAAAACATGACGAAATTGAAATAATTTTCGTAACTTAAGGAACCTAAATAAAAACTTAAATAGTTAGGGGACGAAATTAAAAACTAAAAAAAAGTTAATGGACGAATAGTGCAATTTAGCCACACTTATTTCATTCCTTCTCGTTCTTAGTTTTGCTAAAAAAAATTCTCTAATTTGCATCCTCCAAAATTTAAAATATTTTTTTACTGAAAAAAATATTGTTTTTAATCATTGTAAAATTGATGAATTTTGATTTTTGTCCCTGTAAAATAAACAAATTTTTTATTTTGGTCCCTGTAAAATGTTTTTATTTAATTTTCATCTCTCTAAAACCTGAAATCACTGTTTTTGGATCCTATTATTCATTTTAGGGCAGATAAATAAAATTCATTTAAAGATCAAGAAAATTTTTTAAGGTAGTTACACGCTAACATAATATCACACTTACGTCATTGGGTGTTACCTGGGATGGTCACATGACATTTCGTAAGATGCATAAGTGTTTAACAGACATTACATAACGGTAGGGACAAAAAACATTACTTTCATATTTTAAATAGATGAAAAAAAAAATTACAATGACTAAAACCAAAATTTTCTTATTTTATAGGGACCAAAAACATATTTAACCCTATTTTCTATTGGAATTAAGTAGAAAAATTGTAGCATATTTATTGTAGTATTTTCTATTAGAATTAAGTAGAAAAATTGTAGCATTCCTCTTATCTATTAAGAATACAGAATTTGAATTTGAAATTGAAATTAACTCAATCCTAAAAATTATTGTAAGGAAAAAACTGTCGAATTCATTATACTCTCTCTGGTCCATATTATAATAAATAAATATGTCTTTTTTATTGGTCCAAATTATAAGAAACAAACATCAATTTTATAATGCATTAATTGCTAATTTCTATTTTTACCCCTTATTTAATGCGAGACATATATTAACGAGATGTACCTACTTCATATGCAATTAATTATATATCATTTCATAAAAGGAATAGTTTTGAAAGAAAACTCAACTTTTAGAAGTATTTATTAGAATCTGTCAATATCTTTTATATTTGGTGTACATTTATTTAGGAATCATGGTAACAAAATCATAGGATTCAGTTACGATTTTGTAACCAAAGTGATTGTATTTATTTAGGAATCATAGCAACAAAATCACAGGATTCAGTTACGATTTTGTAGCCAAAGTGATTGTATATATATTTACTTATCATATCAATGAAAGGCAAGACAAATATTTCTCTCAAAATATTTCTATCATGGTATCAGAGCTGGCATTACATGTTCCTTCACGTTACCAAATTGCTGACATCTTCACTAAGGGTCTTCCGCTGCAACTCTTTGATGATTTTCGAGATAGTCTCAACATTCGTCAACCTCCAGTTTCGACTACGGGGGTGTATTAGAATCTGTCAATATCTTTTATATTTGGTAACACAATCATAGGAAATCATGTAAATATCTTTTATATTTGGTGTATATTTATTTAGGAATCATGGTAACAAAATCATAGGATTCAGTTACGATTTTGTAACCAAAGTAATTGTATTTATTTAAGAATCTTTGCAACAAAATCACAGGATTCAGTTACGATTTTGTAACCAAAGTGATTGTATATATATTTACTTATCATATCAATGAAAGGCAAGGCAAATATTTCTCTCAAAATATTTCTATCAGTATTAATTAAGATAAACAAGTTTTAAGCAATTCTTTGGTTTGTGTGAATTATGGTTTTGTTTCTTATAATATGGAGATGAGGTAGGAGAAAATAATTTAGCTATACCAAACAAGATGATGTTCCAATATTATGTTTGCATGCGAAACAAGTTGTCCATTACTTCCGAATCTTACTTCCTTGTTGGCCTCGATTTTGTTCAGAAGCTTCTCTTGGAACATCTCCATCCTTTACCATAATTATGAATCTTAGGGTGTGTTTGGTTGGGGGGTTTTGGAGGGGAGGGGAGGGGAGGGGAGGAGTTATTTTAAATTATGTTTGTTTGGTTCAATTTTTTTAAAGGGAGGGGAGGGAGGGAGGGAGCAAAATCCTCCTAAGCCAATTTTGGCTCCTCCCAAAGTGGGGGTTTTGGAGGGGAGGGAGGGAGATTAAATTATTTAAAATAAAATTACTTAAATATCCTTATATATAACATAATATAAAAGACTATAAGGATATACTAGTAAATTAATCTCTCCCTTCATTAAAATCCCTCCTCCCTCCCTGAACCAAACAAGCAAAGACTTCCCTCCTCCCCTCCTCCTCCTCTCAACCAAACACAAAATCAAATTAAATCCTCCCTCCCTTCCCCTTCCCTCCCTCCCCTCCATTAAAATCTCTCCCCTCCCCTCCCCTCCCCTCGTTTGAACCAAACAGACCCTTAATGCCCGGGTTTTGTTTAAAAACAGGAATTGGATTGGATCTGTCGGTGTTGGCCGTGGCACACTCTCGTGTATGGGGGTCCTCCGATCCGACTGCAATGTCGTGGTCTTTAATGGTGTGTTTGGTTCCGAAAAGAAGTTGTGAAGAGAGAAATAAGTGAGAGAGAGTGTAGAAAGAGAGAAATAGGTGAGAAATAGAGTAGATTTGTGGTATTGTTTGGTTTATGAGAAAGAGAAGAGAAAAAGAGAAGAGAGAAGTGTTAATTATTTTTGAAAAGACATCAATATCCTTGACTAAAAATTTAAATAATTTGAGATATAATAAGAGAATAGGGGTAGAATTGAAAAAGTAAAAAAAAATAAAGATTGCGTTGCCTTTCTCTTCAATATTGAAGAGAAACAAAAAAAATGGGTGGGACCCACTAATTTGCTCTCTCTCTCCCCAATTTCTCTTGTAACCAAATAGGAGAAGTAGTCCACTTCTCCTCAATGTCTCTCGCCACTGAGTCTCTCTCACGCTGCCACCCTCAAACAAACATACCATAAAGGTCACCTTTCCACTATTCTATACAAGTGCATGCGTAAATTATTAATTTAATTGTAGGGCAAAGAACGTGGAATGAATAGTTAGTCACTTCTTATCAACCAAAAAAAAAAAATAGAATAGTTGGTTACTGTAACTTTTCTTCCTTTTTAAGCAAAATTCGATCTTTAACAGCATATACCCATTTTTTGTGTGTGCATGTATGCCCATTTTTCTAATGTATAATAGAAAGTTTGTACACGAGTTAATTACCTATTTTTTTTATTAATTATTAAATTTTCTATTTATTTTATAGATATACCTGTTATAAATGAAGAAAACGTTCAACATATTATTCGACGTCAAATTGAATGTTTTTTATAAAGGACAAAACTTATGTCTAGTATTGTAAGTCCAATTAATCTTGTTCCTCTCACATAAAAGCAATTTTTTTGGTAAATATCTGTAACCACATACACCATTTAAGTGAGTTTATGATAATTTTAGTGTTTTTCTCCAATACGAAACAAATGTACTTGACCTAAAGAAATAGACACAAGTTTTGTTCTTTTATAAAGCCTTACAAAGGAAGGAATGATAAAAAAAAAAACAGATCACTCCACTAAGAGAAACATGGATTGTGGATAGACTAAGTCAATCCTATTAGCACTTCCTAATAAGTAGGATAATTATTAACGACCTCCGAACACAAATATAAGCAAAAATAACCAGTGTTATCAAACTCGGCTAGGCCCGGCCGGTTCGACCGGGACCCGGTGGTATGACCGGGCCGAGCGAGTAATCGGATCGGCCGTGCACCAGACCCGGTTCGACCCGGCCGGTTTTGAGTAAAAACCGGTGACCCGGTGGGTCAATGTGTGACCCGGCCGGGTCCTGCATTTTATTTTATTTTTTGCCTGACAAGCTGAAAACGACGCCGTTTGTTTACACATATTTTTTTTTTGGGTAAAATCAGAGTAAAATCAGAAACAGAAAGAAGGTTACTCGTTCCTCTCCTCACTGAAAATCAAGGAAAGCACATTCGTTCCTCTCCTCTCCCTCACTGCGTCGTTCGCTATCGCCGTCGCCGTTGCTCGCGCCATTTGCCGTCGTTCGCCGTCGCGTCGTTCGCCGTTCGCTGTCGCCGTCTCAGTTCCAGGAAAGCAGCTGCAGCACATTCGTTCCTCTCCTCTCCCTCATTCGAATCCTAGTCACTGTTGCGCCGTTCCCATCGCCATTGCTCGCGCCGTTCGATACGCCGTCGTTCGCCGTCCGCCATTCGCCGTCTCAGTTCCAGGTGCCTCGCGTTTTAGTTTCTCAGTTTTGCCATCAGATGTTTGCTGCTTGTTTTACTTCTGTTCTTATGTGTTACTGCTTGTTTACTGCTGTTCTTCGCTTCTGTTCTTCTGTTCTTCGTTGTTTCTTTTCTATTCTTCCTTATTTTCTCAGATATTTGCTTCTGTTCTTCCTATTTTTTTTAATTAGATATGTCAACTCCTGAAATACCATCATCAGAAGAAGCATCAACTCAAAATTCAGCTCAGGTTCAGAGATATGTTAGGGGGAAAACTGATCCAGCTTGGGCACATTGCAAACAAGTTTTTGAAGAGGGTAGAAAACCTGCAATGTTGTGTATTTATTGTAATAAAATTATAAGAGGAGGTGGAATTAATAGGTTTAAGAGTCACTTGGCTGGAGAAATAGGGCAAGTGGAACAATGCAAGAAGGTGTCTGCAGATATTCGTTTTCAAATGAAACAAAACATAGATGAATGCAAAAACAAGAAAAGAAAGGCCCCAGAAGAAAATGAGGCTTCTAGTTGTCCACTTGGTGAAGAGTCAGTGATGGTAACGGATGATCCTTCACCAACACCAGCAGTTGCCGCATCTCAACAGGGGAAGAAGGTTACTCGTATTGGTAATTATTTTATGCCTAGAACAACTCCTGGTGCTCAACCTGGTATAAAAAGTGTGCTGCAAAGCAAGGAAGTGGTAGAAAGGTGTGACCTTGCTATTTCAAAATGGATGATTGATGCTTCTGTTCCATTCAATGCTGTTAATTCTGCATATTTTCAGCCTATGATTGATGCTATTTGTAGTATGGGTCCAGGGTATAAAGCTCCAAATTTCTATAGTGTTCGTGGTTTTTTGTTAAACAAATGGGTTGACGATACAAAGAAGCAAGTAGAGAGTTTTCGTGAAATTTGGAAAGAAACCGGTTGTACTCTTATGGCAGATGGGTGGACTGATCGGTGTAGGAGAACTCTCATCAACTTTTTAGTTTATTGTCCTAAAGGTACGGTTTTCATAAAGTCTGTTGATGCTTCTCATGCTTCTAAAACTGCTGATATGTTGTATAAGCTTTTTAGGGAGGTGGTGTTATTTGTTGGCCCCGAAAATGTTGTTCACATAGTGACAGATAATGCTGCAAATTATGTTGCTGCTGGTAGGTTATTGGAAGCGGAGTTTCCCAATTTATATTGGTCTCCTTGTGCAGCACATTGCATCAATTTGATGTTGTCGGACATTGGAAAATTAGAGGAAGTAAGTGAGGCTGTGTCACATGCCTCAAAAATTACCAAATACATATATAACCATTGTGCTGCATTGTATTTGATGAGGAAGCATACAGGTGGGAAAGAAATATTGCGTCCTGCTCCAACCCGTTTTGCCACTAATTTCATTGCACTACAGAGTATTTTGGCTCAAAAAGATGCACTAAGAGCCATGGTAACATGTAAGCAATGGACAAGTTCAACTTATGCCAAAGAAGCCAAAGCAAAAAGCTTTGTGGAACTAGTCTTAGACTCCGGGTTTTGGAAGAAATGTGCTGATGTTGTGAAAGGTCTTCGGACCACTCGTACGGGTTTTGCGTATTGTTGATAGTGAAGATAAACCTGCCATGGGTTTTCTTTACCAAGCTTTTTATAAAGCTAGAGAGGAGATGGTGAGGAGGTTTAGAAGAAATAAGAAGGTGGTGGAACCTTACTTGGCAATCTTAGATAAACGTTGGGATTCACAACTTCGTAAAAATCTTCATGCTGCTGGTTATTGGTTAAATCCAGTTTGTCGTTTTAATACTGAAGAATTTCGAAAACATGAGAAGACAACATCCGGCCTTTTGGATGTTATTGAATAGTATTCTCATGGAGATCTTGATTTGCAATCAAAATTGACAAGTGAGATGAGGATATACAAAGATTCTGATTTTGATTTTGGAAGGACAGCTGCCAAGAATGACCGCTAAAAAGTGATGCCAGGTAAAATTATTGATTGACAACCTTCATTATTTTTTTTATCTTTAATCTTTATTTCATTATATAAATATATGATTATATGCAATGTTCTAGATCAATGGTGGGAACTTTATGGATGTGGTGCACCAAATTTGAAAAAGTTGGCTATCCGTGTCTTAAGCCAAACTTGTAGTGCCTCGGGTTGTGAACGAAATTGGAGTCTTTTTGAGCACATTCATTCAAAAAAAAGAAATAGGTTGGAGCATCAAAAGCTCAATGATCTTGTCTATGTTCGTTACAACTTGAGGTTGCAACAAAGGTATTGTTGTGTTTATTTTTCATTGCCTATTCAACTTTGTGTATAGAAATATATGTGCTTAGATGTTCTGATGTTGATATATGAGCAAACTTAACTTAGGAATCGGTTGAGGCATCAAAATTATGATCCTATCAACGTTGAAACAATTAATGATCATTCTAATTGGGTATTGGAGGACTCACCACCGTTCTTAACTGTTGAGGAGTTGGAGGCATTACGTAGTGACCTTGCAAATATGGCTATCCGACCATCTTCAAATGATATTGGTATGTTTTTATTATATTGCGATTATAACTTTATTGTTTCACATTTGTTATCCCTATATGTCAACTCGCTAACATATAATGATAATGTTATTGTCATAGATCAATTGAATTTGGATGAGGATGAGGATGAGGATGGTGGTGATGCGAAAGTGAGGCCACGAACAATGAGAACCAAAATGAGAGCAATGTTGGAGAAACTTCTAATTTCTTTGATGAAGAGGGAGGATTGCCCGAGTTTGAAGAGACAGATTTGCCTCCTTGGAATTGAATTCCAAATTATTGTAGTTGTTTTGTTATTTGTGAGACATTTGTTGTTTAATTGTGCTTAGAAATTATTGTGTGCTTTCATTATGTTATGGATTTGGATTTGTGAGAGTGCGACCATTGTTGTTTAATGGTTGTTTGTTTAATTAGTTATTTATGGTTATGGATTTGAACTTTTGAATTTGAAGAATGAGTTGATTAATTATGTTAATAGTGTTGTGGAATTTTTTTTATTTTTATTTTTTGAGATTTTTAAGGTAATGTATATTTTTTTTTATAGTTTTTTGAAGTATAAAATTTATATATGCTATAATTTTTTGTATTTTTTAATAGTGACCGGGTCATGCGGGTCAACCGGTGACCCACCGGTCCGCCCAGTGACCCACTGACCCAGTACCCTGACCGGGTCGATGACCGGGCCGGGTTTAATAACTATGAAAATAACTAATTTCAAACTAATTAAGGGTGTTATTTAAGTTCATTTAATTTTCTTGATTTCATATATAAAATAAACTATACATCCTAAACTATCCTTAATCATGGGGAGCATGTCATTCTCTGAAAAATAGAAGTTGAGTTAACTTAAGGATATTTTTGGAATGATGACATTAAATATGATTGAATTAATTGAAATTTGTTTACATTTGAACCCACCAAACTTGGGTATTTTTTTGCTTATAGTACATGATGAGAAACGAACCCTAACATGCAAACATGACAGCTAAGCAACGGTTTTAACATTCCTCCCTTAAATTGTTTGCACTATTGCAATCAGTTTATATCATGTATAAATTAAACACATTCCAAGTGGTCCTCGCAGCCTCAAATCCTTCAAACTTTAATGGTTTTGTCATGATATCTGCTATTTGATTCTGAGAATTGCAATAAACTAGCTCCAACGTTCCATCTTTAGTGAGATAACGAAAGAAGTGGAAGCAAACATCAATATATTTGCTTCGACCATAAAACACTGGAATTTAGAGTTCATGGAATTAGAGACAAGATCGTGTGGATCCAATTATTGCCTTTGACTATGTCAATCATTGTAATTAGTGTAATTACCAATCAATGGTTGTCAGCATTATTTGTTACCTTATTTACTTATAGTATCTTAATGCTAGCCTTAATCGTAGGATCATGAATTGCTAGCATTTGCTATATATGCATACTGTAAGCATCAGATCAATATAATATTCTTCACCTCCATTACACTTTCTAACCTGGTATTAGAGTGCTTAAGCCTTGAAGGCTCTTGATCCAATACAAATCATGGCATCCGCTGCAGATTCAAAGTTTAAAAATGATCTCCCATCCACTGTGTCTGTCAAGTTGGACACATTCTAGGGACAAAGGAGTGTCCTGAAGAGTTCACAGCTTCTGCAGATTCAAGCAAGAAGCCTAATCCTGCATTTGAAGATTGGCAGGCTCATGATTCACAACTCCTTGGATGGTTGATGAATTCAATGACTATTGAAATGGCAACACAATTATTGCACTGTGAAACTGATGCGTTCGAAATAGCATATAGTTTAGTGTTAGTTTTGCATCACATTTTAGTCATTTTAGTCATTTTTATCCATGTTATTTATGCATTTGGCTTGATTTGAATAACACACTTGGTTTTGGTTCAATTGTGCTTAAAGGAAGGTATTTGTCCTAGGAAAAAGGAGAAAAATCACTTGGAATAAGTTGGGGTAATTTGTGCTACAAGTTGATAATGTAATGCTGTCTCAGCCTGACACTTGTTTAGTGTTTTAATCATATCTGGAGTTTTAGGTGTCCAAATGAGATGAAACCGGTGCCATTGGAAAGCTAAGATCCATAGCTTCAACTTTCATGAAGACACCTTGAGCTAATTCGGACGTTAAAGAGGTGAAAAATACAAAACAACATGAAGCACGGCCTGGTCGTGGAAGCACTACTGTTGCGGCGACAAAGACCTAAAGCGTAAGAAACAGAATGAAGACGGCCTGGCCGTGCCTCACACCACGTGCGTCCTACGATAGCAGCGTGGACGGAGAATTTTAGGTTTTTACATGTTTTGGACCTGTTTTTTTACTCCTTTTCACCCTAGACTATAAATAGACACTTTAGAGACGTGTTTAGGGTTCGAACTTCGTTATTTGGAGGCACGGTGGAGGATTGGGAACGATCTCTTCATCAATTCTCATGAATTTCTGGTTTGGCTTTTCCTTTTCTATGAGTAGCTAAATTCCTTAGGCTAGGGAAGATGAACCTTGTGAACACTCTTATGTAGTTGTTTTACTTATATCAATGCAAGTTTATTTCAATTATGATTGAGCCTTCAATTCTATTATTAATGCTTTTTGGTAACTGATCACTACCGAATCGATTTTGGGTTATACTCACGATTGGGAAATTGGGGTTATGAACTTGAACTGAATTGTTGGTCATGTTTAGGAGGATTATAGGAATATAACCTTATGAGCATGTGTTCTTATGAATCATTAGTCTTATTGCTTAATCTAGCTTTAATTCACCTAAGGGATTAGGGGATTTTAGTTAAAGTAAAGGGTTTATGAGGCAAGGAATTGTCCTTAAACTAATTTTGTTGATTCGAACTTCAATTATATGGAATAACTTGTGTTGGTTGTAAATTGATTGCATAAGAGTGGGAGCAAGAGGATTCGATCCCTAGTCGCCTTTAATTCTCCTTAAAATCCAAATTTTGTTTAGTTGTTTCTTTTTTGTCTTTTGATATAAGTCATAAATATTTCAAACACATCACTTAGTTCAATAGTTCAAATTATTACAAGTTTGTTAAGTTAAATAATTAGTTACAATCCCTGTGGATTCGATCTTTTTATTACTTGACGACGAATCGTACACTTGCGATTTTGCCCAACAGAAACCTCAAAACAACTTTGGGATGAAGCTCAAAGCCTAGCCGGTGCACACACAAGGTCTCGAATCACTTACCTTAAATCTGAGTTTCACAGCACCAGAAAAGGAGAGATGATGATGGAGGAGTATCTGGTCAAGATGAAGAATCTCGCTGACAGGCTTAAACTTGCAGGCAGTCCTATTTCCAACTCAGATCTGATCATTCAAACCCTGAATGGTTTAGATTCTGAATACAACCCTATGGTGGTCAAGCTATCTGATCAAACTACTCTCAGCTGGGTTGATCTGCAGGCCCAATTGCTGACCTTTGAGAGTAGACTCGACTAACTGAATAGCCTCACCAACCTAACCCTTAATGCATCAGCAAATGTTGCCAACAAAACTGATTACAAAGGCAACAAGTTCAACACAAACAACAACTGGAGAGGTTCCAGTAACAACTGGAGAGGCTCTAACTTCAGAGGTTGGAGAGGAGGCAGAGGAAGAGGAAGAGGAAGAATGTCTAAGCCAACATGTCAAGTTTGCAAAAAGGTTGGGCACATAGCAGTAAATTGCTACTACAGGTTTGATAAGTCCTATTCAATCTCAAATTATTCAGCAGACAGTGACAGACAAGGAGCCCACAATGCCTTCCTAGCCTCACAAAGCTCTATTCAAGATTATACTTTGACAGCAGTGCAAGCAATCATGTGACACACCAAACTGACAAATTCCAGGATCTGGCAGAACATCATGGTAAGAACTCATTAATAGTTGGAAGTGGTGAGAAATTGAAGATTGTTGCCACAGGTTCCTCAAAACTAAACTCACTCAACTTACATGATGTCTTATATGTGCCCAACATTACCAAAAATCTTTTAAGTGTGTCAAAATTGACTGCTGACAATAACATTCTTGTTGAGTTTGATGCAAATTGTTGCTTTGTGAAGGACAAGTTGACAGGGAAGGCAATTCTAAAAAGGACACTTAAAGATGGCTTGTATCAGCTCTCAAGGACTGAAAGGGACCCATGTGCTTATGTATCTACAAGGAAAGCTGGCATAGAAGGCTTGGTCATCCAAATAATAAAGTTCTAGATAGAGTCTTGAAAAGTTGTAATGGGAAACTGTCACCTAGTGATCATTTTAACTTTTGTGAGGCCTGTCAATATGGCAAAATGCATCTTTTACCCTTTAAAACCTCTTCCTCTCATGCTCAGGAAACTCTTGAATTAGTTCATACTGATGTCTGAGGTCCTGCACCAGTAATATCTCCTTTTGGTTTCAAATATTATGTTCACTTCATTGATGACTTTAGTAGATTTACCTGGATTTATCCTCTGAAACAGAAATCAGATACTGCACAGGCCTTTATTCAGTTTAAAAACATGGCATAAAATCAGTTTAACAAGAGAATTAAGACAATCCAATGTGATGGCGGTGGTGAATATAAGGCTGTACAAAAACATGCAATAGAAGCAGGGATACAATTCAGAATGTCATGCCCTTACACATCACAACAAAATGGTAGGGCCGAGAGAAAACACAGGCATATTGCTGAATTTGGCTTGACATTACTAGCCCAAGCCAAAATGCCTTTACATTATTGGTGGGAAGCATTCTCCACGGTAGTATATCTCATAAACAGACTACCCTCTCTAGTCACTCAATATGAAAGCCCTTACTCATTGCTATTTAGAAAGGAACCTGACTACAGTTCCCTAAACCCTTTGGGTGTGCTTGCTATCCCTGCCTCAAGCCCTATAATCAGCACAAACTGCAGTTTCACACAACCAGATGTGTGTTCTTGGGCTATAGTAACTCCCACAAAGGATATAAATGTATAAATTCTCATGCAAGAATATTCATTTCAAGACATGTTGTCTTCAATAAAGAGAATTTTCCATTTCATGATGGCTTTCTCAATACAAGAAGTCCCTTAAAAACACTAACTGAAAGTCCATATGTCTTTTTTCCTTTGCCTACTGCAGGTAACTCATATACTGGAGAAGCAATGCTTCCAGATGATAACAATCTTGATGTCGAACAAGAACCAGCTAGTCCAACTGATAGTGCTACAGTCAACCTTAGTAGAGATCAGACTGCAAATGATTCAACAAGGAATAGTCCAATTCCTGATGACACTGATCCCACAGAAACAGTTGCTGGAGCCCTCCAAGGTCTTGCTAAACCAAGCAGACATCAACACTCACTGGACTAGGAGCAAGGCTGGAATTCACAAGCCAAAGAAGCCATATGTTGGATTAGTTGAAGCTTGCACAGATGAGAAGGAACCATAAAATGTCACAGAAGCACTCACAAGACCACAGTGGAAAGAAGCTATGGACAATGAGTATCAGGCACTCATGTCAAATCAAACCTGGCTATTGGTACCATATCAAGGCCAAGAGAACATCATTGATTCTAAATGGGTTTTCAAGACCAAGTACAAAGCAGATGGCACAATTGAAAGGAGAAAGGCAAGACTAGTTACAAAAGGTTTTCAACAAACAACTGGATTAGATTACGAAGAGACCTTCAGTCCAGTTGTCAAGGCCAGTACAGTTAGAATCATACTCTCAATTGTAGTGCATCTCAATTGGGAGGTCAAACATCTGGACATAAACAATGCATTTCTTAATGGCTACCTCAAACAAATTGTGTTTATGCATCAACCAGAGGGATTTGTAGACTCAACTAAACCTGATCATGTCTACAAGTTATCTAAGGCAATCTATGGATTGAAGCAGGCCCCAAGAGCCTGGCTTGACAGCCTCAAAAATGTCTTACTCAGCTGGGGTTTCAAGAACACAAAAAGTGATTCCTCACTCTTCACTCTAAGAGGTACAAATCACATTACCTTTCTACTTATATATATGGACGATATAATTGTCACAGGGAACAACACCAAATTTTTAGAGTCCTTCATCAAACAACTCAACGTTGTGTTTTCCCTTAAGGACCTTGGTCACCTGCACTACTTCTTAGGCATAGAAGTTCAAAGAGATGCAACTGGTATGTACTTGAAGCAATCAAATTACATAGGAGACATCCTGAGAAAATTCAAAATGGAAAATGCTTCACCTTGTCCAACACCTGTGGTAACTGGCAGGCAATTTACAGCTGAAGGGGAGAAATTACAAGACCCAACCATGTTCAGACAAGCTATAAGAGCATTGCAATACTTAACAAACACAAGGCCCGACATAGCATTCTCAGTAAACAAGCTCAGCTAATTCATGAGCTCTCCCACTATAGATCACTGGCAAGGCATCAAAAGAATACTGAGATATCTTCAAGGTACCATTCACCACTGCCTACACATTAAACCATCCACTGACTTGGACTTAATAGGGTTCTTAGATGCAGACTGGGCCACAAGTGTGGATGATAGAAAATCCATGGCAGGTCAATGTGTCTTCCTTGGTGAAACACTTGTTTCTTGGTCCTCAAGGAAACAAAAGGTAGTCTCAAGATCTAGTACAGAGTCAGAATATAGAGCCCTGGCTAACTTAGCTGCTGAAATAGCATGGACCCATTCACTCCTTGATGAGTTGAAACTCCCTCTGCCAAGAAAACCAACATTGTGGTGTGATAACTTGAGTGCCAAGGCATTAGCTTCAAATCGAGTTATGCATGCTCGATCTAAACACATTGAAATTGATGTGCA
Source organism: Calophaca sinica (assembly GCA_037113605.1). Lineage (NCBI taxonomy): Eukaryota > Viridiplantae > Streptophyta > Magnoliopsida > Fabales > Fabaceae > Calophaca > Calophaca sinica. The sequence goes on along the minus strand of CM073736.1, from coordinate 125,998,727 downwards.
CTACATTAGAGACCAAAGCAAAATGAGATTGTTGTAGCCTATGTCCCATCAGCTGATCAAATTGTTGACTGCCTCACTAAAGCATTAACTCATACACGATTCAACCAACTCAGAGACAAACTTGGGGTGACTCTCTCACCCATCAGTTTGAAGAGGGGGAATTAGAGACAAGATCACTTGATGTGTGGATCCAACGATTGCCTTTGACTATGTCAATCATTGTAATTAGTGTAATTACCAATCAATGGTTGTCAGCATTATTTGTTACCTTATTTACTTATAGTATCTTAATGCTAGCCTTAATCGTAGGATCATGTATTGCTAGCATTTGCTATATATGCATACTGTAATCATCAGATCAATATAACATTCTTCACCTCCATTACACTTTCTAACCCATGGGAGTTGTGCCTAGCAAAGTGAAAGAGGTTTGTTTGATATGGATTACTAATGCTATAACACTCCCAAAGGGCCATAATGATTGATTTCCTGCCACAAAATTCGGTTTTGGTGGCATTCTCTGTTGCTAATGATTCTTAAAGGGCCATTTTCAGCTTGGATTCTGAATAGCGCTGCTTCCTCTACAACAACAAAAACAAGTGTAAGAGGAGAGAGAATATTAAGAAAAGATGGGGAGATTATGAAGAGAGAGAGAGAGAGATAAATCAAGAGAGTGATAGTGACTGAAGAGGTTGTAGAGGGGGTGTCCAGGAAAGAAATGACTAGTTGAGGTAATTAATACATAAGCTAATGTCAAACCTATAGCTTCTCTTTTACAAGTAAAATGTCACTATTGAGTAGTGGTGTTCACGTCCAAACCAATTAAAACAAAAAACACAAACCGATAAAAAAACTGAAAACCAAACAAAATAAATTTTCAATTGGATGTTTTTGGACATCTTTTTGTGGAAACAAATTGGAAAGGATTAGATTTTAGTTTCCTTTTATGAAACCAAACCAAATCGCATATATAACTTTTAATAATTATTTATTTTTGTATTATATAGTATGAGACGTGCATTAATCTATGTTTTGTTGGTTTTTATTTGTTTTTTAATAATACTTATTAGTTTAATGTCATATAGTAAAAATACTATATCATATTTTCAAACATAAAAATTGGTACTTGTTATTTCGTAATGTTTTAATTTTTAGTATGTTATATGTTACTCTTTCCGTCTCATTATAAGTATCATATTTGTAAAGAAAAATTAGTCCCAAAATAAGTGTTATGTTAGTTTTTCAATGTAATATTAATTACTTTTTTTCAGTTTTGCCCTCAAATTAATAATAAGTATATCACTCCCAAGTCATTATACTCTACTATGAATTTATGACAATTGTTAATATCTAATGGTTAATAAGGATAATTTTGTAAAATTGTTACACTCTTTTATTCATTTATAACTTCTTCTTAATATGTGTGAAACTTCCTAATGTGACACTTATAATTGGACGGAGAGAGTATATGTTATATGTTATATTTGTTAATTTTTTTTAAGGCAAATAAAGGAGAAGGAATATTTGTTAATGTTAATTACATTTACGTTTTAGTTATTGTAATCATCCATTCAAAATAAATAAATGATTTAATTTGCATCGTAAAAACTTCAAAAAATAAATTTTGAATAAAAATATAATAATTTTATTAAAATTTTATTATTTGTTTTAAAAAGACCATCTTAAAATTCGCTTTAGGCATAAATAGGTGTTGGACCGACCTGATTGCACTTAGTTTAGTTTAGGTTTAATTGTATTTTTGGTCTCCCAACTTTTTCAATTTGGCAATTTTGATATCTCTATTTTATTTTCGGCGATTTTGGTCTCCCAATTTTTTCAATTTGGCGATTTTGGTCCCCATACTTTTTAATTACAATTTTGGTCTCTTAAAATCATGTATTTTTTGCACTTTTGGTCCCAAAAAATCTTGGATTCTGGGAAAACAAGGGACCAAAAGTGCACAATCCATGATTTTAAGGGATTAAAAGTGCAATTAAAATAACATAAGGGCCAAAATCACCAAATTGAGAAAGTTAGGGAATCAAAATCGTAAAAAATAAAATAGGATGACTAAAATCGCCAAATTGAAAAAGCTAAGGGACTAAAAGTGCAATTAAGCCTTTAGTTTAATGAAGTTATATTATCTCATACAATTAAACATCTATTTAGAAAGGGATATTATGCATAAGATAAGAATTTAGCTTATGTAAAATAAATATTTACTTTATAGAGAAAATTTTAAAAGTTATACTTATTAATAAAAAAATTAATGATTAAAAATATAAAATGTATAATAAATTATAAAACTATTTAAATATACATTTTCCAAAAAATATACTTTTTCCAAAAAATCTATCCCTTTAAGATTTTCAATTAGAGTTGTCAATCAGATTTTATTTTTGCCGAAAGAGTTGTCAATAGATTACGTTTATTATAAGTTACCGACCACAGATTACGTTTATTATAAAAATAAAAATAAAAACAAAAAAAAAATGCTTCGACGTCTGAGAGTAAGTGCAGGCCTTTTTCTTCTCGGGCATAGAATAAGCCCAACAAAACAACAGGCTAATGACAGGCTTTTATTTTTCCACCTCCCCCACTTAATTTTAACACCTCCCCAGTTTTTTAAAAAGTCAATTATACCCCTCCAAAATATAAAATTACCCCTCCCTCTTATTTTTCTCTCTTCCTCACCTCCCAACTCCCACCTCCCAACTTATTTTTCTCTCTTTCTCTCTCACGCTCCCTCTCTCAATCTCTCTCACAATATCTCTCTCCCAACCTCATCCTCTCTCTCCCAGTGTCCTGTCCCAGGCGCCGCCGCCATCACCGCCACCGTTCGCCGGATTTTGAGGTGCGTCTGGCCCTTTTTTCCTACGATTTCCAGAATTCTAGAATCTTGTTTCCGGAAGATTCCATCAACAAGAATCCAGTAGTTATAAAACACCCGGATTCTTGTTGACGGAATATCCCGGCAGCAAGATTCCGGACGTTACATTATTTTCAAAACTCCCAGATTCTCATTTTCGGTGATATCCGGAATTTAGTTTCCGGAATTTATTCTGTTTGGAATTTGATAAATTTCTTCTTTGGTGCAGATAGCTTTCCAGGCATCACATCACTTTGTTCATTACAACCATGAGTTCTGTTCTTGTTTTTGTGTTTTTCAATGGTCAAATTACAACAGGTGACAAATGCATCAGATTTGAAGGTGATACCCCTAAATCGTTTAGGGCTTCGAAGGGCATCACACTTCATGCCTTAAAGAAACAAGTTAACGACGCAGTGATTACATTCAGAGACACCAGAAGGTTGTTTGATATCCATTACCGATACACTGTCTGTTGGGAACATGGACATGTTCAATATGATGTTCTGAAACTTCAACATAACGGTGATGTCGAGACGATGCTCGCAGTCCATGAGCAATATGTTAGCCTCGGGCCAATTGAGTTATACACGGATCTAGTGAGAAGTCCTGGTCAGATTATCTCTCTCCTCAGGAAACCAAGATTTGTCAACGAAATCATCGCACTTTCAACTGACCCAGATTTGTCAACCATCACTAGCTTGACACAACCTTGATGTTTTCTTGTATTTCTCAAGTGTTAGGGTTTCCTGTGTTTGTTGTATTTTTCAAGTGTTAGGGTTTCCTATGTTTATTGTATTTTTCATGTTGCAAGTGCTTTATTTCTAGTTAATTGAATAACATTTTAATTTATGTCAACTAAAATATATATTTAAATATAAATATAAATAACATCTTTGTTATAAACAAAACAAAATACATTTGATGTTCATACAAATATAGAACGCCCTAGATCTAATCGGAGGCCTTAAATCTCTTCCTCCGGACATATGTCTGCTCGCAATGTCGAGTGGGACACGCTAGTCTCATAAGCTCCTGCACGAGATCCTAACCCTCTGGGTCCAGCTATATCACCAGACGCCCTTGTAACAATCTTTGGCCGATCTGATACGCCCTGGACCATCTCGCATCCTACAACAATATATATTATTAGTTAATTAGTACTTTATAAAATATAACAAAATTATAATAATAGTTTAAAAAAATATACCTCTGATACTGGAGCTGGCTCTGGTGATGGAGCTGGTGGTGCTGGATCCGGTATATTTTGTGGGTAAATATACGAGTGAGAGATCCTATGGAACCATTCCATGTAACCTGGCTCCACATCCGCCAGTTGCGTGGCTCGCTGACCACCGTCGATGACATGCTCGTCAAAATGAAGCCACATGTCGTCCATCTTCTGCGGACTAATCGACTGCGATCTGATGTTGCGAGGATCTTCGGGAATGCGCTACACATATCCAAATTGGCGCAGGACCCTGTCTGGCAGGTAGGGAAACATCATAGGCCCAAACCAGATGAATCCTCTGAATAAGCATATAGCCTGGAACTGACGCTCCTCTCTGTGATCCGCATTCGGTTCCCAGGCAACCTCATCAGCAGCCAGTCTATCCAAAACATGCCTGTATGGCTCCACAAATCCTGTACCCCTAATCAGCTTCCAACGATAGGCTCGGGGTTGTCCCTCCTAGTACATGGGCTCGAGCTCTCTGGTGCCGAATGTAACACCCTGGAAGTGCTCGTATATCTATGCCTATGTGATAAATGCCAAGTTAGATACTTTTCATTTATATGTTATATGTATAAAAGTATTTTAAAACAACAACATTCGTACCTGTAATAGCGTCATGTAAGAGGCCACCTGCCTCGTCCTATGTCTGCTGACCTCCCTGAGCTGGTAGTACATAAATGTTAATGCCATCGCTCCCTATGCATAAGTACAAACACTGCTCAGGTCATTAAACATCCCTAGATATGCCACCCGTGTCAATGACTGGCTCTTGTCGGCGAAGATAGTGCCACCGACTAGGTGCAGCAGGAACGCCCTAGCTGCCATGTCCCACTGGCCATCACTACAACACCTAGGGTACACCACTCTCTGCAGCCAGTCGAGATGAGTCGTGGGTCCCCTGTTCTTCTCAACTTCAGGCCGTGCATCAGCCATGGAGACACTTAACAGGTCGTACAACCAAACAGCAGCTGTCTCCTTATCCAGCGCAGACATGGTGAAGAACGCCCCTATGACTGGAATATGGAGTATCTGGGAGGCGCATTCAGGGAGACTTTCATCTCCCTGACAGGAAGGTGAAAGCTAGAGGTATCTGGCTGCCAACGCTCTACAACCCCTTGCCAAATACCTTATAGTTGATGTTGCAAAGTTCCTTAAGCTCAGATTCCTCTAAGATAGCCATAATCTCTGCACGGGGCACTAAACCAACGATGCTTTTACTGTGATTTATTGTCTTCAGCTCACTGCGATCCTGGTACCATAAAAATATAAGTCAATTGCATTAAAATATAAAATGAAAACAACATAATAAAAAATTAAGTGTTACTTACATCACCGTTCCATAACCGTGTGGCAATATGGTCACCGTAGGTAACGAGGGCTGATGTGTCCTTCGGGCCGCCAGGGAATGAATCTGTGTCAGTTGCAACCTCATCTACATGCGCTGCCTCCTCATGGGCAGCCTCGTCTACGTGTGCTGCCTCATCATGGGCAGCCTCCATGTGTGGTGGCTCCTGATGGGCAGCCTCCACGTGTGCAGGCTCCTCGGGCACATCCTGCAGATGTTGACGTTACTCAGTCCGTTCTTTGCGTGACGACACAGTGGGCCTTATCCGAGTCGGGCCACTAGCTGAAGGAACACTGACTGCTATAGAACCACCCTCGGTGCGTGCCATATCTGTGGAAAATAAAACAACCAAATCAGCCTCCATGTCAAAATTATGAAAAGCTGTTTCAAGAGTCATTCCGGAAACATGTTGACGGAATCATCCGTCAACAAGAATCTGGGTTTCAATTTTTTTTGAACAACTAGATTAACATGTTTTCGGAATGCCCTTATTTTTTAAAACCATTTTCAAGTCCGGAAACTTGTTGACAGAATACCTCGTCAGCAAGAATCCCAATGTTAAAAATTTGAAACTAGTGATTTCAAACGTCCGGATTCTTGTTGACAGGGTATTCTATCAACAAGTTTCTGGAAACTGTAAATTCGCAGAAAAAAAATAACGCAGAAGAGCAGGGAAATGCGACCTAACCTGAGGAAGAAGAAGCTCACTGCGAGCGAGATGGAGAGGGACGAGAGCGAAAGAGTGAGACACAGAGGAAGATGGGACGGAGGGAGGTGGAAGACGGAGGGGAGGCAATTTCTGCCTGAGAAGAGAGACGGAGGGAGGTGAGAGAAGGAGGGAGGGAAATGAAAGAGAAAAAGGGGGGTTAGGAAAACAGAAGGGTATTTTTGTCTTTTTGGGAATAGAGGAGGTGTAAAAATTAAAATGAGGATGCCCTAAAATCATGGGCCGCTAATGACCCATAAATCTTCTTTGGACTGTTCCATCTAGTTTTATGGTTTATCAATGATGCCTTCCCAGTTAAATTGTGCATGAATTCATATTTCTACAAAAAATGTAGCTTGTGAAAAAGGTTGTTTCCGTAAAAAAAAAAAAGAGTTACTTCTAACACTTCCTTTTTCTCCAACAATACCCATAGCGTTTTTTTTTATTTTTATAAAAGCCCCAATCCCTTACCCCCGTCGTTTCTCTCTCCAACAACTACCTTTTCTCCCCTATGTCCCACTCCACAACCAGGGCGGACCCAGAAATTTTGGGTTGTGAGGGCGACATTGATATGTGTGTTTTTAAAGAATTAAAAATATACCATATTAATTTTGAAAATTTAAATATGCATCTAATTGTTTTAGTTTTCATATTCTCAAAAAAATCATTTAATAAAAAATAAATTAGCCAAAATTTATAATGTGCCAATCAGACATTCTCGTCACCTAAACCAATTCCGAGGCGAAGAACTAATAAAGCCCACAAGTAGCAACAAAAATCAATAGAGAGCATGAAGAGCAATAGCCATTAACTAATAACAACAGGAAAACCAATGATTATAAAGCAGAAACAAGTAAATGATCGTGGACGAAATGTGAAATCCCTTATCACTACAAGAAATCATGGGTATACCGACGGCCTATTACCGACGATCACTGGCCGTCGCCAAAAACAAGGCTTTTCCGACGGCCTAGCCGCCGGTAACATTGACCGTATGACGGATTGGACTTACCGACAGGCATAGCCGTCGGAAAAGCCGTGTTTTTTGCGACGGTCTCTGACCGTCGGTAATAGGCCGTAGGTATACCCGTGATTAGTTTTCAGTTTCCCGCTGTTTTCACATATTAACCCGTCGGTATTTGAAAATAGCCGTCGGTAAGCCCGAGAAAGTTTCCGACGGGTTTAGCCCGTCGGTAATGTTAATGTGGCCGTCGATAAAGTCCAGATACAGCCGGACAAAAACCATTTCTTCCCCTTTTCTTTCGTTCTCCTTTTACTTCTCTTCTATTCTCCTCTCTCTCTTTCGTTCTCCTTTTCCCAGCGCTGCCGCCACCACCACATCTCTTCCGTCCTCCCTCTCCCAAAGGTCGCCGCAGCCCACCACGCTCGCCTCCGCCAGGTCCGCACATCCATCGCCTCCGCCAGGGCCGCCACATCGGGTCTTCCACCACTCCCTCTCACTGAAGTTGGCTCCCGGAGAGGAGAAACCGCGACGCCACCACCTGTTCGCTGAAGATCAAACCTCCCTTTCCATACAAGTTTGAAGTACAGTTTAGTTTCTTCTTCGTAGACGCCTGGTACAACCATTATATCTCCACCCTCTCTTTCTCTTTTTTCGTCTTTGCATTTCATTTTTTTTTCAATTTTGCTAACCCATTATTTTTTTTGTTTGAAATTTTTTAACTGACAATCGAGGAAACAGATACCTAGTTGATGTTACTTTTGTGCTTTTAGTTTAATTTTAAATCTTTCTCCCATTTTCATTTGTATTCTCGGTTTCCAAACAGATGGGCATTTTTGTTTTGTCGACATTTGTCACTGGATAATTTATGTTTTTAATTAAAAAATATTTTTAAATTTGAAAAAAAATAATATATTAGGTTGTATGATTGGATCTAAGATGGATGGATGGGTGAAGCTTAGCGACATGTGCTTCTTATCTTAGCTTCATGTTCTGGTTAATATTATATTAATCTATGAATCTTACTTTGTTAGTTGTCTTTGCTTGCTGTTGCTCCTTTTGCATCTCACCACGTTGTTTCCTTTTGACCGACTTGTATCAATCTCTTACTATTTATTTGTTGCAGATGCACTGTGGTCTCTCGAGCTAACTTGTTGGATTCATTACTCCAATTGCGAGCTGGTGAGTTTTTTCCTTATCCTTGAGTTATGGTTTGATGCATAACATGCTTCGTATAAAGCAATCCAGAGAGTTTGTTGGCAGAATGGGGCTATTTCTAGCAATTGCCTTTCTGTTTATTATAAGTGTTTGCATTGCAATGACTACTTAGTCCATTGTCTCATGTATTTGTTCTTCATCTTCTGTATGTTAACTAGTAGTAGTTAGTATAAGCCTTTTTGTGTTCAGCTTGATTTATACAAACAAATTAGTAATATTGTTTTCTTTAGGTTCAATTACAAGCAATGTAAATGTTATCATCATTTTTTAAAGTTTACCTCATTATTGTGTTGGTTCAATTCTCAACTAGTTTGTTCCTTTTCCCTTTCCATTTAGAACCTGTCATATTCCCTTTTTTTGTGTGTGTGTGGTAAGAGAAGTTTTGCTTAAATGAATTGTGTACTGTGATAATGCCACCTGTTCAATAGATCTGACTATCTGGCGATATGTTAATGTGTTATTGGCACAAGACCAAAAGTCATACTTAGACTGCCAAAATATACAAGGTAACTGATATATGCTCTTCTATGGGTTATCCTGGCAGTCATAACCTGTGGTGTCATGCTGTTTTCAAAGTGTAATAATACTGCCAAAATAGGCAAATAAAATAGGGTTTACTGTATTATTGCATGATTGCATCTTGGATTTAGGGTGATTAGACAAAAAATAGAATTCTCCCTGTCTTCTTCTAAGATGAATCCTCATCTGCTATTTTTTTATTCTTTCTGAATTAAATAATAGATTGTCCTAGATGTAGTTACAGATTCATGTTGATGTAGTTTTCCATGTCAAAAGAAAATTCTTTTGATATAATTGGTGGCAAGAATGGAGGTCTTTCGTGTTGGTTAATGAGTAAACTGACCTGCAGTCATTAAAGGTTCACAACCTTGTCTAATATCTACCACCATTTAGGCATCAGCTGTGGGAAGATACTTCAAAAAACTTCAGTCTTATTATTGGTTAGAGGCTTAGATCATAATGTCTCTTACTGGACCAAACAACTTGTGTTCATGCATTGTAGCCGAACGTGCATCTTCTGTCCATATTTTGTGGGCTGGTAATCCATTTACTGGTTTTTAATGTTTGGTAGGCAAAGATACCTATGTAATGTTATGAAAGGAAGCATTGACCTCAAAGGACAAAATTTGTTTTTTATTCTTTCTGTAATGGGGAGCCTTTCTCTCATTTGTGTAGTGTATACTCTTCTATTCCCTTGTGGGTATGAAGAACTGGACAATTTAGTGCATGTTTGTTTTTAGGCAAGACAAATTCCAAAGCTCATTGGGAGCAAAAGTATCAAAGGTGTTACTTCTTGGATGTACATTCATCCCAACTGAATGTAAATCTGAGCAGCACTTAAACATTGGATTTTAGGAAGGACTGTTTGAGTTTCAATGTTGCAGATGTGAATCTTAGAATATTGTCTTTTTTTGTTTACTTTATTCTCTGGCATGACCAGTGTGTGATGCATCGTAAATTGTATTTGGTATGAACTATTCAGGCCACCTTTGGCAATTATGATTATGCATCCGTGTATCAAAGACTTTTTAAAATAGCGAGTCATTAGTGATGGTTGAGTGGAGTGGATGGAAGGATGCATTTTAGGCTGCTATATGTAAATGGACAGTCATATGAACAAGGACCTATGGTTTTAGTTGGCTTTGCTTCATGTTACAGTTAATATTATATTAATCTATGAATCTTACTTTGTTAGTTGTCTTTGCTTGCTGTTGCTCCTTTTGCTTGCTGCAGTTGAAATGTGCTGTAGTTGAAAAAGGAAGTAGCCTTACCTTTGATTGCTCTCATTTTGGTCCCCGTGTCCCCTACCTCTACTCCGAGAAGGTTCCCTTTTCCTTTTCCCCCCTCAAATTGGTGTTTGATATTATACTGGATTTCGTTTTTCTTTTTTTTTCCTTTCTGAATGATAATTGGAATTGTTCATAAATAGGGATTTCACACTAAGAATTTGTTCGGTGTTTGCACAATTTTTGTAGAAAAAGAATTGAACGGTGAAATCGTAGTTATTTTTCATTTTGCAGCCAATTAATATGAATACACAGATATGACTCCAATTTATATACTATACGAATTTTATTTTCACAACGTTCACAGATGAATAAACACTTGACAATTCACAGATATTTTCACAACTAATATGAATTGAACCGTCGGTAACGAATCTGTGTATTGTTTGTGAATTGGTTCAAGTTGGTTCAAGTTGATTGCTATTTGGTAGCTTGTTAGTTAACAAAAATTTTGGCCACCTTTTTCAGTATTTTTAGTTCGAGGCCACCACATTGCTCTGAGATTGCCACTGACATCGAAGGACATGGACACTCTCTTGTTCTGAGAATTAGGTATGCACTCTAACGAAATGTCGGTTGACTCATTGGGTGGAAAAGGGTTGGCTGTTGACCCCCACACCGACATATTTATTTGATTTGCTTCATAGTTCTCTCCAGAGAGAGAATTTTGAGGTGATGTGTGTTTTGGCTAACAAAGGATGTTTTATGTTGAAGTGATGTATAGTTCTTTCCACAGAGGGAATTTTGTCTGATGTATATTTTATGTTAGAGTAAGGTAGCATGTAGATTATTCATTTAGCAAGCAACACATAAACTCAATTTCTGTCGGTTTATGTTCATCAATCAGTCAAAAAATTTAATTAGCATTAAGCATTACTAACAATAGGAAAAAGAAAGAAAAAAACTTCTATGCTTATGTGTGAAGTCTAAAAGTCAAGAAGCCATGGAACTTAAAGATGGAGACATCAAGGCTCGCAGGCTTAGGACTTTTGTAAAAATCTCTTACGACATACTTAGAATGGCTGATGCATTAAAAGACTTAAGAGAATTGAAACCCAACATGCATCACAAGCATCTCATGGAATAAGATTAAGTTTTGATGCATACTGACCATACAAGTGTTCTTATTTTTCCATATAAACATGCCCTGTATGTTCAAGCATGCAATAGGAATTACAAGCCATTTATAACATGCTCAAAAGTTAAGACAAGTAGCTTTTATCCTAAAAATTTCTCCATAACTCTATTTAGGGGAGGAAAATTTAGGTTTTTCAGTGTTTTCTTATATGTGGTTTTTGGTTTTGTGGGTTAGTTTTTTCCCGTTTGAGGTTCAATATATTATTGAGTGCGTGTACTCTTTTAGATACCACGTGTTCATTGTATATTGAACCTTGAATTGTCCAAGTCGGACCGTTTGAAAAAAAAAAATTTCTTTACTTGTATAATAGTTGTTGCTTGATTCTCGTATCTTGATATTTGATGAAATTTCGGTTAGATTCATTTCCTTTTGTTCTCTGGGTGCATACTTGATTGCCTTGTTCCTAACTGCGATCATTTTGTGTACTCAGAGACCAATGGAAAATGCTGCGAAATTTTGTCAAGTATAAGATATGAGAATTAAGGAATGACTATTATACGAGTTCTGAAAAAGTTTTTCCTCGAATGGGATAGAGTCATACCATTTAAAGAAAGAGGGCGGTTGTAAGAATGTCGTACTGCTGAAATTGTCATTTTTTACATGCGTAAGATGGAATTTTTGCCTTCAATCGTAGTTGGATGTACGATAGATTGTATCAGGAAGAGGGTTTGAAACAATCTTTTGCAATGGGATTGATCACTTCGCTCAAGTCGCAATGGCACACGAAGATTTCAAATTAATGGAGGGATTAGATGTCCGTGCCTTAAATACGATTGCAGAAAGATCAAGAGCCCAGTGAGGTCATCCGCACTGCAGAGTTGGATTTATGCCTAATTACTGGATTTGGACTAGACATGGTGAAGAGTTACCTCGGGTTGAATTAGGGGTTGGCGATAATTGCACAGGTGCTTCAAACAATTGCATAGATACGGCATATGGTGAGCAGATTGAAGTGAGGGAAGGTATGGTTTGTGAGGCCTTGGGGTCAACGTATCATTCGAGGAGCCGCAGATGATGACACAGATGAACTTCCAAATGAGATCGCACAAAGATTTTATAATCTCTTGTTAGAATCAAATAAGCTGTTGTTTGAAGGGTCTGCCGACTCTAAGTTATCAATGTGTGTGACACTTTTAGCTCTCAAGTCCAACTGTGGTGCTACGGATGTGTGCTTGGATCTCGTAACGAAGATGATGTTGGACTCGTCACCTATCAGAGATGGTTTGCCAAAAAGTTATTACGAGGCTAAAAGCTTAGTGTCCAAATTGGGGTTGGAATCTAAAAGGATTGATTGTTGTGTGAGAGGGTGTATGTTATATTACGACAATGAATTTGGTAAAAACGATAGCGCGCTGGTTGAATGCAAATTTTGTGGTGAGCCAAGGTATATGTCACATACTGATAATGGGAAGGGTAGACAAAAACCAGTTCCACGGAAGACAATGTTTTATTTGCCAATTATTCCAAGGCTGCAGAGAATGTTTGCGTTAACACAGACTACAGACAAAATGACTTGGCACTATGAGAATAAAAGCACTTCAGGTATGTTGCGACATCCATGTGATGGTGAAGCTTGGAAGCACTTTGATCGTGTGAATCCCGAATTTGCAGCAGATCCACGTAATGTACGACTTGACTTATGCTCTGATGGTTTTACCCCATATGTTCAATCAACGGCGAAACCTTATTCTTGCTGGCCAGTTATTGTAATCCCATACAATCTTCCTCCTGATATGTGCATGTCTAAGCCCTATATGTTCTTGACTTGTATTATACCGGGTCCAGATAATCCAACAGATGGTATTGACATCTACTTACAGCCTCTCATTGACGATCTCAAAAGGTTGTGGAATGGCGTTGTGACTTATGATATTGCACGAAAGAAGAACTTTACAGTGAGGGCAGCTCTTATGTGGACCATTAATGACTTCCCTGCATATGGCATGTTGTCTGGTTGGGGTACTCATGGTAAAATGGCATGTCCCCATTGCATGGAGCATACAAAGGCCTTTACCTTGAAATTTGGGGGGAAGAGTTCTTGGTTTGACTCACATTGCAGGTGTTTACCAGCAGATCATCCATTTAGACGGAATAAGAACGCCTTCAAGAAGGGCGAAGTTGAATTAGATGGCCCGCCCCCGAGGTTGACATCCTCACAGATTTTTACCAGAGTTATGGATTTGCCAAAAATCACAGATTTTGGTGAATTGGATCGATTTGAAGGATATGGACAATGACACAATTGGACTAAAAGAAGTATTTTTTGGGATTTGCCGTATTGGAAAGATAATTTATTGAGACACAACCTTGATGTTATGCACATTGAGAAGAACTTTTTTGACAATGTTTTTCTCACAGTGATGAACGTTAGAGGAAGAACGAAAGACAATGACAAGGCAGATCGACTTACCACTTCATCAGAAGCGAAAGGACTTGCATTTGACGACTTCGGTCGAATGGGAAAACCACGAAACCCAAAGCACATTACTCTTTAACTGTTGAGGAAGCTAGGTCGATCTGCCGTTTGGATAAAAGAACTTCGAATGCCAGGCGGTTATTCTTCTAATTTGGCAAGATGTGCTGATGTGAACAAAGGAACAATGATTGGGATGAAAAGCCATGATTGTCATGTATTCATGGAGTGTTTACTTCCTATTGCATTTAGTTCCCTGCCGTCAAATATTTTAAATCCACTTACAGAACTCAGCCAATTTTTTAAAGATTTGTGTTCTACAACATTGAGAGATGATGATCTTATCAAGATGGAGCAAAACATACAGGTCATTCTTTGTAAGTTGGAGAGAATATTTCCCCCTGCTTTCTTTGACTCTATGGAACATCTCCCAGTGCATCTTGCACATGAAGCTAGGCTTGGTGGACCGGTTCAATACAGATGGATGTATCCATTCGAAAGGTAATATAATCAAATATTCTTTAAAATAATTATTCACTGCCTCGGGTTAAATGTTGAAATGTTGATCACCAACCTTGTTATTCTGTAGATTTATGGGTGACTCAAAATGGTCGGTGAAAAATAAGGCCAGGGTTGAAGGATCTATTTGTGCAACTTACTTACACCGTGAGACAATTCATTTCTGTTCCCATTATTTTACGAACTTCATCTTTGACACCAACAAATAATAGGAATGAAATAGAAATTGAAAGTGAAAGACACCCGCCGCCTTATCAAGTGTTTTGCCTTCGGTCGTCATCTTTGGAAAGGAGTCAAGCCCTGGTTAGGGAGAAGATTGGAAGTCGACACGCGTTCACGTGTTGATCAAGCGTGCGAGAAGTATCACCATATCTTACGTATGTATCATTTTGACCACTTTCAATTTCTTTAGTCCACAACTATTCATGATCATTTGTTTGATAATGACTTGTTCAGGGGCATTCTTGTTAACTAAGCCCACAAGCGAACAAGACTCTTACGCTATGTTCATGAATATTTCCCAACGTGGTTTACGAGCCAGGTATGTATTTTTAGCCCTATTTCAACTATTTGTTGTTTGAAAATACAAAAGATTGTTTGCAAAAAGGAACCATAAATCACTTGTGCATGTGTATACGCAGGTGTATAGCGAGTCAGAATCGCCCATAATCGAACACTTGAGAAATTTATCTCATGGTCCTAAATCACGTGTAAAAGAATGGCACACGGATTTCGTGTGATTACAAATTTCAAACCCAGTCAAAAACAGAGGGGAAAAAAACAGTTAACAGCGGAGTTTATGTAAAAGGTGCCACAGATGGAGGTGAAGACGACTTCTACGGCGTGATTCAACATATATATGAGCTGGCGTACAATACTTTAGACTATACTAAAAGAATAGTGCTATTTTATTGTAATTGGTTTGATCCGTCAAGTAGAGGCACAAGAATGGATCGCAAATATAATATTGTTGACATATGCATGAGCAGAAGATACCAAATGTTTGATCCGTTTATCATGGCACAACATGTAAGACAGGTGTATTATGTCCCTTATCCGTCAACTCGAAGGGACAAACAAGGTTGGTGTGTTGCAATAAAGACAAAACCAATGGGTCGCATTGAAGCAGATGATCCACAGGAAGAAGTGGCTTATCAAGTGGATGAGATGTCTCATGTCAACGTAGTAAACGAAATTGAACCCATTTCTCGACTACGTGACGATCCAATCACATATGAAGATGTAAATGGAGATGAGGAATTAAATGAAGAAGTGGCAGAACCATCAAGATATGAAGACGATGCCGAAGCAGAGTGGGCAGAATGGGCAAAATAAATTTGTTTAACTTTTTACAATTAGAGAATTTAATGTCTAACAACATATTTTATTTTGTCAGTTATTTTCATATAACTTGTTTATTTTTTGGAATTCATTTTTAATATTGTTATGTTTAAATATAATATTTAATGACTGTTATTATTAAATTGCTCTATAGACATATATGGCATCAGGAGGTTCAGGATCCGACCCCCCCGACCACCGGTAGGGTCAACCCGGAAGGAAGGGCATCATGCTGACCCCCAAATGTCGTCGGAGGCCGAACATTATTAGGATTGATGATGTTGGCTATGCGATGTTGTCATCCACACATCGTCCGCATACATCTACGCCTACACAGGCTCCAAATGAGTTCGCCCTATGCAAATTTACGTCACATTCGACACCTACACAGCATGCAGGACCTTCTGCATCGACACCCATTTACATGATGCCCACCCCAGGGTTCCAGCAGACACTTGCCGCTTCTTCATCTCATTTTGTGTCTGAGACGGTGCCTGACACTCATGTCTCCGATCAGGAGTATAGTGTGGGCCAGGATCCGATCGGCCAGGGTTCGGCAGACGAGGAGGTTGGCGGCGAGCAGGATGAAGCGGGAGGTCGTTGATGATATTCAGATGCTGCATGATGGCCGAGTTGCTATCAGGCCAGTTGGTAGAGGGTGAGTATGTAGGTTGAATACACATTTTTGCCCCTTATCTTTTTTTAGTTTTCAATTTCGTCCCTTATCTTTTTTTAGTTTTCATTTAAGTCCCTTAAACTTCAAAAATCACATCAATTTCGTCTTTTCTGTTTAATTATTCATTTTTTCTTAGACGAATCACCATCTGACACGTGGCAGAAAAATAAAATAAAACAAACTGCCACGTGTAAGATGGTATTTCGTCTAAGACAAAAAAAGAATAATTAAAAAGAAAGGACGAAATTGAAGTAATTTTTGTAACTTAATGGACTTAAATGAAAACTAAAAAAAAAGATAAGGGACGAAAATTACAATTTAACCTATATTTTTTTAACTTGTTTGGTATGTTGTTATTGTTTAGGTTCCTTCCGTCAAAGCCAGCTGCGAAGGCTATCACAGAAGTAATTGAGCAAAATTACCACAGCTATTGGCCCACCTGGGGGACGCTGACGGTGGATGAGCGGAGGCACATGTTCAATTCTTTCAGAGTAAGTTTTTTTTTTTTGCGTATTATTTTTTTATTTCATGAATTTCAATTATTTTTAATAACGTATTATATTCATACAAGAGAGGGTTTCTTGGAAGGAAAAGCAGGAGGAGCAGATCAAGAAGAACTTCCATATGAAGGCTTCCCACCGCCTATCTGATATGCTTAGAGATGCCCTCCTCAATGGGCAGCCCACTTGGATAGGAGATGAGCTCTGGCGGCATTTGCAGCGCTGCTGGAACTCCCCGAGTTCAAGGTGGTAGCGAAGGCGAAGAAGAATAGAGCCTCGAAAAGGGTGGGAGCTTGCATCTTTGGAGGTTCGGCTACCAGGCAAAGACGCAAATTTCGACTTATGCGTTTATATTATTATTATTATTATTATTATTATTATTATTATTATTATTGTTATTGTTATTGTTATTGTTATTATTTAGTTAAGCTTTTTTTATTAAATAATTACAGTCTCGTGATTGAAAAGGAGGTTGATTGCACGAGCTCCATCGTGCAACTCATATTAGGAAAGGTACGGTGATTTTGTAGATGAGCGGTCGAGGTGGACCCAGGTAATTATAAAACATAATGAATAGTTTTTTAACAATGTTTATATTGTTTGATTACAATAAAAATTGACTAATTTGTTTATGTTTGACAGGAGGAGTTTGAGGCGAGGATGTCTCAGGTTAGATCTCAGACATCGTCATGTTCCCCGTCTCAGAGCCCAGAGGATCCAGCTGCATCGCTGATGGTTTGGGCAGATGTTGTTGGCGGCAAGAAGAAGGGTCGCCTATACGGTGCTGGCGACCTTGCTAGCAACTACAAGAAAGGGGTCTGCTGCCTCTCCATTGGAGAGTCGCCCGATGGTCAGCCGCGGATGAGCGGGAGATAACCTGATTGAAGCGGGCCATAGCAAAGGCGGCCGGTTGGCCGAGAAACAGCGGATCACGGCCCGGCGGAGGTGGCCCACCGGACGGCGCCATGTTGGCTCAGTGCTCTGGCGGAGGATCTGCAGTTTGCTAGCTCGCGAGCCGCCTCCTCCACCGCCTCCGCCTCCGCCTCCGCCTCATAGTACTGATGATCATGTCGATGATGCAGATGGTGATCATGATCAGGACTATTAGTTATGTTTGTATCGATATTTTTTTATATTTCCGGATATCTTTTTTATTACTGCTTTGTTCGTCGATTTTTTTTATTTATTTGTTACGTTTCTTTTTTTTAATTTGTTTTATAGTTTACGTTATCGCATTGCATTTTTAAATACAGGAATAAATTAATGATTAAATGTAATAACTAGTAATTGTTAATTAAATGGATAAATAAATTAAATTGATTACAGAAATTAAAATTAAATAATTTAATGATTAAATTAATGATTACGTTATCGCATTGCATTTTTAAATACAGGAATAAATTAATGATTAAATGTAATAACTAGTAATCGTTAATTAAATGGATAAATAAATTAAATTGATTACAGAAAATAAAAATAAATAATTAAAAAAAATAAATAATTTTTAATAAATTTAAACAATTTTCAATTAAAAATATTTAAAGTTCGATTTACTGACGGTCTTGGCGTCGGAAATGTCGATTGTACTTAAGTCGGCATTTCCGACGGGTAAAAGCCGTCAGAAATTACCGAACGATCTTACTGACGGTCTTGACCGTCGGAAATGTCTGTTGTGCCTAAGTCGGCATTTCCGACGGGTAAAAGCCGTCGGAAATTACCGAACGATCGTACCGACGGTGAAAAAGCCGTCGGGAAGCATTTGCGACAGCGTTTCTGCAAGCGGATGTCGGCCGTCGATGGCAGTCGAAATTTTGGATTGCAAGCGGTATTTGTGGTTTACCGACGGCTTTTGGCAATCGGTAATCCCGCGATTTCTTGTAGTGTATTAAGATTGAAAAATAAAATTGTATTGAGCAAGAGCTCTCAACAAATGAAATCTTAGAGGGATCCCTTGATATGTTAGGTCCAATCTAGGTCCATGAAGAAAGAGATATTATAATATTTATCTTAAGAAGAATGGAATAGTAGTGGGGGCAAAAGCCTTCATAGTCTTCAACGTGGGTCCGTCCATGTCCACAACCCAATGCCCGGTGACCCCTTCCCCTAGCACTATGTTTGGATGGAAGGAAAGAAAGTGGAAAGAAGAGAAATTTTTTTGGAAAACATAAAAAATATGCATGGATAAGTGTGACAGGCCAATCATAGTGTGACATATCAGCAATTTTACACTTTAATTAATAAACTTTCTTTTCATCCACTTTCTTTCCATCTATTTTCTTGGCTACCAAACATAGCCTAGAGGTCGCCCCTCCCTTCCCCCTCACCCCTCTCTCCCGTGTTTTTGGAAGCAAATTGTTTTGCCTTCCAGAAGTTTTCAGATTACCAAATAATTGCTTTGAAAACAATTTTTTGGTGCACAGGTAAACACAAAAAAGTAGTTCTTAAAGGGGTTTTTGCATTGGGAGGGGGGTTCACCAAAGGACGGAGGTCGCACAGGGGAGCGGGTTGTAGACTTGTAGAGGTGGACAAAAGAGAGGGGTATTTTAGGAAGGGGCGGGGTGAGGTGCTATTGGAAAAAAAGGATTGCTAGAACCGACCCAAACAAAATATGAAATAACACTCTTTTAAAAAGAAAAGAATCACAAGCCAACATCTTTGATCCATTTATTATTTATGTGATACATGTATAGCGCAGACAAATGCAAAAAGAAAACAAAAATACATACAAATGGAGCAGGGGTTCTTACCTGCACCCCCACATGACTAAATACCTTTACCGCTATACATATCTTCACATTTTTTTCCCTACAAAATTAATTTCTGAAAATGTATGTTAGCATTCCGAAAATTATTTTTCAAAACGCTAATGCTTCTTAGAGCTTGTTTGTTTTAGATTATTTTATGAAAGAATCACTTTTTTAATAAGATAATTACTTTTTAGGATTTTTTATTCGTTTGTTTCAGCTTTTGAAAAGAATCTGAAACCTGATTATAATGAGAAGCTATTTGAAGTAACTTCTTAGAAATAATCTGATTTTAATGAGTGCGAATATGAGAGAGAAAATTAAAAATGTGATTTGTTCTATTGTAAACAAACACAAATTAGCTTTTAATTTACTTAAAAATCTGTAAAAAATCATCTCTAAACTATTTTGTATGAAAATCACTTTTTTAATCTTAAACAACCGGGTACTTAATGTGTTTCGAATTTAGTTTCTTGAAGGTAATTGCATTGTTATATAAAATAATATATAGATTATTTTTTAGAGATTTTTAAGTAAAGCGAAACTAATTTGCGTTTATTTATAATAAAGAAAATCACTTTTTTAATCTTCTCTCTCATTTATCACTCGTCAAAATAGCTTCCGATAATAATTAGATTTCATATTTTTTTATATTATGATTATTTTTAAAAGCCGAAAAAAAGGGGATAAAAATTCCTAAAAAGTGATTATTTATTTAAAATAAGTGATTCTTATAAAAAAAATTAAAATAAGAGATTTTTTCACAAAATAATCCGAAACAAACGTGGAAATCAATTTATTAAAAACTTTTAGTCTCGTATCGTTTATCAAACTACTTATTTTAATTCTGAGTAGAAAACCTTCATTGTGTAGTAAGCAAAATGCACAGCCAGCAGACACAATTGGCATTTGATTGTTGGCGTTCCAATATCAGTGCAAGGAAAGCACTGATTGAGCTACAGTAGTGCAAGTTGATAAACTTTCCCGGATATGAGAGGGACCGGAAGATTTGAAAAGGAATGGAAAAGAGCAAAACAACAAAACTATTTGATTTGATGACAAGCACTTAAAAAAGCCATGTTTAATGGCGCTCAAACAAAATATCATCATATCATATGTAGTGTAATGTGTACAAACGTCAAAACTAGTAAAATTAAGAGATTTAATAAAAATTAAAACTAAAACATCACTAAAGAAAAAAAGCAGCTTAAGATTAAAATGCCAAGTTAATATAAGAGATTTTTTTTTGTTTTTTGTTTTTTTGTTTTTTGTTGCTAAACATCAAGAGGGAAAGTAGTTAATGGCTTAAACTCAACCTAAAATAGCAGCTTAAGATACAAAATCAAATAAGGATCAATCACTAAGAACACATTGATCTCCTAAACATGCCAACTCCTTAAATCTAAAATCTTCTTGATATTTAGTGGATCCCTTGGAAATATCAATCTCAATTAAATTTTCATCCTCATTCATCTCATTAATTTCTGCTAAAAGCTCCTTAAGACCCTGCTGCTTGAAAATGAATTCTGGCAAATTGGTTTCCAATTTCTGTTTAGGATCTTCTGTTAAACCAGAGAAGTGGCTGCTTTGAAGTTTGATTTCAATCAGGCCATCTTCTTCCTCCTCCTCGTCACCATCATCATTATCATTGTGAGAGGCCAAACTGTCAGAAATATCAATGTTTTGATTTCTACTATGATCAATCTCAAAATCCGCACCAATGATTGAGCCAGTACTGCTTTCACCATCTGATGGAAGTGAAGAATCTGACTGTGGATCAGCTTGCTGCTCATACTTCTGAGTATTGAGCTCAAAACTTTTATCCATTATATTGCTGCTTTCACTGTCTAATGGAAATGAAGAACATGACTGTGCTTCAGCTTGCTGCTCTTGCCTCTGAGCAACATCTCCTAATGAAGGCTGTGACTCTGAGTTCTGCATGTTTTCTTGGATTAGTTTTTCACCTAGGGACCCTTTTTTCTTTGTCAGTGTGACAAGAAACATGGTGGATAGAAGAGCAATAAGAAGTGTAAAAAGGTAAGGAGAAGACACAGAAACTGAAAAGAAAAGGAAAAATGAAAAGAGAACAAGAACCAGAATGATAGGTAGGAAAGTGGTGGAAGTATAACCCAGCTTGTGACAGATTTGTTGCTTGGTTACTTTATCCATGTTCATTGACCAAAAATAGAAGAAGATCTATGGAAAGATTGCAGGCAAGTGGCTGAAAAGTAGTTCAATCTGTAGTAGAGAGAAATTTCAATGCGGTACAAAAGTTTTTTTTTTTTGGGGGGGTGTGCCAAAAGAGCCTTTTAAGGTTAAAGTTGACAACTTCCAGTGTCTGCCTAGCTGCCCATTTTGTAAACTGTTGCTAAAATGTCAATTGTTAAACAGGAAGCTTGAGTGGGAAAGTTTTATCTTTGCAATATAAAGAGGATTCAAAAGATCATAGCTTGAACTCCAAAAGCAAACACTTTCTTCTTCACCACACCTGAAAAGGGTGAGATTTAGTGATCTGAATCTTGTAAGGTCAAACTCTTTTCTACTTCTTAGCTACTCGATTTCTGGTGCTTCTATTTTTTTCTCTGACATGAAGTTATTTATTATGTGCAACTGATTCCCTTGGAGATAGCAAAGGTGTTTGTTTTCCATCAAATGTTTACAAACTCAAAGCCTTGGAATCGTTGAATGCATGTGCCAGACATATCTGGCTCCTCTCCCACCATACATGGCACGATACCTGAAAAGGGCATTGATTTCTCTCCTCTATTTTATTCACAACCAAACAAAAAATGTTTACAGATACTCATTACCGACTCCAGACTTAATTATAAGCAAAAAATACCTAATATTTCGACCTCAAGTCCCGACATCATTTTCTGAGGTATTGTCTATTTTGGGTCACATGTGATGTAGACCCTCATGGTTTTGTCTTTAAAAGGCGCCTTGGTGGGTTAAAACATGTGGGCGTTTATAAACTCTCATTGACCTTGATTCCCAAGCAATGCGAGACTTTTTTGGTGTATCCAGAACAGTAGCCCTCAGTCAAGGGCTAGGGGCTAAAGGGCCGTGGGCCCCTAGCTGGTGTGCCATTGTTCCGACCTCAAGTCCCAACATCGTTCTTTGAGGTATTGTCCACTTTGTGCCAGATGTTGACCCTCATGGTTTTGTCCTTAAAAGGTGTTTCGGTGAGTTAAGACATGTAGGTGTTTATAAACTCCTTTGACCTTGATTCCCAAACAATGTGAAATTTTTTAATGTATCCAGAACACCCAATGTTATATTGATTAAAAAAGTTATTTAAATGCATTTAATATTTTTTTGCTTTTATATAAAATAGGAACTATATTTACTAAATTATTCTTAATCATAATGGTCCTCGTAACTTTTCTTAAAAAACAAAAGTTGAATTAACTTAACAGTATGTTTAGAACAAAGTCATTAGATATGGATAGGTTAGTTGAAATTTGTTTATATTTAAGCCTACCAAAGAGATCATCTCCATTTCTCAAAAGAAATGGAGGGTCCTTTACTATAGTTTTAGGTTATAAATACACATAAATGACAAATATATGTCACCTATTTTAAGAATGTGTATATTTATTCACCCAAAACTATAGTAATAGAGTTTTTCATTTCTTTTAAGAAATAGAGAGGAATTCTACTCCAAAAATTGAGTCCAAAACAACTCATAATAACAAAACAGATAACAACAAATTTCTCAAAACAGCACTTCATGAGGGAAGTTCCATTGTTCAAATACTGCTTTCCCGGCAAACAAACGTAAACACAGTTATGGCTTTTTTCCAGACAAGACATGCATCATAAACGTAAAAAAAGAAAAAAATAATAATTTAAATCCTCACAATAATTTTTTTACAGCTATGAAATTCAAGTGTAATGGCAGATCAACAAAATTTTGCCCCTGCAATTTTTAATTAACGATGACACGTAGAAATAAGCAGTGTTCTGTAATATGAGTGGATAGACTAACAGTTAATTGAGGTGGTTACAGTATTTGTCATGTAATTTAAGCAAAATACTGGTGTTTGGTTCAAATTAAATTCAGAAGATAATTTTTTTTTTTTGAAAAAATTCACGAAAATGTTAAAAAGAATTCACTTCTAATCATTTACTCGTGACGATGAAGAAATGATGTTGTAGAAAAAAGAATAACAGACAAGGAAATCATTCGTGGTGGGTAATGGGTAGAGAAAACTGAGGGTATTATTCACACACAAAAAGACATTGCATTGCCGGAATGCTTTCTCGTGACTTTGACAATGTCTTGCTTGGTGGGAAATCTAAAATCTTCTTGATCATTATGCTTACTCTAATGATTACTGCAATTTACATAGATAAAATTCACACACTTTTCATAATTTACTTACTAATAATAAAATTTAATTTATTTACATATCTTCTTAAATTTTGTTGTCAATTACGTTTTTGTACAAGATTGTTTGATATGTTGTGTAACAATCATTTCGCTTATGTCGTTGGTAAATCATGATTCATAAACCAAAAAGAAATTTAACAATTGTCAATCTGAGGGATGAATTTATTCTCCAAATTAATTTGCAGCATCTCTAAACCATTAAATAATGGCGGGGGAAAAATTGAATATTGATTTTTGAATGGCCTCCAATTTTTGTTTCATTAGAAAAGAACCAATCGGTGATAAAAACTAAAGAAACCAACTAAGGAGCATCTATCGAACAGAAAGTATAAACTATGAAGAGGATATTTTTTAGCCCAATTCTAAGATCCAAAGTTCTAAAATGCAAACAATTTTCTTCACCCTTTCCCATTACCGCTAATGCCTTCTCCCTTTTTATTAAGGTGGAGAATGGAATCACTTTAATTATTTATTTTTCATTTTGGCAATGAATATGTTCCTATCATGATAAGCATCAATTGCAAGAGAGTCAAGAACCAAATAAATTCTAAGCGCATTATTCATGAAAATCTGTACACCATCCATGATTTTATTGAGGAAAAGGAAAATTAAAAAATGGAGATAGAGTCTTAATAAAATTCATAGGGAGTAACAATTTTCAAAATTTATGCATATTTTAATTAATATAAGTAACACAACGATATCATTTAAGGGTTAATTATGTTTTTTGTCCTCGAAAATTAGCGAACGGTTTTAATCCCTAAAGTTTATAAAATACTTTTTCTTCCCTAGTTTTCTAAAATATGCTTCAATTGGTCCTCGTTGTTTTGTTTTTAATCCCTATAATATCGTTTTTTTCAATTTTTTGGTCTATGCAATCCCTGTTTAATAGAGAGTAAAACGGGAAAAAAATATATTACATGGACTAAAAAGATAAAAAAAAATTATACTATAGAAACGAAAAAATAAATTGTTTACGAGGAAAAGAAAAACATAATTAACTCTATCTTTTAACATAAAATTTGCATTGCATTTCATTTGTTTTTGATAAAATCCGCATTTCTTAACCCCAAAAATATTATTTAATAAAATAAAAAAAATTAACAAAATCTATAATTTAACTATTTTAACCAATTAATCTAACAAAAAGGGAAAAAAAAGAATAAAACTTACGTCAAATTCTAATGATCATTATATGCTAAAAAAATAGTTAAAAAAAATATAACTATTCAATTTTTTAATACATCTATTGAGACAGTTTTGACAAGTGTATTATACTTTTAGACAGGAACATGGCCAATTTAACATGAGACAATGGGTATAAGTTTTGTCCAAAAAGAATCCCAATTGAAAACTGTAATGTCAAAACTACCCTTGATCGGTGGAGAACCACAAGTTGCATCTTCGAACAATTTCCCTCCAAATCAGCGGGGGTAATTCAGGCACGCAATGAAACACGCACTCCGAAACCCTAGAGTTAGGGTTTAATTGCTCTCTCAATTTGGCCTTTAGATTGATCGCTCATGTTTGGTTTTTTCTCTCGAGATCGGTGTTGTTGGTGAATCAATTTTGGTGGGATCCGTTGCTCTCTCTTCACTCGGGCTTTATCGCCCATTGCGCGTTCAAATCCATGGTCATCAGTTTACGATGGACCCTTCTTCAGTGCGCTCCACTCCTCCCATTCAACAAGAGGAAGACGAGTGGGGTATGTTATTTTCGCTTCAATTTCATCTTTTTCCCCCTTTTTTTTGAAGCAGAGCGAATAACAGTGGAGCCAATAACAGATAAGAAAAAAAAAGGATCTTTTTGTGATTGTTTTGTGTTTCCCTTTTTTATTTTCTTTTTTGGGATTGCGGGGTTGAACTGCTCACTGGATCACTGATTGATTTGTTGATGCGGCTATAAATTATTGGAAACGACGAGGAGGTTTTGAATCTTATTGATTTATTGCATTTAGGTGGAACTCATTTGTATCATGGTGCCAAATTTTTGCCCATTGGATCCGTTTATTTGTTAGCTGTTCTAGATTTTGGATTTGTCATTATCATGTAATATGAATCGATGCACCCGTGCTTTCTGTAATTGGGATCCCATCAGTGGTTTGATTTGATTTGATTCCGTTTGATTCAATTTTTTAAGAGTTTTTGTTAGGGTTGACTTTGTAATATGCTATATACAGATAATATGTGTACTGAATATATGTTGTCAATATTTATGCTTATATATGTTTTATATTGCAGTTTACTATGCTGTTTGTTTGCTATGAAAATTAACAAGTCTATGTTGGGACTTTTTGAATCTGAGTGGAAAGTTATTGTACTTGTTTGGTTTTGCTATCTCATGTGAGATGCATGCTTCTTAACACTTCCTAATCTACTTGGTTGTGATGGCTTTCCCCCCCCCCCCCTTTTTACAAACATGCATTTTGATAGCATTTTACTTCTGGTTTTGAATGTTTGGACTTTTTATTTTGGTGTAGACACTGATGGATTTGTGATTCCGAGCCTGGGAATTGGAGAGACTGATCAAAGCAAACATAATGTTGCCGGCATAGAACCGTCGAATTCTGCTGCAAAGGTCAGCTGAAAGAATTGTTTCTTTTAGGAAGACTGGATAATATGTAGGCTTTAGATGCTGGAACTGGTTGAGCTGACAATGTGTATGCTTACTACTATATCTGTTTGCGCAGGCTAAGAAGGAAGAGCACATCTATCTTGGCCCACACGGAGCACCTCCTTCGCAATCAAAACAGCAAGAGTTAAATCCATCTAACCGGAAGCAGCGTTTCAAGCAAAAGCTGAAAGAAGCTGATAAGAGAAATAGCGGGACAGGTAGGGAGAATAAGTTGGATAACCTGAAGGAGCTTGTGGGTGGGGGGAAAGCAAGTATCGGCATGGCAAAGGGATCCCCTAAGGACTGGTTAGATCCACATTGTCATGAAGCTCATTTTGAGAGGAGGTGATTCGCACATTGGAGATTTCAGTTTCTAGCTATTTATTCTTGGAGAAAGTCCACTATAGAACCTTCTGTTATAGTTTGGTTTGATGCATCACTCAAGATACAAACTTCGGAGGTTTTGTACTCTGTCAATAAATGTATCACTCGGTCTTTTGATGATAATGTTCTTAAGCTCAGTTGTCAGTAAGCATGCCGATGGTTCTTTGTGGAAACCATAGGCTTGAATTTGAAAAACTTGATGTCAATCAGCTACTAATCTACGAAGATAAAAAATATTAAAGAAATGAAACAGGAAACGATAATAAACACTGGATGAGAAGTGCAAGAATAATGAAGCAAATAAAAACTTCTTTCTTGTTCAGAACATCATATGGCTGTGACGCAAATAATAAAATGAAAATCTGAAATAGTTATAAATTCATTAGTATGGCATTTTGAAATTAAATGATACTTGTGCTTGGTGAAAATGCCATATATCCTATTATTGTCTTGGATAAACCAAGTGGTTTGTTTTGACGTTTTTTAATTACCTGTAATTATTTTCATCACGTCCTTTAATCCTTTTGTTTATATATTTCATTTTTCATCTAATTAAAAGTCATAATTAAAATCAATTGATAAAAATGTAAATAATCATCTAAGAATATCAATGGTTCTTTCCGGGTGCCTCTATTTCATAGAAAGTAATTGATTGATATTATTATTATTCATGATATGTAGCCACACAAAAAAAAGATTTATTCATGATAATCATAAAAAAAATAGTTATCACTTTGAATGCTATGTCATTTCATTTATTGTGTGTTTGGTTTTACGTTTGAGACAACAAACGCGACTCAAAGCAAAACGGACGCGGAAAAATAGAAGCTAACCACGTAGCTTTTGCCTGAACGTGAAAAGTAAACGTGAGTCTTGGTCAAACGTGGAAAAGTGACCGCCAGACCAAACATACACTTACTTCAGATCATACTCCTATAGACTCTAGTCCACTTCCTCTCCGTACCCATGATTTGAGCTGAAGATATTTTGTTAACAAATAATAAATCATCGTCACTAATTGAATAAATCATACTCCCTCCGGAACCATTTATAAGGAAAAAAGTCATTTCCAGATTCGTTAAAAAATATATGTATCTGGTCCATTTTTTGATGGACCAGATACATACATTTTTTAACGAATCTAAAAATGACGTTTTTCCTTATAAATGGTTCTGGAGGGAGTATAATCTAACAATGAATGAACCATCTAATACCCCCAACAATGTTTCAATAAAATATAACACCATAAATATGATTTACTTCTTGTTTTCTTGCATGAACTTCCCAGGACATGTCTGTTGTCCAGTCGACTTTCACTCTCAGCTGACGCTGAAAAAAACCATGTGTATTATCCGAGGCTAAACACTCGGGTAACAAAGTAGCGAGCCTGTGTCATTCTCTGAAGGTTCATAATCATTTGATCCCAAAGAACTCTAATCCTGTTGCTTTTGGTGTCAAACCAAGCTGAGACAAGTATTCAGCATTATAAAACTTGCTCAAATGTCTCATTCCACTGTCGCAAAGAATGGTTACAATTGTGTGACCAGGGCCAATTGACTGTGCTACTCTAACTGCTCCAACACAGTTCATTGCAGAAGAACTCCCAAGAAAGAGCCCATCGTTCTTCACAAGAAACCTAACACACAAAAATGACAATGAGGAAAAATTTAAGGCAACAATTCAATCCATTTATCATTTCTTCCGGTTGACACACACCAAAGAGAACAAGGAAGGAACAAAAGAAACCTTTAAGAATAAGAAAAGTAAGATAGCTTAGAAAAGAGTAAGGAATGACCTGGCCATTTCAACGGCTTCCATATCTGTGCCTCTAAAGGCCCCATCAAGTTTTGCCTTTGCAAAATTCCTTGTTACCCTGTTAATTCCAATTCCTTCTGTTATAGTGTCAAATGGATTCTTAAGTCTTCGTCCTTCTGCCTCTTCTTTGGTGTACATCACCCCCCTTGATACCTTATTAAACAAGCCAGAACCAGGAGGATCTATGAGGAAGCACTTAATGTTTGGATTCTTTTCCTGTTGAACGTAAGACAAAAAATTTAGGCAACTTTCACAATCAAAATGACAATACTTAAAACATGGAGAAAGGGGGATGAACCTGAAGAAACTTGGAAACACCAGCCACAGTACCACCAGTGCCTGCTGCTGCAACAAATGCATCTAACTTTCCATTTGTCTGTTCCCAAATCTCAGGTCCTGTACCCTCGTAATGGGCCCTGAAGTTTGCTAGGTTCTCAAACTGATCAGCAAAAAAGCCGCCTTGACAATCAATAGGAAAGAGTGAGTTGTAATTGTTTCCATCAGATTTATAACCATTTATTTGCTGTGAGTCCTTGCCATTCAGTTGTGATTTTCTATGCCTAAATGCAAACTCATTTGCTTCAGATGCCCGTCTTCTTGCAATGTTGACAAAATGGTCTTTATGAGTGATTGACACTGGCCGTACTCTTTCAACAGTTGCCCCAAGGGCTTCAAGTATTTGAGACTGAAAGGTGATCCCAATAGAATAAACAAAATGCCTCGGTAAACAAGGAAATAAAGTGGAAAAACTAAAAAGGAAATAAGGTTTCAATTAAATAGATAGACAAATACGACATAAAAAGTTAGTTAGAAACTGTGCTTCTCATGACAAATTTGTTGGGTATAACAAAGAATATACCATCTAGATAATTCACAGCCACAGCACAGCAGCAAATGCTCTCAAAGTTTAGCACATAAGACATAGTAGTCTTACTTGTGTAAGATGTAACGCGCTCTTGATTTGTTCAATCATTTTGTTCCACCGACAAATTGCAATGTTACAAAAATGAATCAGGAGGCAGAAGTGAGGAAGACAAAATTGCTCAAGGGAGTTTTTGGCTTGCATTGAATTCAGATGAATTTCCAGTTCAATTTTGTTGAAAATATTCTTCATGAAAGGCAATCATATACAAAATTCGAGGCTATGGCTAGACTGCATAATAGACTTGCTTGATTACGACTATTGAAGTTTTATACCTTCTCAATGGCTGCATCATCTGGAATAACCACATGGCATTTGCATCCATAGGCAGGAGCAACAGCTGCAATGCTAATGGCAGTGCTTCCGGCACTCCCTTCAGTAACTATTCCACCTTGACGTAGCTGGCCAGATTCCAAAGCCTGCACAATCAAATCACAGGGCACATGAAACAGAAGCCATACAACAACAACAACTAAATAAAGAGTAGGGACTCTGAAGAAAGAGAGAGAGGAACTAGGCTAGTTACAGATAAAATGACCCAAAAACTTTGATAATACCCTTTTGGCATGAAATTGACAAAGCACCAATTCTCCCAAAAGCTAAAGCTGAAGTTTATACCCAGTTTGAATTAACTTCTAGCTCATAAGAACTTCTTAATGAAAATGAAAAGGCCTTATAAACTAACAGGTGATTATGATGAAGCTATTATATAAAAATCATTTTTTAGGGTATGTTATTCTAGATAAATTTATCTGTTGATATTCAAACTTGCTCTTTAGGTTGAGGCTCGTGAATGGAATGGCTTAATATTCATGTGTATAACAAAAATATCCCAATAGTAGCAGTGATGTTTTTCCTTTCTTTTGGTGAGACCATTCTCATAGAACACCGAATACTCCCCTGAATAATACAACATATAAACGATTCAACTACAAAAAAAAACTTTTTATTTTTTAATTTGTACTCTTCAGATAGAAGTTTACCTCTTCAATAATTTTAACAGCAACACGATCTTTGACACTCCCTCCGGGGTTCAAAAACTCGCACTTGCCAAGAATCTGAAGAGTGAAGAAGAGCAGAATTGTAAGGTTGAAAAGTATAAAAAGAGGGCATGCGAGTGAAAAGTTTAAAAAAGAAAGGAAAAAAAAACATGATTACTTGGCAACCAGTGGCGTCGGAGAGGCTGTTGATTCGAATCAGAGGCGTGTTACCAATGGCGCCAACGACTCCGTTCCTCGATTTCTTCTTCTTTTTCGATGAATTGCAGCGACGATCGCAGAAGAAATAAGCCAGCGCCAGCGAGACCAAGATAGCAGTTCCAACACCAACAGCGCCTGCGCTTCTCGCTGCCACAGGCGCCATTTTTGGGGCCCACTACCTCTCAACAGACCAAACAAACAGCTTCTTCATTCTTCAAGCCTCTGTATCTTTGACATTGTTATCAAGGGTCGGCGTGGGGGAAGTGGGGGTAACCGTGTTAATGGGCTCCATCCATGGAAGTACTACCTACACCCCCGTTTGCTACATACACTCTCATTTTATTTTATTTTTTAAGATATCCATTTTCGAAAATTTAATTTTGGAATCTATATTTTTATTTTATTTTTTAATCTTCCGGATAATAATTTTTGGAATGCAAAATTTTGCATTCAGAAAATTTACATTTCAGATCCTGAAAATTAATTTTTAGAATACAAAATTTTGTATTCTGAAAATTAAATTTCGGAAAGTAGAAAAGATTAAAAAAAATGAATTTCAAAAATTAAATTTTAAAAAAGAGTGTTTTGAGGGGGAAAAATAAATAAATGTGAGATGTGTATGTAGGAAAAATAGAGGTCTAAGTAGCACTCCCCTTCCATTTACTACTGGCCCACTGGTATTTCCATTGGTTGCTTATCCTTAATCATATTAAAAAAATATAAAGCATGCCCAACTGAAATCCTAATAAGTGACAGAAAAATAGAAAAAGTATTAACATTATGCGAAATGACTTATTTTTTTGATATATCTTTAATTATTAACAAATTTCATGTGAGTTTTCTTAAATATATAACTATATTTAATAAAATTTACATAAATTTTAGTTGACAACGAATTTTTTATAAATATTTTTTTTGGTACAAGTATAAATATTTTAAAGGTCGTCTTTAACATCAATTTTGTTATTTCATAAAAACTCTACGGTGAATTAGTATAACTTTTTTTTATTTTTTTTAGAATCATAAAGTAATGAGTCACTCACAAAACCTGGCCATGCTCCTTGAGTCTTGAGATTTTTCATGATCTCGTGAGTTTTCCATCCTCAACTCACCTAAACTTAGGGCTGGACAAAATCTTCGAACCGGCCCGCAACCGAAGTAACCGCGCGGCCCACGATGCAATTGGGTGGTTTTGGGCGGTGGAGCGGGTCTGCGGGTTGAAACAATGGATACCAATGGTTTGATATGGGCGGTCACGGATCTAGAAATAAAGCCCAACGGAATTCGAGCCCGCCCGAAACCCTTGAATAAAAAAAAAAAACTTATACATCACGCGTGATGCTTCTCTTCTCTCAACCCTAATTCATTTCTTTCCCTCAACTCTTTCTCGCCTCTAGAAACCCTAGGCGCCGTTCTCCTTCTCACCTCTCTCATCTTCCCTCATGCTTTCACCTCTCTCAACCGTTCTCCTTCTCACCTCTCTCAATCTCCCCTCATGCTCTCGCCTCTCTCAACTTATCCTCTTGTTCCCCTTTTCTTTCCACTCACCTCCTTCTCTGTTCGTTTTTCCTTTGCGTTTGGTAGAGTGGTGGTCGTGTTCATCTCCAGTGTGGTGGTCGTGTCCTTCACCATCTCACCTCCTTCTCCTCTCGCGAGCCACTGAATCTTGTTCCTATGGTGGCCATGTCATTGACGGTCACGAAGCCTTGCTGCGACGATGGCAGACGAAGAACATGCCCGAACATAATTTTTGCTAATGATTAAGGTATTTTATTTTTGATTTTCGAATTTTCGGTCACGGAGCCTTCCTGCTTGTTTTTGGATTTAAGATTTCTGTGACTTTGGTTCTGTTATTTTTCCCCCTTTTCTCATGGCTTGTTGTTTGGGATTTAGGCTTCGTTCTAATGGCTCAACCCACAATTACCCACCCGATCCACCCGTGCAACAGAGCTCGCCAAAACCGACAGAAGCAATGGGCGAAATTGGGCCATAAAATGCAATCCATGGTTTAGGCCGGATTGGGGTTTTTGGGCCCGAACCCAATCCGGCCCGACCGATGTCCAGCCCTACCTAAACTTTTCAATTATAAAAAAAATGATAAAGTACTCTTCACACGTGAACAGAAAGCAAAATGCCAAGTATTGGACTTGAAACTTGAATTGAAAGTCCAAAAAATGCGAAAAAGGGAACAGTTTGTCAGTGAGAATCTCTACACACAAAACTCAACCCAACCTCCACTTGTGGCTCACTCACTCACTCATTCCCCATCCAAAAACACCAAGACAGGACTTCATCTCACCACTCTGGCACGGGTTCATGGAGATCCCACAAAAGCTGCTCAAGCTAAGATACCATTTTCTAGCGGCACTGTTGTTGTGTGTGACCCTCTTCTCTCTCATAGTCATGGCCCCAAGATTGGTTACTCTCTTGGCCTATTTCTGGCCACTCATCCTCTCCACCGCACTCGTTCTCGCTCTCGTCTTTGTTTTCGCCAAGACTTCTCCTTTACCGCCCACCGACGCTTCCCTTCACAAGGGTCTCCTTGATTACGTCGCCGGCGACCATGACCCGCCGTTGGATCTTCACAACAAGTCTGATTAGGGCACTCCCCTTCCCTCTCCGGCTAAGGTTAGCGTCGCTACCATCATGTGAGATACGCCATCATTATGTACTATTATTCCAACTCTTCAATTATTGCTTGGCTTTTATCCCTTTTCCCCCTTATAATTATCATTATGTTGGCAGTTTTATTTATTTTGTGGCTTTTTTATGATTGACTTATGTTTTAGTGTCGATCGGGGAATTGTTCATTAAAAGAGAAAAATAGAGACGTCACTTTCGTTATAAATCAGTGTTACATCGACGTCTAAGTACAGACTTTTATTTGTTAGCTAATTTTAAAATACAGTTATAAAAATAGTTTATATAATAATATAATAGGTTTTTATTGGATATCCGTTTAAAAATAATTTATGCCAATAATACATAACTTTTAAACTCTAAAAAAATAATCAATTTTTTCTGAGAAGAAATAGCTAATTTGACCAAACTTGATGTAAATTTTATCTTTTAACAAATATTACTGTGAAATAAATTATAAATAAGTAGAGCTAAATTTAGTTTATTGAATAGTTAATATATTTGGTTTATATAAATTAGTTATTCAATAAACTAAATTTAGATTCGTTTACTTATAATTTATTCCGGAAGGAGTATGAATTTTTAGTAAAGAGGAAAACTTTTGATAAGAGTTTTTTTTTTTTTCAATTGAAAGAACGCGAAAGGGACACGGAAAAAAAAGAGCAATTTTATTCAGTGTCGGCAAGTTCGCAATTTTTTAATTATGGCAAAAGTAAACTAGATAGTTGTTAAAATATATTATCTATTTATGAAATTTAAGTAGGACACGTAATTCAGTAAAAAAAAAACAAAAAGAGTAGGACACGTAACAAAACTTCGTTTATCCATTTTT
Organism: Calophaca sinica; assembly: GCA_037113605.1. Lineage (NCBI taxonomy): Eukaryota > Viridiplantae > Streptophyta > Magnoliopsida > Fabales > Fabaceae > Calophaca > Calophaca sinica. Next base: position 125,964,457 of record CM073736.1, on the reverse strand, counting down.
TCACAAAAAAATTAACTCCACTTCGTTTCGTTTTCTTTCGCCATCACATATTCTCTCGGCTAATTGAAAAGCAATTGTGACGTTTTTTTTTAGTTTTTTGGTAGAATGTTCATAAATTTGTTTCTGAATGATTTTATTTATAAAATTAATTTTATTTAAAAATATGTTTGAAGTGAAAGTGATTTAACATTTAATAAATTTTAATTTATCGTAAAATTAATTGTGACTTTTTAACATAATACATACAATATAATATTATACACAATAAATTTTTCGGTTTTTACTTTCACTAAAATATATTTTTAAAATCTTATTATACCAAAAACAGAATTATTTAAAACCAAACTTGACTAGAAAATATATTTTAAAAAAATCTTTCAAAAAATTTAACTAAGTTCGGAGTTTATAATCGGGAGTTTGAGAGAAACAACGCTCTCTCGGAATTGCTTTAGCATCTGGGGTTGCGGGTGTGGCAGGGCGGCCTTTTCTTCCATCTGGGTTGACAGGGCATTTTTTTCTTTTTTTTCCCTGATAGTAGGGGCAGTGTGTTTTCCTGGGTATATTCGTGATTGGAAAAGAGGCAATGTGATGTACGGATTCATCGTTGATGAAGTAATAATGCTTTATGCTTGGCCGCTTGGGGGTCAGAATAACGGGTTTATATTATTATTGCTAGGGTCACCCGCTTATTGCGTTGCAGTGTTTTCTTTTTGACGAATTTGCGTTGCAGTGCTCACCGCTGATATTGTTCGATATTGCAATCTCAATCGAGCCTCTCCTAATTACCAACGGTAAATCGCAAGTGGCAGATCTAGACAATTTGTTTAATCAGAAGTGCTATTTATTACGAACTAAATCTTGAACGAAACCGAAGAAAGATAACGTGTCAAATTTTTAAATGCTACTGAGCGAAAAACACGGAGGAGGTGATTGAAAAAGTAAAAAGGCAACCAATGACAGTGATTTGTACAGTTTTGTAGAGTTTCTCTTAGTAAAAAGCAGCATTTTCCTTGTCTAAAGGGGGCAAGAAATAGAGAGAATTGTTTTTGGATCAACAAATAGAGACAGAATGAATCAAAGAAAAACTAAAAATAAGATAAATTAGGCAGAAAAGATGGACTATTTATTTGAATGGATAGAAATGAAAGGGAAAAAAAATTATTTCATTGTTTGTTTGAATGAATGAAAAAATTGAGTAGAAAAAAATAAAGAAAATACCTGCCCCTTATATAAAAAACTTATTTAATTAACATTTACATATGAAAATCAATCATTACAATATTTTTTTTCAATTCATTAAAAAATAGAAAAACATAGCATAAGATTTAATCAATGGAAATGAATTTTAATCGACCGTAGCTGAAGCTTCTCAAGACCAGGCAACTTGCATTTTGGACATTCTGAATGAATTATGTGTAGTCTCAGGTCAGAAAATTAATCTCCAAAAGTCTCAAATATTTATTTCCCAGAATGTTTCTGACCAACAGGTTGAAGCCCTTAGTCAATCCATTGGAGTTCAAATAACCAAAGACTTAGGCCTCTATCTTGGAGCTCCAATGATTCATCAGAGACTGGCTAAAATTTGTTTCTTTTTCATGCTTGATAAGATGTGAAAGAAATTAAATGGATGGAAAGCAAATACTCTCTCTACTATTATTCCTGCTTCTGTTTGCTTGGAAGCTGAGAGAATTTGTAGAGACTTTATTTGGGGATCAAATGCTAATACTAGAAAATGTCATCTTATTGCTTGGGAAAAGATTTGTTGCCCCAAAGAAGAAGGAGGATTGGGGTTTCGAAGCTTGTAGTTGCTCAATAAGGTGTATATGATGAAACTTGCATGGCAAATGCTCACCACTCCTAACAAATTGGGGTTAGAATCATGAAGGCTAAGTACTCTTGTGGGATGTACACTATTCCTCAGTTCAATCATAAGTCAAAATCTTCTAGTACTTGGAGAGGTATTGTAGATTCCTGGCATCATGTTCAAAGGAACTTAATTTGGATAGTGCAAGATGGTCATCACATCCGGTTTTGGAAAGATGCTTGGATACCAGGGTGTGAAGCTCTCATCAACATCATGGGAAATTCTGTTCCTCCTGACCAACATAATTTCTCAGTTTTCCATTATGCTACCAATGGAGCTTGGAATTGGCAATTGATTCATCAATTCGTATCGGTTGACATCTGTGATAGAATTACATTGGTCAAGACTCCAGGTACAGGAACTAGTGATTTCCCTTGTTGCAGGTCCACCTCTGATGGCTCATTTTCTCTGAAATCGGCCTATGATCTGCTGAGCAGGTCCTCTGCTAGTGACCCTATTTTCTCTGTTGAGAACAATCCGCTGTTTAAGAAGGTTTGGCAGTGGACAGGTTCGAACAGAATTAAAGCTTTCATGTGGAAGGTCGTTCATGGAAAGCTAATGACTAATGAAGAAAGGAAACGCAGGGGTAGGACAAGCTGTGATATGTATCCAAGATGCCATGGTAGTCCTGAATCAATTATGCATATGCTGCGGGATTGTGAAGATGTCAGAGATTGGTGGACAAATATTATTGACCCTGATCAGTGGAGCAAGTTTTTTAGTTTGGGTTTTTACAACTGGCTAGACTAGAACTTATCTATTGATAGTATTGGTGGTAGTCACTCAAAATGACGCATTTTCTTTGGCTTTGCCATCAATGACTTGTGGAAGGATAGAAACCCTTTGATCTTCTCCCAAATTTCAACTCTAGGGAGAATTTTTTTTTACCAAGTTGCTAACCAACTAGATTTTGTGGTAAAGCAACATCAGGCAAGTCACAATACCAGCAACAACCTTAACATAATTGTTGACATTGCTTGGACTTCACCCCCTGATGGTTGTACCAAAGTTAACATTCATGGCTCTCATTATGCTTCTTCAGGCTCTTCAGCTTGTGGTGGTCTTGCCAGAGATTCTCTAGGTCGCTTCATTAAGGGTTTTTATAGTAGGTTGCTCCTTGCAATGCCACTTGGGCAGAACTATGGGCATTGAGAAAAGGTATTCAACTTGCTCAAGACTTATATCTCAAATGGGTAATCTTCGAGATGGATTCTAAAGTAGTTGTTGACATGGTTCTTAAGGGGACAACTCATATACCTTTCCTTCAACCTATTCTCCATGAGGTTATATCTATTCTCCACCATCCGGACCGGAGAACATATGTGGTTCATACTTACCGTGAAACAAATCAATGTACGAATTTATTGGCGAATAAGGGGCACTCCTCCACTCTTGATGGAGTCATCTTAGATTCTAGTTTTCCTATGCTTTCCACTTTGTTATTCAATGATTGTAGAGGTGTCTCTTTACCTCGTGTTATTCAGTAATTAAATTCCTATTTTCATAAAAAAAAATCGATTTACTACCTCCTCTTCTTTGTTTTAAATTATTGTCAACAAAATTCAACGTACAATAATCAGAAGGTTTTTTTTAGCAGCCGTTCAATCAATGTTTACCGCAAAGAGCAACGAAATTGCTTCAGAAAATAAAAAAGTATCGTTAAATTAAAAGAGTGAAAACAATGAGCAATGCTATATGTCGCGAAGGAAATGGCTCACGAGGATCACGAAGCGATCATTTACGGCTATATTTGCTCACTGCACAGCTTAAGTTTTTTTTTTAAAGAAAATATAAAATATCTCAGTTGTTATGATGCATCCGATCCAAAAAAAAGTTGTTATGATGCATCATTTACAAGTGGTCCATGGATACACTTAAAGGACACAAATGTAAAAACTCCAGCTTCGTCTTCCCCACCCCTTCGACAGTGTTAGAGCAAGAATCAACCCAAAAAACAGTGCATCTAAAAAGGATCAATGCTTTAGGGCGGAAAAACAGAGGGATGAGAGAGAGGGAGATCTGAGATGGGGGAGGGAAAGTGACATGCAGAGTGTGAGATAGAGAGATGGGCTGATGCAAAGGCAGGTAGAGGGAAGAAAAGGAAGGTGGAAAACCAGCAGGATGGAAGACCCACCGCTACCACGGCGGCGACGGAGCGGACGATGGAGGATGTGCATGGCTTTGGTGGTTGAAACTCGTCGTGCTCGATTCGTTTCTTTAGATTCCGAAGAGAGAAAGCACTTTGTCCATGAATTTGAGAAATTGTTGTGATCAATTGATAAAGCAACAATAGCAGTAGCAGTAACGTCGTGATGGAGGAAGAAGAGGGAATAATAGGAGGAATTCTGGCGGAGACTCGTTTTTCAGTCTTGCTTTCCCTTCTTTTTTCATCTTTTTTTTTAATTAGAAAGGATTAAAGAAAGAGGGGGGAGAGAGAGGGCTGACTGGTTGACCAATATTGCTGCCAGATTTAATGCTACGTCATTCGCGTTCTTGCTCACGAAATTTGTCTCGTGAGCTTTAGCATTTTCCGAAAACAATTTATATACAAATTAACAAGCACTTCACAACCAAGCACGTCACGCCTTGCTTTTTTTTTTTATTAGTCACATCTTGCTTCTTGCCCTACATTTCTGTCATCCGTTAATTCTAAAAAAATGGCAGTTCTTCTTCATCGTTATTGAGAGGGTGAGGAAACCGGTGGAGATGGGCTGCTTATGGGGCAAGAACTGTTTTTTCTATGGGGCAAAATATATATGATAAAGTATAGGTTAAATTATGCTTTTGGTCTCTTATCTTTATTTTAGGTTTCAGTTAGGTCCTTTATCTATTAAAAGTTCTGAATTAGTCCCTTATCTTTATTCTATATTTCAGTTTGGTCCCTTATGTATTAAAAGTTCTAAATTGGTCCATTATGTTACGAATATTATACCAATGTGGTCATTTTTTGCATAAAAAAGGGACTAAATTGATATAATATTTGTAACATAAGGGACCAATTCGAACAAAAAAAAACAAGAATGACCATATTTTACACATAAAGCACCATATCAAAACTTTTAATACATAAGAGACCAAACTAAAACCTAAAATAAACATAAGAAATAAAACCATAATTTAGCATAAAGTATATTTAAGTAAAAACAGTTTACTTTCTGGGGGCATTTGCCCCGATATATCTAACAACGTGGATCCGCCGCTCTGTGATATGCATATATTTCCGGAAAAAAAAAAATCCACATATCAACGCAAAACCAACTGCTCCATTTCTCTATTCGTTGCTTGCTTTGTATAGAGTATAGACAACAAAACAATGTACTAACTGAACACGTTTGTCCTCTTGCTTTAGCTGTGAAGAAGTCGAATTTAATCCAAACATATTATAAGCACCAAAGCATCAAAATTTTTTATTTATGGGTATTTGATTAATCATTAAAAAAAATAATTTCTTTAGATAAAATTTGCCTATAAATATATCAAATAAGTTAAAATAAGTACACTGGTTAAAATAATGATTCATTTTTTTTAAAAAAATAATAATGGGAATCTAAGTGTCATCGAAAGTTGTAGAACCGTCGTACAGCATCATGTGCCATACTGCCATCCATATTCGCTGCTAAGTGACTGATTGTTGATTGCTCATCTATTCATCCATTACTCTATTATTATTTAGGGGACCAATGCCCTCAAAAGGTAATATTATTAACCTCGCTTAAATACTATTTTAGTCTCTTAACTTATTTTTAGTTCTTAACTTATTTTTTGGATTTAATTTGGTCTCATAATTTTTTTTGGGTCAAATTGGTCCTTTAATTTAACAAATTGGACCATGGTAGTCCTTTTCGTCAATATAGTAATAACGGTGTTAACTTTATCTGATGTGACATAGATGTGACAAATGACTAGGCAAAAATATAATTTTTCAATGCCATATGGCAATTATTAATTTTAAATAATTCACCATTAACAATTAGTTATAATTATAATAATAGTTAAATGAACAAAAATACTAACTCATTTACTATGTCAGATCCACATATGCAAGTACAATTAATTGGAATAACGGAAGCAACGAAAAGGAATAACGTGATCCAATTTGTTAAATTAAAGGACCGATTTGACCCCAAAACAAGTTATGGGACCAAATCGAATCCCAAAAATAAATTAAGAGATCAAAATGGTATTTAAGCCTATTACACGCCAAAAATATATAAATAATTAACAATTAATATATTAAAATCAAATTTTCTATTCTGTGCAAGGTTTCACGTTAAACCATATTAATTATTTTTTAAATTACTTATTTTTTATTTATTTTATGGATTAAACTCTATGTAATATCCCTCTTTCTAGTTAGGAAAGTTAATATTTTTTTTTGTCAACAAAAACTCAATTCATTTCACTAGAAATCAAAGGTGCAATACAAAATAGAACAAGATTATAAATTTGAGGACTAGCCATAAACTGAGACGCCCTTACTAAGAAATGAGCAATTCAATTTGCTTATCTCCGGACAAACCTCACACTAAAATTTGGAAAATCAGAAAAATAATTCCTACACTTCCTAATAATATAGCCCAACTCTGAAACATTCTCCTTGTTATTCGTTAAATGATTCACCACTAATATTAAATAAAGAAAAAAGTGGGTAAATTATTATGTAATAGCCCTTGCTAAGCAAAGTTAATATTAAATAAAGAAAAAATGGGTAAATTATTTGACTTAAGTAACTTAATTGATTGATCTGACAAGATATTGGTTGTAGTTTGACGTTTATTACATCACCGGATGTTCTAATAACTTAATTGATTGATTTTATCTTATTTATAATGTTAGATTTTTTTTGCAAGATGTATTGGTCTATAAGGTCCTATTACTACTAGGTAGTTATCCTCCCTTTTGTCTATTGCTCTAAAATAATTGAAAAAAAGAAACAAAGTGGAAAAGAGAAAATAATTAAAAACTATTTTATAAAATCAGTTTTAAAAAACTATTTTTAAGAAAAAAAATAAAGAAAAAACTGTTTGGTTATCCTATTTTTAAAAACTGTTTTAGAGATGAGAAAATGAAAAAACTTTTTTATACACATTTTTAAATAATTTTTTTTATTCACATTTTTTATTCATCGTGAGACTTTTTTTTATATTAGACTTCATCATGAAACTTAAAACTCTATTTATTAATAATTAATTAAGTGATATCACCATCTCATCTTCAATACTTTCTTATAATTATTCTAACAAGAGATTTAAAGCAGGAGTAACAAATATAGGAGCATGATATCACCATAAAAAATGGTAGATGCATTGCAAGAAATTTAAATGGTCATAAAAGTCAATTATTAAATTATTAAATTACTCAATAAAATTACATACCTTGAACAAAGGATAATATTTTGGGTTGTTTTTAACTCTGACAGGTAATTCTGTGGACTCTTGCTTTATCAATTCTTTTCCCAATCGGCACACTGCCCTTAATACTTCCTTAAAATAACGTGAAGTTGTTTGCGTGGAACGTTGAAAGCGGTCTGAAGCAACTCTATGACGAATATTATGACAAAGTATGAGTAAAAATATAGCAACCTTTTCTTCAACAAGCACAACCCTTGAGTCACTTAAGAAGCTATTTCCCCTTAGTTCATTACAAAAATTAATAAAACATTCATTCTTCATTCGAAATAACTCAAAACAACTTGTTCCTTCTCCATTTTACAAAACACTAAAATCAAACAAGTTTTTAGTTTTTTTAATTTTTAAAAATTGAAAACAGTTTTTAAAAACTGCTATCAAACAGGCCCTTAATAATAATAATTATTATTATTATTATTTTTTTGTGTTCAAGTGTAATGATGATGCATTGAATTCACGTAATGACCTAGTTTAGCTGAAAGCTTGACACAGCCCAAATGTCTTCAATCTTGATGCAATCCATTCTCAACTTTTGGTTCCCCTTCAAACCAGTGCTTCTCGTTCAATTACTTGATCAAAGAAAGTTTAAACTAAGCAGAAGAGAAATACTCCCTCCAGAATCAATTATAAAAATAAAAATAAAAAGTACACGTACTTTTTTCTTTTTTTAACTTATAATTCATTACAAAAGGAGTATATTACAAGTTCATCTAAGTATTTACACACAATTAATTAACCACAAATTTGGCTCCCCTAAGGTCACAAAGTCACCCAATTAAAAGTTCATTTAAACTAAGCATAAGGGAAATATATTAAGAGCTCATTTAAGTATTTACTCACAATTAACCATGAATTTGGCTCCTCTCTCTGGTGCGCATCTCGTCGTTGGAGTGAAAAATGAGAACCCTTCTATGACAACTTGGTGTACAAAATGTTGGTCTAAGGTGACTGAGCAAGTGTTATATCAGAAAGAGACAGTGTACCAGATTGATCAACGTCAAGCTCTTCGAACTCCTTCATCACAAGTGATATATCCTCTTGACTAATCTTCCCCATCTCTCTGAGCTTATAAATAACAAATTCAGCAGCCCTATGAAGTATGAACAATAAAACCAAACAGATCAAAATAAATGAAGACATGTATGTAAAACCCAACAGTCAACAATAAATAAGTCTTTGAAAGAATGATCAACTAACCCAACAGTCCCATCCTCATCAAAATCTGCAGCCTCCAAATCTAAATTGGTCATTTTCCTTTTAAGAACCCAATCAACAAGTGCCTTTTGTCTGCTTTCAGTGTTGAGTTCAGCCATGTATAGGAAAAACTGAGCTAAACAAATAGTACCTGTCAATATCCAAAACACGGCAAATATTCTTCCTTCTGGAGTTGAGAAACTTTTATCCCCAAAACCCAGGGTTGTAATTGTAGAACAAACACAGTAAAAGGCGTCGATAGGATCCATCTTCTCAACAGTGACCAAGAAAACTGTCCCCACAATAATGAGAATCAAAAGAAGGAAAAAGACCAGAAAAATTTTGTATCTTGTTTTGTTGGTCTCAACTTCCTTTAAAATATCAGTTGGACCAACTTTTTGGTTCATGTGCATTGCTTTAACTAGCAAAAGTTCCTGTTTCTCGACCAAGTAATCTGCTCCTTTGCTTAGGATTAGTCCAACCACTGCCATTCCAGAGAAAACAAAAGCACACGCGAGTAGTTTTGTAAGGTTACTATTGGGCACAAGGTCTCCATATCCAACAGTGGTCATTGTCACAATTGTAAAGTATAAGGCATCAAGGAATCTGTCTGTTTTCAGTCCCTTGATCTGGTTCCTCACAAGGTAGAAGATTAAAGCACCTACGCCTAAATAGACTGTAAGGCATATAGCCACTTTTTTAAAGCTTGGATGTAAATAATTCCCAAATATGGACTCAGAATGGGGAATTGATTCATTGCCATTTGTCCTGGGAGGAACATGATCTGTGTCAGGAGCGCTTTTAGAGCGGGGGAGCCTTCTTTTGTTTAACTGTCGTTTTCCCTTTTGGGGTGCAGCATCCTGTGATCCCAACAGCAAGGGCTCTTTTACATCATTGTTGGCCATGAAGACAAATTTAGAAAGCAAGAATCAATGCAGTAACAGATGACCTGATTCAAATGCAAAGCAGTCCAAACTAGTCACGTCAGTCAAAAAATAATGGAAAATATATGCAACAAAAGACTTAAAAGTATTAATAGTAAGGAGCATAATACAAATTCATCAGAAGGGATTCAAAGTAAAAATAACAGCATATTCAAACATATACTAGAATAAGCACTGGTGATCAATCCGATCCAAGTTCTACTTCCAATTGACTACCACAAACCCAAAATAAATTCGTTTGAACAATCATATATATGCCACGTCGATATCCCCAAATTCAAGTACTTTAATTGAAGAAAAGGAATAATAACCGCATCTATTTCTTTGAGCTATAGAGAAGAACAGTGACTTTATAAGCATAATAGCATCAAAGCACGGTGAAGCTCTAGATGCCCAAAAACAATCATAAAAATCATGGAGCAAACACCTTGATCTATAATATTTCAAGAAGGACTCCCCATTTGCAAATCACAGCTTAGTTTTCCTGCCTCAAATTCTAATTAAAATTATATCAGCAACATCTTGATCTAATTTAATCTTTAAGTTCTCAGTCTGAAATTCGTGAGTATTACCTCTCAACCCCAAGGGGGGGAAACAGAATAGAAGGGAACAGAAAATGTGAGAAACCTGAATTTAAAGAAATAGCTATTTTGGTTTTGAACAAACAGCATAACTTTTAAGTGTTCTAATTTTTTTGGTCTTTTTGTTCAGTTCCTTCATTCACCTCAATGGAACTTCATTCTCATAATAAGTCTCCTCCTCCAGTCATGGGCATCCCCAAAAGAAAAACAGTTCCCAACAACAGTAACACAGAATTGCACAAACAACTGGGGTTTGATAGTATAAAAATAATGGTTCAACATCACCAAAAAAAAAAAAAAAACTTCTTTATCAAGATATTAGTGATGCATTAATTTTGGGATAAACTGAATTACTAAGGTGAATCTGAGTTGAGAACGACATGTTCATCACATGAAAAGCTTGTGCAACTGCAGTTCATTTGAAGGAGTATTAGTTAGATCTTCCAGAAATAGCTACAGTGCCACACAAATTCAACACCTCATTTTACAAACACTGGAAAAGAAAAAGAATTTACAAAATTCAGTGATGAATCACTAACAACCAGAAGGGAATTCAAACGAAACAATAAGCAGTAATAATTCCAATCAAGTAGGAGTTTAGATTATGAAAGGACGGCATATGTTGAACTAAGAAGCCAATAGTGGAAACAAATCCATATCAATAGTAATAACATTGAATGTGATTCATGTTGTCCGAGGAAAGTTTTCACCTTTCACCTGATTCTGGTGTTGCTGAGAAGATCAATGTTGCAGAGTCTTCGGAAGGCTTCTGATTCAGTGGATGTGGATCCCATGTTTCCAATTTATCCATAATTAATTAATTATTAGGAGCTAATTTCCGCTTTAACAAAAATATTTAAATAATTATTTAAAATAAAAAAAAATCGCATATATGCGGCCCCACTTAGCATTTGTTTCTTTCGATTTTCAACCATATTTCGACTTTTTCAGACTTGTTACCAGAAAAGCGAAAAGGACTTGGTTTCGGACAAAAAATACTATATCGTTTTCTTTTATTTTTAGTTTTAAATTGAAATGCACACAAAAAACTCTTTTCAATTTTATGCAACAATTGCTGTAAAAAAATAAAATAAAAATTATGCAACCATTCACTTGTATTTTTTTTCCTAATGGGAACTTCTTTTATCTCTTATATTATTATGGATAAGCATGAGACAGTTGAGCCTGACCCTAAATTTTGATTGTGTCATTCTTTAAACCGTAACACGTTCATAAACCCGAACAAATTTAATGCTCTATTGGACATATTAAGACTATGTCAATTAAGGATAGGACCGGGTTGGCCCGAAAGACAAATAAAATAAAATTAAAATGTGATCATTCAATTATGACTAAAAGTTGAAAGTGAAATATTGAATATTTTTAGTATTTTACTATGTATTTAAACATAAACATGCCTCATACAATAGTACGTTGCTACAAATTTATTAACTAAATTAAAATGTATTCCAACTTCAATATTTTACCTATAAAAGTCTCATCACAAATACAATAAAACTAACGATTAGGGTAAAGGACAGGTTGGGATGGCTTGTACTTGACCCTAACCCGTCCCTAAATTTTGATCGGGCCAACTTTTTAGGCCCCAACCCGTCTTTAGACCCGAACAAACCCGATGTTCTGTTAGACAAATAAGACAAGGACAAGACGGGTCATCGGGTTGAGTTAGGTCATACTCACCAATACTTAAAGTCATTGACAAAATTAGCTAAAAAAATGAATTAATGTTATACTTCATTGAAAAATCACTAAACTTACTTCAGAGTAACTTTGATTTAGAAACATCAAAATGGGTCGAACTAACTCGAAAAAAACTCAATAAAACATAGGACTTAGACAGTAAAATCTTAGCTCCGTTTACAATTAGGCCTTTTTGGTCTGGCCTGATAAAGCCCGAGCCTGTATCAGGCTAGCCCGATCAGCTTTGGGCAGCCCGATAGCCCGCATATATTTCAAAAATCAAAAAACGCTACTCAGTTGTGTAGGTTCAGCGAATATTTTACAACTTTAGCGTTGTATGTAGCAGTTAATCTATTTGACCACCACTCAGGCCCATGACGCGTAAGGAGGAGGCCTGTCATACCGTTAGCGCGAATCTCGGGGAATTGTATTATCCAATCATCCGAAAAATGTACGGGCATGTCGAAAGGAGGTTTCTCCCTCGCGTGGTCTGACTTGTCGCGATACAAATCATAACGAGTTCTTGTACAGATGGACATGTCACAAAGGCAATCATAGTTTGTTATTGATAGATAGCACATTTGGATAGAGTTTGTTATGCATAAATGGTCGGTCGGTCGGTTTGTCTTCTTTGTGGGCATCGAGACCCTTGTAGGAGCATCTTGTGTCAAGGCACGTACTCGGTCGAGAAGCGTCTCATGAAGACATGTACTCAGTCGAGCTTCTCGTACGGTCCAAAGTCCTACAGACGCTGAGCTTTGTTAAGCGAAAGCGATTTATACTCCGCCTATGATCTGGCACATTCCAATTACAAATGCTATGATCGATATATACATTGTCCTCAATATCATGTTCAACACTAAACACTCCTTCATGCTACATTTGAAACGAAAGAAAAAAGATTAGTGAGATTTCTTGCTATATTGTTGTGATGTCTTTGCATACTATTTTTAAAAAAAATATATATTAAACTCTATATATATTACAGAGCATTTTAAATATATTTAAGTATGAATATGAAAAGATATAAAAAATTGTTGTCGACATGTCAAAATTACAAATGTAATAAACATAAGTAATATAACTGATTGTTATATTAATTCAATGAATTGATATCGAATTTTTATTGGTTTTGGGTACTTTGAACTTTTCTTTCACAAATTTAATGAAATCAAATATAATGTAACATAAAATGAGACAATACTCGTCACTTATTTTTTTGTCAATGCTACCATAGATGTTTGTAATTGTATTTCTATCTCAAAGAGAATGAAAGAACACACTTTTGACAAAAAGTTAAGAGAAACAAATATTAGATAATTTTTTTATAAAATAAAAGTACTCAAAAGAGAAGGTAAAATTATGTATAAACCTGAAATAGAAATGAATATTAGAAAAAAGTTACAAAATGAAAAAAAAGTATTCGAAGAGAATGAAAATAGATTACATCTTTCTTCATCAAAAAAAAAAAAATAGATTACATCTTAACTTTGAGAAATATGATAATTAAAACGGAAAAAAATGATAAAATTTTAGATAATAAATTGAATTGCGAAAGAGAAAGAGATACCTTTTGTTTTAGAAAGAGATACGTTTGAAAAAGAATATAAAGTGAGTAAAAAAAAGAATATAAAAGGATAAAAAGATATAATTCATTATTGTATGTTACAAAATAGCAAGAATTGCTCTTTTGTCAAAACAAAATAGCAAGAAGCTCGGTTCCTAATACGAGTTCGAATTCATGTCCAAAAAAAAAAAATACGATTTCGAATTAGGGAGTGTTGATCCAGTCAAAAATACATTTTCCTTCAAAATATACTCTAGTGAATAAAGTTAGAAGGGGGTCTGTCAAAAAATAAAATAAAATTAGAAGGGGGTGCTTCTAAATTATATAGCATCATGGATCCTTTATATTTTGAAATTGAAAATTATTTTAAATAGTTGCTGTATTTGATTACTTAAGCGTACTTAATTAATACATAATTTTTATATAAATACCATTATAATATTTCAATTTTCAATTAATATTAATTACATCTGTCAAAAAAAATGAATATTAATTACATTAAATTATTTGTAATTAATTTCTGAAAATATTTGATAATGTTAATTACATTTATATAAATAGAAAATTATGGAATTGATACCAATATCATAAAATAAATCAGCAATATTGATTATAATTAATTGCAATGAATGATACTGCAAAATCTCACAACAAAATAAACACAAAATCAAATCCCATGCAAAACGAGTATGAAATTAAAAAAACCAGCTGTGGGTTTTGACTTTTGATATCACCATTGCAATTGTTTCTTAACTGTTACTATTATTTCATACCCTTCATGTCTCAGCTTTGGCAGAGGATTTTGCTTTTCTGCTGCAGGGCAAAGGTTGTAGTTTTGGGTCTTTAATCCTATTTCAGAGATGCCGGTTTGATGTTTATGTGGGAGAAAGCCAAATTTCCAAAGGACTTATGCAATGGAGTACTCTTCCGCTGAAATGGTGACATCAAAATATATACTTTTCTTCATTCTTCGATCTTTTCTACTTAATTTCTAAATTGTTTGATTTATCATTATAAATGTTCTTTTATCCCTTTTTTCAGATTTGTGTTCTAAAAGTAAATACTCAATGTGAGGCATGTAAAGTAAAGGTTATGCAGATCTTACAGAAAATTCGCGGTATTTTCCTTTGGAATGTGAACTCAGAATATGAATTGTGCTTTTTTTTTTTTTTTTTTTTTGAAAATTGTTGCAAACTAGTCAAAGTGTATTATGTTATACATGCTATGATAAACTTCTAAATTGGAAATAGAAATGCACTATCATTGTTAATGTTATAATAATTTTTACCACACACTCAATTTCAGGCGTGTACAATATCACTATTGATGGAGAAGAAGGGACAGTGAAAGTTACAGGGAGAGTAAACCCCAATACATTATTGAGTGTGCTAGAAAAGTATGGGAAACATGCAGAAGTGAAGTATGTGAAGTTTGATGGTGAGGTTGTGGAAAGAAATCCTCCTCATTATGGTGAATATGGATCATATGCTCCCTATAATGGTGTGGAATATAGCTCATATCCCCCACCCCAATTGCCATGTCCTCATTCTCACCACCAATGGCATTACTATCAACATTTTTCTCAACCACCACCCCCTCCTCCTCCACCACCTTTAGCACCATACCCAATTGCACCACCTCCTCCTCCGCCGGCACCATTCTGGGCACCACAGCAGCCACCACCACCACCACCACCACCTCATCCTTATGGTTATGGATCATTTTGGATGCCGCCACACCCACCTAATCATTTCCCCACAGGAGAGACATCAAGTCAAAATAAACAAAGCCAATGTGCAATGATGTAGGAATTGTTGCAAAGTCTAGCACAGTGCAATGATACACTTAATGTTTGCACAACATTGATTACTATGGTATTTTGTATACCTTTGAATGAAGCATTGGTGATTTGGTGTGAAATGATACTCAGCTGGAGGACAGAAAAATTATAGTATAGAAAATTGAAGTCACTGTAAAGAGATTAATCAGAAGCAAGGGGAAATTCAGAACTTTGTTAAATTTTCATCAGCTGCAAGTGTACACTTGAAGGTAACATATAGATTCAACTTCAAGTCTGGTCTTCTTTAGTTTAATATGTTGGACTAGAAACCATATGTTGATTGATTTAGAATTCATTTGGTTTGATGGAAGCCAAGCACAATCAATAAGAAAAGGAATGGGTAATTCTTTCTAATCTTCATCCATTGATCAACTTTTTCTGCGCTTTCCTTTGTTTATACTTTATTATACAACATTTTGTGATTCATTTTTTTGGTATTGGGTGATATCAAATAAGCAGAGCAGTGAGAGTATTTCCATGAAGGAAATAACTAATGGATATTTCTTTTTATTTTTTAAAATTGTTAGCTTTCAAATATCTCGTGTTGATTAATTGGCTATGGCTGGTTAAAAAATGGGATATCATTTGAGCAAGTGTAAATCAGCTTCTAAGTCTAACTTGCCACTAAAGTTTTTCTTTGGTCCATACATACAGATAAAGGGTGTTAATATAGATGTTGTTTATACAAATTGAAATATCCAAAATTCCAAATCTCATCTCCTCGTGATACAATCAATTATCTATACAAACTTAATTACACTAAGGATGCGTGTCAAGAGCTCATTCATCCGTTTTTCCGTCAAAAACTATTTTCTCATAAAAAACTTAATTACAATGTAGGTTCTATTTTTCTTTGTCATCCGTGCTGAGCACGGGCTCTCTCGGCTAGTACAACTTGAAAGCGAGAACAGCGACTCTGTTAGCAGCTCAACTAATTGGTTACGGTTAGGCTAAATAGTCAGGGATTTCTTTCTATTTGTTTAACTTCTTCGTCTATAAATAATCAAGAACCTTCAGAAGGACAAGAGGACATTGTCTTCATAATCAGAAAGTGAATAAGATCAAGGTCCTTGAGGCTGGAATGAAAGTGAGTTACAAGATCTATCAATTAAGGTGTACAGTGTACTTCATGATTATTGAAATAAATCTAAAATAAAGACAAAAAAATTAACAAGTTTTGAACTTCTTCTTGCTTCTGATAAATCTCTTTACACTAACTTTTGATGTCCTCCTGCTAATGATCATTTCACACCAAATTTTCAAAGTATCATACAAAATACCATAAGGACTGATCCAAGGTGAGGCAACTAAAACTCTTGTTTTAGGTCCACCAACAAAAACATTTATTTACTATTAGTTTTTATAAATAAAAAGGCAACACTTGCCAGAAAAACTATTCGCGAAGTAACTATTGACACCCCCATTTTTGCTAATACACCCCTTTTCTCAGAAGTTTATTTTCAGACAGTAAAAATTGTCCGAAAATACTTCCGGAATGCGAAATGAGTTTCGAAAATTTTTTATCCAGAAATAAACTTCCGAAAAGGTGGGGTGTGTTGGTAAAAATCAAGGTATCAATAGTTGCGGCCAAAGATTCAACCTAAAGCACAGTAAGGTATTTATAAAACAAAAAGGGCCACACATACTTTTTTTGGGTGAGTAAAAGCGGCCAAAGGCCCAAACAACCAAATCAATGGATAAAAACTAAAAAGGCCATACATGCGGACAAAAGGCCCAGTCTATAGCGCAAATACTTTTTTTCACCCTTGAAGTGAAAAAGGCAAACTTAAAATTTGCTTTAGGCTTTACTCACCCATGTGCCTATCCTTAATACCATAATAATCAATATTTTGCAAACATCATTGTGGATGATTTGTTCAATTAATATGCATTATTGGTATGAGATGACAGTTAAAGATGATGATCATCTGGTGGGCCAAAAATTACAATGTCAAAGTGACTTCATGTTGTCTCGATTTTGCTTTTTAATTCTATATATGATTCTCGCATTAAATATGCAAGATCTAATGAGGCTTGTGATTTGTGAATTTACTCTTCTTATGTTATAACAGAGACATCTGGTCACTGAGGCCTGAGTCTAGTTTCCTTGATCCAAAAGGAAAGGAACCATACACAAAATGTTAATTAAAAAGTGCAATATTTCTTTTTAGCCTTCTAGGGTCATGAAAAATGTTCCGATGGTTAGTTCTTATTGAAGATTTAGATCAAACATTAAAAATCAAGCAGCTACTAGTTGCACAAATGCAAGTTAATTGAGAAAAACAATACAGCAGTTGTGGATACAGTCACTTGAAAGGGGGCAAGACAGAAAGAAAAAAATCCTTATCAGTGTCCCAATGGACATTCCTGTTTTTATGGGAATGCACTGATGACTGATCATATCATATAAAAGTTAAGATCAATTTCAATTTTTATACTAGGAGGCCGGTTGAAGTTCTGCTACAGGCGACACAATTCACAAGGTAGTATGTTCTTAATATACCAATATTAGAATTTAGAACATCTTATCAGAGTGAAGAAAAAAAGTATTTTCACCTATAAAAATATTTAAAATTAGTAACAAAGCAAAAATAAGGTAGTATTTTGGTATTTAAAAGTGAAAATAAAAAAGGTTTTCTAAAACTAAACCGCCATGAGTCTATTCTTCAGATATTTTCGTTCAAGTGTATATATACAACAACCAAGATTTATCCAATAGGTGGGGTTGGCTATATGGATCATTCGATGCCACAATGACCTATCATAAATCAAATTTATAGTGAAACTATTGGCCTCTAAACCTATTTTATTAGTTTCACCTATAGTTTTTAGGCAGCCTTTGCCTCTAGCAATTGGACTGCTCTCCATCTGATCTATTCTCCTTACTAGGAAATTTACAGGTCTCCTTCACACATGTTTAAACCACCTGAGTCGAGATTCAATCATTGTTTCTACCATAAGTGCTACCCAAACTCTCTCTAATGCTATCATTCTTAATCATATAATCTCGTTTAGTATTTACACTTATCCATCGCAGCACGTTCAAGCTTATCATTGACATATAAAATTTGTGATGTAAATGCCTTGCATCCCGTTCCTCATTTTCTAACTGGAACTCTCCGGTCTCCACCTCTATTTTCAGGGGGCTAACCCACTCGATTAAAAGACCTCACTTCATTATTGAGTACAGAATCCATTATTGGTATATGATCAAAGGAAAAATCTGAATCAACTGTCGTTATCAATGCGATTCATGCATACACCTTCATGTGCTTAGTTTTACACATAAAAAAAGACTTGTTCTAAGCCATGCCAATCGACAATTTCAATAATTTATCTATAAATTGTACCCTTGCCACATGATAGAAGCACTCACGTGGACGCTCATTTTTCCTTTTGTATTAATCATAATCTGTAGCTTTCATTGATTTGATTTCCATCTCGGATTTGCTTTCTCTGTACTATTGCTTTAGTTATGCATGCGTGAATCGGTACTTTGAAGGACACTAGGACGGTCGTTTGTTCTAGAAGTAAGATATCTTAAGTTTAGAATAGCCCCACCAAATTTGGAAGGGTCCTCTCCTAGATATCACTCACCTTGATGTCGCCCTACAAAAGGGAATGATCAAACAAATCATTTCAATTTGGAAATTGACTTCACATTATAGAGAGGATCCCACTTGGGAATTATATCTTCTTTGTGATCATGAAATTCTATTTAAGAGAGTGAAAATGAAAGGCTCATGGTTTGCTACCATATCACAGTAAAGGCATTTATTGATTCTCGGCCATTTGTACCATATAATGCATGTAAGTAATTGACAAATACTTGGGTCTCTTTCAGAAATGAAACCAAAAGTCTAGTCTTTTTGTTGGTACGTACTAACTTACTAATTGTTTCAAGCCCCTAAGTTGTATTATTTTATAATAATTTAGGATCCTGCTTCAGGGTAAGATTCCTATTATACCCTTCGTTGACTATACTCATACAGATATTATAAACTTGACTGAGCATCATTTTTCAGGTTTCAGGCCGGTTAATTAGGACCACATTTCCTGGCACGCATAATATATGACATGGACAACAAGAAATCCAATTCTAGAGTACTAGAATAGTAACGTGGTTAAATGTATCTGAAAATGATCTACCAAAATGGTAATGCCGAGTCATATTTTCGCGCGGGTGTAAGTTACTCTGAGTGGGGATGAAGGTGCCACATTTATTTTGGTCTTTGTTTCCCATGTTACGATGTGATGTGAAATCATGGGGGGTATTTGGCTGCAAAAAAGAATTAGGTGCAGACTTTCATTGATTCTATATCTTGCAGATGCAGCTGAAAATATAGGCTTGAATACCACTTTATAAACTTGGTTGTACGGATCACTCAGAAATTTCAAAACGTAGTTTCTATCATAGGCTAATTGTTTAAGATCATGCCTTCAACTTCAAGTACACTATGTTAAATGTTAAGGGTGAACTTTGTGTGCCTTTGTATAGCGGTACTTCAATGGTGATTTTTTTTGGGGGGTATGGCGCCGGGGCGGGTTGGAAAATTCGGTCTAACAGATCTGACTCAGGGTGAGTCACCCGACGGAAATGGATACTTTCCAGTGGAATTCTCTCCGGTTTTCTAATGTGCAAATTTCCACCCCTTAAAACTCAATCTCGCTCTTTTTTTTTGTATATATATTTTTAACTCTCTGTCTCTCTCTTATTTGATTGTTTATATTTCACGTAAGGGTAATGTCACGGAACGGAGGACGGCGATCAGAGCACATTTAAATAACAACCCTGATTTTTGGACACCCCAAAATCTCTAACACCCATCCAACACTTTTCTTTCTCTCTATCTCTCTCTTCTTATCACATCAATCACCTATCACATCTTTCACTTCTCACTCTCTATTTCTTTTTCTCTCTGGGTGTTGGAGGGGGTATGAGTGTCTATGAATCATTTTTCTTTAAATAAACATGGGAAGAGGTTTCCGAAATTGGGGAGAGGTGAGAGAACTCGGTGATAAAGTGAGGATGTGAGGCCCAAAGCAGTGGCCAGGTAGAGCAAGATACCCCGAGAACGATAGTGGCATCAGCAATGCCAGAATTTCACCGTAGCTGCAACAACCATTTGTGTACCACTACAGAAAAAAGAAAAAAAAATAGTGCCGCCTACTTGTCAATTACATATTAGTATATATAGAGATTACGTAGTTTTGAGATCTGCTGAGCACTTTGTTAGAATCAAGAAGCTTTCCCAAATATGGAATGACTCCTAGCTAACTTTCCGGCCCCTAAGAATTTCTATATGATCAGTTCTTTGAGCCTTAAAACCTGTGAGTCAATTCTTTAATTATGTGTTCTTGGGCCATCTTCCTGTTTGATATTTGTGCAACTTCACTTTCATATGGTCACATCTTGTGTCGGGTGCACGCAATCATTTACTTGCACTTGCTCCTAGCCAATATTTGAGACTTATACGTACGTGCTTCAATCTTTCCTATACATAAAAAGTGAATTCCAAGGAGGGAGATGACTTAATTTGTGTTTTATATGAGTGAAATTATGGATGAAAATCATACCCACATCCTATAGATAGTATTCAAAATTAGGGGTGTACACGGGCAGGATTGGGTCGGTTTTGACCAAACCCAATGCCTGAATCAATCAATTTTTATCGGTTTGGGTTGGGTCGAAGACTTGTAGATTTTTTGTAAAATCCGAACCAAACCATCCTGTTGATGAGCGGGTTGGTTTGGGTTGGGCTCGCGGGTTATGAGACACAAAACCAATTTTTAAAATTCCAAAACGAAAAAAAGGGGGTTAAATATGTTTTTAGTCCATATTAAATTACGATTTTTTCAACTTTAGTCTCTATAAAAATTTTATCCTTTTTATCCCCACCTTTTACAAAACTGCATGTTTTTTAGCCCCTCAGCATGCAATTTTGTAAAAAGTGGGGACTAAAAAAGTATATAAAGACTGAACTTGAAAAATCATAATTTAATAGGGACTAAAAACATTTAACCTTCACAAAAAAAACATATTTAACAAAACAAATAAAAAATAATTTAACTCCAAATGAATTTTATTTTTGGTGCAGGCCGCAAAGTGTAAGTGATATTGTGATCAAGTGTATTAAAAAATATTAAAAATTTAAAAGCCACGTCACCGGGTTGGGCTTGTGGGTTCGCGGGTTCAAAACGAAAACCCATTACCCGAACCAAACCACTCCAGGTTTGATTTGGTTGGTTCGAATTCGACCCCAACTAAGACGGGTTCGGGCAAAAAAAACACTTTGGATCGGGTTGGGCCACCAGTTTGACCGGGTCGGCCCGAACCCGTGTACACCCCTACTCAAAATGTTGGCACAATATATTTTCCATGTTTAATACTCCTTCCGATTCTTATTATAAGGAACAAAATGCTAATTCACACAGACCAAAAAAATGCATTGAAAATAGTTTTTCTAATTAATACTCTTAAGCATTTAATTTGTTCCCCAAAAATACTTCTTTTATGAACCAATTCACTTGCATAGGAAATATGTTATCTCATTAATATAAGTCTCACTATAAATAAGAATATAAATAAAAATTAGACATTTAATTCATTTGGTACTGTTTCTTATAATTATGACAAAACAAAGACCATTTTGTTTATTATAAAAATGATCAGAAGAAGTAATTTTGATAGCTCATGTGGTAAGAGCTTAGAACATTAAGAGTTGAAAGGAGTTAGGATTTATGAGAGGTTGATCCCTTGCAACCCGCTCCCCACATAACAATTAACCTACTAATATTTGTAGTTCTAAAAAAATGTTTTATAATGCAATCACAAATCCTTTTCAATTAGACTAATGATATTTGTACACCTACAAAAAACCTACTAATATTTGTAGTTCTAAAAAAATGTTTTATAATGCAATCACAAATCCTTTTCAATTAGACTAATGATATTTGTACACCTACAAATAGACACTTGGCACCATGGTTAATGATATTTAAAATTGTAGTTAATGATATATTGGGTTTGGTTAATAGGTACATCAAGATTGGGTAGCTCATTACCCACAATTCCGTACATTATTAACCAACTTGCCTGTTAACAAAGCTCAGTAGATGATTGAGTTACTCAATCTTGATTAATGACGTTCAAAATCATAGTTAATTATGCTCAGCAGATAGTTAATGAGTTACCTAATCTTAGTATACCTATTAATCCATAATTTTGAACGTCATTAACGAAAATGTCCGAATTTGTGAGTTTTTCCAATATAAATAGTGTAGCCTATATATAATTAATCATGATTATTGCAAATTGTCTTTCTCTCCCTAGTAAGACCATGTCATATCGTGATGCAACGAATCTGTGGAGTTCTCCTCTCTGTGCATGATGCAACGAATATGTGGAGTCCGTTTCACACATCTTCATGGAATGTGAATGGGCAAGATTGGTTTGGTTTGCAAGCCCCTTGGGAATCAGGTTTGAAGAGCATGTTTCAAATGGTGTTCAGTTTAAAGATTGGTTGACTGACATTATAAAGCATTCAGAGGCAGAAGTGTCGGAGATCATATTCTCAATATGCTATGGAATTTGGTTTGCAAGGAATAAGCTTTGTTTTGAACAAGTGGTCATCAAAATTCCTCAAATTATTCAGAAGGCAATAGCTTCGGTTAATGAGTTTAAGGAGCAGAATTCGGTGCAACCATCTTCAATCTCTAGTGCAGAACAACAACTAGTAGATCATTCTGAAGCATGTATTCCTCCTCCAATTAATTGCTACTGTTGGAACACACGCAATCGGGATTGTAAAGTTAAACTAACGGCGAACACACGCACACACGCGAGAAAGTAAAGAAGATAAGATTTACATGGTTCGGCGAATAGTGTCTACTTCCACGGGAGCTGTTACGGCTGTGTTTTCACTATA
Source organism: Calophaca sinica (assembly GCA_037113605.1). Classification (NCBI taxonomy): domain Eukaryota; kingdom Viridiplantae; phylum Streptophyta; class Magnoliopsida; order Fabales; family Fabaceae; genus Calophaca; species Calophaca sinica. Next base: position 125,941,430 of record CM073736.1, on the reverse strand, counting down.
TCATAATAGGGTTACATAAGCGCTGTATATATACTAATCACCACTGTGATAGAAATTACATCAATAACCCCCATATACCGTACCGCGGGGCTCGGGCGTCAGCCCAACTATCGGTATCTATATGAGCCATACTCAACAGCTACAAGTTAAATGTTGATGTTGCGGGTCCAATAAATGATAAATGGGGAGTTGGAGCTATGATCAGAAACCATGCAGGGCGGTCATGGGTGCAGGGAGATGGAATTTGCCTTGTTTAAATGATGTATCAACAGCAGATGCAATGGCTCTTAGAACTGGCATGCAATTCGCTCTTGACTTTTTTCTCCTCCACATTCAAGCTGAAACAGATTCTTCTTCTGTGGTAGCTGCTACGAATTCGTGCTCTCTCACTAACAACTACATGGGATTGATCATCCAAGATTGCAAGAGCTTAGAGGCTTTCTTCTCCAGTTTCAATTGCAGCCACGTTAGAAGGCATTCAAACAATGTTGCTCATGTGTTGGCAAAATCAGCTTTAGTTAGTAATGATAGAATTTGGGTGGAAGAAATTCCAGATTGTATTTCAAACATTATTTCTCAGGAGGCTTCCTCCATTTAGGTTGAATGAAATTGCTATTTCCACGTAAAAAAAAAAACCATGTCATATCATGTCATTCAAGGACATCAAAAGGTCCAATTCTTTTTCTTTACGCATGCATGGCATCATGTTATTAAGTCCTCCAAACAATGCATTGCGTAAGGGGGTACACTTTTGATTGCCCCCAAACTGTGCCATATATGTGGATTTACTTCAATAAGATAGTGATAACGTGCTTAGATTAAGGATGTAACTTAAATTTTAAACAGAAATTTTGCATGCAGATTGCTCTTTTGGTGGAAATGCAGAGAAGTTGTTTTACAAAATTTCAAGGGACAAATACAACTAAAAGAGAAGGAGAAAAAAAAAAAACCAAACAAATTACTAGGCCATGACTAATTGCCGTCTAGCTTCAATTCTCAGATCTTCCTTCATCTTTCTAATGAAATCTTCAAATTTTTTGTTTAACTCCTCTGTGCTTAACATACAGTTTTCTTCTTCTACATCTTCTTCTTCCTCTTCCATGTTTTCTTCAACAAAAAAGGAATCAATTTCTGACCCTTTATCTTCCTCTTCATCAGCTGCATCAAATAGTTCAGTTTCTTCATCTACCTTCCTCACCTCTTCTTTCAAAACTTGTTGGCTACTTCTTCCTTTTCCCTTTCCTTGTTCTTCATCTATAAAAATTATCTTTTCAATGTTTTCTTGTACTTCTTCTTCACAACAGGTTTGTATCTCTATTTCTTGCTCAGCTGCAGCATACTGTTCATGATCAGGCTCACTAGTTTCCTTCTTGGATTCTCTCTCCAACATTGTCTCGTTGGTCTCAACATCTAGGAGGATATGAGATTGAGAATGTGAACCATCTTCAATATACTGTGATGATAAATCTTCTAAGTTAGAAGAAGGTTTATCATCACTAGAAGACCCGGAGAAAGATTTAGAGATACCAACAAAAACAAGGAGACCATTGCAAAGGAGGAACATGGAGTTCTTGTCGATGTTGTGAGTAAAGATTTGGAAAGGGAAAGTAGAGAAATAGAATTTGAAGTAATGGAGGAAAACAAGCAAGGAAGAAGGTGAAAAGATGAAGGAACACACTGATACTGAAATGAATAACTGAGTAAGCTTAACTAGATAGTAATGAGATTTTATGCTCCGAGTCATTGCTTCTATATTTTGGTATATAGGTTGAGACATAGCCATAGTATTAGCATCCACTTTGTTGAAGAAAAGAAATGAAACTAGTGAGATGGGGTGGTTTGGTGCATTAAAGCCATGAAGGCCTCTTATATATATAAGGGGGAGGGGGTGATCCTATTGACTAATGTGCTTTTTTGGTTTCCAAAAATGCCCATGGTTGCAAATTAATTATTATGAGGCAGATGGCACATTGATTAGGGACTACCTGCTATTCATTTCAGGCATTTTGTCATGAACGATGATGGCTACTTGAAGGGTAAGTAGCCAGTTGTCAGAGAATTATTTGTCATAGAAATTTGCAACTTCTATCTTCATGTTCATCAAATTGAGGTTTGCTTGTTGAGTACTAGCATTCATGCCGTTCGTGGTGTGGGGCCAAATCCCCAGGGGATGCGGCACGGGAGAGGAGAGGGACGGGGTGAAGGAAAGGAACCCTTCTAAGTCACCCAACATTAGTTGATAAAAAAAAAAAAAAAAAAGTAAATAGCGTTTTTCGTCCCTGTAATATAAGTAAAATTTAGTTTTAGTCCCAGTAAAAAAAAAGATTCTCTCCCTGAAATATCAGATTCATTCATTTTTTGTTCCTAACATCAAATCCCAGTTCAAAAAAGCTGACGTGACTAACGGAGTGTCACGTGGCTTTGTTGACATGATATGCCATGTGGGATGATGGTGCCACGTGACACTGAGTTGTCATTTTATCAGTGCCACGTCAGTATCCAATGGGTGACTGCCACGTAGCAGGGACGAAAAGCAAAAAACAATTATTTACAAGGACCAAAAGCAAAAAGAAATATATTTATAGGGAAGAAAAACGAAAAGAAGAAAAAACTTTATTTTCAATTTCCAACGTCAACTGTTGCATACGTAAGTATATCATCACTCTAAAATAATGGATTTTGTATTTATTTTCTTCTTTTTTTTTTTTAGTAAAGTTTGTCCTTAAGTTGTTTTCTTTATCTTTATTGTCAACTATTCTCACAAAACATTTCCTCACCATAAACCTCGTGCGTAGGGGTGGGCATGGGTTGGGCTTGGTGGATTTTGAGGTGTTTAAAGACCCAACCCAATTTAATATACATGGGTTGGGTTGGGTCTGTTTAGTCTAATTTTTTTTGTGAAACCCGAACCAACCCAACCCGACCTCATATGGGTTAGTTTGGGTCGGGTAAACAGATTTGTTATTAAAATATTCATTTCACAGAAAAAGTGGGGGAAAAAAATCAAAGACAAATAGAAAAAATATTTAAGAAGAAAAACATTACTATCAAGTGTTAGAATTTTTTTCTAATAAATTCTTGTGGGCTACAATCAATTGTGGCTTTCGGTTTTCCAAAAACGGGCTAATGTTATGATCCATTTGATGATGCTTAGGCCTGCTAGTTAAGTGATCAATTTGTAATGGGTCGGGACACCTAATACTGATCTATGTGGGAGACAGTGTAGACCTAACCACTTGGCCCATTATGGGAGGTGCCTAGGGTTAATAAATACTTTGGCTAGGTCCCATTTGCCATCACGTGATTAGTTGCTCGCTCTACGGTTTGCCTCATTGAGAACCAAGATCCCGAAATGTGTGAATACACAAAGGAAGACTTGGTTTTGATTCTTTCAGAAACTTTACGAGACAGAGGTAATTTCCGATAATGGTGATTAAGTCTTCAACAAGTAAGTGCTCTAATCGGTATTCTAATTTCATATAATAGATCTTGTTAATTCATACATAAAGGTCTTAAACATTAATTTATCCAACATTTACCTAGCTTGATTTAAAAAACAACAAATAAGCAACGCATTTGGAATTCTTCCATGATTTTTTTTTTCTTCCACTCATTTGTCACCTATACATTTGGAATTCTCTTCTTTTCCCCACCAGGTATGAACAGAGACATCATCTTTGGCTAAATCTTTCTGGCGCTATGGTAGTGCCTCCAGATCGCCCAACTTAGCCAGCTCGAGTTGACCCCCAAGAATTTATGTCTGGCACCACCCCTCATGATAGTACCCTGCTCAGACCCTACCTATTTGTTATTGGGGAACCATGATAGACATAAAATTCATTATTTTAAAGTGATGATACAATTGCATATGCAATAGTTGATGTTGGAAATTGAAATTAAAGTTTTTTTTCTTTTCGCTTTTCGTCCCTGTAAATATATTTCTTTTTGCTTTTGGTCCCTGTAAATAATTATTTTTTGCTTTTCGTCTCTGCCACGTGACAGTCACCCATTGGATGCTGATGTGGCACTAATGACATGCACTACAAGAAAACTTGGCATTTCCTAGGGCCAAAAACCCTAAGAAATGGCCAAAAGCCGTGGAAAAACGCCAGATTTTCAAGGGCCCACCGAGGACCACGAGGTGGTAGGTAATTCGCTGGTAGGAAACGGTTTCCAAGGGCTAAATTTAAAAAGCCCTAGGAAATTTCTTAGTTGAAAATTTCCTAGGGCCAGAGCCCTAGGAAATTGCAACTAGTTAATAAAAAAAATTTGATGCAGCGAACGCTTTAACAAATTTAGTTTAATGTAAAATGCAATAAATAAATTTAATTATTTTAGGAAATAATGCTCTTTCACTGTTAAAAATTAATGTTAATTATTTTATTAAGTTACAATAATTTATAACAGATCAAAATTGAAATGGCCAATAAAATTATATAACTGAATTTTACAATTGAAATTACAAACGGAATTGTAATTGAAATTTAGAAGCAGAACTTACAAACAAAAATGTTACAAATTACAGAATTGAAATTTAAAATTAAAGATACAAAAAAAAAATTACAAAGAAACACAAACAGAAAATACAACACAATGAACATGTATTTTGTTCTTCATATCTCCATCCTGCAAAAAAAAACATATTCAGAAAAAAATAAATTAAAAACGAAATTCAGTAAAAGAGGACTGTGTGGTGGAGGAAGAGGACTGTGTGGTGGAGGAAGAGCACAAAAAAACAAAGAACAAAGGTCGCCGCGAGTAAAAGAGGATTGTGTGGTGGAGGAAGAGCACCAGAAACAGCAAATACAGAGAAAAAAAACGAGTAAAAGAGGAAGAGCACCTCCAGATCCAGTAATCCACCGCGGTCGCCGCGACAGACCACCTACGCCGCCGCCACTAACCCTCTTTGCCGCTCTTCATGTAAGACAGAGGTGTTCTACTTCAAGATCTGTTACTCTGGGGGCGATTTAAGAGAGTATTGGCCTTCAAGAGATCTTTGGCCTTCAGTGTCTCTCCCTTTTCAAAGTTCATCCGTTTTTTTGGTGGTTGATAGAGGATTTGAAGGATTCGAATTTTTTAAGAAATGGGGATGGCCATCCTGAAGAAAATTACTCAGTTTGGTCGATTGAGGTTCGGATTTGGTTTTATGGTTGAGGGATGATTGAAGGAAGAGGAAGAAGAATAAGGGAGGAAAGGGAAAGGCGGCGAGATAGAGGGAGAGAGGGAATTAGGGTTAGGTTTTGGTGAGGGTGAGAGGAGAATGAAGAAAAAAAGAAAAGAGGAGAGACAGGGAGAGAAGTCGAGCTTGTTGATTACCCCTCCCTCTCTCAGTGCCCGCTCGACTAGTGCAATTTTATTTCGTTTTTTTAATTATGGGAAACCGAGGGCAGGGCACTCGGTTAGTGCAATTTTTTTTTAAAAAAAAAGGGGCTTGTTGATTCCGAGAGCCTGTCTCTCGGTAATGCCCAAACTTTTAAAAGAAAAAAGTCATTGTTTTTCATTTCCGAGGTTTTTTTTTTTAAAAAAAGCCCTAGTAAATTTTTATATGGGTATTTTTCTAGGGCTGTAACCCTAAGTAATTTCCTAGGGTCACAGGCCCTAGGTAATTTTTGTAGGTATTAGTATAAATTCTTGTAGTGATGGCAACTCGGTGCCTTGTGGCATTCCGTTAGCCACATCAGCTTTTTTGAACAGAGACTTGACGTTAGGGATCAAAAAAGGAGAAATCTGATATTTCAGGGAGAGAATCTAATTTTTTTTTTCAGGGATTAGAACCGAATTTCGCTCATATTACAGGGACGAAAAGCGCTATTAACCTATAAAAAAATTATAGGGTTAAATATATTTTTATCCCTTAAAACTTTCTAAATTTTGATTTTAGTTCCTAAAAAAATTCAAGTAATTTTGGTTTCCCATATATTTTCCGTCTACGCTATTCGTCTTCACTATTAAGTTGGCTCTGTTAATTATTGATATAGCGAAGTTATTTTCTGGTGTTGTATGACTAATACTCATGACTAGGATAACTAAGGTGACATGTTTGTCTTGTTATAAAACTTGATTGATCGTCAACACTCGATTAATAGGTCATTGGTCGAACCAATATGTCACTAGTTAAACCGAAAATATAATAAAATGTATAAAAAAATACAGTAAGAAACAATATATAAATAAGATATATATACATTTAAAAAATATGTGTGGTCAAGTGGTTGCTTCTATTGTTGGCAATTTAAGTGTGCATGGTTTGGTTAAGCATTGAGAGGCTTGTATGAGAATACTGACCACAATGCCTAGAGAGGTTTGAAGTAAAGGATGATCAGTTTTTTTGATCAGTTATATATATTTTTTTTATCAGTAGTAAAGGATGATCAGTTAAGCCTGAAGATTCTTGTACAAGAAAACCCAATTTTTTTTGACAAAATTTGTATTAATTCGTTGATAGTGGAAATTCTTTCATAATTGAAGGGAGGACTATTATTTTCTGTGTCATTCTTCATTTTCCATTATCTGTTTACCGTTAATTTATTTATACACATGGCATGTTTGCAAAACTTAATTGTGCTTGATTTCAAAGGTAACCAACCATATACACAATCAGTGGCGGATGTAGTGTTACTTTTTGGGGGCAATTGCCCTCTTGAAGAATTTTTTTTAACTTTAAGATACTTGATAATTTTATATTTTGTCCTCATAAAAAAATAGATATCTCTATAGTACAAATTTTTTAGAGTAAAGGCTTAAAATGTTCTTTGACAAAAAGCACTGAGACATATTTGGTCTCTCAGAAATAAAAATTAATAATTTAGTCTTCTAAAATTTCAAATGTCAGTCAAATTAGTTTTTAGGTTGACTAAAATATTCCTAAAAAGGACTAATACGTCCGATATTTGAGATTTTTGAGAACCAAATTGGTATTTTTTATCTCTCAAGGAGTAAATAGATTTTCGCATTTTTCGTACTAATTTGGGCTTTTACTCTTTTTAGAAAAATGTGCATAGAAAGATATAAGAGACAAAAGTTTGCCCCCACTTGAGAAACTTTCGAGATCCGCCACTGCACACAATTAACCGTCCCTATGTTTTAACAAAACCTTTTTAAAAGTGCCAACACAAAAACTTTCTTTATTTTTTAAAATAATAATTTAGAACAAAAATATTTTTTAAGTATATAGTTAAACACTTTAATTTAATAATTTATATTTAATAGGTGTGTTTTCGTTGAACTATTCCTTACTTTTAGAAACGAAATTGTAGATTTGGGCTTCAACCTTGATTGGATCATAGAGCTAGCTGGGCCTGTTGCTTGTTGTTTGGGCTTAGTCTTTGTTTGTGGGCCTTTGGCCTCAATGGCTCTTCATTGTAACATTCTGTTTGTTGTAACAGAATTATCTAACCAAACCTACTCTCACCATCCTCTATATATAGTCTTGGTGAGTTGGTTTTGGCAATCTGTAATCTGTATCCGAATTACATAGTGAATCAGTTTCTTCCTCTGCCCGTGGATGTAGCTCACAAACCGTGAGTGAACCACGTTAATTCGCTGTGTGATTCTTCCTCTCTTTCTCTCTAAAGTTTTCTGTTTTACTTCATTAGTTCTTGATTATCATTTGGTTAAATCTTAACAAACTAGTATCTAGAGCTTAGTTTCGATCATCATCTTCGCTTCTGCTCTGCATTCTGGTGGATCTTCAAGATTCACATACAACTCTGATCTCGTTCTTACTGGGTGTTTTCTGTTTTGCGGCTGTTCGTGGTGTTTCCTTCCACGGAGCATTCTCAGTTCTTTCTTCCAGTTTCTGTTTGTGGTTTATTCCCACAATTCCTTCAAGAAAGATGTCAAACACTACCAAGATCGAGAAATTCAATGGCAGAAATAGCTTCAACCTGTGGCGCATTAAAATGCGTGCCTTACTCAAAGAGCAAGGTGTCTGGGCTCCCCTATCGGGCCAAATAGGCAAGACTGCCAAAGAAGCTGCAACACAACATGAGGAGAAGGCTCACTCTCTGATTCTCCTATCTTTGGCAGATGAAGTTCTTTATGAAGTTGCAAATGAAGACACAGCCACGGGTCTATGGTTAAAATTAGAGAATCTCTACATGACCAAGTCCTTGAGCAACAAGTTACTGCTGAAGAGGCGCTTATTCAGTCTCCAAATGAAGGAAAGTATGAAACTCAAAGAACATCTTGATGAATTGAACTCAATTTTACTTGAATTCCGGGACATTGATGTCAAGATGGAGGATGAGGACATTGCTATGGTCCTTCTTGCATCTTTTACCACCTTCATATGAAAACTTTGTTAATTCCATTAGTGTTGGTAAAGATAGCATTACTCTAGAGGAAGTTAAGACTAGCTTGTACTCTAGAGAATTAAGACTTAAAGCATCAGGGATTCAAGAAAATTACGCATCAGTCTGTTTGTTAAATCTGCAACAAACAGCAATAATAAGAAGAAGGGAAAGGGAAAGAATGCCAAGGGAAAGGTTAATCCGAAGGATATTTGTAATTACTGCAAAGAACTAGGACATTGGAAGAAAGATTGTCCTAAGAAGAAGAAGAAAGACTCGGTTGCAGCCACAGTTCAGAGTGATGACTCCTCAGACTCAGATTTAGCACTCATGGTTGCTGAAGATCAAACCAAGATTGAGCAGTGGGTTCTAGATTCAGGGTGTTCACATCACATGGGCCCTCATAGGAATTGGTTTACTACATATGATGAGAAACCTGGTGGTAATGTCCTAATGGGCAATAATGAATCATGTAAGACAATTGGAATAGGTTCTATCAACATCAAAATGCATGATGATCTGATTAGAACCTTGACAAATGTCAAGCATATTCCTGGTTTAAAGAGGAATCTCATCTCTGTAGGAGCATTAGACTCCAAAGGGTTCAAATGCAATGTTGAAGGAGGGGTTATGCAGTTAAAGAGTAAGAAAGGGACAGTGGTTATGCAAGGCACAAAACAAAAGAATTTGTATATTCTTCAAGGGTCAACAGAAACAGGTTCTGATTTAGAAGCAGTGACAAGTCCAGAAGCATCAGTTTCAGTGGTTCAAGACAATAATTCTAATACTATGCAGTTATGGCACTCAAGATTGGGTCATATGGGTGAGAAAGGTTTGAAAATTCTGTGTAAACAAGGGCTGCTAGGCAAGCAGGTGCTGGATTCATTAAAATTCTGTGAGCATTGTGTTTTTGGGAAACAACACACATTGAAATTTCCAAAGGGAGTCCATTCCACAAAGGCTACTTTGGATTATGTTCACTCTAATTGTTAGGGACCTTCTAGGGTCCCATCCCTAGGAGGTGCTAGATTTTTCCTCTCAATAATTGATGATTATTTTAAGATGACATGGGTTTATATGATGAAGCACAAGTTAGAAGCATTCACTTGTTTCAAGCAGTGGAAAACACTTATAGAGACTCAAACTGAAAAGAAAGTGAAGAGGCTTAGAACAGACAATGGGCTGGAATTTTGCTCTGAAGAATTTAATCAATTTTGCAAGAATAAAGGCATTGCTAGGCAACTCACAGTCAGAAACACTCCCCAACAAAATGATACATTAGAAAGAATGAATAGAACTCTCCAAGAAAAGGCAAGATGCATGTTGTCTAATTGTGGTTTGAAGAAGAATCTCTGGGCTGGAGCAGTGGCTACAGCCTGCTACCTTGTCAATAGGTCTCCATCATCCTCCATTGATTTCAAAACACCTATTGAGGTATGGTCCTCTAAACCAGCTGATTATTCTATGTTAAAGGTTTTTAGTTGTCCTTCATATTATCATGTTAATGAGGGAAAACTAGAACCTAGAGCTAGAAAAGGATTTTTTGTGGGATATGGAGATGGAGTCAATGGCTATAGGATTTGGTCACCATCAGAAAATCGCGTGATATTGAGTAGGGATATCACTTTCAATGAAATGTCATTACTGCACACTAAAACAAATTCTGCATAATTGTCTAGAGAAGAGCAGGTCAGCAAACAGGTGGAGTCATAGGGAAAATATCAAGTCCTTGATCACAGTGACCAAGATTGAATAATGGACTTGTTAATCTGCAAAACAAAGAACAACAATAGAGCAGTACCAATGCAATCGATGAAATAACAAGATCCTTAAGCATGCGCACAAATCAAAATAACAAACAATGCAGTAAAACAATCAGTGCCGTATAGCAGATGCTATGGCACCTGTTATGGCACCTGCAAGATTGAAACAGAATTGTAAAAGAGAAGAGTTAAAGAAGAATTAACACCAAGATTGGTAACCCAGTTCGGAGCAAACAACTCCTACGTCTGGGGGACTGAATCCGAGCTCAAAGATCACTATCAGTGGAGAATGTACATGCAAGGAGCCATCACAATAGAACCTTGTTCTACTCTCAGCGATTTTCCCCTCCCTGCACTCTCACAAGTGTTTAGCTCTCAGCCTCTCTTTCTTCCTCTCAGAAAATACAGTGAATTAATCAAAGACTCTCAAAGACCCTCATCTCACAAAGACCTAATGAGGCTTTATATAACAGCCAGATAACTAACTCTCATAATAGCTAAAGCAACAGAAAAACAGAATTAACAAACTGTTTTCCAACCAAAGCACAACCCGAGGGAAAAGAAAAAAAGGAACAAACCCACATGGGCCAGACTGAAACGCATAGAACAAATGGGCCAAGCATAGTGCCACACAGGCCCAACAGTTGTCAATGTCATTGTTGAGAGGTTCCTTGATTCTATTTTGGTTGTTACCTCATGCTGTCAATTCCTACTCAAACATCTCAAAATTTTGTTGATTAAATCTTCATTGGAGGATATTTTTCCGAATGAGGTGATATATACAAAAAATGGAAAACCATTATAACAACAATTAAAAATTGCAGTAAATTAAAAGAGTGGGGATAGAGAAATAATGTATGTGGATATATCCTGGTTCAGCCAGCAACCACTTGTGACCTACGTCTAGTCCCTAAGCTATACTTAGGATTTTCTTACACTAATATAATCAGATATTACAGTGTTTGCTGTTACAACCTCATGGATACCTCACCTTGAATAATCCACAACAATAGAGATACTCCACCCTACCCAAAACAAAGGGATACATCACCCTTACAACAAACAAAAAGGGATACCTCGCCCTTACAAGAAATCAGCAAGAAAAATATAGATAAAACAATCAAACAGTTAAATATTACAACTTGAAGCACTAAGGATCTCTCAAGAATGAAGCAAGAAGGCTCAAATATGTTATAGAACTCAAATAGGGTTTAGGCAATGTTCGAATTTTGTCTCTCTAAAACCCAATAGGCGGTTTAAACACCCCCAATGCATTTTAGAAAACAACCTCAATGATTTCAAGCCCATTAAATGCAGTTTTAAATGTTATGGACGGTCTATAATTTGATTATACAATCGAAATAATTGATTATTTTGCATTCAAATCCAATGATGCCAATAATTGATTATCCAATCAAAATAGTTGATTACATCAGTTTATGATGCAAATAATCCATTATCCCTTCATAATATTAATAATTGATTACGAAGCTCAGCAAATAGCCAGGAAGGAGTTCTGGACTAGGTATTTGATTAGTCCATCGAAATAATCGACTATGGGACCTTAAAAATGAGTTTCTCATATTTTCTCAAATGTTTAAGTTCAAAAGTACACTTTATAACTTACAATAAAGGTTTGGAAAGTGTTTGTAATGATTTCTATGCATGATAAACTCAAGATAAAATATTTTTCATGGTGGCTTCTAGGGTGAACTTTTCACCATATGGTTCACCGGTGAACCACTTATAATATACCGTTGGATTTAATCAATGACTCAGATGACTTGAAAAAAAATGAGTAAACTCAAGATAAAATATTTTTCATGGTGGCTTCTAGGGTGAACTTTTCACCATATGGTTCACCGGTGAACCACTTATAATATACCGTTGGATTTAATCAATGACTCAGATGACTTGAAAAAAAATGAGTAACACCTACGTCTTTCCCCACCCAATCTCTTTCAATAAATGCTGGAATTTGTCATTATAACTAAAAAAAATGACTAGTTAAAAAATTAAAGGTTTTTTTATGGATTAAAAAATTAAGGGTTGTTTGTTACTGATTAAGCAAAAGTGATTTTGATCAAAATAATTTAAAAATTATTTTTTTAGAAATTTTTAAGAAAAATAAAAGATAAATTGTATTTGTTTACAACCACAAAAATCACTTTTAAAAAAATGAGTTTATCCTGTTTGGATACAACTACGTAGAAGTAGTTTTATCGTAACAAGATAAAAATCATTTTTTTAAAAGCAATTTTTATAGTTGTAAACAAACACAATTTAGGGCTTGTTTGTTACGGATTAAGAATGAAGTGATTTTGATATTCAAAAGTTTAGAGATTATGTTTTATAGATTTTTATGAAAACCAGAATCTATTTTGTGTTTGTTTACTATCATAAAAATCATTTTTAAAAAAAATTTGGGTCCGCTTGTTATGAATTAAGAAAAAAGTGATTTTGACATTCAAGATTTTAGAGTTGTGTTTTAGAGATTTTTAAGAAAAGCATAATCTATTTTGTGTTTGTTTACCATCGTAAAAATTATTTTAAAAAAAATTAATTTTTACCCATAAAAAGCTAATGAGAATAGCTTTTCATCTTACCCATAAAAATGATTTTTTTTTAAAAATGATTTCTTTGAAAAGCTGTAACAAACACAATTAATAGCACTAAAAATGATTTTTAACTTTAAAAAAGTAATTTTTTCATAAAAAAGAACTCTAACGAATGAAATTCTTACCCATAAAAAGCTAACAAAAATAGCTTTTCATTTTACCCATAAAAATGATTTCCTTGAAAAGCTGAAACAAACACAATTAATAACAATAAAAATGATTTTTAACTTACAAAAAGTGATTTTTTTAATAAAAAACTGTAACAAAGGGCTCTTGGCTTTTGCTTTTTTAAAAAATCTCTAAAACATAATCTCTAATATACCATCATAAAAATCATATTTTTTTAAAAAAAATGATTCTTATCCCAAAAAGTTAACACAAATAGCTTTTTATTTTACCCATAAAAATAATTTTTTTAAAACGATATCCTTGAAAAACTTAAATAAACACAATTAATAACACTATAAAAGAGAGAAAGAAAGGGAAAAAAATTTGATGTGTGCAGTGCATTATAAGATTTGGTAGACTTTCAAAATCTAATCGTTAATCAACTGGTTAACCCATGAACCATCTATTACATGGTCCACCCTAGATGTCACCATTTTTCATATGCAATTGAAAAATGACTAGAGCCATCTATCATCACACTTGGAAATCTCATATAAAGTTCTAAGAAAATGTGCATGAACAATCTGAGCTTTGAATACCTTTAAGTGCATGTTGTTTGGTCTTCATCAAAACTTTTACTTGAAGGTCGTGTTCCATTAACCAATGTCCAAGTCTAACAATGTCAGATGATTGGGCTAATAGTGGTGGTGACAGCTCCTTCGCTAGTGTGTACAGAGGCAGTACTTGCAAGAGACACTTCGACACTCAAGTCAAGAAGTACTTTTAAGTGGGTAGAAGTATATGCAAACCTTTTACTCTTGGTGTGTCTCAATATTTATAGGAGTCCCCCATGCTTATGTGTCACCAAAAGCTGGGTGTAACACCCCGCCTAATTTAATTAATTAGCATATTAGTTTAAGCATTGGTATGTTTTAAATTAATGGTTGAATAATTAGATTGAGGTGTTAAGAATTAATTTAGGGGTGTGTTTAGAAATGGCAAAGTGAGAGTTTTAGTTAATTGAAAGGGCATATGAGTAAGTTAGCATTAGAAATTAAGGGTAAAATGACCAAGTGAGAACTCTTTTCTCTTCTTATTTTTCCTCCCAATTCCCACTTCTCTCTCTCTCTCTCTCTCTCTATTTCACTTCCTTTCTCTCGTGTTTCTCAGCTGAGAAAAAGGGAAAAAAGAAAGAAAGAAGAAAAAGAGAGAAGAAGAAGAGAAAGGAGGAAAGCTAGGGTTCCATGAGAACCACTCCCTCCTTAATTTCCCTCTCACTCCCTCGATGATTCCCTCTCTTTTTTCGCTCCCACTCTCGTCCTCCAGCTGAAAGAAAGAAGGAAAGAAGAAGAAGGGTTGGAGTTTAGGGATTTTGAGGGAAATTAGAGAGAACAATGTGTGATTCTTCAATTCCTTGCCTTGAGAAGAAGATGAGAGTTGGGATTTGGTATTTGGAGAAGACTGGTGAAGCCCTAAGTTGAAGAGGAAGGGAAAAACGAAATTGAAGAACAAGGAGAGGAAGGAGCTTCAAGTTTCATCACATTTAGCTCAAGACTCTTGGAGTTGACTGGTGAGTTCTTCTTCCTCTTAGTGATAGGCACCCATAAGACCCCTAAATAGGGTTTTATTTCTCTTCTTAATGTGTGTCTTCATGATTTCAATTTGGGGTTTATGGAATAGTATGAGAAGGGAAATAGGATTGTATGAAATGTTAATGATTTTGATGAGAATTTGTGAAGTATGCTTTTTCATAATTTTCATGTTAAAGAACTTGATGTTTCAATGTTATTATGTTGATGCTTGATTTGGTGTCTAAGTTTTAGTGTAAATGATGTTGGTTTGCTGGTTGAAGGGGAGTTATATGATGGAAAGGGATTTTGGTTGAATGAGTTGATGATAGTTTGATGAGATTTGATGATTGTTTGACACTTTTAAAAGTGTTTGTTCATGATTCAATATGTGAAATGAATTGATATTTCTTGAGCCTCATTGGTGGTGTTTGATTTTTAATGATTTGAATGATAAGTATGAGTTGATTGAGTGATTGTTGGAGTTGGAATGCTAGTATGCTGTCAAAAATATGTTTTTCCTGCATTTTACACTACATGAATCGATTCACAGAGCCATGAATCGATTCACAAAAGGCTCCCAGGCCACCAATTTGATTCTGTGAATCGAATTGGGCAGCTGTGAATCGATTCACACAACTGTGAATCGAATTCTGAATCAGTGATGAATCGATTCACAAATTCTGAATCAGTAATGAATCGATTCACAGAACTGTGAATCGATTCACGCCCTGTTTCTGCAGAATTTTGACTGAACAACCAAGAAAATGATAGAATTATGATTTTGTGTCTTCATAAGAGTTATAGCCCTGGATGTTAGATAACCAATGGCTTTAGTTTCAACTCAAAAGGAGTTTTCTAGCGCTAGTTATGCCTAGAATACTGAGCATATGTCAGCCACAAAAATTAAAATACAGCTTTGGCTTCGTCGTAAATTAGCACATCCTAGATGGCCAAACTAGGCCTTTGAGCCAACACGAAAGTTGTAGATAATGTTCTTATGTTTCTAAAGAGACTAAGTTTAGCTTGAATGGGTTAGTATAACTCTAGATATGTCCAAATTACCGAGCCCGAGTCCTAGTCCAAAGTAACGACACTTTGTCAAAAGTCCAAGTTTGATGCTTAGGAACTCCATGGTATGTTTTGTGAGTCCGTCATGACTTAGATGAGTATCCAATACTGCTTCTTCACACTTTATGCCATAGAACAAGTATATGACTAATGTTTTCCCATTCTTATGTAAAGTTTTATCTTAATTGATATGAATAGTATATTGGAACGGATAAACACGCCCGGCAATATACTGAGTTGTCTAAAGCGTATATTGGACCGAATAAACACGCCCGACAATATACTAAGTTGTCTAAGGTGTATATTGGATCGGATAAATACGCCTGGCAATATACTAAGTTGTCTAAGTGTATATTGGACCAGATAAACACGACCGACAGTATACTAAGTTTTCTAAAGCGTATATTGGACCGGATAAACACGACCAACAATATACTAAGTTTCCTAAAGTCTATATTGGACTGGATAAACACGCCCGACAATATACTAAGTTTAGACTCAAGTTAGTGCATCCTAGGGCGTTCACGCTTAGGGTGCCTATCAAGTATTAAGTTTTCAAAAGAAAGATTTTAAGTTTTTGTATATGAAAAGTGTTTTGGCTTTAAATGCCTCAATTATAGTATGATCCGATGAGAGTTAGTGAGGTGTCCGTGAAGGACTCACTGAGATTTTATCTCACCTTTTTCATATTACTTTTCAGATAAGCAAGTACCAGAGGCAGATAAGGCGAAGCTCAAGGACTAGTACCTTTAGTTTAGGATTTAGTTTGAAGTTGTAGTTATATCTACAACCTTGAAGTTATGTAAGATTTATTGTAATTTGATATTCCAAGTTTTGTACACTTTGGTACAAGTTGTAATCTAATGATTAGATATACGACTTAGGTTCGAAATTTACGACTTGTGTTGAGGTGCAACCAAAGTCCCACATAGACTAAACAAGAGGAAGAACAATGGTTTATAAGAAAGAAAAATGTCCCATTGGTATGAGGCCTTTTGGGGAATATCCAAAACCAAAACCATGAGGGCTTAAAGCCCAAAAGTGGACAATATCATACCAATGTGGAGACATGTAATACCCCTCGGTACCCTACAAGTGGTATCAGAGCCGATGGTGTCGGCTTGGGCGAGTATTGGAATAGTTGTTGGGATCTGAGTCAAAGATCCTTGTGTCGAAAGTCTTCCTGGCGGTGTGGTGATCAGGCGGCGTGTCCCAGCAGTGTGGTGAGGATGCGGTGTGTCCTGTTAGTCGACGGTACAAGTATAAACAGACTAAAATACTCGGAGGCTTCCGCTGGAGGGGAGGATGAACTATGGTCCTTTGTTTGAGGGGAGGATTGTTAAGGTGCAACCAAAGTCCCACATAGACTAAACAAGAGGAAGAACAATGGTTTATAAGAAAGAAAAATGTCCCATTGGTATGAGGCCTTTTGGGGAATATCCAAAAGCAAAACCATAAGGGCTTAAAGCCCAAAAGTGGACAATATCATACCAATGTGGAGACATGTAATACCCCTCGGTACCCTACAACTTGGATGACTGTAAACAAGTTTTAAATTTTTAGTAATTCCTGTACTTTAATGTAATTGTCGTGTATTTCAATTTATGTTGAAGTGCGGGCGTTATATTGGGAGTCACTACACAACACTATTACCTTTGCTCTCATTCCTTGTTCATGAAGAGTCTGGCCAAGCACACCCTATTCCCTGTCTGGTTGTTAGAGACCTTGAAATAAAATCGTAGTGAGAGTTATTTCATCAGGTCGTCTTCACTTTATAAGACTACACCTGCTTTGCTTCCTTTATGGTTCGATGATTCGTCAATGTGGATCGTCCATATTTGAGAGGTCTCATCTTCCGAACGAATCACCTATCATTTTTGCAAGGAAATTTGCCAAGACTTGCGCCTTGATTGTTTGTCGTGGTTCATAGGTTATGTCGTGCTCCAAAAGCTCCATTAACCGGGCGATCATTCTTCCTTCCAGTTTGGGCTTATGTAGAACCCATCGTATGGGCAGGTTGGTTATTAATACAATCTGGTGGTTTGAAAGTATTTTCGGGGTTTTACAGCTAAGATTATTAGGTAAAAGGCTACTTTCTCAAGCTTTTGGTACCTGATTTCAGGGCCTTGAAGGGATCAACTGAAAAAGTGTATTGGTTGCTACCTGTTCACTATTACCCTCACTAATATCGAGCTCATCGCGTTGGGAAGGTCGTACATGGATCAAGTTCTACCTAACCTAACTAGTTGGGAAATTTATGGGTTGTGTTGAGCTTGAAACTAGATTTTTAAAATTATATCTAACCCAACCCACTTAGACATAGGCACAGTTGAGTTGGTACCGAGTTTGAAGGATATGTTGGCAGCAAAAAAGCTATGTGCCCAAATTGATCATGGCTTTAGTGTAACAGATAAAAGATAAAGAACCAGATTTTGGATCATGCATCAACAAAGACATGAGTTCTTATGTAATCTTTCCCATCCTTCCTCTATGACACGAGTTCTTTAACCTACATGCCTTAGCATCAGTTGGGTTCTCCCAGAGACTAAAACAAAACAGAAATGGCAAAAAAATGTTGAGATTTGCTCATACAAAAAATGGACTTTCAAAACAAAAAAAAAAAAGAAACCTACAACCGCAAAACCCAATATATGGTTATACACCATAGGCCATAATTATAACATAACTCATATATTTCCCTTGAGTAACATTTATCAGCATAGACTTCAATTGTCTCCCCTATATGACATCACATCAACCGCATGCCTACATGATTGACTCTTGTAGACCTTCTCTTCAACCGAATTCTTTTCCCATCAATTTCCACAATTGACCCAAAATGAGTAGTATTACCATTAGTAAAACCATCACAAAACCCCAAAGCTATTTCCTCCTCAATATCACCAAAGTACACTCCCTTTGCATAATCTTCACTACCATCAAGAAGACACTTAAACAAAAGCCACTCCTCCAACGATCCACAACTGTTCCTTTATTGTAGACGAATGTCGATGAAAATGGGGAAATGCCTTGTCGTCTCTTCATAGAGGAGAATTTTACAGATGGTGAAAAGTGGGTTTCGATTATGTCCCCTCCAATTTTAAAACCCTAAATTCCTAAAATAATTACCTAATTTGATTACCTAAAATGTTAAAACCCTAATTTTAACAATTACACGGTCGACAATTTTTAATCCATGGTTTTATGACCTATGTTACGTGGCAAGGCCAGAATGGAGGAATGCTTGCCAAGTCAGCGCCTAACTAATGGAGATGATTAGACAAAGACGAAAAACAAAAATATGAATATTATAGGGGCGAAAAGCAAGTAACAAATTTTGTAGTGGAGAAAAACATTTAACATTAAAAAATAGAATTACAAGGCCTAGTTTTTATAGGAGCTACAAATAATTTTACCTTAAATATTCATGTAGAATCATGTAATTATTAAACTCATAGATAAAGTAAAATCACCAAAAAAAAAAATCACAATATATCCCTAAAAAAATCACAATATAAAACTAGTATTGGACTAACCTGGGTAGTGTAGTGGGCAGCCCATGTCATCCAAACAAAGGTATTACTGGGGTTCCAGAAGCAGCGTAACCGCCTCCAAACAGAGAAAAAAGGAATAATGGAATAGTAGGAAGCCAAACAGAGCATAGAGTTGATCGGCGTCTCTGCAAAATCCTAAACCCTACTTGAACCTCCTTGATCACTGCACACTGGCAATATCAGCATCACCATCAAAACCATGTCTAGAATTTTCCGATCGCGAGCCTTTTCCGTAACATCGAAGCGATTCCTCTGCACCAATGCGGCTCCCGCTGCTCCTCACCCTTCTCCTCCTTCCTCTGCCTCCCCGTCCCGCTGGAACTTCCTCAAATACGCCATTCTTGGTGCCTTCACCGGAACGACTGCCCTTGCCGGTTACGCCTCTTACGGTTCGTTTTGTTCTCATTGGATCATATTGATCTAGAAATGATGATTGATTAATGTTAGAAGATTGATCTTCTTATATTTCTTTTTTGCTGGAATGCAATGTGCAGCTTACAGTTCGGACGAAATAGATGAGAAAACGAGGTCGCTTCGTGAATCGGCCAAATACGCTGCAGGTGATGGAGCCACTGCTCTCGATGTGAGTGCTGCTGACTTCTTCTCAATCTTTCGTCGCATTCAATCTTCTTTGCTAATCTTGTATTTAATCTTATTTTCTAGCATGGATTTTTTTTTTTTTTTTTTTTGGGAATCCTACTTTAAATACCTAAGTAGAGTTTGGTTGATGAAATGGCTCTTCTAATGTTGTTATCTTGTAATTCTAAATGCTGCTTATGCACTGAATTGAGTGTCAAAATTTGTGCGTGGATCTTAATTTTTGCCTCATTTCATCGATGTATTGTTGGTGTAGTCTCTTAGGATATGATACTTTGACATAGTGGCTTTTGATTGCTTGTATAAACGACTTTAGGGATTTAGGTGTCGGATTAAAAATTATATTATGTTGTTTCTTGGAAATACCCGAGGTGCACCTTACTATTGCTTAGTTTTGGAACTCTGCCTGGTTTGGATATGATAAATTTTCGTTGTTCCTTTTTGGTTTCGTACTTCTTGCAGAAATTTCAAGGGTTGCTATACTCAACTGCAATGACAGGTGGGTTCCCTGAGCTATACTGTACATCACTTATCTTATATAAGTGTTGTTCTGCTCTTTTAAATACATAACTTGTCTTCTCGTTTCTTCATGTGATCTTCTCTTCCTTTGGACTCTTGGAGTGTTGCTGTTACATGAATGGAATGGATGAGTCAATCATTATTTCTCTTTTTGTGATTTTGTGAAGTGCTCTTGTTTATGGATAATGATAACTATTCCTTAACCGAAAATAACGGCGTGTCGGGGTCCCATGGAGAAGTTGCGATTTGCATGACTATTAGGTGCAACAAATTCTTTTATAATAATATAATTAATGATAATTTTCAGATGCATCATAGGAACTGTACAATCGTAGCAATTGTATGCCCCCCAGAAAAATTTGAAAATGCATGAGGATACAGGATAGGTGCAATATTTGGTGGGGACATGGTAGGGAAGGCAAGTGGGCAGTGATAAGAACTCAGTTTTATTCTTGAAGAAGACTGGTATAGAAAAATCAATGTTGTCTGCATTTTTTTGGGGGAGGGGGTATTAAACTCCTAATTGGTTATATATGTATGTTTTTGTTATTAACAACATGCTGATTCTCCTGCATGTAATATCTCAGTGCCTGCTAAAGCAGTAGAGCTTTATTTGGATGCAAGAAGGCTAATTGAAGAACAAGTTAGGGTATGTGCATGCTTTTTCTTCTCTGATTTTGGTTTTTACATTTGCCTTTCTTTATTAAAAAAAAAAAAATTATGTTTTCTACCTTTGTGTTAAACTTTTAATACCGTGGTCTTGCTTCCTTTTAGAGTTATACGGAACCTTACACAGACAAGCTCCTTCCAGATCTGCTTCCTCAGGAGCAACATGTGTTTACACTTGTTCTAGATCTCAATGAGACATTGATTCACTATACTTGGACGGTAAGGCTTCAATTGCAAACACACCATTTTTTTTTTTTGGGGGGGGTGGGGGTGGGTGTAGAAATAGTGAATACCTTTAAATGAAGTGTATGATTGTTGATGTTATGTTTTTTTTTTATCAACAATTTCATTTCTACAATGTATGTCAGACAAAAGAAAGCGTTGGGGGGGTGTAGAAATAGTGAAGACCTTTAAATGAACTGTATGGTTGTTGATGTTAATTTTTTTTCATCAACAATTTCATTTCTACAATGTATGTCAGACAAAAGAAAGCGTTGTATCTCTTACATACTGTAGACATCTGACTATAGTATTGATTTTTACTTTTATGTGATATGTAAAGCGAGATACAGGCTGGCAGACTTTTAAAAGACCTGGAGTTGATGCCTTCTTGGAACATCTAGCCCAGTTCTATGAAATAGTGGTGTATACAGATGAACAAAATATGGTAATTTGTTTCTCTATATTCTGAATGGATACTTATCATTATTGCGAGTATTCGAATGTTCATGCTTTTGTTGATTTGTGCAGTTTGTAGACCCTGTTATAGAAAGGCTTGATCCCAAGCATTGCATCAGGTATAGGCTATCGAGGCCAGCTACTAAGTACCAGGATGGGAAACACTATAGAGTACGTTTGAGATTATATTCTTGTATTATTCTCTCTCAAATTATGTATATAAACTCTTGTGGCAAGCTTACCACAAATTGTGGCATATAATAGAGAACAAATAGCTTGGAACTATTATCAATAATACAACTTACACCTGAAGAATATAAAACAGGCCTACAAATATTATGTGCTATACTCTTTCCTGTCATTTTGTTATGATACTACCACACAAATGTAGTTGTGTTTTGGATATTCTTATGATGAGATGTTCTTCCACCCCCTTTTCGCCCCTTCATTGGCAGGATCTTTCAAAACTAAACAGAAATCCTGCTAAAGTTCTGTACTTAAGTGGCCATGCTTTCGAGAGTTGCCTACAACCTGAGAATTCTGTCCCTATTAAGCCATGGCAGCAGCAGGATAAAGATGATACAGCTCTTGTGGATTTTATACCATTTCTTGAGTGTAAGCATCCATAATATATGTTGAAGAATTAGTTCATATTTTAAATGATTGTTTTTGTTTTTATACCATTCCTTGAGTGTAAGTGCATTCCTCTTTAGATATGTTTAAATGAATTCATGTTTGAAAGTATTGTGATATTTTATGGTTGTAAATATTGTACTACCTTTTCCATTATCGATATGCAGTTGTTGCCCGTAGTAGTCCTGCTGATATAAGACCAGTGCTACAATCTTACCAAGGATGCGATATTCCGAGTGAATTCATCAGGCGTTCCAAAGAGCATCAGCGGTAACTTTCTAATCTTTGGCAAAGCATACTCTTCTATAAAAACAAAGTAGTATTTTTGTAATTATAATAATAAAAACATTAACTAAAATTAAAAACAAGAAAACAAACCATGCATACAATCTTTCGTTGATATGTTTGCACTGATTATTGCAAAATGCTATCTTGTTTTTGCAGTCAACAAAAAAAAAAAAAAATATCTGATTTCAATATTTTGTGAAGGAAATGGTAACCAAGATTTTGTTGTCTTTGTTACCAAAACATTGAAAACAAGAAAAAAAATGAAATTATCAACTAAAAATGAAAACAGACAACAAACCATACTTCACGCACACCCTTGTCTGGTCAAATTACATTTTAAGTTCACAGGGAAAAAAATAGTTTTTTTCACAACAAAATTGAAGATTTTTTCTATTTCTGCTGCACGTTGGTGTGGCACAAGGGACAGTCTGGGAATTGAGGCAAAAGTTATGCTGGTGTGCATTTTCCTTTTGTTTCCTGATCCATGTATGGGCATATGGGATTATGGGAGTGTCAATCATTTAATTTCTGGATTTGTATTTAGTGAAGTAATCTGCAATGGATGTTGCGAGCTTCAAAAGATTGGGATGTGACGTTAATTTTGTTGTGGTAGTTTGTATTTCCCCATAAATAAGACCATGATGAAGTACTCTTAATTAACGTTGCCTGTTATATAGATTGATTTCGAGTGTGTGGTTGAAGGTTTATTTCGATATATAAAAAATTATGCTACTTAGATGATTTATATCCTGTCTTATTCCACTGACATTTTTACTCTCGGTGTTTTCTAAATGATGCAGGAGAATGCAGGGACAGAAACGCTTCTGGAGAAATTGATCCAGGAATAATACTGAAGTGGATGACAAAAGTTCATCCTCAAGGCGAGGAAATGAGATTGTCAATTTCATTGCAAATTGATTGACCAATTCACCAAAGATTTTGAAGCCATTTCAAATTGATGAGTGATCAAACCAAATAGAGAACGTAGATTTTGTTTTCCGCTGCTTGAACCGAAGTCTTGAACCATCAATTTTTTGGCCTACATAAATCTGTTGCTGGAAAGCACCTATTGATTTCAAGGGATTTATTTTTTGTCTGATAGAAGAATGAGTTCCTAATGCAGTGGTTTCTTGCAAGACTGATTTAATCTTGAGGGTCCTTTCAATTTGCTAAAAAGTGAGACGCTACGCTAGACAGAACAAATGTGTTTGATTTCTAAAATGGTCAACAAACAACAAACAAAACAAAAATCTAAAGGCACAAAATAATTTAAGATTGAATTTAATGATATGTACCGAAAGCGTAAAAAAGCATTACGCCGTCATTCTATCGCATATCACTGTTTTGTTATATTATTTTTTAAAATATCTCAATAAATATTCACATATAGATATAATTAGCTTTTACATTTATTAATTAAACTAAATTTTACACTGTTAATACATATTAATTAAACTTTTTAAGATTTTACTACACTACAAATTATGAAAGAAAAAAAAAGTTATCCTAAAAAATAACTTTAAAAATTTATGAATACTAATTTTTATACGTATTTTTTATTTAATAGCTATGCTATCTTTTCACGTCTCTCTTTCCTCTCCCCACTCATTCCACACACACACACGTGATCCTCTCTTCATTTAAGGATACATTTAAGATTATATATACTTTTAAGACAAGGTAAATTATTTCTTTTAAGTGAAAAACTCAATTAATATAAAATAGTTCAAATATAAATAAATAAAGATATTGTTAAAAAAATATAATTAATACTCTTAATATTATAAAATGACATAATTTAAGACAAACATATTCAAAACAGGACAAATAATATAACACGGAGGGAGTGCTTCTAATAGATTTGGTAGGCTAAGTACTTTTAATCGTCATACAACTGCAAAGACTAATCTCTAGAGCCAAATAAAACTATATGAACAACAAAACTCTCTCTTAAAAGTTTTAGGGTAGAGCTCGGATCCGAGCCAGAGATCACTAATTAAATTAGAAGCGAATTATACCATCTCATCTAAGCATTCGAGTGGTAGGCTAGTTACTAATCACTTGTCACATGCAAATAAAAAGCATCACTTACAAGGCAATGTTTAAGTGGGGATGTATAAACATTAAAAAAAAATGTTGATTATAAGATAAAAAAAAAAAGGAAATAAACAATGAAATTATATATGTAATGTAATTGGTGGAGCGCTATATACAGTCTCAGCCACTGATCTCCATTTGTGAAGCTCTTGTCCAGGAAAGGCCTTGCTTCCACATGGCTGCATAATTCTGACCAAGGCACCCTATGTCTTCTATTTGCTCCTCTTCCATGCCACTGATAGTCACCAAACACTGCAGTCCTGAAATATCAAATGCTTAGAGATAAATTTGAACTATGAATTCCAGAATAATAAAATAATGTCAAATCTAAAACAAGCAGTATTATACTTATTTCTTTCTGGATGATTCCATTCCGACCATCCTTCTGGATTAATAATAATGTCATCAATATTACACTTTGAGTATATTATTCTGAGCAGTCCCCCCACCCCCCACAAAACAAAAAAAATGATGTGCGAAGTTACACACTGCCAATTCCTCTAATATCTTGAAGTGGTGAATCACTGTGAAGTTACACACTGCCAATTCCTCTAATATCTTGAAGTGGTGAATCACTGTGATGTGCCGCAATCGCACTATAGTTTTCAGCTATTGACTGAAGATGACACTTCTGATCAGTACACGCAGCCTCTTTAAGTGTCAGAATCACTCACATTTCCATTGCTTGTAGCAAATGAATGGCCTTGGCAACTGGTTTTATTTTAGTGACATTGATGAAAAGGCTCACATTACCTCATAGAGGTGCCAATGGTGCAGCACAGCAGTGAAACTGTACCGAACCAAACCGGTTTTTCAAACTGGTTTTGCAAGGTGTTTTAATTTTAAGGACTGGACTGGCTGTTAGTTTTCTGAACTGGTTTCAGTTTTAAGAACCAAAATGCTGGTTTTCTGAACAATTTAACCAGTTCGAAACTGGTTGCTTCTGGTTCTGATATTTTAAAAACTAGTTGTGACAGATTTCAAAAAATTTAAATCAACTTATAATAAAGAGTTTATATTATATGATATAAATAATATATGAATAAACATAAGCACATCTATAAAAAGAAGTTCACCACAAGAATTCATCATCTCTGTACCTTCCACGACGATGGAATTTGAAGTAACCATCTTAAATATCTAACCAACAAGTATGAGCTACTTAAACCATTTACATGATTCAAATTTCTATAGCCTACAAAGGGAATGGAGAACATGGGACAAAGGTAGCCAGACTTAATCAACCAACCATACTGCAGAACATACAATATAAAAATAAAAGTTTAGAAAGAAAAAAAATGAAATGTCAGAGTCGAGGTCATAATTCATAGTAAGTTCAATAGAAAATTCCCACACAGAATTACACAAAATAAATAAATGATAAAAGAACATGCATATGTTTCCAGGGGAGGGTTCATCACTAATCAGTTCTAAAGCTAATTTATCCAATGGCAATTGGAACATCCATGACCTGAAATCATTAGAAACAAGCAGCAAGTAAAATTGTATTTTTTTCCTTGATTAATTCATACACCAAATAGAAGAAAAGTTGCATTTTTTCTCAGCTAAACATGGAAAGATGGAGTCATAAGCCCAAATTCACTTAAGATCTCCAAAATCTTCACAGAACAAAACCCAACTAATTAAGCAACTAATCAGCTCATCCACAAGAAAAATCAGCATTTATCAATTAAATTTTATTCGATGGCAATCAGATGCTTATGTCATTTTAGACAAAATAACTTTGAACCGAGTTAAAACCTGTTGGGAACTCCCTAATTTAGTAACAACTGGGTCAGTCGAAACCAGAGCTCGCTCACACATGCTTGGCTAGCAGTGAAGCAATGCACAAGGTAATTGCTCAGCTAGCAGAGTTGTGTTGTGTAATGTGTGATTGAAACCCAAATATGCCAGCAGAATGCATTTTAATTCTCTCAATGAAGACATCATCCAGTACAATTTACAACTATAAATAGGTCATTCAGAAAATTTCAAAACCCAGTAGCAACATATTTCTCTCCAAATTCCTCCAATCTCCTTGCATCTAATCTAATTCAATTGCAACATGTAATCAAAGTGAGAGCAAACAGTACATAATAAAAGACCAACCTACCTAGTGCTGAATGTTAAGCATGTCCTTGGCTTCACTCTGCTCCTCCATAAGACCCTCACTGACATACCTATTCAACAAGTCCATCTTCTTCTTCTGCAACACCATCTTCTCAATCTCCTTCTCATCCGGCAGCGGCACGTGCACCACAAATTCCCTCTCCTTCTCCTCCAGCCTCTCCCTCATCTCCCTCTCCTTCTTCCTCTCCTCCTCCACCACCTCCTCCTCCTCCTCATGAAGTATCTCCCTGACAGCCGCAGTGACCTCAGCAACCTCCCCACTGCGGACAGCCTTCCTAGCCTCCTTCCTTATCATGTCAAGGCGGTGCCACTCCTCGGCGGCCTCACGGCGCATGGCATCCTCAGCAGGCGCCTCCAGGCGCTCGAGAATGCCATCCTCATCGTCACGGTAGCCATAATAGGCCGCATCAATGCGCTTGTAAATGTCATAGCGGGTGCGGCGCTTGCGGAGCTCCGGCGGCTTCTCAAAGAGCTCACGGACGCCGGGGAGCTTCTTGGCGGCACCGAAATAACGGTAGCCGGGGCCGCGGCCGCTAGGGTTGGGGACGTCGACGATGTTGCCGTCGAGATCGGTCATCTTGGCGGAGTGGCGAGCGTAATTGGGACCGCCGAGCTCGACGATGCGGCGCTCCCAGTGGGTTTTTTCACGGATGAGTTTGTTGATCTCGTCGTTGAGGTCGCGGAGGCGGTGCTCGCCGAGACCCTCGTTTTGGATCTCGGCGACTTTGCGACCGATTTCGCGCATGATCTGCTGGCGCCACTTGTCGGCTTCGTTGAGGTCGCGACACTCTGATGCCAGAAAGGGACGACGCTCCTTCGGCTTCTTCTTCTCCTCCGCCTTCATGGCGATGAAACGGTTGAGCATCGATTGAGCCTTCTCTTCATTCCGAGCCATTTTCGCTTTCTCCTCCTTCTGCTTCTTCCTTCTTTCTTCTTCCCGATGACAATGAAAAGGAACCCCTAACCTCCTATCTCCTTTTGTTTCAGTTTCGCGTCGGAATAGTGATGGCTCTCAGTGCAAAACTCAATCTCCACTTGTTTTTGGGTATGGAGGAAGAAGAAAAAGCGAGACGCTCGATGAAGATGAAGAAACGAAAGAGACGGCGGCTTCTCCTCTGTTTGTGCACGGTGTCTATCTAAAAGGGATTTAAGGTTGCTGTTGGGCTTGGGCTTGGGCTATCATGAAAGGATGCCAAAAACCAAAAAGAAAAGAAGCGCACGTTGCTGTTGGGTTCCTACGGACTCGCCTTATCTCTTTTCATAATAATACTTACTTATAATTATTAAATATAAAACATATATTAAAATATTAATAATAAAATAACTAAATAATTATCTACCTTTTTTTTGACAGAATCTACATTACTAATGTTTCATTCAAGAAATAATTTCAGCTATTTAATAAAAACTTATAAATATAACTCCAAAATATGAAAAATGTACCGAAAAATAATTTTAAACGTACAACGTCTAGAAATAGCGTACCGATTAAGTCTATCCCCCGCGTATCACATATTCAGCCAAGTGGTGTACCACGTCTCCAAACCCATACCACAAACCAAAGTGTATTGCATTCTCGGTAACAATGCCCTAACCCCTTTCTGATGCTTTGCTTCTAGCTCGAGTGCTATGGCGCCGTTTTTATACCTCGAACGGAAACGCGACATATGCTAAAAAAAATTAGAGTAAATACCCCTCAATCCCCAACAAAAACAAAACTTACAAAAACTAGTCCTTGAAAAATATAAAATATCAATTTCATCATTAAGAATCTCAAACGTGGATCATATTAATTCTTTTTAGAATAATTTTTAGAGAATAATTTGGTCGAAATTCGAGATTCTTAAGAACCAATATGGTATTTTTCATTTTTTAGAGACTAAAATTGGTATCCCTTATTTTTGTTAGGAATATTTACTCTAAAAATTATTAATTATTTCATATTTTAATTAGGTATAGATGGAAAAAGTTTTCATATTTTTAAACTTTTTTTTGACTAGTTATTTTAATTTTTTTTTAGGATAATTCATCTTATTTCATTTCATCGTGAATCAAGTGGACAAGAAATATATGAACCTCAAACAAAGTACGGTGGCTAGCCGACAATATAGATACTTTAGCTATACTTTGTGCAACTCTATTTGATTGTCTCCTTGGAAAAGCTACCCTATAACCAGCGAGTTGAGATAAAAAGTCCTTATAGTGTGCCACTATGTTTCCAAGCTCATTGTCTAAAACATTGGAGCAATGAATTGCATCTACCAACTCCCTCTCTGATACTATCATTCCTGATCTTGTCTCGTCTAGTGTTGTTACTCATGCATCGTAACATTCTCATCTCTGCTATATTGATTTATTCTAGTGTTGGCTTTTCACCGCCCAACACTTCATCCCATACAACATCGTCAGTCTAATAGTTGTACGATAATTTTTTTCCTTTAACTTGAGCGGTGCATTTTTATCATATAAAACACCTGATGCTCTCCTCCGTGTCAACCACCATGCTTGAATCCGATGGTTTACATCTCCCTCTATTTTTTTGTCGTTTTGTATAATGGACCCAGGTTATTTAAAC
The DNA here is from genome assembly GCA_037113605.1 of Calophaca sinica. Taxonomy (NCBI): domain Eukaryota; kingdom Viridiplantae; phylum Streptophyta; class Magnoliopsida; order Fabales; family Fabaceae; genus Calophaca; species Calophaca sinica. Next base: position 125,912,271 of record CM073736.1, on the reverse strand, counting down.
CAAGGGACTTGTAGTATGGTATGATCCCTAACTTTCACCTCTAACCTAGGAGTGCTTCGCCTTTTACTAAACTTGCATTCCATATATTCTGTCTTACTTCTACTCAAATGGAAGCCATGTGCTTCTAAAGCTTGTCTTAAAGTCCCTACCATCCCATTTATCTCCTCTCTCGACTCGCAAAGTATGACAGTATCATCTGCAAACAGCATGCATCGCGATGATGGCTCTTGAATGTGCTCCACGAGTACATCCAAGATCAAAGTAAAAAGATAGGGGATTAAAGTTGGCCCTTGGTGCTAGAAGTGTTCGCGGTGCAGTTTGGTTCGGTTTTGAAGCAAAAAGTCATCCAATCCAGAGATTAAAACAACGTGCGATTCAATTTGGTTTGAATGACTTCCTTAAAAAAATCTAAACCAACCAGTTTTTACTTTTTGCCAAGCATTATGTAACATTCTATTCTTTTCTGAATTAAAAATTTAGTTTATAATTCTAAATCAAATATTTAAAATAGTAATATAATAATAATAATAATAATAATAATAATAATAATAATAATAATAATAATAATAAATTTTTTGGTCACGCTGACTAAACTATTTTTAATATATGTTACTATACTAATATTATCATAGATATCATAGATATAATATAATACTAAACTATTACATATAGATATATTACTATACTTTTATTTTATGTTAAGTTATATTGAATAATTAATTAGGTGTAGCAGAACGTGACTTAATATAAGATTCCACTTTCTAATTAGGAGTAACCATAAGATGGGATTGTTATGCCTTCCAAAATTTTAAGTTACCCAAAGAACCAATCAACATTCATCTTTTCTATATGGGTAGCAATTAGTTGCAACAAATTGTTCCTAAAAGCTTCTGACAAGATATACTTTGATCCTGCTAATGATTACATCTTATCTTGTGATTTTATTTGGACACTCGGATAAGTTACCAACCATAGGATGCAAACTTTTTCTCCAAGAAAAGCCACCTGTACAATGAATATAGCCAATTAAATCTACCTACAGATTTAATCCCAAGATTTTATGATAAAATCTAATTTTATTTAATAAAGCATCAGTTATATAGAAGTTCACTATAAATACACTCTCTAATCCCTCCACACTCTCACACACAATCAACCACTTTACTCCCTCGTGAAAATACTTTACGTTCAAAACTATGAAGTTATCTTACACCATCAGTGTCCTATTCCATACTTTCCCGTACTAGATATACCACCCATAAGTCTTTTTCCTTTCACTTCTATTTCCTTTTTCATCTATACCTCAAGTATAAAGAGAAAGTTACCATCCCCTGTTCAGATTGTAAAGCTTGTGGAGTTTTCCAAGGAAGAGCTTTTACCAGCTAGGACAAAACAAAACTTCAGGTAATAGGGGGGGTGAGGAACTTCAACAATAATAGTAGAGTAGGAGGTGAATCATTCGAGTCAAGGGCGGCCCTATCCCTTCACTATTTCTATTATTTTTTTCTGATACAGTAATTTAATATTAGTAAAGTAAAAGAGGAAATTTGAGTTTACATATACTGATAGTTATTCTTAGCTTTGATGTTTTTATGAACTTCCTTGCTGAGAATGGATATTATTTTGATATTATTAAGTTGTTCATCTGATGTCTTGAAATCTGTGATTATTTTACAACGCTCTATTATTCGGACACTGGCACACACACCCAAATCCGGTACACACGCACACACTTAAATCTGGTGCATGGTCAACTCTGGTCAACTCTGGTGGTGGTCAACTCTGGTCAACTCTGGCCAACTCTGATTTTTCTTACTTGTGCAGCTTTTCTCTCTCGTAATTGAGTCTGCCTCTAGTGCAACTTTTACCATAATGGTAGTACGTGGATAATTGAGTTCAAATATGAGGAAGAGAGCTACGTTTTGGTACGAACGAGAGTGCGCAAGTGAAGGTTGTAATAACCTTGGGGGCATCACGGTGCGAAATTCCACATGTGACCAGGTGGTAGCTCCCTTGTGTCGTGGTATTCGATATCCCACAATGATGAGCCTGACAAGACACTGCAAGAACTCAAGATCGGTGTAGAGTGTTAGGTATAAATGTATGAATTATAAAATGAGAAAAGTACTGGGACGGAACATGTACTCCCGATCGCTCCTCCAATTTAGAGTCTCTCCATGGAGTAGATGTGGGCCCATATATATATATATATATATATATATTACATGACATTGCATGGATCTTGTTGCATGATTATGAAATGAACTGTTGATCTTTATTTCTTTATATATATATATATATATATATATATAATATTATTATGATTGCCTAATGCTCTACTATATGTTATGTTGTTGATATGTACTCACCCCTTTGTTTGTTGTTTTGGATATTATTATTATGTTTGTTTAAAGATGGAGGACAACGACAACAATCACCACCCGATGGTACGTATGGAGTTCATCAACGGGATCTGGACCCCTGATTATCCCAACCTCACTGTGACCTTTGATGGAGAAATCGCTATTCACACCACTGTTGGCACATTTCCTAACTTCATCACTACCACCCGCCATCGTACTATGACATTATCCTTTTACTTACCTTTAGCTGATATGTGGGCTGCGTCTGTTATTGCACCCACGGGAACATATCCGGAGCCGCCTCCCTACTACCCGATCCCATAGAGGGTGAGGGAAAGAGATGTATGACTAATAATTCTGATGCAGTAGTATGTTTGGACCAGCCTGATGTAGTTTTCGACGTGATCTACCTACTCTTGACAGGAGATCTTTTGATGTTATGTATATAGTATAGGCTGGTTGTTATCTAGATGACTGTATGACTTCTGTTAACTAGCAGGATGATATACCGTGTACTAAAAACTATTTTGTTCAAATGCTAATGACGCAGTATATTATAAATGTTACTCTTAACTTCTATGTTCATCTAATGTTTTTTTTTATGCTGATTCAATTGTGATAAAAAGGTTTTAAAATTAATCAGTATATGTATGTTTTATTGGATGAGATACTTGGGGGTGTCTCACATTACATATTAATTATTTATATTACTTCAATAGGTACGAGTGCCTCTATCTCCCAGACTCCTCCAAACCTCAATAGGTATACTGTCTGGCCCAACTGCCTTGCCATTATTCATCCTTCTCAAAGCTTCTTTTACCTCATGCTCTTGAATTCTACAATAAAAGGTATAATTTTGGTCATCCTCTCTAATGTTTAGCTCATTGGAGCACGATGAAATTCCATAATTCTCATTGAATAATTTGTGGAAATACTTCTTCCATTTATCTTTAATATTTTGCTCCTTGACCAAAACTCTACCTTCTTCATCCTTAATGCATTTCACTTGGTCCAATACTCTTGTCTTTCTTTCCCTACCTTTAGCAAGCCTGTAAATAGATTTCTCTCCATCTTTGGTGCCTAGGAATTGATATAACCCATCAAAGGCTTTAATTCTTGCTTCACCCACTGTCTTCTTGGTCTCTTTTTTAGCTACCATGTATTTCTCCCAATTTTTCATATTTTTACATAACGACCATGCTTTAAAGTACTCTCTTTTAACCTTAATTTTATCTTGCACACTTTCGTTCCACCACCAGGATTCTTTATCCCTAGGTCCAAATCCTCTTGATTCGCCAAGCGTCTCTTTTGCTACCTTCCTGATCCCCTTGACCATCTTACCCCACATATCATTTGCGCTTCCGTTTGCCTTCCAAAACCCTCCCTCCAAAACCTTGTGCTGGAAGATCCTTTGTTTTTCACCCTTCAATTGCCACAAACCTGATCCTTGAGACCTTTTTGTGGCCTTTTCTCTTCATTATCCTCTTAACTCATACATCCATAACCAAGACTCTATGTTGGGTAGTCAAGCTATCTCTAGGTATGACTTTACAGTCCATACAATTTTTTCTATCTGCTTTCCTAATGAGGAAGAAATCAATATGAGAGTATGTCACCCCACTTTTGTACGTGATGGGATGCTTCTCTCTTTTCTTAAAACATGTATTGGCGATAGTAAGATCGAAAGTGGACAAAAAATCTAGTATAGATTTATCTTCAGCATTTTCCCAACGCATATCCCCAATGCACACCCTTGTAGCCTCCAGAAGCACTCCCTACGTGACCATTTAGATCTCCCCCTAGGAAAATCTTCTCTCCTAATGGTATATCCTAAATTAAGCCTTCTAAATCCTCCCAGAATTTTACCTTAAGGCGTTCTTCCAACCCGACCTGAAGGTGCATAAGCACTAATCACATTAAAGGTGTCTTGTTCCATTACAAATTTTAGGCTAGGACTGCAACACCCCGATTTTCAGAGCGCTACTGATCTAAACCCAACCTCTAAATGCAAAATGATTTTGTAAATATAAAACTCGCCTTGTCTTATGAAAACACAGAAAAAAAAATTCCTATAAAACTCTTTTGCAAAACCACAAGTTAGAGCATTACGGTGTTTTTGAAATATGATGTACAACTACAGTATAAGAAAAGATATAATCGAAACATGCATATACATATATATACACACACACAATAGCCCAGAGGCAGTACAACTTTTCAAGACAAGTACATGAAGTCAGAATACAACACGAAAAATAAGAGTACACCGAGAATATGAATCACCTAACCTAGAAACACTCATACCCTGAGGTACTCCCGGCAGACACCTACGCAGAAGGCTGCTCCAAAATTCAAGCATCAGGACAGACACCAACGAAAAGACACCACAAGATACTAAGCTGGCCCCAAGACACTTAAATCCTGATGATTAGAGTGGTCAATCACGCTCTATGCCTAACCTCAGAGTAGGGAAGTGTAGTAGAGCAAGACATCAACGCGTGCAAAGTACCACACACTCCACACCTCCACGACTCACTACCGAGCTCCTCATAAGGGTCCTCCTCCTCATCCATCATCACAACCTCCTCATCATCCTCGTCATCGCCAGTGAGATCGATGACAGGGATAGCTGGAGGTACCATCTCGACCCTGACCTCCTCAACAGGTGAATCCTCAATCTAACCACCGGAGCTGTGTGACATCCTAAAATTTCAATTTATATAACTATTGTGGAAATAAATTTTATTTTAATATTTTGAATGGAAGTATATCAATATATTCAAAAATAACCAACCTTAAGACCTTTTAATTGTACAGGGTATCTAACATCTGGGATTGACTCTAATTCACTGGTTGTGGATCCACAATCTCTATCTTTCTTTTGAGACTCGGTTGACATCTGCCAATGTCCGAAGACAAATATATGCAAACAAAAAATAGCACAGGAGACTCAGAACACACTATACGCACTATTAAAATGGGAAGGTAGGATTTAGAACTCATGTATAAAAAGGCAAGCACACATAAGCAAAACAAAATAATAACACGTAGGAAAGATCAAACCACACATCTCCTAATCAATTGTTAGGATCTCCACCTAACTACCCATAACCATGCAGCTTAAATCTACATGCCTACGTTGCCACACAGTTTTACAATATGACAAAGGCAGCCCCACCTTAGCCACCTTGTCTTTATAGATAACAGCGGCCTCGATAGGCCAGCCAGTTGTCTATCCCCCTATCCCGCTCATCGTACCCCTAAGAGTGCATCCATGCTTTTCGATAAGAACAGGTATCGGGGCGACACTTGTGATCGACATTATGGACAGTGATGCAACAATACCCCGTTAGGATAACCAAGCTACCTGACGTCCCGACACAGTGGTGCCAAATCACTGGTCACCTAGGAGCCTTGTCAGACCTAGACTATCCTCAAGGATCCACGCGAAGCGTGTCCTATACCGACTGCATCGTGCCCACACTCTGGCACTTGACCTCGTACACAGCCTATGTGCACGGCGGTGGATTACAGCACATGCATATGACCATTTATTATTCAGCACCTTATAAGCTTTTCATTATTCATCAGCTCAGCACATCAACTCATTATCTTGGCCAGCATCGTCATTTTAGCACTTATCAAGCTATCAGCTCAACCAGCTTTAATGTCTTATTTCAGCACTATTCAACTCTTTATAATTAAATAGTTCAACCATATTCCCACACACAGCACTATAATAACTTAATCATCAAATCAACATAAGCAGAACAATCATCCTTATATAGTAAAACTATCTGTATATAACATAACATTATTTATCAACCATCCTCGATCAATCATATAGGTTAACCAACACATCATCAAGCACCAACCATCCTCGATCTACTTATGAGTCAACCCTAATGTCGCTCAGGCGATCTACTACCGACATGTCATCAATCCACACACCAGCAATTACACACACAATTATAATGCAATCATAAGAAACCAACATCACATCAATCAACATCCATCCACTGATATTAATAGATTACTCCTATGGTTGATAGACCTTTGACAACTGTCCTCAGTTATCACAGGTCACAACCCCTCTCCTAAGGTGCTGCTACTATCAACCTCTAGTAGGGCTTGGGTCACCCTACGCCTAGTTATACACTTATTCTAATCCTACAATCCCTAGTGGATAGGGTTCAGGTCTCCTTACCTGGCTTAGAAGATTGTTGCAGTTGTTGCCACTCTCTGTATCCTCGTCGCTCCTACTACTCGTACTCCTGCCTCTAGACACTCCTACCCAACTTACTAGGCCACTCTCATCCTCCCTTTCTCAGAGGATTACCTACTAAGGGATTTCTGATGCACAAGATCCTCAATTGAGGCAAGTGCAGAGCATACTTACTCCTTAGTGGCCCTCTAAGGCTCACCCCCTTCTCAATCTCTAATATTACTTTTTAAGGGCTTTCTGATGTGCCAGATCCTCATTAGAGGCAAGCACAGAGCATATTCACTACTTAGAAGTCCCTAGAGAGAGAAAGTTAGAGAGAGAAGAGGATTTGGGGCAAGTTGGAATGAGGGGGTGACGAGCTATATATAGGCATAAATTGGTCTCATCGCGTCGCGATGGACCAAGGCATAATCTCCGTCGCGTCGCGACGGTGCCACGTGTCAAGCTTTTATTAGTTGTGATCATCGACTTAGTCACCGACCTACTAGTTCCAGAATCCTCTCCATCGCGTCGCGATGGCTTCCAGTTCAATCTCGATCGCGTCGTGACCGTACCTAAGGACATATGTGTAATTTCTTTTATCCTAGACGTTTCTAGGGCTCCCAGATCCTTCTTAGGGGTATTTTTAGTCTTTTTGAATGTTTCTCTAACACGTTTAGGCCTATCTCCTTTAAATTTAGGATTTATAATGTTTATTTATCATTTTCTAAAAATCAGGATGTTACAAGTTGCATCCCACAGTACCACAGAAGATGTAGGCAGAAGGATCCATCGGAGAAGTAGGCTCGCGAGAAGGAATAGGAGAGGAAGGAGTATACTCTGGAGAAGCCACTGGTTCCACAGAAGGAACCAGTGAGTCTACAACTGCGCGAGAGGTAGATGCGCCTACATCCAATCCTCCAGACCGCACGCTCTTACGAGTAGTCGTGCGCAAAGAGAGCCACTAACTCTAGGCCCATCAAGAAAAGTCGTCCTGCGCGAGACATCAAACAAATCCTCAGAAGCAATAGTGTCTTCATCTGTACGGGTTCCCAGCCAAGCATCCACAATGCGTCCAAAAGGCACAGGAAAGTCCATCACCCTACGCATAATCTAGATCCGTGTAATCTGTCCCTCTACTCGAGTATTCTCGATCACATCTCCCTTATAAGCAACACGGCTAGTGGTGTGATCTATCACCCACACTACAAGAAAAACAGGGCATACCGACGGCCTATGACCGACGACCACTAACCGTCGAAAATAATTCGCCTTTTCCGATGACTTAACCCGTCGATAACACTAATCCGTCATATGTGGAACTTTACCGACGGGCTAAACTGACTCTTTTTGACGGCCCATGCCCGTCGGTAACATTGCCGCATTTTAGATTCCCGCTGCGATTTCAAATACCTATGGGTTGAGGCCGTCGATAACAGAAAATGTAGTCGTCGGTAAGGCCGCGTCAGACCGTTGAGCTTACCGACGGGTTGAGGCCGTCGGTAACCTCCAGTTACAGCCAGATGACGAACCCTTCTCTCCCATTCCCAATATTCTCTCCTCTCTCCTCTTATCTCCTCTCTTTCGCCCTCCCTCTCCCCTTGCAGCGCCGTCGCTGCCACCCAACACGCCTGCCTCTGTTGTCCAACACGCCGTTCGCCACCACCACCTCGCCACACCCACCGTCGCTGTCTATCTCTCACCGTCTCGCCCACTATGCCTGTCCCTTCTCCTTTTGTCCGCCGCGGCAACCGCCACCACCACCTTCTCCCTTTGTCCGCCGCGGCAACCGCTACCCCACCACGAAGTAGTCGCACTGATTCACGGGTCTTCAACTAGTTGGAGTACTCGCACTGATTCACCAGTCACCAGGCAACAACTAGCACAGGTTCAAGTCTGATACATTCATCTTTATTGTTTTCCCTTTTACTAATCTTACTTAGTTGCTGTTATTGAAAGAATGAAAGTCTAAAAAACTATTTTTATGGCCACAGATTCACACTAACAGAGGCTTCCACATCGCATAGTTACCCCCTTCCTCGACAACTGCAGGTCCTCAAAATTTACTCCATTTACATGGTGTTTCTTATAATCTTGTAGGCTAGTGATTGAAAGTCATTTTGCAGAGACTAGTATTTTTGTTGCAATCTTGTAGCTTTGGTGTTCATGGCTGTTTCAATTTTTGAGTTGCTATTTTTTAGATGCTTTGGTGTTCATGGTTGTTTCAATTTTAGCCTCAGTGATGTTAAATAGTTAAATTGCAGTTACATATTGTAAGTATTTGCGGAGTCAGTCATGTTAAATAGTTAAACATGTTAAGCATGAGTCAGTGATGTTGTCTTCAAAATGTTCCGGTTTTCTGTATTTGCTATTTATTTGAGTTATTTGAACGAATTATTTGAGTTATTTTAGTTATACCGAATGTTTGTGTATTTTGGTTTCAGTTAATTTCAAGCTTTGCGAAAATCCCTATTGGAAATCCCCACTGAAGTGTCGCCGCCGCCACCATGCCGTCGGCCACCCACCATGCCATCCCCGTTGTGACTCTGCAAGTGAGCACTAACCCCAAACCTCTCCCCTTCTCCTTCTCCTTCAATGTGCCTCACTAACGTTTTGTGTTTTTTGTTCAGGCAGCTACACAGAGACCCCAAGGTTTCTGTTCAAGGCACCTTCGATCCCTTCCAAGTTAGGTAATTCCTGGGTTCTTTCGATTTCACTCTTTCAAATTATTATTTTTATGCTTGTTTTTTGAAGGGTGGGTTTTTTTTTGTGTGCTTGAATTAATTGAGTTGGGATTGTGTTGGATTCTGAATAATGGTCATTCCCTGGTGTGATGACTTATATTTTCCTCTTAACAGCAGCTATGTTAAACCAATATTTGATAGAATTGTCATCTCTTTCTTACTTGATATACAATCAACACATACTTCTGATATATACCTTCAATTATTTATTTTTTAGCCTGCTTTTAGTTTGAGAAATATCCTTATGACCCTTTTTGCTGTTGCCTTCTTTGTTGTATTTTGCTCCTGAGGCTGTCCTGTTTCTCTCTTGCCTTTTTAATATATTTATTATGGTCTCTTTAAATTCCTTCTCTTTCTTGCACTTTGAATTTGTAAAAAAATTATTTCTCCTTGTTTCGTTCCTTGCAAGACCTCCTCATGTTTTCCACCAGATTTATTTTGTTTCCCTTAATTTGGATGCAGCATTTTTTTGTTTTACCTTCTTGGATATATTCCAAGTTGTCTTGTTTTTATTGACTTTGTCTTGTTTGTTGGACAAACAAAACAGGTGGATTTTTCATGAGTGGGTTTTCTTTGGGACTTTAAATTGGGGATAAATCTAGTCAAATAATCTGCATATCCTGATGTTATAGTCTTAGGGTATGACTGTTTCAGTTGTTACCATCGATATACTTTTGAAGACATATGTGGAAGTTTAGTTTGAATGAGAAATGCAATGAGAGCTGCTAAGTGCTAACCAGCATAATAATTTTTTGTTGTCGCTTAATAAATGTGGTTTTCTCTCTCTCATGATCTAAACTGCTAATGTGTTCACTAGTCATATTAGGAGGTTTAGGGTTGGTGACTTGGTTGAAAAGGTTTTGGGTGGCAAGTTCAGCACTTATGCCTTCAGAAGCAATAATAGAGAATACTATTTAGTAATTAGGCAGTTTTATTTAACTTATGTTTCTGAGTTGTTAGAAACAGCTGAACCTTAGCACCTTCGCACTCCTTTGTGAAAAATGAATCTGTTGAAAAATAAATCTTTAATTTTATATGTATATTTTTTCTTTCTGCTATTAAATATTATTATTTGAAATTGCACGGTTCTGTTGGATTTTCCGCTTTCAATTTGGGGTTAATTATCTCTCATTGCTTTGTTCAACTTTGAATTTGTGTTACATTATTATATCAATATTGGAGTCAGGAATGGAATGATGATTGAAGATATAAAATCATTTATTCTGCTTCTTGAGTTGTCATGTGGTATAAGGACTTAGAATGAAGTAATTGAATAGATAATTGAAAATAAATGAAGTGACTAGTTAACTTAATAATGTTAGAGTGAAAGAAGCAACTGCATTATTTGAAAAATATTATTCATTATTATTATCATTTTTTTCTTCCATTTTCATCTCTTTTATATAAGAAGACTCTCCTAGTTGCTTCTTTCTGTGTGGCCGTTTGAGTAAAAGTTAGTGGAGAACCATCTACATTACATAAGACAATTGTTGTACGCCTCGAGAATACTTGCTGAAACCCTTTTTTTTTGCACACAGCTCCGCTACGCACAGCTTGCCGCCTCATCTTCCTATATTTCAGGTGCTCTTTCTATGTTATATGACATGTCAATTTAAGGTTTTTGAATCTCTTGTGTTTTGTGAATTTAACTGTGTTTTTTCCTTTTGTGAATTTGTAGATTCTGTTTAGTCCACCACTTCGCCGCGCCACCACCGCTCGTGCCTCTACCACTACTGTGCGATCGAGGTATGCATTCTAACAAAATTTCAGTTGACTCATGGGTGGAAAAGGGTTGGCTGTTGACCCCCACACCGACATATTTCTTTGTTTTGCTTCATAGTTCTTTGTCTGATGTATGTTTTATGTTAGAAAGTAGAGAAACAGATATATTCATAATTAGAAAGTAGAGAAACAGAAAATAAACACAAGTTCTTATGGTTAGAGATGCCCGCCTCAGTGGACAGCCCCACTGGATAGGGGATCAGCTCTGGCAGCAGCTGCAAGAGTACTGGAATTCCCCTGAGTTCAAGGCGGTAAGCGAGAAGGCGAAGAGGAATAGAGCCTCTGAGAAGGGTGGGAGTTTGCACACCGGAGGTTTGGTCAGTTAGGCGCAGCACGTAGCTCGACTTGTACATTTTATATTATTATTATTATTATTATTATTATTATTATTATTATTATTATTATTATTATTATTATTTACTTCTTGTTGTTGTTGTTGTTGTTATTATTATTATTATTATTATTATTATTATTATTATTATTATTATTTAGTTAAGGTTTTGTATTAAATAATTACAGTCGAAGCGGTTGGGTAGAGAGGTACAGTTGCACGTGCTCCATCGTGCAACTCATATTAGGAGGAGTACCGGTGATTTTGTTGATGAGTGGTCGAGGCAGACCCAGGTAATTATAAAATATAATGAATAGTTTTTTAATAATGTTTATATTGTTTTATGACAAAAAAAAAATTGACTTATTTGTATATGTTTGACAGGAGGAGTTTGAGGCGCGGATGTCTCAGATGATGTCTCAAACATCATCATGTTCCCCCACTCAGAGCCTTGAGGATCCATCTGCACCCCTCAGGGTATGGGCTAATGTTGTTGGCGGCAAGAAGAAGGGTCGCCTATACGGTGCTGGCGACCTTGCCGATAACTACAAGAAAGGTGCCCGCCGCCTCAACATCGGAGAGTCGTCGAGTAGTGGTGCTGCCACTGGTCGCTCTACTGCGGATGAGCAGGAGATAGCGGACCTGAAGCGGGCCATGACCGAGCAGCAGCGGATCGCGGTCGAGCAGCGGGAGGACGCCCGCCGGTCAAGTGCCATGTTGGCTGAGGTGCTGAAGCGACAGGAGGAGTTGTACCAGTTGCTAGCTCACCAGGTGCCTCCTCCACCGCCTCCACCTTTGCCTTCTCCGTCTCCTAGTAACGATGGTCATGGTCAGGATTTCCAGGACTATTAGTTCTGTTTGTACTTATATTTTTCATATTTTTCGATATCTTTTTAGTTACCGTTGATCATTGTTCGTCGGTTATTTTATTTATTTATTACGTTTTTTTTAATTATTACTGATCTTTTTTCGTTTACGTTATCGCATTTTTAAATATGGGAATAAATTAAGAATTAAAAGTAATAAATATAATTAAATTAAATTACTAGTAATAGTTAATTAAATTAATAAATAAATATTTTTTAATATTGGAATCAATTATTTTTAATAATTAAATAAATAAATAATTTAATAAATTAAATTCATTAATTACAATATTTCAATTAATTAAATTCATTAAATTAAATAAATATATCAATTATCTTTTTATTAATTAATTAATTCAATAAATTAAATTCAATTATAAATTAATTTTGTCATTTAATTTAATATTTTAATTTAATAAATAAATTAAATTAATTACAGAAATTAATTAATTAATATTTACCGACGGCCAAAGCCGTCGGAACATTCCGACGGTATGTTTCCAACGGCATTAACCGTCGGTATTATCGACGGCCACGAAAGCACCGTCGGTAGGCATTTACGACGCTCGCTTTCTGACGGCCTTGAGGTCGGGTAACCCGTCGAAATTTCAGACACGACGCGGCTTTTTTGGATTACCAACGGCTTTTGGCCGTCGGTAATCCCGTGTTTTCTTGTAGTGTCAGGTGTGCGGTATATCCATATCCGGAAACTCAAAAGTCGTCTCCGACGACAGTTTGATCGCCGGAAGCTCCACAGTCGTCATCAGCTGGGGTGACATCCATGAGAATGCCCGAAAGAAAAGGTCATCTTCCCAAAACAAACATATAATAGCAATAACATATTATACTAATAGAGTATCATTCTACACAAAGCATCATGACATAAGAACACTCAACAATCTGCACAATAAGGATGCACCACAAATCTCTATTGGTTAGTCTATATGCTAATGCACATGATTCCAAAATATCACCACACCACCCTCGCAAGAGTATCATCGACACTGGTCTCACCAGATTGCTTTAGGTCGGCATCTCCTTAATCTCCCTGCAGGGATACATGTTCAGTACCACACAAGGATTTACCTGAGACATGCCACCCGTTTGTCTTGATTGTCGATACGTACTCGTATCTAGGTCTGGGCACACCGCACGATAGCTCGACGCTGGTCTCACCAGATTGCTTCAGGTCGACATCGATATATGCATGGAAATGCACAACCACAGTTAGTCACCACAACTGGATCACTCCCACAGAGTGTCCAAGATATTCAACTTATGTTCTAAACTTCCTCCGTTTAGAACCCCACACCATCGCCTCAGAACCTCACTTGGCATCCCTAAGTTCTCTTTCTTTGAAAATTCCTACTATTTGCAAAAAATGTCGGTATTTAGAAATTTCATTATTAGTTCGAAAATAATTATTTTTAGTTATTCTAACACTCACTTTATCCTTTTTAAGAAAAAGTGGTTAATCCATTACTAGTTTAGGGTTTTTAGAAAATCTACATTAGGTGTCTCATAAATTTTAAATAAAAATCCTCTTATGTTTTTATTCAAAAAAAAAAAACACTTAACAACCTCAACGACGTAGTTCATCACCCATTTTTTTTCTCGGTAATCTCTTATTACCCACCAATTATTGAACATACATCCACATAATATACATTCAATAATTACAACAAGACAACAACAATAAATCAATCCATTAAAACATAATCACATAGGAATTCACAACCAGTCACCATCTCAACACCATCATCAAATTACTAACTCAAAATTTACAAGAAGTCATCATCACCAAAACAAACATTCATACAACATACACACGTATAAGGAAACAAATTTGGAAGATGCCCTTACCAAAAGGCTTTCCTTCCTCGCTACTATCACGGACACGATCTCGAACTCAATCTCGTCCACAAACATGATCTCTACAACCTTAATCAATCAAAACACTAGGGTTTAGAACCAATTTCTAAACTATTAACCCTAACTTAGGCCTCAGCTCCTAAGCTTAAATTAGAACAAAACCACTAAAAAATTTATAGTTTACTACCCACAATCCAACTAGTAAATCAAGGTTCAAAACAAGGCTTTAGAAACTCAACTCTTTCTCAAAATCTTCACTACTTTAACTCAAGAAAACTTTTAAACTTTATTAACCAAAAATCATTTCTTTTACTACCAAACTCATGGAGTTAATTTTTAAAACTTGTAGATCTTAAACTACTAACTCTTTGATCAAATAAAAATTGTAAAATCATCATCAAAACCCTAACACTCTCACGGTTTTGGATGTAAAGATCAACCCAAAATTTTTTACATCATTCAAACCTTCTAAAAACAAAAGTAAGACAAATGAAAAGACTTGATCATAAAAATTTCTTAAGACTCTACCTTCTTTAGAAATACAAAGATTTCCATCATGATCTAGGTGTTCATTGTCTTAGAACGTCAAAACACACTTTAAACAAAAAGATCAAGGCTAGATCTAAAACTAAATCAACCAAAATCACTTCTTCTTGGAAAATCTTTTGAATCAAAACTCTCTCTACAACTCCTTAACAACAACAACAAATCATCAAGAATCCAAGTAGAAAATTTTTGAAATCATCTTTCCTTTTTCCCTTAGAAGCTCACGGCTTGTTCAACAAAAATAGGGAGAAAAAAACTTTCAAATCTTTGCTACTTGATTAACCAATAAAATCACAAGAAAATAGAAGGAAAAAAGGGTGAAGAATCCTTACCCAAATGAGCTATAAGCTCATGGTTTCTAAGTGGAAGAAAGGAGAAGAAATAGCTCTCAAATTTTCTCACAAACTTAGCTATTTTTTATTAGAATTTTTGGAACACTTCAACACTTGATTTAGGAAGAAATGAAACAAAGATATGGAGAAGAAAAGGGACGGTTTGGCCGCGTCTTTGAAGAAGAAAGAAGAAGAAGAATTTTGCTTCACCAACTGAGGTCTCATGACAAGGCTATATTAGGTTACATGACTCACCAATTAAGCCATGCTTTAGGTTTAACACTTCACCATATAACCATACTTAGCTCATGCTTTCTCACCCACTCTCTCAACCACTGGATCCTTTGTTTGACTCTAGGTCAAATAGGTCTCGGCGTCTCAAATTCGCGGCGTTGGGTGATAGTGTTACCGATAGTTCGTTCGTCGATTAATCGCATAAATTAATTTATCGAGAAATTAATACAACACGTGGTTAAGAAATTATTCGCGTATAATTTCTTCACCAATAAATTATAAACTCAATCTTAAACAATCATATATAACTACACTAAGCTACGATTCAAATTTCGTCGAAATCGGAATTCGTTAGAATTTTCTCTCGGGTAAAAATTCACTCGACGGCTCAAAATGCGACGAAACTTCGTTAGATTTTTTGACGAGATTTGAACCATGAATCAATAATAAATATTAATTCTTAAATATAATTTCATCTTGGTGAATTTTATTCACTTTATTAACAGCCAAAATGCATATTAACTGCATAATACAGTAAAATACAAATACAATAACATTAATAAACTACAGTAAAAATATGGATGCTATAAGGATCTTATCTCCTACCCTTTTTACATCCACAATGTCCTTCTTCCAATATTTATCCACAATTATACTCAATTAATTTCTCGATTTAACTTTGTCAGTGTACCAAAGCTTGAAACCTGAAGTGTTTAACTTCTTTGCCTTTTCTCCCACCCACTTAGTTTCTTGAAGACACATGAAATTGATCCTCCTCCTTATCATAGTGTCTACTATTTCCATAGATTTTCCTGTAAGTGTGCCAATATTCTAAGTTCCAAAACGAATCATCTTCTCATGAACTAGCTTCTTTATCCACACTTGTTCACAAAAATATGGGAATTCGTGATTATTTTTCACTACATCCAAGCGGTGATACAACGGCTATTGCTAATCGAACACTGTACTCGAGCTATACAGCGGGTTGTTTCCAGACAACGACCTAACATTAACACTATAATTACATCGAGACACGACTCAATTTTACGTTGGCTGTTGATTGTCTAACACAACCCTCTCCCTTTATTCAGACTTGAGATCGACTATGTATACCAACGCACACATAAGCGAGATTAAGTCAAAAAATTGTTAAATAATAAATTATTAAGTGGTAAATTGAATAATAAAATTATTTTAGGCGCAATAATATCTTTCTAGATAAAATAATTATTGAATAATCAAAATAAAAAAAAATGAATGCAAAAATAATACCTCAAACTTGTTTTTAGAATAAAAATATCTAAACATCAATAATTTCACTTTAATATGAATTTAAACCCAATCAATTTTACAAACTCGTTTTTTTTTCTCAAAATCACATTTGATTGTCAAACTAGTGGGTAAAAGATATGTTTTGATATTTCCATATATGGGTTATATATAACGGTCGCGATAAATGCACACCCCTTTTGGGGACACTGTCTTTGATACTATAGTCCGTACGTGTACGGACTGTATGTCCATACATGTACAGACATTTTTTATTTTTATTTTTTCAAAAAAAAATATTAACCACTTACATAAACTGTGTTAACCACTTATATGAACTGTGTTAACCAGTTAAAAAAATCTGTGTATTAACCAGTTAGTGGCCTGCGTTAACCAGTTACATGAACTGCGTGAACCACTTAGATGAACTGCGTTAACCAGTTAAAAAAAGTTGTGTCTGTATTAACCAGTTAAAAAAAATCTGTGTATTAACCAGTTAGTGGACTACGTTAACCACTTACATGAATCAAGTAACTGGTTAAAAAATCGTGTATTAACGGTTAGTGATGCGTTAACCACTTACATGAACTGCATTAACCACTTAAAAAAATGTGTGTCTATTAATGTTAGTGGACTACGTTAACCACTTATATAAAATGTGTTAACCACATACATGAACTGCGTTAACCAGTTAAAAAATCTGTTTCTGTAAAAAAAAATTAAAAAATAAACCGTACAAATTCCATACAGATCCATACAAGTCCGTACTGTACAGAAATACAATGTCACTGTAGGTGTCCCATAAAATGGTGTTGGTTTATCATTTTTGTATATATAATAAAGGGCAAAACTTACGTATAGTAGCATAAGTGTTTGTAGGTGCTATTATCTACTAAAATGTGTTCCATAACTACCTCAAAATCCGTAAGTCATAATTGCCTCAAATGTCTACTTGTTATATTTTTTTTTTATCGGAGAACAGTACATATGATATTGTAGGTAAGTTTTAACCCATAATAAATTATGACAAGATAGTAAAATACTGAGTTTTTGCATAGAATTAGATGAAAAAAGATTCTCTGCCGTAACTGCGTGACACAGTTACGGATATCAGCCGTCTGATGTTGATAGGCGACTTACAGTGATTTGTTAAAGTTGTAATTTGGTCTTTGGATCGTCCAGCAAAAATCAAACGGCCGAGATTAAAAACTGCACGTAACTGCGGCATTTTGTACTGCAGCAAATTAGACGTTTCTAGTCTGAGTTTAATGCGGAAAGACGTGCTAGAAGACACATGAAATTGTTAATAGATAAGGGTCTTCATTTGTTAATAGATTTTATCTACTGGAATATCAAGAGATTGGTTAGGGGACCGGTGGATGAATATCAAGGCAAAGCCTAAAACAACTATTTTCATAGCTAGTAGTATTCACACATACAAATAAAAAACATACTAGTAACTTATAAGGCCAGTGGGGATGTACAATAACATTATTTTTTTTTTCTTCATATGTTGATGTATTAGATAATAAAAAAGGAGATAAATAATGAAATAATATATGCCATATGATTGATGCATCGCTATACTACAGTCTGAGCCACTGGTTTCCATTTATGAAGTTCATGTCCAGGAAAGGCCTTACTTCCCCATAGCTGAAGTTTTTTGCCCAAGACACCCTATGTGTTCGATCTGCTCCTCTTCCATGGCACTCATACTCACCAAACACTGCAGTCCTGAAATACCAAATGCTAATAATATAAATCTGCACGATGAATTCTAGAACAATACTAATAATAAAATAATATCAAATCTAGAACAAGTATAATGTTTTACTTAATTCTTTCTGGATGATTCCATGCTGACCATCCTTGTGGATTAATAATATCATCCATATTACAATTTGAGTATATTATTCTTGAATAGTCCCCCCAAGCTCTGCCAAGGTACACACTGCCGGTTCCTCTAATATTGCAGCCCACAAAAGAAAATCCTGTATCTTGAAGTGGTGAATCCCTGTGATGTGCTGCAATTGCTCCATAGTTCTCAGCTATTGACTGAAGCCTACACTTCTGATCATAACAAACCAGCCTCTTAAATGTCAGAATCACTCACATTTGAATTTGGGATATGTGCGGTCATAAAAGCATGCAATCATGCACTCAGTGCATCTGTACCGTCCAATCAAGAGTGGACGGTTTGTATTTCAAGTTTTATGTAAAGTGTGATTTGGTGTAGTTGAAATACAGACCATCGACGGTCCAAATGACTAGATGTTCTTATGACTACATCAAATCCAAATATTTCCATAATCCATTGCTTGTAGCAAATGAATGGTCTTTGTAAGTTGTGACTTGTTTTATTTTAGTAGTATAGAAAAAGGCTCATCTTACCTCATAGAGTGATTTTGCACTGCCAAAGATGAAATCAACTTTTCCTTGAATGAGACACCTGTAGTAGTAGTGTGTTCCTGTGTTGTCCAAGAGAGTGTCTTGTGTTCCCTTAATCTTAACTCTATAGAACATGGCTCTGTTACTGTCTACCCTCAGTGCCACTGCTTGCATGCCTTTTCCACCAGGTGCTGAAACCACTGTGTTCTGTAACCACCACCCAAAATTTGACAAAATTCCAAAATTGCAACTCACTTGGTTATTCTTATTCATTCATCTATCTTGTGTTTGTGTAGCAAAAATTGTATCTTAATTACCTCAAAAGTGATCTCAGTTGCACAGAAATAATCTGATTCAACTGCTACAGTTGCTGAACCATAGGTGCCCAATTCTTGACCATTTGGACCTCTGTCTGATGACTTACTGTTCCAAGTAATTACAGCACTTGATGTTTGATTTCTTTTTCCTACAAATGATATATAAGGCTTGGTGTTTGGCACAAACACTCTTTCTCTGCACAAATTTCATATAAACAAACCAACGGTAAAAAAAAAAAAAAACCAAAAAGCCATGTTTTACAGATATAAAATAAAATTAAAGGATAAAACCTTCCAAAATGAGAATTTGGTAATGAAAGTGAAAGTTAAGTCTATTTAATTGTGAAAAAAATGCAACTACTGACCTGTAAATTCCTGGATAAACGTAAATTTTGACCCTATGTTTGTTACGATCCGGAACCAAATCCACAGCTCCTTGAACAGTTTTGGAATGTCCCTTTCCATGTTGATTAACCACAATAATTCGAACATCGTTATTGGATTTCAAGGCCAACCTTTGTTCATCCACCATCAAATCTTCCCAACTAATGTAATTCCTAACACCACCATTCCCACCTTCTGCTAAATCCACCTCAACCCACATCAGGAAAACCAAAGCAAACAAAACCACAACAATTCTACAAGACAACCCCATCATCATGATCATCATTGTTTGGCACCTCCTTTCAATGTGGTGTTGTTATAGGAATATGAAACTCCAATGAGATATATAGAAAGGTTGTGTTATTCTTGAAATAAGAGAGTTACGGTTTTTTTTTGAGTTGAAGAAGCATGGAGAGTAGCTGATTGCAATAAATAAGCAGAGCGTTTTATGGTGATCGATACCGTCCGTTACAAAACTGGTAAGGCTTGCATGATGTTATTATGAAATATGAAGAGAAAAGAGAGAGGCTTTCATAATAATAACACAAGTGTATAAGGAATGGGGGGGAAACAAACATGGGTTTGTTTTTGAGTTTAATTGAAGGAACATAAAGAGACTTTGTCTTTCTGATTGAAACTTTGCATTAAATAAATGAAACTATATAATGCAGTAGAAAGAGTGTTGGGTAACTGAGTGTGTGCGTGTGTGTGTTTTTTTTTTTAAAAAAAAAAATTGATCACACACACACACAAGAGGAAACGGTTGATGTAGTTTAGAAAAAAGGAAAATGGCAACAAGAAGAGCGGTTGTAGATTCATGGGCATTGGGTGCAACTGCCTCCCACCACTATATATGGTTCTGGATATTTCTATGTGACCTTCAAAGGTTTTTGTTTTTCCCTCCTTTAAAATTGATGAACCACCAAATTAACTGTCACCACTTCCTCAATTTTTTATTTTGCAAAATTTAATTTGACATGTCAGAATTAATTAATTAATATATATCTATTGTAGCTTATTCTTTTTCTTTTTCAAATTATTTTGTGGGGTTTTAAAACTTTTCGAGCTGGATATTTGACGTTGCGGTTCAGCTACTACTGTCTACTACACGTGTGAATATTTAAGTGTCATAAACTGAAAAATCAGTATATAAATTATTGTAAATTATTATTAAGAATGATGTTGGTCCCACCTAACCTCTTGTGAGGGCAGTGACAAAGCAACACTTATATTGCAATATTTGTATGCCCTGAGACCAAGAGATCAATAAATACAAGTAAAATGCAAGTGTAATTATTTTATCAACATAATATATTTCTATTTGTGCTTGACTTAATAGACCCGAAACCATCTATTATAACCTTCACCCTATTTCACTCCGGACAAAACTTACATCAAGTTTCAATTATCAAGTTCGTCCAGTTTTTAACTGAGTAAAGCCAAAAAATTATTGCGAATTGACATAACATGTTTCAAGGAGTGTGGATAAGGTCCAATGGTGGCCATGTGCACGGTCGTGAGGGGCGACCGCCCAAGGCCCCCTTTTTTAGGGGCACCAAAATCTTTTTTTTAGTAGTATAAATAGATATTAAAATTAAAAATTTATATATCTAAAATTATATAAAAAATTGTTATAAAAACCAAACAAAAGCAATAATTAAATATTTTATTTCCTGAAACCAAGTAAATTAATGAGTGACTAATTAACGCGCGATGTTCCATTTCTCTTTGTATCAACAAAAATACATCTGCGATCTTGTGTACTAAAACAATGATAGTCAATTAGGTGCAAAATTTAGGATTTCAACAGGAAAAAAATGTTATTATTAGCGCTAAAAAATTACAAATGAAATGGAGATTGAATGTAATCAAATTCGTAGGGAAAAAAATATTATGATGAAAATTCTTTTGGATACATATAACCGATCATTTTAGGATTCATTACTTTTTATATATTTTAGATCAAGCAATTGGCTCACTTAAAAGAAGATTTGAACACTATATCATGTATGCGGAAATTTTTGAATTTTTGTTTACTATTGAAAATGTTATATCATTCTCTGACATCGACTTAAAATTGTGTTACAAACATCTTGAAAAACTTATCTAAAACATGATAATTCATATGATCTTGATGGTGAAATTCTATTTCAAAAGTTAAAAGCCATTAGAGAGGTTCTAATTGTTGAATTAAAATCAAACTATTACATTGAGTTCTTTGAAGACACTTAATTGTTTTCCTAATGTATGCACGAATTATATAATAATATTAACTATCTCTGTTAGTGTTGTATCTGCTGAAAGAATTTTTCTAAATTAAAAATGTTAAAATCTTATTTGTGATTTACTATGTTGCAAGATAGATTAAATAGTTTTGCTATTGTTATCACCAGAAAATATCAACCATAGCCGATGAAGGGAATAGCTGATGCGTGAGATAAGCCGATCAGATTTGTAGTCGAAAACTGGTCCCATTGAACCGAGGCTAGAAAGGAAAATGTTGGAAGTTCAGGGAGCATCGTTAGGTCAGCCGATTATTAAAGAGTTTAGCCGGTGTGGATAAAGAAAATATCCGATTATTATGGCCTCATCGGCTAAGCTATTGTTGATTAACATGGAGCTTTGAAGCTCGACCAATGGTTAAATATGTGAAAGTCATGGACTTTGGCGCCAAAATGACTAAAGCTAGCTCTTGAAGGCCTTCAACGCATTTAACACGTGATAAATCATTTGCCCAGCCGATGGGAGAGCGGTTAACCCATGATACGCATGAGGAGGCAGTTGAGGGACACCCACGACCGCTTGTTGTCAGCCATGAGCGTGCGGAACGCATAATGGCCAATAGGGGGCGGTTACATTTTTGTTTTTCTTTTGTATATATATACCTTCGCTGAGAAATGTTAAAAAAACACATCCAATCAATCAAACAACTATTTCTTTTGCAATTTATCGCCTTTTTACAAAGATTTATCTTAGCCGATTCCATGTATCTTAGCCTTAGCCTTAGCATAGCGTAGATTCACCACATTCAACGCTTTCGGGCGGTAAATGGGAACCCATAATCGAGAATCGTAGTTCCGTTCTCGGTGTAATCGCTAAACAGAATCAATTTGTCGGTGGGCGTTAGCGAATCCTCGATCGATTTTTCCACGCAAACAAGTTTGGCACGCCCAGTGGGACCATAGGTGAATTGAAGGACAGGTTTGATTCTCCAGGGCAGGATCACGCTTGGCGTATGAACCTGAGGTCCGGAAAGAAACTCAACAACAACATGGAGTCGAGTTCAAATCCCAAAAGAACATCGCCACGCAAGAACAACGAGTCAGCATACACCTTGGGTATGCCCATAGTGGTTGAAGACATTCCAGTCTCTGCACCAGCCTCTGCAGAAATGAATAACCCAGAGAATACCGAAGCTCCAGTGGTCATGACCACTTCTTTCATCAGGCAGCAGATTGATATGGGGATTCATGACATTATGTACCAAGTGTCAAGGCAGTTGGCAGATATTGTCAGGCCCATGGTGCATAATGAGGTTCAGCAGGCGAGAGACATGGAGAACAGCCGAGGACAGCAAGATGAACACTCGGCTAGTTCTGCGTTGGCAGGGGGAACGGGCAAACCCAACATGCATAAGGCAGTCAGGTCTGGCAGCCTCAGCTGAATGTGGTTCAGACTGGGCCTTTTCAGGCACAACCAAGCCCACTACCGGTAGGACCACCAACCCAGACGTGCGGTAATCAGCAGAATACATGGGTACCGTCCCATGCTGGGGGTCAAGTGATGCCACCTGATCAAGCGAATCTGCAGTATGGGCAGATCAACATGGCCCGGAGGCCAATTAACATGGTTGGACATATCGGTCTGCCACCAGTAATGTCGTATGCTCCAACGCATGGCCCTACTGTGCAGGCAAACACATATGGACAGCCGAATTGGCAGCCGATGGCCCCTGGTTATGGTTCAGGGAAGCTATCTGGTGATTGGAATGCCAACAATCCACCATTCTGCCAACCGCAACCAGTCCCCACGCCATACCCTCCAGTAAGTTCAAATATACTACGAACGGCTGGCAACTATGGGGGAGAGCAGACATGGAACACTATTCTACCTTTACCCCAGAATGCATCGGCTGTTCCAGGGACTCAAGTCGGAGGTTTTGGGGAATATGGTCCAGAGCAGCAATGGAATACTAATCCACCTCTAGGCAATATTCCACCAAATACCTTCAACCTTCAGAATTCGTTCCAACAGGCTTCACCCTGTAGACCAGTAGGTCAGAGTGCGCCTCAGCTGAATCCACAAGATAATCGGCAGGGAGCCTCCCATTTGATAGACCCATAAATGATTGCAAATACCATCAAGAAGTACTTCGGGATACAGTTAAAGTCGTTGGACCGTCCTGTTTACAGGAAACCATACCCTGAATGGGTGGATCGGATGGTTCCTCTCCCTAGGGGATTCAAAACTCCAGATTTCACCATATTCTCAGGGGAAGATGGCAAGTCTACCGTGGAGCACATAGGGCGTTTCACAGCCCAGTGTGGTGAAAGCAGCCAGAATGAGCATCACAAGCTTTAACTTTTCCCATTATCACTCACTGGGACAGCGTTCACCTGGTATTCCTCCCTGCCTCCAAACTCAGTTCAGAATTGGGCCGACATGGAGAGGTGCTTCCATGATAGATTTTACTGGCCTCAACCTTAAGTTACGGTAACCGATCTAACTAGTCTCAGGCAGCAAGTTGATGAGTCGGTTGCTGATTATATTGAAAGATTCAGAAAGAAAGCAGGAAAATGTTCTGTGCAATTCCCTGAAACAGAATACACCTCCATGGTGATTAACAACATGCACCCGCAGTTGAAGGAGAAGTTAGTAAGACAAGCCTGCACAGATTTGAATCAACTGGCAGAAAGGGCTATCCGAGTTGAGCAATATATCCGGGAAAAGGAAAAGCGAAGGGCTAGCCGAGGAAAGGGCCCCCATTTAGTCTCTATCATAGAGGCAGAGGAATCTGACTCCGAAGCGGCTGACCTCACTGCTGATATGATGGTAGCCAAAATAGTCAAAGGGAAGAGCTATTCCTGCCCAGCATTGAAGGCCGCTAAGGCCAAAGAAACTGAGTCAACAGAGGATAGGGCAGGGTACTCCTTTGACATAACCAAGGCAGACCAGATTTTCGATTACTTGCTCAAGGACAAGCAAATTCGGCTGCTAGAGGGGCATCGGATTCCACCTCCTGAAGAATTGATGAACAAGAAATACTGTAAGTGGCACAACTCTTATAACCATTCTACAGCTAACTGTGTAGTTTTCAGGAAGGCCATACAAAAGGCTATCAAGGAGGGTAGGTTCAAGCTAGCCGATAAGAGCATAGCCGAGATGTCAGTAGACACCAATCCATTCCCAGCTGTAACCATGGCCATGGTGTCTTTCTCAAGGCCTGATCAGCCCAGGCCAATAAGAGGGGAATAGTCCATCAGGAGTGTTTGGATGCCCAAAGAAGAATCCAAAAGAGACCAAGATGTCACCAGGGGATCTGTGTTTGACAGATTGGGAAACCCACCAGTGTCACTGAAAAACGCTGGGGGCCAACCATCTTCGAGCCGATTCCATGGTAAACCTCGCAGACCCGGACGTTTGACTAACGAGTTGATCACCCGATCGCGCAACATGCACTCAAAGATCGAGAGAACGCAGATGCTCGGAGACTGGGGGCAAAATCAGCTGGGAACCTCGGTGAAGCCCACCGATTATGCCCAGGATCACCGAGGACCTCTCCCAAAGTCTAAGAGAAGCGGTGGCGGAGTTCAATGTCGAAGGGGGAATGTCCTCTTCGCATAACCGTAAGGAATGATGATGAACTCAAACCACAGAGGATGATCAAGCCACCGCAAATGTCAAAGAAGGGAAGTGGGTGGTTAATCAACCTCCGAAGAAGAAAGAGTTCAAGCCAGTCACACTGACTAGAACGCAGAAGAGAAGGCTGCAGAGGGCTAGATCCTTGCAAAGAATGAAACAAACCCTACAGATGATAGCCGATGCCAAGACAGCCGATAAGAAGGAGATCCCAGAAGCTAAAGTGGCAGAAGCCATTGACAGGGCTTTTGGACCTTGCGGTTTGGAGCCTGACAAAGTTGAAACTGATCAAGCCAAGGAGGCCCCAATAACAATCCCGATTGCCGAGGTAGACATAGGGCAGCCTGAAGAAGGAAAAGGGGAACCTGATAAAGAGGAAGGGCATATTCACACACACACAAACTGCTTGAATGGTAATGACGAGCCGATCTTAGAGTCTGGTTACCGAGAAGATTCAATTCTGGATTATCTCTCAGATGAGAGTGAAGCCGGATTGATGGCCGCCATTGAGGTCGTTAGCCTGATCCCAAGCGAGTTCTGGGCTGGTTATCCCCAGATCGAACACTTAGAAGGAGACGTATGTGTGGAAGAAGCAGAATGGGCAACTTTAGCCGATGACACGGCAAAAGATGCTTTGAGTACTGTATTTGGTAGGCCAACTGAAGACATGATGAAGCACTTGAAGCCCTTGTATGTGAGAGCCTACATCAATGGCAAGGCCTTCAGTCGAGTGTTCGTTGATAATGGGGCGGTATTGAACGTGATGCCGATGGCCACCTTGAGGAGTCTGAACAAGTCTGAAGAAGACCTGATCCCAACTAACATGAAAATGGCTAGCTTCATGGGAGAGGCTTCGTCTTCCTTGGGAATCCTGATAGCCGAGATTACGGTTGGCCCCAAGAGCATCAAGTCAGCTTTCTTCGTGATTGATGGCAAACCATCTTATGCAGTCCTGCTAGGGAGAGATTGGATTCACACCAGCCAGTGCTTACCCTCCACCATGCATCAGAAGCTCATTTTTTGGGAAGGGGATAAAATTGAAATAGTCTCAGCCGATGAAAATCCATTCCCAGCTGAGGTACAAAATCTAGAAGCTTTGTTCTACTCTCCCTCTGTGGCTCCCATAGCTGTTACTGAGGAATACGAGGAAGGATCTTGGGAATCTTGTAACTTGACACCCCAGGGATTCAAGATCGAGCAATTAGCCGAACCACGGCTAGCCACGGAGGTTTGTTATGTTTAAAGACACCCAAGTGGTGCAGGACTTATGGGACCGGCTAGAAGCTTTCAGGATTGAATCTTACGTAGCTGAGTCCTTGCTAATAGACAAACAACAAGGCGATAGCCTCACATCGGCAGACGAGATCATGGAGTTGCCGATGGAGTTTGAATCACCCATTCGGAGGACTTTGCCAACCTTTGAATCTCAAGACCCCTTGGAGGACCTCAATTTGGGAACTCCAGAAGAGCCTCGGCTAACGCAAATCAGCGGATTGCTGGGGGAAGAGGATAAGAAAGAGGTGGTAGCCCTGCTGAAAAAATATAAAGACTGCTTTGCATGGGATTATCATGAGATGCCTGGGCTAGCACGAGAATTGGTGGAACATAGGCTACCGATCAAAGAGGGATTCAAGCCACATAAGCAGCCACCTAGAAGATACCATCCTCAGCTGATACCACAAATCAAAGCAGAAATCGAGCGTTTGCTCAATGCTGGGTTCATCAGAACAGCCAGGTACGTAGAGTGGTTAGCTAACATAGTACCTGTCAAGAAGAAGAATAGCAAGATTCGAGTTTGCATTGATTATAGAGACTTGAATTTAGCCACTCCAAAGGACGAATATGTGATGCCTGTGGCAGACATGTTAGTCGATGCAGCTGCCACCCATGGTATTTTAACCTTCATAGACGGGTACTCGGGCTATAATCAAATACTTGTAGCTGAGGAGGACACTCACAAGACTGCGTTCAGGTGCCTAGGGGCACTGGGAATTTATGAATGGTTGGTGATGCCATTCGGCTTGAAGAATGCTGGTGCCACCTACCGGAGAGCAATGAATGCTATCTTCCATGATCTAATCGGCAAGACTATGGAAGTATACATAGACGATGTGGTGGTAAAATCCAAAGACTTCAAAGCCCACTTGGCCGATTTGGAACAGGCTTTGCAGAAGATGAGGGTCCATAACTTGAAGATGAATCCTACAAAGTGCATGTTTGGTGTATCGGCTAGCAACTTCCTTGGTTTCTTGATGCATCAAAAGGGCATTGAAATAGACCAAAACAAAGCCAAGGCAGTGATGGAGGCTAGACCACCCAGGAACAAAAAGGAGTTACAGAGCTTGCTGGGCAAGATCAACTTCTTGAGAAGGTTCATAGCTAATTTGGCTGGTAAGATGAAGGCTTTTTCCCCTTTGCTGAAGCTCAAGAACGCTGAGGAGATGGTGTGGGGTCTGAACAAAGAAGAGGCCTTTGGACAAATAAAGAAGGCTTTAGCTAGTCCACCAGTTTTGGTGCCCCCCATGCTAGGGAAGCCTTTGAAACTTTACATTGTAGCTGCTGAAGAGTCTATCGACTGCCTGTTAGCACAGGATGCTGAAGATGGAACTGAAAGAGCGGTGTACTACCTTAGCCGAAGCCTCAATGATGCTGAGACCAGATATACTCCCTTGGCGAAGTTGTGCCTGTCTTTGTTCTACGCTTGTACAAAACTTGAGTATTATTTAATGCCACATGAAATATTAGTTTTATGCAAAATTGACATTGTTAGGTACTTGCTTAATAGGCCTGTCTTACAAGGTCGCTTGATGAAGTGGGCCATTAAGCTCACTGCCTTCGCGTTGAAATACGTCCCATTAAAATTTGTCGAGGTCGTGCCCTAGCCGATTTCTTGGCAGAACATCCCTGCGTGGAAGTGGATGACCCTTGGGTATCTCCAATTATTTGCATAAACCTATTGCCTTGGGTCCTAACTTTTGATGGGTCCAAAACCCAGAAAGGAGTTGGAGCCGGAGTGACAATTACCAACCCAGATGGGAAAGTGTGGAGGTTTGCGTATCGGCTAAACCCAGGTTTAACTAATAACCAAGCTGAGTATGATGCCATGATCATAGGGTTAAAGCTGTTAGCCATGATGGGCGCTGATTACATTCATGTAAAGGGCGACTCCCAGTTGGTGGTCAGACAGCTAACCAAATAATATGGGTGCAACAACCCAAATCTGTTGGCACGTTATGCAACGGTGACGATTGATTCACCAATTTATTGATGCAAAGGTGTCATACATCCCAGAGGAGCTAATATGGAGGCCAACGATCCGCCCAAGAGGCCTCCGGATATAGGAACTCTTTGTTGACTTTGGAGTATGACGAATTACCACCGAGGTAATGGTCGCATCAAATCGATTCATGGAGGAACGAGTTGATCGAGTACTTACAGGATCCTTCTAAGTGCACTGACCCCAAAGTTAAGAGACGAGCTCTAAGGTATGTGCTTCTTGATGATGAATTGTATAAGAGAAGCATGAATGGGGTATTGCTAAAGTGCATAGATAAAAATGAAGCCCTAAGGGTTATGGGTGAAGTTCACGAAGGCATATGCGGCTCGCATAGAAATTTGGGCCTGTTATGAAATGGTTGATTTATCGCCATGGGTATTATTGGCCTACCATCACAGCCGATTGCTTTCAATACGCCAAAGGATGCGAAGAATGCCAGTTGCATGGTCCCATTCAAAGGGTACCGGCGGAATTGATGCATCCAGTGGTGAAACCTTGGCCATTTAGAGGCTGGGCCATGGATTTGATCGGCAAAATCCATCCACCATCTTCCAAAGGACACAATTTCATTATTGTGGCAACCGATTACTTTACTAAGTGGGTGGAGGCTCAGCCGATGGTCAAGGTACAGCAAGATGACGTTATCCGATTCATTCAACACCAGATCATATACAGGTTTGGGATTCCAGAGACCATCACCATGGACCAGGGAACTATGTTCACTGGAGATAAGGTGGTTGCCTTTGCTCAGCAGTTTGGGATCAAATTGATACATTCATCCCCATATTATGCACAGGCTAATGGGTAAGCCGAGGCAACCAACAAGATTATTGTGGACTTGATCAAAAAGAATTTGGAAAACAAGTCCAGAAAATGGCATTTAACTCTGGATGAGGCTTTATGGGCCATAAGGAATTCCAAGTCAACGGCCACTGGCATAACTCCATATCGGCTGACTTACGACCAAGATGCGGTTTTGCCTTTGGAAATCAATGTCACTTCTCTAAGAGTGGCGAGACAGAATTCCTTAAGCCTAGAAGAGTATCAGCAATCCATGCTTATGGAGATGGATCAGTTGGATGAAGATCGATTAATGGCCTTAGAAAGAATTGAGGCAAGCAAACGCAAAATGGCTAGTGCCTACAACAAACATGTTAAGTTGAAGAAGTTTGTTGAGGGTGACCTAGTTTGGAAAACTATTTTACCAATAGGAGTCAAGGACCCTAAATTCGGTAAGTGGTCACCAAATTGGGAAGGTCCATTCACGGTTAGTCAAGTGTTTGCAGGAAACGCGTATCGGCTAGTTAACATGCATGGCGAAGAGATGAACAGAAGTATAAATGGCAAATATCTGAAGAAATACTACCCCACGGTTTGGCAAAGCATACTAGAACAATAAAAGAGCTATTTATAGACAAAAAAGGAAATTGTTCTGGTGACCACAGGCCGGCCACCTAGCCAACAAAAATACTTAAAGACAACCGGAAATAACTAGTCTGTTGGGTCAAGAGTGGCTGCAACTGGGGGATCGGCAACCATAGCAGGATCGGCTGCTTCAACCTGGTCAGGGGTACCGGCGGGCTCGGCTGCCTCTTGAGGATCAGCCTTTTCAATAGGATCGGCTACCTCTTGTTGGTTGGAGGCTTCAACTGGTGCAGTCTGCACTTCTGCAGCTACTACCCTAGCAATCTCAGCTGCATCCACAGCCATGTCTTCCGGCCCAGAAGGAAGAATGGCAGTAGGCCCACTGGTAGCCAGTGCCTCAGTGGCCACCACATCGGCAGGGGCGCTTTCCAAAGCAGCACTAGCCGATTCCTCAGCCTGAACCGTACCCGCTTCGGCTGACGGTGTCGAAGATTGTTCCTTCGCCTGATTCAGCAGGAGCCGCAGTTCATCCCACTGATGGTTCGCCGAGTCTATGCCTTCTCTGCCCCTCTGCATATCCTGTTCCAAGCCATCTTTTTGGGTGGTGAGTCGTAAAATGTCAGGGTCCAGAGAGGAAGCCTGAACATATAAACTGAAACGCCTCTCCGTGTGGGTTTCCAGTCTCGCGTCAAGTTGCTCAAGTTGGGGTGTTAGCTCTTTGATTTCGTTTTGGATCCGAGTCAACTCCGAATTCAGCTGAGCTAACCGGTCTTTGAGTTCACCTTTCCTAGCTAGATGCACTGCCGCTTCTCTGTCCGACCGCTGATAAGAGGACAAGAAGGAGGACCTTTGAGCTTGGAGATCCCGGCGCGTTGCGCAGTCTTGAGTGGCGTGATCATAATTCTCCTTGCACACCGATATACCGCAGAGAGATGTCATTCACTTGTAGCGCCATTTGACGATACAGCTTTCCGGGTAGAGGGAACATCGGGAGAGTCGGATAGTTTGAAAAGGAAGCCCTCAAATCGGCCACCTTACCCTTATCGTGGGGATCTCTCCCATCAAGGCCTCGCCCACCTTTTCCAGGTGACTAGAGGAGGTGAGGAGACCTTTTTGCAACGGTCACCAAGCAAAATACTGCTGCAGTTCTTCCTCTGAAACCTGGATAGATGAAGTCGACTGACGAGGAGGAGTCTTATGGGAAATAGGGGATTCATCCCTAGCCGACTGCAGTGCAAAGCACAAAGAAGTTAGGGCCAAACCAACATAAATGAGCAATCACAATGAAAGAGATAAAAGGAGATACCTGTATTGGGCTGTGAGCCTCGGCTATTGGAGAAGCAGGAGCTTGCCGGTGGGTTGCCTCGGATTGAGGACCAGCCGAAGAAACCCCTCGTGCCCTTGGAGATTGGGAGGGGGTAACCTTGTGGGGAGGCGACCATAGAGCCGAAGTACGTTGTTTCTAAAGTCAAAACGAGCCGAGGGTCAAAATTATGACAAAGCTTTGAAGAAACAGTAAAAAACAGAGGTGCTTACCTTTATCTGTTTACCCTTGCCAGCGGATACCGTCTTGGTTTTCCTGGAGATAGGGGTTGCAGAAGAGGGTTCATCAAGACGAATTCCCCCAGATCTTGTTCTTTTCTTCTTGTTCGGAGGAGGAGAGTCGTCTATATAATGACAACTCTAGGAGATGGATTGGCTGTCAAGAATGAAATTTAGTTTGCCGATGCGTTTCCACAATAGAAGGAAGGAGAAGCAAAATGAGACAAGGTTACTCACCCTTCATGGCAGCAGAAACCCTAGTCTTGTGCGTCGGCTCCGGCCTTACCATCTTCAGAGGGGGAACAGTCACCGCCTCATCTTCATCATCATCCTCATCACTTTCATCATCGGGACTGCTGTCGAGAGGCAGGGCGAGCCTTATGAAATAATTAGACAAAGAACCTTGGAACATCTTATCCTTAGCCGAAGGCCACCAATTAGCAAAGCGTAAGTTTCCTGGCCGACGGGTTAAACGAGGCCCATTGGAAGTCGCTCGCTTTTTCCAAGTTGAAGGTCGCCAAGGTCTTCACCTCTTCACCGATAGGTTAGTTCTCCTATTCTGGTACTTTTTGAGGTATGGCCAAGGGCGTCTTTGTAATAACCCAACCGGCGAGCCACGCAGTTAGGGTGATAAAATTCGGCTGTGGTCTTGTTATTTCTGAAATTGGGCTTTAGCCCACCAAGGATGTCTCTAGCGGTCAAAACACGGCTCCAATTGAGAACCATAGTTCCATGCGCTTCCCGAGAAATGCTTTGGTCAGCCGTGGTGAATATCCAATCCGGGCCGATTCGTCTTTCAAAGATCGGCTGCCAATCTTGAGAAATTCTCGTCAAGACATGTACCTTCTCTAGCACGTCAAAGGGAGTTACTTGCTTAAGTGGAGTCAGCCGCAAATGCTCGGCTAACGTCTGCGCCCCGGCGGGAAGAGAGTGAATGCTAAAAGAAGGTTCAACGAACTCTGGGAAATAAAGGGTAATCCATAGTTGTAGGAACCATAAAGGACCTGAAGTGTTCTTCAAGTCGATACCTTGGTGCAATCGATCCAGCATATTGAACAAAGCCCTATAAAGGTAGCAGAGGAAGAGTGATCCCCAAGCAACCTGCTTACCCGATACAGCTTGGGCCACGTACACTTGAAGTTCTTGGACGACTGCGACAGAGCCGGTACAAACGAAGTACTTACTAAACCAATACAAGAGGAAGGCACAATGCTCAGCATCAGAAAACGCGGTGCCTCTTCCCTTTTGATTGGCTAGAATGAAGGCAGAATAGCTGGAGTTGTTCCGATCATGGACAATCTTGATATTGGAGGTTGAAATGTCATACAAATTCGGGGCTTCTTGACCAGCCAGAGGTAAACCTGTAATGGCCGCCACGTCAAGAAGAGTAGGGGTGGCCATTCCCCAAGGGAACACAAAGGTATTGGTGGTAACAGACCAATAGCCGAGAAAGCCGAATATCAGACCGATGTTGAGTTGAAGGTCTTTAGCCGACAGTATGATGGCATCGTAAAGACCCATTCTTTTCCACTCCTCGCCCTTTGCCTCAGCCATCCTAGAGTGCCAACTCAGGTAATCGGCAGTGGTGCGGGGCCAGGGCCTTATGTCGGCTGGGCACCGTTTAATGGTAAACCAATTGCAAACGATTGGTAAACCATATGTGTCCGGGGAGATGTATTCTCTAAGGTACATTGCGCCACCCTGTAGGTTGGTGGACGGTCGCAAGGTGAGAGAACCTTGAATCGGATAGAGAGGAGGTATGATGCCTTCTACCGACCCTACCGCCTCTCGAGCCGAGGAGTGAGAGTCGGTTGAATGAGAAGACTTCGTCCAGGAGTCATGGCGCCGTAGCTATGTTCACGATTTTGAGAATCTGACGTCAAGACATTGTCGCAAGAAGAGAATGTGCAGAAAGGAAGCTAAGGTTTAAGGGTTCAAAAGAGTTCAAACCGCACGAGTAATAAGAAAACGAATGGAGCCAGCTATTTAAAGAGGAGTCATGCGCGCGGCCAACGATAAAAGTTGTTGAGATATTATCGGATAGCGGCCTTGATCATCGGGTGTGGGAAAAGTAGTCGTTCAGGTCATAATGGGTGACATTAAATGCATATAAAGTGACTAGCGATTGACGTTTTCAGAGACTCGAATCTTATCCGATACATCAATCCAACATTTACAGCTGAAATGATGTAGGGGGCAATTGTTATCACCAGAAAATATCAGCCATAGCCGATGAAGGGAATAGCCGATGCGTGAGATAAGCCGATCAGATTTGTAGCCGAAAATTGGTCCCATTGAACCGAGGCTAGAAAGGAAAATGTTGGAAGTTTAGGGAGCATCGTTAGGTCAGCCGATTATTAGAGAGTTTAGCCGGTGTGGATAAAGGAAATATCCGATTATTATGGCCTCATCGGCTAAGCTATTGTTGATTAACATGGAGCTTTGAAGCTCGACCAAGGGTTAAATATGTGAAAGTCATGGACTTTGGCGCCAAAATGACTAAAGCTAGCTCTTGAAGGCCTTCAACGCATTTAACACATGATAAATCGTTTGCCCAGTCGATGGGAGAGCGGTTAACCCACGATACGCATGAGGAGGCAGTTGAGGGACACCCACGACCGCTTGTTGTCAGCCATGAGCGTGCGGAACGCATAATGGCCAATAGGGGGCGGTTACATTTTTGTTTTTCTTTTGTATATATATACCTTCGCTGAGAAATGTTAAAAAAACACATCCAATCAATCAAACAACTATTTCTTTTGCAATTTATCAGCTTTTTACAGCATTTATCTTAGCCGATTTCATGTATCTTAGCCTTAGCCTTAGCATAGCGTAGATTCACCACATTCAACGCTTTCTGGAGCAGTTGGGGAACCCATAATCGAGAATCAGAGTTCCGTTCTCGATGTAATCGCTTAAACAGGAATCAATTTGTTTGGCCGACGTTAAATTAATCCTCTACGATTTTTTTCACGCAAACAGCTATGATTTCTATTTAAAATGATTTTTTAAAGAACCTTGAGTATGAATGAATTATTAATGATTTTTCAACAAAAAATGTAAAAGATGATAAAATTTAAATAATTACGAGGGCACCATTTTCTTGGTTCGCCCAGGGCACTCAAAATCTAAGGACTGACCTTGATAAGGCCAAACTGTTTCATGAGTATCCGTGTGTATTTAACAAAGAACATGATAAAATAGACCAATAGAACTTGATATAAGTTTTGTCTTTCCACTCCCACCCTTTTTATCTCTTGTGATTAATTTGACTTTTGGCACATAAAAAAATACTTTGTATAAAGAAAACATGATACTTCCTCCCTTACATGTTATAAGAGAAACAATTTCACTATATTCTCTGTTAACCATTGAAGGATTAACTATTCTCTTATACAGTGAATTATAATGACTTAGGAATGATGCATACAATATTTATTTGGAGACAAAATTGGAGAAAAAAATTAATATTACATTAAAAAAATAAAGTAACAGTTAATATAAAAAGAAAATTCTTTTGCTAAACTGACACTTAAAATAGAAAGAGAGAGTATGATGTACTACTATTGTTTTAAAAAATATTTCTGGTGGACAATTTCTTGTTTAGGCAATTGAATGGGAACAATTTCTTGTTTAAAAGCTGACCACTCGATTGATTGTTAATTAAATCACATTAATCTTATAATTCCCAATTAGCATTCTATCGATTATTGGGGTAGATTGCATATAGCTGAATATAAATTTTAATAACTGATCACTGATGAGAAGGTACCCCTGATATGTAAGTAAAGAGCAGTTAAAGTTGAAGCCGTTCCTTTATGGTGGAGAGGAACCTCCACTTAAGAATGCTGAATCAAAAGTAAGGATAATAAATGAAGCTATCATATGATCATAGAGTATAGCAGTAACAAACTTAAGATATGAAATATCAGTGCACTAAAGAGTAATGGGTATGAATTGATTATTGCCTTTCCATATTCCTTCATTTTTTACTATAGTACCAAATCGTTTCAAACTCTCCGTTCAGTACAATCACTGTATATTTAAGGTAAAAACAATCAATAAGCTGCACTCATAAGTCATGGGTTTGCTTTCAAAGTCTTGGAGGGGATATCGTCATGAGTGCCACGACTCTGTGTCTCCGCAATAATAACACACACATGCTTCCATCACCCGTAATAGGCCATAATTGGTTAAGCTATATTGATTGATATCAACGGTGGTGCTGTTTGTGTTCGTGACCATTAAGTGTGCATAAGACTTTACTGGATGTTGCATCTTTCCTTCCGATTTGGCATAACGAGAAAACACCAAAAATTTGTTGTTTTCTCCACAATTTTGCCTAAATGATCTAGAGTAATTAATTCCTTTTTAAACAAAAAATGCACGCTATAAAGTTAATTAATACGTGTTTGACGCTAATGGGAAAAAACTCCCACATGTTAGTCATCTTCCAATACTCCGCTGGTGGTGGGTTTTATGCTATTTTTAACTCGTAGGAGATAACGGAAAATTTTGTGAAGGGTGTTTATGCTCATTTTAAAAAAAATTGCCCCCACATCATGGATGCACTTTAGGATCTTGGATAAGCCACCGTCTCTACTGATGTGACAAAATCAAAATTTAATATATGAAAAAAAAATTAATCAAATAATAAAAATTATATAAACATAAAGTAACTTGCGTTCTGCTATATCTACCCTTTTTTTAGTCATCTGCTATCTGCCCTTTAGAGAATAGAGATGGCTACGGCAAGGAGTATTTAATTTATAGAAATCATCATAATGGTGATGTCATTGGTTACATGGGATGGGGAATGAGAATTGACGGGGATTGGATCTGGGCTGTCAACAAAGAAATTGACTCCATGAAGCAAAAAGTGGACTTTTCTTTTTACAGAATTTGTATGTATTTCACCCCTCCTAACCTTTATATAGAAATTTTTTGACAAATTTGCTTTATTTTTGTTGTAATGCCTCCTCCCAAATTGTATTTTGTATTAAATATTTCTTTACTAAAATATCCTTAATTACGTTACAATTTTCCATCTCTTTCTATCTCACGCGAGGATAGGTAAAGATGACTAGCCAGAATTGGAAAAAGCAAAATGGTTAGTTTTAAAAATTAAAACAGCATAACGGATTAAAAAAGCGAGACACTTTAATTAATTAGGTGAAAAGAGTGAAATATAAGTCTCAATAATTTTAAAGATAATTTTAGAAAAATAATACAAATTATTAACAAAATTTAATTTCACAAACTAAATTAACCAACTTTTTTAATTCCAGTGAATTAGTTAAAAATGTCTTATATAAAGGGACAAAAATAATAGTTTATATTGAACAATAAAATAGATATTTTATTTTTAAATTAATTTTTTATCTCGTATTAAATTTCTTTTTAGGAATTGTAATTTATAATAAAATTCTTTTATTTCTGTAGTCTTTTTTACCAGTTTATTTCTGTAGTCTTGGAATTTCTTGTATATTATATTTTTTTTGGATTTTGCCTTTATAATTTTCAAAATAATATTAATTATTAATTATATA
Organism: Calophaca sinica; assembly: GCA_037113605.1. NCBI lineage: Eukaryota > Viridiplantae > Streptophyta > Magnoliopsida > Fabales > Fabaceae > Calophaca > Calophaca sinica. The sequence goes on along the minus strand of CM073736.1, from coordinate 125,875,047 downwards.
TATTTCAATATATTAATGAAGCAAAAATTATAGGTATACTTATACTTATAATTAATTTAAATTAAATTTAAATTTTTTTCTTAATATATTCTACAAAGAAAGGATATTATTCTTAAGAAAAATATTTTCCTCACACTCATCCCTTGTGGTTTGAGTTTCCCTCTATTATTTTTTACTATAAAACTAGTAAAGTGAAAATGTGCTTTTTTGAAGGAAAAAAAAAACACTATGGCTTGAGAATCTAAGGGAATTGGACTTTAGGAGCAAAAACAGCTTTTGACGGGAAAACAGTTTTGAGTGGATGAATGAGTTTTTGATATGTGGTATTAGTGTAGTTAAGTTTCTTAAATAGATAATAGATGGGTGACACTAGTGCTAAGGGGGAAAAAGTACTCTATCTTTTTTACTACCAATGAGTACTTTAATTTTTCTCTGTTTCTGTTTAAGGTATTGTAATTATTATCTTCGTCCTTATATATAGACCCTTTTGACCAATGTATAAGAATTAAGGAAATTAGTTTTTACATTAAATTTGTCAATAATGTGTATTTTTTTTTAAAATTACCCTTTAATTATTAAGAGAGAAAGAGAGAGAGATAGAGAGAGAAATGGTTGGTCTTTTAATTCTCTCTATTTTGTTGGGGGTAGTTTTGTGAAAAATAATTAATGTATATTGTAATTTGTAAATAATCTCGTAAAGAGGGACAATTTTTTTTTTACGTATAAGGAGGGAGGGAGTAACATCTTACGCGAATTTCTCCTGTCGTGGGTCTTATTTTATAATGAAAGGAAAGGAAATACTAGGACTATGATGTGATCTCTGCTAACCTTTGACAAAATCTTTCGATCTTCCATCAAAGTTTGTTATGATGAGAGGGCGCTTCCTCACTTCCCTTGTGACTCCAATTACACCAAGAAAATGGTCTCTCCTCTCTGTTAGTCACCACACAACACATCACTCCATGTCTTCGCCTGCTTCTGTTGATGCTTCAAGAATCATCACACCAAGTTTCACTGATCGTGTCCCCTCTTTACCCTTTTACAAATATGGGGTCAACACCTTGCACACCAGTTCAATTGTGGAGCAAGTTGAAGTGGACAAGGTTGAAGACTGTGTGTGGGTGGAGATGAAAGAGGAAGCTAGAGTAGATGTCAATCTGGAACCCATTTTGTCTAGTTACTATTACACCTCCATTTTGTCTCATAAATCATTGGAAAGAGCTTTGGCTAATCACCTTGCTGTTAAATTGAGCAGTAAAAGCCTTCCTAGTAGTACCCTTTCTGATCTTTTTGTGGGAGTTTTGGAATCTGATAAAGACATCATGGATGCTGTGAAGCATGATCTGAGAGCAGTGAAGGAGAGAGATCCTGCCTGCATAAGCCTTGTGCATTGTTTCTTAAATTTCAAAGGCTTTTTGGCTTGTCAAGGTCATAGGGTGGCTCACAAATTGTGGTCAAAGGGAAGGAAGGTTGTGGCAGTGATGATTCAGAACCGAGTTTCTGAAGTTTTTGGAGTGGATATTCATCCAGGAGCTAAGATTGGAAGTGGGATTTTGCTTGATCATGCAACTGGGATTGTGGTGGGAGAGACTGCTGTGATTGGAAATGATGTGTCAATTTTGCATGGTGTGACATTGGGAGGGACTGGTAAGGCCTGTGGGGATAGGCACCCAAAGATTGGTGATGGGGTGTTGATAGGTGCTATGAGTTGTATTTTGGGGAATATTAAGGTTGGTGATGGGGCTAAAATTGGTGCTGGTTCAGTGGTTATAAAGGAAGTGCCTCCAAGGACTACAGTTGTTGGGAACCCAGCTAAGTTGGTTGGAGGGAAGAACAACCCTGTTAAACTGGATAAGATTCCTAGCTTCACCATGGATCATATTGCACATATTTCTGAGTTCTATGATTATTGTGTTTAGAGCTTAATCCTCAAGAGTGCTTTGCAGTTTCATGTTTAGAATTTTGGATTGAGTGATTTAAATTGGAGGTTCTTGTTTGTTATTTATGTGAGAGAGAATCTTAGTTCTCCTACTAACAATAATAAAAACGAAAATAATAAGAACATAGTGCCCTTAGGACTATGGTATTTCTGTACACAACAGCTGCATTTTATGTATGTTTGTGTTGTTGTTGTAAGGCACTAGGACCACCCTTTATTGCATAGATTTCGGGTGTGTTGCTTTCATTTTAATACATAGATTTCAAATCATATAACTTTATAGTTATATGATTGAATTTTTTTATTTTTTTTATTTTGAAAGGCAAAATAAATTTATTAAAGAAACATGACAGCAGAAACAATAGCACAAGCTTTGCTTGAATTTGAATACAAAATGGAAACCAAAACAGATGTGGCATCCCCCTTATTAGAGAAACAAATGAAGACCAAGCAATTACATTTATGCTTAAAACCCTAATCAGGCTTAATAGCAAATGACAGCATGTAGAACCACTTGCTCCAACCAGTTCATAGACATTATAATTTTAGCACCTCCAGCTTCTCTCCCTCATTGAGTTGACAGTATGAGAAAGATGAGCATCCATAGATACTAAACTTGTCCATGTGAGTTAAGACCAAATAGAAACATCAGTAGCATGCTTAAAAACCAGCAAGTTCATTTTGAGGCACAAAACATGTGTCCAGTATGATGAATACTTTGCATCAGACCTTGTCTGGTCCATTTCTCTTGAGCAATCACTTCAGTTCTTTGCTGTCCTACAAAACATATCAACACCCTTCTTTGAGTCAAATAAGTTGTAAACAAGCTCTTGCAAATCCTCAAATCCTCCTTTTCAAATTTTTTAGCTGAACTGTTCACCTAAAACAGATTCATACATGCTCCCGGATTTTGTAACCAACTAGACAGTGAGTAGTTGAAACCTGAAACTTTTGCATTCACCCACGCCCAGGCTTTCAATTTGACCGCCTCTAACATCTCATTAACTGATTGAGGCTTAGACTTGAAAACCAAGAGATTACGGCTCAACCATATAGTCCACATCACTGCAAACCATAAAATCTGCCACACCTCTCTAGAATGAGGCTAGTTTTTAGGTTCTACAAAGCTTAGAAGTTTTTGGATAGACATTGAACAACACTTCAGAAGATACAAAAGAAAAACTGTTTTTTTAGAATTTTTTGATGTTACGCCATTTAAAATTAAGTCTAAATATGGAAATAAATTTAGATATAAGCAATTCGGACTTTTATTTTTGCTTAGTAATTGAATCAATAATTGAATTTGGTATAATGATTTGATGCATGTGTATTTGGAGAAATTTTAGTAACTGTAAGGAACAAGTTTATTAGCACATGGTTGGCGTGCAACAGCCGCATTTGAAAAGATGAGGCCGCAGCCAGCAAGCCACTTGCCTTTAGGGGAATGTACTGAAACTGTTATAAGGTAATATTAATTTGTCACCTTATGAACTCAATTACATGTTGGAACGTGATAAAAAACCAAAGACATGGTTAAGATAGATTCTGTATATTACAGGTATAAATTATAATACAAAATGGTTAAGATAAGATGATTAGTTGTGTGTTAAGTCAATAATAGCTATCCACACATGGATTGCTCAAGACCTTGGTGAAAATTGTGCCATCTTGAAATGCTTTCTGTTTAGTCTTGTATTAAGTCAATAATTAACAGCTATTCACACTGATATGAAGAATTAGAAGAAAATTTTTGTTTGAATTCGCCACTTGCAAGGAACATCAAGTATTCTGCATATACTAAGTCAAACATTGTTAGATCCTGTGACTATCTATATGCAAAAATGGTTACCAATGTATTGATTATGAAGTTTTTAATGCTTAGAATGTACCAATATGAAAAAGAACGCATTGGACACAGAAAAAATTGATGCGTTTTGATCCTTATCCAAATCAGTTGTGCTTGTAAGCGAGGTTCTCCAACTAATTATTGCGAGTATTGGAAATACACAAGTTTATTTTGGTAGCTCAAGTCATGGTTATTTTGAAAAAGAAATTTCAAGTTATTTAAGGTCATGGGGATATGTTCACTGGAAATAGTATGTTCTCTACTGCAAGAGACAAACTCTCAAGTATCTCGTGTGACTCTTTTTTAAACAACTTAGGCTATTTTATTAAGCCTTACACACCATGTGTATGTCATATGATTGCTTCCTAGCTTTCTGATGAGATCCAAGAGTCAACTAAATTATAAACTAACAGATTGCAACTTGGAAACAACAGCAATTTTTTTTTTCTTTTTAAATTTCCCTTGAATCACAACATCTAAAAAGATATTGTGCATGTTTAACTAAATTGCAATCAACTTGTAGTATAACATACATTTCCAATTAGCCATAGAGGGTGTAATAATGGAGGGGGGGGGGAAGTCAACCTGTTGGTCATTCTGCCTGCATAAAATCGGATTTAGATCAATCCTTATTGATCAACAACACTGTCCTTTCCTCATGGAGGTTAATTTCTTATGGTTCCCCATCCTTCTCAGTCTTATCCTCTCAATGTTTTTGATCTTAATAGTGGGAAAGAGATTTAAAACCACTGACAAAGGCTCAAATCTTCCTCCAGGGCCATGGAAGCTGCCAATTTTTGGAAGCATACATCACCTGATTGGATCCCTTCCGCACCACCGCCTGAGAGAATTGTCCCAAACATATGGCCCTCTCATGCACCTACAACTTGGAGAGACTTCAGCCATAGTGGTTTCTTCTCCAGAAATTGCCAAAGAGGTGTTGAAAACCCACGAAGTCACATTTGCTCAACGACCTCGCTTTCTTAGTGCAGAAATTGCGGGTTATGGTTGCACTGGCATTGCCTTTTCACCGTATGGAGACTATTGGAAGCAGTTAAGAAAAATATGCACACTGGAGCTATTGAGTGCTAAACGTGTAAGATCATTCCAATCAATCAGGGAGGAAGAGGTGTCAAATTTAATGAGGTATATTTCTATGAACACCGGATCCGCTATCAACCTCACAGATGAAATTTTATCCATGGCATATAGCATCATTGCAAGGGCAGCTTTTGGTGATAAGTGCAAGGACCAAGAAGCATATATGTTGTTCATGAAGAAAAGTTTGAGAATGGCAGAAAGTTTCAGTGTCACTAATCTGTTTCCTTCTCAACATTGGCTACATGTGATAAGTGGAATGATGCATAAATTGAAGGAAATACATAGAACTAGTGATATGGTTCTTGAAAAGATCATCAATAAAGCAACAACAAAGACTGGTGGGGATGAAACTCTTCTGTCTGTTCTTTTGAATATGAAAGATCATGGTTCTCCTGACCCTGAATTTCATTTGACAATCAACAACATTAAAGCCGTTCTTCAGGTTAGTTAGTACTTCTATGATATAGTAGATTTTTTTGGGATGCATTGTGTTGCATTAAAGGGGAAGTAAATACCCGATTTGTCCCTGAAATTGTATAATCGTATCAACTTAATCCCTCACATTATCAATATTCCAAAATGATCCCTAAAATTGCAAAATGCTAATCAGGTTTGTCCCTCTGTTGGTATTTGTAGGGACTATAATGACATTAAGTTGGTATTGTTAGGCATACATTAGAAACTAGGTGAATAATATCAGAGATGCATTTGCTAACAGATCCAGACAGAGAGAAAAACTTAATTAACGTTTTGCAATTTCAGGGATCATTTTGAAATATTGATAATGTTAGAGACTAGTTGATACGTTCCTACAATTTCAGGGACCAAATTGGGTATTTACTCTTAAAGGGGTATGTCTTGTGATTGTGTCAGTGTTGCATCTTGAATTTCCAATACCATTGAAATAAGATTGTTTTACAAGTGAATCACTGGTTTAGTTGCTGAAAGTGTAGGACACTGTCAGTTTAGTCATTAAATTTTTTTAATATTTCAAGATAGACCCTGAAATTGAAAATCTTCAATCGTATTAGTCATTTCCAATTGGTCAATTTAGTCCTAGAAATTATCTGGCATGGATTAATGTGATTGCGAATTTTCAAATTCAGGGATTATTTTGAAATTCCGTTAATTTTAGGAACTAAGTTGAGCGTCCTAAAATTTCAGTGACTAAATTGGTGATTCACTTGTTGATTTACTCATACTTCACAAGAGCTCACTCTATTGGTGCAGGATATGTTTGTTGCAGGAAGTGAGACATCATCTACAACTATGGAATGGGCTTTCTCAGAAATGCTGAAAAACCCAAGAGTACTGAGAAGGGCTCAAGCAGAAGTTAGGCAAGTTTTTGGTAGCAGAGGATATGTTGAGGAAATGGCTCTCCGGGAACTGAAATTTCTAAAAGCAGTCATTAAAGAAACCTTGAGATTACATCCTCCTGGTCCCTTGCTAGTTCCAAGAGAGTGTGATGAAACTTGTGAGATTAATGGATACACAATACCAGCTGGAACCCAAGTGCTTGTGAATGCATGGGCTATTGGAAGGGACCCAAGGTATTGGAGTGAAGGAGAGAAGTTTTATCCTGAGAGATTCCTGGATTGTCCAATTGACTACAAGGGGTCCAATTTTGAGTTCATACCGTTTGGCGCAGGAAAGAGAATATGTCCTGGCATTTTGTTTGCTGCACCTAGCATGGAACTTCCACTTGCACAGTTGCTGTACTATTTTGATTGGGAGCTTCCCTCTGGAACCAATCATGAATGTTTTGACATGACTGAATCCTTTGGCACTTCAGTGAGAAGGAAAAATGATCTATTTGTAATTCCCATTCCTTACAATCCTGTAGCTGTTGAATAAGAGTTGCTGTTGATTTTAAGTTGATCATCCATGCTTGGCTCCTGGCAAACTTTATGTATCTGTGATTCTGTATCAACTTTTCCACCTTTATCATAGCTGCTTTATTATTTACATTGTAATCGTCTTCAACAAATTTCCTATCCCCCCCCCCCCTTTTCCTTTTGATTTTTGGATGTTTCAATGGATTGCACTGGTTCATACTACCCCTTTTTTTATTATTTGGCGGATTCTGTATAATTTCCGAAGGGAAGCTAAATACTTGAAAGATAAGCATTGGTTAAGACCTTTGATGAAAAATGTACAGTTACCTATCACACTGTTGGTAAACAAAATGCTACTCGGCACTTATGTATGCATTTTAAGCTTCCAGATCAATTTTAACCATACGTTTTAATGTTTTTTATATGGTGGTTTTCTTTTGCAATGTCTGTCGACAACGTACTCATCGATAATTAACGCATAAATATTTGATGATCAATGGACTTAAAAACACTTTTTATGTGACTCAAATGCTGTTATGTGACTCAAATGCTGTTTTGTCTTCATAAATACTTTGTATTTTAACCCCAATATTGGGTGCGAGTGGTTAACGCACTTATCTAAAGGGACGGGCTCGATTAGTACTCGGGTTCGATCCCTGGTGATGAAACAACTTAGGGCTAAACTTTACTTACCTCTCGGCCGAACTCCGGATTAGTCAAGATCCCTTTCCCCTGGACTCCAGAGCGAGGTCGAAGACTTCTAGACAAAAAAAATTAAATAAATAAATACTTTGTATTTTGATTTTGGCTTTCATATTCCAATAGCGCGATAAAAAGAATATATTTTTAGTTAAAACGCTATTAAAAATTAGGAGTGAAAATTTTGAATTAATATTCAATAGGATCTTATTGATAAAATTTATTCATAAATTTTTCAGCTCACTTTTGACCGATACTAAATTGACCTTAACAAAGCAAAAAAATATTAAAGTAAATTACACTTCCTTAGAAAGTTTAAAATCTACACTCTAAATATTTGTTATACTTCAATTCTTTTTTTTTTGGGTACATTAATTCATTTTAATTATAATATAAATATAAATAAATCTTGATGAAAAATCTCCCTCAATTTGTTAATTGATTAATGTAAAATTATTTGTTAAATTAAAACCACGTTACGAAAATTGGAATTTGGAGCAGTTTGTATAACATTTTTTTTTTTCAAAACAATATATAAAAGGACACTTTCGGTCTTCCCCTTCTTCTCAGCTGCGCGCTCTTGGTCCACTCTGTTTCTCTTCACCTTGTTGTTATTCTCCATTAATTCTCTCTAATCATCCACTGCATGAAGATTCTTTCAAGGGGCCAAGGTCTCTGCTTCTTTCTTTCTTTCTTTTTTTGTTTTTAATGTGTTATTATGGCCCTGATTATCATATACTCGTTACAATGTTGCAATCTGCAATCTGAAATCTGATTATTATTACTATCATTCTCATTTTTTGTTGCAGTTCTGTAGTATCGATTTTTTCTTAAATGTGGGAAAATAGACCCTTTATCCAAGAGGTTCTCATTGTCATCATCTTCAAATGGGCCTCCTTTTTCTTCTTCTGAAATGTATGGGAAAGTTAATCCCTTTGTGGATGATACATACCAAGACAATGCAACAAAAGTTGAGGGTATGAGAAAGACAGTACATGATGTATGCCAGGTCTTGGACACTTTTCCTGAGGGGTCAGGGCTTGCTATTGAGGATGCTCTCAAATCGTTTGATGAAATGCCTCAACCAGAAGTGGTTGTTGGAGTGCTAAAGAGGTTGAAGGATGTAAAGGTGGCATTGCAGTATTTTGGGTGGGTGGAGGGAAAAACTGAACAAGCACATTGCCCAGAAGCGTACAATGCACTTCTCATGGTTATGGCTAGGACTAGAAACTTGGACTACCTGGAACAGATTTTTGAAGAAATGAGTATGGCTGGATTTGGACCCTCTAATAATACTTGTATTGAACTGGTTGCTAGTTTTATCAAATCGCGGAAGCTAAGAGAAGCTTTTGGTGTTATTGAAACAATGAGGAAGTTCAAGTTTCGCCCTGCTTTTTCGGCTTACACTACACTAATCGATGCCCTCTCTGAAGCTCACCAAGCTGATCGCGTGCTCACTCTCTTTCACCAAATGCAGGAAATAGGTTATGAAGTAAACGTACATTTGTTTACCACACTTGTTCGTGTGTTTGCCAGGGAGGGCTGTGTCGATGCTGCTCTTTCCTTACTGGATGAGATGAAGAGCAACTCATTTACAGCTGACCTTGTCCTCTATAATGTATGTATAGACTGTTTTGGTAAAGTTGGTAAGGTGGATATGGCCTGGAAATTCTTTCATGAGATGAAGGCACAAGGGTTAGTGCCTGATGATGTGACACATACTAGCATGATAGGAGTTCTTTGCAAGGCTGGGAGGTTGGATGAAGCTGTTGAGTTGTTTGAAGAACTGGATCTCAATAGGAGTGTCCCTTGTGTCTATGCTTATAATACCATGATTATGGGTTATGGTTCAGTGGGGAAATTTGATGAAGCATACAGTTTGCTTGAGAGACAAAAGAGGAAGGGGTGTATACCTAGTGTAATTGCATATAATTGCATTCTGACTTGCCTAGGAAGAAAGGGTAAAGTAGAGGAAGCATTGAGGATCTATGAAGAAATGAAACAAGATGCAGCACCCAATCTTACAACCTACAATATTTTAATTGACATGCTTTGTAAGGCAGGAGAACTTGAATCTGCCCTGAAAGTTCAGGACACCATGAAAGAGGCTGGCTTATTCCCTAATATTGTGACTATAAATATAATGATCGATCGACTATGTAAAGCTCAAAGACTTGATGAAGCTTGCTCCATATTTTTAGGACTGGATCATAAAGTTTGCACCCCTGACTCGGTAACATTTTGTTCACTTATTGATGGCTTGGGCAGACGTGGCAGGGTCGATGATGCCTATAGTCTTTATGAAAAGATGTTAGATTCTAATCAAACTCCAAATGCAGTAGTGTATACATCTCTTATTAGGAACTTTTTCAAGTGTGGTAGGAAGGAGGATGGCCACAAAATTTACGAAGAGATGTTGCATGGGGGCTGTTCTCCTGATCTGATGCTCCTTAATACTTACATGGATTGTGTTTTCAAGGCTGGTGAAATTGAGAAAGGTAGGGCTTTATTTGAAGAAATAAAGGCTCGGGGGTTAGTTCCTGATGTTCGAAGCTACTCAATTTTAATTCATGGTCTTGTGAAAGCAGGCTTTTCAAAAGAAACCTACAAGTTATTTTATGAGATGAAGGAACAAGGACTACATTTGGATATTTGTGCTTACAACACTGTAATTGATGGATTTTGCAAGTCTGGCAAGGTCAATAAAGCATACCAACTGCTGGAGGAAATGAACTGGAGGAAATGAAGACAAAGGGTCTCCAACCTACTGTTGTAACTTACGGTTCTGTCATTGATGGACTAGCTAAAAGTGATAGGCTCGATGAAGCATATATGCTATTTGAAGAAGCAAAATCAATAGGTGTTGATTTAAATGTAGTTATCTGCAGTAGTCTTATTGATGGGTTTGGCAAGGTGGGAAGGATTGATGAAGCATACTTAATTTTGGAGGAGTTGATGCTGAAAGGTCTTACTCCAAACATGTACACACGGAATTGCTTACTTGATGCATTGGTGAAAGCTGAGGAAATTGATGAAGCTCAAGTCTGCTTTCAGAACATGAAAAGCTTAAAATGTTCTCCAAATGAAATGACATACAGCATTATGATAAATGGTCTTTGTATGATCAGAAAGTTTAATAAGGCCTTTGTGTTCTGGCAAGAAATGCAGAAACAAGGGTTAAAACCCAATACTATCACATACACCACCATGATTGTGGGACTTGCAAAGGCTGGAAATGTTCTAGAGGCAAGAGGCTTATTTGATAGATTTAAGGCAAGTGATGGCATACCTGTTTCTGCTTGTTATAATGCTATGATAGAAGGATTAAGCAATGCCAATAAAGCAATGGAAGCATATACACTTTTTGAGGAAACTCGGTTGAAATGTTGCCGTGTATATAGCAAAACATGTGTTGTTCTTTTAGATGCATTGCATAAGGCTGACTGCCTTGAGCAGGCAGCAATGGTTGGTGCCGTCTTAAGAGAAATGGCGAAGTCTCAACATGCTACAAGATTATCTTGAGAATCGTTGTATATATTGTACTGGTACCAGAATATAAGTTTGGCTTCTGGACCCAATAAAGTGCTGGTCTTCTCAGGAAATGCCTGCCTTCCCATTGTCTGATCAGGCAATTTGTAAGACAAAGCCAGAGATTTCTAATGTCACCAGCTTTTTGATAGGTTAATGGTCCTAGCCTCAGAGGTAATTCTTACAAACTACAATAGTTAGTCAGGCTCCATAATATTTGGCAGCTTCTTGGAAGTGTTCTGCAACATTTCTTTCAAACTCTCACTGCGTGTTTGGGTGAGCGTTTGAGAAGGACTTTTTTCGTGCCTGATTTTCACCGGAGAGAATATTTATAACTTCATTTGTCTGTGTGTTTCCATGTGTGCCACTGTTACAATTATTTTTTTGGCAGGTTGTAATATTGTGTATTATGTTGATTATTAGATCTGTGGGCAATTATTTTATGGCAAAAAAGATATTCAATCATTATGCGTGGTTTATATGCTAGATTCATATTCATAAGTCAAAATGGTAGACTTGGTGTGTGTCTGGGTGAGCGTTTGACAATGTGATTTTGAATAAAATTAATACGGTAAAGTTGATTTGATTAAAATTGAATTTGAAAGTGAATTATGTTTGGATGTTTTTATTCTAAAAGCAAGTTTGATATAAAACTTACTAAAACTTTGTATAAATTTTTAAATCTAACAAATTGCTTTGGCAATTTCAGCGACATGGGGACGCCGGGACTGGGGTTCGAACCCGAGTGTTACCATTTAGACACGTGTGTGTTTATTGTTTACCATTTCTATTAATTGACAAAAAAAAAAACCAAAATATGATTTTTACTAAAATCACGTTTAAAGAAGGCAAAATCAACTATGACATTCTCGGCTGTGAATTCAAATACACACTTCATTATTTATGGACTAACCGAGTATAGTCTAGATGTCCTGAACTAGCCTATAACTGAATTGACATCACTACGAGTATGGATTCTATGAATCAGTAGATTCTGAGCTTTCACTATTTTATTTTAGAAATATAATCATGATTGCTTTTAAAGGAAATTCTTACTGAGTTTATAAATTTTATTGCAGGGAACAAGGCCGTAATGGATTTCCTTCCTTGTATTTTTCCATTCTTGAAGGATATTTACTCACATTTGACTGCCAATAGACTGCCTTCAGATCCTCGTGAGTTTATCATTTTTTTTACTAGTCTCCTTATCATTTGTCAAATGCTTTCTAGTAATTCATTTCCATACCCTCTAAATTTTTTGAAAAAATAATTGAAACACTAGAAAAACGAGGCTACATTTACATGATGTTATTGGAATGTAATGATCTCTTGGCATCGTGTGATTTTTTTTAATATTTATTTCAATGACTGTAATACGAAAGTGGTAATGTAACGCTGCTTTACCATCATGTCCATATGTTATGATTGAATGACCTGCCACTTTGTATCATATTTTTACATGCGATGTCTATATATCGTAGATATGCAACGAAATGCACCACTCAACCCTCAATGAAATTTTGAACAAAAAGATAATCCTATTTTCTATATATCTTTTATGAATAGAAGACGGTCCTGCAAATAGCCATTTTCTAAGTATTTTTCCTTTTCTTTATATCACATGAGGGTGGGTTGTTTGCACTTCTTTTTGTTTTTAATTTGTATTCTTTTGGCAGATTTTAAATTTGTATTTTTTAATGACCCTTAATTAATTTCAAAATCAAATTTGTTTACGTTCTATATTATTAAAAATAAAAAGATTAAAACAAAAAATAGGTATATTAAAAGGATTAAAAACATATTTAAGTCTTAATTTAATATGAAGTGTGAAAGTTTAAATTTACACTCCAAAATTACAAATATATAAAGGGTGGTTTCTAAAGTAGATAGCCACATTATAGACGCCAAATTTAAAGTGTTGATATTAAAAATTGGTGCATAAAAATAAAACAATGATATAATTTTTATAATGAAAATATGGCTATATTTTAATTTAAAAATATCAAATACATCAACCATTATCTAGGCCTCAAAAAAAAAATCAACCATTATCTAATCACACTAAGGTAGGGAAAGAAAGACTAGAGATTTGGATCAGGTGTAATGTATTAAGGACGAGGAGGGTAAAGTATTGGTTACGGAGCGGGATATCAAAGATAGATGGAAGAAGTATTTTCACAGTTTATTCAATGAGGGTCATGGAACTTCCTCATACTCTAATGTGCTAAATACTGAAGAGGAGGACCAAAACTATACCTATTATCGGAGAATTCAAGAGCGTGAAGTTAACGAGGCTTTGAGAAGGATGGACAATGGCAAGGCGGTCGGACCAGACAATATTTCTATTGAGGTTTGGAAGAGCCTGGGAGATACAGGCATCCATTGGCTCACCAAGTTGTTTAATGAGATTTTGCGGTCAAAGAAAATGTCGGATGAATGGAGGAGAAGCACTTTGATTCCGATATATAAGAACAAGGGAGACATACAAAATTGTGTTAATTATAGAGGGATTAAACTCATGAGCCATACTATGAAACTATGGGAAAGAGTGATTGAGAAGAGACTGGGAAAGGAAACTTATATTACGAATAATCAATTTGGTTTTATGTCTGGGAGATCGACTATGGAAGCAATCTATTTATTGCGTCGTCTCATGGAGCGATATCGGGAGGATAAAAAAGACTTACACATGGTTTTTATTGACTTGGAGAAAGCGTATGATCGAGTGCCTAGAGAGATCTTGTGGAAAGCTCTAGAAAAGAAAGGGGTTCGCGTGGCCTATATCCGAGCCATCAAGGATATGTATGATGATGCCACTACTAATGTGAGGACTCAGAGCGGATCCACAGAAGATTTTTCGATCATTATAGGGCTGCATCAAGGGTCGGCATTAAGCCCCTATATGTTTACTTTGGTCTTAGATGTGTTCACGGAACACATACAAGAGCCAGCACCGCGGTGCATGCTGTTTGTAGATAATATTATCCAAGTCGGGGAGTCGAGAGAGGAGATAAATGAAAAAATTGAGACTTGGAGACAAGCTTTAGAGACACACAGATTCCGCTTAAGTAGGAGTAAGACGGAGTATATGGAATGCAAGTTTAGTAGAAGGCAAAACACCCCTAGCATAGAGGTGAAAGTTGGGGACCATATCATACCACAAGTCACTAAGTTTAAATATCTGGGTTCATCAAACAAAACGATGGAGAAACAGAGGGAGATGTAAACCATCGAATTCAAGCGGGGTGGTTGAAATGGAAAAAAACATCAAGTGTTTTATGTGATAACAAGGTCCCACTCAAGTTAAAAAGAAAATTTTACCGGACAGCGGTAAGACCTGCGATGTTATATGGGACTGAATGTTGAGCGGCGAAAAGTCAACACGAGAATAAGCTCAAGGTGACGGGACAAGATCCGAAATGATAGTATCAGAGAAAGAGTTGGAGTGGCACCTATTGTGGAAAATATGGTTGAATTTCGGTTGAGGTGGTTTGGGCATGTTTGGAGGAGGTCAGTTGATTCAGTAGTTAGGAGAGTTGATCAGATGGAGGACAACACAGTTGTTAGAGGAAGAGGAAGACCACGAAAAACTATAGGTGAAACTATTAAGAAAGACTTTGAAGTCAATGGTTTCACGATACATATGATTCATGATAGACAACTAGGGCGTCGTTTGATCCATGTAGCCAACCCCACCTAGTGGGATAAGGGTTTGTTGTTGTTGTCGTCGTCTTAATCTTATATCAAGGTTAAATCTTTTTAGAATGATTAAATTTCTTGGTGTATTTTCGTAATTATTAATGTTTTAATTTTAAATTTTAAATTCATAAGGCCCATGATATTTGCTAATATATTAATAAAATATTTCTAGACAATGTTATATTACTCGGATTGGCCATTGATTTGATCAGGACACTGAGTCACCAGTCATTGGTTGAACCTCATTGATTAAATTGGTATACACTAAATATTTCTTAAAAAATTCATAACCTATAAATTTCGTATTTGAAAGAAATTGAAACAATTCATTCCTTATTTTGAAAATTCCAAATCATACTTTAATTAATATTCACAAATGAATTTTAACTTTATGGTTCTAATATATAACATCAATTATAACTGTTAGTATTTTTAAGAGAATAACTAACCACTTAACAACCAACATGATTTTTTTTTTTTTACGGAAACAATTAACAATCAACATGGTGTTGTTGACAACGTGACTTTCCCTCGGAAAAAGAACCCGGGAGCCAAAGGTCTTAATTGTAGTGGGTTAGCAACCTAAAAAAACCACGTAACAAAATTAGTTATTATTAACAAATTTACTAATTTCGTATATCTAGTATACTACTTTATTCATCATTATTATATAAAGATGAATCAAACTCGCACCAAAAAAAAAAACAAAAAAAAAAGGATGATATGTAGTTGAGTCGTCAGTTTTATCACACAAAATTGACTAAGTCGAATATGTTCTAATCGATTTTCATGCATTTCTGATTCAATTATCACATTATCAGTTCTCAGTCAAACCGGTTTTGAGCCGGTTTTTGAACACAGCTTCTATATGTATTGGATAAAATATTATCTCATGATAATTTATGTTATTGTAAAAATAATATGAAATTTTAAGTTATATTATTTAAATCACATAATATATAATGATTCAGACTGTAATACTGAAAGAAAAAAAAATTGAATTAACTTAAATACGTAAGTTACAGAATGTTCATTTAAAACAAAATTTATAATTAACAGATTTAATACTTGATTGATGTAAAATAATCATGTAAATATTTGGAGTACCAATTTTATTAATAATGTGCGCAAGCCCAACTGCTTGCGTAGAGCTTAAGACATAAATGTCCAACATGTATTGACCAAAAAAAAATGTCCAACATGCTAGATTTTCACTTTACCTTGAATTTTAGATGGTATGTATGACTCTGACAAGAATGAAAGTGTATGCACAGATAACGCTTCAATCTCAAACTTTACTCCTTTCTGCAGCATCAGTTTCAGCTCCAACCTTCATAAACAACATTAAGACAAGACACACACACAGCATACAACTCAAATCAGTTGGGGAAATAAAAGACAGATGTCAATGAATGTATATGAATATTACCTCCATTGTGGGACCTCCCTTTGCAGGTAGCATCTAAGCAACATGGCTTCAATTTTTCTCTTGTCTAATAAGAATATTGAAGACACAATATTGATTAGACCAGATAAGTAACCATACAAATCTGAAGCACTGCAAATAATATCCGTAGCTACCTTCAGCAGTAAGAGGAAGAAGGCACTGCTTTGGAACAAAATATCTCTCAGAATCTGAAGGAAAAGCTCCAAGCCAGTGTATCTCGGGGACACGAAGATGTTTTGTGTCATAAGCCATTTGCTAACAAAACATTGGGGAATAGATTAGTCAGACAGACTACGAAAATGAAACTCAGCATTAGACAGAGATTCAATATAATCCTGTATATTTCATATTCAGAACCCTATAATTAATTATATGAATGTTGAAGTACTTCTGAATTGATGAACTTACAAATACTAACCATTGAACCAAATCTATAAGTAGTTAAGATATCAAAGCCATAGGGATCACAATCTACCAAGCAATAAGCAGGCAAGTGCAAATTCTCAACCAGAAGCCGCAAAAACCTGTTAGGATACAAAGTGCATAAAATCAAACAAACACCAAGCATGCACATTTGCAACAGTGCATACAGCTAGACACATCCATATTGTGCAGTACAAAAAGGCAAGCTGGCATATCTTGGGGAAGTGGAAGAGATTTTTCACACCTTCTTGTAGGAATATCCGGGTAGCCTCTTCCCTGTACGAAGATAGAATTCACACAAAGAAGTATTGTTGTAATTGAAGCTAATGCCTTTTGGAAAATTACTTACAGTGATGACAATGCAATGATTTGCATTGCAGAACTGGTCATTTGCTAATCTCTGGAAAACTGCAGGTTCAACATCGGCGTGTTTTCAATATGAAGTGTCAGAGAAAAAAACCTTTATTCCCCCCCCCCCTTTTTCCCCTCCAAAATAAAAGCATTTGCTTACCCGATTCTTTCTCGACAACTAATATGTAATGAGCAATACTAATGATATCTATGCAGATAAGTTAAGCAATGTTTCTCCTCATCTTCGATCACTTTTCATTTAAATCAATATGAAGTAGAAAATGTAATTAGAAGAAGGAAACTAAGTGTTGACTAATTGCAGAATAGTCACCCAGCAAATAGGATACCTTTAACTTCTTCAACATGAACAGGAATAGGGTGGGCCTGCAAAAAAGCTAAATGACTCCCTTAATTTAAATGGTAGAAATTAATTATTACATTGAGGTTAGTTCTTAGTTCTTACGGTGTTGGGAGAATTGATGCAGTCGAATATCCTTTTTCCTTCAATGAATCTTATCCAGCCCATAACTAACCTATAGCAAAAACAAATTTGATCCATAAGTCTTATCAGTTGAACACATTTGAACACGCATTGGAATATGAAGAACTGAATAGGAGGCAAAACCGTATCAGCCATGAAAAATGTAATTAATAATTGTGAACACAATGACAGAATGTCACATATGGCAGCCTCATCAATGTACTAAGTATAAACTACAGAGAATCAGAATGGAATTATATTTTATCACTGACATCAATTATTATATCAAAGGAAATTATGACATCAAAGGAACTTGTGAAACCAACAAAAGATCTCAGAATCGCCCAAAAAATGTTATTGTAATATGTATCCTTTGAACTTCATAACTTTTAGATGCATAAGAGCCAAGATTTTATTATATACAAAAATACGCACACATTCATTAAAATAACATCACATGTGAAAATAAAACTATTATCACATTCATATAAAAAGAATTGTGACAGCAAAGTGTATTTTCTGAGATTGATTGTGATCACGGCTTGTACCCATTCCCGGCAGAAACCTACAAAAATGAAAATAAAAATAATATAAGCACATCAAACTTAAACACAGTTAACTTCCAATCAAACGAATAAGTAGCAAGAGAAGCATGTCTTAAATTCAAATGAAGGTTTAATTCACCAAAATCCACCAAATTAAGAGAGCCAAACAGAAAGAAAAACAGCAAAAAGCCATAAAGTGCAAAAGATCTACCACATTAAGGTTATGGCGACTGCACTGCATAAGGACACATATATCATTAATAGCACGGTCCACAACTGACTGGTCTGCATTGTGAAAAAGAAGTCAGTATATGTCATGGAGGATATATCTTTACCCTAGAAAGAAATCTTTCATGAATTAACAATATATAACAGTCATAGCATTGACTTGGAAACAATCTTATGTATAAGATTATGACAAACTAAGCCTGAGTATAATGAAGAACCATAGTAGATTTCTGCAAACTTTTGCCATATAAGAAAATATCTGAACGAGTTTTTTATACTTGTGTATAAGTAGAAAAGAAACCTTCTAAAACCAAACAACTTGATTTCAACCTTATGGCAATAGAGAAACAGCAATCACCAACGGTATTCCAAATCTATAACTCACAAAATAAAGTTATGATAACAGCTAGACCCACAAAACAAAAAGAAAAGAACTCATAACACGAGGGAATTCCATCTTTCAATACGGGCACACTGCATTTCATAATTTATGACAATCCTTCTCTTTTGAAAAATCAGTACAACTATTACTCATGTTGCAAATTTCTGAAGACTCACCCAAAAACACGGATGGATGCATGTAATAAATGTCTCTCTTGGAACTATGCTTGTTCTCTTGCAAAAGTTTCTGAACGATCAGCAGCACTCTCAACATGACATCTAAAAGCAAAACAAAAAAACTCAAAACCTAGAGAACAGTAACACAATTGAAGAATGAGCAGAAAAAAGAGATACAAATTAGGGCTAATTAAAACTGATGAAAGCCAAAGGTAGGGTGTGAGTGACCTAGTCTTTGTACGTGTGTTTCCCTGCAAAGTGTGAGAACTTCCTTTCCGCACGGCAAATTGGAACCACAGTAACTGCATTGCAGAGCAGTGCAGTTGAACAAAAAGGCCAAACGTAAAAGAATCTGATTAATTAACTATTTATAAGAGTGAGATTTCAGATTAGACGGAAACGAACCATTTGGAGTTTGGAAGGGTGCAATGATTTCTGAATCGATCGATGAGAATGAGCGGTGTGCGTCCCTTGCTGAGGTCCACAAGCAAAGCTCGAGTGAATTCTGATCATAAATCAAAGATTCAAAGCGAATATAATATGATGAATTGTTCGGTTCAGGGAAATTGGATATCCGATTTTCGTGAAGAAGAAGAAGACGACGACGAAGACGAACCTTTGATTTTTGTGAGTAGAGCCGCGTTCTCTGGCTGTGTTTCTGACCTCGTCCTCTTTCCCTCCATTTTTTGCCACTCTTCTTCTTCTTCTTCTTCTTCTTTAAATTTTAATTTTAATGTTAATTTGTGGTTGCGGAATAATTAGAAAGGATTTATTAATTTTGATATAAACGCCCGCCGAAATTTACCGTTATTTTTAAAAATCGCTCCTTGTCACCTTGTGCGCGCTTTTAAGCTAAACGTAGCATACACTATCATCAGTCGTAACTGAAAGAAAGTTGATTCAGGCATTATGGAAGAAACTTCATTCGAAGTTTAATTATAATTTGAAAGGCTGTATGCTACATCTTGGCGTGTAATTTCAGTTTTTGGGTCCTAAAGGTTGATTTCTTCCAAAGCTGAGTCCACATTGCTCAATGATTATTACCTAATAGAATTTATTTGTTTTTTTTTTTGTTGACAAAAATAGAATTTATTTGTTAATGAGCAAGGAAGACTTCATATGTTTGAAACTTAAGAATTTTGACTTGCTGTGATTATTAAAAATAGGTAGTATTGACCTTGTCGGCCCGGAAGTTCCTACTCTAAAAGTGACTCATTCGGACAGAATATGTCTCCAAGCCAGAATTCTCGCTGAAACATGTCATAGAAGCTAAGGCATCAAGTCAAAAGTGACTAAAGACTTTAATAAAGTTTGATGTAATATGTCTAAAGTAGTTGCTACTTTAAGTGTCAAATGATGTGAAATAGGTGTAGTTTGTTAAAAGTTAGATAAAAATGCATGTGAGTCAAAAAGCTTACGTGACTTTGTCAAAAAGCTATATATTTAGTGTGCTAAGTCACCTACGGTGACAAGTTGTCTTCTATTTGTCTCCTCCTCTATATAAGGAGCTCTCTTGTGACAGATCACGCAGAGAAGAAAACCAAGAAATAAAATCTTTGTGTGCTTTAAACATTGCGTTTCTAAGCTCTTTTTCTTTTTTCTGAAAACAAAAATTATCATGTTCATACCATAAGCATAAGTGCCGAAATATTAGTTTACAATTTATATTAACCTCGTTTATGAACTTAAGAATTGTGGGGTAGTGTCTTTTTATAAATATATATTATAGATAGATAGAAGATGGAAATGAAAAAAGTATTTAACAACCCCTCAAATTTCACATATGGCAAGGCATTGTTAACTTTCCTCGTCACGAACTCGATGGTTTCATTGTGAGTTTTTGACATACATTATTCAATTTCAGGTGCAGATTCATAGCTTTGTATTGATTTATTTAAAAAAACAAAAGACAAATAAGGTCTCTTTGAAGCTGAAATGTAAATGAAAGGCATATGTTTATCAGTAGAAGTCTAGCGTTTTACACGAGATAGCAAGCTGTTTATTACTCACACAACTTGCTGGAGTTACAAGTCTAAAACCAAAACGAAAGGGAAGACTAGAGAGGTAGGTTATACTAAATTTATTCGTGAGCAACTAAAACCACTTGTTTTCCAGAACTACGGCCTGTGAACATTGCTTCTAATGCAGCTGGGCCACTCTCAAGGCCTTTAGCTATGTCTTCAACATATGTTATCTTCCCTTCCCTAATATAAGGCAAAATAGTATCCAAGAACTTAGGATATAGGTGATAGTAATCATATACTGTGAAGGCTTCTATGCGAATCTGCTTATATATGATGTTAGACAAGTTTTTGATGCCTTGAGGTTCAACTAGATCATACTGTGAGATCATTCCTGCCACCACAATTCGACCACGCCTTCTCATGTTAATAAGGGCTGCCTCAAGCATGTCTCCCCCAACGTTGTCAAAGTATATGTCAATGTTTTCAGGGAAGTACCTATCAACAATTAAAACACAACACAAGAGTCCATATTTTATTTTTTTGGGTGAATCAAGGTATTCCTGACTGGGAAGTCAGGACTAATATCTCAAAGTAATTGCATCTATTTAAGGATTTGAATTCTTTCAACTGATGTTCTTCCATACACAGTCTTGGGATTGAACCCCAGACATCGTGATTAAGTGACATGGTTATCTACCAACCGTGCCACACTATGTTGGTACATAAGAGCCTGTAAGTTTAGCATTTAGGAAAAAAGTTGGAAAACTAGCAGTTCTGGTTCACAAAAAACGAATTCCTAATATTAGTTGAGAAAAATTGATTTCATTATCTTTTGGGAGATCAATAACTGTTTATTATGATAATTAAAGCTAAGTTTTGTATCTGGGATAATTTAGTTTTGGATAAGCTAAAAGCCAATTATGCACTTACTTCTTCAATGTTGCATCCAGGTCTTGTTCCTCCTTGTAATTAAAAGCCTCATCAAACCCAAACTTACTCTTCAAAATGTCAACCTTATTTACATGAAAGCAACAACAAAAAAATTAATTTGGGATTACTGTTCAAACTAAACTAGACAAATGCTATTAATCTACATTGCAAAACTGCAATCTCTACCTTATATTTACTTCCTGCACTTCCAACAACATAACAACCCATCAATTTTGCTAGCTGCCCAACAAGTTGACCAACTGCACCAAATGCTGAAGATATGAAGACATAATCTCCTTTCTTAGGAACCCCAACCTCATAGAAACCTGCATAAGCAGTCATACCAGGCATACCTGGATAACAGAACAGCTAGTTATTACATTATGCTGCCCATGCATATAATAATGCAACTCCCGAAGAAGTTAAAGTCTTAAGTTAATTACCAAGAATTCCAGTATAATAGGAAAGAGGTACGTCAGTATGCTCAATTTTGATGAGGCTATCAGTCTTGGTGATGACGCTATACTCTTCCCATTTGGTGACTCCCCACACCAAGTCTCCTTTTTTAAAGTCTGGATGTTTAGAATCCAACACTTTACATACTCCATATCCAATTATTGGCTGAGAGAAAAATTTTAACGACACAAAATTAGACCTTTAAAGAGACAAACACATGTAATCCTTCCTTCAATTTAATTTACACTTGATCAACTAGAAGAAATAAACACAGACCAAAACTAGACAGCATGATTAAATATTAAAAGTTGTATGATTGTGTGGTTAGATCTAACTCAAGGTAACCGCTATCTAACTCTAGGTCAGTTAAATAACTAACTTCCCAAACTAACTTTGGTTAAATACATCTGGTAATAGTGTGCTTACTGAATCAGGAGAGAAGGAATAAAAGAGGCTATTTCTGTCTGTTCTCTTGGTTCCCCTCATGTAAGGATCACACGATAAATACAGATTCTTAACCAACACAGCTTCTGAAGCCTCTGGAGGAAGTTGTAGGCTAATAGTAGAGCTTTTCAGATACATGTCTGTTTGTTTTGGATTACCAGTTATGTAGCCTGAAGCTAGAACCTGTTTGTTGCTCACTTGCTCTTCCACTTGTGCCATTTTTTGGTCTTTGAAATGATCTTAATTTCCCTTCGCAGCACCTCTATGTTGTTCTGCAGATGTCTGAGGCTGCTTCTTTCCCTATGTACTTATACAGGGAAGTATGAAGACTCGTAGTCATAGCATGAGCAACCCTTACAGACTTTGCAGCTGACTTTTATTTCCAGTTGAATATTATTTTTGTACGTCTGTGCTCACATCATCAGTATCAATAGATATTAGGTAACATATCATGCTAGCCGTCAATATTAATACAGAGCAGCATTAAAAGTAATTTTAGAATTTAGATACATGACTACTCCTGGGTCTCATTTTAATTGTCTCAAATTACTTGTCTTTTTAGAAAATCAAGAAGTATTAATTACTTCTTTTTCAACAATATCCCTTGTATCTCTACCAAATATATTAATGGGTTTTTCTAACTAACTACTCTATTATTTCAATTATAAGGTGTATTTTAGTCGATGAGTGTCGTTTTACCATAGAAATTTGTAAATTCGATCATTTTCTTAATAGGTATGTATAATTTAAGAGGACAAGTAAAATGAGACGGAAGTAGTATTGTCTATTGGTGATCATAATAGATATTAGATAATATATCATATAGCAGCCCAATAATATAAAGCATTAAAAATGGGTTAGTTTAGACACCTACCTTAAGATGAGCCGTTGCTTTCATGTCATGCGTCAGTGCCTACTTCATTACTAATCAAAACATTGAATTCAAAATAAACAAGTCGTTTTAAATCAGCTAGCAAATTACACAAACAACTGGGGTGCACTTCCAAATGAAATAGGAGACAGTACAACATAGCCAACACCTGGATGTACATGGTTTATACCTTAAAAAGAAAAGGAATATATATATATATAGAGAGAGAGAGAGACACTCACACACTTGATCATAAACTAACAAATAGCTTCATTTATAGCTGGCTTCACAGGATATATATGTAACATCCTGATTTCTGGATAATCATAAATAATATTTTAACTATAATTAGATTGGTGATTGAGTGATACATGAGTATTAAAAACCTGAATTAGGGATAAAATTGGCTTAAATAGGACCCATAAACCCTACAAAGGAGATAAAAATTATCAAGAATAGTCTAGAAGTCCCAAGAATAGCTTAGAATGCCCTAGAAAGATGTGGAATACTCTAGAATCTCCTAGGGGAAAGTAAAGGAAAACTGTCGCGACGCCATATAAGTCGGTGGTTAAGTCAGTGATCACACTCGTCTGACACGTGACACGTGTCCCAGCTCGCGACGCGATGGGACTTACGTGTAATAGGTATCGCGACGCGATAGGAGGCTTAAATTAAACCCTAGGTTAGCCCTATCTCTGATTCAACTTGTTTGACAAAATCTTATGTACCTTTACATGTTCTTAAGTATATTGAGTGTCTAAAAACCCAAAAAATATGAGTTTCGGGAAGTTTCGGGTAAATCGGGAACAAATATTAGGTATTAGACGTTAACTACGTTTGCGGGAACACCCTGTCACTGTTTTGGCCATAACTGGAGCTACGGGTGTCTGATTGAGGCGTTCTTTGTGGCGTTGGAAAGCTTAGAGAATTTTCTACAACATAATAGAAAATGAGCATCGCGACAGACTAGCCATCGCGACGCGACGCGACGCAAAATCAGTGGAAGAAGGTGGAGTCTTCTAGGATCTTCCATTTTGCTTATAAATAGGCCTTAGCCCCCTCATTTCGACCCAACCTCTGCCAAGGGACCTTGGGAGAAGGTGGAGGGCGTGGAGGAGCTCTGGGAGTGCGACGGGGCATGGGCGAAGGCGGTCTTCTAAGCCATGTATGCTCTTTATCCTCTTCTCTCTCTAGTTTTCTCTCTTTAGGAATTTCTAAGGGTAAGTATGCTTTGTGTTTGCCTCTGAGGAGGATCTGGCACCTCAGAAAATCCTAAGTAATCCTAAAGATTGAGAATAGGAGTGAGGCTTAGAGGGTCACTAGGAAGCAAGTATGCTCTGCACTTGCCTCAAAGAGAGGACCTTGTGCATCAGAAAGCTCTTAGTGGAAAATCCTCTAAGAGGAGAGGATGGAAATGGCTTAGTAGACTAGATAGGAGTGTCCAGAGGTAGGAGTAAGAGTAGCAAGAGCAGCGAGAACACAGAGTGGCAGCAGTTGCAATGGTCTTCTAACAAGGTAAGGAGACCTGAACCCTATCCACTAAGGATTGTAGGATTAGAATAAATATATAATTAGGCGTAGGGTGACCTTAACCCTACTAGTGGTTGATACTAGCAGCACCTTAGGAGAGGGGCTATGGCCTGTGATAACCGATGACAGTTGTCAGAGGTCTATCAGCCATAGGAATAATCTATTGGTAACTGTGATATATGATATGATGTTGATATCATATGATTGTTTTATGGTTGTATGTGTGTGATTGATATAATAACATATTAGTAGCAGGTCGCCTGAGCGACACTAGGATTAATCCATATTGTTGGACAAAGATGGTTGATATTGGTGATGTGTTGATTAATATATGTGTTAATGGTTGGTGTTATGTTGTGTACTGATAATCGTGCTGAACATATGATGAGTTGTTTATCTAAGATATGTTGTTGATAAAATAAGTTGATAAGTTGAGACTGCTAAAGCATGATAAAGGAAGAGATAAGAGATTAATGTTGGCTGGGCAGATGAGTTGATGAGTGCAGACTGAGTTGTGTTGTTGATGGTGGTAGAGCCAGTAATATCAAAGTGAAATGATGAATAATGAAGTGTTACGAGGAAAGGTTCCATATGCATGGTTGTAATCCACCACCGTGTACATAAGCTGTGCATGAGGCCAGGTGCCAGAGTGCGGGCACGATATATAGCGTACAGGACATGTCGGTCCTTGGGGATAGTGTGAGTCCGACGAGGTTCCTAAGTGACGAGTGGCTAGCTACCATTCTGTCGGGATGATCGGATAGCTCCATTATCCTGACGGGGCACGATCATATCATTGTCCATAGTGCCGATCCCGAGTGCCGCCCCGATACCTATTCCTAACGTCGAAATTGGGAAACAATGATGCACTCTTAGGGATACGATGAGCGGGATAGAGGGTGGACAACTAGCTTGACATGTCCACATGTCGGTGGAAGGTTATTGAGGAGGTATAAAGGGCGAAGTGGCTAAGGTGGGGCCCTTCTGCCATTCATAGAAGTTGTGTGGCCATGTAGGCATGTAGAACTATAGGTGCATGGGTGCGAGAGTGGTTGATCTACTTATATGTATGTTTACTAATCTACTTATGCATGTTTACTGAATATGTCTTTGTGTGCAATTGTCTTTTTATACATAAGTTCTAAGTCCTATTTTCCCGTTTAATAGTGCGTATAGTATGTTCTGAGTCTCCTATATTTGTTTTGCATATATTTGTTGTCGGATAGTGGCAGGTGTCAATCAGACTTCAAAAGAAAGATAAAGACTGTGGGTCCACAGCCAGTGAATCAGAGTCAGTTCCAGTTGTTAGATGCTCTGTACAATTAAGAAGGTCTTAAGGTTGGATATTTTTGAATACGTATGTATACTTCCGTCCGAAATATTGAAATAAAGTTATTTCCACTGTAGTTGTATCAACTGAAATTTTAGGATGTCACAATATATCTTCTTTTTTTGACAAAAAAAAAACTCTGATATTATTAATCAACCATATGATAAAAATCTTCAAAAAAAAAATTCAAAACCATAGGGGATTTCCTCTGCCCAAACACAATCGGGCTTGTGCAAAACCATAGGGGGTTTATACCTTGTGAATAAAAAATAAAAAAAAATAGATATAAATATTTGCACGGGTTTCTTTTGAATAAATTATAAATCATTTAAAAAAAATAATTAAAGACTTTATATTTAGTGAAATGATTTTTTCACACACAAAATCAACAACAAAAATCGACAACAAAATGGAATGGATGGTTAACACATTTCAAATATGTGGTTAATTATGTTTAACGGATAGTTAATGGATATACTAGGTATCAAAACTCATTAACCATCAACGTAACTTCGTTAACCACGAATTATGTTCAATGGATAGTTAATGGATATACTAGGTATCAAAACTCATTAACCATCGATGTAACTTCATTAACCACGATACATATTAAAATTTATGGTTAATGAAGTTACGTTGATGGTTAATGAGTTTCAATACCTGGTATATTCATTAACCATCTGCTGAACATAATTAACCACATTAGGGATGGCAACGGGGCGGGGCGGTACCGGGGAGTGCTCCCCCGCTCCCCGCCCCGCCCCCCATATTTCCCCCCGTCCCCGTCCCCGATCCCGATCCCCGCCATGGGGAGTTTTCCTCCCCCATCCTGTTCCCACGGATCCCCGCAGGTCCCCACGGGGACCCGAAAATTAAAAAAAAAACACTGAAATTCAATAAAATTGAAAAAAAAAATATAAAAGTATGAAAAAATTTCAAAATTACAATATCAAAATCAATTTTCCATGTCTAGTCCAACATGTGAAGTCATTATGATCATGATTTGTGAATCTGACGAGTGATGACCTTTCTGTTGTTTTATTTTACTAAAACCCTTATAGTTTTTAAAAATTAAAAAAAGACATAAAAAGACAAAAAAACCAATCATTATAATACATATATATATGTATTTTTTAGGGATAGTTATGTAATATGTATGGGGCGGGGACCCCACGGAGCAGGGGGTGTGATCCCCGTCCCCATCCTCAATTTGTGGGGATTTTCTCCCGTCCCACTGAGGAAAAATTCTCACTTGAGCCGAATGGGTAGTCATGAGATCCCCACACACAGGTGGAAATTGTCATCCCTAAACCACATATTTGAACTGTGTTAACCATCCATTCTGTTGTCGATTTTGTGTGTCAAAATAGCGCGACCATATATTTACATGATAGATAACTAAGATGACATTATAATTAAGCATAAGGATTATAATTAATTAATACTTTATATATTTTGGATTCTTACATACTCTGATTATTTTTAAAAGCTTAAACAAATATATTGAAAAATCTTAAAAGTGATTATTTTAAAAAAATCTTAAAATAATATAAACAGATTGCTAATTGGTGGATCGACGGTTGCATCTCTTTGCCGAGTGCCAACTTGTTGACTGAAGCGGTAAAACCGAAGGATTTGGATCCTCTAAAGTGAGCAATTCACTTTAAAGTATAAAGTAAGTAATTTTAACCATTAATAAAAAAATCAAGGGTTGATATTACCATGTATATGAGTAACAAACTAACCCTTAATTTTCTCATTAATGGTTAAGATTATCACTTTACACTTTACTCACTTTATAAGATCCAAATCGAAAACCGAGTTCATTATCATCGCACATATCTTTCCAACTCGAAGGTAAAACACTACAGAACAGAAACATCTCAGTCTAAAACAAAATAGATATTCATAATACAAAATAAACCATAGGAAAAGAGAAAGCAGCCCAAGAACTGAGAACCAGAAAGAGACATATGAAGATGAAATTTAGCAAGGCCTTCAAGAGAGGCATCAGAGGAACCAATTGTAAGGATGAGATGAAGGATCGGAATATAATAGCAAGGACTAAAACATTGATGTTGAAATAACAAAGGATTCTCTCGAAAAAAAAATATTCTTAGAAATTAAAACAAAAGATGTGAATAATTTAGAGACTAAAATATTAATTAAGCAGTTAAAATATCATACAATGCTTAGCAACTTGGATCCTCTGCCAGGTATCAGTTCATTCTATGACTCCTATTAACAGATGAAGTACTTTAGCATTTAAGGTGACATAACATTTTGGATATTTAATCAAACTCGAAAGACCTAAAAGACCAATGTGTCACCAGACATCTCTGAGCACAGGCATGAAAATGTTCACTGTTCCTTTGCTCGCTTACGTGCTAGAAAGCGTTCTTTTGCGGCAGCTAGAGCATCTTGACTTCTTTTGTGATGATCTGGCTGTGGTTGTGAAGCCGATGGCTGTTCAACTGAGCTCTTTTCATCTGCAGACGCCTCAGGATTTGGCTTCATATCCAAGGGACTGCTACTTCTATTAGAAGGATTAGAAGTTTCACCCTGATCGCCAGTCTTTTTCCTTGAAGACTCTACCGGTGAACTTGCATTACCCAATGAAGGTTGCTCTTCATCAGATGTATTACCATGCTGGCGCTGCTTTGATGCATCAGGGATCATTCCCTCGAGTGTCTCAGGAACTCTATCTTCAGCCTGATGGTCAAGTTTCCTCCCTCGAGCATCTTTGGCACCATAAGCAACATTTTTATCAAGGTTCCCATAAAAATCAAGCAAAAAGTCCTTCTTTGTAACCTATGCAAATATTTGAAAACAAAATATGTCAGCAATTTAAAATAGAGATACAGGAGTTAAACCATAAAAAAGCATGCTGCATACCAATTTAATTCAAAAAAATGAGGGAGAAAGAAAGAAAGGAAAACAAACAATACTGTTTTAAAATCCATCACCAATCAGGTTGACAACCAGAAGAGATATGAAAACAATGTAAAGATTATGGGATTAAAAAAGCAGGGACATACATCATCTCTTTCCTCTTGAAGTTCACGGAGACGTTCTAGCTCCAATTGTCTCTCTCGTTCAGCAAGCTTTTTTCTATATGCTTCTGTAATATATTTGTCTTTGTCAGCATAGAGATGATCGTCTTTGCTTCTCTCCTTGGCAATCTTTTTCTCATACACAATCTCACGATACTGTTCGCGCTCTTTTGCTTTCTTAATCAGGTTTTCGATATATTTTGGCTGCATCACAAAGATTAGAAGTTGATGAGTACCAATGTCATTTCGCAAATAACTCAAAATGAACAAATTTCAGCACCATTTGGCATTTTCCCTCACAAAAGTAAAACAAAAAAATAAATTAAACCAAAGTATTGGAGAGGAATAGACACATGACCAATTTCACTACTCTAAACAACGTGTTGGCTATCCAGCTCCCACGCCACACTTCAAGAGAGAAAGTTGCATGATTGTATCCATGCATGTCAGACACCAAAACCCAGATCGACACTAACACCTTTATAGTTTTTTCTTTTTACGGGACACCTTTATAAAAGGTGAAAATATAAATCTTAATATTTCACAATTTTGATTCTATAGATATTTAACACATTAGGAATTTTTTAAGTATGTTTCCATGTGCTACTTTGGTGATCTATCTACATCATCTAAATACATGCCCTCCTTATATCCAGTCTTTTCTTCTCCCTACCCTGCCAAAACAACAAAAGAGTGCTATGAAGATTATTTTGGAATTTTTTTTCTTTTTTTTTTTTGTATAAAACAGAGATTACTAATGATATGCCGAAGACAACTCAACAGAAAATCATTTGATGGCAAAATGTAAACAGATTTCACTGCTATCTTAGAGTAACAACGACAAATTTTAAAAT
The DNA here is from genome assembly GCA_037113605.1 of Calophaca sinica. NCBI lineage: Eukaryota > Viridiplantae > Streptophyta > Magnoliopsida > Fabales > Fabaceae > Calophaca > Calophaca sinica. Next base: position 125,844,935 of record CM073736.1, on the reverse strand, counting down.
TTTCAAACAGATGAAAACAAACATTTGCAAAAAAAAAAAACAAGGGGAAAGATACAAATCAATTTTACTGGGATTCATCATGTAAATATGTCAATGTGTACCTTCATGTCGCTAATCACCTTAGTCATAATTATGATGAAACTAGGCATAGATACTCTTTTATGATTCTCTACTGAACTGCAAACATAATGCAATGGTTGTTTGATTGAAATTTTAAAAGAATGCTTAGAACTGCAGGTCTGCAACCATACCTTTCTCTCTTCACGGTCCTGCATCAATGGACGAGTAACTTTCTCTTTCATTTTGTCATAGACTCCATCATAATCAAATATAGATGGATCTTCTTCCAAGGCTTTCTTTTGCAGCTCCTCAACCTTAAAAACAAAAAACCAAATGGAAAGCAAGATCATAACCTGAACAAACAAACACAATGTTCATGATAGCAACCATCTGATCAAAATGTATCAAACAAAACAAGGAGGCTATTACAGCAAGGTCAACATACTTCCTTGAGAGTTTTATTCTTGCTAGCCTGGAGAGCAATTTCTCTCTCGACATCATTATCATCATCATCATTAAAGCCAAAAGGAGTGGCAAGGGAAGGCCTTGGTGGCTGCTTCTTCTGCTTTGCAGGCCTAAGGTTCAAGCCATACTTGCTCATTTGACCAGGCTTCTTCTTCACTGCATTTTGAACACAACGTGAAATGTCCATTGCTTGTATCAGTCCAATTTTATTTTTACCAAAGCAGCTAGCTTTAATCATTAGAGAAATATATTAAAAATAAATGTCAACAAGCATCCAGCAACTAGCAGCAAATGTGCATTCAAGCATCAGAATATAAGTAGAAATGTAGTGTGTGGCCAAATTTTCAAGCAGCAGTAAAAGCATAATAAATATGAAAACGTCAAAGAATGACAATTATAAAAACTATTCCATCAGTGTCTAATTGTGAACATATATCCTATAAATTCCTAAAGTTGATAGTATAGAGGAGATAAGGCTTTAAAACCATAGGGATTTCAGGGCAAGTTCAATAAACACAAATAAATAGATTATGTGATTTCATGTATGATCTGAATTATGAAGGGTACAAAAGTGCAAATGACTATATGAGGAGTAACAAGATAGATAAAGAAATAATTAACATAACACAGAGATACCGAAATCACTCTAATTTCATTCATATAGAAACTCAAAAGCAAACTACTGATTTGCTACTGGTTCAAATGCTTAACGCGCCTTGGTATAACAACTGGATATGCAGATAATAAACACACACAAAAACTTATACCAATCAGCTTATAATAATAAGCTTTGGTTTAAGCAATAATGAATTAAAGTAGCCATTAATAAACAGGTTATATAATTTGCACAAACTGAGATTTGTTGGCTTGCTGAACTTGAAAAATTCAAGTGAAGCCACTTGCAAAAGATAAACGGATATTGGAAGAAAAAAAGATGCAGAAAATCAGTGACATCTGTCTTTTATTAAAAAAATATAAAATAAAATAAAACAGGGGAAACATAGCTAGGTGAAGGATGAGATATCGTCCATAACAGTAAAGGCAAAGTACATCCATCAGAGAATTGGAAAACTCATTCTAAAAAGGCATGAATAAAATCCTATTCTAAACCAAATTAAGGGCACAGAGTTGGAGACATTACAGAAGCAAGCATTCCTCTATGAACCAGATTGAAAACCGAATTTGAAAAGTAACTTACCTCGCCAAATTTAGATCCGCAAGCCTCACGATTTCCACAACACACCCAGATAGCGGCTGACGAAGCGACGAGGGAGCAGTTTAGAGCGCGCAGCGTCGCAACTGAGAGGGTTACGGCGAAGGCGGCGACAACGACAATTGAGAGACAGCACCGGCGAGGGCGGCGATGGCGATTGAGCTAGGGCTGCCAGTGTTTGGCTTGGTGCCTTGACTGCGTTGTTTCTCTTCTTTTTGTTAACCCAAAGCCAAAACGACGCCCTTAACACAAAAATAATGAACCCGGTCTGAGTCACTAAACCGGCTGGCCACCGGTTTTCAGAGTGAACTCATGGTCATTAGTATGTTTGGTTTTAAAAAGAAACCGAGTAAAAGAGACTAGGAATAGAGTAGATTAAAAGCTATTTTTTGGTATAAGAGAAAAAAATATGAGAAAAAAGAAAAAAGTGTGAAATAGAATAGACTAGTGTGTTAACCCGTGCGGGGTAAATACGTGAAATATGTAAAATTTATCTTTGTATGATATAATTTTACTTAATTTATTATACTTTTTATAATTATTTTTAAAAATAAGACATTAATGTCTCTTTGTGGAAAAAAATTATCATGTAATATTTCTAGATATTGTTTTAAAAATATATAGTAATATTGTTTTTAGATGATTAACATAAAATACTTATACCTGTCAAAAAAAATAAAATACTTATATATTATATATAAATTTCATTATAAATAGCTAAATTATAATTTCTTTTAAGAATTAGACATCAATGTGTCTTCGTGAAAATTTGTATCGTGTAAACATTTCAACGTATATACAGTATATGACCCGTGTATACACTAAAAAATATAAATTTTATCAAATTTTTTTTTGAAAAGGTAAATTTTATCAAAGTTGTTTATCGTAAATTGTTCAATCTCTTTATAGCATATTTTTACTATGAGAATTATATTTTAATGCATTTTAATTTAGATAATAGTGTACTTTCATGGAAAATATTCATATTTATATGTATATTTTTACTGTTAGCATATCATACTTTTATTTATAATTTCGTTTAAGAATTAGACATTAACATGTATTTGTGAAAAAAATTTATCGTATAAATATTTCAACATATATATAGTATATGGCCTGTGCTACGCACGGTGTATATTAAAAAATATAAATTTTATCAATGTTCTTTCTTGTAAATTGTTCAATCTCTTTATAATATAATATACTTGTCAAAAAAAATCTCTTTATAATATATTTTCACTATGAAGTTTAAATATTAATGGATTTTAATTTAGATAATAATGTACTTTCATGGAAAATATTCATATTTATATGATATATTTTTACTCTTAGTTTATCGTACTTTTATTTATATTTTCGCTTAAGAATTAGATATTAACGTGTCTTTGTGAAAATTTTGTATCGGATAAATATTTCCAAAATATATATAGTATATGGTCTGTGCTACGCATGGTATATATTAAAAAAAATATAAAATCGGCGTATTAATGGAACTTAATTCTTGCTATGACCCAATAGGGTGTGTTTGGAGGGGAGGGAGGATTTATCGCTCAATTTATTATTAATATGGAGAAAAGCTATTCTCCAAAGTTCTTCTCTAGCTCAATTTTTAAGTTCCTCCAAAAACCTTCAAATTTGAGGGAACTTAATAACAGCACCATTTGTTTCAAACATGAAAAATATATAAAGTGAGGTGGAAATCCTCATGAGCTAGAGGAACTCCATTAGTTGTTAAAGGCATAACATGATGAGCTCTATTTTCTCCCTTTTTACTATCATGGGTGGAAAACCAGGATGGGTTTCAACGATAAGGGAAGAGAAAACAGATTCATTGTAATGTGAAAACAATTAAAAACACCAGTTGCGGCTGATGAAGCGACGAGGGAGCAGTTTAGAGCGTGCAGCGTCGCAACTGAGAGGGTTACGGCGAAGGTGGCGACAACGACAATTGAGAGACAGCACCGGCGAGGGCGGCGATGGCGATTGAGAGAGGGTGAGCTAGGGCTGCCAGTGTTTGGCTTGGTGCCTTGACTGCGTTGTTTCTCTTCTTTTTGTTAACCCAAAGCCAAAACGACGCCCTTGACACAAAAATAATGAACCCGGTCTGAGTCACTAAACCGGCTGGCCACCGGTTTTCAGAGTGAACTCATCGGCATTAGTATGTTTGGTTTTAAAGAGAAACCGAGCAAAAGAAACGAGTAATAGAGTAGATTAAAAGCTATTTTTTGGTATACGAGAACGAAATATGAGAAGAGAGAAAGAAGTGTGAAATAGAATAGATTTAAAATATTGTTTGGTATAAGAGGGGAAAAAAAGATAAATAAAAAAGAAAGAAATAAAATGATTTTATGAATTGACAAAAAAAACTCCATTTAGTAGAATAATGTATAATCATTATCAAGTAAAAATGTTAGTTAATTAATTTATTTTTTATTTTGTTAATTAAATTACTTGATTAATTTACTGTAAATTCTATTTTATTTTAATTAGTTAATATTTTATTGACTTAAATAGAATATTGGCTTAATTGTATTTTTTTGTCCCTCTAATATGGAAAATGTGTGATTTTGGCCTCTCAAGTTTTTTCGAGTGATTTTAGTCACTCTATTTTTAAAATTAAGTAAATATAGTCGTATCGTCAATTTTCTTTTATATAAACTCCTTAAAGTCTAATTTTTTATCAAATTATTTGGGTCTTGATGATGAATTTGAGATATAAAATAATTATAGTATGAAAGTAAAAAAAATTGATAGAATTCAAAGAATTTTATAGGAAGTGGAATTAGGTATTCAATAAGAGAAAATTTGAGATTTCTTGATTTAGAGTTAAATTTGATATTTTAGTTGGTGAGTTTTAAGTGAAATAATTTTTAAAATAATTTAGTCAATTCAATTTGGGAAAAACTTTAATAGATAATGAGAATTTGAGAGTTTCAAATAAATAAAAAAGGATGAAGAACTTAATTGTAACAATTAAAAACTTGATGACTAAAATCTAAAATAGCATGCTTTTGCTCCATTTTCACAAAGTATTCTAATTCCCAAACCAAACCAAAGGGACAAAATGTAATTAAGCCTAAAATATTCTAATTCCCATGCTTTTGCTCCGTTTTCACAAATGAATCAATAATTTATTTTGTTTGCGCTTCGATTTATTTGTTTGCAAAACGAATCGAAATTTTATTTAGCTAAATGTTGCGAACTATAATTAACGGGATTGGTTTATATATGGAGCCTTGCGATAAATCAATCTTGTTTGATGTTCTCTTCCCTTTCTTCGTGACTGTGGAGAGAAAGGAATCTCAATGGGTCCGATCACTTTTTGATTTCTCTCTCTCCTTTCTATTACTCAAACTCTCTATTAGTGATTTTTTTGTGGGATACTACAACTAAGAATAACAAACATAAAATCACAAAAATAATGTGAAGATGATGATGCCGCAACAATGATGAACAAGAAGAAGAATGCGTAGAAAACTCCAAAGCCTGTGTGAAACATTAAGCTTTGGGTTCGATTCGACTCCACCAATCACTTTAGATTAGATGCAATAGGATAACCAGCTTTGAGTTCGATTCGACTCTACCAATCACTATAGAGTTTCTTGATATGGTTTGCCCACACCAAGCGTATTGTCAGTAGTATATATTACAGAATAATAGTTCTTTGACTTCAACTTGCACATAAGTGAAGAAAATAAATGATTTGGAGTGACGAATTTGCCAGAGTTTTGATATAGACATATGAACTGTGTTGTTCTTTCTGCATTGAAAGTTGTTCTATATATAAACTAACTCATACCTTTTGGTGAAGACAAACATCTCCTGATATGGAGTCACAACCCATTGTGAATTGTCTCAACCATCCATGAATGAGTGCATCTCTTCATTCAAATGTCTTTAGATGAATAGATACAAAAGTTTATGGCAGAATATAATCACTAGTGAAAGCCACACAAGGACATTAAATATTGTGTAATTTTCTTTCACTTTGGTGTTCTTGGATTCCTTATATTTTAGAAATCCCCAACAATTGACACAAAACGTATAAATTTCATACTTATTTATGCATATAGAGTTGTTCTATTTATAGAGCAACTCATAGTACTTGATGAGAAGAAGCAATTCTTCACAAAGTGTTGCATTTTTTCATGAATTAATTCAAAGAAAATATGTATTAATCCATTAATAAACACAGTCAATCATGAAGAAACACATTCATCAAAAAAAAAATCACGAAGAAACACATCCTATTATTTTTAGTCTAGATTCCATGAAGAGACACAACCTTTGAAACCAAAACTGAATTCCATTTGAATCTCAAGCTCTCTCGTCTCAAACTTTACAAAACTAAGGTAAGTTCTATGATGCGCAAGTAAAGCATATATACCCACAAGTAACACCCCTAATTTTTCTCTTAACGTGTTTTAACTATTGAAAAGAAGTGTGTTTATGTTCTCTTTGACTTATGATATCACTAGAAGATATATTATTGGATTTAAGAGCGATTAAATGTTTTTAAACTAGCTTGAGATAAAAAGTATGTAAAAATGAGTATTTTTGTGTTTTTACAAATAAAAATTAGTATTTATAGACACACAAACGTGTGTCAATTTGACATAACGTTATATATTTTCAAACAGTGATGCGTGAATAGAGAAACAATTGTGTGTAAATTTGACATAGTTGTGTGTCCATTCGACATAATTGTGTGTTAGTTCGATACATTGAAGTCTGCATGTGATAAATGCTACTTTAACATGGACACAGCTTGATGAGGACCTAAAATAAGGAGAAAAGCAAAGGAAAAATTCAAGTTACTTTGTGTTTTTAATTTGATTTGCAATGGCTTGGGTTGGAAACATATACTTGTTTCCTACACTTAGTATATTTTTAGGAAATTTTCTAAGCTTACTTAATGCCTCTTTTAGTATGCACCACTTATGGTCCATTTTAGGAAAAGAGAGGATTCCTTTAAATACGCTGGTAAAAACTCATTTTAGGAAGTTTTAAATGAATTAGAGATTTTCTCTTATTGAGAATGAGAGTTGAGCTATGTCTCCTCTTTTGGTTCTTGGCTTAGAACATTATATTGTTTTTTATCAATGACTTCTTTACCATTATGGCGACTCCTCATGACTTATCAGTCTTCTTAGATTGTGCCACCTTCCTTTCTCTTCTTTGTTAATCTATGTCATCCTTGTTCCTTTCTTTTAGTTTTTCCCAACTTTTAATTCATCCATATTTTTATCTCTTTATTATTTTTCTTTAAATTTATTCTTCTTATATTAAGAATATGATTCACGACATATTCATTTTAGGTATAACTCTTGTGTCATGTCTATTGGTCAAATAATTCACGCATAAGTTAGCTACTCCTAATGTGTAATATGTGCAATAGGATAAAATTAATCGTAATAACAATTAGGGCTGAGCATCAGTCGGTTACGGTCGGTTTCGGACCAAATTTACCCAATCCGACAAAAATCGAGAAAGAAGAAAGATCACCCATTTTCGCCCACTTGGTTCTACGGATTGGTCGGGTGACGGGGGGGTGCAGTCGGATTTGCACGGATAAGGGCCAATTGAGCCTTAGCTTTTGTCATTTAGCATAACACCGAACATGGCAGCAAAGAAAAATAAAAAAGAAAAAATTTAAAAAAAGGGGAATGAGTGAAGCAACAAGCAACAAAGGAAAGCGAGAATGATAGATAATGAGATAATGAAAATTTAAAATTGCAGTCTTGCCATCAAGAAGTAACTCAAAACAACAAACCATAAAAGAAAAGTGAAAATTAAAAAAACAAAAAAAGAAGGAATTTTTAAGATGTAGAACACAGATACAAAGAAAGGGAAAGTTCAACCAAAGTACCACCTCCCATATATACAAAATGAAATAGGAGCTCATCGAACAATCAAGATTTTGTCCAACATACTTGATCTGAGAAAAGGAGTTCACTTGAATAAACCCAAATACAGAGATTAAGAGCATTTAAAAAAAGGAAAAACATCAACACTTTTTAACTATTTGGAGAAGAGAAGAAACGTTTCTCGAACTAGTTATCGCTCAGATCCAGAAGCTCATCAACAGTTTCTCGAACCAGTTTTTTCCTCAAATCCAAGTTGATGCATTGTATTCAGGGTAGCATCCATGCGTGTATTACAGACCATCTTGTTTTGCAGAAAAAAATTAAATACAAAAGCTGAGAGAGAGAGAAAGAGAGAGAACAGAGCTTAGAAGGGTGGCGATGGGGTTTTGCTCGTGAGAAGGAAGATTAAAGCTGCAAGATTGGACTCTACTAGGGTTTTCTACTAATGGGGCATGGGCCATTTTTATTGGGTTGTAAAAGTAATTGAGGTTTGCACTAATTCTATTGGGCTGTAAGATTACTTGAAGCCTGCAATGCATTCAACCAGGCCCTGCAACTCCGCACATCTGCTCTGTAGCCTTCACTCAGATGGGTTCGGTCACCGGCAGTCTGAAATTTTTAGAACCGAGCCCGACCGCATTCAACCGCTCGTAACCTTGGTTTTTCTTCCGAGAAACTGAGAACCGTTACGACCCGCCCGATGCACATGATTTCGACGCGGATAATACGGGTATCGGTCAGGTTGCATATTAATGCTCACCCCTAATAACAATATTGAAATCGAATAAAACTAAATACTAACGCTAGGACATAGCAAAAAGGGGTCCTACTATAACAAGATCCAGCTAAACCCTAGAATAGAGTTTAGCTACCCATGCCTGAGAAATAAACAATAAAAATCATAGGGTTGATAGTTACACGAATTAGGAAAAACAGTAATGGAGATCCTCTTTCTTTCCTCTAATCCTAACTTAAACTCCAGAGGTCTTCAAAACAGATCACAGGGGCTCTCAAGCATCATCAAGTTATTTTCGGAGAAGGCTGCACACATATTTATAGAGGCAAGAAAGTCCTAAAATACTACATGCACGATCGTGCATGTCTTGCATGGCTGTTTTTCAAGCGGTGATTCAAACTTGCAGCACGGTCGTGCTCAGGTGTACACACCCATGCTGCTTTTCAGGGGGCTCAGTGGCAGTGATTTGCAATTGTTGCACAACCGCACTCGGGTGTGCATAATCCGTGCTCTGAGTTTGAAAGCAGAAAACCTACATGGCCGTGCAAGTACTATGGAGCTTCCAAACCGTGCCTTTTCGTTCAGAAAGCTCGCATTTTCACTCATTTCTTCCAATTTAACTCCCCTGCACAACAATAGAGTAAATTAGTACTTATTTCAAGTATAAGAATAATATTACTCTAAAATGGGCATAAAATTATCCCCTAAAAATGAACTCTTTTGGGATTTATAACACGTCAAAAGCAGGAACACTCAAGAGTCAAAGAAGCCACACTCAAACATGCATGCCAGCGTTCAAGCGTCTGCCATTCCACGCTTAAAGTGTGGGGACCAAAATCAAATATTTTTGTTTTGGCCCCTCTCCCTTTGAAGACCTAATCATAATCCTAGCCCTAGGTTCTAAGCACACAATCAAGCGCACACATACACTAGCATATACTAAGTAGGGTTAAGAAAATAATGATGTTATACATTGCCTTAGTAAATCATGTTGAGTGCTATCGATTGTTCAGAAACTAATATATGAGAAGTAAAAAATTTATTTAAATGAATTTTATATAATATTTTGTAAGTTTTTTTTTTAAGGATAATATATAAATATAGAGGTGGGGATCAACTTACCCCAAGATAAACTCTTGCCAGAGTTACTTTTAATAACTCTTTGCAGATATTAAATTTCACCAATTCAGCCATCAAATTAAGAGTATTTATTAAGTAGATCAAGTCCGCAATTTTTCATAAAATTTAAAAAATATTTGATAAATTATCAAATAACTTAAATTCAATGTATAATATACTTTATAAAATACAAGTAAAATATCAACTATAAGATTGTATAGCAGCTACAAATGTCCAAATTTATTTCAAATTTGATGTGCGTAATTAATAATAATTATTAATTTTTTTGTAGGAAAAGATTAATATTTTCATATATATATATATATTAATGTAAGATCAAATGTTAATTATTATTTTTTTTTGCCAAAAAAATTTAATTATTTTTTGTTGGATAGAAATAGCAAATGCTAATTTTTTGGTCGTTTTAAAAAAGTTGGGAGTAATTTTTTATTTTTTAAAAAAGTTAACATTTTCTCACATAATTAATTATGGAATTTTTTTTATCGATATTAATTAATTAGACAGGAACTACACCAAAAAAACTTGGCATACAACCCCCAAAAAAGTAAGTAGACAGGGAGGAAATGCAGGTGGCTGGAATGCTCACTTTTCTCGAGACTCCTTTTGTTCCATTTGTTTGAATACGGCGTCGTTTACGGTCTACCTCTAATCTCTCTGTGCAGTCACCGCTACTTCTTCCTTTGAATCCCCTCTTTTGGGTTTTCGGGCGCCATCTTCTTCATCTTCCTATTCCTCTCCACAACTCCGTTTCACTCGTTTCATTCCCCAGCAAACCCCCCCCCTTCCGAACAAGCCTCTTCACTTGTCTTCCTTTTCTTCCTCATAGTCAAACCCACATTCCCAGCATTTTTAGCGCCACGAAAAGCCGGTGACTTTGGTCAAACCCATTTTCCGCTTACAAAGTTTGCATCTTTCCTGGATTTTCATGGACCGCCAACCCAAAACCGAACCCGGGTGCCCACCCGGTTTCGGTTCGAGCAGCCATAGTAACTTGAATAACATGAACATTCGGGAGCTCGTGTCTGTGTTGCGTGCAGCGTTTAGGATGGAAGATTTTGATAGTGTTGAAGAGGTTTTGTTTAGTAGGTATGAAAGACTTAACACAGATATTCGACAACTCCGAGAGAAGGTTGAAATGGAGAGGCTAGCGAGGTTTAATGCCGAGGAAGAATTTAGGAAGAGAGAGGAAATATGTGAGAAAGGGAAAAGAGCACAGGAGCGTTATGAAAGGTTGTTGAAGGATGTCAAGAAAAGGGGTTTGGCTGAAAGAGATACTATTGCTCGGCTGAGGAAAAAGAATGGTGAATTAGAGTGTGAAGTTAGGGAGCTTAGGAAGTTTAAGGAAACGTGGATAGATGATAGCAATGCTAATGCTGAACTAAGGAAAAAGAATGGTGAATTAGAGTCAGAAGTATGTGAGTTGAGAAAGTTGAAAGAAAAATTGGTAGTTGATAGCAATGTTATTGCTGAGCTTAGAATTAGAGTCCGTGTTTTAGAGGATGAGAAAAATGCTTTAGCTGCACTTGTGGTGAAAAATGGTGAACTGGAGGAAGAGGTGAAAAAGAATTTGACTACTATAGGTCATTTGAGGAATGAGAACAGTAAATTGGTGGATGAAAAGTGCAAGCATGAGACGCGGGTTGAATCTCTAAATAGAAAGTTTGAGGAACTGCAAGGACGAGTTGCTAGGTTGGAGGACGACATAAATCTTTTGATGAGTGTAGGAAACAATGAGGAGGAGCCTCCAGCTGATGTTGGGGTTACCACTTTTGAAGACAAAGATGAGGAGGATGTTGGTGACTATGAGTTTGGAAATGATACTGTGGAGCCTGATTCTTTGCAAAGAAATGAAGGCACTGGCCGCTCTCTAGGAGTTGCCGGCACTGCTCAGCCACCAAGCAAAGGGAGCAAGGATGCCCAAGTTGCATCATCAGGTATGGATATTCTGCATTCATCTCTTATTCCTATACATATATGCATTTTTTGAATGTTATTATATAAATATTGAATTGGATGCAAATGATCGGATAAATGCACTTTTATATTTCTGTTTTTTTTTCCCCTCTTCTGAAACTATACTTTTAAAGCTTACCTAGAATACAATAGAATTTCCTTCTGTTTTACACTTCTCAATGTCGGGTACCTATTGTTAGAGATATAATCCAACATTTGAAATGAGATAATTGAGTGATTGTAAACCTGCCTTTTTGCTCCTGAATCACATGTTCCTTCTTCAGACAGATTTTTTAAACATCTTCTAAAACCACATCTTTTTCAGAGCCGTCTTTATTTTTTGCTTGTCCACATTTGTTTAAACAATTTTCATCATGGATGCTCTCACTCAGTGATGAAACAAAACCAAGAAGGCCATCAGCATAAAAAGGGGACCTAGTCGTAGCTCTAATGTGAAAATTGTTGGAATCAAGAGGATTCAGAAACAATAACCCTTTAATTGTTTTGATGATAACAAAAGATTAAGAGAACAATTTATTCTCTAACATGGTTATAAGTGTGCAGAAAGTATTTATATTCGGAAAAATTCGCTTGTAAGACTTAGTGAAATCTTGAATTTCACTCTGAAAGCCCGGCCCGACTCTGCCTCGCACATAGAATGCTTTGGTCAACGCCCGTGTAAGTCAACGACTCGTAGATCACCCAAGAGACTATAACTGCTGGGTCAACGCCTGGGTGTAAGTCAACGCACTCGGTAGATCACCTAAGAGACTACACTCGCTCGTCAACGCCCTGTAAGTCAACGCCAGTGTAAGTCAACACTCGCAGATCGCCTAAGAGACTACACTGCTTAGTCAACGCTCGGTCTTGACCAACACTCAACAGTTGTGTATATGTGCTCCATGATAGACTTAGTGCTTTCCTACACGATTCCGCTATTCGATAGCCCATTAAATTCTACACAAGAATCCGTGATGCAGGAAGCTCGGGCCGATAAGCCAGAAATTCAAGTACCTTGTTATACGAGGTATCTTTAGACAAGAAGAATGTCAAAGGATAATATCATCAAGAAATCTTGTGGCTTGAAGTCTATATTTTGAAAAGCTCACTAAGGACAAAGTTCGACATTGTGTATAATACTAATGCTTTTCGCCTCAAAGCGACGATCTCCGCAAAGTCGAAATTCAAGGATCCGAACTTTGACTTTGGACAAAATTTAGACAAAAGAACGTTGTGCGGACAAAAAGAGACGCTTGTGGTCACAACCATGCACTTTTCAACCCTAGCTATATCCTACCACATACTCAAGTAAGATAGGCATTGAGATTTCAAAACGATTTTCAACACAGCATGTATGCAATCTAGCAACTTGAATATTTTTCCGAGTAGTGAGAGCATCAACATCTATCTTCTCAAACACTACCCAATCAAGAGACAAGTGAGCAATCAAGAATTCATCCAAGTCTCCGAGATCGTTGAACAAGGCACTCATCGCTTTTATTCTTTCTTTTAAGAAAGTTATTTTGTGCTAAAAGTAGTTTATCATTGTAAATTCTCTCTCAAGAGAGTTATCTCTATATTGTTTCAAAACTCTTATTTGAATCAGATTCTTAGCCCAAGAAGGGTCAGATACCTTAGAGGCTCAACTGCTTGAAGTCGTTTCTAAGAAGTTGGAGTATAGCTTTGGCCATGTAAATATACTCCCAAGTGTAATCGGTTGATTATAGTGGAGAAATCCTTAGTGAGTGAAGGGACTGGGACGAGCTATCGGGTGATGTTGAACCAGTATAAATCAACGTGTCTTTTTCTTCTCTCTACTTTTATTCTCGCACGCTTTATTCAATAGTTATTTTTCATAAACAGCTTGTATTTGCAAAAAGTTTTAAAACCCAATTCAAACCCCCCTTTCTTGTGTTTGCTAATGCTCAATCGTACCAGAGCTCTACTCTTGGTTGAGTACTTAATGATGTGAGAGGAAAAGATCCTATACTATCCTATGGCAAGCAACGAACCCAGGTGGTCATGTTAACCGCCTTTGTTCACTGGATCAACTATGACTACCGGAAAGATAAAGTGAAAACTTTTTGAATCTCATGAGCTTTGAACTTTGGGATATGGTTCTAAACAACAGTTGAATCCGGCTGACCCAAAAGAAATCCTATTCCTAGAGTCTTGGACCGATGATCATAAAAAGGAATATACCTTGCACCAAAAGCAAGATACTTTCTTGTACGTGCCATTCTCTCAAAAAGAGTATGAGAAATGTGGCACAATAAAGATCGCAAAAGAAATTTGGGACTCACCGGCTTTAGCCTATGGCAGGTACTTCCCAGTACTGAAACCAAGGCTAATATCTTGGTTAGACAATATGAACTCTTCAAGATGGAAGAGATGAAAGCATCGAAACTATGTTTGGAAGATTTCAAACATTAGTTCATGGTCAAGGTTCTCAAGAAAGCCATACCACCACGACCATGTTAAGAAAATCTTGAGAAGTCGCCAAGAGATGGAGACCCAAAGTCACGGCTATTCAAGAAGCTGACTTGAATGAATTACGCTTGAAGATCTCTGAGTTCTAAGAGCTCACGAGCCTGAGCTTGATGAAGAAGAACCTCCCAAGAAAGCAAAGACTATTGCTCAAAAACTTCAAACAAAGCATCTACTTCCAAAGCTCTCCAGTCGAGCTTGAAATCAAGAAGCTTCATGATGAGAGTGATGAAGATATCGATGATGAAATCTCCCTTATTTCAAGGAAGATTCGGCGACGATGATGAAAAGCAAAGGAAGGTTCGTAAAGAAGTTCCACAAAAAGGGACTCACTGAAAGACAAGATTCAAAGGAAAAGAAGGACTTCTAAGAGGACAAGAGCTGTGACTCACATGAGGCAAGAGAAGCCTGGTCACTACAAGTCCTGAGTGCCCACAACTTGAGAAATCAAGGAAAGGTGGCTTCAAAGGCAAGAAGAAGAAAGGTGTCTCATGGCTACAATGGGATGACTTCCAGATTCATCATCTTCTCGAGGATGATGAGAACAAGCAAACATGGCTCTCATGGCTACCATAGGCTCAGACAAAGGGAAGAAGAAGATAAAGAGGTAGATTCTAACACATCTTCTAATATTCAAATAGCTTTGATGAACTGTTAGATGAGTCCTCAAAGCTCAACAATGAGTACAAATCTTTGAAAAGAAATTCTTAAAACTCTCTAAAGAATTTCAAATACCAATCGAGGAGAATGAGAAACTCAAACCTAAAACCACCATTTGGTGAGTAACAGCTTTAACAAGAAGAATAAGGTTGAATGCAACTCTTCAAAATATGAAGAGGATTTCAAAGATTTTCACGAATGTGTCACACTAAGCAAACAAGCATCTATGATCTGGGAGTAAGTCAAAATGGTAAAAAGGGTCTCAAGGTTATAACCTCAAGAACCAACTTTCAAAACACCAATTTGAAAACCAAAGACTCCAACAATCACAAAGTGATCTGTTTACTTTGTACTTTCGCAATAAGAAAGGGCACATTGTGAGTACTTGTTATGAACTAAAAACAAGAAGGACACGCTCTTCTAGGACTAACAAAGAGGACCCAAAAGATTTGGGTACACTAAGGATAAAATTATATATGTTGCGATTTGCTAGCAACAGTAGCACATTACCACCCGGTACATTTGGACAAGTGGCGCTTCCACGCCACATGACTGAGAAAGGCGTGATGTTCCAAGAACTCCATCGTGAAGAAGGTGGAAATGTAGGTTTTGAGGAAATCGAAAGGTAAAATCATTGGAAGTGGAAAAGCTGGTAAAGAGCTTTCTTCCTTCCATTGATAATGTATTATTAGTGGATGGCTTGAAGCAACCTACTAAGTATAAGTCAATTATGCGATAGTGGTTATGATGTTGCCTTTAATGACACATCATGTATAGTCAAAAGCAAGAACGATGGATCTATTCTTTTCAAGGCAAAGAGAAAAATAATATTTACAAAATTAAACTTTCGAGTTGGCAGTAAATCAAAATGTAAAATGTTTTATTAATTGATGAAGAGCAATGGACTTGGCACGTAAGATCGGGTCATGCCACTGAGGTTAATCTCAAAGCTTAACAAGAAAGGACTCTGTTAGAGGCTCACCAAATCTTAAGTATCAACTGATGCTCTTTGTGACATGGCAAAAGTGGAAACAAACGAAACCTTTCTTTTAATTCCAAAATATTGTTTCCACTTTCAAGGCCACTGAGCTTTTACATTTAGATTTATTTGGACCGACTGCACTGCCTCGTCTGAAAGAAATATGATAGTCATTGTCGATGACTATACTAGATATTAATGGGTAAAATTCTTAACCCACAAGTGACGAAGTCTTTACGTTGTTTTCCAGATTCTGCAAAACAAGTGCAAAAATGAAAAAGGCTTTTGTATTACTAATATTAGAAGTGATCATGGTGGTGAATTTGAAAATGAATTATTTCAAAAGTTCTCATGGAAGAATACGGCATCTCTCACAATTTTTTTCATCCCCAGAACACCACAACAAAATGGTGTTGTAGAAAGGAAAAATAGATCTTGCAAGAAATGGCGAGAACCATGATTCACGAAACTAATGTTGCAAAAGCACTTTTGGGGTGTATACAGAACATCGTGATGCTATATTCAAAATAGAATCTATATTAGACCTATCTTGAATAAGACTCTTATGAATTGTGGAAAGGAAGAAACCTAACATTTCATATTTTCATCAATTTGGGTGTGACCGCTTGTTTCAAATACAAAGGACAATCTAGGAAAATTTGATTCTAAATCACAAAAGCTATCTTTGGGATATTCAACGGCCTAAAGCATACTGAATATACAACAAAGAAACATTAATTGTTGATGAGTCAATACGTGAAATTTGATGATAAGGTTCGATAATGACACGCCGTGAGCTTAAATGAAGCTTTTGCGCATTTACAAATTTGTAAGGAAACAAAAGGTATGTCCACAGGCCGACTGATGATGTCTCCGTGTCGACTGGTGAAAAAGAATATCCATAATCGACCGGAAGCTCAAACCGATCACCCAAAGGACCAAATAATTGGTGAACCGAGTGATAGAGTTAACAAGATCTTCTTAGAGATCATGTCGATTTGGCACTTCTATCGCAGATGAGAGCCAAAATCTATTGATGAAGCTCTAACTGATGATGGATGGATTATTGCTATGCAAGAAGAGCTCAATCAATTTCAGAGGAATGATGTGTGGAAGCTTCGCGCCTCCTCCGTGAGAATAAGCTTAGCAATTGGAACCAAGTGGGTCTTCAAACAAACTTGATGAAGATGGTAAAGTGGTAAGAAACAAGGCTAGACTTGTTGCTAAGCCAAGGGTATTCACAAGAGGAAGGTATTGACTACATCAAACTTTCGCTCCCGTAGCTAGACTTGAAGCCATTAGAATTTTGTTGTCATTTCATTGCACATCATGGCATTACTTTGTACCAAAATGGATGTAAAAGTGCATTTTTAAATGGTTTCATAAATGAGGAAGTGTTTGTGAAACAACCCTGGTTTTGAAGATACCGAGTTTCGAACATGTAAACTTAAAAAGGCACTTTATGGTCTTAAACAAGCTCTAGAGCTGGTATTTATTGAGCCAGTTAAGTTCCTTTTAATGTCAAATGATTTTGAAAGAGGACAGACCTTTACTCTATTTAGAAAATCATCTAAAAGGCATTTCATTATAGTTCAAATATATGTGGATGACATTATCTTCGTGCTACTAATGAGTCTCTTTGTAAGGAGTTTTCTAAGCTTATGCGTGAACTAATTTGAGATGAGTATGATGGGAGAATTAAAATTCTTCCTTGGTATTCAAATCAAGCAATGTCAAGATGGAACTTATATTCATCGACTAAATATGTGAAAGAACCGCCGAAGAAGTTCAAGC
Organism: Calophaca sinica; assembly: GCA_037113605.1. Lineage (NCBI taxonomy): Eukaryota > Viridiplantae > Streptophyta > Magnoliopsida > Fabales > Fabaceae > Calophaca > Calophaca sinica. Next base: position 125,827,581 of record CM073736.1, on the reverse strand, counting down.
TAGAGGAAACCAAAACCCATGAGCACACCAATGCATCCAACATGTGCTTTCGGCAAAGATGAATCAAGTAAAGGTAGACCAAAAGGTATATAGAGGTATGATTGGTTCACTCCTTTATCTCACACCTCAAGGCCCGATATTATGTTTAGTGTGCTTATGTGCAAGATTTCAATCCGATCCTGTAGAGAATCTCACTTAACTGCAAGTTAAAAGGATATTTAGGTATCTTAAAGGAACTACTAATCTTGCTTTGCTTTATAAGAACTCGGATAATTACAAGTTAGTAGGTTTCGTGATCTTGACTTTCTTTGAGCGAATTGCACTGAAAGGAAAAGCACAAGTGGTGGTCGCCAATTTCGAGCAAATCTTGTCTTCTTGGTCCAAGAAAAGACAAAGCACAATTACCTATCCACAGCCAGGTTTAGTACATATCTAGCCGCAGTCGTAGCTCACAACTACTTTGGGATGAAGTATCAACTCGAGGACTATCGAGTTAAAGAGTAAAAAAATCCTACATATACCGTGATAATACTTACGCTATATGTGACTAAAAACCCTATTTTGCATTCTCGAGCCAAACATATTGAAATTAAACATCATTTTATTAGAGACTATGTTCAGCGGATTCTGAAATTAAATTTATTGATGATCGACCATCAATGGGCGTATCTTTACAAAACCCCCGAAGATAGATTCAACTTTATAAGAAAGAACTTGAATTTCCTATAAAGGAATAGGTGTTTCGATCTCAATATAGTTGACTGCTTGACTATGTTGACTCGCTTTGAATAAAGTCGACTGTTTGATGTGTTTGACTTGTTGACTCGCGTGAGTGTGTTGGCTACGTCAGAGTTAAATGCTGATTCCGCTTGATTATCTTATCTCGCTTATATTCTTTTCATTAACCGTCGTATGATCATTGCATGGTCATTGCTCGGGAATCTTATACACGTGTCTCTCGGTGATCAAGCCGATGCGTTATGAGTTGACATTTGCTTTACTGAAGTCATAATTGATCAGATCGGGCAAGAATGATAGCTTTATCAAGCGCCTTTTCAATTTTCACAATTACTCTTGGAAAAGACAAATTTATTTTAATTCATTTTTAAAATCAAGCGTGATGGTGCTTAAACTTCTCGAACACGTTTATTACCCACTCATCACATCACTACTACCCACTCTATCTCTCAAAGAGAAGTCTACACATTTCGTAACCCTAAACCCACTTTCATCTTTGCACTCTGTGTTTCTCCGATTTCAACAATGGTCGCTCCACAAGTAACGCTGAAAATCTTCAAACCTCGGACCTCAAAGTGTTGGTGGAAACACAAGTAAGGTTCGAGGATATGGCAAATGAAGGATACGACTTTGAGCTGATTTCATCGACATGGGGATAATGGATTTCTTCTACATGACCAACTCCGGGTCTATGAGAATCGTGGTGAAGGAGTTCGGACTTATGCTCGAGTAAAGATAAGACCATTCGAAGTCATGTTCAAGGCAAAGCGCATCATGGTCACCAGGACCTAATTGCTGAAATCACCCATTGCCCTAATGATGGAGCTGCTGAAACCGGTTGGGAAAAGGATGCTTTGGTGGTGGGATGTCGGAATGAAACCATCTATGAAAGTCTCAGGAGGACCAAGGTGGACGATGAAGAATTTGAGCAATCGCTCGTAATCATCATGAACCGCTAGCTTGTAACCGCTCTGTGGATACTGCCAAGATCTACAAGTTCATAATGTGGAATTATGAACTCAAAGCAAAAATCAACCTTCCACAGATAATTTTTGAACATCTGAAGAGACTTAATGTACTCAAAAGGGAAATATATGAATATCCCTTATGGAAAATTTGTCGCGAATTATGGAGAACTGCGTCTTATAAATCTTCTTCAAGAGTCTCAACACCTGGAAGCTGTGGCTTGCCCTCGAAACGGCAGTGATTCCTATTCTTCTTGACAATCTAAGGAGAACGGGACTCCTTTCCAAGAAGGTTATTGCGCATCCAAAGGTGTAGAAGGGCTATAAGGAAGAAAGTCAGAAGTTGTGAGGAAGAAGATTGTGGTGGACTCTCGTGTCTCTACCGGACCAACCGAAGTGGTCACTGGCCACGCATTCACATTGCCTCGAATCCCCTCACCACTCTCCCTGTGAGACTACATGCATGCCTCTATGCTTACGAGGAAGAAGAAGAAAAGAAACCGGAGATCGATCAAACGATAAAGGAAAGCGTTGGGAGGAAACACGATCATATCATGAAGCAAGCTCAAGGCCTCTTGTACAGGAAACCTTTGCACCTCCGTGCGTTCTACCGACCACTAGAGTTGGCTATTCTCGCCGAGCTGGCCGCTGATCTGCCGAAGCCACCCCGAAAAGGATACACAAGGTTGGAGATGCCCCTCTTTACGCAAAAAGGAAGAAGGCACTGATAAGGTAGTTGATTTATATGATACTACTTGCTATCAACTGCTCTGCCTCGCTGTCAGCGCTTGTTGAACCCTCCATCACAATCCTGCCCAAACCTAAACCCCAACTGCTCGCACTCCAAACCAACACCTACCAAAAAGCCTTTGCCGCTTTTACCTCGACTCATCTTCATCCGATGAAGATGATGTTGTTCCTCGAGGACTAGACAAAGACTCCCAACCACGTGTTCAAATTCCTATATTGAACCTTAGCCTTTTTACCCCCGCAGATTCCACTATACCTCAAACCCAAACACCTCACCACCTAAATCACCATCCAAACCAGCCTTCTCCACCTAGAACCGCTTCACCCTCACCAACAAACCGACCTCAACATACCATGTGAGACTGAGTCCATTTTTGAGGAACCTGAATCTGAAGCCGCAGGGTTCAAGAGTCTTCATCTCTTGAATCCGGCAATATGGTTGTGTGTGAAACTCAACCTCTTCGCATGTTGCAACCTCTCCTCGACTCTCTCTTTCGACTTCCCATAATGGTACTCTTTCATGTCTCAACCTGCTCCTCCCTCCAAATTCTCCTCTCGGAAGAAATAACTGCGTTGCGAATCCATCGAGATGTCGATGATCTCCACGAGCCTCCGCCACTTCTTCTCACCGCACTCGACCTCCGAGCCTGGTCTTGGGAACCAAGAATGTGCGCCCAACGCTCTTCCCAATTTAATTGGTAGCATTAGTACTTCCAAAGTGAAAGATTCTGGGGAATCTCGTTTCGGGTTTCGAAACGCATGATTTGATGAAGTAATCAATGATCTCACAAGAAGATCAGATGAACCTGGGTGTCTGTGGAACACTTGGTTTGACAATGCAAAGAGCAAGAAGAAAGAAACAGGAGATGGTACGCCGCGACATGGAGAGTTCCCTCCAAGAAAGGAGTCACCATTGGTCGGGAACCAACTCAGACCTCCTCCTCGCCTCCTACTCCTCCAAGAGAACTCAGAACTCCACCACCGCACACAATGCTATGGTCATCTACTGGATCCGCTTCACATGACAAATCAGAGTTGTGCTGAAAAGAAGTTTTGATATGGTTAAGAAAACAGTGCTAAGATTTATGAATCATTGATCAAAGGTCGAAGCCTCTAAAAGAAGCAAGATTTGATGACTACTCTGGCAAATTTTTGGAGAGGATGGAGCAACCCTAGAAAACCTTAGGATATTTTTTTCTTTTGATAGATTTGCTTGAGTTTGTTTTTGTTCACTCTGCTTATTTCTAATGAAATTTATGACACTCAAGTTTTCTTATCTTTCTTTATACTGTTTTGTTGTGATGTTCTTTATTTCTCTTTGATCTTTTTGTTCATTATGACAAAGGGGGAGTAAGAATATAGAGAGTATAAAGCAATGATGAACCTAGTGTATCAACCAAGTGTCATCATGCATACATTATGTGTTCTCGATTAATATATTCTCGTATGCTCAAAACTTATATGTCAGAATATCTCATGCTACATTACACTTAGAAATATTTATATATGCTTAATTCGTGAGAGCCTTCCAAATCATCTGAATAAATATTTTTAAAGAAAAAATTGTTCATCAATATATGTATTTGTCATCATCGAAAAGGGAGATTGTTGGAATCAAGAGGATTCGTAAACAATAACCCTTTAATTGTTTTGATGATAACAAAGATTAAGAGAACAATTTATTCTCTAACACGGTTATAAGTGCGTGAAAGTATTTATATTCTAAAATTCGTCAGAAGACTTAGTGAAATCTTGAATTTCACTGAAAGCCCTACCGCTCGTTCTTGCACATAGAATCGCTTTGGTCAACGCCTGTGTAAGTCAACGACTCGTAGATCAGCCCAAGACTACAACCGCTTTGGGTCAACGCCCGTGTAAGTCAACGACTCGTAGATCGCCCAAGAGACTACACTCTGTTTGGTCAACGCCCGGTGTAAGTCAACGCCTGGTGTAAGTCAACACTCGGGTAGATCGCTTCAAGAGACTACACTGCTTTAGTCAACGCCTGGTCTTCGGCCAACACTAACAGATTGTGTTATATGTGCTCCATGATAGACTTAGTGCTTCCTACACGATTCGCCATTTGACAGCCCATTAAATTCTACACACACAAGAATCGTGATCTGCAGTGAAGCTCGCCTGATAAAGAAAATTCAAGTACCTTGTTATACGAGGTATCTTTAGACAAGAAAGAATGTCAAAGGATAATATCATCAAGGAAACTTGCGGCTTCAAGGTCTATATTTTGAAAAGCTCACTAAGGACAAAGTTAATCGACATCAGGTATAATACTGTAATGCTTTTCGCCTTGAAAGCGTATCGTGATCCCGCAGTGCCGAAATTCAAGGATCAACTTTGACTTTGGACAAAATTTAGACAAAAGAACGCCAGTGACAAAAGAGACGTTGTGTCACAACGCACTTTTTCAACCACTAGCTATATATCCTACCTCATACACTCAAGTAAGATAGGCATTGAGATTTCAAAAACGATTTTCAACATCATGTACGCCAATCTAGCAACTTGAATATTTTTCCTCAGTAAAGGAGAGCATCAACATCTATCTTCTCAAACACTACCCAATCAAGAGACAAGGAGCAATCAAGAATTCATCCAAGTCTCTCGAGATCGCTGAACAAGGCACTACTGCTTTATTCTTTTCTTTAAGAAAGTTATTTTGTGCTAAAAGTAGTTTCATTGTAAATTCTCTCCTCAAGAGAAAGGTTATCTATATTGTTTCAAAACTCTTATTTGAATCAGACTTAGCCCAAAGAGGGTGTATACCTTTGTGAGGCTCAATCAGACGAGTCGTTTCTAAGAAGTTATTGTGAGTATAGCAGGATAAAATATACTCTCAAGTGTAATTCCGTTGATTATAGTGGAGAAATCCTTCAAGTGAGTGAAGGACTACGAGCTATCAAAGGTGATAGTGAACTAGTATAAATCACTGTGTCTTTTTCTTCTCTCTACTCTTTATTCCTTGCACAGTTTATTCAATAGTTATTTTTCATAAACAGTTGTATTTGCAAAAAAAGTTTTTTAAAAACCCAATTCAAACCCCCCCTTTCTTGTGTTTTGCCACGTTCAAAAATAACTACTTTCATTGTCTCATAGTTGCAGTTATAAAAGGAATTGGGACAAGGGAGGGAGGTGGTGGTGGTGGTCGTAGGGGTTATTATCTGCTGATCCCCCCCCAACCCCAATTTCTAGGTGGATTCTGTTTGAAGGTGAAAAAAGAAAACGTTTTGTTAGCAACCTTCATTAGAGAGTGCTTTGGCCTTCCTGATGATGACAGGTTGACAAAACTTTGCACAAGTATGATGTTTATACAACCACGTTTGCACTTTGCACATCAAATTCATAAATTTGGGGAAAGGGCTATGGTGTCTACTTGCAAATGCATGATAAGGCTGTTTAAAATTGATCCACACAAGCAGACTCTTCCCTTGACCCCACTCATAGTGAGAGTTTTACAGCACTAGGTTACCCCTTTTTTTAAGCCTAAGCTGTCTAGTCTTGCGAGAGCCAGAGGCTGGATTTTCCATGAAATGCTGAGGCATCTAGAAATATTTTCTTTGGAATAAAGAATCTACTACGATTCTTTATTTTCCAAGCTTTTGTTTGAGTATTATGTTGGCAAATGTAATGTTATGTAAGCTTAAACATATCTCTCTTGTGCCAGCTAGGGGAAAATTGGAATTAGAAAAGGATATTGAAATCATCGATCTAGAAGATGACGACGACGACGACGACGAGTATGCGTCTCGAGGATTGCATGGAATCAAGGCTGTATCTGGAATTGCTGTGAAGAGTGAGCATCCAAGTTCCTCGGTGGCAGGGAAGCCGAAAAGCATACTTAGAGATAAAGAAAAGATTGAAATGATCAAAAGAAAATTTTCTTTCTCTGACTGTGACACCTCCACTTCTAGTTCCTCTGCTGATGATCTTCCATTAAGTGCAGCGCTAAAAAGACAAAAAACTTAGGCAGACAGTCCAGGATTGAACTCTTTGCCGAGGTAAATGGGCTAATATTAGATATCGATATCTCTATAAGCCATGTCCTTTTGTTAGGCTCTATTGAAAACAATTAACCCAGCCTTATGTTAGTTCTTAGTTTTGAAAATATAGGCATGTTGGAATTGTGTATTATAGATATGGGAGCGACGGTGCATTTGTATCTAAGTGTACTTTATTTAACTAATAAATCTAATGTTATCTCCCTCTTTAGCACCAAAAAATAAATAAATCTAATGTTATCTATTATGTTTGTTTGATTATGTGTGCAGTGTTGGATCATGAATGCATGACTTGTATGTGCATATATAGAAGAAGCTTGTATACTTTGGTAATTATATTGAAATCCTACAGGGTTTCAATAAATCGAACTGATATGGTAAGTGTTGAAACTGGTTTATTAAAGGTTTGAACCTGGAATCTTAAATTCCAGTAGACATTGTGGGGTTGTGACTTCATGTTCTATGTTCTCGGATGAGGGTTGGGTTGGGGAGAAAATAATTGAATGTTAAGTCCCACGGCCTGGCGTGAGTTAGTGATGAGACGATTTGATAGTGTGCAAAAATCTATATATTCAAATATGAAATATCGATCTTGTCATGTACCAGAAATATCTTTGTAAGCAGAGTAAATATCTTTAACAGATACCAGATTTGAATTATGCACCTGGATCTATGATTCCACGTGGACTAGATATCAAGAATATCAAGGAAAGGCAAATGTGATAGAAGAAGACAACATATCTAAGTGGAAGCATAACCATCCCATAGCACCAGCAATGCTTGACTGTTGATGAGTTGATCAAAGCTTCTAATGGTTGAAGACATTAACAACTATTTTGATTGGTCAAATGCCTTTCTTTGTACACCCTTGTAGAGTAAGTTGTTAACTGGATTTTCACACCCTCTCCTAATGATCCTTTGAGTGCTGAAGAAACTAGGTCTGATGCTTCAGCCCAACATGATCATACAAGTCCTATATATATATATATATTAAATTTGAATTGAAACCAAAGACATTAGTAGGTAGAATCAACTATCCCAATTTCAACATGCTATCAGAAACATTTTGCTAAAACATCAATAAAAATGAGAAGCTAGGGGAGGCGACATGTTGTGATGTGGAAGTTGATGGAGGGCATGAAAATCTAGGTGAGTTCAACGTCTGAGTGACTTGAACAGTTTTGTTGGCTTTATAGGAGATAGACTATTGATGTTCTTAAGTATAGATGATTCCAGCATATAGCCAAGCAAAAAATATGATTAAACCACATTGTAGGCAATTTTACCTTGGATTTAGAAAGCATTTGCGACAGGCTAATTCTACTACTAGAAATTATTCAAGTTCTTTTCATTTTCACTCATTATTGATGTGGAGATACCTGTGTTTGGTGATTTGGTCATTTCTAAGCTGCTACTTGCTACTCTGATTTTATTACGACATTAATATCTTTTGGTTCTTGTTATGTGAGACATCTTTATTTCTGTTATGCTATCATATGCCCTTCATTAATTTATTTATTAGTAGTTCTGTTAATAGTTCATTTTCATTGATTATTCATGTCCAACATTGGGAGTTCTGTTAGCGCCTTCAAATATTTATACGCAATGAAGTAATGAATGATGCAGTAAGACTATAAATTGGTCAATATTGCTTGGGATCAACGTGCAGCTTAGTCATGACTCATGTATAGTCGTTGTATAAGAAACTGAGAAAGAATGATTTTAGTGAAATGCACGATGGCTCCCAGTTGACCACTGCTGTTGCGATCTCCATTAAACGGTTATCAAACGTTAACTTGTACTAGTATCTTCATATCAAATGTTATTTTATTTATTAATAATTGAAATTATTTATTTTATACCATAATTTTTACAGTTCAAACGCCAACACTTTCTCAGTTAAACATAAAATTTTGACCGAAAGATATGCATATTCTGCATTCATCTCTTATTCATATGAAGATATACATTTTCTGATTGTGTTACTATATAAATATTGAATTCGATACAAGTGTTCGGATAAATGCACTTTGGTCAAATTCCTAGGTAGTTTGGCCTGGAACTGTAATTATAAATTAAATAACAATGCTCGATTGCAAAATAACGTGGTACTCAGATTAGTCCTTCTGAAAAAATAAGTTCTCAAAATTACAAACGAGAGGCATCTTATTCTCTTTGTTTACTTCTTGGTGACGTGTGACGTTAAAGTGTGACATGTCGGTTAATGTATTTCACCATATCAAATGGTCAAAATTAGGAAAGAACGGAATTGAGAAAAGCCCAAGTCGGTCCTTACGAAATTGAAAAAGCTCAAATTGATTTTTTTTTTTTTTTTTTTGCAGATTTAGACCTTTTTAATTTCGGTCTTTCCTATTTTTTGATCATTTGACACAGTGAAATACAGTAATACATATACATCACCACTTTAATGTTACACTTTGGTAATTTAACGGTGGTTATCGGATGGAAATAAACAAAGGGAATAATGTGTCTTTTAATTGTAATTCTGAAGACTATTTCATGTCTTATTTTTCTTGTGGGATTAAACTGGGTAACACATTTTTTTGTTAGGAACCGTTTTAAATATTTACTCTTATAAATTTTTGGATTGAAATTTATATATTATTTTACCAATTCATAATAAAAAAATATTATTTCACCTAAATAGACAGGGAGGAATCTGTGAAAAAAAAAATAGACAGGGAGGAAATGACAGATGGGACGAATGGTTTTTTTAGTAAATACCTAATTTAGTCCTTGAAATTATAAGATCGTATCGACCTAGTTTTTCACATTATCAATATTTCAAAGTGATATCTGGAATTGCAAAATATAAATCAGTTTTGCCTCTCCGTTGGTATTTGCAAAGATTATAATACCATTAAATTGGTAATAAAAATAAGTGAATAATCTCAGAGATTTTACTTATAGATCCAAATGGTGAGACAAACTTGATTAGCTTTTTGCAATTTTATGAATTATTTTAGAATATTTTAGAATATTATATTGTTAGAGATGAACTTGATATGTTACTACTACAGATTGGAGTATTTACTTTTTTTTGGGCTAATACTCCTTTTGGTCCCTATAATTTGAGCGAAATTAAGTTTTAGTCCCTGTAAAATTTTTTGTTTCGATTTAGTCCCTGTAATTTAAGATTCTTCCACTTTTAGTCCCTGTCGTCAAATCTCTATTAAATTACAGAGACTAAAAGTGGTAGAATCTTAAAATTACAGGGACTAAAAGTAGAAGAATCTAAAAATTACAAGAACAAAAAAGTGGAAGAAAAACTCAACATTTTTAATAGGAATTTGATAACAGGGACTAAAAATAAAAAAATCTTAAATTATAGAGACTAAATCAAAACAATTTTTTTTTATAATAACTAAAACCGAATTTCGCTCAAATTACGTTACAATGACAAAAGGGTATTGACTTTTTTTTTTTTGGCAGCTCCGCCGCGCCGACCCATAACATAACCCAAACAAACTCCAAGGAGGGTTTAGTCCAGTTCACGCGAGTGTCGTGGCTCTTGTTCCATTTGTATGAATACGGCGTCGTCCTCCTCTCTGTGTAGTCATCCCTTCTTCTTCTTTCGAATTATTTCTATTGGTTTTTGGGAGCCATCTTCATTCATCATTCTCTTCCTCTCCTCAACTCACTCTCTCTCTCTCTCTCTCGTTTTTTTTCATTCCACAGCAACCCCTCTCTCTGTTCAGCTTCCGAACACGCCTCTTCTTTCCTCTTTCTTTTCTTCCTCGTAGTCATACCCACAAACCCGGCATTTTCAGCGCACGAAAAGTTTGCCCCTTTCTTCCAACCAAGGTTTTCATCTTTCCAAGCTTCTCATGGACCTGCAACCCAAAACCGAACCCGAATCCCCGCCGAGGTTCGGTTCGAGCAACCACAGAAACCTGAATAATATGAGCATTGGGGACCTCGTTTCGGTGTTGCGTACAGCATTTCTGACGGAAGATTTTGATAGAGTTGAAGAGGTTTTGGTGAGTAGGGATAAGAGACTTAATGCAGATATTGAAATGGAGAGACTTGCGAGGTTTCATGCTGAGGAAGAATTGAGGAAGAGAGAGGAAGTGTGTGAGAGAGGGAAAAGAGCACAAGAGAGATACGAAATGTTGCTGAAGGAAGTCAAGAAGAGTGGCTTAGCGGACAGAGATAATATTACTGAGCTGAGGAAAAAGATTAGTGAATTAGAGTGTGAAGTTTGCGAGTTGAGGAAGTTGAAAGAAAAATTGGGAGTTGATGGCAATGTTATTGCTGAGCTTAGAATTAGAGTCCGTGTTTTGGAGGATGACAAAACTGCTTTAGCTGCACTTGTGGTGAAAAATGGTGAATTGGAGGAAGAGGTGAAAAAGAATTTGACTACTATAGGTCATTTGAGGAATGAGAACAGTAAATTGGTGGATGAGAAGCATAGGGTTGAGAGACTGTTTAAGTCTTTGAAGAGAAAATATGGGGATCCAGGTGTTACTGCTTTTGGAGACAAGGATGAAGAGGATGTTCATGACTATGAGATTGGGAATGACATAGTGAAGCCTGCTTCTTTGCAAAGAAATGAAGACAGTTCCCACTCTGTTGAAGTTGCTGGCACCTTTCATAATAAAGAAATACTAAATGATTTATCAGTAGCAGATATGTCAAGCAAAGGAAAGGACATAGCAGAAGGATCATCGAGATCTTCTGCTTCAACAACTGGTGTTAGTGGTGGTGCTGATCAGCAACAGCAACAACAACAGTTGCCATTGAGCAGATATGAGGCTCAAAAGGGGAGGGATTGGAACACTTTTAGAAAGTACTTGAGGAATCAAACGCCTCCTGTGGCACTTTCGCAGTGCAATTCCAACCATGTGCTTGAATTCCTTAGGTACTTCGATCAGTTTGGAAAAACCAAAGTGCACTTACAAGGGTGTCAGTTTTTTGGCCAAACTGAGCTACCTGGAACCTGCACTTGCCCTCTAAGACAAGCTTGGGGAAGCCTTGATGCACTCATAGGAAGGTTAAGAGCTGCATATGAAGATAATGAAGGGTTGTCTGAGACAAATCCCTTTGCTAGTGGTTCCATAAGAGTCTATCTACTCAAAGTAAGGGACTCTCAGGCCAAGGCAAGAGGAATCCCTTATAAGAAGAAAAAGAAGAAGAGCAATACAATCAAGCACAATGGGGACACCTCAAACTTACCTTTGCCGTAAAGTTTATAAGTTTCCCCTCTTATTGGCTTCTTCAGGAGCATATAATCACTAAATTGCAAAGTTTTGAATCTGTTGCTAGGCCTTGGAACTTCGTTCTGGAATTCGGTAGTTAATTATAATCGATTGTCCAGCATATCCTTGGGTCAAGCCCTTCCATGATGGCTTCGAAAAGAAAAAAAAGTTGCTGGCACTGCTCAGCCACCAAGCAAAAGGAGCAAGGATCTCAAAATGCATCATCAGGTATGGGGATTCTGCATTCATCTCTTTTTCCTATACAGATGTGCATTTTCTGAATGTTACTTTATATATGTTGAATTCGATGCAAGTGGTCCGATGAATGCCCTTTGGTCAGATTTCTAGATAGCTTGGCCTGGAACTGTGATTTTCCTGCTTTATTAAGACAAGAGTTGTAGTGAATGACTATGATTGAGAGCAATGTTTTATAATGTCTTTGAATTGGTGAGGGTACTAGTTCATGGTCCAACTTGTTCAACTGGTGATTGAACCAGATCATGTTAAAATACCATAAACTTATCATCGTAATTTGCAATTATACTATGACATGGTCCTCTCCAGATTGTAGTTAAATTGTGACTTCTGAAGCTTCTTCCTTCCTCTTGGATTCACCTGTATCGAATAGTGGGAGTTAATTATTGAGTAGCATCCAGAAGGTGTAGTTGAATGTGAATGGTTATTTTGGGGTAGTTAGTTAGAGAAGAGAGGGTGTGAATGGTTATTAAGGATATTCTCTTGTTCAGCTTGTGTTATGTGTGTTCTCTTTAGGAGCTTTTCTCTGGGAAAGTATTAACATATAGTAGCTCTTCTATATTTCTGTTCTTTTTTGTCTTCTGAAACTATTTATTTTTGTACTTTGAAGCTTACCTAAAATACAGTTGAATATCCTTCTGTTTTATACTCCTCATTGTCGGGTTCCAATTGTCAGAGATACAATCCAACACTTGATGTGGGATAATTGAGTGATTTTAAACCCACCCTTTTGCTTCTGAATCACATGTTCCTTCAGACAGCTTTTTTACAACACCTTCTGCAGCCACTTCTTTTGCAGAGCTATATTTCATTTTTGCTTGTCCATGTTTCTTTATACGATTTTCATCACAAATGCTCTCACTTATTGAAGAAGCAAAACCAACAAGGCCATTAGTGATAAGGGGGCTCAGGTGTAGATCTAATGTGAAAATAACTTTTGCTTGAGTATTATGTAGGAAAAGGTAATGTTGTGTAAGCTATAACATATGTCTTTTGTCCCAGCTATGGGAAGATTGGAATTGGAAAAGGATGACCTAGATGACAATGATGCTGCTGGGTGTACGTCTCGAAGATTTGATGGAAAGAAGGTTGTTTCTGGAATTAACATGAAGAATTAGCATCCAAGTTCATCAGTGGCAGACCAGCAGCAAAGCTTAGGCACGTAAAGTTAAACCATTATTGATAACCCGTTTAGTGACACTTCCACTTCTCTTGAAGTCGATAATCTTCCATTAAGTTCCGTTGTTACATGTAAACAGAAAGAATATAAAACTTAGGCAGACAGTCCAGTATCGAACAATTTGCCAAGGTAAACGGGTTAATATTATATATCCTTATTAGTCATGTCCTTTTGTTTAGGTACTATTGAAAGCAATTAACTCAGCCTTATATTAGTTCTTAATTTTTAAAACATACGCATGTTGGAATTGCATATTATAGATAGATAGATGTGGGAGCTATAGAAACTTGTATACTTGCTGATAAATTATTATAAATAACATAATAATTATCAACGGAAGTGTACATGAAATAACATTATTATAATATGCATAAACGTTTTAATAGAAATTATGTATTAATAATACAAATATTTTAAATCAAATTTATATATTAATACATTTTAATATATACCTGTATAGCATAAACCTATGTAATATATAATTTGCTTTGAATTGCTCACAAGGAATAAACTTATAGATACTTCATATAAATATGATTTTTAATATATAATTTATATTTTTAATATATACATGCGTAGTACGAACTTACATATTATGAGTTGTTTATTATTCATATGCTTATTTCTTAATAGAGTGTTCTCATTCTCTATGTATTATCTTATCACTTAACTAATTTATTGCTTATCAAAAAAAAAAAAATCACTTAACTAATTTATTGAAGAAGTTTTATATGAAAATTTATTAATATTTAAATATAGAGTAAAAATATGGAAGAAACATTTTACATAAAATAAATAGCTACACATCTTTTCCAAAGTATGTCCCATGCATTTTAAGGGTGTTGCTGTGATTGTTGCACATGCAAAAATTGATTTTTAGGTTGACAAATTATGTTTGAAGGCTCTATTTTCTACATTAGAATAAATTTTTCAATATACAATTTTATTTTATTTTATTTTATTTTACTATATACTGTGCATAGCACGACCATTATTTTATAAATATTTTGTTACTAATTTAATTTAAATTACTAAATATTACTTTTTAATTTAAATTACTAAATATTAGTTTTATATAAGTTATATTTTAATTTTAGTTATTACTCTTATTTCCTAATAGTGTTTGATATTTCCAATGATTGAAGTAAATCTTAACTATTAGTAAATTAAGATAAGTTACATGAAGAATTCTGGACATTTTACTTACATGAAAAAATAATATCTATATTACTATTGATGAACTTTTTAATAGAAACTACATGTGCAAATAGAAACTATTCAACACGATTTTTTTAGTAATTTCAAAATATAAAAATATAAAAAACTTTTTGGTTAACTCGTCATCTTTCAGAAGTTTTGAATGTGTTTGAATGCAATGCATGAAGGTGTGGTTGTACAAAGATATAACAAATGAAGTAATTGATCAATACTATGGAAGGATAATGTTAAAGAATTTCCAAAATATAGGATATTTATTAAAAAAATTAAATTATAAAAAACTATTTAAAATTTGAGAAATTATAAAAATATATTATATCTTTAAATTAGATTATCGAGGTTCTTCTTTTGTATAATAATAACTTGTTGAATATTTAAATTCATAATTTTATTTATTTCTATGCCTCATAATTTCTTTTATCTTTTCATTCAATTTTCACAATTTTTAAAGTATAAATGTTTTATATACGACATACAAAAGTTGCGATCCATGGGGTATGGATACTAGTATGTGTACATGTGTATGTAATATCAAATGTTAATTATCCAGATTACTTATTTTAGATTGTTTTAGCTATGGAAAGATTGGGTCATTGCATCAAAGATATAGTGGAAGAGGGATCCTGGAAGCCTCTTACTTTTGGTAGTGGAGGACCCAAATTATCTCATGTT
Source organism: Calophaca sinica (assembly GCA_037113605.1). Lineage (NCBI taxonomy): Eukaryota > Viridiplantae > Streptophyta > Magnoliopsida > Fabales > Fabaceae > Calophaca > Calophaca sinica. Next base: position 125,812,568 of record CM073736.1, on the reverse strand, counting down.
TGTTTTGCAGATGATATCATCCTTGTGGCAGAGGCTAGCAGTGACCAAGTTAGTGTAATCAAAACTGTTTTGGACAGTTTCTGTCATCACTCGGGTCAGAAGATAAATTTTAATAAGTCCAAAGTATTCTTCTCAAGAACATAGCTACTGAGTGTGCTGCTAGTCTTCTCAGCTAGGATTTTGGAATTGAGCAGACTCGTGATCTTGGCATCTATCTTGGTGCTCCCATGCTGCACCAAAGAATCTCTAAAGACTCATTCAGATTCATTCTAGACAAAATGAGGAAAAAGCTAACTACTTGGAAGGCAAATAACCTGTCCTTTGCAGGTAGGGTCACCCTTGCTCAATCCTCCCTTTCTTGCATTCCAGGCTATGTTATGTAGACATCAAATATCCCAGTTTCTGTTTGTGATGAGGCAGAAAGAATTTGTAGGAATTTTATTTGGGGTTCCTCCAATGAGCAAAGGAAATGTCATTTAGTGCTTGGGAAAAGATTTGCTGTCTTAAAGAAGAAGGAGGTCTCGGATTCAGACCTCTAAGATTGTTAAACAAGGCCTATATGAATAAATTAGCTAGGCATTTGGTTTCTAATAAAGACAAACTCTGGGTCCAGATTATGAGAACAAAGTACAAATGTGGCTCTCTTGCTACTCCTAACGTCAAGATCCCAAGTTCAGCTTCCAATATCTGGAGAGCTGTGGCAAATGCTTGGGAGGAGATAAGAGACAACATTGGTTGGATCATTAATGATGGTAAAGATACTAGATTTTGGAGAGATAAGTGGATACCAAATTTTAGTAGATTGGAGGACCAATTTGCTGATATGATACCCACCACAGAGGAAGAATTTCCAATCTTCAATTATTGTAATGGTGATGATTGGGATTGGAACAAGATTAGAGGAAAACTGCCAGCTTTTGTTAGCAATCTGATCTTACAAGTTAAGCCTCCTATGGAAGGACAATGTGATGTCCCAAACTGGCTCCCGATGAGTGATGGTCAGTTTAGCATCAAATCTGCCTATGAGTTGATAAGAGGAGCTGATAGAAGAAGTAGTAATGCTTAACCTCTCTTCAAGCATCTCTGGAATTGGAAGGGGCCTGCTAGAATGCGAGCAACACTCTGAAAGGCTGCTCATGGCTCTCTACTGTCAAATGAAATCAGGTGTCACAGAAGGATGACCAATGATGCTCTTTGTCCTAGGTGTCATGCTCAAGATGAATCAATTTTGCACATGCTTCGTGATTGTGGAGAGGTAAATGAATTCTGGACTCAGCTGATCCCTCTAAAGAATAATAATTGGGCTAAATTCTTTAGCCATGGATTATAATGGAATATTAGCTCCAATGTGGTTGGAGATGTTCCTTGGAAGTGGTCTATTGTGTTTGGTGTTGCCCTTTGGGCCTTGTGGAAGGATCACAAAACTCTAGTTTTCTCACAAATCACTGAATTGGGCCCTACACTCATGAGCTCTGTGCTGAGTAATGTGAACCAAATAGAGAGAGAATTTGATTGCCTTTTTGCTTACGCTACTCATAATTCTGCTGTCAATGTTCATTGGAGCCGGCCCCAAGATGGTTATGTGAAGGTTAATATAGATTAGGGATGGCAACGGGGCGGGGCAGTGCCGAGGAGTGCTCCCCCGCTCCCCGCCCCGCCCCCCAAATTTCCCCCGTCCCCGTCCCCGATCCCCGCCATGGGGAGTTTTCCTCCCCCATCCCCGTCCTCACGGATCCCAGCGGATACCCACGGGGACCCCAAAAATTAAAAAAAAATACAAAAAATTCAACCATTACCCAATCTAACAACAAACTTTACATGTATAATTTTTTTCTAATTTTATTAAGATAGGTGCTCACAAAAAGAAAATGATGCATATATACTAAAAAAGAAAGAAAGGCAAACAACACGAACAGATGCGATGAGTATGCAAAAAAAATTAACAAAACCAACATTGTAGAGAGTAGATGCAAGAAGAAGCAGATCCGCGAGCAGAGGCGAGAGGAAGCAGATCGTAGATCTGCGAGCAGAGGCCATGAAAGAGGTAGAGACGGGGGCGACAAAGGCGGCGTCTCGCGAGCAGAGGCGGAGATAGGGAGCAGATCCGCGAGAAAATACAGCAGCGGCGACGACAAAGGCGGAGATAGGGATCAGACGCGACGGCAACAATGATTTGGTCTCTTCTCCAGTTCTCCCTGCTGGCTGCGGCTGATTTTAAAACCAGGGTTCTAATTAGAAGATGAGTGAGGGGGAGTGATGAGTCAGTGAGCGAGAGAAAATAAACGTTTTTGATGAGTGAGTCTGGGCTCGAATCATAAGTCAGTATAAAATTATTTAGCTGAGTGTGGAAACAATGAGTGAAAAAAAAATTATAGTTAATATTTTTTTTTAAAAAAAAGATGTAGATAGACTAAAAGGGCCCGTACTTATAATCATATATATGGGTAATTATAAGGTAAATTATGTAATATATTCGGGGGCGGGGGGTATGGTCCCCGTCCCCATCCCCGAATCGATCATGGGATTTCCTCCTTGTCTCGCTTCACGGGAAAAAATTTCCGTCATGAGGCCCCGAATGGGGCAATCCCCGCGGGGATCCCCACACATGGGTGAAAATTGCCATCCCTAATATAGATGGATCCTTTGTAGGAGGACAAGCTGCTTGTGGTGGCATTCTGAGAAATGCAGATGATGATTTTGTTAAAGGTTTTGTTTGTAAATTGGTTCCTAGTAATGCACAAGTTGCTGAATGTTGGGGTCTCATCCTAGGCTTAAAGGGTAGTAAGGGATATGGCTCTTAGTCATGTGGTGATTGAAACTGATTCCTCCTACCTCTTCAAGATGATTCGGCAACGATTCACGGCCAATCACTGCTTCAAGCCTCTTCTCCAAGAGATTCTCTCTTTGCTTCACCGCCCTAAATGACATGTTATTGTGAACCATATCCCCCGTGAAGCCAACCGCTGCGCAGATGCTATTGCAGCCAAAGCTCATTCTGCGGATTTCTCTCCGTATCTGTTAGAGTCCGTTTTTCCTAGTCCTAATTTGCTTATTGAGTTTGATAAGAGGTGAGGTTGTTTCCCTCCATTAGAGCCTTAGTGCTTGTTTTGTTCTCCTTTTATTCATCAAAAAAAAAAAGATTGTAATAAAAATTGGTCGTTTTAATAAAAGTAGAAGTAACTTTTCTTGGTACGAAGAAGTACTTTTTTTTAATTTAACCGTTAACATTTTCTCACTTAATTATATGAATTTTTTTGCGAGAGGAAACGCATGTAGCTGGATTTTTTTTTTTTTTTTGGCAACTTCACTACACATGAAAAATACATGCTATTGTCTTAATTAAGTGACAGATCACTCACTCAGTCTTGAGACTCCTTTTTGTGACATTTGTCTGAATACGGCGTCGCGTCGTCTTCCTCTCTGTATAATCACCCCTTCTTCTCTTTTGGTTTTTGGGCGCCATCTTCATCTTCCTATTCCTCTCCGCAACTGTATTTCACACATTCCATTCCAAAGTTTGCACCTTTCCGGGCTTCTCATGGACCGCCTACCCAAAACCGAACCCGGGTCCCCACCCGGTTTCGGTTCGAGCAACCATAGTAACTTGAATAACATGAACATTCGGGAGCTCGTTTCGGTGTTGCGTGCAGCTTTTAAGATGGAAGATTTTGATAGTGTTGAAGAGGTTTTGGTGAGTAGGTATGAAAGACTTAATACGGATATTGATTTGGAGAGACTAGCGAGGGTTAATGCTGAGGATGAATTGAGGAAGAGAGATGAAGAATTGAAGAAGAGAGAGGAACTGTGTGAGAGAGGGAAAATAGTACAGGAGAGTTATGAAAGGTTGTTGAAAGATGTCAAGGTAAGTGGTTTTGGTGACAGAGATACTACTACTAATACTATTGTTGCGTTAAGGAAAAAGAACTGTGAACTAGAGTTTGAAGTTTTGGAGCTTAGGAAGTTGAAGAAAAAATGGATGGATGATATCAATGCCAATGCTGAGCTAAGGAAAATGAATGGTGAATTAGAGTCCCAAGTATGTGAGTTGAACAAGCTGAAAGAAAAAGGGATTGGTGATAACAATGCTCTTGCCGAGCTTAGAAGTGGTATTCGTGTTTTGGAGGATCATGAAAATACTTTGGCTGCTCTTGAGATTAAAAACGGTCAATTGGAGGAAGAGGCGAAGATGAATTTGACAACTATAGATGAGTTGAGTAATGAAAACCGCAAATTGGCAGATGAAAAGTGCAAGATTGAGAAGCTGGTTGAATCTCTGGTTGAATCTCTGCAAGGACGAATTGTTAGGTTGGAGAATGATACAAAGCTTTTGATGAGTGTAGATGCCTCTGGTGGTGGAAACAATGAGGGGAAGCCTCCAGCTGATCTTGGGGTTACCGCTTTTAAAGACAAAGATGAAGAGGATGTTCATGACTACGAGTCTGGGAATGACACTGTGGAGCCTGATTCTTTGCCAAGAAATGAAGGCACTTGCCACTCTCTTGGAGCCACTGGTACTGCTCAGCCCCCGAACAAAGGGATCAAGGATGCTCAAGGTGCGTCAGGTATGCATTTGTTGAATGTGACTTTATAAATATTGAGTTGGATACAAGTGATCTGATGAATTCACTTTGCTTAGATTTCTAGGTAGCTGTGCTTAGAACAATTATTTTCCTGCATTATTAAGGCAAGGTGTAGGTAATGACTATGGTTGAGAGCAATGATTTATATGACTAGGTAATGACTATGGTTCAAGAACTAGTTCTTGGTTCTGAACTAGTTTTAAATAGTTCAAGAACTGATCCTTGATTCTGAACTGGTTAAAAAACAGTTCAAAGTTTTTCTAAATCTAAACACATAAGCAAATCTATATGTCTGACAAACCAAAGAGAAAAACAGGAGTAAAGCATACTTGGCTTTTATCTAATATGTTTAGACCAAACTTGACTCAAACTCACCATATTTTACATATATGCTGAAAGAGCAGAAAGAGAAATAATTATAAGAATGGCTTGTGACTAAAATTCTGGAAGGGATCAGAGGAAAGCATTTATAATTTGATATTAAATAATAGATTTAGCATTATCTAGCAAACTCGAAAGAACTGAACCTTACTGCTATGCCTATCATACCATTGAAGTAGAACAATAAAATGTTAACATCACTCACTAGAATTTTCTTACTCTTCTGCACCAGAGAATTCACATTTCTATGATGCAGATGATAGCAATGCTGAACAACTTGCTTCACATCTTATAAAGCTGCCCCATTCATGTAGTGTATATTTTATTCCTAAGTCTCTACTTGTGTTGCAATATCCATCAAAATACTCGAATTTCCGTCATATCATAAATAAAAAAATAAACATTTATATTATTCGATTAAAACAGTAATGTGGGGACTGGAGAATGCGACGGCCAAAAACAATAAGGTATGTTAGACTTGAATTTGAACAGACGAGCTACTATGAGCTCATTAGAAGTTCTTGGTCCATCCATATGTATAAAGGTGGAACATCTAGAAAATGAAATGACCTTATTGAAAAGACATCAATCCCATTATCCTCAATGCATAACGAATAACAAGATGCTCTCAATAGGGTTGACATTTTCTGAGCTAATTTCACAAAGTTACCTCATGTCTCAATACATTCACCGTTATTTAAAGGAATAAAGCTCGGGTAGATAACAGAACAAATCTGACTTTTGCTTGAAGTATTCAAAATCAAATGCTCCTAAAATTAGAGACTTATTTCTGTTTGCTGCAACATCATATTAGCCGCTACAGTGGCTAATTTTGATAAAGATAGGCAGATGACTTTATTAGCTGCTCCAAGAGAAGCACCATTCGACCAAAAACAGAACACAATCATGAATTAAAATATGAACTCTTTCTAAGCACTAAACTTATTTTCCCCAAAACCACGGATTGAAGGCAACCAAAAGGTGACCAACAATCAGTGGTAACACAAACATTCAATGCAGAAACGAACCACTTTCCATACTAATTTGATACAATCTCAAGGAGCAAGATTAATGTAGCATACATTCAGATAGTAAGAATATATACATTCAGATATCAATGCTGTCATGTACCAAAAATAGCTTTGTTTACTTGATATTCATCACAGTGATAAAGGTCTAGCTATTGGAAATTGATAACTTAAGTGCTAAATGTTTGGAAAAATAGCGGAGCACTTTAAAAGTGAGTCTGAAGGAGGTAAACTAGATTTTAGAAAAAACAGAAAATATTTAGTTGTTATAAATCAGAAGCAAGTTTGATTTGATAATTGAGTTTACTCTCAAGCAATTGGTTACTAATGTTTTTCTTGTTCAGGTTAATAATAATTTTTTGAATAATAATAATTAATGTTTTAATACATCTATTAATAATGTCATGTCAGGTGGATACATACACTATCAAACGCTAATTAATTAATTAATTAATTAATTTATTAATAATTGAAGTTATTTATTTACACCATAATTTTTTTCCAATCAAATGCTGACACTTTCTTGCATAAATATTAACTTTTGACTGATATTTATATGTTATTTTACTTAAATAGACAGGGAGCAAAGGACATTTGCGATGGATCACAAGAGGGGGAGGCCTGAAAGTGCCTTCAATGGTGATGGCAATGGCGGCGGCAAGAAATTCAGGCCAGAAATGAAGTCCTTTCCAACTGGTTTAGGAAGCAAATGGAAGCCATGCACAGAGTTTTTCAGCACCTCTGGGTGTCCATTTGGTGAGGGATGCCGTTTCTTGCATTACGTTCCTGGGGGCTTTAAAGCTGTCTCTCAGCTGATCAATGTTGGTAGCAGTCCTGCTGCTATTCCACACATTGGTAGAAATCCAACTGTTCAACTAGACTGGTCTTCTCCACCGGTTGTCAAAACACAATTGTGCAACAAGTTTAATACAGCTGAAGGTTACAAGTTTGGGGATAAATGTCCCTTTGCTTATGGTGGTGGGCGAATTGAGCCACCACCTCCAGCTCAGGGAGCTGCTGTTGCCAGGTTTGGAGCTTCGGCCACCGCAAAGATTTGTATCAATGGTTCCCTTGCTGGAGCTATCATTGGGAAAAATGGTGTCAACACTAAGCAAATCTGTCGCTTGACTGGAGCTAAACTTTTCATAAGGCAACATGACTCAGATCCTAACCTTAAGAACATTGAGTTTGAAGGCACTTTTGATCAGATCAAACAAGCCAGTTCCATGGTTCGCGACCTTATTCTAAATGTTAGTTCTGTCTCTGGGCCTCCAGTGAAAAACAATACTACACAGACTTCTGCCCCTGCAAGCAGCTTGAAGACCAAGACCAAGTTGTGTGAAAACTTTGCCAAAGGTTCCTGTACTTTTGGGGAAAGGTGCCACTTCGCTCATGGAACAGATCAATTACGCAAGCTTGGAATGTGATAGAAATCTTAGTTTACATGGTTTTTAACCAGGATTGGATTAAATTGTGCAGAATTTACTAGTTATCTATAGGAGTAATAGAGAAAGTCTCTGCCACGTCAGCTGTACATGAGTAGTTAGTTAGAGTTACCTGTGTACTTAACTAACTATAAATACATGTAATCACTGATCTCAAGTAACGAAGAATTCATTTGTCAAATTCACTTTTTAGTACTTTAGCTTTCTCTGCGTTGTTTCTCTGGTTTTGCATTTCCATTATGGTATCGTAGAGCCAAATTTTCGCTCGACCTTTGCCTATGTCGGATCTGCGTGGCTCTTCTGATGCTTCTTCGCATCCAAATCCTTTCTCGGATGTTACTTCAGGACCTGGTTCCTCATCACCAACGATATTGATATACATGCAGTATATCAATATCATGAATACATTAATTATATATGCATACATAGAAACTTGTATGCTAATTGTGCCAAGTAATGCTAACTGTGCCACATCACTAATATACTAATATTCTGTGATGTGGCAATCTGTTGAATAAATATACTCTTATTACACCTTTTTTTGTCCATATTTCTTTATATCCCATGTTTTTTTAAATACTGCACTTAGATACAATAAATATATATAACTCATATTATAAACTTAATTCCATAAATCAGTCACTCTTTATAATTTATTACTGTCATACCCTAATTTTGTCAGGTAAAATAACATTCAAAAAGAACAAAAATAGTAGTAGAGAAGAAAGAAGGAGAAAGAAATCTTGAAGAGAAAAGAGGTTGAAAAATTTGTACTTTGGTATAGCTTATGTATTCTGGGTGTAATTAATGTTGTGGAGATGGTATTAAAGTGATTTTTACCTTGTTAGAAAGCTAAAACAAAACTCTACAACTTTGATGAGGAACCCAAGAGTCAAATCTGAAGTTTACTAAGTCCAAATTGACTTGGAAGTAAGAACAAGTATGCTGAAAAATGGTTTTGAACAGTATGTAAAGATTAGGTCATATCTTGAGTTTTAAAAGTCTTTTTTTAATGAAACCAACGCCATTTGAAAGCTAACATCCTTGGCTACAAATGTTATGAAGGACTCGGGACTTGATTCTAACGATTTACTGCCCTAAAATACCATGAAAGTTATAAAACTGCACAAAAACGGACAACACATCATGTTGAATAACGTTCAAAGAAAATATGGTATCTTGAGCTATACTTGTGCAAATGAGGTGTTCTTTATACTGTTGGAAAGATAAGAAAAAGATCTACAACTATTATTTTGGATTACAAACCCAGATCGACCTCTATCATGGACCAAATCGAGCATGAAGTTCGAGACGTGATGTTACAATGTGTTGTTCGACAGCCACTTGTGTTGACAATATCTTGAGTTGTAGATATCCTTTTGAGATGAAACTTGTGCCATTTGAAAGCTGGAAACAATGTCTATAATTCTTATGAAGGTCATGAAGCACAATAAAGTTGTTTTAAGTGTTGTATTAGTGCTCAAAGTTGGCTATTTAGTTTTGTTGAACATTTAAAATATCAAACTTAAGCCACAGCTAACCCCAACTTTACTATCAAGCCCCACTTTGAAAAATCCACACTCTTTCAACCTCTCATTCTCATATAAGGAGTGCATCACTCAAGCACTAAGATCATCCAAGAAAATGGATTAATGGCCTAGCTGCAAAGATATGCGGCCTTTGCTTTAGTCAATTTTTTTTTTTTTGAGAGGTTAAGCATTATCCCTTTTCAACCTTCAAGATTGAGGATTCATGGGTCCCACGCATTGCTTCAACAAAAAATATTTTCTCTGAGGGTAAGTGCATTTAATTCCTTCTTTCTTTTTCTTTTATGTATTTTTTTAGTATGTTTATGTTTGTCTTTATTTATAATGTTTGATACTTTTGTTATATTTGCTATTATTAATAATTGTTTCTAATTTAGAAAATAATAATAATAATAATAATAATAATTTAAAATATTAGTAGTGATTACGCCAAATCCACTTTGGTTTTGTCACTCACGCTAAACTTTTTCTCGATGACTACTCCAAATCCTCTTTGGTTTGGTCATCATTATTTCCTAATAAAAATCTAATAAATATTAGTAATGACAACGCCAAATCTACTTTTGGTTTGGTCACTACGCAAACCCTTTTCCGCTTCAAAACTTAAAATCAACGACTACTCTAAATCCTCTTTTAGTTTGGTCATTACAAAAATCTTAATAAAATACCTTAAAATATTAGTAGTGATTACGCTAAATCCACTTTTGGTTTGATCCCTACAAACCATAAAAATTAAGTCACAGATTGATTAATTAAAATCAACCAACACACAACCATTTTCTACCCAAGAACTACGTAGCCTTTGATTTCTCCAATTTCACCCTCGAGATACGTGAGGAGCGGAGCCCACTCGCAAGTCAAGAAAAATAAACGACTTTTTATTAAGTCCTCTTTTTTATCCTGGTTAATTTTTTTTAAATAAAAGGAAATAAATATTTTTTTAGAAGTTAATAAATTTTGCACAATTAATTAGAGGTAACCTTTTGAAAGGATGCTGTAGGGTGCTAATACCTTCCCTACACATAATCGACTCAACCCAAATCTGGTCTCAAGGACCATTTTCTTCAAAAAAGGTTTTTTCCAATATTTTTCCTTCTAAATAAATTATTGGTGGCGGCTCCATTAAACTCAATAAATCCTCCGGGATTTTTCGTCGCTACATTGCGACTCCAGCTCGAGGACAATTTTTTTTTTAGAGAGTCAAGCCTAAATAACAGATTGTGTTAAATAGTTAACTCCTATGTTTAGTTTCCCTTGTTTTTATTTATTTATTTATTTATTTATTTATTTGTTTATTTAGTTATTTATTTATTTATTTATTTTATTTATTGTTCTTTTGTGAATATTTGTTGTGAATGTTATGCATATATTGAACCTTAGGTTAGAAGACCATATTTTGTATATTTCATTTGTTTTGCAGCTTGGGTAATTTTAGGTTGCCTCCATCACACACCTCACTTACACACTTTTTACACACACTTATGAGTGGGACCCTATACCCGGGCCCAGTGCACAGGGAGTGAGAGGTTGTTAGTGATAGTCACTTCGGATCTACTTTCGATTTGGGTATCACGAGAACCTCGTCTAGAGTGCGACCGCTTCGTGGATGCCCACACGTAGGATCCTCTTCCTATTGGTGGTCACATCCCGTAATGGTACTTGGCTCTAGAGACCTTTGGTGAGGAAGTTATTAGTACCACCTGTGAAAGTCCTCACATATCGGATTATTTATAGGCCCTTAGAAGTAGAAATCCTCTAATTTAGGGTAATTTTATTTAGGACACAACGAGGTGGTCTATTTTTCCAGTTGACCTTTTTTTCTTTAAAAAAAAAAAAATTCGAGCAGCATAGGCATTCCATCATTTACAATATTTCAAAAAAATAGGCATATCACATTTTTTTTGTTGTCCATTTCATTAATAATTTCATTAGTCTGCACGCCCATGCATTCTTTAATAATCAACATGATACAGTTTGATATTAGTGAACTTTAGCATTTTGCATCCATCCTCATTTCATTTAATTTCTGGGTAGGCTCGCCAAGGAATCGTACGGAAGAGCTAGATTTGATCAGCAAAATAACATGAGATCAAGTAGTAAAGCGATTTCAAAAAAAACTCATATGTGCCAAAACAATGAGGCTTACGGTTCCTGGCACAAATAAATAGATCCATGCATCCATATCCATTCATTCATTTTTCTTTTCTTACATACTCATTTTTTTAAATCGCCAGAAAATAATCAAACAAACCGTTCCTCGACACCCTTATCGAACTCGCTTTCAATCAAAGATCGCTTGATTTACCAAGAGATGAAAGATGACGCCAATCACCAAGGAACAAATGAGCAATGTCTTAGAGCTTCGCGCAGCTCTCTTAACAAAGACAAGGCCGCAGATGGGGTATCTCCAGCAGTTGAATGATAAAAGTCAAGCTACACCTTCCCACCCACCTGGTTTCCTGGCCCCATGCGCTTGTAATATGGTCTCAATACTCAAGGGCGGATGATGGTACCTTTTTGCAATTTACCCGCAGGGTCCTACACACTCACCGCTTAGCAATCCTTTAATCAAGTACCACAGCTCCCACTTTACGACTCCCGTCGTTACACGCCACCTATGGCCAATGATGATATCGCAAACCATAACCCCCAAGGCCCACAAGCACAACAATTCCCTACTATTTGGTCTCCCGCCTTGCTACACAAAAAAGCTAACAATAACTCAAGAATCGATTCCCAAGCACTTACATAGCAAGATGTAGCTCAAGGATCCGGCCCAGATCGAAACCATACCGCTCAAAGCTCAACGCTCAGAAGGCCCTCGTGGTGAATCCTCACCATTTGGTTACCCCTATTATATTCAAGGAAATCCATCAATCCCCAGACTAACCGCATTGCCTGGTCTCCGCCATGGGGACCTAATCTGAGCATCCCGCTGGGAATCGCTGGGTCCGATACAAAGTTGCAAAATCCTCAAGATAGGCTAAGAGTCGTAGGCGAGGTTATCTCGCTCAAGTATCGCTCAGATCTTTGTCTCGCTCCTGATGTGGTCGTACCCACCGGGTTCTCGCCGACTTTGACAAGTATAAAGGAACAACTTGCCCAAAAAGCCACTGACCATGCATCGAGGAAGATGGCGCCCTGATGCACATGATGATAAACTTTATTCACTTTTTCCAAGATAGTTTAATGTAAGGGGCACGAGTTGGTATACACACCTCGAGCGATCTCATATTCGCCTGGAAAGATTTGGCGATGCCTTTTGAAGCAAAGATAAGCATAAAATTGATATGGCTCCCCGGATAGAATGCGCTGCAAAAACATGGCAAAAAGAGACAAATGAGACCTTCAAGGAATATGCCCAACGATGGAGTAGGATCGGCACCCAAGCCGAACCGGGCCTCGATTGAAAAAGAAATGGTGGCCATGTTCATGGATACTCTTCAATCACCCTTCTATGACAAAATGATCAAGTGTATCATCAAACTTTTCAGATACGGGTCATCAGAGGGAAAGTGGTCAAGGAGGTATAAGAAATGGAAAGATTGCCCACAATTTTGCTGGAGTAAGTGATGCCAAGAAACCCCCTACAAGCTTCATGAAGAAGGAAGGGGAAGCTAATGCTGTGATGATGAGCCAAGGAAGACATACCCAAGGAAAGTCACCCCATTTCTTTACTAGTTTCCCACATCCTTTTCCATACCCCTACTACCCACCTCCATACATCGCCGCCGCCTCCCATAATCCTAGCCCTACAAACCAACCAATGATGCCCTTCGACCACCTTTCTCCCATTCAAACACAAGCACAACCAGCCCCACCCAATCGAACCAAAACCGTAAACAACCAAATGACCAAGAAAAGAAAGCACCCAATTTGATTCTATTCTGACCTATACTGATTTGTTCCAAAGACCTAATCGCAACTCTCGATCTCTCCACGCTAATGAAACCACTTCAACCTCCTCTCAAGAGGATACGACCCAAAATGCCAAGTGTGAATTCTGGCGCGGGCAAGAGGTCACAATAACCTAAAAAATCGCAAGGCTTTGAAGCACGCGGGTTCAAGATCCGATCAATGCCAAATGGTTGAGTTTTAAGGAGTGATGGGCCTAATAATCCCCTTCCAGGTCACTGGAGGTCCAAAGCATCAATGCCATTATCGAGGAGTTTGGGGGACCAACCCTCGATAACTAGATCGAAGGCGTGGGAGCCAAAAGATGAGAGTATCCCCATCCTGGTGACATCAGCAAAGCCTTCGAGTGCAAGAATGTTGAACCCAGCGTATAGCAATCACAAAGATGATCGCAATGTCAAGACAACATCGCCAACCTTGTCCACCTCGTTCCCGAGTAAAAACTTGGAAATTTGGAAATTGTTGAGTTTCCCGTGATGTTTGATTCATAATAATTTTGTAATGCAAATCCTATCGCTTCGCTTCTAAGGCTTTAGGATGATTTATCATTGTCAAAAGGGCATTACATGTTTCATTTCAAAGTATCTTTATCAATAAAATGCACTTTTGAATTTTCTAATCATTTCTTTTCTTTTTCATCTTTTCCATTCCCCTTTCTTTTTTTTCGCTTTTTCTTTTTCGCCGATTTTAACTAATGCAGATCCAAAATATTGTCTTTGAAAATGACGCATGTCGCTGACTCATACTATAACTTTGACTACCCCATGAGGACAATCGGGAAACCCTTTCTCAACCGACGAGATTGATGGAACAAGAGGTAAAAGTGATACAACCCTCACGAGGAAGAATCAAATAATCAAACTGATCCGCTGAAAAGTGACAAAAGTAGTTAATAAAAATAGGAAGAAAAGGTAAAGCAAATGCACAATTTGCCAAAAATTAAGTTTTATGCGAAAATTTGAGCAATGAGGTTTCGAGATGAAGTTTGACCTTTTTTTCTATCCCAAAAATAAAAATGTATATCCTCGCTACCCCTTTCGAGCCTCTAAAAATTTCTTTCAAATACCCTAAACAAGGATCACCCGCTCCATCTGAGGCTAGCACAATAGTCTATTCAATTTTGTCAAGGCCAAAAAAAGCAAAGCAAGCAAGAATAAAGCAAATGCAACGATCAAAGACGCTTTGCAAAGAAACAAAAATCAATAAATAAAAATGCCAAAACTAGACAAGACAATCAGTGCTAGTAACCATCAAAGTGCATCTTTGCACTAAAAATCTTTGTTGAAAAAAAAAAAGCCCTCAAACACCTTTTGAGCCCGAATATCCTTTCTTTGTGACCCTTCAACCTCCGCCACGCGATAACCCTAATAAAGTCTATTCTCGATCAAAACCAAATTGCTCATATTTTCTCAAAACTTCTGATTCAAAGAGGAAATCCATGTAAATTCTCATCAGCTTTTTGCCAAAAATGTGGTTGTCAAATTCATCAAAAGTGATATGATCCGCCACCATGGTCCGCCAAATAAGATAACTAAGTTAAATAACAAGATGATGAAGGAGTCAGTGTGACGATCAAGATCCAACATCATAATTCTCACCATACCGCCCAAAGATGAAAGATGAACGGCAAGCCGCAAACAAGAACATCAAGAAGATTCTCTAAAAGATGGTGGTAACATTTAGAACCGCACGAAATGCCCCCTTTGCCTTACACGCTATCGAACTCGATTTGCACCTCAACAGGCAACCCCTTTCTCGTTGGTGTAATGGAACGGAAGCAATGCCCTATCAAGTCGAGATTCCCCGGCGGTATTGATGGAGACTAAACTAGAAGAGGCGTAACGGGTTCAGTTCCTACCGGATCAATCAATCTCATTGAAGAAAAGAGAGTTGATGGCCTTATGTCATGGGATGCTTATATCAACACAGGACGAAGAGGGCTTACGAAAAGAAAGTTCGGCCCTGAATTCCAAGAAGGGAGCACCTAGTACTCAAGAAGATTTTGCCCATCTAAAAGGATTCTCGTGGAAAATGGACTCCACCATAAGGCCCAGATATTGTGAAAAAGCTTTTTCTCGAGGAGCCTTAATCCTCACAAGGATGGACGGTGAAGATCTCCCACCCTGAACTCGATGCGCTCAAAAATATTATGCCTAAAAAAGAAAAACATATGAAAAGCTACAAAAGTGAGCGCTCACAGGTTGAAAAACTCAAAGGGCGACCTAGGCAAAAATTAGAGGACTGTTGGATTGAAAACTTGAAAGAGCAATCCAAGCAAAAGTTGTGGTCTGAAATCTGGACATTGAAGAAAGGCCGATGCATCAAGGGGCTCTTACCCAACCGCGCATATATTTTCGTAAGTAGAGTAATGAGTAATCAAAGTATGGATATGGGAAGTTGGCATTTGTCTCTACAAAGACACAAACTATAAAATATCTCGCTAGTTATTGTCTTTCTTGTTTTTTTCTTCCTCCCCGCTTTTTTGATGTATTTTCAAGTTTGTGTAACTTCACCTCGAACACATAACTCTTCTTTTGAATACCAAACACCTTCGCTCTTCAGTATTTCAAAATGTTGTTTTATGATAATAGGTAATCGAATTGTGAAGCATGCGATGATACGAAAGCATTACTGCTTATTATATACATCTTAAGAATCACGCTAGGAAACGCCAAATCTCAACAAATAAGTTTCAAAAAGGGCAAAGGGATTACCTTTAAAAAAGTAACTAAGGTGCATTGATAACTCGCGCCTTCTCCCAATCGAAGCATAGCATGACTAAATTGATGAATCTCACCCATCCCATATCTTTAAGCACCAGAGATCATAATGACGACTAGGAATCAAAAAATAATAATCGCATTGCATACACGCACCACGCGGTCATCTATTCATGCATCATCTTCATATCACAACCTTCACCGCTTTGTTATGCTTGGTCCATGCATCAAGTATCGATCATTCAAGATTGTTTTCAAAACAATATGCCGAGCATTGGTCTTTATTTTGCTTTCCTGAGCGACACGCCAAGTATCGCCACTTTATTATTCATCACCGCCAAGACTGACCGCGAGATCCTTCTTTATAGTCATAAATGCGCCTGAGCATCACCCCTTTATTGCTTTAAGATTACCGCTGCATCTGACCGCTGTGAGTCCCTCATTATTGCTTTTTGACCAACATATCGGCCTGACCCGATGTTGATCCTTCTTATTGCTTTCCAATCGACGCCCAATACCCTTTACTTGCGTTGAACCTTCCGATCACCGCTACAAGACTCGACCGGCAAAGGACTCTTCTTTATTGCGCTCCCATCGACGCCATTAATACTTTATTTGGCGCCGAACCTCATTATTAGCTTTTCCAATCACCGCCAAGATTCGACCTGGCTGACTCTTCTTATAGTTTCTCGATAAACGCCACAAGCCGTTAATCACTATTATCGCTGATCACCGCCGACCGACCCGGCAAAGTTGACCCTTCTTATTGCCATAAACGCTGCCGCAATCCTCATTATTGCTCGATCACCTGGCAAGACCCGACCGCGAGATCCTTCTTTATTGCTTGATAAACGCTGCCAAGCTAATCCTCATTATTGCCGATCACCGCCAAAGACTGGACCAAGCATGACCCTTCTTTATTGCTCATGAACGCGCCAAGCGCTAATCCTCATTATTGCCTTGAATATCAAGTACAAGACTGACCGGCGAGATCCTTCTTTATTGCTTTCGATAAACGCGCAAGCGCTAATCCCCTGATATTATTCCTCACCTCATCCTTCGCCTATCCCGATTCAGACAAAATTAGTGTCTTTATCTTTACTTATCTTTTACAATGAAATTTGAAAACCATTGTTATTCATATTTTCTAGTAAAATATAATTAAAGAGGGGCAGCTGTCATACCCTATTTTTGTCCGGTGAAAATAACATTCAAAAAAGAACAAAAATAGTAGTAGAAGAAGAGCATGAGAAAGAAATCTTGAAGAGAAAAGAGGTTGAAAATTTGTACTTTTGCATAGCTTATGTATTCTCGGGTGTAATTAATGTTGTGGAGATGGTATTAAAGTGATTTTTACCTTGTTAGAAAGCTAAAACAAAACTCTACAACTTTGATGAGGAACCCAAGAGTCAAATCAAGTTTACTAAGTCCAAATTGACTTTGGAAGTAAGAACAAGTATGTCAAAAAATGGTTTTGAATAAGTATGTAAAAGATTAGGTCATATCTTGAGTTTTAAAAGTCTTTTTAATGAAACCAACGCCATTTGAAAGCTAACATCCTTGGCTACAAATGTTATGAAGGACTCGGGACTTGATTCTAACGATTTACTGCCCTAAAATACTATGAAAGTTATAAAACTCAAGACAAAAACTGACAACACATCATGTTGAATAACGCTCAAAGAAAATGTCGATCTTGAGCTATACTTGTCCAAATGAGGTGTTCTTTATACTGTTGGAAAGATAAGAAAAAGATCTACAACTATTATTTTGGATTACAAACCCAGATCGACTCTATCATGGACCAAATCGAGCATGAAGTTCGAGACGTGATGTTACATGTGTTGTTCGGGACAGCCTACTTGTGTTGACAATATCTTGAGTTGTAGATATCCTTCGAGATGAAACTTGTGCCATTTGAAAGCTGGAAACAATGTCTATAATTTTATGAAGGTCAGTGAAGCACAATAAAGTTGTTTTAAGTGTTGTATTAGTGCTCAAAGCTGGCTATTTAGTTTTGTTGAACATTTAAAATATCAAACTTAAGAAGCCAACTCCCCAACTTTACTATCAAGTCCCACTTTGAAAAATCCACACTCTTTCAACCTCTCATTCTCCTATATGAGTGCATCACCAAGCACTAAGATCATCCAAGAAAATGGATTAATCGGGCCTAGTGCAAAGCATAGGGCCTTTGCTTTAGTCAATTTTTTTTTGAGAGGGTTACTTATCCCTTTTCAACCTTCAAGATTGAGTGATTCACGTCCTGACGTGATTGCATACCAACAAAAATATTTTCCTATAAGTTGCATTTAATTCCTTCTTTCTTTTTCTTTTTATGTATTTTTTAGTATGTTTATGTTTGTCTTTATTTATAATGTTAGATACTTTGTTATATTTATTATTAATAATTGTTTCTAGCTTAGAAAATAATAATAATAATAATAATAATTTAAAATATTAGTAGTGATTACGCCAAATCCACTTTTGGTTTGGTCACTACAGAAACTTTTTCCGATGACTACTCCAAATCCTCTTTGGTTTGGTCATCATAATTTCCTAATAAAAATCTAATAAATATTAGTAATGACAACGCTAAATCTACTTTTTGGTTTGGTCACTACGCAAACCCTTTTCCGCTTCAAAAAACTTAAAATCAATGACTACTCTAAATCCTCTTAGTTTGGATCATTACAAAATCTTAATAAAATACCTTAAAATATTAGTAGTGATTACGCTAAATCCACTTTTGGTTTGATCCTCACGCAAACCATAAAATTAAGTCACAGATTGATTAATTAAAATCAACCAACACACAACCATTTTCTACCCAAGAACTACGTAGCCTTTGATTTCCACTTCACCCTGAGATACGAGAGCGAGCCCACTCCTCGCCAAGCTAAAAATAAACGACTTTTTATTAAGTCCTCTTTTTTTATCCTGCTAAATTTTTTTTTAAATAAAAGGTAAATAAATATTTTTTTAGAAGTTAATAAATTTTGCACAATTAATTAGAGGTAACCTTTTTCGAAAGGATGCTTGTAGGGTGCCAATACCTTCCCTACACATAATCGACTCCTAACCCAAATCTGTCTCATGACCATTTTCTTCAAAAAAGGTTTTTTCCAATATTTTTTCCTTCGAAATAAATTATTGGTGGCGGCTCCATTAAACTCGAATAAATCCCTCCGGATTTTTCGGTCGCTACAATTACATATAAATAAGCTACAATGTGATAATTACATTTAAAAAAATTTAAATATTTAAATATAACAAGTGCCTTAAATTGCCAAAAAAAATATGTAAATATAATTCTCACATCTTAAAAAATCAACAATAAAAATTCTAGACAAAGGAAATCAACAATGTATGACAAATCAAATGATTCAAAATAATTCAACGAAAACATATTCAGTCAAAAAATAATAATTGAAATTACCAAAAGAAATCAACAAAACAATTTAAAATGGATTGTAATGTTAAACTAGACAATAAAAGTAGCCAATCTAATATGCAGATTTTGCAATTTTCCGTTATTAGTGTGTCGACATATTTATCCCTAACTATAATTAGTACAATGTACATACTAGTAAAATCAAATGAATAAAATTTTCAAACATTAAATATTATTTGAAAATTTAAATTCTAAATTAATAGTTGTTTAATCACTACATATTTTGATATATTATTTGCACAAATTTTCATTATAATTCATTAAAATTCAATGTCTTAATTATATTTTAATTTAAAACAAATATTAAAATTCAATACATTAATAATAAAAAATATAACATAATACCAAAAGACATTAACAATTTACTGCCCAACTAAAAAAATCTCTAAATACCCAAAACTACAACGAACCCAAACACAAACATCTTACATTCACTCTCAGGATCTCAACCTTTTCCAATAACAAAAATAGTAGTAATAGGAAAAAAGAACCACATGAAATACCGTTTTCAACAAAACCTTATAGTTTTCGTGACGATAATTTGTACAAAAGTTAATATGTTTACAACGCTATAAATATCTTTAAATCTTCTAAAAAATCTGCAACCACATATCGCACGGGTCTTATTATAGTTTGTTTTAATTTTCCCCCTTTACTCAAGATTAATGGTTTGAATGATTGTTTAATTACATGTCATATAGAGAAATTCTTTTGATAGTATTGATAATAAAAAAAATACAACATTTTCAAAATATAAAAATGCATAAAGGGTGATTGTAATTTGTAGATGCTTAGATATTTTGGTATTTTTGCAATGAGATTATGTATTATGCATTATGCATTATGTAAAAGCTTATAATATTTTTCTTTTGTGAACATATTATTGACTATTTTATTGTGTCCACTAAAAAAAATTTATGGAGATGCCACTGCTCATATCCTTACATTGCTTTATTTTGTGGTAAATCTTTGTTACTTTTCTAAAAAATCTTAACCGAGTTTTTTTTTATTGAATTAACCGAGTTTTTTTCATTAGCCTAACATAAAGAAAACTTTATTATTATAACCCTTTCTTTCTATAGAATCAGTTGCTTAAATTTTGAGCTATCTTTTTACAATTGGAAAACTTTATTATTATAACCCTTTCTTTCTATAGAATCAGTTGCTTAAATTTTGATCTATCTTTTTACAATTGGAAAATGAATCATCATATATTTATTCCATTATGTTCAAATGTAAAATTTGAATTTACTACTAGCACAGTGTATTTTGCATGTTTAAAACATAAAAATCTTATTATTAGTCAAGTAAAAACAATAACATCTTTACCAATCTAACAATAGCAATAATGACTAGTATGTCCCGCAAAAGAAAAAAACTAATTATGTAGCAAATCTTGTGTGTTGTTATTTTTTCTCGAATGACAAATATGTTATAATTGGAGTACTAGGGGTACTCCAACCCAAATCTTGTGTGTTGTTATAGAAGGTATGTATTTTCTATGTGTATCACATAAAATGTGTGTTATTTTACTATATATATATATGCTATCGAATTTAAAAGTAATAAAAGAAATGAATTAAATTTTATAATTTTACCTGAGTTTTGGTGTGTGTAACACCCCGCCTAATTTAATTATTTGACTTTATTAATTTAGGCTTTAATATGTTTTGAATTAATAGTTGAGTAATTATATTGGGGGAACAATTATAAATATTGGGGGTGTAATTAGCAAGGTTAGAGTGTAAATAAGGGATTGAAGGGAGGGTAATTTGGTAAAACCACCTTTCTCTTTTCTCTTTTCCTTCTCACTCTCGACCCTCAACCCTCATTTTCTCACTCTCTCTCTCGATTTTCTGAAGAAGAAAAGAAGAGGAAGGAGATGGTGAGCTAGGGTTCACGATTTGGAGAAGAAGAGGAGGAAAGTTGGTGTTCTTTCTATCCTTTCGTGATTTCTTAGCATTTGGAGCTGAACATTTGGGATTTTAGTGAAGCTTTGGAGCTGCCCTAGACCATTGGGTGTGGAGCTCGAACTTGGAGAAGGAGAGGAGGAGAAGGTCTCAAGCTTTCAAGCTTCCTAGCTCACTTTCTTGAGCTTATGGTGAGTTCTTCTCACTTAAAGGTTGGGCAACCAATGAGTCCCACCATTTAGGGTTTCTAATTCCTTTTGTTTTGATGTGTTGTTCTTGATTCAATGTGTGTGTTAGGGACATGCATAATAAGGGGATTTGAATCCATGAGTAAATGAACAATGTGATGTTTGTGTTGATGTATCTAAATCATGTTTTGTGTGATTTGAATAAGTCATGAGTTACTTTGATCATGTATTTGAGTTAAATGCTTGTTTTAGAGCCTTAATCTTGATGGTTTTTGGTTGGGATTGAGAATGGTTGAGATTGGAGAAGTTTGGTTGGAAAATCTGAAATTTAGGCTAAGTTCTGTCAAATTCGCTTAAGCGAATTTCTGGCGCTGAGCGAGCCTGGCGCTGAACGAGCCCAATTCGCTTAAGCGAATTTGGGTCAGATTTTTCTCTTAGTTTTTGAAATCCTTTCTTCTTTGGTTCAACCTTGTATATTGCTATGGTCATATGAAAGGCTGTATGAATGGTTAAGCCATTAAAATGCTTATATGAATGGTTAATATGCTTACATGCTTATATGTGAACACTCTCAGCGTTTCCGTGGGCCAATTGGGCTACACTGTGTAGTTGGGGGTGTAATCTTGATATTATGATTGAATTGAATTGATTGTTTGCAATTGATTGAATTGTTGATGTCGGTCCGTGCTGCTATAAGGTACGGCGGATAGTTTCGATCCGTGTTGTCATAAGGTACGACAGATTTAGTGATGAACTCCAATGGAAGTCAATTTTATACGTTTGTGGGATTCATCGAGTTGTTGTTTTCACATTCTGATAATTATGTCTTGATGTGATATTGTGTAATGTGCTGACATTGTGAATCCTCTTTATTATGAAATCATGATGCTTGTATTTGAAATAGTATTAGTGAGGGGTCCGTGAAGGACTCACTGAGATTTTTATCTCATTTCTTTCTACTTGTTTTTCAGATAAGCAGGATCCGAAAGGCAATGAAGCGAGCAAAAAGCTTGAATCCTTCTAGTTTAGTGTTGCATTATGGAATGTAGAAACTCACCTATCTTTTGGATAATTGGAGACTTCCTATTTGTATTTTGTAATTCAGTACTTATATCTTGGAATATTATAATCCAACTTTTAGTTTATTAACCGCGATCAACGTTGAACTTGTTATCTATCCATCAAGTTTTAATTTAGTAGTAACTCATGTACTATTTATGTAAATTGTCGTTATTTCAATTAATTTTGAAGTATGGGCGTTACATTATGGTATCAGAGCAGTTTAGTCCATTAGAGACTGTGGTCTAGTATTGTGGATTTTCTTTTGCTTGAGAATTCCTCTTTATATTCTTGTACTTAGTATGGAATATTAAGTCTGATCAACTTAATACTTTATACCGTGTATGCAAAATATGGCAGATGGACATAGAAGGCATAGGAGAAGACACCACAGGCGAGATGCGGAGGAGGCTCGTTGGACGGATACTATGCAAATGATGAGGGATCAGAATGAAGTTCTAAGGGCCCAAAATGAAGCTACCAACAATATGATGCAGCATATTCTTCAGCAACAATAGTAGGTTCCCCAACCACCTCCACCTCCACCTGTGCAACCATCAGACCCACAACAACAAGCTTTCTTCAGGTTCCATAAGCTTAATCCTCCAAGTTTTTCTGGAAGTGATGATGCTATGGAGGCCCAGTATTGGCTGGAAGCTATGGAATGAATTTTCAAAGTTGTTTCGTGTACAGAGTAACAAAAGGTAACCTTCGCTACACATCATCTTACTGAAGGAGTTGCCCATTGGTGGGAAGCTGGTATAGAATAGGCTTTTTTCGGGGTAAATGTCACAGAAGGAAGATGTTCGAGAGGGCACAGGCATATCTGGAAGAACAAGAGGAACGATTAGAATGGGGGCCATTCAAGGATATCTTTCTGGAGAAATATTTTCCCCAAACTATCAAGGACCGGAAGGAACGAGAGTTCACTCAATGCAAGCAAAGGGACTTGTCTATTGCTGAATATGTCAAGAAATTTGAGGAGTTAGCTAGATATTCCTCTCATGTTGGGTACACACCAAATGAGAAATGGAACATAAACCAGTTTATGTGGGGACATAGAGCTGACATTCAGAATAATTTAGCCCAAATTGAATTTCACTCTTTTGCTTCGTTGGTTCGCAAAAGCTTTACGGCCGAAGAAAGTCTGAAGAAAATGTATGATGAACGCCAACTCCTATGGCAAAAGAGGAGGGATGAAGGCAAGTCATCTCAACCCTCCAAGGGCAAAGGAAGTTAAGTTTTTGGGTCATGTCATTTCTCAGGCGGGAGTGGCAGTTGATCCTAGTAAGGTAGAGGTCGTTCTTGAATGGGAGCGACCCACTACTGTCACAGAAGTTAGAAGTTTCTTAGGACTAGCTGGGTACTATCGAAGGTTTATCCATGGATTTTCTCAGTTGGTTCTTCCGTTGACTCGGTTGACCCGTAAGGGACAACCATTTGTGTGGGATAAGAGTTGCGAGGATAGCTTCCTAGAGCTCAAATTCCGGTTGACTAGTACGCCAGTTTTGATTATCCCTGACTCGACCCTAGGTTTCGAAGTTTTTAGTGATGCTTCTAAAAAAGGTTTGGGTTATGTTTTGATGCAGAATAGGCAAGAAGTCGCTTATGCATCTAGACAATTGAAGCCCCACGAGGAAAACTATCTAACTCACGATCTAGAGCTTGCAGCTATAGTCTTTGCCTTAAAAATTTGGCGGCATTATTTATATGGTGCCCGAGTTGAAGTATTCAGCGATCATAAAAGTTTAAAATATTTGTTTGATCAAAGAGAGCTGAATATGAGGCAAAGGAGGTGGGTAGAGTTCCTCAAGGACTATGATTTTGATTTGAAATATCGTCCTGGTAAGGCAATTGTAGTTGCTGACGCCTTGAGCCGAAAATCTCTTCATGTCTCTTCCATGATGGTCAGGGAAATGGCCTTATTGGAATCCTTTAGGGATCTAAACTTAGGAATATTCATAACTGGGAATAGTTTGATTGTAGGCCATCTAGAAATCACTTGTGGTTTTAGAGACCAAATTAGAGATGCTCAAACTCTTGATGAGGAATTGCAAGCTAGGAGACATCATCCTGGATTCTCCGAAGCTAATGATGGTATGATTCTTTTTAAACAAAGGATTTGTATTCCAAAGGATGTGGCGCTCAAGAGTCAAATTCTTGAAGAAGCCCATAAGAGTGGATTCTCGGTACACCCTGGTTCTACCAAGATGTATCATGACCTTAGACAAAGGTATTGGTGGCTGGGAATGAAGAATGACATAGGTGAGTTTGTAGCTCAATGTTTAGTCTGTCAGAAAACAAAGATAGAGCACCAAAGACTCTCAGGTCCACTTCAACCATTAGAAATTCCGAAATGGAAATGGGAGGGCATATCCATGGACTTTGTGGCGGGTTTGCCCCACACATGGTCCGGGTATGATGCCATTTGGGTCATTGTTGATAGGCTAACTAAATCTGCTCATTTTCTCCCAATCAAGTCCACTTACAACACGGCAAGGTTAGCGATGATCTATATTAGGAAAATTGTTAAACTTCACGGAGTACCTACTAGCATAGCTCTGATAGAGATCCTAAGTTCACCTCCCGATTCTGGAAGCATTTCCAGCAGGCCTTAGGCACGAGGTTAAGTCTTAGCACCGCTTATCATCCACAGACGGATGGTCAGACGGAGCGTACTATCCAAACTCTAGAGGATATGCTTAAAGCATGCGTGTTAGATGATGGAGGGAGTTGGGATGAGTATTTGGCTTTCATTGAATTCGCTTACAACAATAGCTATCACTCTAGCATAGGCATGGCGCCGTATGAGGCACTCTACGGTCGCAAGTGCAGAACTCCTCTGTGTTGGTTTGAGGTAGGTGAGAAAAGATTGTTAGGGCCTAATTCAGGAAACTACAGATCAAATCTGAAAAATTAGGGACAGGTTGAAAATTGCCCAAAGTCGGCAGAAGAGTTATGCCAATGAGAGAAGGAAACCTCTTGAATTTGAGAAAGGAGAACATGTATTCCTAAGGGTCACTCCTACGACAGGCATTGGTAGGGCACTCCGAGCCAAAAAGCTGTGTCCTCGTTATATCGGTCCCTTTGAAATTCTTCAAAGAGTCGGTTCTGTTGCTTATTAGATCGCTCTACCTCCATCCCTGTCAGGTCTGCACAATGTGTTCCATGTGTCTCAGCTTAAAAAGTACATTCCTGATCCTTGTCAACCCTTAGATCATGAGTCGATACAATTGAGGTCAAATTTGACATACCAGCCTACGCCGATACAAGTTATGGACCGCAACTTCAAGAGGTTAAGGAATAAGGACATTCCCTTGGTCAACATCATCTGGGAGGGATCTACTCCTGAGGAGGCTACCTGGGAGACCGAGGAGGAAATGCGGACTCACTACCCGTATCTATTTCAATAGGTATGTACCTTGATTCATTTTTTAGGACAAAAATTTTAAAAGGTGGGTAGTAGTGTAACACCCCACCTAATTTAATTATTTGACTTTATTAATTAAGGCATTAATGTGTTTTGAATTAATAGTTGAGTAATTATATTGGGGGAACAATTATAAATATTGGGGGTGTAATTAGCAAGGTTAGAGTGTAAATAAGGGATTGAAGGGAGGGTAATTTGGTAAAGCCACCTTTCTCTTTTCTCTTTTCCTTATCACTCTCGACCCTCAGCCCTCATTTTCTCACACTCTCTCTCGATTTTCTGAAGAAGAAAAGAAGAGGAAGAAGATGGTGAGCTAGGGTTCACGATTTGGAGAAGAAGATGAGGAAAGTTGGTGTTCTTTCTATCCTTCCCAGATTTCTTAACATTTGGAGCTGAACATTTGGGATTTTATTGAAGCTTTGGAGCTGCCCTAGACCATTGGGTGTGGAGCTTGAACTTGGAGAAGGAGAGGAGGAGAAGGTCTCAAGCTTTCAAGCTTCCTAGCTCACTTTCTTGAGCTTATGGTGAGTTCTTCTCACTTAAAGGTTGGACAACCAACAAGTCCCACCATTTAGGGTTTCTAATTCCTTTTGTTTTGATGTGTTGTTCTTGATTCAATGTGTGGGTTAGGGACATCCATGATAAGGGAATTTGAATCCATGAGTAAATGAACAATGTGATGTTTGTGTTGATGTATCTAATCATGTTTTGTGTGATTTGAATATATCTTTAGTTACTTTGATCATGTATTTGAGTTAAATGCTTGTTTTAGAGCCTTAATCTTGATGGTTTTTGGTTGGGATTGAGAATGGTTGAGATTGGAGAAAGTTTGGTTGGAAAATCTGAAATTTGGGCTAAGTTCTGTCAAATTTGCTTAAGCGAATTTTTGAGCTCAAGCAAATTTGACTGCGTGCAGTCAAGGGTCCATTCTGCATGAAATTCGCTTAAGCGAATTTCTAGCGCTGAGCGTGCCCAATTCGCTTAAGCGAATTTGGGTCAGATTTTCCTCTTAGTTTTTGAAAATCCTTTCTTCTTTGGTTCAACCTTGTATATTGCTATGGTCATATGAAAGGCTGTATGAATGGTTAAGCCATTAAAATGCTTATATGAATGGCTAATATGCTTACATGCTTATATGTGAACACTCTCAGCGTTTTCGTGGGCCAATTGGGCTGCACTGTGTAGTTGGGGGTGTAATCTTGATATTATGATTGAATTGAATTGATTGTTTGCAATTGATTGAATTGTTGATGCCGGTTCGTGCTGCTATAAGGTACGGCGGATAGTTCCGGTCCGTGCTGTCATAAGGTATGACGGATTTAGTGATGAACTCCAATGGAAGTCATTTTATACGTCCGTGGGATTCATCGAGTTGTTGTTTTCACATTCTGATAATTGTGTCTTGATGTGATATTGTGTAATGTGCTGACATTGTGAATCCTCTTTATTATGAAATCATGATGCTTGTATTTGAAATAGTGTTGGTGAGGGGTCCGTGACGGACTCACTGAGATTTTTATCTCATTTCTTTCTACTTGTTTTTCAGATAAGCAGGATCCGAAAGGCGATGAAGCGAGCTAAAAGCTTGAATCCTTTTAGTTTAGTGTTGCATTATGGAATGTAGAAACTCACCTATCTTTTGGATAATTGGAGACTTCCTATTTGTATTTTGTAATTCAGTAC
Organism: Calophaca sinica; assembly: GCA_037113605.1. Taxonomy (NCBI): domain Eukaryota; kingdom Viridiplantae; phylum Streptophyta; class Magnoliopsida; order Fabales; family Fabaceae; genus Calophaca; species Calophaca sinica. The sequence goes on along the minus strand of CM073736.1, from coordinate 125,785,228 downwards.
TTATATCTTGGAATATTGTAATCCATCAAGTTTTAATTTAGTAGTAACTCATGTACTATTTATGTAAATTGTTGTTATTTCAATTAATTTTGAAGTATGGGCGTTACAGTGTGAGATATTAAACATGCTAAAAAAACTAATTTTGTATCAATTTAAATTTTCTTTTACTCATATTAAAATAAAAGGATACCCACACACATAGATCTGCCATTGCTTATGCGCAGCATGGGCCTGGGTCCAATTCCCATAGCATGCCTATAAAATCTGGCTTTGATACCATGTTAAGTGAAAATAAAATGCACCAGTGCTGTATAGACGTATCATGGCTTTGGGATTACGAGTAACAATGGCCTTCAGCAAAGCAGCAGCTGCCTCAACAATACTTAGTTCCCTAGAAAGAATGGCTTGTGCAATATGTGGAAGGCAACGTGGACTTGACAAGATTTGTTTTACTCTAGGAGTTGGAGTAACAATCTTTCCAACATCATCTAAATCTGAATGTGTAGACACCATGCTATGCAGATATGAACAAAGCTGTGTCCCCAACCTAAGGCGGGGTGAGGACAAGAACTCTACATGCAAGTGCTTAACGAAGCTCAAGAATATCACGCAACTTCTTCCAATCTAGCATCTCAGAAGCCCAAAACCTTGTTGTCCAATCAATAGCCTTCTTGGACCATAACCTTCTAATAGCATCTTTTTCCATGGGTCCAACTTGAGCACCATCTTTGTCGATATACAGCCATTGCTTGAGTGGTTCTATAAAGCACTAGCTGCAATCAAATTTGATTGCAAGGGAATAGATGTCCTCTCTGAGGTTTCATGTACCACTATAAGCATATCACCTGCTAAAACACAACCTCCAACTAGAACACAAGCCTCTACATTTGATAAAACCTTCATCAATGCCTTCATATTGCATAGCATGGTGTCTGCACATTCAGATTTAGATGATGCTGGAGAGATTGTTACTCCAACTCATAGAGTAAAACGAATCTTGTCAAGTCCACGTTGCCTTCCACATAATTCATAGGCCATTCTTTCTGGGGAACCAAGTATTGTTGAGGCAGCTGGTGCTTTGCTGAAGGCCATTGTTAATCATAATCCCAAAGCCATGATACGTCTATACAGCACTGGTGCATTTTATTTCCATTTAACATGGTATCTGTTCGGTCGAGATCGCAAGTGTACGATTACGTCAAGTTATAGTATAAAAGATTATCGTCTCCACAGGGAATAGTGAATGATTACTGCTCTACTTAGATTAATTTGTTATTTAGACAAATGATTCGAAGTGAAATTGGATTTAAAGAGAAAAGAAAGATTGGAATAAAAACAAAAACTATGATTATGGAGATATTGAGGTTCTGGGTTCACTTTATGCTAATATTTATTCACTTAACCAATTTGAGAAAATATCCTTATTGATTACCAATCATCTATTCAAAAGCTATTAACACCCAATGATCATGCAATGTTAACAGTCTTCCTCCTAATTTATTACTTTGTTTGATCATTCAAAGCAAGTAAATAGAAAGAGCATAAATCATCAATAGATTTATCAATTCAATGACTGACTGGAAATCAACACACGATCCTTGATCCGGCAGAGCATGTAGATTCAACAATCCCTAGAGTTCCGTTAACTAATTGAAGGTACGATCGCCACACAATTAATTACTACGTGAAGAATGATCAGTTCTTATTAGAATAAATTTACCAGGAATAATTTAATCAAAAGGATTAAGAACTCATATTATAAATTGAATTAAGATTATAAACATAGTAAAAGATTCCCCATCACCACAGTAGTAGAATTAGTTGCACATTATAATTGAAGATAATAACACAACAATAATTCTAGAATCCATAGTAAAATTCAAAGAGTGAAGAAATACAATTACAGAAATTAAAATAACAGAAGAAAATAAAACTAAAAGGGAGATAAATGAGGCAGGAAATGCATCTGCACTCAGAAGGGACGAATTTTAAAATTCTGCAGCGCATATCCTTATATAGGCACTGAAAAATGGCCAAGCATGGCCTGGCGTGGCCGTCCATACCAAAATGCGTCCAGATTCAATGAACCGCGTGGAAAACGCGTCTGCCGACCTGAAGCACGGCCTTAAGCTTGGCCGTGCTTCCTTCCAGCTGGATCCAGCCTGTCACGCGCTACCGACCTGACTTCCGTACATAAGCACGGCCTGCCAGGGAGGCCGTGCTTCCATGCACTGGGCTGATGGAGGCCGTGCTACAACATTCTGAGCATATTTTTGGCCCAATTTCAAGCCCGAAACTTGTTTTTGTCCACCATATTGCCTAATTTTTCATTTCTGGACGATTTAGAATAAAAGAGAGTGAATTTCATGTGATAATATTCAATTTTTATTTAATTTACATTCAATTATCTATATAAATATGATGCAATAATGATATTATCAGTATCAGAGACAGATTTTACAGACATGTTGTGGGAATTGGACCCAGGCCCATGCTGCGCATCAGCAATGGCGGATCTATGTGTGTGGGTATACTTTAATTTTAATATGAGTAAAAGAAAATTTAAATTGATACAAAATTAGTTTTTTTAGCATGTTTAATATCTCACACCAGAACTCAGGTAAAATTATAAAATTTAATTCATTTCTTTTATTACTTTTAAATTCAATAGCATATATATATAGTAAAATAACACACATTTTATGTGACACACATAGAAAATACATGCTTTTTATAACAACAATACTTGGCTTTGGGATTACGGGTAACATGCCTTTTACTCATATTTATACTATTTTAAAGTGTGTATCATAAAGTCATAATGCCTTGTAAAATTATACTGCAACTATTATATACTTACTCAAATTCACTATATTCTAATATATTAAATTCCCCATGCAACGTTAACACGTAGGTTAGCATCTAGTTATTATAATAAAATCTTATTGGGTTTCATAAATTGGACTGGTTAGTGTTGAAACTAGGTTTGAACCTGGAAATTGTAAATTCCAACAAACAGTGTGTGGTTGCATCTTTGCATTTTATGTTAGCAGATGAGGGTTGGGTTGGGGAGAAAATAATAGAATTTTAAGTCTTCAGGCCATACATGAGTTAGTGTTGAAACTATTTGATAGTGTGCAAGCATCTATATATTCGAATATGGAGGCTGTCGTGCACTAGAAATATCTTTGATTACTTGATATTTATCGGTGATAAAGGTCTAGCTATTGGAAAATTTCAGTACTAAACGTTTGGAAGATTATTACATTAGCGAATTAAGCACTTTAAAAGTGAATATGAAGTGTCAGTGATTTTCAAAATATGGAAGTCTAAGAGCACTAAAAAAGAATGGTATCTCTTTATGAGATTAAAATTCTTTCTAATAGGTGTGTTCTATCATGAGTGTATGCGTCTATACATGAAAAGATACATGTATGAAAGGTCGTGTTCCTTCTTTTAATACATGAAATGTTGTTTTCTTTCACCAAATGACATGAGTTTCTCTATAAATAGATGCACTTTCCATGCAGATTTAACACCAGAATTTGCCAAGTATTCACCACTCCAAATCATTTTCTTTTCTCCCTTGTGCGCAGAGAGAGTTAAGAAAACTATTATTCTATAAACTGTCATTGACGATATGTTTGGTGTAAGTGTGCAAATCATATCAAGGGAACTCTATTGTATCCTTAAGGGGATTCACTAATTATCCCATTGCATCCAATCTAAAGTGATTGGTGGGGACGAATCGAACCTAAAGCCTAGTGTTTACACACACCTTAGAGTCTTGCGCAATGATAAATCATCTTCTTCTTTGTTCTTTATTTTACAACATCTTATCTATATTTGAACTTATCAATTTTTGTTGTTTGTTCTTATTAGTTGCAACATCCCCACCACAATTTCACCAACATGAAGGAGCACTACAACATTTTCGGACATAGGCAACGCGTAAAAACCGTTGCATAAGACCAAAAAACCGTTTCCGTATCCAAAGGCAACAGTTTTTCAACCGTGGTATTCTCAGGCGTTGCCTATTCTATAGGCAACGGTTTTTTTGAACAAAGGCAACAGAAACAAAAAATCGTAGCCTTTGATGGTTTATAGACAACGGTTTTTTATATTCTCTAAGACAACGGTTTTTCAGCGTTGTAATTCCAACGATATAAAACCGTTCCCTTTAGATGTCAAAGAGTACATAATAAAACCGTTCTCTTTTATGTTACCCTTTCCACAACGGTTTTTTTGAAAATCATGGACAACGGTTTTTTGATATAGAGAACGGTTTTTGCATTGTATAGAGAACGGTTTTTGCATAGTATAGAGAACGGTTTTTGTCAGACAAAAAAGAGAACGGTTTTTGACACATAGTACAGAGAACGGTTTTTTGCTCAAACAAAAAGAGAACGGTTTTTGACACGTAGTATAGGGAACGGTTTTTTGCTCAGACAAAAAGAGAACGGTTTTTGACACGTAGTATAGGGAACGGTTTTTTGCTCAGACAAAAAGAGAATGGTTTTTAACACATAGTATAGAGAATGGTTTTTTGCTGACAAAAAACAGAGAACGGTTTTTAACAGTATAAGAGAACGGTTTTGTATGTACAGAGAACAGTTTTTAACAAAGATAAAGAACGGTTTTGTATGTACAGAGAACGGTTTTTAACAAGATAAAGAACGGCTTTTGTATGTACAGAGAATGCTTTTGTATAGACATGAAGAACTTTTTTTCCCTAAATATAATAATTTTATTTATCAAAAACCACTTATTAAAATAACAATGTAATCACTAATATCAACTAAGTAATGACAAGAAATTTCATTAATCATCGCCAATTCAAAAGTCAAAAGTATCTAATGTATTTCAAAAGTCGCAAGTACAATAAGCATTCCTAATTATATATATGTACAATTATTATATGTACCACTAGTCAATCTTCATATTCCTAATTATATGTACCAAAAAAAATTGTTCATAATCCAAAATAAAACTACATAACAAAGTAGTCAATCATCAAGACAAGTCCTCATCTACCTCCAAGTCATCAAGCAAATGACCATCATCCATATCGTCATCGGGTTCCTATAAAATGAAAATAATACTATTTAATAAAGGGATGTGAGTTGAACAAGAATAATAGGAATGGAAGTTAAATAGAGCAGATAGTGCAAACAAATACATATATAATTTCAGTGCAAAAGAACACCTACAGAAGCACATATATCACAGAGATAAACCCAAATAAGCTCTAAATTCGCTCTTCTAGTACATAACTAGACAAAAAAACCAACACAGATGAATAGAGCTCCACTGTGCTACATTCCTTATCAGGTGGACAGTGAATGCAAAGACATGAACTAAGTAAATAACAAGCACAAGTAATCTAGGATATAAAATAATTCATGTCTTCACCTACCAACTTAAGATTTTAAGAATGTTGATATTCAACAAGCTATTTTTTGTACAACAAAGACAAAGAACCTTCAATCTATTCACTTAGATAATAATATCTATAGGTTTTATCTAAATTTTATTTGGATTATAATAAATTGAATCTGACCTTAAAAATAGGTTTTTTATAAAATGTGGTTATATTAGTAGATCAATGTAGCACTAATCGGTTGAACACAAGGATAAAAATTCAAAATAAAAAAAATTGTAAAAGATATTCAAAAGTGTGTTCGCAAATGTAGGGCCACTTCACAAGGTAGATGTTGTCTTAAGTATTTTCATAAAGCAAAAAAGAAAGGGAACAAACTCGAGAAAAGGATGTTCACAGGTTAGATGCTTTCTTTAGTATTTTATCTCAAAAAAAAAAGTTTTGCACATTGGAAAATGACATAAAAACTAAAGCAATGAGTTCATGCTGCCTCTTAATCTCAACCACATCATTCGAAAAAAGAGATTAAAATTGCCATTTAGAAATTAGAAAACCAATTCATAGTATAACTTTTTGTGTTCTTTTTACTCCTAAAACCTTGTCTTTATAAAAAGACATGTTATCCTCCTCATTTGTGACTTGAAAGTAGGCAAGATAATGGAAACCAAAGCTAATCAAGAAATTGAGGACAGATTTTACCCCAAAAAACGAAATTAACTGATTCATAAAGAAAAAAATATGATAGTGACAAGAAGAAATTTGTGCGGTTTCACAGGATCAAGGCCAAAACTATTTTCAGCCAAAACAGACATGAGACAAGAAGACTAACGCTGTGATTGTTTCAACATGAAACGCCGAGAGAGAAAACACCACGAGAGAGAACGTCGAGAAAACAACTTTTTTGCCTGATTGGAAATGATAGAAAACGTGAAGAGAGAATAAAATTCGCTGGGGCCCACGCGAAAATGTTTTCTTCGCTGAAGTGCGAAGAAAACGAGTTGCACCGCATTTTTGTTGTATTTTACAATTTGTACCCTTATTCTCTTCTTATATCTAAATTTTTAATCAAGGATATTAATGTCTTTTCAAAAATAACCAACACTTCTCTCTTTTATTTTCTCTTCTCTTTCACTTATTCCAATCAATACCTAAAATCTACCCAATTTCTCACTTTTTTCTCTCTTTTCATACTCTCTCTTCACATTTTCTCTCTTCACATTTTCTCTCGTGAACCAAACACACCCTAAAAGATTAAACTCAAGAAAATTTTTGCTCATCATGTCTAAAAGTTTACACTAGTTTATTTTCTTTCATATTGCAATGACAATTATTATACACATTGGATTGATAATACAATTGTCTTTTATAGCAGCAATCTGATCACAGAGAACATGATATCAATTATCATTGAACATGGATGTTGAACTTGAAAGGTTCTAAGTTCTAACCGATCTGAACTAAGCATGAAACCCGAGTTATTTTCTATTAGAAAACAGGGTTTTCATCCATTCACTATTTGCTAACTTGGATGATACAAAGCAGAACAAATACAGAATAAATAAAAAACCTTGTTAAACGCTTCTTTCAAATCAGAACATGATTGGTTCTATGAAAGCATACAAATATCATTTAAATTACCCTAATATATTAAAATCAAAAACAGACATTTGACAAACAGCTAAAGAATATGGGAGGGTGGGGGGCTAAATCATAAACTTACGTTTGTAAAAGTGCTAAGCTACTGGACTTCAAGGTCAAAGAGAAAACATATACATAAAATGGATGAGTGGAGTTGAGAATATAGTTCGCACATTGACATACCTGAATGTATTTCACTACATCTTTCTCAGAAGCCTCATAAGTCTGAGCCTCTATATTTGACTTCATTCGTGAAAACAGGAAAGAATCCTACTCCCCGTGGATCCTTTGTTTGACTTCATTCTTGAAAACAGGAAAGAATCCATATTAAAGAAATATAATAGTTATATATAAGACCCAAAAAGAGCAATGTCATCTTCACATAAAAATGTCTCAGAAAAAAAATGTAAATCAGACAACAAAAATAAATAATTACGAAGAACATTAGCAATCAGTGAGATCATGAAGTTAAGCTACCACATTGGCACACACTTGCACAAAGAAAATGAAGATGAAATCCTACAAATGTTACTATTAGCCGAATCCGGAATTAGAAGCTCCCTTTCTACAACAACTCAACTGCATAAGGCTAGATGCCATTCAAAATTCCAATTCCTCATAAGAAAACCAATACTTCCTCTTGCAACTAAACTAAAGACCCAAAATAAATAGAAAAAGGAAACAAAAAATAAGAAAGCACTAAAAGCAGGGAAGAATGACCAACACCATTGTCTTCCCTCTTGACTTATTATTTAGTCAAACTCAAAGCTATGGTAGTGTAGAAAATCAAAAGCATAACATACTTTGAAAATCGCCTAGCAATTTTAATTAACACAATTCTTGATATACAAATCAGTAGTCCATAAAAGGACTTATGCGATTTAATCAAACTCAAAGACAAACCATCTATTTTTACGCGATTAAGACATGCAGAAAAGTCAATAGCAATGGTCCTTTAGGAACAATTTTGAAGTCAACCCAATTTCTCCTGTTTAAGTACAATGATATATATTTGTTCACTCCATTACGTGTAGATATATAGAAGTTATAGCAACATACTGACATAATTGTTTAATTAAAAAGAAATTAGCAGCATACTGCAAATGTTCTCACCAGGGAAGAAGTTGAAATCGAAGCAATCAATAGTGTTGCCGGCATGAAATCATCTGAGAAGGAGATGTACTGGAGTTGCAACTCTGGTTGTCTCCTTTCTTTCTCCTTTATCCATATTGATTGCAAGACCTTTTCCTGCACTGATAATATCTTTATCATATATCATGAATAATAGAAAACAAATCAACTCAACACGTATTATTATCAGATTCCAGTACTAAAAAATGAGCATGTATGCATTTTGTGTAAACTATGCCGGCTCCTAAGGATAAAAAAAAGTTCATTGAAGTAAAATGCTTCTTGCCTATGCTGAACTTTTCTTATCTTCAGGCAACTAAAATAATTTTGTGCTAAGGACACAACTAAGGAAGTGCAGAAAAAGAAAAATATAGAAGAGCACTACATGTTTGCAGCACACAAAATGGCAAAAGAACCTAGCTCACATGTTTCAAAACTGTTTTTCAGACAAGAGCTTCGGTACTAAAATTCACTCACCTCCATCCCACAGGGTATCATCGGATCGCAATCCAAAGCGCATAAGAAAGCGTAAATTGCTTGTCCATCAATAATTAAGCAAAGTGAGAAATAAAAATGAAGTAAAAATAACAACGGATTTTGATCTAATTTTCAATTCAACTCACCCAAATATAACGACATTCCACAAAGATTATATTGTTATCCCGAGGGCACCACTGATTAAATTGGCGGGTCTTGTTAAAATCTCTCTTCGCCTCTTCCTAGCAAAGAATGACATTGTCACCACCTAGAGAAGCCAACCCACAAAGATGAAAACTGTATAGACTCCAATAACTTGGGTGCTTCTAAGAAAAAGGCTCAAACACAACAAGGACAGAGTAAAATTTTAGATTTAGTAGAATTTCGTTACACCCCAAGGACAGAGTAGAAATCCTGCAAGTTGGCACATATTAGATATTCAGCCAATATGTTGAATGTTCATGAAAGTTATATAATTTAAATAGGAATACTTTCACAAGGAAAACTTGCATAGAAAAACCCGAAAGAATATCATTGTTGCTTAGAAATACACTGGTAATAAAAACTTACTGGATCTGCTCTAACTATCAACCTTGATCCCCTTCGACGATGCAAAGTTTGATATGAACCTTTGTCAATTAGTGCACGCAAGGAATCCCGAGCAAAAAAGGTTGAACTTGGGGCAGACATGAAGCTTATCCTGCTTGTAACACTGCAAGGAAAATGATTGAACTAAATGACACTCTCCAAAGACAATGAGCGACAATCGAAAAACTTGTTCGTACCCTCTTGAGTAAGGATCCATCTTTTTTTAGATGTTTGCTAAACTAATTTTGAAAAAATTGAGGTCAAGGTATTAAGGTAAAAAAAAAAAGAGACTCACCATGAGATTAACTGTAACACGTGTTTCCCAAACTTGCAGATTTCCATCCCTCGATAGAGTTACAAGTAAACGCAACATGGGTAGCCAAGCAACAAATTTTATTGGCTGTGAACCAACTTGTTTTCTGAAATTTCAATAATAAAATGTCAGATCTAACCAAAATAACATACATAAACCTAAATTTTTAAAGATGGCTGCAAGATAATAAATACAAAACTTACCAGGTCTCAGTTGGGGAAAAAGGAAAACTAGATCATAAGTAACTACACTCACATTCCAATCATACTAGGTCTCTCAGTTGATACATTCCAAGCAAGAAGTGTGCCCTGTCGATCCCCAACAAAAATCCATTCCAGAGTTGGATGAAATGCAAATGCACCAAATTTCACAAGCTTTATGGAGTTGTCAACTAAATAGAAAATGTTATTTTATTAAATAATACTGCAGATAGGACTTACAATTGGGAAAGGGGAAAAAAGAGAAGACGAGAAAAACCTAAGAAAATGAAAGAGGGGAAAATGAAATGTACGCGAGAGGGAAATGAAATGCCGAGTAAGACCACTTTCATATTTTAATTCACACACAATTTCATCTGTGATCACGGAAACAGAGACTCACCATAAGATTCATCACGGAGCAAAACAGAAATTAGCGAGAGAGAGAGAGAGAGCAAAACAGAACTGGTTCGAACAAACTGGAAGGAAGTAAGGAACAAACTGGAAATTAGCGATGTACCTGAACTGAGAGATGCGCCGGTGGATGCGCGCCGGTCCGGTCGATGCTGGAGAGGGATACGCGCCGGTGCGGTGGTTGCTGGAGAGGGATGCAGTGGATGCGGTCGATGCGAGAGCCAACGAGCGGTGCCAGCGAGAGCAGAGGAAAACGGTTACCACAGTTTCGTGATTTTCACCGGAAATAGAGGTTCTCAATGCTTGAGCCCGTGCGTATGACTTGCGGCTCGAGAGCGAGAAGCAGCGGCTCGCAAAGAGGGAGAAGCAGCGACGAGATCTTAGAAGAAGAGGGTGCGGTCGTCGCCGTCGTCGCAGGAGAAGAAGTCATCGTCTAGGGTTCCGACGGGGGGAGATGGGTGCGGTGGATGCCGGTCTATGAGGGGGGACGACGGAGAGGAAGGAGGAGATGGGTGCGGTGGATTCACCATTGCCATCGATTGAAGAGTGAGGGTTAACGCAAGGAGATTAGGTTCTGATGAAGAAAATTTTAGGTTTTGTTTTAACAATTAGAAGAAAAGAAGAAAAGAAAGAAACAGGCGGGTGAGGAAAAAAATTTTAGCGCCTAAACGAAAATAAGTCTTTTTTTTTGTTAATAATAAAAATTAATAGAGAACGGTTTAAAAATGTTGACAAAAAAAAATTAAAAAAACCGTTGCTTTTGACCATTTGAGAACGGTTTTTGACCGTTGCATATAAAAATTATTAAAGTTTGGTTAACATACCAACGGATTCACAAAACCGTTGCCTATTATAATCTAAGAGAACGGTTTTTTAGGCTGTGTAAATTTAGGCGTTACCGTAGGTCCAAAATGTTGTAGTGGAGGTAAAATCATAGTGACTCAAATTTACGAGCTTAATAAAATGATACAAAATTGTAAGAAATGAGAACTAAAATAAAATTCGTTTTGTTTCCTATTGCGATCCCAAAAGCTTCAGCCATATAGGCTTTTCTGAGTTAGAGTAGTTCCACTGGGAAGTTCCCAATTATTGCAAGAGTTCAAACTAATAAGAGAAAGTTCAATTTTAGATATACCAAACATGTGAGGACATTTACAATTTCATCAGGCTTCATTTTCTTAATTCAACCATGATAGAGTTCACTAACAACATAGAATAAATTCAAACTCTTAATTCCACCTTAAAAAGTTAAAATTCACCTAAATTTATCTTAGATGTGTTGGCTTCAGAATTTCACTTTTTTTTCTTGATTGATAAAAAAGAAAAAAAAAGTTTGTTACTGTAAAGTACTTCTGTGAGAAGTGTTTGAGATTTCAACTTTGATTGATTTGTAGTATAACATGCTACGCATATCGGCTTTGCTCTTAGGAGAGAGATGTGCTCTAATATTTGCTACTTAATAGGATTACAGCTTATGGGAAGAGCTTTCATTCTGGTTGGTTGGTGAACAATGTGACAACTTGTAGTTGTATCAATTGATGCAGTGACTTCATCAAATACCAAAACCTTGTTCAAGTGATTGGGTTGAGACATCATAAAGAGTTTGAGCAGAAAATCCAAGATTCGAACCCTGACAACTAATCTAACAAACACTAACAACTAACATTTAACGTTCAACCTAGGCAGACCAACTGCCTCTGACCCATGCTCCAATTCTCACCATTCTCACTAACTACAACATCAACTTCCACATTAGCAATAAGTTGAAGTATCAAGAGTAGATTTGCTATATCTTTGTGATCAATAAAGTTAAAAGACAAACCTACAGAGTCAAGCTTTCCTTCTTTCTTTCTAACTTCATCTTCTATATAACTTCATCTCCCAGTTGACACTTATCCAGGGTCTATTTAAAAGAATGCAATAACAATTACGTTTGGTACACCTAGTGTTGGTGCATTTTTTCAAATAACAATACCAATCCACCTCTTACCTAAGCGGAAGACAAAGGATAAGACAAATGTGATAGAAGCATACATCAGATAGCACTGTCACTATTAATTGATAAATAATTTTTTTTGTTGACTGATAATATTAATTGATAAATAATATTTTAAAGACTAAAATATATTTTTGGTCATTTATTTTTCACTCAATATTCGTTTTGGTCTTTTATCTTTTAAAAGATTCATTTTGGTCCTCTATCTTTGCAACGTTATAAAAATGGGTCCTTTTTATCAACTCTGTTAAATTTGGTGACGCAAACTTATGACGTGTCAAGGAAATCCTGTGGTTATTCTACATGGCATCCCACATGGTCAACTCAAATACACTTTTGGTCATTTATCTTTCACTCAATATTTGTTTTGGTTCTTTATCTTTTAAAAGATTCATTTTGGTCCTTTATCTTTGCAAAAGTTTACAAAATGGTCTTTTATCTTTGAAAAGTTATACAAAATGATCTTTCATATTTACAAAGTTATACAAAATAATCCTTCATTCTGGTTTTTGATTGGTTGAATTTTCCTAAATGGAGAGAACAAATTCAATTTCAACTTAGTGTATTAGTTCTTGATCTCGCTCTTCAAATTCATAAGGCTTGGGAAAGGTCAAGTAGACTTAATAACTTAGTTTGATGTTTATGTGAATGAGCATAGAAAGTAACATCAAGTCAAGTCTTCTCAAACCTAAAAGTGCTAAAGAATTTATAAAATCTGTGAAAGATTAATCAAAATGTTTGTGAGTGAGTGGTTTGAGAAGACAGATTTAGAGACTTTGCATGTTTGTGATTGCATAATTGAGGAAGACATAAATGGCTTGTGATGGTTTGTGGGGACACTCGTTGATCTTGCAAGTAGTCCTAAGACATCCTAAATGAAGAAATGAACATCATCTTGATTCTTGGCTTGGGGAAAGTAGCATCATTGGTCACCAATATTTTTTGCCACACCATTATGCATCGTCAGACCTCTCATTTGTGTGAAAATACTCAATTATGTTCGAACCTTAGCAAAAGAATATTCTCATATCTAACTTGCAAACAATTGCAATTGCAAAAAATTAATTTTTTTTAATATAAGTCAACCCATTTTAACAATTATTCAACATTTGGGTGATCCAACAATTCAGTTGTTTTGATTTATGATTATGAGTGAACAATTAGACTGCCCGTTAGATGACCCTTATGGATACCTTGTGAAATCTCGTTAAATGTTCAATCTCAGTGAATTGTTAGCCTTGTTATTGAAGATTGAGGTTGGCCTTTAGGGAAGCACATAAAATAACATTACATTATCTAAAACTCAAAATAGATCACGTTATAGCACTGATATGATCCTCCGACCTCTGTTTAAGCCAATGGAGACTCCATGGCCTCACCCAATTTCTCCTTCCTCTATTGATAAAACCATTCAGTTCTGTAAGAAAGCATTTAAAGATGAAACCCATGAAATGTTGAGAAGAAGAATGACCGCATACGATGTACCACATCAGAAGTTTCTGTCACCAAATTTAATAAAGTTGACGAAAAGACCATTTTGTAGAATTTTGCAAAGATAAAGAGCCGAATTGAATCTTTTAAAAGATAAATGACTAAAACGAATAATGAGTGAAAGATAAGGACCGAAAGTGTATTTTAACTGACCATATAGGATGCAATGTAGGATAACCACACGGATTTCCTTGACAAGTCAAAAGTTTCTGTCACCAAATTTAACAGAGTTGACAGAAAAGACCAATTTGTATAACGTTTCAAAGATAAATGATCAAAATGAATTTTTTTAAATATAAATGACCAAAACGAATATTGAGTGAAAGATAAATGAACAAAAATGTATTTTAACCTATTTTAAAACATGTATAATATGTTGTTCACAAAAAAAAAATGTATAATATGTTACGTCATTATGTGTATGCAGCTGTGTGGCAAATTCTTGGGTGCACAAGTGAGGTAAGTATACCCACTGTGCACAAGTTTTCAGCATCGTTAGATATGATATGCTCACAGATCCTATCATACGCCTGCCACACCTTATCACTGCCTTTTCTCCCTTCTCTCTCATCTTTGTTGGAATGCTGCAGATTCTCTCTTCGATGGATCTGCCACCATGTTCACAGCCTCTCAGGCGAGATTTCCTACCGCCATGGACCTTGCACCGACGAACTAGGACCAGATCTGGACTCTCCCTTCTGTGTTCTATCTCATGCACCCATCATTTTCTCCGATCTGTGGTTGTCTCTGTCAGATCTTCCTCCATGGCCACAACCTTGCAGGTGCGATTTCGGTCACTGTGAGTTGCGAACCGAAAAATGGACAACAGATCGGAACTCCCTTCTGCGTGATCTTCCTATCCCACTGATTAGATTGTCATTCCAAAGAAGTCTCTGTTGAACCCCGTCGCCGCCGCAACTGTGGGTCACGGTTCGCAGATCTGGATTCCGCAGAGCAAACACAACCTTAATAATCGAAACAGGATCACCAATCTGAATAGCAGAGGCAAATGTAGTTTCAGCCTGAATAGCTTTAAAATCTTTCCACCCATACTTATAATGCAAATACAGAGGATTTGCATTCGCAAATTGAGCACAAACCAGCCTCGGAATCTTATCCACGAGACCTAAATTGCGACACATTTTGAAACCTTTGTAAAAAGCACAAATGTTTCCAAGGTTTCCGCTGGGAACAATCACCCAATCAGGAAATTCCCAATCAAACTGTTGAAGAATTTCAATAGCAGCGATTTTCTGTCCATCTTGAAGATTTGCGGGTTAACGAAAGCTTGAGGCAAAGGTGAGAGAGAAGACACCGAGAGGAGGAGAGAAAGAGAGGGAGGGAGGTGAGAAGGCGACGGTGGAGGTGGTTGGCAGCCTTGCAAGTTAATGGGGAAAAATTCGGTGTAGTGGTTTGTCACAATGGGAGGGGAGAGAAGAGATGGAGAGGAAAAGAGTTGTGATCTAGTGTGTGCAATGCATGATAGGATCTATGAGCTCAATCATCTAATGGTTAAAAAACCTTATGCACCATGATGTTACCCATGATGCTTGTTCATGGTAAAACTTGCTTGTGTATGCATATACTATCTTTTTTGACAAGGTTTGCATATACTATCAAACATTAATTTATTTATTAATAATTGAAATTATTTATTTCACATCATAATTTTTGTCAATTCAAACGCTAACAATTAAATATATAAAATTTTGAGGCTAAATTATACATTTAGTTCTCTATATTTATTTTAGTTTTTAATTTGGTCTTCTACGTTTTATTTATTTCGTTTTGGTCCCTTACGTTTCAAACGTTACAACAGGTTGGTCCTTTCCGTCACTAAAAGCTAATTGTACGTAGCTAAAAGCCAATTAACGTTTTGAAAAATGGATTTCTAGCTACAAACAATTGACTTTTAGTGACGGAAATGACCAAATTGAAAACTAAAACAAAACGTAGAGGACCAAAACGAAACAAATAAAACGTAGATGACCAAATTGAAAACTAAAATAAATTTAGTAGACAAAAAAATATATAATTTAGCCAATTTTTGACACGATATTTATATTTATAGACTACTTGCACTTAACTAGAGATGGAGGAAATGACAGAATACAGATGGTTCGCGAAACTTCCAATTGTTTTTTTGCAACTTCACTTCAGTACTTCATTACCTAATACCCACACAGAAAACATGCTATTGAGAGTTCACAGTTCACTCGAGTGTTGTGTTAGAAAGACTCTTGTTCCTGTTCTTCAATGCATCGTCCTCTTCCTGTCTGTGTACTCAACGCTGCTTCCTCTTCTTCTTGGCTTCATCTTCCTCTCCACAACTCTCTGTTTCACTCATTTCATTCCTCAGCAACCCCCCCTCCCCTCCCCTCTTCTCTGTTCAGCTTTCTAACAAGCCTCTTCTTCCTCGTGGTCATACTCACATTCCAAGCATTTTGAGCGCGACTCACTTTGGCGAAACCCATTATTCGCTTCTCCCCTTTCTTCCAAAGTTTGCATCTTTCCGGGCTTCTCATGGACAATCAACCCAAAACTGAACCCGGGTCCCCGCCCCGGTTCGGCTCTAGCAACCATAGAAACTTGAATAACATGAACATTCGGGAGCTCGTTTTGGTGTTGCGTGCAGCGTTTAAGATGGAAGATTTTGATAGAGTTGAAGAAGTTTTGGTTAGTAGGTATGAGAGACTTAACGCAGAGATTGGACAGCTCCGAGAGAAGGTTGAAATGGAGAGACTAACAAGGTTTCATGTGGAGGATGAATTGAGGAAGAGAGAGGAATTGTGTGAGAAAGGGAAAAGAGCACAGGAGAGTTATGAAAGGTTGTTGAAGGAAGTCAAGGTAAGTGGCTTGGCTGATAGAAATTCTGTCACGGAACTAAGGAAAAAGAACCGTGAACTAGAGTGTGAAGTTTGCGAGCTAAAAAAGTTGAACGAAAAATGGAAAGATAATAGCAGTGCTATTGCTGAGCTAAGGAAAAAGAACGGTGAATTAGTGTGTGAAGTTTGCGAGCTGGAGAAGTTGAAGCAAAAATGGATAGATGATAAAAATGCTTTGGCTGCAATTGGGGTGAAAAATAGTGAATTGGAGGAAGCAGTGAAAAAGAATTTGGCAACCATAAATGAGCTGAGGAATGAAAACACCAAATTAGTGGATGAGAAGAGCGAGATTGAGATGCTGGTTGAGTCTCTGAACAGAAAATGTGAAGAATTGCATGGACATGTGAGGAGATTGAAGGATGACGCAAAGCTTTTGGTGAGCAAGCCTCCAGCTGAAGCTGGTCATGGGGTTACTATTTTTGAAGACAAAGATGAAGAGGATGTTGAGTTTGGAAATGACACTGTGGAGGCTGCTCCTTTGCAGAGAAATGAACATATTCACCACTCTCTAGGAGTTGCTGGCACTGCTCAGCTGCCAAGCAAAGGGAGCAAGGATGCTCAAGGTGCACCATTAGTTATGGAGATTCTGCATTCATCTCTTATTCCTATAAAGATATGCATTTTCTGATTGTGCTACTTTATAAATATTGAATTTCGATACAAGTGATCGGATAAACGCACTTTGGTCAGATTTCTAGGTAGCTTGACCTGGAACCTTGACTTTCTAGCTCTATTAAGGCAAAAAGGTGTATGGATTGACTATGGTTGAGAGCAGTGTTTTATAATTTCTTTGAACTGGTGAGTCTACTAGTTCTTGGTCCAATTTGTTCAACTGGTCATTGAACCGGATCAGATTAAAATAACATAAACTCATTATCATAATTTGCATTTATAATATGACATAATTTAAGAACATAAACTCATTTAGCACCAGGATATGATGGTGTTTGAAATTAAATTGCGACTTTTGGTGCTCTCCAGAAAGAAAAGGAGTCTAGTACCAAGAAATATAGATAAAAATTTGTTGGATTATAGGTTGAGGCCAGCAGATAAAGTGTTTTATGAAGGTGTTACTGATTCTTTTTGCCTAAGGTGTCTTCTCTTTCAAAGAAGGCTTCTAGCTTAGGGTTGATTTTCCTTTGTTATTATCCAATTTCTAACTGGACATTGTTCTTATTTCCTTCCTTCAATGTTCAGCTCATAATTTGATAGGTAGAGTCCTGGTTGTGGGTATTCTATTCAGATTTGACTTTTGAGGGCTCTAATTTTAGCTTTTATCTGCTGAGGTTTTCTTTTGATTTATGTTCTCTTATATTTTTGTTCTCTTTTTTCTCCCTTTTCCCTTGATAAAATTTGCTTTGCGTAAAAACAAAATGAAAAATGAACAAAGGCAGGTAAGAAAACTCACTTTGCTTTTCCTAGATAAACAAGATTTTAGGATACCCTCATGTATATATTATATGAATTTCGGAATTTGATGGAAGCATATATCTTCAATTACTTGAAGAGCTAGAGGCTGGATTTTCATTGAAATTGTTCCGGACTGGGCCGAGGCCCAATCCGACGATTCACGCATCAGGCCCATTTCCGCGTTCAGCTCCCTCCGCCTCGCCTCGAGACCATGTCGACGTGGCCGATCCAACGGCCCTCAGCATTCCACCCCAGCTCATCACAAAGCCGTAACGATCCGACGGTGCTCGGTCCTACCTAAGGCGGTTATTCCTCAATAACCGCCTCAACTCGTATAAAGGAGGATCACCTCAAACGATCCAGTAATCGCTCATTTCCACCTCTTCACTCACCTCTACACACGCTGACTTTCGAAAGGCCGAGGTGTTCAGTAGGTACACCACCACCGTGACGCCATCACCGCCTGGTCGCTAACGCCGCCGTACGCTTCTCTCTGGTCGCCCTCCTCAAGTTCTGCTCGTAACATTGGCGCCTGCCGTGGAATCGCCGATTTCATCTTTCTTTGTCGGTTTTCCTTCGCTCGATGATGATCGGATCGAAGCGCCAAATCGCGGACTCGCAGCTTCCAACCGCGGCGAACGCAGATCTCGAATCCACCGAGATCCGCCGGATAGCGGAACCACCTCACAATGAACTGCGACTTCACCATTGAATATGAGAGACAGGAGTAACCATTCCGCCCGCCTCGTAACGACGCCGCCAAACCGCTACAGAGTAGAGACCGCCACCTTCTCATCCATGAGTTCCGTGGAATTCATTTGAGCTACGCGATGCACGCCGTAATCAATGCCTTGATCGAATGGAGAATCGCCAGAAGGAAATCCGCTCGCCGCCACGTGCATCGAAAACAGAGCGCATCGAATTTCTCATTCTCCTCGAGATCGAAAGAATCTGAAAATCTCAGATCTGCTCATCACCGCCACCGCGGGCACAACTCACACCGCTCACAGGCGCAATGCGCACTGCCAGAATCGCTCTTTGGATCGTAGTCCACTCGCCGCCACAGACCGAGATCCGCTCGCTTCAAAGCGGAAGAAGAAATGAGAAACACACCGCGGAAGAGTTTCGCCCGTAAGTCTTTCTTCGAACTCGATATGCCACACTCTCCGCCGCTGCCGCCGCCGCTCCTGGACGCACGCGTCCTCGCCGTGAAGGTATGACCGCAAGTAGTGACACTCTCCTGAAGAGCCGCCACCTCTAGCGGCGAGTCAAATCTCCCGGGCGCACTTTCATCATCGCCCGCCATTCTGTTTCATCAACTCCTTCCCAGAGCGATGATACGGTGACGCTGGCGAGGCCTTTACTGGTCCTTTCACTTCCAAGATCATGAAATTCCCAACCCGAAGCATCTTCGTAAACCACCCGCTTTGGACTCATACGACGGAACCACCGACCCGACGAGCATGTTGGTCGCTTTGACATCCATACGACTATCGAGCGCCCAAGGGCCTGGTAAAGTGCACCTTTCCTCACTCAAGAAGCGACATTGTCTTGGTTCCTGCACTTTCCAAGAAAATTCCATTGGTTCGTGGGATTAGTGTCGCCGACCGCTTCTCCGCAGAGATTTCGCCGGCCTAAAGTCCAACCAGTCGATAGCCGTAATCGGGCCGCAATTCAACAAGAGAGATGAGTCTATCGTGAGACTATGTCGGCGCTTAACAAAGAAGCCATTCTCGTAAAGAAATGCTCACGAGTATGAAGCTCTACTTGTTAGAACAAGGCCTCGATCGAAGGAAGTTTATTCAATGGTCGACATTGGTGTCGATAAACCAAGACCTTGAACGAGTTCCTGGCGAGCCTCGTAAATTTATGAATTACGGCTGAAAAAGTTGATGGCATCAAAAGCCAAAGGCAAAACCCAGGAGAAAGTCGGTGGTCAACGCGAGGACAAGTCGCTGCAGGGAGAAAGAAAGTCGTGGTCCAAAGAAAGAGGTATAACGAATACACCCTTTGAACACTACACCTGCCGCGCATCTTGAATGAGTCGCTAACACCGAATTCGTGATGCCGAATCAAATTTCCTGCAGGGGAAAGAGAAGCCGAACGCTGATAAGTCGGCATCGCCTTCCACGCAGTGTGTAGGGCATGACCAGATGAATGTTTCCACCTGAAGGATGTCATAGAACAACCGATCCGGGAAGGAAGTTGACCAACACGTGAAAGGAAAACCAAATCCAGGAGATAAGGTCTAGGTCTAGATCACCTCGACCTCAAAAGAAAGAATCACCGCGGACGGAAGACGGCGAACAACCCGTGCATCCGAGGAGTAATCTCGCCCTCCTCGGTCGCCATGGTCATTTCCGTGAGTGGTTTTCCGATAAGGGAGAGGGGCGAGCATCAATTCAAAGAAACTAAGTTGAGAGAAACGATGACCGCTCTCTATCGCTTTTCCTTCATCAAGGCGAGTGCACAGGGAAGACCACCCCTAGCCTTTTCCGACGAAGACTCGTGAATGGAAGCGTCAATTACTTGATTCCCTGGTCAAAGCCTATATGGCTAACTTTGATGTCAAGAATCTTGATAGACCAGGAGCTCGGCAGTATATCATGTTCCACGAGTTGTTTAAAACCTTTGAAACCGCCAGGAAAAGATCTCGCATCGCACTGTGCGGTCCGACCGACCGTTTTAACCCGGTTCGAAACAAAGGCATTGGGCTATGTGGAATTTGATGGTGACTTTTGGAGAACAACCAATCTCCAAAACTGTGAAGGTCCAATTTATCGTATTACCATGCAAGTCCTGCTTACAATCAGATAGCTCTGACGCCCGACGCTGGGTGAGTTTTAGCCGCGGACTGACAGCTTCACCTAAAAATGTGCTTTCATGATGACGAAGACAAAGTCGCTACCATCGGCGACCAAGAAAGTCAGGAGATGCTATCTCTTATCTTTGAAGCGTCAAGAGCCAAGAGAGGAGAAGCAACCTCCATCAACTAAGAAACTCGATCATGCAAAGGTCGCCGCAGATGTCAATCTCACCGATTTCACGCCAGGATTGAGTTCAAGATGAAATCTGAAGAGGATCACCCTAGCCCCATGTAGCTCCAAAAGATTAAAAGACCAATACCGATGGAGAATTCATCCGAGTTCTAGAGAAGACCGGGAAGACAGTGAAGCTTAGTGCCGACTTCCAACAAAGCCGGGACAGAACCCAGAGTGCCTCAAGCCCAATGCACTTGCTCGCTGATCGCCGACATGCCAGGTATCTCCTGACATTGCTGCCACCAACTCGCCTCGACCCCGAGGCTCGGTGCCGCGGCTCGTAGACGCCGTAAGCAAGCTCCTCGGTGTCGCCGCCAAAGTTCGTCAAGACCTCGATTAAGTCAATTCATTGTGGAGGTCAAATATACTACTTGGCTTTCTAATGTTGTGTTAAGAAATCTAATGGAAAGTGGCGCAGTGTGTTGACATAACGATCTTAGGCGTGTCCCAAATATGCTACCCTCCCTAATATCGACAAACTCGCCGATAATTCCTCCAGCTTTTCAATTGTTGTCTTTCATGGATGGCCATACCGTTACAACCATTCCGATTTACCGCCGATCAAGAAAAAAACCGCGTCATGCGGACAAAGGCAATCGCCATAACGTAATGCCTTTTGGCCTCAAGAACGCCGGAGCGACATATCGCCGTGCACGATGAATAAAGTCTTTGCCAACCAGATGGGTAAAATGCGGAGGTATATACGGATGATATGATAAGAAAACAACGAAAAGTCGACCACGCTGCCGATCTTGAAAGTCTTCTTTGAGGTAAGACATAATACGTAGGCTCAATCCGGTGCGCACTTTCGAGTACTGAGCCGGAAATTTCTAGGTTTTTACCTAACCGAGAGGGAATAGAGGCCAACCCGGGCACAAATGTCGTATTGGCCACAGAGATGCAGCCCATCATCAAAGAAAAACATTCAAAGCCATCTGGAATGCTCGCTCCGACGAGGTTTATCTCAAAAACTGCAGAGCATACGCGTTACCTTTCTTCCGCTTGCGGAATTCGGTCGAATGGTCCCCGAAAGTGCAAGAAGCCTTAACACGTAAAACGCATCGCCTCAACCGCCGCCTTGACAAGACCGTCCCTGTGGAGAGTCCTTTATCTCTACTGGGCAAAGGTCGAACTCGAGTGTCGCCCTCATTCGCGAATGACGACGTAAACCGGTTTACTTTGTGCATAAAGCACTTCAAGGCCCGTGAGCCGAGATACCAGAAAATCGAAAGTCGCACAGACCGATACGCAGCTCAACGCTGAGACAATACTTCTGGCACATCCCATGGTGGTTGAATCGACCAATTAATCAAATGATCCTACACAGCCTGACTGGCGGGCGTGATGATCAAGTGGTCGGTTGAGTCGTCCGAATCGGAGTTACTTTCGAGGCGAGACAAGCTATCAAAGCCCGGTTTTCGCGGATTTCATTGCCGAGATGACTTCCGGAGCTGAACCTTGTTCCCAGATGGACAAATCCACGACGGATCGTCCGAACTCCGGGCGATGGCGCCAGGTTGTTGCTCGAGAATCCAGACGACTTTGATCGACCGCCAGCTTTTCATCGATTCTCCTTTCCCACCTCCAACAACCAGCAGCAGTAAGCATGCTTACCGGCCTCACACTGGCTCGAGACTTCTTGAAGAGTAAAACTCGGGAACTGATTCTCAACTAGTTGTATCCCAGTTAGTGGAGAATACCAAAGAAAGATCCACTTCTTCAAAAATACCTCGCCCTGGTTAAGAAGAAAATGAGCGATTTCTCCTCAGCTTGAGATTGTACACGCCCGAGAGAACAAAACACCGTGAGTGATTTCATTCAAGCTCGCCGACGCTGGCCTGGGAACAACAGATCGGTGATACAAGAGACATCGCCGTTTAGCATTACTTCATGGTTTGATACCACTTATGACGAATACTAAGAAAACTTCAAATGGTAATTTCCTGCAAGTGTCGATGATGGTTGCCCATGACTTGGATGACACCGATTCAAGAGTTTATTCAATCTGGCCAACTCCCCACGATGATGAAGAGAGGCCGCTAAAATCTGAAAAGAAAAGCATCTTCATACTCCATGATCGACGGTATCTTTATAATCGAAGCAGGTTTTCCACCCCCTGCTGAAATGCCCGACAATACCCGACGCAATATGCACTTCGGCGAAGTGCATGAAGGCATACTGGGCAACACTGAGGACATTCATGGGCAAAGAAAATCCTCCGCTACAGATATTATTGGCCAACTCAACGCTGACGAGATCTTTCGTGAAGAATTGCAGACAAATGCCAGGAGACATGGCGATCTACACTGCCCTCCCACAGAGTTAATATCCTTGACATCGCCACGTGCCTCGCATCGCGGGATCGATATACTTGGTCCTTTCCAATGGCCCCTGGACAGGTGAAGTACCGGCCGTCAGTAGAGATTACTTTACCAAATGAGTTGGTGCGAGCCCTGGCAAAGATAATCGCAAGAACTTGATTAAGTTCTTCAAAAGATATATTCGGACAAGGTTGGGATTCCCAAGGTGGTCGCCACCGATAATGGAACACACCGCCGATCGCTGGATTCCGAAAGACCTTGGAAGACCTCGACATCAAACAAGACTTCACCTCTGCAGAACACCCCAGACAAAACGGCCAAGCCGGTGAGGCCGCAAATGCGGTTATTTACGAGGTTTGAAAGGAAGATTAGATGAGGCCAAGGGCAACTGGGCAGAAGAACTTCCGCGAGTGCTCTGGCCGACGGACTACTCCACACTCAACGACAGAGAATCCCTTTTCGCCTCGCCATACAGGATCGAGGCCAGTTATTCCCGCTGTAAATTGGGGAACTTAGTCGAGGACTTCGTGATCCCCAGCAGTAGCATTAACAATCGCCGAGCCTACGGTAAGAACTCGACCTCCTGACGACGCAGAGCTTGGCAGCACTCAAATGAAGTCGCAGTGAAACGTAAAATCGCAGAAGATACAACCGGCGGTTGTGCCCAGGGAATTCATTCCCTGGGGATCTCGCTTCTTCGACAGCCGATGTCTCAAGAACGCGCCCCCTGAGGAAGCAGACTAATCGGGAAGCGCCCGCAGTAATCGTAGTAAAAACTGGTACCGGCGCCTACACCCTTGAGACACTACAAGGACAGCAAATTCCAAGAACTTGGAACGCAGCAAAGATGAAAAAGTATTATAGTTGAAACAAATGTGTCTGAAACAAACGAATGTGAATCAATAAAGTATGGTTGAAGAAATACACAACCAGCATTTAATCATTTACTGTCAAAGCCTTGTGCCTTGCACAAGCACCTCTGATCGAGCCTCGAAATCGTCGACCGCACGAAGCCTGGGCGGATAAAGCCTCGCGGCCTTGCACAAGCACCTGAGATCGACCCTCGTGCCGAGACCGCGTGCACGAGCTCGTGATAAAGCCTTGTGATAAAGCCTTGTGCCTTGCACAAGCACCTGAGATCGAGCCTCGTGCCGAGAACGCGAGCACGACCTCGTGATAAAGCCTTGTGCCTTGCACGAGCACATCAAGCCTCGTGTCGAGAACGCCCTCGGCAGAGGTGGAACGCGAAGGTCCCGAACGAATGACAAGTAAGCTAAAGAAGTATGATTCTCTTGAACAAAAAGAAATTATCATTACGAACAAATTATTCTTAAGGTTACAAAGAAAAAGCGTAATAAAACACCTAAGACTTCGGGAGGCCGCCCAAGTCGATTAATCGCCTTCAACAGAGGTGGAAGGAGGAGGAACATCGTAAGCCTCGAGGAATGACCGCTTTTGAAGACGGACCGGGCCCACCTGAGGATAACTCCTCGGTCTCAAAGATCCACGAAGCCACGCCTCGGCAAAGACGGGAGTTCATTCCTCGCAGTTGTTGAATATAAGACCCAGATTAAATCGAAATCGACCGAGCAGTCGTCACAGAACAAATCGCCGCTAAATTTTCAAGAACATCTCCACAATCGATTTCTTCTCCTCCTCCAACTTTGTAACCTTCACTACCGAATAATGAGCCGCTGATTGTCTTTAGTAAGGAGCTCGGCCTCCGAGCTCAACCTTCAACCTTGCGTTGACAGAGCCTCCAGCCTTCATACTTTCTTCCAATTTCGGAAGTCCTAATCTTCCGAGAGCAGCACGCCTCGACCAACTTTTTCTTCTCGAGGAGAGAGTCTGACCCGCCGGACACTCGCTACTTCACGCCGGCGTTGAGGGGTCTCCATCCGGGCCGACTTCAATCGACCGAGAGATTTGATCTTCGCCTCAAAAGACCGAATCTTCTCGTCGACTCAGACTTACTTTTATGGCGAAGTGTGCCGAGCTCACCTCCATTTGCGTCGAACTTCGACGATTCCGAGTGTTGTCGGCTCGACTTCCAGATAACCGTTTTTCCTCGAACATCCACTTTGAGATCACCACGGACGATCATGGGATGTCGAGTCTCATAAAATTTATCCGCTGACGCCTTCGAGCTCGCCAAGAAAGCTTCATCGAGGGTGGAACCAATCACCGACTTCGTCCGCATCCAACACTGGGGGTATTGACCATCCGTGGAACCTCGCCAGAGACTCCACGACCTCCTTACCCTTGCTCGCTTGCCACCCGGGCTGGATTGCCGCTAGTGGAGCCGATGTCTTGGGCGAGAAGGAGGCTTCTCGATTTCTTAGCAAACAGGTTCCTCTTCGATCTCGAATCAAGGTCGCTACTCACGAGAAGTCCCTTCAACTTCCTCGTGGTTCGATTCGCTGAACTCGGAGCCCGACTCGACGCAACCTCAAGGCCGACACCTTGAACGGAGGAAGCCGGAGAAGGAGTTTGAATAGGAGCAGACTGGCTCGAACCTTCCCCAACTGCCGGAGAAGGAGCCTTATCCGCTTGCATCTTTTTCCTCATGCTCGACAGGAATGCAGAGGTGGCCATTGAATCTGCAAGAAAACAATGAGTTAGAACGATAAAAGGGAATCGAAATCAAATAGCTTCGTGCAAAGTTACCTAAACACGAGTTAGCGGCCTTGAGAATTGCACTTGAAGACGCCGAGTGTCGACATAGCCCTTTTCAGAACCAGGCGCCCTTTTTATTGTGATATCGCCGCTTTTGAGTCCGCCACAAGTTTACGAATTTGCTTGAGATCAGATGAGCATTGTCTCGAGATCCTCAACTTTAAACGAGAATCCACTCTTCTATATTGAAAGTGCTTGCCGCTCCAAAGACAACGGGAATCTTCTCGTGCGGTCGGTCCATTACTACTCGCTCTTTTCGCTGAAAGTGCTTTCCATCGCACGCGAGGCGTTTTCAGAGCAATTGAATCGATGGCCTCAACGAGAAAATACCTCGACTTGAACTGATGAGACTTAATGTATAACACTTTCCCATTTTGCTTCAAGGAGACCCATCTCTGACAAGCTTCGGGGTCGCCGTCGTCCACAACAGAGAGAAGATCGCGAAAAAGGTTTCGAGGAGGGGGTCGACACCAAGATAAGTACACACAATTTGAAAACCCCTGATAAACGCCCACGCGTTTGGATGAAGTTGTGAGGGGGCAAGCTCCAGATGTTGCAAAACTGAAACTTCGAAATCCGAAAAAGGCAACCGGAAACCCATTTCTTTGAAAAGGACCTCGTACATAAACATCACTATCAGGTCCGATTGCGAACAAATTCGATCATTGATGTGAGGACGACGTATTTTCCAGTTCTTGAACTTGCGGACTCCGTCCGCGATGTCCATGGAATCCAACATTAAAGAAAAATTCTCTGACGATGAGAAATCAGAACGAGTGCCAAGAGCATCCAATGCCACCCATTGGAAATCATCTGCAGTTGGGGGCATGATGAGGTCGTCCCTTTGAAGTAATTCTCTTCCCATCTTCGACCACAAAGCACTGTCATGAAAAAAGTCGATATTTATCTATCTCTACTAACCACCTTTCTACCTCCTCTCCGGTGAAGGCCCTCCGAACGCGTCTTTCTAAGTTTACAGAAAGATTTTCGAGTTCGACCGGGTCTACAGGGGACACTTTCTTACCTTCATAATCTCCTACGAAGAGCCCCGGGAAATAGACTACAGGGGAAGAACTTTCCTCCCCAGAATTCACCGAAACAACACTACCATCCGGTGATGAGAAACCGTTTCCGGCATCACCGTCATTTGGTCCCCCAGAAGGGCCATTCGAGGAAGACGAACTAGAAAAACCAGATAACGAACTAGAAAAACCAGATATGGAACTAGAAAAACCAGATATGGAAGAAGACGAGGAGGAATCCCTCAAAACAGCCCTAGTATTGCTACCCATTCTGGAAATTACGAAAACGGAAACAGATAAGAAGGTAGGAAATTTACCTGAAACAATGAAATTTGCGGAGGAATTCCCTGGGAACGAAACGCGAACAACAACAAACGTTTAGATACGAACCACCGGAGAAAGTCCACCAACCAGACACTCGAAGATCGCCGGAGAAGGAAGAGGAAAGAAGACAAACACTTCTCAAGAATTGGGAAAGATATCGCAGAAACGAAAGAAATAAAAGGGAAGGACGTAATGAATATTTATAGCCCTAGCTCTGGGTGGAGCGACCGACCTTCCTCGTCCCCCGCTGATCCGATTCGGGTGATATGACTTTCCTCTCCCATGCCGCTTGATCAACGCTACATTGCACTCTTACTTAAAGCAATCATCACACTCAAACACGCGCTTCTTCAATCCCAAAGGCTACACTTAACATTTTGAAAATTGAAATTAACCCTCACGCGCCTAGGTTCAAAACGCTTTCAACTCTCTTTTCGCAAAGCGATCACGGCGTTGCATTTCATTTAACAAGGACGCCAAACGCGTCGACATCAACGGTCTCCGACAACAAGTCACCACCTCGACATTCGAGCTTAGCGACTGGGTTATCGTTCGATCGGGCCGAGGCCCAATCCGACGATTCACGATCGTGCCCATTTCCGCTCGGCTCCTCCGCCTCGCCTCGAGACTATGTCGACGCGGGCCGATCCAACGGCCCTCAAAGATTCCACCCCACCATCATACGGTAACGACCGACGGCGTTCTCGGGTCCTACGAAGCGGTTATTCCTCAATAACCGCCCTCAACTCGTAGATAAAAGGAGGATCACCTCAAACGATCGGTAATCGCTCATTTCCACCTCTTCACTCACCTCTTACACGACACTCGAGCCCGCGAGCGTTCGCGTACACCACCACCAGACGCCATCACCGTCGCACGCTAACGACTGCCGTCGCTTTGCTCCTGGCCTCTCAAGTTCTGCTCGTAACGAAATGCTGAGGCAATTAGCAATATTGTTTTTTGGAATAAAGAATCTACTACTATTCTTTATTTTCCAAGCTTTTGCTTGAGTATTATGTTGGCAAGTATTGTTGTTGTGTAAGCTTAACATATCTCTTTTTGTGCCAGTTATGGGAAGATTGGAATTGGAAAAGGATATTGGGATCATAGGCCTAGATGAGAATGATGACGACGATGGGTGTACATCTCGAAGATTAGATGGAAATAAGGCTATTTCTAGAATTATCATGAAGAATGAGCATCCAAGTTCATCAATGGCAGGTCAGCAAAAAAGCATATTTACAAATGCACAAATGATTGAAATGATCAAAAGAAAAATTCCTTTCTCTGATAGTGACACATCCACTTCTATTTCCTCTGATGATTCAGTAAATGTCGATAATCTTCCATTAAGTTCCGTACTGTTTGATGGGACAAGAAAGACCAATAACCCTCCTATTATGAAAGTGTATTCCAAAAGAGGGCGTAGGATGTAGTCTACCATGTGGCAGCTATGCTATCATGTAGATTGTTATGTAGTTTAAATTATATACAGGATAATTATGTAGCAGTTAGGGGATTTATCTTATGTAGGCAGTTAGTATTTTCGTTTTTGTTGGCATAGTAGTGTTATGGACAATTATGTTATGTATTGGGCAATTTTATGAACAGAGATAGTCTTTGTAAAGTTGTAGAACTCTGGGACAACAACACATTGCTGTAATTTCTGACTGTAACAAGCAATGTTGTAACTACTGCTGACCAACAATGTTGGATGACTAAATTGTTGGAGTTTCACTTTGATATCTATATATAATCTGTAATTTCTGAAGCACATGGAATTAACCAAAATCTTTCTCATATTTTGCCATTTCAATTTTCAGTCTGATGTGTGAATCCCCCCTCTTCATCTATAAAGTAGTGATTTTTAAAACAATGTCAGCTCCTTTGCCAAAGCTTCAATGTTTCTGCCCACTTTTGTACTTCATGTTTCTGACTGACATTTTCATAAAGCTGCATGAGCTAACAAAACGTGCTATACCTGATACTCAAGGGGATTAAAATTTGAAAGATGATTTTGACAAATTAGACATAATCACGATACTATGCATGCTTCTAAACATGACAGTTCTAAACCAGAGTAATACTATAGGATATTAATTAGATGTTTGGTGCAAGATAGCACATAAAAAAGTAGTATTTTTGTGGATTTATAGACAAATTCATTGCTGGTGTTAAAGATCAACAGAGCTGTTGACTGAGACTGATGATACTAATAGTAGGTAGAGGCAGTTATGCCAGTTAAAGCTCATGTAACATATATCAGTATATTTGCATCCTATAGGGCAGTATATACTATCAAAATGTAAAAACTCATTACTGAGTTCCTTAAGATAACATACACAGTTTGGAACGCTATGCAATTATTGCCCCTTTTAGCTTCAAAAGTAATCAAATCTCGACAAGATATCAGATAGATATAGATATAGATATATATTTAATTGAAGTGTTAAATGACAACTTTAGTTTACGGTAAAAATTTAGATAATTTATTGATTTTATTTTGAGTTCTCCATTAGTTAAATTAAGAAAATACAATGAAAAATTAAACCAAAAAGAAATAAGTTGAGAACCATTTTGGTGTGCCTCAGCAACTCGGTCAAAAGATTAAAAAAAAAAAAACATTAACAAAGATTTCAATAAGGATCATCATGGTTTACATCAACAAATAGAAAAGATCCACTTACAAAATATTGTATTCGGTGTCGATACTCAGTTTTACTAATTAGTTTAAATAAGTTCTTTGATCATTTGATTTCAAATACTTACGCACGGTGTTTGGGGCATTTCAAATTCTATTTTTTGTTCTGGTATGCTTTGTATTTTATCCACTATGAATTAACTTTTTGCATCATCTCTGCAATATATTTCCTATTTTCTTTCAAGTGGGCTTGGCTATTTTATGTATTTGTTGCAAAATCAATATGAAATTTCATAAGCACGATCACTAAACCATCAAGCTCGATCACGGCCAGTTAACTGATTTGGAATGTAAAAGAAAAAACTAAAGCACAAAATTAAACGGCGGCGTAGATATTTCATGCAAAATGTAATGAAGTTCGAACAAAGATATGTTGCTCATATAGATTATATATGCTATTTCCACGTAAAACTCAAGGCCATTCAATAAAGCAAAATATCATTCCTACAATTGAAATAGAAACCAGATCAATTTGCAAATAGAAAGAGAGTAAACCTTCATATATTTCAATTTGCATATACCTCTTCGGTGAAAACAAGAAAAACAATTAATTATTTATCCCTCTAATTGGAAGAAAGCTTTCCTTGTACATTCCTATATGACAATAAAATCTATTTCCTTTAACACCAAGCTCCTCAATTATTTGGGTACTTAAATTAACATAGGCTAGTTCGTCAGCTATGTTTTTTGAAGACTATTTCACCCTTCTTCCCAACTCCGATGGGGCACTTAACGAAAGGTAAGGGCCCAACAATAAAGAGTTTGATCCATGATTCTCTCACACCGAGTTCATCCAAAATTGATATGTGAAAAGTAGTTTCATTTAAATAATTTGAGATCA
This sequence comes from Calophaca sinica, assembly GCA_037113605.1. NCBI lineage: Eukaryota > Viridiplantae > Streptophyta > Magnoliopsida > Fabales > Fabaceae > Calophaca > Calophaca sinica. The sequence continues at coordinate 125,754,382 of CM073736.1, read as the reverse complement.
AAGCAATGGATCCATTTAACATCACAACGTGTCTCTCTACGAATCCAAAACCATCCATGTCTGAGGGCATGAGTGTTGTATCTAATTCACTTTTGTATGTGTTTAAGCACATACAAAAGTATAATATTCATAAAAATAATATTCTACATATATCATAAATATCATAAATATTTTTTTTTAATAAGGTTTTATAATTTTCTTTTTTTATACAAAATGTATTTATAACGAAATCTCTTGTGTAGGTATATATACCTTCATCTACGCACTCCTCTTTGGTTCCTCATTAATCTACCATCATGGAACTTCGCAACCCTTTCTCTATTACCTTCATAGCCACCTTTCTCTTCCTCTTCATGCTATTCAAAATAGTTAAAAGATTGAGTTTTAACAACTCCATTACCAAATTACCCCCAGGACCATGGACACTGCCCATCATAGGAAACATACACCAGATTATTGGCTCCTCAATGCCCCATCACTGCTTCAAAAATTTGGCAAACAAATATGGACCGTTGATGCACCTAAAACTAGGAGAGGTATCAAACATCATAGTTACTTCGCCAGAAATTGCCAAAGAGGTTATGAAAACACATGACCTCAATTTTTGTGATAGGCCACACCTTCTTTTGTCTACAATACTTACTTACAATGCTACAGATATTGGTTTCTGTCCATATGGAAAATACTGGAGGCAACTACGAAAGATATGTATCATAGAGTTATTAAGTGCAAAGCGTGTTCAATCATTTCGGAACATAAGAGAAGAAGAGGTTTCAGAACTAGTCAAAACAATATCTGCAAGTGAAGGGTCTGTTGTTAATCTTACTCAGCTGATTTTCTCAATGACTTATGGGATAACGGCACGAGCAGCTTTTGGGAAAAAGAACAAACACCACCAAGTGTTCAAATCAGCAATGGATGAAGCATTGAGCCTGTTGGGAGGATTATGCATTGCTGATCTATATCCTTCTTTTAGAATGCTTCAAAGGGTGAGTTGGGTGAAGGCCAGACTTGAGAAACTTCAGATCAGAGAGACTGATAGGATATTGCAAGACATCATTGATGATCACAAAAGCAGTCATGGGGAAACAAGGGATGAAGATCTAGTTGATGTTCTTCTCAAGTTTCAAGAGAAAAATGACTCGCAATATTCCTTGACTGATGACAATATTAAAGCAGTCATTCAGGTTAGTCTATAACAAAACTAAGTACTTCAACTCATTATTTTCACAATTTCAACACTAATAGTATTTTTAATTTATTGCTTACAAATATACCATTTTTCACTTTTAGACCTTATAAAATACTTATTTTTAGACCTAAAACATAGGAAATTATGTTTTAAGTCCTTATATTTTTGTTTTAGTCATTTGTAATATTTGTTCTCTGCAAGATGTAGACCATATTGATTTTTGTGCCTAAAATATGGACCATATAAGGACTAAAATCAATATAATCCACGTATCTCAAGAACTAATTCCAACATAAACAAATATTATAGTGGCAAAAACAAAACAATAACAAGAAACAAAAAAATGATATATTTATGGGACTAAAAACAAAACAAATTAAAGGAACAAAAGCGAAAAATTATGTATTTGTAAGCACAAAAAGATATTTAAGCCAAAACTAATTTATAAATTTGCATATGTTGATTTTGAAAGAAGTTTACCTAGAGAGAAAAAAAAAAAGATTATCTTGACTAATCATAGAATTTGGAGGGAACATCTAATTAAGTACTTATTTTCTTAGTTGTATGGAAGAAAATGCATAGCAATTAGTTTAGATAATAGATAGTGTTGTTTGTCCATTTGCAGGACTTGTTCACTGCAGGTAGCGAGACATCGTCAGGGGTTGTGTTATGGGGGGTGTCTGAAATGGTAAAGAACCCAAAGGTGATGGAAGAAGCACAAGCTGAGGTAAGAAGGGTGTTTGATAGCAAGGGATATGTGGATGAGACAGAGTTGCATCAGTTGATATATTTGAAGTCTGTCATCAAAGAAACATTGAGGCTACATCCTTCTGTACCATTGTTACTTCCAAGAGAAAGTAGGGAGAGATGCCAAATCAATGGGTATGAGATCCCAGCTAAGAGCAGGGTCGCTATCAATGCTTGGGCAATTGGAAGAGATCCAACGTATTGGGCTGAAGCTGAGAGTTTTAAACCAGAGAGGTTTCTTAATAGCCCAATTGATTTCAAAGGCACAGACTTTGAATACATCCCATTTGGTGCTGGAAGGAGGATGTGTCCGGGCATTGCATTTGCCTTACCCAACATTGAGCTGCCACTTGCTCAGTTACTTTACAATTTTGATTGGAAGCTTCCCAATGGAATGAAGAGTGAAGAAATTGACATGGCTGAGTTGTTTGGGTTCACTCTGAGAAGAAAAAATGACTTATGCTTGATTCCTATAACAACTCATCGTGCTTAATATCTGTTGCCTAATTAGGAAAATTAATATTTAAATTTCCTCAATAGTTATAACTTCCCTGTGATAAATTTAGTTCCTCAATAGTTGTAGCAAGTATAGCTACAACTATTGTTACGTACATTAAGTGTAATCACATCACAAATTCACAATAATTTGTTTGTTTTACTAGCTATTTGGTGGTGATGTGCAAAACCAATAATTTGTGTTGTATGTTATTTGATATTCATGAATATTGAACAGAACAAGGTAAATTTATTGTAGTACCTTCTGTGTTGCATGATGTTTGATATTTTAATTATGTTAATTTCTTGTTCTAATCTTATTTCTATTTTTTTAGTAAAAAATCTTTTTTTTTTGACAATTTCTGATTTATTAAAATTTTGATAGATTTTTTAATTATATTTTTATTAATATATAATTAAAAAACTGTAAACTTTAAATTGCTTTGAAGGAGATATTAGTAAATATAATTTAAAGAATTATTTAAATTATAAAATAAATAACAAAATATTCTAAAGTTATGCTTTATTTATTCACGTTGTATCACGTACCAGGATCTCAATCTTTTATATAAAATATAGAAGAATAAAAAAATCTTGATTTTCTAGTGCCCATGATTAACACGGGTCCCATCTACTAGTTACTACAACAAACAAATTGGGAGAATCTGTACTGAGCACGAGTGGTAAAAAAAAGGAACTTACGGTATAGTTAAGTTTTTTGTGGAAAAATAGTTTTTTACGAGAAAAATGATTAGTGAGTTTTTGACACGTATCTCTAGTATAGTTAATTTTCTTAAATAAATAATAGATAAATAATAGATAGATTGATACTAGCTTGTTCTCCCATGATGATGTTCCTTGTTACTCAAATTCTGCAAGTTGTGCCTACCTCACCCCTGCTGTGGGCACAGTAAAAAAGGGTAGGTGCCAATAGCAATTGGCTAATATGTAATCAATACATAATGGGCACATGACGACAACCAAATTTTAGGGCTCAATACTGTGGCCCGGAAATATATGAATAGTGCTACTACATGCAACAACTTCATTAGTTGTAAAGTAGTTATATAAGTATAAATCATTTTTAAAGAGCAAAAAACCTTATTTCATTTTAGCTATTCTTTTACAAAATGAAAAATGAAAATTATTTGAAAAATGCTAGCAAGTGCCCTAAAAGCATTGGTTAAGGAATTAAAAGAGATAAGTTTATATTAGAAAATAATGTATTTATTATATCGAAAAATGTTTACCTTGTATTCTCAAGACAAACTTACCAATGCCCTTAGAGCACTCGTTAACAAGACCCAAATTATTTAATACCAAAAAAATTGTTAATTATTTTTTACTCTTATCTCCTAATATTTTGTTAAACAAAATGAGAGAGCATTAGTAAAATTAAATGGTAATTTAATCAAATATGATTATATTTCCCGAAAACTTAAAATATTTTATAATTTTTTATGACTAATATTTAAAACGACGGAAATATCAAAACACACACTCAGGCTTCCAATATCGGAGAATCCAATCCAACAATATCATTCGTGTATAAAAAAAAATCAAGCAGGAAGCGGGTTAAAAAAAAAAAAGTTCAAGCAGGAAGGACTCATAAATCCGTAATAGTCCTTCCATTCTCACAAAACGCAATCGACCATGGTCCAATTTAATAATGTAACATATGCTCCAAATTGCATTATGTGGTTGATTTTGGAGTTTGGACCACATGATTAGATAAGTATTGGATTTAGTTCCTGAAGCAATTATATTTACTTTTTGTATTAATAAAAATTTAAATTAGACCAATGAGAGTTGGGTCTAGTGAAAGGGGTTAGTCCCTCACAACATAGTGAACTAAGGTTCGAATCCCCACTGGGAGATATTCTCATATTTAGTGTCTGACACGCCTCAAACATGATTGACTTCGTTGGAAAAAACCAGTGAGAAACAAAAAAAAAAAAAATTAGAAGAGGCACACATCATGCAAGCCTCAGGGAAATCACCAAGTTTAGTGAAGTTTTACGATAAAATTTATGTTTAGTCCACAAATAAAAAAATCAAGTCACAGCTAGTGCGAGTGGAGGGTTCAATCATCTACGTCAACCATCGTTGCCATATAGAACAATTCACTTTAAAAATTAAAGTAAGTAGTTTGGTTTATTTATAAAAATATCACCACTAGATTCTCAAATATATTCCTAATTTGTTTTGAATATGTACGTAATATTATTCATTTATTTATTTATAAACAGTTGAAATTGTTTACTTTATTATATTAAAAAAATTCTCAGAATAGAATATCGATCCAATATAAATTGATATTTGGTTGTAACTTAATCTCTACATGGCTACATTCATTTAGTCAATGTTTTAAAAAAAAAAAACTGAACAACATAAATGACAAATTTCCTAGACGTGTGCCAACAAAAAATGCTTAGACGTGGTCATCAAGGAAATGCTTGGACTTTTGATCAACGTTTTGACTGTGGGATTATTAGCGGCCAAAAATGTGTTCGCTCATTCTATGGGCGAGAAATGCGACGACCTCTGTTTTTTTTAACAATATAGGTCTACTGAGTAAATTCCAATATATTTGTGGTCGTTGATCTTTTGGTAGATGTTAGAGAATATTTAAATATTTCAATTAAGTAACCAAAAAAATTACAAAAATGATTTTTAAATCAGCAATATGTTACTCAATGAGTGTGGTACACGTTGAGCTTGTGTGTTGGAAAGACCAAAGCACGATTCCCACAAAACACATTCTAGAAAAGGAGCAAGAAGTTTCAAGCGTGACTAAGTTCTGAACCGAATTTGTCTCATAGTCGGTTCAAAAGGTCGAAGCTGTAGAAATACACTGGAATGTCGTTGGGGCTAAATACACTAATTACGGTGGTTTAAAATAATTTAATACTTTTTTATTTTTATTTTTTAACCAACTCCTCAAAGGCAATTTTAATAAAATTTAAATCAATTTAAAATTGGACCGCGGAGGAGGAGTCCACGAAGGCTGTAGGCGATCCCATGACGTGACCACATATACCTGGAATATGATGTTGGGTCATTGAGGCCGAGCAAAAGCCCAAGCCCTCCTACATCCTCTTCTACACCGGCTTTCTCACATGGCAGCGTACAATGGCTCGAATTCGGCAAAAGAAGTGGATGGGGAAGATGAACTGTGACTGAAAGCAGAAAAGTCGGATACTGCAATTAAGGGCACGTTTGTTTAAGATTTTGACTCACCCAGAATCCCGATTAAAACAGTGTTGGATAAAAGCAACACACTCTCAGCTTCTAAAAACATTCAAATTACGTTTGGTTTAGATTGTGGTAGAATAGATTGTGTAGAATCTTGTTTAGAAAACTGAGTTTTAAAAAATGGAGTTTAAAAAAATGATTTGTGTTTGGTAAAAATATTTTAAAACTGAGTTTAGAAGAATTGATTTGTGTTTGATTGACAAAATAGAATCACTTTTGAAGTGTTAAAATACTCAAACGGAATTTTACAAACGGAAAAACAACATCAGACCTCCTGCAACAAAACGACGTTTCGCAAACAGAAAAGACAAACAGGAAATTTACCAAACACCAAAATAAAAAAAATAAACTCCATTTACCAAACGCAAACGGAGAAAAAGGGTGCAAACGGTGGTTTGGTGTCCAAACCAAACATGCACTTAATGTGTTTAATACACACACATGTGCCAGTTTAATCAAACAGCTGTCTATCTTTTTTGTTTCAAAATCAACGTTCAATGATATACAATTATACATAAGTGAAAAATAAGAAAATTACGGACATTTTTTTTTATCGATTTCAGTTTTCAGAAAATAGCCATTTATGATTTTAAAATTAACAATAAAGCATTTGACCTATTTAGCATGTAATAACTGATTTCCTGCCAAAAAAATATAGTAAATGATTTTTCATATAGAACAGATTTTTTCCCATTAATCAAAAAAAAATATAGAATAACAGATTAAAAAAGAATAGGGTCTTATATTTTCCTTCTATATAGAAAAATTATTACTTTAATGTTTTCAAAATTGTGTTATTAACTTAATTTCTAAATAATGTAATTTAAGAATAATTAATTGCTCATTTTTTCCTTATTAATTACTCACTATCCTATTTATTTTATATATTCACTTCCATGTAATCTATCTCTACCAACAAAATAGAAAACTACGTAATTAATAAAAAAATGAGAAATTAATAATTCTTATTGTGTGCAAGGTTGCACACATTAGAAAAAATAAATTATACTTTAATCTTTTAAGGGTATATATATATATATATATATATATATATATTTCATAATAATATAAGGTATTGTTAATTTAGTTACCTTTACAAGTAAATTAATATCAAAATAAATACTAAACAAGATTTTTGATCTGGACGTGAAAAACGACGCGATATAAGATAAACTTGAACAAGTGGTTAAGAGGACACACTCACGGAATAAAAAAATTATTTTAATTAAAAAAATATTTTTAATCATAAAAATATATTTTACCATTCTCTCTCTCCCCCATATCTCTCTCCTCTCTCTCTCCCATCTCTCTCTTCTCCTCTCTCCTCTCTCTCCTCCTCTCTCCTTTGGGAAGAAGAACTACGTACTTAGGTCCATCACTGATCCTAACTACCTTGTTGGGTTCATCGATCGAATCGAAGCTGAGTGCTTCCAACTCCAAGGTATTTTTTTTTCAATTTAACTTTTTCGTTTAATTTTTCTTTTTCTTCTTATTTTCTCTCCTTGTCTATTCAGTTCAACGCCGTTGAATAGTTGATTGATTGACTTCGACTTAACAGTTAACCCATCTTCGTATGTTCTCCTCACTTTCAGGTTTCAGTTTGTTTACGTAACTTTCTTGCAACGAGTTCAATGCAAAGTTCTATAAAATTAAATAATATTATTCTAGCAATCTGGAATCGAATGCTTTTTAATTTTTTAATTTTTATTAGCCGCTTCTTCCAAGAAGGTGGGTTGAGATTGGAGCGGTGGGGAGAGAGGGAGAGGGGCGAGAGAGCGAGAGAGGAGAGAGGGGAGGGAGCGAGGAGAAGAGGGGAGTGAGAGAGAAAAATATTTTTGATTAAAATATTTTTTTATTATTAGATTTTTTTTTGTAATTAAGATATTTTTTTATTTTATGATCAATTAAAAAAATTATCTGTTTCATCCATTTGTCACCCCTAATATAATCCAATAGATTTAGAAAAATAGTGGATGGATGACTAACCATTCATTAAGTTAAATAGATGGATTAGATCCAATCTATTTTTTTTTGTAATTGATGGGTTTCCTTATAGATGGATTGGATGATTGATGGATAAATGGATGGCTTTGCCACCCCTACCGACAATAGAGGATACTCACCCCAATACAAGGATATGGATCGGTGATGTACAACCTTGGCACATAAAGACAAATACAATGACTCACTTGGGTCAACTCTATATATAGGAAATCACATCATCGTGCAAATGTATGCATTATGTCTCTATTCTCTAGGCTTAAGACTAATACTCATATTGATCTGAGCAACCGAGTGTCTTTACATTCCCCCTCCCCAAAAACTTTTTCATGGATCACACAAAGCGAAAAGGGAGACTCAACCAAATCCCAAGTCTGTTATAGAATTAGGACAAGACAATTTCTATACACCATCGTCTAATATTTTTCTTTCCGTTCTTCTCCTGAAATCATACTAACGAACAAAAGCTCAACGTGATGATGATTTTAATATTTTAAATACAATAATCATGCTCATACCACAATCGTCGGAAAGGGAATTTTACACTAAAACAACCAATGTGTTTTAATTTCAGTGACAAAGAGTATGATTTTTTTTCAAATAAAGCTCCGTGTGTGTGTATATATATATATATATATATATATATATATATATATATATATATATATGTTAGTCAAAAGCACACCTCCCAACCAACACACCGAAAGTAAGAAGGAATTTTCAAGCAGTGCAAGCTTTTCAACATGCACCGAATAATGCATTCATATTTTTCTACGATGGCAGCATGACATGCGCCGGTGAGAAGAAAAAAAAACGCTGGTGAGAAGAAAACGTGTGCAGCCAGTTGTGAATTGGATGGCAACGTGAAGGCTTGGGTCTCTATAAATACAAGCCTTTGCAGAAGAAAAAAAATCATTCCAACATTGAGAGAAAATTAGTGAGCACCAAGAGAAAAGGTGAGAAATATTTAGAGAGAAATATTTTGGGTGTAATTGGGTTGTGGGTTTTGTGAAAGAGTGTGAGTGTTTGTAAACACAGTGTGTATTTTCTTTTTCAATATAAGGTCTGCAGCAGTCCGGAGACGTAGGCATTATTGGCCGAACTCCGTTATCAATTTTTGTGTGTGCTTCCGCATTTATTTTTTTCGCTCTTCCACTAATCTGACTATGGGGAAATTTTGCGTAATTTCCTAACAATATATATATATATTGTGAATAGAAAAAATAAATATTAAGAGACTTTCATACCTCTTCAGAAAAAAATAGATGTTTTAGATACCAAGTATCTCTGATCGATGGAGCATATATATATTAAGAGACTTTCATGCCTCTTCAGAAAAAAATAGATGTTTTAGATACCAAGTATCTCTGATCGATGGAGCATATATATGGAATTATAGAATTGCTTTGAGGGTAGGTGCCACTGCCACTTGACTGCTCAACAAATAACATAGGCTTAAGTAATATAATATTCTAAATCCCTCATTACTTTCCCTACTCGGTCCATAAAACAAGTCAGAAAAAAATTACATTAAAATTGGAGAAACTAATTAACTTAACCTAATTAGGTCCGTTTAGTTTAAATTCTGGTATAGATTGTGTTGAATCTTGTTTAAAAAATTGAGTTTTAAAAAATAGAGTTTAAAAAAATGATTTGTGTTTGGTAATGATATTTTAAAACTGAGTTTAGAAGAATTGATTTGTGTTTGGTTGACAAAGTAAAATCACTTTTGTAGTGTTAAAAATACAAAAAAGGGTCAAACTGAGTTTTTCTGATCGGAAAAGCGACCTTCCACTTGAGGTTGGTAAACTGAGTTTTGGAGGGGTCAAATGGAATTATTGCCATCGAGAATGTAAACCAAACACACTGTGTACTGTTTAAAATCTATTGTTTTCGACGCCACCGGTAAACAGGCTCTAGTGATTGTCATACATCCAGCTGTTTGATTATATATAGATTGAAATAAAAATAGTGATTAATTTTAGGAAAGCTTCTAATCATTGCACCTCGCTCACGTAAAAATAGTAACGAAATTGGCAGAATGCATTTTTTTTCAACCGTGCACAGTATGTGTCAGGTTCTGTAAATTGTAACGTGAAATCATGATAGAACAATTTTCTACAGTCCTATAATTGCAACTAGAGCTGTCAAAATAAGCCCAACCAGATGGGTTGGTTCAGCCCGCCCGATAAAAAAGGTGGGCTGGGTCAGTAAAATCTTAGCCCGAAAAATTTTAGCCCAGCCCAACCCGACCCGAAAATTTATTGGCCCATCGGTGGCGTGATGGGCCAACCGATTGGTCTAATTACTTTTGAATTTTTTCCTGATTACATTTTTTAATTTTGTTACGTGAGCCGAATATTGTGAACAGACTGGCCCATTATGTGTGAAATTATTTATCCATGGATTCTATATAGTTGTTAAACTGTATTAACATATCAATGTTATTTTTTTTCCTCAATATTTTGAATTTTTAATAAAAATCACAAAAACACACAAAAACGATCTGTACAAAATGTCTTGGCTCTAAATTCTTTTGATTCAATAGAGGTGGCACATTTCTTTTTGACAAGAACAGAGGCTGCACATTTCATTCACGCATGGAATTGGAAGCTATGGTGTAGCGACCGAAAAATCCGGAGGGATTTTATTCGAGTTTAATGGAGCCGCCACCAATAATTTATTTTCGAAGGAAAAATATTGGAAAAACCTTTTTTGAAGAAAAGTGGTCCTTAATGCCTGATTTGGGTCCGGCAGTCGATTATGTCTAGCGCAGGTATTAGCACCCTACAACATCCTTTCGAAAAAGGTTACCTCTAATTAATTGTGCAAATTTTATTAACTTCTAAAAAAATATTTATTTCCCTTTTATTTTAAAAAAAAATTAACCAAGATAAAAAAAAAGAGGACTTAATAAAAGTCGTTTATTTTTGCGCTTGACAGGAGTGGGCTCCTGCTCCTACGTATCTCCGGGTGCAGTGGAGAAATCAAAGGCTACGTAGTTCTTGGGTAGAAAATGGTTGTGTGTTGGTTGATTTTAATTGTATATTTTTTGATGGAAAAAAGGTAGTTTTGTAGGGACCAAACAAGAAGCAATCAAGAGTGGTCCTCATTAACAACCTATTTTGTTTAGAAAATTAACGGTGTTCGTAATGATCAAACGGGAAGCAATCTCGAGTGATCGTTACTAGTAAAAAAAAAGATTGATTTTATTTTTATAAAGATGATGGGTTTTCATGGGGACCAAACAAGAAGCAATCAAGAGTGGTCCTCACTAACGACTCATTTTTATTTAGAAAATTAAGATATTTGTAATGACTAAGCGGAAGCAATCTCGAGTAATCATTACTTAGTAAATTAATTTCGTGATTTTTATCAAACGTTTTTAAAAAAATAGGGTTTCGATATTTGTATGTGAAATTTGGTTGAATAAAATTGTACTAGTTTGACTAGTAAAAAAATAAAAAAAAAGGGTAAAGCGGTTCAATGGATAGAGAAAAAAAACTAAACAGCGTAAAGTGTAACTCAACGAGAAGGGGAGAATTAACAAAAATAAAAGAAAAAATGAAATGAAATAAATATGTACAATTATCATTCTTTATTAAATAAAGAAAATAAAAGAAATGAAATAAATAATAAAAAGAATAAAAGAAAGCAGGGGTGCCGTTGAGTGGGCTGAGGCCCCCAAAAGAGGGGAAAAAAAAAAGGAATAAGAACAAAGAACAGGTAGCATAGGAAGGAGGGTGGGGTGACCAGTAAAAAAAAAAAAAAAAAAAAAAAAGATAAGGGGTATCACTTCTTCCTTACGGGTTTCATTTGAAACCCTAGTGGGAGGAAGGCTGTGGCCTTGACGAGGGAGACAGACTAGGAGGTGTGGCGTCGAGAGAAAAAGCAGTGGGGAGAGAAAAGAGAGGGAACGTTGGGGAAAAAGAGAATGAGAAAGGCGAGTAGAGAGATCGCCATGAGAGAGGAGGCCGCGAGGGAGGATGAGAAGAAGCGGCCAACCCGAATTGTCTTTGGGCCGAATGGGCCGGGCCAACCCGAATTGACCGCTATAGTTGCAACCCCGTCATCTAGCCTTTAAATAAAGCTAGTATATCTTTATGCAAAACACAATCACAGGGTGACTTGCATGGAATTATTAATTGCGTTTCTACTTCTCGTCGACACAAGTTCAAGTTCTCATAAATGTTAACACGAAACGAGTACCAGTTGTCACTGACAACCTGAAAATGATAGATAGGAGGGGTGTGTTTTAGACGAATCAGGGTTGAGGAGGTGGTCATATGTTCAATGATGCATGATGCATGTCACCTTTAGGAATCATCATTCGATCAAGTCCCGCTAGATTATATACTATTCTACACCATTCACATTAGATTTTTTTCGTCTCTCCCTCTCGCAGTATGTATCCATTTTAGAGTGTTTTTGTTTGAGATACTTTCTACCAGAAAATAAAAATTAACACTTCCCGAGGCAAGATTTAGTAAATTTGGCCTACAATGTTTTTCGGTACAAAAAGAGGAATTTGGCCTACATTTCTAAACTCGATTTATTTCATAATTTTGTCAATCAATTGTGGTACGGTTGCTAATAAACAAATTAGCGAATCCTAGGCTACAATATTGAGTGATCCGTTCCTAATATAAAAATCAATCCAATAAAATAAATCCTTTTAAAAAAGTGAAATTACATTTAACTAAGAAAAATCTATCTTCAAAACACAATATCCTCCCACCCCTGGTCTTAGCAATTGTGACCAATCATACATCATACAAACTTTAATATTTATGTTTAATTACTCTGTAGGTGCTTGAACTATTTGAGAATTTTTAAATAAGTCCCTAAACTAAAAAAAATTGTAATTGAGTCCCTGAACTTTTCAATATTTTGTAATTAAGTCCCTGCATGTAAAAACATTTTAAATAACTTATAATTAGGTCTCTGAACTTTTAAATATGTTATAATTAGGTCCCTGAAATTTTAGATAATTTGTAATTAGGTCTCAATATTCAGGGACTTGATTACACATTATTTAAAAGTTTAAGGACCTAATTATAAATTATTTAAAAGTTCAGGATTCGATTAAAATACAGAGACATAATTACAATTTATTAAAATGTTCAGTGACACAATTACAATTTTTTTTAGTTCAAGGACATATTTAGAAATTTTCAAATAATTGAGGGACCTACGGAGTAATTAAACCTAATATTTATATTTTAAACATAATAAATGTTCTATTAAATATTTTTGTTGATGATTTTTTACATCAGTATTTTAATTAAGAATATTGTCAGCATCTTTCTTGTTGAAAATTAACTAGTGTATTTACCCGTGCTCGCACAGGTTATTTATATGAGTTTAAAAGTATCCAACATACAAGAATAAATCAGAATTTTTTTAAAAAAAAAGTATCAGCAGATTTAAAATTTTAAAAAAATATTATAGGTAATTCATTATGAAGTAAAGAACATATGTATTTATACATATACTTCAATTTTAAAATATAACAAATAAAACAAACAGTATTTGTTCTATTTTCTTTATATTTGGAAATGACTTATCAACTATGCTTTTCAACAAAAAAAATATAAAGCACACAATTGAATTATTTATATAAATTACAGTAAGATAAATTCAAAATAAGTAGCATAAAAAAGAGATAATCAGTTATCTATGTTAGACAACAAATTAATCCTAGAATAAATTATGGATTATCTCACATATAATATGCAAGCTTTAAGAAGGAAAAATGCAAATACACATTCATTTAGCATTTATTATAATTAGACATAAACAATTATGTGAATGATGGAATGCTGGAAGTATTTATATTCCAATGGAATACTAAAATTTTTTAATTTTTAATAATATGTAAGAGATAAAATATACAAATTATGAAAAAAAATATTAAATTTAAAATTGTATATTTATGATTTTTAAATTAAATTTTATGATGTGAGTAGTAAAATTAATCATTCATGAAAAGTTATAAAATTAAAAGTAACTAAATTTGTATGGCAAAATAATGATGAATAGTATTTGTCAAAAAAATATTGATGAATAATTCTAATAATTGATATATAATAAAAAAAATAGATAAGTTATTTAAGGGAATATATTAATAATTTACGTTGCAAAATTATTGTTTAATTTGACATGAGGATAACGATTGCTATAATTAATACAATAACTAAAAAATAAAAATTGAAACTGAAATTAATTTAGGCAAAAAAATATCGATTCTAATGTTGTCACATAACTTAGATAATATTTTAATTGAATGGAAATGATCCTGATATGAGAATTAATTGATTGATATGCTTTCATTTATTACATTTCAAATTTAAATTTGATTTAATTCAAATTTGATTAAATGGTAAAAGTTCATATATGAGTATTTATATGTTTAATTAGTGAAATATCATGAATAAAAAAATATTTTATATTTTGACAAAAAATAAATAAATATGGAGCTGACACGTGACATGAGTCTACGTGAAAAAACTTTATTTTATATAATATAGTAAATATAGTAAATTGCACGTCGCAGCAATATCGTGAATAATTAAAATTTAGTACTATACAGGAAATCAGCAATGTCTTTCCCTTCAAACAAGATATTTAAAAAGTTATAAGTATCTTAATAAATATTTTGATAATTACAGCAAATTAGCAATTTTGGAAATAAAATAAATACACCCCATCCTAAAATAGCCGAATTTCTTGATTGAAACAAAGCATCCATCGAATGTTGTACCCTGTTTCCTATTATTCAATTTTATAGAGTACCACATATCCAGATTCGATTCAGATCATATTTAACTAGTTTAAAATAAAAACCCTCGTTGTCACCATCAATTATTTTGAGTTTCTGACTCTTCATTTAAGTTTTAATGCACCCACTCCCTCCCACCCACAGTGTGTGTGTGAGTCTCTTTCTCAGTTTTCTCTCATACATTTTTTTGGACATAATTTTTCTCTCATACTAGTAGTAGTCTCATTCTTTATTTTTATTTTTATTTTCCAGGAAAATAGTACTATTTGTTTTGTTGTCTCACTTCGGTGCTTCTTCCTTCGCCTACTCCGTCCACTAAACTCAAGTCTTGCCCACCACGTTTCCCCTATTCCCAAGGGGCTCACAATTTCTTCCTTTGGTTTGACTGACTCTCTCTCTCTCCCCATTTTGACTTCGCCACTTTCCATCCTTTATTATTATAACCTCATCTCTCGCTTCCACAGAACCACACACTGAATTTCCGCCAAAACAGCAAATTATTTCTGATTCGTCTTTTCATTTCGTTTATTAACTACAAAACTATGTCGTTTGTTTTCTCATCCATTTCCCTCATGCACCCTACCTCCGCTATTCTCCTTAAACCCATTTTCCTTCACGCCTTATCTGCCTTCCTCCATTTTCTGTTGCTTGTGGCGGTTTCAGTCTCATGGCTTTGGAAGAAAATCACAACTGGTGTTGGGAATGACTCTAAGGAGAAAAATCCAATAGCACCCTGTTTAGAGTGACCAAGTTTTGTTCTCTTGGTGTTTCTACTTTCAATCTTGTTCTCTTTCTCTTTAATTACTTCTACTGGTATACTAGTGGTTGGTCAGATGAAAAGCTCATTGCCCTATTCGATTTAGCGCTCAAAACATTTGCTTGGGGTGTTGTTTGTGTTTGCTTACACAAGGGGTTTTCCTTCTTCTTCAGTTCAGGTCAAAGAAGAAGGTTTCCATTTCTCTTCAGAGCTTGGTGCGCTTTCTATCTCTTTGTTTCATGTTATTGTTTCGTGGTGGACATTGTTGTTCTCTATGAAAAACACGTTGCTTTAACGGTTCAGTCCATGGTTTCTGATGTGGTATCCGTTTGTGCGGGTCTGTTCTTCTGTTATGTTGGTTATTTTGTGAGAAATAAGAGTGAAGAAGATGATAGCAGTATTCAAGAACCTCTTTTGAATGGTAATAATAATGCCTTGGGGTCAAAAGAGACCAAAGGGAGTGACACTGTTACCCCTTTCTCAAATGCTGGAATTTTCAGCATTCTCACCTTCTCTTGGGTGGGTCCACTTGTAGCTTTTGGCAATAAGAAGACCTTAGACCTTGAGGATGTTCCTCAGCTGGATAGTGGAGATAGTGTTGTTGGAGCTTTTCCAACTTTTAGGGATAAACTTGAGGCTGATTGTGGTGCAATTAGCAGAGTAACCACACTTAAGCTGATCAAGTCATTGGTAATCTCAGCTTGGAAAGAGATTCTTTTCACAGCTTTTCTTGCATTGTTAAAAAATTTGGCTTCTTATGTTGGTCCTTATCTTATTGATGGTTTTGTTCAATATCTTGATGGACAAAGGCTATATGAGAATCAAGGCTATGTGTTGGTTTCTGCATTTTTCTTTGCAAAGCTTGTGGAGTGCCTAACACAAAGGCATTGGTTCTTTAGGTTGCAGCAAATTGGACTTGGTCGAGCACTGCTTGTGACAATGATATATAATAAAGCTTTAACCATTTCATCTCAATCAAAGCAGGGCCATACTTCTGGGGAAATAATCAATTTCATGACTGTTGATGCTGAAAGAGTTGGCGTGTTCAGTTGGTACATACATGATTTGTGGCTGGTAGCTCTGCAAGTTTCGTTGGCCTTGTTAATTTTGTATAAAAACCTTGGACTAGCTTCAATTGCTGCTTTTGCTGCAACTATCCTTGTTATGTTGGCAAATGTTCCCTTGGGATCATTGCAAGAGAAGTTTCAAACTAAGTTGATGGAGTCAAAAGATACGAGAATGAAGACCACGTCTGAGGTCTTGAGGAACATGAGGATCCTCAAGCTACAAGGATGGGAAATGAAGTTTCTGTCTAAAATAAATGAGCTCAGGAACACTGAGCAAGGCTGGTTAAAAAAATTTATTTACACTTCATCCATGACTACATTTGTATTTTGGGGTGCCCCAACATTTGTATCTGTGGTTACTTTTGGTACTTGTATGCTTATAGGGATCCCACTTGAATCGGGGAAGATCTTGTCTGCGCTTGCAACATTCAGGATTCTTCAGCAGCCTATTTATAATCTTCCAGATACAATTTCAATGATAGCACAAACTAAAGTTTCACTTGATAGGATTGCATCATTCCTTCAACTTGATGACTTGCAGTCTGATGTCGTAGAAAAGCTTCCTCCGGGTAGTTCCGATACAGCAATTGAAGTAGTTGATGGGAAATTTTCTTGGGATTTGGCTTCCCCTAATCCAACATTGCAAGACATAAGTTTCAGAGTTTTTCATGGCATGAAGGTTGCTGTTTGTGGCACTGTTGGATCAGGGAAGTCTACATTACTTTCTTGTGTATTGGGAGAAGTACCAAAGATATCAGGTGTCCTTAAGGTTTGTGGAACAAAGGCCTATGTTGCTCAATCACCATGGATACAAAGCGGCAAGATAGAGGATAATATATTATTTGGCAGACACATGGATAGGGAAAAGTATGAGAAGGTACTTGAAGCCTGCTCCCTGAAGTCGGATTTGGAGATTTTGTCATTTGGTGATCAGACGATTATAGGAGAGCGTGGAATAAATTTGAGTGGTGGACAGAAGCAAAGAATACAAATTGCACGTGCTCTTTACCAAGATGCTGATATATATCTATTTGATGATCCCTTTAGTGCTGTGGATGCTCATACAGGCTCTCACCTTTTTAAGGTAACCCAGTTTCATTATTTTGTTTATCATGTGCCTGTTTTATTTTCTGTGCATACTGCAAAATGCAAATAATTCTCAATTTAACTCTTTTGAAATGTAGTTATTCCAAGTTCCAACAGCATGACACTTGTATAACTATTTTAGTAAGTTAACTTCTCTATTTTATTTGTGTGGCAGGAATGCCTGCTGGGTTTTTTAAGTTCAAAAACAGTGGTTTATGTTACTCATCAAGTGGAGTTCTTACCTGCTGCTGACCTTATATTGGTGAGTATTTATCGTAGTTTTATTGTCATTAATTTAAAAGGAGGGTTTTTCTTTTTTTACCCCACATTATGCCCTTATTGTAGGTCATGAAAGATGGGAGAATTACTCAATGCGGAAAATATACCGATCTGCTTAACATTGGAACTGATTTTATGGAACTTGTTGGTGCACACAGAAAAGCTTTGTCTACACTTGATTCATTGAATGAAGGGACAATATCTAATGAAATAAGTACATTGGAACAAGATGTAAATGTCTCTGGCACTAATGGTGTTAAAGAAAACGAGGCAAGCGAAGATGAGCAAAATGGTAAAGAAGATGACAAAGGTGAACCAAAAGGCCAGCTTGTTCAAGAAGAAGAAAGGGAGAAAGGTAAAGTTGGGTTTTCAGTCTATTGGAAGTATATCACAACTGCATATGGAGGAGCTCTTGTACCGTTCATATTATTGGCTCAAATTCTTTTTCAAGCTCTTCAAATTGGAAGCAACTATTGGATGGCTTGGGCAACTCCCATCTCAGCAGATGTGGAGCCACCTGTTGGAGGATCTACTCTTATAGAAGTCTATGTTGGTTTGGCCATTGGAAGTTCTTTCTGCATTCTTGCCAGAGCAGTGTTACTTGCTACAGCCGGTTATAAGACAGCTACTCTACTCTTCAATAAAATGCACTTCTGCATTTTCCGTGCCCCAATGTCATTTTTTGATTCCACTCCGAGTGGGCGAATCATTAACAGAGTATGTCGTAACCCCATTCTTTCCATTTCTTGCCCATCTGATTTTCATAGATATGATTTTTGCATCTTAAATAGCTTTATCCTTTAGATTTAGTAGTCCCCCTCATCTTGTCAGATTTTTATAATAACTATAGAAATAGAATACTTTGGCAATTGTTTTTTTTATCTCTTTCTTCCTGTCTGCTCTCTTGCAGGCTTCTACTGACCAAAGTGCAGTGGATACAGACATTCCTTATCAAATTGGCTCCTTTGCCTTCTCCATGATCCAGCTGCTGGGAATTATAGCAGTGATGTCTCAGGTTGCATGGCAAGTTTTTATTGTCTTTATACCGGTGATAGCAGTCAGCATTTGGTATCAGGTATTATTTGGACCATTAACCATGTAGGCTTTGATAATAAGTTGGGTACATATTTCTTCCACTGCCCCCATCCTTGTCTGCAAAGGCTTTACCTGCATAGATTATGTACCAAAATTATTTTGCAAATTTGAGTATTTGACTCCATTTTATAATATTATATGTTGATACTTAACATCTTGTAATCTGCAGCGATATTATTTACCATCAGCCCGTGAACTATCACGTTTAGTTGGAGTATGCAAAGCCCCAATCATTCAACACTTTGCTGAAACAATTTCTGGGACTTCAACCATTAGAAGCTTTGATCAACAGTCAAGATTTCACGAGACAAATATGAAACTGACTGATGGGTATTCTCGGTCAAGTTCAATATTGCTGGTGCTATGGAATGGTTATGCTTCCGCCTAGATATGTTGTCGTCCATCACATTTGCCTTTTCCTTGATATTCTTGATATCTATCCCACAGGGAATCATAGATCCAGGTGCATAATTCAAATCTGGTATTTTTTACCAATGAAAATTTACTCTGCTTATGTAATGAGGAATTGAACATAATTGATTCCCTTTAAATTTTCTGGTTTTTGAAGGCATTGCTGGTTTAGCTGTTACCTACGGACTTAATTTAAACATGATACAAGCTTGGGTGATATGGAACCTCTGCAACTTGGAGAACAAAATTATATCAGTAGAAAGAATAATTCAGTATACTTGCATTCCTAATGAGCCTCCCCTTGTTGTAGAAGAAAATCGACCAGATCCTTCTTGGCCCTCATACGGCGAGGTTGATATACGGGACTTGCAGGTAGTTGGACTTTTATGTTTATGGTTTCATTTTCTTTCATTTTGTGGTCAACTGATTTATGAAACTCAAGCTAGGGTCCTCTTTTCCTAAATTAATTGAAATTGGCTTCTGAACACATAAGTTGTGCTTTGGATACAACATAATTCATAGCATAATTTTTTTACAAGTTTGTGCTTCATTTGTAATGATTTGTTGCCCATGATGAAGGTTCGATATGCTCCACATCTTCCACTCGTGTTGCGTGGCCTTACGTGCACGTTTCGTGGAGGACTGAAAACTGGCATTGTTGGGAGAACAGGAAGCGGTAAATCAACTCTCATACAAACACTTTTCCGACTCGTTGAACCTACTGCGGGGCAAATTACCATTGACAGCATCAACATCTCTTCAATCGGACTGCATGATTTGAGGTCTAGACTAAGCATTATTCCGCAAGACCCAACAATGTTTGAGGGGACTGTGAGAAGTAATCTGGACCCCTTGGAAGAGTACACTGATGAACAAATATGGGAGGTGGGTTGGTTTTATTTGTTGAAAAAATGCACTGACACCTGGTTCTGTCCAAAAGATTGGACTTGTAATTGTTCTTCAAATTCTTATTGCTTCCACTCATTTACATTCTTTTAAATAGGCCCTTGATAAGTGTCAACTGGGAGATGAAGTTAGAAAGAAAGAAGGAAAGCTTGACTCTGCAGGTTTGTCTTCTAATTTGATTGAACACAAAGACATAGTACTTCTACTCCTAATTTTATTGCTAATGTGGGAGTTGATGCTGTAGTTAGTGAGAATGGTGAGAATTGGAGCATGGGTCAGAGGCAGTTGGTCTGCCTTGGCAGGGTTCTGCTTAAGAAAAGCAAGATCTTGGTGCTTGATGAAGCCACTGCATCAGTTGATACAGCTACAGATAATTTGATTCAGCAAACTCTAAGGCAGCATTTCTCTGACTCTACGGTCATTACCATTGCACATCGAATAACATCGGTTCTTGACAGTGATATGGTTCTGCTTCTTAGTCAAGGTTAGGAAAAGCTTATTCTTCATTGAAATTTGATATTTTCTTTGTTCCTTGGTGTTTCATTTTCTGATTTAGTTGCGATTTGGTGCAGGACTTATTGAGGAGTATGACTCACCAACAACATTGCTAGAGAATAAGTCATCATCTTTTGCTCAGCTTGTTGCAGAGTATACCATGAGGTCCAACTCCAGTTTTGAGAAATCTGTTGATCGCTGATTGAAGTCTCAACCGAAATAAAAGTTTCTTGATGACGATGAAAATCTGGGAGTGGGAGGACAGTTTCTTATCAATGGGGTTTGTAATTCTTTTGTCATTAAGCATGTTTGATAGAAAAATGTAATTTATAAAATAAGGCTTTTGATGTCCAACTTCACCTTTTCCCGAAGGCTGAAGGAAATTATTAGAGGGAAGAATTATAAAATGAAATAGAAAATCTAATTGCTTTAAGATGCACTCCTTGTGTGGGGTGACTTAAACCAAATCTCAACCATTGAAATTAATAGATCATGTGGCTCAATTTGAGATTAGCTTGGCCACCCCCGAAATCAGTTGGCTAAGACTTTTTAAATTTTAATTTATATCATTTTGTTTCCTTTTTATTTGTATTTGAGATTTGATTAGGTTACACTAAAAAGCACTATGTTTGGATGGAATAATGTGATAATGTAGGAATTATTGTTCTGACCATTGATGAAATTAGGTCCCAAATTGTTAGTGACATTCTTACTGCTTTCTGGACACTCATCACTTTCCAATTTACCTTCTGTCATAAATATCGTTGTAGTATGAAGCTTCTACTCTAATTCCAGTTGTAATATGCTTGTTTGTCAAGCTTATAATGAAGTTAACTGGATAGCTTCATGATAATCATTCTTAATAAACAGGATTAGGACAAGCCACTCGGTGAAAACTTCCACGGTAATCTTGTTTGCTTGTAATGTGCTTGTTTGCAATTTTAATGTAAGTGTTGCATGTCATAAATTTTAAATAATATATCCATATTTGATTCATGATGACGATCTACTATATCTTTAGTGTGTTTGGATTGGCGGTGAGTTTGGTGGATTTACAATGAGAAATCATAGTCACACAGAAGCTACACTTTGTAGCTTTTATAAAATCACTGTGAAATGAGTTTTAGACATGAGTTTGGGTTGGACGCCAATCCAAACACACGCTTTAAAAAATTAACTACAGTTATGATACGTGGTAAAAGTTCATTTACACGTCAAAAAAAAATCTCGTCTTTTTTCAGCTCTCAATATGTTTTCCTACTTCAATCACTCATCTATTATCTATTTAAGAAATTAATTACACAAACTTTAGTTGTTCACGATGCGTTTTGTGACAGTATCTCAGTCTTTTATATAGAATATAGAAGAAGAAAAATTCTGCTGATTTTCTCGCACACGTGCTTAGGACGGGTCTCATCTACTAGTTTCTACAATAGTTGAGAGATTCCGTGCTAAGCACAGGTAACAAAAAAATGGAATCTACAGTATAGTTAATTTTTTTTTGAAGGAAAATAGTTTTTTACGAGAAAAATGGTTACTGGGCTTTTGACACGTGTCCCTAGTGTAGTTAATTTTCTTAAATAGATAATAATAGATAGATGGATAGTTGCTTGTTCTCCCATGATGCTGTTCCTTGTTACTCAAATTCTGCAAGTTGTGCCTGCCTCACCCCTGCTGTGGGCCCAGTTAAAAGGGGTAGGTGCCAATAGCATTTGCATAATCTGTAATCTATTTACTATTACTATCTATCTATCTATTTACTATTGAGAAAATTTAAGTCCTGGCCAAGCAAATATCTCTCTTTGCAACAAGTGACAATTTATATTGTTGACACATGGCACAACTATTATTTATTATTTATTATCTTTTTAATTTTTTTTTGAATTCTCAGCTAAACAAGAAACCAAAGTCAAGTCACGTTGAAGATGTAACCAAAAAAAATGTCAACGTTGAAGATTTATTTGCTGACAAGATTTCCCATCTCTCTCATCCACTTTTTCCTCTCTTAAATTGAATTTTTAATTATATCACTCCCTCCAACTTCTGAGAATTTCGCCCGTGCACAGACTGCTACTCTACTTCCAGTCATTTCATTTTACACAACGTCCCACACAATGAAAAACCATCAGAAGTTGGCAGTGTTAATTAATTTGTGGCTGAAATGTCTGAAGGACTACCCATCAATGTCATATCCAAAAGGGAATATCACAAGTCAACTTGGAAATAGACTCATATATGCAGAACGAGATTATGACATAGCTGAAATGCATGATCAATTCCAAAGTTGCTTTAATTCTCTTACAAGTAATACACAGTTCTTTTTATTTGGGAACTTAGTTGGAATCATATATCTTATACTATTTAATATCATCATTCATGCTATTGATTAGTAATTTCTTTTCCAGATGAGCAAAAAGGCATTTTTGACAAAATAATGCAAGCTGCCAATAAAGGGCAAGGTGGCATGTTCTTCCTTTATGGCTATAGTGGTACTGGTAAAACTTTCATGTGGAAAACACTTGTTGTTGCACTACGTTCACAAGGTCATATCGTTTTGACCGTAAAATCCAGTGGCATTGCATCTCTACTATTACCTGGAGGAAGAACAACACACTCTAAATTTGTTATCCCCGTTCCTACATTTGAAAACTCTACATGCAATATTCACCAAGGGAGTGAACTTGCAGAACTGTTGAAACAAACAAAGCTGATCATATGGGATGAAGCTCCAATGGCAAATAAATTGGGTTTTGAAGCATTGGATAAAACCTTCAGAGATATCATGAGTTCCTCAGATAATGAAAGTCGCCCATTTGGAGGAAAAGTCGTCGTTTTTGGAGGAGATTTTAGACAAATACTACCAGTCATTACAAGATGAGGTTGTTCTGACATTGTCAATGCAATCATAAATGCTTCATATCTTTGGGAACATCGTGAAATATTAACTCTCACAAAAAATATGCGGCTACAACATGGTTCTCCCAACATCAATGTTGAAGAGCTTAGAGAATTTTCACAATGGATATTAGATGTTGGAGATGGCAAATTATCTAAGCCAAGTGATGGGTATGCATCTATAGAAATTCCTCAGTCGTTTCTAATTATAGATTTTGATGATCCCATGGATGCCATAGTTCAAAGTACATATCCCAATTTAGAGGAACTATACTTGAATGAGGACGTTTTGCAATCTAGGGCTATCTTAGCATCAACCATTGAAACTGTTGATGAAATCAATGATTATGTTCTTTCATTGATACCAGGTAATTGATTAACAATGTTGTTTTATGAATTAGTGTCTACAATAATACCTTTTTGAAATTATTATTTTAATCACAGTGATATCATTTGATGTTATCGTAGGTGATGAAAGAGAGTATTAAGCTCAGATTCTATTGACAAAACTGAGGCAGCTGAAAACCCGACATTTGAAGCACTAACCCCGGAATTTCTAAATTCTCTTAGAGCATCAGGTCTACCCAACCATAGAATAAAATTAAATGTTGGAACTCCTATCATGCTATTGAGGAATTTAGACCAAGCTGAAGGATTGTGCAATGGAACAAGATTGATTGTTACACGACTAGAAAACCATGTAATTGAAGCAAAGATTATGACTGACAAGAACATTGGAAATGTGTTCTACATTCCTTGGATGACTATGTCTCCATCTCAATCACCGTGGCCGTTCAAATTTATAAGAAGACAATTTCCTTTGATTGTCTCATATGCCATGACAATCAACAAGCCTCAAGGTCAGTCATTGGCAAGTGTTGGATTGTACTTGCCTAGACCTGTTTTCAGCCATGGTCAATTATACGTGGCATTTTCAAGAGTTCAGAGCAAGCAGGGGCTGAAAATCTTGATACATGATAAAGAAGGGAAGCCATCAAACACTACCATCAATGTTGTGTTTAAAGAGGTTTTCCAAAACCTCTAAAATGTAAGTCTCTCTAAATTTCAGTTTGAAAAAACATGTGTAAATTATATATATTGCTACTTATGTATTCTAAATTCAATGTATATGTTTGATAGGTTGCCATCAATTAATTCATCTTTTTGATATCTGCTGAAGTCATATGCTGAGGCGATTTTTGAGTCAAATGACTTAATTTTACTTTAGTTCTATAATTCCAACTCATATTTTTATGCCAGCATTTTATTATTATACTATACAAACAACTACTAATTAAATTAATTTATTGCAGTTTTGGGTGAATGAACTTTCAATAAGCTAAGGATGCAACTTTTGGTCTACCTAATCAATATGCATCATTTCACTTAAGAATGCAATCATATAGCTGATTTTTTGGGATCACATGTCTTGATCTTTATCTTCTATATTTTGAGTAAATTGCTTGCCAACCATAGCCAGTCTCAACTATGTCATTTTTGTAAGTGCCATGGAAAATAATATTTTCCTCTCTACAATATAAGACAACCTCCCAAAGCACGTAAATCACTCATCACTGGTTTAACTGATAAACTATATTCTTAAACCTTTCATTACTTTTAGTTAATTTCTTATATTTTTATTTGGTTGAATTTGTGCATGAGGTATAGTTATGGTCTTATGAACACTTAACTTGGTTACAACACCTTGAAGCAGACTAGGGTAGTTTAGGATCAACAACACTTATCAACGCGTTCCAGTTGATAGGGATGTCTTCATGTCTACATCTCTCTGGCTTATTTGAGAAAGAGCGGAGAGTATGGAACTTTATTCTCAATGTGTTCCAATTGATAGGAATGTCTTCATGTCTGCATTGATGAGAGCATAGAACTTTATTGTCACTTGGCAAGACAGATGTTTGATTGTATTCTGAGCATAATCTATTTTGTTGTAACTATTATCTGAGATTATTCATCAAATTATTGAAGAATCAATGGATTTTCTTGTTTAAAAAGTGATTTTGAGGTAACTGTTGTTGTTGTTGTTGTTGTCCAAGTTGGATGAAATCTAATGCAATCCACTTTGAATACACATATGCAGTAGTATATTAAGTAATGATTTTTAAAGTACAATATTTATAAGCAGGTGTATTTCAAAAATGCGTGAAAATCAGAGTGACCCGTGCGAATGCACGGGTATCTTACTAGTCAATACATAATGAGCACATGATGACAACCATTTCAGGGCTCAATATAGTGGCCCAGAAATAGATGAATAATGCTACTACAGGCAACAACTTCATTAGTTTTAAAGTAGGGTGGCCCCTAATATAGACCCTATTTTAGGGGTCCAAAGGTGACCTCTGTGTTAAAACTGAATATATCCGATTTATTTTATTTTTTTAAAATTTTCTTCGAACAAATCATTAAAAATCTAGTATTGGGATGTTTGAAATTTAACAAATTATAAAACTTTGGTAAAATAGAGGAGTCCACCATTGGACCAAGTCCATATTAGTGGCGACCTTAAAGTAGTTATATATCAATCATTTTTAAAGGAAAAAAAACCTTATTTCATTTTAGCCATTCTTTTACAAAATAAAAAATGAAAATTACTTAATGCCAAAAATTGTTATTTATTTTTTTACTCTTATCTCCTAATATTTTGTTAAACAAAATGAGAGATCATTAGTAAAATTAAATGGTAATTTAATCAAATATGAATATATTTCCCTAAAACTAAAAATATATTATAGTTTTTTATGACTAATATTTAAAACGACGGAAATATCAAATATTCAAAATACATTACACACACACTCAGGCTTCCAATAACAGAGAATCCAACACAACAATATCATTCGTAAAAAAACAACAACAACAATATCACTATAAACAAGTTCAAGCAGGAAGTGTGTCAAAAAAAAGTTCAAGCAGGAAGGACACATAAATCCATAGTAGTCTTTCCATTCTCACAAATCGCAATCAGCCATAGTCCAATTTAATAATGTAACATATGCTTCAAATTGCATTATGTGGTTGATTTTGGAGTTTGGGCCACATGATTAAAGATAAATATTGGATTTAGTTCCTAGAGCAATTTAGTGTTTGTATTAATAAAAATTTAAATTAGGGGAGACACCTCATGTAAGGCTTGGGGAAATCACCAAGTTCAGCCGAGGTTTACGATGAAATATACGTATAACCCACTAATAGAAAAGTTTAAGATTCGAATTTAAGTCACAGCTAGTACCAGTGGAGGGTTCGACCATACCCTTGCTTTCTTAGAACAATTCACTTTAAAAAATAAAGCTAGTAAACTTACTTATTTATAAAAATATTACTAGTTGATATTCAAATATATTCATAATTTGTTTTGAATATGTACATAATACTATTCATTTATTTATTTATCGACAGTTCAAATTTTTTACTTTACTATTTTTAAAAAATTCTCACAATAGAATATCAATCCAATATAAATTGATATTCGGCTGTAACTTTAATCTCTACATGGCTAAATTCATTTTAAAAAAAAAGTTGAATACAACTTAAATGACAAATTTCATAGACGTGTGCCTCAAGGAAATGCTTAGACTTTTGATCAATGTTTTGGTTGTGGGATTAATATCAGCCAAAAATGTGTTCGCTCATTCTATGTGGCGGAAGAAAAAGTGACGACCTCTATTTTTTTTAACAATATTGGTCTATTGAGTAAATTCTAATATATTTGTGGTCGTTAGTCTTTTGGTAGATGTTAGAGAATATTTAAAGATTTCGATTAAGTAATAAAAAAAATTACAAAATATATGATTTTTAAATCAGCAATATGTTACTCAATGAGTGTGGCACACGTTGAGCTTGTGTTTGAAAGACCAAAGCATGATCCCCACAAAACACACTCTCGAAAAGGATCAAGAAGCTTCAAGCGTGTTGGAAAGCAATGTTGGAGGCTTATAAATGGTGCAAATTCTCTCATGTCTAGAGTTTTTAAAGGCAAATATTACCCTAGGGGATGTTTCATGGAAGCTAAAAATGGCTACCAACCGAGCTACGCCTAGAGAAGCATGTTGAACTCCAGAGAGGTAATTGATTTGGGTGCAAGGTGGGGGATAGGGATGGACAGAATGTAAATTTATGAAGGATAGCTGGCTTTCTGAGCAATCCAAATTCAAACCTTGGAGTCAGCCAAATACCCTTCCTATTGATGCTAAAGTTAGTGAGCTTATTGATCCAATTTCTATGCAGTGGAGGAGAGCCTTAGTGCATAAATGTTTCACTATGTTAGAGGCTAGACAGATTCTGAACATCCCTCTTTCCTTTAGAAGACCAAAAGATAGACTCATATGACATTGGGAGAAGGATGGTAATTATTCTGTCAGGTCAGCTTACCATGTGCTTTGTGATGAGTCTAACAAAAAATAACCCTGGACCCTCTTCTGACTGCAACCAGAGGCTGTGGAGAGAAATATGGCAGGCTCCTATCCCCAATTGTGTGAGGAATTTTCTTTGGAGAATTGGGAGAATCTTGGCAAAAAAGGTATTAAATTGGATATGTCTTGCCCCTTTCCAATGTAGAGGTGGACAGTCCGGACCATCTATTACTTCATGCACTGCTCAGTGATTAAGCCCCTTTGGTTCACATCCCTGTTGGGTCTCCATACCCCTCCAAACATTAATCTATGATTAATGAAAAAGAAACTGTAATTATATAAATATAAAACTAAATATATAAAAATATATGTGCCTCAACGGACAACATTGTACTTATTTATCAATTGTTCCATGCAGGAAAAACACAAGCAGAAAAATAAATGTATAATTAAAGTAGGATAAAATATCATCCAAAATTAAGTAAAATGAATAAGAAAGTAATTAAAGAGGACAAAATATGCAAATCCTTAGACACAAATATTTGGCAAATTCACCCAGTCATTCTGCACAAGTTTTTGCAACATAAGTGGAACAGTAAATTTCTTTGACATCTTCACAACAGAAAGAAACATAAGTGGAGCAGTAAAATTTCTGACTCATTCCAAAATGGACATAGGATTTAAGTCTTTTAGTTTCATTAGCTACAATGATCTTCTTGTTTAATTTAGAATTTGTATCTATAGGAGGCTTCCGAATAAACTCTGCAAGATAAAAACATAAAGTTAGAACATCAGTGAAGAGTGGGTAAGCAATACTATTGTTTTACACAAACTACTAACATATACCAAACGCTTGTTGAAAACCAGATAGCAGCCTGCTTCCAGCAGTTCCCAATCATCAATCTTTGTAATCCTATTAAAGGGTAACCAATGAGAAATATGAATTTATACATATTTATCATGTAATAAAGAGTAAAAATAATGCTATTGGAGCACTAATTAAAAATAAACCTTAAATGTCTATAAGAATAGTGTTGCATCAGTCATAAGAATATACCAACATATACACCTGAGAAATTTTTTGTAATGCATTATTTCCATTTCCTAACCATAAAACTTTCTTAAGGTTTTATCCCACTACCACTGCCTTTTATTAGTTATCCCCACCTCTAGGGGTAAGGATCACCTTAAGAGCCACTGGTTTACATGGTTCGTAGGAGGTCTTAAAAACAATTCTTTATATGTATTTCTACAAAAAAAAAAAAAAATACAGCAACATCCATCAAAACTGTAACTGATGCTTATAATGTTCATATCCTGAGAATCTTGTACCAAACCAACCACAATCATTTACCAAAACTGCATTCCACATTCCCAGAAAAAATGGTACACCACTAAAATGAGAATAATAACAATCACAACCTTTCCCACTAGGTGAGATGATGAAAAGTACAAATCTTTTAAGACATACCAATTGCTAGTAACATGAACTAGCAATTGGAGCCACTCTCTTCCACCCTTGCTAGTAACATGAACAGAGATGTCATAATATATGTCTGAGAACTCTACCTCCCTCCCTCCTCTCTCTCTCTCTCTCTTAATGTTTCTGAATATTAAGAATATATCCTGAACTGTTTACCATGGCATGACTCAATAAATCAACATCTAAACCCTCAAGATTACATTTAGTCTCTCATCTCATAAAGCCAAATTCCAACATTCATCCATCAAGTATAATCAACACAGAGTGGTTGCCACATCTACGAACTATTCACCAATCAATAACCCAATCACCAAAATGAGAAAAATGCCAGACAACCCCCCCAACTAATCCAGAAATAACGAACAACAAGTCTGCATAAATATCAAAAGTAGCTGTAGAACAAGTAACAATAAAGCAATCACGAATCATATAACTTTTCATGTGGTCTGATATAAGAACTAGAAAAATCAAACAACACGGGGGTTCAAAAATTGCAACAGTAAATTCAAATATCCAATGCACAACAAATTCGAATTCAAAGACGCAACCCACAAGCAAACCCAAAATCATGAACGAGAAGGAGAAGGGTAAGCACCTTGAGCAATGTAGAAAGGAGAATCAAATTCGATTTGGTGGAACTCGAGATTGATTCAGTGTGTGATTTGGGGGTTTAGGGTTAGGGTTCTTTGAATTTTTAGAGTGACACTAAAACGAAAAACGATGGAGATGTGAGAGACTAGGAGTAGCGAGACGAGACAGAACAGCTAGGGTAAATGCAGTTTTGTCTTAGAAACTGGTTAGGAATATGGGTTTTGGGCCACCGATCTGATTTAAAAATATGGGCTGGGTTATAAACCATGTAAATGGTTATGGGCTTTTTGTTATGGTGTGGTCCAGTTTATAAGTTTGGGCCAGCTAACCACAATTTTTGCACACCCCTACTCACGTGTTTTTCTTTTGAATTTTTAAAGCTTGACAGATAGAATATTATTAGCCCTTGGATTCACTAGATTTAATGGTTAAGATTTGGTGTAAGTCATTTGACTTACACCTGGTGTCAACGGATTCTAACTCATATATATATATATATATATCACGGGCTCTCATTTGACCGATTGGTGCATGGGTACGTCTTGATTTTTAATGAATTTCATCTTAAATGAAACTAATTTTATTTAAAATGAATATTAAATAATAAAAGAGTAGTTTATGTTTAAATTTTAATCTTTTAAATGCCAAAATTATCTTTCCCGGTATCTAACAAGATTTGGAAAGCAACCTATGTCTTTAGTTTTGCTTAATGATATCTCAATTTTTTCTATTTAAAATAAACCATACATTTTTTCAAACGAGACATGCACTAATGAATGATAAAACCATGATATAGAATGAAACCTGTTATGGGCCGACCTCCGAGCTGGGCTCCTAACTGGATCACCGAGCTGAGCCCAACCATATCCGAGCCCATTGATCTAGCAAGGCCCTCCTTCTAGCGCCATAGTTATCCTCCTTCTGCATGACTCCACTATATAAAGGGGGTTGGACCCCCCACGTTGGCATTCTCTTTACACTCTCTCTAAATCCAAAACTCATCTCTATGATGCGAGCTCTATGCTCACCCTAAAAAGCCCTATCTAACTTAGGCATCGGAGTGCCTTTTGCAGGTACCCCACCCGCCGGTTTGAAGGAGGAAGGACATCGCGCCCGGAGGAGGAGTACTCATCACAGAGCTCATCACCCAATTACGAAGCAAAGAATAAAGGCAGAGGAGCAAAGGTACGACCTTGCACCATTTCGTGCATTAACATTGGCGCCCACCGTGGGGCCCGATAAAACTAGCCTGGGCCTCAAGGATACCACGCGAGCAAGACGATGAGAACCAAGAGCACGGTGAACTGGTGATCGCCACCGGAGGAATCAAGCCAGAACTCTGTCAGCCAGAGCCGACAGCCACCTAAAGATCCGATCTTGAAGCACCTTAAGTCCCGATAAAACTTTTCCCGGGCCTCAAGCTTCATTATGCATCTCATCACGAGGTGTAGCATACGCACGTCAGAACACAATGAAATCCTCGAAAAAGCGATCATAAGTAGATCGGTCATTATTGAGCGACTTGGGAAAATAAGAATACATCAAACGTGGGGCCTCCCCATGACGAGCACATTCATCAGTCGATCTAATCGAGCATGGCAAAGTTGATGCCGCTTAATCTTATCCTAAGTATCATACCGTTTATCTAATGCTAGTTGTGAATCATATCTCCTCTCCTAATATTCAAATTGGAAATATCCTATCATATTTTTTGCTAACTACTTTTTTGGAGAGGTCAAGATAAAAATCAAATCTTTGGTATCCAAAGAATCAGGAATGCAGGTCATCCACACAAATCTTGGAAGAGATCAAGATATGCTTGGCAAAGCCCGACCAATCAACTTGGTCAACCTTATCCCAACTATCGCGCTGACCTCAACTATTCAGATATTCGACCGACCTCAACTCAGATAGTCAGATGACCTCGCTATTTGGAGGAGATCAAGTCAACCACATTGTCGACCTCAACAACTCGGACGACCACAGATCCGTCCCTCAAAACCAGGTGCTCTTTTTCCATGTTTCTTTCAGCATCTCATCCTTAACTATGAACCATCAACGATTCGTGTCACTTTATTCTTTATTACCTGGAGCATTGTATAAGGTCTTCTCGCATGACATTTTATGTTTGCCCAAACTTTCGAGCAAGGTATAATTTGTCATTTAAATGGATGATGTACTTTCACATTGTTGATGGCTAACCTCAACAGATCAGTATATAGACAACCAACAGGTGGATACCCACCCAAAGGTTTCTGGCGACCTACCAGTGCCCACCTCAACAATTTCAATATCTCAGACGGCTTTAAACTCCTGGCCACGCTGCTGACCTTGATTATTTGATGACCTCAACCTTGCCACTTGGACAGCCAAATCGACTACTCTCACAGGGAAGTATAAAACTCGACTACGAGCACTTTACTCATAGCATAAAAATTAATGCTAACTTTATTACATCAAGTTGTTGCAAGATTGTCTATACTTCGACAGGAACAGTGCCCCAAAACCAAAGGTTGAGCCCGCCGTGGAGCTCGGCACCCAGTGTTGGAAGAAGCTCGACCTCGACACGACCCCCGTGTGTTCAAAGACCCCAGGTCAGCATAGAGGCCTGGCGAGCTCTAAAGCAGATCGAAAGGTCGCCAGTCGACCTAAGCGACCCCTGTGGTTCCGAAGACCCCAAGTCAGCATAAAGGCTTGGTGTGCTCATTCGCAACTCGACCCCTGTGGTCCTAAACCCAAGTCAGCATAAAGGCTTGGTGGGCTCATTCGCGGCTCGACCCCTGTGGTCCTAAACCCAAGTCAGCATAAAGGCTTGGTGGGCTCATTTGCGGCTCGACCCCTGTGGTCATAAACCCAAGTCAGCATAAAGGCTTGGTGGGCTCATTCACAACTCGACCTCTGTGGTCCTAAACCCAAGCCAGCATAAAGGCTTGGTAAGCTCGCTCGCAACTCGACCCCTGTGGTTTCCAAGACACCAGGTCAGCATAGAGGCCTGGCAAGCTCTAAAGCAGCTCGGAAGGTCGCCAGTCGACCTAAGTAACCCCTGTGGTTTCCAAGACACCAGGTCAGCATAGAGGCCTACAAGCTCTAAAGCAGCTGGCTTAAGGTCACCGTCGACCCCTGTGGTTTCAAGCCACCAGGTCAAAGATAAAGGTCCGACGAGCTCTAAAGCACCTCGCCTAAGGTCGCCTGTCGAGCTAAACGAGACCATTGTGGTTTCAAAGACACCACGCCAAGATAAAGACGTGCCGAGCTCAAACGCACACGACAAAGACTAACCCTCATGGCTCCAAAGATTCCAGTGTCAAAGATAAGCCTGGCGAGCTCAAGCAAATTTCTAAGATGATAACTCGACCAAGAAAAGCCTAACCTGGCTCCAACCATCATAGAGACTGACACCAAAACGATGCTCTGATTAGACAAGCACTCGACTAATGTAGTTACAAGGGACTAATGTTCCAAACTTTCAATTTGAAACAAATCTTTCGGGGGGAAGCCACCCGAGGACTACACTACCTTATACTACCCAAGGACTACAGGAAAACATGAAAAGAAAGTAAAGTAAGTCATCATCACTTAGTCAAAATTGATCATTCATAGGAAAAGGAATTGCAAGAGGTGGTTTTCAGGTGAGCAATTACAAGATCTAACTAAAGAAAAGCAAAAAAGCACAAGTTACACAAGGGCATTCCCTTGGTTTTCAATAACGAGATCGGGAGCGATCACCTTCACTTGGGCCAGGCACCATCAAAACCCTCCTTAAAAGTGGGGAGCACTAAAACCTTTACCCTCGAGATGAAGTCCAGCTCTCCACGAGCTCTGAAGGGTGGAGCTCTCCATGAGCTCACCAACAAAGACCACTCTACACGAGCTCTGATAAATAAAGCTCTCCGTGATCTCACTAACAAGAAGCAGCTCTCCGTGAGCTTACCAAAGAAAGATCGCCTCCCCATCAAAGACTTCAAATGTAGAGGCCTATATCTCAACATGCACCTCGATTCTTCAAATTCAAGTACAAATTTTAGGTGGGAGTAGACCACCATAGGTCGAGCTTCGACCAATTCGGAGACCTATAGTCCGAACCTATTTGGAGTTCTACCTACCTTAATCTTCAAGTCAAAGGTCAAGTTTGGGGTCAAGCTCTACCCATAGTTCAACCTATTTACAAGCTCTCCTTGTACTTCAACACAAGTACTTCATCGGAGCCCGACCGCCGTGAGCTCATCCCGACCGGAGCTCGACCGCCAGAGCTCATCCTCATCCGAGCTCGACCAACGGCTCAAAGCTCGATTTGCATTTAAGCTCCCCGTGTTCAAGAGATCACTGGATAGATAATTAGAAGACCGTAGCGATCTGGATGATCTCAAACTATACAGATGATTGGATGACCTCAAGTCACGCATCAGATACCGGCTCATACCTTATAGGTCATCTCAGGTTTTTGATATCATGCGTCGCATATCAGATCATTCGACCTACTACTCTCAAGAAGTAATTATACTATTTCTAGCTCAGCAAGAGCAAATCTATGATGGGATCAACTCTTACAAGGTATTTGGAGAAAACCAAATACTTGCACTCTAAATATATGCTCAGCTAATCGGCAAGCAAGTCTAGGGGACTGGACAGAAATAGGACCAAAAGAACCTCAGATCACTTCGCGACCTTTATAGGAGAGGAACCGCCAACACGCTGGAAGGGTCGACCCGAGAACCGGGTGACTTTCTCTTTCTTGGCCTTCCACCCACCGACTCGACCTAACGAAAAACAATTAGACCGTGACCTTTTCGTGCAAAGCGGTTCAGGGGCTTGTGTTACGGGTCGGCCGAGCCGGGCTCCTAATCGATCACCGAGCCGAGCCCAACCAATGTGTTACGGACGGCCTCGAGGCGAGTTCCAAAGATGTCCACCAAACCAAGCCGGCCGGCTTTGCTCCGACCTCTTCGAGCTCTGGGCGAGCTACATCCGATCCCCAAGGCGCTAAACCTGGCCCTCCCAGACGATCGCTACGAAAGGTATGGGCGAGCCGACTCATGACCCTGGCGGATACACCGAGACGAGGCTTGGGGCCGTTGTCACCCAGAGAATGAGGATCACGCAAATGCAGACGCGACTGACTGGGCAAAGTAGATATCCAGAAGAGATGAGCTGATCTTTGATGCGTAAGGGAGGAGTCACCGCGCGCAGATTCCGGATCGGTAGTTATCCTCCTTCTGCATGACTCCACTATATAAAGGGGGCTGGACCCCCAGGTTGGCATTCTCTCTACACTCTCTCTAAATCCAAAACTCATCTCTATGATGCGAGCTATATGCTCACCCTAAAAAGCCCTATCTAACTTAGGCATCGGAGTGCCTTTTGCAGGTTCCCCATCCGCCGGTCTGAAGGAGGAAGGACATCGCGCCCGGAGGAGGAGTACTCATCACAGAGCTCATCACCCAGTTACGAAGCAAAGAATAAAGGCAGAGGAGCAAAGGTACGACCTTGCACCATTTCGTGCATTAACAAAACCAAATGTAGCACCCATTGCACTGTTATTTCTTTTCCTTTTGTTGTTAGTATAGTCAGAGTAACAAAATTTTAGAGTATAACATTATATTTTATTTTTAGATTAATTTAATGTCTTATGACCATTTTAAAAATTAATAAAATATGTACCAAAAATATTTTTGGACTTTCTCTCTATCTTTCTCTCTCAAATGATAATGTCTCTTTTGTTTTTAAATTGTTAGTTCCTTTAAAGTGTCGTGTTTTCATTGAAATCGAAATAAAGGTAGGTCATTTCCTTCTTGATATTAACTTCCTTATATTAACAAGAAGACAATTAATATTCTTTTGTGTTGCTTCAACAAATGGAACTAGCGATTCCTTATATTAACAAGAAAACAGTCTCTTGTGCGCTGCTTCAATTAATATATATGTCCTTATTACATGTATGCACAACAATCCTCCAGAGTTCATTTTGTACTGAATTTCATTTCAAGTAGCTCTCAACATCATCGTTGATATATATTTTTTTTAATAAGGTTTTATAATTTTCTTTTTTTATACAAAATGTATTTATAACGAAATCTCTTGTGTAGGTATATATACCTTCATCTACGCACTCCTCTTTGGTTCCTCATTAATCTACCATCATGGAACTTCGCAACCCTTTCTCTATTACCTTCATAGCCACCTTTCTCTTCCTCTTCATGCTATTCAAAATAGATAAAAGATTGAGTTTTAACAACTCCATTACCAAATTACCCCCAGGACCATGGACACTGCCCATCATAGGAAACATACACCAGATTATTGGCTCCTCAATGCCCCATCACTGCTTCAAAAATTTGGCAAACAAATATGGACCGTTGATGCACCTAAAACTAGGAGAGGTATGAAACAACATAGTTACTTCTGCCAGAAATTGCCAAAGAGGTTATGAAAACACATGACCTCAATTTTTGTGATAGGCCACACCTTCTTTTGTCTACAATACTTACTTACAATGCTACAGATATTGGTTTCTGTCCATATGGAAAATACTGGAGGCAACTACGAAAGATATGTATCATAGAGTTATTAAGTGCAAAGCGTGTTCAATCATTTCGGAACATAAGAGAAGAAGAGGTTTCAGAACTAGTCAAAACAATATCTGCAAGTGAAGGGTCTGTTGTTAATCTTACTCAGCTGATTTTCTCAATGACTTATGGGATAACGGCACGCGCAGGCTTTGGGGAAAAGACCAAACACCACCAAGTGTTCAAATCAGCAATGGATGAAGCATTGAGCCTGTTGGGAGGATTATGCATTGCTGATCTATATCCTTCTTTTAGAATGCTTCAAAGGGTGAGTTGGGTGAAGGCCAGACTTGAGAAACTTCAGATCAGAGAGACTGATAGGATATTGCAAGACATCATTGATGATCACAAAAGCAGTCATGGGGAAACAAGGGATGAAGATCTAGTTGATGTTCTTCTCAAGTTTCAAGAGAAAAATGACTCGCAATATTCCTTGACTGATGACAATATTAAAGCAGTCATTCAGGTTAGTCTATAACAAAACTAAGTACTTCAACTCATTATTTTCACAATTTCAACACTAATAGTATTTTTAATTTATTGCTTACAAATATACCATTTTTCACTTTTAGACCTTATAAAATACTTATTTTTAGACCTAAAACATAGGAAATTATGTTTTAAGTCCTTATATTTTTGTTTTAGTCGCTGTAATATTTGTTCTCTGCAGTATGTAGACCATATTGATTTTTGTGCCTAAAATACGGATCATATAAGGACTAAAATCAATATAATCCACGTATCTCAAGAACTAATTCCAACATAAACAAATATTATAGTGGCAAAAACAAAACAATAACAAGAAACAAAAAAATGATATATTTGCGGGACTAAAAACAAAACAAATTAAAAGAACAAAAAGCGAAAAATTATGTATTTGTAAGCACAAAAAGATATTTAAGCCAAAACTAATTTATAAATTTGCATATGTTGATTTTGAAAGAAGATTTCCTAGAGAGAGAAAAAAAAAAGATTATCTTGACTAATCATAGAATTTGGAGGGAACATCTAATTAAGTACTTATTTTCTTAGTTGTATGGAAGAAAATGCATAGCAATTAGTTTAGATAATAGATAGTGTTGTTTGTCCATTTGCAGGACTTGTTCACTGCAGGTAGCGAGACATCGTCAGGGGTTGTGTTATGGGGGGTGTCTGAAATGGTAAAGAACCCAAAGGTGATGGAAGAAGCACAAGCTGAGGTAAGAAGGGTGTTTGATAGCAAGGGATATGTGGATGAGACAGAGTTGCATCAGTTGATATATTTGAAGTCTGTCATCAAAGAAACATTGAGGCTACATCCTTCTGTACCATTGTTACTTCCAAGAGAAAGTAGGGAGAGATGCCAAATCAATGGGTATGAGATCCCAGCTAAGAGCAGGGTCGCTATCAATGCTTGGGCAATTGGAAGAGATCCAACGTATTGGGCTGAAGCTGAGAGTTTTAAACCAGAGAGGTTTCTTAATAGCCCAATTGATTTCAAAGGCACAGACTTTGAATACATCCCATTTGGTGCTGGAAGGAGGATGTGTCCGGGCATTGCATTTGCCTTACCCAACATTGAGCTGCCACTTGCTCAGTTACTTTACAATTTTGATTGGAAGCTTCCCAATGGAATGAAGAGTGAAGAAATTGACATGGCTGAGTTGTTTGGGTTCACTCTGAGAAGAAAATGACTTATGCTTGATTCCTATAACAACTCATCGTGCTTAATATCTGTTGCCTAATTAGGAAAATTAATATTTAAATTTCCTCAATAGTTATAACTTCCCTGTGATAAATTTAGTTCCTCAATAGTTGTAGCAAGTATAGCTACAACTATTGTTACGTACATTAAGTGTAATCACATCACAAATTCACAATAATTTGTTTGTTTTACTAGCTATTTGGTGGTGATGTGCAAAACCAATCATTTGTGTTGTATGTTATTTGATATTCATGAATATTGAACAGAACAAGGTAAATTTATTGTAGTACCTTCTGTGTTGCATGATGTTTGATATTTTAATTATGTTAATTTCTTGTTCTAATCTTATTTCTATTTTTTTAGTAAAAAATCTTTTTTTTTTTTTTCAAATTCTGATTTATTAAAATTTTGATAGATTTTTTAATTATATTTTTATTAATATATAATTAAAAAACTGTAAACTTTAAATTGCTTTGAAGGAGATATTAGTAAATATAATTTAAAGAATTATTTAAATTATAAAATAAATAACAAAATATTCTAAAGTTATGCTTTAGTTATTCACGCCAGATCACGCACTGTGATCTCAATCTTTTATATAAAATATAGAAGAATAAAAAAATCTTGATTTTCTAGTGCCCATGATTAACACGGGTCCCATCTACTAGTTACTACAACAAACAAATTGGGAAAATCTGTACTGAGCACTGAGTGGCAAAAAAAAAAGGAACTTACGGTATAGTTAAGTTTTTTGTAAAAAAATGGTTTTTTACGAGAAAAATGATTAGTGAGTTTTTGCCACGTATCTCTAGTATAGTTAGTTTTTTTAAATAAATAATAGATAAATAATAGATAGATTGATACTAGCTTGTTCTCCCATGATGATGTTCCTTGTTACTCAAATTCTGCAAGTTGTGCCTATCTCACCCCTGCTGTGGGCACAGTAAAAGGATAGGTGCCAATAGCAATTGCCTAATCTGTAATCAATACATAATGGGCACATGACGACAACCAAATTTTAGGGCTCAATACTGTGGCCCGGAAATATATGAATAGTGCTACTACAGGCAACAACTTCATTAGTTGTAAAGTAGTTATTTAAGTATAAATCATTTTTAAAGAACAAAAACCTTATTTCATTTTAGCTATTCTTTTTACAAAATGAAAATGAAAATTATTTAAAAATGCTAACAAGTGCCCTAAAGGCATTGGTTAAGGAATTAAAAGAGATAAGTTTGTATTAAAAAATAATGTATTTATTATATCGAAAAGTGTTTACCTTGTATTCTCAAGACAAACTTATCAACGCCTTAGAAAGCACTCAAGTAACAAGACTCCAAATTATTTAATACCAAAAAATTGTTAATTATTTTTTACTCTTATCTCCTAATATTTTGTTAAACAAAATGAGAGAGCATTAGTAAAATTAAATGGTAATTTAATCAAATATGATTATATTTCCCGAAAACTTAAAATATTTTATAATTTTTTATGACTAATATTTAAAACGACGGAAATATCAAAACACACACTCAGGCTTCCAATATCGGAGAATCCAATCCAACAATATCATTCGTGTATAAAAAAAAAATCAAGCAGGAAGCGAGTTAAAAAAAAAAAAAAAGTTCAAGCAGGAAGGACTCATAAATCCGTAATAGTCCTTCCATTCTCACAAAACGCAATCGACCATGGTCCAATTTAATAATGTAACATATGCTCCAAATTGCATTATGTGGTTGATTTTGGAGTTTGGACCACATGATTAGATAAGTATTGGATTTAGTTCTTGATGCAATTATTTAATTTTTGTATTAATAAAAATTTAAATTAGACCAATGATAGTTGAGTCTAGTGGAAGAGGCTAGTCCCCCACAACATAGTGAACCAAGGTTCGAATCCCCACTGGGAGATATTCTCATATTTAGTGTCCGACACGCCTCAAACATGATTGATTTCGTTGGAGAAAACCAGTGAGAAACAAAAAAAATTAAATTAGAGGAGGCACACATCATGCAACCCTCAGGGAAATCACCAAGTTTAGTGAAGTTTTACGATGAAATTTATATTTAGTCCACAAATAAAAAAATTCAGGATTCAAACTCAAGTCACAGCTAGTACGAGTGGAGGGTTCAATCATCTACGTCAACCATCGTTGGCATATAGAACAATTCACTTTAAAAATTAAAGTAAATAGTTTGGTTTATTTATAAAAATATCACCGGTAGATACTCAAATATATTCATAATTTGTTTTGAATATGTACGTAATATTATTCATTTATTTATTTATAAACAGTTGAAATTGTTTACTTTATTATATTAAAAAAATTCTCAGAATAGAATATCGATCCAATATAAATTGATATTTGGTTGTAACTTAATCTCTACGTGGCTACATTCATTTAGTCAATGTTTAAAAAAAAAAAACTGAATACAACATAAATGACAAATTTCCTAGACGGGTGCCAACAAAAATGCTTAGACGTGGTCATCAAGGAAATGCTTGGACTTTTGATCAACGTTTTGACTGTGGGATTATTGGCGGCAAAAATGTGTTCGCTCATTCTATAGGCGAGAAATGCGACGACCTCTGTTTTTTTGAACAATATAGGTCTATTGAGTAAATTCTTATATATTTGTGGTCGTTGATCTTTTGGTAGATGTGAGAGAATATTTAAATATTTCAATTAAGTAACCAAAAAAATTACAAAAATGATTTTTAAATCAACAATATGTTACTCAATGAGTGTGGTACACGTTGAGCTTGTGTGTTGGAAAGACCAAAGCACGATTCCCACAAAACACATTCTAAAAAAGGAGTAAGAAGTTTCAAGCGTGACTAAGTTTTGAACCGAATTTGTCTCATAGCTGGCCTAAAAGGTCGAAGTTGTAGAAATACACTGAAATATCGTTGAGGCCAAATACACTAATTACGGTGGTTTAAAATAATTTAATACTTTTTTATTTTTATTTTTTAACCAACTCCTCAAAGACAATTTTAATAAAATTTAAATCAATTTAAAATTGGACCACATAGGAGGAGTCCACGAAGGCTGTAGGCGATCCCATGACGTGACCACATATACCTGGAATGTGATGTTGGGTCATTGAGGCCGAGCAAAAGCCCAAGCCCTCCTACATCCTCTTCTACACTGGCTTTCTCACATGGCAGCGTACAATGGCTCGAATTCGGCAAAAGAAGTGGATGGGGAAGATGAACTGTGACTGAAAGCAGAAAAGTCGGATACTGCAATTAAGGGCACGTTTGTTTAAGATTTTGACTCACCCAGAATCCCAATTAAAACAGCGTTGGATAAAAGCAACACACTCTCAACTTCTAAAAACATCCAAATTAATCTTGCCTCGGGAAGTGTTAATTTTTATTTTCTGGTAGAAAGTATAGCTCTAACAAACACACTCTAAATAGATACATATTGCGAGAGGGAGAGACGAAAAAAATCTAATGTGAATGGTGTAGAATAAATTCTAGCGGGACTTGATCCAGTGGTTCCTAAAGGTGATATGCATCATGCATCATTGAACATATGACCACCTCCTCAACCCTGATTCGTCCAAAACACACCCCTCCTATCTATCATTTTCAGGTTGTCAGTGACAACTGGTACACGTTTCGTGTTAACATTTATGAGAACTTGAACTTGTGTCGACGAGAAGTAGAAACGCAATTAATAATTCCATGCAAGTCACCGTGTGATTGTGTTTTGCATAAAGATATACTAGCTTTATTTAAAGGTTAGATGACGGGATTGCACTTATAGGATGTAGAAAATTGTTCTATCATGATTTCACGTTACAATTTACAGAACATGACACATACTGTGCACGGTTGAAAAAAAAATGCATTCTGCCAATTTCGTTACTATTTTTACGTGAGCGAGGTGCAATGATTAGAAGCTTTCCTAAAATTAATCACTATTTTTTTTTTCAATCTATATATAATCAAACAGCTGGATGTATGACAATCACTTAATGTGTTTAATACACACACACATGTGCCAGTTTAATCAAACAGCTGTCTATCTTTTTTGTTTCAAAATCAACGTTCAATGATATACAATTATACATAAGTGAAAAATAAGAAAATTACAGACATTTTTTTTATCGATTTCAGTTTTCAGAAAATAGCCATTTATGATTTTAAAATTAACAATAAAGCATTTGACCTCTTTAGCATGTAATAAATGATTTCCAGCCAAAAAAATATAGTAAATGATTTTTCATATAGAATAACAGATTTTTTCCCATTAATCAAAAAAATATATATATAGAATAACAGATTAAAAAAGAATAGGGTCTTATATTTTCCTTCTATATAGAAAAATTATTACTTTAATGTTTTCAAAATTGTGTTATTAACTTAATTTCTAAATAATGTAATTACAATAAGAATTTTTCTAACGTGTGCAACCTGACACACGATAAGAATAATTAATTACTCATTTTTTCTTTAATAATTACTCACTATCCTATTTATTTTATATATTCACTTCCATGTAATCTATCTCTACCAACAAAATAGGAAACTAAGTAATTAATAAAAAAATGAGAAATTAATTATTTTTATTGTGTGCAAGGTTGCACACATTAGAAAAAATAAATTATATTTTAATCTTTTAAGGGTATTTATATATATATATATATATATATATATATATATATATATATTCAAAATAGTATAAGGTATTGTTAATATTTAGTTACCTTTACAAGTAAATTAATATCAAAATAAATATTAAACAAGATTTCTGATCTGGACGTGAAAAACGACCCGATATAAGATAAACTTGAACAAGTGGTTAAGAGGACACACTCACGGAATAAAAAATTTATTTTAATTAAAAAAATATTTTTAATCATAAAAATATATTTTACTCTCTCTCTCTCCCCATATCTCTCTCCCCCTCTCTCTCCCTCCCTCTCCCATCTCTCTCTCTCTTCTCCTCTCTCCTCTCTCTCCCGCTTCTCTCCTCTGGGAAGAAGAACTACGTACTTAGGTCCATCACTGATCCTAACTACCTTGTTGGGTTCATCGATCGAACCGAAGCTGAGTGCTTCCAACTCCAAGGTACTTTTTTTTCAATTTAACTTTTTCTTTTAATTTTTCTTTTTCTTCTTATTTTTTCTCCTTGTCTGTTCAGTTCAACGTCGTTGAATAGTTGACTGATTGACTTCGACTTAACAGTTAACCCATCTTCGTATGTTCTCTTCACTTTCAGATTTCAGTTTGTTTACGTAACTTTCTTGCAACGAGTTCAATGCAAAGTTCTATAAAATTAAATAATCTTATTCTAGCAATCTGGAATCGAATGCTTTTTAATTTTTATGTGCTGCTTCTTACAAGAAGGTGGGTTGAGATTGGAGCGGTGGGGAGAGAGAAAGAGGGGGGAGAGGAAAAGGGGAGAGAGAGAGAGAGAGAGGGGAGAGGGGAGGGAGAGAGATGGAAAAGAGGGAGGGGAGGGAGCGAGAGGGAGAGAGGAGAGAGAGGGGAGGGAGAGAGTAAAATATTTTTAATTAAAATATTTTTTTATTATTAGAATTTTTTTTTTGTAATTAACATATTTTTTATTTTATGATCAATTAAAAAAATTATCCGTTTCATCCATTTGTCACCCCTAATATAATCCAATGGATTTAGAAAAATAGTTGATGGATGACTAACCATCCATTAA
This sequence comes from Calophaca sinica, assembly GCA_037113605.1. Lineage (NCBI taxonomy): Eukaryota > Viridiplantae > Streptophyta > Magnoliopsida > Fabales > Fabaceae > Calophaca > Calophaca sinica. The sequence goes on along the minus strand of CM073736.1, from coordinate 125,710,540 downwards.
GTTAAATGGATGGATTGGATCCAATCTATTTTTTTTTTGTAACGGATGAATTGGATGGATTTCCTTATGAATGGATAAATGGATGGCTTTGCCACCCCTACCAACAATAGAGGATACTCACCCAATACAAGGATATGGATCGGTGGCGATGTACAACCTTGTCACATAAAGACAAATACAAGGACTCACTTGGATCAACTCTATTTATAGGGAATCACATCATCGTGCAAATGTATGCATTATGTCTCTATTCTCTAGGCTTAAGACTAATACTCATATTGATCTGAGCGACCGAGTGTCTTTACATTCCCCCATCCCCGAAAACTTTTTCGTGGATCACACAAAGCGAAAAGGGGGACTCAACCAAATCCCAAGTCTATTAGAGAATTAGGACAAGACAATTTCTATACACCATCGTCTAATATTTTCCTTTCCGTTCTTCTCCTGAAATCATACTAACGAACAAAAGCTCAACGTGATGATGATTTTAATATTTTAAATACAATAATCATGCTCATACCACAATCGTCGGAAAAAGGGAATTTTACACTAAAACAACCAATGTGTTTAATTTCAGTGACAAAGAGTATGATTTTTTTCAAATAAAGCTCTATATATATATATTGTGAATAGAAAAAATAAATATTAAGAGACTTTCATGCCTCTTCAGAAAAAAATAGATGTTTTAGATACCAAGTATCTCTGATCGATGAAGCATATATATGGAATTATAGAAGTGCTTTGAGGGTAGGTGCCACTGCCACTTGACTGCTCAACAAATAACATAGGCTTAAGTAATATAATATTCTAAATCCCTCGTTACTTTCCCTACTCGGTCCATAAAACAAGTCAGTAAAAATTTACATTAAAATTGGAGAAACTAATTAACTTAACCTAATTAGTAAATTTGGCCTACAACGTTTTTCGGTACAAAAAGAGGAATTTGGCCTACATTTCTAAACTCGATTTATTTCATAATTTTGTCAATCAATTGTGGTACGGTTGCTAATAAACAAATTAGCGAATCCTAGGCTACAATATTGAGTGATCCGTTCCTAATATAAAAATCAATCCAATAAAATAAATCCTTTTAAAAAAGTGAAATTACATTTAACTAAGAAAAATCTATCTTCAAAACACAATATCCTCCCACCCTGGTCTTAGCAATTGTGACTAATCATACATCATACAAACTTTACTATTTATGTTAAATTCCTCTGTAGGTACTTGAACTTTTTGAAAATTTTTAAATAAGTCTATAAACTAAAAAAAATTGTAATTGAGTCCCTGAATTTTTCAATATTTTGTAATTAAGTCCTTGCATGTAAAAACATTTTAAATAACTTATAATTAGGTCTTTGAACTTTTAAATATGTTATAATTAGGTCCCTGAAATTTTAGATAATTTGTAATTAGGTCTCAAAATTCAGGGACTTGATTACAAATTATTTAAAAATTTAAGGACCTAATTATAAATTATTTAAAAGTTCAGGATCCGATTAAAATATAGAGACATAATTACAATTTATTAAAAAGTTCAGTGACACAATTACAAAAAATTTTAGTTCAAGGACATATTTAAAAATTTCCAAATAATTGAGGGACTTACGGAGTAATTAAACCTAATATTTATATTTTAAACATAATAAATGTTCTATTAAATATTTTTGTTGATGATTTTTTACATCAGTATTTTAATTAAGAATATTGTCAGCATCTTTCTTGTTGAAAATTAACTAGTGTATTTACCCATGCTCGCACGGGTTATTTGTATGAGTTTAAAAGTATCCAACATACAAGAATAAATCAGAATTTTTAAAAAAAAAAAAGTATCAGCAAATTTAAAATTTTTAAAAAATATTATAGGTAATTCATTATGAAGTAAAGAACATATGTATTTATACATATACTTCAATTTTAAAATATAACAAATAAAACAAACAGTATTTGTTCTATTTTCTTGATATTTGGAAATGACTTCTCAACTATGCGTTTCAACAAAAAAAATATAAAGCACACAATTGAATGATTTATATAAATTACAGTAAGATAAATTCAAAATAAGTAGCATAAAAAAGAGATAATCAGTTATCTATGTTAGATAACAAATTAATCCTAGAATAAATTATGGATTATCTCACATATAATATGCAAGCTTTAAGAAGAAAAAATGCAAATACACATTCATTTAGCATTTATTATAATTAAACATAAACAATTATGTGAATGATGGAATGCTGGAAGTATTTATATTCCAATAGAATACTAAATTTTTTTAAATTTTAATAATATGTAAGAGATAAAATATACAAATTATGAAAAAAAATATTAAATTTAAAATTGTATATTTATGATTTTTAAATTAAATTTTATGATGTGAGTAGTAAAATTAATCATTCATGAAAAGTTATAAAATTAAAAGTAACCAAATTTGTATGGTAAAATAATGATGAATAGTGTTTGTCAAAAAAATATTGATGAATAATTTAATAATTGATATAAATAATAAAAAAAAATAGATAAGTCATTTAAGGAAATATATTAATAATTTACATTGCAAAATTATTGTTTAATTTGACATGAGGATACGATTGCTATAATTAATACAATAACTAAAAAATAAAAAATTGAAACTGAAATTAATTTAGGCAAAAAAAATATCGATTCTAATATTGTCACATGACTTAGATAATATTTTAATTGAATGAAAATGATCCTGATATGAGAATTAATTGATTGATATGTTTTTATTTATTATATTTCAAATTTAAATTTGATTTAATTCAAATTTGATTAAATGGTAAAAGTTCATATATGAGTATTTATATGTCTTAATTAATGAAATATCATAAATTAAAAAATAAAAAAATAAAAAAATATTTTACATTTTGACGAAAAAAAATAAATATAGAGCTGTCACGTGGTATGATTCTATGTAAAAAAAAATTATTTTATATAATATACTAAATATAGTAAATTGCACGTCGCAGCAATATCGTGAATAATTAAAATTTAGTACTATACAGGAAATCAGCAATGTCTTTCCCTTCAAACAAGATATTTAAAAAGTTATAAGTATCTTAATAAATATTTTGATAATTACAGCAAATTAGCAATTTTGGAAATAAAATAAATACACCCCATCCTAAAATAGCCGAATTTCTTGATTGAAACAAAGCATCCATCGAATGTTGTACCCTGTTTCCTATTATTCAATTTTATAGAGTACCACATATCCAGATTCGATTCAGATCATATTTCACTGGTTTAAAATAAAAACCCTCATTGTCACCATCAATTATTTTGAGTTTCTGACTCTTCATTTAAGTTTTAATGCACCCACTCCCTCCCACCCACAGTGTGTGTGTGAGTCTCTTTCTCAGTTTTCTCTCATACATTTTTTTGGACATAATTTTTCTCTCATACTAGTAGTAGTCTCATTCTTTATTTTTATTTTCCAGGAAAATAGTACTATTTGTTTTGTTGTCTCATTTCGGTGCTTCTTCCTTCGCCTACTCCGTCCACTAAACTCAAGTCTTGCCCACCACGTTTCCCCTATTCCCAAGGGGCTCACAATTTCTTCCTTTGGTTTGACTGACTCTCTCTCTCTCCCCATTTTGACTTCGCCACTTTCCATCCTTTATTATTATAACCTCATCTCTCGCTTCCACAGAACCACACACTGAATTTCCGCCAAAACAGCAAATTATTTCTGATTCGTCTTTTCATTTCGTTTATTAACTACAAAACTATGTCGTTTGTTTTCTCATCCATTTCCCTCATGCACCCTACCTCCGCTATTCTCCTTAAACCCATTTTCCTTCACGCCTTATCTGCCTTCCTCCATTTTCTGTTGCTTGTGGCGGTTTCAGTCTCATGGCTTTGGAAGAAAATCACAACTGGTGTTGGGAATGACTCTAAGGAGAAAAATCCAATAGCACCCTGTTTAGAGTGACCAAGTTTTGTTCTCTTGGTGTTTCTACTTTCAATCTTGTTCTCTTTCTCTTTAATTACTTCTACTGGTATACTAGTGGTTGGTCAGATGAAAAGCTCATTGCCCTATTCGATTTAGCGCTCAAAACATTTGCTTGGGGTGTTGTTTGTGTTTGCTTACACAAGGGGTTTTCCTTCTTCTTCAGTTCAGGTCAAAGAAGAAGGTTTCCATTTCTCTTCAGAGCTTGGTGCGCTTTCTATCTCTTTGTTTCATGTTATTGTTTCGTGGTGGACATTGTTGTTCTCTATGAAAAACACGTTGCTTTAACGGTTCAGTCCATGGTTTCTGATGTGGTATCCGTTTGTGCGGGTCTGTTCTTCTGTTATGTTGGTTATTTTGTGAGAAATAAGAGTGAAGAAGATGATAGCAGTATTCAAGAACCTCTTTTGAATGGTAATAATAATGCCTTGGGGTCAAAAGAGACCAAAGGGAGTGACACTGTTACCCCTTTCTCAAATGCTGGAATTTTCAGCATTCTCACCTTCTCTTGGGTGGGTCCACTTGTAGCTTTTGGCAATAAGAAGACCTTAGACCTTGAGGATGTTCCTCAGCTGGATAGTGGAGATAGTGTTGTTGGAGCTTTTCCAACTTTTAGGGATAAACTTGAGGCTGATTGTGGTGCAATTAGCAGAGTAACCACACTTAAGCTGATCAAGTCATTGGTAATCTCAGCTTGGAAAGAGATTCTTTTCACAGCTTTTCTTGCATTGTTAAAAAATTTGGCTTCTTATGTTGGTCCTTATCTTATTGATGGTTTTGTTCAATATCTTGATGGACAAAGGCTATATGAGAATCAAGGCTATGTGTTGGTTTCTGCATTTTTCTTTGCAAAGCTTGTGGAGTGCCTAACACAAAGGCATTGGTTCTTTAGGTTGCAGCAAATTGGACTTCGAATTCGAGCACTGCTTGTGACAATGATATATAATAAAGCTTTAACCATTTCATCTCAATCAAAGCAGGGCCATACTTCTGGGGAAATAATCAATTTCATGACTGTTGATGCTGAAAGAGTTGGCGTGTTCAGTTGGTACATACATGATTTGTGGCTGGTAGCTCTGCAAGTTTCGTTGGCCTTGTTAATTTTGTATAAAAACCTTGGACTAGCTTCAATTGCTGCTTTTGCTGCAACTATCCTTGTTATGTTGGCAAATGTTCCCTTGGGATCATTGCAAGAGAAGTTTCAAACTAAGTTGATGGAGTCAAAAGATACGAGAATGAAGACCACGTCTGAGGTCTTGAGGAACATGAGGATCCTCAAGCTACAAGGATGGGAAATGAAGTTTCTGTCTAAAATAAATGAGCTCAGGAACACTGAGCAAGGCTGGTTAAAAAAATTTATTTACACTTCATCCATGACTACATTTGTATTTTGGGGTGCCCCAACATTTGTATCTGTGGTTACTTTTGGTACTTGTATGCTTATAGGGATCCCACTTGAATCGGGGAAGATCTTGTCTGCGCTTGCAACATTCAGGATTCTTCAGCAGCCTATTTATAATCTTCCAGATACAATTTCAATGATAGCACAAACTAAAGTTTCACTTGATAGGATTGCATCATTCCTTCAACTTGATGACTTGCAGTCTGAGGTCGAGAAAAGCTTCCTCCGGGTAGTTCCGATACAGCAATTGAAGTAGTTGATGGGAAATTTTCTTGGGATTTGGCTTCCCCTAATCCAACATTGCAAGACATAAGTTTCAGAGTTTTTCATGGCATGAAGGTTGCTGTTTGTGGCACTGTTGGATCAGGGAAGTCTACATTACTTTCTTGTGTATTGGGAGAAGTACCAAAGATATCAGGTGTCCTTAAGGTTTGTGGAACAAAGGCCTATGTTGCTCAATCACCATGGATACAAAGCGGCAAGATAGAGGATAATATATTATTTGGCAGACACATGGATAGGGAAAAGTATGAGAAGGTACTTGAAGCCTGCTCCCTGAAGTCGGATTTGGAGATTTTGTCATTTGGTGATCAGACGATTATAGGAGAGCGTGGAATAAATTTGAGTGGTGGACAGAAGCAAAGAATACAAATTGCACGTGCTCTTTACCAAGATGCTGATATATATCTATTTGATGATCCCTTTAGTGCTGTGGATGCTCATACAGGCTCTCACCTTTTTAAGGTAACCCAGTTTCATTATTTTGTTTATCATGTGCCTGTTTTATTTTCTGTGCATACTGCAAAATGCAAATAATTCTCAATTTAACTCTTTTGAAATGTAGTTATTCCAAGTTCCAACAGCATGACACTTGTATAACTATTTTAGTAAGTTAACTTCTCTATTTTATTTGTGTGGCAGGAATGCCTGCTGGGTTTTTTAAGTTCAAAAACAGTGGTTTATGTTACTCATCAAGTGGAGTTCTTACCTGCTGCTGACCTTATATTGGTGAGTATTTATCGTAGTTTTATTGTCATTAATTTAAAAGGAGGGTTTTTCTTTTTTTACCCCACATTATGCCCTTATTGTAGGTCATGAAAGATGGGAGAATTACTCAATGCGGAAAATATACCGATCTGCTTAACATTGGAACTGATTTTATGGAACTTGTTGGTGCACACAGAAAAGCTTTGTCTACACTTGATTCATTGAATGAAGGGACAATATCTAATGAAATAAGTACATTGGAACAAGATGTAAATGTCTCTGGCACTAATGGTGTTAAAGAAAACGAGGCAAGCGAAGATGAGCAAAATGGTAAAGAAGATGACAAAGGTGAACCAAAAGGCCAGCTTGTTCAAGAAGAAGAAAGGGAGAAAGGTAAAGTTGGGTTTTCAGTCTATTGGAAGTATATCACAACTGCATATGGAGGAGCTCTTGTACCGTTCATATTATTGGCTCAAATTCTTTTTCAAGCTCTTCAAATTGGAAGCAACTATTGGATGGCTTGGGCAACTCCCATCTCAGCAGATGTGGAGCCACCTGTTGGAGGATCTACTCTTATAGAAGTCTATGTTGGTTTGGCCATTGGAAGTTCTTTCTGCATTCTTGCCAGAGCAGTGTTACTTGCTACAGCCGGTTATAAGACAGCTACTCTACTCTTCAATAAAATGCACTTCTGCATTTTCCGTGCCCCAATGTCATTTTTTGATTCCACTCCGAGTGGGCGAATCATTAACAGAGTATGTCGTAACCCCATTCTTTCCATTTCTTGCCCATCTGATTTTCATAGATATGATTTTTGCATCTTAAATAGCTTTATCCTTTAGATTTAGTAGTCCCCCTCATCTTGTCAGATTTTTATAATAACTATAGAAATAGAATACTTTGGCAATTGTTTTTTTTTATCTCTTTCTTCCTGTCTGCTCTCTTGCAGGCTTCTACTGACCAAAGTGCAGTGGATACAGACATTCCTTATCAAATTGGCTCCTTTGCCTTCTCCATGATCCAGCTGCTGGGAATTATAGCAGTGATGTCTCAGGTTGCATGGCAAGTTTTTATTGTCTTTATACCGGTGATAGCAGTCAGCATTTGGTATCAGGTATTATTTGGACCATTAACCATGTAGGCTTTGATAATAAGTTGGGTACATATTTCTTCCACTGCCCCCATCCTTGTCTGCAAAGGCTTTACCTGCATAGATTATGTACCAAAATTATTTTGCAAATTTGAGTATTTGACTCCATTTTATAATATTATATGTTGATACTTAACATCTTGTAATCTGCAGCGATATTATTTACCATCAGCCCGTGAACTATCACGTTTAGTTGGAGTATGCAAAGCCCCAATCATTCAACACTTTGCTGAAACAATTTCTGGGACTTCAACCATTAGAAGCTTTGATCAACAGTCAAGATTTCACGAGACAAATATGAAACTGACTGATGGGTATTCTCGGCCGAAGTTCAATATTGCTGGTGCTATGGAATGGTTATGCTTCCGCCTAGATATGTTGTCGTCCATCACATTTGCCTTTTCCTTGATATTCTTGATATCTATCCCACAGGGAATCATAGATCCAGGTGCATAATTCAAATCTGGTATTTTTTACCAATGAAAATTTACTCTGCTTATGTAATGAGGAATTGAACATAATTGATTCCCTTTAAATTTTCTGGTTTTTGAAGGCATTGCTGGTTTAGCTGTTACCTACGGACTTAATTTAAACATGATACAAGCTTGGGTGATATGGAACCTCTGCAACTTGGAGAACAAAATTATATCAGTAGAAAGAATAATTCAGTATACTTGCATTCCTAATGAGCCTCCCCTTGTTGTAGAAGAAAATCGACCAGATCCTTCTTGGCCCTCATACGGCGAGGTTGATATACGGGACTTGCAGGTAGTTGGACTTTTATGTTTATGGTTTCATTTTCTTTCATTTTGTGGTCAACTGATTTATGAAACTCAAGCTAGGGTCCTCTTTTCCTAAATTAATTGAAATTGGCTTCTGAACACATAAGTTGTGCTTTGGATACAACATAATTCATAGCATAATTTTTTTACAAGTTTGTGCTTCATTTGTAATGATTTGTTGCCCATGATGAAGGTTCGATATGCTCCACATCTTCCACTCGTGTTGCGTGGCCTTACGTGCACGTTTCGTGGAGGACTGAAAACTGGCATTGTTGGGAGAACAGGAAGCGGTAAATCAACTCTCATACAAACACTTTTCCGACTCGTTGAACCTACTGCGGGGCAAATTACCATTGACAGCATCAACATCTCTTCAATCGGACTGCATGATTTGAGGTCTAGACTAAGCATTATTCCGCAAGACCCAACAATGTTTGAGGGGACTGTGAGAAGTAATCTGGACCCCTTGGAAGAGTACACTGATGAACAAATATGGGAGGTGGGTTGGTTTTATTTGTTGAAAAAATGCACTGACACCTGGTTCTGTCCAAAAGATTGGACTTGTAATTGTTCTTCAAATTCTTATTGCTTCCACTCATTTACATTCTTTTAAATAGGCCCTTGATAAGTGTCAACTGGGAGATGAAGTTAGAAAGAAAGAAGGAAAGCTTGACTCTGCAGGTTTGTCTTCTAATTTGATTGAACACAAAGACATAGTACTTCTACTCCTAATTTTATTGCTAATGTGGGAGTTGATGCTGTAGTTAGTGAGAATGGTGAGAATTGGAGCATGGGTCAGAGGCAGTTGGTCTGCCTTGGCAGGGTTCTGCTTAAGAAAAGCAAGATCTTGGTGCTTGATGAAGCCACTGCATCAGTTGATACAGCTACAGATAATTTGATTCAGCAAACTCTAAGGCAGCATTTCTCTGACTCTACGGTCATTACCATTGCACATCGAATAACATCGGTTCTTGACAGTGATATGGTTCTGCTTCTTAGTCAAGGTTAGGAAAAGCTTATTCTTCATTGAAATTTGATATTTTCTTTGTTCCTTGGTGTTTCATTTTCTGATTTAGTTGCGATTTGGTGCAGGACTTATTGAGGAGTATGACTCACCAACAACATTGCTAGAGAATAAGTCATCATCTTTTGCTCAGCTTGTTGCAGAGTATACCATGAGGTCCAACTCCAGTTTTGAGAAATCTGTTGATCGCTGATTGAAGTCTCAACCGAAATAAAAGTTTCTTGATGACGATGAAAATCTGGGAGTGGGAGGACAGTTTCTTATCAATGGGGTTTGTAATTCTTTTGTCATTAAGCATGTTTGATAGAAAAATGTAATTTATAAAATAAGGCTTTTGATGTCCAACTTCACCTTTTCCCGAAGGCTGAAGGAAATTATTAGAGGGAAGAATTATAAAATGAAATAGAAAATCTAATTGCTTTAAGATGCACTCCTTGTGTGGGGTGACTTAAACCAAATCTCAACCATTGAAATTAATAGATCATGTGGCTCAATTTGAGATTAGCTTGGCCACCCCCGAAATCAGTTGGCTAAGACTTTTTAAATTTTAATTTATATCATTTTGTTTCCTTTTTATTTGTATTTGAGATTTGATTAGGTTACACTAAAAAGCACTATGTTTGGATGGAATAATGTGATAATGTAGGAATTATTGTTCTGACCATTGATGAAATTAGGTCCCAAATTGTTAGTGACATTCTTACTGCTTTCTGGACACTCATCACTTTCCAATTTACCTTCTGTCATAAATATCGTTGTAGTATGAAGCTTCTACTCTAATTCCAGTTGTAATATGCTTGTTTGTCAAGCTTATAATGAAGTTAACTGGATAGCTTCATGATAATCATTCTTAATAAACAGGATTAGGACAAGCCACTCGGTGAAAACTTCCACGGTAATCTTGTTTGCTTGTAATGTGCTTGTTTGCAATTTTAATGTAAGTGTTGCATGTCATAAATTTTAAATAATATATCCATATTTGATTCATGATGACGATCTACTATATCTTTAGTGTGTTTGGATTGGCGGTGAGTTTGGTGGATTTACAATGAGAAATCATAGTCACACTGAAGCTACACTTTGTAGCTTTTATAAAATCACTGTGAAATGAGTTTTAGACATGAGTTTGGGTTGGACGCCAATCCAAACACACGCTTTAAAAAATTAACTACAGTTATGATACGTGGTAAAAGTTCATTTACACGTCAAAAAAAAATCTCGTCTTTTTTCAGCTCTCAATATGTTTTCCTACTTCAATCACTCATCTATTATCTATTTAAGAAATTAATTACACAAACTTTAGTTGTTCACGATGCGTTTTGTGACAGTATCTCAGTCTTTTATATAGAATATAGAAGAAGAAAAATTCTGCTGATTTTCTCGCACACGTGCTTAGGACGGGTCTCATCTACTAGTTTCTACAATAGTTGAGAGATTCCGTGCTAAGCACAGGTAACAAAAAAATGGAATCTACAGTATAGTTAATTTTTTTTTGAAGGAAAATAGTTTTTTCGAGAAAAATGGTTACTGGGCTTTTGACACGTGTCCCTAGTGTAGTTAATTTTCTTAAATAGATAATAATAGATAGATGGATAGTTGCTTGTTCTCCCATGATGCTGTTCCTTGTTACTCAAATTCTGCAAGTTGTGCCTGCCTCACCCCTGCTGTGGGCCCAGTTAAAAGGGGTAGGTGCCAATAGCATTTGCATAATCTGTAATCTATTTACTATTACTATCTATCTATCTATTTACTATTGAGAAAATTTAAGTCCTGGCCAAGCAAATATCTCTCTTTGCAACAAGTGACAATTTATATTGTTGACACATGGCACAACTATTATTTATTATTTATTATCTTTTTAATTTTTTTTTGAATTCTCAGCTAAACAAGAAACCAAAGTCAAGTCACGTTGAAGATGTAACCAAAAAAAATGTCAACGTTGAAGATTTATTTGCTGACAAGATTTCCCATCTCTCTCATCCACTTTTTCCTCTCTTAAATTGAATTTTTAATTATATCACTCCCTCCAACTTCTGAGAATTTCGCCCGTGCACAGACTGCTACTCTACTTCCAGTCATTTCATTTTACACAACGTCCCACACAATGAAAAACCATCAGAAGTTGGCAGTGTTAATTAATTTGTGGCTGAAATGTCTGAAGGACTACCCATCAATGTCATATCCAAAAGGGAATATCACAAGTCAACTTGGAAATAGACTCATATATGCAGAACGAGATTATGACATAGCTGAAATGCATGATCAATTCCAAAGTTGCTTTAATTCTCTTACAAGTAATACACAATTCTTTTTATTTGGGAACTTAGTTGGAATCATATATCTTATACTATTTAATATCATCATTCATGCTATTGATTAGTAATTTCTTTTCCAGATGAGCAAAAAGGCATTTTTGACAAAATAATGCAAGCTGCCAATAAAGGGCAAGGTGGCATGTTCTTCCTTTATGGCTATAGTGGTACTGGTAAAACTTTCATGTGGAAAACACTTGTTGTTGCACTACGTTCACAAGGTCATATCGTTTTGACCGTAAAATCCAGTGGCATTGCATCTCTGCTATTACCTGGAGGAAGAACAACACACTCTAAATTTGTTATCCCCGTTCCTACATTTGAAAACTCTACATGCAATATTCACCAAGGGAGTGAACTTGCAGAACTGTTGAAACAAACAAAGCTGATCATATGGGATGAAGCTCCAATGGCAAATAAATTGGGTTTTGAAGCATTGGATAAAACCTTCAGAGATATCATGAGTTCCTCAGATAATGAAAGTCGCCCATTTGGAGGAAAAGTCGTCGTTTTTGGAGGAGATTTTAGACAAATACTACCAGTCATTACAAGATGAGGTTGTTCTGACATTGTCAATGCAATCATAAATGCTTCATATCTTTGGGAACATCGTGAAATATTAACTCTCACAAAAAATATGCGGCTACAACATGGTTCTCCCAACATCAATGTTGAAGAGCTTAGAGAATTTTCACAATGGATATTAGATGTTGGAGATGGCAAATTATCTAAGCCAAGTGATGGGTATGCATCTATAGAAATTCCTCAGTCGTTTCTAATTATAGATTTTGATGATCCCATGGATGCCATAGTTCAAAGTACATATCCCAATTTAGAGGAACTATACTTGAATGAGGACGTTTTGCAATCTAGGGCTATCTTAGCATCAACCATTGAAACTGTTGATGAAATCAATGATTATGTTCTTTCATTGATACCAGGTAATTGATTAACAATGTTGTTTTATGAATTAGTGTCTACAATAATACCTTTTTGAAATTATTATTTTAATCACAGTGATATCATTTGATGTTATCGTAGGTGATGAAAGAGAGTATTAAGCTCAGATTCTATTGACAAAACTGAGGCAGCTGAAAACCCGACATTTGAAGCACTAACCCCGGAATTTCTAAATTCTCTTAGAGCATCAGGTCTACCCAACCATAGAATAAAATTAAATGTTGGAACTCCTATCATGCTATTGAGGAATTTAGACCAAGCTGAAGGATTGTGCAATGGAACAAGATTGATTGTTACACGACTAGAAAACCATGTAATTGAAGCAAAGATTATGACTGACAAGAACATTGGAAATGTGTTCTACATTCCTTGGATGACTATGTCTCCATCTCAATCACCGTGGCCGTTCAAATTTATAAGAAGACAATTTCCTTTGATTGTCTCATATGCCATGACAATCAACAAGCCTCAAGGTCAGTCATTGGCAAGTGTTGGATTGTACTTGCCTAGACCTGTTTTCAGCCATGGTCAATTATACGTGGCATTTTCAAGAGTTGAGCAAGCAGGGGGTGAAAATCTTGATACATGATAAAGAAGGGAAGCCATCAAACACTACCATCAATGTTGTGTTTAAAGAGGTTTTCCAAAACCTCTAAAATGTAAGTCTCTCTAAATTTCAGTTTGAAAAAACATGTGTAAATTATATATATTGCTACTTATGTATTCTAAATTCAATGTATATGTTTGATAGGTTGCCATCAATTAATTCATCTTTTTGATATCTGCTGAAGTCATATGCTGAGGCGATTTTTGAGTCAAATGACTTAATTTTACTTTAGTTCTATAATTCCAACTCATATTTTTATGCCAGCATTTTATTATTATACTATACAAACAACTACTAATTAAATTAATTTATTGCAGTTTTGGGTGAATGAACTTTCAATAAGCTAAGGATGCAACTTTTGGTCTACCTAATCAATATGCATCATTTCACTTAAGAATGCAATCATATAGCTGATTTTTTGGGATCACATGTCTTGATCTTTATCTTCTATATTTTGAGTAAATTGCTTGCCAACCATAGCCAGTCTCAACTATGTCATTTTTGTAAGTGCCATGGAAAATAATATTTTCCTCTCTACAATATAAGACAACCTCCCAAAGCACGTAAATCACTCATCACTGGTTTAACTGATAAACTATATTCTTAAACCTTTCATTACTTTTAGTTAATTTCTTATATTTTTATTTGGTTGAATTTGTGCATGAGGTATAGTTATGGTCTTATGAACACTTAACTTGGTTACAACACCTTGAAGCAGACTAGGGTAGTTTAGGATCAACAACACTTATCAACGCGTTCCAGTTGATAGGGATGTCTTCATGTCTACATCTCTCTGGCTTATTTGAGAAAGAGCGGAGAGTATGGAACTTTATTCTCAATGTGTTCCAATTGATAGGAATGTCTTCATGTCTGCATTGATGAGAGCATAGAACTTTATTGTCACTTGGCAAGACAGATGTTTGATTGTATTCTGAGCATAATCTATTTTGTTGTAACTATTATCTGAGATTATTCATCAAATTATTGAAGAATCAATGGATTTTCTTGTTTAAAAAGTGATTTTGAGGTAACTGTTGTTGTTGTTGTTGTTGTCCAAGTTGGATGAAATCTAATGCAATCCACTTTGAATACACATATGCAGTAGTATATTAAGTAATGATTTTTAAAGTACAATATTTATAAGCAGGTGTATTTCAAAAATGCGTGAAAATCAGAGTGACCCGTGCGAATGCACGGGTATCTTACTAGTCAATACATAATGAGCACATGATGACAACCATTTCAGGGCTCAATATAGTGGCCCAGAAATAGATGAATAATGCTACTACAGGCAACAACTTCATTAGTTTTAAAGTAGGGTGGCCCCTAATATAGACCCTATTTTAGGGGTCCAAAGGTGACCTCTGTGTTAAAACTGAATATATCCGATTTATTTTATTTTTTTAAAATTTTCTTCGAACAAATCATTAAAAATCTAGTATTGGGATGTTTGAAATTTAACAAATTATAAAACTTTGGTAAAATAGAGGAGTCCACCATTGGACCAAGTCCATATTAGTGGCGACCTTAAAGTAGTTATATATCAATCATTTTTAAAGGAAAAAAAACCTTATTTCATTTTAGCCATTCTTTTACAAAATAAAAAATGAAAATTACTTAATGCCAAAAAAATTGTTATTTATTTTTTTACTCTTATCTCCTAATATTTTGTTAAACAAAATGAGAGATCATTAGTAAAATTAAATGGTAATTTAATCAAATATGAATATATTTCCCTAAAACTAAAAATATATTATAGTTTTTTATGACTAATATTTAAAACGACGGAAATATCAAATATTCAAAATACATTACACACACACTCAGGCTTCCAATAACAGAGAATCCAACACAACAATATCATTCGTAAAAAAACAACAACAACAATATCACTATAAACAAGTTCAAGCAGGAAGTGTGTCAAAAAAAAGTTCAAGCAGGAAGGACACATAAATCCATAGTAGTCTTTCCATTCTCACAAATCGCAATCAGCCATAGTCCAATTTAATAATGTAACATATGCTTCAAATTGCATTATGTGGTTGATTTTGGAGTTTGGGCCACATGATTAAAGATAAATATTGGATTTAGTTCCTAGAGCAATTTAGTGTTTGTATTAATAAAAATTTAAATTAGGGGAGACACCTCATGTAAGGCTTGGGAAATCACCAAGTTCAGTAGAGGTTTACGATGAAATATACGTATAACCCACTAATAGAAAAGTTTAAGATTGAATTTAAGTCATGGCTAGTACCAGTGGAGGGTTCGACCATACCCTTGCTTTCTTAGAACAATTCACTTTAAAAAATAAAGCTAGTAAACTTACTTATTTATAAAAATATTACTAGTTGATATTCAAATATATTCATAATTTGTTTTGAATATGTACATAATACTATTCATTTATTTATTTATCGACAGTTCAAATTTTTTACTTTACTATTTTTAAAAAATTCTCACAATAGAATATCAATCCAATATAAATTGATATTCGGCTGTAACTTTAATCTCTACATGGCTAAATTCATTTTAAAAAAAGTTGAATACAACTTAAATGACAAATTTCATAGACGTGTGCCTCAAGGAAATGCTTAGACTTTTGATCAATGTTTTGGTTGTGGGATTAATATCAGCCAAAAATGTGTTCGCTCATTCTATGTGGCGGAAGAAAAAGTGACGACCTCTATTTTTTTTAACAATATTGGTCTATTGAGTAAATTCTAATATATTTGTGGTCGTTAGTCTTTTGGTAGATGTTAGAGAATATTTAAAGATTTCGATTAAGTAATAAAAAAAATTACAAAATATATGATTTTTAAATCAGCAATATGTTACTCAATGAGTGTGGCACACGTTGAGCTTGTGTTTGAAAGACCAAAGCATGATCCCCACAAAACACACTCTCGAAAAGGATCAAGAAGCTTCAAGCGTGTTGGAAAGCAATGTTGGAGGCTTATAAATGGTGCAAATTCTCTCATGTCTAGAGTTTTTAAAGGCAAATATTACCCTAGGGGATGTTTCATGGAAGCTAAAAATGGCTACCAACCGAGCTACGCCTAGAGAAGCATGTTGAACTCCAGAGAGGTAATTGATTTGGGTGCAAGGTGGGGGATAGGGGATGGACAGAATGTAAATTTATGAAGGATAGCTGGCTTTCTGAGCAATCCAAATTCAAACCTTGGAGTCAGCCAAATACCCTTCCTATTGATGCTAAAGTTAGTGAGCTTATTGATCCAATTTCTATGCAGTGGAGGAGAGCCTTAGTGCATAAATGTTTCACTATGTTAGAGGCTAGACAGATTCTGAACATCCCTCTTTCCTTTAGAAGACCAAAAGATAGACTCATATGACATTGGGAGAAGGATGGTAATTATTCTGTCAGGTCAGCTTACCATGTGCTTTGTGATGAGTCTAACAAAAAATAACCCTGGACCCTCTTCTGACTGCAACCAGAGGCTGTGGAGAGAAATATGGCAGGCTCCTATCCCCAATTGTGTGAGGAATTTTCTTTGGAGAATTGGGAGAATCTTGGCAAAAAAAGGTATTAAATTGGATATGTCTTGCCCCCTTTGCAATGTAGAGGTGGAGAGTCCGGACCATCTATTAATTCATGCACTGCTCAGTGATTAAGCCCCTTTGGTTCACATCCCTGTTGGGTCTCCATACCCCTCCAAACATTAATCTATGATTAATGAAAAAGAAACTGTAATTATATAAATATAAAACTAAATATATAAAAATATATGTGCCTCAACGGACAACATTGTACTTATTTATCAATTGTTCCATGCAGGAAAAAAACACAAGCAGAAAAATAAATGTATAATTAAAGTAGGATAAAATATCATCCAAAATTAAGTAAAATGAATAAGAAAGTAATTAAAGAGGACAAAATATGCAAATCCTTAGACACAAATATTTGGCAAATTCACCCAGTCATTCTGCACAAGTTTTTGCAACATAAGTGGAACAGTAAATTTCTTTGACATCTTCACAACAGAAAGAAACATAAGTGGAGCAGTAAAATTTCTGACTCATTCCAAAATGGACATAGGATTTAAGTCTTTTAGTTTCATTAGCTACAATGATCTTCTTGTTTAATTTAGAATTTGTATCTATAGGAGGCTTCCGAATAAACTCTGCAAGATAAAAACATAAAGTTAGAACATCAGTGAAGAGTGGGTAAGCAATACTATTGTTTTACACAAGCTACTAACATATACCAAACGCTTGTTGAAAACCAGATAGCAGCCTGCTTCCAGCAGTTCCCAATCATCAATCTTTGTAATCCTATTAAAGGGTAACCAATGAGAAATATGAATTTATACATATTTATCATGTAATAAAGAGTAAAAAATAATGCTATTGGAGCACTAATTAAAAAATAAACCTTAAATGTCTATAAGAATAGTGTTGCATCAGTCATAAGAATATACCAACATATACACCTGAGAAATTTTTTGTAATGCATTATTTCCATTTCCTAACCATAAAACTTTCTTAAGGTTTTATCCCACTACCACTGCCTTTTATTAGTTATCCCCACCTCTAGGGGTAAGGATCACCTTAAGAGCCACTGGTTTACATGGTTCATAGGAGGTCTTAAAAACAATTCTTTATATGTATTTCTACAAAAAAAAAAAAAATACAGCAACATCCATCAAAACTGTAACTGATGCTTATAATGTTCATATCCTGAGAATCTTGTACCAAACCAACCACAATCATTTACCAAAACTGCATTCCACATTCCCAGAAAAAATGGTACACCACTAAAATGAGAATAATAACAATCACAACCTTTCCCACTAGGTGAGATGATGAAAAGTACAAATCTTTTAAGACATACCAATTGCTAGTAACATGAACTAGCAATTGGAGCCACTCTCTTCCACCCTTGCTAGTAACATGAACAGAGATGTCATAATATATGTCTGAGAACTCTACCCTCCCTCCCTCCCTCTCTCTCTCTCTCTCTTAATGTTTCTGAATATTAAGAATATATCCTGAACTGTTTACCATGGCATGACTCAATAAATCAACATCTAAACCCTCAAGATTACATTTAGTCTCTCATCTCATAAAGCCAAATTCCAACATTCATCCATCAAGTATAATCAACACAGAGTGGTTGCCACATCTACGAACTATTCACCAATCAATAACCCAATCACCAAAATGAGAAAAATGCCAGACAACCCCCCCAACTAATCCAGAAATAACGAACAACAAGTCTGCATAAATATCAAAAGTAGCTGTAGAACAAGTAACAATAAAGCAATCACGAATCATATAACTTTTCATGTGGTCTGATATAAGAACTAGAAAAATCAAACAACACGGGGGTTCAAAAATTACCTTGATAAATTCAAATATCCAATGCACAACAAATTGAATTCAAAGCGCAACCCACAAGCAAACCCAAAATCATGAACGAGAAGGAGAAGGGTAAGCACCTTGAGCAATGTAGAAAGGAGAATCAAATTCGATTTGGTGGAACTCGAGATTGATTCAGTGTGTGATTTGGGGGTTTAGGGTTAGGGTTCTTTGAATTTTTAGAGTGACACTAAAACGAAAAACGATGGAGATGTGAGAGACTAGGAGTAGCGAGACGAGACAGAACAGCTAGGGTAAATGCAGTTTTGTCTTAGAAACTGGTTAGGAATATGGGTTTTGGGCCACCGATCTGATTTAAAAATATGGGCTGGGTTATAAACCATGTAAATGGTTATGGGCTTTTTGTTATGGTGCGGTCCAGTTTATAAGTTTGGGCCAGCTAACCACAATTTTTGCACACCCCTACTCACGTGTTTTTCTTTTGAGTTTTTAAAGTTTAACAAATAGAATATTATTAGCCCTTGGATTCACTAGATTTAATGGTTGAGATTTGGTGTAAGTTATTTGACTTACACCTTGTGTCAACAGATCTTAACTCATATATATATATATATATATCACAGACTCTCATTTGTGGAATTGGTGCATGGGTACGTCTTGATTTTTAATGAATTTCATCTTAAATGAAACTAATTTTATTTAAAATGAATATTAAATAATAAAAGAGTAGTTTATGTTTAAATTTTAATCTTTTAAATGCCAAAATTATCTTTCCCGGTATCTAACAAGATTTGGAAAGCAACCTATGTCTTTAGTTTTGCTTAATGATATCTCAATTTTTTCTATTTAAAATAAACCATACATTTTTTCAAACGAGACATGCACTAATGAATGATAAAACCATGATATAGAATGAAACCTGTTATGGGCCGACCTCAGTTTGGGCTCTAAGCTGGATCAGAAGTGAGCTTGACCATATCAGAGCCCATTGATCTAGCAAGGCCCTCCTTCTAGCGCCATAGTTATCCTCATACGCATGACTCCACTATATAAAGGGGGTTGGACCCCCCACGTTGGCATTCTCTCTACACTCTCTCTAAATCCAAAACTCATCTCTATGATGCGAGCTCTATGCTCACCCTAAAAAGCCCTATCTAACTTAGGCATCGGAGTGCCTTTTGCAGGTACCCCACCCGCCGGTTTGAAGGAGGAAGGACATCGCGCCCGGAGGAGGAGTACTCATCACAGAGCTCATCACCCAGTTACGAAGCAAAGAATAAAGGCAGAGGAGCAAAGGTACGACCTTGCACCATTTCGTGCATTAACATTGGCGCCCAGTGGGGCCGATAAAACTAGCCTGGGCCTCGAGGATACCACGCGAGCAAGGCGATGAGAACCAAGAGCACGGTGGGCGGTGATCGCCAGGAGGAATCAAGCGAACTCTGTCGGCCCGAGCCTTGACCACCTAAAGATCAGATCTTGAAGCACCTTAAGTCAGATAAAACTTTTCCGGACCTCGAAGCTTCATTATGCATCTCATCACGAGGTGTAGCATCACGCGTCGAACACAATGAAATCCTCGAAAAAGCGATCATAAGTAGATCGGTCATTATTGGCGACTTGGGAAAATAAGAATACATCAAGCGTGGGGCACTCCCATGGCGAGCACATTCATCGGTCGATCTGTCGATATGGCGGTGATGCTTAGTTTAATCTTATCAGGAAGTATCATACCGTTTATCTAATGCTAGTTGTGAATCATATCTCTCTCCTAATATTCAAATTGGAAATATCCTATCATATTTTTTGCTAACTACTTTTTGGAGAGGTCAAGATAAAAATCAAATCTTTGGTATCCAAAGAATCGGGAATCTGAGTCATCCACACAAATCTTGGAAGAGATCAAGATATGCTTGGCAAAGCGAGCCAATCAACTTGGTCAACCTTATCCCGACTATCGCGGTGACCTCGACTATTGAGGATATTCGGCCAGGCCTCGGCTCGGATAGTCGGATGACCTCGGTTATTTGGAGGAGATCAAGTCAACCACATTCTTGACCTCAACAGCTTCGGACGACCACGAATCGTCCCTCAAAACCAGGTGCTATTTTTCCATGTTTCTTTGACATCTCATCCTTAACTATGAACCATCAGCGATTCGTGTCACTTTATTCTTTATTACCTGGAGCATTGTATAAGGTCTTCTCGCATGACATTTTATGTTTGCCCAAACTTTCGAGGAAGGTATAATTTGTCATTTAAATGGATGATGTACTTTCACATTGTTGATGGCTAACCTCAGCGGATCGGTATATAGACAACCAACGGTGGATACGATCCAGTGCTCGGCGACCTACCAGGCCCACCTCAGCAATTTCAATATTGAGGCGGCTTTAAGCTTCGGCTCGTCGTTGACCTTGATTATTTGATGACCTCAACCTTGCCACTTGGGCGGCCAAATCGACTACTCTCACAGGAAGTATAAAACTTCGACTACGAGCACTTTACTCATAGCATAAAAATTAATGCTAACTTTATTACATCAAGTTGTTGCAAGATTGTCTATGCCGGCGAGAGCAGTGCCCCCAAAACCAAAGGTTGAGCCAGTAGTGGGCTCGGCACCCGGTGTTGGAAGAAGCTCGACCTCGACCACGACCCCGTGTGTTCAAAGACCCAGTCGGCATAGAGGCTGGCGAGCTCTAAGCGGTCGAAGGTCGCGGTCGACCTCGCGACCCTGTGGTTCAAGACCCCAAGTCGGCATAAAGGCTTGGTGTGCTCATTCGCCTTCGACCCTGTGGTCCTAAACCCAAGTCAGCATAAAGGCTTGGTGGGCTCATTCGCGGCTCGACCCCTGTGGTCCTAAACCCAAGTCAGCATAAAGGCTTGGTGGGCTCATTTGCGGCTCGACCCCTGTGGTCATAAACCCAAGTCAGCATAAAGGCTTGGTGGGCTCATTCACAACTCGACCTCTGTGGTCCTAAACCCAAGCCAGCATAAAGGCTTGGTAAGCTCGCTCGCAACTCGACCCCTGTGGTTTCCAAGACACCAGGTCAGCATAGAGGCCTGGCAAGCTCTAAAGCAGCTCGGAAGGTCGCCAGTCGACCTAAGTAACCCCTGTGGTTTCCAAGACACCAGGTCAGCATAGAGGCCTACAAGCTCTAAAACAGCTCGGCTAAGGTCACCTGTCGACCCCTGTGGTTTCGAAGCCACCAGGTCAGCATAAAGGTCTGACGAGCTCTAAAGCACCTCGACTAAGGTCGCTGTCGAGCTAAGCGAGACCATTGTGGTTTCAAAGACACCACGTCGGCATAAAGGCGTCTGAGAGCTCAAGCGCGTAGCGACAAAGACTAACCCTGCGGTTCCAAAGATTCAGTCGGCATAGAAGCCTGGCGAGCTCTGAAGCGGCTCGGAAGATGATAACTTCGACCTGAAGAAAAGCTAAGGCTCCAACCATCATAGAGACTGTGACTCAAAGCGATGCTCGGATTAGACAAGCACTCGACTAATGTAGTTCTGAGGACTAATGTTCCAAACTTTCAATTTGAAACAAATCTTTGGGAAGCCACCGAGGACTACACTACCTTATACTACCCAAGGACTACGGAAAACATGAAAAGAAAGTAAAGTAAGTCATCATCACTTAGTCAAAATTGATCGTTCATAGGAAAAGGAATTGCAAGAGGTGGTTTCGGTGAGCAATTACAAGATCGGAACTAAAGAAAAGCAAAAAAGCACAAGTTACACAAGGGCATTCCCTTGGTTTTCAATAACGAGATTGGGAGCGATCACCTTCACTTGGGCCAGGCACCATCAAAACCCTCCTTAAAAGTGGGGAGCACTAAAACCTTTTTACCCCTCGAGATGAAGTCCAGCTCTCCACGAGCTCGGAAAGGGTGGAGCTCTCCATGAGCTCACCAACAAAGACCAGCTCTACGAGCTCGGATAAATAAAGCTCTCAGTGATCTCACTAACAAGCGGCTCTCAGTGAGCTTACCGGCAAAAGATCGGCTCCCGTGACACTTCAAATGTAGAGGCCTATATCTCGACATGCACCTCGATTCTTCAAATTCAAGTACAAATTTTAGGTGGGAGTAGACCACCATAGGTCGAGCTTCGACCAATTCGGAGACCTATAGTCAGAACCTATTTGGAGTTCTACCTACCTTAATCTTCAAGTCAAAGGTCAAGTTTGGGGTCGAAGCTCTACCCATAGTTCGAACCTATTTACAAGCTCTCCTTGTACTTCAACACAAGTACTTCTGGGCAGGCACGCTTTCGAGGCTCATCTGTTTGGGCTCGACTGCTTTCGAGCTCATCCTCATCGAGCTCGACTCGGCGATTCAAAGCTTCGATTTGCATTTAAGCTCCCGTGTTCAAGAGATCCTTTGGATAGATAATTAGAAGGCAGTAGCGATCTGGATGATCTCAAACTATCTGAGATGATTGGATGACCTCAAGTCACGCATCGGATCTGGCTCATACCTTATAGGTCATCTCGGGTTTTTGATATCATGCGTCGCATGTCGGATCATTCGACCTACTACTCTCGAAGTAATTATACTATTTCTAGCTCGTGAGCAAATCTATGATGGGATCAACTCTTACAAGGTATTTGGAGAAAACCAAATACTTGCACTCTAAATATATGCTCGGCTAATCGGCGAAGCAAGTCTAGGGGCTGGGCGAAATAGGACCAAAGAACCTTGTGATCACTTCTTGGCGACCTTTATAGGAGAGAAGCGTCGACACGTTGGAAGGGTCGACGAGAAGCTGAGGTGACTTTCTCTTTCTTGGCCTTCCACCGGCTCGAATTCGACCTAACGAAAAAACAATTAGACCTGTGCCTTTTCAGGCAAAGTGCAGGGGCTGTGTTATGGGCGGCCTGCAGTGGGCTCTACTTGGATCATAGTGAGCCCAACCAATGTGTTACGGACCGGTCTCGGCGAGTTCAGCATGTCCACCAAACCAAGCCGGCCGGCTCGGTTCAGACTCTTGAGCTCGGCGAGCTACATCCCGATCCCAGCTAAGCAGGTCCTCGATGCGATCGCCGGCGGCGGCGGCGAGCCGACTCATGACCCTCGGAAGGGATACACCTGGAGAGCGAGGCTTGGGGCGTTGTCACTCAGTAGAATGAGGATCACCTTGGCCGATGCGTGACGGACTTAGCGGTGCGAGATATCGAGAAGAGATGGTGATCTTTGATGCGTAAGGAGGAGTCACCGTGCGGTCCGGATCGGTAGTTATCCTCATACGCATGACTCCACTATATAAAGTTTGGACCCCAGGTTGGCATTCTCTCTACACTCTCTAAATCCAAAACTCATCTCTATGATGCGAGCTATATGCTCACCCTAAAGCCCTATCTAACTTAGGCATCGGAGTGCCTTTGCGAGTTCCCCATCCATGGTCACGAAGGAGGAAGGACATCGCGCCGGAGGAGGAGTACTCATCACTGAGCTCATCACCCGATTCTGAAGCAAAGAATAAAGCGAGAGGAGCAAAGTGCGACCTTGCACCATTTAGTGCATTAACAAAACCAAATGTAGCACCCATTGCACTGTTATTTCTTTTCCTTTTGTTGTTAGTATAGTCAGAGTAACAAAATTTTAGAGTATAACATTATATTTTATTTTTAGATTAATTTAATGTCTTATGACCATTTAAAAATTAATAAAATATGTACCAAAAATATTTTGGACTTTCTCTCTATCTTTCTCTCTCAAATGATAATGTCTCTTTTGTTTTTAAATTGTTAGTTCCTTTAAAGTGTCGTGTTTTCATTGAAATCGAAATAAAGGTAGGTCATTTCCTTCTTGATATTAACTTCCTTATATTAACAAGAAGACAATTAATATTCTTTTGTGTTGCTTCAACAAATGGAACTAGCGATTCCTTATATTAACAAGAAAACAGTCTCTTGTGCGCTGCTTCAATTAATATATATGTCCTTATTACATGTATGCACAACAATCCTCCAGAGTTCATTTTGAACTGAATTTCATTTCAAGTAGCTCTCAACATCATCGTTGATATATATTTTTTTTAATAAGGTTTTATAATTTTCTTTTTTTATACAAAATGTATTTATAACGAAATCTCTTGTGTAGGTATATATACCTTCATCTACGCACTCCTCTTTGGTTCCTCATTAATCTACCATCATGGAACTTCGCAACCCTTTCTCTATTACCTTCATAGCCACCTTTCTCTTCCTCTTCATGCTATTCAAAATAGATAAAAGATTGAGTTTTAACAACTCCATTACCAAATTACCCCCAGGACCATGGACACTGCCCATCATAGGAAACATACACCAGATTATTGGCTCCTCAATGCCCCATCACTGCTTCAAAAATTTGGCAAACAAATATGGACCGTTGATGCACCTAAAACTAGGAGAGGTATCAAACATCATAGTTACTTCGCCAGAAATTGCCAAAGAGGTTATGAAAACACATGACCTCAATTTTTGTGATAGGCCACACCTTCTTTTGTCTACAATACTTACTTACAATGCTACAGATATTGGTTTCTGTCCATATGGAAAATACTGGAGGCAACTACGAAAGATATGTATCATAGAGTTATTAAGTGCAAAGCGTGTTCAATCATTTCGGAACATAAGAGAAGAAGAGGTTTCAGAACTAGTCAAAACAATATCTGCAAGTGAAGGGTCTGTTGTTAATCTTACTCAGCTGATTTTCTCAATGACTTATGGGATAACGGCACGAGCAGCTTTTGGGAAAAAGAACAAACACCACCAAGTGTTCAAATCAGCAATGGATGAAGCATTGAGCCTGTTGGGAGGATTATGCATTGCTGATCTATATCCTTCTTTTAGAATGCTTCAAAGGGTGAGTTGGGTGAAGGCCAGACTTGAGAAACTTCAGATCAGAGAGACTGATAGGATATTGCAAGACATCATTGATGATCACAAAAGCAGTCATGGGGAAACAAGGGATGAAGATCTAGTTGATGTTCTTCTCAAGTTTCAAGAGAAAAATGACTCGCAATATTCCTTGACTGATGACAATATTAAAGCAGTCATTCAGGTTAGTCTATAACAAAACTAAGTACTTCAACTCATTATTTTCACAATTTCAACACTAATAGTATTTTTAATTTATTGCTTACAAATATACCATTTTTCACTTTTAGACCTTATAAAATACTTATTTTTAGACCTAAAACATAGGAAATTATGTTTTAAGTCCTTATATTTTTGTTTTAGTCGCTGTAATATTTGTTCTCTGCAGTATGTAGACCATATTGATTTTTGTGCCTAAAATACGGATCATATAAGGACTAAAATCAATATAATCCACGTATCTCAAGAACTAATTCCAACATAAACAAATATTATAGTGGCAAAAACAAAACAATAACAAAAAACAAAAAAATGATATATTTGCGGGACTAAAAACAAAACAAATTAAAGGAACAAAAAGCGAAAAATTATGTATTTGTAAGCACAAAAAGATATTTAAGCCAAAACTAATTTATAAATTTGCATATGTTGATTTTGAAAGAAGATTTCCTAGAGAGAGAAAAAAAAAAGATTATCTTGACTAATCATAGAATTTGGAGGGAACATCTAATTAAGTACTTATTTTCTTAGTTGTATGGAAGAAAATGCATAGCAATTAGTTTAGATAATAGATAGTGTTGTTTGTCCATTTGCAGGACTTGTTCACTGCAGGTAGCGAGACATCGTCAGGGGTTGTGTTATGGGGGGTGTCTGAAATGGTAAAGAACCCAAAGGTGATGGAAGAAGCACAAGCTGAGGTAAGAAGGGTGTTTGATAGCAAGGGATATGTGGATGAGACAGAGTTGCATCAGTTGATATATTTGAAGTCTGTCATCAAAGAAACATTGAGGCTACATCCTTCTGTACCATTGTTACTTCCAAGAGAAAGTAGGAGAGATGCCAAATCAATGGGTATGAGATCCCAGCTAAGAGCAGGGTCGCTATCAATGCTTGGGCAATTGGAAGAGATCCAACGTATTGGGCTGAAGCTGAGAGTTTTAAACCAGAGAGGTTTCTTAATAGCCCAATTGATTTCAAAGGCACAGACTTTGAATACATCCCATTTGGTGCTGGAAGGAGGATGTGTCCGGGCATTGCATTTGCCTTACCCAACATTGAGCTGCCACTTGCTCAGTTACTTTACAATTTTGATTGGAAGCTTCCCAATGGAATGAAGAGTGAAGAAATTGACATGGCTGAGTTGTTTGGGTTCACTCTGAGAAGAAAAAATGACTTATGCTTGATTCCTATAACAACTCATCGTGCTTAATATCTGTTGCCTAATTAGGAAAATTAATATTTAAATTTCCTCAATAGTTATAACTTCCCTGTGATAAATTTAGTTCCTCAATAGTTGTAGCAAGTATAGCTACAACTATTGTTACGTACATTAAGTGTAATCACATCACAAATTCACAATAATTTGTTTGTTTTACTAGCTATTTGGTGGTGATGTGCAAAACCAATCATTTGTGTTGTATGTTATTTGATATTCATGAATATTGAACAGAACAAGGTAAATTTATTGTAGTACCTTCTGTGTTGCATGATGTTTGATATTTTAATTATGTTAATTTCTTGTTCTAATCTTATTTCTATTTTTTTAGTAAAAAATCTTTTTTTTTTTTGACAATTTCTGATTTATTAAAATTTTGATAGATTTTTTAATTATATTTTTATTAATATATAATTAAAAAACTGTAAACTTTAAATTGCTTTGAAGGAGATATTAGTAAATATAATTTAAAGAATTATTTAAATTATAAAATAAATAACAAAATATTCTAAAGTTATGCTTTATTTATTCACGTTGTATCACGTACCAGGATCTCAATCTTTTATATAAAATATAGAAGAATAAAAAAATCTTGATTTTCTAGTGCCCATGATTAACACGGGTCCCATCTACTAGTTACTACAACAAACAAATTGGGAAAATCTGTACTGAGCACTGAGTGGCAAAAAAAAAGGAACTTACGGTATAGTTAAGTTTTTTGTAAAAAAATGGTTTTTTACGAGAAAAATGATTAGTGAGTTTTTGCCACGTATCTCTAGTATAGTTAGTTTTTTTAAATAAATAATAGATAAATAATAGATAGATTGATACTAGCTTGTTCTCCCATGATGATGTTCCTTGTTACTCAAATTCTGCAAGTTGTGCCTATCTCACCCCTGCTGTGGGCACAGTAAAAAAGGATAGGTGCCAATAGCAATTGCCTAATCTGTAATCAATACATAATGGGCACATGACGACAACCAAATTTTAGGGCTCAATACTGTGGCCCGGAAATATATGAATAGTGCTACTACAGGCAACAACTTCATTAGTTGTAAAGTAGTTATTTAAGTATAAATCATTTTTAAAGAACAAAAAACCTTATTTCATTTTAGCTATTCTTTTACAAAATGAAAAATGAAAATTATTTAAAAAATGCTAACAAGTGCCCTAAAGGCATTGGTTAAGGAATTAAAAGAGATAAGTTTGTATTAAAAAATAATGTATTTATTATATCGAAAAGTGTTTACCTTGTATTCTCAAGACAAACTTATCAATGCCCTTAGAGCACTCGTTAACAAGACCCAAATTATTTAATACCAAAAAAATTGTTAATTATTTTTTACTCTTATCTCCTAATATTTTGTTAAACAAAATGAGAGAGCATTAGTAAAATTAAATGGTAATTTAATCAAATATGATTATATTTCCCGAAAACTTAAAATATTTTATAATTTTTTATGACTAATATTTAAAACGACGGAAATATCAAAACACACACTCAGGCTTCCAATATCGGAGAATCCAATCCAACAATATCATTCGTGTATAAAAAAAAAATCAAGCAGGAAGCGAGTTAAAAAAAAAAAAAGTTCAAGCAGGAAGGACTCATAAATCCGTAATAGTCCTTCCATTCTCACAAAACGCAATCGACCATGGTCCAATTTAATAATGTAACATATGCTCCAAATTGCATTATGTGGTTGATTTTGGAGTTTGGACCACATGATTAGATAAGTATTGGATTTAGTTCTTGATGCAATTATTTAATTTTTGTATTAATAAAAATTTAAATTAGACCAATGATAGTTGAGTCTAGTGGAAGAGGCTAGTCCCCCACAACATAGTGAACCAAGGTTCGAATCACGTGGGAGATATTACCGTATTTAGTGTCAAGCGCGCCAAGCATGATTGATTTCGTTGGAGAAAACCAGTGAGAAACAAAAAAAATTAAATTAGAGGAGGCACACATCATGCAACCCTCAGGGAAATCACCAAGTTTAGTGAAGTTTTACGATGAAATTTATATTTAGTCCACAAATAAAAAATTAGGATTGAGCTGAGTCGCGGTGAAATGCAGTGGAGGGTTCAATCATCTACGTCAACCATCGTTGGCATATAGAACAATTCACTTTAAAAATTAAAGTAAATAGTTTGGTTTATTTATAAAAATATCACCGGTAGATACTCAAATATATTCATAATTTGTTTTGAATATGTACGTAATATTATTCATTTATTTATTTATAAACAGTTGAAATTGTTTACTTTATTATATTAAAAAAATTCTCAGAATAGAATATCGATCCAATATAAATTGATATTTGGTTGTAACTTAATCTCTACGTGGCTACATTCATTTAGTCAATGTTTAAAAAAAAAAAACTGAATACAACATAAATGACAAATTTCCTAGACGGGTGCCAACAAAAAATGCTTAGACGTGGTCATCAAGGAAATGCTTGGACTTTTGATCAACGTTTTGACTGTGGGATTATTGGCGGCAAAAAATGTGTTCGCTCATTCTATAGGCGAGAAATGCGACGACCTCTGTTTTTTTGAACAATATAGGTCTATTGAGTAAATTCTTATATATTTGTGGTCGTTGATCTTTTGGTAGATGTGAGAGAATATTTAAATATTTCAATTAAGTAACCAAAAAAATTACAAAAATGATTTTTAAATCAACAATATGTTACTCAATGAGTGTGGTACACGTTGAGCTTGTGTGTTGGAAAGACCAAAGCACGATTCCCACAAAACACATTCTAAAAAAGGAGTAAGAAGTTTCAAGCGTGACTAAGTTTTGAACCGAATTTGTCTCATAGCTGGCCTAAAAGGTCGAAGTTGTAGAATTACCTTGAAATATCGTTGAGGTCAAATATACTAATTACGGTGGTTTAAAATAATTTAATACTTTTTTATTTTTATTTTTTAACCAACTCCTCAAAGACAATTTTAATAAAATTTAAATCAATTTAAAATTGGACCACATAGGAGGAGTCCACGAAGGCTGTGGCGATCCCATGACGTGACCACATATACCTGGAATGTGATGTTGGGTCATTGAGGCCGAGCAAAAGCCCAAGCCCTCCTACATCCTCTTCTACACTGGCTTTCTCACATGGCAGCGTACAATGGCTCGAATTCGGCAAAAGAAGTGGATGGGGAAGATGAACTGTGACTGAAAGCAGAAAAGTCGGATACTGCAATTAAGGGCACGTTTGTTTAAGATTTTGACTCACCCAGAATCCCAATTAAAACAGCGTTGGATAAAAGCAACACACTCCCAACTTCTAAAAACATCCAAATTAATCTTGCCTCGGGAAGTGTTAATTTTTATTTTCTGGTAGAAAGTATAGCTCTAACAAACACACTCTAAATAGATACATATTGCGAGAGGGAGAGACGAAAAAAATCTAATGTGAATGGTGTAGAATAAATTCTAGCGGGACTTGATCCAATGATTCCTAAAGGTGATATGCATCATGCATCATTGAACATATGACCACCTCCTCAACCCTGATTCGTCCAAAACACACCCCTCCTATCTATCATTTTCAGGTTGTCAGTGACAACTGGTACACGTTTCGTGTTAACATTTATGAGAACTTGAACTTGTGTCGACGAGAAGTAGAAACGCAATTAATAATTCCATGCAAGTCACCGTGTGATTGTGTTTTGCATAAAGATATACTAGCTTTATTTAAAGGTTAGATGACGGGATTGCACTTATAGGATGTAGAAAATTGTTCTATCATGATTTCACGTTACAATTTACAGAACATGACACATACTGTGCACGGTTGAAAAAAAATGCATTCTGCCAATTTCGTTACTATTTTTACGTGAGCGACGTGCAATGATTAGAAGCTTTCCTAAAATTAATCACTATTTTTTTTTTTCAATCTATATATAATCAAACAGCTGGATGTATGACAATCACTTAATGTGTTTAATACACACACACATGTGCCAGTTTAATCAAACAGCTGTCTATCTTTTTTGTTTCAAAATCAACGTTCAATGATATACAATTATACATAAGTGAAAAATAAGAAAATTACAGACATTTTTTTTATCGATTTCAGTTTTCAGAAAATAGCCATTTATGATTTTAAAATTAACAATAAAGCATTTGACCTCTTTAGCATGTAATAAATGATTTCCAGCCAAAAAAATATAGTAAATGATTTTTCATATAGAATAACAGATTTTTTCCCATTAATCAAAAAAATATATATATAGAATAACAGATTAAAAAAGAATAGGGTCTTATATTTTCCTTCTATATAGAAAAATTATTACTTTAATGTTTTCAAAATTGTGTTATTAACTTAATTTCTAAATAATGTAATTACAATAAAAATTTTTCTAACGTGTGCAACCTGACACACGATAAGAATAATTAATTACTCATTTTTTCTTTAATAATTACTCACTATCCTATTTATTTTATATATTCACTTCCATGTAATCTATCTCTACCAACAAAATAGGAAACTAAGTAATTAATAAAAAAATGAGAAATTAATTATTTTTATTGTGTGCAAGGTTGCACACATTAGAAAAAATAAATTATATTTTAATCTTTTAAGGGTATTTATATATATATATATATATATATATATATTCAAAATAGTATAAGGTATTGTTAATATTTAGTTACCTTTACAAGTAAATTAATATCAAAATAAATATTAAACAAGATTTCTGATCTGGACGTGAAAAACGACCCGATATAAGATAAACTTGAACAAGTGGTTAAGAGGACACACTCACGGAATAAAAAATTTATTTTAATTAAAAAAATATTTTTAATCATAAAAATATATTTTACTCTCCTCTCTCTCCCCCATATCTCTCTCCCCCCTCTCTCTCCCTCCCCTCTCCCATCTCTCTCTCTCTTCTCCTCTCTCCTCTCTCTCCTGCTCTCTCCTCTGGGAAGAAGAACTACGTACTTAGGTCCATCACTGATCCTAACTACCTTGTTGGGTTCATCGATCGAACCGAAGCTGAGTGCTTCCAACTCCAAGGTACTTTTTTTTCAATTTAACTTTTTCTTTTAATTTTTCTTTTTCTTCTTATTTTTTCTCCTTGTCTGTTCAGTTCAACGTCGTTGAATAGTTGACTGATTGACTTCGACTTAACAGTTAACCCATCTTCGTATGTTCTCTTCACTTTCAGATTTCAGTTTGTTTACGTAACTTTCTTGCTTGAGTTCAATGCAAAGTTCTATAAAATTAAATAATCTTATTCTAGCAATCTGGAATCGAATGCTTTTAATTTTTATGTGCTTTGCTTCTTACAAGAAGGTGGGTTGAGATTGGAGCGGTGGGGAGAGAGAAAGAGGGGAGAGGAAAGGGGAGAGAGAGAGAGAGAGAGAGAGGGAGAGGAGGGAGAGAGATGGAAAAGAGGGAGGGGAGGGAGCGAGAGGGAGAGAGGAGAGAGAGGGGAGGGAGAGAGTAAAATATTTTTAATTAAAATATTTTTTTATTATTAGAATTTTTTTTTGTAATTAACATATTTTTTATTTTATGATCAATTAAAAAAATTATCCGTTTCATCCATTTGTCACCCCTAATATAATCCAATGGATTTAGAAAAATAGTTGATGGATGACTAACCATCCATTAAGTTAAATGGATGGATTGGATCCAATCTATTTTTTTTTTGTAACGGATGAATTGGATGGATTTCCTTATGAATGGATAAATGGATGGCTTTGCCACCCCTACCAACAATAGAGGATACTCACCCAATACAAGGATATGGATCGGTGGCGATGTACAACCTTGTCACATAAAGACAAATACAAGGACTCACTTGGATCAACTCTATTTATAGGGAATCACATCATCGTGCAAATGTATGCATTATGTCTCTATTCTCTAGGCTTAAGACTAATACTCATATTGATCTGAGCGACCGAGTGTCTTTACATTCCCCCATCCCCGAAAACTTTTTCGTGGATCACACAAAGCGAAAAGGGGGACTCAACCAAATCCCAAGTCTATTAGAGAATTAGGACAAGACAATTTCTATACACCATCGTCTAATATTTTCCTTTCCGTTCTTCTCCTGAAATCATACTAACGAACAAAAGCTCAACGTGATGATGATTTTAATATTTTAAATACAATAATCATGCTCATACCACAATCGTCGGAAAAAGGGAATTTTACACTAAAACAACCAATGTGTTTAATTTCAGTGACAAAGAGTATGATTTTTTTCAAATAAAGCTCTATATATATATATATATTGTGAATAGAAAAAATAAATATTAAGAGACTTTCATGCCTCTTCAGAAAAAAATAGATGTTTTAGATACCAAGTATCTCTGATCGATGAAGCATATATATGGAATTATAGAAGTGCTTTGAGGGTAGGTGCCACTGCCACTTGACTGCTCAACAAATAACATAGGCTTAAGTAATATAATATTCTAAATCCCTCGTTACTTTCCCTACTCGGTCCATAAAACAAGTCAGTAAAAATTTACATTAAAATTGGAGAAACTAATTAACTTAACCTAATTAGTAAATTTGGCCTACAACGTTTTTCGGTACAAAAAGAGGAATTTGGCCTACATTTCTAAACTCGATTTATTTCATAATTTTGTCAATCAATTGTGGTACGGTTGCTAATAAACAAATTAGCGAATCCTAGGCTACAATATTGAGTGATCCGTTCCTAATATAAAAATCAATCCAATAAAATAAATCCTTTTAAAAAAGTGAAATTACATTTAACTAAGAAAAATCTATCTTCAAAACACAATATCCTCCCACCCCTGGTCTTAGCAATTGTGACGAATCATACATCATACAAACTTTAATATTTATGTTTAATTACTCTGTAGGTACTTGAACTATTTGAAAATTTTTAAATAAGTCTCTAAACTAAAAAAAATTGTAATTGAGTCCCTGAATTTTTCAATATTTTGTAATTAAGTCCTTGCATGTAAAAACATTTTAAATAACTTATAATTAGGTCTTTGAACTTTTAAATATGTTATAATTAGGTCCCTGAAATTTTAGATAATTTGTAATTAGGTCTCAAAATTCAGGGACTTGATTACAAATTATTTAAAAATTTAAGGACCTAATTATAAATTATTTAAAAGTTCAGGATCCGATTAAAATATAGAGACATAATTACAATTTATTAAAAAGTTCAGTGACACAATTACAAAAAATTTTAGTTCAAGGACATATTTAAAAATTTCCAAATAATTGAGGGACTTACGGAGTAATTAAACCTAATATTTATATTTTAAACATAATAAATGTTCTATTAAATATTTTTGTTGATGATTTTTTACATCAGTATTTTAATTAAGAATATTGTCAGCATCTTTCTTGTTGAAAATTAACTAGTGTATTTACCCATGCTCGCACGGGTTATTTGTATGAGTTTAAAAGTATCCAACATACAAGAATAAATCAGAATTTTAAAAAAAAAAAAAGTATCAGCAGATTTAAAATTTTTAAAAAATATTATAGGTAATTCATTATGAAGTAAAGAACATATGTATTTATACATATACTTCAATTTTAAAATATAACAAATAAAACAAACAGTATTTGTTCTATTTTCTTGATATTTGGAAATGACTTCTCAACTATGCGTTTCAACAAAAAAAATATAAAGCACACAATTGAATTATTTATATAAATTACAGTAAGATAAATTCAAAATAAGTAGCATAAAAAAGAGATAATCAGTTATCTATGTTAGATAACAAATTAATCCTAGAATAAATTATGGATTATCTCACATATAATATGCAAGCTTTAAGAAGAAAAAATGCAAATACACATTCATTTAGCATTTATTATAATTAAACATAAACAATTATGTGAATGATGGAATGCTGGAAGTATTTATATTCCAATAGAATACTAAATTTTTTTAAATTTTAATAATATGTAAGAGATAAAATATACAAATTATGAAAAAAAATATTAAATTTAAAATTGTATATTTATGATTTTTAAATTAAATTTTATGATGTGAGTAGTAAAATTAATCATTCATGAAAAGTTATAAAATTAAAAGTAACCAAATTTGTATGGTAAAATAATGATGAATAGTGTTTGTCAAAAAAATATTGATGAATAATTTAATAATTGATATAAATAATAAAAAAAATAGATAAGTCATTTAAGGAAATATATTAATAATTTACGTTGCAAAATTATTGTTTAATTTGACATGAGGATAACGATTGCTATAATTAATACAATAACTAAAAAATAAAAAATTGAAACTGAAATTAATTTAGGCAAAAAAATATCGATTCTAATGTTGTCACATAACTTAGATAATATTTTAATTGAATGGAAATGATCCTGATATGAGAATTAATTGATTGATATGCTTTCATTTATTACATTTCAAATTTAAATTTGATTTAATTCAAATTTGATTAAATGGTAAAAGTTCATATATGAGTATTTATATGTCTTAATTAATGAAATATCATAAATTAAAAAATAAAAAAATAAAAAAATATTTTACATTTTGACGAAAAAAAATAAATATAGAGCTGTCACGTGGTATGATTCTATGTAAAAAAAAATTATTTTATATAATATACTAAATATAGTAAATTGCACGTCGCAGCAATATCGTGAATAATTAAAATTTAGTACTATACAGGAAATCAGCAATGTCTTTCCCTTCAAACAAGATATTTAAAAAGTTATAAGTATCTTAATAAATATTTTGATAATTACAGCAAATTAGCAATTTTGGAAATAAAATAAATACACCCCATCCTAAAATAGCCGAATTTCTTGATTGAAACAAAGCATCCATCGAATGTTGTACCCTGTTTCCTATTATTCAATTTTATAGAGTACCACATATCCAGATTCGATTCAGATCATATTTAACTAGTTTAAAATAAAAACCCTCGTTGTCACCATCAATTATTTTGAGTTTCTGACTCTTCATTTAAGTTTTAATGCACCCACTCCCTCCCACCCACAGTGTGTGTGTGAGTCTCTTTCTCAGTTTTCTCTCATACATTTTTTTGGACATAATTTTTCTCTCATACTAGTAGTAGTCTCATTCTTTATTTTTATTTTCCAGGAAAATAGTACTATTTGTTTTGTTGTCTCATTTCGGTGCTTCTTCCTTCGCCTACTCCGTCCACTAAACTCAAGTCTTGCCCACCACGTTTCCCCTATTCCCAAGGGGCTCACAATTTCTTCCTTTGGTTTGACTGACTCTCTCTCTCTCCCCATTTTGACTTCGCCACTTTCCATCCTTTATTATTATAACCTCATCTCTCGCTTCCACAGAACCACACACTGAATTTCCGCCAAAACAGCAAATTATTTCTGATTCGTCTTTTCATTTCGTTTATTAACTACAAAACTATGTCGTTTGTTTTCTCATCCATTTCCCTCATGCACCCTACCTCCGCTATTCTCCTTAAACCCATTTTCCTTCACGCCTTATCTGCCTTCCTCCATTTTCTGTTGCTTGTGGCGGTTTCAGTCTCATGGCTTTGGAAGAAAATCACAACTGGTGTTGGGAATGACTCTAAGGAGAAAAAATCCAATAGCACCCTGTTTAGAGTGACCAAGTTTTGTTCTCTTGGTGTTTCTACTTTCAATCTTGTTCTCTTTCTCTTTAATTACTTCTACTGGTATACTAGTGGTTGGTCAGATGAAAAGCTCATTGCCCTATTCGATTTAGCGCTCAAAACATTTGCTTGGGGTGTTGTTTGTGTTTGCTTACACAAGGGGTTTTCCTTCTTCTTCAGTTCAGGTCAAAGAAGAAGGTTTCCATTTCTCTTCAGAGCTTGGTGCGCTTTCTATCTCTTTGTTTCATGTTATTGTTTCGTGGTGGACATTGTTGTTCTCTATGAAAAACACGTTGCTTTAACGGTTCAGTCCATGGTTTCTGATGTGGTATCCGTTTGTGCGGGTCTGTTCTTCTGTTATGTTGGTTATTTTGTGAGAAATAAGAGTGAAGAAGATGATAGCAGTATTCAAGAACCTCTTTTGAATGGTAATAATAATGCCTTGGGGTCAAAAGAGACCAAAGGGAGTGACACTGTTACCCCTTTCTCAAATGCTGGAATTTTCAGCATTCTCACCTTCTCTTGGGTGGGTCCACTTGTAGCTTTTGGCAATAAGAAGACCTTAGACCTTGAGGATGTTCCTCAGCTGGATAGTGGAGATAGTGTTGTTGGAGCTTTTCCAACTTTTAGGGATAAACTTGAGGCTGATTGTGGTGCAATTAGGAGAGTAACCACACTTAAGCTGATCAAGTCATTGGTAATCTCAGCTTGGAAAGAGATTCTTTTCACAGCTTTTCTTGCATTGTTAAATACTTTGGCTTCTTATGTTGGCCCTTATCTTATTGATGGTTTTGTTCAATATCTTGATGGACAAAGGCTATATGAGAATCAAGGCTATGTGTTGGTTTCTGCATTTTTCTTTGCAAAGCTTGTGGAGTGCCTAACACAAAGGCATTGGTTCTTTAGGTTGCAGCAAATTGGACTTCGAATTCGAGCACTGCTTGTGACAATGATATATAATAAAGCTTTAACCATTTCATCTCAATCAAAGCAGGGCCATACTTCTGGGGAAATAATCAATTTCATGACTGTTGATGCTGAAAGAGTTGGCGTGTTCAGTTGGTACATACATGATTTGTGGCTGGTAGCTCTGCAAGTTTCGTTAGCCTTGTTAATTTTGTATAAAAACCTTGGACTAGCTTCAATTGCTGCTTTTGCTGCAACTATCCTTGTTATGTTGGCAAATGTTCCCTTGGGATCATTGCAAGAGAAGTTTCAAACTAAGTTGATGGAGTCAAAAGATACGAGAATGAAGACCACGTCTGAGGTTTTGAGGAACATGAGGATCCTCAAGCTACAAGGATGGGAAATGAAGTTTCTGTCTAAAATAAATGAGCTCAGGAACACTGAGCAAGGCTGGTTAAAAAAATTTCTTTACACTTCAGCCATGACTACATTTGTATTTTGGGGTGCACCAACATTTGTATCTGTGGTTACTTTTGGTACTTGTATGCTTATAGGGATCCCACTTGAATCGGGGAGGATCTTGTCTGCGCTTGCAACATTCAGGATTCTTCAGGAGCCTATTTATAATCTTCCAGATACAATTTCAATGATAGCACAAACTAAAGTTTCACTTGATAGGATTGCATCATTCCTTCCACTTGATGACTTGCAGTCTGATGTCGTAGAAAAGCTTCCTCCGGGTAGTTCCGATACAGCAATTGAAGTAGTTGATGGGAAATTTTCTTGGGATTTGGCTTCCCCTAATCCAACATTGCAAGACATAAGTCTCAGAGTTTTTCATGGCATGAAGGTTGCTGTTTGTGGCACCGTTGGATCAGGGAAGTCTACATTACTTTCTTGTGTATTGGGAGAAGTACCAAAGATATCAGGTGTCCTTAAGGTTTGTGGAACAAAGGCCTATGTTGCTCAATCACCATGGATACAAAGTGGCAAGATAGAGGATAATATATTGTTTGGCAGACACATGGATAGGGAAAAGTATGAGAAGGTACTTGAAGCCTGTTCCCTGAAGACGGATTTGGAGATTTTGTCATTTGGTGATCAGACGATTATAGGAGAGCGTGGAATAAATTTGAGTGGTGGACAGAAGCAAAGAATACAAATTGCACGTGCTCTTTACCAAGATGCTGATATATATCTATTTGATGATCCCTTTAGTGCTGTGGATGCTCATACAGGCTCTCACCTTTTTAAGGTAACTCAGTTTCATTATTTTGTTTATCATGTGCCTGTTTTATTTTCTGTGCATACTGCAAAATGCAAATAATTCTCAATTTAACTCTTTTGAAATGTAGTTATTCCAAGTTCCAACAGCATGACACTTGTATAACTATTTTAGTAAGTTAACTTCTCTATTTTATTTGTGTGGCAGGAATGCCTGCTGGGTTTTTTAAGTTCAAAAACAGTGGTTTATGTTACTCATCAAGTGGAGTTCTTACCTGCTGCTGACCTTATATTGGTGAGTATTTATCGTAGTTTTATTGTCATTAATTTAAAAGGAGGGTTTTTCTTTTTTTACCCCACATTATGCCCTTATTGTAGGTCATGAAAGATGGGAGAATTACTCAATGCGGAAAATATACTGATCTGCTTAACATTGGAACTGATTTTATGGAACTTGTTGGTGCACACAGAAAAGCTTTGTCTACACTTGATTCATTGAATGAAGGGACAGTATCTAATGAAATAAGTACATTGGAACAAGATGTAAATGTCTCTGGCACTAATGGTGTTAAAGAAAACGAGGCAAGCAAAGATGAGCAAAATGGTAAAGAAGATGACAAAGGTGAACCAAAAGGCCAGCTTGTTCAAGAAGAAGAAAGGGAGAAAGGTAAAGTTGGGTTTTCAGTCTATTGGAAGTATATCACAACTGCATATGGAGGAGCTCTTGTACCGTTCATATTATTGGCTCAAATTCTTTTTCAAGCTCTTCAAATTGGAAGCAACTATTGGATGGCTTGGGCAACTCCCATCTCAGCAGATGTGGAGCCACCTGTTGGAGGATCTACTCTTATAGAAGTCTATGTTGGTTTGGCCATTGGAAGTTCTTTCTGCATTCTTGCCAGAGCAGTGTTACTTGCTACAGCCGGTTATAAGACAGCTACTCTACTCTTCAATAAAATGCACTTCTGCATTTTCCGTGCCCCAATGTCATTTTTTGATTCCACTCCGAGTGGGCGAATCATAAACAGAGTATGTCGTAACCCCATTCTTTCCATTTCTTGCCCATCTGATTTTCATAGATATGATTTTTGCATCTTAAATAGCTTTATCCTTTAGATTTAGTAGTCCCCCTCATCTTGTCAGATTTTTATAATAACTATAGAAATAGAATACTTTGGCAATTGTTTTTTTTATCTCTTTCTTCCTGTCTGCTCTCTTGCAGGCTTCTACTGACCAAAGTGCAGTGGATACAGACATTCCTTATCAAATTGGCTCCTTTGCCTTCTCCATGATCCAGCTGCTGGGAATTATAGCAGTGATGTCTCAGGTTGCATGGCAAGTTTTTATTGTCTTTATACCGGTGATAGCAGTCAGCATTTGGTATCAGGTATTATTTGGACCATTAACCATGTAGGCTTTGATAATAAGTTGGGTACATATTTCTTCCACTGCCCCCATCCTTGTCTGCAAAGGCTTTACCTGCATAGATTATGTACCAAAATTATTTAGCAAATTTGGGTATTTGACTCCATTTTATAATATTATATGTTGATACTTAACATCTTGTAATCTGCAGCGATATTATTTACCATCAGCCCGTGAACTATCACGTTTAGTTGGAGTATGCAAAGCCCCAATCATTCAACACTTTGCTGAAACAATTTCTGGGACTTCAACCATTAGAAGCTTTGATCAACAGTCAAGATTTCACGAGACAAATATGAAACTGACTGATGGGTATTCTCGGCCGAAGTTCAATATTGCTGGTGCCATGGAATGGTTATGCTTCCGCTTAGATATGTTGTCGTCCATCACATTTGCCTTTTCCTTGATATTCTTGATATCTATCCCACAGGGAATCATAGATCCAGGTGCATAATTCAAATCTGGTATTTTTTACCAATGAAAATTTACTCTGCTTATGTAATGAGGAATTGAACATAATTGTTTCCCTTTAAATTTTCTGGTTTTTGAAGGCATTGCTGGTTTAGCTGTTACCTACGGACTTAATTTAAACATGATACAAGCTTGGGTGATATGGAACCTCTGCAACTTGGAGAACAAAATTATATCAGTAGAAAGAATAATTCAGTATACTTGCATTCCTAATGAGCCTCCCCTTGTTGTAGAAGAAAATCGACCAGATCCTTCTTGGCCCTCATACGGCGAGGTTGATATACGGGACTTGCAGGTAGTTGGACTTTTATGTTTATGGTTTCATTTTCTTTCATTTTGTGGTCAACTGATTTACGAAACTCAAGCTAGGGTCCTCTTTTCCTAAATTGTTTGAAATTGGCTTCTGAACACAAAAGTTGTGCTTTGGATACAACATAATTCATAGCATAATTTTTTTACAAGTTTGTGCTTCATTTGTAATGATTTGTTGCCCATGATGAAGGTTCGATATGCTCCACATCTTCCACTCGTGTTGCGTGGCCTTACGTGCACGTTTCGTGGAGGACTGAAAACTGGCATTGTTGGGAGAACAGGAAGCGGTAAATCAACTCTCATACAAACACTTTTCCGACTCATTGAACCTACTGCCGGGCAAATTATCAT
Source organism: Calophaca sinica (assembly GCA_037113605.1). Taxonomy (NCBI): domain Eukaryota; kingdom Viridiplantae; phylum Streptophyta; class Magnoliopsida; order Fabales; family Fabaceae; genus Calophaca; species Calophaca sinica. Next base: position 125,669,413 of record CM073736.1, on the reverse strand, counting down.
TGACAGCATCAACATCTCTTCAATCGGACTGCATGATTTGAGGTCTAGACTAAGCATTATTCCGCAAGACCCAACAATGTTTGAGGGGACTGTGAGAAGTAATCTGGACCCCCTGGAAGAGTACACTGATGAACAAATATGGGAGGTGGGTTGGTTTTATTTGTTGAAAAAATGCACTGACACCAGGGTTCTGTCCAAAAGATTGGACTTGTAATTGTTCTTCAAATTCTTATTGCTTCCACTCATTTACATTCTTTTAAATAGGCCCTTGATAAGTGTCAACTGGGAGATGAAGTTAGAAAGAAAGAAGGAAAGCTTGACTCTGCAGGTTTGTCTTCTAATTTGATTGAACACAAAGACATGGCACTTCTACTCCTAATTTTATTGCTAATGTGGAAGTTGATGCTGTAGTTAGTGAGAATGGTGAGAATTGGAGCATGGGTCAGAGGCAGTTGGTCTGCCTTGGCAGGGTTCTGCTTAAGAAAAGCAAGATTTTGGTGCTTGATGAAGCCACTGCATCAGTTGATACAGCTACAGATAATTTGATTCAGCAAACTCTAAGGCAGCATTTCTCTGACTCTACGGTCATTACCATTGCACATCGAATAACATCGGTTCTTGACAGTGATATGGTTCTGCTTCTTAGTCAAGGTTAGGAAAAGCTTATTCTTCATTGAACTTTGATATTTTCTTTGTTCCTTGGTGTTTCATTTTCTGATTTAGTTGCGATTTGGTGCAGGACTTATTGAGGAGTATGACTCACCAACAACATTGCTAGAGAATAAGTCATCATCTTTTGCTCAGCTTGTTGCAGAGTATACCATGAGGTCCAACTCCAGTTTTGAGAAATCTGTTGATAGCTGATTGAAGTCTCAACCGAAATAAAAGTTTCTTGATGACGATGAAAATCTGGGAGTGGGGGGATAACAGTTTCTTATCAATGGGGTTTGTAATTCTTTTGTCATTAAGCATGTTTGATAGAAAAATGTAATTTATAAAATAAGGCTTTTGATGTCCAACTTAACCTTTTCCCGAAGGCTGAAGGAAATTATTAGAGGGAATAATTATAAAATGAAATAGAAAATCTAATTGCTTTAAGATGCACTCCTTGTGTGGTGTGACTTAAACCAAATCTCAACCATTGAAATTAATAGATCATGTGGCTCAATTTGAGATTAGCTTGGCCACCCCAGAAATCAGTTGGCTAAGACTTTTTAAATTTTAATTTATATCATTTTGTTTCCTTTTTATTTGTATTTGAGATTTGATTAGCTTACACTAAAAAGCACTATGTTTGGATGGAATAATGTGATAATGTAGGAATTATTGTTCTGACCATTGATGAAATTAGGTCCCAAATTGTTAGTGACATTCTTACTGCTTTCTGGACACTCATCACTTTCCAATTTACCTTCTGTCATAAATATCGTTGTAGTATGAAGCTTCTACTCTAATTCCAGTTGTAATGTGCTTGTTTGTCAAGCTTATAATGAAGTTAACTGGATAGCTTCATGATAATCATTCTTAATAAACAGGATTAGGACAAGCCACTCGGTGAAAACTTCCACGGTAATCTTGTTTGCTTGTAATGTGCTTGTTTGCAATTTAAATGTAAGTATTGCATGTCATAAATTTTAAATAATATATCCATATTTGATTCATGATGACGATCTACTATATCTTTAGTGTGTTTGGATTGGCGGTGAGTTTGGTGGATTTACAATGAGAAATCATAGTCACACAGAAGCTACACTTTGTAGCTTCTATAAAATCACTGTTAAATGAGTTTTAGACATGAGTTTGGGTTGGACGCCAATCCAAACACACGCTTTAAAAAAAATTAACTATAGTTATGATATGTGGTAAAATTTCATTTACACGTCAAAAAAAAATCTCGTCTTTTTTTAGCTCCCAATATGTTTTTCTACTTCAATCACTCATCTATTATCTATTTAAGAAATTAACTACACAAACTTTAGTTGTTCACGTTGCGTTTTGTGATAGTATCTCAGTCTTTTATATAGAATATAGAAGAAGAAAAATTCTGCTGATTTTCTCGCTCACGTGCTTAGGACGGGTCCTATCTACTAGTTTCTACAATAGTTGAGAGATTCCGTGCTAAGCACATGTGACAAAAAAATGGAACCTACAGTATAGTTAATTTTTTTTTTTGTAGGAAAATAGTTTTTTACGAGAAAAATGGTTACTGGGCTTTTGACACGTGTCCCTAGTGTAGTTAATTTTCTTAAATAGATAATAATAGATAGATGGATAGTAGCTTGTTCTCCCATGATGCTGTTCCTTGTTACTCAAATTCTGCAAGTTGTGCCTGCCTCACCCCTGCTGTGGGCCCAGTTAAAAGGGGTAGATGTCAATAGCAATTGCATAATCTGTAATCTATTTACTATTACTATCAATCTATCTATTTACTGTTGAGAAAATTTAAGCCCTGGCCAAGCAAACATCTCCCTTTGCAACAAGTGGCAATTTATATTGTTGACACATGGCACAACTATTATTTATTATTTATTATCTTTTTAATTTTTTTTTGAATTCTCAAGCTAAACAAGAAACCAAAGTCAAGTCACGTTGAAGATGTAACCAAAAAAAAATGTCAACGTTGAAGATTTATTTGCTCACAAGATTTCCCATCTCTTTCATCCACTTTTTCCTCTCTTAAATTGAATTTTTAATTATATCACTCCCTCCAACTTCTGAGAATTTCGCCCGTGCACAGACTGCTACTCTGCTTCCAGTCATTTCATTTTACACAACGTCCCACACAATGAAAAACCGTCAGAAGTTGGCAGTGTTAATTAATTTGTGGTTGAAATGTCTGAAGGACTACCCATCAATGTCATATCCAAAAGGGAATATCACAAGTCAACTTGGAAATAGACTCATATATGTAGAACGAGATTATGACATAGCTGAAATGCATGATCAATTCCAAAGTTGCTTTAATTCTCTTACAAGTAATACACAGTTCTTTTTATTTGGGAACTTAGTTGGAATCATATATCTTATACTATTTAATATCAGTATTCATGCTATTGATTAGTAATTGCTTTTCCAGATGAGCAAAAAGGCATTTTTGACAAAATAATGCAAGCTGTCAATAAAGGGCAAGGTGGCATGTTCTTCCTTTATGGCTATAGTGGTACTGGTAAAACTTTCACGTGGAAAACACTTGTTGTTGCACTACGTTCACAAGGTCATATCGTTTTGACCGTAGCATCCAGTGGCATTGCATCTCTGCTATTACTTGGAGGAAGAACATACCCTTGCTTCCTTATAACCTTCCTCAATCATATGCAACCCAAAAATAGACACTTTGAATTTATTATAATCGATCTCCCAAATCTCTTCAATGACCCCAAAGTATGCTATGGATGCCAGAACGAGGTTTTTATCCTTTGAACTAGAGAAATGCATAGAAGAAGCCATAACCATAACCCCACTGTTTTGTACGGTGCTCTTGTCATCCTGTGACTTTGTATAAAAAGAAAATTTGTTGATATCATATCCTCTTCACGTCAAGACATTAAATTTAGGACCATGTGCTAGCCATGTTAATGTCTCAGAAGCAGTATCATCACTCAAAATTTGTTCTTTAAACCAAGTTATGAATGTCTTGTTATGCTCCTTCAACACCTAATTTTCATTCATTCGAGGGTTTTTGGCCATGACATGATTTTTGTGAGTAGACAAGTAAGATTCAACCTCATCAATATTATTTAATATATACAAATGTGCTTGCAACACTTCCGCTCGACCCATGCTCTTAGTTTTTAGACCTAGTGTACTCTTACCTTCACATATTCCCTCATGACAAGACTTGGGAAGCCCTACAAGTAGGCATGGCAACAGAACCCGAACCCGCGGGTATCCACCCGACCCCGACCCGATTTTGACGGGGAAAACCCGCTTTGACCGGGGGTGGGACGGGGTTGGGGATGTCGATACCCAACCCGCCTAATTCGAACTGCCCAATTAAATATAAATTGTTAATTTTTATTTTATTTTATGCATTTATACTCATTCATTTTGTTTCATATATTTTATTTATTTTTAATTTAATCTCTTTTCAATAGAACATTTTATTTTAATGTTTTTTTATTTTATTTTATCATTGTATAATAATTATGATTTTATTTTATTAATTATCATAACTATAATTTTTCAATTTTTCTACATATTTAGAGCTGAGTTGGGGACCCGCGGGGAAACCCGACCCTATCGGGACGGGGATGGGGAAGGCAAAACCCGAACCCGTTGGAAATGGGGACGGGGACGGGGGAGGCAAAACCCGCCCCCGACCCGACCCGTTGCCATGCCTACCTACAAGTGCCGCTTCTGACAAATAATCTGAACAAAACTCAATGGCTTCTTCTGTTACGTACCTTTCAACAATAGATGCTTCGGGACGATATAGATTCTTTACATACCCTTTCAATATTTTCATGTATCGCTCAATAGGGTACATCCACCTTAAATAAACTGGGCCACACACTCTAATCTCTCCGACTAGATGAACAATTAAATGAACCATGATGTCAAAAAAATGAGGGAGGAAAGTACATCTCCAACTGACACAAAATGATAACAGCCACATTTTCTAACTCGTCCAATTTCTGAGGGTCAATAGCTTTGCTACATACTACATTAAAGAATAAAGACAATCTAATTATGGCATGTCGAACATTTTTTGGCAAGATGTCACGAATAGCCATCGGTAGTAATTGTTGCATCAAGACATGACAGTCATGAGATTTTAAGCCAACTAATTTGAGATCTGTCATCGATACAAGACTTTTTACATTTGAAGAGTAACCCTGTGGCACTTTCACATCCCGTAGACACTCGCAAAAGCTTTTTTTCTCTTCTTTTGACAATGTATGACAAGCTGGTGGCAAATATGTCTTGTTATCTCTTGGCTGATGAGCTAACTCCTCTCTTATACCCATGACAACAAGGTCTAGACGAGCATTTGCTCCATCCTTTGTCTTGCCATGAATATTGAGAAGCGTATCAATTACACTATCACACACATTTTTCTCCACATGCATCACATCAATACAATGTCTTACATCAAGACTTGACCAGTATGGAAGATCAAAGAACACTGACCTTTTCTTCCATATGTTTTTCACAGAAGAATGTTTTTTCCTCTTTTTTCCTAACTTAACATTGATGGAGTTCACCCGTTGATAAACTTCTTCTCTAGTTAAAGCTTTCAAAGCAATTTCGTTCTCTTGACATCCATTAAAAGCCTTTTTCAACCTGCAATACGGGTGATCATGTCTCAAAAATCTTCTATGCCCAAGGTAACAAGTCTTCCTCCCATTTTTCAGTTGAAAGAAACATGTGTCGTCTTCACAAATAGGGCATGATTTATGCCCCTTAACACTATACCCGGACAAGTTCTCATATGCTGGAAAGTCGTTGATGGTGCAAAACAACATGACACGCAACTTGAAAATCTTCACCTGAAAACCTATCAAACACACCAATGTCTTCTTCCCACAATATTCCCAAGTCATCAATCAAGGGACTTAGATAAACATCTATGTCATTTCCCGGCTGTTTTGGACCGGAAATCATCATAGATAACATAATGTACTTGCGCTTTATGCACAACTAAGGAGACAGGCTGTAAATTACTAAGAGAACAAGTCATGAACTATGGATGCTACTTAAGTTACCATATGGATTCATTCCATCTGTAGCAAGTCCAAGCCTAAGGTTTCTTGGCTCATTGCCGAACTCCGAAAACAATGAATCAACTCTCTTCCATTGCAAAGAATCGGCCGGATGACGAAGCTTTCCATCACATTTCCTATCATCTGCATACCATCTAAGGTTCTTTGCATCATTTACATTGGCGAACAGTCGCTTAAACCTTGGAATAATTGGAAGATACCATAACACTTTCGCAGGAGGACCTTTTTTGCTCACATCATCACAACTATCATCATTGTCCTTCTTTTTGTAGCATGGTGTATTACACTCGGGACACTCTTTTTTGTCTTCATGCTCTTTCCAGTACAATATGCAATCCTTCGGGCATGCGTGTATTTTCTTATACTCCACACACATCGGATATAATATCTTCTTCGCTTCATAATTACGGTTCGACAATGTGTTACCTTCCAGAAGCATGTCATTCAACAATTTAAGCAATTCAGTGAAGCTATAATCAGTCCACCCATTTATCGCCTTCAAATTGAACAATTTCAACAACGTTGACAACCGTGTGAAAATTTTACAGCCCGGATACAAAGGTTCTTTCTTGTCGCTGCATAGAGTTTCATACACATGTGTTCGCTGAAAAGACTCTTGTCCAATATCACGAATCATGTCCTCTAGTCGATCGTCCATATCTACATCAACTTCCTCTCTTGTGGACACACTTGACTTGTTTAACACTTCACCATGTCAGGTCCATGTCATATATCTTTGCCAAATCCCAAAAACACGAAGATGATTTCGTATCTTCTCAACGTTTAGTGTTGGCCCATTCAAACACTTAACACAATGACAATAGAAAGTTGTTTGATTAGAAAATTTTGCTTGGGAAAATTGTAAGAACTCTTCGACCTCGTTCTTATACTCACCACCTAAACGATGTTTTTGCATCCAACTACGATCCATAAATGTGTTCTGAAATAATATACACAACAAGGGTATTAAAAAATTGAACTTAAAATCATGTACATACCCTATTCATTTCCAACAACTTATTCACAATCAAAACAAATTAAATCCATTGTCCAGCAACCACAACACATTGTACAGCCTTTAAATTAAAAAAAACAAATAAAAATTTCCAGAAGTTAACAGCAACCAACTCACTTTATATCAATATCTAAACACACAAAAAATCAATTACTCACAAAATCAACATACACACCTAAATTCATACTATTTCAACAAGCAAGGTTCCAATATAAACACATGCAAAGTCACAAAACATTATACAAACATCATATAGGCAGAATCCTAACACCAAATCATCAAGGGTTTGGGAACTCACTTAATTGAAGCTAGAAAATGAAGACTTGGTGACTCCCTCTTCCTCTTTTGATTTTGGCCGAGTTCCTCCCCCTCTCAACCTACCAACATCTTCACTTGCTTCCTAACCAAATTCATTCAAGAGCAACAATTGCTATGGTACCCAACTTTAGTTGTCAAGCAAATAAAGAGGCTCCGAGACCTATGAAACCAAATTAAGAAAAAAAAAACACAAGAAAAATTGTTAAATCAAACCAAGTAAACATAACCAAACTTTGACAGATTCGAATTGACAAGACAACACAAAATGAAAGCACAACATCCTGAGATAGCACCCAACGCAGAAGTCCTAAACCTAAAACATTGAAAACGTAGTTTATGAACTCATGAAGAAGAATACCTTGAAACTGAAAGCTACCTTTTGAAGAAGAAGACGTTGCAATGAAGAAGAAGAAGGCTTTGAGCCCTTTACAGTGCCACACTCGCGCGAGGGAGAAGAAGGAGGCAGAACGAGGAAGGTACTCGCGGTGCCGAACGAGGAGGAAGGAGGAGAGGGAGGAGTGTCGCGGTGGAGAGGGAGGGATGACGCGAGGGAGGAATAAGGCGCAAGGGAGGAGTGTCACAGTGGAGAGACGATGACGGCGTGAGGGAGAGGAAGGAGGCAACAAAAAATGAGTGAGGGAGGGCGAGTGAGGGAGGGCGAGGGCGAGGACGGCGCGAGGGAACAGAACGAGAACGAGGGAAAATGAGAACGAGGGAAGGGTTTTTGGGAAATTTAAAACGACCTTTAACCGCCGTTTTCTTCAAAAACCGGCGCCGTGTCTTATAATCGCGGTTTTATCAAAAAATCGGTGCCATAGTTTAACATTTAACCACAGTTTTCTTCCAAAAACAACGTTGTGTCTTTTGGCCGGATTTTACTTTTCACTTATATTTTTAAGATCTAACCGCGGTTTTCTCAAAAACCGGCGCCATATTCTTTAAACGCGGTTTTGTCATAAAACCGGCGCCATAGGTTCGGCATTTAACCGCGGTTGTTGAAAAAACCGGCGTTAAAAGTTACGCATTAAATTCAAAAATGTCACCGCGTTATATGTTACGCCGGTTATCTCCAAAACCGGCGTTATAAATCTATTTTTTGATATATTTCGCACTAGCATATATTATTATTTCTGTGGCACTAATGATCATGTTACAACTGTTCCCGAGAGAATTTAAACCATGTCCCTTAGGGTTACAAGGCCAAGCTCCTACCATTGAGGTGACACCTCATGGACATATTTCATCTTTATAAATGTCTTTGTTAATTATAAATAGTAAATGATTATTTTTCATTTAAATCCTAACGAAAAATTATATTTTGTCATTACAATTTCATCTTTTATCACGTATCAAAATTTATAGATGTCTTTATTATTTATAATTGATTATTTTACTTCTCTACAGAAAAAACTTTATATGTCCATATAAATGATTAGTTTTTTTTTGGTCCCGACGGAGAAACATTACATATTGTCGGTATATCATCATCTTTGAGCGATTATGAAAATCAAATTTCATAAATGTTTTATTATTTATAAATAATTATTTTACTTTTGATTCTATAAGAGGATTTTTTTATTTCTTAATTTTGTTTATTTTTTTAAATTTAAATTTCTTATTTCTTACTTTTGATTATTTTACAGATGTCTTTATTATTTATAAATAATTGTTTTGCTTTTAAGTCCTAATAGGGTAATATTACATGTTGTCGGTATAATTTCATAAATAATTATTTTACATTTAAGTCTTAACGGGAAAACATTAGATATTGTCGCTATAATTTCATCATATTTTATCATGTATCAAATTTATAAATGTCTTTATTGTTTATAAATGACTTTTTTACTTTTGATTCTCGATGGGGAAATATTACATGTAGGTATAAATTATTGTTTTCATTTTACTTCTTGACGTGAAATATTACATGTTATCGGTATAGTTTCATTGTCTTTGAGTTCATATCAAAATAAAATTTACGAAAATTTTATTATTGATAAATAATTATTTAATTTTTCAGTCCCTACGGGAAATTTTGTTTACTTCTTAATTTTTTTTTCTTATATTTATATTTCTTTTTTTGGTAATGTTTTTATTTTTTATATTTAATCTTTATCAATGTCTTTATTATTTATAAATGATAAATGATTATTTTGCTTTTATGTCCTAATGGGGTAACATTACATGCTGTCAGTATAATTTTATAAATGATTATTTCACATCTAAGTCTCAACGGAAAAATATTACATGTTGTCAGTATAGTTTCATCGTATTTCATCACGTATCAAAATTTATAAATGTGTTTATTATTTATAAATGATTATTTTACTTTTGACCCTCTATAGGAAAACATTATATGTTAATATAAATGATTACTTTTATTTTGCTTCCTAACGGGGAAACATTACATGTTGTCAGTACCATTTAAAGTCTTGAACCCATATCAAAATCGAATTTTATAAATATTTTATTATATATAAATGACTATTGTATTTTTGAGTCTCTACGGAGAATTTTGTTTACTTCCTAATTCTACGGAGAATTTTTCTTTATAAATTTTTATTATATTTATAGATGATAAATAATTATTTTTTTAAGTCCTAGGAGGAAAATTTTACATGTTCTCGGTATAATTTCATTGTCTTTGATCACGTATCAAAATTTCTAAATGTTTTTATTATTTATAAATCATTTTCTTAATTTTGATTCTCGACAGGGATACATTACATGTCAATATAAATGATTATTTTTCTTTTGCCTCCCAACGAAAAATTATTACATGTTGTGCATACAGTTTCATCTTTTTTAGCATATATCAAATTTTAAAAATATTTTATTATTTATAAGTAATTATTTTACTTTTTAGCCACGATAAATTGACCCGCGTATTGTGCTGGTTTCTTAACTGAAACAAAGCATCCATCGTATGTTGTGTACCCTGTTTCCTATATTACCACATAGATATCCAGAGGCTTTGTCTAACCTACATGACCTCAATAGGTTATGTACCATACATAAGGGTGTTTTAATAATTTCCTATTTTCATCTATGACCACAAAAGCCATCAGGAAGTCAACCGCCTCATTGTCACTTCCAGGGCCGTCTTAAATATTTTAGGGGCCATATTCTAATCTTAAAAATTAGGCCCCTAATAAAAAGGTATTCAATTTTTATAAGGACTAAACTTAAAAAGTCGTGATTTTATATGGACTAAAACATATTTAACCCTAAAATATATAATAAAATTGGGCCGCCCCTAAAATCAACACAAATTTTAGAAAATTTGTGAAATCAGCACGGATTTTTGGGTTTTTGAGGGAAATTGAAATTTGTGAAAAAATTGAAGAGGGAGAGTGAGTAACAGGGAAAGTAAAGGCCTAAACAGGACGGTTTGACTTTTCAACTTATGGTTTGATTTGTGACCCGCTATTGTTATCTCGCTTTATTCCTAGCTATCCTTTATTACTTAAAGGAACTAACATGAGGAGTTTTCCCGCCCAATTGTTCTGCTCAAAATGAGGGCATAATTGTCGGTTAGACAATTTAACCTTGGCAGAGGAAATAAAATCCCGCCCAAATTTCAGGATTTAATGCACTCTCATTCCCAACTCACACATGTTAATTACTCCCCCGTTTACGTTGGTAGATGTGTAGTAGCAATGATTAACATTTATATTATCTATTACGCTGCATAACGTGAAAGATGAACCGCTTGGTCATCTTTTGGAACTGCTGCTTCTCTTAATTGCATAATAGCATCACCCCATGCGGTTCCACAACCCATTAAGTGTGCCGCTTTGTTTCCCATTGCAATTTAATTGTATTTTTTAATTTTGAATCATGGCAAAGTAGCAATGTCCTTCCCAATGGTGTGATTAATAGCACCTTTTCTTTTCCAATGAGTTATTTTTGGAGAACCGACTGTCTCCTTTGGTTTCTATCCATACAAAGGGAGATGGAGGCAAATTACACTGCACCTTTCAAATTTTAAATGAGATTTCTCCCTTACTCCCTTTCAATGGCTCTGAGTTTTCTCCCTTATTCTACATTTCTCTCACTTTATCTATTTCTGCGGCACCGACGAAGGTGAGTGCCACGACCATCTGAGCTCGCGGCGGCTGGATAGGGTGTGATAGCAGAATCTACAGTCCCCTTATTATTATTGTTTCGATCTCTCTCTTTTTTTTTCATTCTCTAACTCTGTCTCCTCTCTTTCTACTGATTCTCTTTTTTTTATAGTCAGAGTACATCACCGACAAGCAATGATATAGGAGGAGGACCGGAGTGGAAGACTGCCGCCGGCAACAGCCTCACACTCTGGCAACCCCAAGAGGAGTCGCAGCGCTCCAAAGTGGTTGGCCACTGGTGGCAACAAGGTCTGAAGTCCCCTTTTATTGTTGCTTTTCTCCCTCTCTCTCTCTCTCTCTCTCTTCCTCTTCTCTGAAATTTCATTCTTTTCAGGGTCGTGATGTTGTGGTCTATGATTCTAATAAACCAGCCGAAACTTCCAAACAAGTTGATCTCAAAGAGGTATTTCCATGTTTTGTTGAGACATTAAACCACAAAAAGTCTTAGCATTTACAATTCACGTCTTTAATGTTCCTATTAGCATTTACAATTCATCAACTGAAATAATACAATCAGCTTTAAAATGAAATAATAAGCTATAATGACAATTCAGTGTTGATTCTGTTCCTTCGGGATTTCAATTGGCTAATTACCGACCAAAGTTTCCAAATTTACTTCACGTATTGAAACAGAGCCAACATTTGAACTTTGATAGCTGCTTAGAGACTCTCTTTCTTCAACGAAATCAATACAATTTTTTCGGAGGAATTCATGGGATTTACTTCAGCATTGAACAACAAAAGCATCACTCCGTCTCCGACAGAACTCAAATCCGCAGGTAATTTCCATCGACAATCCTATCTGTTTATCTTTTACAAATTATTTGTATTCTCTTTCATTCTACAGCGGTAGGCAAACGATGTGCTCAGTACGTCGACGGCAACATGGGGTCTTAACCCCCTTTTTTTATTCCCCTTCCCCCTCTGCTTTTGTATCTCACTCATTCTCTATTTCTCTTCTCTTTTTCGGTGGTTCTTAATTTTTATTTCATTCAGTTTCTATTGGTTCTTGCTTTTAATCGATCGTGTTCTTTTTCACACTCTGACACGAAGGAAACCCAGGTGGACTTGGAACTTTGATTTCTACATAATTCTTATTTTTTGCTTTACTGGGTGTTTGGTTTGCTTTAAAAAGTTGCTACCTTTTAAATTATTGTTTTACATTTGATTTATAATTTTATTTTATACTGCTTTTGTTGTTTGTGATTATGGGTTTCTGACAGGAGTGCTTTCCTACAAGTAATTGAGACTAATTCTTTGCGAAAACTCCGGATTTGATCTCATATTGAATAGTTCTCTCATTTTTTAGTATGCTTTGATAACGCTTCTTCAATGGTAAATTGTTTTACCCGGTAATATGGAAGGAGCATTATTTTTACAATACAAAAAATTGAACAAATTCCTTTTCTTTGTCTAAGAATGAATACCCGATTTCAATCTAATATCATTGTAGTAGAATCAATCAATGTACTTCCAAAGTGCCAAATTTTATAACAGAGATTAAGGCGTGAAGCAAATATTAGAGGCCACCCACCTGTCAATGAACTTTTCTTTTGCGGTATAATTTAATGGTAATTTCTACTTTATATTGTAGTAGTGATAGGATGGTCTAACTTTGCTTGAAGATAGTCGACTTCCCATGGTCTTCGCATATACTGCATGAAGTAAACCATTGCCATTGTAAAACTGCACTTGCAATAATTAATATATGAATTCCAGCCATGATATTAACGTGTTATATCAAAATTGATGACTTGGTTACATTTATGGGGAATGGGATGCGGTAGGGGATGTTTATATACATTTAGAGATGATGTGCCTATTTTTGGAATTGATTATTTGAACTTATGTTATCTGTTATGCATCTAATTATTGTTTATGTTGAAATGAAACCAAGACTATGGATGAGAAGGACGGGGATGAATTGATGAAATAAGATGTTACGAACTTCTCTGGATGATTGGAATAGAAATGTTCAAACAATGGTTTGACAGACGCCATTTTCTAAGCTCATATTTGGTGCTTATTTCCTACTTTCTCTATTTTAAGTCATCAAAGCTATATGTTTATATGTTAAGTAACTGTTCTTTCTATTATCCAATATTTAGTTCAACCTGATAAAATTATATCAAGGTACACAAGTAATTACATACGTATAATTTTTGGGAGGATGGCCAAGGTGAGCTGGAACTTGATATCGATGCAGATCCACATGTTCTTCCGATAACTGAAACTTATTCACTGGTAGGATGTACAAGCCCCAAGGCCATGCAGTTGTCTGCCATCAGCCTTGGATAATGAGTCATCAATAGAAACAGAATAAATCAAGGTTTAGTGCAACCGAGACTTGAATACACGTACATTTATAGATATTTTCTTAATTGCCAAAAGAAATTGATATCAGCAACTCAGCATTCGACCAATATCCTTCCACGCAACAAGGTTGCACATTGTAATTTAAATGTTTTGGGCTATCAAGAATCAAATCCAATTAACATGCAACTCATAATACAAAATTGCAATTGGAAAAAAAAAACTCTCCCATATGTCCTTTTATTTATCTTATTGTGCATTAAGAAGTGATTCTTATTATTCTTCATAATTCTCTTGCATTTTATTTAATCTAGAACAACAAAAAGCGTAATATAAAACAAAATATATGCTGCACGGATAATTTGTCATACGCGTGCTTCATTTGATAGTGATAATCTTATTCTCAATCCTCTCTTTTAGTCAATTTGACTTTTTGTAAAAGCACTACTTGCCAACTATTTTGTCTAATTCATACCTTTTTTCAATTATTGCCAAGAGTGTTTCTTTTGCATTTTAATATCTCTTTATTAACATATCTCTTTACATATATCATAAAAATAAAAGAGATTATAATTCTACATATTATTTACAATATTGGATATATAAAAGGACATTTTTTGTCTATCTTTTGTTTCAGCTGTAACAAATATATAATTTTTTATTTGAATTTTATCAATATTTTGAAGTTTTATTTTTTTTAATATAAAAACAATTCTGTTTCTCACACCTAATTTACCAATGCATTGCAATTCACTCGGGTTCACAAATAAGGTTTAATTCACTGGGGATTAAATTAAGCCATTTACTTTTCAAAATCATTAGTACACTAATACAAAATAAAATTATCCGCGTTAATTTCCCCGTAATTGCATGGGTCTACGCACTAAATAGACTATTACCTAACAATTCACATAAGTGACTATATACATAGATATTATTTCTATACTTTTTGCTTCAATGATAATGGAAATAATGAATTGTTAATAATTTTATTTTATCATCATTTATATGTTTTGAATATAATTTATCTATTAAATTGATAAAAAAATTATCTCACAATCATAATTTACCCCGTGCATCGCACGGGTATACGCACTAGTTCAAGTAACAAAAGAATCAGACGGGAATACGTAACAAACGAGAATCATAATATAATAATATATTAATATTAATTAATAAAAATAGAATACAACACCCAAAAAAAGACTCGTGCACTGTATTATCACGTGATGCATTCCTGCATTAAGACACACGTCCTTACTTTATTGATAAAACGTCACATAACCTGTTCTTCACACCTGTCCCTTTCGTCTTCAACCTCTCGTCGGAGCTGGAAACAGAAGACGCCATGGACAACGAAAATAAGAAGTTCAAAATTTTTTTGGGCAGCCATGGCTTAAATTTTGGGGCCCTTAAAATTTTAGATTAGGCGAGGCCCTGTCAACTGCACAGCTTGCACAGCCGCTTCACCGGCCCTGGTCACTTCTTCTACTAACGCCTCGCCACCACTGAAACCAAACCCAGAAATTTAAGAAGGCTGGATTTGGTAAAAATAAGTTATAAGCTATCTTATAGCTAAAAAGCTAGTTGATAGCTTATAACTTATAGTTGATAGCCTATAGCTAAAAAGCTAGTTGATTAAAATTGAAGTGTTTGGTAAAATTAGCTGTTTAACTAACTGATAAATATAAAATGACGAAAATATTTTATTTTAAATTTGAAAAAAATGATAAATAATAAAATAATGAGGATAAAAACGAGAGAAAAAATAAAAAGTTATAAGCTCATATGCTATTTCAATTAGCATCTCAAAAAAACTATAAGCTAGTCCGATAAGCTTATTTAACAAATACATTTTTTTACGATTAAACAAGCTTATAAGCTAATTCAATAAGCTATAAGCGGAACCGAGCCTAAAAGAAAAAACGAGCGCATCATCCATCACAAGAGCGACCAACCACCATGAGCATTATGCGGGAATCACCATCACATCGGAAACCCCAATACTCCGCTTCTCACCTCTGTGCTGCCACCATCAAGTCCCACCACACACTAATGCTGTGCCCTCTCTTCCGCATCTCGTGGCGCTGCTACGTAGCCATCGCAGCCACAGACGGTGGCATCTCCTCCTCTAGTGGCTACCCTCTCTTCCTATGTTGTGTGTACCCCTCTCTCTCCAGTGCCTCCTCTAGTGACAGCTCTCCGGCAACTGCACCTGCTCTGACTTCCATGTTTTTGTTTATGAATGTAGCGAAGGTAAAGATGAAATCAGAGAAAGGGGCTTAATAATAATTATTATGATTTGTTAAAATGTCCCTATGTATTGTACATTACCCATTACCCATATCGAGATTCGATTCAGATCATATATTATTTCACATTTGTTAAAATGTCACTATCAATTATTTTGAGTTTTTGACTCTTCATTTAAGTTTAATGCACCCACTCCCTCCCACCCACACTGTGTGTGTGTGTGTCTTTCGCAGCTTCTTCCGTCGCCTACTCCTGCCCACTTAGTCTAAGTCTTGCGCACCACGTTTCCCCTATTCCCAAGCGATTCACAATGTCTTCCTTTTTGACTACACACACACACACACACCCCTTTCCAGATTGCGTGAATTCATGAATGCGTGAATTCATGAAACCGTGACTGTAGTAAATCCATTTTCACCTTTCCATCCTTTATATTATAACCTCAAAATTTTCATCCCTCGCAATATCCCACTCTTTTCCAGCGCATCCTTTAACTACAAAACTATGTCGTTTGTTATATCATCCATTTCCCTCATGCACCCTACCACCGCTATTCCTCTTAAACCCATTTTCCTTCACGGCCTATCTGGCTTCCTCCATCTACTATTGTTGGTGGCGGTTTTAGTCTCGTGGCTTTGGCAGAAAATCACAACTGGTGTTGGTGTTGGTGTTGGGAATGACTCTAAGGAGAAAAAATCCAATAGCACCCTGTTTAGAGTGACCACGTTTTGTTCTCTTGGTGTTTCTGCTTTCAATCTTGTTCTCTTTCTATTTAATTACTTCTACTGGTACACCACTGGCTGGTCAGATGAAAAGCTCGTTACCCTATTCGATTTAGCGCTCAAAACACTTGCTTGGGGTGTTGTTTGTATTTGCTTGCACAAGGGGTTTTTCTTCGTCTTCAGTTCAGGTCAAAGAAGAAGGTTTCCATTCTTCTTCAGTGCTTGGTGCGCTTTCTATCTCTTTGTTTCTTGTTATTGTTTCGTGGTGGACATTGTTGTTCTCTATGAAAAACACGTTGCTTTAACGGTTCAGTCCATGGTTTCTGATGTGGTATCTGTTTGTGCGGGCCTGTTCTTCTGTTATGTTGGTTATTTTGTGAGAAATGAGAGTGAAGAAGATGATAGCAGTATTCAAGAACCTCTTTTGAATGGTAATAATAATGCCTTGGGGTCAAAAGAGACTAAAGGGAGTGACACTGTTACCCCTTTCTCAAATGCTGGAATTTTCAGCATTCTCACCTTCTCTTGGGTGGGTCCACTTGTAGCTTTTGGTAATAAGAAGACCTTAGACCTTGAGGATGTTCCTCAGCTGGATAGTGGAGATAGTGTTGTTGGAGCTTTTCCAACTTTTAGGGATAAACTTGAGGCTGATTGTGGTGCAATTGGGAGAGTAACCACACTTAAGCTAGTCAAGTCATTGGTAATCTCAGCTTGGAAAGAGATTCTTTTCACAGCTTTTCTTGAATTGTTAAATACTCTGGCTTCTTATGTTGGTCCTTATCTTATTGATGGTTTTGTTCAATACCTTGATGGGCAAAGGCTATATGAGAATCAAGGCTATGTGTTGGTTTCTGCATTTTTCTTTGCAAAGCTTGTGGAGTGCCTAGCACAGATACATTGGTCCTTTAGGTTGCAGCAAATTGGACTTAGACTTCGAGCAGTGCTTGTGACAATGATATATAATAAAGCTTTAACCATTTCATGTCAATCAAAGCGGGGCCACACTTCTGGGGAAATAATCAATTTCATGACTGTTGATGCTGAAAGAGTTGGCGTGTTCAGTTATTACATACATGATTTGTGGCTGGTAGCTCTGCAAGTTTCGTTGGCCTTGTTGATTTTGTATAAAAACCTTGGACTAGCTTCAATTGCTGCTTTTGCTGCAACTATCGTTGTTATGTTGGCAAATGTTCCATTGGGATCATTGGAAGAGAAGTTTCAAACTAAGTTAATGGAGTCAAAAGATACGAGAATGAAGACCACGTCTGAGGTTTTGAGGAACATGAGGATCCTCAAGCTACAAGGATGGGAAATGAAGTTTCTTTCTAAAATAACTGAGCTCAGGAACACTGAGCAAGGCTGGTTAAAAAAGTTTCTTTACACTTCAGCCATGAGTACATTTGTATTTTGGGGTGCCCCAACATTTGTATCTGTGGTTACTTTTGGTACTTGTATGCTTATAGGGATCCCACTTGAATCAGGGAAGATCTTGTCTGCGCTTGCAACATTCAGGATTCTTCAGGAGCCTATTTATAATCTTCCAGATACAATTTCAATGTTAGTACAAACTAAAGTTTCTCTTGATAGGATTGCGTCATTCCTTCGACTTGGTGACTTGCAGTCTGATGTCGTAGAAAAGCTTCCTCCGGGTAGTTCCGATACAGCAATTGAAGTAGTTGATGGGAAATTTTCTTGGGATTTAGCTTCCCCTAATCCAACATTGCAAGACATAAGTCTCAGAGTTTTTCATGGCATGAAGGTTGCTGTTTGTGGCACTGTTGGATCAGGGAAGTCTACATTACTTTCTTGCGTATTGGGAGAAGTACCAAAGATATCAGGTGTCCTTAAGGTTTGTGGAACAAAGGCCTATGTTGCTCAATCACCATGGATACAAAGCGGCAAGATAGAGGATAATATATTGTTTGGCAGACACATGGATAGGGAAAGGTATGAGAAGGTACTTGAAGCCTGCTCCCTGAGGAAGGATTTGGAGATTTTGTCATTGGTGATCAGACGATTATAGGAGAGCGTGGAATAAATTTGAGTGGTGGACAGAAGCAAAGAATACAAATTGCACGTGCTCTTTACCAAGATGCTGATATATATCTATTTGATGATCCCTTTAGTGCTGTGGATGCTCATACAGGATCTCACCTTTTTAAGGTAACTCAGTTTCATTATTTTGTGTATAGCTATTTTAGTAAGTTAACTTCTCTATTTTGTTTGTGTGACAGGAATGCCTGCTGGGTTTTTTAAGTTCAAAAACAGTGGTTTATGTTACTCATCAAGTGGAGTTCTTACCTGCAGCTGACCTTATATTGGTGAGTATTTATTGTAGTTTTATTGTCATTAATTTAAAAGGAGGGCTTTTTATTTTTTTTAACCCCTTTATTATGCCCTTGTTGTAGGTCATGAAAGATGGGAAAATTACTCAATGTGGAAAATATACCGATCTGCTTAACATCGGGACTGATTTTATGGAACTTGTTGGTGCACACAGAAAAGCTTTGTCTACGCTTGATTCATTGAATGAAGGGACAACATCTAATGAAATAAGTACGTCGGAACAAGATGCAAATGTCTCTGGCACTCATAGTGTTAAAGAAAAAGAGGCAAGCAAAGAAGAGCAAATTGGTAAAACAGATGACAAAGGTGAACCAAAAGGCCAGCTTGTTCAAGAAGAAGAAAGGGAGAAAGGTAAAGTTGGGTTTTCAGTTTATTGGAAGTATATCACAACTGCATATGGAGGAGCTCTTGTACCGTTCATATTATTGGCTCAGTTTCTTTTTCAAATTCTTGAAATTGGAAGCAACTATTGGATGGCTTGGGCAACTCCCATCTCAGCAGATGTGGAGCCACCTGTTGGAGGATCAACTCTTATAAAAGTCTATGTCGGTTTGGCCATTGGATGTTCTTTCTGCATTCTTGCCATAGAAATGTTACTTGTTACAGCCGGTTATAAGACAGCTACTCTACTCTTCAATAAAATGCACTTCTGCATTTTCCGTGCCCCAATGTCATTTTTTGATTCCACTCCAAGTGGGCGAATCATTAACAGAGTATGTCGTACCCCTATTCTTTCCATTTCTTGCCCATCTGATTTTCATAAATATGATTTTTGCTTCTTAAATAGCTTTATCCTTTAGATTTAGTAGTCACCCTCATCTTGTCAGGGTTTTATAATAACTATAGAAATAGAATACTTTGGCACTTGTTTTTTTTATCTCTTTCTTCCTGTCTGTTCTCTTGCAGGCTTCTACTGACCAAAGTGCAGTGGATACAGACATTCCTAATCAAATTGGCTCATTTGCCTTCTCCATGATCCAGCTGCTGGGAATTATAGCAGTGATGTCTCATGTTGCATGGCAAGTTTTCATTGTCTTTATACCTGTGATAGCAGTCAGCATTTGGTATCAGGTATTATTTGGACCATTTAAACTTGTAGGCTTTGATAACGAGTTGGCACAAATTTCTTCCGCTGCCCCCATCCTTGTCTGCAAAGGCTTTACCTGCACAGATTATTTACCAAATTTATTTTGCAAATTTGACTCCATTTTATAATATTATATTGTGATACTTAATATCTTGTAATCTGCAGCAATATTATTTACCATCAGCCCGTGAACTATCACGTTTACTTGGAGTATGTGAAGCCCCAATCATTCAACACTTCGCTGAAACCATTTCTGGCACTTCAAGCATTAGAAGCTTTGATCAACAGTCAAGATTTCACGAAACAAATATGAAACTGACTGATGGGTATTCTCGGCCGAAGTTCAATATTGCTGGTGCCATGGAATGGTTATGCTTCCGCTTAGATATGTTGTCGTCCATCACATTTGCCTTTTCCTTGATATTCTTGATATCTATCCCACAGGGAATCATAGATCCAGGTGCATAATTCAAATCTGGTATTTTTTACCAATGAAAATTTACTCTGCTTATGTAATGAGGAATTGAACATAATTGTTTCCCTTTAAATTTTCTGGTTTTTGAAGGCATTGCTGGTTTAGCTGTTACCTACGGACTTAATTTAAACATGATACAAGCTTGGGTGATATGGAACCTCTGCAACTTGGAGAACAAAATTATATCAGTAGAAAGAATAATTCAGTATACTTGCATTCCTAATGAGCCTCCCCTTGTTGTAGAAGAAAATCGACCAGATCCTTCTTGGCCCTCATAATGGCGAGAGGTTGATATACGGGACTTGCAGGTAGTTGGACTTTTATGTTTATGGTTTCATTTTCTTTCATTTTGTGGTCAACTGATTTACGAAACTCAAGCTAGGGTCCTCTTTTCCTAAATTGTTTGAAATTGGCTTCTGAACACAAAAGTTGTGCTTTGGATACAACATAATTCATAGCATAATTTTTTTACAAGTTTGTGCTTCATTTGTAATGATTTGTTGCCCATGATGAAGGTTCGATATGCTCCACATCTTCCACTCGTGTTGCGTGGCCTTACGTGCACGTTTCGTGGAGGACTGAAAACTGGCATTGTTGGGAGAACAGGAAGCGGTAAATCAACTCTCATACAAACACTTTTCCGACTCGTTGAACCAACTGCTGGGCAAATTATCATTGACAGCATCAACATCTCTTCAATCGGACTGCATGATTTGAGGTCTAGACTAAGCATTATTCCGCAAGACCCAACAATGTTTGAGGGGACTGTGAGAAGTAATCTGGACCCCCTGGAAGAGTACACTGATGAACAAATATGGGAGGTGGGTTGGTTTTATTTGTTGAAAAAAGAAATGCACTGACACTAGGTTCTGTACAAAAGATTGGACTTGTAATTGTTCTTCAAATTCTTATTGCTTCCACTCATTTACATTCTTTTAAATAGGCCCTTGATAAGTGTCAACTGGGAGATGAAGTTAGAAAGAAAGAAGGAAAGCTTGACTCTGCAGGTTTGTCTTCTAATTTGATTGAACACAAAGACATAGCACTTCTACTCCTAATTTTATTGCTAATGTGGAAGTTGATGCTGTAGTTAGTGAGAATGGTGAGAATTGGAGCATGGGTCAGAGGCAGTTGGTCTGCCTTGGCAGGGTTCTGCTTAAGAAAAGCAAGATTTTGGTGCTTGATGAAGCCACTGCATCAGTTGATACAGCTACAGATAATTTGATTCAGCAAACTCTAAGGCAGCATTTCTCTGACTCTACGGTCATTACCATTGCGCATCGAATAACATCGGTTCTTGACAGTGATATGGTTCTGCTTCTTAGTCAAGGTTAGGAAAAGCTACTATTCTTCATTGAACTTTGATATTTTCTTTGTTCCTTGGTGTTTCATTTTCTGATTTAGTTGCAAATTGGTGCAGGAATTATTGAGGAGTATGACTCACCAACAACTTTGCTAGAGAATAAGTCATCATCTTTTGCTCAGCTTGTTGCAGAGTATACCATGAGGTCCAACTCAGATTTTCAGAAATCTGTTGATCGCTGATTGAAGTTTCTACCGAAATAAAAGTTTCTTAATGATGACGAAAATCTGGGAGTGGGGGGACAGTTTCTTGTCAATGGGGTTTGTAATTCTTTTGTCATTAAGCATGTTTGATAGAAAAATGTAATTTATAAAATAAGGCTTTTGATGTCCAACTTCACCTTTTCCCGAAGGCTGAAGGAAATTATTAGACGGAAGAATTATAAAATGAAATAGAAAATCTAGTTGCTTTAAGATGCAGTGATGCACTACTGGTGTGGGGTGACTTAAAATAATCTGAATAATTGTATTATTCAGATTTAAACCAAATCTCAACCATTGAAATTAATTGATCATGTGGCTCAAAATATGTAAGCCAAAAAGTTAGAAAGAGGAGCACGTGATGTGAGAAGAAGAGCTGCTCCTCTGTTTATATTCTTGTCTTTCTTTTGGTCACAGCTTCTTCGTCAAAAGGCACCAATCTGAGATTAGCTTTAGCTTGCTTGGCCACCCCAGCAATCACTTGGCGAAGACTTACATTTTGTTTCTTTTTTTTGTATTTGAGTTTTGATAAGCTTATACCAAAAAGCACTGTGTTTGGATGGAATAATGTTATAATGTAGGAAGGAATTATTTTCCTGGCCATTGATGAAATTAGGTCCCAAATTGTTAGTGAAATTCTTACTGCTTTCTGGGCACTCATCACTTACCAATTTACTGTCTGTCATAAATATTATTGAAGGATATTTAATTGCTTTTTCTAATTTATTTTATATATATAAAGCTTCTACTTTAATTCCAATTGCACTGTGCTTGTTTTTCAAGCTTATAATGAAGTCAATTGGATATCTTCATGATAATCATTCTTAATAAACAGGTAAAGCCACTCGGTGAAAACTTCCACGGCAATTGTGTCCATTTGGCATAACTTATTATGAGATGACCCTCAATGACATAATCCCAATATTCTAAAAACAGAAGGAGGACTCCAAACATTAAAATGAACAATATTAAAAGAAAAATCAGATAGCTTGCACGATGAACTCGCCCTGCAACACTCTCAGTTGGGGCACATGATTAATTTTTCAGGGACGACACTTGGAGGACAAGCTAGTCAGCGATTTCTAAAATGAACAAAGGCGTCTCCTTGAACACTTGCAACCAAATTTAGGGGTCTGCACGGGTTCGGGTCGACCCGATTAACCCGATGGCCCAACCCGACCCAAAGGCATTTTGGCCCGAACCAAAGACAGTCCGGGTAGAACCCGATCCGACCCAAACCGAGGCGGCCCGGCCCAAACATAATGATGCTGTATGT
This sequence comes from Calophaca sinica, assembly GCA_037113605.1. NCBI lineage: Eukaryota > Viridiplantae > Streptophyta > Magnoliopsida > Fabales > Fabaceae > Calophaca > Calophaca sinica. The sequence goes on along the minus strand of CM073736.1, from coordinate 125,646,198 downwards.
AATTATTGTGGGAAACCATATAAGGCAAATAGTTCTACTCATGGAACTTTTAACATGCTTAAGCATTTAGACAAGTGTATCAAAAACCCGAATAGGGTAGTTGATAAAAAACAAAAGACAATTGTCCTTGGAACGATAAATGAGGAAGACCCTACTACTATTGGTATGAAACTTGTTGATTTTAATCAAGAGCGGACTCGAATTGCGCTCGCAAAGATGATAATTATTGATGAGCAGCCTTTTAAATATGTTGAAAATGAAGGGTTTAAATTATTCATGGCTGAGGCATGTCCTAGGTTTAAGATTCCTCCTCATGTCACTGTTGCAAGATATTGCATACAACTTTTTTATGAAGAGAAAGAGAAGTTGAAATCCCTTTTTTCTACAAATAAACAAATGGTTTCACTTACCACTGATACATGGACATCAATTCAGAATTTGAATTATATGGTAATAACATCTCATTTTATTGATGAGGGGTGGGAATTGAAGAAGAGAATATTAAGGTTTGGTCCGATTGGCGATCACAAAGGTGAAACCATAGGGATAACCTTGGAGAATTGCTTGAAAGAATGGGGGATTTACAACATTTGTTGTGTAACTGTTGATAATGCTGTTGTTAATACTGTGGCTATTGCATATTTAAATAGAAACATGAGTGTTTGGAATGGTCGAAGTTTGTTTAATGGTGAGTACCTTCATATGAGATGTTGTGCACACATAGTGAACTTGATTATTCTTGATGGAATGAAGGAAATTGACCCGTCAATTAGTAGAATAAGAAATTTGCTTGTAAGTTTGTTAAGGGTTCTCCTAGTAGGTTGGCTACTTTCAAGAGGTGTGCACAAGCTGTGAATATAAGTTGTCAGGCAAAACTAACACTTGATGTTCCAACTAGGTGGAACTCCACTTATATGATGTTGGATGTTGCTGAAAAATATGAACAGGCATTTTATCGCCTAAAGTATGATGATGCTGCATATATGATCACTCTTGTTAGTGATCACGGAGGATGTCCTAGTCCAACTAATTTTAATCGTGCCCGAGTGTTTGTGAAGTTTTTGAAGGTTTTCTATGATGCAACCTTGGCTTTTTCTGGTTCATTGCATGTTACATCTAACTCTGTTTTCAAGCAGCTTACTGATATTCAGAAAACATTGAATAAGTGGAAGCATGGTGATGATTCAACCTTGTTGAAGATGACTGCAAATATGCAAGTGAAGTTTAACAAATATTGGGATAGTGGTGAGATAAACTATCTTTTGTTTGTGGTTGTTTTCCTTGATTCCCGTTATAAGCTTTACTATATTCAATTTTGTTTTAAAAAAATGTATGGTGATGAGAAGTGCAAGGAGATGATGTCAAAATTAGTAGACCTCATCCATAAATTGTTTGAGCGCTATATGGTTGAATATCCTGTTTATGTTGAAAGTAGTAGTTCTACTACCTTGGCTTCAAACATTGTCTCACAATCCCATCATGAGTAATGTTGAGGAGGATGAGGATTGGGATCTCGCTTTTACAAAGGATATGATGGAAAAGCAAGGTGAGGTGCAAAGAAATGAGTTGGAAAGGTATTTTGGGGATGGTGTTGAAAATGACTCTCCTACATTTAACATTTTGAAGTGGTGGAAAGAGAAAACAAATAATTATCATGTTCTTTCCCACATGGCTAGTGATATATTAGCTATTAGGTGTCTCTTTGTATCATCTGAGTCCGCATTTAGCACAGGAGGCCGAGTCTTTGATTCATTTCGTAGTTCCTTAAATGCTACTACAGTTGAAGCTTTGATTTGTACCCAAAATTGGATCAAGTCTCCTAAGGTGATTAATTTAGAAGCTGAGTTGGTTGAAGTGCAAAAGATTGAGTCAGGTAAGAAGGCTTTATTTTAACTTTCAAATTTATTTTTTATTTGTTTATCATAATTCATATTGTTTGCTAATGAGGTTGTGTATTGTGTTAAAATTTTTAGAGTCGTCTGGATTAGTTTCAATTGATATTGGTGTTGTTGCTGCTGGGGACACCCCAACCACATCTTACCCTCGAGCTCCATCTTAAGGTATCTGTTGCTATTGTGTTTATGCAGTTTTTATTTTCAAGATATATGTTCAGTTTTCATTTCATATTTTGTTATTGTGTTTCTTTGCAAGGTTTGTTGTCGTGTTGTTCTTGATTTGGAGCTGAAATCTTTGCTCTGTTATTTCGCTTTACTACTTTGGCTCAAGTGATATGTTATGTTGCAAGATCAAATGAAGTGATTAATGTTTATGCTAGGAAGTTGTGCTTGTGACACTGTTTGTAATTTGTGGGAGTTGCTTTCAATTTTATTTTTTTTAACATATGCCTTTAGAATTGTGATTTAAAGTTTTTTTGGTTGTGACACTGTTGTATGGTTTCATAACAGTCAGGTTTGTAAATTTTTTTGTGCCATGCTATATCTTATTCGTAATTTGTTTGGTTGATTGATATACAAGAAAATTGTTTGAACATAGTGTAAAAAAAGTCTCTTATTGACACAAGTTAGAATTTTGAGGAGGATGATTTTTAGAAGCCTCCATTGGGGGATCATTTTAAAATTAGGGAATGAGAACTCTTATTTTTTTTTTTCACTTCACAACCCGCGAGCCCATCCAACCCAACCCGGTCAACACCGGTTCGGTTCGGTTCGGGCCATTTAGAAAAACTGCGGATTTTTTTTGAAATCCAAACCATTCAAAGTGATCGGATCGGGCATCGGATTTGGCCAAAATCCATCCAAACCGGCCCATGTTCACCCCTAACCAAACTTCGCGTGTCAACGCTGATAACAGCTGGAATCCAAAAACAAGACATGCATCAAACAAACCAAAAAAAAAAAAACTCTGATACCAACTTGAATAATCTGAATGATTGTATTATTATCTTACAATTAATCACTACAACTATACTACATAAGAGAGACATAATTGGAATCCCTTAAGATGAGGACCAAAATAGGGACAACTAAGCTATCAATAAAAAATTATATCAAATAACAAGGTGGAACAAAGACACTATGCCAGTTGGGAAGAGAATATATTTTTAGCAGGATTTATAATATCCTAACTCAACCTGAATCAAAAGGTGGCTTTTTTAAAAAGGAAGTCATACAGTTGTGTCACATTGTTTGTTCATCAACCTTTTCACATAGGCTCTAATTGACAAGTCTTATTCGTTAACTTGTAACATATTTGACCACGTGCTTATAGTATCTTTTCAAACACTATTTGATGTAGAGTTTAAGTATATACCTTATTAGTTTATTTTTATTTTTATCTTTACTATTTTCCTCAAATTTCTTCTTTACATTTCGTTAAAAAAATTCCTAGCCTTCAATGCTCTCTCATGCAGATTACGTTCAATTACTTTTTTTTTCTTTTTTTTTTTAAACAAAAACTCTTTCCACAATAATTGAAAGTAACTCAAAATTTCTATAAAACTGTTATTTAAAAAGTTAATATTATAAAATATCATAAAAATATATCATAAGAATGTCATTTTATTTAATAAAATATTACAAAATGAGAATAAAAAATAATTTAATATTTTAGTTTTCAAGATGATACATAATTTAAAACAAATAAAAATATTAAAAGTGATAATATTTTAAAATAAATAATATGTAAAAATAGAATTTATATAAAAATATCTATTAATACATTCTTTTCCGGTATTTTATACTTATACCTTTGATCTATTTTTTTATATACTTATTACCTAGTTTGACAATTATTTATACTAAAGATTTCAGATTTTTTGCCAATTTGGAGTGTGAATAGGGGTCGATGGGCCTATCCCGCCAAAACGGGGCAGAGTGGATTAGATATGTCAGCCCACCACCTTGCATAACCTGTCCGGCTTAGCCCGCCAATCCACCGGGTTATGGGCGGAGCTGGCCAACCGGCGGACCATTATATATATATATATATATATATATGTATTTTGGGTGAGCCAGCCCGTCAACCCACCATTTTAGCCTTTTTTAGGGCGGGCTTAGGCAAGCCAACCAGCAAACCCACCACTTTTTTAGAACAAAATTCCTTTTTGGCTTTTTTATTTTTTAAGTTTTAAGGCGGGCCAACCCGCGACGAGGTGGGGTGAGCTTACATTCTCAATCCACCACTTCTTGGCGGGCCATCCCGCCCCGCCCATTTTTTGGCGGGCTCATGGTGAGCCGGGGCTACCTTTGCTTATCTATGACATGGTGCAGCCTTTGCTTGTAATTTTGTTGTTTTGGGCTTTAACCCCTTTGATAATAAAAATAAGGCTCAATTATGTTTTTGATCCCTTATCTTTATTTTAGGTTTTAACTTGGTCTTTTATCTATTAAAAGTTCCGAATTAATCCCTTATCTTTATTTTAGGTTTTAGTTTGGTCCCTTATGTATTAAAAATTTCAAATTGGTCCCTTATGTTACGAATATTATACTAATGTGGTCCCTACCAATTCGAACAAAAAAAAACAAGAGGGACCACATTTTACACATAAAAGACCATGTCGAAACTTTTAATACATAAGAGACCAAACCGAAACCTAAAATAAACATAAGGGACTAAAAACATAATTTAGCCTAAAAATAAAACACTTCAATTCATTCAACTAGTGTTTTAGCTATCAACTATCACCTATGAACTCTAAACAAGTTTAAAGACTATGCACTAATAATGTAAAACTTTTTACACAATTATCTAATCAAATCTTGCCATAATGTCACTTTTTTATAATATTTCTTAAAATATATCAACAAACATTTTTGTGGTGAGATTTGATTACATGACTGTAAAAAAGTTTTACACTATCAGTACATCCTTAAACTCTAAACTTATTTGTTAGTTTTTTTGGGTGAGATAAACTTATTTATTATTAGTTACTCTATTCACTATTTTAGGCATACAGAGTCATAAGCTATTTTAGGTGTCATGTCCTTTTTTAGGGTCACCTTATGCACCGTGTTCAATCTTGGATAAGTGAATTTCACACATTTTTTTGTTTCTTAAAAAATGGTCTTCGATTTTATTATATTTTACTGAGTTTGAAGACTATGTACTGATAATATGTATCTAATTAATGACTCGTTTAATTACACTTTTTAAAAACAGTTTTCTATTTTTAAAAGCGTATCAACTACACCCTTATCTTACCACGTAGATACTCGTGGAGATAATTTAGGAAGTAATACAATATAACGATGAGAAATATTGAATGTTTGTGTAATTTTTTTTTTATACCTTCATTGTATGGTGTTTAAACTATATTTTTATTTTAATTATCAGTAAATGAAAAAAAAATTTGATAAATAATTAATTATCAGTAAATGAATAATTTTTTTGATAAATAGTTATAATTGTATAAATAAAAAAATATAATTGAATATTGATCAAAAAAATAAAAAAATATAATTGAATGTAATTGCTAGTTTTTTATTTTTTTACCTGTTTTTCTTAAAACAGGTAAAATTTGTTGTGGAACAGGATACCTTTAATGTGATCAGTGCGTACGCACCTCAAGTTGGGTTGGAAGAGCACATCAAGGTAAAATTTTGGGAGGATTTAGAAGGTCTGATTCAGGATATACCACTAGGAGAGAAGATTTTTCTAGGGTGGATCTAAATGGTCACGTTGGGAGGATGTCTAAAGGCTATGAGAGTGTGCATGGAGGTTTTGGCATAGGGGAGGTAAATGCTGAGGGTAAATATATCCTTGATTTTTCGGCAGCATTTGATCTCACTATAACCAATACATGTTTTAAGAAACGAGAAGAGCATCTCATCACGTACAAAAGTGGGGCAACACACTCTCAGATTGATTTCTTCCTCATTTGAAAAGCGGATAGAAAGATTTGTATGGACTGTAAGGTTATACCTGGCGAGAGCTTGACTACTCAACATAGAGTCTTGGTTATGGATGTACGAGTTAAGGGGAGAGTGAAGAGAAGATGCCACGATAAGGTTTCAAGGATCAGATGGTGGCGAATGAAGGGTGAAAAACATATGATCTTCCAATGCAAGGTCCTGGAAGGAGGTTTCTGGGAGGCAAACAGTAGTGCCAATGTCATGTGGAACAAGATGGTCGAGGGGCTCAGGAAGATGGCAAAAGAGACCTTTGGGGAATCAAGAGGTTTTGGTCATGGGGATAAAGAATCTTGGTGGTGGAATGATAGTGTGCAAGAGAAAATTAAGGTCAAAAGGGAATGTTTTAAGGCTTGGTCGTTGTGCAAAAATGATGAAAACTGGGATAATTACAAGGAAGCTAAGAAGGAGACCAAGAAGGTAGTGAGTGAAGAGAGATCTAAAGCTTATGAAGGGTTTTATCAATCTTAGGCACCAAAGCTGGAGAAAAATCTATTTACAGGCTTGCCAAAGGTAGGGAAAGGAAGATGAGAGATTTGGATCAGGTGAAATGTATTAAGGACGATGAGGGTAAAGTATTGGTTATGGAGCGGGATATCAAGATAGATGGAAGAAGTATTTTCACAGTTTATTCAACGAGGGCCATGAAACTTCTTCATACTCTAATGTGCTATGCACTAGAGAGGAGGACCAAAACTATACCTTTTATCGGAGAATTCAAGAGCGTGAAGTTAAAAAGGCTTTAAGAAGGATGGACAATGGCAAGGCAGTCGGACCAGACAATATTCCGATTGAGGTTTGGAAGAGCCTGGGATATACAGGTATTCATTGGCTCACCAAGTTGTTTAATGAGATTTTGCGGTCAAATAAAATGCCGGATGAATGGAGGAGAAACACTTTAATCCCGATTTATAAAAATAAGGGAGACATACAAAATTGTGCTAATTATAGAAGGATTAAACTCATGAGTCATACTATGAAGCTATGGGAAAGAGTGATTGAGAAGAGGTTGAGAAAGGAAACTTAAATTACGGAGAATCAATTTGGTTTTATGCCTGGGAGATCGACTATGGAGGCAATCTACTTATTGCATCGACTCATGGAGCGATACCGGGAGGATAAAAAAGACTTGCACATGGTTTTTATTGACTTGAAGAAGGCGTATGATAGAGTGCCTAGAGAGATCTTGTGGAAAGCTTTAGAAAAGAAAGGGGTTCGCGTGGCCTATATCCGAGCCATCAAGGATATGTATGATGATGCCACTACTAATGTGAGGACTCAAAGCGGATCCACAGAAGATTTTCCTATCACTATAGGGCTGCATCAAGGGTCGGCTTTAAGCCCCTATCTGTTTACATTGGTCTTAGATGTGCTCACGAAACACATACAAGAGCCAGCATCGCGGTGCATGCTGTTTGCAGATGATATTGTCCCAGTCGGGGAATCGAGAGAGGAGATAAATGAGAAGATTGAGGCTTGGAGACAAGCTTTGGAGACACACGGATTCCGCTTGAGTAGGAGTAAGACGAAGTATATGGAATGCAAGTTTAGTAGAAGGCAAAACACCCCTAGCATAGAGGTGAAAGTTGGGGACCATATCATACCACAAGTTACTAAGTTTAAATACCTGGGGTCCATCATACAAAATGACGGAGAAATAGAGGGTGATGTGAACCATCGAATTCAAGCGGGGTGGTTGAAATGGAGGAATGCATTAGGTGTTTTATGTGATAACAAGGTCTCACTCAAGTTAAAAGGTAAGTTTTATCGGACAACGGTTAGACCTGCGATGTTGTATGGGACTGAATGTTGGGCGGCGAAAGGTCAACACGAGACTAAGCTAAAGGTGACAGAGATGAGGATGTTGCGATGGATGAGTGGCAAGACTAGATGGGACAAGACCTGGAATGATAGTATCAGAGAAGGAGTGGGGGTGGCACCTATTGTGGAAAAGATTGTTGAATCTCGGTTGAGGTGATTTGGGCATGTTTGAAGGAGACCGGTAGATTCAGCAGTAAGGAGAGTTGATCAGATGGAGGTCAACCCAGTTGCTAGAGGAAGAGGAAGACCACGGAAAACTATAAGTGAAACTATCAAGAAGGACTTTGAAGTGAATGACTTCACTATTGATATGATTCATGATAGACCACTATGGCGTCGTTTGATCCATGTAGCCGACCCCACCTAGTGGGAAAAGGCTTTGTTGTTGTTGTTGTCGTTGTACCTGTTTTTCTTAATATAGGTATAACATTGTGAGTTTTTTGGTTGTTATGTTTTATTTTATTCTATGCTACAGACTCTGAAAAAATATTTTACAGAATTTGTCAGAAACTCTGCCACAAATCGGGGTTACCAAACTCTGTTTTTCTGTGGACTTAATACATAAATTGAATGTAGTTTGTTGATTAGAGAGGAGGGCCATAGGATGGTCAAAATTGGAATGGGTTGGAAGCAGTTCTACAAACTGAACAAATTCAAAAGGGGAAACAAACAGGAGTTTCAGTTCATTAATCTCAAACTGAACAATATTCTTGTTGTCAAAAAAATATGAATACTTAGTGTTATATGTTAGGGTTTCTATGTTATTTATTTTGGTTGGATGGTATTTGTGTTTTTTCTTCTCTGTCTACAAATGTATATGTTGGCCAACTATTGACAATTTCATGGCACAACAATGTGATGACTTTTTTGTAACTATGCATCGGACAAAAATGTATATATGACGTTTATAATGTATTTGTGTCTATTATATGTTTCTGTTTTTAACATTTATATTTTAATGACATGATTTATCTATGTTACAAAATTAAAAAAAAATGTTACATTATTGGCTTCTTTGTCTTCTGCACAGTCTGTATACTCTTCTGGCTTAGCTATTCAACACTCTGTATAGGTGAGCACGTTAATGTTTAATTTTTTTCAACATAGGATATGGAGGGGGGTTTATGTTCATAGATTTGTGAGTTGTTTTTCTTTTTAGAAACTTTTGTTTTTGGGATTGTCGTTGTAATTACCTTAATAATTGTAACCAATATTTGAGCAGGTTTTGATTCAATAAGCTGTATAAACACTCTTCATACATTTGTTAATTAAGTTTATTTGTCCTTTGTTAGACTATTTTTGGAATATGGTTATTTAAGTTCTAATTTACAGAATTTTGTGTGCAGCTTTTGTTACATAACATGTGTATGTCACAATGAGTTCATTCATTTTTTTATTATGGCTGATGGAAGAAGTTTTTTGGCGTTTTACAACGTTTATTACCGTAGTCTTCGTACCTATATTTGTATCAATTCTGTTATATTTATTCACCGTTGTAAATTTGATTGGCAGTTAATAAAAGATCCCGTGTATTGATGCACGGTCCAAGTTCTAGTTTTATGAAAGTTTGCAATGTAGTTATATTTGTATCGACTCTGACCCTCGCATCGAATCTTACCTACTGCGCCGAACAGAGCATCTGGCAAGTGGCAACTAACGCAAGCGGAGTGGTCCGTTCAACTGTGCTCTGCGGCCGAAGACACCCAATTTCTTCCCTCTCAAACCCTAATTTCACAATTGCGGTTTCTGCTGCTAAGAAACCAAAAATCGTAAAATATTTTTCCTGTATATACGGTTTGTTCTTTGTTTTCCCCTTTCCTTTATTGCACCCCATAAGCAATTCCTTTACGACTCAGCAATACCCATTACCAAGCAAAATACTACTCCTTGGGTTTTCTAACGTTTTTCTGCATCAAGATTTGATTTTGAGTTGGTGGGGTGTTATGATTTTAATTTTTTGGTGATGGCTCTCGAATCTTGGGTTCTGGGTCACCAAGTCTTCAGTTCCGGCTCCAGATTGCTTTACCCTACGCATGAGAATCGGCCAAAGAGAATGCTTTTGGGTAGAAACAGTAGATACCCATTTCCTATTGTGTCCAATTGTGTTGGTCCCTTCACTTGTGCAAGCTTTCAGGTTTCAAGTTATGGGGCCAATGTCAAGTTACTTGGTGGAGCTCGCTTGAGAATGAGGTGTACGGGTAGTAACAGTGATTGTTTGCGAAAGAGAAATGATGTTTCCAATGCCAGTTTGAAGTTTATACAGGAATTGTTGGTGAAGAGGGGAATCATTCTGGCTGCAACTGTTTGTGGGGTGTTGGTGTTTGGAGTTCCCCGAGCTTTTGCTGTAGAAGGTGTGGTGAATGCAGGATATGGTGTCATTGGACAGAGCATACTTTTGCTTAAGAATACATGGCCTGTAGTGTTGAAAGTTCTTCGTTTATTTAAGGAGCAAGGGTTGCTACTGGCTCTGCTTTTGGGTCTTTCGGCTTTTTTCTCTCTGGCGGAGACATCAATTACCACACTTTGGCCTTGGAAGGTATCATGTTTATTCTCTCCTTTTATTTTGAGTGGTACCTTTAATATTTAAGTTCTATAAAGTTGGAGCTATGCGTAGAAAAAAAGAACTTTTTTTTTTTAAAACCCCCTATTATGGCATTATTCAGTATAGACCTACTAAATTTAGTGTACTTGATAAAAGGGTTGTTGCCAGGGTTTTGGATTGAATTTTGGAAGTGAGCTTTGTGGAAATAGGGTCATTTTTCCTGGAAACATGGTTGCAATGAAATTTATTTTGATTTCCTTTTGCTGAAAGTTTCTCATCTTTGAAGGAATCAATTTTGTATTTTTAGATGAGATCACACCGATCAGAAACTCATCTGTCATCTAACTGCTTGAGACACTGAAATTTCTTTGGTTCAATTATGCAATGTTCATTTCCCATGGTATTGAGATATTTTGCAATATTTGATTTTATAGAACAATATCAGACATATTTTGCCTTGTATGCTTATGTTTGTGCCAATATTTTGCTTTAGTAAGTTGGATCATGTAGCCACTGAAGGTGAATGCTAGTTAAAATCTAACAACATCATGATTTGATTGTAATATTGGTGTGACTGCAAAGTTATGAATTACTAAAACAGTGCCTTTTACAGTACTTTAGCTAGCAGCAACTCACCTATATGTTAGCAAGCATCGATTACTATATTTCCTTTTCCTTTGAGAATTTTTTTGGTTCCTTTGATATTCATTCATTTCTGTACATTAGATATGCAATTCCCTATGATTAATAAAGTTGATTGTAGTTTGAACTTTGAAGTCTAATCACCGTTGATGGCAATTTTTAAGGTTCGTGAGTTGGCTGAAAAGGAGCCTGAAAATGGCGTCTTTAGACTACTTCGAAGTGATGTTACTCGATTCCTTACAACAATACTTATTGGCACAACGTATTCTTCTTTCATGGTCTTATCATTGAAAACTATCATTTTTCCAGCTTGATTATAGTATATTTCTCATGTTAATAATTTCTTGTATGCAGTGTGGTAAATATTGCGGCAACTGCTCTGGTCACAGAAGCTACAACAGCAATGTTTGGCGAAGCTGGTGTTAGTGCAGCAACAGGAGTGATGACTGTATGTTTTGATTTTCTTGCTTGAATACTATTTAAAGGACATCAAAACATGCTTAAATTGTTGACACATATATTTGATTATCCAAAACTCGGATTCACTAGGCCACTTGATTGTTATTCATTTGGAACCTTGAATCTTTCAGTATATCAACATGCTGCCCGTTAAACTTGCAAATTCCTGATGTGATGGGAACGAGAATTTGACATATAAAGCTTGCTAGCTTTATCACCAATTTGTGAAAAAGGTGCCTCAGCTAATCTTTGTGTGGATAGAAAAGTGGGGGGGCGGGGGGTGATATGATCTGTTATTTGAATTTATACATTTAAAAGGTATCCAGATGTCAGCAATTTAGGCAACATTATAGGATGTAGGAGATACCTTAGGCATCCTATTTTATGTTACATTTAAAGTTTTTTTGTTACAGAATTTAGTATTTAGAATACAAGTGTTAATTATCTTTTCGAATCGGACAGAATGGCTACATCAGTTTGATCACAAAATATTACCCCATGGGTTTCTTTTTGACCCATGGACTTTTTGTCCGTGACCTCCTTCGTGATCTTTATTTTTCTCCAAAGAAAGTTATGACTAATAGTAATACAAATACAACTCAACCGAAGCTTGGTATGATTGATTGAAGCTTCAAATTCCTTAGGGTATCTTTGTCTCTTCCTGAATACTTGGTTGCTAGGCTATTTCATTATCCCCGACCAAAACATACAAGCATAACAGTATGTGACTGTATTCTTCTTTCCCACTCCCTCCTTTACGTCCTTCTCTTGGTGCTTGTATGCTGTCCTTTTTGAGCTGAAAAGAAGTTATTTTCCTAGAGTCTCATCGACATGATTTTTCCCAGTTTGTTTAGTTTAAATTTTTGACAGAAGGTATGAACTATATGATGCAAAGAAATTACAAATTAATTATGTATTTATTTATCCTTTTAATTCTCATGCATGCTTCAGTATCTGTTTATTTGTTGTTTCTAATAATGAACCACGTCTGGTAAAAATTGGGATGCCGTATTTTACTTTCATAATTTTCTGTTTCCTCTCACCTCTTGTAAGTAAAATATATGGTGTGCAAGTTTGTATGTATGTCATTGAATTTTTTTCTCTCATAATACCTGATTTGTCTCTGTATTCAAACAAGGTTGCTGTTTTGCTTCTCACTGAAATCACCCCAAAAAGTATAGCAGTTCATAATGCCACAGAGGTGGCTCGGTTTGTGGTAAGTTGTAAATTTCTTGCGTTTTCCTTTTTGATTTGTGAAACGGAAATGGTGTTGATTAAGCATTTGTGTTTGTTTTTCACACCATGACATTTCTGCTTCAACTTTGTTTAATGACTAATATTAATTCTAATGCCTCTAGGTCAGGCCAGTGGCATGGCTTTCTCTGGTGTTGTATCCTGTAGGAAGAGTTGTTACTTATCTTTCAATGGGGATGCTGAAATTGCTTGGCTTGAAAGGAAGAAGGTTAGCTGAAAAGATAGCCAGAGATTAATTCTCTCTTATATTGTAAATTTGTCCATTGTTTTGCTTCTTTATGTGTGTTGCGAAATCTAATTCTTTTTTGTGATATAAATCTTAGTCCCTTCATTGCAGGGATGATGTTCTTTTTATTTGCATCCATGTACCATGATAACTATCCATTTTCTAAGGTTGTTTTTGCCTAAAATTATGGCAAAGAGATTAAACGGAGAAATGAAGTTATTTTATTGATCATGAAGGTTTTATATGTGGCACAAGGCAGCGAATGTTTTTTCTTTATGTATTTTTGAACCCTGGTTTGAAAGAGCAAACATGGTTTGCAAACTTTGTATGTTAAGCACGTAGCATAAAGAGTGGATATGCAACCTTTTGCTGTTATAGAGTGGTCTGATATCTTTAAGATACTCACTGTATGTTGATATGGAGACAAAGATTGGAAGCCATGACTTTGCTTAATGGCTTAATCAAAAGTAAAATAGAATTTGGAATGCAAGTTCTGGAGGAGGCACGCATGTTTTAGCTTAGAGGTGAAAATTGGAGGATATACATTACAACAAGTCTCATAATTTAAGTACCTTGGGCCCATCATTCAAATTTCAAAATGATGGGGATATATAGAGAGATGTTAACTATAGGATTCAAGTATGGTGAATGAAACGGAGGAAGACTTAAAGTGTAATTTGTGAAAGGAAAAAGAACACTCAAGCTACAAGGAAAAAATTATTGCACAATCTGTAAGACCTACAATGTTATGGGACTGAAAGTTGAGCAATAGAGAGCCGATAGAAAAGCAAGTTCTTTACAGAGATGAGAATTTGCGATGGATAAGTGGTTACACAAGACAAGATAATATTAGAAATGAAATCATTAGAGAGAAAATTGGGGTAACTTCCACTGTAAAAAAGATGGTAGTCTCATCTTAGTTGGATTGAGCATATGGGGAGAAGACTTGTAAAAGCACTGATAAAGAGGGTAGAACTGATGTAAGATAGTTTAATGGTGAGCAGTTGAGGTAAACTAAGAAAACTATATGCTAAACCATTAATAGAGATGTGGATTTAAATAGTCTCATTAACATGATTCATGACAGAATATCATGGCATCATTTAATCCATATTGCCAACCCTACCTAGTGGAAAAAGGTGGTTGTTGTTGTCGTCGTCGTCGTTGTATTATGAATATGTTGATAATACTCTGTTAGACCTCTTATTAGCAAGTATTATAAAAGAAGGGGCCGAGCCATGTAAGCTTGTTTGTGTGTCTGTTGTATTTTTAATTATGTGTGTCAGTTATTTGTATTTGGAATTTGGTGTGTCAGTTATTTTTAATAAATAGGAAGTTGTAGGAAACGGGTGGTTAGGCAGTTATTGAGTGGGAAAATTGGGAGGGAGAGACCAAGCTCTCTAATTCTTGGAGGAACCTTTCTGTAACTTGATCTATCTCTTTCTGTTTCTGTTCTAATTCTGTAATTCTGGTTATGTATGTATTTCAACTTCTGGAAGCAGTTATTCCAGCAGTTATTGAATAAAAGTCAGTTGTGTGTTTCAGAAATTCCTTTATGTTAACCAGTTTCTATCATTCTCATCTGGAAAGTGGCATCTATTTGTTGAAGATATGATCTCAGGAACATTCTCATTCATTTCTTTTATTGAATTCAACACTGAAGCCATTATTTACTGTACCAGTGAGCCATATGTAACTGAAGAGGAGCTAAAACTGATGCTAAGGGGTGCAGAATTAAGTGGGGCAATAGAAGAGGAAGAACAGGTAATGAATATCGGTTTGATTCTAATAATATTATATATTTGTTTTCAGAATGTTCAGCCCTTTCTCTCGTTTACAGAAAATAAAATTTTATAAATATTTTCCATTATAAAAAAATGTCTCTAAAGTACATTATTGTTAAAAAATGGGAGCTGAAGTTTCATGTGAAAAGCATGAATAAATATTCAATTGTGTGGAAATGTGCTCCTCCTTTTTTTGGTAAATGACATGTTTAGTGTTATTCTTCTTCACAACACTGGCAAAAGCCCTATCTTTGATTACTTAGATTCTTTAATCTGTTATAGGATATGATTGAAAATGTGTTGGAGATAAAAGACACACATGTCAGAGAGGTTATGACACCTCTTGTTGATGTTGTTGCAATTGATGCAAGTTCGAGCCTTGTAGATTTTCATCACATGTGGGTTACACATCAGTACTCAAGGTATTTAAAGATTTCCCAGCTCAAATTTACAGTGATTTTTTTCCCAGTGTGCTTACTGTATCATGGCATGTTTCCTAGGGTACCTGTTTTTGAGCAACGTGTTGATAATATAATGGGTATAGCATATGCGATGGATCTGCTGGATTATGTTCAGAAGGTTGGAAGATTTTACTCCTCTTATCTATTATGATTAAGTGCTTTACCCTTCAATCCTCCAATCTCGTAGTTTGCAGAATTATAATCTGTTTGATTTTGAAGGGCGAGACGCTAGAAAGTACTACAGTTGGAGATATGGCTCACAAGCCTGCATATTTTGTACCTGGTAACTTCATTTTATCTTAACTTCACCTGTATTTGTGTTGATACTTTCTATGGATGGTGTTTTATTGTTGGAACTGGGAAAGGGTGGGTTTATTTAAATCCATCATACTCTCCCAACTGATCTTCTGACCTGGCCCCTTTTTCTCGTATTTTATATACTAGAAATGATACATACAAGTATCAAGAGTGTCTTTGTACATCAGTAATAGGTTTTGCAAGACGTGTGATTGAAGATTCTAAAAGAACTAAATTTGTTTGAAAGCTGTAATATTTGAATTACCTAGTTGAACAATGATTGTATTGGGCAGCCATTAGGTTGGCCATGTTCATCTACAATTTAGTCTTATTCATCTATCCAAAAATGATCAGAAGAAAGAAGTGGCGGATGTACATATCAGAATTTGGGGGCCATTGCCCCCATAAAGAATTTTTTTTTCTTTTAACTCAATATAGTTGATAATTTTATATTTTGCCCCCATAAAAAATATATATGTTGCCTCCATAGTACAAATTTTTTTAGAATAAAAGCTTAAAATAGTCCTTGACAAAAAACACGGAGACCTATTTGGTCCATCAGAAATGAAATTTGGAACTAAAATATCCCTAAAAATTATCATAAAATAAACTAATATGTCTGACATTTGAAATTTTTGAGAATCAAATTGGTACTTTTCATTTCCGAAGGAGTAAATAGATCTCCGCATTTTTTGTACTAATTTGGGTCTTTACCCTTGTGGCATTTTTTGTACTAAGAGATAAAATTTTGCCCCGTACCAGAGAAATTTTCTGGATCCGCTACTGGAAGAAAGTGATGGAAGATAAACGATGGTTATCTGCTGTAGATGAATAGCAAAGATCATTATAAATGAAGGGCATAGTACATATAAAACATTATTCATTTTACCTGATGATTATAATCGGGCCAGACAGACTAGGCAAGAAACAATCAAAAAGTCAGTAATCTCTATTAAAAACCAGTCGCAGGCTCTATTTTCACAATTTCGTTTAGCATTCTGTGTCTAAATTCCAAGTGCATTTTTGCATTGTCATCTTTGCTGTATTGGTGGTATTACTCCATATATTTTTGAGTGCATTTTCAGAAGATTCTGGATGCTCTGAATTGTCATTCTGACCCCTCAGAACCTATCTTTAACATGCTAATATACTATCATTGATTCATCAAGATATCCTTTTCTGTCTATCATTGCGATGTCTTTTACTCCCTGTTATAAACTCAAACATTCCTTCCAATTGGAAGGGTAGAAGGGGAGTGTTCAATGATTTGGCTTTCTGTGAGTAACTAGTATTTTATGATGAAATATTTGTTGGTGTATGTCTAAAGAATTAAATAGCAGGTAGCTTATTATGGCTGGCTGCTAAATTTGATGTTGATGATTTTTCTCTGCATATCAGAATTGAATTGTTAAACTGGTTGTATTGTTTGGGATGGGAAAACATTTATATCTGTTTAACTCGGTGCAAAATATTGGATGAATAAATTCTTATTACTGCTTTTGCAGATTCAATGTCTGTTTGGAATCTTCTTAGAGAATTCCGAATCAGGAAGGTTCACATGGCTGTCGTTCTTAATGAGTATGGTGGAACTGTGGGAGTAAGTCCATGCCATGCCAGAATACCACCAATTCAGATCAGTTTGTTTGACATAAATATGAATATATGAATCTTTCAATTTGTGATCGCTGAAGATATATACACCATGCTAATTATAACCATAGAAACAACAGAAGCATATTAAAGATATCAATTAGAACATGCCATCACTATGAGAGTATGTTTATTTCAACCTCTTTTTTTATTATATGACAACCACTTTTTTTATGTTAATTTGATACAAAAGCTAATAGAATCAACATTGAGATCATATCAGTCATCATGAACAATTCCAAAAAATATTCATAAATAATCCTGTACAAATATTAGCTTATATTATTGTAGTTACATGGCTAGGTATTAGTATGCTACAACTGCACTCTTGTGTACTACATTTTACATTACACTGGTCCATGCCTTGTGCTCTAATATAAGTTAAATTAGCTTGTCTCTCACTTTACATATCCAAGAACATCATAATAAAACCAAAAGTCTTTCTGATTTACTAAATGCCGATATATCCGCTGTTCCCATCGTTCCCTTGCCCTTATCATTCCTGGTTTTGGTTACAATTAATTTTGAATCTGCAATGATAGTTTCCCTCCCATCCTTTGAATTCATTTTGCTAATGATTTTGTGGTGCATCCTTCCACATGCTTGTTGCATTTAACCATGGCTGGTTTAATACTGGGTGTAGTAATTTCTTTGCTTTTATAGCTAAATTGAGAGAGAGATTTACTTCTTCCGACATAGTTTATTAGATTGTAACTAAACTCTCTTTAGTCTTCTGAAATCCATTCTGTGTGATCTGCCTATACAAGTTCTAACAGTTTTCACAAGGTGATGTTTTCTTAACCTAGATGTCTTATGTATCTTTCCATTTAACAGATTGTAACTCTTGAAGATGTCGTTGAGGAAATTGTTGGTGAAATCTTCGATGAAAATGACTCAAAGGTAAATTCCAGTATAAATGCTTCTATTAATCTTTACATTGTCTTTCAAATTCATTTACAAATAACTGAAACAAGACCATGTATCGAATTCGTCCGTACTCTGTTTCACCCTAAAAAGGGGGGAAATCCTCTTTACTGTCACTTTTTTTTTTTCCCAACAACAGTTCTGTAATGAATATTTTTTTGTCCTGACTGCATGATACCCTGCTCTTTATTTTTATTGTCTGATAATTGCAACAATTCATATGCTGTCAAGTGACAACTCTACTGTTTAGTGGCCATTAGAGTTTCACTGAAAGTCCAGCTTGTCTTTTAGCTTCTCTATTTACATTTTAGGACTTCCAGCTTTAACATTGAAGGAGTTATGACTTCAGATTTATATAATTCAATGCGGTTGAAAATGTTCATTTTTTTTTTTAATAGCTCTACAACATGAGCTAAGGTTTGTAGTGTACCAATATCATAATATTGTTTTGAATATCAAGCTGTAACATGATCTCCATAAAGAAAGGAAGAGGTCAGACTATTGAGATGGATTCATGTTGGTGTTATTTCAGAACTAGGGGCAATTTTGATTGATACAACAACAACAACAACAACTAAGCCTTATCCTACTAGGTGGAATCTTCTACATGGATCACTTGACGCCATATTGGTCTTGTCATGAATCATGTCTATAGTGAAACTATTAGCCTCTAAGTTTTTCTTAATAGTTTCACCTATAATTTTTCTTGGTCTTCCTCTGCCTCTAGCTACTGGACTGCCCAGCATCTGATCTACTCTCCACTCTACGGAACCTACCGGTCTCCTTCATACATGCCCAAACCACCTAAGTTGAGATTCAACTATCTTTTATACAATAGGTGCCACCCCAACTTTCTCTCGGATGTTATTATTCCTGACCTTGTCTCGTCTAGTCTTGCCACTCATCCATCGTAACATTCACATCTCTGCTACATTGATTTTATTCTCGTGTTGGTTTTTCACCGCCCAATACTCCGTCCCATACAACATTGCCGGTCTAATAGCCATACGTTTAATTGAAAAAGATAAAAAAATTAAATTGAAATATGTTTTTTTTTATGTATAGTTGCTTTTGATTTTTTATGACTACTACTACTTGCTGCCGTAATAATTGGCATGCTGAATTTTCATTAAGAACTTCTTTACATTCTTTTGTTGTGATTCTACAGGAAGAGATACAGAAAAAAACTGGCTACGTAGTAATGCGAGCTGAGGGTGTATTTGACGTGGATGCTAACACATCCATTGATCAACTATCTGAAGATTTGAACATCAAGATGCCAGAGGTTGACTAGTTTTTACACATACAATTTAGATATTGGCCTTCTGATGTTAGTACTTGTAATCTTGGTTAACATTCTTCTATTAATTGCCCGGAGTTAGTGTGATTTTTCCTTGTTGCATCACCCAGTCAGGTTTTCCTTTTTTAAGTAAAAATTCCACGATCACCATTTATTATTAGTTGTAGAATCAATAGTTAAGTTGCTTGTGAAATTGCCGTCAGAACCATTGCAGCCTTGTAGACCCTAGCATCTTTGCATGGGGCTTAGAGTTGAGACAATGATTGGGTGTCATGAATCATGGGGCTTAGAGTTGAGACAATGACCTCATATTGAAATTAATTATGCTTACCACCCATATTGCTAAGTTTGTTTAAAACTTTCAGGCCTCTTAATAGAGTAGGTTACTTCAACTATTTCAGGGTCACCAATACGAGACGGTATCTGGCTTTGTATGTGAAGCATTTGGATACATCCCAAGGACGGGTGAGAGCATCAAGGTAGTTCTTGAAAGGGAAGATGAAGATGATGATGACAATGACACCGATGCTGACCGCCAGGATCAGAAAGAGAAGAACCAGATTTTCAAACTTGAGGTAATCAGTTTGTTGCTATCTATGGGCAGTCTTATTGATTTTAGCTTATTTCTATCCAAAGTTGGAAATAATTGAATCAAGAACATAATTCATATCGGAAAAGTGAAATGCTAGTGTAACACACTGACTACACTAGACATGCATACCTTCTTTATAATATTGCTTATAATTAAGGAATTATGGATCAACAATTTAAGGTTTACCAGGTTTACCTAGAAAATCTTAGAATTAGAATCTAACAAAATTTCTAAATTGCCATATCTTTCTGTTTGACCGGCAATATTCCTTGCAATTTTTTAACATGTGCGAGCCCTATTCATGAAGTTTCATATAAACTTTTTCCTCTTAATTTGCCGATATGTCTGAAGTAACAAAGCTGAATCTAGAGCTTCTCCTTGTCTTGGATGCAGATACTAGCGGGAAATGCCAGAAAGGTAAGCGCTGTTCGGTTTGAAAGGGTAAATATTGACGATGAAATGTTGGAGACTAAAGAAGTAACTCGCATGTTCCCTAAAATCGTGAAAAGAAAATGGAGCAGTAATGAGGAGTCGGAGGATGATGATGCAGAATATGATGGAGATACATTTGCAAAGAGACCACAGGATGACATTTCTAATGAACATGTAGTTGATCAGGAAAATTCTCATAGAGTTTAACAAGTTCGTTCTTTCTTTCCTCCTTTTTTTTTTTTTTTTTTTTAATTTTTTCCTTCGTTCTTCCTATTTGGCATGCTTGTGCCATTTTTGTATGAGATGGAAAACTTGAGATACGTGTACAAAATGAGAACCAATGAGTTAACATGTACTATATATAGCTTTTCCAGGACAAGTAGAGGCTTCTATGCCAACCAAAGTCTTTTTTAAAGGCTTGGGAAGGCGTAATAAAGATATGTCATTTTGATTTTATTTTTTATCCTCTATCATGCTACCTCTATTTCCTCCAAACAAGAAAAAGCATGGACATTTTGATGATTAAACTATTAAGAAAGATTTTAAGGTTAATTTTTTGCCTAGATTTAATACGTCGACTGATTCATATAATTGACTCTAGAGAGAAAGGATTCCTATGGTTTAACCATTATTTGATGATAGCTAGAACGCAAATCAAGCTTAGAGAAATAAGTGGTACCAAATAGCTCATCTAGCAACTCATCCACATTAAGAATTGAAAAACTATTTAAGAACTTTCTTACCGCGATAACATTTAAGGTCCTATAGTCGGTGAAAAAATGCCATGTGCTATATTTTTTCTTAACCAAAAGGATAGGAGATGAGAATGGGCTAGTGCTTGGTATAATAATGCCTTCAGCAAGCATGTCCTTAACCATAATTTTCATCTGCTCCTTCTGGTATGGGGTACCTGTAGAGCCTGATTTTGATCGGATTGCTACCCTCCAAATGTGGAATGACATGACTATGAGATTTTTTTTAACTATGAAATCAACTTCATTAAAGATGAAAAGCATCAGATGCTACAATATAGGTAATACAAAAAGGGCACTCCTCAAGCCAAACTGAATCAGCTGATTCAAAAACAAATTTTGCTAAAGTATGAGCTGCACTATTTGCATTTCTTCTTACATGATTAACATGGATATTAGCAAAATGCTTACTCATAACTAGACAACCCGCCACCACCATTCAAAAAAAAAAATGAGAATGGGGAATGTATTGATCCTTATCAATTAGAATATAATTTTTATCCAAACCCCCACCCCCAAAAAAAAAATTATTCAAAAAACCGGGGAATGTTTTGATCCTTATCCATTAAATTAATGAGGGAAGCGTAAAACACAATTTATTAAAGGATTAATTGTACTTTTGGTCTCTCAAGTATCAAGATTGTGCGATTTTAGTACTCCAAGTTTTAATTGAGCGAATTTGGTCTCTTAGGTATTGCGATTGTACAATTTTAGTCCCTCATGTTCCAATTGTGCAAATTGGGTCCTCCAATTATTGCAATTGTGCGATTTTGGTCCCTCTTGTCGTTTAATTTCTTAAAAAAATGTTGATATATCATGTGTGGGTATGGCCTGACACATAATTTGATCTAGGCGGTATGTTAGTTGGCTTAAAAATTAAAATGTCTTTACAATATTTTTAGTTATAAAATGAATGACAATTGAACTGAGGGACCAAAATCACACAATTGTGATATCTCGAGGACTCAATTCGCTCAACTAGAACTTGGGGACCAAAATCGCACAATTGTGATACTTGGGGGACCCAATTCTCTCAATTAGAACTTGAGGGACCAAAATCACACAAATGCGATACCTGAGGGACTAAAAATACAATTAAGCCTTTATTAAATATCATATCTCTTTAGGGTCTGTTTGGTTGGGGGGTTTTGGAGGGGAGGGGAGGGAGGATTAATTCATTTAAAATAAAATTACTAAAATATCCTTATATATAATATAATATACAAGACTATAAGGATATACAAGTAAATTATTCCCTCCCATCTATTAAAATCTCTCCTCCCCTCCTGAACCAAACATGCAAAGGCTTCCCTCCCTCAACCAAACACAAAATCAAATTAAATCCCTCCCCTCCCCTCCCCTCCATTAAAATCCCTTCCCTCTTCTCGTTTGAACCAAACAGATGTTTAATTGCATTTTTTGTGATTTTGGTCCCTCGACTTTCTCAATTTGGCGATTTTAGTCCACATACTTTTTAATTGCACTTTTAGTCCCTTAAATCATTATTTTTTTGCACTTTTGGTCCCTAAAAATCTTGGATTTTAGGAAAGTGGGGACCAAAACTGTACAATTCATGATTTTTAGGGAATAAAAGTGCAATTAAAAAAATATAGGGATCAAAGTTGCCAAATTGAGAAAGTTAAGGAACTAAAATTGTAAAAAGTAAAACAGGGAGACCAAAATTACCAAATTGAAAAAATTAGGGGATCAAAAGTGCATTTAAGCCATTCTCTTTTATTCCTTTTTTCACTCTTTTATTTATAAACTACTTTGACATATATAAAAGTGTGAAATGTTCGCATAAAAATATGTACCGAAAGTTTAAACCAATTCGGATTGAGATCATCAAATTATACTGGATGAATCAATTTGGATAGATCAAGCCCTCTTTCTACGTAAGCTCTTTAATTGAGATTGAAACCCTCTCCCTCAACAGGTTCAAACCCTTTCTTGATTCTAATTTTTCAATGTTTGAAAATTATTATTAAGTGCTTATAGAATGATGCATCCAAATTGTATAAAAACTTTTGAATGTTAATTTTCAAATGTAAGCAGTTTATTAAATTTAAGTGCCATAACATAAATTATCAAATGATATTTATTTGGTATTTAACTAAGTCGTTTACCCAAATATCTTTTCAATTGTCTCTCTTTTTTATCTCTTCAACTGAAAAATTCTAACACATTGACAAAAAAAATTAATAAAAAAATTTCTCTCTTAAGTATTAATTGTTCTGTCATTTTTTAATTTAAAAAACAAAGAAGGGATAACAAAAGAACACGGTTAATTTATTACTTTTTCATGATATAAGCCAGACATTCCCGCGCAACTGCGGAGACTAATCCCTCGAACCGGGTAGAACCACATGGACGGAAAAACTTTCCCTCAAGTATTTTAACGCTACTGCATTCCTAAGACTCGGATTCGAACTCGAAAGTACTAATTAAACTGGTACTTGTTAAAAATAAATAAATAATAAGATACTCCTTATGTTAAAGGGCCAAAAGAGTAACGCTATTTGTTACCAAAAAAAAAATGAAGGACCAAATTAAAACTAGAAATTATGTTAAAGGGACAAAAGAGTAATTTTACCTATTTTTTATGCAAACAAATTAACACATACTCCTCCTTAATTATGACATGTGTAAAGTATTTCAACAAATCAAATGGTACAAACAATTGATGGATACATTTCTGTTTAGGATACATAATTCTAACAAATAAACAGTCGATCACTTTCTACATATGAATATTAGCTAGCTAGAAACACATTGCACGCTAACATGCATGGTAAGTTTCAAGGTAGCTGCCGTGAGGTTATTTGGTAATGGAGTACTTGAGATATATAATTGGCTTCAGCTAGCGGATATCTTTCTCTTTAATTAGCATGTCAATGCCAATGCCAACCCTATTATTCATCATTGGCCACACTAACAAGCCTTGCGTACCTTGTGACTTTCTCCCTCAAACATTCTGTCACCCCAGCTGCATCAACTTCTTCTCCTATGATCACCACTCGATCTCTCTCTCCCCTTTCTAAAGTAACCGACGTAACACCTTGTATACAACAAACATCATATGATTCACAAACATTAGTAAATTATGCAATGTGTACAACCAATTAATAATTAATAACATATATATATATATATATATATATATATATATATATATATATGGTTTACAGTACCAGTTCCTATTAGATTAATGAAGTTAAAAATTTAAAAGTGAAACAATTTTTTTTAAAAAAAAAATAGATTGTATTTTTGGATATAATACATGATTTTTTTCAATAAAAAAATTTCACTTTTTTATTTTATTTTTAACAAAACTGAAGTGATATGTATGTTATGTATATGATCAGCAGCACGTACCATCAGCTGTGGTGCATATGGTCAAGACTTTCTTCTTGCATTTCGCGCAATGAAATGGCACCTCAATCACGATCTTTTGCTGCACCATTTATAAGTAAAACGTTTTCATAATTAATTAATTAAGCAATAAACCACATGCATGTATATATATCTTAGCTGAAATACATTATATTGATCAAAAGACAAAATAGTTCTGGAATTGTAGAAAATTAAAGTCAAGTTTTGAAGCCTTTCTTGAGAGAAAAAGGAAAGACGCTGATGAAATTCAATGAAGCAAATCACTTACCCTCATACTCTCCACCTATGAAACCAGCTTAATTGTCCACGAGATTATTTCTTGTTGAAGAAGAATTAACCAATATCATCCCATATATATAAGAACATTTGTGTCACTTGTGTATAGCTAATATAAGTTCAACTAACTTGCAACGCAAACGTACGCGTAACTAATTAATGTTTTTAATTTTAAAAACCTAACTTGGCGATCCACTTTTTATGGATTCAACATGGTTGTCATATCGTATTGTCAATCGAGCTAAGTCAATTTTGTTTTGTTTTGAGGGAGCTAAGTCAGCTGCATATGCTAAAAGTCAATATTAATGAATCACATGTATATGAAAGTAATATGGGGATGCATGATCATAATCCTATGTACATGTTGAAAATCAATCTTTATTTTTTAAAATAAATTATACACCCATCTCCTTCCCCTAAAAAATGAAACTGTAACAGTTTCGTCTTTTTTTTTTTTGTGGACTAACCACTTAACAGTATAATGAATTAGTCTGAAAGGACCAAATTTTTTTCTATGAATATTTAGTATAATCAACAATTAATTTTAAATCCTTGTTATCGAAAATTTAAAATTTAAAGGGCCTATATTGATATTTAAATAAATTAAATATAATATAGATTAATCTCTCGTACGAATAAAATATAATTGTTTATAATAGAAGTTGATGTAATTTGAGTATATGTATGAACGCGATTGTAATATAATTTGTTTATTCATAAACTCTATTTCAAATTAATGGGGCATGTTAATATTGAATTCATTCATATATGAGCTATCAAAATAACAACAGTAAAAATAAAATCAGCTTAAAATAATATAACAGTATAAAATAAAGTCAAAGTAATTTTCGATTGGAAAATTATTTGGCGAAGTGATGATAAATAAAACAAAAAATCTCAAGAGGCGATTGTTTTTTGTGCAATTAGTATTAGTATAATTAATATATTAATTAACTTGTTTTACGGAAAGCAATACTACAGGTTAATTTTTTTGTGCATAATACGATGACGCTATTGCTTAACTCATTTTCTGGTCAGTCGATGATGTCATTACCGAGTCATACGCGCGTACCGTACGTGTTGTGAGACTGACAGCCTAGCCCATGCGGATTTTTTTCCTCAGTAATATAGTTTTTTTTTTATTTACCGATCTATCATACTTTTTCTTTTAAGTACGAGATTACCATACTTTTTTGTTGAGAAACTCCGCCTTATGACCCGATTTCTCAACACGCTTTATTTTTTTTTTAAATTAAGATATGTAAATCGGTCCTCTCGACCCGATTTCCTTCTTTATTTTTTTTTTTTTAATTTTAGTGAAATCGGTCCTTCCTGACCCATTCTCAACGCTGCTTGTTTTTCCAGCTTAAGTAATATTAATAATTTTAATTAAATTGGTGTTTGTATTTTTTAATTTAATTAACTAAAAATTAAAATAACTAAAAATATATGTAAAAGATAATTAACTCAAACCGATTAAAAATTAAAAATAATTACACACACGAAGGGGTACAAATACTGAGATATAAAAGGGTACAAATAGAAACACAAACGAGTAAATATTAAATTAAATTAAATTATTCTCCAAAATGATGCTCTCCCACACCGCCGAGGTTTCCTGCCACGCACGTGTGGTTTTTCCGTCGAGGTGGTAAGTGAGTTGTTCTTCCTCAACAATGGTGAGTTGCTTCTTCTTGATGCAACGCCTCATTGAGATCGGGCGTTTGTTGGATCTGAAGAACTAGTACCCGCCAGGTTAGGAAAAGCCGAACACCGAATCGAGTACAAATTGTTCCTTATCGAGCCGATCTTTGGCGTGATCCATCTCGACACCAAACAAGGTTGCTCACAAAATCGACACGCCGAAGCAATAGAGTGTCGATGAGCATCGTAATGCCGGTGGAGCATCTTGTTGGGTTGGTGTGAAGGCAAATGAATGGCGTGGCGGCTCGGGTGAAAGAAAAGGAGGGCTCGGGCCCTCTTCGTCTTCATCTTCTACATGGTGTCGCGCCGGGAATCTGCCCTCGACGCTACTATGTCGACAGTTGGGTTGGTTTGTGGGGCGTCTGGGCCCAACATCCGACTCTTCTGAACATTACCCCGCGGGTCTCGTAATTGTGGTCAGAATTGATAGGTATAGGTTGGAGTTGACCTCAACCACACCATATACTCGCAGTGCGGGCAACATGACCATGAATTGGTTGTCCCGTAAGCACCGACGTCTGCTGCCTTCCAAAGTTGGATCCACTCAAAGATGTACGTGTTTCCAGGTTTCGATTGATTGCCTCGCATGTCCACATTGTGTTGTGCATCCATATTTACGTGCTCGCTTGGTATTTCCGAAAAGACCAAATCGGAGCTTGACTCGCCTGTTTGATGCCATTCTACATTCTCAAAACATATTAATGCGTGTTGGGTACCCATATTTCGTAACCCTCAATGCCGCTCGTAGGTAGCCAAGAAGATCTCTCGTAGGGCATCCATAGAAACTACAAAATTAAGCTACGTTAGTAATATGAAAAGGTAATTGGGTTGCACAAGGTATAAGTGAATATATTGAACAATGACATTTTTAACCTCGATGGCTTGCATGCGATCTATACGTGATCTCAGAATCCCAGGTAATGTCACCACGAGGTGTTCCGATATAACTCATTCCCCGAGACTCCATCTAGTAAAATACATACACATTTATAAGTTTGTATTGTATAATCAATAGAAGTGTAATGAGCTTTATCTTGTAATTTTTATTTACCGTCAGGTTAGTGGAAATGATGGTGTATGGCCGCATTGGTGGTGCAATGAATGGTATGCGTACCATACCTAAGATCAGAATAAGATCGCATATCCACCCATAGAATTACATGATGGGTAGAGTTGCACGACACATTTCTTTGTAGAGTGTTGCAAACAGTGAGCCCCAAATTGAAGGCCCAACACTTTGGAGATCTCTCAATTTAGGTAAATACATTAAGTGTACTCTATTGCCTGATTTGGTCCCATCAAGACCCCCGATCAAGCGTAAAATGTATGCTCGCAATGGAATTGTAGTTGTTCCTCC
The DNA here is from genome assembly GCA_037113605.1 of Calophaca sinica. Lineage (NCBI taxonomy): Eukaryota > Viridiplantae > Streptophyta > Magnoliopsida > Fabales > Fabaceae > Calophaca > Calophaca sinica. Next base: position 125,618,465 of record CM073736.1, on the reverse strand, counting down.
TGCTGATCTTGTGGTATAGTGGCGAATCTATCTTTCACCTATCTTAATTTGACACATCGTCTCCACCATTTGATTACCGGAGGAGCTTCACCCAAAAGTTCTACGCACATGTCATTCCATTCACACATTGGGTCCGAGGACCAGGTGGTCCGGATTAACCGGCAAACCTAGCCAGGCGCAACATCTTCTAGAGTTATTGTGCATTCTCCGGTTGGAAGATGAAATGTATGTGTTTCATCCCTCCACCGTTTCTACCATAGGCAGTCACCCGATGCCTTGTCCACCTTACAAAATCCCAAAGTTGCAGCTTGAAAACCCACTTGAAACCCAGGTGGGTGCCGAGGAGGTCGCGTGGCGAGGAGGTCGTAGAATGAACGCGAGGTCGCGTTTACGAGCGAGGTCGCGTGTCGAGCGAGGTCGCTCTTGTCAATATTCCCGACAAAGTCGCGGTGCCGAAGCAGGTCGTGGTCTTTGTCAATATTCCTTTCATCGCTTATGTGCATGCCATGTCTTGTTTTACTATATGATTTAACATCACTTTGTGCATGCCATCCGACTTGTTTTAATATGACTATTCAATATTCAATGACTCAATTATGTGCATGCTATCCGACTTGTTTTAACATGACTATTCAATATTCAATGACTCAATTATGTACATGCCATGTCTTGTTTTACTATATGATTTAACATCACTTTGTGCAGCCATCGTGACTTGTTTTAACATGACTATTCAATATTCATTTTTCAATTATTTGGTGCAAAAACAAATGTGATTCAACAACTGCATGCCATGTCTTGTTTTGCTAAGTGAGCTATATATTTCTTCGTTGAGCTATTTCTACCTAAGTAAAGCGTTTATCTCTATTTCTTACCTAAATCATGCCTCCAAAGCAGAGCTATTTCTCTCTCATACATTACAATGGACATGTTGGCAAGATCGACATTGCATGGTGGTCTTTGCATGCAACCATACAACCTTGCTCAAAGTGAAGACAAACATGAAATTGCATCAACTTATACAAAAATCCGGTAAGAAGATTCAACCTATTAACATACAAGGAGGGTGGTCGGACTTATTTATCGATACCCTCTGACTCTTGCACAGGGGATATCATCGGCTTTGAGTCATTGAATCTTGTAGGAGATGATGACGTAAAATTGATGTTTGACATGTTCAGGGCCTCAGAACGCCTTGGTGTTTTTACACTGTGTGAAGTGTATCTGGTAGATGCTCCAAATGATGACACCCAAATCGAGCCACCATATTCTCGAACCCATAGACCTCGATGATCCCAACACAAGAATTCACCACTTTACCCAAAAACACAACCCCACCATCATCACTCCATGCCTTCTTCATTCAACCTATAACTCCAACACCATCAACTTCGGGCGTTGATCTTAACACCACAATTGATCTTAACATCCCGCCGATCGATTCTATCGGTGTTGTGGTGGTGTCCACAACGAAGAAGTCGGTGACTTTAGCGACAACGAAGACGACCTTCTCGGGGCTATATGCCCACCACTGTGATGAAGATATGGAATCCGTGGGGTCCTCGTCACCTCTTCGCCGTTCATGACCGCCCTCGCATTCGGCAATGTGACCTCACGAGGTGGATAACTCTGCACTGCAGACTCAGCCATCCCATATCCCGCACCCCCACCTACCTTGTTCAACTCCGATAACCTACAAGTAGGGATGACATTTCAAAAAGCAATGGCCCAACATGCCATAAAAGAATACCATCCGAATAACTCCCAGGAACTTCATTGCAGAAAGTACTCCGATCAAGACAAATGGATTGTTTGTTGTGAAAACCAAAACTCATGTGGAGGTGTCGAGTTGCATATCGCAAAAATTACAGGCTTTGGGAGATCCAGAAGTGGAAGCATCGCATACGTGTGCAAAGAACGCGACTTTCACAAGACCACCGCACTATCCTCGGACTTTATTTGTGAAAAACATCCTGCAGCTGCAAAGGAAGATCCAACAATATCAGTTTCAGTGTTGATTGCACACATACGATCAAAATACACATATACCACTACGCATGCAGAAGGCATGGATGGCAAAAGCAAAAGGCCGTTGAAAAGATATTCTGAACCGGGAGGAATCATACAAGGAGCTTCCACGCTTTATGCTCGCTTTGCAATTCTATGTTCCAGGCACTATTGTTGATTTGTAAACAATGCCCTTCTATGAACATGGCCAACTAGTTCATGGAAAGTGGTACCTTCCATCGACTCTTACGACCTTCCAATGGCATCAACGCATTTCCTTACGCAAACCCGTTGTTTCGATTGATGGAACATGGTGTGGCAAGTATCGAGGGACGCTCGATGGCAATTGCTCAAGATGGGAGGAATCAACCCATTCCTATAGCATATGCCCTCGTGGAGGTGAGACTACAGATGCATGGTATTTCTTCCTAACGCTGAGAATGTTTGTTACACCGAGCTCGCTGATTTCTGGATGCAGACATGAATCAATAAAGAGTGATGTTCTACGCCTAGACGTGATTGGCATCACGCCTTCGCATTCGCCACATTGCACAAAAACTTCAGCGAGGACTTTCAAGAATGCTGACATTTAGAAAAAAAGTGTCATCAATATGGGTTAGTATACCTTTCATATACATTGATGCTTATCCATTCCTTTGTATTCTATCGTTACTAACCTTGACTTTTGTTCCTTCAAACTCTTTAGGATACTTAATGACTCAACCGGGAGCCGTGATACTACAAGAGTGAAATCGTGAATGGAGCGAAGAAGCGTCGGTGGGTTGACAACATCCCAAAGGAACAATGGCTCCGGGCATGGGATGAAGAGGCGGGCTGGGGCAAAGTACATGACGACTAACCTGCCGAATGCATCAATAATGTATTAAAGGGGACGCGCATCTACCAATCACTAGTCCGATTAACCTATCACAAAGTTGAATGCAAAATTCAGTGAAAGGGAGACAGGCAAGCAATGATGACATCGCAGATTTACACGATATAAATAGTCATCAAAACTTGAGATAGAATGGGAATGTCCAACTCTCACCAAGTTCAAATTTTCAACCGAGCAAAGTATTTTCACGCTTAAGGAGTTGAGACACCCCCATCAGCCGTAGCCAACGTGACATTCAAAGTAGATCCGGGAAAACAGCTGGTGTGACTACGGCGAATTCCAGGCACTACACTACCCATGTTCACATCGCCATCGTGCTGTTCCCATGTTCATCACGACTACATGACATATGTGCCTCTCGACACGCTACAATATATGTTTTCAACGTTTATCGTGAAGAGTTCCAACCAAAGGCCACCACTAATCATACCGCCAAAGTACAATGGAGTTGAATTGTGTCACAACCACCATGCGAGAGATCTAAAAGGTCGTCACAATCCACACTTATTCGCACTGAGATGGATCAAAGGGAAAAGAGTCACGCCACCAAGAGATGTGGATTGTTAAATGAGGGACATAAGTAGTTAATAAGTGCCCAAACCGCTCTAGAACTCCCGAGCAAGAATAAAAAAATTGCCTCGCTTGTGTTTTTATTTGTACCCTTTTTATATCAGATTTGTACTCCTTTAGTTGGTATTTTTAATTTTTAATCAGTTTGAGTTAATTATCTTCCAATTATATTTTTAGTTATTTTAATATTTAATTAATTAACTAAATTAAATAATTAAAAAAATTATTTAGGCCAATGTTATTTTAAGTTAACTATATTAGTTAATTAACTAACTTAAATATTTAACCATTAAGCAATAATTAACCAAAATCTTCCACCAAAACCCTAAACCATCACATAAACCCTAAACCACCACCCAATTAAAATAAACAAAACAGAAAAACAAATTAAAACCACGCAATGAGTAAAAATAAAAACAGAAAACATGTTGAGAAATCGGGTCCGTAGGACCGATTTCTCAACTACAAAACCAAAAAAAAATTACGAGTGAAATCGGTCTAGAGGACCGATTTAAATACTAAAAATGTTTTAAAAAATAAAAACACGGGAAATCGTCCGAGATGACCGATTTCCATACTTACATTAAAAAAAATTGTGTTGAGAATCGGTCTCAAGACCGATTTCTCAACAGGGAAAAAAGTATGGTAATCTCGTACTTAAAAGAAAAAGTATGGTAGATCGGTAATTAAAAAAAAACTACCGTACAGAGGAAAAAAAGCCAGCACATGCAGCCCCCTTCCCGTCTCACTTGATATGTATCTCAAACATTAATTATTTCAAAAGTCCAAACAATTGATATATACGGGGGAGTAATACTTTAAGCAAATTCAATTAAAAAAAGTTTAATTGGTCCAAATTATTTGGAAATTTTTAAATAGATTATTAAACTAAAATTTTTTGTAGTTGGGTCCCTAAATATTTTATAAACTATAATTAGGTCTTTATATTTTAATCGGGATCATAAATTTTTAAATAATTTGTAATTAGGTCCCTAAACTTTTAAATAATTTATAATCAAGTTCATGAATATAGGGCATAATTACGAATTATCTAAAAGTTCAGGGACCTGATTACAACTTATTTAAAAATTCAGTGATCTAATTACAAGTTGTTTAAAATATTTTAACATGCAGGGACTCAACTACAAAATATTGAAAGGTTCAGGGACTCAATTACAAATTTTTTTAGTTCAGGGACCTATTTAAAAATTCTCAAATAGTTCAGGGACATGCAGAGTAATTATAAACCTTAAAAAGACAATTAGAAAAGATACATATAATTACACTTTGTTTGGTTCATGAAAGAAAAGTAGAGGAAAGAAAGTAAAAGAAAAGAAAATGGAAAGAAGAGAAAATGAGTAAAAAATGAGATAATTATTTAGTAGTTTGGTAGAAGAGAAAATGAATAAAAAAATAAAAGGAAAGAAAGAAACATATTTATGAAATGACATCAATATCCTGAAATAAAAATGAGATACGATAAAGAGAATAAAAATATAAAAATAAAAATAAAATTTGTATTAAAATCAAAGAAAAATAAAAAATATTAATAAATAATAAAGAGAAAAAATATAAACATATTTCATTAAAGATAAATTTAAAGTATTAATAAATAACAATAAGAATAAAAATAAAAAACATTTCATAAAAATCAAATATAGATTTGAAATATTAATACAGTATGAATATTTATTTTATCAATAAAATAAATAAAAATCAAATATGTGAAGATAGATAAAATATACAGACGAAGAGTAGGAAAATGCTAACGTTAAAACGAAAAAAAAATCTGAATGCAAATGAATTGCTGCATGTTGCCATTTTTAAAGGGGAGGGTGTTATTGTCTTTTTGGTTATTTTGCCCCACTTTCCGTTGGTTTCTTCTCATGGGAGGAAAGGGTTTTATCTTGCGAACCACAAAATTTGTTCGTTTCCTTCCTAGTCAACTTATATCCAATGGGTGGAAAAGATTTTGAAAAATATGTTTTCCTTTATCCTATTTATTTTCTTCTAACATTCAGGCCTTCCAAACAATATGTTAAGGAGTAAGGTTGTAAATTATATGTCCAGGAGAACATTAACAGATTTAAACTTGCAAATTATCAATGTAATCTATTGAAAAAAATGAGAGTGTAATATATATATATATATATATATATATATATGATCAAATGACTCTAGGAGTAACTATTGTTTGAGTTATTCTGCTTAATAACTCTCTATAGATATTGAATTCATCAATCGAACCGTTAAATTAAAAGTTCTTATTAAGTAGATCAATTCCATAAAATTTTAAAAATGTTTGATATTTCATAAAATAACTTTAATTCAACGTACAATATACTTTTCAAAATATAAGTAAAATGATAACCATATGATTACATAGCTACATATGTTTAATTTATCTAAAATTTGGTATGCATAATCGTTAGTGTAATATGATGATATTCGACGGTTGGATTGATAAATTTCAATATCTATAGTGAGTTATTAAGCGGAGTAACTCTGACGAGAGTTACTATACGTTAATAAATTACATATTATTAGAAAAACTTGCGAAAAGTATACTATGAAAAGTTTAGAGGGTCATTAATTGATTGCGTGTCAATGATTTAACATTTAAATATAAAATGTTGGTGTTGACTTTTTAAACAATTTTTTATTTGTTCACACCATAAAAAGTAAAAAAATAAGAGTCAAAATATAATTGTATAAAGAGTGAAAAGCTAATCTGCTGGGAAGATTAGGTGTAACCGGACAACTCCTTCCCCTATTTAGGAACCCTCCCCACCCTTTACCAAAAATAAGTTTTGGATACCCTCCCCAATCCCCTTCTGCTCCCCCTCCCGCTCTCACCAGCCACCCCCACCGCCCTCACCCGTGCATACTATAGGGCCAACCCCAACCCCACATCCTCGATGCAACCTTCTCCATGACAGCCCCCTTCGTGAGAGAGAAGGAATTTAGCCCCTACGTGAGATATGTGTTTGTAAAATAATTTTTTTAGCTTTCGAAACTTTTTCCGAGCCCATATCAAGAAATAAACTTTTGGATATTTTCCATCTTAAAGTTAACTTAAAAAACAGTTCGAAAGTTAACTTCGAAGGTAAAAACAATTCGAAAGTTAACTTCGAAGGTAAAAACAATTCAAAAGTTAACTTCCCAAAGGCAAAATAAGTTCAAAGTTAACTTTTGAATCAAGGGTATTTTGGGAAAAATGTGAATTAACTCGTGGGGGTGTGTTAGAAAAGAGGGGGGGTGCAAATAGTAACCCCTAATCCAAATTCTTATAACCGATTTCTATGCTTGGTTTGGACGTGTTGAGTAAAGATACTAGACCGTAGCACCCAAAAAAAAATATATATATATACTAGACCGTTCGTTATCCAGCTCAAAAGTGGACCTAAAAAATAAAAAGTGCACCATCGAATTTCCACCAATAAAATACTAAGAAAGGAAAAATTAAATACTATAAAATGGAATGTGTATTCATATAATCAATTTTGTATATTAAATTGTGTTTAGTAACAATACATTGATATACATTGATAAAGCATATATGTTTAATCAATTTCATAGATGTTTAATATTTTTTTTTTTGAGACAAATCTATTTTTTTTTTGGCAAAAGAAAGGAGATGGGCCTCGTTAAAACCTTTTGATGCAAAACCCACCTTAGGGAAAAAACACCAAGAAGGAAAAAGAGTACCCCCGCCTAAAATTTATTGAAAAAAAAGAGAAAAGAAAACAAAAAACATGGGGAGACTAGGCCAAAACCCATGAACCAAAGCAACAAAGAAAACAGCAAAAAAGCAAAAACCGCCTAAATAAAGGCCAAAACAAGGTTTGATATGCACAGACATCACTATAATGACTATCATCCCAACTATGTTGGTTCATAGATGTTTAATATATTTCACTATTTTTTTGACAAAAATATAATTTCACTATTTTGTCACCATATAAATATCTTTTAAAGAAGTAATATTATAATATGGAAAAATGAAAAACTATGATAGCATACTTTTTTTTTAGGCAATGACAAGATACTTATAATAAACATATTTACACTGTTAGTGTATTTTGTTATTAAAGTTTATGTAAGTTCCCACTTTTTTTTTTTTTGCAACACGTGATCTTTTATCTCTAGTGTTTAATAAAGAAATTCATAAAGGACTTAACCCCTCTCTCTCTCTTCGACTCCTCTTTTTCTCTTCCTTTATCCATCACTGGAGGGGGTGATTTTTGGTCATTTTTTGCCTGAAATCACCCCTCTATACCGTTTTCTTTTTTATTTATTTAAATAAGTGATTTTCCATATAGATCTCGGTTTTTTTTGTTGTTGTGTTTTTCCTTTGATTTAGTCGTCTTAGTGCGGCATTGTGTTGCTCGTCGTCTTGGTGCGGCTTTGTTTTGTTTTCCTGTCTTGTTACGATATTCATTTGGTTCAGATTGACAGATCAGTTTCAATCCATTACAGATCTAATGAAGACTTGGGCGTCAACGTTGCAGATCCGGATGCATGGGTATTCCGGTCACTTTGATTTTGTCATAATTATAGGCAATTTGCCGTTTTGTGCTATTAACCTGAGTACTGTGAGTTTGTTCGCAGATTCATCCTTTTCGATTTTTAGCGATATTGAATTTGTGATACATTCGATGTATTTACTAATTTGAATGAATGAATATCTTTTTTAGTAAAAAACATGTGAGCTTTTATCTCAAACATTTCACATGTTATTAATTTTAATTTAATATATCTTTTGATTTCTTTTAAATACTATTACATAAGTTCGTTAATCACATAAATTTTTAATTGTTAATGTCAAAGCTTTCAATAACGAAAAATCTAGCATTTACAAATATAAATTCCGATATATATCATATAAAATTAATAAACACAAATAATGGTGTACTTTGATTCACGTAATTTTTTATTTTTTTTTCACAATTTAAAATTATTTCCACAATAATTTATATTTTAAATATATTGTTGAGATTCAAACAAGATTAATGGAACAAACTTCAATGGCAACCAATAACTAAATAATATCCAGCAATCAATCAATCAACAAGATGTAATAAAACAAACAAACAAAGGAGATAGAAGGAAGAGAAGAAGACACCGCAATTTAGTTCTGATTCAAAGAAGATGGCCTACGTCTGCGGAGAGAGCGACCCTCCGTTTCACTATCAATGAGTCTTACAAGAGATTACAATTGCTTTGAACCCCCTTTACAATGTCCACAAAGAACAAACCCAAGAGTTCCCAATCCCTCTCTCTTTCCCTCTATGATAAACTCTCAAGAACAACAATAGAGGGAGCCTTCAAACTTTACTCTATTCTCTCTTAAGATCCCAAGGTGTTTAACAAAGTGTTTCCCAAATTTCCCTAAAACCTCACAAAGACGCCAAGAACGGCAGACACAACCCTAGAAAGATCACGTCTTGACCCGTTCTCAGCGTTAGGTTTATAAAACCCGACTGTGAATCGATTCACAGACATAGGTGAATCGATTCACCTAGTTAAAAAACTTCCCCTGCACGAATTAATGAAGTGAGTCGATTCCTGCAGGCTTCCCATGCGATTCACAGAGGCGTGCTTCGATTCCCAGAGAACCAAACATGCTTGAATCGATTCTCATAGCTAGGGAATCGATTCCCAGTGTTCAAGAAACATTTTCAAGCAATTCCATGATCCTCCAAACTGATTTTAAGGCACTCTAAACTCCACATATATTATCATTTAATTTTTTAATATTATCTGCAAATTTATTTATCATTTAATTTTTAGTAATTTTTAAATGGTTTACTTTAATTTCTTGGCATATTTTTTAACAATAAAAAAGTATTAAATAAAAATAAAATTGTTAATATATTATATATTATATCTTTTATAAAATATATTTCTTTATTTATCAACAGTTATTTTAAAACACCCATAAACAACATCATAATTTGTTAAGATTAGTTTCAGGCAAAAGCTAGCACGTATCCTTATGACACATTGACACTAGATAAAGAATTAGAAATTAAAAATACCTATTAAAATATCTAATTTTATAAGTCACCAACAAAGCACATATTAGTATTTGTATTTTTTTCAAAAAATATTTTTTGTTTATTCGTTTCTTAGCTTTAACTCGAGAGAATTGAAGTAGTCACTAGTCGAGAAACCATCTATCTATCTTGGGGCTGTGGTTCTTTCAGTACATTGAGTTACATTACATCCCAATTAGCTGCTCCATTTGCTGATCATGGGATTCATTCCAGAAAATTAGGTACAACTGAGCTGTAACCTTGTTTGACACTATATTTGTCAGGTGTACATCATAGGAAAGAGATCGAGTTCCCCTCCCTTTTTCGGGTATCCATTTTTTCCCCCTTATAATTTCCAAAAATTTTAGGATGACATAATTGCTCGCCAGTGACACAACTGTTAGGCAACTTCTTTTGGTGCTATTGAAAATATGAGAATGACAAAGCTAGAATAGTACTATTATATGTCTAAAGGTAAATTACGCTCCAAGAAATTAACTCTTCACATCTCTCAAGAAGAAATTAAAAAAAAAAAAACAAACAAACTAATGAAAATCCTCACAAAACTACAAATTAACTTGATTGATCAGCATCAAAATGAGTAGCTTCAAGTTTCTGGACCACTTTCCTAAAGATCTCAGTCAAGCAGCTTAGTGAGGAAATGAGTAGCTTCAAGTTCAATTCAAGGGTTGTGTTGGAAACAACTGGGTAGGGAAAATGTTGTGTTGGTATGTTGGACCTAGTGCCGTTTCCTGTCTCTCATCTTGTTCACATTCCTCTTATGGCTCTTATCATTTTCGTTATCCTTTGCCTTACCACAAAAATTATTTGTTGTAAACATCCTACATTAATTATATATATATATATATATTTTTTTTGAAAGCACATTAGTTATATATAGATATTAGCTTTTGGTTATTTTCATTTATCACATATAAAACAAGATTCAATACGTGTTATACTTATGCACATATCTTCAATATATCCATGAAAGTATTTACACATGCGGTGAAGTGATGGACCCATAAATTTACAATCATTCAATGTCATAAAAAAATCTCTAGTAATTAAACAATCATTTAATCATTCATCTCATATATAATTGTTGATGATATGTGAAAACTCTTTTAACAGTTGCAATTGTCACTGGTAATATCAAAGCTAACTCTAAAAACATATACAACAACAAATATACACCATGTTTTCTAGTCTCCACAAGCTTCATAGAAAGATCGCTAATCTCCCATAAATTTAATAATACACTATCAGAGCATACATATATGGAATAATTTTCAAGTTGACTATTAGTGCCAAAAGTTCAATGGGAGAAAAATGCTAAAGGAAAAAAAATGGGCAAAACAAATCAAGTACTCTTTATCAAACGCCAAAAGTAAATTTTGTGAATTTATGCATGCTACACAAAGAAACAACTCAATATTCATTTTTGTAAAACGATTATTTAACTATTGAAGTTGTCGATCAATCACATGATAGAATAATCTAATAATAAGAAATTAAAAATGATGAGAAATTATTAACTTCATATAATTGGTCCCTAATATGGACTTAAAATAAAGTTTATTTTTCATTATACTCATGTCTGAAATGTTCCTAAATATGCTCGATTAAGTTTGTTTGAATTTGTTGATGAATTTGTCTAAGACAAAAAAGTGCTCTCGTTTGTGAATATGTTCCAATTTGAGGAGAAAAATAGGATGAACGAGATTCAAATGCAAGTCATGAAGCATGCTTCACGTTAGTAATTAAAAGCTCCACATAAGCCACTTTGATAATATAATCAAGATGACTTATAAAGATAAGCTAGTAACAACTTATAGGCTTGTTATAAGTTATTTTTATAAGCTCTTATTGCTAGTAAATAAATCCAAATAAGCCGTTGATAAGCATATCCAAACACATTCCGGTTATACTTCCCAAAAAAAGTTTACAAGTTATGTTATTTAATATTACATCCGGTCCTATTCATAAAAAACAAAGTGACTTATTTTCTTAGTCGTAAATATAAAAAACAAAATCTTATTTTCAACCATATTAACTGCTCAATTATATGTTTATCCTTATTTATTATGAGACCACTTAACAATAACTCACATGGTTCTCTCTCTCTCTGAGTCATTTAATACAAATGGTATTTGTGGAAAAAAAAATTAAAATTATAGCATAATCAATTGAAATTTACTCATTTCAATGCACTTCTTTAGTTTTGATGATTTTATCAAATGTTTCTTATATAGTATTGGACAGAGCTAGAAATAAGTAAAAGGAATATTCAATGGGCTCTTTAGTTGAAACTCAGGATTATATATTTGACTGAAAATATTCGAAAGAAGCGCATAAACAGTAATAACTTCCATTCAGTACATTGGCCACAAAGCTTTGTCCCGAACAGATAAGATTCATGATTTGTTGTCATTCATTTCATACCCCTGACTTTGAGGTAAGGTAAAATCTTAAATCTCATACTCCTAATAACCAATACTACAAAATGAGGTGCGCCTAAGCTGCATCTGCAACTAAGAGCACCTTTAATGGTGGTGTTTTAGAGCGTGCCTTATTTCTGTTGCTGGCAACTACAAGAAACCTCCGTTGGAGGAGTCCTACGTGGCGTGAGTGATCAACAAAATTTAATTGCCGTTGGTTCATTGTTGCGTAAACTAAACATTTTTAATCATTTTTCTCTTATTCCCATCAAATTTGTCGTTAAAAGTGAGGGAAATTAACTGAAACTTGTAGAAACAAAACTTGAAGGAGATGAACAAAAATTACAACAAATCCGTAAATCCAAAACTTGCGTAAATAACAAGAAAAAAATTCAAACTCCAACCCTAACCGTAAATCAAATCCAGAAAACAAAAAATAGGAAATGAAAAATAACAACAAATTACAAGTCATGGTGGCAATGAAGCACGATCCGGTCGGAAAATATGAAGGAAGCATGATCTGGTCATGGTGGCGGTGATCTCGCATGATCCGGTCGATCCGGTCATGGTGGCGGCGATCTCGCACGATCTGGTCATATCTGGGCGAGACGATGTTCGACGATGACAGAGAGGAGAGACGAAGCACGATTTTCCGGTGAGAGGTCAAGATGAGGGTTGGGTATTTTCATGAGAGAGATGGGGTGAAATGAAGGAGATGCGCGAGGAGATGGGGCGAGGAGGAGATGGGGGCAGAGATGAGAGGGAGAGGAGACGAAGCAAAAACACGAGAAGGTCAGAGCGTGGGGGCAGTGGCAGAGGATTGAGGGAGAAGAAGAGTTTGGGGGAGAAGAAGAGACTGAGGGACGAGATGTCTGAGGGAGAGAGGGAGATGATGGGGCGGAGAGCAGAGGGATAGTATCATCAGGTGGGGTCAAGATGAGTTGTTTCCAAGAAACTACCATTGGAGTAAATTGTGGTTAGGTTGCTTATGGGTTGCTTAAATCTTATGTGGCAATATGGGCCCACAAAAAACAATTTAAGCAACCCATTTAGTTGCTTTGCATTAAAGATGCTCTAAGATCCTAGTAAGCAATAAAACACTTGGATGTTGTGGGCCCTCCCAGAATTGTAATGGGCCCACAACCACAAGAAAGTCATGGAGGAGGGTAAAGTGTGGACCGTTCATCAAGTTGGCTGTGTGACACTGGTTTTTTAAAGACGATGTGTGGCATTGTCCTATTCTGTTGTGGTTGTGTAATTCTTCCCTCCCAAACCAAATTGAAACGTTCCACCACAGCCAAGCCTTAGCCCCTCTCCAAGGTGTACATTTTCCCTCCCTTGGTCCCCGCTTTACAAGAATTCAGTTTCTGAATCTGGTGTTCATCCAACCATGGCCCATCTCCCTTATTTGATTCTTTTTCCTTAATGATCATTTTGATATTTATATATCCTTTTAAATTGAGGATGATATATTCTTTTATTTTATGAACAATTTTTCATACAAAAAAAAAATTCATTTTCAACTTACCTCAAAAACTTTTTACACATTATATATATCAAAAAACATTTTTCTCACATTTTTAAAATAAAATATCAAATTTAGGAGTTAAATAACTGTAACAACTTCTATATATATGTTCAATCATATTTTATAATCTTATTATAGTCTAAATAAATTTTAATAAATTGATATATCCTTTTAAATTGAGGATGATATATTCTTTTATTTTATGAATATTTTTACATACAAAATTTCATTTTCAACTTACCTCAAACAATTTTCTCACATTATATATATATATATATATATATATAAACATTATTCTCACGTTTGTAAAATAAAATATCAAATTTAAGAGTTAAATAACTATAACAAGTTCTATATTCATGCTCAATCATATTTTATAATCTTATTATAGTCAAAACAAGTTTTAATAAATAATATAATATCTTCTCAAAAAAAAATAGTTAAATACTTTGAATGTTGAAACTTATTAAACTCCAAAATTACAGTCTAAATATATTTTAATAACTAAAATAATAATCATTAATTGCTCACTTTTTTCCTTATTAATTATCTAGTTTCCTATTTTATAGGCGGAGAGAGATTACATACATATGAATCTATAGAATAAAAAGGAAATAGAGAATTAATAAGAAAAAAAAAAGTGAGCAATTAATAATTTTTATCGTGGGTAAAGTTACACTCGTTAGAAAACCCATGATAAAATAGTAAAATATCTTTGAATCTTTACCCTTACCATTAAACTCCAAAACATAACAACGGAAGTTGAGATATATACACATGACATTGCCGACATTGCTGTGTCAGTTGAAGAGTTGAAGTCCTAAATTTAGCACATTGATTTTTTCGAATTATTATTATTATTATTATTTTTAAAAAAGAAGGAGATTAAAGGTTTTTTTTTTTTTTTAGGCAGTTCCAAGCAGTTATGATCTTTGAGGGGATTAAGCAAAATATTTTGCCTCAAATCTCTGACTCTTTGACAGCTGTTGTGATTTTTCAAAAAGTTTGAAACTTTATAAAGGAAACAGAAAAATACATAGCACTGCAGAGTCACATATGAGTGTACTACTTGACTGTGTGTGGGGAATTACCGGGTTTAACTATTTCATTTTATAGGGGAGAGAGAGACAGAGCGAGAGAGAGAGCCATCAGTTGGTATTTGCTACTCTCTGGATTCTGAGCCTTTTCAAAAGCATTCCTCTGAGTTTGTTTGTTTAAAGATAAAAAGACTGGTTCTTGTAACTCTTGCAGCACTGTTTATTTCCTTCTGTTCTTTTATTATGCTGCTTGGAAGATTTTGTTTGTTTGCTTTTATTTTTGGCTTTGAATTGTTGATTTAGAAAAAAGGGTGTTTGAGATTAAACCAATTTTTCATAATCTTGCATAAATTTTGGACCTTTTAACTCCAATCTTGAAATGCTAGTGCCGGTTTCCAGTTTGCAAATGTTGGTTCGTTTTCTTTGTAACCATTTTGTTTTCTGTTGTTGGCTTTTCTCTCTCTCTCTCTCTCTCTTAATTTTCTGGTGTGTGTGATTTGCTTGGAGAGAGAAAATGTGGTAATTTCTAAGCGTGTTTCCTGCAATTTCCATATTAGGAGTAAAGCCCATTTCTGCTCTGCATTAAAAATGCTTCCTTTTTGGTTGGTGACAGAGAAAACTGAGGAAATTTTATAGTGTACAATGGAGTAATTTTTCTATCCTAAGAATCTGTCCCTCTTCCTGTCTCCCTAGGTTACTTATAAATCGATTAGAGGACTAGTGTGTCTTTTTGTACAGAAAAACACAATTTTTTAAAGTTTGTTTCTGTTGGGTTTGTTGAATTTCTTCCTCACAACTTCAACTTTTTTTTTATTTACTCATTTTTTATGGTATATTAGGTCTGCAATATTTGATTTAACATTAGGTCTCTTTTTATTTTTTGCAGTTCCAAATGTTCTAGATGCTGTGTTTGCTTTCTGAGCAGTATTCACTCAATTTTGTTTGGAACTTTTGACAGTGGCAAGATAAGAGCTATGGATATTTCAGACTACACGAGGATTGTATTTGATAAAATTCATCAATTTGAGCCTGAGCATGCTACAAAGATAATTGGCTATCTCCTTTTGCAAGACCATGGTGAACAAGAATTGGCTAGATTGGCCTCTTGTCCTGACCATTTCATCCGTGAAGTGGCATTTAAGGCCAAAACTGATATTCAAAGGTTGTCTGTTAAATCAACCATGCTTCCAATTTCACCACCTGCTGCCAACCCTCAACAAGGTTTAAACCATTTTTCAATAATCTCTCCCAGAACTCCTCCTTCACCATCAACCTTTCAGGTTCCCTCTCCCTATTGGGGTCCACAGTCTGCTAGCAATGCCAACTCTGAATATATGGCAATGAATTACTTGGATGATTCTATCACAGAACTTCAGAAACAAACACAATTTCTCAGTTTGGAGAATCATCATATAGATCCTGTAAATACTGGAACTGGAAGGGTTGTCAATGATTACAATGGATTAGATGCTTCTGCAGTCAATTTTGGTGGAAAAGTTAGCAGAAGGTTTTCAAGCCTGTCTGAATTTCCTCCCAAAATATGTCACTATTTCAACAAAGGAAACTGTAGGCATGGAAGTAACTGTAGATACTATCATGCTCAAGTTCCCACTGAGAGCTTCTCTCAGATGCATAGAAATGATGCTAATAATGAGGATCAAGTGATTTCACCCGGGTCACTAGCACAGTTAGAGTCGGAAATTATTGAGATTCTAAAGCAAAGAAGAGGCAATCCAATGTCAATTGCTTCCCTGCCAATGGTATACTATGATAAATATCAGAAGGTATTGCAGGCAGATGGTTATTTAACTGAGAGCCAGAGACATGGTAAGTCTGGCTATAGTTTGACAAAGCTTCTCGTGCAGCTAAGTAGTATTCGGCTAATAGACAGGTGGAATTTTATAAACTTTTTGCATGTATTCTTATGTATTGAATGTTTTTTTACTCTAGTTTGAGATTTCTCATGGTTGAATTACAGGCCTCATGGGCAGCATGCAGTGGTTCTGGCAGAAGATGCTCCAAAATACATTCAGAAGGGAGATTCTGCTCAAATTAGTGCGTCGCGGCAAATATATTTGACTTTTCCAGCTGATAGCACTTTCACAGAAGACGATGTCGCGAACTACTTCAAGTAAATTATGTTATTTGGTGCTACTATGCATTCACACTTCTTTGCAGCTAATTATTTTTGTGTTAGCAATATGTTTTTACATATTCTTCTTTGCAGCACATTTGGGTCTGTTGAGGATGTTAGGATTCCATGCCAGCAGAGAAGGATGTTTGGATTTGTAACATTTGTTGATCCGGAAACTGTGAAAATGATTTTGGACAAGGGGAATCCCCATTATGTTCGTGGCTCTCGGGTGCTTGTGAAACCTTACCGTGAGAAGGCAAAGGTTATTGAAAGGTGAATACCTTGTCTTTTATTTTTGATTGCAAGGTTTTGTTTTTAGGTTTTATGGCTTCAAATTTTATTTAGTCTTATAACTATAAATTATAATTATTTTTAGTTCGTCTTGCAAAATGAAAGCTTATGGTTTTGATTGAAGCCTGAAGTGGCTGTATAATTGTGATCAATATTGACAAGAGTTATATAATTTGATGAATGCTTATTCCTTGGTGTTTATTCTTTGGTCTTAGTTTTCCCTCCCTAGGATCCATTCCCCCTATTTTTGATACATACCAAAATTATTTTTCAAAAAAATTAGTCAAAAAAACTGGGCTCTAAGAGGCTGAATATAATGAGGGTGAGCAAAATGTGGAATATTGGTGGAGATGAAAGTGCTCCGAATACATTCTTGAAGTTGCCGCTCTTTCTCTTGATGAATAGGTTATAAAGGCTATTCTTTTCATTGAATCATCATTGGTTTTATGATATTGATTGTAAATAATTTACTTATTTACTTATTGTATTGTAGTTTCTTATTATGAGATTTTTGTTGTCAAGTTGATTAATTAGATCTCCTTTTATGTTATATGTCATGCTTATTTGTATTTTTTCAATCTTTTATGCAATATAGTCATCTTCATATAGAATTCTATTTTTTATATATGTATATTTTTCAGTGTTATCAATCCTGGATGGCGGCCGACCCCAAAAATGCTATAGCTTAATAGCGGATAGTGGGATGGCCGCTATTTTGAAATTTCTATACAGTTTTTATAATTTATACTATATTTATAAAAATTAAAAACTCAACACCTAGTTGTGACTGACCAGTGAGAGGGTGAAAGTGACAGCAGGGATGAAACAGAGTGAGAGAGGAGAAGCCACAAATGCTGTTGTGGTGTTTTTTTAATAGCAAAATTCCTAAAATACTCTAACCAAAAAGCACTAACTTTTAAATTTTAAGGTTTTTTTTTTTGGAATTTTTGATCTCATTATGAGGTGCGGTGCTATCGGCCACAACAGCCGCTATTTTGACCGCTACACTAAACTGCTCCGCTATTGCGTGTCCTGGAGTGGCCAGAGGCCGCTTCGCATCGCCATATTGCGTGCTATTGACAACACTGATATTTTTCAAAATTTATATTAACATAGTACCTTAGATTTTTTAAAAATCCTGTATCTTGTAAATATCTATGTATGTGAAGTCATGTCATCTTGTTCTATCTATGCACCCATATCTGTGCAACATAGACCAATATACAAGTTTGAGGTGTATGGCATCTTGGTCTCTATAACATACAAACCTTAACCTAAAACATCTGAAGTTATGATTAGTATATGGTTATTTGAAATTTCAATACTAGTCTTTTCTCCCCGCCCCTCTCTATATATTTTAGACAGATGCGGCATCTTGAATCAGTATCTATAATGAATGTTAACTTTTTTCTATAATAATGTCCTTGTGCATTTCAATTTGGATGCAGGAGGTACCAAGATAGAATGGAGCACTCTGTTTGTTGTTCACAGCACTTTGTAGACATGGACTCCGAACTTAACTCAAGTATGACATTATTATCTAGTTTGAAACCTAATTTTTTTTCACGGTTAACAGTTCAGATTTTAGAACAGCTTATAGCTTGCCTCTGTGATTAGATTTCTGATCCAAGTTATATAGCTGTTTTAAATTATTTTTCTGATTTACTTGTGCTCCGCGGCGCGTTCTGTTCCATTTTGTGGGAGAAGCCTTTGTACAATCTAATGCACAATTTATGCAGTTCCAAGAAGTTATGGGAACCATAGATCTCTAAGGAGACAACTTATGGGAGAGCAGGAGCAAGCTCTTGAATTTCAAAGGAGACGTCTCGCACACCTGCAGTTTACCCAAAGGCCTTTACCACCGATTTCACCTCCTTTTGGCTTCTCCATGGATGAGTTTAGAGTTTCAGATGGTGTGTATGTAACTAATAATACAGATTTCAGTTTTGCTTATTAAGTTTCTGTATTTTTCTACCTATAATAATAATAATAATCCTTTGTTGTACTGATTGAAATCATGTCTCATGCAGATCATTTCAATTTCCAGCCTGCAGAATCTGTAAGTTATGCGCTGAATGACAAATCGAAGCATACAGACACCGATTCCTCTGATGGGAACAGGTATGCATCAATTTCACAAGTTCACAGTGGATAGCATTAGTATTTGTTTGTTTCCTAACATGTACTATGGCTGCTACACTTTTCCTGACATAAATTAAATCATAACTATAGATTGTATTGTTTATTTATATATTTATTTATTTATTTAAATTTGTGTTATTATATGCAGCAATGAAGGGCTCAATCTCCCGGACAGTCCGTTTGCATTTCCAATAGAAAGTGATATTTAGGGCAAAGTGATATAGTTTGAAAAACAGATACAGGAGAAATATAGAGTTAGAACAGACGCAGGTTAAAGACAGCAGATTTCTTTTGATACATCACATCACAATAGTTAAAGTCTCCTCCAAGAGGCATTGGAAGAATTTCCTCTTCACAACTGGAATTGGTGGAATTAACTAAAGTTTAATGATACATGTAAGCAGGTTTATAGGTTTTAATTACAGAAAGATGGCAAAAGGTTTGGTTTTTTTAGAACTTCATAAAAGGAATTTTATGAAGTCAGTAGTAGCTAGGTATATTATTATTATCTACAGTTTTCATTAGAGATTGGAGAACCTTTTAGAATATGTGGTTATGGAATGGGGAACTCATTTCCTCACTATGAGCAACTTCAATAATGGTTTTATAACTTTATATTAAGTCCATTATTTAAGTATTTTGAATTCTTTATATGGTTGTTTTGGATGCCCAAGTCTTTGTCACTGCCCTGATAAAATGCTTCAAGTTCTTTAGAGTCAATAATCAGAATGCTTTGGTTAGTAACGCATTATTCTTGATGCTACCCAAACGGGCAAAATAACTTGTTTCCTTTTATTTATTGACGTCCCAGCCAAGTAGCTTTTTGCTTAATTATTATTTCGTTAATTTAGTTTCTTTTTAAGAGGTTTTTGGCAGATACATTTTACATATATAACATATATTATTGTATATTTGAGAGAAACATTTGTCTTTTTATATGTCTTTTTTTTTTTTTTTGTGCTAAAGAAAAAAACAAATGTTCCTCTCAAATACCTACCATAGTTTCGATATTGAATAGGTACAATGGAAATTGAATAGGCGGGCCGTAATTGACAGAGACTATTAATTTATTCATTATTGGAAAGTGACATTCATGTAAGATTTGAGAATTCAGGGTGTGCTCAAAACTTACTAATAAATTTATCATAAAACTTTGGCCAGCTAAATCTGTTGTAATAGTTAATTTAATAATTGTAAATGAGGTATTAATCCTGCAACTAATAAAAGAATTATCACTGTTTCTTAAAAGGATAGTTACCGAATTAGAAATATGTATATTTTGAGTTGTGCCAAAAAAAATCTTGATTCAATTTTTGACTTACTCATGTTTCATAGAATTTTCTCCTGGGCAATGTGCACCACTGATTACAATGAAAAAAGGAATAGCGATAATCGATATTAATGATTTTGATGAAGAAAAAGAGAAAGTATCTGTAATAGAGTAATTGTTCTTATTTTTTTATGTGCACTTCACTTAATTTCTATTGTAGCTCTCATCGTTACTATTAATCTCACTCCCTCTCTCTGCCTCACCGTGAATCGCCCAGTATCTATTGCGGGAGTTATGTGACGTGTGACTATCATTTTCCATAGGTATAAACCTATCAAGCCTGGATATGTAGTACGATACGGGTACGATACGACACGAATGTAGAGATACGAGATTTTTTTGAAATTTAGGATACGATACAGTCCGAATACGTTAACAAATTTTTATATAAAAACTTATATAGATGCAAAATATTGGACCAGTAGTATTAGACCCAACATTTGAGCTCTCTTCCCAGCTATTTTAAACTTTTTTTACAAACAATACAACACACTGGGAGAGAATGAACAATACATACAACAACTAAGCACTAGAACCAGATATTTGCTAGAATGAAGAAAGTCTCCACAACACTACTTCCGCTCGAATAAGAGAACCAGAGATGGAAAAACCCAAAACCGTCGACAGGATGGAGAGGTCAAAACCGCTATCGGGATTAAAAGAAACGGAACTGTTATTGGATACAGGACTCGGGAAGTGTCCAAGGAGTATCGGCAAGTATTCGAGGAGTATCGGTATCCAATACGGGTACGGATACGTTGCCCATTTTGGAGTATCCGCGCTTCATAGGTATAAACCCTTTTCTTGTGGAGCCAAAAGAATGATTACTATTTATTTATGCTGCCCACATATCTTACGTTGATCCGAGTGGAATTGAGGTTTAATCCATTAAGTAAGGTCTTAGGTTCATTGTGGATGGGAAAAAACATGTTTGGGAGAGGAGATCTTACTAAAAGTAAATAGTCAAGTTTTCTGACAAAAATTAATCATAAGCAAAGTCGGTGGGTACTTCACATCTATAACATATAATAAAAAAAAAGTATCAGTCTTGCAAATGTATCACTACAGCCTAATGATGCTGAATTTTGAGTAGAGTACATAAAAAATGTTAATATGACTCACCATGATAGAATAAAATAAAAAGGGCAAAACTTGTGTCCATTTTCCTAAATCAATTTTGTTATGTTCCTCTCATATAAAAATGATTTTCTTTGACAAATAGATGTTATGGTCATACCATGCACCCTTTAAGGTAGTTTATAACAATTTTTGCATTTTTGTGGTAGAAAATAGGACGAAATAGACCTCAGAAAAAGAATCAAAATATAACACAAGATTATGTTTCTAAAGGGTTTCTTTACCCCACTACTGTAAAATAATACCAAAATTTATGGGAACAATATATAAATGAAGTTGGAGATAACGCCATCTCCATTCCATTGCAAGTCAAGCAGTGAACGGTATTTGCAATACACCAACCCTTATTAATTTTTTGGATAAAAATCTATTTGCAATACACCATCCTCATTAATCCCTAATCCGGCATTCGCAAATGTGTATATTAGAAGGATCAAGTTTATGAGGTTAAATTTTAGTCAAAAAAAGTTTATAAGGTTAAATTGATTTTAATCTGTCATGCATCTTTGGTTGTTAATTACCAAAAATATTTTCAGTGATATATTATTCTTTTTTTATATATACTCAGTGATATATTAAATTTTTTGGGTACAAGTGATATATTATTCTTTCTTATAAATTCAGGTCCAAATTATAACGCATAAGCAATGTTTCTAAAGATCGAAAATACATATCGATTATCATTAGCAACTAGAAAATTTGTGATTAGCTTCGACAAAATATTTGCAGCTATTAGGTAGAAATTTATTTATATAAATTGTGACGGCCTTAAAATTAACCAAATACAGTTTAAAATAATACATCAAGAATTTAATAAATATACACCAACAATAAAGAATTTACACAAATATCTACTTATATTTTTGTTTTTTTTTTGGGGTACATATCTACTTATATTTTACCACATGCCATTTTGTAATATTTCGTAAAATTCATATACGAATATCTACCTACTGAAATATAATTAGACGTCTAGTTATTAAATTACTTTTTTAAAAATTAACAATACATATTAACTAAAAATAAATATGAAAAGAAGACAAAATACCAAATGAACTGAATAATTTCTCATTATTTACTCTTTTGTAACTTCCAAAAACACCTTTTCTTCTAAAATGAACTTCCAAAAACACCTATCTTCAATATCCAATATCGGACAAGGATATATAGTTGTCTATATCACAATAAAAAATATTCTCTCCCGTAAATCTACCCATATTTGACTGATAGATTTATTTTCCCCAGAATACACGAATGATGGATGAAAGGAATACATTTTTTTTTAATTTTTATATAAGAAGGGATAATATTTACACCGGCTAAAACATCCAAGTTATATTACATCTAACACCCCCCCCCCCCCCAAACAAAAAAAAACCAAAAAAAGGGAAAACCAGAAGCAAGATGGAATTTAGTTGCAGGTCGTGCTCTGAAGAGAATAAAAATGTTATTTCAACTTGTACATGTGATACAAATTGCCGCATGGGAATAAAATAATTGTGTGTATGTATGGTGATGGTCAAAAGTGTAACAAAACGAGGTAGGTCCTATTGATTTGGGAAACACAAAAGAATGAAAACACAGAAAGAAAAAATGTATATATTTTATAATTCATCAATGAATGAAGGTTAAGAAAATTAATAATGAGAGAATCCATAAGTTGATACAGCTTCGTTCTTCAAATTTATCTGTAGAACACAACCTGCAGTAAGTCAGTGGTCAATAACAGCATATTGAATGTATTAATTAATTAATTATAATTATTAACAATTAAACAAGCTCACCTTCCGGTGACAAACAGCACCATGATTCGTTCTGCCTTTCAGGCCAAGATATAATAAATTTCAACAAAAGAAGTTGAGCATGTTGAGAATAATAAGACACTGATATTTGTGTGTGCCATGAAATCAATTAGGTACATGGCTGAGTAAACTCCAATGATGGAACACTTTGCATGACAGCAGTTATACAAGAGATTGCTCTTCTTCCAGTAATCATGCAAGTTGACTGAGACAAAATTTATTCTGATATGTCACATTTTTCTTTCATATTTCTCAGCAAACTTTTTGAGTAATAATCTCTGACGAAATGCCAAATATGTATCCAGACTAGTTTTGGCCCACTGTCGACAAAAGCATTCATCAGTTGGAACTAGAGATCCAAGAGGAAATGGTCCTTTTGGAGCTTTCTTTAGGGAAACCAAGAACCTATGTCGAGGACGAATTCTCTGGTCCAAAGATAAACTAAGGTACATGGGGTATTTGGTCAAGGATTGCACCTCATTGTGAAGTTCATTTACCAAGTACAAATACTTGGGCTTTAGATTAGCCTCCAAGGACAGAGACAGCACCTGTAGGCACAGTAGTCACCAAGAAATATAAACTATTTGTCACAAAAAAAATATGACCATCATATAACATTATTTCATTTTCCTTGTTCTTTTATGTACAAAAGTGTAGGGTAAACTATGATCCTACACAGAACAGTATAAAATAGAAAGGAAGAATGGAATCAGCAATAAGGAAAATAAATGCAAAATGACACCTGTGTAAGGCTAGTCAAGACTTTCAAAATGTCTTCATTTTTCATTCCTATGCTCCTTAGGAAATTTATTCTTGGCAGCAATCCATCATCTATGCTGTAATGGAGAAGCTGAGGGTGTTTCTTCACCATCTTTACAATGCTATCTCTAGGTGCACCCAACTCTTTGGTAAGAAACATATATCGAGTATTCCATGAAATATCAATACGTTGGACAAGAATTTGGGGACTTAATTGAATGACTTTACCCAAATCTTTTTCCTTGATGCCAACTTCCTCAACTAAATATCTCACCGTTGGTTTTAACGAATTCTCAACACTATAAGAAAAAATGGACGGAGTAGCAGCAATAATTTGGCCTATTTTGGAATTAGGTATACCCAAGCCTGTCAAGAAAGCAACATGAGGCTTCAACTTGTTCTCTACTGTATACTCCAGAATTTGTGGCTGCCTCAAAAGGATTCTTCTCACATCTCTATGTTTAACCCCGAGACTCAACAAGTAATCTAACCTTTCCTGTGCAGAACATACATTGATTTGAAGTGATGACATGTGCCTCTCATACATTTGGAGAAATTGTGATTCCTTAATTTCAAAGGTGCTTAAGTAATCAAGAAGTGGTAGCCATTTCACATCCAAAACAATATCATCAGACAACTGCGGATATCTTTTCTCCTTTGAATTTTTACCATACTGCAATTAAAGGGGGGGAAAAAAACAAAATAGACAATATAAGATTCCATGGCACCACAAGTACATTAAATGGCATCATTTGGCACTTCACACTTAACAGCTTATTGTATCAGCATTTGGTACCTTTGCACTGTCATTTTCTCGTAAGGATGCCACCTTCTGACTTTTGGCCATTCTATTGCTTCGTCCATTGTTAAGTGATCTTACACCCCACTCCTTTTCCTGTTGTCTATCTGTTTCACAGCACAAACAAGATTATGCAATATTCAACTTTCCTCTTGAAACTAGTCAGTAGAACTCTTTCAAACATACCTGCAAGTGTCTTTGACTTAGGTCTCTTGTCTTTAGCATCAAAGTCAGCAGGCTCAGCAAATTCCTCCTGGATACAATACAAGTTCAATAACAAAAAGGAAATATTAAA
This sequence comes from Calophaca sinica, assembly GCA_037113605.1. Taxonomy (NCBI): domain Eukaryota; kingdom Viridiplantae; phylum Streptophyta; class Magnoliopsida; order Fabales; family Fabaceae; genus Calophaca; species Calophaca sinica. The sequence continues at coordinate 125,593,260 of CM073736.1, read as the reverse complement.
AATAAATCACTGAAATCAGAAATGCATTACACATATAATACAAAAATGGAACCCTTTTCCCTTTCTCCAACTGTAAGATGCCCCCAATTCAACCAGAGCTTCCAATTGGTTTCATTTGAAACTAAAAAAAAAAATCAGCAACACTTAAAGACTAACATGTCCTCTTTCTTCAATTCAAACATCTTTAAGAGGAAGATAAAAAGTTCAAAACTTTCACATGCATAATCAAACAGCCACTTCACTTTTTCCATTAAAAACTAAAAAAATGAGTAATTCATCACAGAATTTAAACATGAAATGCTGAAAATTCATATTAGGCAGTGGAATTGCAGAACTCACATCAGAGAACCAATCATCATCGTCTTCGTCTTCGTCGTCGTCATCTTCGTCCATTTCTTCATCGGTGTCGTACGGAGATAAGACTCTTCCATACACTGACTTTCTGTTGGTTTTGAGAATCTTCTGATTGGAATGTGCCGATAGCACAGCAAACTTGCTCTGTCTCCGAAACGAAGAAGCATAGCCATGAGAATGAGATGGAGGAGTTGCAGTTGAAACATAGAGCATGGGATTGTAAGGGTAGAGAGATAAAATAATAGCCATTTTGAAAGAAGAGAATATACTCCAAAACCCTAATCCAATCCAAGAATCTCTGTACTGTTAGAAACCAGAGAGGTTTATCATCTTCTGCCTTCAGCTCGGCGTTGACTTTTTGGGCTTTTTGATAAGTAGGCCCGCCAGGCCCCCACTCGAACGATGTCGTTTTGACGTTAAGAACCGGGTCTCAAAGAGAATCAGAAAAATAATTATAATGTGTGGCTGGCGTGAGCCTGTGGGCTAAAAAAGCCCACGTGGCGTTGTTTATAACGGTTTGGGTGTTGTGTTGGCGTTGTTTATGCTATGGAGCGAGCAGTTTGTTCTTCTTGGTCTCTGCCGTCCTTAACTGGTGCGAAAACTAGGAACATAGTCACTCAGAATTGTCCCTTAACTTTGAGAAAAAGTTGTGATTTTTGGGTTAAGAATGCAACAAGAAGAAGAAGAACAAGGGTGGGTGTTGTGCCTGTGAGTGACGTAACCACAGAACTACTTGACCCGGCTCCAGTGGAACTCACATGGCAAATTGTGGTTGGAGCTATAGGTAATAATATCACGTGTTTTATCAAACTGTTATCTGTGTCCAGAAAGAGAAGGTTGTGTTGTGTTGTTTAGTTATTTGGGTTTTTGATTTTATGCGTGTTCTGTTCTTTTGAATTTTGTAGCTGGGGTTACACCTTTTGTGGTGGCAGGGATTGAATTTAGCAAGAGAATTGTAAGTCCCTCTTTTGGTTGATTTGATACTATTGATAGCTCAAAAATTATGAATCTCTCATTCTCATGCGTTTTTTGTCTTCCCTTTTGATTCATATTGTTACAGGAGGCTCAAAAAAAATGTGAGGCGTGCGGAGGCTCAGGGCTTGTTCTTAGGGAAAAGAACTACTTCCGTTGCCCAAGATGTGGTATGATTATTAATTGCATTCTCTTCATCTGCAATGCATGGTTGTTTACCACTTGACCCTTTTCCTTTTGAAATTTCTACCCCCATCTTGATTATAAGCATTTTCATAAGTATTGTCAGCTGTATCAATAACTTGTTACTTGTTTTATAATTTCTCTCTTTTAAGGTAAGTTATCCGTGTACCTTTTTTTTTTTTAAAAAAAAATTAATCTATATTATTATTTCAGTGACACTAATGGTCATGTTACAACTGTCTCCAAGGGGATTTGAACCATGTCCCTTGGGGTTATAAAGCCAAACTCCTACCACTGAGCTAGCATCCCATGGACAAGTTATTCGTGTACCTTACAATCCTTCCTATGCTATCTGTTTCAGGCGGATTTCTTCCTTGGCAGTCCTGGAAAAGATTCTTCTCTGGTTAATGTCTTAAACTACATTGTACAACCATACTTCAACAATTTACAACTGTATTTTAGGACAGACTCTATGTTTGTGGTAACAATATCATACACATGTAAACGACATAGTAAAGCTGTTTGCAACGATTGCCAATCACAAACTGCTAATTCACTGTGTTGTAGATTGTTCCTGTGTCTAGGATTCTGGCTCTAGTTTTCAGTAAACTTCATTTGCATAGGATCAAATCAGAACGGCTTTACAGATAAGCTATTTGGTATAACGGATTCAGTGGCTTCTTCTCCACTTCAAGACCATCAATCTATTAGTTTAGGTGAATTTAAAAAAAATAAATAAATAAATAAATAAAATCCATTCAATGTGAGAAGATTATATGCCAATGAAATTGATATAATTTTGAATGTTTTATATGTAGCTAGTAAATGATATATGTTGTCCAGGGTAACCTGTGTCTCTTTTCTCTGGTAAAGTAGAAAATATAGATCTTAGTTAAGATTAACTGAATTAGAAAAATTGTCTAGTGAGATCAATAAAGCAGGTACTAGGTACTAATTAGAAAAGAGAGCCATATATGCATTAGTGGTTGTTGAGTTTCTAATGAGTAACATCTGATATATATATGGTTCACAATCGCATGCAGCAGGGTTCCACCTCCATTGCACACCCTCAAAGACCTGTTTGTTCCTATGATAATGCCAAATAAACCACAGACAAGAAACCTGAGGAAAATCCTCTACTTTAGGAATAACGCCACCCCCACCTCTATATTTACTTCTCAGCAACCTTACCCACAAACTATCCTTCTGCTCAATCAAATATATATATATATATATATATATATATATATATATATATATATATATATATATATATATATTATCATGCATGGCTTTGTTAAAAGAATAAATCCCTGAATCCAAGCCCTCATGCCTTCTCACTTTTGCAGAAATTAGGCCAAGCAATAATGTGCCACTTCATAGCATCACCCTTTGCTCCCCATCTACCATGTTGACATTCTCTTCCCGGCTCGCTCGGTCCACTAAGGGTCACTTTAGTTGAGGGGTTCTGGAGGGGAGGGAATGAGTTATTTTAAATTATATTTGTTTGGTTCAATTTTTTTTAGAGGAGAGGAGGGGAGCAAAATCTCTCTCAAGCCAATTTTGGCTTCCCTCCCAAAGTAGGAGGTTTTGGATGGGAGGGGAGGAGAGATTAAATCATTTAAAATAAAATTACTTAAATATCCGTATATACAATGTAATATAAAGGCTATAAGGATATACAAGTAAATTAATCTCTCTCCTTCATTAAAATCTCTCCTCTTTCCTTCTGAACCAAATATGCAAAGGCTTCTCTCCCCTCCCTTCACCTCGTTTGAATCAAATACACCCTAAATGTTGTGCTATTTTTTTTATTTTTATCTAGGCCGCTTTCGGTAACTAAATTTCAATACACATAGATTGAAAGATAATGTGATAATAAAATTTTTAATTTATTTTGACAAAAATTGATAAAGGCAAAACTAAAGATATGATCAAATTAAAAAATTAAGAATTTGTACGATTGATAGATAATAAGATAATAAGCATTTTAATTAGACATTAAGTAAAAATATTAAAATATTTGAAGACTTTGTACGGTTGTATTTATTAGGCTTTAATATGTTTTTAATTCCAAAAAATATGGTAAATTTTATTTTTGGTTCCCCAAATTTTTTTAATCTCATTTTGGTCCTTATTTCTAAAAATGTATCAACTTTGGTCCTGGTAGGCTTTGTTAGTTAGAGAGCCTAAGTAAAAACTATCAAATCTTGACCGTAGGTTACATGTGTTTAGATGATTATAAACAAATATTTCTAACACCAAGCCAACTCTCTCAACATAACCTTCAAATACACTTAAAAAACACATAACACAACACAACATCAAGTCCTTGAGACATTAAGATTCGGCAACTTTTGCGAAGGTTCTCTTACTAATGAAGTTAGCCACCATGACAAAAATTGACACATTTTCGGGAAAAAAAATGACCAAAACGAGACAAAATTCTATAGTAGTAGTAGTAGTAGTTATTATTATTATTATTATTATTATTAAAAAAAGTTTATAGAACGAAATAAAATATGAAAAATGTTTTTTTGAACACAGATCGTATGAACACCGTATGTCTATACGGTATGGATATGTACGGAATCTGTACAGATATTTTTTTTTTGTTTTTTTAAAAAAATTAGATTTTTTTAATTGGTTAAAATAATATTTAGCATTAACCAGATAATAAATTGCATTAACCAGATATTTAAACTTGATTAACCAGATAAGAAAAGGTTTCAGGATTTGACATTAATCAGATAATGAATAGCATTAACCAGATATGTGAACTTGATTAACCAAATAAGAAAATGAAATGTCTAAAATGTTCAAGATTTGACATTAATCAGATAATAAATAGTATTAACCAGATATTTGAACGTGATTAACCAGATAAGAAAATGGGATATCCAAAAGTTCCAGGACTTGACATTAATCAAATAATGAATAGCATTAACCAGATATGTGAATGTGATTAACCAGATATGTGAATGTGATGTCCAAAAGTTTCAGGACTTGACATTAATCAGATAATGAATAGCATTAACTAGATATGCGAACGTGATTAACCAGATAAAAAAATCTTTAATATTTTCTTAAAAAAAAATTAAAATTTAAAAAAAAAAGGGTCTGTACATGTACAGAAATACGGTTTCAGTGTCAGTTTTGTGTTCAATTAACAGTTTTGATAAAATATATTGAAATATAAAATTTAAATAAAAAATTATGTTTGAGTTTTAAGGAGAAAAGGACACTGAAGGAGGATGGATCGAATGTCGGTGTCAAATTGACAACGTTTGCCTCTGTGGCTACGATCTAATGTGTTGAAATAGCATAGTTAGCACTTAGCAAGAGCTGATCATGACCGTGTGGCTGGGCTGGCTTCTATTGTCAAAGCTGCGGTTGAGATCCTCAAACCCCAGGTGATCTGATCTGATGAGCTGTGTGTAGCTAACAGGTACTTCCTCCGTCATTCTACTTGAAAACATGCATGTGTTTGGCATTATAGTCTGATGGAAGGCAATTCATAGTATGATGCATTATTTTCTCCCTTTTCAGTAGTGTTTGGCATTATATTTTGTTGGTTTGGTTGGGTTGGGTTGGGGTTGTTATTTGTTAACATATCAAGGTTTGGAAAATTGTTTAACAGCTGATAGAATATTTAAATGGGTTTCTACTACTAACACTGCATCAGATCCAACAAACAACAACAACAATGTAACAGTTCTATAGACAAGTCAAATGGTGCCTAACCTATTAATACTTATAGAATGGGAAACAAAACTGATCTGTCAGGAGCTAGCTAGCTCGCTAGCTGTTTCCAAACCATTCTAGGTATTTTCGCTGCCCTTCCTTCAAGGGATCTAAATATAGTTATCTTTTGGATGACAATAATAATAGGTGTAAAATTCACATTAGTTCTTTATCCTTCTATCTGGTATAATATTTGGAGTCCAAGAACTACATTATCTACACATATGCATTGATTATGACTTTCTTAACCTTTCATTGGAATTCAAGTCCATGCCTAAGGTATCATGTATTGACTTCTTTTTTCCCCTTTTAATGTGTGAAGAATTTTTGTGACACTTTCCAATTAGATACGATGAAAGGAATAGGAAATAGTGGACCAGTCAATAATATGTTTTAGGTAAGTCAACAAAAGGTTCTACAAGGAAAGCATGAAAAATGGGGTTGAAAAAGAAGATGTAATACATTGCCAGATTTGAACACTAATTGGCTCTACTAATATGGGGTTGAAAAAGAAGATGTAATACCGAACGAACAAGAAATATGCAAAGTTCAATAATTTTTTTTTTTGATGTGCAAAGTTCAATATAGACGATCAATTTCTCCTTTAGTTTGGATACATCTAAGTGTTCCATTATCTTTGGCTATATTCATGAGCAATATTTTGTATGTTGTGTGATGAACTCCAACCTTGGTCATTATGTGGCACTTGTGATTCCCTCACTGATTGTCAAATCCCTGAGTGACACCCAATTTAAACATGTCAGGCTTCTCTAACCCATTGATACTTTGCTTATTGGCTGGCCATGTTTATAACTTCATCAGTTTTAAAGGTTTAACTCTTTAACTAATACCTATTTCCTACTACTATGTTCATCTTACATGTATGCTGTTATCACAAACGCACACAACACACACAGAGATGGGCACACAAATCTTTTGTTGTTTTTATGTTTCTTAAATTGACAATGTATAGTTAAGGGGCCAATGAAGCATAGAGACATTAAATATCTTAATTGTAATATTGCCGAGGCAGATAAACATACCATCTTGATGATAGCAAGCACTGTTTCAGATTGGTTTTTTGACATTTAACCAATTAATTAAATTTGTTAGAAACTACGATGTTGTATAAGCATAAACTGTATAGTTGTGAAAATTTTGGAGGAAAACTCTCTTAGTTTTCTTTTACAATGTTTGTATTACTTTATTTTGTATTTTAAGAAAATTAAGATAAAGCTAACTGGACTTATAGGGCTGTGGTTTGATACTGAAAAGGGGTAAACAGAGAGGTAAAAGGAAAGAAGAAATGGATCTAATGTCATTATGTATATTCAGAGCAACTGAATTTTTAATACTTATAAATAAAAGCATAATGTTGGTTTGACCTATGAAAATGCTAAACGGGACAAATGAATTTTTGTGAAATGACTCACGAAGAAAGTGAAAAGAGTTTATAGCATTTTATAACCAACCATGATTGATTATTATGGAGTCATATTGACCAACAACTTTGTACCAAATAGCTTTCCCGTTGACATATATTTCACTTGAATGAAGACCCTTCTCTTATAGAACCACGACAGGCCATCTATTTAAATTAAACTACTTATCCAAAAGCATTATAAATGAAGTTTTGTGACTGTCTTATCTGATCCTATTATTTGGAGATAATCTAAAGCCATTAACTTGTCCTTCCTTGTCTATATATTCTTTTTTCGTAAATGTGTGTTTATTTTCAAGCTTGCTAATTTCTGATAAACAAGAGGGTCAGTTATGTATTTTTAAGTACTCTCAAGTCTCAAGTTACTTGGTGAATAATTCTTCTCATATTTTTTACTTCGGGGTTATGTGAAAGCTATTTCTGTCACTTTAAAAGTTGAAACTAGAAGATGAATCAGTCAAATGTAATAAAATTGTGTCATTGATCATGTCTGTTTGATAAGTTATCTTCTGTTAAATTCCTAAAGGGTATAAAAAAATTATGTAAATACTCAATCGTGTGCCTATATATGAATTGTTGCACAACAATTATATTATTTACTGCGACTCATTATTGAGTTGATTCATCAGCTTTGCAAGGTTGGCATATATGAGTAGATGGCATCAATCAACTTGCCAGGGGAAAAAAAAAAAAAAACAGCTGGGGGTGGGAGATATGGTGAGATTATTATTATTATTATTATTTTAATAATAGATTTAAACAAGCTTCAATACGGTGTCTAAATGTCTATATACTTGCGAGTGGTATTGTGTCATTCTTGGTTGAATTTTCAACATATTGTCTATTTTCCTGTTTTTCAATTTCATCTACTTAACCAACCACACTCTTGGTTTACATATTTTGGTAATTATGACAATTCAATGATAATTTAATTCAAAGTTGACATTAATCCCTGTTATTATTTGTTGAAATTTTTCAGTTAGAATCGGTAAATTAAATATATTCACAAGGCATCCATTTTTAATTGCGTGTTAAATCTATCTTGTGGGTTATGCAGGCCAACCAGTAGGCTCATACCTCCTATGCTGAAGAGCAGATTTTTCCTACTAATAAAGTACTCCTATCACTCCCTCCATTGACCCAGCTATACCAGCATCCATCATGTTCTTGTTTCAAGGTAGGTTTCTATAATGTGTAATCGTCTCATGTGAAGGAAGTCTATTTGCTTTTATTTTTATTAGCACGCTGATCTAGATTTGTTAGTATTTTTGTTAGCCTTTTTAGCTTTTCACTTTACAGGTTTAACCTGGTCACGCTATTCTACATCCTAATCTACATAAACTCATGTTTTGTTATTAATTTTTAATTAAAAAATTTTAAATTTGAATTATTTAATCCAAATATATACACATATATGATATATTATTGCTTTGAAACTAATACAAAAATAATTAAAATGTTTTAATGTTTAATTTTACCGTTTGCACGGGTCTATACTCTAGTTGATGAAAATATCAAAACACCTGACCAATCATAGCAGACACACACATAAAGTCATGTGTTGGTTATACTTGCTAGTTCTGTCCAAAAAAAAAAAAAAAGTTATACCTGCTGGCATACTTTAAAATCACCAGTAAACATGTTAAAAAATAATAGTGTCAGTCTCTCGTGAGGTGAAAATGTATAAGGAAGAGAGATAGAATATAAAAAAGAAAAGAAAAAGAGAAAAATTGAGAGATTTAATGTATAATGTGATAAAAAAGAGAAATAGAAAGAAATTGTTATGAAAGAAAGAGTTTGAGAAATACATAACTCAAGGGTGTTACCGCTTGAGTAGCTAAATTTATCACAGGGAAGTTACAACCATTGTCCAATTGCAAAGTACTAAAGTAGTATAAGGAAACTTCAATACTTTGTGAACTTATTTGCTTAGGCACGATACATATTAAGCACGACGAGTTATAGGAATCAAGCATAAGTCATTTTTTCTTCTTAGAGTAAGCCCAAACAACTCAGTCATGTCAATTTCTTCACTCTTCATTCCATTGGGAAGCTTCCAATCAAATTTGTAAAGCAACTGAGCAAGTGGCAGTTCAATGTTGGGTAAGGCAAATGCAATGCCCGGGCATACCCTCCTTCCCGCACCAAATGGGATGTATTCAAAGTCTGTGCCCCTGAAATCAATTGAGCTATTAAGATACCTCTCTGGTTTAAAGCGCTCAGCTTCAGCCCAATACCTGGGATCTCTTCCAATTGCCCATGCATTGATAGTGACCCTGGCCTTTGCTGGGATCTCGTACCCATTGATTTGACATCTCTCTCTACTTTCTCTTGGAATTAATGGTACAGAAGGATGTAGCCTCAGTGTTTCTTTGATAACAGATTTCAAGTATATCAACTGGTGCAACTCTGTCTCATCCACATATCCCTTGCTATCAAACACTCTTCTTACCTCAGCTTGTGCTTCTTCCATCACCTTTGGTTTCTTTACCATTTCAGAAATCCCCCATAACACAACCCCTGACGATGTTTCGCCACCAGCAGTGAACATGTCCTGCAAATGGATGTGCAATATGTATTATCTAAACATAAGCAAGTTTATAGATTTGTCCTTACATTATGAAAATAATCATGGCTAACCTGAAGTTTTGGTTATAGACTAACCTGGATGACTGCTTTAATACTGTCATCAGTCAAGGGATATTGCGAATCATTTTCCAGTTGAGACTTGAGAAGAACATCAACTAGATCTTCATCCCTTGCTTCCCTGTGACTGCTTTTGTGATCATTGATGATGTCTTGCAATATCCTATCAGTCTCTTTCTGAAGCTTTTCAAGTTTGGCCTTGGCACTACTCAACCTTTGAAGAATTCTAATAGAAGGATAGAGATCAGCAATACAAATTCCTCCCATCAGGCTCAATGCTTCCTCAATTGTTGATTTGAACACTTGTTGGTGTCTGTTCTTTTTCCCAATAGCTGCCCGCGTCGTAATCCCGTAAGTCATTGAGAAAATCAGCTGAGTGAGATTAACAACAGTTCCTTCACTTGCAGATATTGTTTTGACTAGTTCTGAAACCTCTTCTTCTCTTATGGATTTAAATGATTGGACACGCTTTGCACTTAATACCTCCATAGTGCATATCTTTCGTAGTTGCCTCCAGTGTTCTCCATATGGAGAGAAACCAATATCTGTAGCATTGTAAGAAAATATAGTGGACAAAAGAAGGTTTGGCCTATCACAAACATTGAGGTCATGTGTTTTCATAACCTCTTTGGCAATTTCTGGTGAAGTGACTATAATGTTTGACACCTCTCCTAGTTTTAGGTGCATCAATGGTCCATATTTGTCTGCCAAATTTCTGAAACAGTGATGGGGCAATGTGCTGCCAACAATCTGGTGCAGGTTTCCTATGAGGGGCAGTGTCCATGGTCCTGGGGGTAAATTGGCAGTGGAGTTGTTAGAACTCCATTTCTTAACAACTATTTTGAGTAGCACAAAGAGGAAGAGAAAGGAGGCCATGAAGGAAATAGAGAAATGGTTGTGAAGATCCATGATGGTAGACCGAGGAGGAGCCAAAGAAGATTGCAGAGATGAAGGTACATGTACAAAAGACTAGATGATCATTTGCATTTTCAGGATAGTGCAGACATATTATAGACACATTTTATCTTTCACAGAAAAAGAAAATTATAAGCATATGTAAAATGTTACTGAAATATGTGGTGGTCATTTGTTGAAGCAGGAAGTGGGGTTTTGCTTCCAATTAACCATCATTTTGGGATGCTGTTCAAAATGAAGTCTAGTTAAAAAGGACATGATGTTACTGAGATATGTGGTGTTTATTTGTTGAAGTAGGACAAGGGGTTTGTCTCCTTGCAATGATTACCAAGTACAAACTGTTCATTCATTGTAGATTGTTCCTGTGACTAGGATTCTTGCTCTAGTTCTCAGTTACTTTCATATGCATTGGATCAAATCACACGGCTTCATAGATAAGCTATTTGGTATGAGGGATTGAATGCAAATTAATTAGAAAAGATAGTCATAAATGATGAACTTAATATCCAGGAGAAAAATATTTAGTGTGTATTTAAAATTGATTTTGCCTTCTAACGTTGGTTTGACTAGAAGGATAAAAAGTAGTTACCGTGTTAGATAGAACAATTTATGCCAAGTTTTACGTAAATTTGCTTTTAGAGTAAAAATACTCAAACATAAATCACTTTTAATTTTTAAAAAAATGAGTTCATTCAAAATCCTCTTTGATAAATGCTCACTCAAATACTCGCTCACTCTCAACTGGTTTGAGCTAAGGGTATGAAGGAGTAAAGGAGTTAAAGGTGCGGGGTTCAAATCCTGCCGAAAAAGAAAAAATTAATCTAACAACTAACACACTAATATTTGCCTATCAAAAAAAAAATAAGAACCTTAAAATAAACACTTTGCTATATTTTTTTTTATGAAAAAATGTTTAGTTGAGTTAAGTCTTCCGGGAGTTCACCATTGTCAGCGTTTACCAAGATACTTAGAGCAACTCCAACGGGAGTTCGTCGCTGAGAGTTCGCCAGCATGGCACCATCGTGGCTGGCTTACCAACCGATCTTCGTTGCGTTCGCCGTTGGAGTGCGACAGTTGGCGAACAGATCGCGAACGGGATCGCTGGGACGAACCGTTCTTCGCTGCGTTCACTGTGTGAAAGGTGGGACCACACTGTTCTTCTTCGCTGGGACGAACTGGGATCGCACAGGTTCACTGATGGAGGGGGAAAAGTTCGCGAACTCTGTTTGGTGACGTGGCAACGGAAGAACTCGCGGTGGGTTCACCGCTGGAGTTGCTCTTACATATTACCCACTAACAACGTCCTTACATCGGCAGCGGGATTTAAATTCACGTCCTTGTGAGAGATATGAATCATATTTTTACCAACCATATCAACCTAGGTTGCACTTTGCTATTTTGTTTTATCTAGGCTACTGTGGGAAACTAAAATTTAATACAAATAGATATTGATATGAGATAATAACAATTTTAATTAGACAATAAGTAATGCGTCAAAAAAAAAAAACTAGACATTAAGTAAAGAAAGTAAAATATATGGTTTAATGGACATACACCGTGGGTCTAAATCAGTTTTACACGGGCAATCAATAAGATTCCACTTTTCTGTCTTGTCACCCTACTCTATTAAATGCATCTAAAAAATAACTGTATAATGGTGAACTCTTAGTAGATGTTAATGTAAAATTAGTTTACACCGACGGTACATGTCCCTTTTTCTCAAATATATTTGTGATTTTGTACGATTGTATTTATCACCATTATTATTATTACTATTTAAATTTATTGTTGAGTCTTAACCAATAAATTATATATTGAGTTTTTTTTTTTGGTAAAATTATATATTGAGTTTAAAGAATCAAATTTCAGTCAAAAAAAAAGTTTTAAGAATGAAATAAAATATATTGAAACTAGTACGTTGACCGGTGCGTCGCACAGGTCAATTATATGGGATAATGTAATATTAATGCAAATTGTGGCAAAAAAATGAATAAGTCACTTGTATGTTAAAATGTAAATATTTGTCTAAATTCTGATATTTTTATGAGTATTCTGTTATGATCATTTGTTATGGGTTTTTGTTATTTACCCATGAATATATGGATACCAATTTCATTACTGTGAAAAACAAAATCTCAATTTAGTATTGAAGAATATGAAATATATGTTAAATTACTCCTTATAATATAGTATTTAACTAATAGTCATTAATTATTAATGAATGATTCTACAACTGAATTGGTTAAGATTATGAAGACTTTATCCCAACGTTATGTGTACGATTTGTAGGACGCATGATTTTCCCATGAGAAAACTATTTTACTTGATATACTCTTATCATGTCATCTTCTATGTTACTAAAATAGAAGTAATATTGAAGATAATTTCTACACATAAAATATTGAGTCTATCAACATTACATAACCTAATCAAAATAAGATATTATATGCATGATATGACTTTAAAGGAAGTCAGTGAGATGTTCAATGTTTCAATACTTTTTTCTATCAAAATATAATAGCAAAAAGTCAAGTTTATGGGTGGACTATGACTGCAAAACAGAATTACTAATTCCACACAAAAAACCTAGCTAATAACCAACATGCTGCAACACTCTTACAAACTTCCTTTAGATCGAACTTCGCTTCCTACAAAAGCAAAATCAGAAAATGTAATACAATAAGTTGCATATAGAGAATTCAGTATTGGCAATAAAGTAAATTACAAACCGAAAAAAGAAGCAGTGAAGTGAGATAAACCTTGCGTAGCAATTATTTCAACATCAACCATGTTGTTGAATTGAAGGTTCAGAAACTTAAATTTGATCTTCATCCCAGGTTTCAATTGATTCTCTTTACAGAAGCTTTTCCAACCCATACAAATCTTAGTGGATTTTTTTTGGCTCATCTCGAATTAATAAGCTACATGTTGTTTGCCCACCAGTAGGACCGCGTAGCAAGAGGCTATCAAACTTAGAGTTCCTGACATGTGAAGTAATTTCCTTGGGCAGATCCTGTTTAAAAAAATGTAGCTGAATAAGAAATTAATCAATAATAATAGCTAAAAAAGGAATAATAGCAGCAACTGCACGGGTGAGTTTTATGGGAGAATCAGAATATTAGTGCAAACTGAGGCAGTATATCAACAACTGAGTTATATGGGAAAATGAAAATATTTATGCAAATTGGGACATTTCTTGACGAATGAACTTTAATTTTTTCAATACTAAGTAATGGTTTGAAACCAACTTTGTAAAATAAGTCCAATATAATGAAAAGTTTAAGGTTAGTCCACATGAAATTTCGATAATACAAAATCCAAAATACAAATCAAACTTCATATTTCCATGACATGAGGCAGAAAACAGTTTATAGAAAATTAAAAAGCATTCCATAATCTAGGAAACTAACTAATAATTGTAACATTGATTTTGCTCTTATTATTCTTTTGAACTGCAAATCTGATGACACTACCCTCCTTTAATCCCATTGCTCTCGAGAATTGTTTCCATCCGCAAGTCAGATAACATTCATTTTTAGTCTGTCCAGCCCACCTAAGATGACATGGCCACCTTCCACCTCTATCATCCTCTAGAACACAGGTGACATGTTTGCTGGAAAATGCATCAGAGCTGCAGGCAGCAGTCAAAGGCTGTAAATACAAATATTAATTGACACTGTTGCAAAACAGACACTAAAAAACAAAGTGCTCTAAAATGATATATAATAGATGGATACCAACCAATGAAGAGCATGTGGCTTCATAATCAGATTTTTTTTTTCACGATAGTAAAACAAATGTTGATCATCTGCAACTGCTTGAGAAGCATTACTTGGCTAACGAATAATATCAGCAACAACACCAATCTTGTGAGTTCCGAATGTGTTCGAAACTGGTTCAGTCAACAGTGATTCAACAACATATTCTTCAGCAACAACATCCTCATATTGTGTAGGTTGCTGGCTGATGAAATTATTCTTTGTGAGATTTGTCTCTTCCTCTCCAACAAATTTGTTGACAGTAAACAAACTGCACCCAATATAACGAAATTCTATACTACACAATGTTGTGATGCCATAATGGTGAGCCAGCTGGTTGACTCCTTTAGATACCAAGAACCATTTTTGCGCCTCCTAAGTGAAAAACAGAAAGTATTATCTTGTCGATTGATTGCAAACACATCACCATTTTTAAGACTGTTCGAATTGTCAATCTCTACATAATCCTACAATGAAAAAATTCAATATCAGTTATTGAACTCATGTTAATTGCTACCCTAAAATTTGTAAACCTTTTGAGGACAGAATTCTGCACAAAACTTCTTCATCTTGATATCATTTTCAGAGGAACGGATGGGAGCCATGATTGCCTAAAATCAACATTACTAACAAATTTAGACAACAGAAAGATACAACCCACTATATTCAATTTGATCAGCCACACTACCCAAGGCAGATTACATAAGCCACAATATCCATAAATTAAGAAAAGTAAGATAATTATAGAATTATTGGAACTCAGAAAACCATTTTTCTTATCAAAAAATGAACAAAGATATCATAAACCATATCAATTATGCTCCCTCCGTTTTCAAATCATTACATGCTTTGTAAATTGCAATTCACAATACACGTAAGGGCATCTCCAATGGACTACCTATTGGGTACTTAAGGCTTGAGTACATATTTAGAGTGATACTTATTAGGTACCCCATTGTGGGAAAAAAATTTTGGGTTCCTATTGGGATTGGGTACCTATAGAAGTATCATTCTCTCTCCTCTGTCGCGGGCCCCACGTGTCATTTTTTTTATTAAAAAAACTAAAATAACATATGTGGTGATGTGATGATAATTATTAAATAAATTGATGTTTATATGTGATGATGTTGAGTTATTGTTGGGACTCATTTAGTAATTTTTTTAGAGGTGCTGGGTTGGAGAGATTAGGCACTTATTAGGTACCAATTTAAAAAAGTAAAAATGAGTGATATAGATATGTGGGACCCCTTAAGTACCCATTTTATGAGTACTCCATTAGAAATAGCCTAAGTGTCTGCATGCAAGTTTCCTTCCGCTGCACCAATGACTAATCAATGTTCCACTAACTCATTGATGTCCAATGAATGGTTGCATGTGTAATTCAAAGGGAAGCTAAGTAAGCAAGGATGTGTATTGGGTAGGATTTAGGCGGGAGTAGTAAAGTGGAGGCTTAACTCGTTTTATATTTATAAAGATAAAGATAAAGATAAAGATATAAAATTAAATAAAAATTAATACCTTACAAAAAATAGACCGCGTCACACATTTACGTTTTTCCCAGCATTCTGACAAAGGTGTTGTAGCCATTCCTCCTCCGATGCTTCACCTGGCTGAGGAGGAGGGCAAGGCGTCTCTGTCTCATGTCATGGCACGATCCAATAGAAATCTCCCTGGCGATATCAGGGTGGAACTTAACTGGTGATGAAGTCTGATGGAGGATCGCATCGATCGAACGTCCGTGTCAAATTGAAAATGTCTGCTTGAAAAAAATGCCTGTAAGTTTTGCCATGGAAAGCTATTCTTTTCTCCTTTTTCAGCAGTGTTTGGCATTATAATTTGTTGGTTTGGTTGGGTTGTTAACATGCCAAGGTTTAGAAAATAGATTGTTGTTTTTTAAAGTATTACCTGGTTCTAAATATAGTTATCTTTTGGATGATAATAGGTGAAAAATTCACAGTAGTTCTTTATCCTTCTATCTGGTATATTTGGAGCTCAAAAACTACATTATCTACACATATCCATTGATGATGATTTTCTTAACTCCATGCCTAAGGTATCATCGTGTATTGAGTTCTTTTGCCCTCTTAATGTGTAAGGTATTTTTGTAACCATTTCCAATTAGATATCATATGATGAAAGGAATAGGAAGAATAACTAAAATGTGAACCGATCAATAATATGTTTTAGGTAAGTCAACAAAAGGTTCTACGAGGAAAGCAGGGGAAAGGGGGTTGAAAAAAAAAAAAAAAAATAGATATACTAATACATTGCCAGTTTTAAACCTTGGTCATGTGGCACTTGTGATTCGCTCACCGATTGTCAAATCACTGAATGGCACGCCATTCCAGCATTTATTGAAGGGGTGTTACTGCTTGAGTACTGGATTTATTACAGGATATTACAACCATTGTCTAGTTATAATGTAATGAAAGCAATACAAGGAATACTTAAACACTTTTGTGAACTTGTTTGCTTGGGCAATACATATTAAGGACGAGGAGTTATAGGAATCAGGCATGGGTCTTTTTTTTTTTTTTTTTCTTGTTAGAGTAAGCCCAAATGACTCAGTCATGTCAAGTTCTTCATTCTTCATTCCATTGGGGCGCTTCCAATCAAGTTGTAAAGCAACTGAGCAAGTGGTAGCTCAATGTTGGTTAAGCCAAATGCAATGCCCGGACACATCCTCCTTTCAGCACCAAATGGAATGTATTCCAAATTCGTTCCTTTGAAATCAATTAGGCTATTAAGAAACCTCTCTGGTTTAAAACTCTCAGCTTAAGCCCAATACTTTGGATCTCTTCCAATTGCCCAAGCATTGACAGTGATCCTACTCTTAGCTGGAATCTCGTACCCATTGATTTGGCATCTCTCCCTACTTTCTCGTGGAATTAACAATGGTATAGAAGGATGTAGCCTTAGTGTTTCTTTGATAACAGACTTCAAGTATATCAGCTGGTGCAACCCTGTCTCATCCACATATCCCTTGCTATCAAACACTCTTCTTACCTCAGCTTGTGCTTCTTCTATCACCTTTGGGTTCTTTATCATTTCAGACATCCCCCATAACACAACCCCTAACGTTGCTTCACCACCGGCAGTGAACAGTCCTGCAAACGGACTAACATTATCACTATCTATTATCTAAACTGTCATGCATTTCCTTCCATACAACCAAGAAAATAAGTTCTTCAATGTTATCTCCAAACTACAATGATTAGTCTAGATAATCTTCTTCACGAAATCTTACTTCTAAACATAATATTGGGAAGTTACAACCATTGTCCAGTTGCTAGTACTAAAAGTAGAGGTGCCAAAATGGGCCCGAATGGGCTGGGCCGGCACGAATTGACACCTCTAACTAAAAGTAGTATAATATTTTGTGAACTTATTTGCTTAGGCACAATACATATTAAGCACGACAAGTTATAGGAATGAAGCATAGGTCATTTTTTCTTCTTAGAGTAAGCCCAAACAACTCAGTCATGTCAAGTTCTTCACTCTTCATTCCATATATTGGGAAGCTTCCAATCAAAGTTGTAAAGTAACTGAGCAAGTGGCAGCTCAATGTTGGGTAAGGCAGATGCAATGCCCAGACACACCCTCCTACCAGCACCAAATGGGATGTATTCAAAGTCTGTGCCTCTAAAATCAATTGGGTTATTAAGAAACCTCTCTGGTGTAAAACTCTCAGCTTCAACCCAATACTTTGGATCTCTTCCAATTGCCCAAGCATTGATAGTAACCCTGCTCTCAGCTGGGATCTCATACCCATTGATTTGGCATCTCTCCCTACTTTCTCTAGGAAGTAAAATAGCAATGGTGTAGAAGGGTGCAGCCTCATTGTTTCTTTGATGACAGACTTTAAGTATATCAACTGGTGCAACTCTGTCTCATCCACATATCCCTTACTATCAAACACCCTTCTTACCTCAGCTTGTGCTTCTTCCATCACCTTTGGGTTCTTTACCATTTCGCACATCCCCTGTAACACAATCCCTGACGATGTTTCGCTACCAGCAGTGAACAAGTCCTGCAAATGGATCAACAGGTTTGGATAAACTTCCCAAAAAAATTCCAATAAAAGAAACTTTTTAAATAAATCTCACAATGATAATCATGTGTCTTTTAATCGTATAAGTTGAAATTAGCCCCGCATCTCAATTCTTTTATAAGCTATCTTACTTAACTTCTACGTGAACATCCTGTAAGTGAATAACCATAAATTTATTTTAATTGAAAAATTCTTGTAAGCTAATTCAAGTTAATCTTTACACTATTTATGATCTAAACTTGCATTTATTGTCTTCCACACAACAAAGATAATAAGTTTCTTTGATGCTCTCTCCAAAATACTATGATTAGTCAAAAACTCAAAGTACGCTTTATTCAGGAAATCTTATTTCTATAACTAACAAACTAATTAACCAGTTAAACATGTGCAAATTTATAAATTAGTCTTTAAATTGTGAGAATAATTAACGTGTTTGGTTGTAGGTCGACTAACCTGGATGACTGCTTTAATATTGTCATCAGTCAAGGGATATTTTGTGTTGGTGTTGGAACTTTTAGTCCCACATCGGGTAAAATAGTAAAGAGGAGTGAACCTCTTTGTTATAAAAGGAGGCTTGAGCCTTGGTTTTATGTACACCATTCAAAAGCTTGTCTAGCTACTTTTGTCTCTAGATAAATTCCTCTCTTTGTTTTAGAATTTAATAGAATTCTTAGTATGCTCTGTGGTTGTAGCTTGGCTGAACCTCCACATCAGAAAAAGAATTTATTAGGAATATTTCTTGTAAAAGGAGAGGTGTGAGGAATAAGTTTTGCTAGTGGGGAAGCTTTGTGGGTGTGCGGGGGTGCAGAGAGAAAATTGTGTAGTTGTAATAATTTTCTACATAGTGGATTTTTCTCTGGTGCTGGTGGTTTTTCTCCTGGTTTGGGAGTTTTCCACGTTAAATACTTGTGTTGTTATTATTTCTCTATTTTGTTTTTCCAATTTTCCACAAGTGCAGTTTCTGGGGAAGAGAATTTGAAGAGTCAAATTCCCAACAAGTGGTATCAGAGCACAGGTTCTGCTAAAGAGGATGTCGGGAAGCAGAGTTTCAAATGCAGTCAGATTTGATGTAGAGAAATTTGACGGAAAGATCAACTTTGGCTTGTGGCAAATACAAGTTAAGGATGTGTTGATTGATCTGGTTTACACAAGGCTTTGAAGGCGTGGTTACTCCTGAAAGTAGTGGAGATCTTGATAATGAGGCTAACATTATCTACGATCTTGATGTCTTTTGAAAGAATGACATGTATATCCTTATGGCATGGTCCCAAAGTTGTCATGATAAAGGATATTAAATGTTAAGCGACCACATTTTGCACGGGCATTGGTTGACATTGATGCAGGTGTGTGGTGAAATTTATGTCGATGGTGATTAACTTCCATGAGAGTCAAATATGGGAGTTGCACCATAGTTTTTTCAAAGAGTTATATTTCGACATGTGCCGAGTTTAAATGCTTGGGATGGCTAGTTCTGAGTGATTATGCTTTTATGGTGGAGCATGACTGCGTTGCAGTGATAGCGAAAGCTATGGGAATCTTCATCAAGGTGGAGCGTTGTGGGACCACAAAGTCACAAGGTGGAGATTGTTGGTGTTGGAACTTTTAGTCCCACATCGGGTAAAATAGTAAAGAGAAGTGAACCTCTTTGTTATAAAAGGAGGCTTGAGCCTTGGTTTTATGTACACCATTCAAAAGCTTGTCTAGCTACTTTTGTCTCTAGATAAATTCCTCTCTTTGTTTTAGAATTTAATAGAATTCTTAGTATGCTCTGTGGTTGCAGCTTGGCTGAACCTCCACATCAGAAAAAGAATTTATTAGGAATATTTCTTGTAAAAGGAGAGGTGTGAGGAATAAGTTTTGCTAGTGGGGAAGCTTTGTGGGTGTCTTGAGGATCTGAGAGAGAAAATTGTGTAGTTGTAATAATTTTCTACATAGTGGATTTTTCTGCAGTCTTTGGTGGTTTTTCTCCTGGTTTGGGAGTTTTCCACGTTAAATACTTGTGTTGTTATTATTTCTCTATTTTGTTTTTCCAATTTTCCACAAGTACAGTTTCTGGGGAAGAGAATTTGAAGAGTCAAATTCCCAACATTTTGCGAGTCATTTGCCTCTTGAAACTTGAGAAGAACATCAACTAGATCTTCATCACTTGCTTCCCTGTGCGTTCTTTTGTGATCATTAATTCTGAAACCTCTTCTTCTCTTATAGATTTAAATGATTGGACACGTTTTGCACTTAATAGCTCTATAATGCATATCTTTCGTAGTTGCCTCCAATAGTCTCCATATGGAGCGAAGGCAATATTCGTAGCATTGTAAGAAAGTATTGTGAACAAAAGAAGGTTTGGTCTTTCACAGAAGTTGAGGTCATGTGTTTTCATAACCTCTTTGGCAATTTCTGGTGAAGTAACTATGATGTTTGATACCTCTCCTAGTTTCAGGTGCATCAACGGTCCATATTTGTTTGCCAAATTTCTGAAGCAGTGATGGGGCATTGAGCTGCCAACAATCTGGTGCATGTTTCCTATGAGGGGAAGTGTCCATGGTCCTGGGGGTAATTTGGTAGTGGAGTTGTTAGAACTACATCTTTTAACTATTTTGAATAGCATGAAGAGGAAGAGAAAGGAGACCATGAAGGTAATAAAGAAAGGGTTGTGAAGCTCCATGATGATAGATCGAGGAGGAACCGAAGAAGAATGAAGTAGGCACCTATATAAAAGACTCAGATGATTATTTGCATTTCCAGGATAATGCAGACATTTTATAGACACATTATCTTTTCATAGAAAAAAAGAAAATTAATTATAAGCACATTTAAAAAATTATCAACCATCATATGAAGAACTACGTGAAATGAAGCTCATACTGAACTCCACTTAACAAGGACAAATGCTACTCAAATATGTGGTGTTCATTTCCTGAAGCAGGATAAGGGGTTTGGCTTCTAGTTAACCATCATTTTGAAATGTAGTTCAAAATTAATTGTAGCCAAGAAGGACAAATGTTTACTCACAATGTGGTGTTCATATGTTGAAAGAGGACAAGGGGTTTTACTTCTTGTCAAGAAGTACAGATAGATATGTGGCGTAGTCTATCACACAATAACATGTTGATACGGTAATCTTGAAAACTAAGGGGCGATGGTGGCACTGGGTATCTTTTTTGTGGTGCAACTGCACATTACCCTATTTTTTAAAGGGCACCGAATAATATAAAATTTTTACTTAGTATATATAAATATTAAAATAAAATTTTATATATTAAAGTTTGAGAGGCCCAACTTTATTTTAAACTCTAGGTTAACTTGATAAGTCTTTACTTTAGACCTCAGAAAAAACATTAATTACTGCTAGATTTTTACAAAGCAATCCCTTTTTGTGTAAAACTCAACTTTTATTTCCATTCCTTTGTGTAGGGACTCTACTTTGGTTTAAGCCCTACTTTTTCTGCTCATTGTTCATCTATGCCTTCATTACCAAGTGAAACATTGAAACAACAATAATGAATCAATAGCAAACTGGAAAGAAAAAACATTATGAACGAATCATTAATAATTTTGCAGCGAAAAATGCAAGGAGAATAATATTCTAAGATTAATATGGCATTAATTTTTAATTCGCACAAGGCACCCAAAATCTCACGGACAACCCTGCTAATTGGGACTATGGTTTTCCTGTATAAAATACGATTAAGAAACAATACATAAAATTAATACAATATTCTAGGTTAGAATATTCTGTGAATGAATCCGGAGTTGAAAAATAGCTGCCTCATATGAAGTCCATTGCTCAGTCTTCAAGGGCATATTACATTTGATCCTGTCATTTTGAGGCTGACTTTGTATTCCATTTGTAATATATCTCGTATTTAGGCAGGATCGGTCTTTAGATTTTAGGTGTCCTGGACGAATCAAGAAAATTGTGCATTTGTAATTATTTGAATATTATTTCCCTTGCATTTTTTGTTGCAAGATCATTAATAATTCGTTCATAATCAATGTTCTTTTTTTCCCTTCTCACTATAAATGAGGATCAATAGTGTTCCCACTTCCCTCCTTTGTATGACTCGAATCTAGTCCCTTAAGGCCAGGTGAGGCAACCCTTAAGCAACCCAAAGTTGCCACTTGAGCTGCCCTGCTCGTCAATCAAGATTCTTTAAAAAGTTATTTTCAATAGAAATCAAAACAAGAATATTTAATCTATTTTGTGACATAGTAAATCGCAAATAAGATTTTAACAATTTCAGTTTAGAAAAACTTCTTTCAGCAGATGCACACTAAATACTAAGTAAAAAAATTTGTATATACTACTGAATAACTTTTTATTAAAATATTTGTATATGCTACTAAGTAAAAAAATTTGGTGCCCTCATAAAAAGTGACCCTAGGCGGTCGCCCATGCTCAGGGTCACCACTGTATTTGGTGGTATGTTTTCTTTAGCATTTACTTTTTAGTCAAAAGCAAAGTATATTAAGTGCATTTCATGGAGTTTAATTCTGGGGAGAGTGTATGAACATGTTATAATTTTTTTATCAGTTTTTCTAACATATGCAACCTTGCACACGATAATAATCATTAATTGTCCACTTTTTTTCTTATTAATTATCTAGTTTCCTATTTTATAAGTAGAGAGACATTACATAAATGTAAATCTATATAATAAATAGGAAAATGAATAATTAATAAGGAAAAAAGTGGGTAATTAATGATTATTATCGTATGTAAGATTGTACACGTTAAAAAAAAACCGTTTTTTTATTACAACAGTATGTAAACACTAATACTAGGGATTATACCATGACATAAATCCAAACAAACTAACCGGTCGCGCTAAATGGACACCCATTTGGGCGACACCGTAGTCTGTACGTGTATGGACCGTATGTCCGTACACGCACGGACAAAAAAAAATCGATTTTTTTTTAAAAACAATTTTTTCTTCAGAAAAATACTTGTTTTTTCCAAAAAAAATTATTATAAAAGTGGTTAACGCAGTACATATAAATGGTTAACCCAGTTCACTAACAATTATTCTGTGTTTATTAACCAGTTAGTAGACTGCGTTAACCACTTACAAGAACTGCGTTAACCACTTATGCGAACTGCATTAACCAGTTAAAAAAATATGTCTATTAACCAGTTAGTAGACTGTGTTAACCACTTATACGAATCACAAGTAACTACTTACAAGAATCGTTTAATCCAGCTTAAAAAAATCTGTCTATTAACCAATAATTAGTGATCAAGTAGCTACTTATATGAATCGCAAGTAACTACTTATACGAACTGTAAGTTAACTGGCTTAAAAATATGTGTCTATTAACCGCTAGTGATCACAAGTAACCACTTATACTTAAATGCAAGTAACTACTTAAAAAAATCTGTTTTTGTAAAAAAATATAAAAAAAATATACGGATTCCGTACAATTTTGTACATATTTATACCGTATGGACCGTACAAAAATACGGTATCCACTATAGGTAAAATGATGTTCAAATATCATTTTTGTAAACTACCTATAAATAACTTCTTTTAAATGTCTCCTTGATTGGATATTGACATTTTTTAAATCCTCTAATCAATACCAATGTCATAGACAAGTTTCTTTTCTAAATTAGGTACGTAGTCTAGATGATGATGATGATCTAGATAGTCACGTCATTACTGACGTCAGATACAAATAAATCTATTAATTTTTTGTACATCATGGCTAGTACTCTTTTTTTTTTTCACGAAATGGCTAGTACCGCTTGGTGTTTCCTTATGCTAATTATTAAAAAAAGGTAGAAATGTTCTAAAGGGAAAAATCCATAGAAAAATCCACATTCAATACAAATTATGTTATTCCTTTTCGGTTGAACATGTCTTTTGCTATCCGTAAAATAAGCGAATTTTAGATTTACTTCGTGTAATTTTTTATTTTTTTTTAGTTTTTATTTTTCTAAAATATGAAAGTATTATTTTTTGTCTCTACTGTCATGTGACGTCTATTAAGTCCTTATGTGTTTTATGAAAGGTCATGTGCTCATCCTAGATGACACTCGATGACGTCTGTGATGCTATTTTAGCATGTAAATATCCGAAAAAAATTTCTTGACCCCTAAAATGAATTTTGTTTATTTGCCCTAAATTGAATATTAAAGACAAAAAACAGCGATTTCAGATTTTAGAGGGATAAAAATCAAATAAAAACATTTTACAAAAACCAAAATCAAAGTGTATCCATTTTACAAGGACAAAAAAAAAATACTTTTAAAATTTAGAGGGATTAAAACTGAAAAAAAAAATTTACAGGGACTAAAACCAAAATTTATCCATTTTATTAGGATAAAAAACATATTTAACCCTTCGTTTTCTCACTTTCCAAAATGGTCATGTAGACGTATTCAGTATTATTAGACTATATTAGTTTGTAATTTTACCTGAATCCTACAATTCACATTGCAAATGATTCAATTCATTTGTTGGTAAATCTTACATAAAATTGTAACAATTGGCTCTTAGTTTATCCTGACCCAAGTATGTGTTGGGTATCTAAGTATGAAATAGTTCTATATTGCCTACTAATAGACAAAATAAATAATATATAAAACCCATAAACCTATCACTTTAAGATTTTGGGATCAAATGTAGTTTAAGTCTCTTACTAAACTCCAAAAAATAAAATAAATAAACTATATGAATAAATTAAAAATGATCAAAAGAGAGCTAAGTCCGGAAAAGGACAATGTTTCCAAGACAAGAGTAATGGTGTGATTGATTGAGGAGAAATTGAGAAGAGAGAGTGGAGTGAGAGAGAAGCTGGAGAGAGATGAGAAATTTCTCTTGATTGGTTTAGAGGAGAAATAGGGGAGAGAGAAAAAAAACAGTGAGACCCACCACTTTTTTCAATCTCTCCAAAATTGAGGAGAAAGAGAAGAAAAATGGTTAATTTCCTGCTTAGTTCCATTTATGCCCTTAATTAATAATAATTCAATGCATTAAAATTTTGCACCATCTCGTAAAACAAAAAAAAATTGTACAATGACCAGCAAAGTGAATCACGACAACGGACCAACATTAGTTGTCTTGCACACAGTGATATAAAACTAAATTCAAAGCAACATAAATTTTGAATTAACAATCTAATAAAATGTTGGTTGAAAAAACTAGATTAATTAAAATCAAAATTAAAAGTTAAAATAAAAAAAAGTAAATTAATAAAATTATATAAATTAATTAATTGAATTCAAATAAAAAATATATTAATTTTGATAAGAAATTACATTCAAACAAAAAATAAATTAATTTTTAGCACAAGGATATTTTTGTCTTTTCAAAAATTAAACGCACTTCTCTCTTTTCTATTTCTCTTCTCTTTCTCTTAAACCAATCAATACTTCAAATCTACTCTATTTCTCACATCTTTCTCTCTTCTCACACTCTTTCTCACCTCTTTCTCTTTTCTCAACTTTTTCTCAGAACCAAACATAGCCTAAAGGTTTAGCTCAATAAGTTATTTTATTTTCATGCACCAAAAAAAAAAAGTTATTTTATTTTCGGTTTACCAAAAGCAGTAAAAAAGAAGAAAAATCAAAATGAATAACCACTTAAAATCTATGACGCATGGCTGACAAACAATTCATGTCATCTAACATTACGATTTATGACATACGTAATCAGTGCATACACAAAGAGAAACACGTGAATTTTAATACGGAAAGAGATGAATGTACACCCCACCGAGACACTTATTGGGCACCCAGTCCGTATACGTACGGACATATATGGATAGGAATTTTTTATTTTTATTTTTTTAAAAAATTGTTAGTTTTGTGAAAAATAATGTAAATCTTATTTAACTGTACGGATAATACGATTAACCACTTTTTGTATACAATTAATTATAAGTGTGTGATACCAATTGAATTCACTATGCACAGGTGTGGTTACCCAATATAACCAAATAAGTCATCGTATTTTATATAAATTTGGACCAAATACATAGACTTTTTTACTTATATTAAATAATAAAAGGAGTGAGATTTAGGTAAAAAGACTAAGTAATATTGAGCATATAACTTATTAAGGTACTAATAAATAAGAGATGTTATTGAAAAAATAATTAATACTCTTCTGATCTTTTAAAACACTGTAACAAATAATTCCAGACCAGGACATTAATACGAGAATGAGGGAGTAAGGAATTAGACTCGTAATTCGTTATTTTTCATAAGTCTCTTTTAAAAAAAAATTGTTAATTAATTATAATTTTTTTTTTAATTTATAAGATATATTAATTATTTTTTTCTAAAAGTACTCATAATTAATTGCATAGTATTTTAAGATCTAAGGCATATATTAATTAATTAAAAATATAATGGAAGGATAAATTTAGAAAAACATACACATTATAGACAATTTAATTATGCTAACTATTTTTTTTTAATATGAGTTTTTTTGTCTAAAAAAGCTTATAAAATGTAGCGTAAAGAGTATAATTTAGTAGGATACACAATTAAACAAGTAAAAAAAATGTGCTAGAAAGCGCGAAAACCGCGTTTAGCAATGTTAGAAACGACAACGGCTTGCCGACATACTACTCTGGCCTTTATTATCCTTTTTCTTGGTTTTTTTTTTCCTTTACCTTATTTTTCAAACAGCGCCAATGAATGCAACATAGAATTTTGCCATTCAAGTGACGTCAATGACCAAACTAAATTGAAATCTTGATGACTCACTTAGTTTAATTTAATTAAGATTAAGATTAAAATGTAAGGAAACCCAAAGTAAAATTCAGAAAATGATTCATACTGTTAATAAAAGTTGAGTTGATAAAGTTTAAATCACATGAATCATTTTAAATGTGACGTATAATTGGGATCGGTGCTTTCATTTTGACCTCTAATTAATGTGATGTTGTCATGCACGTGTATTGTGTCTGCAAACGCAGCAGTGGAACACAAATAGAACACAGCGGTTTTAGATTTGTTGGCACTTTACAATAACTAATTGCAATAACTAATATAAAATGAGAAAATACATTACTAATCAAGATATTACCATGTGGGAAAATTCCTATAAAAAAATAAAAGGACTTATTCATTGCTTAGCTAAAGTTCTTATATAAAATAGCACACAACCACCTTTTATTTGGTTTTGGTCTAACCTCCGACTTTGAATAAAACCAGAAAAACAAAACCTCTATGTAGCATAGGATATGCATGCCGAGTCCTCATTAGTTTTTGCTGCAATGGAGCTGGATCCGTGCTAAAGTTAAAGGTGAGAGTCTCTGAAATTGTTGAACTGGTCTTGTTTTCTTGGTGTGAAGGGAAGTGATTTTATGTAGTATCTGTGCTTGTTATGTTGAAGTTGAAGATGTTGTATCTGGAATATTGGATCAGAGAGGGGAAAAAAAAAACTATTTTTTAAGGCATTTATTGAGTTTGTGATAAAGGGTTGTTGATGAAAATTGAAACTGTTAAGAATTGCATGTTTAACTTGGGATAGACGATTTCCAGGTTTCAGCCCCTTCTGGTTTTTAGTTTTTTAATTCAATTGCTTTTCAGTTTCTTAAAAGGGGAAAACTTAGTGGTCTTATTGATCTGCAGGGTGATTGATCAGAAGTTCTCTGTTTCAGTGTTGTGTATAAACTTTTAAGTAATTATGTATTTGAATACCTAATGGATCTAAGTAATTAATGTTCAAAACACGCCTCAAGAGTTTTTAGTTCAAGAAGATGCTGCTATTGGATCTTTTGAGTATCCCTTTTCACTTTTTTCTGAACAACTCTATCTTTTCACTTTTTTCATGAAGAAGAAATAAAGAAAAAGAAAAGGAGAAGGTATTGCTTTAAGTAGAAGTTGGGGGTTCCAAAGTTCATTATTTAGTTAGATTTTTCTTAGCCAGTTTCCATTTCTTGATTATCAAATTTGAAAGCACAAACACTAGCATGTGGTGGAAAGTGAAAAGAAAAACTGAAGCATGGACTGATTACTGATAAAATAAAGAAATAAAATTGCAGTTATGTTTAGAGGTTAAGAACTATTGTATTCTATTATCTATTTATAAAACTTAACTACACTAAGGACATGTGGCAAAAGCTCGTTTCTCCATTTTCCGGTCAAAAATTGTTTTCTCACAAAAAACTTAACTACACTAGATTTTATTTTTCTTCGCCACCTGTACTCAACACGGGTTCTCTCAGCTAGTGTGGATTATGCATATCAGACACTATCACTTTGGTGAGTTGGAATAGTATATGTCAAATCTGGAAAATACAGATTATGTTGGGTAGAACTTTGCATTTCTAGTTTCAAAACACCTGCTTACACCTTCAATAACGATCCTAATCTGTTCTTACTTGTTTGCAACCTTTATTTGAGTAATATACCCCATAAACCTTAACTCCTGACTTTAAAGAATACAAATTTTATGCAACATCCTCACACTATTCTTCTTATCAGGACTAAGACAATATTTTTGTTCTATATGGTTATGGCTTTGGTTATTTTGTTATCTATCTTTGTTGCTTTAATTGTTGTGCTACCCCTTCTGCAGAATATTTCAGATCTTGAGTACACTGCCATTTTTCAAGCAGAAATTGGATTAAAATGTGGACAATTATCAAAGTTTAAAACTAGAAGCTTCTGACATTTATTGCTCAAACCAAGACAGAAATAAGAAAAAAATTGGAAGTTTGGTAACATTTTATTCAAAGAAGCAGATACCATTCAATGCAAACATCTCTTAAACATAAAATGTCATATGGCTCAGGCAGGTTCAGCATTGGACCTGCGCAAAATATGGAGTCATGTTGCTTCCTGCAAAATGAGCACCAAGACAACTACTCATCCTCAGTTCGTACTTTCGAACAAAACTGCACCCTTGAACCCTCTATAGACAACAGTTTCCCTTCTCAAAATTCTCCAACTACTATCAATTTCTCACCTGACAATAACCCAGTCTCAAAGCTACAGTCAAAATCTTATGTGTTCAGATCACAGAATTCTCTTGAAATTATCAATGATTCCCTAGAGAATGAAACTTGTTTGACACATAACCAGGATGACCTGTGGCACAAGGTAAGAGAGCTTGAAAATGCTATGCTAGGACATGATGCAGATATTATGGATATATATGATACTATAATCCCAGAGGAATCTGATTCACTTTTGTTAGAGGCAGAGAAGTGGGACAAAATGATGGAGATGATATCTAGAGGGGATTTGAAAGAGATGCTATGTACTTGTGCAAAAGCAATGGAAGGGAATGATATGGAGACAACTGAATGGTTGATGTCAGAGTTGCCTAAAATGGTGTCAGTTTCAGGCAATCCAATCCAAAGGTTGGGAGCATACATGCTGGAGGCTCTTGTTGCAAGGATGGCCTATTCAGGAAGCACAATCTACAAATCATTGAAATGTAAAGAGCCTACTAGTAAAGAACTCCTTTCACACATGCATGTACTTTATGACATTTGCCCCTACCTCAAATTTGGATACATGTCAGCAAATGGAGTAATTGCTGATGCCTTGAAGGGGGAAAGTGAAGTCCACATAATTGATTTTCAGATTAACCAAGGAATCCAATGGGTAAGCCTAATCCAAGCTCTTGCAAGCAGACCTGGAGGATCTCCAAAGATGAGAATAACAGGTGTTGATGACTCCACTTCAGCTTCTGCTAGGGGAGGAGGGCTTGATATTGTTGGAGACAGGTTATCAAGACTTGCAGAGTCATGTAAAGTACCCTTTGAGTTTCGTGCTATAGGGGCTGCTTCTACTGAGGTGCAACTTGAAGACCTTGACCTTCGACCCGGTGAAGCTATTGCTGTGAATTTTGCCATGATGCTCCACCATGCACCAGATGAAAGTGTAGACAGTCAGAATCAGAATCATCGCGACCGGTTGTTGAGATTGGCGAAGTGCTTGTCTCCTAAGGTAGTGACTCTAGTTGAGCAAGAATCAAATACCAACAACCTCCCATTCTTTCCCCGTTTCGTTGAGACAATGAACTACTACTTGGCAATTTTTGAATCAATTGATGTTGCTCTACCAAGAGAGCACAAAGAAAGGATTAATGTGGAGCAGCATTGTTTGGCTCGAGAAGTTGTCAACTTAGTAGCATGTGAAGGAGCAGAAAGAGTGGAACGCCATGAGCTTCTGAAAAAGTGGAGATCGCGTTTCGCAATGGCTGGATTCACACCATATCCATTGAGCTCCTTTATCAATTGTTCAATAAGAAATCTTCTAGAAAAATATCAAGGACATTACACTCTCGAAGAGAGAGATGGTGCTCTATATCTTGGTTGGAAGGATCAAGTTCTTGTTACCTCTTGTGCTTGGAGGTGATCATCCAATAAGCACTAGTTCATTGTGTTATTTCAAGCTTTTAGTCTATGTATCATCCTCAGAACAACTTCTTTTTGGTTTATGTATCCTTAACTTTGTAGAATAACTTAATAATTTGTTAAAAAGCATACTTGATTTTATGTCAACAATTCCAATACCAGCGAGCAAGACTGTATATTCTTGAATTTTGTTATGCAGTGTGTTTTAGAATAGATAGCCTGTACCAAAGATGAAAAGAATAGTGACAATATATTATACTTATACCCACAAAACATGTTAGCTGAAAATTATTACAAAACAAGGAAGAATAGAACTGGGATTTTTCACTACGAATCTTTCTAAGCTAAATTGCATTTCTCCTAGCCTAGTTGAGTCAGACCCTTCTTCATATTCACCATCAACTTCATTCACTGCAGTTCCAGCAATTATCCTGCAAACTATTGCAGCTCTTTTCACATTCTTTACTCTTGCATTGACAGTTGTTCTGCTACTCAAATCTTTGTCACTTGTATTCAACTGAATCTCGGTGGCACGTTCCGTGTCGAAATCGAATTGAATTATTTGGCAAAGATGACAAGATGGATCTCTACAAGGATCATAAACTTTCTTCACAGGTTTCCCTTGGAAACATCTCATTTTAGTGACATAGAATCGCAACAACTCATTGCCATCTACTGTGCTCCTTGGATGCCTTGGACACTGCTCACAAGCATTCTTCTTCACCTTTTCTCTGTACTTCTCAAACCTTTCAAGGACTTCTGTTGAGTAGCTCACCCTGAGAACTGTTCTAACCTTCCTCAGTGGCTTTAAAGTGTTCATCCAAGCTTTTTGAAATATCATCTCAACAATTTTTCTTGATGGATCTCCAATACCAAGCTCTGCCAAAATTTAACAATGTTGAGGAACTAGTCACTTACTACAACACAACATACATAGTGAAAAGAAATGATAAAACAAGTTTGAAACGAAGTACACATGAACTGCTATGCTACACTACATGGACTCCTAATAAATCACAATTCTTCTTATATTTAAAACAAAAGCATGTTGTGTTCATACAAAAGAAGCAACAAACAACTTACCATGAAGCCGCGCCAGAGTGTTGCCTGGCCTGGAAACTATTAAGCTAGCTGGAGGAGTTTCCATTAGGGGACCATTATCTTCTTCTTTGTTCATTTTCTCCTTTTCTGGAACACAGCTACTTCCTTTGCCACATTTTGATGGCTGCCTTATTACATCAGTGAGCTTGTTTCCACATTTGACATTATCCTTCAAGGACACCCACAAGCCTTGCATCTCTTTCTCTATCCCTCTTCTTCTTAATATTTGTGTGCGTGTGAATTGAAATATATAAGTACATAACAAATGTCTTCTTGTGAATGGTTTGTTCTCCTAGTGACAACAAATAAAGTGCATAGATTATAGATTTTTTTTAATATATATATATATATATATATATATATATATATATATAACATGACATTCGTTTGTTTAATTTTATCCTTATTAAAAAGGGGTGATGCTATGCCTTTCAAAGTATCCTCCTAATTTTCAATTTTTTTCTCTTCTTGTGGAGACAGATTCGTTGGTTCTTCCTACCATTATTAGGAAAGGTTTCTCTCTTATAGCTCTTCTTCAACCTCTCCTGGCTGAGATTATTTAGCTAATTCACGACACGGGTTGGCAGGTTCATCTTAACCATATCTATTGCGAGGTTAGAGTTTGTGCTGTTCTCGCTAGATTATAATGTCTCGGTAGTTTCACTTTGACTTTTCTTGATGATCTCCATCCCCAGCTTAGTTTTAATTTGTTCTGATGTAATAGATGTAATAGGGTATAATACCCTCGTCTTATTTCTTAGTTTTTTTGTATTTCCGTCCACCACAAAAAAAAAAAAAATACTCTCCTATAAGTTTGCCAAACTAATTATATTTCATCATTTTGTCATATCATAATATTACTTCCTAAAATTTGTTTATATCAAGATAAAATGATGAAATAAAATTGAAAGTATGTGCAAAACATGTTCATATTGTTAGTGTACAATTATTGAAGTCTAGAGTAGGAAAATTTGAAATTATTCACAAAAAAGGTTTTAATATGCAATCCTTAATTATAAGAATAATTATTTTTAATTTGGTTTTCGCTGTTGGCTGACCAAATTGAAAACAAGAGTTATGTGTAAAAACAAGATTTTATATTTTTGGATCCTTATACATAATTATCTTAATTAAGCTAGCCTTTATACTTCAAAATAATTTTGTGTAACTTTTACTGCGCTATTATAACTTACAACGGCAACAATGAAGATGACGTTAAAAGAGCATACACATTACAATATAACGTAAAGGGACAAAAAATTATTTTAACTTTTCTTTTTTCCTGCGGTGAGCATAGTTATGGATGAGACTGTCCCTATTCATTAATTATTCCTTTGTCCGTTTGGAGCATTATTTCTGTGATTTAAATTTAGTCACTTTGTCCATATCACATCACATGCCTAGCTAATCCAAATTTTGCCCGTTTCACAAACACACCCACACACTCCTTTACTTTTTCTTTTTTTTCCTTCCTTTGGGTTAACCTTATGAAAAAGAAAAAGCGATAAGCACAAAACGAAAGACGAAAAATAAACTATCAACTCCTCGAATATTGGCACCGAAAAGTGAATCCACACAATCATGTAGAAACATGGTTGTCGCTTTTTGTAACCTGAAGAGTTAGCAGTAAAAATTTGACGAACTGCATGTGGTTAGTAACTTGGAGTAAATAGATTAAAATCAAATAATATGATTCGTTAAAATATCCGTGTGTGTTTTTTTTTCTGCGGTGACGGAAATTGATTTTGAATAAATTGATTTTGTAAAACTTATTTTAGTTAAAAGTGAGTTGAATGTAAAGTGATTCATATTTGGATACATTCACGTAAAAGTGAGTTGAACAATAAATTTGAGCATAAAAATAACGTTTGGAGGCAAAAGCTCCAAATCACAGCTTCTAAGTCAGAATTAATTCTAGGGGTAAAGTCAATTCTATTTGAAAACACTTAAATAATGTCAAAATCAAATTTTTCTTTCTAGAATCACTTTTGACACTCCCAATAGTGAATCCAAAAATGCACTCAAAATATAAGTCGTTCTAGCTTTATTTAATGGTTATGATTTACTAAATACTACAGTAATTGTATTATTTGCTTAGTAAAAAAATAATTGTATTATTTATTAACCAAGGCATATTGGGCACCTAATTGCTTTTTAAATATGATTTTTAAACTTAAAATCTGAATAGTCTGATCTTAATCAAACAATTTCAAGTTGTGTGGCTGAATGAATGTTTAAGTGCAGATAATCTAAATCCCTACAACATTTGTGTAGCAAACAAAGCAATTAGATTTCAATTCATCATACATTTGGGAATTCTGTCAAGTGTTAACATTAACTCAAAATATGAGGCTCCAAACTGAGTCTTCCTGTTGTAATGTCAATGAAATGAAGGAGTTCTCAAACTGGATATTGAGTATTGGAGATGGAAGCATTGGAGAAAGTAATGATGGTGAGTTTGATATTCAAATACCTGAAAATATGCTGATAAATAACTCAAGGGACCCTATTGTTTCTATTATTGAGAGTACTTATCCATCCTTATTGTAGAATCTTCATGTTGGGTATCCAAATGTGAGATAGTACTACATTGCCTAATAACAAATAAAATAAAGAATATATAAGATACTAGACCCATGAACCTATCACCTTAAGGTTTTGGGATCAAATGTGGTCAAAGTCTCTTGCTACATCCAAAATATATATATATATATATATATATATATATATATATATATATATATATATATATATATATATATATATATATATATATATATATATATATAACCCAACAAGTGGTATCAGAGACAGTTGGCATAGGCCCTACAACGATCCACACCCTCCCATAACTGGATGCGTACATATGGGCCTGAGACTCAC
The DNA here is from genome assembly GCA_037113605.1 of Calophaca sinica. NCBI lineage: Eukaryota > Viridiplantae > Streptophyta > Magnoliopsida > Fabales > Fabaceae > Calophaca > Calophaca sinica. The sequence goes on along the minus strand of CM073736.1, from coordinate 125,558,888 downwards.
ACTTGAGGGGGAGATATTTGGTATCCAAGTGTGAGATAGTCCCACATTGCCTAATAACAAACAAAATAAAGAATATATAAGATGCTAGACCCATGAACCTATCACCTTAAGGTTTTGGGATCAAATGTGGTCAAAGTCTCTTGCTACATCCAAAAAATATAAATATAAATATAAATATAAAAAACTCAACAAGTGGTATCAGAGACTGTTGAGTAGGCCCTACAACGATCCACACCCTCTCATAACTGGATGCGTACATATGGGCCTGAGACTCACACTTGAGGAGAAGATGTTGGGTATCCAAGTGTGAGATAGTCTCACATTTCCTAATAACAAACAAAATAAAGAATATATAAGATGCTAGACCCATGAACCTATCCCCTTAAGGTCTTGAGATCAAATATGGTCAAAATCTCTTGCTACATTCAAAAAATATAAATATAAATATAAATATAAATACCCAACACTTCATGATTCTTCATTCAAAATAGGGCAATTTTAGCACCTACAAAAATTGTTGACACTTTAAATGATTATATCCTGTCATTGATTCCTGGTGAGACAAAAACTTACTTGAGTTTTGATAGCCCCTGTGCAATAGATGCTAATATTGATAGGCCGGATGATGTTCATAGTCCTGAATTTCTCAACACCATAACTTCCTCAAGACTTCCAAGCCATAAGTTAAAACTCAAGGTTGGTGTCCCGATAATGTTGTTGAGGAATATTGATCAATCTTCACGATTATGCAATGGTACTCGACTTATCATCACTCAGCTAGGCAAGTATGTTATTGAGGCAAAAGTCATCTCAGGTAGCAATAGTGGCCAAAAGGTGTACATTCCGAGATTGCCATTGACTCCGTTTGATCCCAGAATTCCTTTCAAATTTCAGCACAAACAATTTACAGTCGTTGTGTCATTTGCAATGACTATAAATAAGAGTTAAGGACAATCTCTTAAAAATGTTGGTATACATCTTAGACAACCTGTTTTTTCACATGGACAATTATATGTTGTTATTTCAAGGGTCACTTCACGTGCTGGTTTGAAGATTCTTATATGTAACAATAAAGGACAGGTTTCCAACATAACTACAAATATGGTTTACAAAAAAGTTTTTCAAAATCCTCAGATAGGTAATACATACTTACTCTTATTTTCATATGCAAAATAAATGAGATAACATAGTATTGAATTAATGTCTGATTGGTGTCCTATTTTTATATTCAGGTACTTCATTGGATTGGTGCAATAGTTGTTGTGTTTATGTTGCCAAATCATGTGATGTATGTCCAGTTTTTGCTGCATTGTTAATGCTGAGTTTACTTATTAATAATTGTATGGAGACTATAATTGTGGACTTATAATTTTTATTCACTGCATTATTTTACTTATACAATATTAGTTAATCAACTTATTTACCTGTGCGCACGGGTTAATGATCTAGTTTGTTTAAAAATTAGAACCCTTTGCGTTGTTATAATTAAATAATAATAATCTTTCTAAGGATTATAGATTATACTTCCTCTCGTACATATTATAAGAAATAAATGTGTCCTTTTTCTTGGTTCAAATTATAAAAAAGAAACATCAACTTTATAATACATTAATTGGTAATTTTTATTTTTACCCCCTTATTTAATACGAAACTTATATTAACGAGATGTGACTACTTCCTATGCATTAATTATATACCATTTCATTTTTTTAAGGAAGGTAAATTATGTCATTTCACTCAAAATAAGGTCCTCAATACAACTTGGTACATCATCAAAAGTATGAGAGCTAGCTGTAAATATAGCCACCCCTGCTAAGGTATGAGCAACTATATTAGCCTCCCTCCTAGCAAACTCTACCGAAGAGTTGGATAAAAATAAAGCCAAAAACTGTCTACAATCTTTTATTATAGCTTCAAATTTAGACAAATCCTCACGAGTTTTGTTGAAACTATCCACCACTATCTTTACATCTAGCTCAAAAATAACATTTGAATAACCAAGGTCTCTAACCCACCTTAAAGTTGTTAGAAGACCAAGAGCTTCTCCTTCGTGGACCTCCAGACAAAAAGGAAAACAAATTGTCCTAGCTTTCAAGAATGCTCCCTCTTCATTTCGAAGATTCCAACTCCCATCAAGTTTTGGTTAATCTTGAAAGCTGCATCAATATTGCATTTGATCCTCCCAGTGCTTGGCTTTTTCCAATTGTGATCATGTTGTTGGGCTCCTGCTTGCTGACTCCCATTGGCCTGAAATGTTACCAATTTAGCTCGGTTATAATTATCAAGGAAAACATCAGCTCCAGCAATCATTTGCGATACTGATTCATCTTTGTTTTCCCATAGAAATTGGTTCCTGCTCAACCACATACTCCACAAGATGAAGACCCATCTCTGTAACCTTGCAGTCTCTAAATGACTCAACATTCCAAAAATGAACTTAGCCATGTTTTCTGCTCGGTGAGCCCAAAGATTAATATCCTGAGCAAACCCGGTTTGTTCCCAGCAACTTACTGCATGTGGGCAATTAATAAAACAGTGCCAAGTCGTTTCATTTTGGACCTCGCACCGCATACATGTATCAGGGACATTGATGCCTCTGTGCTGCAAAGCATCACGGGTTGGAAGACAACCCCTTGCTATCTGCCACACAAACACTTTCAACCTAGGTGGCACTTTGAGATGCCATATTTTCCTCCAATTACCAGGTGTTCGAAGATGACAAGAGTCCACCAATTTATTTATACAGACATGATATGCAGACTTTACTGAGTAACACCCTTGCCTATCATGCATCCACTGCACATGATCATGTGTCACCGATTACAATAAAGGAACACGCAGGATGCGACTAATATCAGCAGGAGCAAAATTTTCTTGTAATGCAGTAATGTTCCATTGTTTTGTTCCTGGCAGAATCAAGTCTTTCACGAAATATAGCTGCTGCAGCGCATTATTATGTGGTTGAGGGCAGCGTGTATTCCCTGTTGTTGATAACGCTGAATTGTGATAGAACGAACAAAGAACCTGCAAAATAGAAACTCGTAAGAAAGAAACCCGAGGCGTCGGTGAGACTGCCCAGCCTACTGCGCGCAAATCCCCCAGGGTACAACGGGTTCGTCCCAGGATCGCTGGGGTATCAGAACAGCAAGAAGAAGAAACAACTGGAATGTGACCCAAGAAGCTATAGGAAAAATAATTTTTCACTCCGTCCAAAATAAGGTAGTCTGTCAGGCTTAAATAAGAAAACGAAAAAGAGCTGTTGGTGGAGATAATCGTGTGATTAGTGGTGGAATGTTACCGTTAGTGGATAATGACCACTAAGAACGTGATGACCACTAAAAAACGTGTAGGGCATAGTTAAGGATCAAAACTGACTAAAATCAATGGTTTTCGGACAAGTCTTCTCAAATAAAAAAATATCTTCGAAAATATTAATCCAATAATTAAAAAGGAACGCAAGGCTAATCGTGCGCGCAGGGGGAAATCGGAAGATTTGCACTGAAACCTCCCACTTTGGGCCAAGCTCATGTGCGCGAGGCCCATCTCTTTCCCTAACCACTCTTACCACCTCATCTAACATATTGGCTTATAAACACTATGACTCTTAAAGAGCCATCCTATGTGGGACTTCCCACTTTTGAAATATCACAAAATTACAAAAATCCCCCACATATTTCAAAAGTGTGAAAACATTTAGAAATAAATAAATAAAAAAATTCCTGGGTCAACATCTTGGATGTAGAGTATCAGAACTGTGTAGCCAAGCTATATGAATCAGTCCTAGACTAATAAGACTTAACACACAGTGAATTGGTGTAGCCAAGCTATATGAACCCAAGACACTTGATGTGTATTAGAGGTCTATCAATCACACTACACCCCCACAATTCTTGTTATTACGCCGTTTTGCGCTAATAGGCCATGCGCGTGCCCGATATTCATGAGTGCTCTAGAGATCTCGCCAGGACCTCATGCAAGCGGCCCCACTTGACACTCATATAGGTGATTTCATCAAGTGTATGCTGCAAATCATACACCACCCATAAGGGATATAAAAATCATTAAAAGCTAACAGCTTAACCTCTCAGTAATGCAGTGTCTAACACTTTCTCAAAGACACCATAGGAAAGGGACAAAAACTTAATTAATTAAATTTAGTGTTAGCAGAACTAACAAGTGACTTGTTTTTACCACATTGAACCTTCTTCATGGGATCTCCAATCACAAAGGTCGGGTTCCCATCACTTGTTAATTTCAATTGGCTCAAGTCCCATTCCTCTCGATGTATCACAAATTAATTTCCTCCCCAGGAGCTTTGTCAGATGATCTGCCAAGTTCACTTCTGACTTCACATAATCGATCAATATTGTTCCTTGTTTTTGCAATTGCTTTACCACATTATGTCTCAATTGTATATGTCTGTTTTTGCCATTATATGACTTATTCTTTGCAACAGCTATTGCCGAGTAGCTATCACAATGTATTGACACTGGTGGTGTAGGTTTTATTCCCAAAGGAATTTTTGCTAAAAAATTTCTTAGCCACTCAGCTTCAGTACCAGCCAATTCCAGAGCTACACACTCTGACTCATAGTTGATCTCGCTATTATTGTTTGTTTGGCTGATCTCCAAGTTACTGCACCACCACTAAGTGTGAATACATAACCACTAGTGGATTTTGTCTCATCTGAATCAGATATCCAGTTAGCATCACAATACCCTTCCAGTACTGCGGGAAATCCACTATACACTATACCATAGTTCATGGTACCTCTTAAATATCGCATGAGTCTAGCAAGTGCCTCCCAGTGATCCTGACTCGGATTATGAGTGTACCTACTCAAACGACCCACTGTGTATGCAACGTCTGGTCGAGAAAAATTCATCAAGTGCAGTAAGCTCCCAATTACTTGGGCATACTGAGACTGGTTAACTGGATCACCTCTATTTTTCTTTAAATGAGAGTTAGACTCATAAGGGATACTCACAGGATTAGAGTCAAAATGACCAAACTTCGTAAGAAGTTTCTCTACATAATGATCTTGGGATAGCATTATGCCATCACCCTTCCTTATGACTCTAACTCCCAATATTACACTTGCCTCACCCATGTCTTTCATATCAAAATTAGATGCAAGGAAAGATTTGGTTCTAATCACAATATCAGTACAAGTACAAAAAATGAGCATGTCATCCACATATAAACATATAATAACATGTTCTCCATTCACAGATTTAGTGTAAACACATTTATCAACTTCAATAGAGGAGAAACCGTCACTGATCAAGGTTTGATCAAATTTTTCATGCCATAGTTTTGGTGCTTGTTTTAAACCATATAGCAATTTTAGGAGTTTGCACACTTTATTTTCTTGACCAGAAACTACACATCCTTCGGGTTGAATCATGTATATTTCTTCTTCCAAATCACCATTCAAAAAAGCAGTTTTTACGTCCATTTGGTGAATCACAAGTTTATAAATGGAAGCCAAGGCTATTAAAACTCGAATAGAAGAAATTCTCGTTACCGGAGCAAAAGTATCAAAATAATCAATATTTTTTAGAAAACCCTTTTGCGACTAATCTAGCTTTGCATTTTTCAATCGACCCATCGGGGTTATATTTTCTTTTGAAAATCCACTTACTACCAATTGCTTTTGCTCCTCGAGGTAAATCTACTAAAATCCAAGTCTTATTTTTCGAAATAGAATCAATTTCGGTTTTAATAGCTTGTTTCCAAAAATTAGCTTCAGAAGAAGAAATAGCTTCAGAAAAAGTTTCAGGATCATTTTCAACAAGATAAGTATAAAAATCATTTCTGAAGGATGTTTCTTTTCTTGGTCTTTTACTCCTCCTAAGGTCCTCGTGTAAATCATCATTAGCAAATTCTAATGGCTGTTTAGATGTACTTGCATATTTCAAAGGAAATATGTTCTCAAAAAATTCAGCATTCTTTGTTTCCACAATTGTGTTGTTATCAAGTACATCACTCTTTACTACTAGGAACCTATAGGCAGCGCTATGTTCGGCATATCCTATAAACATGCAATCAGAGGTTTTAGAACCAATTTTCCTTCTCTTAGGCTCAGGCAACATTACCTTAGCTAAACACCCCCACACTTTCAAATATTTTAAGTTAGGTTGGTAACCTTTCCATAACTCATAGGGTGTTTTGCCGTTTGCTCTATGCGGAGTTCTATTTTGTATAAAGCACGCAATCAAAATAGCTTCATTTCAAAGATTGTCAAAAGTGATTTAACTAACTAACATAGTATTCATCATTTCTTTTAACGTTTTATTTTTCCTCTTAGCCACACCGTTTGATTGAGGTGAATAAGGGGGAGTAGTTTCATGTATAATGCCTTCTTTTTCACAAAAATCATTAAAGGACAAATATTCACCACCTCTATCGGATCTCACACGTTTGATTTTCTTACTTAATTGATTTTCTACTTCGGCTTTGTAAGAAAGGAACATATCAAACGCTTCATCTTTATGCCTTAATAAATAAACTTTAGTGTATCTAGAAAAATCGTCGATAAAAGTCACATAATATTTTTTACCGCCTCTAGTCATAGTGTGTTTTAAATCTCCTAGATCGGTATGAATTAAGCTAAGTAACTCAGTTTCGCGCTTAACAGGGGGACAAAGCTTTTTTACTTAACTTAGATTCTACACATACATCACATTTTCCATGTTGATTATCGCTTAAGGAAATCATGCCAAAACGCCGCCTAGTATCAACATACGCAGAATTAATATGTCCTAGTCTAGCATGCCATATATCATACGAATCAAGCAAATACGCAGAAGAAGATGCATTTTCATTAATAACTTCAGAAACATTAAGAACAAAAAGTCCCTGATCACAATACCCCTTTCCCACAAAGACATTATTTTTTGTCATTACAATCTTGTTAGACTCAAATGACACTTTAACTCCTCTTTTTCCCAACAAGGCCACAGAAATTAAATTTGCCCTTATGCTAGGGACATGCAGCACGTCACTAAGAGCCAAGGTCTTTCCAGATGTGAGCTTTAGAAGAATTTTTCCCTTTCCCGAGACTGCAGCAGTATGAGAATCACCAAGGTACACAAGTTCTTCTCCATCCCCCACAGAAGTGTAGGAGGTAAAAGCATCTTTGCTTGCACAAATATGCCTGGTAGCCCCAGAGTCTACCACCCATTTGTTCACATTGGTCACAATATTGACTTGAGAAACGACCGCTGCAATAATGTCATCATCTCCTTCGGCCTCGACCAAATTGGCCTTTGGCTTAGGAGGATTGTCGTTTCTCGCTCTATGCCTGCATTTAGGTGCATGATGACCTGGCTTTCCACAAACAAAACACATGCCTTTCTTCTTGAAATTGGAGTTAGCAACACGTGGGGCAAAATCATTTTTATTATTATTATTATTATTATTATTATTATTATTGTTATTGTGATCAGGCCTTTTGTTATCGTACCTCTTTTTCTGCGATTTGTCTTGCGCCATGTTAGCACGTGAAGCCAATGCCTTTGCCCTTGCAGCACTGCACTCCTTGCGGTTGGTGTCCTCAATGATAATGTGGGTAATCAAATCAGGAAGAGATAGTTGCTTTTGCTTGTGCTTTATAGTCCTTCCAGGATTTCGGCAGCTTTTCTATGAGTATTCCAGCCACGAACTCGTCTGGCAGAGTGATGTTCTCAGACTTCAGTTCTTCCAGCAGCTTATGGTATTCATTGATCTGCGCATTGATGTCTTTGTCCTTAGCCATCTCCCATTTGTAGTAGTTTCCAATCACGAACTTTTGTTTCCCAACATCCTCAGCAGTGTACTTGAGGATCATAGAGTCCCAGATCTGCTTTGCTTCCTTGTACGAACAGTAGACATCGAACAAATCATTAGACAAAGTACTGATTAAAGTGTGACGACAAACCTTATTAGCATATGTCCAATTCTCGACTTGTTTGGCTGGCGTTGTCGGTTTGGGATCTGTTAGAGCATAGGCGACCCCATGTACGTCAAGGACGGTATGGACTCGTTCTTGCCATCTTCGAAAATTTTGGCCGCTGAAGACCTCGATTTTTGATACGTCAGGAAACGGCTTCGCGTAAGTGATCGTAGGCACCGATGGAGGTAGCGCAGTATGTTGATCATGGTTGGTCTCGTCGTTGTTTGTCTTCGTTGTATCGGCAGCGTGATCAGTAGCCATGTTAAATCCTTAAGATTGTTGTTGATAACGCTGAATTGTGATGGAACGAACAAAGAACCTGCAAAATAGAAACTCGTAAGAAAGAAACCCGAGGCGTCGGTGAGCCTGCCCTTAAGGATTTATCCTCCTACTGTGCGCAAATCCCCTAGGGTACAACGGGTTCGTCCCAGGATCGTTGGGGTATTAGAACAGCAAGAAGAAGAAACAACTGGAATGTGACCCAGGAAGCTACAGGAAAAATAATTTTTCACTCCCTCCACCATAAGGTAGTCTGTCAGGCTTAAATAAGAAAACGAAAAAGAGCTGTTGGTGGAGATAATCGTGTGATTAGTGGTGGAATGTTACCGTTAGTGGATAATGACCACTAAAAAACGTGTAGGACCTGGTCAAGGATCAAAACTGACTAAAATCAATGGTTTTTGGATAAGCCTTCTCAAATAAAAAAATATCTTCGAAAATATTAATCCAATAATTAAAAAGGAACGCAAGGCTAATCGTGCGCGCAGGGGGGGAAATCGGAAGATTTGCACTGAAACCTCCCACTTTGGGCCAAGCTCATGTGCGCGAAGCCTATCTCTTTCCCTAACCACTCTTACCACCTTATCTAACATATTGGCTTATAAACACTATGACTCTTAAAGAGCCATCCTATGTGGGACTTCCCACTTTTGAAATATCACAAAATTACAACATTCCCTTCCTTTAGCTAAGGATCCTCCCATATGCGAATTTGTTCCCCTGATCCAACACACCATCTAATGCCTTCCTTCAGTAGTACTCTCGAGCTCTATATACTGCACCATGAGAAACTCGGGTTTTCGCCCAAGGGAGCACTCAAAAAATCACACCTAGGAAAATATTTAGCTTTGAGGATTCTAGATGTGAGTGAATCCGGATTTGTCATAAGACACCACCCTTGCTTGCCCCACATAGCTAAATTAAAAGCATAAAGATTACGGAAACCAAGTCCACCATGTTCTTTACTCATCGACAGGTTATCCCAAGAGAGCCAATTAATTCCTTTTTTTCCTTCTCGAGAGGAACCCCACCAAAATGAGTTCATCATTCTCTGGATCTCATCCCCTAGCGATTCCGGGAGTAGAAAAATACTCATCATGTAATGAGGGATGGATTGGAGAACTGATTTTATGAACTCTTCTTTACCAGCTAGAGATAAAGATCTTCCACTCCAAGAATTGATTTTTTTCCATAGAAAGGATAGTTTTAGAAGAAAATTCAATTTTAAAAAGTACTCCCTCCAGTCTTATATATAAGAGACACTTTTGTGAGAGAAAAGTGTCTTTTATATATAGGACCAGAGGTAATATTAGTTAAGAAAAACAAGTTTCAATACAATTCAAATTATAGTTTTGTTTTTTATAATATAAATCGGATATTTAATATGATACGGATAAGGAATTGTTTATGGGTGGTTCATCTGACATCTTACTCTCTCTCTCCGGTGAATGAATGGGGCACGGCGTACGTGGCTGCACGGTTGTCTTAGCTACGCTTAGCTAAGACAAACATACTTACGAATTTACAAAAGTTGTACTTTACTTGCATTGCAATTAAAGACCAACGTGAACATGTCAGAACGGTTCAAAGATAAAGCCAATCAATATTCCAAAAGTCCAGTAGTACTCCATGCAAATCCCAATTGGTCAGTGATTAATAAAAGGATATGCTTATATCAAAACCGGACCGGATACTGAACCGGTGTAGGCACGAGTTCAAGGTTTAAAGGTCGAATCAGGGTCGAACTGGGGTCAGAACGGAAATGAATTAAATTATATTTTTAAAATTTTTAATATAACATATAAAGCACTAATAAACAAAAAATAACATAATATTCATAACATCACGACATAAAAAATTAAACTCCGCTTAAAATGTTATAAGTCAACATATAACATGCAAAAATTACATATTAAACTAAAACAAATATGTTATAATAACATTGTAATATTCAATAATCACAAATACTGTAATATAAGTATTCTCATAATAATATTAATATATAAATTAATTTTAAATTTTATTATAATATTTAATTTAATCCATTGACGTGAAAAAAATGTATAAAAAATCTCTAATGTGTCAAAAATAATGTCATTTACTATTTTTTAAAAATAAAAAATTAACTTTTTTCTAAACCGCCCAGTTCCCGGTTTTCTCGGTTTTGGCCGATTTTTTACCGGTTTTTAGGTCGGTTCTTGTGCAATCCGGTTTTGAAGTTCAATCGGACCGGACAGAGGTCCGATTTTGACAACTATAGGATATACATCCTGAATCCCTGTGAGATATACTCTCACCAAAATAAATTATAAGCAAAAAAATACATGTATCTGATCCAAATATAAACTAGATATATGTATTTTTTTTTCTTAGAATTCATTCCGGAGGGAGCATATGTTATGCGAAAAATGCATGACTGTTTATATTTGCCACAATATGTTTTATTGTGTTGTGTTCCTCTATCTGGTTCTAAAAAATTCTCAAGTGCACTCCAAATATTGCACTAAACTAATCACACCCTAACGTGGCAAAAAAAAATAAAAAATGACAGCGGCCATATGTTAACGTAATGTAGTACTAATAGGAAAATGCAAAAATCTCCATTCTCCGTGCTCAGTTTTCTAGAAACAGCAAACACAGCACAATTATTAATAATGCGGTCCCGTGTCCGTTTTGATGCTGAAGTCAAGGTATGAAGGGATTTCTGTTATCAATTGTCAGAGTGAGGATAAGACGTGTACGATTATTACATTCAACTATTCACACAATCACTTTTATGTATATAATAATATAATTGTTAAAGTATGCTAGTATACTATTATTAAATTCTTATTTCCTTCATAACAACTCTGACACTTCTGTTAGCCTTGCTGCCGTGTAGAAAAATGGAACTCGATATCAGAATTTAGCAAGGATAACGAATTTAGCAGAAAAACGGATGCATAAATTTTTACTACGTGTTCTTAGGGTAGTCAATTTTTTTTTAATAGATAATAGATATAATAGATTATGAACTTTTCACATGTGAAAAGAGAATAGATTCAAGAGTAAATACCCGAATTGGTATCCGACAAAAACCATTGAAACCAATTTAGTCCTTGAGAAATAAAAAATATCAATTTATTTCTTAAAAATATCAAATGAGGGTCAAATTAATATTTGATAGAGACTAAAACATCCTTAAAAATTATTCTAAAAAAGACTAATTTAACCCATATTTAGAAATTTTTAAAGGCCAAATTGGTATTTTCCATATTCAAAGACTATGTTAGAAAATCCAACAAATACAAATTCATGGTATGTCACATGCATTCCATCCAATTTCATTATATATAGCCAAACATGTCATCAATCACGGACCGGTATGTACGGCCTCGTAACTAATGCGGTGGGGACTGATCGAGGTTACCAAAGGTGAAATTGTGAACGCAGACATACAATATAGTTCTGTAAAAGGCTAAGAGCAGCCACAACGCTATTGCTTAGAAATGCTGCAGCTGCGTGAGTTAACTGACACAGGGATGCTCCTGCTGCAATTCTCTGTGTGTCTCTCTCCTCAACTATGCGTGGTGTCAGCCAATTGCCGTGATCTAACTTGTTACTTTGACCCAAAATTAAGAAACGGTAAACATGCAATTGACTGCCACCTAGGAGTGATAATGCTAAGAAACGCAGGAACAGTAATAAGAAACTAGCATTAAAGATGCTCTAATAGTTTCATTCAAGCACTTTTACAACTTTTTTTTGTAGAAGCACCTTTGATATCAGCTTCATATTATACAGAAGAATTTGGATATAACAATAACAATAATTATACAATTACAAACAGCAATTAGATTTGAAGTGAACCTGGAGCTACTTCTCAATTCTACTAAACAGCAGCTCTCAAATAGTGATATATAAACATAGAAGAACTATCTGCATTTCCTTACAGAAAATGAGATGTTTTTACCTTTGAAGCTATACCCGCCTAAAAAGAAGAAAGCAATATGCTACTCACAATTTTTTTTTAACTTCAGTAGTGTAATGAGGCAATTTCATGGCCCCATTAGTATTCTTCCCATGTTCTGTGAGCAAGGATAAGAGGAATTGTTTAAAGATGGACCATCACTCCTATTTTCTCTAGAACCATACGGATTTGAACTGTTATTTAGAACACCATAGATTACTGGAGCTGAGGTAGTATGAACAAACTTGAAATTGGAATTGCTAGTGTAAGTTTGACTGTCCCCAAATTCAGAGAGAAGCATTTTCCCTTGCCCGTTTGATCTATTTTCAGCAGCTGAGCTAATCCCCATCCCAAGGTCAAGACTAATAGTATCACTTTCTTCTAACTTGATTCTTGTCTGTGCACCTGAAGCTGATGTTCCTGCCATGTCATGGCTGCTATTCCTTGCAGCAGGCACATCATGATTGTGTTTACCCTCATATGTTGTTATTACTGCTTTCGGATCATGAGATGCCCGCTCCACGTGTTTTCTAACGGGGCAGCCAGCATTCGTGCATTTGTAATAACTCCTGCGTAATAAGAATGATAAGAAAAAAGGACAAACAAGAAATATGTAGCTAAGTGCCATGTTTTGGTTAACAGAAGGGAGTTAAGATTATGAACACATATCATTAACATTGGGACCAGTCATTAATTAGAACTAACAGGATGGCAGTCCTACTTGTCTCGAAAATAAAATGGAGAAAAAAAAAAAAAAAAACATGACCCTTATGTCCTACAATCTTCATAACTAGATATAAAGCCTACAATCATGGGTGAATATCTTCTTGCCCTCCGACCCTAAATTTCCTAATAACTTGGTATTGCCTTGCAATATTCATATTCACTCCTTTCCTTCAGGAAAAACATCTATTCCTCAACACTTTCTTATATCTAATAGTCTACAGCCACTTGGACTCACCGGTGTGTTTATTTGCAACTTTTTGGCCATCATGCTCTTTTTAATCAATTTGTATCTTAACCGTTATGTATTTGATCATTCTAGTTCCTTTTTTCGATCCTTCGTCCCCACCTGTTCTCATCAACTTTCTAATACCAAGTACAACTGACATTTGAAGAAGCAGAAAACCCACAAAAATTAAAAGAAAAAAAATCTTCTGAATGAATATGAGAACAGCTTCCAAAAGTCATCCAAGTAAATTACTGTCTAGTCTTCTCATGAGATAGCATTCAGAATATATACACAAATTCAGAATCTAGCATACTACTTTCCATTGCTATTCTTGAAACGATGAAGCACCATCCCTAACCAGAACCACCCCCCTACCACCCCCCCCAAAAAAAAAAAATAATAATAAGCCATTAATAGGTATTCCTATTTCTTAATTAAACCCTCCAAATTATCGGTGCCTAACAGATTCATTTGTTTAACTTACTGTTAATGAGGACAGAGCATGTCTCATCCTTTTACCAATACAATATATATAAGCAAAATTCCTTCCATTCCTTTTGCAAATGTATATATATCCTTCACCATGTGCATATCTGAATATACTCCAGTGTAAGACACGGACTGTTTTTTATGGACCGTGTTGGATACAGCAATACAGGTCTCAAAGCCTCATATCTTAGCTAACATCAATGCTAAATCATAATAATAGCAATAGATTGTGAAGCAAAATATTGAGAAGTGATTACATGAGCTTCAATAAACAATCATATCAAGTTGATTCCTCACTTCAATTGTTGTCCATAGATTGTTGTCCATAGAGTAAGTGCAAGAGCAAAAGCTTAACAATATACATATTAAAAAAAATCCTTTGACGAAGGACATACGTTAAACTGGAATTTATTGCTTTAAATTCTATTTCCTAGTTTCATATGAGGATATACCTTGGGTTCGGATTTCCCCTCACCACCTTCTGACCATATTTACGCCAACGGTACCCATCATCCAATATATCAACTTCACTCATAGTTTGTACAACAACCCGTGGCTCCCGGATAGGCTTAACTACAGGAATGATGTCAGCATTTTCAAGTTCCATTTTTCTGCTGAATAAAAAATCCATGGTCAGCAAGCAGGCACACATGCTGAAGAAAACCTAGAGTTTTGGCCTTAATTATCATACCTTCGCTTTGAGAAGGGATCATCATTATCAACCTCATCATTTGTCCTGGTTGACACAAATCCAGCACCCTCTAGACTATCATCATTTATTGCTACAGTTGATAGCTCTGGAGTACTTGGGTCAACTGCATGAGACACCTGACCATACATATTGGATGCTTTGTCTACAATTCAAGAATCAGAAGAAATAGAAAAATAAAGCCAGGTTATTTTCAGTGCAATAAGTAATAATAAAATGGAAGAAACGAGAAATATTTGGCAGGTATTACCATCTCGGCCAGCCAAAGAAGATGCCTTATCTGATCTCTCTCCTTGCATAGACATAATAGCACCAGCAGAATATCGGTTGCTTGGTTGAGGTTTCGGATGGTCATGTGTTCCCTTGTACATTATCTCAGTGATTTGACCATCATGAGAGCGTTCAAAAAGTTTTTTCACTTCACAATTAGGATGTGTACATTTGTAATAGCTGCGTGGAAATTCACTCCCTTTGACAAGTTTTTGCCCATATTTTCGCCAGTTGTATCCATCATTTGACGCTTTATCAGTTGCAACTGAAAGTCCACTGCCTCGAACCTCAACATGTGATGTTTGAGGCCCATTAGTTGTGTTGCCTTTGTGGCTAAATTCATCTGAATCGACATCAACAGGAGTACTAGCCCCATAACTAACCATTTGAACAGGTGACGATAGGCTTAATTCATTATATGGAACTGCTATCTCCCGTGGCGAGGATGCAAATGATTGAGCTTTTCCTGGCCCTTCTACTTGAGTAGATTGTTCACTTACATGGTTGTAGAAGTCTGCAGGAGCCTTAACATGAGCGAATAGCATTAGATAAGTGCTAAGCAGTTAAAAGATTACATGTAACGTTTTAACCCCAAAAATAAAACTAGCTAAAAGATTATAAGACTGGGAATTGATTTTGTCTTGTGAGACAAAGTGATGTGTGGAAAGTGGCAACAATATATCTAATTAATTATCTCAACTAGTAGTACACAAGGTTTAAATCAAGTACATCACAGGAGAAGAAACACAAAATTCATGCTCATGTCCACCCAATAAAAAATTTATATTCATCAAAGTGTTACTAACATCAGTTAATATTTTATTACCATATTTCTATACTCAAAGAAACTTGATTTTCTGTCATCAACAGTACTGGTATTGAAGCATACAGTGGTTATAGGAAATTTAGCAGACACAGCATAAGTCATAGAACCATGCAATGTTTGGTGAAGCTTGGGAAGAGACCCTGTAGTCGGTGAAGGCTCCACCTGCAAATCAATGAAACAAATAATATTTAGACTACAATGCTCTATGTGACTATGTGCAACAATTGCTGAATCAAATAAAAAATTATAAATTCAAATACACAAAAAGATGCAGGCACCAATTTTATTTCTCAAAGAAATAAATTAAAAAGAGGGGGGGTGGAGGACAAAATAATGGCAAGTTTCAGAATACCCGCAAACACCCTAAAGCCCCAAACAGCAATCAATCTACATATGAAATCAGTAATAACAGTGGAAATAAAGCACATACAAAATCATC
Organism: Calophaca sinica; assembly: GCA_037113605.1. Classification (NCBI taxonomy): domain Eukaryota; kingdom Viridiplantae; phylum Streptophyta; class Magnoliopsida; order Fabales; family Fabaceae; genus Calophaca; species Calophaca sinica. Next base: position 125,543,039 of record CM073736.1, on the reverse strand, counting down.
TGAGTAAACCAAAAAAACAACCGAGCAGATTTATCAGCCAGCCATGAAAGCTGCTCACTGCAATTGAGCATAAGCAAAGTTCTTCATTTTCTCCTGATAATCTTGCCTAGCTGATTTGGAGTCAGTGTGCCAAAGATAGCATAATACATTATAATATGCGGAAGTTAGTTATATAATCAATCAACCATAACTTTAAAAAGCCATTCCCATATGAATGTAGAACAGCATTCTACACGGATTAGGACCATCTAGACGATTAACATCAAGAAAATCCAGTCCTTTCTGACATTCCTTATACTATTCTCTTAGCATAAATAACTAAAATTAATCCACTAATCATTGGCAAAGCATTGATTCGTTTGTTCTACGTAGTACATGAAAGGGGGGGGGGGGGGGAAGACTTTTTTGTGCACTCTGCTACACCGTTAAAACAAAAACAAACAAAAAGGGCAAGCACTAACCAAACCAAAAGGAAGATTCATTATGTGAAAAAACAACACTGACACTAAAATAATAAAAGAAGAATGTTGTGTGATCCTCAGCTAAAGTCATATTCCAACAGAATACCTTATTTAGCATAAAGCAGCCATTACAGAATTCTATAAGCACAAGCATCAGAACCTAACCCACCCATACATAAGTGAAGGACCAAACAAGGAAAGAGCCAGCTCTAAAGAAACAATTTGCCACGAGACTAAGCAAGCATATAAGAATTTCGAACTTCTTTTTTTTTTTTTTTAAGCATTTTCAGCTCATCAGCATTTCAAATCAAGACACTTTAAGTCATCAAATATTCCTGCCAAAAGATAAGATTTGAGGCCACCCCACCCAGACATGTGATTTTGGTTGCTGAGAAATTGTAAGAAAATCAGTGAAAAGAAAAGAACAAATTTTTGACATGCCACTCACAACAAGTGACCGTTATCTCACATGGGTCAAGTAAAAGAACCAACTTGAGCTAGAAAAACATCATTTTGTTAATGTTAATGGTTTCACTCACCCTTTTTTTTTGCTTTTTTCCTTTCTAACTTTTTCTCAGAAAACACAAAACCTACAACCTTTTACTTTTACACGAATCAAACACTTCAATTGGTGCCATAGGGTAGAACAAGAAGAAGAGGAAGAAGAAGCAAATGCATACTCACCTTCATGTTGGAAAGTAGAACTGGGGACTCCAAAAACGACGACGGGCTCAACCCCGGAGGTATTGTGATGCACGGCGACCTCGAGATCGGAAGCTTCGCCGGCGACATGAGCTTGTATCTTGCCGTCGAATTGTACCCCGACCCGGTTCGATTCGGATCATCGAGTACCCCATCTACCCGGAGCTCCGAACTCGAGTGGGGTTCGCCGGAGTTTGTGGCGGCAGCGTCCATTCTGACAGGGGCGTTGCCGGGAGTCGAAGAAGAAGCGGGAAAAGAGGGAAGGGCATAGAGGTCATTTCATTCAGCCATTTTTGTTACTCTGGGTCTTGATGTATGTTTTTTTCCATGTCTTTGAAGGTTATGTTATGTCAGAGATGCTGAGAGAGTGGGACTCAGTTGACTTACAACTTTCGGATCTCTCTCTCTCTAATCTCTATCTATCTTATTACTCATTCATGTCATGTGCGACTCAATGCTCTGTTCTGTGTCATTGCCTTGTCGTTTTAAACCCTTCCTTTCTGAGCTTTTTTTTTGTTCCTTCTCAGCAACTCACCCCAACCGGGGAAAAAAAATCATAATGGTAATAATTGAAATTGTGAATTTATGAATATTAATTAATTATATACTAATAAAATAAAATAAAAGTTTTACACACATTTAATTATATTTTGTCATCGTTATAATATTAGTGCTAAAAACATATTTATACATATAAAATTTGTTTACATGTTACTACTTGAACCGAAGTGAACCTCGCCGGTAATCAGAAGTGATGAACTTGATTGTTAGAATGAACGTTGGTGTTGCGGAGCTGCGGCATCGACGATATGGGTGTACCTTCAAAGATTCTGATGTCAAAGTCAGTGGGAGATTAATGGAAGGAGTAAGCAAGAGTTGAATGCGTACCTGGGCTGGTAATTAAGTCAACCTTATATAGGAGATCGGTTGATGAGATTTGGCAGGAAATGATGTTGTCCAGTTACCGAACTCACGTAAATCTCGACAGATTTTGCGGGTTGTCATTGATTAGATAGACGGTTGAGATAGCGATTTATGTGTTAGGTTGATCTGTGTAGTGTCACGATCTGCATGCTTGTTCTTATACAGCTTGCAAAGTAAGCCAAGCCTCCAAAGTGGGCCTCTGTGATGGGCCTCGAGCTCAGGCCAATTCTGGAACACTACTGTATACATGCATATTGAACTCAATTGAAATTAAATTGTTTGCATGAAAAATATTAAACTCGCTGAAATTAAATTATTTGGGCTTAAATATTATTTTAGTCCTCCAAATTAGGTCAATTTTTTGTTTTAGTCCCCCCCCAAAAAAAAATTTTCGTTAGCTTTGGGTCTCTAATATTTGGAAATGTATCAAATTAGTCATTTCCCATAACTCCGTCAGTCAGATACTCCACATGGCAAACAGAAGCCATATCAGCACATGTCATGTGGACCGTGGCAGCTGACTCACCGTTTTAGTAGTATGATTTTGGTCCCCCAAAATATAACAATGTTCGGATTTGGTCCCCCAAAAAAATTTGTCAGTTTTTAGTCCCTCGTGTTTGAAAATGTATCAACGCTAGTCCCTACTGTTAATGGAGTTGATGAGTTAATGAGTTGTCATGTCGGAGCTCTAGGTCACCATCTTCCACGTAAGTAACTAATCATATGTGTACGTCATGTGTGCGAGATACTCCGTGTCACCCTCTCATCGCAGCCACCCTCTTCCACAGGTTAAATAAAACTTTAATCCCCAGCTTACCAAAAAAACCATAATCCCCAATTTATAAACAAGTTAGTGATGACGTTGATATGCAACCTGGAAATTACCTCTATTTCATCACAGACATCCAAAGGTTTTATTTCCCCCATCCTTTCAACCCTATCACATGCAAACTACCCTTAAACATCCCAGTGTGACCACCACGGGTATCAACCCAACACACCCCCTTAGGTCTCTACCGCAACCCAATCATGGAACTAGAGGAAACAACAACAGAGAATGGGGAGGCGTTAAAAAAACAAATAAAAGAGGGCGATATTTCACTAGCTGAGACAGCTCGGTGCTAGATGAGACGACACTGCTGATAGCCTCCGTTCACAGCAATGATGAAGATAACCGAACGACGAGGAGGGTTCAAAACGCTCCCATTTTCCTTCTTTTGCATCTTTATTCTTGGGGTCTACGGTAGATATGTGTTCATGGTGGGGGAATATAGTTGTTACGGATGAGGATGAGAGGTGATAGAAAAAGGGATTAGGGTTAGAGTATCTTTTATCTTTTTAAATTATTTGATTTAAAATATTTAATTAATAGTAAAATCTCACCCACTTCCCATAAGTGGTGTGTTGGGTTAATATTAATGGTGGTCACTAAAATGATGTTTAAGGATAGTCAGGTGAAAGGGCTAAAGACGAGGAAGAAAACCTTAGGTAGCCTACAATGAAACAAGGGCGTTTTGCAAGTTGCAATCAACGATTTCACTTGCTTTTTTTAAAATTGGGGATTAGGGTTTTTTTTTTAATAAGCTGGGAATTAGGATTTTATTTATCCCGAGGGAGAGAGTGACACAGAGTATCTCGCACACATGACATGACACATATGATTAGTGACTTACGTGGGAAATGGTGACCTGGAGCTCCGACATGGCATCTCATCAACTCCATTACCAGTAGGGACTAGCTTTGATACATTTTCAAACACGAGGGACTAAAAACTGACAAAGTTTTTATAAGGAACCAAATCCGAACATTGTTATATTTTTTGGGACTAAAATCATAGTACTAAAACGGTGAGTCAACTGCCACGATCCACGTGACATGTACTGACATGGCTTCTATTTGCCTTGTGGAGTTTTACGGAGTTACGGAGAGGAATTAATTTGATACATTTTCAAATATGAGGGACCGAAAGCTGACAAAATTTTTTTGGGGACTAAAACCAAAAATTGACATGATTTAGAGGACTAAAATCGTATTTAAGCCAATTATTTGCACGAAAAGAATTTTAAAAAAGCATGGAAATGTGAGGATGGGACGAAGGGAGAAGAAAATTGGTTGTGTGGATTGAACTTTTAGACTTTTTAAAGTTTTGAGTGTGAGGGGGATGATTTTGTCAGTGAATTATTCACTATTGGACAAAGATTTTGTAACAAAATGATTAGTTTACTATTTGTTGAAAGAATTAATATTATCATTGTTATTAATTATTATTTTGATGTCTCTGTTTTTAGCTAGGTACTATGATTTGAAAGTGAAAAGTGATGTGCAAAGTACCAACTCAATGTTACTCTTCACCATACACAATCAAAATGAGTGATGGGTGCAAAACTGCAAATCCCTTTCCTCATGTTGAAAGCCAAAGCCGCACCAAAATCTGTTCCGCAGAGGGTTAGATTCAAATAATTTAATCGCGTGGATAGGAGAGTCAAGCTCAAGCAATGGCGTGTAGTTTCGTCTATGTTATTTGAACTTTGATAATTGATTCGAAATTTCAAATCAAGGGACGCACTGTCGGCAATTGCATGTGGGATGTGTGTAAGAAAGAAGTGATAAGTGAATTAGGCGGCAAGTGGAGATGGATTCATTTTCATTAAACCCGAATTGGTTCACAAAATCATGTTGTGCTGGAGGATTTTGGACATTGATAACATTTTTTGTTGCATCTAATTAATGTGACAAATATTGTTGACCCTTTGTTCGCACTGGGTATTACTTCGATTTTCACTTGCAAAAAATAAGGAGAATGTTAATTATGTGCTGTAAAGATCTACTAAAGAGTAAGTTAACATATTGGCCTCACATTATTGAATACCTTCTTTACCGTTCTTAATGATAGCAATTACTTAAAAGGAAAAGTAGAGGATCAATTTTCAAACCACTGATATAATTTATGATGTTTTAAGTAAACATAAGCACAAGAATGTAAATTGTATATTTTAAAAATAAAGTAGTATTGAATTATAATTATTTATGCATATATGTTTAATTTATTACATATTCAATTGTTAATTTTTTAATCAAAGATTGTAACTCATCCTTTCCTCCATTTGTAACTCACCGCACAAATAATGAGAATGTTTTTCCATTTGGATATGCTGTAAAAGATTTATGAAAGAATAACTTGACATATTGGCCCCACACGATTGAATATCTTCTCATTGCAATGAGTTAAAAGGGGCTTATAAGAAAAGTAGAGGATATTTTTTTTGATTTGGAGAGGATCAATTTTCTGTCCACCGCTATCATATATTGGACTATAGCATAGGGTATCAAGTAAATTTGGACACAGAAAACACAAAGATGCAAAGTGAAATATGTGGACTTTTTTTTGCGGAACCTCGTGAAATATGTGTACTTAAAAAGATAAAATGTTTGATCATAATTATGATTAAAAAATACTATCTTTTTTTATAATCCGCCCTAATTAATTAGTTCTTTGGGCCATGTGAGTGTACCAAAATATCCACACGGCTTAAGCCCTTCGAACTCTCGATGGGATTAATTTTTGGTTTGGCTGAATGATTAAAAAGTCTATTATATTTATGATTATAACTATTAAGATTTTAATATTTTGTTATTTATATGTATTTACATATGTTTTATTACATTCTCGATGAATGATTTTGAAATTAAAAGATTTATAACTCATAATGTTTTGCCCTTAAGGGATTTTTTAGAGGATAAAGCACCAAATCCCAATTGCTAATGAATAAATCAACTGACAATTTGTTTAAAGGGATTATTAAAAAAAAGTATAGGATCAATTTTCGGTCCGCAAGGTATAGTGTGGGGTATCAATAAAATATGCCCTACTAGAAAAGCAAAAGCTATAGAAACATTTCATTAGTTTGTTTTCTACATTTGATTTGTGTGTTTTCTCTTTCTAGCTACTTGTGTTGAGACAGATGAGAAAAAGACGGTTGTACTTATGCCTATGATTAGGTAAAGAGAAAGGAAAACAACGGCAAATCTACGCATTTAACGGATGTTAAGGCAAAGTTCTGACTGGTTTTCTAATTCTTTACAATTTTCTACTGAGTAATCTCTTTCCTCCCTATTGAATTTTACTATATTAAAGGCTAAATAAAGCATGTCATGATCACATCCAACACAATTGCGTACGAAACCGTTCTATCCAAAATTGCTTGCTTTATCTCTCATAAATTTTATGCTTATTTTATGACAAGATATTCCGACCATATAAAATTAAGGCTAAATTATAAAATTAGTCCTCTAAATTTATTTTAGGTTTTAATTTGGTCCTTTACGTTTTATTTGTTTCGTTTTGGTCCTCTACGTTTTATTTTAGTTTTCAATTTGGTCCTTTCCGTCACTAAAAGTCAATTGTCCGTAGCTAGAATTTGGCTTTTAAATTTCTGGACAATCGCTTTTAGTGACGGAAATGACCAACTTGTTGTAACTTTTAAAATGTAAGGGACCAAAACGAAATAAATAAAACATAAAGGACTAAATTAAAACCTAAAATAAACATAGAGGAACAATTTTGTAATTTAGCCAAAAATTAAAGTATGAATTGCACTTACTATTATTCATACCATAGAAACAACATACTAAGAATGGTTTATTGTTGGTATTAGCTTTGTCAAAAAATTGTCGGCATTAGCATTCGTACGTCTTTCTGATCTTACACCATCTATGCATCAAACATTTTTGCTCCGTGTGGATTGAGCCTCTTTTTGTTGGTTCAAGGAGTGACTCCTTCGGTCTGATTTGGTTTCATACGGTGTGGGGTGTATACCTGTAAAGTAATTTCAATGCTTAAGTAAGTTTGTGTTTTAGTCGTAGCTAAGAGAATAGGACAGCGTGCATACCTTTGTATGGTGTTCTAATACCCCTTTTATAGGGGTTGTCTTGTAAATTCTTCTCGTAGAATTAATGTTTTTAGGTAATTTGGGAGAGATAGACTTGCATGTAAACATACTCAACAAATCATCTTTGGACACATCCAATTATAAATTGACAATTGTGAATTTTATTTTTTTAGTACTTAGCTTTGATACCGGTTGCGGTTATTATTGATCTCTAGGAGAAATTTCTGGTGGGGAAATTTCTTGAATTCTCTCGATATTTTCTATATTTATTAATATATTTTCTTTTTCTCTAAGTAGTCTTTTTACTCTCTCTCTATTTCTATTACTAGCAAAATATCCGTGCATACCCACAGGTCTATCTGTTTTTACGAATTTTTGAAATACACTTGTTTATAAAATGAAAGTTTTAAATTGTGACAAATATAATTAGTAGTGATAATAAACAACATGTAATGTTTTCTGGTTGGGACTAAAGAGTAAAATAATCATTTGTAAATAATAAGGGGATTTATAAAATTGTTATGTAATAAAAGACAATGAAATTATATCTATAACATATAATATTTTTCCGTCGGAACTCAAAACCAAAATAATCATTTACAAATATGGAAAACATTTATAAAATTGATATAGTGGTCAAAGACAATAAAATTACACTGACAAAAAACTAAACATTTATACCGACAACACGTAATATTTTTCCGTTTCTCAGTCAAAATTCAAAAGTAAAATAATTATTTATAAATAATAAATATATTTATAAAATTGATATGTGCTTAAAGACAATAAAACTATTTCGACAACATCTAATATTTTCTCGTCGGGATGTAAAAGAAAAGTACTCATTAATGCGTAAGAGGGAAGAGAGAATGTGTGGGGTTGTGAGGTTTAAATTTACAGAAACGAAGAATTGTGTGGGGTGTAAGGGTTTCGAAAGTTGTAGGTATATTTTTTTCAAACACTAGCCAAATACCCGTGCATACGCACGGGTCAGTTCGTTTTTACGCATTTTTGAAATATACTTGTTTATAAAATCAAAGTTATACATTGTGACAAATATAATTAGTTGTTTTAGTTCTAAAAACTGAAAAAGTGAGAGTAAGCAACATGTAGTAAAATAACCATTTACAAATAATAATGACATTTATAAAATTGTTACGTAATAAAAAACAATGAAATTATACTACTAACATGTAATATTTTTTCGTCGGGATTCAAGAATAAAATAATAAATATATTTATCAAATTTTGATACGTGATCAAAGACGATAAAATTATAACAATATGTAATGTTTCTCTGCTGAGACTTAAAAGTAAGATAATCATTTATCATTTATAAATAATAAAGACATTTATCATTTATCCCCTTATGGAATCAAAAGTAAAATAATCATTTATAAATAAAAAAATATTTATTAAATTTGATTTTGATCCCTTATGGAATCAAAAGTAAAATAATCATTTATAAATAAAAAAATATTTATTAAATTTGATTTTGATAAGCGCTCAAAGACGATGAAATTATACTGACAATATGTAATGTTTCTCCGTCGGGACAAAAAATAATAATCATTTATATTGACATGTAAATTTTTTCTGTATAGAAGCAAAATAATTATTTATAAATAATAAAAACATTTATAAATTTTGATATGTGATCAAAGAAGATGAAATTGTAACGACAACATGTAATTTCCCATTAGGATTTAAATAAAAAATAATCATTTACTATTTATAATTAATAAAGACATTTATTGAAATATAATAAAAGAAATAAAAAACATTAAAAAAAGAAAATAATAAATATAAAGTAAAATAATCATTTATAGATAATAAAGACATCTAAAGACTTTGATATATGATCAAAGAAGATGAAATTATCCCGACAACATGTAATGCTTCCCGTCGAGACGCAAAAGAAAAGTAATCATTTATATCGACATGTAATATTTTCCCGTAGAAAATCAAAAGTAAAATAATCATTTATAAATAATAAAGACATTTATAGATTTTGATATATGATCAAAGACGATGAAATTATACCGACAACATCTAATGCTTGCCGTCGGGACGCAAAAGAAAGGTAATCATTTATACTAACATGTAATGTTTTCTCGTTAAAGACATTTATAGATTTTGATATATGATCAAAGACGATGAAATTATACCGACAACATCTAATGCTTCCCGTCGGGACACAAAAGAAAAGTAATCATTTATACCGACATGTAATGTTTTCCCGTGGAAAATCAAAAGTAAAATAATCATGTATAGATAATAAAGACATTTATAGATTTTGATATATGATCAAAGACGATGAAATTATACCGACAACATCTAATGCTTCCCGTCTGGACGCAAAAGAAAAGTAATCATTTATACCGACATGTAATGGTTTCCCGTGGAAAATCAAAAGTAAAATAATCATTTATAGATAATAAAGGCATTTATAGATTTTGATATATGATCAAAGACGATGAAATTATACCGACATGTAATGTTTTTCCGTGGAAAATCAAAAGTAAAATAATCATTTATAGATAATAAAGACATTTATAGATCTTGATATATGATCAAAGACAATAAAATTATACCGATAACATCTAATGCTTCCCGTAGGGACGCAAAAGAAAAATAATCATTTATACCGACATGTAATGTTTTCCCGTGGAAAATGAAAAGTAAAATAATCATTTATAGATAATAAAGACATTTATAGATTTTCATATATGATCAAAGATGATGAAACTAAGAAGTAAAAAAAAAAGTAAAAACGAAAAGAAAATAAGAAAAAAAAGGTCCTTTTAAGTTAGGTCAAATAGGGTTTTTAAGTTTTTAAGTTGGGCCAAATAAGTCCTATGTGGCAATGATTCATTTGACCTAACTTAAAAACTTAAAGGATATATTTGGGTAAACTTAAAAACTTAAAGGACTTATTTGGCCGAAAATAAAGTTAGGGGACCAAATTGAACCTAAAAAATAAGTTAAGGAACTAAAAGTGGATTTAAGCGAGGAAAAAAAAAAGGAGAAAGGGGGGCCGTATAAAAAAGAAAGGAAAAGATAAGAAGAAAAAAGGGGGGATGCGTATGAAAAGAGGAAAAAAAAGGAAAAAAAAGAAGATAGGTGGGAGCTGTGCATAAGCGAGCGGGAAATCAATGAATAAAAAAATTGCCACATGTCCAAGGAGGGGTTTGTTCCTATTATGTAGATATGGTTTTAATTAAATTATTAATTAGAGAAATTGGGGTTTCTCAATCTGGGATTAGGGTTTGATGATTTTGGGATCTTGCAGTGAATGATTAATGGGTGAAAATCACACACCTAAATGCAGAGGATGGTGGTGCGGCGACAGTAAGGAGGTGGTGCGCCAACAGGACGCAATGGCAGAGAAGGTTTCACGGCGGTTATGGCACTTTTGGGGTTAGATAGAGCCCATTTTTGGGGTCAGGTGGAGCCCATTTCTACGGTTTTTGGGATGCATACATCACCAAGAAAAATAAGATTTGATCAGAAACGGGAGAGGACATGACAGTGGTGGCTAGAATGAAAATCTTGTGGGGAAGATGGTGAGACGTGGCAGAGACGGTGTCCCAAACGTAGAAACCATACTAACGCAAATGAAAGATGGTGAGGGGAAGAACACTTCAACCAGTTATGTTTTCTGATTACCGACCAGAGTTGGTCGGAAAACAAGCTCAAATGTCACATGCAGTGGAGAGAGGGAAGAGAGAAAGACTGAGAGTGAGAGAGAGAGAGAGAGAGAAATTCAATAGCCATGTCAAGAGGAAGCAGGTAACTGATAGCACGTTACATAATCAATTGTGTGTGTATTTAACGACCACAATAGCACGTTACTATGTTGGACGGAGCTCGCGTTTTGGCTAATATTGTAAACATTTTATAACATAAAAAACCAATTTCCAAAAAAATGGGAACAAATTAAAACTAAAAATTAAGTTAAAAGACCATGCGAATAATTTTACCAAAATTTTATCTTTTACGGACAAAGGTATAAGGTGCCGCTTTAATGCGGAGGCAAAAGGGAACATGAATTCCCCATCTTGATTATGAATAAAATTTATTTAATTTGTCCGTGTATCTTTATAATATTAAAAATAATAGTGTTAGGAAGACAATTTAGTTAAATCACTTAAATAAGATATAATATCAGTATTTTTGTATTTAATTAATTTGTCAGCAAATATTTTATAATAATTAAATTTCATTCGATTAAAAAGATATTTTAATTAGTACGTGCTCCCCACGATTAAAATCTTGGCTACGCCTAGTGTATGTCGTACTGAAAGATATAGCTCTTCTAAAGTGAAGATAAATCTCTGATTTAAAAAAATGAAGCTAAATCTTATATAATATTAAATCACGTGATTAATTAAAACTTTAAAACTATAATACAAACTCAAATAATATATTATCTTAGGAAGAAAGCTGGGCAGTCATATATACGACCCATTTTCATGGAACACACTGAGAATACGTCTCAACCATCATTCCAATAAACATTTCCAAACATACAGAAAACGAGGTCTCTTACACGTTACATTACCAAACCATCAAAACACAAAAGATTAGCAAAGGTGAGAGGAACAATCTATACAACACCAATGATAATACAGACACATCTTTTCATAGGTAATAGATCACTTCATAGGTAGAACAGTTTCAAATTCCTCTTATACATTTATCTTTTTTAAGTATTAAACTATTTAAATAATTTTAAAGGTAAAACTCGAGCCAGTGTTCCATTGCTGTCCAATAACTTATCCTAAAAATAATGTACAGAAACATATATACTTCCTCCGGAATGAATTATAAACAAAAAAGTACATGTATCTGGTCTAATTTAGACCTGATACATATATTTTTTTGCTTATAATTCATTTCGGAGAGAGTACCGAAGAAGCTCCAATAAATCAATAATAGTCGTAGCTTCGCCATAGGGCAACAATACCATCAAAGTATCAACTCTTGTGAGCAGATTTCTATATTTTTTATTATATTATTGATTGTCCTCAACTTTTTCCTGATTTAATGTCTATATGATACAAAATCTATAGATTAAGAAACAGCCCAACGTATAGTAATTCAACAATTTGTGACGGAAAAGAGCCCAGACATGTTGCCATTTGGGCTACTTTCTAGAAAAATGAGACCCCAACTACTATAGACCAAAGCATGTATACCACCAGTGTGATGACATTTAACATCATTTCATCTACAATTCTACATCTTCTTAAGCTATAAGTTACTCAATTTGAATAAGTTTTTGTTATAATATCTCAAAAATATCTTTTCATATTGTTATTTTATCATAAAATATGTTAGAGTATCTTAGATTATCTCTTAAAATTGGTTTCCCTATTTTTTTATATAAATAAGGATTTCTACTTTGTTTTAATTAATAACATCCAACATATCATTCACGGCATTTTACCTTTTAGGGGACAAAAAGTATTCTAGGCAGAAAGTGGCTGAAGGCCTCTCATTTTTTCCCCTCTTGCTTTTGTTCCTCGTACCCACTAGAGATTTGTCTTTTGGAATTCTTTGAGGTACCTAGGTTTGTTTTTGTAGCAAAAATTCATAGTGGGTATGTGCATTTCAGAACTTTGAGTATGAACCTAGGGATTTTACTATCAAACAATATTTTGAGCTTGTTCGAATATTTATTTATGGTCAAATTCATTGGGATTTTACTAAGAAACAATATTTATGTTTGGATCTTGTATCTACCTAATTTTTCATGTGTAACCCATATAGAACGTTAATTTATTACAAAATTTCTAGTCTTGATTTGAATTTTTTTTTATTTCGGATGAGCCTTGGGAAAGTAAAACTTTAATTACAGAAATTGATCCTATTATAAGTTTTACAAGCCTTTAACTGTTTTAAGTCTTAAGCTATGTCTGTATTAAAAAGTGCACTTGTTTCTCCTCCCTTGTTTACTTTGTTTACTACGTCTCATTGACTATTTATGGCTCACTCACTCCATTCATTTCCTTCAAATTCATAAGTTGATGAGTAGCGGGTTTTTTGAGTTTCCTGTCTTGCTAGGAGTTTATGATCTTTTGATAAACTTCCATTGCATGTGGTAGCTTGTGTTTTACTTGACTACATTACGATGCATCTGTTATGATCATAGAGGCCCAATAACTCAGCTAGTTCTAGAAGGGTCTATTATGCATTTTGCTAGTCCGTTATAGTTGTTGCTAGGAATAATTAGTGAGTCTGTTATGGTGTAGTTGTCTTATTGTATGTATGCACCAACTTTAGATAAGTATTGTATGACCTCATGGTTGGTATCAATGAAGAAAATAGTTATTTCCCTCTTCTTTATTCTTCTTAGGAGGCTTCTCTGACCTCGAATCAGAGAGAAAATTCCCTCTCCCTCACTTTTTTACTCCCCACATATCTCTTTCATTTTCCATCCCTAACATTTGATGCTTTCATTTTCGATCTCATTCCTACTACCCAAGGTTGGAGATGGCCATTTCAGTTTTTGACGGTGATGAAGATACCTACTGGTGGGTGTTTTACATTGAGAAACATTTCAAGGTGACTGGCACACCAGTAGCGGTGAAGCTCCCAAAAGTTGTTCCAGCATTGTCAGGTCGTGCGCATCACTTGTGGCTCTGGTGGTCTCACTGTCATCCTCAAGCGACTTGGGAACCGTTTACTAGTGCATTTCTTTGGCATTTTAAGCTTGAATTTCGAGAGGTTTTGCCCATTCCAAACGAGGAAGAGGAATTGTTTCCTCATTCTCCTTTTTTCTCTTATACAAAGCAAGGTTCAGACGAGGAAGAGGAACAGTTCACTTGTTTCTCGCATACAAAGCAGATTTAGGTACCATTGCCAACACTGTGTCAGCTATAGATCCTTCCCCACCGCCCTCCACCCTTTCTATACGCCATTTTCCGCCATATGACCCGGGTCCTCCCCCTCCACCACCACTGGTTTGTTCCGCCAACGTTCCCAACGACTTCGCAATTCATAGCAGCAACCTCAATACCACTTGGGTTGCGCCATTTTGGGCTACCTTTCCCAACACGCAACCACCACCAGACAGTGCCTCACTTCCGCCTCCGCCACCTCCGAAACCACCGGATCGAAAAATTTGTACGGTCGTCGGAGAGATACAGAACCAACTTTACAAAACCCATTCTCCACTGTTGGATCCTTCTTTTGTGTTGTGTATGTCACAATCTCAAATGTTCTTTTGAGAACTTATGACAACTATTTTCTATGGAATATATGCAAATTTTGGTTGGTAGGTTTTGGATATATGACTATTTGTGTGTTTGGAACCACGTTGAGATACCATCTAACGTGCGGTGATGTTGAAGCTATCAGAAATAGCTTTCACGGTAAAAGTGCCTCGGGACTTGGTTTCACCATGAAAACAAACATGCACTATGTTGTTGATCCAGTGAAATTGTTCTGTGGTATCTACTTGATTAAACTAATAAGATGCTTTCCGTATATTTCTATCCTTAGACTTGCCAAGCTAAATGGGTTTTAGGTCCGCACTAGACGGTGGTCATGTCCTAAGAGTGGTTATGACAAAATAAAATCCTATATAACTTTGACAATTCCATTACACATTCAAAGGCAATGAATACAAAATTATATGTTAGATGTCATGTTGGCAACAAATCAATTGTTGAATAGATTGAGACATAATCCATACACGCAGATGGTTATCTTATCATAGTTCAATGATAATCATGATTCACATAAACCACCTTTCACCATCAAATGATATGAATTAGTTCAGAATACAGAATAAGCATGCAAGTGTATTTAATTTCAAATTCAAAAAAAAAAAAAATCTCTCTATCCTCTTCTGCACAAAGGCCGTATGCAAAAGAACCATATACAGCAGCAGATTACTTTGTATTTCATACAGATCAATCATAAATGGGCCAAAACACAAAGGAAAACAAAGAAGCCAGATATGAGATTATGAGAAACCGTGCTGAATACCAGTCCTACTTCCTAAGAGACATTCAAAAAATATGACTAATGATGGGGAGATGGGAAAAAAAAAAACACATGACATCAATGGATGAGATTTCTTTAAATATAAAAGCAAGTTTCAGTTTAAAGGAAGCAACCAAA
This sequence comes from Calophaca sinica, assembly GCA_037113605.1. Taxonomy (NCBI): domain Eukaryota; kingdom Viridiplantae; phylum Streptophyta; class Magnoliopsida; order Fabales; family Fabaceae; genus Calophaca; species Calophaca sinica. The sequence continues at coordinate 125,527,930 of CM073736.1, read as the reverse complement.
CCAAAATCAAAGCCCAGGGAGGGCTGTCTGAGTATGGTGTAATACTATCCATTAATACATTTTGACAAGGTTAACCCAAAACAGCCATTAAATATTTTCATTAAATTTTACGAACTAGGACATGATAGAGAAAAACAAGTATGTACACATGAAACAACTGTAAACTTGCCTAGCAAAAACAATCGAGGATAAGCGATTACAAAGAGCAAGAACAGAGAAGTTCAAAGAAGACCATGATTAACCTAAAATGAATCTTGCAAATGCAAAATGACTCAAGTAATTAAATAGAGAAACTGAACATAACCTCACAATTCTTAATTATTGAGTCTAATTCCTGTCCTATAATCATGGTCAACACCAAAGCAAGTTGTGCTTCCAAAGCCAGAAGTGCGAGAAACTATAATACAAACAAAGGAATTCATTATTAAAAAGAGAAAGCAATTTCTTGACCTATTGAGGATAAGATGTATGGTAATATTGTTGAAGACCATAACCACCATAAGCAGAGGCACTATCATAATAACCAGACACCGCATGTGGCTCTGATGAATTTGGATAAGAACCACCTTGATCAAGGTTGCCACTAGGACCCATCGGGACGCCATCAAGACCATAAGGCCCAGTTGATGGACCTGTATAAGAGGAGAAAGTCTGGGTTGGGGGTGTCATGCCAAATGGCATGGCTGGCGAGCTCATGTACGGATTTGGATGTTCCGGCAACAAACCTGTTGAGTGGAAATGAGGTTGCTGGTACTGGTGTATGGTTGAACTGGCACTACTAACATTATTTGGGACAGCTGCAGGACCAACAGGAGCAGATGTTCGAGGACGCTTGATCCCACTTTGTTGTTGCGAATGCTGAGAAGGGTTTGTAGAAAAAGCTGGAGCAGCATATTTTACACTGTTCAATTCTTTTATACGCTGTTCAAGGACTGCACATGGATATTCAGAGTCAAGATTATAACTCTGAATAACCTTAATCACGGCTTTCAGTGAATGGATTTGTCTAGATTTGATCTCATTCTGCAAAAAAAAAAATAAAAAAAAGACCTAAATAAATATAGGCAATAGCATCATGCATCAGGCAATCAATCAAGGGGGGGGCATACATACCCATGACTTTCCCTCATCGGAGAGTCTTCTAGCAAGTTTCTGTAAGTCATCCACATAAGCTTTCAAAATCGGAACTGGTGGGATCTTATCAGCAAGATTGAACTGAAAAATACACTTCACAGCCAAAACATGTTTGTTCTTGTCAATAAGTTTCTGAACAATACCTGCAAGACCCAAAAAAAAAAATTACTCTTACAAATTAAACCACTTAAAAGAGTGACACTAGAAATCCACTAACAGCAGCATCACCATTTCAACCTTAAATCATTTAAAAAGTTCAACAACAAAAAATCCAACTTCAACAATTAAATAACATAAACAGTAGTATCACAGCAACAACTAACTTGCTGCAAGCCTACAACCACGGTTTTAAATTGCTGTCCGCAACCACAATTGTGGCCACATTGGCTGAATTATAATAAATCAACTGCCACAGCAATCACAATTTAGAACCTTGTCTACTACATTAAAAAAATGCACAAAACACAGTTGCACTATACTATACAAGCTCCTAACTAACAGCTGAAAAATGAAAGCTTAAATCAAATTCAATCGAGGGATTGTTACCTGGAACTTTATCTGTCAAACCAATAATCTGGTACAGGTCAGGAAGCTCATCAATAGCAGCAGCCATAGCAGAAAAAGTGGCAAGCTCACCGACGTTCAAATCAGAGAGAAAACCATAGGCAGCAACAAAATGCAAGAAAGCCATAGTCCAAGCTGGATCAGAACTCTCACTCACCAAGCTTCCCTTCCACTCAACAAACAACTTCTTAGCTTTCTTTCTGACATCACCACTCACATATGGAGAAAAAACCCTAAGCTGTTGGAACAACACATTACAACTCCTCTTAATCAAACGCAAATCCTTTTCATCCTTCATTGAATTTGCACCAACAACCCCATCAACAGAATCAAGAACCATGGCTGCAGGATCAGAAGCAAACTTGAGGGCACCCTGAAGCTCATCCTTGATCACAACCCTGTCCTTCAAATGCTCCCCAACATAATCCCTCAACCCTTTGCCATCATTGTTCTTGCACAGTGCATTCAACGCTTCCACGTGGCTTGTTGTGGGCAATGCAGCGGTTCCGTTTTGTGTGGTGGGGTTGGAAGAGGAAGATGGGTCGTTAGGGAATGATGGAAAGTTGGGATTTTTGGGGTCAGGGTTGGGTAATTTTGAGGGAGAGGGTGATGGGTCGTTAGGGTTGTTGTTTTGGTGGTTCTGGGATTGGGATTCTAGGGATTGGAGGTGGAGGAAGCGTTGAGTGAGGGTGTTGTGGATTGAGGTGAAGTGGGAATCGAGGTGGGACCATGAAAGAGGGAAGGAAGAGGACAAGAGAGAAGAGTGAGATTGGAGATCATCGTAGGCTTTCTTCAAATTCTCTTTCTTGCTGTCAACAAGTTTCAGAGCAGCAGAGATGGTCTTCGTTGTCGCCATTATTATTCTTCTTCTTCTTCTTCTTCTGGTTCTTAGAAAGAGTTATGTAACGGGATTGCAACCATTGAGACGGTGAGTAGGCCGGGCGCCGAGTTATGATTTGGATCAAAAGGTATAAGCCTGATTAACAAATATTTAAGGCCCAAGTTTGTCTTCTTACTTCTCATAGGTTTTTTTAAGGTTTGGCTTCACCATTTTGAGGGTATGTTATGGTGCGTTAGCATGTTTATAAGTTTATTTCATATTAATGTCTTTAATAAATTAACGAGGTTAAGTTCTATTGCAAATAAATTATGATAAAACTCTATTTTATATAATATAGTGAAAATAGATTTAAAAATAAATATCACATACAAATCTGCACAAATTATAGAATGATATCTCATGAGTTATATTTTGAAAGCTTTAACAGAGAGTAATTAAGCAAACGTTAGGACTAAAAACACACATCGAGGCAAATCCATTTGGTTTTATGTCAAGGAAAGTAACTATAAAAGTCATATAATTAATATAGGTTAAATTATAGTTTTGGTCCCTTATATTTATTTTAGTTTTCAGTTTAGTCCCTTATGTATTAAAAGTTTCGAATTGGTCTCTTACGTGTAAAAGTTATACCAACGTGGCCCCTCTTATATTTTTTTTTGTTCCGAAGAGGTTACTTATGTTGCAAAAATTATATCAATATGGTCATTTTTTTTTTTGCAAAATAAGAGACAAAAAAAGGATTAAATTGGTATAACTTTTACACATAAGGGACAAATTCTTGACTTTTAATACATAAGGGACTAAACTGAAACATAAAATAAACTTAAGGGACCAAAACTATAATTTGACCAATTAATATACTATCTGAAAACCAATGACGATATATATATTGACTAAATAGAAAAGACTTATACGTAGTTTTTGTCGATTTGAAAAAGATATATGATAAAGTACCTAAAGAGGTGTTGCGAAAAACTTTAGAATTAAATTAGTTTTGATTGCATGCATTTAGACAATCAAAATGGTGAGAACACAATACAAATATACAAAGAACTTCAAACATTGAGCTTTTTATCTTGTTTCTAGTTTGCTTATTGAATATATCCAAGAGGCAATGTCATAATGCATGTTTTCCCCCACGTATTATAGTTTTAATGATAGAGACGAGAGAATAGATAATATGGAGACAAATCTTATAAACACATAACTTCTGCATAAGTAAAAGTAAAATAGAGAATATGAAATATAAGCAAGACAAACAAATTATATATTAAATCTTAAAATTAAAGAACATATAATACTGCATGTACCATGTTTTATGTATCTTGGGTCTATCATACAAAGTGATGAGAAATAATAGGAGGTCTTAACCCTAAAATTCAAGCAAGATGGATGATGAGGAATTTTTTGAAGTGATTTGATATAGAAAAGTATAACTCAAATTTAAAGAAAGACTTTACCGCACAAATATGAGACATGCAACCACAATTACGAGACCCACAACCCGGTATAGCACTGAATGTCGGAAGCTGAAGTGTCAAAAAGAAAATAAACTCAGTATCACAAATATTATAATGTTAGGATGGATGAATGGCCATAAAGTTATGATAAAATAGAAGTAGAAATATATTCATCAAAGAAAATTGAAATAGCTTCCATTGCAAAAAAAAAATATATGGTAGAATCTCATTTTGGTCAATTTGAATGTGTGATGAAGACTAAAAGTATCGGTAAAGAGGGGTGATAATGTAAAAAATGGTCAAATAGTTATACTCAACACTTCTTCTTCTTTTTCTTCTTCTTAGACTTTCATGTACATTTTGTGCATTTCAGACTAAAACTGTAATTGGATGCGCCAATTTTGGTGCCCCCCACAGCCTGCCGGGAGTTGAGTCTCTTATTGCAGAGTGAAAAGTTATGGCCTCATGGGGAAGCAGGCTCAACCACACCCCCATTTGGCTCGTCACCATGCCCCAAATCTCCACCCCTCTTTCCTAGGTATAAACACCTTTCAATTTCACCATGCAGTTCACTTGATTATATCCTCTCTTGTATAAAATCCCAATATAACACTCACCAATCACATACATGCTAGCTTGATAATGAAAAATGAAAACTAATCATGAGAGATAATAAAAGATATTGCAGAGATATTTTTCCTAAAATGTATTCCCCTCCTTCTTAGGTACAAACACCTTTAAATTTCACCATGAATTTCACTTGATTATTTTCTCTCTTGTAGCTACTCCATGTGTAACACTCGACAATCACATACATGCTAGGTTGACAATCAAAAATGAAAAATTAATCCTTGGAGATATTTTTCCTAAAATATAACCCTCCCTCCTCAACCCTGAAGATAGATCCGCAGAGAGAGCTCAACTACTACTCATCAATCTACTAGAGACAAGTTAATGCGGATAGGGGTGTAGTTGAGACTGGTGGTCCCATGAAGCCATGGTTGTTCACTGTGAAATTAGAGATTGAACACCATTCAGGCTCTGGGAGGGCACCAAAATTCCCATAGCCAACTACGATTTTAGATCTTGATAGACAACATGCACATGAAAATCCTTGAAGAAGAACAAGATATAGAAACTAAAAACTAGATCTAGAGAAACTAGCAACTAATTCTCTTAGATTCATAGGAATTCATTGCGATCTTTTTGTATATTTGGATTAAAGAACTCAGATCCAAGAAAGCCCCTAATCAATTGATGAAAAATTGCTCTGATACTTGTCGTCTATGACGGTCACAACAGAGCTAAGGAGATAAAAAGGTGTGGGACGGACATTGATCGGAAATAGAGAGAAAAGAGAGAAGTGAATAGAAGATAGAGAAACAGAAAGTGTTATGTGAACACCCTATTTTGACCTAACCTTAAAAAATAAAAGAATAAAAATAATGAAATAAAGAAGAGGAAAGCCTTAATTGGACTTTAAATCTATCCCATAGATCCATGACCCAAGCCCAACCCGAAAAAAAAAGAGAAGGAGAGAATAGCTCTTTAATTTGACTTGACCCATTCCCATGTGTCCAAAAATGCTTCTTAGGTCATGTTGGACCATTGATCTGGCCCAAAAACAAAAGGAAAGGGAAAGATAAACATGTGAGAGACAAGTGATAATTATGTTCTATTCTATCATATCAACAGAGCGTGATTTGAGTAAAAAATAAAATCATGCTCTAATTTGAATCAGACTGGGTTTCCTATGATTTTATGCACAACAATTACTAGAGACGAGAGACATCATCGGGTAAGAGTCATAAAGATGATTGAATGCGAGTTGTGTCGAAAAGTATTGTTAAATACCAGACAGGACCGAAAGGTAAGGGGGAAAACGATCATCAACTATTGTTTGCGGAATACAGAGAGAAAGAGTGGGGTTGGAAAGAAAAAAACCATCGAGAAGGAGAGACAAACAAAGTGATAAGCATAGGGTTCGAAGTCTTTGATGGAAGGTGTTCAAAGACTTAAATATGTTTTTCATCGCGGTGAAACTTTTTTTTCTTTCCGTTTTACGTCTCTACAATATTAGAATTGTTGCTTTTGATCGTTGTTGTTTCATTTTAGTCCCTTTAATATTTTTCATGTTTGGTTCTAGTGTCTGAAATTAGAGACTGTTTTGATTTTAGTCTCTGAAATATAGACCGTATTAGGACTATATATATATATAGTGACGGAGCTAGACTAAATTCTTTGAGGGAGTCAAATTGTTAAGAAATATATTTAGTAATATTTAACCATTGGTAAAATAACTGATGATGGTTCGAATCTTACACTGGTCTTATTTTTATGGTAATTTTTGCGCACAGATATAAAATAGATATGCAAAAAACTAAAAAATGCTAATACAAGATTCGATATCAGGTTCTAGCACTTGCAAAAACTAGTATTACCACTGCACCAATGCTAACAATTGAAAAATATGTGATAATTTATATATATATATAAGAGGAGCCGCCCACACACTCTCTCTCACACACACACACACATATAGAAATTCATTGGATCAGTGGTCCCGTTATAAGAAAGAGAGATAGAGAAAAGAAATTTGAGTGAATAAGAACTAGATATATCCCAATAGCCCAGAACCTTGAGCGAACTAGGATCCAGAAAATGATAGAGAGGATAGGACATAAGTTTTTACGTAAGTTTCTCAAGAGGTTTTTGATAAGATTTTTTTTTCAGAAAAGATAAAGTTTTGTAAAATCACCCAACTTCTTAGAACTTTGAGTGAGTTAGGATCTAGAAAAAGAGAAAATAGGACATTAATTCCTTCTACCTCATTATCTCAACAAGAATTAGAAGCTAGAAGAGATCAAGATAATTATCAAAATAGAGAATTATAGATAGCAAAAATAGAAAATAAATTACAACGTTAGAAATTATCAGATATTAGATATAAAGAAATATTTAAGAGCAGTACTTTTGATATGTTTAAAAATCATGATATTATTCATACTATAGAATCATCTAGATCTATTAAACAAAATCAAGAGATTATTACTTTATTAGACTCAGATATGATAGATAATTATTTTAGAGATAATATGCATTATATTCACTTAGGTTTAATACAAGTAGCAATTAAACCATTACATAAGTTAGGATTAAATTCTTCTTTATTATTAATATTAAGAGATAATAGATTTAAAAGATTTCCTGAATCTATTATAGCCCTATTAGAATTTAATTTGAATGACGATCCAGTATGTTTTAATTGTTATCCTAATTTTTCTATTAATCTAGGAGATGATCATACGAAGAGCTCATTAGTTATTAATATTCAGTATATGGATGACTTATTTTATGAAGGTGTTTCTAATATAGATATTATATATAGAATTAAGTATAAAGTTTATAATATTAATTATAATTTTAGAGCCTTACGTAGTACACCTAGAAATGAAACAATTATTGTTGAAGCTAATTTAAGTAGATCTAATATTATTACTCCTAAGAAATTAAAAGCCTCAGAAATAATAGCCAAATTGCCTGAAGAATGGATATTAAAAGAAGTTATGGAAATACCAAAATTAGAATATAGAAAACCCAGAGAATTTGTTCTAGAAGAAGATGGAACCGTTAGAATTAGAATGAATAGAAGTCAATTATTAAGAATTAATGAACCTCAAGTTATTACTCCCCAATCCTCAAGAAGATCAGTAGATACTACCTCTACTATTAATGTGAATTTAGCAGGTATTAATTTTACCCCAAATATTCCTCAACCATTATATGAGCCACATCCCTCATTTGAATCTGAATCTCTTAAGATGTCACCTACTAGATATCAGATTATAGGAGTTATTACCAAAGAAGAAATATTTGAAATAGATAAAGTTTGGATTAGACAAGATTTTGAAGCAAATTACAATAAAGAAAAAAGATATTAGTATTTCAATACTTTTATTAAAGAACAAACTTCAATTTATTTGCAATTATTTTACTGTTATCTTAGAAAATTAAAATTAAATATTTATTGCTTTACGTGGTTTGAGATTTATTGTTTAGAAAAAGGGATTTTCAATCTATTTATAGAAGATCTTAATATAGATGTTAATATTAGATTAAATACAAAATGGAAAACAATAGAAAATAAGATAGTAGAATCCACATACCCTCCTTTAGAAGGTATTAAAATAGAAAAAGAAGGAATACAAATAGAAGCGTATCCTTTTAGAACTATTATTAATCCAACCCCTGAGCAAAAGGAATTAGGAAGGATACAAAGTCAATTGAATTATTCGAATCAAGTATTATATACTATGTCACAACAATTAGATAGAGTAGAATTACAATTAGCAAATTCTAAATCTATTACACCACAAAAGATAAACTCTTATAAAGAATATAAGTTAGAACCAGATAGACCTATATATAAAATAAATGTTCCTAAAAAAGAATTAAAAGGAATTAGTTTAGGACAAAAAAATGATAGTATTATTGAATTAGTAAAGCAGTTAAAGAATTTATCTTTACCTAGTAATAATAATAGTAGTTCTTCGAATTTATTAAAAATAAATATGTTGTCACAGGAAAAAGAATTAAGTATTAATAAATTAACGAATGTTGGTAGAACTAGGAATTATTTAGGAAAGACTATAAATTATTATCCTAGAGTAGACCAAGTTTTCCTAATTTACAGTTTGAAGAAAGATATTACATGACTGATAGTACTTATTCAGGTACTGCTAGAATGGAACATAGATGGTCATAGTGACCAAAACATATTAGATACAATACAAGCAATGACTATGGCGGCTACTGCCTACATGACAGCAGGAAATAATAGTAATAAAAAAGCAGCAATGTTATTAACTATTGGATTTACAGGACAATTAAAAGGATGATGGGATAATATTGTTACTGAAGAACAAAGAAATAATATATTAGGAACATATAAAGTAAATCCTACTACAGGAAAACTTTTAGAAGAAGACGCATTAAATACTTTATTATATGCTATTACTAAACATTTTATAGGAGATCCTCTATAATTACAGCAAAGAGCTGGCGAACAATTAATAAATTTATATTGTCCAACTATGTCTGATTATAGATGGTATAAAGATATGTTTTTATGTAAATTAAATATTAGACCTGATGGTGGTGTAGATTATTGAAAAGAAAGATTTTTAGCAGGATTACCTAAATTATTTAGTGAAAAGGTAAAGAATAAATATGATGGAAGTATTCCTTATTCTGGGTTAACTATGGGAGAGATACATAATTATGTGGTAGAAACAGGAATACGACTTCTACTGATTACAAATTACAAAATAAGATTAGATCAGAAGCTATGTAAAGTAAGAGAGAATTAGGTCCTTTTGTGAGCAATTTGGAATAGAATCCATTAAAGCCCATAGTAAACAAGTTAGGAAGAAAAAACAGATTAAGCCTTATAAGAACTATAGAAAGAAAAAGAATTACTTTAGAAGTAGTAATTATCAAGAGCAGTCTATAAAGAATTATAAGAAAAAACAGGTTAAAAATAATTGCAATAAGAAAGAAGCTAAATGTTTTAAGTGTGGTAGATTTGGACATTATGCAAAAGATTAATGAGATTAATTCTCTTGATATCTCTAGTGAATTAAAGGATAGTCTTATCAATATATTAATGGACATTATGATAGTCAATAGTTCAGAAGAAGATTCTTCAGAAGAGAGTTCTTATAAAGAAGAAGAAGATTATATTAATCAGGTATTAGATAAATCTGAATTAGAGCCTGATAGTTCTGATAAAGATTGTTTAGGCCTTGGATTATGTACTTGTGATAGTTGTATTAATAGTATAAATATTATTTCTTCGGATCAGACAAATACTCTTATAAGTATATTACATAGAATGTCAGAGTCACCTCAGAAGGAAGAATTTATGGTACAAATTATAGGTATTATAGATCAAGAAGAGAAAGAAAAAGAAAATGTTAATAAAGTAGAATTTAAGGAAGTATTAAATAGATTTAGAAATACTCCATCCCTTTCAATTACTTTACAGGATTTGCACAATGAAATTAGAATATTAAAACAGGAAATACAAGGATTGAAACAAAAGGATTTATATTTGGAAATTAAGTATTTAGAATTAAAAGTAAATGGAGTAATAGTTGGTCAAACTAGTCCAGCTAAAATTAAGAGTGATAAAGAAGCATCTAGTGATAATTCTTATGTTAATATATTAAGTCAGATTATTGTTCATAAATAGTATTGTCCAATTACATTAGTCATTAACGAAGAAAGATTTGATCTTATTGCATTAGTTGACCCAAGTGGTGATATGAATTGTATTCAAGAAGATATTATTCCTACTAAGTATTATGAAAAAACCTTAGAATCATTAAGTGGTGCTAATGGTTCTAGATTAATAGTTTCTTATAAACTATTTAACGTTGAAATATGTAAAAATAAAATTTGTTATAGAAGTTCATTTTTATTAGTTAAGAATATTCATGAAAAAATTATTCTAGGAACCCCCTTTTTATCTTTATTATACCATTTTTCAGTTACAAATGATGCAATTACTTCAAAAGCCCTGGGAAGGGAAGTTAGATTTGAATTTTTACAATCACCTAGAATTAAAGAATTAAATTTAGTGCAAGAAACATTAACCTCAGTTATTAATTTGATTAATCAGAAAAAGAAGCAAATAGGAATGTTAAACAAAGAAATTCATTACAAAAGAATAGAAGAACAATTAGAATCCCCTCAAATACAAGAAAAAATTAAAGAATTACAATTAAAATTTGAAAAAAAAATATGTGCTGATCACCCAACGCTTTTTGGGATAGAAAACAACATATAGTTTCATTACCTTATGAGCCAGACTTTGATGAGAGAAGTATTCCTATAAAGGCTAGACCCATGCAAATGAATCAGCAATACTTAGAATATTGTAAGAAAGAAATACATGAATATTTAGATAAAAAATTAATTAGACCTAGTAAATCACCATGGATTTGTGCAGGATTTTATGTTATGAATTCATCACAATTAGAAAGAGGAGCCCCCTAGATTAGTTATTAATTATAAGCCATTAAATAAGGTCCTTAGATGGATTAGATACCCTATACCTAATAAAAAAGATTTAATTGGTAGATTACACAATACCTCTATATTTTCTAAATTTGATATGAAGTCAGGATATTATCAAATACAAGTAGAAGAAAAAGATAGGTATAAGACAGCTTTTGTAGTACCTTTTGGTCATTATGAATGGAACATTATACCACAAGGATTAAAGAATGCGCCTAATGAGTTTCAACATATTATGAATGCCATATTTAATAATTATCAATATTTTACTTTAGTTTATTTAGATAATGTATTAGTTTTCTTTAATCAATATTATAAATTTATTATTTTGAAGGAACTAACTTTTTGTTTTCAGATGGCAGGAGAATCACACATTGAAGAATTATCAGCTCTAATTAGATTTGATAAATTTTATATTAAGAAGCGTCTTAGAAATCATGAAAGTAGCTTTAGAAGCTTATCCAATTACAGACAGCCTGATAGTATTCAGCAAGCCCTATTAGATGCATTATGGACTAGTCATACTACTAAAGAAAAAATATTAGCATTAAATGCATTAAACATTTATTTCTCTGAAATACAAGAGAAACCTTTAGTAAAACATTTTCTTTATTACATATTAGTTAAAGGATACCAGCCAGGCGTATATGCCTCATTACCAGTTTCATTACCAAAATCATTACATAAACATGCATTAGGGTTTTATGATTTACCTTTAGCATTTCAGCATGCATATCATTACATTGGAAAACATTTTTATGTTGATCCAGCTATAAGTAATATTGCATCTAGCAATAACATAGTACAACAACCTATTGGATAATACATGCATAAAAATCATTATATGGGTCATACACCCATTGGTCCAAAGATTATGGGTCATACACCCATTAGCCCAAAAGAGGTATTAGACCTCCAACACCAAAATCAGCAACTTAAATTAAATCTTTCAGCCTGACTTACTTAATGAAAATTACAAAGCCCTTTACTCAAAAACCCAACAATTAAAATTAGTCCTTAAAAAGCTCTTTCTTTCACACCCTATTTTAGAAAATAAAGCCTTTACAGATATTAAAACAAAAGCCTCATTACTCCCTGACTTTTTCCTTTTTGAATTATCTTCAGCCTTACCAGATGAAATACAAAAAATTATTAAAACCAAAATAGCCGAAAGTCTTTACCAAGATTATGTAACCATCCAGACTTTTCTCTCTCAAATAGTTATGGGATTAATTATAGCTCATGGATTAACTATTGTTCAGAAGAATAATTATTATCAAGAATTAACTATTGGTCTCCTAAAAGCCATAATTAATTTAAATGAGTTCAAATCGATTACATGGAAGAATTATTTATTCACTCTCTGGAGTTTCTTTGACCATGGATGATTAGAAACATTTTATTTGAGAAATATAAATGCTATCTCAAATTGCCCTGAGAAGCTTTATTTAGCTTTGGAAATAATGCTAAGAGATGATCCTGTCATAACATTAATCAACTCTACATTACCAGCCCAGAATCAGCTTACTTACAAGCCAGCCCAGCATTCAATACAACTTAGTCATGGAGAATGATCATTTCAGTGGAATCATCATTACATTAATATTAAAGAAGGATAGAGTAAAAAAGTTTATGAATGTCTGATTAGTCAATCAATACAGCCAGAATATGGATGGCCATTAAGATCTTTATATGGAGAAACTTCAATATATAAGATCTGGGGTCCCAATACTCACAAAATATTCATGCCCTTTCCTAGAGAATTACTTACAAAAGATCATGTATATTTCTCGAATGAAGAAGATATGTTATCAGAAGCATTTTATGATTCAATAACAGAACATAATTTGGACACATAAAGAAACTATAAGAATTATTAAAGCAATACTATACTGGATGCATGCCTCGACTATGTGGAAGAAATTTGTGGAGCATCCTCATTATTATTGGAGCATTATTATTAGTTTTGAAAAAGACAGATTCAACATTAAAGGCTTTTCAGCAATAACATCATCATTTCAACATCACTATTACTTTGAAGACATAGAGATTCTCTCCGACAATATCATAACCACTTTTGACAAAGTTGGTTTTGTCTTACTACGTGTTACTATTCTCTCTTTGAAAAGTTATATATTACTTTTTGAAAGTTGTAAACTTTACTGTTTACCTTTAGACTTTTAGAAAAGTAGTTTGTCTTATTTGTTGTAAAATCCAATGTTAGGGTTATTATCGTAAAAAATGTGTCTCTTTTCCATCTATAAAGGGAGTATTCGTAGCATTACTCATCATTACTTAAGTTTTCTCACTTTTAAGTTCTCTTCTGTAAAGAATTCTCTGAAGTTCTCTTTGTAAGTTTTCTTTATGCTCTTTGTACTATTATCGTCCCGTATTTGTAACATTACTCTGATATGAATAATTAAATTTTCATTATGTCCTCATCCCTATGTCCCCTGGGAATGTAGACGGCAGTGCAATCACTAATCCGAGTTTGGCTGGGTTTGGTGGCCTTATTCGGGATCACATGGGAATGTTTTTGGGTGGTTTTTATGGCTCAGTTGGGCACTCTAATATCCTTCATGCGGAGCTAATGGCCTTGTTCCACGGAATAAGCTTGTGTTGGGAAAAAGGGTTCAAGAAAGTCGTTTATTATACAGATTCTTTGACTGCGTTGAAGTTAATTCAGGAGGGGGAACCTAAATTTCATATGTATGGAAATGAGCTTGCTCTTCTCAAGAGATTGTTGAATCGTGACTGGGATATCCAGCTTCATCACATCCTTCGGGAGGGTAATCAGTGTGCAGATCTTCTTGCCAAGATAGGTTCTAGGAGTAATGTGGATAGCGTTATGATCGGGGAGGCGCCTGCTGACTTGGAGAGGCTTCTTTTGGCGGATGCGCTTGGCATTTCGTTCCTGAGGCCTTAGTTGCCTTTTTGTTTGTTGGTTTCTTTTGTTTTTATTTCTCGATTGTAACCAAAAAAATATATTATAGGGACGACAAGCAAAAAAAATGATTTATAAGCACTATAAACAAAGTTAAAAAAATTACAAGAATTAAGAACACTTTTTTACATGTACGAAAAACAAAAACTTCAATATTTACAAATACAAAAAAGGATATGCTTACTATGAGAAATATTTTCTATCTCTTAAATATTTTCAATTCTTAAAAATATCATAAAGGGCAAAAGGTAATTACTTGATTCTTGTCAACAACAATGGAATGTGATTCTGGAGCTACAGAATCAAATTGTTCGCCACCCTTTTTCCCTTCCTTACTTTTTCCAATATTTTCCTTAGAATGCAAACACGAACCAGTTGTGACCTGGCACCAAGGAGCAGCCACTTCTTCTCCTTAGCTTTTAATTCTGTTATATATAATATTAAATATATTCATCTTCATTTGCACTTTTAATTCTGTTATATATTCCTATTATATTCTTAATTTTATACAAGTAATATCTTATTTAGAATAACATAACACGACGCGTCCTATCCCGTACATAGCACGTGTATTTTGCTAGTTAGACGGAAGACGCACGGGTATTTTGCTAGTTAGATGGAAGAAAGAAAGCTAAAAGCATCTAACTATGGCCCTGCCACGTTGTGGTGTGCCGCTCACGCGCTGCCACTAATGGCTACACACGTTGACCCACAAAAACCCAAAATAATAAACGCTTTGTTTTGTAGGATTTGACTTTGTTCAAAAAAATGATGCATAGAAAAAACATGACATTATACGACTAAACGTGTATGCATCAATCACCCATTACGACGAAAATTCAACAACGCGTGGTTAATTAAAATTCAAATACTTAATTCCCAAGCACTAGCCTGGCCAATTTAGTTTTTTCCTTAATTTATTTCTCTATCTATAGGATATACAATTAAACAAAAAAATTCCTTTCAATAAAAGTTACCAATTTCAGAATATATATTAGAGATTTAGAGAAAATTTAATTTGCCAAAAAAAAAAAAATAATAATAAAGGAAAAAATGGATACAGTATAAGAAAAAAACCGTTGATATTTTATAGTCGGAAATTAAATTACCCTTCAAAACTGGCTCCTTGATTTTTGTATAAATAGTGAGATACAATAACCAAAAGTTTCTCTCTTCTCTTTTCCGCCGAAAGTTGCAGACTTTCATCTTCTCCACTTCTGGGGGGGGTCAAGCAATCGGTTTTCTTCATGGTAATCATCTTAACCTTGTTCTATTATGCATCATAATTATAATTCTTCTGTTAAATGTTTCAAATTCTCACATAAAGCCATCAAATTTGAAGTCTTTATTCCTTTGGGTGTTGTGTTACTTATTCAGTTGCTCTTTGCCTATTGAATTTTATTGGGTTACTCTTTTCATTTAGGTGTTACATCACATGCACCAGTTTTTTTTTTTTCCTTCCATGAGTTTATTTTGTTCAACTTTTTCATTGATTAATTTTTCAATGTTTATATGATGATGATTGTGGTGATAGATGCCGAGTGTTAACCCTGACCAATCTGACAAAGATTCTGAGGCATTTGAGGAAACAGATCCAACTGGTCGCTATGGTAGATACAGTGAGCTATTAGGATGTGGTGCTGTGAAGAAAGTGTACCGAGCATTTGATCAGGAAGAAGGAATAGAAGTTGCTTGGAACCAAGTGAAGCTAAGGAATTTTTCTGATGATCCTGCAATGATGGATAGGCTTTACTCTGAAGTAAGGTTGCTGAGAAGCTTGACCAACAAAAACATCATTGCACTTTACAGTGTTTGGAGGGATGAGCAACGTGACACCCTCAATTTCATCACTGAGGTCTGTACAAGTGGGAATTTGAGGGAGTATAGGAAAAAGCATAGGCATGTTTCCATGAAGGCACTGAAGAAATGGTCTAAGCAGATTTTGAAAGGGTTGAATTATTTGCACACACATGAGCCCTGCATCATCCATAGAGATCTCAATTGCAGTAATGTGTTTGTCAATGGAAATGTTGGCCAGGTAACACCATTTTGTTCTTATTTTATTTATTTTCCAGTCACATTTTGCTTGATTGGCAAATTGAAAATCAGCCACAACAAGGAAGAAAATATTGATTTTTTTTAAAAAAAAAAAATAAAAAAAATCCCTATGCTTACGAACTTTGCTTTGACTTCGATATCTTTTGTGTGAGATCTAAGTATCTAACTCCAGCAAGTCACGGTGTCTCTTATTAGCTAGGCAAAAATAATCAAATTATATGGTTTACATAATAATAACTTGATAAACCACAAGGTTCCACGTAAGCGGTTAACGCCCTTCATCTCAAGAGACTAGCTCCTTGTACCCGAGCTCATTGGATTGGTTTAAGGGAAGAAACCATCCGATCCAATCCTTTCGGTTTTTATTCTAATCATCCAATCGGTTTGGTTTTAAAATCAAATCCGATCCGATCCGATTTACTTCGGTTTGGATTGGATTCAATTTCGGTTTCTCATTTATAATCTAATCTCCTTGTTTATATTTTCCAAATGGTGAAAATACGACAATAACGATAACTTACATTTCATAACATTAAACTAATAGTATTGCAGTAGTCAATAGTAGGACAATAACGACCCAGCTTTTTTTTGCTTCTTATAAACGAAACTATGAAATAATCAAAAGGAAACATTGGCCCCAGGAATGCTTGCGGTACGACCATGTCACACATTATTTTTCTGTATTAATATATTACATATTATTGTATAAATGTGAAAGAGAATTATAAAATGGGAAAGAGAGAAGTAGATCCACAAATTAAGAAAAATATGTTTAAAATTATAAAAATAAGAATAAATAATTTATTTGCAAGCTTAAAAATGTACCAAAAAAATGTATATTAAAAAAGTAAAATATTCTATATTACTGAAAAATATACATGATTAATTTCATAAATTAAATTTTATAATGTGTAGAAAATATATTAAAAATAAGGTAATTATAAGTATAATATTATGTTATGTAATAATACTTTGGATCGGTTTGGATTGGATTGGTTCCATTAAAAGGATCCGAAAACCGATTCAATCCAATCCAAAATTTCGGTTTTTTGCGGTTTTCGGTTTTTTCTGTTTGCAGTTAATTCGGTTTGCGGTTTTTCGGTTCGGTTGCTGCGGTTTGAATTGGATTGAATCGGTTTGTGAATACCCTTAAGAATAACAACTTGATAACTATTTTTTTATTCTTTATTACATTATTAATTCACTAAATCAAGAGGGATATAAGTTATGCATTATGATTGTGTATATTGCTATCCACAGCTGTGCCATAATTTCGTTTTAGTCAACTATTAAACCCAAGTCTAATCTTGAATTATGCTGTTATGTAATAACAAAAAATGTGTTATTAACTTATTTATTTTTTCATGGTTATCAGGTTAAGATTGGTGACTTGGGCTTGGCAGCAATTGTGGGGAAGAACCATATTGCACACACAATTCTTGGCACACCAGAATTCATGGCTCCAGAGTTATATGATGAAGACTACACAGAATTGGTGGACATATACTCATTTGGGATGTGTGTATTAGAAATGGTGACATTGGAAATTCCTTATAGTGAGTGTGACAATGTTGCCAAGATATACAAGAAGGTTTCTTCTGGGGTGAGACCTGCGGCATTGAACAAGGTTAAAGATCCAGAGGTAAAGACATTCATTGAGAAGTGCCTTGCTCAACCAAGGGCTAGACCTTCTGCTACTGAGCTTCTCAAAGATCCTTTCTTTGATGAGGTTGTTGATGATGATGATGACGAAAATGATGATTGTGTTGGTTCATACTAAAATCTATGTCGATGTGTTTTTTTTTTTTAAATTTGATTTGATTTATTTACATTTTTAGTTTACATTTGAATTTGGGGCAGGCAAGACCCTGTGATTTGTTTTGATTTGTCCCTTTTGTCGGCTGTGAATTTGGATAAGGCTGAATAAAGGGATAAGTTATGGCACCTTAGGTAGGGCTTAATTGGGGATGTTGTCATTTTGTACATAGGATGAGTTTTTCTACACGAGTTGTGACGCATATATTGAATGATGATTTGGTGATAAATGTCTATATATAAATCACATCAAACAATTTACCAAAAAAAAAAATCATATCAAACAAAATCAGCAGTCAAGAATTGTTTGATAGTTTCCTCAAAAAAAAATAAAATTGTTTGATATTGAAAAAAATAAATGTATTAAAGTCGCTTAAATGTAATCCTCTCCATTTCTCAAAAGAAATAGAGATTTTCATTATTATAGTTTTGAGTGTATAATTGCACATAAATGCATAATTAATGTCATGATTTTAAAATTATATGCATTTATACATAAAAACTACAATAATAGAGATTTCTATTTTTTAAAGAAATAGAGAGGATCTGTATTACTCTATTTGGAATTTAATAATTCTTCTGAAATAAATGAAAGGATATTTGATTTTAAGTGTTGATGATTTTATCCAAATGTGAAATAATACTATTTTTTAAAGTATCTTCTAAAAAAAAACTTTTAAAAAAAATTCTATTCATACAAAGCTCTATTTTTTTTTGGGCACAATAACAAAACTCTAAATCTACAGTCCTAAAAATTAAAATAAATAAGAAATTTGTTTGAAAATTCAAAGGGCATTTGTGTTATTGACACCCCCCATTCTCGTTGCCACGTTCAATTATGACAATGAGATCTCGAAGCAATTAGGAGCAATGTGAGCGTGAAAAAGGTTTTATCATATGATTTGATTTGAAGTCAAAGAAACCAGTGGTCATATGTTTGAATGCAATTTTGAGCAACATGATACTATATGTTTGGAGGCCAGCCAATAGATGATAACTTCAACCACCATATAATGAGTTGTTCACATTTTAAAAATTGGACAAACGGCTATTGGAGTAAAGCTAAGGCTATGCTTAATGATGAAGAGAAGTGTGTGTGAACTAAAGTGCCATGTAGACTTGCCTCGTGTAAACCCACTCAATTTTGTTGGGAAATTATTGTGGTCACCCGTTGGGTGTACCACCTATTTTTTTCCCTCTTAATGCAATAGGGAATTTAGACATTGGCTTTAATGTTTTGTTAATTCTGGTTGGTCGGTTTTCAATATTCCTTCATTTGCTGGGGACGAATCATCAAAGCATTGTCCTTTGGAAATGTCTAATGGATGCCAATGCATAGTAGTACTTTATAGAATTAGGAGTAGCCACTAGTTGTACTGGTTCATATTGAGGGAATTTTTTTTTATAGGCAAATGTTAGTGGTTAGTTTGTTAGAGAGGAGAAGGATTTTGTTAATGACAAAGATCTGAGTCTTGCACCTCCTACTTGCAACTTTTTCATGTCCCTTAGCTCAACCACTTAGCCACCTACATGAGACATATTGAGGAAAAATTTGAATCAAAACTAATCAAATTTAATTGGATCGCTTTGGTTTTAATTTTTTTTAAATGACTCATTTTTATGTTAAATTTTAAGAAAAAGTCATTATTCCAAACTAAATCAACCCGATCACATTCGAGTTGGTAAAGTCATTGAGTTTAAAATTAAAATAATAAATATTATAAAAAATATTGATTAAAAACTAAAAACATAAAACAGGAAAAATGAAATATAAAATTGAAAGAAAAAAAAATGATAAAAAATTTCACAATATATTTGCAAGTTTATGACAGCAATTTACTTTTCAAGACTTGCATACGGTATCTAAAAACAGAATTACACAATAAAGAAATCGTGAAATTATTGTCCTTGTCTTAGAAGCACACGGATACACAATACAAAATTATAATTACTCCCTCATAACTTTATAAGTATTCACAAATTATTCAAGTTTGTTCGGGTTTTAAAAAAATAGAAATCAGCTCAATTTCATGTTAGATTGGTTTTGACCGGATCATCGGACTGTGATCCTCCCTGCGTAGAACCATCTTGTGGAAGCGCAAATTGGAGATAAAGACAAACAAGGTGGTTAAACAACGTTTGGGGCAATTTCAAAGGAAGGTTGCCAATGGCATCCCAACATGTAAAAGTATCCAATTTGAATTTCGTTGCGTTTGATGTTATAATAGTCATCATCGTATTATCGCTCACATATTTTTTCTTTGAGCAAAGAATATATATAGCTCATATATTAATGTATGAATTGGTTCATATCATCAGGTCATGTTAGAATACATAACTACAGATTTGTTGCGAGGTGGAAAGTCAATGGAAGAATTTTTTTTTTTTTGATAACGAGTAACTAAGTCAATGGAAGATTTTATCTCCAATGATTGGTTGTTCATAATTCATATTATAATTACACATGGCATGCTGATGCTAATGCTACTACTAGTCTTCAAGATAACCATGTGATAGCAATTTGCCAAAATATTTTTCAAATGCAAAACATTTTATGCTAAGACATTTATAAAATGTTAAATTATTAAAACCATTAATTTTTTAAACAGATTACAGTATATAGTTCACTAATAAAAAGAATTACATCATTGATTATTTAAATTACTTCCTTTAAAAACTAATTTCTTTTGGTGACTGTGAACGAATCAGAAAACTTGAAGATTGCGATTCAAATATTCAGATGAGGAACTGATTAATTTACCTTTGTTTGATTTAGAAATCCTTAATTATATTAAAAACTTTTTAAGAAGATATAATTTGAATTGGTCTGTAAATTCATGACTAAACCAACTCGAATATGACCTGGTTGTGCAAAGCTGACCCCTTCTGGATAAAAATCGTGGTTCTTCACGTTGTGGAAGAACTCTTTAATTTGTTTGGAAATAATGATCTTAATTTTGGTTCATACTTATTATGATACTTGAGTGCATGGTTGGATAATAGTTTGCACTTCTCATTAAATCCCAATATGGGGCATGGAAATTGAATTTTATCCACAAATAACTTGTTTGTTGAAATCATGTTGATTTATATTTAAATATGATTTTTAGTCTCAAATCATGATTTGAGTAACTTAAAAAAAAGTTATTTTCCGTAGGATCGAAACATGGTTTACAAACTACTATCCAAACATGTCATGAGTCATGTTGTTAATCTCATTGACACATGACATATCACTTCAGAAATAGCATAAACCATATTTCAAAATAATGGCAGTGTTGTGTCGTATTCGTATTAGAATACTTTTAATTGTATTTTGTGGATTTTTTACTTTAATTTATCTATTTTTTATAAAAAAATAGATTAGGAGATGCACACTCCCATGTAAGACCTAGGAGAACTACCAACCTCAACGAAGATTTAAGATGAAATTTATGTATAGTCCAACGACAGGGGAGTTTGGGATTTAACCTAAGTCATATATATCAATTAAGATGTGAATATCACAATAATTAGATAAGTAATCTTATTTTATTTTTATTATGTTTATAATAACAACTCATTTTAAACTTTTTAAAACATCAATTCCCTCTTTTGATTTAAGATTTGTTTTTGGACATTAATATTAATTACAACAGTGTGTGTATAATAATTTTTGAATTACCGTAATACCATTGCCGTGTCCCATTATCAGTGTCGTAGCTAGCAATATCCGTCCAATTTATGCTTCACACACGTAATGTCTTGTTTTATATTGCATGGAGACATCGAAAGCACCGATAATAACAAGTATTACAAGTTGGGGACGAAAACATCGAGCGTAGAACTCTAGAAAGAGACATGTCCTAATCCAATGCAAAAAATATAGAAGCAAGCAACAAGACCAACATGTTTCATTCATTCAAGGTACCCTTTAACAACGCAAGAGGAAGCTGTCTCCACACAAAAAAAATGCAGGACAAAAGAGATTTTGCAGTGTTTCTAAGGAGGCTGGTTTGCTTTTCTGTTCTTACTTTCTTTATAAGGGTCTGTTACTGTACAGGAGGTGAGTTATCAGAGTCTGAGTCTTTCTTCAATTTCCTAAGGGCTGTTGATCCCAAAAATGTAATTAACATTACCCGGATTGGATCATCATCATCATCATCATCGTCACATCCATGCTTGGTCAACTTGAATGGTGTTAGATGTAGCTCAAATGGTGCCAAAATTGTAGAGATAAGGCTTGAAAACTTGAACCTTAGTGGCATATTTGATGCAGATTCCCTATGCAGACTCCAAAAGCTGAGAGTGGTTAGTTTAGCTAAGAATAACATTAGAGGGACTATTCCAAGGTCAATTTTGAAATGTAGAAGATTGGTGCATTTAAATGTAACCAGCAATCAATTGAGTGGTAGGTTACCAAAGGCTTTAACAAGATTGAAATATCTCAAGAACTTGGACATATCTAACAATAACTTTTCTGGTATGATCCCTACTAAACAAGAACATAGGCATCTCTATACTTATGGCATTACTCCAAGTAAGTTAGAGAGCAAAAATGATACAAGTACAATACAACCAACTCCAGGTCCTTTAAGCCATGACATATCTGATAATGCCAAGAAACCAGGGCATTTGAAAATTGAAATCTTGGTGGGGTTAGTTTTGGGGACTGGATTGCTTTTGTCATCAATATACTTTGTGGTTAAGAAGTCACCCATGATAATGGAAGAAATACGGGTAGGGAAAAGCCATCGTGTGTCTCCCTTAAAAAAGCCAACAACTGAGGTGAAATCAAAAGGAGGAGATTCAGAAATTGTATTCTTTGTTGAAGATCATGAAAGGTTCAAACTGGAGGAGCTACTAAAAGCCAAAGCTGACTTGAGAAGTGAGAACTTTTCCAGCAGCCTTTACAAGGTGAAACTTGAGAATAATGTTCAATATGCAGTCAAAAGGTTAAAGAATTTGCAGGTATCTTGTGATGAATTTGGAGAAACATTAAGGCAGATAAGTAAAGTGAAACATCCAAATATCCTCCCCCTTGTTGGTTACCGTTGTACCAGTGAAGAAAAACTCATCATTTACAAATATCAAAGCAATGGAAGTTTGCTTAATCTTTTAAATGGTAAGTTAAGCTTATAAATTTTTGTTAGTTGCACCTTGCAAGACTCCAGACATAACCAACTTTATGTGTTCCCAACTTACATTGCATTTGCATTTATATATTTTTGCCCTGATCATTTGCATATCACTAGATGAAACCTCACATTTGCACATTAATATAAACAGTCCATGGTGTTAACAAAGAGATGTTTTTTATGCAGAGTATATAGCAGGCAGAAAAGATTTTCCATGGAAACTACGACTCAATATAGCATGCGGGGTTGCAAGGGGTTTGGCCTTTATATATAAGAAGTTGGATGGAGAGGAGGTGATTCCTCATGGGAACCTCAAGCTATCAAATATACTTCTTGATGACAAAAATGAACCACTAATAAGTGAACATGGGTTATCAAAATTCATTGATCCAAATAGAGGTTTCCTGTTTGCCTCTCAGGGATATACAGCACCTGAAAAGAGTTTAACAGAAAAGGGTGATGTCTATAGCTTTGGAGTGATTCTACTGGAACTACTAACAGGAAAAAGCATAGAAGTGAGTAGAATAGACCTTGCTAGATGGGTGAGGTCCATGGTGAGGGAGGAATGGACAGGAGAGGTGTTTGACAAGGAGGTTAGGGAAAATGAACATCAAGGGGCATTTCGTTTGTTGAATATAGCCCTCATATGTGTATCACGTTTCCAAGAAAACAGGCCAACTATGGGAGAAATTTTGGAGACAATAGTAGAGGTAATGGATGCACATGAACAACAACAGCAGGAAGGTTCTGCTTCAAGATGCTGTCCTGATGGATCCAACCAAGAATGTTGTTCACTTCATCAAATCATACCAGACACATGGGATTCTCCAGGATCAAACTACTGATTTTCATGCTCCAAATGAGATGTGTTTGCCTACAACCATCTAGCTATACACTCATTCAAAACTGAAGGTTTATCATTTTAGCATGAATATGATAGTGATTCCTGTGTGACAAGCTCCTGCATCATCTAGGGGATGAACATGCGGTGCTTTGCAGTTATCTGTTTGTCATTTAGGAATACAATATTCTACAACTAATGCTTTTTAGCTTATATACATGTTGTAATCTTTTGCTTCTTAGTTTATTATATTATCGTTATTATTTTACCAGGTTTGCTATGTAAAGGCAGCTCAACAAACATCGAAGTCAATGCACTACCTAATTTATATAAACCACAAGCAAAGTTTGGTTAAAATTGAGCTCTCATTCAGTCAATAATAAAAAAATAATTACCATGTTGTATTAACATCATCAAATGTACCACCCAAGAAAGCCTAATGCCAACAGTGAAGCCTTAAAGCATGAAAGGATGTCAACAACATTTCAAATTGATACCAAATATTTTATAAACAATCAGTACATAAAAAGCAACAATTATCTTTAATCTTACAAGTTCAAGAAATTCATGTTTGAAGCATGTATTGGAAGAAAGGAGAGATGCTTTGTGAGGTCAAACCATCGGAAACAATAGTAGATGACTAAAGGCAATCAATCTGCAACAGCATGGAGTGTGGAAAATGTGAGCAAGTAACAGAAATTTCAAGAGCAGAACGGCAAAAGTATGCATCTACTGCCACCTTTCTCCTAAAAGGGAACTAATATTAGGGTTTTGAAAACATGAGGATGCAGACGGGATCGTGAAACTGAACTCCCTAGGGGTTTTGATCGGGATGTAGTGTAACTGGATCGATCGGGCAAAAAACCTTATTTTAGATTATTCTGAATGTAAAAATAAATAAATAAATAAATAAATAAATAAATAAATAAAATTGTTCGACAGGTGGATCGGTTCCACAACAACAAAGGAAAACCCCTAATTTGAACAGGAGTTCCCGTAATCATAATCAGTGATGTGGATGCTTGTGAACGGAGAAGGGAAACAGTGCTGTCTTGCTTCCCCTTTGCTGCAAGGAGGATCGGAGCAAACAGAGGATTTTTTCCTTCTTGCCGTTGGTACAAAGCTTGTGACCAAAATAAAATCATTGCATTTCTAGATCAATATTGTCACCGATACAAATAGGTACGACACATACGGGACGCTCTAGTAGCAGTTGGAGTTCATCCGATCACTCGATGTTTTCTTATGATTTTAGATTTGTGTCTTCGTTACTTGTTATAATATGGGATTGCAGAGCTATGATATATGTGACATCAAGTCATGAGATTATTTTACCGTGATTATGTTTTCATACAAACTTCACCATCGTTTTACAAAACCTCTTGATAAATATTATGTCTTGCTTTGCAGTTTTACATAAGTTTTATATTATAAATCTCGTATTATTTTACTATGATTACTGTAACAGAGGAGGTATATCAAATCAAAGTAAAACATATAATATTTTGCATTCAAAACGACTATTAACTTTTAGAAGGGGAAAGACATGTCCACCATGTGGGTTGGCAGAAGATTTGCAGGCCTAAAGTGTGGGGCATGGCTTAGTCTTCGTTTGGCGAGGAATACTAACCCCTCCCTTATGAAGGTAGGGATGGTAGTTTATCACCAGAAGAGAAGAGATGATCTATGGGTGGATGTATTGAGGTCTAAATACAAGTGTGGTGGTGACCTCATTCCTAACACGTGTCTTGACACACCAGGATCTAATTTGTGGAAAGGTTTGTGTTCAGCGTTGAAACGTGTAGAGGAGAATTTGGCTTGGAGATTGGCCAATGGCAGAGACATTAACAAATGGAATGATCTTTGGAATTTGGATTTGGGTAAATTGGCTAACCTGGCAACCCAACCTTTGTCTATTGTGGAAGGAGGTCCATAAAGGGTGTCTGACACTGTTAACGAGTTTGGTGCTTGGGATTTGTCTAGCACAGTCCCCTTCCTGCCTTCAAACTCGATTTAGCCCATCATGATATTAATTCATCTGAGTCCTACTGCTAGAGGAGACCGCGTGGCTTGGTTGTTGACAAGTGGTGGTTTTTTTTTTTACTAACGACTATAAGTATGTGTCTCTGTTGGATCCGAGCTTGTGTCTAGGAGTTGAGCTTACAAGTTGATTTAGGGTTGGAGGGGTCCAGAAAGATTGCATTTCCAGTTGTGGTGGAAGTTGGCTCAAGGAGCATTTGTAACCAATGTGACTCTACTGAAATGGGGAGTAACCAAACCAAACCAACTCATATGTATTTTCAATTTTCAATTCAGATGGGGAGACTTTGAGTCATGTAAGAGAAATGAGCTTAACATGCTCTGCTTTCATTGATCAGAATTAATTGAATGGGTTACAATGAATGATGCACAAAGTGCTATTTAATACAACTCAAGAGTCAATGCTTTGACAGCTGTAACAAACTTAACAGCTGTCATAACTAACTAATAACAAACTTGATGACTATCATTAACTTACTAATCTATTCTCTAATATCCCCCCCACAAGCTCAAGGAGGTTGACTAATGGGAAACACCTTGAGCTTGTTTCTTAAAGCTTGAAAAAGGGAAGGAGACAAAGGTTTTGTAAAGCAATCAGCTATTTGATCAACACCAGGAACATGCAGAACTTGCAGGTGCTTAGCAATCACTTTTTCTCTAACAAAATGAATGTCCAATTCTATGTGCTTGGTTCTTGCATGTAGAATAGGATTGTGAGAGTGAGATTACAAAGACTTAGATTATCACATAGCTGTAGGAACCCTAAAAAGGAATGCATGACTCTTTGAGCAAAGGATCCAGATCCATAGAAGCTGGCCGATGTGGTGTTTGCCATGCTTCCTATATTCCGCCTCAGTCTGGAACGAGCAACAAGTTGTTGCTTCTTAGAGCTCCATGAAATCAAATGGGACCAAGAAAAATACATGAACGAGGAAATGCAGATCTCCTATCATCATGATCTGTGGCCCTAATCGGCGTCCAGACGCACGCTTGAAGAAAATGGTAATCGGTGAGAAGCTTGCGCAAGAAACCGAAGTGATCAAGAGATCTCTTTAAGATATCGGAGAATGCGCACGCCTCTCAATGCGACTCCAACGGCTTAGCCATAAGCGTGACACTTTATTAACACGAAAAGCAATATCTGGTCTAGTTAAAGTAGCATCTGCCGCAGACCACCAACGATGGACCTGTACAAAGGATGCATCAAAGTGCTATCATCGTCCCATACTTACTTAACTCGCAAGTGCTCAACATAGGAGAGAAATCACTTTTGAATCTTCCATTTTGGCCTTGAGAGAAGATCTTAATGTACTTGGGTGATTAGCGAAGAAAGAACCATTGGATAAATGTCTTACTTCAACACCAAAGTAATCAACTTTGCCAAGTCAAGCTTCAATGCAAACTGATTATGCAATTTAAGAATTAGATCTTGAATAATGTAAGGTCGATCACTGTAATGAGGATATCATCTACATAAATCAAAACATAAATGCATACTCCTTTTGAGTGTAGATAAGAAGCGAAGGATCACATCTACTCTTTGCAAAACCAGCGTAGCAGGCGAGGTATGAGCTTTGTCATACCAGGCCACTAGGGCTGCTTTGGCCATAAAAAGAGGCAGATGGAGTTTACATACAAGAGACTTATCTTGTGCTTCAAATCCAGGAGGTTGCACCATGTAGACCTCTTTCTTGCAAAAAGCCATTCAAGAAGGCATTATTCACATCAATTTGTTGAATGTCCCATTTGTTAGTAATAGCAAGAGTTAAAATAACTCTAATTGTGATAGGTTTGATTACTGGGAGAAAAGTTACGAAAAATCAAAGCCTTGAGTTTGGTGAAACCCTTTAGCTTCTACCAAGGAGCTTTCAATTTATTCAACGAGCCATCGGATTTTCTTTGACTCTAAACACCCACCTACAACCAATAGCCTTCCTATGAGGTGGTAAAGGAACCAAAGACCATGTGTTATTTGACTGTAATGCTTGATATTCACTTGCATTGCATTGAGCCACTGGGATCGGACAAGGCTTGTTTCACATTTTTGGGTTGATTACATGATGACAAGTATACTTTAGGCTTAAGGCTCCTGTTTTGGCTCGGGTAATCATGGGATGCGAGGTTGTGATTGCTAATTATTGGAGGAGCAGAACTCACTATGATCGGCGGCGGGAGGAATCTTGGGTGAACAGAGGGAGAATTATCAGGAAACTCAGATCTGAACTGAGCAGAGGGACTAAACTGAACTGAGTTAGGAACACTAGAAATATTAGATGGCTGTGTGACAGAAACAAGAGGAATAGAGGCAGGTAGATCTGGACATGAATTTGTGACAGACGAAGTAGTAGGAAACAAATATGGGAAAGGAAACCTTGCTTCATTAAAGTTTACATCCTTAGAGATGTAAATTTTTCCACAAGGATCTAGACATTTATGTCCCTTGTGTTGAGGAGACAAACCAAGATATACACACTCAACAGATCGAAATTGCAATTTATTTTTGTTGTAAGGTCTCAATAAAGGGAAACTACTGCAACCAAAAGTCCTAAGCATGCTATAATCAGGGACAGTTTTATGCAAGGCATGAAAAGGAGAAGAAAACTGAGACAATGCAGCAGTAGGCAACCTATTGATCAAAAACACAGCTTGAGTGAAGCTATGATCCCAATATTTGATTGGAATAGATGCATGAGACAGCATTGTCAAGCCCATTTCAACAATTTGCCTGTGCTTGCGTTCAACTGTCCCATTTTGATGAGAAGTATAGGGACATGTTAACCGATGTTGAATTCCCAAATCAGTAAGATATGTGGTGAAGGGTCTAAATTCCCCTCCCCAATCTGATTGAAAAGCTTTGATTGAGGGTGAAATTGATTTTGAATTAAGGCCAAAAATTGCTTAAAGGCAGCCAAGGTATCAGACTTTTGCTTAAGAAAGTATATCCAAGTAAACTTTGTAAATGTATCAACAAATGTAACATAGTAGTTGTAACCACATGAGGAAGAAAAAGGGGCAGGACCCCAAAGATCACTGTGTACAACTTCAAAAGGTTTAGTGTAAACAGTTTGAGAAGAGGGAGCATGCAGTTTATGTGCTTTAGTACAACAAGCACTCTGACTATCTAAAGCATGTTTATTTAGAAATGGAATTTTACAAAGGTTGAGGATAGTTTTTCTGATGTGAATTTGCATGACCTAACCTGGCATGCCATTGAGAAAAAGATATTCTTGCTAAGAAAAGCTGGAAACTTGATATTAAAATTGTTGCTAACGTAACAAGTATTTGCAACAATGTAATATTATTCAAAGCGAGAAAAGGATTAGCTATTACAAAGCAGACATGAAACTTTGGAGGTTTGAGGAAGAATGTGAAATTGCTTGAATCGATATAGGCCATCTTGTCCAAGCACACCCTCAAGGAGCACCTTGTTAGATGCACGGCATTTAACAAAACAATGATAAGGATGGAATTCAAAGTAAACTTTGTTATCTTGAGCAAACTTCTTGTTGAAACAAGATTTTTTGGGTAATATGAGGACATGAAGCAAATGATTAAGGGACAAAGGCCGATTAGAACTAGAAGCAACTTTAGAAAAACCTATAGATTGAATGTGCAAACCTTGTCCATTTCCCATCATCACTTGGTCTTGGCCATGAAAGTGGATAGCTTTGAGTAAGATTGAAAGCATTTGCGTTGAGGTGGTAAGATGCTCCGTAGTGAAACCACCTTGTGAATCAGTAAGATGGAGCAACTCAGGAGTGTAAGGTGAGTATGGAGACAAAGCCATGTGTCTTTGCGAGGTCTCATAACATGTTTCTTTGCATAGGAAACATATGATTCATAGGTGCTATCATTTGATTCATAGGTGTTGCCATGTGATTCACGAAGGTGCATAGGAACGATCATACTTGAGACCAACATTTGAGAGCTTCATGACCAGGGTTTTCCACATATTTGACAAGTGAGTCTCTGTCCTCCTCCTCTGCCACGCCACGTCGCGACCGCGATCCCACGAAATCCACCACGAAAATTTCTGCACTATTGCGGAACCAGCGCCAGAGTTAGAATTGAGGACACGATTACCATTGTTCTCTAATTTCCATTACGCAGAATGAGCAATGTTGGCGAAGACACTTGGAGATGCAAGTTCTTGGCGAAACTTCTCAAATTGTGCCTCTTGAACCATAAGCAGTGACTCTATATCCTCAACCGATGGAGTATCTAACCGGCTAAAAATCATCATAACGAATGAATTATATTCTTCAGGAAGTCCTTCCAATATCGCATCAATATGATCTTGCTCAGTTATTGTATCACCAACAGCAACTAATGAATCAACAATAGCTTTAATTCTGAGCAAATATTCAGAAATGGATCGTGATGCCTTTTTAGTATTTTTCAACTCAGATCTCAGCTGTCTAACTTTTGCTTTTAACATAGAATGAAAGTGTTTATGAATCTTGTCCCAAACCTGATATGCGTGTTTGCAACCAAGGACTCGAGGAAGAATACCATCCGAGAGTGAAGCAAGAAGCCAGTAAAGAGTGTTTGATCCTGAGTCAACCACTACGATACTCCTGAGACTTTATCCGAATACGATCTTCTTAGTAGCATAGAAGTGGTATTTTAGGATTCAAGATAAAGCTGAAGATTGTGTGCCGTAATTACGCCATTGATTTGTTGGCTCCATAGCAAAAAATTTTCTCATCAAGCTTTAAAGAAATTGAATGTGTGAGACCTGGACTTCAAATGACTTCATCGTGATTCCTGGTGTAACATTCACGTTTAAACGAGAGGAATGAGCGCCATTTCCTTGATCTGGTGAGGCACCATGATTATAGCAGATCTTGAATAGAAACAAGAATTCGAAGATACCAAAAAGCGATTTCACTGTGGAAGAAGAAATCGCAAAAACCTAACACAAAAATTGAGATGAAAGCGAAGCGATTTCACTTAGAAAGAAGAAATCGCGAATCAACAGTAAAATTAAGAAGAAACTGAAACGATTTCAACATGCAGAAGAAGAAATCGAGGGAAAATCGAGAAGCGGAAGCAAAGGCCCGAAGGCTCGATGATACCATGTAAGAGAAATGAGCTTAACATGCTCTGCTTTCATTGATCAGAATTAATTGAATGGGTTACAATGAATGATGCACAAAGTGCTATTTAATACAACTCAAGAGTCAATGCTTTGACAGCTGTAACAAACTTAACAGCTGTCATAACTAACTAATAACAAACTTGATGACTATCATTAACTTACTAATCTATTCTCTAATAAGTCATGTATTCAAAGAATGTGATAGAATTAAAAAAGCTTGGTACTACCTAGTTGAGGGTGCCCTCCCAGTTGAATTCCTTTCGACATATATGGATGTTTAGGTTTGCTCCAACGTTGCCGCAAGACACAACAATCTTGGTTTTAACTGGGTACTTTTATTTGGAGTAGCTATTCAAATAATTTAGAGAAGCGGAAATGAGTTGGTGTTCAATTCCATCAACTTGAATGGCAATGCGATTGTTCCAAAAAAAAAAAGAGTTATGCTGCAGAGATTCATCAAAGTCTGGTTTTGTACAACAGAGTCAAAGCCACAAATCAATTTACTGTGACTGGTGTTGACATTCAATGATTTCCTCCTATCGGTTATGCTAAACTGAAGTGTGATGATTCAGTTTGGGAGATAAGTACCAAGGCAACAGCCGGTGTTATGCTCATAAGAGATTTCTAGAACTTTCATTTTTGGCCTAACATCACATTTGGGACCTTGCACGATTATGGAGACTGAGCTGAGGGTCATTCATATGGGTCTAAGCTTAGCTAATAAGAAACGCTTTAACAATATTTTGATTGAGACATACTCTCTGGCTTCAGTGAGACTAATTATAAAGGGTTGCTCTTCTTTACATCCCTACCATAATCTGGTTTGTGATATGATGATATCCACATGCTCATGAGTCGGGAGGGAGATTTCTCTATTAATAATGTTTTGAGGGAAGCTAATCAAGTTGTTGATGGTCTCGCCAAGCATGGGCTAGGATTAGATGCTTGTAATAGGTGTTTTCATAGTTTGCCTTGTTTCCTTTCGACGACTTTTAATGTCGATTGTGCTGAAATTGCTTTCCCGCGTGGCTTTTTGGTGTTGTTCTGTTTATGTTTTGCTCCTCAGGGACTTGCCCCTTAGTGACAAAAAAAGTTCAAATAGTTTTCTTAAATATGAAATTTATGCAATTCAAATAGTGATGTGTCCTAAAAAAAAATAGTGATGTTGAATAAAAAAGAATTTAATTAACATGCACCGATGGTATAACAAAGTTTTACATAAACATTCAATTATATCTCACTTTATAGATATTTGTGCAGATATTTTGTGAAATAATATTATGACATGACATCACGGTGAAATATGATTGAACATATGTGTAATTATGTACTATAATGTAAAAGAGTTTTACACAAACATATATCATATTTCAATTTGGTATCGTGACATAAAACTATGGATCGTCGGTGTAAAGATTTTTTACACGGTCAACCAATCAAAAATTGATACATTACTAAAAATATTTGACTTTTATCATAATCACATTAAAAGTCACATATACCATAATTTTTTATTGGTTGATGGTATAGAAAACTTTACATTTTTTTTTTGACTAGTATTTTACGTTGAGTATGCATATCAATTAAACTCTTAAATTATTTACTAAAACACCTACACAAATATTTGCATAGTACATATAATTGGATCTCTGTACAATTTTTTTTTTAAATTCTTAATGCATAAAAAAGAAATTCTATATGTATTCCTTATATTTTAAAAAACGATACTTTTTTTTAAAAAAAAAATACTTGATTTTTTTTTGAAAGAAAGGAATTACTTGATTTGCAATTTCGTGTATATAAATATTGTGTTTTTTTTTTCGACAAATAAATATTGTGTGTTGTATATTTATGTATTTATTTAAAAGATCACAATATGTTGTCATGTGTTAGCTTCTCTTAATATTCTTGCATCAGAGGATACGATTTGCAGTGTGTCTTCCTCTTTATCTCTCTCTCTCTCTCTCTCTATTTATATATTGTCTATTGTCTGTGACCGTCTTTTGCTTCAAATTCCATTTCTTTTCTTTTCATTTCATTTCATTTCATTTAATTAAGGGCAGTGGATGGAAGCAACAAGATAAAAAAGCAAGATAGAGGATGGGATGAGACCACATCCTCTGTTCCATTCTCATTCTCAGTTTTTCCTCCCATTCAAATTCTCACATAGCCTCTCGTTATTCTTATTCTTCTTCTTATAATTGTTTTTGGTTTCCATCACCCCCACCAATACCATTCATCTTTGAATGGTAATTTTTCCTCTGGGTTGTTCCCTTTTTCGTCTTGATCTCTTCAGCTTCTCTGAATTTCTTCTCTGATCCCAGAAAAAAATAATTAAAATTAAAAACAAAAATACAAAAAAATAAAAAAAAAATACTTGCTTGCTTGCTTTCTTCGCTGGATTATATATTGTGGTTCAGTTTCTGATTGATGCTCCAAAGATCCGATTCTCTTAGATCGAATTTGATAAAACCCACTTTGTATCGGATACAAGCACCAACTGGGTTCTGTCTAAATTTTCAGACAAGGTGACCCTTCTTTGCAGATTTATCTAATCTGCATTTCTGATCTTTTTGCTTTGCTCTTGCTCATGAAAGTTTTAATTTTTCTCAACATTGAGCTCAATTATACATTATTCAATAAAACTGTTCATTTAGATTGCTTCTGGGACTGGAATTTTGAACCTCACTGAATAATTTAGATTGTGTATATTGAAATATGTATGCTCTTTCCTTTTTTTAATTATTGTTTTTGGTTTGGGATGAGAATTTTTATTCAAAATGAGTTGTTTGTTTGAATCTGTTCAATGAAATCTGTGGTTGGTGGTTAACAGATGGAATCGGATCTTGGCAAGCTCTTCATTGGGGGAATTTCCTGGGATACTGATGAGGAACGTCTCAAAGAATATTTTGAGAATTATGGAGAGGTGATAGAGGCTGTGATCATGAGAGATCGCGCAACAGGTCGTGCTCGTGGTTTCGGTTTTGTTGTCTTTGCTGATCCTGCTGTTGCAGAAAGAGTCATTGTGGATAAGCACATAATCGATGGCCGCACAGTAAGTTGCTTCGTTATAGATGTACTAGGCATTGTGTTAATACATGTTATTTGGCAGTGCAGTAATAGCAACTGGTCAAATTTTTGTTTCTGATAGAGATCATTATTTCACTAGTTCTAGATTTTCTACTATGTTGGTGTGATATGAATTATGTTCACTTTTGACACCATTGACATTGAACTGAAACTTGGCAACTTTAGTGCTTGAATTTTTATATGTGCATTGTATCAAGCTTGACCTTTCTTTTTTTGCTTAGAGGATAGGAAGCTGGAAATTACTTGCAGTTGAATATTTTGATCTATGTGTTTGTGCTCTTAATTTTCAGGTTGAAGCTAAGAAGGCTGTTCCTAGGGATGATCAGCATGCTATAAACAGACAGTCTGGCGGTGTCCATGGATCTCCCGGTCCTGCGCGCACCAAAAAGATTTTTGTTGGAGGTTTACCATCAACAATCACTGAGAGTGATTTTAAGAATTATTTTGATCAGTTTGGTACAATTACTGATGTGGTAGTAATGTATGATCACAATACTCAGAGGCCAAGAGGTTTTGGCTTCATCACTTTTGATTCAGAAGAAGCTGTGGACAGAGTTCTTTATAGAACATTTCATGAACTCAATGGAAAGATGGTTGAGGTCAAGAGGGCAGTTCCCAAAGAGCTTTCCCCTGGACCCACCAGGAGCCCGTTGATAGGATATAACTATGGTTTGAATAGGGCCAGTAACTACCTAAACAGCTATGCTCAGGGTTTTAATATGAATCCAAGTGGAGGCTTTGGAGTTAGGATGGATGGTAGGTATAGTCCACTTACAAGTAGTAGAAGTGGGTTTAGCCCATTTGGCTCCAATGGTTATGGCATGGGTGTGAATTTGGATTCAGGATTGAACCCAAGCTATGGAGGGACTTCCAATTATGGGAGTAGTCTAGGGTATGGTCGGATTAGTCCTTTCTACAGCAGCAACTCAAGCAGACACACCACTCCTATTGGTTATAGTGGGGGAAATGGGAGAAGTGATTCTCTTATGAACTCATCTTCTAGGAATGTCTGGGGAAATGGGGGACTGAATAGTATTTCCAATAACCTTATCAGCCCCGGTGCGTACTTGGGATCTGGAAGTGGGGCTTTCGATGTTTCAATTGGAAATAGTGGAACAAATTGGGGTCCATCTGCTCCAACACAGGGTGGAGGGGCTGCTTCTGGCTATACTACTTGGAATAATGTTTATGAAGGTGGCGATAGCAGCATTGGTTTAGGAGGGGGCGGGTATGGAAGGAACAACAACGCAAGTGTGACTCAATCCTCAACATTTACTGCACCAACCAGTGGTTATGAGGGATCCTATGGGGACTTGTACCGCAGTGGTTCAGTTTACAGTGACTCAGCCTGGCGGTCTGCTGCTTCTGAGATGGATGGTTCGGGTTCATTTGGTTATGGACTTGGTGGTATAGCTTCAGATGATCCAGTAAAGAGTTCTGAGGGTTTTATTGGAAACTACAATGTAACAAGTAGACAGTCTAATAGAGGTATGATCTTTGGCTACATTATTCTTTCCTGAAGAAAATTAGATCATAGGCTATAATTTTGTTGTTGTTGTTTGTTTCCATTTTTTTAAATAAAACCAATGGAAGCATTTGTCTTATGAATTATTCTGAAGGAAGTTGAAAATAAATCTGTTTATTTTATAATGTGCTGTCACATTTTTCTTTAAGCTTATGACAACATGTTTATAAATGTGATATGGATACCATGGAAGCATCTTTCATGTCTTCTTTTAATTATATCAAATACACTACGTTCCTGAGTTTTACGACATGTGTCCTCCCCCCTCCCCCCTAAATTCTTGATACCATTCTTGTAAAATCTTACTACAACCTAAAAGAAACTTAGCATCTTCTACTTAATCTTAGGTTTCTTGATTACTTTCATTTAAAGATATTGGAATTTGATGTTTCATGTGAAGTTATATTAACTTGCAAGATGCTGAAGATGTGGACATAGATATCACTCTCTCATGTTAATTAAATGTGCTTGGTTATTTTATCATGAATTAGGCATTGGGAGTTTCAAACTGTATAGTGAAATGCAGACTTAGATCCCACACCTTTGGTTCATCATTGGAAATGAGTTTTCTTGCTGATTATACTTTCTCATATTATAGTGTTGTGATTTGAGCATATCCAATACATTATCTAGAATTGATGTTCTGATTATATTACTCATTTTCTTTTGTTGTATCTCCATTTGTTTCAGGAATTGCTGCCTAGGAAGTATGTTAATTGGATATGTCATGGTAACAGTAGATCTAAGGGAAACTGGTAAACAAAAATGAGGTATTGTGAATTCATACATCTCCATCACTCGAGATATCAGCTCATAAGGAAATTCATCATATATAGCTAACGGTGTTCTTTCATTTGAAGTATAGATAAGATAAATCAGTTACAAGGGATTTTTGTATGAGGTTTGGGATTTTGTTTTGCCCCCCTTTTTGATTTTTCAAGACTTAGGTTCCTTTCTTGGAATTTCATTGAGGTGTAAAATCAGATTGCGGGATATACTCAAGAAGATTGGTTCCAATTGTGTAATAGTGCATCTCCAAAGAGATGCATCAGCATTAGTATGTTTAATGATAGTGTATTGATTTTTGAATTTTTTTTTTCCTCTTTTGCCACTGAAATGTCTGGTTAAGCTGTTTGTTCTTGTCACCATCTTTTTTATGGGACATGTTTTGGATCAAATTGTAAGTGAGGTTCAGTTTGATTTATCAGGTTTGAAACATGAGAGGGGTACCTATCTAGGAGGACCCCCATCAAATAATTAAGTTGCTGAACAGTTGTTATTTTTTGTTAGACTTGTTATACTAATTCACACTTGTTGGACATGTTGATTTGTTGCATGTATGGGCAAAAAAGGATTGGTTGAAATAAGGACACATGGTTCAATAA
Source organism: Calophaca sinica (assembly GCA_037113605.1). Taxonomy (NCBI): domain Eukaryota; kingdom Viridiplantae; phylum Streptophyta; class Magnoliopsida; order Fabales; family Fabaceae; genus Calophaca; species Calophaca sinica. The sequence goes on along the minus strand of CM073736.1, from coordinate 125,490,935 downwards.
AGAAACTTTTTGTAGCCTAGGTTTGTCAACTACTATAAGATTATTTAGGCTACCAAATATGGTTAATTAGACTTGTTTAACAAAAATACCTTATAAGTTAGCTGAAAGTTGGAAAGCTAATTTTTAGTTAAAAGTTGAAAGCCTAAAGGTGAGAGTTAACAAGTTAGTTGATTACTAGAAGTGTTTAGTAAAATTAGTTAGAAATATAAAATGATATAAAAAAAAGTATTTATATGATTTTAACAAAAATATATTATATTATATATATTATTTCAATAAAGTGGTGTCTAGGATGGACACCGTTCACTGATTAGTAACAAATAATATATATTAGTAGTTTAATAAAGTGGTTTCTAGGATATATGCTCTACCTAAGAAACTTTTTTTGTAACTTAGGTTTGTCAACAACCATTACATGGTTATTTAAGGCAATTAAGTTAAAAGAAAATGTTTTCTAGAAAATGTTTTCTACTTTCTATTTTATTTTTGGATTTAGCTTATGTAAATGATCAATTCATTTTATAAGACAATGTAAGTAATCTCAATCATTGATTGAAAAATTAACGTTTCAACCGTTGAATTTGTCAACAACAGTTGAGATTACTTACATTCCCTCTGAACTCTAAATGAGTTAAATCTTTTATTTTTATAAAATATTATTAAGATACTACATGGATTTTATTTTATTTGTTCTTTTTTATAATATTAAAAAAAGAAAATATAATATAATATTTTTGTAAGTGAAAATAGTATATAAAAGTAGAATATATTTTTTTAAAACAAAACACACCCTTGTTTTTTCTGGTTATTTCTTTTAAGCGATTTCACGCTAAGTCTTATCCTCGCATGGATCACTATTTCTGGAATTGTCCTATATCACTTGCAGCTTACCACCATAAAACACCGATTACAATGTGGTCCCACGGGTTGCCACTAATGTGTATGCAGTAATAGTATGCATGAATGTACACACACAATTGCGTAAATCCATAGTCTTTCACTCAGCTTTAACTTTATTATTCTTAAACTTGGATACACGCACATGTGCAATTTGTTCACAGAAGTAAATACAATAATAGTACTTGTGTAGAATACTGTTATTATAGGCCATAGCAAGTTTATGTTGGAGATTTTAGAGGATTGTGGTGGCACATGCAAAACCACACAAATGCACATATGTTGAGGATTGTGGCTGTGGACATGTGTCATGTCATGCCATGGAATCTTTCAAATTCGGAAGATAATGACATGGTTTGCAATAAATTACATGTATAGAGGGGTGTATCATAAAATTCGTCATTTTAATATTATTTGTATATTTTTTATAATAAAAAAGAGGTAGGTTGTGTGATTCTTCCAACTTATATTTACCGAACTAGTTAGGCTAGAGAATTGCCATAAAAAGTGTCTGGTGTGAAGCAAGCAATATTTTTATATTCCATGTTGGGCTGTACATTGAGGCATTGTGGTAAGCTTTTCTGTCTGTGTCTGTCTTTGACAGCAAATGCTTTTCTAATGAGATCCCTATGTTGTGATCTTACCAATGCGCTCACATCACATTTAAGATTTTAAATCGCGGTAACAGTCGCATCGTAACCCTTGATTTTGCAAAGAATTGCGGTCAAATAAAACTATTACAATCTCAATGGCAGTTGCGTCGCAATTGCGACGACGTCAAAAATCATGATGTTAAATTGGAACACAAATATCGGCCGTTTGCCTTTTTTTAAAACCTCGCCCACATGCTTAGCAGCATGGTTGAGTCTTTGTGGTGGGACCTTTGCTAATTGAAGCAAGTGAATCAAATTTCATAGTTGATGCCAGAAATTGAATTGTTATGATGAAGTTTACATCATTTGGTTTGTTATCCTTGGGTGCCAACTTGTCCTCTTGACATGGTCCCCATCACGTGCCTTAATCCTTTAAAGGAAATATTATCAATATATTATTTAATATATATATTTTATCACTAGATAAAATTCCCGTAATTTTTTATAAATTTATTTGTTTACTTAATAGGATTAATTATTGATGAAACATACATGAATTGTACTCAATGACAAGAAGTATATTAAATATGGATTAGCAAGTGCTAATACATTCATCTCATTCAGGCATTATGCTAAAATCAAACCTTCAATTCTAGATTCTTGTAAGATTTTTTTTGGTAAGTGAAATTTTATTAATACTATCTAGCTACAGCATCGAAGTGGGCAAAACTCTACCCAATTTTTATGAAAGATTGTAGAGAACCCGCAATATCATGTAAGATAAATTATCGAATAAAAAAGGGTAAATTATAATAAACGCTCATTTAACTTTTACTTGACATACGACTTTCTCTATAAAGTTTTGATAGTAACATTTTGTCCATTACCAACAAGTCGATATTTTTTTTGTTAATCAGACAAATATAAGGTTATGAATGTGAATTCTATATTTGAAAACATTTTGGTTCGATCTATTACTGGTTTTAATAATATGGTAATAGACATTATGCTTTACATATTGAATATTACGTGTGTGTTAAAATACCTATTGTTTGTCATCATGCACACAAATTAATAAAGTTAGGAAAATTTTAATAAGTACCTTTAAGGCATTGGTTAAGCATGTATTTGGATCCACGTTTGTCATCCCATTCTCGCGTCCCAATGCATATCTGACCGTGATTTTCAGAAGCTTCAAAGTGTAGCTTCTGCCTCAATCGCACGTTATCGTCGTGATTCTACCAACCGCACCGCGAATCCAAACACACGATAAGAAATCAAAAGAGGTAAGTTTGTACAAGAAAATGATGTATTTATTACATCAAAAAGTGTTTAACTTGTATTCTCAAGACAGACTTTCCTTTTATGGATTCCTTAACTAATAACTTTAGAGCACTCATTAACAAGACCCATAAAGTTATCATCATAATTTTTTTTATATTGGATGTGGGCATAATGTACTCCCCCTGCCCCGTTATAAGTGTCACATTAGGAAATTTCACACATATTAAGGAGAAGTTATAAATGAATAAAAGAGTGTAACAATTTTACAAAATTATCCTTATTAACCATTGGATATTAACAATTGTCATAAATACATAGTAGAGTATAATGACTTGGAAGTGATGTACTCATTATCAATTTGAGGGTAAAACTAGAAAAAAGTAACTAATATTACATTAAAAACCTAATATATGACACTTATTTTGAGACTAATTTTTTTTATAAATATGACACGTATAATGGGCAGATGGAGTAAATAATGGCTTGACTTGTTATTCTCTTACATTTAAGATGTCCAAATAAAATGTTAGTAATATTTAATAAGTATATGATAATTATAGATACTTCAAGGCTTTGGCTAGCCTACACAAGTCAATTAAGTTGTGTAGGTTACACAAGTTTTTTCTATGGTTAGATCTTGCAATCCCACTAAAACAAAACCTACACCATACATACCATATCATTTCCTACACTATTCATCTTCTTCATCGCAAAGCTTCCTCTGCCGCCAATACTGCTCCTTTTATCATCACCGACTCCTCTCGAGCTCCTCCTCGAAACGGACCTCCCTCGCCTCAGCAACGCGGTCCCACAGACGGGAATGGACTCGGATTCGGAGCTTATGGAACCAAGGCGACCGCGATTTGCGGATTCAAAAAACTTGATGGCGAGATCGTCGAGACTGATCTCCGGGAAGTCGGAGCCCCTGACGGTGTTGACAAACCTCCCTCTATGAGCGGGAGGTAGGTCTCGTTGTCGCGAGAAGGGAAGGTCGGTTGAGGCTCCGAGGGCGACAGTGGTGGAGGGAGGCGGAGGAAGAGGCGAAGTCTTCGACGGAGGAAACTCCGACGGGAGTTCTCTTTGTGGTAGATTTGAACGCTGCGGTGGCCATTGGTAGGAGTGAGGTAATTCAAATGGCTAAGATTAGGGTTCAGAGCATTGGGATCTAACCCCCTTACGCTTCCTCTTACCTCAACCCTCCCTCCTACGTCGATGCCATTTTCAGGGAGTGGGGCTATGGCGAGAAGAACAGTGAGTAAATGAGGGGGAGAATCAATCCCGCGACAGAGAGAAGGGAGGAGGAAGAACAACTCTACGCTTTTGGGACTCTTCGACGGCAACGACAATGAACATCCCCCGACGGTGGACATGGGGTGGAGGTCCATTTAGGTGAGGGTAGCGCCATTGCGTGTTTCAGTTGGGGGTTGTGGGTTGCTTGGGGGTTCACGGTGTTTGACGGCAGCATGGGATGGTGGAGGAGTTAACGACGGCGCAGGGAAACTGCAGAGAAGAGATTGAAAAGGAGAGAGAAATGATATTGTGCATAGGGTCCACCATTATATCTATGAAACCATTCAATTCAACGTCTAACAAAAGTTGTGTAGCTTGCACAACTTACTTAGCTTGGGCACTGTAGCCAGCGCCATATTTCAAATATTCGTTGAGTTGCATATATAGAGATATCGGAATAGCATGAAAGGTAAGTTTTTATAATAGAGATATAATAAGTTTTTACTAAAAATTATAGTCTTTACATATGTTTTTCTTTAATTTTTCTTTAGTGGCACGTAAATCCATTTTCCATTGTAAAATCCCAACACATGCAATTTGGTAGAGAGAATATTTAATAATCGTTAATGAGTAATCGTTAATGAGCCCTTTTATCAAGTATTATCATTTCTAACAATATTGCCCAAACTTTCTGCATTGGGGTAGTCTAAAAAGGGGTGTTCCACGAAGAAAACATCAGAAAACGGTGGCGTATAACCTGGGAAAAGATAAAAATTTTCCCATGGTGAGCAAATGGGCTGCTTATCTGCGCTAGCCCATTTTATGGTTTATCATCTACTTACATTGTTGGCCCACAAATTTTTAAATTACGCTACCTATCTATCTATTTATTTATATTAAAAAATAACCTCTTCGTTTATCCTTTTTATTCCACTTCATTCATTTATATGTTTTTTTTTACTTTACTTTCTCACTTCTGTCAACAAAAGCCATGACTTTCTCTCACTAAACCATCCGGAAAACCACAGAAACTCACTATCTCTCACTAAACCAACGAAAACTTGCTCGTATCACTGCGGTATTGTTGGATTTAAACACTCTTTGTTCTCCCCTCAGATCAGTAATATCTGTAAGGGTATAAATATAAATTATGTATTTAACGCTTTTAAAATTTAGGCTAAAATATACTTTTGGTCCCTTACCACTTCATTCATTTATATGTTTTTTACTTTACTTTCTCACTTCTGTCAACAAAAGTCATGACTTTCTCTCACTAAACCCTCCGGAAAACCAATGAAACTCACTATCTCTCACTAAACCAATAGAAACTTGCTCATATCACTGCAGTAGTGTTGGATTTAAACACTCTTCGTTCTTCTGTCAGATCAGTAGTTTCTGTAAGGGTATAAATGTGAATTATGCATTTAATACTTTTAAAATTTAGACTAAAATATACTTTTGGTCCCTTACCACTTCATTCATTTATATGTTTTTTACTTTACTTTCTCACTTCTGTCAACAAAAGCCATGATTTTCTCTCACTAAACCATTCGGAAAACCACATAAACTCACTATCTCTCACTAAACCAATGGAAACTTGCTCGTATCACTGTGATAGTGTTGGATTTAAACACTCTTCGTTCTCCCGTCAGATCAGTAATTTCTATAAGGGTATAAATGTAAATTATGCATTTAGTGCTTTTAAAATTTAGGCTAAAATACACTTTCGGTCCCTTAACTTTATTTTAGTTTTCATTTTGGTCCCCTAATTAATTAAACTTTCATTTTGGTCCCTTAAGTTACGAAAATTATGCCAAGTTCATCTCTTCTGCCTGTAATCCCTTTATTATGTGTGTATAAGTCATTGATACTCTGTTTTTTTTTTGTTTCATTACCTTTTATCATGTTACTTCATCAATAAGAACAATGATAGGAGCATCATTTTAACTTTATTATTTAAAGGGATTACGGACAGAAGGGACGGATATGGCGTAATTTTCGTAACTTAAGGGACAAACGTTGCGTAACTTCGTAACTTAAGGGATTTAAATGAAAAGTAAAATAGTTAGGAGACAAAAGTGACGTAATTTTCATAACTTAAGAAACCAAAATGAAAGTTTAATTAATTAGGGGACAAAGATGAAAACTAAAATAAAGTTAAGGGACCAAAAGTGTATTTTAGCCAAAAAATTTATGTTGTTTTTCTATAATTAGGACCAACAAAGGGACCATTTTGTTCATTATAAAAAAGATCAGAGGGAGTATCATATAATATTTTTACGCTTTACTATAGATAAGGGTATAAATATAAATTATGCATTTAATGCTTTTGAAAAATTTATGATGTTTTTTTAATAATTAGGACAAACAAACGAGACCATTTTGTTCCTTATAAAAAAGACCGGAGGAAATATCATATAATATTTTTACATCTTACTATACATGAGAGTATAAATGTAAATTATGCATTTAATGCTTTTAAAAATTTATGTTTTTTTTATAATTAGGACCAACAAAGGGGACTATTTTGTTCCCTATAAAAAAGACCAGAAAGAGTATTATACTATTATTTTTACGTCTTACTATAGATAAGGGTATAAATGTAAATTATGCATTTAATGTTTTTAATTTTTTTTTATAATTAAGACTAACAAAAGGGATCATTTTGATCCTTATAAAAAAGACCGGAGAGAGTATCATATAATATTTTTACGTCTTACTATAAATAAAGGTATAAATATAAATTGTGCATTTAATGCTTTTAAAAATTTACGTTGTTTTTTTTTATAATTACGACCAACAAAAAAGACCATTTTATTCCTTATAAAAAAGACCGGAAGGATTATCATATAATATTTTGGAATCAAGATAACGTTTTTTTTTTCCATTTTATATTGTCTCAATTGAAAAGTTCAACCTTGTGATTTACTTATTACAAGAGACCCATTATGCAAATATGTAATATGTGTGTAAAAAAGGGAACATTCAGGTAACAGGTTTTCAATCTAAACCATTCAATATTATAATGAATAAATCAATGGCATTGACGACATTTGCTCACCATGGAAATTTTTTTCCATCTTCCCAAATTAAACGCAACCTCAGAGAACAATGGTTTTATTAGCAGGAAGGGACTAGAAAGATGACTAAGGGGCTAGGCTAGTGACCTTGGTGGATGGTACTCTAGTAATGTGATATAGTGTGTTTGGTTCTATGGTGGCGAAAAATGATTTTGAATAAATTGATTTTGTAAAATTGATTTAGTTAAAAGTAAGTTGAATGAAAATGATTTATGTTTGAAAACATTTACGTTAAAGTGAGTTGAACAATAAACTTGAAAATGGAAATCATGTTTGGAAGCAAAAGTTCCAAAACCCAGCTTTAAATTATAATCAATTCTAGAGGCAGAATCAATTGATTCAATTCTGTTCGAGAGCACTCAAACATGTCAAAATCAATTATGTCTCTAGAATCACACTTTTGACACTTACAAAAGTGAAACAAGCATGCACATAGAAGAAAGCAAAATCATAGATGATATGGTCCCATCAACTTGGAACATTTGTCATGTGAATGTGGGACCACTTTATCACACAACATGAACCTTTTGTTACATGAAATCAGATTTCTCAATAATTGACATTCAAAACAAAAAGAAACACAAAGGTTCAGATAGAAAAGTTCTTGTAGCAGTTAAGGTAGGACCACGCCCGTGAGACTACAAAGTTAAGATTCCCTGTTACCTTTAACATATCAAGAAAAGTACACAAGAGAGAACCACACTGGATAGATAGTACATTATTGCATTTCACTACTCATATCAGTTTTTTTTTTTGTCCTAAAAACTAAGTCACCTTGATGATATTCCTCCCTTGAAGCAAAGGCTCAGAAGAAAGCTCTGCTACCATAAAACACACGGGAGTTACTGCTCTTTGATGACTGTAGTTTCTGTTCAGAGCTTGAGTTTTCTGAACTAGTTGGTCCACTTTCAAAGTCCATAGGAAGCTTCATATTTGCTAATGACTCAGTAAATTGCTGCATGCTTTTCATGTACATGTCTACTATATCCTGCTGCACCATCTTTGGCTCTGGCTCAATATTCACACTCACAACAGCCTTTGCAAATGACTCATTCAGCACCCCATTTGAGCAACCACTCTCACCATCTTTGACATCCACACTTTTCTCTTTGGTTTCTGAAACTTGCTCCTGGTTGGGAGATTTAGGAGGAGGAGGAGCAGCAGCAGCATCAATTGACTCTGAGCTTGCAGCCACTGAAGGAGAGGAAACCCCATTTGTTGACACACTGCTTGGTGGAGACTCAACCTTAGGAAGTTGAACAGACTCAACACTGCATGCTGAGAAGCTTTCAACAAGTTGAACGCCTGCTTCAGAACTAAGATTCTCAGTATCAGTAGTGGCCAAGCTATCAGTGCACTTACTCTCCTCACATGGAATGCCATAGTATTCTGAAACCATCAAGTGGTCTTCATTTACAATTTTTGGATCCGGGAACTCGATTTTATCTAAATCTCTGACCAGTGACTCACGTGTTTCGGAGTAGTCCTTCTCGGTGCCATTTCTGTCCAATTCAGTAGTAGGCATTGCAGAAATTGCCATAACATCGGGTGAAGCACCGGTGTATGCAACAGACAATTGAACAAAACCCGCTGGTGAATGAAATAGATCAGTGGAAGAAAGAGAGAACTCTTTCTCTAGTTTCCCATCCTTCAGCAATACTTCAGACAAAGGTACCAAAGCAAAACCAAGCAACTGGTCTTCAAGATAATTCTTCACCCTGCTAAGCATCCAAATCTCACATTTGAGAACAGAATCAACAGTCCTAACGCTTAGACGAAGATTATCATTAAACACAGGGTTCCTTCCTCCTCCATTGATAATCTTGGTAGAGACAGTATTTTCAGGATCACTAGTCAAGCAAATCTTAGCATAAACATCTTGCTTGTGGTATATGCAGATGTTATGGATGTCCCTGGCTTGATGTATGTAAACATCGACAACTCCAATGAATTCCTCCGGATTAGACGCCACAGCTTCTTTTCCATTGACCTCAATGTCCTTGGACAAGGGACTAGATGCTCGTGTTAATACATCAGACTTATACTTCTCACTGTCTCCCAAGACAGAGCTTTTGAATGGTGACACAACAGATTGTGGAGATTCCATGATATCACAGTAAATGGGAACCTGGCAAAGCACAAAAACTTCAGGAAAATCAAGTCAATCTATGTAATTAAGCAAAGCTTCAAAATAACTATATTTATGATCATTATTAGAACTTAAACACAATACTCAAAAACAGGAATTAGATTGAACACCAGTTGAAAAAACTTGGAAGAACTCAAAAGCTCACTATTCCAGCACCAAAGCTGCCAAAAAAAGCTTGAATAAACTGCCCTACAACCTTGGCTTAAGCAGATCCAAAATAGAAAGAAATTTTAGTATGTGAAGTACATAAAAAGAAAGGAAGAAGAAAAAGAAAGCAGCACTAAACCCCCAAATGTGAAATAGAAGTAGGAAGCTACAACTTGAATTCCTCCAAAGACCAAACCGTTTTTAATTCACATGAAAGAAGGGAACTAAGAAACAACAACACCAGAGCAGACAAAGTTCAAACCTTACCCCTTTACAGCCAAGAGCAGACAAACACAGAACTGAGAATCAAGGTCCACAAAACCTTGATTATGTGAAGTACATAAAATGAAAGGAAGCAGGAAAAGAACACTCAACCCCTAAATGTGAAAGAGAAGTAGGAAGGTACAACTTGAACTCCTCCAAAGGCCAAACCTAACCATTGTTCACTCAGAGGAAAGAAGGCAATTCAGAAACAACAATCCCAGTTCAAACCATATATCCCTTTTACAGTTAAAAGCAGACAAAAATAGAATTGAGAATCAAGGTCGACAAACAAAACCCAAGTGGAGTAAAGCGAATTCCAAAGGACCAAAACCCCAGACTCAACCTCAAAATTGAAAATTTCCAGTATAATACTCAAGTACCCAGAACCGGCCAAGACTTAAAAACCAGCAAGAAGAATAAAAGGTAGTGCCAGAATTGACAAGATTCCAATAAAGCTACCAACTTTTTTTTCTGTTGTTCCACCGGAAACACTGCCACCGGAATCCAAGGGATGGAAACAAGGAAAGCAAAACAAAAAAAGGCACGATGACCCAGGTGGTCAAGTCGCAGAATCCAAAAACAAACTCACCTAAATTCTCCTCAAAAATCTAAATCACTCAACAATCAACACACCAGAACTAGAGAGCAAAGCTAAAAACCAAATAAGAATTCAACTAAAAGCTAAACGGGAAAATAAACAGAACAAGGAGAAAAAAAGAAAGAAATTTTGATTAAAATCACTAAGATGAAGCTGTTGTGCTTTTTACCTGTCTTAGGCCCTGAGGCAGTTGAGTTAAGCCTCCAGAGTCAGAGTGAAATATATAAGTTAAGTTAAAGGGTATAATTCCACAATCAGAGGACGCCCTGCTCGTGAATCGAGGTGGTGATGAAAAGGAAAATGTGAAGGGAAAGGAAAGGAAGATAGAATCTACGGCTGAAAACAGGAGAAAATGTTTGCAAGTGTCGGGAGCAGCTTCTGCCTGCGAGTCCGTGTGTTGTGTGTGTATTTTTTTTTGTGGGGATGAGTATATAAGACAAGGGGTATGATGTATGATTATATGGTACGTAGAGGAAAGGGGTGCGGGAGGGAGATTGATGGGGTGCGGGAAGGAATACAGTACAGTACAGAAGGTGACCAACGAGAGTGGATTGGTGTGCATTTTGCAGTTGGAGGTGGGGCTTTGATGCTGATTTGTGATGACTTTTCTTTCTTGGGTCCTTCTGCTGCAGACTTTTGTTTTTTTAAGGGTTAAATGTTATTTTAGTCTTTTAATTTATTTTTGAGGTTTAATTTGATTATTTAACTATTTTTAGGGTTGAATAGGTCTTTTAAATTTTTAAGATGGACCAAATAGATTTTTAAGTTCTTAAGTTTGGTCAAATAAGTCCTACATAGCAATGACTCATTTCACTCAATTTAAAAACTTAAAGGATCTATTTGGCCCAACTTAAAAACTTAAAGGAATTATTTGGCCCAAAAAATAGTTAAATGATCAAATTGAACATTAAAAAATAAGTTACTTAAATTTAATTATGCTGACATTGTCCCCACCCATGACTTTGAGTGAGTGCAATTCTGTCCTCTTCTCCTTCCATTATTCCCTTCCTCCTCACTGTATTAGAAAAAGATAATATTTATATTGTTCCCTCGTGAGAAGTATAGTTTGATTTTTATTCATCGTAATACTTTTTTATATTCTAATTAAGGAAGGAAGTATTTGAAAAAGTTAATAAAAACTGCGTATGGTATATGTTCATAGGTGATTTTTAGTTTATTTTCATAAAATCTTCAAGTGTTTTAAGCTTACGTAGAGTTTACCATCATTCTCTTTTTTAAAGCTTACTGAATAGGCGCTTGATTAATTGTATATCCAAATACCACATACTCGTGGGTTATTTGATCCTTTTGGTGCCATGGTGTGTGTTACTGAATCATACCCAGAAAAACATGTAACGTAACGTAGGACTTTCATTAATTTCATGCATTTTTTTTTTATCTTTCTTTTCTAATCGAAGATATATCAGTCAAAAAAATCTAATGGAAGATATTTGATTCATTTCAATTTATTAAGAGTAAAAAATATTACTCTAATAATTTATTTGTATTCTCATTATCAAAAAATAATAATTTATTTGTATTCTAATCTAATCTAAAAGGGCACAAATTTCAACATACAGAAGTATACCAAATAGGTTTGAAATCCAGTAGAAAACTGGTTGGGCTGAGCAACCTGTTTTAAACATGAGAGTCACACTTCTTAAGTCGATGTTTCAGAACCTTCACTAGTTCTCGCTTAGCCTGCCTCAACTACAGGCATAAGAAGAAGAAGAGGATTGGGAATGGTGTTATTATTTTGATCATCAATGGCGAACTCTAGGATATAGCATGCAGTGGTCCTATGGCAGTGAGGAGATCATAATGACGCATGACGGAGGCGACATGTCGTCAAAAGGGGCCGAGCTCACAAAATTGAGAAAAGCTCAATCTGTGTTGCTTGGTAATACTCCTAGGTGGTGTTTCCTTGCTTATAAAAGGGTTTCCATAGCTCGTGGTGGTGGATCGACTGAGATCATGTCTTATTTTTTTCATCACAAAATTTTCGTAAACCTATAGTGGAAAAAGACTTTAGAAAACCAAATGTGACAGGGTCGAAGAAACTTTTCCTGTTCGATTTAGTCCCTAAGAAGAAGAAGAGGATTGAGAATGGTGTTATTATTTTGATCATCAATGGCCAACTCTGGGATATAGCACACAGTGGTCCTATGGCAGTGAGGAGATCATAATGACGCATGACAGAGGCGACATGTCGTCAAAAGGGGCCGAGCTCACAAAATTGAGAAAAGCTCAGTCTGTGTTGCTTGGTAATACTCCTAGGTGGCGTTTCTTTGCTTATAAAAGGGTTTCCAAAGCTCGTGGTGGTGGATCGACTGGGATCATGTCTTATTTTTTCATCACAAGATTTTCGTAAACCTACAGTGGAAAAAGACTTTAGAAAACCAAATGTGACAGTGTCGAATAAACTTTTCCTGTTCAATTTGGTCCCTAAGAAGAAGAAGGATTGAGAATGGTGTTTTTATTTTGATCATCAACGGTGAACTCTAGGATATAGCACGCAGCGGTCCTATGGTAGTGAGGAGACTGTAATGACGCACAACGGAGGCAACATGTCGTCAAAAGGGGCCGAGCTCACAAAATTGAGAAAACCTCAGTCTGTGTTTCTTGTTAATACTCCTAGGTGGTGTTTCCTTACTTATAAAAGGGTTTCCATAGCTCGTGGTGGTGGATCGACAGGGATCATGTCTTATTTTTTTCATCAAAAGATTTTCGTAAACCTACAGTGGAAAAAGAGTTTAGAAAACCAAATGTGACAGGGTCGAATAAACTTTTCCTTTCGATTTAGTCCCTAAGAAGAAGAAGAGGATTGAAAATGGTGTTTTTATTTTGATCATCAATGGCGAACACTAGGATATAGCCCGCAGCGGTCCTATGGCAGTGAGGAGACCATAATGACGTATGACGGAGGCGACATGTAGTCAAAAGGGGCCGAGCTCTCAAAATTGAGAAAAGCCCAGTCTGTGTTCAATGGTAATACTCCTAGATGGTGTTTCCTTGCTTCTAAAAGGGGTTCCATAGCTCGTTGTTGTGGATCGACTGGGATCATGTCTTATTTTTTTAATCACAAAATTTTCGTAAACCTACAGTAGAAAAAGACTTTACAAAACCAAATGTGACAGGGTTGAAGAAACTTTTCATGTTCGATTTGGTCCCTAAGAAGAAGAAGATGATTGAGAATGGTGTTATTATTCTGATCATCAATGGCGAACGCTAGGATATAGCTCGCAGCGGTCCTAGGGCAGTGAGGAGACCATAATGACGCATGACGGTGGCGACATGTCGTCAGAAGGGGCCGAGCTCACAAAATTGAGAAAAGCTCAGTCTGTGTTCGTTGGTAACACTCCTAGATGGTGTTTCCTTGCTTATAAAAGGGTTTCCATAGCTCGTGTGGTGGATCGACTGGGATCGTGTCCTATTTTTTTATCACAAAATTTTCGTAAACCTACAGTTGAAAAAGACTTTAGGAAACCAAATATGACAGGGTCGAAGAAACTTTTCCTGTTCGATTTAGTCCCTAAGAAGAAGAAGAGGATTGAGAATGGTGTTATTATTTTGATCATCAATGGCGAACTCTAGGATATAGCATGCAGTAGTCCTATGGCAGCGAGAAGATCATAATGCCGCATGACGTAGGCGACATGTCGTCAAAAGGGGCCGAGCTCATAAAATTGAGAAAAGCTCAGTCTGTGTTGCTTAGTAATACTCCAAGGTGGTGGTGTTTCCTTGCTTATAAAAGGGTTTTCACTGCTCGTGGTGGTGGATCGACTGGGATCCTGTTTGATTTTTTTCATCACAAAATTTTCGTAAACCTACATTGGAAAAAGACTTTAGAAAACCAAATGTGACAGAGTCGAAAAAACTTTTCCTGGTCGATTCGGTCCCGAAGAAGAAGAAGAGGATTGAGAATGGTGTTATTATTTTGATCATCAATGGCGAACTCTAGGATATAGCACGCAACGGTCCAATGGCAGTGAGGAGACCGTAATGACGCATGACGGAGGCGACATGTCATCAAAAGCGGTTGAGCTCACAAAATTGAGAAAAGCTCAGTCTGTGTTGGTTGGTAATACTCCTAGGAGCCGTTTCCTTGCTTATAAAAGGGTTTCCATAGCTCGTGGTGGTGGATCGACTGTGATCATGTCAATTTTTTTTTTCATCACAAAATTTTCGTAAACCTACAGAGGAAAAATACTTTGGAAAACCAAATGTGACAGGGTCGAAGAAACTTTTCCTTTTCGATTTATTCCCTAAGAAGAAGAAGAGGATTGAGAATGGTGTTATTATTTTGATTATCAATGGCGAACTCTAGGATATAGTACGCAGCGGTTCTATGGGAGTGAGGAGACTGTAATGACACACAACGGAGGCAACATGTCGTCAAAAGGGGCCGAGCTCACAAAATTGAGAAAACCTTAGTCTGTGTTTCTTGTTAATACTCCTAGGTGGTGTTTCGTTGCTTATAAAAAGGTTTCCATAGCTCGTGGCGGTGGATCGACCGGGATCATGTCTTATTTTTTTCATCACAAGATTTTCGTAAACCTACAGTGGAAAAAGACTTTAGAAAACCAAATGTGACAGGGTCGAAGAAACTTTTCCTGTTCAATTTGTCCCTAAGAAGTGGAAAATGATTGAGAATGGTGTTATTATTTTGATCATCAATGGTGAAAACTAGGATATAGCTCGCAGCAGTCCTATGGCAGTGAGGAGACCATAATGACGTATGACGGAGGCGGCATGTCATCAAAAGGGACCGAGCTCACAAAATTGAGCAAAGCTCAGTCTATGCTGCTTGGTAATACTCCTAGGTGGTGTTTACTTGCTTATAAAAGGGTTTCCATTGCTTGTTGTGGTGGATCGACTGGTATCATGTCTGATTTTTTTCATCGCAAAATTTTCGTAAACCTACATTGGAAAAAGGCTTTGGAAAACCAAATGTGACAGGGTCGAAGAAACATTTCATGTTCGATTTAGTCCATAAGAAGATGAAGAGGATTGAGAATGATGTCATTATTTTGATCATCAATGGCGAACTCTAGGATATAGCTCGCAGCGGTCCTATGGCAGTGAGGAGACCGTAATGACGCATGACGGAGGCGACATGTCATCAAAAGGGGTTGATCTCACAAAATTGAGAAAAACTCAGTCTGTGTTGGTTGGTAATACTCCTAGGAGGTGTTTCCTTGCTTATAAAAGGGTTTCTATACCTCGTGGTGGTGGATCGACTAGGATCATGTATTATTTTTTTCATCACAAAATTTTCGTAAACCTACAGTGGATAAAGACTTTAGAAAACTAAATGTGACAAGGTTGAAGAAACTTTTCCTGTTCGATTTGGTCCCTAAGAAGAAGAAGAGGATTGAGAATGGTGTTATTATTTTGATCATCAATGGCGAACACTAGGATATAGCTCGCAGCGGTCCTATGGCAGTGAGGAGACCATAATGATGCATAACGGAGGCGACATGTCGTCAAAATGGGCCGAGCTCACAAAATTGAGAAAAACTCAGTCTATGTTCGTTGGTAATACTCCTAGATGGAGTTCCCTTGCTTAAAAAAGGGTTTCCATAGATCGTGGTGGTGGATCGACTGGGATCAAGTCTTATTTTTTTCATCACAAAATTTTCGTAAACCTACAGTTGAAAAAGACTTTAGAAAACCAAATGTGACAGGGTCGAATAAACTTTTCCTGTTCGATTTAGTCCCTAAGAAGAAGAAGAGGATTAAGAATGGTGTTATTATTTTGATCATCAATGGCGAACTCTAGGATATAGCATGCAGTGGTCTTATGGCAGTGAGGAGATCATAATGACGCATGACGGGGGCGATGATATTGCCACGGCAAGTGTACCGGGTCGTTGCAAGTAATAAATTCGGTAAGTGACTGGTTATCGTTCTCCAGGATCGAAGGCCAAACACCAATGTCCGTTAGCGACTACTAAGTGAACACCAAGGGATTTTATATGATTGGTGGTGGTACGAGAATAACAAAAGCACAATGCAAAGGGTGATTTGATTCAATGGAGGAAAGTGTTGGAGTCAAGCTTCATTCTACTTCTACTTTGGAATTTTAATATAGCAATTAACGCAATGTGGTTCTCTAGTTTGTCTATCAATTTCATTAAACTAGTTAAATCCCAATTCCTTGGGCAATTAACCCATTTTATCCAGCTAGAATGTCCAATTCCTTGGATGCATTCAACAAGGTAAAAGCATGAAGAAAAAGAAATTACAAAGATAGCAAGTTCCTAAAGGCTATTCCTAGCTCAAAAGAAACAAGGGTCACCTTCCTAGGGCACAAAAGCATATTGAACTTCCATTCAACACACAAATCAAAAGTTCATTCCAAGATTGATCAAGTCTCAAAAAGCATTAAGAAAAAGGAAGGAGATCACCAAACTAAAAGAAACTCATATACATTAATGGAAAACTACATCAAATATCCATAGTGTTCATAGAAATCCACTCAACTCCAACAAAAGGAGATTTAGTTCAACATGATGATAGTAGAGAATGAAAAGAAAAACAGAGAAAAGAGATAAGAACCCATCCACAAGCCAAGGAGTTGAGCTTCCACCCTTCTCCTCTTGCCTCCTTCAATGGGTGTGCTAGGGTTTGTGCTCCCAAGTCTTCTTTCTGCCTCTAATTCGTCCTCCCCCTCTTCAGACCTTTAGTTAGGTATTTATATCAACTGGGCCTGAAAGAAAGCCCAAAACGCGCAAGAACAAAAGATAGCAGCAGGCGCCCTGCGCCCTGATTCTGCTACCAAACAGCGCTCGCGCCAAAGATTCAGCAGCGCCAGCGCGCTAGCCCTCTGAGGCACCGCGCTCGCAACTTCGCTAACATGCTTCAAAGAGCGCTCGCGCTGGATTTCGGGCGCGCGCATCGACTTATGCAAAGAACTCCACTTCAAAAAGCTATCATGGTCTTGGGAACATGTCTCCAATCAATCCTTTTCTTACCTACATTAAATCAAGACCAAAGTAAGGACATTTTTCCATCAAAACAATAAAAGAGCTAACATGATTGTCAACTAGAATATCTCCAAAACAAAGACTCAAACATCTAAGATTAGAGGCCAAACAAGGAATAAAGTCTAAGTTTTGCATGAGAATGCCCTTCAATTAAGTGCATGAAATTGAGCATTCTAGGGAACAATCAAACACTCCAAACTTAAACCTTGCTTGTCCTCAAGCAAGAACTCAACAAAAAAAAAACAACTACCCAAAATGTCAATCTTGATCTAACCACTTGGACTAAACCACAATTTTTTCACCGCTTTCAATTGTTATCACACAAAATGTACACCAATCACAGATTATTTTACTGGGCTTTGTCATCATCAGAACCAATATGAGACTATTACAAATTAGAAATTGTAGTCACATAAGCAATGAATTCACCATTATTAACTCAATAAGTAATGGAATGTACAATTGAAACTTTCAATGTGATTGAATGCTTTCTTTTTCTACTTACAGAGATTAGGAAGAATTTTCACTCCAACTCTCAAGTGTTTGGGGTTTTTGTTTCACTCAGTCAACACTATTTAAGCCCGTCCCCCATGGATTTTATTTTCATCTCTTTCTGACATGAGTACCACTTGCACAATGCTCCAACCAAAAGGTCTTTCAAGGTTGTAACTTGGCCAAGGTTAGGGTGGATGGATTAGACATTTAGGCTATCACCCTTCAAAGGTATATGAGCATCAACCAACTCTACAAATTTTCACTATAATTCCTCTTTTCTTCAATTTTCCAAAGGTGGTGTTTTCCAAAAGCTCAATCCTTAAACAACTTTGTATCACACAATTATTAATTCCCCCAATAACTCTTTGGTCTCAAAAGGGGTACCAATCCAAAAACAAGCCATTTTTTCTCTGGTTTTTCTGTTTTTTTTTCAGCTCAAACCACAACCAATCATAATGTTGTTCACTTCCCCCCCAACTCCAAACTTAGTTCTTTGTCAACCTTAGTCAATTCATGCTCATCCAACCTTCTTAGGTGGGTAACAAGTTAATCACAAGGTTAAAAGCTATTGTTTTGATAGGTTAACAAGAACATAATGTTTTAGGCTCAACGAGGCTTTGCAAACAAAAGTCATATCATGTCAGGTTGGCTTTTTGGCTAATTGGCTTCCACAAAATTTGCCTTTTTATATGAAAGCATTGTACAACCAATAACATGCAACAGAGATTCAATCAGATTTAGGGGGATGTAGACTCAAATGTGTCCTCTCCAAAGAATTATTGATGAAGGCTCTACAAACACCACAGGACAAGCACATATCAATCACAAAGACATTATAACAAACCAAAACAATTGAGCAATGGTTGACTCACTCTAAAAAAATTTTAGTCTCAAGTTGTAACTCTTCAGCAGCCCACTTAACATCACACCAAGTGATTGGTGCTTAACACAAAATTCAATTCACAAGTGGGTTCAAATCATAGTTCAACCAGCAGTTATTTCAATTTGACATCTAGGACTTACAAACTAAAAATAAAGGAACTCCAAACTTAAGCTTTGACAACCATGCTAAAATGAAATCAAACAAACTAAATTCTAAAAAATGCAAGAGAAAGGGATAGAAACTCCCTCGCATGGGTTGCCTCCCATGAAGCGCTTCTTTAACGTCACTAGTTTGACGCATGAAGAGGTTGATCATGGCTCCTTGAATGAAGAGAAGAAGATTGAAGCACATCCATATTTAGGAAGATGCACACCTATGGCATTAGGTGCTTGCAAAGAAATCACCTCCCTTTTCTTCATCGATCTTCTTTTTCTCCTCTTGAATTTATAAGGGTGGAAATTGTCATCCTTCACATGTTGAGTGCACTCTTTATAGGAATGAGTAGGTTTTGCTTGTGCATTCTTTGGACTTTTGCAAATTGGGATTTGTTTCTCATCCTTCATATGCATAACACCCTTTCTTTTTGAATTTTTTGATTCTTCCTCACTTCCTTTTCCTTGCACTGGCAATGTTTCAAGGGCCACATAAGTACATTGCTTGCTAGAGGCACCATCATACATATCATCAACTACATCCATGCGGTAGCATTGTTCTTCATCACTTACAGGATGTGTAGCCACAAACACGCTAAATGTTACCTTCTCATCTTGCACCCTAAGCATGAGTCGCCTTGTTGTACATCGATAAGAGCTCTACGGTTGCTAGAAATGGTCTTCCCGATTTGAGGACCTGGGCATCTTCCTCCATGTCTAGGACAACAAAATCATTGGAAAAATGAATTTATCCACTTTCACCAGGACATCTTCGATAATACCATAGGGGTATTTGGTGATCGGTCCCGCTTAACTGGAGTGACATCCTTGTAGGTTTAACATCATACTGTCCCTAATTTCTTCAACATGGGCGGTGGCATGAGATTGATGCTGGCCCCCAAGTCACATAGTGCCTTCCCGATAGACATATTCCCTATAGTAGTGGGAATTGTGAAACTACCAGGATCTTTCAGCTTTGGAGGAAGCTTTCTTTGTAGGATTGCACTGCACTCTTCAGTCAAAGCAATTGTTTCATCTTTCAATTTCCTCTTCTTTGAAAGGATCTCTTTCATGAACTTGGCATAAGTAGGCATTTGCTCAAGAGCTTCGGCAAAGGGAATGTTGATTTGCAATTTCTTGAATACATCTAGAAATTTGCCAAATTTTTTCTCATCCTTCTCCTTACTCAACCTTTGAGGATATGGCAATTTGATGATTGGCTTTGGATAGACCATTTTCCCTTGCACAATAGGTGGATTAGGTGCTTCATTTGGGTCCTTCTCATCTTTCTCCTCAGGCTTACTTGGCTTCTCCACTTCTTTCCTGGGTATGGGCTCAATCACTTTTCCGCTCCGGGTAGTGATGGCACTAACATTCTCATGTCCTTTGGGATTTGGAACTGTATTGCTTGGTAGAGAACCCAGAGGTCTTTCTGTTATTTGTCTAGCCAGCTGACCAACTTGAGTTTCAAGGTTCCTTATGGAGGCCTCTTGATTTACAAAGCGACCCTTGTTTGGTCATGAAAGTGAAGTTTGCCCACTAGTTTTTCAATAGCAATTTCCCAAAACCGCTTCAAGGGCTTGTGGTTGAGATGAAGAACTTCCTTGCAGTCCATGTGAGGCTTGAGCACCTTGATCCTTCCAAGAGAAATTCAGGTGACTTCTCCACCCCGGATTATATGTATTTGAATAAGGATTGTTGTGTTGCCTTTGAAAATTATTGACAAAGTTGACCTGTTCTGAATCTTTGCTAATCTCCACAGGGGCAACACAATCAATGCTAGCATGTTCTCCTCCACAAAAACCACATTTGGGGTTTACAGAACCAACTGAATTTATGTTCATCCCTCCAATTTGCTTGGTTATAGAGGCTAATGTTGACTCATAGCCTTATTTTGGGCTAGAATAGCATCCAATGCACCCACTTCGAGCATTCCTCCTTTTCTTTGTTGCCTATCAAATGGTGCATTCATGGTGTTTTCCGCCATAGCCTCCATAATCTCAAGGCTTTCAGCTGGAGTTTTTAAGTCAAAAGAGCCTCCGTGATGCAAAGATCAATCATCACCTTAGTATTCGGAATGAGCCCATTATACAATGTTTGGGCTTGAAGCCAATCGGGCAATGAATGTTGAGGGCACTTTCTAAGCAATTCTTTAAACCTCTCCCAAGCATCATAGAGTGTCTCCCCCTCCTTTTGAACAAAGGCAGTGATTTCACTTCTCAGCTTGGCAGATCTAGAGGTTGGGAAGAACTTGCTTACAAACTTGTTAGCCAAATCATCCCATGTGGTGATACTCCCTTCAGGTAGAGAACTAACCCAGCTTCTAGCTCTATCCTTCAAGGAAAAAGTAAAGAGCCTCAAGTAAATGGCATCATCAATAACGCCATCAATTTGCACGGTATCACACAACTGGACAAAGACTTCCAAGTGTTAATTTGGATCTTCATGAGGTAGACCGGCAAACTGATTCTATTGAATAACTTGCAGGAGGCCCGATGGAATGGTGATGCTATGGCCTTCAACACGGGGCCTGACAATGCTCCCATAATACCCCCTGGGAGTGGCCTTGGAGTAATCTCTGAGAGTTCTCCTTTCGTTGTTCGCGTCACCCATCACCTCTTCTGGTGTTTCAACAATGGGTTCCGGAATCGTTTGTTGTGCTTCTCTTTGTCTTAGCCTTGCTTCTCTAGCCCTTGCTTCCTTTCGGTTAAGTCGGGCTGTTCTTTCTATCTCAGGGTCAAACAATAGCTCTTGAGGATCTACTGTTCCACGCATACACTAAAAAGCAAGCACCTCAAACAAGTGTCAAAGCAACTGAGAAATAAAAAAAATATTATGAAAAATATGAAAAAGAAGTAATTAAACTAACACTAAAACAAAAATTAAAACGGGTTCGAAATAGAAGTCGCCTTCGAAATTACTGGTATTGGTAAAATCGATCCCCGGCAACGGCGCCAAAAACTTGATATTGCCACGACAAGTGTACCGAGTCGTTGCAAGTAATAAATTCGGTAAGTGACCGGTTATCGTTCTCCAGGATCGAAGGCCAAACACCAATGTCCGTTAGCGACTACTAAGTGAACACCTAGGGATTTTATATGATTGGTGGTGGTACGAGAATAACAAAAGCACAATGCAAAGGGTGATTTGATTCAATGGAGGAAAGTGTTGGAGTCAAGCTTCATTCTACTTCTACTTTGGAATTTTAATATAGCAATTAACGTAATGTGGTTCTCTAGTTTGTCTATCAATTTCATTAAACTAGTTAAATCCCAATTCCTTGGGCAATTAACCCTTTTTATCCAGCTAGAAAGTCCAATTCCTTGGATGCATTCAACAAGGTAAAAGCATGAAGAAAAAGAAATTACAAAGATAGCAAGTTCCTAAAGGCTATTCCTAGCTCAAAAGAAACAAGGGTCACCTTCCTAGGGCACAAAAGCATATTGAACTTCCATTCAACACACAAATCAAAAGTTCATTCCAAGATTGATCAAGTCTCAAAAAGCATTAAGAAAAAGGAAGGAGATCACCAAACTAAAAGAAACTCACATACATTAATGGAAAACTACATCAAATATCCATAGTGTTCAAAGAAATCCACTCAACTCCAACAAAAGGAGATTTAGTTCAACATGATGATAGTAGAGAATGAAAAGAAAAACAGAGAAAAGAGATAAGAACCCATCCACAAGCCAAGGAGTTGAGCTTCCACCCTTCTCCTCTTGCCTCCTTCAATGGGTGTGCTAGGGTTTGTGCTCCCAAGTCTTCTTTCTGCCTCTAATTCGTCCTCCCCCTCTTCAGACCATTAGTTAGGTCCCAAAACACGCAAGTACAAAAGATAGCAGCAGGTGCCCTACGCCCTGATTCTGCTACCAGCAGGCGCCCTGCGCCCAGCATTCCCGAAAGCAGGCGCCAGGCGCTAGCCCCTCTGAGGCACCCTGCGCCCTGCAACTTCTGCTAACATGCTTCAAAGAGCGCGCGCCGATTGATTGGCGGCGCCTCGACTTATGCAAAGAACTCCACTTCAAAAAGCTATCATGGTCTTGGGAACATGTCTCCAATCAATCCTTTTCTTACCTACATTAAATCAAGACCAAAGTAAGGACATTTTTCCATCAAAACAATAAAAGAGCTAACATGATTGTCAACTAGAATATCTCCAAAACAAAAACTCAAACACCTAAGATTAGAGGCCAAACAAGGAATAAAGTCTAAGTTTTGCATGAGAATTCCCTTCAATTAAGTGCATGAAATTGAGCATACTAGGGAACAATCATGCGACATGTCGTCAAAAGGGGCCGTGCTCACAAAATTGAGAAAAGCCCAGTCTGTGTTGCTTGGTAAAACTCCTAGGTGGCGTTTTCTTGTTTATAAAAGGGTTTTCATTGCTCGTGGTGGTGGATCGACTGGGATCATGTCTGATTTTTTTCATCACAAAAATTTTCATAAAACTACACTGGAAAAAGACTTTAGAAAACCAAATGTGACAGGGTCGAAAAAACTTTTCCTGTTCGATTCCGTCCCTAAGAGAAGAAGAGGATTGAGAATGGTGTTATTGTTTTGATCATCAATGGCGAACTCTAAGATATAGCACGCTGCGGTCCTATGGCAGTGAGGAGACTGTAATGACGCACAACGGAGGCAACATGTCGTCAAAAGGGGCCGAGCTCACAAAATTGAGAAAACCTCAGTCTGTGTTTCTTGTTAATACTCCTAGGTGGTGTTTCCTTGCTTATAAAAGGGTTTCCATAGCTTGTGGTGGTGGATCGACAGGGATCATGTCTTATTTTTTTCATCACAAGATTTTCGTAAACCTACAGTGGAAAAAGATTTTAGAAAACCAAATGTGATAGGGTCGAAGAAACTTTTCCTGTTCGATTTGGTCCCTAAGAAGGGGAAAAGGATTGAGAATGGTGTTATTATTTTGATCATCAATGGAAAACTCTAGGATATAGCATGCAGCGGTCCTATGGTGGTGAGGAGACCGTAATGACGCATGACAGAGGCGACATGCCGTCAAAAGGGGTTGAGCTCACAAAATTTAGAAAAGCTCAGTCTGTGTCGCCTGGTAATACTCCTAGGTGGTTTTTCCTTGCTTATAAAAGGGTTTCCATAGCTCGTTGTGGTGGATCGACTGGGATCATGTCTTATTATTTTCATCTCAAAATTTTCATAAACCTACAGTGGAAAAAGACTTTGGAAAACAAAATGTGACAAGGTTGAAGAAACTTTTCCTGTTCGATTTGGTCCCTAAGAAGAAGAAGAGGATTGAGAATGGTATTATTATTTTGATCAACAATGGCGAACTCTTGGATATAGCACGCAGTGGTCTTATGACAGTGAGGAGATCATAATGACGCATGACGGAGGCGACATGTCGTCAAAAGGGGCCGAAATCACAAAATTGAGAAAAGCTCAGTCTGTGTTGCTTGGTAATACTCCTAGGTGGTGTTTCCTTGCTTATAAAAGGGTTTCCATAGCTCGTGGCGGTGGATCGACCGGGATAATGTCTTATTTTTTTCATCACAAGATTTTCGTAAACTTACTGTGAAAAAAGACTTTAGAAAACCAAATGTGACAGGGTCGAAGAAACTTTTCCTGTTCAATTTGTCCCTAAGAAGAGGAAAAGATTGAGAATGGTGTTATTATTTTGATCATCAATGGCGAAAACTAGGATATAGCTCGCAGTAGTCCTATGGCAGTGAGGAGACCATAATGACGTATGACGGAGGCGACATGTCATCAAAAGGGGTCGAGCTCACAAAATTGAGCAAAGCTCAGTCTGTGCTGCTTTGTAATACTCCTAGGTGGTGTTTCCTTGCTTATAAAAGGGTTTCCATAGCTCGTTGTGGTGGATCGACTGGTATCATGTCTGATTTTTTTCATCGCAAAATTTTCGTAAACCTACATTGGAAAATGGCTTTGGAAAACCAAATGTGACAGGGTCGAAGAAACATTTCATGTTCGATTTAGTCCCTAAAAGATGAAGAGGATTGAGAATGATGTCATTATTTTGATCATCAATGGCGAACTCTAAGATATAGCACGTAGCGGTCCTATGGCAGTGAGGAGACCGTAATGACGCATGACGGAAGCGACATGTCATCAAAAGGGGTTGAGCTCACAAAATTGAGAAAAGCTCAGTCTGTGTTGGTTGGTAATACTCCTAGGAGGTGTTTCCTTGCATATAAAAGGGTTTCCATAGCTCGTGGTGGTGGATCGACTGGGATCAAGTCTTATTTTTTTCATCACAAAATTTTCGTAAACCTACAATTGAAAAAGACTTTTGAAAACCAAATGTGACAGGGTCGAATAAACTTTTCCTTTTCGATTTAGTCCCTAAGAAGAAGAAGAGGATTAAGAATGGTGTTATTATTTTGATCATCAATGGCGAACTCTAGGATATAGCTTGCAATGGTCTTATGGCAGTGAGGAGACCATAATGACGTATGACGGAGGTGACATGTCATCAAAAGGGGTCGAGCTCACAAAATTGAGCAAAGCTCAGTCTGTGCTGCTTGGTAATACTCCTAGGTGGTGTTTCCTTGCTTATAAAAGGGTTTCCATAGCTCGTTGTGGTGGATCGACTGGTATCATGTCTGATTTTTTTCTTCGCAAAATTTTCGTAAACCTACATTGGAAAATGGCTTTGGAAAACCAAATGTGACAGGGTCGAAGAAACATTTCATGTTCGATTTAGTCCCTAAGAGAAGAAGAGGATTGAGAATGGTGTTATTGTTTTGATCATCAATGGCGAACTCTAAGATATAGCACGCTGCGGTCCTATGGCAGTGATGAGATCATAATGACGCATGACAGTGGCGACATGTCGTCAAAAGGGGCCGAACTCACAAAATTGAGAAAAGCTCAATCTGTGTTGCTTGGTTATACTCCTAGGTGGTGTTTCCATGCTTATAAAAGGGTTTCCATAGCTCGTGGTGGTGGATCGACTGGGATCATGTCTTATTTTTTTCATCATTAGATTTTCGTAAACCTACAGTGGAAAAAGACTTTAGAAAACCAAATGTGACAGGGCTGAAGAAACGTTTCCTTTTAGATTTGGTCCCAAAGAAGAAGAAGAGGATTGGGATTGGTGTTATTATTTTGATCTTCAATGGCGAACTCTAGGATATAGCACGCAACGGTCCTATGGAAATGAGGAGACCGTAATGACGCATGACGGAGGCGACATGTCGTCAAAAGGGGTTGAGCTCACAAAATTGAGAAAAGCTCAGTTAGTGTTCCTTGGTAATACTCCTAGATGGTGTTTCCTTGCTTCTAAAAGGGTTTTCATAGCTCGTGGTGATGGATCGACTGTGATCATGTCTGATTTTTTCATCACAAAATTTTCGTAAACCTACATCGGAAAAAGACTTTAGAAAACTAAATGTGACAGGGTCGAAGAAACTTTACCTGGTCGATTCGGTAACTAAGAAGAAAAAGAGGATTGAGAATGGTGTTATTATTTTGATCATCAATGGCGAACTCTAGGATATAGCACGCACGGTCCTATGGCAGTGAGGAGAACGTAATGACGCATGACCGAGGCGACATGTCATCAAAAGGGGTTGAGCTCACAAAATTAAGAAAAGCTTAGTCTTTGTTGGTTGGTAACACTCCTAGGAGGTTGTTCCTTGCTTATAAAAGGGTTTCCATAGCTCGGGGTGGTGGATCGACTGGGATCTTGTCTTATTTTTTCATCACAAAATTTTCGTAATCCTACAGTGGAAAAAGACTTTAGAAATCCAAATGTGACACGGTCGAAGAAACTTTTCCTGTTCGATTTAGTCCCCAAGAAGAAGAGGATTGAGAATGGTGTTATTATTTTGATCATCAATGGCGAACTCTAGGATATAGGACGCAGCGGCCATATGGCAGTGAGGAGACCATAATGACGCATGACGGAGGCAACATGTCGTCAAAAGGGACCGCGCTCACAAAATTGAGAAAAGCTCAGTCTGTGTTCGTTGGTAATACTCCTAGATGGTGTTTCTTTGCTTATAAAAGGGTTTCCATAGCTCGTGGTGGTGGATCGACTGGGATCATGTCTTATTTTTTTCATCACAAAATTTTCATAAACCTACAGTGGAAAAAGACTTTAGAAAACCAAATGTGACAGGGCTGAAGAAATTTTTCCTGTTCGATTTGGTCCCTAAGAAGAAGAAGAGAATTGGGAATGGTGTTATTATTTTGATCTTCAATGGCGAACTCTAGGATATAGCACGGAGCGGTCCTATGGCAGTGAGGAGATCGCAATGATGCATGACGGAGGCGACATGTCGTCAAAAGGGGTAGAGCTCACAAAATCGAGAAAAGCTCAGCTCGTGGTGGTGGATCGACTGGGATCGTGTCTGATTTTTTTCATCACAAAATTTTCGTAAACCTACATTGGAAAAAGACTTTGGAAACCCAAATGTGACAGGGTCGAAGAAACACTTCCTGTTCGATTTAGTCCCTAAGAAGACGAAGAGGATTGAGAATGATGTTATTATTTTGATTATCAATGGCGAACTCTAGGATATAGCACGCAGCGCTCCTATGGCAGTGAGGAGACCGTAATGACGCATGACGGAGACGACATGTCATCAAAAGGGGTTGAGCTCACAAAATTGAGAAAAGCTCAGTCTGTGTTAGTTGGTAATACTCCTACGATGTGTTTCCTTGCTTATAAAAGGGTTTCCATAGCTCGTGGTGGTGGATCGACTGGGATCATGTCTTATTTTTTTTCATCAAAAAATTTTCTTAAACCTACAGTTGAAAAAGACTTTAGAAATCCAAATGTGACAGGGTCGAAGAAACTTTTCCTGTTCGATTTAGTAACTAAGAAGAAGAAGATTGAGAATGGTGTTATTATTTTGATCATCAATGGCGAACTCTAGGATATAGGATGCAGCGGTCCTATGGGAGTGAGGAGACCTTAATGACGCATGATGGAAGAAACATGTCATCAAAAGGGACCGCGCTCACAAAATTGAGAAAAGCTCAGTCTGTGTTCGTTGGTAATACTCCAGCATGTAGGGTTTCCACCACGCGCTATGGAAACCCTTTTATAAGCAAGGAAACACCACCTAGGAGTATAACCAACTAACACAAATTAAGCTTTTCTCAATTTTGTGAGCTCGGCCCCTTTTGACGGTTTGTCGCCTCTGTCATGCATCATTATGGTCTCCTCACTGCCATTGGACCGCTACGAGCTATATTCTAGCGTTCGCCACTGATGATCAAAATAATAAACCATTCTCAACCCTCTTCTTCTTCTTAGGGACCAGATCGAACAGGAAAAATTTCTTTGACCCTGTCACATTTGGTTTTCTAAAGTCTTTTTCCACTGTCGTTTACGAAAATTTTGTGATGAAAAAAATAGGACACGATCCCTGTCGATCCACCATCCGAGCTATCGAAACCCTTTTATAAGCAAGGAAACACCACCTAGGAGTATAACCAACCAGCACAGACTGAGCTTTTCTCAATTTTGTGAGCTCGGTCCCTTTTGACGACATGTCGCCTCCGTCATGCATCATTATGGTCTCCTCACTGCCTTAGGACCGCTGTGAGCTATATCCTAGCGTTCGCCATTGATGATCAAAATAATAACACCATTCTCAAACCTCTTCTTCTTCTTAGGGACCAGATCAAACAGGAAAATTTTCTTCGACCCTGTCACATTTGGTTTTCTAAAGTCTTTTTCCACTGTAGGTTTACGAAAATTTTGTGATGAAAAAAATAGGACATGATCCCAGTCAATCCACAACTACGCGCTATGGAAATCCTTTTATAAGCAATGAAACACCACCTAGGAGTATAACTAACCAACACAAACTGAGCTTTTCTCAATTTTGTGAGATTGGCCCCTTTTGACGACATGCCGCCTCCATCATGCGTCATTATGGTCTCCTCACTGCCATAGGACCGCTACGAGCTATATCCTAGCGTTCGCCATTGATGATCAAAATAATAACACCATTTTCAACCCTCTTCTTCTTCTTATTGACCAGATCGAACATGAAAAGTTTCTTCGACCCTATCACATTTGGTTTTATAAAGTCTTTTTCCACTGTAGGTTTACGAAAATTTTGTGATGAAAAAAATAAGACATGATCCCAGTCAATCCACCACCACGAGCTATGGAAACGCTTATATAAGCAAGCAAACACCACCTAGGATCATAACCAACCAACACAGACCGAGCTTTTCTCAATTTTGTGGACTCGGCCCCTTTTGAGGACATGTCGCCTCCGCCATGCGTCATTGTGGTCTCCTCACTTCCATAGGACCGCTGCGAGCTATATCCTACCGTTCGCCATTGATGATCAAAATAACAACACCATTCTCAATCCTGTTCTTCTTCTTAGGGACCAGATCGAATAGGAAAAGTTTTTTCGACCCTGTCCTTTTTCAAAAGCCTGTTTCCACTGTAGGTGTACGAAAATTTTGTGATGAAAAAATAAGACATGATCCCAGTCGATCCACCACCACAAGCTATGGAAACCCTTTTATAAGCAAGGAAACACCACCTAGGAGTATAACCAACCAATACAGACAAAGCTTTTCTCAATTTTGTGAGCTCGGCCACTTTTGACGACTTGTCGCCTCCGTCATGCATCATTATGGTCTCCTCACTGCCATAAGACCGCTGCGAGATATATCCTAGCGTTCACCATTTATGATCAAAATAATAATACCATTCTCAACCCTCTTCTTCTTCTTAGGGACCAGATCGAACAGGAAAAATTTCTTCGACCCTGTCACATTTGGTTTTCTAAAGTCTTTTTCCACTGTAGGTTTACGAAAATTTTATGATGAAAAAAATAGGACACGATCCCAGTCGATCCACCATCACGAGCTATGGAAACCCTTTTATAAGCAAGGAAACACCACCTAGGAGTATAACCAACCAACACAGACCGAGCTTTTCTCAATTTTGTGAGCTCGGCCCCTTTTGACGACATGTCACCTCCGTCATGCGTCATTATGGTCTCCTCACTGCCATAGGACCACTGCGAGCTATATCCTAGCGTTCTCCATTGATGATCAAAATAATAACACCATTCTCAACCCTCTTCTTCTTCTTAGGGACCAGATCGAACAGGAAAAATTTCTTCGACCCTGTCACATTTGGTTTTCTAAAGTCTTTTTCCACTGTAGGTTTACGAAAATTTTGTTATGAAAAAAATAGGACACGATCCCAGTCGATCCACCATCACGAGCTATGGAAACCCTTTTATAAGCAAGGAAACACCACCTAGGAGTATAACCAACCAACACAGACCAAGGTTTTCTCAATTTTGTGAGCTCGACCCCTTTTGACGACATGTCGCCTCCGTCATGCGTCATTATGGTCTCCTCACTGCCATAGGACCGCTACGAGCTATATCCTAGCGTTCGCCATTGATGATCAAAATTATAACACCATTCTCAACCCTCTTCTTCTTCTTAGGGACCAGATCGAACAGGAAAAGTTTCTTCGACCCTGTCACATTTGGTTTTCTAAAGTCTTTTTCCACTGTAGGTTTACGAAAATTTTGTGATGAAAAAATAAGACATGATCCCAGTCGATCCACCATCACGAGCTATGAAAACCCTTTTATAAGCAAGGAAACACCACCTAGGAGTATAACCAACCGACACAGACTGAGTTTTTCTCAATTTTGTGAGCTCGAACCCTTTTGACGACATGTCGCCTCCGTCATGCGTCATTATGGTCTCTTCGCTGCCATACTATTATATGATGATAAATAACAGATGGACAAGAAAATTAAGTACTTAAAACCTGGGGAGCAGTGCTGGCATCGCGGCCAGTGTGTCCTATTGCGTACTCTGATATTGGATTGAAAATGTGTTGTTACTGAAGTCAGGATAAAGTGACGCCCTGTCTCGGCGGGGTGTTACATAATTCGGTTAGCCATCTGTGCTATCGTAAATGGAAATGCAACAATTTCGGTCTTGTTGGTAAGCCTAAACTAAGTTGCTTGGACAACCTTGCCCTTGGGTTTGGACTCGTCTATTTCACCCATCTCCATCCTTTCTTTCTTCAGAATTCACTAGTCAAAGAAAGAAAGAAAAATAAAGCAGTTCACCTGAAAATTCATAACTGCACAAGCACATGTGACAAAAACCCATCTATCTATTTTTTCGCAAAAAAATATTTTCCTGCGAAAAACTTAATTACACTCCAAAAACTTAGATTTATTTTTCTTTGTCATTCGTGTTGAACACTAGTTTTTTCAGCTAGTTACAGTTGCCACCCGTACTGAGCACAACTTCTTTCATCTAGTTACAGTTAAAACGGGCATACTGCCTAATCAAATCAACCAACAACTAGCATCATTGGTGTTTCTCCTGTTGTTGTTTTCGTGAATATAAAGATAAACTCAAATTTGATCTTAAAAAATTTAGATGGGAAGTGCATTGATATTTTTTTTTGGCATGGAAATGCTTCATTCAACAACTTCTCAACTCTCAGTCAAAAACAACCTCTCAACTCAGAGGCTAAATTATCATCAATACAATTGAGAGTTTCCTCTATCCAAGTATTATCACCACACTCTAAAGCAAACTTTGCTAAAGTATGAGCTTCTTGGTTAGTATTTCTCTTTACATGAGCAAATTGAATTCTAGAAAATAGAGAGGAAAAAGCTTTGCAATCTGATATCACCATTCCAAAGTGGGAAGGAATATAAGAGTTTGATGTAATTGCTTGTACCACATTTAGAGAATCAGTCTCTGCAAAGAGGTTAAAAAAGCCAAGATCTTTCGCAAAAGATAGAGCCAACCTCATTCCCAAAGCTTCCGCCAAATCCGCATCAAGGAGCGCATTAATCTGCCAGGTAGCTGCTGCATATATAATTCCATTGTCATCTTTGACTATCACTCCAATTCCCCACAAACCATTTGAAGGGCCAGCTGCATTAACATTTGCCTTATACCAATTGGAGGGTGGGGGAATCCACTTTATTATATGAGTCATCTGCTGTAAATTGATCACATGCTACTGCCCATTTTGAGAATTTAGCATTGCTTGAAAATCACAAACAGCATGTCACACCTTCTTTGCAACATCAGCAGGTGAAATTAATTTATTGTCAAAACATTTCTTATTTCTTACCACCCATATTTCATAACACAGCGCTAAAACATTGCATATAGTGTCACAAGGGCCAGTCAAAATACTTTGCTCCAACCATTATAGAAAATGAATATTGAGATCTTGAACATTTATTCCAAGAGGCGATACAAACCAAACATTAGCAGTAGAAGAACATTTCCAGAAAACATGTTCAATATCTTTACATTTTTCATCACACAATGGGCAAAGGGGGAACAATGCACTAGAGAAGTGCATTGATATTATGTAAATTAGAGTGTAGAATTTGAGATATTTCCTCGTGTAACATCAAAACCGCCCACTTCATCACCTATGACAGGAGCTTTTGCACTTTAGTTGCAGAAATTTGCCATTTTTCTACATTCGTGGGTCCTATGGCATATGCTTCGTCAATGTAATGCTATTTTCCATCAAATCATAGATCAGTAATGGTGGGGCCTTATGCTTTGCTCTATTCATCAACTCAAAGACTTGCAGCTGATATCACATAAATAATGAAGGGCTTGGTGGTAGAGAAAAAGAGCCTCACTAGTTCACTAACCCTAAATTGTGTCTTTGAAAGAAAATATTGGATTTATATAAATATGCTTTACTAAAACCGCTTAAAAAATTATAAAAATGTTATATTTTATCAATTACTTATTTACTTCTTAAATATTATTTCTTTCGCTCTCCAACCATAATTTATTATGAAATTGATAGTTTTCCTATAAAACAGACTAAATAGAATTGTAGTGGAAACCATTTATCTCTTAAATGGAACAAACGTCCACTGTTCCAAAAAAACGGTGTCTCATTGTCTCTCACCAATCAAAGGTTGAGAATATACATATGTGTTAATAAGTTATAATTTTATTTTATTTTGTGATAAATTATCATTGGTGTGAGACAGAAAATATGAAAGGAAAGCGAGAAAGAAGATTTTTATTAATTATTATAAAGTTCCATACTATTGACTAGTCCTAGCTCTTCCCGTTTTGGATCATGTTCCATTTCCTACATGTGACGTGTGGCTTGAGTTGAAGGACTCCCCTATAATAAAGATACACATGGATGAAAATCTCATACTCTTTCCGGTCTTTTTAGATGTCGTTTAAAGTTATTTTATATAAACTAAAGAAACCAATAAATTTTCTTTTTTTTTATAAAATTATTAGTCTTTTTTCTGTAATATCTTTGACAATTTATTATTTCATTATACTTATTTCTTTCTCTATAATTAATAGTTAAAAGTATAATTGATAAAAAATAGTTATTGTAATATTGAATTTTAAAAACGATAAATAAAAAGGAATAATATTTGTCTTAAAAATCGATAAGTAAAAATGAACTTAGGGAGTAATTCGCTTTTCCATCTTTGTCTTTTCTTCTTGCGCTTTCCGCCTTTGTCTTTTGGCCTTGATATAAGGATGGAGGAGACCTGGTTGAGCAAAAGGTGCGTGCGTGCGTGTATTGAAGCACTTTCACGTGCCTTTCTACTTTTTCTCATCTAATCCCATTTTGGGAGTTGGTCTTTGACACGCTCTGTATTAGGATGCCGTAATTTGTGCATGAAGCTTAAATAAACGTCTAAATGAAACTCATTGACCAATAAAGCTCGTGTGTGTGTGTATATATATATATATATATATATAGGGTCAGGATCGAATAATCGATGTCGAGGTATTGAGTATTATGGATTGATAAGCTTTGTCAGGATCGCTTGTATTCTGAAACTGCAGTTGGATTGAAGATCTTATCAATAGATCATATCTACAAAATTTTACATTAATCTAAAATCATTTGATATGTAATTGAGATGTATCTAGATTAATGTCTTATGCACTTTTATTAAATAACATTAATCTTGATGCATCTCAACGACATATCGATGATTTTAGATTAATGTAAAAATTTCAGATATGATCTATTTGATAAGATTTTTCAATCCAACTTAAGTTTCAGAATACAAGTGATCCTGATAAAAGCTTATTGAACGATGTCACAATACCCAAGTTTGACACCGGTGTCATTTGATCCTGACCTATATATATATATATATATATATATATATATATATGGCCAAGCTTGGAGTTTCATTTTGTTAAGTAGAGAGAACAAAAAAAATATTTGAAAGAGAAGTTACCCATTGTAATGGCAGGATATATGGTGTCAATTTCGGGGCTAGACACATCATTGCAATCATTATCAGTAAAGACTAGACATATGTATATATCCCCTAGACAAAGGAAAGAGTGAAGTTTAGAATCGGATTTTTTAAAAAAAAAAATTGATGAATGGAAATTGGGCAGAGGGAAGAGAAAGAGTATAAAAATTAAAAAACAAGTGAGTAAATATATAAAAGGTAGGTAGAACCGTAGAACTTAAGAAGGAGGCGCAGCGCAAGTGTGAAAGAGCACTAGTGCGGTTGTTTGGTGGCTAATGACAAAGAAGCGAAGTTAGTTGAGCTAGCAGCTAGAAAGCGAAAGAGGCTACGCTTCCTTTACATCCCGGCGCGTTATCCTGGTCTCAATTTAGAAAGTGGAGCTCCAGAGACACGTCTCAATTTACAAAATCATTAGCTAATTAAAGCTGGGTGCCTCGAGAGGGATCATAATCCTAGTATTGCATAAAAAGCTCAGACTCTTTAACCATGTGTCCAGGGTTCGAATTCTGGTGATGAGAATAGAGGTGCATCTATGGGGAGAGGAATTTCCTCTTAACTTGTACTCCTTCCGGAATGATTTATAAGGAAAAAAGTCATTTTCAGATTCGTTAAAAAATATATGTATCTGGTCCAAAAATAGACCAAATACATACATTTTTTAACGAATCTAGAAATGATTTTTTCCTTATAAATCATTCCGGAGGGAGTACTCTACATACTCGGGGATTAGTCATGCGGCTACCGATTGTGGAGATACCTAAGACACTACATCCAAGTATTCTCCAATATTTTATCAAAGAAGGACTTTATTTAGCTAATATTTTTGTCTCAAAATTGCGTTAAAAAAAAAGAATGATCTTATCTTACCCTTTAGGACGAGGTAAATATAATTACTTTCGTAAGTGCTCAAAGAGCCCGGAGGTCTTTCCTGTTTTGGACTGAGATGTCATCTCCTCACCCTAAATTTTTTATATCAAAAAAAAAAAGAATGATCTTAATACTCTTCATGACTTAAAAAAAAGTAAGGGGTATTTTTTTTGTCAACAAAAAAGGGGTTTTATGAACGAGGCCGCAGCGGCAATGATTGTCCAACGGGCCGCAACGGCTAGCTATTGTAAATGCAGTACGTTCTATTTTTTAATCTCCAGGTTGGCACATATTTAGAATGCTGCGATTGAGTTGGATCCAAATACTGGATAACAAAAATGTCATATGTTATATCTTGTTACAAGAGCAGGTGTTCATGGGACTGAAGTACTCTTTCTACTGAACTAATTGTGCTCTTTACTATGCAAAGATAATAAATTAACGAAGCTTGGACTGTGGTTTGTTAAAACATAATCTGCAGCAGCATGCTTGGTGCAGATGCAGACTACCAGACGCTGACTACCAGATGATGAACAAAGACCAGATGATGAACAAAGAAGAAGAGAGAAAATAGGATTGTGTAAATCTGATTTTATTGAAGAGATAAAACTTGATTACACATTGATGCTTATGTCTATTTATAGACTCACACTTACAACTAAACAAAATGGTAACTAACTACTCAACTAACAGATTTACAATTCAATCAAACAGTAACTGAATAACTGTCACACAACCAACTAACTAATTCTGAATTACAATTTATTTAACACTCTCCCTTAATTCAGAATCTTCAGTGACATCACACCTAACCAGCTCCTCAATTGCTTGAACTTCTCAACCTTCAAGGACTTGGTAAACACATCAGCAACTTGATCACTTGTTTTGCAAAACACCAATTCCAGCTTCCTTTTGTTCACCTGATCTCTAAGAAAGTGGAACCTTGTATCTATGTGCTTGCTCCTGCCATGAGCTACAGGATTCTTAGCTAGATTAATTGCTGATTTATTGTCTACATGGAGCTGAACAGGTTTGCACACTTCCACCTGCAACTCAGCCAGCAGTGTCTCGAGCCATAGCATTTGACAGGCAGCATATGCAGCTGCAATGTATTCTGCTTCACAGGAGGATGAGGATAAACCAACCACGGGTTGCTTCTTTGAACACCAAGAAATTGGTGCATCAAAGAGCTTGAACAGGTAGCCTGTTGTGCTTCTTCTATCAGTTTGGTCTCCACACCAATCTGAATCTGAAAATCCTACCAAACCAGCTGCAGCATTGTTTTTCTTCTTAGGGAACAACACACCAAAATCACTTGTGCCCTTGAGATACCTCAGTATCCTCTTTGCAGCAACTAGGCGAGAATGCTTAGGATCATCCATGAATCTACTCACCATCCCAACAGCAAAAGAGATGTCGGGTCTGGTGTTACAAATGTACCTTAGACAGCCAACAATTTGTTTAAAACATGTTGCATCTCTGATTTTCTTCACTGCTTTTTGATCGACAGGCTTGCTTACTGCAGGAGTGGTCGCTTCATTGCAATCGGTCATCTTAAATCTTTTTCAATACATCGGCTATGTATTTCCTTTGATGCATCATGATTCCTAGCTTTGAGTGAACAAATTCAAAGCCAAGGAAATAAGACAAAGATGCCTAAGTCTGTCATATCAAATTCAGACTTCATGTTCACCTTGAAATCTTCAATTTCAGGAATGTCATTTCCTGTAACCAGCAAGTCATCTACATACAAGCATATCAGCAGCACTTTAGCACCCTTTGTGACTCTCATATATACACCATGCTCAGCAGAACATTTCACAAAGCCTTGCTGCACTATGAATGAATCAATCCTTCGATTCCAAGCTCTAGGAGCTTGTTTTAGCCCATACAAGGCTTTCCTTAGCTTGTACATTTTGTCTTCTCTCCCTTTAATTTCAAATCCTGGTGGCTGATTGACATACACTTCCTCTTCAAGAGGACCATTCAGAAATGCTGATTTAACATCAAGTTGGAATAGTGGCCATTCCTTATGACTTGCAAGTGCTAAGACAAGTCTCACAGTTTCCATTCGAGCTACAGGTGCAAACACCTCTGAGTAATCAATTCCAGGCTTTTGGAGGAAGCCTTTGGCAACTAGTCTTGCCTTGTGTTTGGCCACAGAACCATCGGGCTTCAATTTCACTTTGTAAATCCATTTTACAGCAATTGGTTGCTTGTTTAAGGGTAAGTCAACAAGCTTCCAAGTGTTGTTTTTTTCTATTGCCATCAATTCTTCTTTCATTGCTTGCCTCCACACTTCTTCTTTCACAGCCTCTTTGAATTCTATTGGCTCCATATCAACCAATAAAGCAAAAAATTCTGGTTCTTCTTCAAAGGAGACTGTGCTGCCCAGTGACACCTCAAAGCCTTCAAATCTGGCAGGGAGATGTCTATCTCGAGGAGGCTGCTGTCTAGTACCTTGAACACCTTGGCTTGATGATGGATCTTCAATAGGATTCACTGCTGCTGCCATCATCACTGTCAGCATCCAGCAGAATTGAAGAGGTATTGGCCTTGGATTTACCTTTCCAATCCCATGACTCAGCTTCTTTTACCACCACATCTCTGCTCACAATTATTTTCCTGGCTGCAGGGTCATAAACTCTGTATGCACCAGTGGGATGATACCCCACCAATATCATTGGCACACTCTTGTCCTCTAGCTTCTTCCTTTTTGGTGGTACATGAACAAAGCACACCGATCCAAAGACCTTCAAATGCTTCACAATTGGCTTCCTTCACGACCACGACTTGAGGAACTGTGATTGCAATCTTTGTTGGACACCTATTTAGAATATAGGTTCTGTGGTATTGCTTCCAGAATGTTTGAGGCAGATTTTCTCTTTTAGCATACTCCTCACCATGTCAAGTATTGTCCTGTTTTCCTTTCGGCTAAGCCATTGTGTTGAGGAGTGTAGGGGCTATTTTTTCATGTTGAATGCCATGCTTAATGCAGAAATTTTCAAAATCATTTGATGTGTATTCACCTCCACCATCCGTTCTTAGCACTTTAATCATTTTTCCACCGCTTTTCACTCATTGTTTTGAATCTTTGAAAAATTTCATACACATCACTCTTTGCTTTAATCAAATACAACCATAGCATTCTACTAAATTCATCAACAAATGTTACAAAATACTTGTTACCTCCAAGAGAAGACACTTCAAGAGGTCCACACACATCTGAATGAATGACTTCCAACAAGTCTTTGGCTCTCATTGGAAGATAGGAGTTGAAGGAATGCCTCGGATGCTTGCTCATTAAACACCTTCACAAAGACTTGTTAGGAATTTTTATTCTTTGGCGGCCCCACCACCATGTTTTTCACTCCAAGATCACTCAAACTTCGAAGTTCAAGTGGCCAAATCTTGAGTGCCATAGCGACTTTCATCATCAATCGATCTTTGCCATACATTAAATCTCAGCTGACCTTAATGTTAACTTAAAATTTCTATTCCTTGAGAGAGGTGCTTTGAGAATTAATTGATTCTTTGAATCAAACAATTTCAAGGAATTATCCTCATCATAATCGAGAAACCTCTTTCAATTAGTCGCCCCACGGTTAATAGATTGCACCTCATTCCAGGTACATAGAGAACATCACGGATCACAGCCATCTTGCCATCTTTTCTTTTAATAGCAACCTTGCCCATTCCTTCAGCAGTGACAGTGCTGAAGTCAGCAAGTTTCACATTGTTTCTTCTCTTGGTGTCAAGATCAATCAGCCATTCCTTCCTACAGGTCATATGGTTGGAACAACCTGTATCAAGGTACCAAGAATCTGCATTGATTGCAGATTTTTCACCTGCTGCAGCCATCAATACTACAGTGTCAGAATCAGAATCCTCCTGGGCAAGGTTTGCTGCAGCCTCATTCTTCTTGTCACTGCCCTTCTTTCCAGTTCTACACTCATTAGCAAAATGCCCGAACTTTTGACATTTGTAACATTGGATCTTCTTCTTATCAAATTTCCTTTTGTCACCCTTGTTCTGTGATGATCCAGCCTGCCCTTTCTTCAAGGACTCAGCATTTTCTTGATCAGGATCAGTTTGATCTTGGTAATTGGAGGAGCTGCTACCCTTCCATTGCTTGCCTTTGCCCTTTCCCTTCCAGGCCTTTTGTTTGTCATTGCCCTTTTGCTTCATTGCTTGAGCCAGCAGGGCTTGATTCACTGACTTGTTGTTACTCCTCTCATTGAGCCTTTGCTAATGAGCTTCTAATGTTCCCTGTAATTCTTCAGGATCCATTGTTTCCAAATCCTTTGATTCTTCAATTGCCACAACAATATGATCAAATCTTGGAGTTAAAGTTCGCATTACCTTCTCCACTATGAATTGATTAGTGATAGTCTCACCACACCCTTTCATTAAATTGGTAAGACTTTGAATTCTTGAGAAGTAATCGGCAATCTTCTCACTGTCCTCCATTTGCATCAACTCCATTTGCCTCTTCAAGGTTTGAAGTTTCACTTTCTTCAACTTGTCTCCCAAGATGGCACTTCACCAATCGATCCCATGCATCCTTTGCGGAAGTAGCGGATGCAATCTTCTCAAAGTGAGCAGAATCAACACTTTGATAGATCAAAACCTTGCTTTCCCATCTTTCTTCTTGTTCTCTTTAAAGGCGACGCTGTGTTTCATGCAGGTTTGCACCCACTGCATATCCATTCTTCACAATGTCATGCACTTCTTGGAAGTCAAAAACAACCTCCATTTGAATATGCCAATGGTCCCGATTCTTTCCATCAAGAAGCGGTAGATGACCAAGAAAGTTGCTTCCATTCGACCCGACCATCAAGCAACTGCGATAAGCAATACTTCACAGAGAAATTGCACTCACCAACACCCAATTGATCTTCACTCGATCGCTGTGATCTTTACTCGATCACTCACTCAGTGTTTCACTCACAAGTGTTTCCCTTTGTCCCCTATGGATCTCACACGCTCTGCATACCAGTTTGTTAAAACAGAATCTGCGGCGAAAGATGCTTGGTGCGGTCTGGACTACACCTTGAACTACGGATGATGAACAAAGACCAGATGATGAACAAAGAAGAAGAGAGAAAATAGGATTGTGTAAATCTGATTTTATTGAAGAGATAAAACTTGATTACACATTGATGCTTATGTCTATTTATAGACTCACACTTACAACTAAACAAAATGGTAACTAACTACTCAACTAACAGATTTACAATTCAATCAAACAGTAACTGAATAACTGTCACACAACCGACTAACTAATTCTGAATTACAATTTATTTAACATGGTTTAGATTAAGCCTCTGTCTCATAAGGAATGGAAGTATGATAAGTGAATGTATGTGATATGAACAAATAACAATGAAGGCCAATTGAATTACGTAACATGTCAAGAAAACTAAGCAAAAGGAAAATGTGATAGCTACTAACATATCCTAAAAGAAGCGTGCACCGCCATTAGATTTAGGCATGATAACACGGCGGGTGTGGGTTTTGCCTCTCCGCCCCGCCTTGACTTGCTACATAAAACCTACCCCTACCCCCCGATCTCTACTGGGGATGGAAAATCAAATATCAGATTAATTTTGTATCTGATGTAAGTGGTGCCGAATGGTAAAACCAGCATCATTGAAAGGTTGTGTCTAGACATATAGATACGTTTGTTACACTTTTTAAAAATAGTTTTTTTGTTTTTAAAAATAGACAAAGAACAAATTTTGTTCTTGTTAAATTTTTAAAAACAGAAAACTGTTTCTAAATAATAAATTCACCTGCCATGCACTTCAAAGCATCACAGCAATATTTCCGAACATCACACACAGAGGCAAATCCCCCTCCCCCCCAGCAAGCTAGATTTGAATGCGTTCATAATCATATGGCATATCTACTAGCATGCGCGCGTTAAAAAACATACCAAGACAGTATTGAATTTCCAATGTTTGAATTCACAGGATGAGAATATGTGACCTTACTGCTGTTGGATTAGCATCAAGTAAGTGTTAAAAAGATACTATCTGTAATTCTTCATGGTTAAAGATTACCCACGTAGCAGCAAAGACACATGTTAGTTTGATCTGATGCATATTAATTTAGCAGCAAATTGAGATTTAGCGTGGGTGGTGAAAGAAAGTCACGTGGATCTTTACTTTATAATCTGGCTATGAATTTTAAACTATTAGTTGATAGCTAGCATGTATTAATTCTAGCTGAAAATATTAAAGATATGCACAGCTTGGGTGGCTAAGTTAGAATTAAACAGGTCTTCTGTTCCAACTTAGAGATATAGTAGTATCAATTAAAATTAGTTTATATATTAATCACTACCTATTTGTTTTGTTTCTCCAATGTTCTGGTCCTCCCTCAGTTTTCTTCACCCCTTTAATCCAGCAGTAAGTAAGAACTCTAGTTGGTGAGTCACATATATCACAATTTTTATAATAATTAAATAAAAGAAAAAACAAACACTCCCAAAACAAAACAAAACAAAACATTGTAGCAGTAATGTAATTTAGCATTAGGTAACAAACAGCCTGTGCATCCAATCCAACGCACAACAAAATAGTACTAGTTAGTATCGGAAATATATCATGCATTGCTCCACAAGTAATTTAAAACAAAATAAAAGCAAATAGAGTTGAAGGAAATTTGTTACAGCTGAAACCATGTCAATCACTGTCTAATCCTAACATCACTAACTACCATGGCATGGAGAAAACAACACTACAGAGAAGAGGAGATGAAATGGCAATGCAAAACTAAAGCAGCAGATGATCCACTGGGGAACAACTAAGAAAGCGTTTAACTTTAGATGTGGCTTCCTTGATGGTTCGAGTCATCTTTGTGGAATCATCCTTTGCCATGGCAAGTGTCTCTTTGCAAACTCTCTCTTCATCACATGTTGATTTCATCATCACCGACAATTCCTCGAACATAGCTGACAATTCCTTTTTTCGTTCTCGACATTCTGCTAGTTTCCTCTCAGCGTCTTCAACCGTCTTTCTGTTGTTTTCTTTCACCTCTTTAAACTTGCCACACTGTTCAAGAATCTCCTTTGCCTCCAGCATCTCAACAAGCAGCAGGCGAAGCCACTCAATGTCCACTTCCATGTTTTTAATCCCATTAACAAGAGCAATGTTGCGACGCAGGAAATCTTCTTTGATTTGCTTGAGATCTTTCCCTTGCAATTCAGAAATGATGCCACAGATCATCTCCAACAATGCCGAACGCAATTCCATTGTGGAAGC
This sequence comes from Calophaca sinica, assembly GCA_037113605.1. Lineage (NCBI taxonomy): Eukaryota > Viridiplantae > Streptophyta > Magnoliopsida > Fabales > Fabaceae > Calophaca > Calophaca sinica. Next base: position 125,448,788 of record CM073736.1, on the reverse strand, counting down.
AGTACAGTTCTTGGCAATATCTCCATGCCTAATCAGAATTTTTCTTAATATGCCTGTCAATTCACGCTTCACCTCGTATCCTTCAACTGTCTGAGTAAGAGAATCGACCTCATCATCATCATCATCATCCACCATGTTAACTAATTCAGTTAGCTTGAGGCTGAAAGATGGGGATGGACATCCAACTCCAACTCCAACTCCAACTCCAACTCCAACCATTGAATTTGGATTAGGCTCTGCCAAAGGCTCCTCCTTTTCACCTACTTCCTCAATCATCTCTGGGACTGGCAGCGGTATATCATCTCCAACCTTTTCAGTCTCCTCATGTTCCAAGGTCGTGATGGTCAAAGGATGAGCCACTTGTTTGAGGTATCTAGAAGTAGAAGGGGATTCCACTAGATCAGAACCTTCAGGAACTTGGTATGCCTGCAATGCAATGCACCAGATATATATAGATAAAATTAATTGATTAATTATTGCATTTATTTTTAACTGCTCTATTCTATTCAATGGTAGAAATTAACTAGAAAGAAATCATGGATGCTGATGAGTTAATGTTGGCAGAAATTAATGCACTAATAAACAGAATATAAAGTAGATAGATGTTATATATGAGAAATTTATATATGCATTGTGTGTGTGAGAACCAACCAGATGATCAAGTTGTTGGATGGAAGGAGTGGGAGAGGAATGCTGTCTTGATTTTTGAGGCTGTGAACATCTTGACAAATCTGTTAATCCAGTTTCTATGAGCCTCTTTGAGGATCTTAAGGAGGCACGGCGATGGGCAGAAGATATATTCATTGAATCTGGAATTATATGCTTTCTAGCGGAGAGAGGGCACTCCCAAGACTCTGACTGAACATCATAGTATACATGAGATGAGAGACAACACATTAGAAATGAACCAAGGAGAAAAATTTAGGTAACACTCCTTTTATATATGTTCCTGTATGTAAACATGCTCAATGTATATGCATTGTGGTGCAGAGAACAAGTAGTCAAAACTGTATCTAGTCCTTAAGTTTAATATGATATAGTAAGTAGAAGATCAAGAGAATGACAACATAAAAAAAAAAAAAAGTTATTTTCCATGTGTAGTTTGAACAAAAATCAACCTCCACCCATACATAGGTCATTTAATGATGGACGAGGAGACACATTAAACAGTATCACAGAAAGAAAATATTTTTTATTTATGTAAGGTAAGATGGGTAAAAACAAGAAGTAGGGGAGACTGATTTTGCTACCAAGTTCATGTTTTTCCAATGTCATGTTCATCAAAACGCCTCCTTTAAACAATTTTCAGTCTTTGTAGAGACGAAATCATCAGTCATTACATCGATCTACACAAATGCTGCAAGGTTCATACTTCATTACATTACATGCATATATACTACAGTAGAAGAAAGCTGTAAAAAAATGAGTGCCAATCGAAGCATTACAACAGCATTTGGGAACAAGGTAGAGAGAGTAGTGGATGCATGAGTGACACAGCATACCACGCCATACCTGGGTGTTGAGGTTGGTGGTTGAATCTGAGTGGGAAAAATCCGTATCCTCATCCTGCTTTCTTTTTAGGTTCTCTCTGGCTTTTGTTGTTTCTTCTTCTTTAGTTTTATGCTTCTTTGTTCTCTTTGCTCTCCCCATCCGCGGTGGCTTGTATTGTCTAGAGACAACAAGGTAGCTAGCTTCCTTACACAGAATAAGAATGGAGAGGTTTGTGTTTGTGTTTGTTTTTGAGAGAGAGAGTCAAATCACGGTATGAGCATGAGTGTGATCCCAGCAGGCTGCACTGCAATGTGTACTACAGTACTGTTGCTCTTTGAGTAGGACTGTCAATTTTTTTTTTATTATATTGTTTTTGTGGATGTCATTTATAATTTTTAATACACTCTATTTAATCTATTATATTATTATTATTATTATTATTATTGATTTAAAAAAAAAAGGATTGTGCTAAAATGGATTGGCCGAAGAGATTTTTTTCCACTTAAATATTTTTTTTTAAATAATTCCACTTAAATCATTTATGAGCATTGATTACTGAAGATAGTGTTGAAAAAAATTCGAGCCTAGTTTTGTCAAGTAACTGGAAATGGCAAACTGTCAGGCGGTAGCGCTTTCCCGTCTCCCACACCAATTTCACAAAGCTAGTACTTAGGATGTTTACCGCTAATTTGGATGGAGTAGGGTGTGGCCCATTATTGGCTTAACTTCTTTTTTTTTTTTTTTGATAATTCATTATTGGCTTAACTTTATCTGTAAATAAGTTATTATCGATATATAAATCTAAACATCTTTGTACCTTTCCTTAATCTCTACATTCTAGTTTTTGTTTTGACTTAATTGTAGTTTTAGTCTATTATATATCACGATTATATGATTTTAGTCTCTCATTTTTTTAATTGCGCGAATTTGATCATTCAGAAATTGTGATAGTACAATTTTAGTCCCTCGAGTTTCAATTGTACAAATTGGGTTCTCTGATTATTATAATTGTGCAATTTTTGTCATTATTGCCGTTTAATTTCAATAAGTGCTGTAGGAACAGCTTGCCAACTCGTGAGAGGTTAGTGGCGAAAGGAGTGCACTGTCTGCTTCTTTGCCCGCGATGTAACAGCGCAGAGGAAACAACCATGCACCTATTCACCTCATGTCCTTTCAGCAAGTCGTGCTGGGAGAAGGAAGGCTTATGGAGCGCTGTGGAGTCTTGTAGTAACAGGTCCGCAAACTTCAGGGAGTTCTTCTTTGACATATGCTCCTCCCTTCCCATGCCTAAAGTTGTGAATTTTGTGATGATGGTTTGGAGCCTTTGGTCTTGCAGGAACAAACTTATTTGGGATGAGATAGAGGAGGGCTTTGGCACGGTTAGTGCTCGAGCAAGACTAACTTGGGAGGAGTGGCAACTTGCAAATTCTTGTGGGCAAGATGTTGGGGTGAGGTAAAACACTGAGCAATGCACGATATGGAAAAAACCACCAGTTGGTTTTCTTGCTTGCAATATAGATGCCTCTTTCCCTAATAACGTGCTAGCTACTGGTGTGGGGATTTGTATTCGTGGTGAGGCTGGTGATTTTATTTTGGCAAAAACCACTTGGCAGAATCAAAAGCTTTGTGTTAAAGAGGGAGAAGTTTGGGGTCTTCTAGAAGCTTTGCTCTGGGCTCGGAGCTTGGAACTCTCGCATGTCATGTTTTAACTTGATTCTCAAACAGTGGTGAACTCAGTTAATTCGCATTCTGTGGATGTCTCTGAATTTGGTTGTTTAATTCAGCAATATAGAGACATTTTAGTTTATTTTCCAAACTTTAAGATAGAGTTTATTAGGAGATAAGTAAATGTAGTAGCCCATACTCTGACTAGAGAGGCTACATTATGGCCTTGTTCTCACGTTTTTGATTCGGTTCTTATTTGTATTTGTGACGTTATTAATTTAAAAATGCAATGATCTTATTCCAGTCAAAAAAATATATTTAGGACCAAGAAAATAAGTCATTTTATTTCTTACAAATAGGATAGGATAGGAGGAAGTAGCTATCGACAAAAAAACACTTCTTGGGTATATCAGTGTGGGTGCTGCTTATTTACTCAGAATAGATACCACCGGATGCAGAGCCACAATTTGTCCTCAGTCCTTACTTGAAGCAAAAAGAGGACCCTATTTTTCCATCAAGCTGCTGCTGCACCATGTCTGTGCTTCTCAGAAAGCACTTTTTTTATATGATTCTCAGAAAGCACTTTGACCCTATCAGGTTCATTTTTCCATTTCTAAAGCATGAAGAATAACAATAAAAACAACAAATAATAGAAGTAAAAGTGATTGACACTAGTCTGAAAGTTTTCTATTTACAGAGATTACGACTCTTTACAAGCAAAGGAAAAAGCGGAGGCAATTTCGTACACCTCAACCTACAAGACACAATTGATGAGTCATCACAATTCACAATGGATGAAGAAGGCCCGCACAAGTTATTAAAGTGTAAGGAGTTCCTTATATGTGTTGCATAATATTTATCTGCAAAAACAATTATGCCAACACGAAAAGAATATTAAACATATCGGCAGAATAAATTTCTGGAAAAAAAAATAAAAATTGAAAGAGAACAGAGCTATATTTCACCACCAGCCAATCGAGGAGAGCCATTGCACTCCTCAGCTTACAAAAGGTAATGGAAACGAAAGAGTAAAAGTAACCGAAACAGAATTGTTTCCATCCTTCACTCCACTCATCAATTGCCACCTGTACTTTTTTTTTGTTATGCCCCCTTCTAAGTTCTAACTGCCTCCTCTCCCTCCAATTCCGATCCTACTCTTTCCACCCCTCTCTTTTACTTGTTACCCTCCAACACAACAAAAGGACCAAAAGTTGCAACAATAAGAACTGAACAACGTCTTCAAAAAAGGCATCCTAAATCTTAAACACCAGACCGCAAAAGACTCGATACACATTGATTTGAGTTGGTGCTACTATAGTCCAAAATGGAGCAAATTACATCAAAACTATAGTAACTTAAAGTAAATGATTTGATGATCATCGTTCGGTACGCCAAGTTTGACAGAAGTTCCTTTCTTCAAAACCTTTGAGCTGCATAATTTGCTCCATCCACCAGCAAGGGTGCAGTACATTGGTCTGTCACTCTCTCACTGAAGGGTGGAAGGCCATTGTTTACCACTTTCATCCACAATCTTGACATCAGTGCAGCTACGTGGTAGAGCTACTTGGCAGAAACCCAAAGGAAGATACTTGTTCACATTTATAAAAGCAAAGTATCAGATTAGTGATCACATAAAATTTAATTATTTAACATTGAAAAGATTATATATACGTTTATGAGAAGCACAACATACCAGCAAACCCGTAGTAACATCTTTTTCATTCAAACACTTGAACAGACTATGAAAAAAACAACTTTCGTCATGAGCATGAATGTCATTTCCTTCATTCTCCTCATCATCAGATATACTAATGGGAACATCCTTTTCACCCAGCCTAAACTTCTTAGCAGGAGTGGGATATGCAACTTCATCACCCATTCGATCTAACACACTTAGGAGGAAGGAAGTGGAATCCAAGTAAACCAGAGAAAGCCAACCACCATTTGCAAGGCCATACAGATCACCAATCCTCTGCGACCCCTCAGCTAAATAAACCCTCATGTTCCTCTTCGTCACGGTTACCTCAAACTCATTTCCACGTGGATCAAATAACCTCACCAGTTTTGGTATCTGATCATAAAAGTCGACCGTAAAAAGAAGTGGCAACCTTTGTTTTCTCTGCATAATAAGAGTTTGTATGTTAAGTTCAATAAATTGGGACAATTGGTTTTGAGTACAAAAGCAGCACAAACGATACTTACAAAACCCGGAACGTACTCACAATGATAGGTTCGATACTTTAGACTCACTTCATTAATAAATGCATCATTGTCAAGCACTGGTACACCTTTCAGTTCCATCTACAAACCCACATTATTAACAATATGTTAGGCTGCATAGGATATGAAACTTAAATAATTTGAACAACAACAGTGATAGATAATCAGTGATTACTGATTGAAAAGCGAGAGCGGAAATGGCTGAGTGAGGAAATGGTTATTTGGCAGTGAGGAAATGGTTATTCGATGTATATATCTATAAAGATATAATAAGTAGAAGATCAGGAGAATGACAATATTAAAAAAAAAAAAAAAAAAGTTATTTTCCATGTGCAGTGAACAAAATTCAACCTCCACCCATATGTAGGTCATTTAATTATGGATTTGGAGACACGTGATTAAACAATATCACGGAAAGAAAATATTATTTACTTATCTCCATTTAACAAATAATGTAAGGTGAGAAACGAGAAGTAGGGGAGACTGATTTGGCTACCAAGTTCATGTTTTTCCAATGTCATGTTCGTCAAAATGCCTCCTTTAAACAATTTTTGCACTTTGTAGAGAGAGACAAAATCATCAGTCATTACATCGATCTACACAAATGCTGCAAGGTTCATACTTCATTACATTACATGCAAATATACCGTTAAAGATGCTGCAATTTTCTAGAATTTTCTACAAAAGCCTAAGATAGCTTATGCCTAGAAATAGCCATATAAGCCTAGAAGTATCTAATACAAAACAATGTAGAAAGACTAGAGAATTCCTAGAAATATCTATCATAATCAAATGCCTCTAGAATAATCAAATGTAAAAATAAGTCAAGAAAAGCCTAGAACCATCTATTGCTAGAACCATCTTCAAGCACCTATAAATAGGCAAGTTTGGGTGCATTTGTAATCAACCAATTTGAGAGCAATACAAACTACATTCTAGCTCCAAATTGTAAAGCCTCCCATCTTCTAATACTATTCGACTACATTCCACAACTTACCTCTACTACTTTTCTACTTCAAATACTATCAGTGGTATCAGAGCCTGGTTCGGTCATATACTGGGCGTAAAAAAATCACCCAACTATTTTCCAAAAAAATTCCTCCTTACATTTTATACTAGTCCCAAAAATTTTCTTAACTCATGGCTAATACCATTCAATCTCCATCTATTACCGTTCTGTTTTTCTGATGAAAATTATGATTTTGGAGCATTAAAATGAAGACATTTTTGCTCCCAAGATTTGTGGGACGTTGTAGAAGAAGGATTGCACTCTGCAGACACTTCAACTCTTCTGCACTGACAAAAAGGAGTTGAAGGCAAATAAACAAAAAGACGCAAAGGCGTTATTTTTTCTACAACAAGCGATAGTCGACGCTATTTTTCCGAGAATAATGGGAGCTACAAGTGCCAAAGAAGCATGGAGCACACTACAGAGGAGTTTCAAGGAAGTGACAAGGTGCGTGTAGTCAAACTTCAAACTCTAAGGCGTGAGTTTGAGTTAATAAAAATGAAGGAGTACGAGGCAGTAAAGATTACTATTCTAAAATAAAAGAAATAGTTTCTCAAATGAAAGCCTATGGGAAAATATTCTCGACAAAAGAATTGTTGAGAAAATATTAATTTCTATTCCTGTAAGTATGATTCAATCGTGACTACGATTGAGCAAACAAAAGACTGTCTACTTTATCGGTGTGAGCTAATGGGCTCTCTTGAAGCTTATGAGCAAAGATTGAGTAGGCATGAAGATGACTCAATAGAAAATGCCTTTCAATCAAAGCTCAAATTACGGTCTCAAAATAAAGGATATGGAGGAAACAAAAATAGTGGAGAAAATTCTAGAAACAAAGAGAATTCTAGAAATTTCTCAAAGAAAAATCAAGATGAGTATCCTCCATGTGGCATCTGCAAGAAGGACAAATCATCTTGAGAAAGGCCGCCATTTGTCGTGGAAAGACACAGTGTCGACATTGCAAGAGATTTGGGCACGTGGAGAAGAAGCTGTTTCAGCAAAAATAAACATCAGGCCAATTTCGTTTGAAGAACACGAGTGTGAGCAAAATCCACATGATTGTGAGCAACATCTATTCTATGCTACCCAAGATTCTAGTGACGAAATGTGTGGAAGCGGTACTTGGATAGCGGATGCACGGCAATCACGTGGCGAAAGATGGGAGCATTTTCAAGGATATTGATGACTCAGTCAAAGTAAAGGTTCGACTAGGAAGCTATGCGGTCGTGGAGTCAAAAGGAAAAGGCACTGTCATGGTGGAGACAAAGAAAGGTACGAGATTCATTAAAGATGTCTTACTAGTTCCCAATCTTAAAGAAAACCTCTTGAGCATTGGCCAAATGATGGAGAAAGGCTATGCCCTTCACTTTGAAGGAGATAAATGCACAATCTATGATAACAATAATAAAAGGGTTGAGATAGCCCAAGTAAAAATGGAGAAGAGGAACAGAAGTTTCCCGATAAACTTTAAGGGTGTGTTTGGTTGGGGGGTTTTGGAGGGGAGGAGAGGGGAGGAGATATTTTAAATTATGTTTGTTTGGTTCAATTTTTTTAATGGAAGGGGAGGGGAGGGGAGGGGAGCAAAATCCCTCCTAAGCCAATTTTGGCTCCTCCCAAAGTGGAGGTTTTGGAGGGAGGAGGAGGGAGATTAAATTATTTAAAATAAAATTACTGAAATATCCTTATATATAATATAATATAAAACACTATAAGGATATACCAAGAAATTAATTCCTTCCTCCATTAAAATCCCTCCCTTCCCTCCCGAACCAAACAAGCAAAGGCTTCCCTTCCTCCCTCCCTCCTCTCTCAACCAAACACAAAATCAAAGTAAATCACTCCCTTCCCTCCCCTCCCCTCCATTAAAATCCCTCCCCTCCCCTCCCCTTATTTGAACCAAACAGACCCTAAATATACCACTAACATTGCCATGAAGGTGCAAGTTGATGATTCCTGGCTATGGCATCGGAGATTTGGCCACTTCAACACTCAAGCCTTGAAGTTGTTATATCAGAAGAATATGATGAGAGATCTCCCACGCTTGGAAGAAAATAATGGAGTTTGTGAAGGATGTCTTCTTGGGAAGCAACACAGATTACCGTTTTCAACCAGTCCAGCATGGAGAGCAAAAGACTTGTTGGAGCTCATCCATACTGACGTTTGCGGACCAATGAGGACACCATCACTTGACAACAACAGGTATTTCATCCTCTTTATTGATGACTTTTCTAGAATGACTTGGGTCTACTTCATCGAGGAAAAATCGAAGTCTTTGGAACATTCAAGAAGTTTAAGGCCCTTGTCGAAAAGCAAAGCGGTAAACATATAATGAGGCTTAGAAGTGATCGCGGAAAGAGTACAACTCCCACGAATTTGATAAATTCTGCGAAGATGAAGGCATTGGCGGCGACTTCTGATCGCATATTCTCCACAACAAAATGGAGTGTGCGAAAGAAGAAATAAATGCAGTCATGGAGATGGCGAGATCAATCTTTGAAGGAAAAAGGATTACCAAACACCTTTTGGGTGAAGCGATCTACCGCTGCGATCTACATACTCAACAGATGTCCAACTAAGGCGATTCAAGACAAAACTCCTATTGAAGCACTGGTGGGCAAAAACCATCGGCTAAACATCTAAGGGTCTTTGGATCCATATGCTATATTCATGTGCCGGATCAAAAGAGACATAAGCTTGAAGACAAGGCGATGCGAGGAATCTTCTTGGGAAAGACGCACCTTGATCAAAGGCTATCGAGTCTACAACTTACAAACAAAGAAGCTCACTTTGTCGATCGAGATGTTGAAGTTGATGAAGGTGCTTCTTGGAGGCGGGATAAAGAAAAATTGAGAAAAGCGGTTTTTCGTTACGGTACAACAACCTCGAAGAAGTCGGCGAAGTAGCTGCAGGTTCAGTCGCCCTCTTCATGTCCACGACAACGACAAGATTCTTCACCAAAATCTACTCAGATAAAGAAAAATCGTTGGTGGATATATATCAATCTTGCAACTTGGCTATACTTGAGCACGAAAGCTATGAAGTAGCTTCAAGGCAAGAAGTATGGGTCAAGGCAATGGAGGAAGAAATAAAAATGATAGAGAAAAATAACATGTGGGAGCTAGTAGACTGTCCAAAAAATAAAGATATTATTGGAGTCAAATGGGTTTATAAGACAAAGCTTAACCCTGATGGCTCAATACAAAAACACAAGGCTAAATTTGGTAGCAAAGGCTACTCACCCAACTGGAGTCGACTACAATGAGACATTTGCTCCAGTTGCTCGAATGGATATAATAAGAGCTTTAATAGCTCTAGCGACTCAAAAATTTGGAATATTTTCGATTAGATGTCAAGTCAGCCTTCCTCAATGGGGTACTACAAGAAGAGATTTATGTGGAGCAACCACAAGGCTTTGTCAGCAAAGGCAATGAAGGCAAAGTGCTAAGACTAAGAAAAGCTTTATATGGTCTAAAACAAGCTCCTCGAGCATGGTATAGCAGAATTGATCGATACTTCACCGATCAAGGATTCAGGAGGAGCAAAAGTGAGCCAACACTATACGTCAAGACCCAAGGTCAGCAAGATACTCTCATTGTCTCCCTATACGTAGATGATCTTATCTACACGGGAAACAATATAGAAATGATAACTAAGTTCAAAGAAGACATGATGAAGACATTCGAGATGACCGACCTTGGCTTGATGAATTATTTCCTCGGCATAGAGGTAAAACAACAAAAAGAAGGGATATTCATATGTCAGAAGAAATACACAGAAGCATTATTAAAGAAATTCAGGATGAATGACTGCAAGCCAGTCGCTACTCCGCTTGTAACAAATGAGAAGCTGTTAAAGGAAGATGGAGCACCAGAAGCTGATACATCGCACTATAGAAGCTTAATTGGGAGCCTATTATATCTTACAGCTACGCGACCAGACATCATGTATGCTACAAGTCTTCTATCAAGGTTCATGCAGAAACCAAGTCAGGTTCACTATGGAGTAGCTAAAAGAGTTCTAAGATATTTACAAGGCACGAAGGAGTTTGGTATATGGTATAAAACCATGACCAACTCAAAGTTGATCGGCTATACCAATAGTGATTGGGCAGGTTCGGCTGATGACATGAAGAGCACATCAGGCTATGCCTTCTTACTAGGATCAGGTTTTATCTCATGGGCATCAAAGAAGCAAGCGTTGCACACAATCAATGGCAGAGGCGAGACGTGGCGGCAAATTGGCGACAAATCAAGCTATATGGCTTCGGAGAATACTCGGAGACATGGGTGAACAGCAGGATGACCCTACCATAATCTCACTGCGACAACAAATCGGCAATAGCAATGGCAAAGAATCGGTGCATCACAATGTAACAAAACATATAGCAATCAAATATCACTTCATCAGGGAAGCAGAGGCAACTAAAGAAATCGAGCTCAAGTATTGCACGACTGAAGACCAAATTGCGGACATATTTACAAAGGCATTGCCCATAGTCAAGTTTGAGGAACTGAGGACAAAGCTCGGAGTTTCTGAAAATCGCATCAAGGAGGAGTGTTAAAGATGCTGCAATTTTCTAGAATTTTCTACAAAAGCCTAAGATAGCTTATGCCTAGAAATAGCCATATAAGCCTAGAGGTATCTAATACAAAACAATGTAGAAAGACTAGAGAATTCCTAGAAATATCTACCATAATCAAATGCCTCTAGAATAATCAAATGTAAAAATAGGTCAAGAAAAGCCTAGAACCATCTATTGCTAGAACCATCTTCAAGCACCTATAAATAGGCAAGTTTGGGTGCATTTGTAATCAACCAATTTGAGAGCAATACAAACTACATTCTAGCTCCAAATTGTAAAGCCTCCCATCTTCTAATACTATTCGACTACATTCCACAACTTACCTCTACTACTTTTCTACTTCAAATACTATCATATACTACAGTAGAAGAAAGCTGTAAAAAAATGAGTGCCAATCGAAGCACTACAACAGCATTTGGGAACAAGGTAGAGAAAGTGGATGCATGAGTGACACAGCATACCATACCATACCTGGGTGTTGAGGTTGGTGGTTGAATCTGAGTGGGAAAAATCCGTATCCTCATCCTGCTTATTTTTTAGGTTCTCTCTGGTTTTTGTTGTTTCTTCTTCTTCTTCAGTTTTAAGCTTCTTTGTTCTCTTTGCTCTCTCCATCCCCGGTGGCTTGTATTGTCTAGAGACAAAAAGGTAGCTAGCTTCCCTACAGAGAATGAGAATGGAGGGGTTTGTGTTTGTGTTTGTGTTTGTGTTTGAGAGAGAGAGAGAGAGAGAGAGTCAAATCACGGTACGAGCATGAGTGAGTCCCAGCAGGCTGCCCTGCAATGTGTACTACAGTACTACAATTTCCCTTTGAGGAAGACTGTCAATTTCTTTTATTAGTTTTTATTTTTGGGTGAAATTATATGGATATCATTTATAATTTTTAATAAGTGTAATTACTCTGTAAGTCCCTAACTATTTTTTTTTTCAATTGAGTTGTAAATTTTTTTTTTTTAATTAGGTCCTTTAATTAATTAAGCTGATGTTAGTAAGACGTTAATTTATTTTTAATTGGGTACTTGAACTATTGGTTTTTTTAAATAGGCCTATGTGACAAAAGAAAAAGAAAAAGAAAAAAAATGAATATAAACTTAGTTGGTAGACCTTTAATTACGTCCCTGAACTATTTTTTTTTAATATGTCACTGAACTATTTTTTTGTAAAAGATGCACGCAATCCAAATATCATGCAATAGCAAATCTAAGAGGGCCTTTATACTGTGATTTTATATTCATTTTGTCATTTCTTAGCTAAAGCCTATACTGAATTTCTTTAATGAATTGTATGAGAAGTATCATTTTTGCTTATATCTTGGATTTTTATATTAATGCAATGATTTTGTAGTGCATCAGTCCATTTCACATATGCTTATCAACCAATTGCAGTTTTACTGCAGCTAAATTCACAGCACACAGACCCTCTTAGCTTTGTTTTTGCATGATATTTAGATTGCATACATCTTTAAAAAAAATAATGGGTCAGGACCTATATGAAAAAACAATAGTTTTAGGGACATATTTAAATTAAAGGATCATTTACCAATTGCGTTTATATTCATTTATTTTTCTTTTTCTTTTGTCTCTAGGACCTATTTGAAAGAAAAAAAACCAATAGTTCAATGACCTAACACTACAACATTTTGGACCTATGGCAACGCCAAAATTTACAACGCCTAAAAAACCGTTCTCGTATATTATAATAGGCAACGGTTTTGTGAATCTGTTGGCATTTTTTTTAGGCAAAAGAGAGGAGAGAGGCCTCGTTAAAACCTTCTGATGCAAAACCCTCCTTAGGGAAAAAACACCAAGAAGGAAAAAGAGTACCCCTGCCTAAAATTTATTAAAAAAAAGGAAAAACAAACAAACATGGGGGGACTAAACCAAAACCCATGAGCAGAAACAAAATGGAAAACCGCAAGAAAGAAACTCCCGCCTAAAAAGAAAAAACAAAGCTTGACATGCACAGGCATCACAATAATGGCTTTCATCCCAACTATGTTGGCACCAAAGCCATTAACAATCATATGCAGCACATCAAGGGAAGACAAAGTAAAACCCAACCCCAAGGTGAGACAATTATAACTAAAGGTTTCAAAAAGCAAACAAGCCAAAAGCAAGGCACGATTACTTAAATCTATAACAAGGACGACCCAATCTATTGTGAATCTGTTGGCATGCTAGCTAAACTTTTATATTTTTCATATACAACGTTAAGAAACCGTTCTCAAAAAGTTAATGGCAATGGTTTTTTTAAATTTTTTTCTCTAACAGTTTAAAACCGTTCTCAAAAAGTTAATGGCAACGGTTTTTTTAAAAAAAATTTCCCAAAAATTTAAAACCGTTCTTTATTAATTTATTATTAATAAAATAAAAATGGCTCTCACTTTTTCCATTAGGCGCTAGACACTACAAAAAAACACAGTTCATCACTCCCTCCCAATTTTTCCCTTATTTCTCTTTCCCTTTTTTCCTAGATCAAAAGTCAGGCCCAGAGGGTTTGCTTCGTCGCAAGCAACCTTGAAGTCACCTCCATCGTAAGTCGCACAAAAACCCTAGATCTTCATTGGCATACCCAGTTTATCGCCACTAGATCTCCGTCGTCGCGAGCCCGTAAATGAGTCATTACCGGTTTGGCTCCACCTTGTGCGGTGAAGCAGAGTTCCCTTAGCTCGTCGCTCAAGCTCCACAGTCCCTCCATCGAAGCCTCCGATCTGTTCTAGGTTGCGCGGTCTACTGCACACGCCCTCTCTCTCTCTCTCACATTGAGAAATTCAAAGCCAAAAAGAGGTTGAATCAAACCGCCATGTCTTGAATCAACGTTTTCGATTTGAGGAGAACCATGGCGACGATGGTGCCAGCCTCGGAATAAGATGTTGCATTCGCTGACATTTGATTTCCTCCATTATTGACCTTTTGTTTGGTCGAAAAGAATTCGTCGCCGATTTGGTCCTGACGAATGCCTATTCCAATTTTCTCATTTTCTTTTGATATTAATAGTTAGGGTTTTGTTTGCCTTTCTCATATTCATGCCAGTGACGTGAACATCACCGCCAGTGATTACTGTGGATTTCCCGCACTTGCTGTGATTACCAAATGCTTAGAGGTCCGTGTTGTGGAAGAATTGAGTTTTGAGTTATTAAGCACCAGGTAATTTCAGATTATGCTTTGAGTTATTCCTTACTTCAAATGAATAAATTTGATTTTCCATTTCCAATTATGAGCTTGTGTACCTTGTGAAGAATTAATCTCATGGTTCGTGGCTCTGCTCATTTAAGTACCATAGATAGGCTCAATCATTAAAGCAAGAAGCATTTCCCCTACGTGTATATGAGATAAGTGCAGCTTTGTTGATGATTATTTTGTGGTAAATAGCCAAAGTATTATTTACATGCGAGTTTGAAAATTTAAATGTATGTTTCTCTTATTGTCATTTCTTGGATCAATTAAAACATTAAGCTTCAACGTGTGATTAAAGTATGTCATTTCTTGGATCAGTTAAAGTATGTCATACTAAACCAAGATTATATACGTGTGATTTCCCATCATAACTAAGCCCGTGCATTCATGTCATTGATTATATGGATGGTTCAAGGGACAGTGATTCATCACTACTTGCATCTATAAACCATGATTGAATTATGATTTTCTTTTGTTGTTCAATTTCATTTCAGGTGCCCACAGACATTGATAAACACATTTTAGCTACTCAAACGTGCCTATCACGAAACCAGGTGGGAGTCTACTCCTTTTGAATTCATTAAGTCAATACTCCCTTTTCCATTTGCTTGATTGAATTTGTATTTGGCATGCTCTCTTGGTGGCTTCTAAGTGGGCTCACTTGTTGTGCCAAATATTTCTATGCAAAACTTTGAATTTTTAATTTATAATAATGGTTTGCTTGGTTTATTTTTGTTATATAAAGTCAATATTCCTTTTCACTCAATCATGGTGGTCCTGCCAATATACTATTCATACTATGGTTTTGTAGTTGTATTTATGCTTGGGAAGTGTGAAGCTTTTAGTTCCTCAGTTTGTTTGTTATTTTCCAGCAATTTTTTGTGGTGTAAGATAATGGCAGCACTCTCATATGATAGTGGCATTGTTCTGTAAAAATCTTAGAACCCTAACACTGTCTGTTACATTCTGCTGAAAACTATACGACATTACTACAAGAAAGTTGGAGTTGATTTTAGTTTTAATGTAGCATTGATGTAATAATAATGTTGATGTTAATTGCCATCTGCGGCTCTTAATGCTTGATGTAATGTAATAATAATGTTAATGTAGATCAGACAAAGTCCATTCTAGATAGGAATTGGTCCCAAAACAGTAATCTTGTTTTGCTCACCTCTCTTTTTAGCTTATTGGTTAATGAAAATCAAAAGAACGTGTTCGGTTATTGATGGCATTGTTCTGGTTTTCTTAATTTACAAAGCATCGTTGGGTAATTGTTTGATAAATGCAACTATTTTACTTTGTTTTGTGACATGGTTGCTGCAGCAGTGTTCAGGTCCGGTTGCATATATTTGAGGAGTTGTTTTAGGTCTTTGCTTGCTTCTTCTTAAGCAATGTATGCCCTAAACAGTTATAGTTTCCTATGTTCACTTTGTCATTCTACTTATTCTGTTTTTTTTATTCAATTTCTCTTTTTTTTCTCTTCCTCTTTTTCATTCTACTTATTCTGTTTTTTTCCTTTTTCGTTCTACTTATTTCTTTTTCTTTTTCGTCCATGGGGTGTCAGCTCAGTGGTAAAAGCTTGGTCTTGTAACTCCAAGGGACAAGGTTCTAATCCCCTTGGAGACAGTTGTAATATGACCATTAGTGCCACTGCTTTAATAAAAATATCTCTTATTTAATTAGCTTTTCTTTTTCTTTTTCATTGGGGTTGAGGAAGAGGAATAGACATTCATGTGTTTGTAGTTTTTTTGATCATTTTGTTTTGTTGTTATTTGGATATTTGATGTCTTGAACTTGATTTTTTTTTCTAAATTTGGTTGTTATTTGAAGTCTTGAACTTGATGGTACTCAATTTAGTTATGAACTTATGATATTTACTATCAATTTAGTTTATTGTCATCAATTAGAGCCTTATTTTCTTAGTTATGTAGCTTTTTTTCCTACAATTTTTTATGTATATATATATATATATATATATATATATATATATATATTGTTGTAAGTTTGATTTAATGTTGTCATTTATAGGTCAATATCATGTTTTGTATGTATGTATTAGTAATTTAGTATAATTTTCATATGTATGAAGTTGGTTCTTTCTTGGCTTCCTTTCATGGAAATAGCAGCTCTATCATAAGCAAGAGCTGCTTCTTGAGCAATGTCAAATGTGCCAAGCCAATGCCTCTCTTTTATTGTAGGGTCTCTAATTTCAGCTGCATAACAACCCCAAGGTCTCCTCCTCACACCAAGAAACCTTCCTGGTTCTGCTTGCTTCCTTCTCCCTCTTCTCTCACCACAAGGAGCTGTGTTCTTTGAAGGAGAGATAGACACATTTGTATTTGATTGGGTTGTTCATATCCTCTCATTTTCTTCTAATTAAACTTGTGGATGTAAATCACGTAGTCAAGCATATGCCAACCAGGAAGTGGTGGTAAATATATTTCTCCATGTTTGCATATTGATTATTCATAGACCATTTGAAAATGATTTATAATTCCATATTTATTGCTCCCACCACATCTATGAGTTGCTATTTTAGATTAGTTTAAAATATACCTTATGAACACAGGTTGCAACTAAAGTGAAGGATCAACATGAATGAAATGACCTCTCTAAATCTATATTCTATAATTTTTATTATTATTTTGTTTTCAATAGCAACGGTTTCGAAGTGTAGTATATAATGATAATAGACAACGGTTTTTACCATGCAACGGTTTGACAATGTTGCCATTGACTGCAACGGTTTTATACCGTTGTCATAGAGTACAGCAAAAACCGTTGTCTTTGGCATCTCAATGGCTACGGTTTTTCGTTGGTGTTGCCTTTGCGTGCAAAAAACAATTGTCTAAAGAATAGGCAACGCCTGCAAATACCACGGGTTCAAGACCGTTACCAAAAGAAACGAGAACGGTTTTTTGATCTTTGGCAACACTTTTCACGCGTAGCCATACACTTAAAATGTTGTAGTAATTAAAAATAAATTATCGTCTTAGCACCAAATAAATAAATAAATAAATTAGCATCCTAGTAACAGCAAATTAGCAAAAGGGACCTAATTAAAAACAAAACAATAGTTTAGGACCCAATTAAAAACAATAGTTCAGGTATCTCTAGAGTAATTAAACCTTTTTAATACACTCTTTTTAATCTATTATTATTATTATTATTATTATTACTGATTTAAAAAATGTGTACTAAAATGGATTGGCCGAAGAGATTTTTTTTTCCACTTAAATATTTTTTTTAAATAATTCCACTTAAATCATTTATGAGTACTGATTACTGAAGATAGTGTTGAAAAAAATTCAAGCCTAGTTTTGTCAAGTAACTGGAAATGGCAACTGTTAGGGCAGTAACGCTTTAGGATGTTTACCGCTAAATAGCAATGGAGTAAGGTGTGGCCCATTATTGGCTTAAATTTATGTGTAAATTATTGGCCATATATAAATTTAAGAATAAAGAATCATTTTAGTCATTAGAAAAAATGTGCGACCTATTTTTGTTTCTGAAAAAAATATGTTCAGAAATAGCCTCCGACAATTTCAAAATAGAGACATGTTAATCTTTCTATCTATCTCAATCTAAAAATATCAGTTAAGTGCTGACATGTACTATTAAATGCCGATGTGACACGTTAAGTATTTCCACCATGTAATTTCGTGAAAACGTGACATTATTTTGAACCATTTTAGTCTCTATTTTAAATCTCTTAATATAAAAACCGTTTTGGCCCATTTTAGTAAATGTCTTGTTTGAGACATATTAATTCCTGACCCCATCTTTAAATTTAGGTGATCTTCACCTTCAACCTCTAACCTTGATGGGAGCACCTTCTCCCAATTGTACATTTCCTTAATCTCTACATTCTAGTTCACCCTTCTTTTTTGGTAAAACATTCTAGTTCAACTTTATTACCCAGTGGTGGCCAGTCGTGAGGGGCGACCGCCCAGGGCCTCACTTTTTGAGTGGCACCAAAAAAAAAAAAATTAGCAGTATATGTAGGTATTAAAATAAATATTTTATATATTTAAAATGACATAAAATTTTTCTTATAAAAAATTAAACAACAGCAGTAATTAAACGAGGTGTTATCTAAAACCAAATCAACTAATGGGTGACTATCTAACACGTAATGTTCCATTTCTCGTTGTATCAACAAGAATACATCTATGGTCTTGGGCACTAAAACAATAATAGTCATTTAGCCGCAAAATTTGGGGTTTCAATGGAAAGAAAATGGGGCATGGTATAAGTGTCTAATGATGGTCCATTTCTCTCTGTCTTTCTTTTGTATCGCACTTGCTCCGTCATTCTATTTCTCTCCAATCACTGATTCTGTTGATCTCGCTCACTCAATGTGTCTCAACTCTCTCTCTCTCTCTCTCTCTCTCTCTCTCTTTTATCTCTAAGTGCCACTGAAAACGCGGTTTTTCCATCATCTTCCCCTTTCTCCTCGCACATCAATCACCATCATGGACCTACCTGTAAGCTGCCATAGCCATTGAGAGTCATCCACTTCCCAGCCACCATAAGCCTCCATCATTTTGTTCAAAAACGTCAAATTCATAGAAAAATACTGCGATGAAAATTACTCTGAATGCAAATAATTGAAACTTGAGTCTGTTGAAGAGTCTTTTAGGATTCATTATTTTTTATATATTGGAGATCAAACAACTGACTCACTTAACAGAAAATTTGAGCGGTGTAGCACATTTGAGGAGATTTCTGGATTTTTGCTTAGTATTAAAAACTTTAAATTATTCTCCGATAATGGCTTGAAATTATGTTGCAAACATGTTAAAACTTACCTAAAACGTGATAATTCTTACGATCTTGATAGTGAAATTCTATTTATAGAATTAAAAGTCATTAGAAAGGTTTTAATGGTTGAATCAAAAATCAAGCCATATGATATTGAGTTCTTTGAAGACAATTAACGCATGCACGACTTATAGAATAATATTAATCATCCTTATTACTGTTGCATCTGCTAAAAAAGTTTTTTTAAATTGAAATTATTAAAATCTTTGTGATCTATGTCACAAGATATATAAAAAAAAGTCTTGATTTTATTTCTATGAAAAATGATTTTTTTAAAAACATTGATTATGAACGAGTTATTAATGATTTTGTAAAAAATGTAAGAAAAATAATATTTAAATAATTATGATGACACTATTTTCTTGGTTCGCCCAGGACAAAAAAATCTAAGGACCAACACTATTATTACCCTACACATAATTTATATAAAGTAAATATCTGTTGTTAGCAATTGGTCTAATTGTTCAACCGTAGAAAAATAATAAGAAGTCTTTCCCTCGGATTGTGTTTACTTTTTCTTGCTCTCCATCACTGTAACAGTTGCATAATATTTATATAAAGTTCAATCTTAGGAGTTAGTGTTTTTCAGTTTTTGCTATTATATGTTGTTAGCAATTGGTCTAATTGTTCAATAGTAGAAAATAATAAATAGTCTTTCCCTCATATTGTGTTCACCTTTTCTTGCTCTCTATCAATGTAACAGTTGCATAATATTTATATGCAAAAACAATTGTGCCAACACAAAAAAAATATTAAACATATCAGCAGAGTACAATTTTGGAATTTTTTTTTTAAGAGAACAGAGCTATAAGTATTAAGAATAATAAGTATTTATTGAAAAATGATTTTTCAATTGCTCATGTATTCAACATTATACTTTCCAATTAATCATTTTGTTGTTTGTAATGTTTAATGAATATCTTTAGAATACTGGATTTTTGTCCAAAAAAAAAACACTTAAGAATAATGGATAGTGGGACCCTAAAGTTATTAGTTTTGTGGTATAAGTCAATGTTGCATACTCCTCACTGAACTGAATGATAGAGGAAAAGGAAAGGGGTGGACACCGGACGGTTTCGGCCGGTTTTGGGCCGAAATCCAACCAAAACCGTGGATGGTGAAAGGTAACCCACTTCCGTTCGTTGAAACAAATGGGTTGCGCGGGTGACGGTTTAGACGGTATGCGGGTTGAACGGGTGGGTAGGTTCGGGTTACATCAACAAAAGAAGGAAACCAAAAGGTGGTCATTGCTCTGAGTTCGCACAAACAGTGGGGGCTGGCTAGTCATGGCGGCGTGTTTCGTCCGTCTTCATAGTGGATCCTCTGCAACCATCTCCGGTCAAACGACTACGATGCAGTGTTACAGTGGTGCTTCTTGCTTCTCAATGATAGCGTCTCTTAGAAGAACCGAAGAAGAAGAAGAAGAAGAAGAACAGAGGAAAAGGCAAAGCTACTGTGTTGTGTTTGTGAAATAGAAGAGAGAGGAGGGAGAGTTGAAGTGACTAGGGAAAATGCTTCTCTGGTTTCCTAAAAAGTAAGAGGAAAAAAAATACATAAACTAAAATGAAAACTAAAAAATGCAAAAGGAGAAATAATAAGAATTATGGTAGAAGAATCGTTTATCTCTGTGTTAATCGCAATGCTCGTTACCTATAGAAATCATTGGAATGATAAAATATAGTTTCAGTTTTTCAATAATAAAATATAGTTTCACAAAAAAAGTATTAAAAATATAGTTATTGCATTACCAATGTCCTTGAAAACAGAGTTGTTGATAAGCACACGTCAATCAAGGCAGGCACAACAGGCGCACAACTTTAATTTAAACAGTAGTAAGTACTGGTATCACACAGTGAGTCACAGTAGCCGGACGGTTTCTGGCAGCATTGGATTTCTTTTTACGTACCGAACTCGCCTGAGCTAATCCATACACAACTGAAACACAAAACCGTAGACCCGAGGATCTGAGATCATCCGCCCGCACAGTGGCTTTTCCATCCGGGTTGCTCGGGTATGGGTCGGATCAATTTTTTTGTCCACCCCTTCTGGAAAACATATGCTTTGCATTGCAGGGGGTGGGGGAATAAAAATAAAATCAATATCTGTAAAGACACATGGCATTTTTGCATAGCATAATCTTAGCATAGATTTGAACAATGAAAAACACAAGATACTTTGTAAAAGGACAACTGATAGGACCCAAAATATGAATATGAAAACTGAATTGTTTTGATACTAAAATCAGTCAACCAAAGAGATAATTCTCTGTTACATAGTATAGGAAATTAAAATATAAATATAAGAATGAATTGGAGCACAGCTCCTTACAAAAGGTAATGGAAATGAAAGAGTAAAACCGAAACAGAATTGTTTCCATCCTTCACTCCACTCATCAATTGCCACCTGTACTTTTATTTAGTTATGCCCCCTTCTAAGTTCTAACTGCCTCCTCTCCCTCCAATTCCGATCCTACTCTTTCCATCCCTCTCTTTTACTTGTTACCCTCCAACTAACTACTAGAGCAAATCATCCACCGGTGAACAATTAAGAAAACATTTAACTTTAGATGTGGCATCTTTGATGCGTCAGTTATCCCGGTAGACTTATCCTTTGCTCTAGCAAGTATCTCTTTGCATACACTCTCTTCATCACAAACTGATTTGAACATTGCCGCATAGAGGAGAAGAGTGGCAACCAAAATGCCAAATGAATTTCCCCCTTTGTATTTATAGGGCTAAAGCAATGATTAACTGTATTAATGAGCACGCTAAACTAAGCGTCGCCTCGGTTAAAGAACTGACACATC
The DNA here is from genome assembly GCA_037113605.1 of Calophaca sinica. NCBI lineage: Eukaryota > Viridiplantae > Streptophyta > Magnoliopsida > Fabales > Fabaceae > Calophaca > Calophaca sinica. Next base: position 125,427,018 of record CM073736.1, on the reverse strand, counting down.
GCACACGCACGAAATGAGGCCGCCCTTTCGATTTTGAAACGATTGAAATAACACGTCGATTAGGGTTTCTGACATAGAACACCCCAGAAACCGTCATCAGACAACGACGCGTGTCGCGTACGACAATGGTTCAATCCGAAGTCACACTTCGACCAAATATCGGAGCTACACTTCAATGGTTCGATCCGAACTCACTCTTCGACAAATGTCATAATTGCTCTTCAAAGGTATATTCCTAGGCCACACTTCAATACACCATAAATCACCACTCTTCAAAGGTATGTCGCGACTCGTAGATTCGCTTGAGTCGAAATCGTAATCTGAACAGCCCATCGCCTAAGTCGAAATCCTCCAACTTCGGACATCGACTTGGGGGGCAAATGTTCCGGACTGGGCCAGGGCCCACTCCTCTCAGAACCACTTCTGTGGCCCAACGCCACCAAATGATCTTGACCGATCAATGGTCACCGATCTGGTAAGTCTGTTACATCAACGACCCCCTGATTCGCATTGGTTCTACGCCACCGATCTAGGGTCGTCGATCTGATCAATGGCTTGAGGCACGTCATGAGGGACTTAGTCACCCTATCACCGTCCATTTACTCCAAACCCTAAAAGGGTCCATGTATAAGGAGGGCCCACGAAGAAACAAGGTACGCATTCATTGCATCATATTGACCTAATCAGAATTATATTGACTTGAGCGTCAGAGTGCCTTTTGCAAGTACCCCACCATCGTTCTCCGTCGTCACCTACCATCGCACGTGGCGAACTCGGCAAATCCGGCTACTACTTCGTTCCTTGCTCGGCACAAAAGTGTTTAGCATTTTTTTTAACCAGCGCTGTTCAAAGTGGCTTCATTTTTCTAACAATCTGGCTGGCATAGTGGAGAGAGAGAATTGAAATGCAAAATGTGGGATTTGGGAAAGCAAAGTGAAATAACATAGGTTTGAGTTTAAAGTTAGACCTTTTGTTTGGTAGAGATGTTGGGAACCAGTGAAATTCTCAAGGAACTTGCAAGTGCCGAATTGCAAGTACCGAATCTTCCAGGTTTTCAAAATTAATATATTATTTTATATATATATATATATATATATACACACACACACATGTTCTATAATGAATATTTATAGTTTTGGGGTAGCAATGGCTACCTCATGTGTATGAAAGGAACCGCCCCCAGATGTATTGCTAGGCAGGTTAGCTATGCATGGAATTGACATTGTTAGAATAGAAATATTTAATATGAAAAACAAATTATTATATTTAACAGATGTTATTAATGTGAAATTTATCTTTGAATTAAAGTGTAAATCCCCCATTTTCTGATAAATAAGCGTAAATCTCTCATTACTTTCATATAAAATGTTATTCTCACATGTAATCCTTATATTCAAGAGTATGTACTGTCATGTTTGACCAGTGCCATATTTGATAGATTTAAAAGGGACTGGAAAGCTCGTTTTATTAATGGTTTAATTGTTGCTTAGCTTTGTTTTCATTGTTTGGTGGAGAAAACTTTTTTTCTATATATTTTAATTTTAATAGAATAAACTAAGACAACATTATTACTAAACATTAGTATTAAGTACCATTGCCAAGTATGCAAGTATGCTTTTTACGATTATGGCTGTTCTTTTTCTACTAATGCAAGTATGCTTGGAAGGAATAAAAAAACTCAGTTGTTGTTTAAAAGTCGAGTCTAACGCAAGGTGAAATGGGTATTATATGGCAGGTTCCTAAGCTCGTCTCAAGTGCCGAATGGTTCTTCAAAATGGGGGTAGAATGAAAAAGGACTTTTGTCCCACAGTAAGAATATTTTTAATCACATGTTGATCTTATTATTACCCTCGAAGCATCCATAAAAAAAATGAAGACCAACAACTGGTGCCTATTGCCTAATGGTAAATTGGTAAAAGTAGAAAATGTGACCAAAAGCAAAATGGTGGAGAAGGCACCACACCAATACTTGTCTCTTTTGGCATGTGGATGTGAATTTAAATTTAATATTAAAGTGTAAGAACATTTTTGAGTGGTTGGAGAGAAAGATTAGGACAAAAGCCCATCCAAAATCGATCACGTTGCCCTTTTCCTATCAAAATATTTACATTTGTTGCTTTGACTCAATGAAATCAATCATACATTGCTTTTATCATGGTGTTACTTTCCTTATTTTTCAATTCATTTGACCATCTGCATAGACTAACCTGCAGGACAATGCTATCCCAAATGAATTTGAATTAATATGTATTTTTTATAGAAAAGAGTTGAGCATACTTTCGAGATTGAAGCAATCTCTATGTTTATAAAATAGAAGAAACATTTGTTTAAGTGGCGCTAGGTAATTTTTCCCTTTATATTAAGGTAGTATTGCCGAAACCCATGCCTCTACAGCTTCAAATAGAATGAGCTATGATATCAGAACCGTAATACTGACTGAGTTTTTGTATCCCCTCTTTCTTTTGTAAATAATTTTCAGTAAACCTGCCATGGGAATTTATTATTGCAGTGCCTACTATAAATAAAAAATAGAAAGAAGGATGAATTTTTTAAATACATAAATTAAGAATGAAAAAAAAAGATTCCGAAAAAGAAGAAAAAAGGCAACTTTTTCATATTCACCAAAACAATGTGCACTATTTTACTAAAACAAAAGCAGAAACAATAGTTTATAACACCAATCAAACATTTCCATTTCCATCTTGAAACTCAGGCTTCAAATTTGAATGATCTCTATATAGCAGGTAGGTTTTTAGATAGTGTGTCACCTGTAGGTTGTATTGAATAACAGTGAGTAAGAGTCATTCAGGATCACAGATGATGAATGAGAGAAAGGGCATCAAAGAACCACTAATTCTTGTTTGAATGAGTATATATGAACTTTACCAATAGAGAAAACATACCAACAAATAGTGAAAAAATGGCTTTAAAGTTGAACGCCAATGCAGGTCTCGCCAAATGACAAGCTGTAAATCCCTTGGAACCTTTCTTTTCCAATGTCAACCTACTACAATTATTCAAGTTATTTTAAGATGGAATGACTTGAAACCAAGACACAACGTGAATCTATGATTTGTAAAGTACAACAATTCCGTCAAGTCTATCGGAATTTAACCTGCATGAGATAGGAAAGGGAGCAGCTTCAGCATATCCATAGATGCAGAAAGTACTTGCTATAAAATATGGAAACTACTCGCCAGCTTGAAATAGATTTATCATTCAATTAAACAACTTTTGTGTAGGCTAACATTAAGGACATCTTCATTCTGAAGAACCAGTTGGCAGCTATATTGTACACAATCAAAACAATGATATATCAGTTGGAAGCTATAATATACACAATCAAGACAATGATATATCAATATTAATTTTACTTCATAAACATTTGGTTCCTATTATGGAAATATTTTTCATGAAGCACAAAAGTAAGATACAACATTTTCATCTTAAACAATGCCACAGAAAACTGATATTTAATGACCAAATAAAATGATCCAAATTATTCAATATGCTCCTCACATTTTTTATCAGCATACTTAAAAAAGCATATTGATTCGGTCTTAAATAGGGTGACAGAGTATCTTCTTGAGCAAGATCTTGATTATAAGGTCAAGCTAACAATATAACTTCAAAACAACAAATGAAATTGCATCTTCCATCTCACTGTGTGATGAAGGAAATTTGCTCATCTTATTTGTTTCGTGTCTCTTCTCCTAAGACATGTATTGGTATATTATTTTTCTTAAACAATGAAGAAATTAGAAGGTCTTTTATTCATGTTCAATATGCTACAATCTCACAAAGAGATTTCATCCTTAATATGCATGTTCAATATCATATACCCAAATCAATCTATAACAACAAAGAAAATTGCATCTTCCATCTCACTGTGTGATGAAGGAAATTTGCTCCTCATATTTGTTATGTGTCTGTTCTCCTGAGACATGTCACATGTTTATTTCCTACAAAGTGTCAACCAATTAAAAACATAATTGACAAAAAAAAAAAGGCAAATTAGAAGGCCTTTTATTCATGTTCAATATGCCTACTATCACTCAGAGAGTTAGAGAGATTTCATCCTTAAAATGCATGTTCAATATCATCTACTCAAAGCAATTTATAAAAAAAGATAAGTAAGTTCTTGATCCATATTGAATTATTTCTAGTGACTCAAACATACCATCACACAAGAGGTGCGATGGGAGCTGCTAATGGGGGAAAAGAAAAATTAGAAGCAATAGTGGAATAACTGAATATATGTAATAGATCAATTCATCAATTGTAAAATGGTTTTAAAGAATGCACCATCTTTTGGGCCAAAAATAAAAAATAAAATACCATGGATACAAACTCATATTAGTCACTTAAAAGATTAACCAATTAATTAGAATGTCTTAAGTGAAACTGCTGAAGGGGTAAGTTTACCATTGAAAAGAATTAACTACTACACTAAAATCAATTAATAGAAAGAAAAAAGATTGTCAGAAATCAACATATTAGATGAAATATCCTCTAGAAAAACTTCAGATGAAAGCTTGTTTCGAGGAAGAGAGCCAATAGTGAATAGATTTTTCTCACTGTCATATGCAAAAGAAAATAAGTAAAAAAATTCAAAGAATATAAAACAACAATGTTGAACCCCAATCACCTTGATCGAAAACAAAGATCAAACCTTCTTGCTTGCTGCATAAGACACATCTACCTGGCTTGCCGCATAACAAAAAAACATAATCCACAACACACCTTGTTTTTGCCATCAAATATAAAGGAAAAACTTACTATATAGAATTGAATATCAGAATATGTTGTCTCGCGAACCTTTCATACAACAAAGTAGCACCTTCAAACAGCAACAAAGGTAGCCATGCCACCAGTAATAGTTTCAAATTGTACCAAATTGGTATCCTGCAAATTCAATTTATGTTTTATTAAATAAGAATCTGAATTCCATTTAGTTTACTTAATATTTTATTTCAAAAGAAAAATTAATTAACTGAAATTTTATCTTTCATTGGCTCAAATAGTCTCAAACTCACCACTATAAGAGGGGCCGGAGTTTATACTCACCACTCCAAACTCCAATTACATAACATTTTATAATGGCACACTGAAGAAATCATACCTCTGCGGCAAAGAAGCGATTCAATTGCTCCACAGATAATATTGAAGGAACTCTTGCGGTGTAAAATACCAGTGGTTTGTCATGAATCCAACTGAATCGAAGGAAATCTGAGACTTCCATCCTTCTTCAATTTCTTTTAGAAAGTATACTCACCTGAATTGGAAATCAGATTTTAGAGCTAAAATGCTTAACATAATGATTAAGAGATATCAAAACTTACATGCTGTAACATCTTTTATCTCTCATGGCATGTAAGAACAATCACGTTCCAATCGGCAACTTCTTGTGGGGGACTGTCTTTTTCCGGCGAACAATTTCTACACATAACAGAACCATGAGATAAATGGAATCCAATCATGTAGGAATGAAAAATAAACAACAGATTTTGCTCTTGACTTGTTCTTCCCCTCCGGTGGCATTTTCTTATCTCTTTCGGAACCGCTATCCATAGCCAAATATCAACCTTGCAGTCGCACAACAAATAAAAATAACTAAATTTAAACCTACAAACAACACAACCCATTAGAAGAAAAAGGGGAGGGGGTAGCGCCTCTGTGCGCATAACAGAGGGGTAGAGAGAGAGAGAGAGAAAATGGGGGAGAGGGAGAGGGCGAAGGAAGAGAGAAGGGGAAAGAAGCTCATTGTCTCACAGAGGTAAAGGATGGAGAAGAAAGGAGAGAAAAAGAAAGGGAGGGTTAGAGAGATTTGAGAGAGAGAGAGAACCTGGACAGAGGATGAAGAAGAAGACCAAGAGGGGAAAGAGAAGACCGTCGCCGTAGAGGGAGGACCACGCTCGTGATGAAAAATAATGTCATCAATGTGAATAAATAAACTAATTAATACATTCCAATTATAATTTCTAATTCTGATTTGACTAACAAATATCGGCTGTATTTGCATACAATATTAGGTCTTTAACAGTTGATTATATTTTGGAACAATAAATGTCCAGAATTATTGTCATAAATACATTCATTAATTATATATTCTATTTTTTTTCAGTTTTTTAAAAAATTTCAGGAAAATGACGTGGTGCTAACATGTCAGTTGGAGTGTCATATTATTGCTAATTTCATAATAATAAGACATTTGGCTATACATTTAATGAAATCATTTGCAATTATATATATTATTGGTTATTGATTCAATTTTTTTTAATAAAAACGAGTGTGCTAAAATGGATTGGCCGAAAAGATTTTTTTTTCCACTTAAATAATTTTTTAAATAATTCCACTTAAATCATTTATGAGTACTGATTACTGAAGATAGTGTAGAAAAAAATTCAAGCCTAGTTTTGTCAAGGAACTGGAAATAGCAACTGTCATGGCAGTAACACTTTCCCGTTTCCCACTCCTATTTAACAAAGCTAATAATCCTACTTAAGATGTTTCCCGCTAAATGGCTTAAATTTATGTGTAAATAAATTATTGGCGATATATAAATCTAAACATCTTTTTACCTTTCTCTAATTTCTACAGTTTAGTTCAACCTTATTACCGTACACATGATAAAGTCATTATAAAGAGTACATAATTTATATATTTTATTTAATTGCCTTGATATATCATATCTGAATTTAAATAATTTTAGTTTTTTATATTATATAATTAAGATTTGAATGATCTTTCAATAATTTTTATATTGACATGTTATACTTTTAACTAATATGGATACAACTTGTAATATTAAAATTACCATCATACAAATATTGGTTTTTTAAAAATAACCCAAAAAAAATTAAAAACCAATACTTCCTATATTATACAACCAAGCTGCCTCATTTTTTTTATTTTAAGTGAGAAGTGGGATCTCTAGAACCGACTTCTCACTATAATTTTTTTTTTATATATAATGGCGAGAAGTTGCTCTTAGAAGGACTTACTTCTCACCTTGTTTTTTTTTTAATTTAATTTTAGGGTTATAAAATTAGTTAATATATTTTAAAATAATTTGTTATTTAATATTGTTAATTATGGTTGATTAAAAAATATTCCAATTACAAAGAATATTTATAATTGATTAAAATTAATTAATATGTGCGACAAATGCTGCAACCCCATGCAATCTCCCTACTATAAACCCTAAGGGTATGTTTGGATGGAGGGTTTTGGAGGGGAAGGGAAGGAATGACTTATTTTTCTTTTCAAAATTAAGGAAACTATAAAATATTTTTAATATCGAATAAAGTGTCATTGATATGTTATATGATCATCTATCATGTTAATCCTTCATTTTTTTTAAAATCTCAAATATATATCAACTTATAAACTTAGCCCCCCAAAACCCTCTAAAACCTTTTATCCAAACATACCCTAAGTAACGATTCTTCAATCCTTCCAAACTCTTGCGGCAGATGGGACTTTTAATGGCGAGGCAGTGAATTTTGGTGAAGTGGTTCATGTAGAAGATGATGTTGAGAAGAGGAAGGCTTGAGTGTGGATGCATGGGAGGGGAGGACGGGACGGACAGTAGCCCATGGGGAAAGGGGAAGGCTTGGGGGTGATCTGACGACCAAGCAGAGGGGTGGGGCAGAGGAAGGAAAGAAGGGGAGAAAGAGAAAAAAAAAAACTAGTGTTATGTATTACTCCCCCCGATCCTTTTTGTAAGGAACAAAACAATATTTTTTATCGGTCTTTATTATAAGAAACTGTTATCACCAGAAATATCAGCCACAGCCGATGAAGGGAACAAAGCGAAGGAACAAATTGATGAAGGAACAATGATGTGTGGGATAAGCCGATCGGATTGGTAGCGAAAATTGGTCCCACCGAACCTGGGGATAGAAAGGAAAATTCCGTAAGCCAGGGGAGCATCATGAGGTCAGCCGATTATTAAAGAGTATAGCCGATGTGGATAAAGGAAATATCCGATTATTATGGACACATCGGCTGAGCTACCTTTAATTAATATAGAGCTTTGAAGCTCGACCAAGGGCTAGATATGTGAAAGTCATGTACTTTGGCGCTAACATGACCAAAGCTAGCCATTGGAAGTTTCCAACGCATTTAACACGTGATAAATCGTTTGCCCAGCCGATGGGAGAGCGGTTAACCCACGATACGCAAGAAGAAGCAGTTGAGGGACACCCACGACCGCTCGTGGTCAGCCATGAACGTGTGGAACGCATAATGGCCGATAGGGGGTGGTTACAATTTTGTTTTCCTTTTTGTATATATATACCTACGCTGAGAAATGTAAAGGACACGACATCAATCAAACAACTATTTCTTTTGCAATTTATCAAGCTTTTTACAGCATTTTACCTTAGCCGATTCCATGTTTCTTAGTCTTAGCCTTAGCGTAGCGTAGTTTCACCACACTCAACGCTTTCTGGAGCAGTTGGGGAACCCACAATCGAGAATTAGAGTTCCGTTCTCGGTGTAATCGCTTAACAGGAATCAATTTGTTGGCTGGACGTTAGCCGAATCCTCTACGATTTTTTCACGCAAACAAGTTTGGCACGCCAGATGGGACCATAGGTGAATTGAAGGGCGGTTTGATTCTCCAGGCAGGGATCACGCTTGGCGTATGAACCCGAGGTGGGAAAGAAACTCAACAACAACATGGAGTCGAGTTCGAATCCCCAAAAGAACCCCACCACGCAAGAACAACGAGTCAGCATACACCTTGGGTATGCCCATAGCGGTTGAAGACATCCCAGTCTCCGCACCAGCCTCTGCAGAGATGAATAACCCAGAGAATGCCGAGGCTCCAGTGGTCATGACCACTTCCTTCATCAGGCAGCAGATTGATATGGGAATTCATGACCTTATGTACCAAGTGTCAAGGCAGTTGGCAGATATTGTCAGACCCATGGTGCATAACGAGGGTCAAGAAAGTAGAGACATGGAGAACAAATGAGACAATGAAGGTGAACACTCGGCTAGTTCTGCGTTGGCAGAGAGCGGGCAAACCCGGTATGCACAGGTGGTCAGCTTGGCGGCCTCAAATGAATGTGGTTCAAAATGGGCCTCTTCAGCACACCCATACCACTACCGATAGGCCACCAACCCAACCATACCGCGGATCGCCAGAATACATGGGTACCACCCCATGCCTTTGAGGGCAAGTGATGCCACTGATCAGCGAATCTGCGGTATGGGCAGATCAACATGGCCGGAGACCAATTAACACGGTTGGGCATATCGGTTTGTCGCCAAGAATGTCGTATGCTCCAACGCATGGCCCTACTGCGAGCAAATTCATATGGACGGTACCTGGCACCGATGGCCCCTGGTTATGGTTCAGGGAAGCTATCCGGGGATTGGAATGTTAACAATCCACCATTCTACCAACCGCAACTGGCCCCCACGCCCATACCCTCCAAAGAAGTTCAAATATACTACGAGCGGTACCGGCAACTATGGGGAGAGCGGACATGGAACAATGTTCCACCTCTACCCCAAAATGCATCACCGTTCCAGGACTCAGGTCGGAGGTTTTGGGAGTATGGTCCAGAGCAAAGAATGGACTTCTAATCCACCTCTAGGCAATGTTCCACCAAATACCTTCAACCTTCGTAATTGCTCCAACAAAGCTTCCTCCTGAGACCAATGGGTCGTAGTACGCCCGGTGAATCCACAAGATAATCGGCAGGAGCCTCTCATTTGATAGACAGAAATGATCGCAAATACCATCAAGAAGTACTTGAGTACGATTAAAGCCGTTGGACCGTCCCCGTTACAGAAACCGCACTGAATGGGTGGATCGGATGTTTCCTCTCCCTAGGGGATTCAAACTCAGATTTCACCATATTCTCGGGGAAGATGGCAAGTCTACCATGGAGCACATAGGGCGTTTCACGGCCCGGTGTGGTGAAAGCAGAATGAGTATCACAAGCTTCACTCTTCCCATTATCACCATCGACGGCGTTCACCTGGTACTCCTCCTTGCCTCCAAACTTCAAGATCAGAATTGGGCGATATGGAGAGGTGTTTCCATGATAGATTTTATTGGCCGCAACCCCAAGTAACGTAATCGATCTAACTAGTCTCAGCAACAAGTTGATGAGTCGGTTCTTGATTATATTGAAAGATTCAGAAGAAAGCAGGAAATGTTACGTGCAATTCCTCAAACGTAATACACTTCTATGATGATTAACAACATGCACCGCGGTGAAGGAGAAGTTGGTAGGACAAGCCTCGACAGATTTGAATCACCAGCGAGAGGGCTATCCGAGTTGAGCAATATATCCAGGAAAAGGAGAAGCGAAGGGCTAGCCGAGGAAAGGGTCCCCATCTAGTCTCTATTATAGAGGCAGAGGAATCGACTCAAACTACCGACCTTACTACCGATATGATGGTAGCAAATAGTCAAAGGGAAGAGCTATTCTCGCCAAAGATTGAAGGCCGCTAAAGCAAAAGAAACTGAATCAACAGAGGATAGGGCAGGGTACTCCTTTGACATAACCAAGGCAGACCAGATTTTCAACTACTTGCTCAATGACAAGCAAATTCGGCTGCTAGACGGGCATCGGATTCCACCTCCTGAAGAATTGATGAACAAGAAATACTGTAAGTGGCATAACTCATATAACCATTCTACAGCTAACTGTGTAGTTTTCAGGAAGGCCATACAGAAGGCTATCAAAGAGGGTAGGTTCAAGCTAGCCGATAAGAGCATAGCCGAGATGTCAGTGGACACCAATCCATTCCCAGCTGTAACCATGGCCATGGTGTCTTTCTCAAAACCTGATCAGCCCAGGCCGATAAGAAGGGAACAATCTATCAGGAGTGTTTGGATGCCCAAAGAAGAATCCAAAAGAAACCAAGAGGTCACCAGGGGATCTGTGTTTGACAGATTGGGAAACCCACCAGTGCTACCAAAAAACGCTGGGGGTCAGCCATCTTCGAGCCGATTCCATGGTAAACCTCCCAAACCCGGACATTTGACTAACGAGTTGATCAGCCAGTACCGCAAAATGCAAGCAAAGACCGAGAGAGTCCAGCATGCCCAGGAGACTGGGGGGCAAACTCAACTGGGAATCTCAGCTGAAGCCCAGCCGAGTATGCCCAGGATCACTGAGGAACTTCTCCCAAAGTCTAAGAGAAGAGTGGCGGAGTTCAATGTCGAAGGGGATCATCTCTTCGCATAATCAGAAGGAATGATGATGAACTCCAACCACGAGGATGATCAAGCCAAATTGCAAATGTCAAAGAAGGGAAGTGGGTGGTTAATCAACCTCAGAAGAAGAAAGAGTTCAAACCAGTAACACGACTAGAACGCAGAGAAAAGAAGAGGCTGAAGGGCTAGATCCTTGCAAAAAATGAAACAAACCTTGCAGATGATAGCCGATGCCAAGGCAACCGATAAGAAGGAGATCCCAGAAGCTAAAGTGGCAGAAGCCATTGACAGGGCTTTTGGACCTTGTGGTTTGGAGCCCGACAAAGTTGAAACCGATCAAACCAAGGAGGTCCCGGATAATCCCGGCCGCCGAGGTAGACATCGGGCAACACGAGGAAGGAAAGGGGAACCTGATGAAGAGGAAGCGGCATATTCACATATACACAAACTTGTTTAAATGGTGATGACGAGCCGATCCTAGAGTGCAGTTACCGAGAATATTCAATTTTGGATTATCTCTCGATGAGAGTGAAGCCTGATCGATGGTCGCCATCGAGGTCGTTAGTCTTATCCCAAGTGAGTTACGGGCTGGTTACCCCCAGATCGAACACTTAGAAGGAGACGTATTTGTGGAAGAAGCGAGAATGGGCAACTTTAGCCGATGACACTAAAAGATGCTTTGGGTACTATATTTGGTAGGCCAACAGAAGACATGATAAAACACTTGAAGCCCTGTATGTGAGAGCCCACATCAATGGCAAGGCCTTCAATGAGTGTTCGTTAATAATGGGGCAAGATTAAATGTGATGCGGTGGGCCACCTTGAGGAGTCTGAACAAGTCTGAAGAAGATCTGATCCCAACTAACATGAAAATGGCTAGCTTCATGGGAGAGGCTTCGTCTGCCTTAGGAATCCTGATAGCCGAGATCACAGTTGGCCCCAAAAGCATCAAGTCAGCTTTCTTCGTGATTGATGGCAAACCATCTTATGCGATCTGCTAGGAGAGATTGGATCCACACCAGCCAATGCTTACCTTCCACCATGCATCAGAAGCTCATTTTTTGGGAAGGGGATAAAATTGAGATAGTCCCAGCTGATGACAATCCATTCCCAGCCGAGGTACAAAATCTAGAAGCCTTGTTCTACTCTCCTTCTGTGGCTCCCATAGCTGTTACTGAGGAATACGAGGAAGGATCATGGGAATCTTGTAACTTGACACCCCAGGGGTTCAAAATTGAGCAATTAGCCGAACCACAGCTAACCACAGAGGTTTGATATGTTTAAAGACACCCAAGTGGTGCAGGACTTATGGGACCGGCTAGAGGCTTTCAGGATTGAATCTCACGTAGCTGAGTCCTGGCTGATAGACAAACAACAAGGCGATGGCCTCACATCGGCAGACGAGATCACGGAGTTGCCGATGGAGTTTGAATCACCTATTCGGAGGACTTTGCCAACCTTCGAATCACAAGACCCTCGAGGACCTCAATTTAGGAACTCCGGAAGAGCCTCGCTAACGCAAATCGTCGGATTCTTTGGGGGAAAAGGATAAGGAAGAGATGGTAGCCCCAAAAAAAATATAAAGATCGCTTTGCATGGGATTATCATGAGATGCCTGGCTAGCACGAATTGGTGGAGCATAGGCTACCGATCAAGGAGGATTCAAACCACATAAGCGACCACCTAGAAGATACCATCCTCACCGATACCACAAATCAAAGCGGAATCGGCGCTTGCTCAATGTCGGTTTCATCGTAACAGCCAGTGCACGTAGAGTGGTTAGCCAATATAGTACCAGAAGAAGAAGAATGGCAAGATTCGAGTCCGCATTGATTATAGAGACTTGAATTTAGCCACCCAAAGGACGAATATGTGATGCCTGTGGGCGCATGTTAGTCGATGCATTTGCCACACATGGTATTTTAACCTTCATGGGCGGGTACTCGGGCTATAATCGGATACTTGTAGCCGAGGAAGACACTCACAAGATCAGATTCAGTGCCCAGGGGCACTGGGAATTTATGAATGGTTAGTGATGCCATTCGGCTTGAAGAATGTTAGGGCCACGTACCAGAGAGCAATGAACGCTATCTTCCATGATCTAATCGGCAAGATTATGGAAGTATACATAGATGACGTGGTAGTAAAATCCAAAGACTTCAAAGCCCACTTAGCCGATTTGGAACAGGCTTTGCAGAGGATGAGGGTCCATAACTTGAAGATGAATCCTGCAAAGTGCATGTTTGGTGTATAACCTGGTAACTTCCTCGGTTTCTTGGTGCATCAAAAGGGCATTGAAATAGATCAAAACAAGGCCAAGGCAGTGACGGAGGCTAGACCACCCAGGAACAAAAAGGAGTTACAGAGCCTGCTGGGTAAAATCAACTTTTTGAGAAGATTTATAGCTAATTCGGCTGGTAAGATGAAGGCTTTTTTCCCTTTGCTAAAGCTCAAGAATGCTGAGGAGATGGTGTGGGGCTCTGAACAGCAAGAGGTCTTTGAACAAATAAAGAAGGCTTTGACTAGTCCACCAGTTTTGGTGCCCCCCATGCCAGGGAAGCCTTTGAAACTTTACATTGCAGCCGCTGAAGAGTCTATCGGCTGCCTGTTAGCGCAGGATGCTGAAGATGGAACTGAAAGAGCAGTGTACTACCTTAGCCGAAGTCTCAATGATGCTGAGACCAGATATACTCCATTGGAGAAGTTGTGCCTATCTTTGTTTTACGCTTGTACAAAACTTGAGTATTATTTAATGCCACATGAAATATTAGTTTTGTGCAAAATTGACATTGTTCTTACTTGCTTAATAGGCCTGTCTTACAAGGTCGTTTGATGAAGTGGGCCATTAAGCTTCACCGCTTTGCATTGAAATACGCCCCACTAAGTGTCGCTGGCGGTCGTGCACTAGCCGATTTCTTGGCGTAACATCCCTGCGTGGAAGTTGATGATCCTTGGGTACCCCCAATTACTTGCATAAACCTATTGCCTTGGGTCCTAACTTTTGATGGGTCCCAAACCCAGAAAGGAGTCGGGGCCGGAGTGACAATTACCAACCCAGATGGGAAGATGTGGAGGTTTGCGTATCGTCTAAACCCAGATTTAACTAATAACCAAGCCGAGTACGATGCCGTGATCATAGGGTTAAAGTTGTTAGCCATGATGGGCGCCGAGTACATTCATGTAAAGGGCGACTCCCAGTTGGTGGTCAGACAACTAACCAAAGAATATGGGTGCAACAACCCAAATCTTTTGGCGCGTTATGCAACAACTGATAGATTGATTCACCAGTTTATTGATGCAAAGGTGTCATACATCCCTAGAGGAGCTAATATGGAGGCGAACGATCTGGCCCAAGAGGCCTCCGGATATAGGAACTCGTTGCCGACTTTAGAGTACGACGAATTACCAGCCGAGGTGATGGTCGCAGACCAAGTCGAGTCATGGAGGAACGAGCTGATCGAGTACTTACGAGATCCTTCTAAGTGCACTAACCCCAAAGTTAAGAGACGAGCTCTAAGGTATGTGCTTCTTGATGATGAATTGTATAAGAGAAGCATGAATGGGGTATTGTTGAAGTGCATAGATAAAAATGAAGCCCTAAGGGTTATGGGTGAAGTTCACGAAGGCATATGCGGCTCGCATAGGGTTGGGCCAGTTATGAAATGGCTGATTTACCGCCATGGTTATTATTGGCCTACCATCACATCCGATTGCTTTCAATACGCCAAAGGATGCGAAGAATGCCAGTTGCATGGTCCCATTCAAAGGGTACCAGCCGAATTGATGCATCCAGTGGTGAAGCCTTGGCCATTTAGAGGTTGGGCCATGGATTTGATCGGCAAAATCCATCCACCGTCTTCTAAAAGACACAATTTCATTATTGTGGCAACCGATTACTTCACTAAGTGGGTGGAGGCTCAGCCGATGGTCAAGGTACAACAAGATGATGTTATCCGATTCATTCAACACCAGATCATATATGTGTTGGGATCCCGAGACCATTACCACGGATCGTGAACTATGTTCACTGGAGACAAGGTGGTTGCCTTTGCTTTCAGCTGATTTGGGATTAAGTTGATACATTCATCCCCATATTATGCAGTGCCAATGGACAAGCCGAGGCAACCAACAAGATTATTGTGGACTGATCAAGAAGAATTTAGAAGACAAGTCTAGAAAATGGCATTTAACTCACGGATGAGGCTTTATGGGCCATAAGGAATTCCAAGTCAGCGACCACGCACAACTCCATATCGGTGACTTACGGCCAAGATGCGGTTTTGCCTTTGGAAATTAATGTCACTTCTCAAGGGTGGCGAAAACAGAATTCCTTAAGCCTAGAAGAGTATCAAGCCATGCTTATGGAGCTGGATCAGTTGGATGAAGATCGGTTAATGGCTTTAGAAAGAATCGAGGCAAGCAAACGCATAAAATGGGCGGTGTCTACAACAAACATGTTAAGTTGAAGAAGTTTGTTGAGGCGACCTAGTTTGGAAAACTATTTTACCAATAGGAGTCAAGGACCCTAAATTCGGTAAGTTGGTTACCAAATTGGGAAGGTCCGTTCACGGTTAGTCAAGTATTCGCAGGAAACGCCAGATCGGCTAGTTAACATGCAAGGCGAAGAAATGAATAGAAGCGTAAATGGCAAGTATCTCAAGAAATACTACCCACGGTGTGGCAAAGCATACTAGAACAATAAAGAAAGCTATTCATAGACCCAAAAAATTTGTTCGTGACCACAGCCGCCACCTAGCCGACAAAATACTCAAGACAACTAGAAATAACTAGTCTGTTGGGTCAAGAGTGGGCTGCACGGGGGGATCGACAACCATAGCAGGATCGGCGGGATCGGCAGTAGGTCTTGGCGGGCTCGGGCGCGCGAGGATCAACCTTTTCCATAGGATCACCACCTCTTCTTGGTTGGAGGCTTGACCGCGCAGTCTGCACTTCCACAACCATCGCCCCTAACAATCTCAACAGATCTACACCACGCCTTCCGACCCGAAGGAAGAATATCGATCGGTCCACCTAAGAATGGTGCTTCAAGAACCACCACATCGGGCAGGGGACGCTTTTCAAAGCAAATACTTAGCCGATTCCTCACCTTTGAACCATACCGCTTTACCGACAGATTAAAGGTTGTTCCTTCGCCGATTCAAATAGAGTCAAGTCCATCCCACTGGTGGTTGGCCGAGTCTATGCCTTCTCTACCCTTCTGCATATCTTGTTCCAAACCATCTTTTTGGGTGGTGAGTCGTAAAATGTCGGGATCTAAAGAAGAAGCTTGAAGATATAAGCTGAAACGCCTTTCCGTGTGGGTCTCCAGTCTCGCGTCAAGCTGCTCAAGTTGGGGTGTTAGCTCTTTGATCAAGAAGAGTAGGGGTGGCCATTCCCCAAGGAAATACAAAGGTATTGGTGGTAACGGACCAATAGCCAAGAAAGCCGAAGATCAGTCCGATGTTGAGTTGAAGGTCTTTAGCCGACACCATGATAGCATCGTAAAGACCCATTCTTTTCCGGCCTCGCTTTTGCCTCACCCATCCTAGAGTGCCAACTCAAGTAATCGATGTCTGCGGGCCAGGGCCTTATATCGGTGGACACCGCTTAATGGTAAACCACCGCAAAACGAGTGGTAAACCATATGTGTCCTGGGAGAGATATTCTTTAAGATACATTGCACCGCCTGCAGTGCCTGCATGGCCGCAAAGTGAGAGAACCTTGAATCGGATAAAGAGGGGGTATGACGCCTTCGGCTAACCCAGTCGTCTCTTGAGTGGAGGAATGAGAGTCAGTTGAATGGGAAGACTCGTCCAAGGAGTCATGGCCACCGTAGCTGTGTTCACGATTTTGAGAATCGGATGCGGAAGGCATGGTCGCAAGAAGAGGATGTGCAGAAAGGAAGCTAGGGTTTGAGGGTCCAAAAAAGTTCAAAATGCCTGAGTACTAAGGAGGACGAATGGGCCTAGCTATTTAAAGAGAAATCATGTGCACGATCAACGATGAGAGTTGTTAAGATATTATCGGATAACAGCGCAGTCATCGGGTGTGGAAAAAGTAGCCGTTCAGGTCATAATGAGTGACATTAAATGCATATAAAGTGACTAACGATTGACGTTTCGGAGACTCAAACTTTATCCGATACATCAATCCAGCATGGACAGCTGAAATGATGTAGGGGGCAATTGTTATCACCAGAAATATCGACCACGGTAGATGAAGTGAACAATGATTTAAGGGAACAAATTGATGTGTGGGATAAGCCGATCTGATTGGTAGTCAAAATTGGTCCCATCAACCGGGGATAGAAAGGAAAATTCGAAGCCCAGGGAGCATCATGAGGTCACCGATTATTAAAGAGTATAGCCGATGTGGATAAAGGAAATATCCGATTATTATGGACACATTACCGAGCTACCTTTAATTAATATAGAGCTTTGAAGCTCGACCAAGGGCTAGATATGTGAAAGTCATGTACTTTGGCGCTAAAATGACCAAAGCTAGCCGTTGGAAGTCTCCAACACATTTAACACGTGATAAATCGTTTGCCCAGCCGATGGGAGAGCGGTTAACCCACGATACGCATGAAGAAGCAGTTGAGGGACACCCACGACCGCTCGTGGTCAGCCATGAACGTGTGGAACGCATAATGACCGATAGGGGGTGGTTACAATTTTGTTTTCCTTTTTGTATATATATACCTACGCTGAGAAATGTAAAGGACACGACATCAATCAAACAACTATTTCTTTTGCAATTTATCAAGCTTTTTTACAGCATTTTACCTTAGCCGATTCCATGTTTCTTAGTCTTAGCCTTAGCGTAGCGTAGTTTCACCACACTCAACGCTTTACGAGCGGTTGGGAACCCACAATCGAGAATTAGAGTTCCGTTTCGGTGTAATCGCTAACAGAATCAATTTGTTGGTCGACGTTAATAATCCTCTACCGATTTTTCCACTAAAATGTAAACATACATCAATTTTCTAATACCCTTATTTAAAGTGAGACATATAATAGCGATGTATCTATTTTCCATGCAAGTGAGATAATTCATTAATTATACACCGGAGATAATTTCAGAAACAAACTCAATCTTTAGGAGTATTAATTAGAAAAAACAGATTTCAATGTAATTCATTGGTCTGTGTAAATTATGGTTTTGTTCCTTATAATAAGGACCAAAGAGAGTATTAAATCTGATGGTTAATATCAATAGTTGAGATTGAATACAAAAATGGCCTACTATGTACCACATATGATGGTGATCCATTTTAGCCAAAAGCCTATTAATAGAAATGAATTTTGCTATGAAAGAAGAGGATAGTCTAGTCATTTCATTGCCCTTATTCTTTTGCAACGGTCATCTTTATTTGAATCCAAACTTGATCTTTCATCATCGCCTTAACTAAAGAGAACTCGCTTTCTTAACTCAAAAATACACTCTCTCTGCATTCTGTAGCATTCTCCCTCTATCAATTTTGAATCCCATCTCTCTCTCTTCGTGTCTTCAGCTTTTGCTGCTCCATTTCTACACTGTTTTCTTCCTCAGAAAAAACCATGTCCTCCTCATCATCTATCAGAAACCTTCTTCCCAGATCATTCTCTTCCAAGCGAAAATCTACTTTAAACCCTAAATTCTCAAAATCAGATGCGGAAAACACTCCCCCCACTGACCCCAACATTCAGATCAACCATCACCAATCGTTGCACGCCACAGCCAAGCAATCACACTCCAAAACCCCTATTTCAACCAACCACCCAACCCAGTCGAAACCCCCTCTTGAATCGGACCCATCAGTGAAGGCAAGTACAAATTTTCCGCTTCTTTCATTTTTTGGGCTTAACTTTTGAAAATGGGTATGTGCAAAAATATCTGCTTTTTTTTTTTTGGCTTATAATATTGTTTTGAAACAGGTTGTGGTACGAATCAGACCTACTAATAACAATGGAACAGAGGGAGATCGAACCGTTAAGAAGGTTTCTTCTGACACCTTGTGTGTTGGGGATAGGCAATTTACATTTGATTCAGTTTTTGACTCCAACTCCAGTCAGGTAAAGTACTTCTCTTCACACTGTGCGCTATTTGTGTTTGTGGTTTCTATTTTTATCTTTCCATAATTTTCCCTGATAGGATTAAGGTACTTACTCACTACGTAGATGATTTGCTTTTAGAATGAAACAACTAGTAGTTCACTTTCTTTGATTCAATGTTGTTGCTTCATACTCATAAGAGAAGGAAGATGTGTGTGATTTATATAAGCTTCTGTTTGTTCAGGAAGATATTTTTCAGTCAGTGGGTGTTCCCTTGGTTAGAAATGCTTTAGCTGGCTACAACACTTCAATTCTGTCATATGGCCAGGTACTAATTGATGTTTGCTGTATTATTTCAACCTTTTAGCTAAAGAAAAATGTATAGTATTCCTGAAGGACTACTGAGGATTTTTTTTTTTAATTCCTTTTTAATTCTCTGCTAGTCTGGAAGTGGAAAGACTTATACAATGTGGGGTCCCCCAAGTGCCATGTTTGAAGAGCGCTCATCCCAAAGTTACAAGGGAATTGTTCCTCGGATCTTCCAAATGTTATTTTCTGAGCTTGAAAGAGTATGTTTAACTCCCTGCTTTAACTGCTAATGCTACGTATTTGTATTCTCCGTTTTGAGTTTTGACTGTTTTTTAAATTACTATATTAGGAGCAGCTTATGTCTGAGGGGAAGCAGTCCAACTATCAATGTCGATGTTGTTTTCTTGAGGTAATTCTTCATAAAACTTCTCGGTGTGGCAATTTTTTTTTTTTGGGGGGGGTGGTGGGGTGGGGTTGTTCCCTTGCTCATATGATAATGGACTTGTTTCTGTTTTTTTTTTTTTTTTTTTTGCTTTGTTGTTTGAAACAGATATACAATGAACAAATTGGGGATTTACTTGATCCAACCCAGAGGAACCTTGAGGTATTTGCATAAGGCATCCTTTGTTGTTCAATTTCTCATAAAAACATTATTTACTGCTACTTTTGTTTTCATTGCTGGATGCTTATTATGCCTTGGTCCAAATTGTTGCAGATGAGGGATTATTCCAAAAATGGATTGTATATAGAGAATCTGACTGAGGAATACGTCACTAGCTATGATGATGTGACACAAATTCTGATTAAGGTAGAGACAATGGAAGCTTCAAAGCAAATGTTGTTAAAAAGTTGAATGTCCAAATGCTATTTATGCTTTATAAGCTAAGTTGATTTGACTTTTGTTTGCTGCAGGGCCTTTCGAGCAGAAAAGTTGGAGCAACAAGCTTAAATTCTAAGAGCTCTAGGTCGCATATCATTTTCACCTTTGTGATCGAGTCTTGGTGTAAGGTATTGCCATTATAATTCTATTTAACATGATTAGCTATGGAAAACTATTATTTCTTTTATTCAAGATTGAAGACAGGTTTATATTGTTAATTTTCTCTATTAGTTAATTTCTATGTCTGATTTTTATCGATTGGTGCTGCAGGGGACCTCAACAAGTGGTTTCAGTAGTTCAAAAAGTAGCAGAATTACCCTTATTGATCTTGCTGGACAGGACAGGAACAAAGTTGATGGTGCAGGTAGACAATGTCTAAGGGAAAGTAAAAATGTAAAGAAGTCCTTATCTCAACTTGGGTAAGGATGTCATGCCATGACTAGATTACATTTATATTTTCCACAACTAAGTCGATGGTTTTCCAGTTACGTAGGTTGAAAGTAATATCTTGGTCTTATTTTACTTCTTTCATTTTTTGTAACTACTGTTTCATTTCATTGGTGTAGGCGCTTAGTAGATGCTTTGACTAAAGAAACTTTCTCAGGAAAAGCAGAAGAAGTTCCAAACAGGAACTCCTGTTTAACACGTTTATTAAATGAATCACTTGGTGGAAATGCCAAACTCTCAGTGATCTGTTCCATCTCCCCTGATAACAAGTATTTACCCCGACCAATGAATATTGTTTCTTCTTGTGTAGGCGTAATGATAAAAACATTCTATATTTCATTTCTAGTGGTAAAGATTTTACTTGTTGATTGTAGGAATAATGGTGAGACACTGCGCACACTCAGATTTGGACAGCGAGTAAGATCCATTAGAAATGAGCCTGTTATCAATGAAATAAAGGAGGATGATGTTAATGATTTGAGCGATCAAATCCGAAAGCTGAAGGTATTATTCATCTCCAGGACTTCACTGGAAATAGTTTTGTATAGGATTAATGCAGATCTGAGAATTGAAATTTGTGTTTTCTTTGGTGCAGGAAGAACTTATTAGAGCAAAGGCTGATGTTCATAGCTCAGATGGGAATAAAAATGGATACTTCCAAGTACACAATGTACGCGAAAGCCTTAATAATTTGAGGGTCAGTTTAAACCGTTCTCTGCTCCTACCTAACATCGATAATGATACTGATGAAGAGGTGATTGTGGACGAGGAGGACATAAGGCAATTACGCCAGCAGATTGTTGAGTTTTATAGTTCATGTGAAGGGAATCCTAAAGACATATCCGTCAGTGAAGATTGTGTCCAGTATTATTCTTTTGAGGAAAATTGTGATGCAGATATGATCAGTGGTGATGAAATTGAAAAAGAGGAAGCATGTTCGGGAGAAACATCCAGCAAGCTTTGTCCTGAGGACAGTGTGGCATCAGCTAACACCTTGTATGCATCAGCAGATGACCTTGTATGCACATCCAACAGCTCCAGGGCAATTAACTCTACATTCAGAGATAGCATTTCCGTCAGTTCATGCTCTCGGTCTCCAATACTTGAGGAGCCACAGTTGTCTGAATCTCCAAAAATCAGGAATATTCAAAGGAAGAGTGTGGCCTTTTCATCTAGTTGTCTTGGAAGTTCGAACAATGTGGCAGAGGAGAATTCAAGCTCCAGTAAGGATATGTTAGGACAGTCATTTAAAAAGGACGACCTCATGCGATCCTCACTAAGGTCAAGCAAGGTTTTTCCAGGTCCGACTGAGTCCTTAGCAGCAAGCCTTAAGAGGGGATTGCAGATAATTGATTGTCATCAGCGGAATTCCTCATTAAACAAATCTTCAGCTTCCTTCTCTTTTGGGCACTTAAGCTTGGGTGATTCTTGCGATCAAACAATGCAACAGAAAAAATATTCTATTGATGAAAGAACTGCTACATTGCTGTGTGATTCTTGCCGTAAAAAAATATCTGATCAGGATTCCAGTGAGGTTCAAGGTAGCTTAAAGTCATGGATTGACAAAGCTGAAGCAGAAAATCTGGATGGACTGA
The DNA here is from genome assembly GCA_037113605.1 of Calophaca sinica. Classification (NCBI taxonomy): domain Eukaryota; kingdom Viridiplantae; phylum Streptophyta; class Magnoliopsida; order Fabales; family Fabaceae; genus Calophaca; species Calophaca sinica. The sequence continues at coordinate 125,404,569 of CM073736.1, read as the reverse complement.
CAGATAAGGCTCCAAAAGTATGTCTTGACTTATTGCTGGAACTTCGTTTCTGGAAAATTCTTCAATAAACTTTTGTGTTAAACTCATCTATCTATTTTTTTTCTTCTTCAAGGATTTGGAGAATATAACGACAAAAGCAACCATGAGAGAAAAGGAGCTCGAGAATGTTTGCAAGGAGCAAGCAGCTAGAATTGATGAACTAAATCAATTGGTATCAGGATTGTTAACCCACATAAATTATGTCTATGGTTTGGATTTTTACATTACTGACAATTTATTTGGATTTGTTCAGGTGGAGAAACTTAAAGGAGAAAAAGAACTAAACTCCATCATTGTGTATGGTCAAGAAAGCAACAAGCAGGCTGGGCATGAAGAAGCAGATAATAACTCATTGAAAGATGAATACAAGGTCCATTGTTGTTTGTCATTTACAATATAAAGTTCTATCCATTTAAAGGTCTGGAACTCACCCTTATCATTTAATTTCATGTTGTTTGCAGCTTCTGAGGGGCAATTCCTCAGACAGACAATTAGAAGAAAATTGTGAAATTAAAGAAGTCCAGGAAGAATTAACTCAAAGAAACAGCTCTTTTGATGCTACAGAGAAGGAAGAACTTCTCAGGGAAATTCAGAATCTAAGAAGCAAGCTGCAACTATATAGTGATGCACCAGTTAAAATGTCCACTGACAAACTGAGATCTTCATTAATATCAAGATCAATTCAACTGCGAAAAAGTGGTGTATTTTCTCATGATAATGGTGGGGAAGAGCTAGAGAAAGAAAGAGAGAGATGGACAGAAATGGAAAGTGAATGGATTTGTCTTACTGATGAACTAAGAGTTGATCTCGAGGCCAATCGGCTACGGGCAGAGAGGGTGGAGCAGGAACTGAGGTTAGAGAAGATGTGCACTGAAGAGTTAGACGATGCACTGAAAAGATCGGTTCTCGGACATGCTAGAATGGTAGAACACTATGTTGACCTCCAAGAAAAGTATAATGATTTGGTTGCGAAGCACAATGCTATAATGCATGGCATAGCCGAGGTGAAGAAGGCGGCAACAAAGGCTGGAAAAAAGGGCCATGCCCGCTTTGCCAAATCTCTTGCCGCTGAGCTTTCTGCATTGAGGGTGGAGAGAGAAAGGGAGGCAAAATTATTGAAAAAGGAGAACATGAGTCTCAAGATTCAACTTAGAGACACTGCAGAAGCTGTTCATGCAGCTGGAGAACTTCTTGTTAGACTCAGAGAAGCTGAGAATGCAGCATCTGTTGCAGAGGTAAAATCTCATTATCTTAAAAATTCTTGTGAATGCATAAGATGTATGAAAGCAACTTTAGGCTGAAAGTTTATTAAATTGTGGTCGGGTGGCAAACCAAAAAATATACATCATAGAACATTACAGAGAATAAACGAGGAAAGATATAAGAAGCACTAACCAATATAGCATTATGCTTCTGCTTTTTGACCGTAACTAGCTGAGAGAACCCGTGCTGAGCACCGATAACAAAGAAAAACGAAACTTATCGACTGGTGGGAAAATTGTTTTTGGCAGGAAAATAAATGAATAAGTTTTTGTTACGTGTTCTTAGTATAGTTAAGTTTCTTATATAGATAATAGATTTGTTAGAATGTTTTTCTCTTTTTTCATTCGGATTTATTTCTTGATTTTTATATTTCTTATGCAGGAGAATTTTACAAAAGTGCAACAAGATAATGAAAAGCTAAAAAAGCAAATGGATAAGCTCAAAAGAAAACACAAGATGGAGGTGATTACCATGAAGCAGTACCTTGCAGAGAGCAAGTTACCAGAGTCTGCACTGAAACAACTATACAGAGAGGATTCTGATGTGGTACACAACAATGCAACTTCCTATCCGGATGATGATCAGGCATGGAGGGCTGAGTTTGGAGCAATCTATCAAGAGCATTATTAGTTCTACTGTTGTTGGATTGATTAGAAATTGTTCGAGTCTGAATTTGACAGCAGAAGATCCTACTCGGATCACAAAGTATTCATTCATACACCCGTTTATATTCTTTGTATTGTTGAAAATTCATTGTATGTTTTTTTAAGCTGTGTGGAACACTTGGTTTATGGAACTTCAATTCTTTTGTCTGCTTATGCTGACAGTATGTTGGTAGTGCAATAACATTGAATGCTTGTGATTTACCGCTTGAAATTTCGCTGGTTGTGCAGAAGCTACAGAATAATTTTTGTGATAAAAAATGTAAAAATATAAAAGCTAACTAAAACATATAAGCATTTTTTCTGGGTCCAAAGAGAACAGGATTTTATTCTGAAGTAAGCTCAACCATCAAAAGGTATTCAATAAACAATGAAACCCGGACACATGATACGATACGGATACAGGTCAAGATACTTTAATAAAACTATATGTGTGTGTGTGTGTGAGAAACAAATTCACATTACTAATTGGAAATTGATCATGTAAACATATCAATTGTCAATAGATGATGCTCACACTTTACAAAAAAACATACTTGTGATCATAACAAGTGAGCATAGCTACATATCTTTTCCTTACTAATATCAAAATATATTCTTTCTCCTATGAACATGTCACAGAAGATATTCAATTTCTCTGCCCAAATTAGAATATAGCAAAAAAAAACATCATTATTATATTAAAACTTAATAAAATGCCTCTTGTTTTTATCAGATAAAGTATTCTTTTATTATATTATTATTATAATTGGGTTTTTGGTTTTTATGGAGACTGTAAAACACACACACGGTAAAAGAAAAAGAAACTTTTAAACATAAAAAAGTGTCCAAGACGTATCCAGAACTTGTCAAGCTATATCTGAACATATTAAGCCGTATCTGAGCCGTATCTATGCCGTATCGGAGCCATATCTATGCTGTATGCCCGTATCTGATTTTTTTTCCTAAAAAAATAAATAGAAAATATTGTATACTTTTTTTTTGTCAGGGAAAAAAATATTGGATACTTGTAGGATACGTATGAAAGAATATAATTTCGTGCTGATTTCATTAGCATAATTGTGGTTATATACAACCATTACAAGGAAACAAATCCTACACTATAATTCAGGAAACAAGGAAACAAATCCTAGGCTATAATTAAGGAAACAAGGAAACAAATTATACACACGATCACTAACATTATGCTAATTATATACAAGATCACTAACATTATGACTAGATACAGAATATATTTACATATATTCTAACACACCCATGATCGAAGCGAGAGAGGTTGTCGTCTGTGAGGCCCATCGAAAATCCTCAAATAGAACCAAGGGAAGGCCCTTTGTAAAAATATCTGCAATCTGATAACGTGACGGGACATGGAAAACTCGAACTTCCCCACGAGCAACCTTTTCGCGAACAAAGTGAATATCCATCTCGATATGTTTAGTGCGCTGATGTTGAACAGGATTCCCAAAGAGATATATCGCACTAACATTATCACAATACACCAAGGTAGCTTTCCGAATAGGACAATGAAGCTCCAGAAGAAGGTTTCGTAACCAACAAGACTCAGAAACCACATTGGCAACACCTCAGTATTCCGCCTCCGCACTAGATCGTGACAACGTAACTTGTCGTTTGGCGGACCAAGAAATTAAATTATCACCAAGAAACACACAATAACCAGATGTAGAGCGTCAGGTATCCAGACACCCACCCCCATTAGCATCTGTATAAGAAAGGAGAGTGGATGTGGAAGATGGATAGAGATGCAAGCCATGATCAAGAGTACCCTGAATGTAGCGCACAATGCACTTGAGAGTGTGCATGTGTTCTTCCCTCGGGTCATCCATGAATAAACACACCTGTTGCACAGCATAAGCAATATCGGGTCTCGTGAAAGTGAGATACTGAAGAGCCCTTACAAGGCTTCGATAATGAGATGGATCTGCATATGGTGTGTTGGAATTAGCACTGAGCTTCGGTTTAGTGTCAACCGGAGTAGGAGATGGCTTATAAGATGACATGTCGGCCCGTTCAATGATCTCTGCTGCATACTTCCGCTGAGATAAGAATAGACCACCAGCATGACGAGTTACAGCTATACCCAAGAAATAACTCAATGGCCCCAGGTCCTTCATAGCAAATTCTGAGCTAAGAAGGGATATGATAGACTTGCGAATAGCATCAGAGGAAGCTGTCAATATAATATCATCCACATACAAAAGAATGTAAGTCGTAGTTGTACCTTGCCGGTAAATGAAGAGAGAATGATCAGAAGTACTGTGAGAAAACCCAAGAGTAGAAACATAATCAGCAAATCTCTTTTACCAAGCCTGAGGGGCCTGTTTGAGGGGCCTGTTTGAGCCCATAAAGAGATTTCTTTAACAAGCATACATGATTAGGACGATCCGGTCCCTAAAACCCATGGGCTGATGCATGTACACAGTCTCTTTGAGTTCTCCATGCAAGAAAGCATTCTTCACATCAAGCTGGTGAGTGGGCCATGCTTTAGAGAGAGTTAAACTGAGCATAGTGCGAATAGTTGCCGGTTTGACTACCGTGCTAAAAGTCTCACCACAATCCACGCCAACCTGTTGAGTTTTGCCATCACCTACAAGACAGGCCTTATGCCTCTCAAAAACACCATCAGATTTTTCTTTATGAGTAAAAATCCACATAGACCGAATCACATTAACATCAGGTGGACGGGGCACCAACTCCCACGTCTTATTTTTAATAAGAGCATTAAATTCATCATCCATAGCCATTTTTCAATTCGGGTCACGAAGGGCAGACACGGGGTTATGTGGCAGGGGGATTTACTGACATTAGTGTTAAGATTTAATTGTTGTTTGGGTTTGAAAATCCCATGCTGACTACATGTCACGGGTCTGGGAGCCGGAAGAGGAGTGGGCTGATATGGAGGTGACGATGGAGGAGCTGGGCTGGCCGAGGGTGTCTGTTGTGGGGATGGTGGGCTAGGTGCGGGTGGGTTTATTGGAGGTGTAGGCGGGATGGCAGGTTGTGGGTTGGGCAAGACTGGCTGGGCATGTTGGTTTGGGCTTGGCGGAGGGGTCAAATGGTGGACCACATAAGGGGAGGGTCTGTCGTCCATAAAACCATAAGTGTGAGGTTGTGGATTGTGCAACTTAGCAAATGGGAATTGGGTTTCATCAAAAATGACATGGCGACTTACTATGATTTTACGAGAGGACAAATCATAGCATTTGTAACCACGATGATTAGATGGGTAGCCCAAAAAGACACATGGGGTCGAACGAGCTTGAAGTTTGTTTATGGTAGTAGAGGGAAATAGTGGATAGCATAAACACCCAAAAACCAGAAGATGAGAGTAGGAAGGGTCCCTTTGATAAAGAACCTTGAGAGGCGATTGATAGACTAAATGTTTACTTGGAAGAATGTTGAGAAGATATGTTGCCATTTGCAAAGCATGATGCCAAAATGAAGGTGGTAAAGATGCATGGGCTAGTAGAGTATGAATAATGTTGTTAATGGTACGGATTTTTCTCTCGGCTTTCCCATTTTATGATGATGTATGTGGACAAGAGAGGCGGAAAGCTAACCCATTTATTTTACAAAATTCCCAAGAAGGCCCATTATCAAATTCCCTACCATTATCACATTAAATGTTCTTTACTTCCCGTTCAAATTGAGTGCGGATGAAAGCTCTAAAAGATAAAAATGTGGAAAAAACTTGAGACTTCTTAGACAATGGAAATGTTCACAAAAAATTAGAGTAATCATCCAACAACAAAACATAATATTGGTGGCCCGAAGAGCTCAAAACGGGATATGTCCAAATATCACTATGGATAATATCAAAAGGCATAACAGTGCAAGAATTAGAAGAAACAAATGGCAACTTAACATGTTTTCCAAGAGAACAAGATTGACAAACATGAGAACTACGAGGTTGATTACACTCAATAAATTTAGTTAGCCTAAGGGAGTCAAAAACATGTGCTCCCGGATGACCCAAACGAGCATGCTATAACGATGGTGCTAAAGCTGCAAAGGTAGATGGTGAAGTGGCTTGTTTGGTGGTGATGGTGGTGGTGATGGGATAAAGGTCGCCCTGACTATCACATCTCATTAGACGCATCCCCGTCTAGAAATCCTTCACAGAAAAACCAAAAGGGTCAAATTCAACAGAAACCGAGTTATCAGTTGTAAACTTTCGAACCGACACTAAGTTTTTAATAAGTTGAGGGGCATGAAGGACATTTTTCAAGGCTAAGGGAGGATTCGGGGGAGACAAATTTGTGTGACCATAACCACGAATTGGAATTGAATGACCATTACCGACAATTATACCACGATTATTGCTCAAATTAAAATAAGACGAGAGATTACCTTGCCCAGATGTCATGTGAGAGGTAGCACTGGTGTCCATGTACCAATTTGCATCCGAAGGATTAAGCCCAAGAGTGTGCATCGCTGCCTCGATGTCTGTCGGAGTGGGTGGAGCTACTGCTGCCGTGTAGGCCTATGGCGGTTTTGGTCCAAGAATGTCTGGCTGGCGCTGCTGGGCTTGCTGAAAATTGGGTCTGGCCCAAGGTGCTGAGAGGTATGGGCAAGGTGGAAGAGCCTAAGGCATCCATGGCCCTTTGCCAGCATCCGGCCAGAGCCCTTCTTTGGGGCCCGATTGATCTTTGGCCGGACTGCTGCTGCCAACCACCATTGCGGCCGCCACAGCGGCCGCCGCCGCCGCCGCTCTTGCCGCCACCGCGATTGCCACCGTGGTTTTTGCCACCATTGTTACGGTTTTGACCCTTTTTACCACCATGATTATTACGATTTTGATGGTAATTCTTTGAGAGGGAGGGAGAGTCATTAGTTTCGCGAGCCACCATGGCGGCACCCACTCCGATTGCGACCTTCTTCGCAAGACCGGCTTCCTCTAAAGTGAGCATAGAGCGGGCTTGATAGAATGGTGGAAGAGGATCGCTTTGGCGAATGAGCGTGGCAACCCCATTGTAAGCCTCGGTGAGGCCGACCACCATTTGAAGAACAAGACGGTTGTTTGAGACCGGTGCACCTACGTTCTTGAGTTGATCCGACAATTCCTTGAGTCGTTGACAATACGCAGAGGCATTCGGGAAATCCTCCATGTTTGTATGGGAGAATTCTTGCTCGAGAGTCACAGCCCGAGAATTCTTATTGTCTTGGAATATATCACACAAGCTATTCCATGCCTCCATTGCCGTTGCGTCGGGTTCAAGAATAATATGCAACAGGTCATGTGAGATTGTTGCATAAATCCATTGAAGGACCGCAGCATCAAGGGTCGACCACAGTTCCTTTTCTTCATCGGTTTTAGGCTCTTTCTCCAAGCCTTTCTCCGGTGGGACGATGTGGTGGAGGACCTTGTGAGAATGTGCGTGAATCTTGAACAGTTCTGCCCACGTCACATATTGGACGTTTTCCATCTCCAGGGTGATGGAGATATGGTTCTTGATGTTGGAGACAGCAAGAGCCGAGTGAAATTTGTTGGAGTCAGTCATGGTGGCTGATGTGAAGAGGGAGATGGCGGCTAGAAGGGGAAGAAGAAAGCTAGGGCGCGACGGAAGCAAGGAAAGGATCGTGCCCTAGACTCGTGATACCATGAAAGAGTATAATTCTGTGCTGATTTCATTAGCATAATTGTGGTTATATACAACCATTACAAGGAAACAAATCCTAGGCTATAATTCAGGAAACAAGGAAACATATCATAGGCTATAATTAAGGAAACAAGGAAACAAATTATACACACGATCACTAACATTATGCTAATTATATACAAGATCACTAATATTATGACTAGATACAGAATATAGTTACATATATTCTATCAACGTATCGGGACGTATCGGACACGTATTGTATCGGATACATGTCGGATACCGATACTTTAGTGTTTTTGAAGTATCAGGGCTTCCTGTCAATAAGTAATTTATCGAGAGAAAAAATAAAAGATATTCAATAAGTATCTAATGCAATGGGAATGATGTAGGATAAATTCTTTGCATGAGTCAAATTATTTTTAATGTGTAATTATTACTTTGGAACAAAATTACCCCCAGGAAAAAAGTTATAAACTATAGTTTTTTTAGGCATATAAACAACTATAGCTAGAGAAGATGCAGAACAAATTACATGGATAATGATGAAAATTAGTTTTTTTACAGCAATGATAAAAATTAGTTGTGAAATGTATATGTGAACAAAATATAATCACACCATGTATTTTCATAACGAATTTGTGCAAATTTATTCATATTATTAGCTTTTCGCCTGGTGATTCTAATAAAATTTAATCACGTTTATCTTTATCAGTCATAAGCCGCGAACAGTTTAATTACTTAAGTTGATTTTAAATGTTTTATTCCAATAAAACATGATAGATAAATCAAGAAAAAATAATTCCATGGTACAAAATAATTTTAAAAAGTATGCATTGTGACATCCCTAGGAATTAAATAGGTAAAAGAAATATTTAGGAAAGTTCTGATACGATAAAAATAGACTAAAAATGATTTAAAAAGGACGAAAACGCCCTTAGGAAGCTAAGAATGTCCTAGAAAACCCTAGAATCCAAGAAACAAGATATTTTTGGGACGCTACCATTGCGATGCGAGGGACCCCAGAGAGAAGCGCATCGCGATGCGAGACATGCCTGACAGCATCACCGTTTGATCACTGACATGTGTAAAGTAAGTTGGAGCATCGCGACGCGATGGAGTTTGTGTCTGGAACCGTCGCGACGCGATGGACCTATTTCTCGTCTATAAATAACGCTCTTCCCCTCCTCTCCACCACCTTACTTCCAAGCTTCCACTGGAGGACGCAGGGAGTAGCTCTGAAGGCTAGGCGGGGGTACGGGCAACGGCAGTCTTCTAGGCAGGTATGGAGAGATTTGAACCCTATACACTAGGGATAGTAGGAATAGGATAGGTGTATAATAGGGGAGTAGGTTGGCCCAAGCCCTACTAAGGGTTGATGCCCTAACACCATATGAGGGGTGTTGAGACTACGACTGCTAAGGATAGTAGTCGCTAGTCCATCAACCATAAGAATAATTGCTGATGTGTTAAAACCCTAGGATAGATGACTTATGATTGCTTGGTGGTTGTGTGTGATTGATAATATGTTAGTAGGAGGTCGCTTGAGCGACGCTAGGGTTAACCTATATGTTGATAATTGCTGATTGATGTTGATTGGTTGACTGTTTAGTTATTTCTGAATTATTACATGTTTATGCTGATGATGTGGGGAGAATAATTAATAAACTCTAAATGTTGGCTAGGATGATGAATAATAATAAGCTGATAGGCTGAGCAAATGAATATTGATAAGCTGATAGGTGCTGAGTAATAAATAATCAGATGCATAGCTGTGCTGTAATCCACCGCCGTGCACATATGTTATGTACGAGGTCAGATACCAGAGTGCGGGTACGATGCAGTCAGTACAGGACGCGCTGGTCCTTTGGGATAGTCTGGGTCCGACAAAAGTCCACAGGTGACCAATGGTTTGGCCGCCATTGTGTCAGGACGTTGGGTAGCCTGGTCATCCTGACGGAGTACTGTTGTATCACTGTCCCGAGTGTCGCCCCGACACCTGTTCCTATCAACCGAAATTGGGGACCAGGGATGCATTCTTAGAGGTACGATGAGCGGGATATGGGGATAGACAACTGACTAGTTGAGCTGTTAACTACAAAGGCTAATGTGGGGCCGCCGCTGCTGATGTACTAAGCTGTGTGGCCACATAAGCATATAGTTCTAGGTTGCATAAACGAGGTAGCTAGGTGATGATCCCAATTGTTGATTCAAGGATGCGTGCACCTATTTCTTCACATATTCTATTTTCCTGCTTTCCCATTGATATAGTGTGTAGTGTTCTTATCTCCCATGCTTTGTCTTGTTTCCTTTCTTTGATATACTTTACATATTTAGATTCCGAAGATTCTCGAGAGCTTGAAGATGTCTCACTACTTCCACCCGTCGATGCTGGAGGAGTCGAGCATCCCGATATGGGGTGATTTCGAGGTTTATTACCACGACATAGATGGGGATTGTTCGGAGATTGATTATAGCTTCCATATCGTGATCTACACTGGATTAGTTAGTGTCTTTTTCAGTCTGTTAGGGTCACCGAGAGCCTCCTTTATAGGTAACTTTAGAATAGCACAATGGTTACCTTTTAACCGCATGTGGCGAGAGCCTAGGGCTAGACACTGTTACCCTGCTGTTCCTTCATCTTCAGGTTCCTACAGTATGGCTAGGTATAGTGTCGGAGATTGGGAAGTACGTCGTAGGTCAGAAACGACTGTCCCATCATCTCTTGTAGCCCCTCTAGTAGAGCCTCTGAGGGTCTATCAGTCTAGGCTCTAGGGACGCCCTTTGTGGCATCCTGATTTTCAAAACAATATTAGAAAATAATTAGATCAGTAATTAAGTGATAAATGGGAGTTAGAAACTCTAATTAAGGATGAAATAGGCTTGAAAAAGACTTAGAAACCCCTGGAAAAGCATGGAATACGCTAGAATCTTCTAGAAGGACGAAAATGGAATTTTACTTCTTAAGGGCCGTCGCGACACGATGGAGAATACAAAGGAGAGAATCCCGACGCGATCTAAGTCGGTGGATCGGAGCGTGGGATTGCTGATACGTGTCCTTCATCGTGATGCGATGGCCTTTGTACCTGAATACCATCGCGACGCGATGGACCCAAAATGGCTATAAATACCACCCTTCACTCTCCATTCTCCTCACCTTCTTCCAAGGCATTCTTAGGAGCGCGTGGGGGAGATTCTGGAGGCACGATGGGACGAGGAGATGGGACATGGGCAGCAGCGGTCTTCTAAGCCAGGTAAAAGGAAGATACCTTAATCACTAGGGAAAATAGGTAGTAGAGTAGTACTGTTAGCATGTGTAAGGGACCTTAACCCTACTGGGGGTTGATAACAGCAGCACCTCAGGAGAGGGGCTGTGACCTGTGATAGCTGAGGACAGTTGTCAGAGGTCTATCAACCTTAGGAATGATCTTTTGAAGTCTATGAATGGATGCTGATTGTTGAGTGATCAACGGTCGTACGCGGGTCAAAATAATTAAAAAATTTGATATAGTATTCAAGGCAAGAGACCTTGGTCGTCTCACGAGGACCTCTAAAAACCAAAATTACCAAAATCAGGAAGTACAAAAATCAATAATAATAAAGGGGGGTTTTTTTCTTTTGTGAAGACAGTTTCTGTTTAAGGTTTTATCAAATTAGAGAGACAATTGATTCACTGGTTTCCGGATGCGCGCCTTGGATTTATCACAGGTTCTAAAAACAACAATTCATTTAATTTCAAATTCGTAGTTGACATAAACAAACTAAACAAGTGTTAATCAATTTATATGAATTCACACTATTTCGAGCAAGCGCCGAAACAACGGGTTCAATCGGTCACGGGAGCGGACAAGTGTCGTTTAAAACGCAACCAATATCATAACAGAATTCTAATCAACCCTCTATCAATTTCTACTCGAATCAATTAATCTAAGCAATCAAGAAATTTGAAATATTAAAAATTACGAAACAGAATTGCATATAATCAAGCGTCATACACAACTGAATCGCGTTTTGCAACGAAGACAGAACGATTAATCGAAAGAAAAGAACTGGATAGATTGCATACATTCAAAAACAAATTCGAAATTGATAGAGACGAAATTAAAGAAATTAAAACGAAATTGTATTAAAACATTAGGTACCGAACCTCAAAATCCGTAAACGGCAGCCTTTCACCGATGAATCAACTTAAGAGCTTAGGCTTCCATCGAGGCTAGGACGTAAAATAAAACGTAAGATACTAACAAACGGCTGGTCCTGGTGTATTTAATCTCAACTCAACAAAAAACCTAAATCCCTAAACGGGTTCTATGATAAAAGCCCGATGACAGACTAAGTTAGGCCCAAAACCCGTTTACACTATCTGCCTGCACTGCAGTTTTGACATACAAGACATCAGAATTGGATTTCGAGCTTAACAGAAGAATTGTAGCTCTGTTCCTTAGCTTTCCAACGCATGCTCGTACGCCTCAATTGGATAACAGCAGCCCAAGTTATGGCCTGCAGAGTAGACAGGGGTCAATATGCAGTAAAAACAAAGGTTAATCAATAAATTACTATACTGCTCAAGTAAGACCCAAAGTTTAGAAATGTGCTAAGACTTAGATATTAGGTACAGAACACAATCAAAACACTAAGTGCAAAGCTATAAAGAGTGCATTAAAATGCACTGATCATTGAGATGTTTTGATATGATTGCTTTATGATTGTGTAACTGTTGATGTGTTGATTGATAACATGTCAGTAGTAGATTGCCTAAGCGACACTAGGATTGATCCTTATGTTGATAGAAGATGACTGATAATCTGATCAATATGATGATATTTGTGTGCTGGTTAATTATGAGTATGACACATGGTTTTAAAGTCAAGGGTGACGCCCTCTAGTTAGAGGATTGTGAATCCCTAGACGGTAATAGAAAGTATTATTGTCGATACTCTGTTTGTCAGTAGTGATAGTCGGGTCAGTGTACCCGAGGTTGGTGTACCTGAGGTATTGACGGGATGGTAATGAGATCAGTCGGTGTCCTTAAGGGCATGTGTACTCGACCAAGACCTTGAGGGTATGTGAACTCAGTCTTTCCGACGAGGCTCTCCATGTCCATGATACTGAAGGTACGGAGTGGTTTGGAGATAGTTGGTGACCTCGAGGGTATGTGTACTCAGTCATCCAGATGAGTCTCCAAGACTCCACGTCTGACGGGTGGACAATCTTGGTCATTCTCTATATAGGGAATGTCATCCTTGTGCACGGGACGGTACCTTACTCTGGCAATCGGATATGGTAGTATGGGATGCCGTAACCGATAATCGGAGATGGTAGCGTAACAGGATATGTTCCCGGGACAACCAACTTATGTTTTATTCTTGTGCCGTGAGACTGGTGATCGGTCTAGGGAGGAGGGTGTGAATGGCCCGCAATAATCAGCGATGCTCTGGGTCAGTAGGGCTGGTAATGAGCCTGAAATCTCTGGGACAGTAGGGCTGGTAATTGAGCCTAAAAAGTCCAGTGATCTGGGTCAGTAGGGCCGGTAATGGTCCCGAAAGACCAGCGACGTGTGGTATCAGAGTATGATGTGGTCTGTGACCGTGCGGTCAGGATTATCAGTATAACGTATTAGTATAGTCTGGTTAGTGATCGTGTACTCAAGAGTTTGAGTGTGTATTTGTGGTAACAGTTATGTTAATGATTGTTATGATATGCTGAGGTGCATGATAGCAGTTGCTCTGCTATGCTGTTTTCCTACTTGTTAGTGATTGATGAGTGTCTTACCCCTTTATTTTCTGGCGTGTTTCTATTATATGATGATAAATAACAGATGGACAAGAAAATCAAATACTTAGAGCCTGGGAAGCAGTGTTGCATCACGGCCAGTGCGTCCTGTTGCGTACTCTAATATTGAATTGAAAATGTGTTGTGATTGAATTAGGATAAAATGACGCCCTGTCTCGGCGGGGTGTTACACCTTTCTATTGGGGAGTCCGTTTGCCGCCACGACTGCGCGTCAAGTTTCACAGAACGGGCCTGATGTAGGAGGCTTCTCGTTTGGCTTTTGATGTACTTTTGATTTTTGATGTTGATGTTTTTGTATACCCACACGGGTTTTTGTATGCATGTATATTATTCTTTTAGTGGTTCCTAGGAGGGAACCCTCCTTGTACAAAACTTTTATATGATAATGGTATATATATTTTATTTCCGCTGCACTCTGATATTGTGTTGTTGTTGTTATTATTATTATTATTATTATTATTATTATTATTATTATTATTATTATTATTATTCGTAATTAAGTGATAATATTATAAACGGGACAAGGGTGTCTCATGCATTGTTCATATGATATAAATAAGTTAAAATAAAATACAAATACTTACAATAGTAAATTATTGAAGACCCCAATGGGTTGGCCTAGTGGAGCATGACAAGACTTGTATCCAACGTGTCGCGGGTTCGAGTCCCTATTAGTCTCCTTGGGGTGAGGTAAATTTAGTTACCTTTTTAAGTGCTTAAAAAACCCGGAAGACGGGTGTCATCCCCTCACCCTAAATTTTTTCCCAAAAAAAAAAGTAAATTGTTGAAAAATCTCGAAACTTGTTTAACATGTAGAAAATTATTTTAATCCTGATTTGTAAATAACTTATTAAGTTCAACACTAATTAAAGAAATTTATGTATTTATGAAAGAAATTAAATAATTTTTTATTGAATAATTAATTCTAAAAAATAATTTCAATTTAATTTAATAAGAAAGTATAAAATATGTGTCATAATATAAAAATGAGTAATGCTATTTGGCCCGAATTAACTGTGCACGACCACCACAATGTCTAACATAACAACAGTTGGGTCCGCATAACTATACACAGTTGTGTTGAAAATAAAATGATAAACCAATTAAAATATTGCAACTGGAATTTGTACTTCTCTTGTTAGTACTCCCTCGTGCCATTTAGCATTTTACTATAAAAATATATATTGTTTCAGAAGAAGGAAAATATATGAAGTGTGTAACAAGGACTTGATATTTGAAACGATAACTTGAAAAAAAGACAATAATTTCGTAATCTAATAAAAAAAATTAACTATAAGCATTTTACTACTCATTATTGATTCTACTAGAGAGATTATTAGCAAGAGAGGCATTCCTTGTGGGAGTAGCTGCCCGCTTTGTAATAATCATGAAGAATCGATTGTACATTGTCTAGTGGAGTGTCCCAAGACGAAGGCAGCGTGGCAGAGGTTCGGTATATGCATCCCGAGTAACATTCTCAACGTTGATAACTTGCTGACGTGGGTTACAGATCGCACTGAGGAGATTGGAGTCATTGTGCCTGTGATTTTGTGGTTTATTTGGTGCACTAGAAACAAGTGTATTTTTTAGGACACACCAATTATCCCACAGCATATGGTGATACAGATTTCGAACATGGTGCAGAACATTGCTAAAGCCTATAGCAGTCATGCTTCGGGCCGAGGACTGAGTGGTTCCAGGAAGGTTTCTTGGATTGGAGCGCTGGGGGATGAGGTGGTCCTCAATGTAGATGGAAGTGTCGTGACTAACCCAGGCAAAGCAGGATTTGGTGGCATTATCAGGGATAGCAATGGTCAGTTCCTTCATGGCTTTTATGGGACGGTGGGAGAATCAGATATCATGCATGCAAAGATAATGGCCCTCTTACATGGAGTGCAATTATGCTGGGAGTGGGGGTTTCGAAAGGTTCGTTGCTTCTCCGATTCTCTTCTCACAATGAGACTAGTGGATAGTGGTGTTCCTCCACAGCATAAGTATGGCAATGAGATAGCAGTTATTCGCTCCTTTTTAACTAGAGACTGGCAATGCGATCTAAAACATATTTTTCGAGAAGGCAACCAGTGTGCTGATTTCCTTGCCAAGCTGGGTGCTCATACCACAGAGAACTTGGTTCTTCTAACGGAATGCCCCCAAGGCATGTCCATGCTCCTTCAGGCTGACGCTTCGGGTGTTAGGTTCTTAAGGAATTAGTTGTGTTTTTGTCTGTTTTTTTTTTATTTTCCTTATGTAACAAAAAAAAACTCATTATTGATTATGGCCATTATTAAATGCCCCCCACCTATTGAGTACACCCCCAAATTAACGAATTCTCAAAAATATCCCTACTCAAAATCTTAGTACCGAAAATTCATAATTTTCGAAATGCAAAAAAAAAAAAATCTTACAGAAAATTCGAATTTCCGGTAAGAAAAAAAAATTTCTTTACATTACCGGAAATTCGAATTTCCAGTAAGGTAAAAAAAAATTGTGTAGTACACAATTTTTTTTTATTTGTTACCGGAAATTATAATTTTTTGGTATGGTATGTGTTTAGAAAATATGCTCTTCCTTTCATATCGTAAATTATGAATTTTCGGTTCACAGATTTTTTATTTGTTACCGGAAATTATAATTGCCGGTATGGTATGGCTGAGATTACTTTTTTATTCAAAAATATGGCGCGTGACCATCTTCTTCGGCAAAGACCCATCAATTTCCGCCGTCAAAATATATCTCATCTTCTTCATGATGTTTCCAGATCTATGACCCTTTTATTGCCAATTTTTGTTTTCTGCTTGCTAATTTACTCTCCCAATAAAGTAGTTAACAAAAAGCACACGATGACGATGATTGGATTTGAGGATTCTGCCATTAACTAGTTATCTATTCTCGTAAATAGACGTTGTAGCTAAAAGTCGCATTGTAAATTTTGGATCGTGAGCAATGATGAAAAAGAGCAAACCTTCAATCAATTGCTCACTATTAGTGTTCCTTTCTTTTCCTACATAGTGAAAAGATTAAAATTTGATTTTGCTTTTCACTTTCTTTTCCTACAAATCGTCGTTTGTGTTTTTTTTTTAATAAACTGGTTTGTGTATTAATGTAGAAGGAAGAATATTGTCGTTTGTATTGAATCAATCTGATCACTGCGTAGTGTATAATGCACCATTTGCAGTGTGGAAATAGAGTGGAAAAAAAAACACCATGGAAATAACTTAGAAGAAGAGTATTAACGAAAAGGAAAGGTGGGAGGCGGAAATGAGGAGCATATTTTCTAAACACATACCATACCAGAAATTCAAATTTCCGGTAAGATTTTTTTTTTTTCATTCCGAAAATTATAAATTTTCGGTAATAAGATTTTGGGTTGGGGTATTTTGAGAAATTTGTTAATTTGGGGGGTGTACTCAATTGGTGGGGGGTGTGCATTTAATAATGGCCTTGATTATTGATAGTAGACACGAAAATCCAATCTACCAAAGAAACACACAAAGCCCATTATTCAAGTTGGGCTAGTCCAGGAGTGAGCGGCGGTTATGGGTAATTGAGTAAAACTGTAAAAGTAGTGGCATTGTAATAGACGACGTCGTTTGGGAACTTTCAAAGAGATAACGCACAGGTAACGACATTAGAATCGAGAATCAAAATTAAGAGAAGAAACCAAAGAGGAAGAGGTTAGAGCTTCCAGTAACAACGCCACCACAGAGCAAAGCGCAGAGTTATGGCGACGGCGGATTCCGACGCTATGACACAGCCTCAGGAGGATTCTTCCGACTCCGTTTCCAATCCTCCTAACGCCCTTGTTCCCGCCGGTCCTGCCGTTTGTCTACTCCGCTTCGCCACTGACTCTGCCGGCGGCGCTTTCATGGGCTCCGTCTTTGGATACGGTCCTTCTCTTCTCTTTTAATCAGTATTATATTAGGTTTTACTATTAGAGCCTTAATTCAGCCTCATTTAATTTAGCTTTTTAATCGAGGGTTTAGTGTTTCTGTTTTATAGTGTGTGTGTGTGTGTGTAAGCCTGTGTTGTGGATACACTCATTCAATGCTTGAAATGCTGGCTTTTTTTCTTATCGAACTAGAGTTGGTGAAGTGAAAGTGCTTCTTCTTCGGTTTGGATTTTGAATTGTTGACTGGTCCATTTTTTAGCAACGATATGTATAGCATGTTTGGAAAACCATTTGCCATCTTCAAAATCAAGCTGTACTGACGAAGACGTGGTGTTGTGCAAAAGAACGATGTTTGAATGTTTTAAATTAAAATTGATTTTGCTATTAGATCTCGATTTAACTAGAAATGATAAATCGTAGTTTGCATTGGAATGAAAAATCTAGGCTCGATTTGACTTGAAATGATAAATTATAGTTTGCTTTGGGATGAAAAATCCACACTCAGTTTTATATCAAACTTGCTTTTAGAGTTGAAAATATCCAAGCCTAAATTCACTTCACTTCAAACTCAATTTTAACCAGACTAATTTTAATTTTACAAAATCGAGATCATTTAAAACCTTTGGCAGTCACTGTAATTGAGAACGAGGCAGTGGATTTGGCTAGCAAGTTACTGGTCTTAGCTTATATTAAGTGATATATAACCTTTTCAATTAAATTCTCTCATTTTCTGACTATTAGGTTATATTCAGTGTGTATATTTGAGAAATTTGACGTTTGATACCTCAATAATTAGTCGATGTTTTTCTGATTATGCTTAAGGATGCCTGTTATGGTTGTGTTTCAGGTGCTGGATTGGTTAAGAAGAAAGGTTTTAAAGGATCCTTTGTAGAAGCGGGGTCTTATGCAAAGGTGCATTGAAAATGTTGTTGGCTTTTTCCCTGGTTTTTTTTTTTTTTTTTTGCATCATCTACTTGGTTAATCTTTGTATGGCACCAATATGTCGTATGTTTTTATTTGTTTCAATTTTGCTCGTAAATAAAAGTTTTCCTTTGCCTTGTTAGACGTTTGCAGTTTTGTCTGGAGTTCATAGTTTGGTTGTTTGCATCTTGAAAAGACTTCGAGGAAAGGATGATGGTATGAAATATTTAACCATAAAAGGTACTTCTGCTTTAAAGTGATTTTCCACTGATAATATCAATACTTTCACGTCTGCAGTCATTAACGCGGGGGTAGCTGGATGTTGCACTGGTCTTGCTCTAAGTTTTCCGGGTATTTTCCCCCTTTAAATAATTTGAAGAATTTCCCTTTATTTGAAACTTGTCCCACCTTATTGGACTGCTAAGAAAGAAGGATAAAGGGCTTGCCACTCTGGCTCTTCTGAATAAGCCTTCTCATCAACATATACATTTATATATTTCGTTCTTGATATCTCTTAAAAAAAACATGATCATATGTGTTAAAACACTGATGTAATATTGTCCCTTATTGGTGGGTGAGGCTATTTTTGAGGTGTTACTCCATAATACATCCCCAACCATCACCACCATCGAGCAAAAACAAAAAGCAAATAAAAACTTTGCTGAGTCAGATTGCCTTCAAATAATATATGTTGTTAAAGTTCATTACACTGTTTAGCTAAATACACGTGTAAATTTCATTTCTGTACTTGTTTGTTATTATGACTTATCCTCTCCGGTTCTTCAGGTGCACCACAAGCTCTTCTGCAGAGCTGCCTCACTTTTGGGGCATTTTCTTTTATTATGGAAGGGCTAAACAAGCAGCAGCCAGCACTTGCACTTCCCATGTCTTGGAAAACAGGGGTGCAACACAATGCACGTCCTCCCATGGTACTCCCCCTTCAACTCCCTCTTCCAAATGAAGTGAAAGAAGCCTTCTCCTTTTTCTCCGAGTCTTTGAAAAAACGCAACTAGGGAGCTTATCCTACATCTTGATAACTAAGAAATCTCGGCATCACGACTTTCTAGCATCATGTAGATAAGATATGCACCCTTCTTTGCTTTTATTTAGGTTCCTTGCAGCTTTTTGTCAACATTTCTTTTTGAAGAACTTGAGGATGACGAGACACTGTCCAAGGAGATGGGTTGTTTACATGCTATTGAGTTCCAATATAGCATCTTGAAAGGCCTATCTGTAATGAGTGATTGAGCTTGACTAATGCACTTACTATCCGAAACACACAGGTATGATGTAGCACCAATTTCAGTTTGAAAGTCAAACTCTGCATAATTATAAAAACAAACATTGATCTTCACGATTTTAATCAGATGTTCCTATGGAAACGTTTAAACTGAAATTCAATTCCGGTTTTGACTTCCAATACCAGCATTGCGGAAAGTTAGAGCATACTTTCTACGGTTCTAATCTTGGTTGGAATTAAGTGTTCAAGAACTTGGTGTTCCTGTGTGGCATCAGACACTAGATTATACATATATACTGATGACGACAGCCTATTGATATGAAACTTATTATGAATTCAAACTGTTAACACACTTATAACTTAGATATCTATTTTATATTTAATCTACTTGTCAAGTACACGAATTCACCAGAATAGCCACGCTGAAATCAATTAACCACTTAAGTTGGTATGCCACTTGAGTCTTTTGTTCTCGTGTAGCAGGCGTGCCACTGTAGTATATTGATACACCCTCCGTAATAATAAATAAATATGTTAAAATACCAATATATTTTCAATTCAATGATTGGTATCGATGGTAAAGTGGTGTAACAAATGCACCTTACACTTCTTACACTCCACCAATGATCCACTATCATTACTGTCAAATTCATATATTGCATAATCTAAATTCGATAGGTTAAATGATATGCTTAAGGTGTAATCAGTGGAAGTCATTTCTACGGACTTATTTCAATACATTTTAAAAGGGGCCATATCACATGGACCACCTGAAATAGTGAGCGTCAACGACCGCAAAGTCATAACCATCAGAGTTTTGAAATTAATGGCTGTGATTAAATAATTAACAAAAAGGTTGAGAATTGGAAATTTCAATACGCATAGGGAGATATTAGAGACTCAACCACCTTCCAATCTTGTCCCTCTCCATCGGCTGCCCCAACCTCCCTCCCCCTTCTCTCTTCCACCCCCACACCTTCCCTTGGTCGTTCCCACCATACACATCTTCATCAATTGCAGTCCCACAACCACTCGTCGTTTACCATCATCTTTACCCACCGTAAGGCCTTCCAAGAAACCCAGCTCTCTTTTCTGTACAAGGATTATTGCAAACTCACAATGATAGAACCTCTGCTTGTCAAACCACCACGAGACCATTATAGAATACCCTAACTTGGTCGCTCCTCACCTTCGCTCTTCCCGAATAGCGAGTAGCCATGTGAAACATCCTTTGTGTAGACTAGACCCAGCAAGTTGCAACTCCACTCGAATCAGTGACTCATTGTCCTAACACGTAAATGTGCAC
The DNA here is from genome assembly GCA_037113605.1 of Calophaca sinica. Taxonomy (NCBI): domain Eukaryota; kingdom Viridiplantae; phylum Streptophyta; class Magnoliopsida; order Fabales; family Fabaceae; genus Calophaca; species Calophaca sinica. Next base: position 125,383,838 of record CM073736.1, on the reverse strand, counting down.
ACTTCTTACCACCCACTTGCTGTGCGACCCTTCCGTCTAGTCCCACTCCCTACCCATAGAGTTGTACTCCACAATAGCGCCCCCCCCCCCCGGTATTTACATTATAAATGCAAGTTTTGGCCAAAGCATACCCATGTAGTGGGGCGGTGAAGGGTGGGATGGGGGTGGCAAAGAGGTGGGTGGGGTGGTGGGGAAAGATATGGTTAGAGATTTGATGACTTCGATCACATGCCTATGTGTATGAAAAAAAAATATGATGAGAGTAGTCAACTTGTTGGATTGATCTCAATATCTAAAAGATTAACCCGTAGATCTCAACTAAGGATATCCTAATTCACCAAAAAAAAAATTTGAAAAATGGTTTGACTAACTGTTTCCAAATGGGCCCAAAAAAAATGAATATTGATATGTTGGGAGTTACTTTTTTGCAATTTCATTTTTACATTTTGCACTATCCCCATTTTTTTTATAATTTATTTGTCCCAAAATACACTCCCCCTCTTTCCCTTTTGAAACACATTACCAAGGTTATCAAAACCGGACCGGACACTGAACCGGTGTAGGTACTGGTTCAAGGTTCAAAGGTCAGACCGGGGTCGAACCAGGGTTGGACCGGAAATGAATTAAATTAAATTTTCAAAATTTTTAATATAACATATAAAGCACTAATAAACAAAAAACAACATAATATTTATAACATCACGATATAAAAAATTAAACTCCGCTTAAAATGTTATAAGTCAACATATAACATGTAAAAATTACATATTAAACTAAAACAAATATGTTATAATAACATTATAATATTCAATAATCACAAATATTGTAATGTAAGTAGTCTCATAATAATATTAATATATAAATTAATTTTAAATTTTATTATAATATTTAATTTAATCCATCAACATGAAAAAAATGGATAAAAAAATCTCTTATGTGTCAAAGATAATGTCATTTACCATTTTAAAAAAAAATAAAAAATTAATTTTTAAGAAGCGGTTCGGTTTTGGCGATTTTTCGCGGTTTTCGGTTTTGGCGGTTTTTACGGTTTTCGGTTTTTAGGCAGTTCTTACTCTGATCAGGTTTCGAGTTCAAGCGGATGACGGACGGTCCGGTTCCCGGTTCAACCGGTCGGACCGGCCGGTCCGATCCGGTTTTAACAACTATGCACATTACACTCCTTTCCCCCATCCTCCCTTGGCTCGCCACCTCCCCGCTCATCCCCTTCTTAAACAAGTTTTGTTCTATTTCTTGACATTGCAAATAACAAGAACGAAAATTATTTTGCAAAGAGCCCAACAGCAAAAAATTAAGAAAAAAATGAAGAACAGAGAGTGAGAAAAACAGACACATTCTGAAAATTGAGGGCTGGTCGCTGACGACTTGGAAGGGAACGAATCGATCGTTGAGAAAAAAAAGTAAAAATTGGGAAAGGTGTGTGAGAGGGAGGGATTTTTTTTTCAGGAGAAATAAATCAAAAAAGATAGGAGGTGCAGAAAGTAAATATGGGGTGCAAAAGTAAGTCCCTAATCCATTCCAGCCAAGCGTTGGCATTAGCCATTGGGCTCATGGGCTTGGGCTTCCATGCCCGCAACGGAACACAAGCAATTGACAATTGAGGAAGATGGGGAAGAGAGAGCGAGAGAGGAAAGCTCTTCTGCCATTTTCGCCGTGGATCTGCGCTAGGTTACCGTAAGCAGCAGTGTGCAACACCAGGTGAGATTTTAAATCATGGCCACTATTTTTCTCTTGCTTCATCTAATCCTAATTTTTCAGTCACAATCAAGTATTGAAGTGCATCTCTGTTACTTTTTGATGTTTTCATTTGTTTTTGGGGATTGGGAATGCAACTTACCATTTTCATTTGAGCGTTAAGAAATCGACTACAACAACCCTATAATAATAATAGATAGATAGATAGCATCGTGCTTTGCATTGCCATTTTTTTATATTGATTTGGAAGCGAATTTTACATGAAAGTTTTTTTTTATATTTATTAATCTTTTAAAACTTTATTGGTATAGGGATTCAATGGACACTCTTAGAAGCCTGAAGATCAAGACGAGTACCTGTAAACGCATTGTGAAGGAGCTGCATTCTTATGAGAAGGAAGTTGAGAGAGAAGCTGCCAAAACAGCTGATATGAAGGACAAAGGAGCTGACCCTTATGACCTCAAACAGCAGGTCTACCTATACGTTATGCTTACTTGATGTATCAGTTGAAATTAGCTTATAATTATAATAAAAATCTTATTTTGGTAACCAAAAAGGTCCTTTTTTCTTCTAAAATTTTGTCCAATTCACACATGCAAAGGTGGGCGTTTCATAATTTTAGTAAGATTTTCTGTGCCTCTGCAATTTCATTTTTTTATGTTGGAAATATCACTGGGCATTTCCTTTCCTCTCTAAAATGATAATTATAAATTGTGAGGACCTGATTTTGACAGGAAAATGTGCTAGCTGAGTCGAGGATGATGATTCCTGACTGCCGCAAGCGCCTGGAGGCTGCTTTGGCAGACTTGAAAGGAATATTGGTATGTATATTTATTGTTTCTGTGATCACTGTATATCTTAGTTTTGTGTTTTTCCCCCATGTCTTGTTTCTTTGGTAAGGGTATGTTTGAATGGAGGGTTTTGGAGGGGAGGAGGGCTTATTTTTCTTTTCTAAATTAAGGAAGCTTTAAACTGTTTCTAAAAACGAATGAAGTGTGATTGAAATGTTATATGATCATTTATCATGTTAATCCTTAAAAAAAAAATTAAAATTTCAAATATATATCAACTTATAGACTTAGCTCTCCAAAACCCTTCCCTCCAAAACTCTCCATCCAAACATACAGTATTCTCAGTTTTCTGCTTTTCCCTCATGTCATGGACATTGTTAATCTTTTTGACATGTTCAGCATTTGATGCCTTGGCTTTATAATAAACTCACTCAGCTTTGGTCCAATGGAGGATGGTACCCTGTTAATGATCTTATTAATTATAAGCAAGAAATTGTGGTAGGAGTATGGTTAGATCACTGATCCTGACCCTGCTAGTTTGAGGTTTGGGAAAACTTTTCAGTGTTACTCTGCTCTGGGACAAAGTGGCTGCCTTGAGTCAATCTGTGCTACATTTTCTCAATTTGATTTCTGCAAAGCATTTCTAGAGTCTAACAGATGCTATGATACTATTATACTAACCTTGGGCTCAAGTTGGATTTGGGTTGTTGTGCCATACTTCCCTGCTGTCGCGGCTTCAGGCCTAATGGTGAGGGATCTCCATTCTGCATCAATACTGCAAACTTGTCTTCAACATCCCTCGCCAATTGCATTGCTTGGAATCGGGACTTAGGCTTGAACGAACAAACACACACAAACCACTGATGAAATTGGCTAGGAACTAAACTTCTGGCCACCGGCCACACTCCAAAAAAAAAAAAAAAGTGAGATCAAACTCTGCAGTGTATTCATTGACAGTGCCTATCTGATTCAATTCCTTTGACTCTTCGAGTGGTCTGTTTAACCTTCCCCCTCCTATGACAGAAAACTATAATTGCCAGTGCAGAATAAAGTTTGATGCCAATAGTATTATTGAATTAATAGATAACCATAGAAATTACAATTCTTCCTACTAGAGTCAGGGCTCCTCTAAGAGACACTCTCAGTCACACCCTCACAATGCCATTCACGCTGCTCACACCTAGCCCTACTCCCCCTATAACATGGGTTAGCCTGCCTACTGTCTACTTGCCTAGCCCCCCTTCTAGAGTATACCTTCCATGTTGATGGCTTATTTGGACTCGGGCCTAATAGTTTGTCCCCATCTAAACCCTTTAAATCATTTATTCCAAGGTTCCTATCATGCTAAAACTTTTGATAGCTAAGATCTTTCTCCAAAAAATGGGGGAAAGGAGAAAGTTGACGACTAAAATGACATTTATAATCTTATCTGATGTGTTACATTTTTTGTGTTTGGTATAATTATGTTCTGATACCTTCTTGGTGTTTTCGTGTTTAAAAATATATTAATTAGTTTTGTTCGTTTGCTTGTAATTGGATCTGTAGATTTAATTTTATGTGGAGTATATTTTATTATTCGCTTTCAGGCTGAGTTGTTGGAGGAGTCAGATGTGAAGGAAGGCCCAGAAATTGATGAAGCTCGAAACACTATTGCAGAAGTTGAAAAAGTATTTGAAACAACAGAAGCTTAGCAGCGAGGTTTCATTAATGCCTTGGTAGAGGATATTGTGCCTGTATTATGTAGTCCCTCAAAAACTGATTCATGCTGAAAAAGGTTATGAAACTTGTCTGACATTTAATCATAGTTAATACGAGTACTTTTCTAAGCTTTGATAACATGGGATCATTTTTTGAAAGTTCTTACGTCCAAGTTTGTCTAATTTTATGTGGTCTGCAATCAAAAGATCATTAAGTGAAAAATAAAAAAGAAATGTTTGACAAATCAATGGCGCCATTCTGAACTTTTACTAATGGGGCCATTTTGTTAGTCAGCAAGGTGCTCCTTTATGTCTGAATATGCTTGTTTGTAGCCTAACAATTTCTTGATTTAATTATGCCTTGAATGACGAAAATGTGGGTATGTTGGCATCAATCACTTTATGCGTTAGAGCATTTCTTCATTTTCACTCCTTTTATTTTGGTTTAGGATATGAATAAATAATGTGTAACTATAGTATGGAAACCTTGACAAACGAAGGACGAAAACTCTTAGCATAAAATTTGGTTATTTTCTCTGTTTATATACTCCCTCCGTTTCAAAATAAATGTCGTTTAAGGTTTTTTTACACAGATTAAGAAAGACAATGAATGAATAAATGAATGAGTAACAATTTTACAAAATTATTTTTACTAACTATTGGTTGTTATAAATACATAGTAGAGTATATTTACTTGAGAGTGATGCACACATTATTAATTTAGGGATACAACTGGAAAAAAAATTAATTAATGTTACATTGAAAAAATAAAACGACACTTATTTGAAATACTTTTTCTTTTCTAAAACGACACTTATTTTGAAATGGAAGAAGTATGATTTTACCATTGAAAAACTTTTCATAAGACACGGTTTTCATTGATTGTGCCCTTGACTAATAAGTAGTTAATATTAACATGTTTACTAGATCACAGGTACAAAGATTCCATTCTACATCACAACTTACAAGGAGTTGAAATATTTATTTTTCCTTGCTTTTTTTTTTCCCCAAAATCAACCAACAAATTAACGTGCCATTAGAAAAAAAAAATCAAAAACCTGGACTAACTGCACTCTCAGACCTCCAATGTCTTGCCTTCTCAAATCCATTGTTATAGTTCTCAAAATCATCAATGGTTTGGTCAATCTCTTCTTGAGTATTCATCACAAAGGGTCCAAATTGCACCACTGGTTCCCCCAATGGTTCACCTCCAACCAAAATGAACCTAAGAAGCTTAGAAGACTTGTTCCATGCCTCTAGACCATCCCCAGAACCTAGAAGAAGAATATGGTGAGAGGTTGTAGGCTGAGATTTTTGGTTTCCAAAAACACCCTCTCCTTCCAAGATGTACACAAAAGCATTCCAAGATTTTGGTATGAGTTGTTGCAAGTGTGCTCCAGGTTTAAGAGAAAAATCCAAGTACATTGTTGGGGTCCTTGTTTGGATTGAAGACTTTACCCCAAGAGCTTCACCTGCTATAACTCTAACCTTAGTACCATCTTTCATAGTTTCTGCTATGTCCTTGCTCAAAATTTCTTGATACCTTGGTTCAATCCTAAGATAAAACAAATGTACAAGGACACATTAAACCAAAGTTTATCTTCAAAATTAAGAAATATTGTACCAACTTGAGGTAAACTTCAAGTTAAAAATATTGTACTAAAGAAAAAGTTGAATACATTCATAATGGGCCACTTAGAACCGGACAAAATATGAAACTAGCAGCGTCTACATGTTGTTGCCCTAATTAAGGGTGAGAGGCACATTCTTTATGGTGGCCATTTAAGGCCCTTTTGCACACTTGCATCTTTTGGTGCTCTATTCAAAAGCACTTCTACGAAAACGGTACGTGAGATAATGGGGAATCATGAAATAAAGTGGCATGTGAAAGTGAGGGAGGCATATATGATGTACTATCAATTCAGAACGTTTTAAAATAGTTTTGACTTTTTCTTTATGAAGGGTGGAATCCCCTTTTTATCTCATTGATAATACTCTCTGGTGGTGAGCATTATCCAAAACGATGCTCCAAACAAATAATAATGATCTTCTGTGACGCAAAAAGCACGTCATGCCCCTGGTTACTCTTATTTGGAGACTTTCATAAAAAAAAAAAAATATATATATATATATATATTAAAAGAGTAAATACCCGAATTATTTCTTGAAATTGCATGACTATATCAATATAGTTTCCCACATTATTAATATTCTAACATGATCATTGAAATTGCAAAATGTTAATTAGGTTTACCCCCTCGATCTATTTGGATCTATTAAAAAAAGTATCTCTGTGATATTATTCACTTTGTTTCAAATGCATCCTTGATACTACAACTTAATGTCATTATAGTCCTTGCATTATAGTCCCTGCAACTACCAATAGAAGGACAAACTTAATTAAGCCTAATTAACATTTTGCAATTCTAAGAATCGATTTGAAATATTAATAATGCGAGAGACTGGGTTGATACGGTCTTGCAATTTCAGAGACCAAATTGATTATTTACACAAAAAAATTAATATATTACATGAAGACGTACTAGGTAAAATTTATAGTAGAAAAATGTGTTGTCTACTTACATTTTATGTTGGGAAGCAAGGTTGATCCAAAGCTGGAGACCCTTTTGGATTCCTTGAGCAGCAGGCATTTCTGAGTGCACTATTCCTCTCCCAGCAGTCATCCACTGCAAATCACCAGCTTCAATTGTTCCTTTATGTCCTTCAAAATCTTCATGCATTACAGCTCCCTTAATTGCACAAAAAATTGCACTCAGGTAAGGCTAGCAAATAGCACAAGCATGTGTGATCAGTATGGCACACACAAAACTTTAGGTACACTCAAGCTGGTAGTTGGCCTTCTAGAAAAATAAACAAGACAAGACTTCAACATGTGGGGTCACTCTTGTCTTTGTTCTCAAAAACCAGTTACTATTGGTATTTGGTAGGATCAGAACAATCTTTGATGGTTTTGTTTTGCAAAATGGCTCATTTGGTAACAAAATCATTGATTTATGACTTAAATGTTGCCATACCACCAGCACACACATTGAGCTGTTATTTAGCTCAACTAACAAAGTTTTTTTTTTTTTCTTTTGCAATTATATTAAGTTATTCACCCCTATAATGGCCACTATATCATAATTTATACCTTTGACTTTGTAATAATAAAAAAATAAAAAAATGAAATAACTGTAAAAAGGTTTCTCATTTCTCAAATGGTTCCAATCAAAAGGAGGAAGCCAATGAAGTGAAAGAATAAAAGTTGCTCTACCTGTAACATGTATGTGACAGTCTCAAAACCTGTTATGAGAAAAGTGAGAAATCACCACAAGGAAGAAGCAGTGAGTCAGAAACTAAGAAGAGGAGATTAGTGAAGAACAAATATAAATGACACAGAAAGTGATCTAATTGGCAAACCTCTATGTGGATGATCAGGAAATCCAGCAGGAGCAGTAACTGCAATAATTCAGAATTTCACACTCTTAATTAGAAAACAAAACAATTTTGACTCTCATTTTCAACTTAGAAACAGAAAACAGAGCAAAATACAGAGATGCTGCTTACCTGAGAATTCATCCAAGACAAGGAAAGGATCAAAGTACTTGAGCTCAAATCTAAACAAAACCCAGATAACCAATCAATTCAAAAAGCTCAGCTCAATTCCAAAACTTCCAATGCAACATATATATGTGTATATATAAATGTAACATCTCACCCAGACCTATCATTATTGGATAATAACTATACAATAATATATGATTAAGATTAATTCTTTTTCACCTCTCACGTGACACATTCCTAATATGTATAAAAGGACTACTAATGTATTAAGAAGTTACTTCTTTTGCAAAATATAGTGACAAATGAAAAGTTATAACTTAAAAATAATAATAATAACAACAATAAGTGTTATATATATCTTACCGTCCGATGCTTCTTCTAACAACAGCTCCAACACCTTCTCGTTGAGGTTTGGCTAAGAACTTCCTAGCTACAAGACGAGGTTCTTTAATGTATTCTGGCATTTTATGAAGAAGGGAAGAAAAAAAGGTTGTCTAATATTGATGGAATTAAATGTAAGGAGGAAGAGAATGATGGATGCTTATATATATATATAGGAATAGGAATTAGGTGTGTGGTGTGGTGAAAGAGAAGAAGGTCAAACTCAAAAACAAAACGTAGCTAGGTGGAGGGAGGAGTTTGCTTGAGCTCAAGGTTGTTTCTTTCCTTCTTTCTTTTATTCCATTTTTTCTTATAACATGTACGTCAGCATAGCGCACTCATGATGTGTCTATAAATTCATATTAATTAATAATGTAGTAAAAAAAAGGAAAAGAAAATATCTCTGATCCTAGCTGGATTTATGCCTCTCCCCCGTCACTTGGCATCACCACCCCCCTTTCACAATCCGTTAGTAGTAATTAATAAAGTCTTGACTTCCTCTTAACAATCTTCGCACTTCCATCATTTTGTTCCAATTTAGGATTTGGCCGCTTCTATGACTATTTGTCAATAAAAAAAAAAGTTGAATATTTTTATTACTTTTATATTTTCTTAATAGAGTTAACTCTCAATTTGGTTCCTGAAGTATCACTCTCTCTCCAATTTGGTCAATACAGTCCCTAACATTTTTCTCATCCATTAAGTTATCCCTCTACTAGTGCGAGTTCGTTTAAATATTGTTAGGTGTCATGTTAGCCATTTCCTTTTTCTTACGCGTATCCTAAATAGTCCCTAAAATACGTCATATCTTGTTGGACCAAAATCGCACATTCACGATAACTAGAAGACCAAATTTGCACAATTTGAATACTTTGAGGACCCAAGTCGGGGCAATTAATTAAACATGAGAAACCAAAATCGCACAATTGCAATACCTGGAAGACCCAAATCGGACAATTGAAACACAAGGGAACAAAATCGCATAATCGCGATACCGGGAGACTAAAAGTGCAATTAAGTCTTCTTTAAAAAAACATATACTATTATTGAAATTTTAATATCATTCCCGCCATTTAAACCAGAATCACTGAATTCATCAACGCAATTATCTCTAATCAATTAAAGAGGGGGGTGGTGATGTGTTGCCACAGACATTATTGTCGTATAAACATGGTAACATAACATATACTATTATTATGGTCACACCTTTCATCATCATCACCTCATGTGGGATGGGAGAAATCCAAATGTTGGAAAATGCTTGTATGAATAATATGGCAGCTACGAGTTTCGATCAAAACCACAATTTGAGATCACTGACTCTGACTAGGAAAATAAATCCCAGTCACCTTCAATCAACGATGCTTCCATTCCATCCAAGGTATACATACTAGTACAACAAAATGAAGAAACAAAGAAAAAAATTAATGTTGAATAAGAAAACACTAACACGGTCTAAGACTCTTAAGTCCATAGTCTACACGTTGCGGGTCGCAAGTACTTACTACGCAAATGTTGGTTTATTCAAATTCAAATACTAACTATGCAAAGAGTTTTATTATCAAAAACTCGTTGTGTAGAGTCAAGACAGTTTGGGAGGTATTTTCCCACTTGAATCACTTGTTAGTTGTTGTTAGCTATTTATTATTATTTTTTCTTATTTTTTGGGTTTCATTTGATCATTGCTAATATGAACTTTTTAATCTTATCATTTCATGAGATATCAACACATTGTTAAAAGAATTTAGGTAAATTCTTCCATACCCAGGAAGAAAAGTGGGTATCGATACCCATCCATTAAACAAACAAAAATAATCTCAATAAAAATTAAAAAAAAACTATAATTCAAATATAAATTATAAATAAAAAAACAAATAAAACCTACAAAACAAACTCGAAATAAAAAAATAAATTGAAATATCAAAAGAAATTGAAATCGTGTATGAAATAAGTAAAATAATAGAAGAAATTAACAAAAATATAATTTTATTATTAGGAATGAAATAAGAAAAGAAGAAAAAGCTAGGAGTGAAATTAAATAGCTTACACAAACATTAGAATATTATTTAAGCAGTGATCCAAATAACAAAAATAGAGAAAAAAATTTATAAAAAATGAAATAGAAAAAAAATAAAAAGACTCCTGAGAGAAAGTCAAAATTTATTAATAAATATAGATATTTTTTCAGGAAATTTATCCTATACACTTACACTAACAACAAGTATGAAAACTAAGCATTTAATTTCACTTTAAAAAAGCTAAAAAATGATGTGGCATCACATAATTAGTCATTGGGTATTCATACCCAATAAAACTCCAGGGTATGGGAGTTCTCACCAAGAATTTAACTTATTAAATAGTTGATATAGAATGTTTTCAATACATAATAAACAGAAAAAATTCAATAGTAATTTCTTTTGACAGTGAGGCTTTCACGCATCGTGTAATTTCTTGATTGTTTGTTTCTTTGGGCTTTAGTCCTGTTTTATACCAAAAAAAAAAATCAATAGTACAAAATCAAACATTAAACGGAGAGAAAGAAAATACTCAAGTCATAGTCTAAGAATTTGGTTTTCAAACAGAATCTTGCAAGGCTATACCGTTATTAAGTGTGAGAAATAAAATCTCACATTAATTAAAAATGGATCAAGTAAGATAATATATAAGTATAAAGACTCATGTATTCATTATTTTAAGGTTTTAAGATAAAATTTTAAATCCACGTAGATTCAATTGCAAATGACAAATTAAACCCCACATGGTTTCCTTCATGTTTGATTTTAGAACGAGACAAAACTTAATGCTATTTCAGCAGCAATTGTTTTTGATCGAAGGTCACAACTCACAATTGTTTGCAAATGGCATGTGTATCGGGTGAAAAAGAACACAAGAATAATTAAAAGGAAAATAAAACATATTTTAATCTGTGTATACAAAATTCATTGCAAGTCTACTTTTCTCCTCTTTCAGGCCCCAATTGCATTTTTTGATTGAAAATTGAAATACAAACTAAATATATATATATATTTTTGTTTATTTAGCATCATCGACCATGAAAAACTGATAAGCAAAGCAGTGGCAGATTGATAAGTAATTAAGTAGAGACCGTTCGGTGCAAGAAATAAATGCCAATGACATCATTAGAACAAAAGCATGACGTGTTGAAAATGGTAGAAAGGCTGTGATGTGAAAAGGAGGGCTTTATTTTCTCCCTTTCATAATCACCATTCATAATAATCTTTGTTTTTTTAATCTTATCTGTTGTTGATGTGGAAAGAAAATAAGATAAGAAACAATAGATAAAAATATATTAATATAGATAAAAACCTTCCCTCTCTCATTTGGGTACACAAAAGATTAAGCGTACGTTTGGTACGCGTGAATCATAAGGGAAAAGAAATGAGACGATTGAAAACACGTATTTTGAAATTTGTTCCTTCCTTTGATTACCAAATCCAAAATCCACAAGAAAGAAAAGAAAAAATTGCGGGCCCTGCTCTTAAATTGGCTTAGCTGCAAGCTTTTAAGAATATTACTAAAATGTCCTTTGTCTTTTTCTTGGTCTATAGAATTCAAATATCTAGTAATGCTAACATTTATGTGATTTCACATATACAAAGTTTTCTTTTCTCTCACCATTTCCTTTCATTTTCTCCTAAACCAAATCACTAAACAATCATCTCATTTTTTACTCATTTTTTCTTCCTTTCCTTTCCTCCATCTTTCTTTCATACACCAAACATACCCGTTTGTTTTAGATTTTGGACAGTCCAAAATCAATTTTTGGAGCAAAAACAATGTCAATATAATTGAAAATCAATTCTGAGTGTGAGACCCACAAATTTTTTTATATTTACACATCAAAAGTGATTCTACTTTTATCATTCAAACGAAATCAATTCTTCTGAACCCACTTTTAAAATATCATTACCAAACACAAATCAATTTTTTTAAAATCAATTTTTTTGAAATCAATTCTTTAGAATCAATTCTATCGCAAACAATTGATTATCTAGTCACAAAATAAATTGAGTGAAAAATGTGACCAATCTCATTGCATTAATTGTGATTGTTTTCAAATACAGGTTTTTTTTATAAAAAAAAATTATACAAGCTGATATAAAATACTTATATCAGCAGAGTGGAGAAACTACGGTAACTAACTAAAAGCAGAAACTGAAAAGTTAACCAACAAAAAATTATTAAGTTGCAAAACCCCCTAAGTTTTTTTTGTTTTTGTTTTGTTTTTTTTGGTCAAACCCTAAGTTGGAATGTGAAAATCCAACATTCCAAGCTTGGAATGTATATCAGTGAACGGACCAAGTTTCATAAGATGGTATTGGTATCGAGTGCAATATACCATCATAAATCTTCTCTCTTAAAAGTGACAATTCATTTAAATGTGCTTAGTCATTTCATGAAAGACAGTATTAGTAACAATAAGGGCTATTTAGTATCGGCTTATCGCATTAGAGCAAACCATTTGAGGTCACCCATTGTATTTGTACATCACGTCAAATTTACTATTATTACTTAAAATAAATACATATTAGAATCATTTCACATTAAAAAAAATAAAATTGCAGCTTCTCGTAAAGCTTTTGAAAACAAATCATTAAAAAAGTTCACAAAATGACATTAAAGTAAATTTAAATATAATATTGACTTAAATAATTTTAATGATTTCAAGCCCAACCAAATTAAATCGAGCCAAATTGAACCAAAATGCTATAGATCGAGCCAAAATCCTATTTAATATTTTTTATTGAATAACGCCATCATGCAATTATGATGATTTCATGTGGGATCAGAACTTCAGAAGTAGAACACACATGACTTATATTGAAACAATTAACCCATGCACATGCTCTGGATAATTCTCAAAAAAGCTTGATCCGGACCACAACTTGTTTATCTCTTGCCAAATGCACACTGACAAATATAATTATAAATAAATATATCTTATAACAAAAGATACAAAATACACATCTAAAAAGAATTCATAGATATATACCACTCAGGATTTTTTCTCATAGTATAAACCCAAGAAGCCATTGGAGAACTAAGAATGACCATACATGGCTACAATGGAAAGAATTTGCTCCTTCTAAGTTAAAAAAAATGTGGATTATTCGTGCGGTCTGAAGCCAAAAGCGCCATGCCACTTTCTTTCTCTTTCTTTCTTTTTGGTTTAGTTTTTTAGCAGGAAGTGAGGATATGATTGCACTCAAAGCAGAAGAAGAGAAGCCACAAACACAACCACACTGGACAAGAAGAAGCAGACAGTAACCTTAGGCTGTGCATTTCCAGGTGGTGACTTGGTTCCAGCAGAAGGGCTAGAAGCTGGGGCTATTTGAGCAACAGGAGGCAAAGGTGGCTCTATCACTTCAGATTTAGTCAAGGGTGGGAGTGGAGCCGGAGCCGGAGGCACTGAGGTATTGGGAATGAGTCCATAAAGACTACCTGTTTGAACAGCTTTCATGTAAGGAGGTGTCTTACCACTCAAGTTTAAGCATTTGTTTCCTGCAAGTAGAATGGAGAACAATTATGTCAGTAATTGAGAGGTGACAGACTTCATGGTACTTCAGAATTTTCTAGCACTTACTTGTGTATCTATTAGCAGTTTTAGGGAAGTCTGTGATGACACCATCAATTCCTGCTTCCTGAATATATGAATTGATCTCCACAGTTGCATCTGAGAAGAAATCCCATGCTTGAGATACAAACTCATTGCTGAATGTTTCTACAAAAACTGAGAGGTTAGAAGCTTTTAGCTTTGGCACAGTCCTTGTAGAGCCGGTCAGGAAGCCGGCATTTCGAGGGAATACAGAGTCCTTGTTGATAACCACAGAACTAGCAAAGCTTTTTATATCCTCAACGGCTGCAATAGCAGCGTCACCAACAGTCTCGTCAATCTTGTAGACAAGCTCATAATTGGTTTTCTCCTTGAACTTCAGCAGTACAGAGCTATTAGTAGATTGAATATAAACTTTTTGGGACCCTGGTTTATCATAACCTGCTTTGCTCAATGCATCAATGACCTTATCAGCCACACTTAATCCTTGCTTGTCTGCAAGATAGGCTGCATTCTGATAAGAAAAGAACACAACATAATGTTATTCAATAGAGAATGAAAGAAAATTAAATTAAAAACAAAACAAAACATTTATAGGCCGGGAATATGCAATTATTATTTATCACCCCAATGCCCAGATAGTTTTATCTTTGGTTGAAATAATTCAGGGGGGGGAAGAGTTAGCGAGAAATATTAAATGTGTAAATTTGTAATGCATAGTAATATCATTTTTGGGCAGGTCAGTCATTGCATTTTTTTGTTCCAAAAGAGAAATAATGTACCCGCCAGGCCAAAGTACAGGTAGAATCCCAATGATTGAAAGAAAAGTATTCATGATCTTTCTATAGTCATACAGAACTTTAGAAGGAATATATGGCTAACAAATATATGTGATGCAAATCTCGTAACATTGCAAAAATAATGCATGATGTCTTAATATTTCCTATCCTTATTTGCCTGATTATTTAGGCAGGTTAAACCCATTAACCAGTCACACAAACTATTGAATAAGTGGTCCTAAACCATTTTCATACAAATGTTTCCCTAAATCTGATCAAGATTGTGTTTGAATAACAGCAGAAAGAATGAATCCTATACAGGAATATCAGGCATGGAAGAACGCACCTCAACAATGATCAAGACACCTGATAGAGAAGTCTGATTTTTCGTCAAGGACAAGAAATCTGATAATGTAACGAATGTCCCAGCATTCTTATATTTTGGATTCCTGAACAATCTGAATTTTGTGAAAGGGTTCAATATTGAGGCTGCAGGGAAAATAGAGAACAGAAAAATATGTCAAATACTACATTTATGACACTTCATATGTTTTATTTCTTCATTACAATGAAAAACAATAAAAATAGCAGGTAGCAAAGTGGAAAACACAGAAAGATATGGGAGGAAAAACTTTGCCATAGCAAATTATCAGTGGAACATTGATTATCCTATAAAGTGAAGTTGTAAGCAAATTTCCCCCATTACTCCTTAGACATGATTTGTTCTAATGTGCGCATATCTCTCTCTCATTCTGAATTTGGGCTTACTTGAAGTATCAATTAATTACACTTAGAGAGGTACAGGTTACCTCCGTGCAAATATGGAAATACTGAAGAATATTGGACCACTGGGATAACTAAAAACTACAGAACTCTCTTTGACTTACGGGTCAGGCCTTTTATATCATTCCACGTCAAGTTGAATGTAAATATGCCAGCGCCAGATTTGATCTCAGGGATAATCATGGCATCTTTGCTGAAGCTTGATTGAGCGACTGTTGTACACTCTAGAAGATCAATCGAGCTTGAGCAAAATGGTGTTCCATCCTTTGACATTTGAACAGGACAGTCAATAACATCCGCACCATCAAATATGGCCTGTTTATATGCTAAGTCAGTACAAGCTGGATAATCTCCACTTGCTCCATATTTTGAGATAATCAAAGTTTTATCTGAAACATAATAAAAAGTGAGAGAAACAAGTCAACAATGATGCATGCTATGCTGCCACAGAATGATAGAAGTCATGCAATGAAACAGCTAGAAATTACTAATGAACAAGATAAGAATACATATTCCAACTCAATACAAAATGTACCTTTTTTCGTAGCATTGGTTCCTAAGTGAGCAAAGCAATCTGCATAATGAAAACACAAACTCAAAATCTACTTAAATAGAGAAAAAAGAATAGTACACACAAGCATACAGAGATGTTCTGAGGTTACAGTTTAAGTATGTAAAATACCCAAGAAAATAATATCAATTGCTTTGAAGAGATTTGAAAAAAAAAAAAAAAAAAACTCAAAAGGACCAAATTTTGGGATTCATCCCATATTTAAACTTGTAAAGTTGAAACACCGCCACTCAAAAGTTACAAATGCATACAAATGCAAGAGAGGCACATTTAGGAGGTTAGCTCAAATTCTATGAGCGCAAGATCGGGAAAATTTCACTTAAGTGACCTTATAGCTGCATCAGCTCCATTCTGAGGTAGAAGTGCCGTATATCGCTAGAAAAGTATAAAAAGGATATGGCTGGAAGGATCTTTTTTTGTTTTTTTTTGGGGGGGGGGGATGATAGGGAAAAAATTTCAATTCTAAATTTATAAAATTATGAAAATGATCATTAGTGCAAATAAGCAATGATTCAAAGGCTACGGGATAACATCTGATTTTAGTCCTACAGTCTTCTTATTTCAAAAAATTCTCAAATAATTAGAATGCTTGCATAAAACGTATATTTTCCCTTCCCCCTGAAACTTCCCCATCCAAACATGCCTTAAGTGAACAAGATTTTGCTCAACATCAAATGCATTCTATTTGTGGCAAGCCATTCTGACAAAATAGACGAAAATAATAAATAACTTACCTATGGCTTCAGATGGAGTTATGGGAAAATCAGATAGCACCCCATCAACAGAGAAGTCACCATTATCAACGAATTGGAGGTACTCAGCAAGAGGATCATAACTGTAATTAAAGCTAAATGGAACATCATTCGCAAAATCTGATGCAAAAACTTCGAGCCCCACTTTATGTGCATCTGAGACCAAAGATGTATGTGGTTGTAGATAAAGACTTGCATCTACAGGCCATATGTATCCCTTGGGAACAAGAATTCCAGAAGCAAATGTCTTGATAAACGTAAGATTTTTTAAGAGTGAACCGTAAGTCTGATTGGTTGATGGGTCTGTGTCATCCTGATTCAGAAACCTGAAGACCAATTTCGTTATTTTTGGGTTGAAGCGTGCCGTAATACTTCTCAGAAAACCAGCCTCGGGTGATGAGATATAACTGACGCGTACTCTTCTAGAAACTGAAAGTACAAAGCTTCTCATACTCAAGTTGTGTTGCCTGTAGAATGCATCATGCTGCAAAATATCAGAGAAAGCAAGAGTTAGTTTTAGAACAAACAAGGAGACTAAATGATGAAAATAGATTACACATTCCATTTATTTACCTGAATATTCAACCACAAACCTTGTTTTCGTGGGGGTACTGGTGGTTTGACTACATCATCGACAGTAAGAATTGGATAAGAAATTCCATCAAACGCAGCTGACCGTGAGTAAACTCCCTGAGTTACTGTCCAGTAACAAAAAATTGTCAGAAACCATAAAAAAAAAAAAATTTAACTTCAAAACTCACAAGTAAGCCAAAAGATCTTAAATCAATAGACACATATATACAGTACAAAAAGAATAAGTCAGTCCACAAAATACCGATAATCCATAACAATAAAACCACATGTTTAACATGAGTTAAACTTACAGATGACATTGGATATGTCCCGGGAGGTGTAATCTATAGGAAAATAGCCCCTGGTGGCTACGCCATTAACTACGTAACTCGTGCTTTTGTTTGGGAAAAAACTTGAAATGTCAGTAGAATTTTCAAGGTTGATATTTGGAAGGCAAATGCCAACTTCATCTTTTGTCAATTGCACATCACACCATAGAGCGACATCTGGTACGCTCAATAGTACGGCCAAACCATAGGCATCATCACTGGAATCGGGAAATATCCCTGAGAACCCACCATGTGCTATGACCAAGGGTGGACTTCCTGCAAAACAATCACACGAGTAAGTCTCAACTCTCAAGGCACCTAATACGAAGTGAAAGCTCCTCCTTTTGAAAAACGAAAAGCAAAAAGAAAATATAATGAGCTCATGAGTCATTCAAGTAGATTTTCTAAAAGTGGAAAGTGCCATCATGCTATGGGATCATATCAAGAATTTATATTCGGGTCCAGTTTAGATAAGTTTCTAGCTTATACTAAAAGCTTCTCAACTAAAGTAAGTTTATGGTTCTTGCCCTACGAAAAAGTGAAAATTAAACAAGAGAGCTTTGAGATGCATAAACTAATTTCAACTTTGAGATGCAGAAATTTATTTCAACTTCAACTTATATGAGAAACTATTGTTTAAAAAACTCATAGTTATTAAAAATTATTTTAATTCGAAAATTTATCCAAACTAACTTTCATTCTATGATTGGCTGTTAGTTAAGATTAAATGAAGTTCTGGAATCAGCATTCAGCAAAAGAGTGTATTGGACCAAAACTGTCCCCAACAACAACTGATTAACTAACTAATGTTTCATTTTCAGATAAGATTTTGGAGGATTTAGCTCAATAAACATCAAACTCATTTTAACCACTATATCTATCCATGAACAACTTAACTTGGTGATAGCAGAGCTTACAAATGGACAAGGACCAGGCCAAGCTATTTATTAAATTAACATTTATGAAAAATCAAATCCCTGGTCACAGCTCAAATTAACCAATCAAAGTTTATAAGGACAGATCCTCCACCACTTTATAGCTAATAAGTCTTCTTCTACTTCATAAGCAAGTGAATAGAACGTCGTGAAAAAAAACACAAGCAAAGATCAAAGTCTAAAATAAGAGACATCTATTACAGTGAGCCACACAAATAACACATACCGCTGAGTGTTTTCCACTCAGATCTCTGAGCAGAGACCAGAGCTAGTAGGAGCGAGTGAACAAGAAGCAGAACGAGTGCGCCGGGGAGAGCGCGTGGTTTCCACATTCCGGCGACCCTGGCAGATTACGATGAACTGATGAACCCAACCCAAACACGGAGAGAGGGAGAGAGAGATTGTATGTGGGTGTGTTCTGACTTGTGATTATGAGCTCTTAACTCCGAAGCAGAACCTTTTGGCCTTTTCTTTCTTACAGAATAATTATTTATATATTTATATTTGTACATAAATTAATTTATGAATACTAAATAAATGAAATGAAATCAATATGAAGTGGACAAGCTGGCTTCAGCTAATGCCGCGGTTTTGACTGATGTAGGTTTGTGGTGCGCTACTGGGGTCCACAACATGGTTGTCACTCTCTGGCATGTTTCCACGTGGCGATTTCTGATTGGCTGTGTGGCTGATGTCCGCAAATGCCCAAAACGGCTACGTTCCGAGTGGGGTTTCCTTTCCACAGCCCATAGAGGAGAACGTGCGAAGGCGATTGATTTGTGATTCCACGATGCGAGAGCCAAGGGCGTTCATGCCACTCACTACTAGCTCGTGACTTTCATCCATTTGGCCTTGAATTTTAATTAATTGCTTTAAATTAAATTAAATTAAATTGTTAAATCTAAATAATTCGATCCCAAAGATTCAATCAATAATACATGAGTATACAGTATAATTAAAATCAGAATTAAATAAAACCCGATTAAATTAATTCAAATATAAGCTAAATAAAATTATAAGATTATCATATATTAATATTAAAAAGGTATTTTAGATTTTTAATAAATAGATTGTATATATTATAATTTCTCTTAATATTAACTGTGTTTTGTATTTCATTATAATTTTATAACAGTGTCAAGAAAAAAATAATAATATCTTTTTTTGCGGTAAGTAAAATTTGGCCACGAATTATTTCATCTCTAGAAAATAGAAATCGAACTTGGGTACTAACTGATTTCATTCCTTCAGATGCGTATTAACCACTTGTGCTCAACCTCATAGTTCATAATAATAATAATAATATAAAATTTTACATATAAAATTTGTTTTTAAATAAATAAAAACATATATGAAACAATTTTCATATTAAAAGCGACATGCAATAGGCATGTGATCAAAATATTAACCGAAACTCGTCTGATGTCAAATTATGAAAATTAATCTTAATTTAATGTTATTTTTATGAATTTAATTATTATGTATTGACTTTGTGACGAATTACATTGATATTCAATCATATTTTACTTTGTAAATATTTTGTATAGATATTTTAAAAAATAATATTACAATGTGATATTATGATAATATAATTGGAAATCTGTGTAAAAAAATTTACACTATCTGTGTATACTTGTTAAACTTTATTTTACTATGTTAGGTGTCAAGTATGAAATAGTCTCATATCGCCTAATAATAAACAAAATAAAAAATATATAATATGTTAGACCCATGAACCTATCACCTTAAGGTTTTGGGATTAAATATGGTCAAAGTCTCTTGTTACAACCATAAAAATAAAAATAAAATATAAATACAAATATAAAAACCCAACAAGTGGTATCAGAGCCCGTTGGCATAGGCCCTACAACAATACACACCCTTTCATAACGGGATACGTACAAACGGGCCTGAGACTCACACTTGAGGGGAAGATGGTGGGTATCCAAGTGTGAGATAGTCTCATATCATCTAATAATAAACAAAATAAATAATATATAAAATGCTAGACCCTTGAACCTACCACCTTAAGGTTTTTGGATTAAATGTGGTCAAAGTCTCTTGTTACAACCATAAAAATAAAAATTAAACAAAATATAAATATAAATATAAAAACCCCAACATACTATGAGAGTGCAGTGGATTTTGGACAAAAGAGGTTGATATTCAGTCAAATACTCATATCACCTTTGCATCAATAAATTGGTTGATTCTTTTTATTTTTTTAAGAAAAATCACAAAAATATTTTCTTTACACATATTGAATTTTCAGCTTTTATTTTGTCTCACTTTTTGTCTCATTTGACCCATTGTCTAAACTTATTGTTGGGTCTATTTTTGTGTTAGTTCTTTTGGGTCAATTCCAGCCCATCTGTGATAAAAAAAAGAGAGATATAAACTATCATCACCAACCACAAGCTCAAAATACTAACAATGTCCATTACATGTCCAAAAGAAATAAAAAAAAATATACAAGCCAACAGTCCATTTGAATAACAAACAGAGGAAAGGAAAAAAAAAAAAGAGGAGAGGGGCAGCGCATGTCACTGACTTGCTAACAGCACCAACAGAGACATTTTGAGGGTGAAACCAAGGTCTCCTTCTCCATGTTCTTTGCTTGTTTCCCATTTTGGTCAAGACCAAACAGCTTTGCAGGCACTATCCTGCATCCTCTGCAACCACCAACCATCCCTGCAACAAATGGTCAATACAAGGGTCAGCAACCAGTGTCCAATTAGAGCCCTCCTCACCCTATAAATGCAAAGACAAAACAACAGAGACAGAGTGAAAATTTTCTGGGCATTTTCTATCACCAACCAAAGAATTAGAGGCTCCATATTGAAGCCCTAATTCACCCAAACTGAAACACAGAAACAAGAGAACGAAAAAAAGAGGAAAACATAATCAGAGAAGAAGAAGAAAGAGGAGAAGAAGAAGGTTTGATCTCCCTCCTCCCTCTCAGTCTCGCACCTCCCTTTCCCTCTCCTCTTCCCTCTTGGTCGTACTTCCCTCTCTCTCTCTCCTCTTACCTCTCGGCTGCACCCTCATCCCTTCCCCCCTTTCCTTGCTTGTGGTCGCGTGCGGCCAGGGGCTGGCTCGCGACGGCCGCACGCCTCTTCCCCCTCTCCCTTTGTGCGTCGGTCGCACCCTTACCCCCTTTTCCCCACTCCCTCTCCCGATCTCCCTCTCTCTTTCCTCCTCCATCTCAGCCGCGTCTCTCTCTCTCTCCTCCTCCCTGGCGCGCGACGGCCTCGCCCCTCTCTCCCTTTCTCGGCGATGTCCCCCCTTTTCCTTCTCTCCCCTGCACCGTTCCCCCTCCCCTTTTCTCTCTTTGTTTTCCTTCTTTTTGATTTAGGGTTTGAAAATGAGGGTCTGATTTTAACCCCTCCCCCTTTTCAGTTTTTCTTTTTTTATTTATTTACAATTCTGTTTTTATTATTATTTTGTAATTCTATTTTTTTGTTGGGCTTTAGCCCATTTGCTCCTTTGCTACTCATCATGACACCCCCCCTTTTTTCTATCTTCATTTATTCGCTTTGCTTTATTTTATTTATTTGCACTGTTAATAGACAAGATTAATTAATTTCATCACCTTATTATAATCATACATTTTATTTAACTTACTTTTCAGTTTAATTTTATTAAGTCAAGCAAAATTATTTTTGAAGAACAAATGGGATTAACTGAGATGCGACATCTTGTTAATCCCCGGTTTGAGACACCTGAGTTGTGACAGCTTGGTGATCTTGAACCCCTTAAAAAAATAAAAAAAATAATTAAAATGAATCAACACACAAATATTTTCTAGAAGAACTACGTGACTTTTGAGTTCTTCATTGCACCGGGGGATACGTAGGAGCGGGCCAACCCCGTCAAGTCAAATTTAAATTTTTCTAATTTAGCTTCTTTTTTTACACTTAGTATTAATTTTATTTTATTTTGGGGTGAAACACATATTTATATTAGTTTGCACAATTAATTTTGGGTAACTGTCATAGGACATACGTGTTGGAGGTGTTGTGGGGTTTAGTCTCCGCCCTTCTCCACGCGCAATCGATTCCTGAACTCGGTATGGTTTTCAAAGATCATTATTTTTGAGGTTTTTCCAATTTTTCCTAAATATAATAAAATTGGTGGCGGCTCCCAAACCTTTAGATCGTTACAGATGGCAACTCCACTGGAGACGTTTGAGAATCAAGCCCATTTTGTTTGGTTATGCATATCTAGTTTGTTTCACTCTTTTATTTTATTTATTTTTCTTTTCTTCGTATTTTTAGGTGATTCTTTTAATTGTTTGATTTATTTTTTTCACTTATTTATACGTTTAAATGCTAATATAAACTAATATGCTTCCTTTTATTTGTATATATATTTATTGTTTTCTTTTTTTAGTATTATTTGGTTTCCTTATTTGTTATATTTCACATGTTTGTATATACGTTTATTTTTACTTAATTATTTTTTGTGAATATTGAACCCTAGGTTATAAGACACTTTATATTTTTGTGCTTTTGTTTCATGGATTACATTGCAGGTTTGGGCTGATTTTTATTTTTGTTTTTAGGGTTCGAGGTTTGTATGCTCCATTCACACACCACACTTACACTTTGAACACACACTTTGAGTGGGGCCCTATACCCGGGCCTGAATGAAGCCTAAGTTAGTAAGAATTTGTGTAGTGGAAGCCATTTTGGATGCACTTTCTGTGTGGCTACCACAAATTCTTCACCTAGAGTGCGACTCTTTTGTGGGTGCCCACATGTTGGATGTACATCCTGGTGTGGTCAACATCTCGAAAGATTACTTGGCTCTAAAGACCTAAATGTCTGTAGGTTACAACAACCACCTATTGTGAGTATACACTGTAGAAAAAGCTTAAATCCATTAGACTCAGGCCCGTTAGTATGGTTGAACCGGTGTAGGTCACAAAGGGAGCTACTCTACCTCTTACCCCCATTTCATTTTTTACATGCGTTATTTTTCTTATGATCTCACCTCCTTACAATTATCCCTTCTTTTTCAGGTAAATTTGTTGGAGAATCAAAATTCTGAATCTGGTAGAGAATATCTTTGAGTAAAAAAAGAAAAAGAAGAAGAAGAGAAGAAAGACATGAAATCCACGACTGAGATAGGAGTGCCAACAACAAGGAAGACTTTTAAGTTGAAGGTTCAAGAGCCAAAAGTGGACGGTTTGAAAGCTTTTACCCAGATATTGCCTGATAAAACGAGGTCCAAATTTAAGAAAAGATATGAGAAGATTTTGGACTTGCTAAGTGTGAATGTTTAGGTAAAGGCGGTTTCCGCGCTGGCTCAATATTATGATCCCCCGCTGAGGTGTTTCACTTTCTCTAACTTCCAGTTGGCCCCTACTCTTGAAGAATGTTCTCGAATTGTAGGGCAACCTTTGAATAAAGGGAAGCCATACCACTTCCGAGGAAATTACCCCCTCATTGAGACTGTTGCTAAGGCATTGGGAGTGGACCCAAATCAGTTGAACAATAAGAAACCAAATGAGAAAACTCCTGAGGGGATCCCGAGGGTACGTTTGGAAGAACTGATGAACAATTTGGTTGCGAACGAAGACTGGGACATCCTCACAGATGTGTTGGCTCTATCAATGTATGATTTGGTTCTGTTCCCGAGTGGTGGTGACTTAGTGGGCCCTGCTGCGATGGACGTATTTATGGCTCATAAGTGCAGAGGGGAGAACTCAACATTCGCAATCCTTGCGGATGTGTACTACACTATGAATTTATGCCATCAAAAGAAAGAAAAAAGATCTTATGTTGCATACCAATATTGTATGTGTGATTGACAGCACATGTTTTCCAAAGAGGTTATGAATCATATTGTCCCATCGTTGATCTAAGGAGGTTGGGTTTAAAGAATCATGACGCTAAGGAATGGGTGCAAGTTTTTGTGACGCTCAAGGAGGAATCAATGCGCTGGTATCCACATTGGATGGGAACAGAAGAGGTGATCTACCAATGTGGTGAATTCCCGAATGTACCATTAGTAGGGACCTTGGGATGCATCAATTACAACCCAAGTCTAGCATTACACTAATTGTGTTATCCGGTGATGGGTCCACCTACTGAAGGTTCGATAATTCCTCTTATGATCTACTTAAAAGATAAAATGATGCTCGATAGAATCTATCAAGCATGGGGGAAAGTCACCCGTAAGGAAAAGGATTTAGGGCGCAGAAGTTGCGGGGCTAAGGACAGTTATAAGCAGTGGGTGCGAAATAGAGTGGAATAAATCAAACTGCCATTTCACAAGCCGGATCCTAGCAACCAACCAGAAACAGACACAGTCCTGGAGGAAGGCGAAGAGATGAAAGAACTGAAGGGAAAGATGGCAAAGGTAGAAGCCGAGAAGAACACGTTGGAGGTCAAATTAAGAGAGGTTCATTCAGCCTTTGAAGCCTTGAAGCTGAAGCATAAAGAGAAAGCCCAATCATTGGAACAAACAAACAAAAGAGCTAGAATCAAGAAAGATTCCAAGGATAGAACCATGGATTATCTAAGGTCTGCAAATGAGGAGTTAAGGCTTCAAGATACGGAACGAGATAGGATCATATAATAAAATAAGCAGTTGAGAAAGACTCATGTGGAGATGAGACAGAAATTGAAAACCCTCAAAAGCCAGCTAGAGGAGCAAGCTACCTAGTTTGAAATAACTAGAAGGGCTGATGACCAAGCTTTTAAAGAAGCGATAAGAGGGTATCAGGGGCATCTTGAAAAGAAGCATGGGGAGATAGAAATGCTCTTGAAATAAAAGGAAGATTTGCTAGAAGAAAACTGGCAACTTAAGGGAGAAATCATGAACCTTAAGGAAAGTCAGGCGGAAACCCAGCAGTGTTTGAACACCCTCGACATGCAAATGAAGGACATGATTTCTGAATATGAAGCAAGAATCAAGAATGACAAGCATGAGGTCAGGGAGGTGATCAACGTGTATCGGGCAACCATCGCAGAGAATAATGAAGAGATCAGAGAGTGGGCAATGGAAAGAAATCACTATATGGGGTTAATAAGGAACACTGAGGAGAACCATTCACATGCCAGGCAGGAGTTCAGCCATTGGGCTCGCAGGTTGAGGGAAATTGAAAGGATCCCCATACTTGTCCGCCGTGCAGATGCAGCAGTTAACCCTCTCACTACTCCGCGCGAAGCAATTGATCTGATTGATGTTTGTAAAGAGTTAGTTGATGAGGTTGAAAAACTGATCAGAAGCATTAGGAAAAATTGATGTATCTGAGTTGTACTTGAACTATGTTCTACTTATGCATGAAATGAAAGTCTACTATGCTTTTCTCCTTCGTGATTCCATGTCTCTTATTCATAAACCTTGTCACTTAATTTTTCGAAGGTCAAACCAAAGATACTCGCTCCAGATTTCAAGAACAACCCTTCACGATTCTTCAACAAATCCATAATAAGGGGTAATCTAATTTTGTTTGAATAAATAAATAAACAAACTTTGTTTTTATGGCAATTAGGGATTTAGCAGCCATTGCACGTTCCAGAAAAGTAAAGATCAATCAAACTCGAGTGTACTTCACTAGGAGCCGAGCAAGAATGTCAGGCGATGATGAGTTGCAGGGGAGGAACTTGACTCAAGAGATGGACACAGTAAAAGAAAGAATGGATGAGATGGCCGCTGCCCAGACTCGTATTGAAGAGGCGTTATTGGCCATGAAAGAAGCATTCACTATGTTGACAGCAAATAGGACCACCATGGAAACCCCACATGTCAATACCTCTGGAGTACCCACTTTCAGGGGAGTAGGGACCCATAACCATGTCAACGCAGAAAACATGCACAACCAAGCATTAGGGCGGTTCACATCCCAATAGGAATGGGATATGAAGCTATGGGCCACCATGGGGTCGAAAACCAGCATAACGGATGTGGAGGTGGTGGAATGCCACATGTGGAGTACGACACAGAGGAGAGGCACGCATCAGTGCGGAAAGACAAGGTTAGGGAGCAATGGATGGAAAAGATGGAGGAAAAGATTAATGCGATGCAGGGGCCTAGTAATTTTGGATCTTTGGGATTATAGGAACTTTGCCCAACCTCAGAGGTGATAATTCCTCGTGATTTCAAAGTCCCATACTTCACAAAATACAATGGAAGCACTAACCCCATGCTGTACCTAAGGACCTATTGCACCAAAATGTCGATATAGTCCAAAGATGAAAAATTTCTCGTCGACTTTTTTCATGAAAGCTTGGCCAAACCGGCTTTAGAATGGTACATCCAGTTAGACCATTCAGAAATTGATGGTTGGAAGGATCTTCCTGATGCCTTCATGAGCCAATACAGGTTCAACCTGGATACAGCTCTGACTCGTGAGCAGTTGGGAATACTGCAAAAGAATAGCGAAGAGACCTTTAAGCAGTACACTCAGACGTGGAGAGCCCTTGCTGCACAAGTCCAGCCACCGCTCACCATGACTGAAACATGCTCTTATTTCTTGGGGACCTTGGGAACTCCTTATGTTGCAGCAATGGATGGAGCTACATATAGAGACTTTGCTGACCTTATAGCCGCTGGAGAGAGAATTGAGATGTTGGCAAGCGCCGAAAAGTTGCCAGTAGAGCAGATAGAGACCGGACAGTCAAAGAAGAATTTCCTACAAAAGAAAAAAGATCCAGAAGTAAGCCTTGTTCGAGCCACACCAAATTACTTCCACCAAAATCCACAATATAATCATCCATGTCCCAGAATGCCTTATCCATCATACCAAATCACCCCAAACTCAAACCCATCACCCACACCATCATTTCCCGTGAACAACATTTCTGCTACCTATCCTCAGCCACGTCCAAACTACCAATACAATCGCCCAACCTATCACCAAACCCGACCCCTATACCAAAACTCAGGCCAAAATATAACATCCAACCTACCCCCATTTCCCAAGATATCCATCACCAATGCAGAACTATTTCAACGTTTGTATGACGCCCATCTGATTGCGAGAATTCTGGTAAAGCCGATGGAACCCCCATTTCCGGCTTGGTATAACCCAAATTCGACTTGTAAATTTCATATGGGAGCCGCAGGTCACTCTATCGAGGATTGTGAGGCTTTCAAGACCACCATTAGAAGGCTGATTGCTCATGGAAAATTGGATATCCAAGAAGAAAAAGGGCCAAATGTTGTCAATAACCCGCTCCCAAGTCACAATAAGGGCAACTCAGTGAGTGTAGTAGGAGAAGACGAAAGGCCTGTCAAGAGTGTTTTGAAACTACGAACACCCATGATAGATATATGAGAGGGGTTATGAAAGACCGAGTATGAGACACTAGCACCGGTGAAAGGAATAGTGAGATATGAAAAATATGATGAAGAGGACAAATGTGTATACCACCATGGTTATGTAGGTCACGACATCGAAGATTGTTGGAATTTCAAGGCTCGAGTTCAAAGTTTAATGTCACTAGGATAGTGCAAGCCAAAAGGTCAATGCCTCATGAGGAGATCGATGTTATAGAACCCTTTGTGTTTAGACTTCCACCACTCAGCCAGCCACTTGCGTCAGAAAAGGTTGTGGTGACTGTAAAAAAACCCACACCCCTTGCTTGCAAAAATACTCATGCAGTTCCCTGGAATTATGAGGCAAAAGTTGAAGTGGTGGAAGGTCCTTCAACATGCGGGACAAGCAAGCAGAGCAAGATTGACGAGACAATCACTAATATAGTGAGTGTCGGGGGAATAACCTGAAGTGGCCGATACTTTGGCCCAGGAGAGGTTGAAAAGAAAAAGAAAGAGAAAGGGAATGAGGTGGAAGAAAAAGAGCAGCCTGAAGAAGAATTCTTGAAGATAATAAAGCAAAGTGAGTATGATGTGATGGAACAACTGAGGAAAACTCCAGCCCGAATATCCTTATTTTCCCTCATTTTAACTTCTGAGGCACATAGAAAAGCTTTATTGAAGACATTAGAGGAAGCTTTTGTCAAGCCTGACGTTACTCCTGAAAACATGGTAAACATGGTCGATCCTGTGCAGCGAGTTAACCTCATCACGTTCTCCGACGCTGAAATGGTATCTCGAGCAAAAAGGGACAATCGAGCCCTACATATCACCTTGAAATGTCGGGGATTTGTAGTGGCCAAAGTGCTAATCGATGGTGGTTCAGCTTTGAATATCATGCCAGCGTCCACGTTGACTGCTCTAGCAATGGGAGAACAAGATTTAATGCCCCAGTCAATGACAGTTCGGACTTTTGATGGGTCTAAGAGAGGCATTCTCGGTGAAATAGTACTACCATTGGAAATTGGCCCAAGTGTGTTCCGCGTATTGTTCCAAGTCATGGCAATTGAGTCAACATATACTATGCTATTAGGACGACCATGGATCCACGAAGCGGGGGCAGTACCTTCCACTCTACACCATAGGGTTAAATATGTAAAAAACGGGTTTGTTATCACGATTCGCGGTCAAAACCTATGTCCCTTCCATATGTGGATATCACTGATGAAGAATGAACGAATTTATGCCACAGTTTTGAGGCGGATAAGCTGGGAGGTGAGGAAAAAGGTTCGCCAGTTGGTAATGTGAATCAGGTGGCAACACGAATCATGGAAAAAAGTGGCTACGAAGAAGGGAAAGGCTTGGGTCGTCACCTACAAGGAATTCATGATCCTATATTCTTGCAAAAGAAGTCAGACATGTCTGGGATCGGCTATAAAGACAACCTTGAAGCAAAGTTTAAAGCTCTAACAATTGGTAAACAGGAGACATAACTAATCCCTCACTTGAAGGATATGTTTCCCGCTCCCGCCAAAGTGATTTCACCTGAGAATGCTGCTTGTGCACCAAACCGGCCAGCAATCAACATGTTGGATGATGAAAGCTCAAGGGCATATGGCATCATCCATCCCACCACCAATCAAGAAACACTGAGCAATTGGCAGGCTGAACCAGTTGTTGATGTTGTTGCTTTTATGTAATTGTTTTCTTGTACTGTATTAGCCGACTGAGGCTATAAGACTTATGTTATTTTGCTTGAGGCATGAATTTAATGAATCTGCATGTATTCCTATCCATTCGTTCTGTTTTGTTTTATTCCTTCAAAATCCTTACTCTTCAATTATGCTTTTGTTTCCCATTTTCTTTCTATTATTCTCTTTCCGATTTCCATGAATTGTTCTCCAGGGACTCACATTTCACTAAAACTTTGCCTCATTATGGGAACATCGAGAACCTGTTGTTTGATTCCTTTGCGACCTCAGATGGGAATTGTTCTGAGTCAGATGAAGATGACGAAGTTGTCAAAGAGTTCACTGAACTTCTGGACTCAACTGAAAAAGAGTTTGGTTTGAACGATGAGACAGAGGAAATGATCAATCTGGGGACTAAGGAGGATAAGAAAGAGTTAAAATTGGTAGACAATCCAGAACGTGAAGAAATGATTGCTTTGTTCTGAGAATATCTTGATGTCTTTGCATGGTCTTATAAAGATATGCCCGGCCTGGACCCAGAAATAGCAGCACATAAGATTCCACTTTATCCAGATGCAAAACCCAAGAAGCAGAAGTTGAGAAGGATGCGCCCGTATATGTCATTGAAAAATCAAAGAGGAGGTGGTCAAGATGTGGGAGGCCGGATTTTTGGAGGTTTCAGTACACCCGGAATGGGTAGCTAACATCGTCCCGGTACCCAAGAAGAATGGAAGAGTGTGCGTGGATTACTGAGACCTGAATCAGGCTAGTCCGAAGAATGATTTTCCTCTCCCACATATTGACGTGCTTGTTGACAATACTGCTAAGAACAACAGGTTTTCATTTATGGATGGATACTCTGGATATAACTAAATCCTTATGGATGTTGAAGATAAGGCAAAGACCACGTTCATCACCCCATGGGGGACATTCTGCTATAAGGTAATGCCTTTTGGGTTAAAGAATGTTGTGGCTACTTACCAACGTGCCATGGTTACCCTTTTTCATGACATGATGCGTAAAGAGATTGAAGTATATGTGGATGATATGGTTGCGAAATCAAAGGAAGATGAAAGTCATGTAGAAGTATTGCGAAAGCTATTTGAAAGGCTCAGAAAACATAAGTTGTGGCTAAATCCTAACAAGTGCGTTTTTGGGGGATCATCAGGAAGGTTACTCGGTTTTATCGTGAGTAGATAAGGGATAAGGGTGGATCCTGACAAAATAAAGGCTATCCAAGAAATGCCAACTCCCAAGACTGAACGAGAAGTAAGGAGTTTTCTGGGGAGACTCAATTACATTGCTAGATTCATTGCCAACTTGACTAGCACGTGTGAGCCTATATTCAAGTTACTAAGGAAAAACCAATCAGGGGAATGGGATGAAGAATGTCAAGAATCATTCGACAAGATAAGAGCTTATCTATTGAGTCCTCCTATTTTAGTACCCCCAACACTAGGACGCCCTTTGATTCTATATTTGACAGTGCTGCCATCATCCCTAGGGGCAATGCTTGGACAACACGATGCATCAGGAAAGAAAAAGCAAACAGTCTATTATTTGAGCAAGAAGTTCAACGATTGTGAGACTCGCTATGCGATAATTGAGAAAACGTGTTGTGCTCTAGTCTTGACTTCAAGAAGACTTCGCCAGTACATGTTGTACTACACTACATGGTTGATTTCGTGATTTGACCCACTAATGTACATATTTGAAAGCCCTCATGTTTCTCTAAGGGTGTTGAAATGGCAAGTGATCTTGTCAGAGTTTGATATCAAGTATGTGACGCGAAAATCGATAAAAGGAGTACTATTGCCGATCATTTGGCCGAAAATTCTCTGGAAGAAGGGCAATCGTCAAACCAGGAAAAGGTAGATGAAGAAATCATAGATGTTGAAAAGGAAGACGAAGGATGGAAGATGTACTTCGATGGGGCAGTAAATATGTATGGAAATGGCATAGGGGCAGTCGTGGTATCACCAAGTGGAAAGCAATATCCGGTGGCTATCAAGTTGAATTTCGAATGCACAAACAATATCGCAGAATATGAGGCATGTGCAAGTGAGCTATTGGTTGCAATTGACCTCAGTGTGAAACGATTGGAGGTTTTGGAGATTCAACCCTTATTATTTTTCAAGTGAAGGGTAAGTGGCAAACTAAGGACTTAAAATTGGTGCCTTATCAAAAGCATCTAACTCAGCTAATAACAAGGTTTGAAGAGATAACATTATCCCATTTGACTCGGGATAAGAATCAGTTTGCCGATGCCTTGGCTACTTTGGCGAACTCATCCACATAAAGGTGAA
The DNA here is from genome assembly GCA_037113605.1 of Calophaca sinica. Lineage (NCBI taxonomy): Eukaryota > Viridiplantae > Streptophyta > Magnoliopsida > Fabales > Fabaceae > Calophaca > Calophaca sinica. The sequence goes on along the minus strand of CM073736.1, from coordinate 125,352,131 downwards.
AGATGAGTCGGCCTACTGTGCTAATATAAAAGGGGAGCCAAACGATGAACCATGGTATTATGATATAAAACGGTAATTCAGCACAAAGAATACCCAGATGGTGCAAGTGAAGTGAACAAGAAAACCATCAGAAAATTAGCAATAACATTTTTCTTGAGTGGAGAAATCCTCTACAAATGAAGTCAAGATAGAACACTACTGAGATGTGTAGATGCTTGGGAAGCTAGGCGAATCATGATTGATGTTCATGAATGGATCTGTGGGACACATGTGAATGGTCACATGATGGCCCGTAAGATAATGAGAAGTGGATTCTATTGGTCCACTATGGAGACAGACTGCATAGCGTATATGCGAAAATGCCTCAAATGCCAGTTATACGCAGATCGAGTCAATGCACCTCATTTTCCTCTGCACAATATAACAAGTCCTTGGCCATTCTCAATGTGGGGAATAGATGTCATTGGGCCAATTAATCCGAAAGCTTCAAATGGGCATCGATTTATATTGGTGGCAATCGATTATTTCACTAAATGGATAGAGGCGTCTTCCTATGCCAGCATTTCCCAGAAGGTGTTTGTCAAGTTCCTCAAAAGGGATATTATATGCCGCTATGAGATTTTTGAAAGGATCATTACAGATAATGCACCCAATCTTAATGGCGGAGAAGTACAAAGATTGTGTGAAAACTTCAAGATCAAATATCACAATTCAACTCCCTATAGACTACAAATGAATGGTGCAGTGGAAGCAGCTAATAAGAACATCAAAAAAATCATTGCCAAGATGGTGGTTAATTACAAGGATTGGCATGAAATGTTACCTTATGCTCTACACGCTTATCGTACTAACATACGATCAAGCACTGAGGCAACACCATTTTCTTTAGTGTATGGGATGGAAGCAGTATCTCCCATTGAAGTAGAAATCTCGTCCCTAAGGGTATTGATGGAGGTAGAATTAGAGGAGTCAGAATGGGTAAAAGCCCGATATGAGCAGTTAAACATGATTGAAGAAAAGAGACTTGCAGCTATTTGTCATGGACAGTTGTACCAGAGTAGAATGACCAGATCCTTTAACAAGAAAGTTCACCCAAGAGAATTTCAGCCAGGAGATTTGGTTTTGAAGAAAGTACTACCTAATCAGGAGGATGCACGGGGAAAATGGGCACCTAGCTATGATGGTCCTTATATGGTCAAACATGCATTTTTCGGAGGAGCCTTGATTCTCCTGGACATGGAAGGACATGAACTGTCAAAGTCGATAAATTCAGACGTTGTTAAGAAGTTTTATGCCAAAAAAAAAGGTGATAATAAACGCCCGCTAGATTGAAAACCCAAAAGGGCGGTCTAGGCAAAAGTTAGGGTGAGTGAAAGCCTGCTAGATTGAAAACCCGAATGGGCGGTCTAGGCAAAAGTTAAGGCAAAGAAAGAAAATAAATGGCATAGTGGTTAAATCAGCCTGAGAATCTCGGGGCAAGCTTACAAGGGGGCAATATGATGATGGTTAGCTACGCTACCAACTTGATATGATCACCATCTCCAGGGTCAAAAGGGATCTAGATAGGGAATCAAAGGACCTATACTGGGGCAAATTTGATGTGAAATTTCTTATTGTGATCATCTTTCCCCTTTCCTACTGTTTTAGCGCTTCTCTTTTCTTGAAAATTTGTATCAAAGCTCCACATCAATTCAATTCACAAATTATTCCTCCTATTTGCATCCATTCTTGCATTCATGCTTCATTTGTTAAATTATGTCTCAAGTAAAATAACTCAAGTCTAACAATACTTTGGGACGATTACGTTAGCAACTCCTCAATGGATAAATAAATAAAAATCCCTGGTCGTTTCGAATAAAGATGTGCCAGGTGGCTACAAACAAAGAGTGAAGTTGCAGAGATCGATAAGGGGATAAGAAAAGTATACAACCGATGTTCTTGCGGAGAATTAGTGAAAACAAGATGACGAGAGTTTGTTGATCGAAGCTTCCTGGTTCGTCACAATGGCTCAGATCCTTAAAAAACACTCAGGTAAGTCAAAACATGACTACCCAATTTATTTTTAGTCTGCTGAGGGAGGCGGTTCAGTCCCCTTCCCATTCTGTTTCTGGTATGCCGAGGAGAAGAAGAAGGTTTGATCTCCCTCTTCCCTCTCAGTCTCGCACCTCCCTCTCCCTCTCCTCTTCCCTCTTGGCTGTACTTCCCTCTCCCTCTCCTCTTACCTCTCGGCCGCACCCTCATCCCTTCCCCTTTTCTTGCTCACATGCACAGGCTTGGTCGCTCAAGCCGCAGACGCCTCTTCCCCCTTTCCCTTTGTGCACCGGTCGCACCCTTGCCCCCTTTTCCCCACTCCCTCTCGCGATCTCCCTCTCCCTCTCGTGATCTCCTCTCTTTTTCCTCCTCCATCTCAGCCGCACCTTTCTCTCTCCCTCCTCCATCGCGCTAGCGGTCGTGCGCGACAAGCGGCTGGTGCGCGACGATCGCGCCCCTCTCTCCCTCTCTCGGCGCTGTCCCCCCTTTTCCTTCTCTCCCCTGCGCCCTCCCCCCTCCCCCTTTCTCTCTTTGTTTTCCTTCTTTTTGATTTAGGGTTTGAAAATGAGGGTCTGATTTTAACCCCCTCCCCCTTTTCAGTTTTTCTTTTTTTATTTGTTTACAATTCTGTTTTTATTATTATTTTGTAATTCTATTTTTGTTGTTGGGCTTTAGCCCATTTGCTCCTTTGCTACTCATCATGACAAAACACCCCCTTTTTTTTATCTTCATTTATTCGCTTTGCTTTATTTTATTTATTTGCACTGTTAATAGACAAGATTAATTAATTTCATCACCTTATTATAATCATACATTTTGTTTAACTTACTTTTCAGTTTAATTTTATTAAGTCAAGCAAAATTATTTTTGAAGAACAAATGGGATTAACTGAGATGCGACATCTTGTTAATTCAGGTTTAATTACACTGAGTTGTAATGACTTGATGATCTTGAACCCCTTAAAAAAATAAAAAAAATAATTAAAATGAATCAACACACAAATATTTTATAGAAGAACTACGTGACTTTTGAGTTCTTCATTACACCGGAGGATACGTAGGAGCGGACCAACCCCGTCAAGTCAAATTTAAATTTTTCTAATTTAGTTTCTTTTTTTACACTTAGTATTAATTTTATTTTATTTTAGGCTGAAACAAATATTTATATTAGTTTGCACAATTAATTTTGGGTAACTGTCAAATGACATGCGTGTTGAAGGTGTTGTGGGGTTTAGTGTCCGCCCTTCTCCACGCACAATCGATTCCCGAACTCAGTATGGTTTTCAAAGATCATTATTTTTTAGATTTTTTCAATTTTTCCTAAATATAATAAAATTTGTGGCGGCTTCCAAACTTTTGGATCGTTACACATACCGCTGAATGTTTTCCACTCAGATCTCTGAGCAAAGACCAAAGCTAGTAGGAGCGAGTGAACAAGAAGCAGAACGAGTGTGCCGGGGAGAGCTCGTGGTTTCCACATTCCGACGACCCTGGCAGATTACGATGAACCGATGAACCCAACCCAAACACGAAGAGAGAGACGTAGAGAGAGATTGTATGTGGGTATGTTCTGAATTGTGATTATGAGCTCTTAACTCCGAAGCAGAACCTCTTGGCCTTTTCTTTCTTACAGAATAATTATTTATATATTTATATTTGTACATAAATTAATTTATGAATACTAAATAAATAAATAAATGAAATGAAATGAATATGAAGTGGACAAGCTGGCTTCTAGGGGTATTCAAATCCAAACCGATCCAAAAAAAAACCGCAAACCGATCCAACCCAAACCGAAAACCGCAAAAAACCGAATTTTTTTGGATTTGATTGGGCCATTTTTTATACTAACCGATCGGTTCGGTTCGGCCTGCGGTTTTTTTTTCCAGAACCGAACCAAACCGATCCAAACCGCAGAATACCTAATATGCAGGATTTGTTAATACGGTGCGTTTGAAGTAGAACCTGGCACGGCAGAAGCAGAAGCATTAACCTAATTGAAGCAGATCCAAAGCGGCGCTCTCGAGTCTCGATCACTGTTTCACAAACGCATGCTGCTGCTGCTTCTTGTCTCCCGTCTCCCGTCTCTCGATCCCGTCTCCCGTCTCTCGCCGTTCTTCTTCCTCTACGCGGTGCTGCTTCTTACGACGGAAGGAGTTCTTCTTCCACTGCGCGGCGCTGCTTCCTCCGTTCTTCTGTTCTTCTGCTGCTGCTTCCAGCGCGCGCCGCTTCTTCGTTTCGCACGACGGCGTCACCGCCGCTTCGCGGTTCACTCCGCCGTAGTGGTTTCGCCTGTAGTGTCACAGCCTGGTGAATTGGAACTATTTGCATTGGGTTATACTTTTGTTGATTTTGATTCTTCTTGTTGTTACTTGATCTGTGATTTTGATTCTGCATGATTTTGCATTGTTGATTTTGATTCTGCACGATGTTGTTACTGTTGTTACTTGATTCTTCTTCTTGTTGTTGCTTCTGCTTCTTCTGTTGTTACTATTTGCATTGAATCAGTAGGGAAGTAAATGAAGGATACAAAGAATCTCTGGGTTTGGGGAAAAGGGAATCTTGGGAAAGAGTGAGAGGTGTGTGGAAGCGAGGGAGAAACAACCCCTTTGCATGCTTGTTTGGGGGGCATTTCACATTCCTGTTTGTGGAACGAGTGGGTTGGAAAAGATGAGGATTTTTTAGAGGCAGGAGAGAATCGAGTCTCTTGTTGAGGGGATATATATTGATAGTGGTGGTGAACATCTTAAATTCTTCAACTCCTTGCCCTGAGTCTTTTGATAACCTCTTGACACCAATTTCTTGGCCTTCCATCAACCTTCCCTGGTATTAGTATAGCCACAAACACTCCTGTTAGTGTTAGGATGTGTGTGTTATGGTGGATGATTTGTGATTTTGAGTTATGATGGAAGCTATAAAAAATTAGAAACAACTTACCCTGTAAACACTACCAAAGCCTCCTTGTCCAAGTTTATTTGCTTCAGAGAAGTTGTTTGTAGCCATTGTTATGGTATTAAAATCAAACATTGGCAACTCTAGATCATCCATGTTCCTTTCTCCGGAGCTTCCTCTATTACTTGAAAATACCACCTCATTCACTAACAACTCCCGACTTCTCTGCAAAGAACCTAGTTTGTGAGAGCCACCAGAATATGCAGATCCTGAGTCATCTGAAAAAAACGAGTTTTTTAATAGACATATCCAATTGATATATATTTGTTCTAGATGTCAAAATAAATGATGACTCAAGCAATTACTTAAGCAATGATGACTCAAAAAAGTGATGTCAAAATAAATGATTACTTCATAAAAATTAATCAAGTTCCACTTAAGCAATTAGGAAGGAACTTTCAAACTCATGACAAAAATGTGCAAGCATTATTTTTCGTGTACAAGGGAACATTCACTGTGAGTGTGTCAAATTAATCAAATTAGCTATTTTCCATTATATTCAAATACCAAGAGAATTTCAGTTCAAGGACCAAGAGAAGGAAACTAATCAAATTAGCTTAATTTTCCATTATATTCATTTACTTTCATTTCATCTTGTAAAATCAAACACATTATTATATTTCAATCATGGCTTTTCTTATTCCCGACAGGAAGTTTGAAAGCTTGTTGTTGTTGATATGGAAGCAAGTTCGTTTTCTCCTGGTGCTTCATCTATGGAGATAAATCAGGTAATTACTTTCACACAACATAGCTTCTTAAATCTGATCATTTTTTTAATATAATATTCTAATTTTTTGGTTTTCTGTTGTGAAGGTTGAAAATAATCTAACAGCAATGCCTACAACTGAACAACCAGTGACACAAAGTGATGATTTGAACAAAGATGGAGGCCCCCATGGTCAAAAGAAAAGGAAAGTTGGAGATGCACCCACAACAAATGATTCTGATGCTGGAGATTCTGGTAAAAGAAAACCTTGTAGACCTAGATCTTGGGCTTGGGAACATTTTACAAAATATGATTCTATTTCTAGAGCTAAGTGTAACTGGTGTGGGGCAACATATGCTGCTGATTCACATAAAAATGGTACTAGCAATCTAAGACATCATTTGTTGTCACAATGTAAAAAGTTTCCCAAAAAGTCTCTTGATCCTAGTCAAACCACTCTTAGCCTTCAAGGCTTGAAAAAAGAAGATGGGAAAGGAACTGGTAGTGCTCTTGCTGGTGTCCATTTTGATGTTGATGCATGTAGACAAGCGTTAGCTAGAATGATAATTGTGGATGAGTTGCCTTTTTCTTTTGTTGAGGGATAGGGATTTCGTTATTTTATGAGTGTTGCGCAACCAAGACTCCCACTTCCAGGAAGGATTACAATTGCTAGGGATTGTTGGAACATTTACATGGATGAGAAGCATAAGTTAAAAAGTATATTTAATAAAACAAATCAAAGTGTCAGTCTCACAACCGATACTTGGACTTCTGTGCAAAATTTGAATTATATGGTTCTTCGCACATTTTATTGATCAAGATTGGAAGTTGCATAAAAGGATTCTTAATTTTTGTCCAATTACCTCTCATAAGGGAGAGTAATCGTAGAAAAATTGAAAAATGTTTGGAGGATTGGTTAATTGGTAGAGTTTTCACCATAACAAAGAGATAATGCTTCTTCAAATGATGTTGCTATTGCTTACTTGAAAGGTAGAATGGAAGATTGGAATACACATCCATTAAAAGGGGAATATTTGCATGTTAGGTGTTGTGCACATATTCTAAATCTCACGGTCAATGATGGATTGAAGGATATGCATTCTTCAATTAGCAAGATTAGGAATGCTGTTAGACATGTTCGTGCATCACCTAGTCGTTTGGATAGGTTTAGAACATGCATTAAGGAGGCTAGGATACAAGAAAAATCTATAGTGCAGTTGGATTGTCCCACTAGGTGGAACTCCACCTACACCATGCTTGAGTGTGCATTGAAGTTTCAAAAAGCCTTTAAGAGATTGGGTGAGAAGTCTCATCGATTATGCGTTGTTGTCCAGGTGGTCCCCCAAATAATGAAGATTGGGATAATGCAAAATACTTTCTGAAGTTCTTGAAATTGTTTTATGATATGACTATGAAGGTGTCGGGTTCAACTTTCGTAACTTCTTCTCTATATTTTCTTGAGCATTGTTCCATAATGGAGACATTTAGGAAATCGATAGGGGATTCTGATCGATTACTTAAAGGCATGGCTGAAAAAATGAAAGTTAAATATGATAAGTATTGGGGGAATGTGAAAAATATGAATATGCTGATCTTTGTTGCTGTAGTGTTTGACCCTAGACAGAAGTTTAAGTTTCTTAACTGGGGCTTTAAGAGGATTTATGAGAAGGATGTTGCTGAATTCTTGTGTGAAAAGGTAAAGGAGATATTATACAAAATGTTTGATAGCTATAGGCTTTTCTTAAATGAAGGCCAGGCTGAAAATTCTACCCAAGAAATGCAATCATCAGAACTTGGAGCAACTGTTGATGAAATTGCTTTGGAATTTGAGAAGGACATGGGTCTTGATGAAAATATGAATAAAAATGAAGTGGATTTGTATCTCATGGAGGCTTTAGAGAAGAAAAGTAATGATTTTGACCTCTTGAACTGGTGGAAGGTGAATTCCACCAAATATCCTATTCTTGGTCACATAGCTAGAGATATATTAGCTATGCCTGTGTTCACTGCTGTTTGAGTCTGCTTTCAGCACTGGAGGTAGAATACTTAGTTGTTATAGGAGTTCTCTTTCACCAAAGACCGTAGAAGCTTTAATTTGTACACAAAATTGGTGTCGATCCTCCCCATTATCGGTGGATATTGAAGAGATGTTGGAGGACTTAGAAAAGCTGGAAGAAGGTATATATAATTATATATGTTTTATTTTTTTTTCCTTCAACTTTTATACAATTTTGTTTTGTCTAACACTAACTTTCTATTTCATGTTGATTAATATATTCGATGCATTTTTAGAACTTGTCCCTCTCCCACAACTGACTGAGGAGGTTTCTGATATTGAATCTGATTAGTTGATGCACTTGGAGCTGAACTTAAAATGGTATGATATATTATCTTGCCTGAGTATTATCTATAAAAATATGGATCTGATCTATGTTACTTGCCTGAATGTTATCTTGTCTAAGGTTTATGTTGGTTTTTTCTTTGCAGAAAACATAGGCGATTAAGTGTTTTTGAACACCTTTGCATCTGCTGCTTTCGTGGAGATCCTTGAAGAACTTTGAAGATCCTTGAAGAACTTTTGATTTGTTATCTTTAAGTTTTTGTTTTGTTATCTAGCTACTGAATGTTTTGTATTTGCTATGGAACTCTCTTTGATTTTAAGCTACTGATTTGGAACTCAAAACAAGCTATGTATGTCATGCATGAATAAGCTATGTATGTCATGCGTGAATAACTCTCTGATTGGTTATTTCCATGTGGTTGCAAAATGAAACGCTAGTTTTTTTTATTACGTTAGTTTCATCGATCAGAAGAACTAGCAAGTTACATGAGTTTTTTATTTTATATATTTTCACAAAAACCGAATTAACCGATCCAATCCAAACCGCATTTAATCGGATCGGATTGGTTCAGATTTTTTTAAAAGAGTCATCCAAACCAAACCAAACCGCATGGTGTTTTAGTTTTCGGATCGGATAATTTTTTACGCTAAAACCGAACCAAACCGCACCGCGAACACCCCTACCGGCTTCAGCTTCAGCTAATGCCGTGGTTTTGACTGATGTAGGTACTGTGTTTGTTTGTGGTGCGCTACTGGGGTCCACAACATGGTTGTCACTCTCTGGCATGTTTCCACGTGGCGGTTTCTGTGGCTGATGCCCGCAAATGCCCAAAACGGCTACGTTCCGAGTGGGGTTTCCTTTCCACAGCCCATAGGGGAGAACGTGCGAAGGCGATTGATTTGTGATTCCATGATGCGAGAGCCAACGGCGTTCATGCCACTCACTTCTAGCTAGTGACTTTCATCCATTTGGCCTTGAATTTTAATTAATTGCTTTAAATTAAATTAAATTACATTGTTAAATCTAAATAATTCGATCCCAAAAATTCAATAATACATGAGTATACAGTATAATTAAAATCAGAATTAAATAAAACCCGATTAAATTAATTCAAATATAAGCTAAATAAAATTATAAGATTATCATATATTAATATTAAAAAGGTATTTTAGATTTTTAATAAATAGATTGTATATATTATAATTTTTCTTAATATTAACTGTGTTTTGTATTTCATTATAATTTAATAACAGTGTCAAAAAAAATATATCTTTTTTGGCGGTAAGTAAAATCTGGCCACGGATTGTTTCATCATTAGAAAATAGAAATCGAACTCGAGTACTAACCGATTTCTTTCCTTCAGATGCGCATTAACCACTTGTGCTCAATCTCACAGTTCATAATAATAATAATAATATAAAATTTTACATATAAAATTTGTTTTTAAATAAATAAAAACATATATGAAACAATTTTCATATTAAAAGCGACATGCAATAGGCATGTGATCAAAATATTGACCGAAACTCGTCTGATGTCAAATTATGAAAATTAATCTTAATTTAATGTTATTTTTATGAATTTAATTATTATGTATCGACTTTGTGACGAATTACATTGATATTCAATCATATTTTGCTTTGTAAATATTTTGTATAGATATTTTAAAAAATAATATTATAATGTGATATTATGATAATATAATTGGAAATCTGTGTAAAAAATTTTACACTATATGTGTATACTCGTTAAACTTTATTTTACTATGTTGGGTGTCCATGTATGAGATAGTCTCATATCGCCTAATAATAAACAAAATAAAAAATATATAAGATGTTAGACCCATAAACCTATCACCTTAAGGTTTTGGGATTAAATGTGGTCAAAGTCTCTTGTTACAACCATAAAAATAAAAATAAAATATAAATATAAATATAGAAAACCCAACAAGTGGTATCAGAACCCGTTGGCGTAGGCCCTACAACAATACACACCCTTTCATAACGGGATACGTACAAACGGGCCTGAGACTCACACTTGAGGGAGAGATGTTGGGTATCCAAGTGTGAGATAGTCTCACATCGTCTAATAATAAACAAAATAAATAATATATAAGATGCTAAACCCCTGAACCTATACCTTAAGGTTTTTGGATTAAATGTGGTCAAAGTCTCTTCTTACAACCATAAAAATAAAAACAAAAACAAAATATAAGTATAAAAACCCCAACATACTATGAGAGTGCAGTGGATTCCGAACAAAAGAGGTTGCTATTCGGTCAAATCCTCATATCACCTTTGCATCAATAAATTGGTTGATTCTTCTTATTTAAAAGTAAATGGAAACTGGAGGAGATTTTGGGAGCTTAAAATTCCACTGCGAGTCAGGATCTTTCTCTGGCAGATAGCAAGGGGTTGCCTTCCTAACAGAGTTGCCCTGCAACACAAAGGGATTTCGGTTCCAGATGCGTGCTTGAGATGCGAGGTTCAGGCTAAAACGAACTGACATTGTTTCATAAATTGCCCCTTTACTGTGAAATGTTGGCAGGAATCAGGTTATGGGCAAGATGTCAATTTTTGGGCTCAAAAAGCAAATATCGTGACTGATTTCATCTTTGGAATGATCTCTCGTCTAGATGTTGTACGCCTGAATCGGTGGTGCCTAATTCTTTCGAGCATTTGGTTGAGTAGAAGCCAAAAATTATGGGAGAAAAAAGAAGAACATCCCTCTCAGGTGATAGCAAGAGCTGATGGACTTCTCGATAATTTCAGTAGAGCTCGAGCTTTAATGTTGCGTCCCATCTCAACCCAGCAACATGAACACCATTGGAGAAAACCATCTGCAGGTATGGTAAAGTGTAATATTGATGCTACATTCAAGAGGCATAACAATCTTATGGGAGTGGGTTTATGTCTTCGTGATGAGGAGGGTTATTTTGTGAAGGCAAAGACAATCTCATTTCCGTTTTGTTTGGAGGTCCACGAGAGAGAAGCTCTTGGTCTTCTCACAGCAATTCATTGGGTTAGAGAGCTTGCTTATTCGAACGTTATTTTTTAGCTCGATGCTAAGACGATCGTGGATAACGTCAACAAAGCCCATGAGGATTTCTCTGAATTTGGTGCCATAATAAATGATTGTAGGCAATTACTGTCAATTTATTTACCCAACTTTTTGGTAGAGTTTGCTGGAAGAGAGGTTAATGTAGTTGCTCACACTTTAGCGGAGGTGGTTGTATCTATGGCTAGCTCTCATACTTTTGATGATATTTTCAGTTGTATTGAGGAACTTATTTTGAATGAAATGGCATAACTTTCCTTCTTTAAAAAAAAAAAGAATAAATATTACCTCAAACAACACAAATCGAAAAATCACCTAATTAACCTAAATGAATTGTGCTCACCCTATAAATTAGTGGTACGTGTTGGGGGATAAGCAGAGTGTGGGTGGGAGTAATGCAACCATTTAATCCACCATTTATCCTCTTTCATATTAAAAAAGCTATCTATAAATTGGATCATTTCTTTCTCTGTTGCCTATGCGGCAAGTTAAACAATGGTGAGAGGAGAGAGGAAAGAGAAGATGAGAAAAAATCTATGAAATGTTTCGTTTAAATTATTCTCAATGCAATTTTACTCACAACATCTTTTTGTTGCTTTCTTAGAACACGATTTTGCATTGAGACAAGTGAAAACAAATAGAGTACTAGTTATTAATCCAAAATACGAAAAAATGGCAATTTAAAATGGAAATTAATCCTATCGCACATAATTTTTACGTCATGAGTCATGTGAAAAATGGTAGCTATAGGTTCCATCACAAAGGATTTAACATGTATGATTTACTTTTTTGTCAACTAATGGTATTTGGAGGATGACTTAAATGGATGGTATTGAGCTTGTTAAAGATTTAGTACATGTTATGCATTTTGCAACATGTTTCGACAATGTTTTAACGGTGGATTCTACGGTGCATAAGTGAAATAGGTATATCTACTATGCACAAATACCTACAAATCGCTCAAAACTCCAATGACAACCAATGGTGTCCCTCAAAGGTAGAAGCTCACGGTCCTTCTCGTTTTCACGATCGAGATGGTGACCTGATCGGTGTCGGTTTGATATAAACAAGCAAAAACGAGTAAGAATTGAGTTTTGAGAAAGTTTTGAGGCACTCATACTCGTTTTTATTTGTTTTTGTCAAACTAAAACCGATTAGGTCATGATCTCGGTCGTGACGACGAGGAGCACCGTGAGCTTATACTTTTGAGGGACGATGTCGGTCATCGCTGGAGTTTTGAGCGATTTGTAGTACTTGTGCATGGTGGGTATACCCATTTCACTTGTGCACTGTAGAATCCACCATGTTTTAACCAATGAAAATCAAGCCCGACTTTAATTAGGTATATAGTTTCATAAACTTACTTCTTAAGTTCTTTATTAAGTACAGTGGTAATAAGGTTTGAACTTTTAACATGGTACGTACTACTACTCAAACTCTCACCACTAACCCAATCTTGGAGGTTTAATCTACTCCATCCATTTCTAATCAGCTATCATTTTGGAGAAACAAAAAAAAAATCATATTAACTGTCTTTTTTGTTTCAATGCACATTACTTCCAAAACATCATATATATATATATATATATATATATATATATATATATATATATATATATGATAATTTAGTAATTAAATTGTTTCACTTATTAAATTATTTATTATTTTTCCTAATCTTTGTAAAAAAAATCTTATACGTCGGTTAATATGAAATGAACGGAGTACTTGTGTAGTTGGTCCACTCATTTTAGCAAGTTGAAATTCATCTCAACATCAAGTGAACTAGAATGAATTTGAAATTTCTTAAAATGTTTTTGGTAATTTTATTTGGTAAGTAGTATTTAGTAAGTCAAATTTATCTCGACATCAAATCAACTAGTTGGTCCACTCTTTGTTCATTTTATAAAGTATTTGAAATTTCTCAAAATGTTTACGTTAATTTTATTTTAAATTGTATGTATTTAACTTCTCTAAAAGTAATTTGATTCTTACCCCTTTTCCATTTTTTCTTAATATCACTGTTAACTATCTTTTTGTTCCAACTGACTCAGCCCTTAAGGCTTAAGCTAAGGGAAATAGGAATTTGGAGTAAGAGTTATAGGGTTTGAATCCACCAAAATGAAAAGAAAAAAAATATTGCTGAGGGACCCAACATACTTTTAGACCTAAAGTAAATTTTGTGGTAAGGATTTTTAAAGCTGTTAACAGAAAAATTAAAGGCATTTCTAGGTATAATTAAATTTTAAGTGAGAGATTAATAAAAAAATTAGAAGTCTTCTTATTTTTTTTGTTGATGAAAAGTCTTCTTACTTCTAATCAATAGTTTATTTTTTTTGAAAAAAAATTGAGGTCTAATGCGAGGCTTTGACAGCATCCCATTGCCCAACTGTGAATTGTCACTGGCATTCCGTTTCATAAAATAATCATTTTGATTTTAAAGTTGCATGAAACTTGATTCTACTTATTTCTGAAACAAAACGGAAGTTTGTGTCCCGAAAACGTGTTTGTGATTACTAATTTAAATTATGTTGATGATCCAATTGCATTAATTTAATTTCCATATGTTGATGATACAACTGCACAAATAATCCAACTGCGTGCCATGACATATTGATGTTGAAAACTCACTTTGAGGACATGGCAACTTCGAAGACTAGTCATGCATGAGTCATGACTTCATTGGTTTACCAAAAAACTAATAAGACTGTTTTTATAATGCCAATGGTTAATTGGAAGGGCCCTCTTATTCGTTTACTATAGTTGTGATGATAAAGGAAAGGTTGTTTGAATTAAATTTATCCATTAAACTGGATAGAAAGAAGAGCATTGCATAATTATACACCACTTTCTGAATTGTCATCTCGCTATGCCAGCCGTCTAGATTCTCAAAATACATTTACCATTATTAGAAATACCAACTTTTTTATATGTGAAAAAATGGTTATGTTAAATCTTTTGGCCGGTGGGTCCAATAATGTATAATATTGAGTGAGTTCTAAAACAAATTTTAATAACGGATTTTTTCGCTTTAAGTGAAAAAAAACTTTAAGTTAGACATTATTGTCGCCATATATGATTTTTTCTTGTTTTACAAAAATTAATGACAAACTATTAGTATTTGTTAATTGGCCTAAAGTTAAGGTTTTAATAGCTTTATCCTTGTGTCAACCATTTCTTTTGGTGGCTAAAAGTTAAGTGGCTTTCAACTTTTCCTATATTTAAAAAGGAAAATGCTTAACTTTTTTTTTCGGTCATAAAACGGGGCTAAAGGCCCAGCAACCCAAAACAAGAAACTAAATACAACCTCGAGGCATAGAAGCCCCAGAAAGATCACCTAAAATCAGAAACTCCATCCCCTTAGGGGGTCTATCCAAGAGAGAAACACCCAAGGCTTGATTCAAACCATGGTTGACCAACCAGTCTGTGCAATAATTGCCTTCACGGTACTCATGTCTGAGATCGATCTCCCTGTTTTTAACCAACCAACTTTTGATTCGGGTAAAGAAATTGCCGCGCCTACCCTTAAAGGGTTCTTTGGATAAGGTAGAAATTATGGCCATATTGTCAGATTCCACCACAAGTTTTCTAATCCCACAATTCCAGGCTAGAGATCTAGGCTATATAGAATTCCGCACAATTCGGCCACATAAGAGGTGGTGTAGCCCACATTCGCCGTGAACCCGCTAATCCAAGCCCCGTTATCCTGAAGGATACCCCCACAAGCCGCTCTGCCTGGATTTCCTTTAGAGGATCCATCAGTGTTGAGTTTGGCCCATCCCAGCTTAGGGGACTCCCAACGAATAAACTGCAAAGAAGATTCTTTCCCTGTCAAGACTGAGCAGATACCACATCCAGCAAGCTCAATCTGGTTAGCTTGATCACGCACCCACCCGACCATATCAATTGGCCGACAGAATTCTTCATCGTGCACCTCTCTGTTTCTCCAAGCCCATAACCAATAAATAGCCACAAAGAATATGGTAGCCCATGAGTGGTCTGGCAGCGCATTGAAGGTCTGCTAGAGGTTATCATTGACCCAATCTACAAGAGGAAGCTCATAGAAATCACAAACCTTATCACTGCGCACCAGAGGAAGCCATAATCTACTAGTAATCGCACAGTCTCGAAGAACATGAATAGTGCTCTAGGAGTCTCCCACACAACTCGGGCAATGAGGAGAACACCCAGCCCACTTGCTTTTACGCAAATTGGTAGGCAGCCTATCACGACAAGTCTTCCAAAAATGCATTTGCATTTTCCTAGGCCCCTTCCAACCCCAAATGCGCTTCCACAGAGCCTCACGAGTATCGGCAATAGGACCAACCAACATCTGATATGCACTTTTGACAGAGAAGTTACCCTTATTTGTATCTTTCCAAGCAATACAGTCATCGCAATCTATGAATTTAGGAGATATGCAGGCATGGATCCGGTGGTAAATGTTCTCCGGGAGGAGTTCTTTCAAACGATGCAGGTCCCAGCCCCCATCATCAGCAACCCAATCTTTTACAAGAGAATCTGGCTCTCCTAGCATGATATTGGTGTGATGCCACTGCTGTAAACAACCCTGATCATCAAGCCAATTGTCTTTCCAGAAAAGGGTGGTACAACTATTGCCTATCTCAATTTTCAAACCTTGCAATAATTTGGGCCATAAAACATGCAAACTCTTCCACAGGCTAGAGTCTTGGGTTGAGGAAGTGACTTCTACCCCAAATCCTTGCCTCTCCCATATTTACCTTTCAGGACAAGGGACCAAAGAGAATCTGGTTGAGTAAGCATTCCACAACCAAGCTTTAGGAGGAAAGCTTCATTGGCAGTGTGGAGATTTTTGAACCCCAATCCCTCCATCTGCTTTGGTTTGCACAGGGTTTCCCAGCTAATCAAATGTTGCTTTCTTTTCTCGTGTGTGGAGCCCCAAACAAAATCTCTCTGTAGCCTCTCCATCTCCTTGCAAATTGACTTGGGGATTGGAGTGTGTTGCATTGTATAAGAGGCCATGGTACCAAGCACCGATTGAGACAGGGTCACCCTGCCAGCCATTGATAAGCACTGCGACTTCCACCCCTTGAGCTTTGACTCCATTCTCTCAATTATGCCCTTAAACCCGTCTCTCTTCCGTTTGCCATGGTGAGTGAGAGATCCCAAATACTTCCCAAGCCCAAGAGCAGGCTCAAAACCACTCAAGCTGACTATTTCCCCCCTGAGATCTTGATTAACATTTTTGGAGAAGAAAATACAGGTTTCCTCTCATTGATGCTATGGCCTGAGGCTTAGCAAAAGGATGCCAATATCTGCTTAATTTTCAGCATTTAGCTGCAATTAGCCTCCGCAAATAGGAGAATGTCATCGGCAAAAAAGAGATGAGAGATTGGAGGGCCATTTCTCCCAGCTTTAATGGGACTCCATTCTTTGTTGTCCACAACATCTGCAATGAGTTACGACAACTTTTCCATGCATAAAACAAAAAGATAAGGTGAGAGAGGGTCACTTTGTCTTAATCCACAGGTCGGGTTGATATCACCTGCATGCTGACCATTCCACAAAACTGAGATTTTGGAAGTGGAGACACATTCCATAATTATGTGAATTAGCTTCTCAGGGAGACTCAACTCTTGCAAGCACTGCTAGATAAAGGACCAAGAGAGGCAGTCATAGGCCTTTTCAATGCCAATCTTCACAGACGTAAAGCCTTTTTTACCATTCATTCTCCTCATTGAATGAGTCAACTCATGAGCAATAATAATATTATCCTGGATATTTCTCCCTGGAATGAAGCTGGCCTGATAAGGAGAGATCCAATTGCCAAGAATTGGTTTGATCCTGTTAACAATCGACTTTGTCACACATTTATAAACTACATTGCACAAGGAAATGGGTATGAACTGGTTGATGAACTCGGGCTTCTCTATCTTTGAAATAAGGGCAAGGATAGTGGAGTTCACCTCTATGATTTGCTCATAGTCATTCCACACTTTCTTTGCATAATGACATAGCTCAGGTCCTACAATTTCCCAATTCCTTTGAAAGAATAAAGCAGGGAACCCATCTCTTCCAGGAGCCTTGATAGCCCCCATGTCAAGCATAGCCTTCTTGACTTCCTCATTAGAGACCTCATCGGTTAGACTATTCAAATTATCATCCGCCATCTGATAGAAATTGTTATGGGTCTCAAGTCTGCCCCTCAGCTGCTTATCTTCATAGAACAGGTTCGCATAGAACTGGTTGGCCATATCCCTAAGAGTGATCTGATCCTCCTGCCAGGTACCCTCTGCATCTCTCAGCTTAAGAATATTGTTCCTCCTCCTTCTAACTATTGTTCTGGTATGGTAATAGCGGATATTTCTATCTCCATCCCTAATCCAGTCCTTTCTAGATTTTTGGAGCCACAGAGTCTCTTCTCTATCCAGAATTATCTCTAATTGTTTCCTGAGGTAAGATTCACGTTTGTCGAGGAAAGGATTCTTACCATAATCTAGCAAAAGTTGAATGCCATTGATTCTGTTAGTCAATCTTCTCTTTTGCTTGAAGATGTTTCCGAAAACATTTTTGTTCCACTCCTTGAGAGTCTCAGTGGTACGATGGAGATTGGGGCTTAACTCCTCATCTTTTATCCAGCAAGAGTTAAGCACACCTTTGAAACCTTCATGCATCATCCAAGCCGCAAGAAACCTAAAAGGTTTCTCACCTATCTAATCTTCAACCATCTCGGTATAAATGCGGATAGGGTGATGGTCAGAGCTAATACAAGTCAAAGAGTGCACAACCGCTTCCTGGAACCTAATTCTCTAGTTGGCGTTGCTGAGAGCACGATTAAGTATCTTAAAGACCCTGTCTCTACCATCCCATTTAGGCCCTCTCCAAGTGAATTGGGAACCCACCATTCCCAGATGAAGTAAATTACAACGGTTTATACGACTCTGGAATTCTCGACACTTACGATCCTCAACTTGGCCACCGCCTTTTTGCTCAGACTGATGAGCTATATCATTGAAATCCCCAATGACTAGCCACTCAGTGTTAGAAGTGGAGCTAGAAAATTATTCCAAATCGTCCCACAAGCCATGTTTCTCTGCACCTCTTAGGCTCGCATAAACAACAGAAAGGACCCAAGGCTTTTCATTATTCAGGGAAACCTCCACATGAACCACTTGTTCTTCTATGCTGATGGTGTTCATGACCAAATCTTGTCTATTCCAAAGGACCCATATACCACCCAAAAAGTCTCTCGCTTCACTGATGATACTATTATTAAAACCAACCTTGCGAATAGTCGCCTTAGCTTTCCTCCCACTGCATCTAGGTTCAATAATTACAAAAATATCTGGCCGTTGGGCAGCCAACATATTACGACAATGACGACCAAAGTCTCGGTCTCTAGTCCCCCTAACATTCCAACAAACAATAATCATTAAACCAGTTGTTGGTTGAGCCCTGAGGGCTCTGTGACTTCTCTACCATTGCCCAATATCATAGCATCATCGCCCCTGACTCCCCCCTGGGGGATCTGGAGGTTTGGGGGGTGACCCAACATTAAGCAACTGCTGAGCTCTGAGGTCTTGAATCATCTCTGGGGTTTCCATCACCATGCTATTATCAGTATTCTCTTCCATACCATCACTGTGATCAGGATCAATTCTCTCATGTTGGGAGTCTGTATTATCCACCATGTTTGCAGTCCCTATGTTATTCTTTAGCAAAATCTCATTGTGTCTCTCATCCGGTGCCATAATTGTGGAATCATTCTCCTTCTCACTCTCCTTTGCCTTAGCATTTCTTTTTAGCATTCTCATTTCACTCCCCTTTAAGAAAGTCTTGGTAACACCTTCAGCATTCTCATTGTTAGTGCCATGGTGGATAATATGAAAAACAATCCGATGAAGAAATATGAATGCATTTCCTTAGCCAATCCTTCTGTGAATTCTGTCAAAATTCACTACAAGAATGTTTAGGGCTAAAAACTCGAGGAAATGCCCAAAAATTGTAGGAAATGTCAAAATTTTCGAGGGTCCACCGAGGGCCACGAGGTAGTAGGTTATTCGCTGGTAGGAAACGGGAACCGATGGTCTTTTTAAAAAAGCCCTAGGAAATTTTCGAGGGCTCAAGCCCTCGGAAATTGCAACAAGTGAATAAAAAAATTAATCAGAATTGATGAGTAAATATGGTGTCAATGTTCCCAGAGGCGTCGTTGTTTCCTCCATTGAAGATCCCAGGGAAATGTAAATGACACTAATCAACAAAGAAGGGAAAGTGAAAAAATCATCAAATTTGATCTAATCCCAAAATACCAATCCTTCACAACTTCAGTGACCCAAAATATAAACAAATGGTAAAACGAAAATGAAAGAATATATTGATTCATTGAATAATTGGTATCCATCGTCCTTCAACCTCTTCTCCTCCAAAAAAATTACAGATAAGGGCCTAATTTCAATCCAGAAACAGAATCAAAAGAGCCAAAATTAACAATACCAAACAGAATCCAGAAAGTGACAAATTTCAATCCAGAAACAGAAACAACACCATCTCCAGTATTTGCTTCACATCCCAATACCAAAAATAACAAAAAGAGTGGTAGAGAGGAGAATATATTCAAAGGGCGTTTTTGCTTCACCTCCATATAACAGCACCAACTCCAGTATTTGCTTCACATCCCAATTTCTCCAGATCCCGTTTTTCACTGTGTTCCATAGGAAGCATGTCAATGAAATTACAGTAAATGGTATTCAAAAGGCGCGTGTTATAATCAGCAAGAGTACAAATGGCAGCGAGATTAATAGTATGAAAAATAAAAATAAAAAGAAAGAAACAATTTTTAGGGGAAAACGAAGAAAAGAGAAATAAAAAAAAGGAGATGAAAAAAAAATTGAGAAGGAATACCAGATCTGACATCTTGACGAGGCCTTCAAGTCTGGAATCGTGTTTAATGTTGAGGCGGTGGAAGTGGATGCGACCAGACTAAGGGAGAAAAAATCATTGTAAACGTCTAAAGCCAACACCTTGTATGGTGTTTCCCTCATGAGCTTGTCGCAGCGCCTATCATGCAAACTGTTATTGGCTTTATGGAGTTACCGTCTAGATCCACTCGGCCGCAACCACCCAATCCCTCCTCTTGGATCCCCCTCGACATGAACCCGATCATCTCGTCCCTCTCCGCAACCTCACGCTAAAGCTCCTCCATGCACGCCTTCGAATCCGCCACCGCCGCCCTCAGCCGCGCGATCTCATCAGTTGCGGCATTGCCGCTTCTCCTCAATGAAAGCTCGTGAAGCTTATTTGGAAGCAGCGCCAGGAACACCAAAAAGCTTAAACCCATGTAGGAAGAAAAGAGCTTCTTCATTTCTTCGTCTTCATTTTGTTGTATTTTTAACAAGTGGAGAATGAAGAAAAAAGGAACAAGAAGAGAGAGAGAGGGCTCGACAACTCATTAAGTCTACCACCCTATCAGTTCATGTCATAACCGAGGGCTGGGCACTCGGTTAGTGCAATTTTTTTTTATTTTTTTAAAAAAAGTGGGCTTGTTGATTCTGAGGGTTTGTCCCTCAGTATTGCCTAAATTTTAAAAAATAAAATAAAATAAAAGTCAGTGTTTTTAATTTTCAAGGTTTTTTATTAAAAAAAACCTAAAAAACTTTCATACGGGTATTTTTCTAGGGCTGTAACCCTAGGTAATTTCCTAGGGTCACTGGCCATAGGTAATTTTTATAGGTAATAAGTAAAATTATTGTAGTGATCCAACTGAACCATTTATTGTTTTCCTAAAAAAACGGACGCATGTGTTCATTCTTACAATTCGTATAGAAAATCCTTCGTACTATATAGCATTGCTCATTTAAAAATGACATTTTGGCAAAGTTTGGAATGGCTCCCACACTCCTGTGGCGTGCTAAGTAATGCACTATAGCGCAACCACCAGATGTATAATATAGTATGATCACAATTTAAATATAAATAGTTTTTCATATAGATTTTAATATGCTCCTATATTAAAAAAATTATTAAAAATTTTATGTCTTCACACATTAAGAAGTTAATTTTACACGTTAAAGTTGTTTTCTAAGATAAAAAGCAATATTGAGAAGCTAGTTTCTCATAACTTTTTAAAACAGCGACACTACCACGGGATCAAAATCTAATATAGTATCCAAAACTCTTGACCCTAAAGTATTTATAGTTTGCTTGATTTTCACACTTCTATCCTTTTTCCCCCCCCTCCATTTCAGGTATTAGATCTTTACAACTTTACTTAATACAATCTGAAACTCATGGTTAATTGTTGTCTAAATGTTCAAGGCTAATACGCTTGGGAACTGGATCCTCTCCCACACCCTATCTCTGAATCTCTCTACACCAACATATTCTAGTCGTGGATCAGATCTAATGCTGAAAGATTAACAACAAATAATAATAACATTAAAATAACGAAAACAAAACCTATTATACTTTTTGCCAAATCACAGCCCCGCGTGCGCACAACACTAACCTAAATTTCAATCTTCAACAAAATAAAACAAAAAAGAGGACTTGATAGGAAGCAAGAAAAACGTAAAAATACAACAAAAAAAAGTAGCACAAGTGCTCAGTTTGGTTTTTGAAGGAGATGCAAATGTAAGAAGAGAATTATTATTATTATTATTATTATTATTATTATTATTATTAGTAAAGATGATATTTTTTTTCTTTGCTTCAATCTATTGGAAGGGAACAAATCAAAAAAAAAAAATATTGGAAGGGAACGGTGGGGATTCGACGATGCCAGTGCAGGTTCGCCGATCCTCGTGTTTCAATATAAAAATTTGAGCAAATTGACACCAAATGATTGGGCAAATGATAACTCACGAATTGAACCCATATAGCGCTGGGCTTTAGGAATTGCAGAATCAAGACAAGTGCACATTGTGGGTCACGTTTTTACCTTAAGCAATATAGAAGCAGCCTCACAATTTTGGAATTGTCAATTTACAAAAATTATCATTTGTCAATTTTGGACATTATTTGGAAAACTAGTCGTGTGATATATAGTATTAATTTGGAATTTGCGGGATTACGAGAATGACAAAAGGCCTGCAAAACGGCACTTTGATTCTGAGAACGACACTTGAGGTTAGGGTTTTGCGCACAGACTATGATTTGGCAGAGACAACAGTTTTTTTTTTAAAATTATATTCGCCATCAATCTCCCACCCCTAATTAGATCAATCTGAAGACTGTGATATAATTGTGTAGAGAGATTGAGAAGTAGGGTGTGGGAAAGGATCCGGATATAGGCTTGTGATATCAGCTCTATCTGATCGTTCTCCTTAATAACTTAACATATAATTATGGTTGGTTTATTTCCATTTAATCAACATCATTGTTCAAAACCAAAAAAAAGTTAGCTATAAAGCATTGGCAAGACTGAATCTGAATCTAAAATGTAATTGACTAGTGATTATGTGACAGAGGAGCACGTTATAAACAATACAAAAATGATATTTGAACACTACATTTGGTGACATCCTTATGGATACCATATGTCCGTACAGTATGAATATGTACGGAACCGTACGGACATCCGTAAGGATACGGATTTTTTTTCCTTTCAGATTTTTGTAAGTGGTTAACGCAGTTCACTAACTGGTTAATATAGATACATATTTTTTTTTAACTGGTTAACGCATTTTATGTAAGTGGTTAATACAGTTCATGTAAGTGGTTGACGTAGTTCACTAACTGATTAACGATTACTCTGTGTCTATTAACCAGATAGTGGACTGGGTTAACCACTTACATAAACTGCGTTAACCACTTAAAAGTCTGTATTAACCAGTTAGTGGACTGCGTTAACCACTTACAAAAATCTGGAAAAAAAAATCCGTATCCGTACGGATGTCCGTACGGTTCCGTACTTGTCCGTACCGTACGGATATACAGTGTCCCTACGGGATGTCACCAAAAGTGGTGTTCAAATATCATTACTCTAAACAATATAATAAAAAATGTATAAAATAATAAATAAATGTTAACAGTAACGAAGATCAGGACTTGACAACTTAGACATATTCATTCTCCTGCAAGCTAAGTGCTCTGTGAAACTTTATACTTTCTCGATTGGAAGGCTCGCTCGCTCTATCCATTTCTGCCCACCTCTATTAGCACACACACACTATCCATTTTTGACAGGTCAAGATTGAGAGTGATTCTTCCACAACGATTCATTTCATTAGCACCCATGTCCCTTCCAATTATCCATATTCCATGATTATTGGCTCTATCCAGACTTTCTTAACTGGAGATTGGTTTATTCTTGTATCTCATGTTTACAGGAAAAGCAATTTCGTTGCTAATTGCCTAGCTAATTTTGGTCATTCGTTAGAGTTAGGTTCACTTACGTGTTTGATTCGTTTCCATATTATTGTGTTCATTTGTTGAGGTAAGACGAGATAAGAGTTTGTTTAATGTGCTTGGTTAGAGTTGTGCAGTTGTTTTTGGTTTTTTTTCCTCCTTTCAGTTTTATTTATTTATTAATAATAAAAAATATATAGTAACATCAGAATATGAGAAATGGATTAGGTGCAGTCAATATACCATACAGTCGTGTTTAATTTTGAAATTTGGGAAAATTGGATACTACATGCGGTAAATTTGTCACACACAACTGTCTTGACTGTGCCAAAATTCGACTGAACATAAGCCAGGTCCCAAAATATGATGAAACTTATGTACTGTATCAGTAACTTAATAGTACTATATTAACTGTTACCCTTTTCTCGTCAAAAAAAAAAAAACTAAACTGTTACCCTTTTAATATGAAAAATATTTTTAATTAAATACATTATTTTTTAATGCAATGCTTTAACGAACTGTAGAACAGAACACGTAGGTAGGGGATTAGGGAATGGTGATGCGCATATCTGTGCTGAAAGTTGATCATGGCGAACTCATCTCACTCTCGAAGCGCATCACAACACTTCAATCCCTCCTTCAGTTCCACGCCGTCACGGTCACCACCGGCAACTCCACAAACCCCTTCATCGCCGCCAAGCTCATCTCTCTCTATGACACTCTTAACCGCCCAACTTCCTCTTCCACCCTTTTCCACTCCCTTCCTTCCAAAGACACTTTCCTCTGGAATTCCGTCCTCAAATCCCTTTTTTCTCGCTCCCTTTTCCCCCAACTTCTCTCATTTTACTCCCTCATGCGCTCTTCCAACGTTTTCCCCAACCACTTCACCTTCCCCATGCTTGCTTCTGCCTATGCCCACTTAATGCTCCTCCCTAATGGAATGTCCCTTCACGCATTGGCTTCCAAAATTGGCCTTTTTCCTTCTAATTCCGCTGTTGGGTCTTCCTTTGTGTCCTTCTATTCAAGGTGTGGCCAAATGAACAATGCCTTTAAGGTGTTTGAGGAAATTCCTGTTAGAGATGTGGTTGCTTGGACTGCACTTGTCATTGGGTATGCGCAAAACGGGGACAGTGACAAGGGTTTGAAGTGTCTCCGTGAGATGCATGGGATTGGTGATGATGCTCAAAAGCCTAACTCTAGAACATTGGAGGGTGGGTTTCTTGCATGTGGGAATTTGGGTGCTTTGTTAGATGGCAGGTGTTTGCATGGTTTGGTTGTGAAAAATGGGGTTGGATGTTCACAGGTTATACATTCTTCGATTTTGTCTATGTATTGTAAGTGTGGGGTACCCCAAGAAGCTTATCAGTCCTTTTGTGAAGTGATCAACAAAGATCTTCTGTCTTGGACATCCATCATTGGTGTTTATGCAAGGTCTGGGATGATGAGTGGATGTGTGAGGTTCTTCTGGGAGATGCAGGAAAACCAAGTACACCCGGATGGAATTGTTATTGGTTGTATTCTTTCAGGTTTTGGTAATTCTGTGGATGTATTTGAAGGGAAAGCCTTTCATGGATTAATCATTCGGAGACATTATGTGCCTGATGAGATGGTTGATAATTCTCTGTTGTCTATGTACTGCAAGTTTGGAATGCTAAGTTTTGCAGAGAAGCTTTTCCACCGATGTCAATGGAACATAGAGTGCTTGAACTTTATGGTTGTCGGCTATGGTAGAATAGGCAAGAACGTCAAATGCATTGAACTCTTCAGAGAGATGCAGTATTTTGGTATTCATTCTACATCAGTCAGCGTAGTTTCGGCTATTGCTTCATGTTCCCAGCTACGAGCAATCAACTTGGGAAGGTCAATTCATTGCAATGTGATAAAAGGTTTTGTGGATGAGATTGTCTCAGTCACCAATTCACTCATAGAGATGTATGGAAAATGTGATAAGATGACCTATGTTTGGAGACTATTTAATAGGTTAGAGAGGGATGTTATCTCGTGGAACGCTCTGATTTCAGCTCATATACATGTCAAGCATCATGAAGAGGCCATAAATTTATTTGATAAAATGATTATGGAAGACCAGCAGCCTAGTACAGCCACATTGGTGATAGTGCTTTCAGCTTGTTCTCACCTTGCATCTCTAGAGAAAGGAGAAAGGGTTCACCACTACATAAGCGAAAGAGGTTTTAATATCAATTTACCTCTTGGCACAGCTTTGATTGATATGTATGCTAAGTGTGGGCAGCTAGAAAAATCAAGAAAAGTATTTGACTCAATGATGGATAAGGATGTAATTTGCTGGAACGCGATGATTTCAGGCTATGGAATGAATGGATACACAGAATCTGCTGTGGAGATATTCCAACTCATGGAAGAATCAAATGCTAGGCCAAATGGAATTACTTTCCTCTCTCTTCTCTCATCATGTGCCCATGCAGGGCTAGTTGAAGAAGGGAAATACTTGTTTGCTAAACTGCAGAGCTATTCCATAAAACCCAATTTAAAGCACTACACTTGTATGGTAGATCTTTTAGGAAGATCAGGTAATCTAGAAGAAGCAGAAGCATTGGTCTTATCCATGCCCATTTCTCCGGATGGTGGTGTGTGGGGAGCTCTGTTAAGTGCTTGTAAAACTTACAATCAAATTGAAATGGGAATAAGAATCGCAAAGTTTGCCATTGTCTCTGAACCAGAAAATGATGGGTACTATATAATGATGGCCAATATGTATAGCTCTATTGGTAGGTGGGAAGAAGCAGAAAATGTGAGAAGGACAATGAAAGAAAGGTGTTTGCTGGGAAAGAAAGCTGGTTGGAGTGTGCTCTGAGCCAAAACTTCCTTTCTGTTAAGCATAAGCTTTGGAAAGCTCAAAGGAAACTTCTGGAAATTTACTAACCCAAGTGTCGATAGGCTTAGTGTTATTAAGTTTGGTCCTTTCCTAAGCCGTTTATGAGCTTGTTACTGAGCATTTGGGCTAAGGAAGCTGACATGCTACTATCCCAAAAAATTGTCTAGATCATAGCTTCCATGAACATCTGATGCCACTATTTCAGATGCACCAGTCATGCACATATAAGTCAGTTAGCAAAGATATCACCCAGGATTTTGAGCTTTGTATAATAAAGCTGAAGGGAAGTGCTTGTTTTCTTAGTCGAGATTCTTGCGGCTAGCTGGCAGCAGCAGGAGATTGAGTTTATGCATATAATGGAAAATTTGCAGGTTGATACTGTGCGTGCTCACTGTCACTGGTATTATTGGGTTAGCTCATGAGCAAGTGGAATGATTTGCGCAAAATATCTTATTTTGGATTATTGACTTTAGTCATGGCTATTTGTTGCTTCTCGGGGCTGCATTGGGTTAGCTCATGAGCAAGTGGAATGATTTGCGCAAAATATCTTATTTTGGATTGTTGACTTTAGTCATGGGTATTTGTTGCTTCTCGGGGCTGCATTTCATTATCATACAATCTTATATAGCCTTAAAAGTGGCTACTTGAATGCTCCTATCCCAAGTTATTGCATTGAATTCAGAACCCAAGGAAGTAAGGAACAAACATTTTATCAAACAGATTACAGGTTGCAGTGGGTTGAATTGATACATGTCTTGATATTCTTGTAGACATGTATTCTTCTACACCAAATACCTTTTGCAACATCTACAACATCAGACACTGATACACCACACATTTGCTTGCATACATATGGGCAAGACACACTGATCAAAATAAACTACTCCTTTATTTGAGGGACATCAAATGCTGCCTTAAAGCTTCTTTAGTGTTAACAAAACACATGAAGAGGTGCTTTTAATGGACGAGACCTTCACCTGAAACATTACCTTGTCAAATATAAGCACAAGAAGTTTATAGTTTATACATTCAAGCTCAAGGTCTATTATGGGTTAAGATGATTACCTCGACATTCAGGAGGCGTTTTCAGACCACATTTACCGGGCAAGGCCATAGCATTTGTGGGGTTTATTCCAACTGAAGGTAAGATAGACTTGTATCTGCAGAGACAAGGAAGATTGGCTTGGCGAACAACAGCGCAACATTTTCCATCTGGGGGTGGAGGATTTTGGCCAGTAACTGCTGCACGACATGAGTTTAGCTGCTTAGAGTCTATGTTACATAATTCAACAGATTGGGCACCACCCAACAAGGCAACGAGAAGTGCTGCTACCATCCACTGCACCAAAGCTTTGCCACTAGACTGAGCCATACTCTCCTAATTAACCAGATGCTTAGCTAGTTGGATCTAGTTCACTATGTTCTGTTGCCTTGAAGTTAATTTATAGTGGTGTTTAGAATGTTGTTGGAATAGTTATTTGCATTATTATAGTTTTAATATTGTCACTTGTTATTAAGCGTGTCATGTGAATCCAGTCTGTGTGAGTTCACGAGATAGATTTACAAACTTAAACTGGCCCATTACTTGCTGAAAAACAAAAAGTTGCTCATGGTGCCAGAAGGGTCCCTTGTATTTGATCCTTATGACTCTATTCAGACTAAAAAGTTACCACATTGTTTTGTTCCTTACGCGTGTTGTGTCTAATAGTGATGCCGAACTATAAATAATAAAGAAATGAAACTAATCCTTCTTTTATATATATATATATTGAGTAAAGGAAGAATCAATAGCTGACAGGTGATCTGAATCTAGAGGTTCATTGAGCCCAGGGACCATGGATAGAGGTAATCATTCTTTCACCCAAAATTTTTCTTTGCCAAAAAAAGGGAAGGAAGAATTAATATTGAGCTCAGCTGAAACGGTTTCACTTGTCAAAGACATTCCGTGAAGGTGTAGTGGTTTAAGTATCATCATCATATTATGTAAAATAAAATAGGAGTTAATAATGAAACATTTGTGGGATATGATGAACCTTGCATTATGGTCAATAAATAATAGGGTTAATACCCGTTTTGGTCCATGAAATTTGAGCAAAATTCGATTTTAGTCCCTGTAAAATTTTTTGTTTATATTTAGTCCCTGTAATTTAAGATTCTTTCATTTTGAGTCCCTGTTTTAATGCCGTCAAATCCCTATTAAATTACAGGAACTAAAAGTAGAAGAATCTTAAAATTACAGGGACTAAAAGTGGAAGAAAAACTCAACGTTTTTAATAGGGATTTGATGGCAGAGACTAAAAGTGGAAGAATTTTAAATTATAGAGACTAAATCGAAACAAAAAATTTTACAGGGACTAAAATCGAATTTCGCTCAAACTATAGGTATTAAAAGGGATATTAACCCGAAATAATATGATTAAAATTGAGAAGATGGGAAACCCCTGATAAGGAATCCAAAAAATAAAGTCGAGAGTCAACATTTGTTGGCTATCATGGATTTTTTTTTTGAAAGGACTATCATGGATTATGCGCAATAAATTACACACTAAATAGATCAAATCAAATCAAATTATAGGTGATAAAACTATTTACTCTAGTCTGTGTCTATGCCTACACACACATATGGGTCTTCTAAAGTGAAATGAGCAATTTACTTTAGACAAATGCTACCCGCACCCCCCTTATTGCTAGTCGCACCCCCTGAAAAGGGCCCCACATCAGTTGGACAAGAATACCCTTCTGCATTTGGTTCCGTAAATTGAATTCACGGAAGTTACGTAAATTCCGTGAATTCAATTTACGGAACCAGTTTAAAATTTTTTCTCTTCCGTGAATTGAATTTACGTAACTTCCGTGAATTCAATTTACGTTCCGTGAATTCAATTTACGTAACCTCCGTGAATTCAATTTACGTAACTTCCGTGAATTGAATTTACGGAACCAGTCTAAAATTTTTTCTCTTCCGTGAATTGAATTTACGTAACTTCCGTGAATTCAATTTACGGAACCAGTTTAAAATTTTTTCTCTTCCATGAATTCAATTTACGTAACTTCCGTGAATTGAATTTACGTAACTTCCGTGAATTGAATTTACGTAACCTGTAAAAAAATTTCTCTTCCGTGAATTGAATTTACGTAACTTCCGTGAATTCAATTTACGGAACCAGTTTAAATTTTTTTCTCTTCCGTGAATTCAATTTACGTAACCTCCGTGAATTGAATTTACGGAACCAGTTTAAAATTTTTTCTCTTCCGTGAATTGAATTTACGTAACTTCCGTGAATTCAATTTACGGAACCAGTTTAAAATTTTTTTCCTTCCGTGAATTCAATTTACGGAACCAGTTTAAAATTTTTTCTCTTCCGTGAATTCAATTTACGTAACCTCCGTGAATTCAATTTACGTAACTTCCGTGAATTGAATTTACGGAACCAGTCTAAAATTTTTTCTCTTCCGTGAATTGAATTTACGTAACTTCCGTGAATTCAATTTACGGAACCAGTTTAAAATTTTTTCTCTTCCGTGAATTGAATTTACGTAACTTCCGTGAATTGAATTTACGTAACCTGTACAAAATTTTCTCTTCCGTGAATTGAATTTACGTAACTTCCGTGAATTCAATTTACGGAACCAGTTTAAAATTTTTTCTCTTCCGTGAATTGAATTTACGTAACTTCCGTGAATTCAATTTACGGAACCAGTTTAAAATTTTTTCTCCTCCGTGAATTCAATTTACGTAACTTCCGTGAATTCAATTTACGGAACCAAACGCAGAAGGGTATTCTTGTCCAACTGATGTGAGGCCCCTTTTTAGGGGGTGCGACTAGCAATAAGGGGGGTGCGGGTAGCATTTGTCTTTACTTTAACGTTAACTGTTGTGTTGTGATTCCAATCAGAGAGGACGCGAAGGCTTCCGACATGTTAGAGGACAGTTGTGATTCCGCTCAGCCTCATCTGGCAATTAAAATTAACCTATATTATTTTTCACAGTAAATGACTTTTTTCAAATGTTTACTTAATGTCATTAGTTGTTGTTTGTACGCTACGATCGCAAGGATGTTGGGATGGGGCATGCTCCAGGGCAGTGACGAATTTAGGGAGGGGGCGAGGGGCAAGCATGAGTTTTAGCCCCTCCCTCTTTCAAAATACTAAAATATATAAATATTGCTTTTAGTGACAGACACTGTCCGTAGGCAAAAGTCTTGTATAGAAACTGTTACAGTTATAAGTAAAAGTTGTACTGATTGCTGCTTGTAGTTTTAAACTTGTATCTACGGCTTTAACCATTCAGTGGTGTAAGTGTCCATAGGTAAAAGTGTTTCACTTATATCTATATTCAATGTGTTACTAAAAACTGTAACTATATATAAAATTAAATTTATATAGTTTTATTGTCTTTTTTACAAAAAATTATTTTATTATTAGTATAAATTTTAATAAATAATTTATTAATAATATTTTTTACTTTAGTTGCAATTTATTGATTTATTTTATGATATGAAATAATGATGTGCATAACATGTTAATTTGCTCCGCCCCCATTTAATATATTTTCGGATCCGTCCCTGCTCCAGGGGATACGAAACAAAGTGAAGGTACAGGAGGGGACTCTGACCTAGTTGACTGTACAACAGTTATTAGTTGAGGCACATAACGCCTTCACTTATTAGAGGAAAAGGAAGAGGACATGATCATCACAGTGACCTTTATTTTTTATTGTCTTTTGTTTTGTAATTTTTTAATGTATGTACAATGTTTTCGTATTTTACATACTTAGTGCTTGTTTACTTTCTAAAAATATTTTCTATTTTCATTTTCTAAAATGTGTATTCATTTTAAATTGTTAACAAGCATATGGAATGATCCTATAGTTAACAATTGTGACAGTGAGAATATGAAAACTAGCTAAGGAGAATGCATTTTCGAAAACAATGAAGACAGTTTTTTGGCATTTTTAAAGTTTTTGAAAACACTAGATCTGTTTTGTTTTCTAAAATCGAAGAAGAAAAATGTGAAGGAAACAATGAATCTTCTTAGTTTGTGGCATTTATTTTCTGCGTATTTTTCCTATAATCTTTTGTCTTATAAACAATAAGTGACAAATTTTTTTTAAAAAAAAAAACCAAACCAAAAAAAACAAACAAAAAGGGCAATAAATGCAAAAAAGTATTACTAAAAAATAGGGAAAAAATAACTACAGAATTTAAGAAGATTCATTAAGTACAAAATTTAAGAAATAAAGAAGTGTCAATTTTATAATAAAATAAAAATAAGTGTCAATCACTTATTTTTATATACCTACCGATATGAAGTTTCGAAGAGTGATCTGAAGGTTTATAATAGGATACTACTAAGCTAATGGTCTAGATGTAAATCAATAATTAATAATATATACATTTACAAATATATTCATTGAATTCTCTTCCATATGTCTTCCTCTCAACAATTACACAATTAATGATCCTCATTTGGACAATCCAATCAGCAAGCAATGTCCACCAGGATGATAGCGTCAGCTTCAATATTGACAGGTTTAGCACTAGTTGGTACTATTTAAATGTTTTTATTACAAATCAAATGTTGATTAACTATTAAAGGAATGATGGCATTAGTCAACATTATGTGCATTCAATGGACTAAACAATTCGTAACAGTAAAAGGCCACATTCATGACCTAATACATGCTATAATAGTCATTAGAATCAGTTTTAAATAATTAAATCGGAATGGATTTATTTAATTTCATAACTGTCAAGATTTTATATGAATGCATTTGATTAGGTGTTCCCTATCTTAATATGGTAACAATGAAATCGCCAACTAATTCAAAAGGAGCTAAAATCAGGTCTTCCCTACCATACCATATGCGATCTATATGCTGACATGCATTTTTAAGAAACAAAATTAATAACTCGCGATTAAAAAGGAAACCTGATAAAAAAAATTACATATCAGTTTTAAATAAATGGTTAATTTCGAAATTCAAATAAAAAATCATTGTCAGCAAAATAACTCACAATAAATTTGATGGTTATAATTACCCAATATATCAATAGAAATAAATGTTTATCTCAATTAAAATTGAATTTTTTATTTGCAGTTGATGATGATGATATGTAATCCTAAAATATGTAGTGTCGATTTTTTAATTTTAATCCAATGGTCAACTTAAAAAAATTAATATAAATAAAACATATAATATGCTTAATATATCTGAATGAAAAAATAATACAAATAAATAAAACATATAATATGCTTAAATAATTATACAAGAATCAAATTCTATGTTCAACAAATAAAAATTGAAATCAACCTTTATATATTACCATTCTATGTGTCAACCAGAAAGTTAGTAGTTATTTTGATTTGATTATAATTGATTTACATTGTGATTTGTTTTATTTAAATGGATTTCATTTCTATTTCCATTCGGCACATAATTCAGTAGTGAATGATCACTATAAATAACGGTAAAAAAAATACATAATTAGCTGCCTTATTTTCCATAGCTTTTTTTTTCTATACATTCCCTTTTTAGTCTTTTCTGCCTTTTATTTTCTGGAATGTCTTTCTCATTTTTGGTACGTATCTCTCTCCTCAACTCTTGATTTTTGTTCTTTTCTATTCTTTTTTCTCATTCTTTATTTTTTTTTGTGCAGATATTTGCCAAGGTATCCCATCATTTTTCTCTTCGAGAGGATTTGATTCTTTTGTATGTTTGTATGTTTTGACGTGTTTAATTCTTTATATGTTATTTGTTGGTATAGAAAAGGATGGAACTTTGCATAACGCCTGTTGTGACCACGTACTCCTTTCTTTCATTCGCTTCTTCACAAATTTCAATTTATTCTCTTTTTTATAATTTTTTTACCATTCCTCTTCTCCCATATGCAGTGGAAGAAGAAGAGTCCACGTAAAACTCTGCACGAATTGTTAAGGTTCTTTTTGATTCTCTGCGCATAATATTAGAATTTTTTTCTACGGAGGTTATTATCTTCTCAAATATTTGAATATAGATGTTATTATCTTCTCAAAGTTCTGCGTGCATAATAGATGTCTAGGTTTATACATTCTTACAAAAAATATTTCTTTTAAAAGTTCTAATATCATATAGACATTGCCATTTGATATCTATTGCATTAAAATATTGGTTTCAGATATTTAGGCAGCAATAGTAGCACCAAGGCTCTTCCATCGGATGCTTAGAGTACATGGATTAGTGGGTGATGATTTTGTCACTGCCCCAGAATCTGAACCAGAAAATTCTGAAAAGTTTAGTGACTGTTTTAATTTTTTTCTATGAATATTACTTCAAAAAATGTTCTTTTGCCTATTGGGTTATAAAGTTAGGATTTCCTGCTATTTCCGAATATTCTTCTCTAGGGTTTTCTCCTCTTTGCATCATCATAATTTTTTACGATCTGTAAGTTTTTTGATTTTTTTTGCTCACTGATATTATTACCGTTTGCTTTTGTTGGTTGTATTGTAGAGGCAGGTAATTATTGAGAGAGTGAAATTTGGTAATTTGTAGGCATTTAATAGCCCTGCACAAAACTTTCAAGGTTCTTTACGATCATGTATGCACAATATTGGAATCTTTTCCTCCCCGGGTTTATGTTGTCACTCTTTCTTCATGTTGTTTTCTACCAAGTGCCACAGAATCTATTGTCTATACTTCTTTATTCTCCGTGTCTCAAGGTTGAAGGTATTCAAAGCTGGGTTATTGTTTCCATGATTGTCTCTTTGAGCCATGCTTTTGTCATGTTGCTTATGTGAGATGTTTAGAATTTTGACATATCATATGGTATGAGCATATAGAATATGAAATTCTAATTGCCTATAGGATTGGAAGATGAAGACGAAAAATATAAGAAGAGTGGAACAAAACAACTCGGTGATGAAGCCAAGAGCAACACGACTCAGTGATGGTAAACAGGGTGAGCAACCCCTAGAGTGCAAGCAGCAATAGAAGTCTACTGATGAAGAGGGTTATTCATGCAGTCATGTTTTGTTTATTTTTCGAGAATGTCTGATGAAGAAAGTTTGATTCATGTGGCTTTCAATGTTTTGCTTAATTCATTTTTTTACCAAAATCTTGGTAGTCTGAGTTTAGAGTCATTTTCTCCTATTTTCTGCCCGTTTGGAGAATATGTTGTTGTGTAGTTGGGTGGGATGTTGTGTTCTCTATTACTATGAATTGTACGTTCGTTTTAGATACTTGAAATATATAGTGTGTGCTTCGATATATATGATTTACCCCTAAATGTTTAATTGTATGTAATCATGGATCAAGATATGTAATCTCTTATAGGGAAAATGTTCAGTGACTAATGTATGGAACGAGTTGTATGAATTACCCAGCTTAAGCTTTTGGGATTTGTAAATTTTAAAAAAATGGCAGCCCAATTTTTACGATTAGAGTTCACTTTTTGTCCTAATTGGGTTTCCAAAAGCTCTTACCCCAATCAACTAATTTGTTTGATAAAGAATGAACTAGCAAAATTTATCTGCTTTTCCAAGCCGAGTTTTGAGGCTTACAAACTTGATATTGCAAGCTAATTGTGAATTTTTTTATACAACCTCTAAACTAAAATGACAATATTATATATTAAAATTTTTATATACAAAAAATATAGTATAAAAAATTCTTTTAAAAAATTAGAGTATGAAAACATACATATATGTATTCTATTGTATTAAACTATATTATTTATTCACATAATTATTATAATATGGTTAACCATATTAATGAAAATACACATGTTTATATTAATATGTTATATACATTCTAAAGGTACTCAAGATATGGTATCAAAATAATATAAATAATAGAAATAGATAGATTTTATACTTCTTATCACTGCACGGGTAAATACCAAAATTTCTTTTAGAAATTGGTATCAAAATTATTACTTATCTCTAGCGTTGGTGTTTTTTATTTTTGAAATTTATATACATATATAATTTTCCTATATTTTTTAACTGCCCTGGAATATGAATCTGATTCCACTTTTTTTTTAAGATTATTTTATTTCAGTGTATGTCATGTGTTTAACTTTTTGTTTTAATTGATTTAAATTAGACACATGTTATATTGTTTTTATTGATATATTTGATATTAGTTTAATTGATATGAATCCTGTATGTTATCTCTAATTTGAATTTTGTCAAAAAAAAAATTCTATAATTTGAATAAACATTCCAAAATCTATAAGAAAAGAACCATTCTCCTAGGTTTTATAAACACACACAAATAATTTCATTAAAAATATTTTCTTTGGCCAGGGGTTTTTGCAATTTTCATTTTGTAGGTATCTCGTGATTTCCCTCTCACTCCACACCTTCCCTCCCCTTCTAACCCTATTTGCGACCTAATTCTGTAAATTATTTTCAGACCCTCTCCTTCTTGGCCAACTGAAACCTGTTTTACTAGGTATATAATAGTAATCAAATGATTGAAAAAACCTGTTTTACTGGGTATATAAACAAATTCATCCACCAGTTTTACTGGGTATATAATAGTAATTAGTAACTCTAAAATGGATATAATTTGTAATCAATGATTGAAATAAACCAAATGTTATATAAATTTTTGTAAGGAATGCCCTTTTACAAATGTTTATAAAAATGCATATATAATATTTTAATTATTTTATAGAATTGTTTATAAACCTTGTGAATGACACAGGTTAACATACTAGATGGTGCTGTATTTTGGTTTGAAACCTCTATTTTATGCTTTTATTATAACAAAAATGTTTATTGTCAGATTTGCAAATGTTTTTCAAATTTAAAATAAAAATTGTCTTTCAATAAGATAATTATTTTGAGAATATAATATTAATTTTCATTATACTATAATTGTAATATATAATTATAATAATGATTTTGAAAATATTATTACTATAATTATTATTTTAAATATAACTAATTATTCTAGAGAGACTTAGATATTGAAGATTTAAATGTATATATAATGTTGTTTTCTTCTAAACCCTAGATTTACGATTATAATTTTGAAGCATATACCGTGTGTAGTATGAGTCTATAATTATATTGAAAAAAATTATGATTTTATGATCTAAATACGTAAGGGAGCCTTAGAAAATGAAGGTTTGACTTTATACAGAATGTTGCTTCTTCTAAACTTTAGGTGTATGGTTATAATTTTTAAGCTTATACCGTGCGTAGCAGGGGCCTACAGTAATACTTAAAAAAATTATGATTTTATAATCTAAATCTATTCTCACGGGAAGCCTTTGATAATGAAGGTTTCACTTTATACATAATGTTGCTTCTTTTAAACCCTAGGTATATGGTTATAATTTTTAAGTATATACCATGTGTAGCATGGGCCTACAATTATATTACAAAAATTATGATTTTATGATCTAAATATATTCTCAAAGGGAGCCTTAGAAAGGTTTGACTTTATACAAAACATTGCTTCTTCTAAATGTTAGGTGTACGGTTATATGCGTAGCACAGGGCTACAGTTATATTTAAAAAATTATGATTTTATGATCTAAATCTATTTTCACATAGAGCCTTTGATAATGAAGGTTTGACTTTATACAAAATATTACTTTTTCTAAACCCTAAGTGTGTGGTTATAATTTTTAAGTATATATCATGCGTAGCACGTACCTATAATTATATTATAAAAAATTATGATTTTATGATATAAATCTATTCTAAAACAGAGACTTAAATTTTGAAGGCTTGAATGTATACAAAATATTATTATTTTTAAACCCTAAGTGTATTATTATAATTTTTAAGTATATATCATGCGTAGCAGGGGCCTACAGATATATTGGAAAAAACTTATGATTGTGTGATTTAAATCTATTCTCAAATGTAGGCTTAGAATTTGAAGATTTGCATGTATATAGAATGTTACTTTTTCTAGACTCCAGGTGTATGATTATAATTTTTAACTATATGTCGTCAGTAGCAGGAGACTACAAATATATTGTTAAAAAATTATAATTATATGATCTAAATCTATTCTCAAAAGGAATCTTAGATATTGATGGTTTCAATGTATACAAAACACTGCTTCTTCTAAATCCAGTCGTATTATTATAATTTTTAAGTGTATATTGTGCGTAGCACAACCTAACAAATATATTATAAAAAATTTCAAATAACTTTTATCTAAGAAAAATACAAATTTATTTTAGTATAATATATAAAGCATAAGACATTGGGATTGACATTTTACAAGATAACACAATATTTTACACGAAAACCATTAATATCTATATGTAAATTATTACACTTTGTGATCCATGATTGAAATAAATAAAATATATAAATTATTGTATACAAGTCATTTTACAAATGTTTAGAATATAAATTATATATAATATTTAAATTATTTTATAAAAAAATTTATAAGACACATATACCCATGCATGACACGAGTTAAAATACTAGTATTCGGACATTGTAAAATGTCTGGAAACTTTCAAAAGGCAAAACCCACGACTTAGGTCGATAGCTAGCCTCCGGAAATTAACTTTCACTCAAATGGGGAAAAAAAGTGAAAAAACTATATATTGAGTATCTTCTAGAAAAAATGGGGGTTGTTTAATAGTAGCCCATCAAGAGATCATCACATTTTCTTTGTCAACTCAAAACCCCAACAAAAGAAAGCCCATAATAATTACAATAAAAATCAAGGGAGTTAAACCCATCACCTCCATTTTTGCTAACTGCATCCCCAAATCCCCTTTTTTCCAAAATACCTCTATCTCTTTCTATCTCACTCACCTATCACTCACCCTTCCATTTTTACCTTCCAGCAACTCAATTGCCAAAAAGTAAACAAATTTGAAAAAAAATTGTCTTTCTCTCTTTCTTATCCCCATCCCTCCATTTATCTTCCGGCTAAGTTGTCGGAAGGTAAATGGAAGGATGGGGTACGAGAGAGACAATTAAAATAAGGGTATTTTGAGAATATTGGGAGATAGAGGGCACTATTGCCAAAAATGGGGGTTCTGGGTTAAACTCCCAAAAATCAATTTTCTTAGTTAAGACCCGTTATAACATGATTAGGGCTATCCAACAGAGATCCACAACATTGTCCAAAGAAGGAAAAAAACATAGATCCACCACCCATTTTGACAGTTTTTGTAGGGCAGTTGCTTCCAGCACCCCCCACCCCACTAACATTTATGAAATCCCAAAAATACCCTTGGCACTTAAACCCAAATTTAATTTTTGTTTTCCATCCCTTTTATTCTTCTTCTTCATCCCTCCCCTCCTCCACCACCCCACCACCGTCCTCCACTACCAACCGCTGGAGCACCGCCTCTCCACCGCCACCACCTCCCCAAAATACCTCCATTCACTTAAAACCCATATTTCTCTTCTTCCTTCTCCCTCCCATCCCTCCCCCACCACCGAAAAACTCGTCAGAGCTACCACCTCTCCACCCCCAACACCGGAACACCTCTCAAGGGGCCACCGCGACCAACCCAGTGGCCAACGGAGATAGTTCTGTTCGTTTTCGCGTTTCTGCTTTTTTTTCCCGCAGATTTACAAGCTTCCGGTAATTCTGTTTAAAATGTATTCCAGCAATTCAATTACCGAAACATAAATATGCTTCCGGCAATTGAGTTACCGGAATACATTTTCAAACAAGTAATGAAAATATATTCTGGTAATTCAATTACCGGAAGCATATTTTTTCAAAATTATGATATGTTCCGGCAATTGAATTGTCGGAAGCTGTTGAAAATGTGTTCCGACAATTCAAGAATGTATTACCGGAAAATTATGATAGGTTTAGCTTGTTCAAAAAATTCAAGACTTGAGTCTGGTCTATTTCCTGTCATTGTCTAGACTTATAAATATAAGTAATACTTACATATGTTTTAAGAGACAAAAATATATCAATCGCATACGATAAGCCCCATTAATTACTTATTTTTTTCCTTATTAATTATACATTTTTCTATTTATTCATAGATTCACCTATATATAATTTATTTCTTCTCATCGAATAGAAAAATAAATAAATAATAAAAATATAAGCTATGAATGAAACTTATTTTGTGCAAGCAACTCTACTTTTAAAGCACTGCATTGTTTACGTGACTGTTTAGGGAGGTTTGGTTAAGAGTTGGTTTATTGGCCTATCCGGATTTCCTTAATCATGCTGAGGTATCCTCTTGGGTGCATGACATGGCTCGAGGCAAGATGTCCATCCTATTTGTAACCACCCTTTGGTGAGTGTGGGTTTGGCGCAATCAAATGGTCTTCAATGATGTGAAGCTAGATGTTAAGGGAGTAGTCTGCAGAATTCTGGCTTTTCATGATGAGCACATCTCTTGCTGCCCATCCAAGACAACAAATAGCCTTGTTGACCGGTTGTTGGCTCGTCGGAATCCTCCACCTGAGGGCAAAATAAAGATGAATTCGGATGGTAGTGTTATCCTCTCATCAGGTGCAATTGGTTCAGGAGGTTTATTTAGAAATCACAGAAGGGATTGGCTTGGGGGCTTTGTTAGCAACGATGGTATGGGTGATCCTCTCCTTGCAGAATTATATGGCATCCTTCATGGCGTCTCCATTGCCATTGATCTTGGGTTCACTGAGATTGAGTGTGAATCGGATTGCCTTGAAGCAGTTTCTCTGTTATAGAATAAAGATCATCATAGGTTCCATCCACATGCCTTGATTCTTGCAGCAATAGTTAACATCCTTGAGGGTGATGCTATCTTTTCATTTGCTCATTCAGTTAAGGAAACCAACAAGTGTGCAAACTATTTGGCCAGAGATGGAGTGCATTCTCCAGACAGGCACAAGTTTTCAGCTAACCGTCCTGTTGGTTTGGAGGCTCTGCTTCTCGTTGACTCTTTGGGCATGTAGGTTGGCCCTTGGGTTTTTCTTTTTGTTTTTCTTTCCACTTGTCATACACCCAAAAAAAAAAGCACAACATTATTTGTGTTAGTTTTTGTTATTTTTGACTTAAGAGAAAGAGCTTTTTCTTGCATAATATGTTAGAATGTAATGAGTGTGGATGTTAGTGCGTACCTTTTGTTAATATTTTTTTTTCCTTTTATATATATATATATTGTTTTGAGGAGTCCTGGACTTCTATAAAGTTGATAAAACTTATTCTCGTTCAAATAAAGTTGCTTCTAATATTTTAGCGTGACTTATGGAATTATTATATCCCCTTATCAATCATCAATCATGCATGCATGACAAATTGAAAATTTAGTTGACAGAACTATCAACCAAAATATGCTCCCTCAACTAATGGATAGATTTCATGTTGCGATAGAAAAGGTAGGTTGCGTGAATTCTTTTTTTTTATGTACCCACCGTAATTAGTCATTTGGGCCCAATGGGTCTCCCGAAGTATTCCCACGGGTTCGGTCTTTTGGACCGCTAATGAGACTAATCTCCGGTCGAGGTACTGTCGGGCAATAAGAGATCTCTCCCAAACATGTAGTTGCGTGAATTCTTATTGAGATTAAAGTAGAATCAAACACGCGATGTCAACTATTAAAATTGATTTTTTTTGACTTAATTATATCTTGAATGATATTTTATGAGATTTAATTTAAGTACAAAACTTATGTAAGGTTTCCTAAGTACTGTTAGTGTTTCTCTCACAAAATGGGATAAGAAGGGTTTTAATAGTGACAATTATGAGATGTTAGAGATAGTGGGAGTGGATAAAAAGAGAAAATTTTTATCTATTTTATGAGAGGAATAACGCCAACAGAATTAAGAAACCTTACTAAATTTTGTCTTAATGTAATTTGACCATGCATACTATTGATTTTTTTTTTTGACAAGGTCGGTCACTATTGATTTAGAATCATCATGTAAAAAGTACCATCATAGCGTAAAAAGTAAATTAAGGGAAAATAAAGAAATGATTAAACATAGAGTAAAGGAGAGTTTGATTTAAAATTTTAAATAAAAATGTAAGGTAATAATTTTTTGAGAAAAATATAATAAGAAATTAACGACCTATTTGATTACTATTTTTTTTATGATGAAAAATTTAGGGTGAGGGGATGACACCCCAGTCTAAGGCATTGAAAACCCCCGGGCTCTGTGAGCACTTACGAAGGTAATTACATTTACCTCACCCCAAAGGGACTAGTGGGGACTCAAACCTGCGATATCTCGAATAGATGTCCTGTCATGCTCCACTAGGCCAACCCATTGGGGTTCTATTTGATTACTATTTTAACAAACGACTTTTTATTTATAAAAAACAAAACAAAAAGATTATTTGAGTGGACATCTTGTATATGCTAATTGATATAAACAATTTAGATTTATTTTTATTTTTACTTTTGTTTTATTTTTATTCCTGTTTGTCATAAACACCATTGTTGCCTAATATTGTCACTTGTCGCCTAATCGCCTTAACAATCTAAATCACTGGTCGCTAATACTCAGCTACTGATTTAGCGATCAATTGTGTAGCGACCGATTTAGAGACTGATTTAGTGACAGAATACTTTTGGTCTCTAAACTAGTCATTGATTAGCTAATTTCTAGTAGTTTAATGAAAAATCGTGAGAGAATTTTTTCGACACCCCTGAAAGATCTCTAGAAATCCTCCAAGAAATACCAAAGGTTGTCGATTTTTTCCCCAATTTGCAATGAAATCACGGTATCTGTTGTCACTCGTTTGTGCTTCAATGTTATTAAAGACTTAAGGTTTCTGTAGAGCTGCATGTCCCATAAAACATAACTGGCATACATGTGCCAATGAGTGTGCACATTTGCACGGTTATGCCAAACATTGGCATGCTCGTGTCACTTCACGCCGTCAATTTGTGTTGCGCTAAAAACACATTTAGAGAAAGTGTACTCTATAACAAAAGTAATATAAGAGTATTTGGGACTTCGAGTATCGAGTCCATAAGGATTATTGGCAATCACTTGATCAGACAAATTCC
This sequence comes from Calophaca sinica, assembly GCA_037113605.1. NCBI lineage: Eukaryota > Viridiplantae > Streptophyta > Magnoliopsida > Fabales > Fabaceae > Calophaca > Calophaca sinica. The sequence goes on along the minus strand of CM073736.1, from coordinate 125,309,925 downwards.
TTATGTTATTAAGACAATCAAAATTGAGTGACAAAATAATTTGATATTAAACTAAAACTGGAACAAGGAAATCAGTAAATCATAAGCAAAGATACGATTATGGAAAGCCTAGGGTGTTCAGTTTCATTTATAAAAATACCTATGTTATTACCCAATTCCTCAATAATTTACATTTCTCCTTGATTGCCAATGATCACCTACTCTAAAGCTATCAACATCGTTTGGTCATCCAATATTAATATTCTTTCCCCCAATTAATTCCCTGTTTGGTCATGCAAATAATTCAAATATGGAAAAAGCATAAAGACACAACAGTCTTGTAACTCAAATATCGATTGAAAATAAGGGATTACATGTGGTCATACACGACGTTGAATCAAATTTATCCTAGAGTTTCGTTAATTAAGTGTGGTACGATCGTCATTCAATTAGTTAACTTGTTAAAGGATGACCAAACCGGTAACACCCTGCCTAATTTAATTATTTAGCTTTACTAATTTAAGCATTTATATGTTTTAAATTGATGGTTGTGTAATTAAATTGGGTGTCATTAATTAATTTAGGGCTTTGTATTTAGTAATGGCAAAATAGAATTTTAGCCAAAGGAAAAGACAATTAGGTACTTTACCTGTCATAGTGAGGGACAAAATGGTCTTTGTGAGAAACACTTATTTTTCTCCCCTTTCCCTTTTGTTGCCCACGATCAGCCCCCCTTTCCTCATTCCCTTCATCTTTCTTTTCTTCTTCCCTGTACCCAAGAGAAAAAAGAGGAGAAAGCTAGGGTTTCAAGGGTTCTTGGAGTGATTCCTTGCTAGCTAGTTGTTTAAGAGCTCAGTATTTCCCTAAAGGAACCCTGATTACATCTTCTTTGGGATATCGACCTAGTTACTCATGGAAGAGCATTCATCATGCTATTTGGATTCTCAAAAGAGGCTGTCTGTGGACAGTTGGGAGAGGACATATGATTTATATTTGGAATGATAATTGGCTCTCTCACCAGAATGGCTACAAGGTATGGCCACCTAAATCCCCCAATATCCAAATCTCTAAAATTTCTGAGTTGATTATTCAATAGGATGCGACGTCGAATGTACAATTGGTAAATGAATTATTTTTGCCTTTTGAAGCTATGCAAATATTACAAATTCCTATATCCTCTTCTATGCAATTAGACCGATTGGCTTGGGGCCCAGTAAAACAAGGTTATTTTTCTGTGAAGAGTGCATATCACTGTGTTAAAAATTGGGAAGTTGTTGATTTTCCCTTACCATCTACCACTCTTAATGGATCCACGGTGTGGCAACACCTTTGGAAAATCCGGACTGTCCCTAAACATGTTCATTTGAGTTGGAGAATTTTACATAACAGTCTTGCTTCTAGAATGAAAGTCAATTCCAAAGGTGTTCATGTTTCTCCCATATGCCCGCGTTGCAGTTCTTATTGTGAAGATATAGTCATATTTTTTGCAGGTGCTTTTGGCCCAAGCAAGCCTGGTTTGCCTCTCCCCTTGGCATTAACTTTGATCATGTCCAGGTATCCTTTCATGGCTGGCTTGAGGGCATTATTATTAACAGTACAGACGAGGTGAAAATGCGTGTGCTATCATTATGTTTTGAAATTTGGAAAACTTGTAATAAGCACTGCTTTGAGAGGACACCATCTGATCCTTTAGCTTCAGCTAATAAGGCGTGACAGGTTGCCCTTGAGTATTCTAACAGCATCAATTTTTTGCATTCTCTACCTGTATCTAGTTCAAATGTTCATAATGTTGATCATGACTTGGATAAATGGTGTAAGACCCCAACATCTTGGTATAAGGTAAATATGGATGCTGCTGGTTTTTCAGATGGAGTTTGGGTATTGATACCGTTATTAGAGACGAAAATGGTGAGGTTATGCTTGCTGCAACTTGGCGAATAAATGCTCTCAATGATGTTGATTTAGTGGAGGCTTTGGGAATGAAACTTGCCCTTAATTTTGCTATCGATCTTGGTTTCTATTCATTGGTTGCTGAATCTGACTCTCTAAATGTAGTGCAAGCAATGCTCTCCTCTTCAACAATTCCCACACATTTTGGCATGGTTGTGAATGACTGCACATCTCTTGTTCCATGGTTTCATCGTTTTAAGGTTTGCTACGTTAGGAGTAGTGCTAATAAAGTAGCTCATTGTTTAGCAAAATTTGCTTTAGCTAATGTTGATGCTATTTGGATTGAAGAAACTCCTTTATGTATTGTTGCTACTGTTGCCTTAAATTTGAGAGGTTGTTAATGGAAATTTTTTCCCTGTCAAAAAAAAAAGATTGGGAGTTGAACTCTTAAGCATTTTCAGAAAATTGGAGCTTGCCCTAAGTGAGAAGAAGGAGGAAAACATGAAGAGGAAGAAGAAGAGGGAAAGAACCAGAAATTTCCCCCATTCTAGCTCAAATTCTTGGAATTGTTTGTGAGTTCTTCTTCCCTTAGGTGTTGGGCAACCATAAGACCCACATTAAGGCCCCTTTCCCTTTCATTGTTATGTGATTCCATGTCTTCTAGTTTGGGATTTTATTGAAGAATATGAAATGGGTTTGGTATGGTATGTGATGACTATATGTTGATGTGTTTTGATGACATTAAATCATGTTTTTACTTGTGGTTTTGTTGTCAAATGAGTTGATCCTTCAATCTTGCCATGTTTGATGCTTAATTTTAAGTCTTAATCTTGTTGGAATTGGCTTGAATTGAGAAGAATTGAAGGGTGGAAAGTTGGAGAATGTAGAAAACTGCATTTATGCAAGCCAAACATGTAAAAATGTGCGCGGCATGCCTCTCAGGCGCGCGCAAGACAGGGTTTTACTGTACAGGAACGCGTGTGACACGCGCACATACGCACACTAAGACAGAATTAAATTTCTGTAATGCGTGTGACGCGTGTCTGGCCGCGCCCCATGTAACACCCTGCCGAGATAGGGCGTCACTTTATCCTAACCTCAGCAACAACACATTTTCAATCCAATATCAGAGTACGCAACAGGACACACTGGCCGTGATGCAACACTGCTTCCCAGGCTTTAAGTACTTAAACTTCTTATTCATCTGCTATCCATCATTATATAATATAGAAAACACAGAAAACGAAGGGGTAAGACACTCATCAATCACCATTAAGCAGGAAAACAGTTTAGTAGAAAGAGATTGCTATCATGCTCAGCTCAGCACATAACAGCATAAACATCAAGACATCACAATCATCATCATGATTGTTACCACAGATGTCACACACTTAGACTCCTGAGTACACAGTCACATATCAGAGCATACTGACCACATCACACTCTGATATCACATACTGACACGTGTCACTGGCCTTTCGGGCTGATCACCGGCCCTACAGATCCAAACCACTGGACTTTCAGCTGATCACCGGCTTTACTGTCCCAGAGGCTGACACATAACACGGGTCCTTCGGGCTGATCACCGGTCCTACTGTTCCAGACCATCACTGAATATTGCGGGCTATTAACGCCCTACTCCCTAGACCGATCACCACAGGGCATAGAAACAAAACTTAAGTTGGTTGTCCCGGGGACATATCCTGATACGCTACATCAGGTTGCCAATGTTTCACCCGGTTTCTTGTCTTTTCATGTGTATTACTATATTTTTTGGTTTTGTGTCAAAAATTATTGGAATTTACTTTACAAGCATGAGTAGAGTAGTTGCTGCCATGGTTCAAAGGAGAAGGAGCTGGAGGGAACATATAAGAGGAGGACGGTGGTAGACGGTACACCAGACGACGACCGTAAGAGCATAAGACTACGAATAGGATGACAATGTGTTGGTGGTTTTGTGAAGTGAGTTTCCTGAACCTTAAACTTGGAGGTCCCATTGCGAACCTATGCCTCCTTCTAGAAACGATGTGGCCGCAAACACGCAAATATTTCGCAACGCATATAGTCGCAAAGCAGATCTTCCTCCTTCAGTGATTCGCCACCACCACCTCAAATCGGGATCCCGCACTCCCTTCTTCGCTGACGAAACCGCCGTACCTCCTCTGACCTCCGCGTAGACTCAGGTTCTTGGGGATGTCGAAGTAGCACTGAAGGTTTGGATTTCTTTCACAAGTTACCTTGTGTTCTCTGAAGAAGGGGAATAAAAAAGAAGGAATGGATCTACACATCTTTCTTTTTCGTTGCTTTTTCTTCTTTTTTTTTTTGACTAATAATTAAATTTTTAAAAAATTAGGTTGTAATAATGTAGCAAATTAGCAGTATTGTTCGTTGGTGAACACTTTTTCTTTTCTTTTGTTTTTTTTTTTCCTTACCTATTTTATTCTGAAATGAAGCATGACTTTGTATTTCATTTCTGTAACCCCCTTTCTGGAAATACAAATTTGCATTCCCCAAATTTGTTGATTATACATAGACCATAGTACAATGAAATCATAGAATAGAAATCCAAATGATAATCAAAAGTTGGGGTTATATATTATTTGGGAACGTAAGACAAGGTAAAAGCTCCATGTTCCATATATATACGAGGCAGTTGTGAGTAGTTGAGGGAGATCGATATTTGCTCAATTTGTGGTTTGTAAAGAATAGCATGAAACTGTGAATTGCTATCACAATAATATGAACGGTTCCTTGCAAAGTCATGCTTTATCACACGTTTGGAATCAAATTCAATTTATCCTCTCTGCTCATTGATCTCCTTTCAGCGATAGCAGGTCCAAGTTCTGCAAGAACTTTATTGAATCGTAGTCATTGAACCATGAATAAAATTAGATGAACGTTTCTTTGGTATTGAAAAGAAAGATCTGAAGATTTTACATAGTTAAAATTTTATAAAAAAAAATATTAATGCGATTTCATACATAATAAAAAAATATAACGGAATGACCCTGTGGGAAGAGTAGCTCTTCTGGTAGTCCTTTGCGAAGATACACGAGTTTACGAGTCGAGTCTATCTATGCTCCACGAGTGTTTGTCTAGACTCTCTCATTAATATTATTTTAAACATTAGGTAAACTCGTACAAGTTTACGAGTTGAGTTTACCTATGCTCCATGAGTCTGTTTAGACTCTCGTGTTTGACAACCTTGCTAGGGGCCACCTATAATTTAATCTCATATTTTTAAATCTACCATAAAAAGTAGTATATCTTCCGTCCTATAATGAGTGTCACATTAGTAAATTTTTTTTCTTTTCCAAAATGAGTATTATATTAGCCTCATTAATTAATTTTTTCCAATTCTACCTCTCTTACCTCTTTTGAAGTTATGTCTGTACAATTTTTTAGAAAAATAACAAACTTAATTTGGTAAAATAGTCGTTCTCTTTTTATTTATTTATTATTTCTCTTTAATTTGTATGAAATCTTCTAATGTGACACTCATCGTGTGACGGTGGGAATAAGTCTTGATTTGGTTGAATAAAAAAAGGGAGTACGAGATCCGATAGCATAAGCATGGTATTATAATGTTGCGTAATGCGTAATCACTTCACTTGGTCCCAACCCAAATCCAATCCCAGCTGTTGCGAGGGCCACGATGATGGGTGTACTTTTGGTGAGATCACAACATTCAATTCCCAATTCAATCAATCAAATCAAGTTACACAAAAAAACACAAAACCCCACCCAAGATCAAAGTCGGTTGCAGAAAACACCAAAATGTTATACTACTACTACACCACAAGAGAATGACGTGTATGAAGGGTAGAGCAAACGCGCGCAATAGCACCATCGTGGGAGAAAAAAAAAAGTCATAGGAGAAGTCATCACAACGTACTTGTTAGTTGCTTCTTCTCTTCTCTCTCACGTTGCCACCCCATCAAGAAAAATCGATCCTTTCTTTCTTTTCTTCCATGTTTGTCTGTGAAATTCTCTTCTTTATCTCACTCTCTTCATCACCATGTTCTTTCATTCAATGTGCTGCCTGCCACTGAAATAAATACTAATGACGGACAGTTGAGCCTCAAACAACCCATATCTGATTTTCATGTATCTATCGGTATGTTGTCATTTATTACTCTTCATTTATTCACTTTTTCTTTCTTTCTTTCCTCCTTTTTTGTTAATTCTGGTAAAAAAAAAAATACCAAGACTGCATAGGTAAAATAGGAAGGAAAAAAAAAAACATTCAGATGTTGAGGGAAGGAAGATAGATGTGGAATGTTTTATACCCTTTTCCTATGAATGAGTTTCTTAGTCATTTTTTGGATGATAGGGTATTTTGATAACTAATATAACAAACTCCTTTTTTTTATTTTTCTTTTCTTCTTTTCTCTGTTATCTTCGTTCTGTTTTTCTTTTTTTAGCTTATATTTTTTGTTTGTGCTGTCTGTCAGGATAACGCTGGACAGGTTGGTGACTTACAGGAGCTAAAACCACTTCTTGCTTTGAATTTTGTTTTAGATTTGGTCGCTGGCATTAGTTTGTTGAGTAGTCCACATTCTTATTGTTCGTTTTACAAATATTTGTAAGCTTTTCTGGGAAATTTTGTTGTTTGAGGGATACATTTTGTAGCTGCGTTTGGCCCTCTCTATCTAATGTGTTAGTGATTCATTAAGATGTCAAAATTTGAGGGTGTTATTGTCTCCGATCAATGGCTTCAAAGCCAATTTACGCAGGTTGAACTTCGCAGCCTGAAATCGAAAGTAAGTTCATTTTATTGCTTATTTATACGTGGGACATTTTTGGTCCAGTTTCATTATTCTGGTAATTTTGATGTCTTACATGTTTTGCGTTTTTCACCTATGTGGCTCTTCTTTTTGGTGTTGTAGTTCCTCTCTTTAAAAAATCAGAATGGTAAAGTTGCATTTGGAGATTTGCCACCTTTAATGATGAAGCTAAAGGCATTCACAGACATGTTTAGTGAGGATGAGATTAGGGGGATATTGGGTGAATCAGGCACTGATTTCACCAATGATGTTGATTTTGAAGCCTTCTTAAGGGTAAGTAATTTCATTCATGGCTTTGACTCTATCATTTTTCAACATTATTAGATGATTTTTCCCCATGTTTTGAAGTTGTAATATTGGGATGTTATGTTTAAATTAGTTGCATTGCGAAACAATTTATGTGCAATAGACTATAGAGCATTCAATATAATGCATTTTACTTAATGTTTGTAACCTTTCAATTTATTACATTTTTCATGTAGGTATATTTGAATTTGCGAAGCCAAGCTACTGCAAAACAAGGTGGTGTGAAGCACTCCTCATCGTTCCTTAACGAAACCATAACTACCCTTCTTCACACGATCAGTGAATCAGAAAAAGGCTGCTATGTTGCTCACATAAACAGCTACCTCGGTGATGATCCGTTTCTGAAGCAATATCTTCCTTTGGACCCAGCTACAAATGATCTATTTGATCTTTCAAAAGATGGCATTCTTCTGTGGTATATAAGCAGGGTCTGCTGATTTTTGCATTTTACTTATGTGTGTGCATTGTGCAAGCCTTTAGTATATACTGGCTTTGATATATGTCATGTGTAATGCAGTAAGCTTATCAATGTTGCTGTGCCTGGGACTATAGATGAGCGAGCCATCAATACGAAACGGAATCTTACTCTTTGGGAGAGAAATGAGAACCATACTCTATGCCTCAATTCTGCTAAGGCTATTGGCTGCACAGTGGTCAACATTGGCACGCAGGACTTAGTTGAAGGAAGAGTGAGTTTTAGCAATCTGAGCTCCCTATAATCTTTTATTGCCATTTACTTGGGACCTTTAGGTTCTTAATGTTTAGTCTTAGTGACATTATTGTTTGGTTGTTTATGTTGCAGCCTCATCTTGTTCTAGGGTTGATTTCCCAAATCATAAAGGTAAATACTTGAATCTTTAATCTTATATATCATTTATATTTTTGTCTTAGTTTAGTTATTTGAATTTTCTTCTAGGCTAACATTATTTGTTTACTTAATGGCCCAATAAATCTTTTTCTCTTTTTTCTCACACTCTCTTGGTAATTTCAGATCCAACTGCTGGCAGATCTCAACCTTAAGAAGACACCTCAGCTTGTGGAATTGGTTGATGATAGCCAGGTAATGAGATATGCATTTTTTCCCTTTAATTTTTATTTCATTCCAATTAAATCAAATTTTAGTGTTTTACTTTTACAAATTGTGTTGTAGGGTAACTGATTAATCTTGCCTTTTGTTTGTCTCAGGAGATTGAAGAGCTTCTTAGTTTGTCTCCTGAAAAGGTTCTACTAAAATGGGTGAATTTTCATCTCCAGAGGGGAGGATACCAGAAAACTGTCAAAAATTATTCTTCTGATTTGAAGGTATTCTTCTTTAATAACATTTTATGGTTAGGAATGTTTTGTACTCTTTTAACTATTTTATAATTTGTTGGTTTTATTTGTAATTATTTTTGTATGCTATGACAACTAGATAAATGTAATTCTAGGAAGTGAGTTTTTCTTTAATTAGTTTAAGTATTGTTATGTATAAATCTGTTCGATGTCTATAGTCTTAGCATTATTTTTTTTCCTGCGTGTACCATTATTAAATCTATTCCATCACGTGATCTGAGTTTTTAAGAATTTAAAATTGGGTTTGTATCTAAAAATTTAAAAATATGTAATGTACTTTTGTATATTCAAATTCTTAAATTAAATAGAATTTGAAGCATGAACAGCTGAACTTCCGCTGTAAACTTACATAAGAGATATATAATGTAAAATGAGGTAACTCTGTCCTTAAACATGTTTGATGAAAGTTAAAAAGAAAACAAATATTGCATAAATGAGTAATATTGTGCGCTATATTCAAAACAATTGGATCTTATGAAATTTTGGTCTTGAAAATTTGTAATAGCTATTAAGAATTTCATAGTGTGCATAGGTTCTGCCACATCTCCTCGGCCAAAAAAATCTGCATTGAAAATTTTGTATTTTTAACTTATTAAGATTGAATTAAACTTGCTAAGGCTTCTGCTTACCGCATATGGGTGTGTCTACCTTGTATAATACATTTTATTGAATATTGTTAATGCATGCATAAAAGGTGAAGACATATGATTCATTGAAATTTGGTGGGAACTGCCACATATCTATCATACCATAATCCTACTTTCTTAAGATGGACAAAAGGTCAACATGAACATGTACATATACAAGTAAATGTCTGTACTGACAAACTACACTTTGACATGTGATCGCTTTTATCAATCTACATCCTTATGTAATTCATTCCCATATATTTACAGGATGGAGAGGCTTATGCTTATCTGCTTAATGTCCTTGCTCCTGAACATTGCAGTCCATCCACCTTGGATACTAAAGATGCCAATGAAAGAGCAAATCTGGTGCTTGAGCATGCAGAGAGAATGGGCTGCAAAAGATACTTGAACCCAAGGGACATTACGGAGGGTACCTCAAATCTGAATCTTGCATTTGTGGCACAATTATTTCATCACAGGTATGAAATAAATTGTATAACTAATTTTATGCAGTTAATATGATAATTTAAATATATGCCTAACTGATTTTGTGCAGCTAATATGATGATTTAAATAAACATCTATATGCATGTACATTGTTCTTTAGTTGAAGATTCCTTACTTAACTAGGGCCCTACACAATGCAGGAGTGGGTTATCAACAGACACTAAAAAAATGTCCTATGCTGAGATGATGACAGAGGATGTGCAGACGTCTAGAGAAGAGAGATGCTTCCGGATGTGGATCAATAGTCTTGGAATTTCTACTCGTGTAAATAATCTATTTGAGGATGTCAGAAATGGGTATGTGATGTGTCATGTTCCTTCTCTTAAATTGCATCGTCAAAATCTAAAGCTATCTTCATGTATATTTTCAGCATTCTGATAATTTTCCTACTATCCCACCCATGTTGACAGATGGAGATCGTTGTGATATCCAAAGTTAATTTATAAATTTACTAAGTTCTTAATGTGTTCGATTTCTTTTATTTTTGTATGTAGATGGATACTTCTAGAAGTGCTGGACAGGATTTTTCCAGGATCAGTTAATTGGAAACAGGCAACAAGACCTCCTATTAAAATGCCATTCAGAAAAGTAGAGAACTGCAATCAGGTCATAAAAGTTGGTAAACAACTGAGATTCTCACTAGTCAATGTAGCTGGCAATGACATTGTGCAAGGAAATAAGAAGCTCATTCTTGGTAATCCCTTCATCTAGATCTAGCTTCCACGCAAACGTTATGAACTCACTTTGCTGTTCGTTTTCCATGTCCCCCTTTCCCACCTGTATGTTTTAGCTTTCTTAAAGTGTGTATTTCAAATTTTCGGGCGAAACAAAAACATTGGCTAACATTGCATTGTGTTTCTCCTGGAGAGAAACTTGGTCTTTGTAGTCTAAAGATAAAGATAAGTTGTTCTATTTTTCAGCTTTATTGTGGCAGTTGATGAGATTCACAATGCTTCAACTGCTGAAAAATTTGAGATCTCATTCCCAAGGAAAGGAGGTCAGTGATGCTGATATCCTGACATGGGCAAACAGAAAAGTGAAGAGCATTGGCAGAACTTCTCACATTGAGAGTTTCAAGGTTTTTTTTTTTTTTTAAATAATTTATCTTTTATTTCCCGATAAAAATGCACGACAACAATAGACCAAATTGATGATATATTGGTGACACAACTTTGGATGTAATTTTATGTACAGGATAAGAGCTTGTCAAGTGGACTCTTTTTCCTTGAACTTCTGAGTGCTGTAGAGCCAAGGGTTGTCAATTGGAACCTTGTCACCAAAGGTGAAAGTGGTATGATTCCTTGCAATAGTCTCCATTTTGAGTTTCACTAATATATGGGGACATATAGATAAACAGGCTCTTTATACAACATGCAATACCTTTCTATTTTTATCATCCTATTGAATTGGCTTAATTTTTTTTATAAATTGAAATTATAGATGATGAAAAGAAGTTGAATGCCACCTACATAATCAGTGTTGCACGAAAGCTCGGTTGTTGCATATTCTTGCTACCTGAAGATATTATGGAGGTAAGGTTGCCACCATCTAAGTGTTTCATTCATATTTACCCACATCATCTAACATGACACACACATAAAAAAATTGATTTTACGCCTTTTGGGTTGACTTTATTGACGTTGTGCTTAATTTTTTGTTGAACTTATGGCAGGTTAATCAGAAGATGATTCTGACTCTTGCAGCCAGTATAATGTTTTGGAGCCTGCAACAACAGAGTGAAGATGCAGATTCAATTCCTTCACCTGCAAGCAACACCACTACCACCACGCCTGAAGCATCCCCTGCCCCTTCAGTTTGTGGTGAAGATGAAAGTTATTCCCTTGGTGGTGAATTCTCCAACTTGAGTGTTGATGATACCACCTCTGACACAACAGTCTCTTCACAACTTGAGTCTGACGGTGTTCCTGCAGCGGGAGATGAGCTATTTTGAGTCCAGCTTGCAAGACTTTAACCACATGAGATGGGTCTGAATTGTTTTTGTTAGAGCCAGAAAAATATAGCAACCACGGTCTCAATTACATGCAAAAAATATTACATCACTTACATGTGTAAACCTATAGAATAGATGTTAATAGTCTGTACACAAATTTATTGTTCTTTGGAGAGGAATGCTACTAAATGAGAGGCAACTGAATAAAGCCTGTAGGGAAAGAGATGAGAGAAAGATCAATAAGAGTTTTTTTGAAGTTTAATCAAGAACTCCCTTATTGCTTGATTCTTCTTTTTATGTAGGGTTCCACTGCTGAATTTGTATTCCATCATTCATTGTGTTACTATGGAAACCAATAATAATGACCATTTACCGTGTCAGACATGCACAAAAATTAATAGGCTCTTATTCATACTCATGCTGAATTACTATATTACCAAATAGAATAGAATACACAGCTTAATCACTGGAGTCTAATTGTGGTCATATTGAGGTCCACAAACAGCTAGGGGGATGGCAAAAAAACCCGCACCAGTGGAATCCGCACAAATTACCCGCAATGGGTAGTAAATAGAGTAGTTATTAAATGGGGATGAAGATCATAATACATGCCTCACGGATACTCGCATATTCATTACAGTTACTTTCTTATTAAATGTATAATATTAATATAAATTAATCAAAAAAATGTATAATATATACTATGACATTTTCCATCACTTTAAGATGAAATTAATTTTATTTTCTTCATCTTTGAATTTTTTTAGTGGAGGGACCCATAATAATAAAATTTTGTAAATGTATATATATTATATTATACGATGTTAATATAATATGTTATTATATTATGTTGTATGATTTTTTTGTTAAATTATTAAATACATATGGATATCTATGAATACCCATTACCCATTACCCGCATAAATATTCGTGAATATTAACGGATATAGGTACGCCCCGCCCCATTGCCATCCCTATGCAATATATTTGTTTACAATTTTCAATTTTTTCTTCAACAGAAAGGGGAATTAACATTTTCTTTCTCCTTTACTTGCAAGGTCTTGGTGTTAAATAACATCACTATGTGACTCACAGATAAATAAGACTTATAAAGGCGCATTTTTTTTTTTTGGTCTGATGGCCCAACAGCCTATAACGCACTCTTAAGAGCACTGAAAGGGGGTGTAGCGGGTTCGAACCCGCATCCAAACGTCCAAACGACAAATATTTTACCAGTTATGTTAAGCACCACGGACGGCTTATAAAGGCTCATCTTGTTTTGGATTTTGCAAAACGTATTAGCAGGGACAGTTATGTTGATCATTTATGGATATGACGTGTTAAGATTTATTGCCCAAATCAAACGTGCCATTAGCAGTTGTCTTTGCCAGAACTTAATTGCAAAGATGGCTGAGCCAAGCAAACTAGAGGTATTGCGGTGCGGTTTGGTTCGGTTTTGAAGTAAAAAGTCATCCGATCCAAAGATTAAAATAACATGCGGTTCGGTTTGGTTTGGATGATTTCTTCAAAAAATCCGAAACAATCCGATCCGATTAAAAGCGGTTTAGATTGGATCGGATGATTCGGTTTTTACTTTTTGTCGAGCATTATATATTAATTATTTATATTACTTCAAATAACATATTTAGAGTTAATTTTTTAAAGGATTAATTTTTTTTAGTAAATAGTTAAAGAGTAGATTTATTTTGGTTTGATTAGGTTTTAGTTTGATAAATATTTAAAGAGTAGATTTGAAGTGTGGATTTACTTCAAATTCTCTTTTAATTTACTTTTTTAACAATATGCGGTTCGGTTTGGATTGAATTGGTTGCAGGTAAGTCAACCGCAAACCGAACCGAACCATGCGGTTGAAGAAAAAGGTGGCCCAAATAAAAAAAAATATCAGTTTTTTGCGATTTTCGGTTGGATCGATTTGTGGTTTTTCGTTGAATTGGTTTGGATTTGAACACCCATAAAACAAACAATTGTTTTGACAGTGCATATGAAAATGAATAATTTAGACGTTCTTTTTATAAAATTTAGTTTTTGCAAGTTTCCTGAAAAAGAGGGATCAACATTTTTTATTGTAAGATATTAGTAACATGAGTTGGGGCATAAATGGAATTTCCACATGTTAAAAACCCTTTCTTAGCTAGTAGTTATCAATTCAAAGTCTCTCATTGCAGTTAAAATGTATGCTTTTACTCCCTCCGTTTCTATATACATGTCGATTTTTAAGAGAAATTTTGTTCTTTTTTACTTGTCGTTTTGTTTTATTAATATTATATTTTGTCAATTATATCCCTTGTCCCTATTAATTATCTTACTCATTTTCCATAAAATTGACTAGTTGACTAATAAATACACTGAGAGGTTCCAAAGCGAATTAATGATGAACATCTACTCCCAAAAAAAGAATTTCTTCGCAAAACGTAAATTTATTATTATACTTGCTGAATCTAAATTAAAGGGATCGAAAAGTGGTCATATGAAACAAAAAAATACGACTAATGGAAAAAGGTGCTTTCGTGATTTGTAACAATAATTGCACCAATAAAAAAGTTGTGAAAGATTGGACCCAAAAAAAAAAGTTGTGAAAGCTACTAGGAGAGACACATTAGATTATTTTTTATGTTATAGAATAAAGATATAAGCAGACCTTCCTTTTTGATCAACGGGTATGATAAAATAACAATACTCTGATTGCACCCAAAAAAAAAATAGCTGAACGTTTCAGTTGCTGACGTCTTCAATTGTTTACGAGTGGATAGAGGAATCAAGCCAGTCAAACATTTATTGGAGAGAGAATAAGTGGGTTGAGTGGGAGAGTGAAAGGCTGAGGGTATAACAAAAAGAATTTACCTTGTTGGGCCTTTCCTTGGTAACCGAAATTTTACCTACATCTATATAGGAGCAGAGGGAGTATAAAACATCTATTACGTATTTAAGACAGTTAATTATACTAAGAAAACATGACAAAAACGCATTTATTAATTTATTTTCCCATCAAAAACCATTTTTTCACAAAAACTTAACTACACTATAAGCTCCGTTTTTCTTTGCCATCGATACTGAGTATGAGTTCGCTCAGCTAATTGCGAGAATAAAAGAAAAGGATCAAATACCTCCAAATTTCAAGAATATACTTGATCAAATAGCATCTTCAAGCAGATAGCTTAATGAATGATCGACGAACATGTAATAAAAAAAAAAACAATGCTTGGTGCGTGTATACTACATTAACCCTGTATTTGGTTGGGAAGAGAAATTGTGAAGAGAGAAATATGTGTGAGAAGAGATAAAGAGGTGAGAAAGATGGTAGATTTGAGGTGTTATGTATAAGAAAAAGTGAAGAGAGAAATAGAATAATTTTATGAATTGACAAAAAAACCCTTATCTAAATAAATAAATATCTAATTATTGACATGTAAAAATGCTAGTTAATTAATTTAATTTTTTTAAATTAATTAAATTACTTGATTAATTTACTGTATATTTTATTTTATTTTCAATTAATTAATTTAACTCAAATAGTTAAATTATCTAAAATGATTTAAATTAATTTAAATAAGTAATTACAATAGTGTAAAATAATTAAAGTATTAAATTAATTATATTAATTAAACTAATAAAATTCATTGCATTGTTACGTCAGAACAACCTATTTTATGGCACCGTGTTGTGCCTAATCGCAACGTGTTGCGCGCAGCGGGATTTTGCAAGGAGTGCAATTACAAATAGTTAAGCCACTTGACAGGGGTAAAACTGTGAAAGAGGACAAAAACGTGACATGGTTCCATTTCCTCGCCATTTCTTCGCATTACTGGGGAGATTAAATTTTGGTTTTGGCCGTGCTTTTTAATTCTTTTGCACCTATTTCTCCCCATATCAAACGAAAGAGGTTGAGCGTCTCTCTTCAAGTTCTCTCGTCATACGCTTTCTCTCCGCAACTTTGCAGGAAACAAACAGACGCTAATAGTTGCACATGAATAGGACCAAGTTTTAACTACCAATCCAGATGTAACGCAGGGTTCTTTCTATTATATTTGTCAAGAGCTTAGCTCCCTGCAAAAATTACACATCATTCCATAGCAGCTGTGCTGTAAACTAAGTCATAATGACATGTATAATCTCCAATCCCAAAAGACTATTTTATTAAGTGAGAGAAAGTCTCTAAGCTTATAAATTGTACTTGTTAGTTGAAACTCCTCAATGTTGAACTCATGACACTCTCCAAAAGTGTCTACCTAAAATCAGTATTTCTGTAAGTGACTCCAAATAAATTTGGTAAGTAGTTTTAGTGAAAAGAAATGACTGCGCTATTTCAACAATTAAAATGGGACAACTTTCGCGACAATTTTTTAAGTGGTTAATGCAGTTCAAATACGTGGTTAATTTCGTTCAGTAAATAGTTAGTGAATATATCAGGTGTCGAAACTCGTTAACCATCAACGTAACTTCATTAACCACGAATTTGAACACTTAAAAATCGCGATTAATCATGTTCAGTAAATGGTTAGCGAATATAATTAGTCGTCAAAAAACCATTTCCCGAAAAGAAATATGTAAATTAGTTTATGCTAGCTTATTTTTATTAAACAGTTTTAGTGACGATAGTACTAAAACAGACCATTGTAGCCAAACTACTGCTACGCGGTATAGTGTGATGGTTTAGCTGAGCTAACTCATACTCAGTACTGATGGCAAAGAAATACGGAGGTTATAGTGTAATTGAAGCAACCACTACTTCTACGTGGCACGTAAAGCAGACCACTGTGGCCAAACTACTGCTACGCGGTATACGAAATAAGCAACCAAGCAATGCTGGTATACTACTATCTCTCAAACCCTTTCTCCTCCGATTCCTCCCTGCCTGTGATACCCTGGGACCATCACCCCATTCTATTTACACGGTGGGTAATTTTTTATATGTTAAAGATATGTTTTTTTTCTTTGCCCTCCATTTTCTAGAACTTTATTGCTTTGCTGCTGCTTTGCTTCTGGTTATGGTTCTACTTGTTTCTCCATGTTTATTCCCTTCCTGTTTCACTCCGTTAATTATTTTCCACTGCCATTAAATTTTCCAGTTAATCACACACACATGCACACATTCACCCACAGCCACGATGATTGCTATATCTGGGAAACGAAGGGAAGAGTTTTTGATGTAAAACCCTAAATGGTTATGATTTTTATTTTTTTTGACTGAATTTGTTTTTAACAGTTTACTCACTCGTTAATTTGATTGTGTGTGTGTGTGTATGTGTGTGTGTGTGTGTAGAGAATAAGGTTATAACTTATAAGGCTTTGGGATGAAAAGGCCATTGGATGATGAGGCTAAGGTTCAGTCTCTGTTTGTCTCTAATTACCGTCTTGAAGATGACGATGACGAGCCTATATCTTTTACTGTGTTGCCGATTCCATGGAGTGATTCTGAGATTCTGGATTATCCCAACATCAAAGGGAAGATATTCCTCTACGGTTCTACCGATAATGGTTTGCAGAAGATTTTAATGCAGGTTATTGCGTGGAGATTTGATCTTTCAGGTGTAAAACCCGAGATATCTTTGCTATCAAAGGATAGAAGGTGGATCAAGCTTCAGAAGCCGAGGAAGAATTTTCAGGATACTGTGAGGACCGTTTTAATCACCCTTTACTTCCTGCATTATGTGAAGAAAAATCCCCGAATATCTGCCAAGTGTATCTGGAATAACTTGTGTACAGATAAGGATTTGAGGTTTTTTTTTCTGGACTTTTCATTTTGTGACACTAAAATTTATGTAAAAAGTGCATTTCATGACTTTTTATTTGTGATATTGTTTGTTTGTAGCTCTTATGGGTTTAAGCCTTCCCGAAAAGATTTATCAGGCCATTTGCCTTTGATTGGCGAAGCTGCCAAAAGGGATGTTGTCTTAGCTCAGTCCAAGTTCATGAAGTGGATTGCATACAAAATAGAACTAACTAAGGTGTTTGATCTTGGATACCTTTTTATCGTTAGAAGTTAGTTTGTATATTGCAAAGTAGTCTTGGTTGATTACACTGTGTTTCTTTTAATTTTATCCTTGTTTTTCTTTTCTCTATTTTTTACTCTTGGCAAATAAATAACCCCTTATAACAAGTTTAATTATTGAATGGTGTATCTACTTTGTACTCTTAAGTTTGCTTTCCCGTAGTCATGTTAGATTTACTCTCGTTTCATTTTTGTTACAAGGGTTTAAATATCTTTTTCTTTGTTCCTTTGTCAAATTTTTTCTGATACTAATTAAAAATTTACATATTATTTTTCATTCAATTAAAGGCTTTATGGGATTAGGATGCTTGGTTGTTGTTGTTCTCAACATGTGTGCTTCATATAAATGACAATTACACGATGATTTAAGCAGCTTTTACTCAAGGTTTTTGGGGAGAAGCCAGGCAATCAGAAACTTTTTTTTTTAATAAGGCAAATATATTAACAAATTGGAGTACAAGGGATACCCCTACCCAATTACATCAATGTGCTAAGACATACATAAAACAGGATTAGTAAGACTTGCATAAAATAGGATTTGACCACCACTCAAGAAAGAAATAAAAGAATTTCCAACTCTTGCTTTGAGCCACAACCAACTTCTGACCTTGATCATTTCTACCATTTCATCTGAATTCAGCAGTACAAAATGGAAACAAATCTGATTCCTATGAATCCATATGGGCCATATTATGCTGAGCCATTTGATCAGGTTTGTTACATATTTAATTTTCCTTACTTGGAGATTATTTTGTCTGATATATTCACTTCCTTTCATTCTTTTTATTCATGTCGTATGTATTCTTTATAATATATTTAAGATGTGACTACTTGATTTCAGGAAGCTAAAGATTTGCCACAACCTGCAATTATAGTTGGTCACAATCATCATATCATAGACAAAGACACAAATGCAGAGGATGATCTGTGTGATTCTGTTTGTGCATTTTGTGACAATGGTGGTATACTTTTGCGGTATGAATTCTTCTTCATATTTGCTAATTTATTTTAATGTTCTGTCTCTGTACTGCGTAATAATTTCACATACTGATATGGTGTGTAATAATGTGATACAAATTACCGACACACTGGTGCCATTTTATACTAATATATTAAGAGCAACTAGCATAAGCTCAAGCCACCAATATATTTAGAACAATAACCGTAATTAAAAAAGAAAACAAGTCAAGAAATACAACAAAATCAGGATGCAATTCATAAGATTACCCATCTGTTTGGAACCACGGTCAGAATGCATCAAATGCGTGGCTAGTCAAAAGCCTTGAGCTTTCACAGTGAGTTAGCATTAGAACGCGATTCCAAACACATGCTACTTCCTCAACTAAACAACTAATTGATTTTGATATACATTCCAAAGGATACAAACTACAACAGAAGTCTTTCTCTACTAGGTGGGATTGTCTATATGAACCAAACAATGCCTAATTGTCTTATTGTGAATCATGTCTACTGACAAACCATTTAAATCTAAATCCTTCATTATGTTTTGACTTTTGACCTATAGTTTTTTACCTCCTACTCCTACAATATATATGATAATCTGAAGTTATTTTAAATCCAACAAATTTCTTTGATAAGTTATTCATGATATGAGTTACTTAATGGTGAATGCAGTTGTGACGGAGCATGCATGAGGTCATTTCATGCTACTAAGGAGGATGGTTGGGAAAGTATTTGTGACTCTCTTGGTTTTACCCGGAAGGAAGCTAATGTATGCTATTGTTATTTTTTTTATATTTATTTTCCTTTTCCTTTTCCACTTCAGGTAATCATGTTGCTTGCTTGTTACAAAAATTTGCAGGAGATCCTGAGCTTTTATTGTAAGAATTGTGAATATCATCAGCATCAATGCTTTGCATGTGGCAAGCTGGGGTCTTCTGATAAAGTTAAGGGTGCTGAGGTATTTCTATGGCAGATAAACTAAGTTTCTCTTGTTCCCAATTATATATTGAGATGAAAGAGCTTTTAGCATATTTGTCTCTGGCTCTGCTTCCATGCTTAATTAAAGATTTTGGTTATGTTTGTGGTACCTTGTAGTAAACGCAAACATCAATGAAGATCCTCATGGCAGCTAGGCCTCGTGTAATACATTATCTCAATTGCTTTTGGTTTTGTGTTTCTTGGGAGTTTGGTGTTTATACGAAACTCCCAAGAAACTCTAGTGTTAGATGGAGGTAGCCATTATACGAAACTCCCAAGAAACTCTAGTGTTAGATGGAGGTAGCCATATGTCATTTAAAAGACGTGTTCCAGTATTTATACAAATTATTTGTAAAAATTATTTGTATTGATTTTTATAACAAAGACACTGTCTATTTTCTTTATAAACCATCCAGTCCAATCAGGCTGGATGATTGAAGCTTATTTTCTTTGACTTGCTAGGAGTGGTCCCATACTAGCCAACTTAAGCCTGCCCGTTGGACAAATTTAGGGGGAAATACCTTGTATATTGTAGACCTTGTGAACTGGAATGAGAATGTTGAGGTTCCATACCTCATAAAAAGCAAAGCATGCCTTGCACATGCCAGGTTATGTAGCATATCCATCCTTGTTTTCTCTACCATGCATTCCCATGAGCTGTTGATTTTGACGCTTAGTTCTCCCGCTTCATTGCCTGTTTTATCTGGTATTGATTTTGATTGGTTTGTTTAAGATAGTAATGGTTTTTGTAAACAAGAGAGTATTTCTGGAGCTTCTATATGTTGTATGGAACTAAAATTTTGAGGATTCCTCTTTCAGGTCATTAAATGTGCAACCTGTGACAGTTTTTATCATCCACATTGCGTTGCAAAGTTACTGCCCCGGCTAGTTAAGCGAGATGCAGAGGAACTTGAGAAAAATATTGCTGATGGGGATCCTTTTACTTGTTCCATTCATTATTGCTGTGTCTGTAAAGGTTTAGAAAATAAGATGAAGCCTGAGTTGCAATTTGCGGTTTGTAGGCGTTGTCCAAAGTCATATCATCGCAAATGTTTGCCAAGGTTAGTAATCTCTTTTTCTTTGTTTCTAGTCTTCATTTTATGATTCTAATTGATATTGTATAGAGGGTTGATCCTCAGGTTGATTTTGGCAGAGAGATTGTTTTTGATTACATAGATGACGAAGATATCGTACCAAGGGCTTGGGAAGGTCTTTTGCCAAACAATCGCATTCTTATATATTGCTTGTAAGTGTTATGTGGTTTTTTTCGTTTTTCAATTTGTCCTTGTTAACATTATCATTTAACACCCTATGTAATTTTATTTACCATTACTTGAACTAGAAATCATGAGATCAACAATGTGCTTGGGACTCCTATAAGAGATCATATAAAAATCCCCGAAACTAGAGCTACTGTTCGGGAATTTAATACCACTGATAAGGCGATGAAGCCTGCAACCAAAAAGAGAGTTATATTGAAGACGGTACCAAAGACTGAGGAATAGGGGCATCAGGTTTCTCAACATGAGTGGAGGAACGTATGCAAGACAACAGAATACTGCATTTTGCGTAACTTTATTTATGTATGTATTAGTATTAGGGAAAACTTTTAATGTATTTTTGGTATCAGCCTGTTTCTACAATTTCCTGCAGTTATTTATGTCTGTATGCATGTTTATTCCACTATAGGATTTTTTTTTTGTTTTTTTTTGGGGGTATGTCTGTATGCATGTTTATTCCACTATAGGATTTTTTTTTTTGTTTTTTTTTGGGGGGGGGGGGGGGGGGGGCATAGGGAGCATTATATGCCCCAGCTTTTGTATAACCTCCGTGATGTTTATAAATTTTCTGCACACTTATGAAAACTTGATGTATGAAGTTTTAATTTTTATTTTCCTGGTAGTTTATGTAACATTTTTATTTAGATTATACTTTTAGCATAACAGCCGCTATTAGGAACGAAAACAAGATTTTTAAAGAAGTTATTTTGAAAGTAATTATGAATTTTTTATTTAATTAATTTAATTTGTTTTTGATAAAATGAGGTCTTTCATACTAAAGATATGCAAGAGATTTACCTAGTTAATCACTTGGCCTCATTGGAAAGATCATTTCCAAATGAAGGTTTGATTAACAAAGTGTTTGCGATGTTTAAGTAGGGATTGACAAATCAAGATGACAGTTATTGCATAATCAAGGAATTTATCCATCATGACATCGGCAACGTTGTTTTAAAAACTTCAAGAACATGAGCTTGAGTTAAATTATTTGAATGAGCACGGGCAACCTGTCAATAACAAAAGAAGCATCACTTTGAATGCCTCATCATCCAAAGCTTATAAAGTTGAAGAGGACGACAATAGCGAGAACTCGGTCTCAAATGAAGAGGATGTGAAAATGCTAAAGAAGTTTGAGAAATTATTAAACAAAAAGGGAAACTACAAGAAACATTTTAAAGGATTCCCCTCAACTCCAACATGCTTTAAATGTGGAAAGTTTGGATATGTCAAACTATAAGAAGATGGAGAAGTTTGAAAGAAAAAAAAAGTCAAGAAAAGACAAGAAAAAAAAAAAGAAGAGTCTACATTGCTATGGAGGACAACAACATCGATTTCTCAGACAGCTCAAAAGAGAAAGAAGCTCACTCTTCTCTTATGGCCAATCATGAAGAAAATAAGAGCGTATATTGTTTGTGTTATGCAGATTTTTTGTTTTTCAATTTGTCCTTGTTAACATCCTATGTAATTTTATTTACCGTTGCTTGAACTAGAAATCATGAGATCGATGATGAACTTGGGACTCTTATAAGAGATCGTATAAAACTCCCTGATACTAGAGCTACTATTCGGGAAATTAATACCACTAATAAGACGATGAAGCCTGTAACTAAAAAAGAGACGTGTTGAAAAAGAATAGTGTTGCCTTTGATAATTCATTTGGTGAGAAATTATATGCTCTTACTAGTTAGACTTGGTCTTTTGCTATCCAAGGATGTGGTGTGCTCCATGACAATGACCTACAATTTGACGATCATACTTCCATCGTCAGGCTTTGAAGGTCCCTTCGCTCCTCAAAACATTGATGAGCAATTAGGAGTCTTAGCGATCATGCTTGGGAATCGAGACCAATAGATGGTAAGTCTTAGTATGACCAGCTCAAAGGAACAATATGTTATTTATGTCGTATTTTCTATTTATGTATATCTATTTTGTTACTCCTAAATTGAAGATATACGCCCTGGGGTGAGTACTATTTTAATATATAAATGACAACTTCATGTGTACTATCTTATTATTGAGTTCGTAAGCTTCGGTATTTTCTATCACATCAGTCGTTCGTAGAAATGTTTTAAGAAAATTGAAGTTGTTTGGGTTTTGTAAAGGGGTTCAAACCATTTTCCACAACTATTATGTTAATTAAAATATGTAAGTTTTGAATACTTTGAGTTATGTAGTGCGACACCTTACGGATGCCACAATAGATGCCCTAATCGACTTGGCTTTATCTGGTGTTCCATAAGCTAATTTAGACCAACAAGTCAGTGTCTATGGACTTTGGAATATGGATGAAGTTTTGTCCTTGTTTCATCTATTGGTTCACAATAAGATAAGAGACCTTCCCCCTCGCCAATTAGGGAATGATGATGCCCTTCCTTGCAGAGGAGTCAATGATGGTGTGATGACTGTAGGATTGTCCTATGAATCTCTAGTTCAGGTTGACTCTGCAAATAAAATTTCCATGTTTGTTGTCGTCTAATAATGGAGTGGTCTTGAAAGGATCATAACCTTTTTATGGAAAGTGGCTTATGAAGCTCTTTTGACAAATGTGTCTAGTTTTAGGAGAAGTCTCACCACTCATCCATCTTACTACGTACATATATCCTGATTAAACCCTTATCCACATGTTACGTGATTGCTTAATGGTGCAAGACATAATGAAGTGGGGTAATGTTCAACAAGTTACAAATATAGATATCATGATAAAAACTTCATAAGAGGGATCTAGTAGGTCTCCATGGTGACAACGCCTTGTGTGATGTTTCTCTAGATGCCATATGGCTTATGAGAAATGATTCGATTTTTTAGATGAGCAGCCTTCAGTTTGTGCTAGTGCTAGTAAAACTCGAACATGTATTCTGATGTTATAAGGTCGCGCACCTTGCACGTTAGATTATATAACAACTAAGAGCGGTCGGATCATAGCCAGGGGATTCGTTGGTCACCCCTCTTGTAGGGTGGGTGAACCTAAATTTTGATGAAGCTCTCAGGGCCTCAACTAACTTGATAGCATGTGGAGGCATTTTTAGGGATCATCATGGTGCTTTCATTGTGGCTTTCTCCAAGGATAATGGACATTGTTTAGTTCTCCATGCTAAATTGTGGGAACTGCTATGTAGTCTTCAAATATCATGGCACGGGGATTCAGAAGAATTTATGTGGAATTTGACTCCCTGGTGGATATCCAATTGCTTAAGGATTTATGTTTCTGTTCCCATCCTAATTTTTCTTTGGTGGATCAACTGCTCCATTTTTCTCGGATGGATGGAATGATCGAATGGAACCATAAGTTTCGAGAAACTGACCAAGTTGCATAAGTTTTAGCCAAACTTTATGTGTCCCTAGATTGTAGTTTTAGAATTTCTGATTTAACTCTCGCTTGTATTTATGTTTCCACTGGTGCATTTACCCGTGTGATGCACGGGATGAATTATATTTGTAGAGTAATATTTATTATTATTTTAATGAAAATATTATATTTGAAACATTAAAAAATGATAAAATAAACAAATTAATGTCTATCTATATATTTATTAATAAAATTAAATTGTTGACTAATAACCTAATTTATTATGCATACGTTGTTGTATAAAATGTTAAATATGTAGAGAGAACATTTTTTATTATTTAAAACATAATTTATACTGAAAACTTG
Organism: Calophaca sinica; assembly: GCA_037113605.1. Lineage (NCBI taxonomy): Eukaryota > Viridiplantae > Streptophyta > Magnoliopsida > Fabales > Fabaceae > Calophaca > Calophaca sinica. Next base: position 125,285,661 of record CM073736.1, on the reverse strand, counting down.
AAAATAATTTCACAATAAAAAATAAGTTTATATTTTTGTTACGATTATAGTAAAAAAAAATAGAGAAAAATATGTATAAAAATAATTTTTTTATATATTTAATGATGTAAGAAAGGTGACAAAATAGATTGAGATTTTGCTTTATGATTGCATCCCAATACTTGACATCACGAAATTATGGATAAGAATGACAAATATTTTTTTTGACAAATAAGTATGACTAATACTAACATTATTAATTAGTGCAATTGTGAAAACCTCAAGAATCTTTATATTATGATTATGATGATGATATGATTGCAATTATGGTTTCAAATCAAATCTAAATGTAAAACCCCGGTAAATAAATATCATATTTTAAAATTTAAAATAAAAGTAAATCCAATCAAATATCAAATCAAATTTGAGCAGATTGAGCCAAACTTAAAATAAAAATCACAATCAAATCAATTTAACTTAATATATTTATATATTAAGTTAATGATGTAAGAAAGGTGACAAAATAGATTGAGATTTTGCTTTATGATTGCATCCCAATACTTGACATCACGAAATTATGGATAAGAATGACAAATATTTTTTTTGACAAATAAGTATGACTAATACTAACATTATTAATTAGTGCAATTGTGCAAACCTCAAGAATCTTTATATTATGATTATGATGATGATATGATTGCAATTATGGTTTCAAATCAAATCTAAATGTAAAACCCCGGTAAATAAATATCATATTTTAAAATTTAAAATAAAAGTAAATCCACTCAAATATCAAATCAAATTTGAGCAGATTGAGCCAGACTTAAAATAAAAATCACAATCAAATCAATTTAACTTAATAATTTTTGCGTCAAAAAAAAAACTTAGTAACTTTTCAATATCCGAAACATATGCTATTTTTTTAAATAATTAAACTACTTTAATAAAAAAATCAAATACTTTTTAATTGGTGAAACCGAGTCATTCATGAGATATATATTTATTTAGCAAATAAATATCCATCCTTTATTTCTTCAAAAAAAATCCTTGCTTTATGTTTTTTTGCTCACGTGAATTTGCACAGAATCTACAGATGGCTATGCTACCGTGCGGGAGGGAGTAGACTTTGCCACGTGGAAAGTTCTAGCGGCAAAATCTTCGGCGAGGGTTTAAATAAGCCACAAATACTAATAACAAACAAACAACTACTCTCACTTGTTCAGTCACTACTGGCTACCCTCTCAGTTGAAGGATTTGGATTCTCTGCAGTCGCGCGCACGGTAACTCACTCTTTTCTCTTTTTCCTTCTTCTCTACTTGTTGCCCTTTCTCCTTATTTAAGAACAAGATTGCTTCACTGCTCTTTTTTTTTTTAAATAAAATAAAATTCTTAACTATTTTTCTGTCTATTTTTCTGTTTCCGATTTTCGGGTTAGGGTTCTACTTGTTCCCCCAATTTTATTCACTTCTTCTTGTTTCATTTCCTCCGTTAAATCTCTTCCGCTATCATTGCATTTTCCAGTTAATCACACACACACACACACACGCCCACCAACGTTCACAATGATTGTGATATCTGGGAAATGAAGGGAAGGGTTTTATTGTAAAACCCTAAACGGTTATGATTCATTGTTGCATGCACTTGTTTTTAACACTTCACTCATTCCTTTATTTGATTTGATTTATTTTTGTAGATAATAAGGTTATAAGGCTTTGGGATGAAGAGGCAATTGGCATGTTCAGATGATGAGACTGAGTCTGAATTGTTACAGTCTCTGTTTGTGTCAAGTTACCATCTTGAAGATGACGATGATGGACCTGTGTCTTTTTCTGTGTTGCCGATTCAATGGAATGATTCTGAGAGTGTTGATAATACCAACAACAAAGGGTCAATATTCCTACACGGTTCTGCGGATAATGGGTTGCAGAAGATTTTCATGCAGGTTATTGCGTGGAGATTTGATCTTTCAGGTGTGAAACCCGAGATATCTTTGCTATCAAAGGATAGAAAGTGGATCAAGCTTCACAAGCCGAGGAAGAGCTTTCAGGCTACTGTGAGGACCGTTTTAATCACCCTGTACTTCCTGTATCGTGTGAAGAAAAATCCCCGAATGTCTGCCACGTGTATCTGGAAGAACCTGTGTAAGGATAAGGATTTGAGGTATCTTTTTTTTTTTTTTTTGGGACGTTTTCATTTTCTGATATTAATTTATTTTTCTGAAAATTACATTTGATTACCTTCTTTTTGTGTGTGAATATTGTTTGTAGCTCTTATGGGTTTAAGCCTTCACGAAAAGATTTATTGGACCACATGCCTTTGATTGGTGAAGCTGCTAAAAGGGATGCTGTGTTAGCTCGGTCCAAGGTCTGTATTTTCTTTTCTTCTTCTTCCCCGTTCCCTTTTTGGAAATCAATGATTCAAAATATGGTTTGAGATTAACATTGTACTTGTGTACTTTGGCAATAAGTTAAATTAATTGCTCCTAAGTTGAAGTTTTTATTAACCTTGTAAAAAAATTTCCTTAAGGGGTGTGTGTATGTGTGTGTTAGTTGATCCAAAGAAGAATTTAATTTAATTAGCCGTGTTTGTAGACCATCTGTGGTTGTTTTCGGCTTATTGTCGTCTGTTTTAAGGCACAAAATCAGCAATATATGATTCTACTTTACCATATTCTTTGACGAGTTGAAGTAAATGATTGTAGTTTCATAAGCAAGCGTGCATTACATTTTTAAGTAGATTTTAAATGGAGTGGTGTCTGTCATGATTCTAGAGGCTTTACAAAAGAAAGGTGTTAATTGGAGTTCGTGAATGGTTGTAGGCTTGTTAAAAGCATTGGTTTACATTGTTAGTGGGAGGATGAATGCATGAAAATTAATAAATTCGACTCCTTTGAATTTTATTTTAAGGAGGCTATATGATCCTTTTCTATTCTTTGAATTAGTTGATGGATCTATGATATTTCTAGTTTAAGAATATGAAGTTCATGAAGTGGATTGCGATACTTGATAAGGTGTTTGATCTTGGATACCGTTTCATCATTAACAGTTTGTGTATTGCAAAGTAGTGTTGGTTGATTATACTCTTTTTCTTTTAATTTTCTTCTTGTTTTGCTTTTCTCTGCTTTTTACTCTTGGCAAATAAGTACCCCCTCATAGCAAATTTAATTATTGAATGGTGTATCTACTTTGTACTCTTAAGTTTGCTTTCCCATGGTTATGTTAGATTTACACTCGTTTCATTTTTGTTGTAAGGGTTTAAATATCTTTTTCCTTGTTCTTTTGCTAAAGTTTTTTCTGATACTAATCAACAATTTAAATATTGTTTTTCATTCGATTAAAGACTTTATGGGATTATGATGCTTGGTTGTTGTTGTTCTCAACATGTGTACTTCATAAACAGCTTTTGCTCAAGGTTTTAGGGGAGAAGCTAGGGATACAGAAACTATCTGACGAGGTTTGTTACATCTTTAATTTTCCTTGCTTGAAGATGATTTCGTCTGATATATTCTCTTCCTTTCATTCTTTTTATTCTTGTCTTATGTATTGTTCATAATATATTTTAGATTTTACTGCTTGATTTTCAGGAAGTTGAAGATTTGCCACAGCCTGAATCTATAGTTGATGACAATGCTACCATAGATGAAGCTAATGAAGACTCAGATGCAGAGGATGATTCTGTTTGTGCAATTTGTGACAATGGTGGTAAACTTTTGTGGTATGAATTATTCTTCATGTTGGTTACTATATTTTTTATGTTCTGTATCTGTACTGTGTATCTTTGACTACAGAATTTTGTTTAGATTAATAGGAATAGAGACGCTGAGTAATAATTTCTCATACTGATATGGTGTGTAATAATGTGATACAAAATACTAACACACTGGTGCTATTTTATACCAATATATTAAGAGCAACTAGTATAAGTTCAAGCCACCAATATATTAAGAGAAATGGCTGCAATTAAAAAAGAAAACAAATTAAGAAATACAACAAAATCAGGGAACAATTCCTAAGATTACTTCCTCAGTTAAACAATTAATTGATTCTATGATTCATTCCAAAGGATGTGAGCTACAACATAAGTCTTTCCCTACTATGTGGGATTGTCTACATGAACCAAACAATGCCTAATTGTCCTATTGTGAATCATGTCTAATGACAAACCATTTAAATCTAAATCCCACATATTGGTTTGACTTATAGTTTTTTTACCTCCTACAATATATATGATAATCTGAAGTTATTCTAAATACATTCTAACAATTTTCTTTGATTATGATATGAGTTACTTAATGGCGAATGCAGTTGTGAAGGAGCATGCATGAGGTCATTTCATGCTACTAAGGAGGATGGTAGGGATTCTATGTGCGACTCTCTTGGTTTTAACCAGAAGGAAGTTGATGTATGCTAATGTTACTTTTTTATATCTATTTTGCTTGTCCTTTTCCACTTCAGACAATTATGTAAAAATCTGCTTGCTTGTTGCAAAAAAATGCAGGAGATCGAGAGCTTTTATTGTAAGAATTGTGAATATCACCGGCATCAATGCTTTTCATGTGGCAAGCTGGGGTCTTCTGATAAAGTTAAGGGTGCTGAGGTATTTCTATGGCAGATAAACTATGTTTCTCTTGTTTATTAGGTCATGTTATACGTATTTCCTATGCTGGATGATGTGCCTCGTAATCCTTGTTAGTCTTTTTAATACAAATTATTTCTTGTTGAAAATTTTATATTGAGATGAAAGAGCTTTTAGCACATTTGTCTCTGGCTCTGCTTCCATGTTTAATCAAAGATTTTGGTTATGTCTGTGGCATCTTTTAGTAAATGCAAACATCAATGAAGGTTCTCATGACAACTAGGTTTCTTATGAAATTCATTATCTCAATTGCTGTTGGTTGTGTTTCTTGGGAGTTTGGTGTTTAACTGTTTAAATGAGTCAAACCATAGGTCTCAGAAGTTTTAGATGGAAGTAGCTGTATGTCAGTTAATAGACGTGTTTCAGTGTTTATACAAATTATTTGTAAAAAATTGATTTTTTTTATTGAGTTTTATAACATAAACACTGCCTATTTTCTTTATAAACCATCGAGTCCAGGCAGGCTGGATGATTGAAGCTGATTTCTTTGACTTGCTAGGAGCGGTCCCGCATTATCTAGCCAACCCAAGCCTGCCAATTGAACAAACTCGGGGAAATACCTTGTATATTGTAGACCTTGTGAACTAGAAGGGGAAGGGGAAGGAAAATTCCCATGTATTTTATCAATGATGTACTTCAAATCTTTAACGTGTTCTTTTTTTCTTTTTTCTTTTCTCTCTTCAAGAAATACTGCCCCCAAAAATAACCCTTCACGATGTAGATGGATGCTTCAATAGTGTAAAATTACAAGAGTTCATGTAGCAGGTAGCAGATAGGATATAGAAAATTTGGGGGGAGGGAGCCAGGGAGGGGAGACCGAGTTGCCATAAAGGTGGTATTTGATTTTGCAGTGCATTGTTCGGTTCCTTTGAATTATGACTTTAAACCCTATCCAGAAGCATGAGGCAACCTATTGTAAATGAAACAGGCCTAAATTTTACAGATAAAAAGTTTTTTGTTCAACAGTTATAATCTATTTCCTTATTTATTTATGAAAATGTTGAGGTTCCGAACCTCATAAAACTGACTGTGCTCAAAGCATACCATGCCCATGCCAAGTTATGTAGCATATCCATCCTTGTTTTCTCTACGACTACCATGCATTCCTATGAGCTGTTGATTTTGACACTTAGTTCTCCTGCTTCATCCTTGTTTTATCTGGTATTGATTTTGGTTAATTTGTCAAGATAGTAATGGGTTTTGGAAACAAGATAGTATTTCTGGAGCTTCTATATGTTGTATGGAACTAAAATTTTGAGAATTCCTCTTTCAGGTTATTAAATGTGCAACCTGTGACAGTTTTTATCATCCACATTGCGTTGCAAAGTTACTGCCCCAGGTAGTTAAGCGAGATGCAGTGGAACTTGAGAAAAATATTGCTGATGGGGATCCTTTTACTTGTCCCATTCATTATTGCTGTGTCTGTAAAGGATTAGAAAATAAGATGGAACCTGAGTTGCAATTTGCGATTTGTAGGCGTTGTCCAAAGTCATATCATCGCAAATGTTTGCCAAGGTAGTTTCTCTCTTTTTCTTTGGTTTAGTCTTCATTTTATGATTCTAATTGATATTGTATAGGGGCTTGATCCTCAATTTGATTTTGGCAGAGAGATTGCTTTTGATTGCATAGATGAAGATATTATACCAAGGGCTTGGGAAGGTCTTTTTCCAAACAATCGCATTCTTATATATTGCTTGTAAGTGTTATGTGGATTTTTTGTTTTTCAATTTGTCCTTGTTAACCCCCTTTGTAATTTATTTACTGTTACTTGAACTAGAAATCACGAGATCGATGATGAACTTCGGACTCCCATAAGAGATCATATAAAATTCCCCTATACTGGAGCTACTATTCGTGAAATTAATACCACTAGTAAGAAGATGGAGCCTGCAACCAAAAAGGGAGGTATATTGAAGAAGAATAGTGTTGGCTTTGATAATTCATCTGGCAAGAGCACTGCAAAAGGATCCAAAGTGCCTGGAAAACTGTCTTCCACTAAAGTTGGTAGCAAGAAGTCGCCTGAAAAGATGATTTCTGGTTCAGATATTTCAAGGAAACTGAAATTAAATGAAATATCAAGAACTTGTTTGACTGAAAAGAAGTCAATCTCAAAGAAATTTGAAATGCCTAACTGTGAGAAAAATAAGCAACTAACTGGTGAGAAATTATGTGCTCTTAAAAATAAAGGTTCTGAGCGAATAAAGCATGACGATCCGGTTGATGATGTGGTTAATAAGACCCTGTTGGTCAAGCCTACTAGAAGTGTATTGCCTTCATCAGATGCTGATTCAGAGAGGAGGTATATCCGCATAATCTGACTTCTGAATTACTTATTTTCTTGCTATTGATTCATTTGTTCTTTTGGCATCTTTCCTTAATGTTTGCCTCCATTTTCTTGCTATTGCTTATAAGTATTATGTGGATTTTTTGTTTTTCAATTTGTCCTTGTTAACCCCCTATATAATTTTATTTACCGTTACTTGAACTAGAAATCATGAGATCGGTGATGAACTTCGGAATCCTATAAAAGATCATATAAAATTCCCCGATATTAGAGCTACTATTCCGAAAATTAATACCACTGATAAGAGAATGAAGCCTGCAACCAAAAAGAGAGTTATATTGAAGAAAGACAGTGTTGGCTTTGATAATTCATCTGGCAAGAGCAGTGCGATAGGATCCAAAGTGCCTGAAAAACTGTCTTCCACTAAGGTGGGTAGCAATAAGTCGCCTGAAAAGATGATTTCTGGTTCAGATATTTCAAGGAAACGGAAATCAAATGAAATATCAAGAAGCTGTTTGACTGAAAACAAGGAGTCAATCTCAAAGAAATTTGAAATGCCCAACTGTGAGGAAAATAACCAACAAACTGGTGAGAAATTATGTGTGCTTATGAATAAAGGTTCTGAGCGAATAAAGGATGACAATCCGGTTGATGATGTGGTTAATAAGACCCTGTTGATCAAGCCTTCTAGAAGTGTATTGCCTCCGTCGGATGCTGATTCAGAGAGGAGGTATATCTGCATAGTCTGACTTCTGAATTACTTGTTTTCTTGCTATTGATTCATTTGTTCTTTTGGCATCTTCCTTAATTTTTGCCTTCATTTTCTTGCTATTGCTTGCAAGTGTTATGTGGATTTTTTGTTTTTCAATTTTCCTTTGTTAACCCCCTATGTAATTTTATGTACCGTTACTTGAACTAGAAATCATGAGATCGTTGATGAACTTCGGACTCCTAGAAGAGATCGTATAACATTCCCCGATACTAGAGCTACTAGTCAGGAAAATAATACCACCAATAAGAGGATGAAGCCTGCAACCAAAAAGAGAGTTATATTGAAGGAGGACAGTGTTGGATTTGATAATTCATCTGGCAAGAGCAGTGCGATAGGATCCAAACTGCCTGGAACATTGTCTTCCACTAAAGTGGGTAGCAAGAAGCCATCTGAAAAGATGATTTCTGGTTCAGATATTTCAAGGAAACGGAAATCAAATGGAATATCAAGAAGTTGTTTGGCTGAAAACAAAAAGTCAGTATCAGAGAAATTTGAAATGCCTAACTGTGAGAAAAATAAGCAACCAACTGGTGAGAAATTATGTGGTCTTATGAATAAAGGTTCTGAGCGAATAAAGCATGACGATCCGGTCGATGATGTGGTTAACAAGACCCTGTCTGTCAAGCCTATTAGAAGTGTGTTGCCTCCATCGGATGCTGATTCAGAGAAGAGGTATATCTGTATAATCTGACTTCTGAATTACTTATTTTCTTGCTATTGATTCATTTGTTCTTTTGGCATCTTTGCTTAATGTTTTGCACTGCAATGCTGTTCTCTTGGATTCTTGTTTGAAACTTGAAATCTAAAGTTGCCATTATTTTATGTAGTTGTTCAACATGATATTGTCAAGTACTTGTTTAATTGGGATGTTTTCCTTGCGTGTAGTTTGTTGGATTTGTTTAAAGAAGCTAGATCCTCGGAGGGTGCGATAGAAAAGCACATGTTGGGAACTGTTGCGGAGAAGACTATATCAATGGGACAGGAATATAGGATGAGCAAGTCTGGCAAGACGTCGCGGAAGAGAAAACGTATTAAGAAAAATGATGGAAGAGGACTAGGTGTGGCCTCATTGGCCAAAAGGCGGGCCGTGAACGGAGTGCCCGAGAGAGTACCTGACCATATTCAATCCAATCCAATTGATGGGAGATCCTCAGTTGAAAATTTTCAGTCCAAATCTGTTTTGGCCTGTGCTCGTTTTGAGGCTGACGATAATGATGATGAGAATTTGGAGCCCGTCTCAGATTTTGGAAGATCTTATGGTGGGATTGAAAATGGGCCAAGTGTTGCCATCCCCCTTTCTGCTTGTGGAGTTGCAGATATTGAGGAACACCATAGCAAGGAGGAAGAGAAACACAGGAGAGAATCAGATATAAGGCAACAAGTTGACCTTTCTGGGGGTCAGAATCCTAATTCTACAGTGTGTGATCATCTGTCTGGTCGCAATCCTTCCTGTGGCGGCTACATGGGAAATAGCCATACACAACTTAGTCCAGTAACTGGGTCATCTTACAAGATGAATACACCAGCTGTGGAACGATATGCAACTCGCGTGGATGAATTAAATCATGTCAGGATGAGTTCTTTGGGTCCTGAACCTCCTATATTTAGTAGAAGTGGCACTTTTGAACGTCGTGTTCCGCTGCCAGGTTTTGCATCTGGTCTTAACCTTGCATATTCACGCCAGCATTCAGCAGGTTGGCTAGATGAGTAGGTACTACATCTATTGTATTTTTTATTTTCCCTTTTAATCCTGCATAATGGTGCCACATATTGTACATTGATTATCTTAAGAGGGAATGTGATGTACATAGAGACTGTTGATTATGCAACATTGATCAAAGTTTAGGATAGAAAGAAGACACATATATAAACAAACAATGATATGTTTTCCAATTATTTCATTTTGGAGCCATTTTAAGTAATTGCAAACAGAAGCATCTTTAAACAGAAAATACGAAAGGCCATTACCTTTCAACACATCAGGTTACATGCATGCATCAAATATTGTTCCAATGACCCAATCTTTGTATCCATTAACTTAGGAAAAAAAAAATTCAAGCATGCAGGCTGAATCAAACAAGACATAGGTCTCCAGCACCAAGAGAACTCGAAAACACAACATGCATGCCAACATAAAGCGTCATTCAAATATGCATGATCAAAACTCATATCAAGAAGAGTTCTAAGGATCATATCTCAATTTTTTAGCCCAATTCCAACCACAAACAACAATAAAAACCAAAGAACTCATAAAAGGGATGAGGGTTTAGGGAAATAATTAGTTACAGCCCATAAAAATGGTGTAAACAACATCATAAACCAAAATTTTTCCACATGCAAAGACTCTTAGCACTCTTAGGGTTAAGGTTACCCAAGAGTACCAAGTTTGTTTGCTCTAATTCCAAAAATTAAATTCACAAATTCAAGTAGTCTTCAGCCATTCCCAAGCTCTATGCATAATGAGAAAAACTCTGTCCCCTCACCATGAATGCTAGTTGCAATTAGGGTGATTGAAGTGATCATACCCATAATGATGAAGAGGATATTGGAAAGGTGTTTACCGACTTTTTTATGGATCTTTTCCCTACTTCTAATCATTCTAAAATGGAAGAAGTCATTGCTGTCATAAAAGATAGACTATCAGAGTCTATGAAAGATTATATAGTTGGTGATTTCTCTGTTTACAATGCTCTTAAACAATCCAGATAGCATGCTGACTCTTTTTTACTAGATTCAAATCGACTCTTTTTAATTATAAAAAATAAAAACAATATAAGACATTTATGTTTATACAAATTAAAATTAACATATAAGACATTTATAAGACATATAAGACTCTTTTTAATGCCTCTACTTTCTGACGTCAAACTAGGATTTATATCTTGACCATTTCGCCAAATTTTTTTTTTCCTTTGAAAAGAGGCAAATTACGTAATCTCATTATCAATAAGGTCCGCAATACAAACATGTTTTGTACGTCATAATTTACAAAAGAACTTCCCCTGAAGAATATATGCATATAATCAACGTTCTTTAGCACAAAAAAGTTCTATAAAAATTACATGAAAAAATATTTATCAGTTGAACGTAAATAAATAATAACGTGAAGTTAATTTTAGAATAAATTTTATATATAACTCATCATGTATAATCATATATTCTCTCCTCTTATACCAACATCTACAAAAAAAAAAAGCTCTTCATATAAATTAAATAATAATAGTGTGTGCAATTCTGTCTCCTTCTGGTGTCAAATTTCAATTTAGTAATCATATTTTTATATGAATTTTCATTTAATACTTACTCATATCATCATATGCTAACGTCTCAGTCACAAGTAACGCCATTGTGCTTTTTAAAAAAAAAAAATACTCTCGTCATTTCTCTTTACAGTCTTTTGTTCGTATTTTTTTAAAAACACTATTTAAATTAAATTTTAAAAAAAAATATAAGAGTTTTGTAACTTAATTTTTCTGAACAAATAAAAAAATTAAAAAAAAAAACTCTTTCATAATTTTTTCTTTAATCTAAATAATGTAAGCTCTAAAACAAAGATGTGATGCATCGTGGAAACAATTGAAATATCATATAGTAAAACACAAGAAATGAATTGAATTGTATTAAAAAAAAAAATCTTTTTGCAAAAGTCTTTTTGAAATACGCTTTTAGAGCATACGCATAAATGGGAATACTTAAGAACCACTTAGGTTAATATGGATGTTGTAACTACAACCAGGCGCAAGTTAAACTTAGCATCTAGAGGTTTTGATTGAAAGTTTGAAAGTTTGTCAACCGTATAAAAACCTTTGTAATAATGTCAATCCTTTGCTAGTAGAATAAAATATCTATAACAAACTAAGAGAGCAAGGAAAAGAGAATCACACGGAGGATTTTTATACTAGTTTATTTTCAATCTGAAAGCTATGTCTAGCCTTACAATTATCTCCTTGCCAACCTAGAAATACTTGTAGTAAACCTTGAAATAATATAAAACACTTGTATTTTTTAATTTATTAAACTTTCACTCGGTTCAAACAATAACAAACTTTCACTCGGTCTTTACAAGATTACAAATGAAATGATTGAAGTACAAACTCAATAACTCTCAACAAGAGAAGGTAGGAATTTAAAGCTCGGGTGTTTTGTAATAACTCTCACAATAAAGAATAATAAATATGAGCTCTTAAAGAATGAAAAAATAAAAGAATGATCGAAATGAATTCAATAGGGTTTCAACGCTATTCAATATACTCGTTCTTCTTCATTTTTCTTCTGTTTATAGCCAATAATTGATAAGTGTTCATTAGGATAGACATAATATCGTTGTGAATTAGTCTTATCAATGCACTTAGTTGTATTAAATGCATGGTACTATGACTAATTTATTATTTATAATTATAAATTATAAGTCTGATTTTACCTTTTCCCTTAATGGATGAGGGTTTAAAAAATGAATTTAATTTTTATGCCATGAAAGTGTAAAATTGTTTTACACAAATGTCCAGTTATATCTCATCATGTATTTTAGGAATTAATTGTGCTATAACTGTGTAATTAGGTGTCACCATATAATGCGTGAATAAAAAATTTATCGGTTCACCAAAAAGAGCTATCTCTTAATTAAAAAAAGGCTTAATTGCAAAAACGCTAGTGGCAAAACACAGACAAAGTTTCGTAGGGTAAGTTTGGAAGTTGGATTATTTGTCATTGTCAATAATAGATTTTCATATTAGAATCATTCATCAGGAGATGAGTGGGAACGGTGATAAGAGAGGATCGATATTAAGCCCAAAATGTATAGAACTTGAAGGAGAAATCAAGAGCTTAATCAAGGAAAGTTGCGTGATGGCGCTGACCAGAGAAGCATCAAGGAGTTCAGGAGTATTTTTATGATTGTAGTCTTAAGTAACAAATGTTTTCCAATTTATTCGCTTATTATTATTCATGTAATCACGTCTCAAATAACCTCTCTTGCGGAGTATAAATGAGTTCTTCAACAACTATTTAAAATTTGAATGTGTTAAATTGATGTAAAATTCTAGCATAATCCCCAGCCTCTCTTGATGCCTATGCCTCCCCAGCCTCCTTCCATGGTAATGGATGATCCGAGCCTCCCATGCCTGTGATAATGAACACACAAGAATGGAGCCTAAGAAGACATGTTGGGTCTTTATAGCACTCTTGGTTTATTATATTATCATATATTTTCAATCATTTTTTTTGTTAACTCCGGAAACCTGTTAGAACGAGACCCCAGTACATGTGCCTAACCATGCTTGGAAGAGACTTCCATTGTGAGAATGAAGGATGAGCCTTATATCTATTAGCGCTGAAGAATAGCCTTATATACATTCATTAAGTCTGAATTTATGTATCTCTGTTAGTGACATTTTCTTACATAAATTAATTTTGTGCTCAAACATATGTTTAGCATGCAAATGAACACTTTCTCTATATAGCTGGTATGAAAATATTCATAAAATGTTAATTATAAAATTATCTGTTTTTCGTATAAACGTTATTTAAGACACCTAAAAGATTATACCATATTTTGTGAGCTTTATTATTCATATATCGCATTGACTTAGCGTGAAAAAAGATATTAGATCAATAATAGAAAAAAATACAGCGGTACAAAAGTATTGAAAAACAATAAACATTTCATGCCCTTCCTAGTAAAAATATGGCAATAAAAACATTGTATTTTTTTCAAATATTAAATATTACAAGAAAACAATATATTATAATTGTAAGTTGATATTTTCCTAATTAAAAGAAAAAGGTAGAGATTACTTTGATTTAGTCGGTTCAATATATCAAAGAGGATACATGCACTTAGAGTGAATGTTGTCGATTTAATTCATGCAACACTATTTTCTCGCCAGCTCTAAGGCCACCTTCGCAAAGGAATGACTCCTTTAAAAACCTAAGGAATGAAAGTAAATGTGTAAGCTGAGCTATTCATGAACTATTTGGGCTTGACTCGTTAAATGTTTGATCAGGCCCGAATCTTTAATTAAATGAGTCAAGTTCAAGCTTAAGATTGAGCTTGATTATTTAAATGAGCCAAGCTCAAGCCTTACAAACTCGACATTAAATGACTCGAGAATAACTTGTATAGGTGTTGTAGTCTTTAAGTTGTTGCAGTGGTTTTTTTCTTGGGTGAAGTTGATTTGCTAGCATTAGACTAGATATTTCAATAAATAAATGATGGTCATTTTTTTTTTGGACTCATGTTTATGTTTTTGTAATTGTTAAGCTTAAATTGTATTTTTGGATTCATGTTTTTGTAATGATCAAGCTTAAATTGTATTTGACAATAACATGTTTTTAGGATGTTTTGGTTAAGCTTTTGAAGTTTCTTTTTTATAGTAGTAAAAAAATCTTGAATTTCATATACCATATGTTAAGTACATATCTTTTTTTTCTTACAGATTATCATATGATATTAAAATATCATATTAAGTACTAAATTAATAAAATTAATAAGTAATTAAAGAAAAATTTTCATAAATACAAAATTAATTTAATTATAAATGAGCTAAACAAACCAATCTCAAGTTTTATTATTTTTAAACAAGAAATGCTCAAACTTTTAGTTAAACTCGTTTAAATAAATGAGTCAAACTCAAACTTTACTATTTTTTTCACAAGTCAAACTCAAGCTTCAAGTGTTCGGCTCGACTCGTTTTTACAACCCTAAATGCAAGCGTTGCTAATACTATGAAAAGTGGATACTCCGATTTCCATAACTTTTTTCCCCAAAATGTAGAGACACATCTTATATGATCTTAGTTGTGGCCGTAAAGGGATAATCTAGTTCATTCCACAAACCTTGGATTATGTCTCAACAGAACAAATTCTTAATCAAACTGGAACTACATCCCCGAGTATTACATATGCTAAAGGAATGAACCATGGCTAGAGACATTTGTTAAACCCACCAATTAAACACATGCATTATCAATATAATATATTTATTTTCTTACAATGTTTATATACATATGTATATATGTACAGGTGGATTCTACCTGGACAAGTATGATAGGTAGTATCACGGTGCACAAGTTTTTTCTACCATTGGATGATAAAGTCCATCCAAAACTATCATAAACCCACTACACTTGATTTTCTCCTCTACAATGGATCCCTTTCCCAAAAAATGCAATCTGCCGCCCGTCGGCCTCCCCTCCTCATAACACAAAAACCTTCATTCTCTCACAAATCAACCTAAACACACTCAATCTTGCCCCAATGCCACCATCCACAAGTAAACTAGAAAAAAAAAATAGAGGAAAAGAAATAAGAGGCAACAAAATTTTGATTTGTTTTCTTACTGCGAATGTTTTCCAGTTCAACTATAATCAGAGGAAATGCATGAAGGTAGGGTGAAGAACTGTAATCGAGCCCTAATATGGCAGAGGGAGTTGCAAATCTAAATCCTAATCGAACTATAATCAAGAGGAGAAGCAAAAAAGTTGAACGATGTATAGGTTGCAAATCCGAACCCTAATCTGGAAGAAAAGGAGGGGAGAAATGGCGGACCTGGACTAGTGCTTTCCCAAGTTGAAGAACATGATGTTGATGAAGAAATGGACGCATGGCGACGCAGTCCCCCTACTCCATTCTCTCATTCTGCCTTTTTCACTGTCTATCTTCACTTTTTATCTGTGTTTGTGTTTTTTTGCCACCAATGTTTGGGTTGAGTTTTCAGGTGATTCTCTGGTTGATTAAGATGGTGGGTGATGAGCGGTGGTGGCATGAGGAGAGAAGTTGGTGGAGATCTGGTGTTGCTGGGAGGTGACAGTGCAAATCACAACAGAGAGAGTCAGAGATTGAGAGATATGCAGAGAGAGGGGGGAGGACACATATGGTGTGGATAGATCACGATAAGATTTGGTAGGGCTACTTGATCTAATGGTGAAACAAACTTGTGCACCGTGGTATTACCTATTATACTTGTCCACGGTAGAACCCACCTATATGTACATACATATGTACATGAACATAGTACAACCCAATTAACTACAGGTCATTTAAATATTAGGAATATTTGATTTAGGGAGTATTTTCAAGTTTTGTTCTTTAAAAAGATTTTCCACTTCAGTTTCTTATTCAAATCATATAACAAATCAACCACGTCTAGAATTCCCAAAGTGAAATTTAAAAGAACTTGATGTAACAATGATAATTTAGCCTTATCCAATTAAGTGGAAAAGGATTCAATATAACTATGGTAAAAATAAAATAGAAGAATAAGAAAACAAATTTTAACGTATCAAATTTTCAATATGCTTCTATTTACATTAGGAGCTCGTTTGATTGTCAGGATAGGATATGGACAGATAGAATAAAAGAGTTAGATAAAGATAGGATATGACATAGACATGATAAACACTTATCCTATCTTGTATTTGATGTGCACCTAATAACAAATTATATATGTCATTCTAACGCTCAAGTCAGTATGTACGTATATTAACTTTTGGCTAGAGAAACGAAATAATAGCATATCTTTGCATGAAGATACACGTCTCTTTATATAGTGTTGCTCTAAATGGACCCTGATGATCACGTTTCGTGTTCCGATGCCGTACCTAGGAATCGTGCCACATGTGTTCTGGGATGGGTACCCTCTATTGTTCGGATAACTCGATCGTCTCTCTCGGATACCGTTTGTGGTTTCTCAAACGCTCCTTTTATCAGTCTTACTCATGAAACGGTAAGGCCCTCACCTGTGGAGGTCGCATGCTAACTTCCCTTTTCTTATGCTTAAGAGTTTCCTATAATGATGACTCTTTATGCTATGATATGGGCCTAATTAGTAGCCCATGATGTGGTGTGACCTATCAGTCATTTGTCAGAGTACTCTTTTCTCCTGGACTGTGAAACACACTCAGATCAATAAAGTTATTTAATACAACACATAATATTATATTTGAACACCAAGTAAATGTTATAATAAACTTTCAGTACAATAAATTCATTCATTTGCAAGTCTGGATTAATATTAGGTTTAGATTAATTTTATTTTTTTAATTTAATATTATAATTGTAACTATAATTATGTGTTTTTTGTGTGCGATTTTATGGGGAGGATTGGGTACTAAAGTACTCGCACTCACACCATTCCTAATTATTATTTTTTTGATAATTCTTCATATCCATATTCATACCCATTAAATGGGCAATTACCCTACTTATCATCGTCAATTTTTGTTAATAGTTATCGAGTCAATTACTTACTATGATCCCTACTTTGAACAGTGTTAAGAGTTTGTTAAGGCAGAAACACCAGCGTGATTATTACGGTAGACCAAGGTTTGGTTCACCAATAGACTAATCTTTAAAAGGGTATAACCAGAACTGCCTATGTTTTCATTTAATTTACATAATAATTCCCATGATTGTTTATTTTACAAATATATGTCTTAAATAAAATTTGTATAATGTGCGTATTAAGAAAACGTATTAAGAAAAATGATTCAAAAGGACTAGGTGAGTAGGTGTGGCCTCACTAGCCAAAAGGCGGGCCGTGAATGGAATGCCTGAGACAGGACCTGACCATAGTTAACCCAATCCCCTTAATTGACATTCAATTTATAACCGAAAATATTATAACTTTTTATTTTATTTTAAGTCAACTAACATGCCACCTAGACCAAATTATGTGTTTGGTCATACTCACATGTGATATATCAACTTTTTTATTATAAATTGAACGGCAAGAAAGACCAGAATCACACAATTGCAATAACTAGATGACTCAATTCGCACAATTGGAACATGGGGGCCAAAATTGTACTATCATAATACTCGGAGGACCCATTTCACATAATTGAAACTTGGGAGACCAAAATTGCACAATCGTGATACCTAGGGGACTAAAAGTGCAATTCAGCCTAACTTTTACAATTGTTTTGCAAAAAATCACAAGCTCCTAACCTTCATCTGGAAATTGAGAGTTTTGCAATTACAAAAAGTATAGATCCGTACCACAATGACATTTATAACCCTCAAAATCAAGTGAGCCAATACAGAAGCTGTGTTTTGCTTAATTGCTTCTTCCCGTGTTTTGCACTTCACAATAATATAATACTACAAATTTTAGTTATTTAGCTCAGCACGTGAGTGCTAGCTGTATCTAGAAGTTTTTGGGCCTTAGACAAAATTATTAAAGATCTAATATAAAGTAAATTTTCAATCCTCATAAGTTATTTTTCTGATAAAAAAAGAAGCAATTAGTAAAATAGAAGCATTAAGCAACGTTGAGATCGTAAACTTGATACATTGGTTTGTTAATTTTACATGAAAGTATAATAGCTAGTAAGCATGTAGTGTTCAAAACATGTTGCTTGCAATAATTATTGACTCAAACGGTTTGTCAATTAGATGTTAAACATATATCGGTACTTAATAGATAAGACGCATAATCATAAATATTAATAACTATATTAATTAATAATTCTAAATTTCAAGTCCAATATAATAACAATGAATAAAAAAATTGAGGCCTAGACTTTTAAGTGTAATATAATAATACTGATCAAAAATATTTTGGGCCTAAGGAAATTATTTTAGTTGTCCAAGGCAAGACACGGCACTGTGTGGGTAGATGAGTTTTTGCAAAAAGATTTTAAATATGTAATTAAACATTTTTTCTTAGAAAAAAACAAAGAAAAAATTGTAATATTATTATTCCTTTATCCTATGACTATGTAATGGATTAGGTGTCACCGTATCAATTCATTTCAACGTAAAAATAATGCGTGAATTGAAAAAAAAAATCTTTAAAGGCAAAAGCGCTAGTGACAAAACACAGAAGAAAAAGTTTCGTAGGGTGAAGTCTGGAAGTTGAATTCTGAGCATAGATATTTTGACATCTAAAAACTGACACCGTAGTCTCACTCCGTATCTAACACACACATATCAAGTACTCCCTCCGGTCCTAAATATAAGAGACAAAACCCTAATTCATCAAAACCAAGAAAAACACTCTTTTTTCCAATGAAAAACACCTTTTTATCTCACATATCTCTTATATTTTGAAACCCTAAAAAACACCTTTTTTCTCTTACATTGAGAACCGGAGGAAATATTTTTTTTGATTGGCACTGAGTGAGAAAGAGTTGTGATATTCTGACAACCATAATTCTGACAACATAGTCGACACCATATCGACACAAGAGAGAAAAGAGATTTTGGGAACAGCACCTGAAAAAAAAATCTTTTTTTATTTAAATATGGTACCCGACAACTTTTTAGTTATTCCAATATATTTTCTGGATACAAAAGGTAAAACCGTATTACAATACGGTGTCCGACGTCAAAATATCTGCTCCTTTTGTGTTGAATTATTTGTCATTATCAACAATACATTTTCATATCAGAATCATCCCGGCTGAGTCACAGGTACATAAGAGAGGATGTTAAGCCCAAAATGTATGGAACTTGAAGGAGAAATCAAGAGCTTAATCAAGGTATGGCTCTCAATCTTAGCCTCTCTATGTTACTGTTACTTCATATCATCAAACATACCCAAAGGCATTTTCAGGTTTCTCTCCTTATCCCCAGTTTTGTACCTCTTCACCATCCTACCTCTTCAACTCTCCACTGTCCTCCCAACAGGTATCACTTCCTTCTTCATCACTTGGCTCACCAACTTCAAGCTCCTCTTATTCACCTTTGATTTGGGCCCCCTCTCATCCAATTCCAACCCACCAAAGTCCCTTCCTCTCTTCCTCTCCTTTGCTTGTCTCCCAGTCAGAATCACCCAAAAACAAACACACCCATCTTACCAAAACCCTTCAAAATTCCACCTTTTGCTTCCAATCAAGGCCTTGCTTTTTGGTTTTCTTCTTATAGTCCTAAATGACCACAATCACAAAGAAAAGCAAAAGTTGCACCCCACAGTTATTATGGGCCTCTATTGCAGCTTGACGTATCTGTTATTGGATATTGTTTTGGGACTTTGCAACATTTTGATCAATGCCGTAATTGGGGTTGAGCTTGAATTGCCGTCTGATGAACCTTATTTATCAACTTCATTGCGCGATTTTTGGGGAAGAAGGTGGAACCTCATGGTAACATATATTCTGCGACACACCGTATACATTCCCGTGAGAATGTTACTGTCCAATACCATATTGGGCCCCCAGTGGGCTCGGGTGCTTGGAATCATTGCGTCTTTCTTGGTGTCTGGGCTAATGCACGAGCTGATGTTCTACTACGTCACACGTGCCCCTCCCACGTGGGAGGTCACGTGCTTCTTTGTGCTCCATGGGGTGTGCGTAGTTGTGGAGAATGGTGTGAGGAAGTTGTTGGGCCAAAAGCGGAGGGTCCATTGGGTAGTGTCTGGGCCTATCACGGTGGTGTTTGTGGTGGCAACAGCTGCAGGGCTATTTTTTCCACCGCTGTTGCGTGATGGCGCTGACCAGAGATGCATCAAGGAGTTCAACAATTTAGTTGACTGTGTAATGGGAAAATTTTGAGTCCCATTGGATTGCACTATAGGTCCAAGTAATTTTATGATTGTAGTCTTTAAGTGAAAAAAACAAACCTTTTAGTTTCCGTTTATTATTATTCATATATGAATGAGTTCTTCATCAACTATTTAAAATTTGCATGTGTTAAATTGATGTGAAATCACCAACAGCTGTGATTTTAACAGTAAAGGCAGACATGTAAAACACTTTAGAAATCCTACTTCTAAAAATGTCAAGATATTAGAGGAGATAAAATGGATTGTGAGAACCACTTAAACTGGTGCTCCACTGAAAATAATTTACTACAGTAGAATTTAAATGAATTTAAATTATTTAAGGTATTTTAAATCATCTTAAAAATTACATTCACTCTCTTACTTTCTTAAACCAAACACTTAACTACATCTTTGGCTCAACTTAAAGACACTCATAAAGGTGATTTTGCAAATTGGTTATACTTTTCTATGATTCAAAATTGAACGTGATTCAATTTAAAAATGAAAATACCTTCAATTCAATATGAGCATTCTTTCATTAATAACAAGGCATGATATAACACACAGTTATTTGAGCTCTAGAAAAATACATTAAAAGAAATTTTTTAGTATTTTTTCACAAGTTAAAAATAGTAACTTTAAAAAATCTGCAACAAAAATTTGTATCATAAAATCACTTCTCTTTTCAAATTTAACCAAATAAACCTTATAAACTTGACTGTGTTTCCCTGAAAATTCTTAAAATCCGCTTGTGGAGAAAGAACGCTGCTGCAGGGACAAGGGGTTACCATCTGCTTCTAGTGCTGAACAATGTCATGGGTTATAAAATTTCCATGCGATGCCTCTTCAATAATGAATAATCGACATTTCATTTATTCGCTAATGACCACAGCTTAGATAGTTTTAATACAATCGGACATAGAAGACTAAGAGTTGCATGAATGACTTCTCCCTCTCATCACTTATTTTCTTCAAATAGTATAAAAACCAAATAATCTTCTTTCATCAACTTATTTCCCCAAAATACATACCACTCTACCGACTTCTGAAATGAATGGTGGTTAAAATACAGCAATCATAACACGGGTAATGTCAGGCAGCAATGGAAAATTCAATTGAAACACCATTATCCAACAACCATCCATAGAAAACACTGAATGATTCATGAGAGCTGAAATCATATTCTCTCAGAGCAGCCAACCCGTGATTCATACTCTTTAACTACAGGAGATACATGTGTTTATACAGAACGTTATTCGCCCTCACTCAAGATAGGAACTATGAGCGGTTTCATCTGTGCCAGATATACAATGGCCCACCTGATAAAACAAATCAATCAAAGTAAGCTTCATGGCATCCCCCGGCACACAAAAAAAAATTAAGCTCCTGCCAAATAAAACAGGAAATGGATATTCACAAGCTAGAATTACTATTGGGGCCAAAAGAAACGTACTCATATTTAAGGAACAAGAGATTGTTAAGTCAATGCAGGAATATTTAGGTATTTGGAAATTACATAGATAGAACTGATAAAATGGGACTATTGATAAGTACCTAAATAATTTACAATTTTCTATTGTAAAACAACACATTTAGAATGTGCACACCTATGAAGCACCGACACCTTAGGTTGAAGGCGTGTCCGAGTGTCCGACACACGTCGGTGTCCGACACTCGTACGACACCCGGACGACACGCGTCAGACACTCTATTCTGGTGTCAAAATATCAAAATATATATTTTTGGCTCCGACACTTTGAGGACACGGCTTCGACACCTAGCTGACACTTACATTCGGCTGGACATGCCAGCTAGTACCAAAATTTTCAAATTTTTTTTTCAACAATGATGATCAACTATGGGTGAAAGGATCTTTTTAGCTTTTGACAATAGTAGATGGATTGAAGGTAAAAGACGTAGTTCAATAATATCTTGTTTTAGATTTTTTGTTTTTGTAAAGAAACAAAGTGTTGAAATTGTACAATGATATCTGTTAGTATTTTTTGGTGAGACTCATTGTCAAAGGGAAAATGTAATACATTCTTTTCATATGATGATGAATATATAAATCTTGGTTCTCTATTGAAATCTTTTATAAATGATGTTCATATATATATATATATATATATATATATATATATATATATATATATATATATATATATATATCAGTGTCGCAGTGCCCTATATTTTGGACATTACCGGTGTCCATGTGTCCGGTGTCCGTGTCAGAGTCTGTGCTTCATAGGTGCACACAGTTTACAAAAATGATATCAAGTAGTTATAGACTTCTAAACAGGAAAACATAACCTCTAAAGCACTGGGTGATTCACGGTATACTTCTAAACAGGAAACGATAAACCTTTAAAGCACTCACTGATTCACAGACCACTCACAATTCAACACATTTCCATTTTTTATTAACATCACTGCAACTATATTACAATTAATTTTCACATAAAGCACAAGCCAAAATTTTCCATCATATATACTTATGTCTACTGAAATATGACGGCAAAACACCCCACTTTATAAACAAAAGTAAAGCACCAAGGCTTATATATGCCCAGACATGATTATCCACACATGTCCCATTTTTACGAAGTTCATTTGTTCCTCTTCAATTACTTTTATTAAGTGCTGCGAACCAGGAGACGGTATTTGACTAAATAACATTCCACATTCGTGTGGCAGTATCATGGTCTTGGTCAGAAAGAGCAAAAGAACAGGTATTGGAACAAACAGCTTCAAGAGAATCAATTATGGATACATGCAGCCTGAGAAGTTTTGAAGTACTACTCTTCCAAATGATCTATACCTTGCCAGGGAGATAAGCATAGGTACACAAGTTTTGTCTGTTCCAATGCCTATTCAAACATTATGCAAGCTGAAAGAAGAATGTAAATCAAATATGCACTTACATCATCCAGCAGCATATTGTTGCAGTAATAACCAAAGTTAGGTGAAATCTGCAATGGAATAATACGGTATATTTTAGACAGAGAACAGTACTCTTGAGAAAGAAAACTCTTTTTCAAGGGAGGGAGGGAGGGAGAGAGAGAGAGAGAGAGATGAGGCACAACAAATATTCAAGGCAGTCATTTTTCAACAATAATTAGAACTCTTTTTTCAGATCAAATTTACATCCTCTTAGAAACCTACATCAGTAAATAGAGCGGCAAGGTGACATTTTCACAGCAAGGCGACATTTTCATATACAATTCATAAAAAAATCAGCTATTAAATAGAGCGGCATGTCCAGAAAGATGTTGAGAATATCTAGATCACGTAAAGCAGACATTCATAAGCCTTTTGAGAAAAAAGTGCATAGTAATTCCTTCAACGAGATGCATGCTTGGAGGCACTGTTCTTATATAGTTTTTAATGGATTTAAATTTGAATAAATTATAAAGTTGGCGGCATACAGAAACTTTTTCTAAAAAATTGAAAAAAAAATAAAACAAACAACCCACATATTTCCAGATCTATCAGTTATACCAGATTATGAATGCATCTATTTTGATTTTCTGTAAGATATTCTTAAATATAATTTGATCTATGGTAATTCTTCCATGAACTGTAAAGCTTGTAGATAAGCTTTGAAGAGTTATGTCATCATTGAGATGTTAAGCTCTATTTGTCTTTGTTTTGGTAGTGCAATGCCATAAATTCAAACAAAACAAAGTAAAGACCCAATAGAAAAAATCCTTATAAGATAATCCAGCCATGCCATAACCAAATTTAAGATTTTGTACAGTAAAGAAGCCCATAACAACATCCACTTGAATATTTCTCCACCTTAATCAAACCCCAAGGGGAAAACAAATTACAATTATATACCAATTTTCCAACGTCAATTATTTGGTTACTTCACTAAAAATGCAAAACAATGTTGTAGTTTGCTCCAATTAACTTCAGCATCCAAAACAAGAAATTAAGAACGGTAACAAGATAACATTATTTATTATTACAAAGTGAAAAAATTAAGGAAGAAGCATACAGATTAGCAGAAGGTCCTCTGTTGCAGCAAATTCTGGTGAAAAGGCACGCAATAATTCCAATCACTACGAAGATTAGCGTGGTAACCAAGAAACCCATATCGGTCGTACCAGATCCTGAATCAGAGAAATTGAATTCCTGCAGATTACAACGAGGAAAGGGAGAAAGGAAATGGCGTGAACGAGATTTGACAAGAGAACGCTGTTAGGGTTGTTTGGTTGTCGATAAAGTGTGGGGAAAAAAATGTAAGAGAAAACGAAACTACATGAGAATTTTTTTACCTCTGAAATGAAACTGGTCGTCGTGTTGTAGGAAAGATGTGTAGATGCAGCAGCAGGTGCCAAGTGGTGTGGCTTGAGTTTGATCACCTTGCTCGCATTAAACTGCATTTGCTACTCATTGAATACACACAGTTACATGGGCCCAGACATTCTCTCTTCCTATTGTTTAGGCTTGTTGGGCCTCATTTTTCAATTCACCACAGTACTAGATGCACTCTCAGAATTATTAACCACACCCCTTCCCTTTTCATGTGTTTTTACCAAAATACCCCTACCCCCTCCCACTCCTGTCTCACTTTCCTTTCCCCCTAGCTCCTATCCCCGCTCACATTGCCTTGCGACACATAGAACCTTGGCTACAATGAGATGTAGGAAGCAAGCACCTATGGGACGACGGTAGACTTGTCGTTAGAGGCGTGCTATAGCCATAGTGGTTATGGGTCGGAGAGCGTTTGCGGATGTTGGCTTTGGTTGGCGTGGTGGTTGCTAGTGGCTGGGATGTGGGGCTAGATGGTGACAGAGTTCCTCGCAATAGAGCTGGCTGGTGTTTTGGTGAGGACGGGTGGAGGTTCTAGTGTCGTGCGCAAAAAGGCGACAGTGATGTCGGGGACGAGGTGGTGAAGGCTCGCGAGAAGAGAGGTTGTGGTTTCGTAAGTAGAAGAGGGAGAAAAAAGAGGCCAACACCTTCCGGAATTTAATTTCTGAAAGTAATGGTAACATTTCAAAAATTAAATTCAAGACGAAATACCTTTTTTCTCAATTTCAACACTCTTACTTTTTTTCCATCTGTTTTCAGTGTCAAATAATAGTGTAGAGTTATATTTCTCATTTTTTGTGTTGTGTTCAATACTCTTACTTGTTTTCCATACTGACTTTGTTGATGTGGAGAGAGTTACAAATAGTTTATCATTTCCTTTTTTATTTATAATCACAAATGTACATGGATTGTGAACTCATGTACCTTAATGTCATGTGATGATTCATTCATTTGATTGTTTTCTATATTCTATTTGCAGGTTTTTTATATCATTTCACGACATTAGTTCTTGCCCGAAAACACCAACAGCTGCAGTGTAAGGGAGAAGAGATAGGTAAGAGAGAATAGGGTGGCAAGATATAGATATTTGGGGTTATTTTGCAATTATGCAAACTTCAACTTTTAACCCTATAAAGCATATATATTATAAGCATAACCCCAAAAATACCTCTTGTAGTAGGTCATTTTTACTCATTCACAATAAACCACATATCATGGTGACTCGCCCTAGAAGGCACTTGATCGTACAGAGTAAAATGATGGCTATGTTAACTTTCACTAACCATCATTATAATTATGGCAGCTTATACTGCACAAACTGAATAGTTTGTGCACAATACACAATATAGAAAAGATTGCTACTTAATCGCCATCACATTGCTAAATCTCCTGCAGTTATAAAGTTATTGCATTTTCCTTTCTTCTTCATAGGTTGTTGGTGTTGCTCATGCAGCGCGGTTGATGAGAAGGGAATGACGACATGTGGACAAGGTCCAGCGGAAGACTACTGGAAGGGATGTAACAACCGAAGGTGAAGGCTAGCCAACATGTTCTATTGGAACAAGGGACTCACATTTATCGGTGGGCTTTCTATTGTAGTAAGGTTGGCGTTGGATTTGAACCCACGACATGGTCGTAAGGATTCAAAGCATGTGGCAGTTGGTAGTTGCGGGGAGCCGCCATAGGTTCTTGCATAGAATCATGGAATTTGACTGCAGAGGATAGCAACTGTGATGGAGGAGTAACGACGGGTTTGTCGAGACTCACTTCGTCACTAGTGCAGAGAGCTTGGAGACCATGCCTCACCTAGAGCTAAACTCCACCCAGTTATTTCTCACAACTTGTTAGTCCCTCCAACTATCACCATTCATCCCCATCATCTGCTTCCTCACCAACACCTTATGTCACATTGGTGATTTCTTCGTGTTCTACTTCCTCTCCGACACTTCTGCTTATACCACTACTCTGACCTCTCCTCCATTGCCCTCCTCCTCCTCCGCATCCTTAACATCCCTCCTTTTTCATTTGCCATCTCCATCAACCCTTCCAAATCAACGACTCTTGAATCACCTTCATTGATGCCAACCACTTCCTTGACGTTGTTCAGTTCCTCTTTGAGGTTCCCTCCCCCTGTTGTCTCCTTCGACAATCTCGAAGCCTGCACAGTTGGATTAGGCGTTGTAGAGTGGGAACTGGGCATGTAGAAGAGAATGGCAAGCACAAATCTTGCACTATTGTTGAAGTTGTAGTGGTTTGAGGAAAATGGAGAGGAAATGTGACACCAAAGAAGGGGAAAGGAAAGTTAAGTTTTAAAAAAAAACAAATTAATTTCGTTAAAAAAGAATTATGTATCGTGCACAAACCATTAAAGTTTTGCACGATAGAAAACGCCTTATAGTTATTATATGTCGAGTTTTTTATCCTTGCAAATGGCACCCCACGTGCTTTTCCTTTTCCACTTCCACGCAAGTATGCAAAATAAATATCAAATATATTAAACAATTTTTTTATTTATATAAATATATAAAAAATAAAAAAATATTTTTAATTGAAAATAAAATAACGAAAATAAGAAAAACGTTTTCAAACTAAATGGGGATTTAGATTCCTTGCAATAGCAGAATCACACAATTGCATGTTGTAAACGATCTCACCAATTAGATTTAAATCAAACAGCTCACATTTAAAACAGTGTTAAACTACTTGTGAAACATATGCTGTCCGATCAAGTGGGATGGCTGAGATCAAACGTTGCCTCGGGTAATCCATTTATGCTGCACAAACATCTAATTTTTATTTGTAAACTAGTTGAGAGAACTCATATTCAACCTGAGTGACAAATAATATAGTTAAGTTTTTTATTAGAAAATAATTTTTAGCGAGAAAACAGATAAACGAACTTTTACTGCGCGTATCGTGTAATTAATTTTTTATTTTTTAAATAGATAATAGAATTGAATAGATTCACGTGGTATTATTTTTTTCCCCCAAAAAGCGAGCAAAATAGGAATTTTAGGAAAACGGCGTCGCTTGTATATTCCACGACAACGAATCGTCACCATGTTCCTTCATCTGGTTCCAATCCAATTGAAGAGCCACCAAGCAAATGAAAAAAGCTTAAAATGTTCATGCTGTGCCGTCTGTCCTAAAACCCTAACAAAACAAAAAAAGCCCTTTTGCAAGGGAGAAAAATGGTTACGCTGCTTCCTTCACTCACAAATCCAAACGAGCTTCTCTCATCTTCCATATTCTACCAGAATGCATCATTATCCACCTCACCCTCTGCTCTCACAACCACATCTGTATCTCTCAACTCCAGAACGCAACGTTTCAGTCGTCGTTTTGGGTCGGTGAAATGCTCCTTAGCGTATGTAGATAACGCCAAGATTAAGGTCGTCGGAATTGGGGGTGGCGGCAACAATGCCGTTAACCGCATGATCGGTAGTGGTTTGCAGGTGGGGTTTCGGGTTTCCCTTCCCTTCTATTCTCTTTCACAAAGTTTTCATTTTTACTTTGCCCTTCACTTTATGGTTCACGTTTGGAACCCATTTTGGAACATCGTTAATGGGTTATTTTCACGTCTATGTAGTTGTAATAACTTAGGTGCTTTGCTACTTGTCTGTGGATATATTGTTTTATTGTGCTTGTTAACTGGTTTATTGCAGTGGCACTATTCATTAAGCTAACCTTTTTACTCGTGTTTTTCTGCAAGGCAACCATGTGAATACTAATGTTAAATTCTGCTACATCTTTTAAAATTAGGGTGTAGACTTCTATGCAATTAATACTGATGCTCAGGCGCTATTGCATTCTGCTGCTGAGAACCCTATTAAAATTGGAGAGCTTCTGACTCGTGGATTAGGTCAGGCACTCTCCTTGCATATGTTTTGATTATGATGTGATTAGTTTTATTGAGAAATTGAGGGATGGCCTTTGATTCAATTTGCTTGATAGAGATGCAGGTACCGGTGGGAATCCACTTTTGGGGGAGCAAGCTGCGGAGGAATCAAAAGAGGCTATTGCTGATGCCCTTAAAGGATCGGATTTGGTGTTTATAACAGCTGGGATGGGTGGGGGCACAGGGTCTGGTGCTGCCCCAGTTGTAGCCCAAATATCAAAAGAGGCAGGTTACTTGACTGTAGGTGTTGTTACCTATCCTTTCAGTTTCGAAGGACGTAAAAGATCCTTGCAGGCAGGTGTCCTATCTTTTCTTATTTGAGAATTCGATTATTGAGTTCTTTCTAGTTTATATTAATACTACTGCTTTATTTAATATGTTAAATAAAATGGTGTTTGTTTGAATTTTCCTTTCAGGCACTTGAAGCCATTGAAAAGCTTCAGAAAAATGTTGATACACTTATAGTGATTCCAAACGACCGTCTGCTAGACATAGCTGATGAGCAGATGCCCCTTCAGGATGCTTTTCTTCTTGCGGATGATGTTTTACGCCAAGGAGTACAGGGAATATCAGACATTATTACAGTGAGTTGATTGGCAAACAATTTTTTTTTTTTTTTGCGATCACTAGAACATTATTATATTTCCTAGTTGATCCCACTAGATAGTTAACTTGCAAAGATGCTTTTGAGTGGTCGCTCTTTATTAGAGTGATACCTCATTGTTAGCTAATGTAGTCTAGCACATAGAATAAACTTCCTCTATAACTGAATGATAAGCAGTTTAGGAAGTTACTAACTGACTAGCAGTCAGTTAGTTATGATTAGTTACAATTCACACCTACTTTCAAACTCACACAAATGCAAAATCGCGTCAATTGCGATCAGAACTTCGTAGCACGAAGCTGGATAATAGGTCAGTTTCGGAATTTCTGTTAAAAATTCAAACCCCAATTGGTTCGCTAAATGCGATTCGGGATCCGATTTCTGTTAGAGAACATTTGGATATCATTATTGAAGGATTACCGCAAGAGTATGAATCTACGATTTCGTTGTTTTGTGGTCGTTTTGGACTGGTTTCCATTGAAGAGGTTGAAACTTTGTTACTTGGTCATGAAGCGCGTTTGGCGTGGTTTTGCAAACAAGAAGTTGCTTCTGTCAATCTCGCTACCTCTTCCTTTGGTTCAAACCTTGTTAACAATTCCAATTCGGATCAAGTTGCTCAGTCACAGGACAAATCTCTAGCATGCAAGCTCAATAAAGCCATGTATGGCCTTAAACAGGCCCTCGGGCATGGTTTGACAGACTCAAAGGAACCCTTTTACAGATTGGTTTTCAAGCTAGCAAGTGTGATCCTTTACTCTTTGTGCTCCAAGAGTTCAATTCTTGACTACATGCTAGTTTATGTGGATGATATTATTGTCACGGGGAATAATAATTGATTCATCCAGCAGCTTGTATCAAGACTGAATGCAGTATTTTCTCTAAAAGAACTAGGCACACTTGACTACTTCTTGGGTATTGAGGTAAAGTCTCAATTTGATGGCTCCCTAATACTAACACAAGCAAAGTATTTGAGAGATCTACTTGCCAAAACAAATCTTCATGAAGCCAAGCCTCTTCCTTCTCCTATGATAGCTGGTAGCAAGTTGTCCAAATCTGGTTCCTCTTCTGTTGCAGATCCATCTTATTACAGGTCAATCGTGGGTGCTCTGCAGTATGCCACCGTTACCCGACCTGATATGAGTTTCTCAGTGAATAAAATCTGTCAATTTATGTCACAACCTTTAGAAGAGCACTGGACTGCTGTTGAACGGATTTTAAGATACCTGAAAGGCACCATTACTTGGGGTCTGCATCTTAAACCAATTCGGGTTAAGTCCTTATCTGTCACTGCATACTGTGACGCAGATTGGGGCTCTGATCCAATAGATAGAAGGTCCACCTCTGGTGCATGTATTTTTCTGGGTGACAACCTTGTTTCATGGTGGGCAAAGAAGCAACCAGTTGTCTCAAGATCCAGCACTGAAGCTGAGTACAGAAGCATGGCTTTAGCAACTTCTGAGTTGCTTTGGATTCAGTCTTTCCTTACTGAATTAGGAGTGCCATTTTCTACTCCTGCTGTATTTTGTGATAATATGAGTACCATTGCTCTTGCTCATAACCTTGTGCTACATTCTAGGACCAAACACATGGAACTTGACCTCTTCTTTCTTTGGGAAAAAGTACTTCAGAAGCAGCTGCAAGTGTCTTTTGTTCCAGGCCATTCTAATTGTGCAGACATCATGACTAAAGCTCTGCCTCCTACATTTGAGGCTTGCAGATCCAAGCTAACTGTGTGTGACTCCACTGGCTTCACGCCTAGTTAAGCTTGCAGGAGAGTATTAGAGTGATACCTCATTGTAAGCTGCTGCTAGTGTAGTCTAGCACATAGAACAAACTTCCTCTATAACTGAATGATAATCAGTTTTGGAAGTTACTAACTGACTAACAGTCAGTAAGTTATGATTAGTTACAATTCTGTTTTAGCTCCTCTTGTATATAAACATCTCTGATGTAATTGTTCTTCAGTCAATGAAATATACAAAAGATTTCTATTGAAGTTCTTCTTCTTCTCTGTGATCTCGAAATGACAGAGATGCATTTCTAACTTTCTATCACTCTTTCTTCGTAATTGGGCTTGTTTTATGTCAAAGGTTTATCCATTTCTTTTTTCTAGATCATAATATGAAGTTATGAACTGTTGTGTGTTCTTCCAGATACCTGGACTTGTAAATGTGGATTTTGCTGATGTAAAAGCTGTGATGAAAGACTCTGGGACTGCAATGCTTGGAGTAGGTGTTTCCTCCGGTAAAAACCGAGCAGAAGAAGCAGCAGAACAGGCTACTTTGGCTCCTTTAATTGGATCATCTATTCAATCAGCAACTGGGGTAGTGTATAATATTACTGGAGGAAAGGACATTACCCTGCAGGAAGTGAACAGGGTGTCCCAGGTATATGAGGATTTTATCAGCACTTGTTTAAGGAAAATTTTGTTATTCCTTTTGCACTTTGATCCTGTTGCTAACATGATATTTTTAGTTTGAAAACTACGAGAATGTTACTGAATTTAGTGCTTATGATTTAAAATAGAGTAATGTAATATTTTATTTTGATATTTTTTCATTCATTACATGTAATGTGTTGAATAAGACACAAAATTATATGGAACTGAATGTTGAGCAGTAAAAAGTCTACAACAAAGTGAACTTGAAAAAATAGAATCAGAAATACAATTATTAGAGAGAAAGCCGAGGTAGTCCCCATGGTAGAGAAGATGGTAGAATCCCGTCTTAGGTGACTTGAATATATATGGAGAAGACCTGTATAAATACCAGTAAGGAGAGTAGAATGGATGGAGGATTGTCCAATAGTTAGAGGTAGAGATAGACCAAAGAAACTATAGGTCAAATAATTAAAAATGATTTACAGATAAATGGTTTATCTTTGGACCAAATACATGACAAGACTTTTATGGTGTCAACAGGCTTGGTTGTTGTGAATGTTGCTGTTGTTTTACTGTAACATGTTGAGAAATTATTAGTATTCCTCTAGCTTAGATTCAATCAAAATTTTAGCAAGCCTCCCAAAACCTTCCTTGAAGGGAAAAGGATTATATGAATACTCCCCTCGGGGATCCTTTTTTTTTTTTTTGCCCCCCCTTTTCAGTTTGTGCTAAATATTTATATGATGCTTTATTTTGCTTTTTGCTTTTGATGGGTAGTAAGACCACCTGCAGTTATCACTGTTCGCTTCTACTTTTTCTGGCCTTTCTCTTTGTACATGTCCTGTTTTTAACACGTAGTTTTTATAGGTGGTGACTAGTTTGGCTGATCCTTCTGCCAATATCATATTTGGAGCTGTTGTTGATGATCGTTATACTGGGGAGATTCATGTGACTATCATTGCTACTGGCTTTTCACAGTCTTTTCAAAAGAAGCTACTACAAGATCCAAGGGCTGCAAAGCTGCTTGACAAAGTGGCTGAGGGCCAAGAAAGCAAGGCAATGCCCCCTCCCCTCAAGTCCTCAAACTTATCTCCCAAAGTTGAATCCAGGGCACCCCCAAGAAAGCTCTTTTTTTAGCTGCATAGTTCTTTTGCCCTTTTCATTTTTTTTAATTATCACTTTATTGTAGTCATTCAGCTGTTTAATGATCTTGAAGCTTGTTTGATTTGTTGAGATACCATTACTCACGTGGTTTATGTAACCATGCGCTTAAGTGTACGTAGCTTCCAAACAATTATTGTTTATGAAATGGATATATGTTAGGAACTCAAGTGTGGGGGTTTATGTTAGGAAAAAATAGGAGAGGAGAGTGTGCTGACGTGGCAGAGAGCAAGAGGGCAAGGGTAAGAGTGTGTAAGGAGTTTTCTGTTATATGAGGGGGAAGTGAGAGAAAGGGGGGGAGTTAGTCATTTGGGTAGTTTCGTCTGTAAGCTTGGGCACATCTCTCTGAAGGACCATTTTGCTCTGGGGCAGTTAGGAAAGATCTTCCTTCCTGTATTTCCTTTACTTTTCAGCAAATAATACAAATCTCTTCATTTAACTGTTCTATTGCTCTCTTGATTTTTGGGTTCCTATCAATTGGTCCGACTTGCCGAATCTCGAGGTGGAGCCAGTGATGCCTGAAATGCAAGACTCACACAATTGGTTTGTGAATGAAGGGCTGCCAGATTTTTGGGGAGAAGACCCCATTGGGTGGATCCTTAAAGCTGAAAGGTTTTTTGAAGAACAGAAAATCCATTCATTTGATAAGTTGCAATGGGCATTTATGAGAATGGAAGGTGAGGCGATGCTTTGGTTTCATTGTTGGTGCCAAGAAGAGCTTGATGCAGACTGGGAGTATTTTTCTAGGGCGCTAATCAGAAGATTTGGGGAGGTCAACAACAGTGGCAGTGTCGTTGAGGGAGTGACAACCGAGGACAACTGGACCCACATACAAATTCTTGGTGAGATGAAGAAGAGTGAAGAAAATCCAAATGGTAATACACCCAAGAAGACGTAGGAACAACAAAGATTAGGGGAGACAGACCTGTGTATGTATGTCGAAGGAGAGAAGGAAGTGATGGCATCTAGGGCGTGCGTCAAAACAGAGACGCCGGAGACGATGAAGGTGGATCAGTCGAAAGAACCAACCACAGCGTTCGAGAGACGAATCGCGCATAGATCGAACAACCAACTATGTGGGGGGTTTATGTTAGGAGAAAAAAGGAGAGGAGAGAGTGCGACGTGGCAGAGAGAGAGAGAGAGAGAGGGCAAGAATAAGAGTGTGTAAGGAGTTTTCTGTTATATGAGGAGGGAGTGAGAGAAAGTGGGGAGTTAGTCATTTGGATGGTTTCAGCTATAAGTTTGGACAGAGAGAATTCATCTCTCTGAAGGAGCATTTTGCTCTGGAGCAGTTAGGAAAGATTTTCCTTCCTGTATTTCCTTTACTTTTCAGCAAATAATACAAATCTCTTCCTCATTTTACTGTTCTATTGCTCTCTTGATTTTTGGGTTCCTATCAATATATGTCTCTGCTTCTTTTTAGAGTGAGCAAGTAAATTTGTATTTATCCTTAAATCATTTAATGAGTTAATACCACAATATACTTACTAAAATAAGGATGAACATGTTCTCATTTGCTCGCTACCTGATATTGCATGTTTGATCAAGCAAAGTGAGTTTCCAACATCTGGAACTAATGTGCAGTAATCTTCGGGATCTACTATAGTTGTAATAGAATGCATTTTTTTTTTGATGGAAAGTAATAGAATGCATTTAACCAACCTGTACAGAATTAATGATATTTTCCTTTTTACGTACAGATTAGTTTATATTATTTTGAATTAGAAGATTTTTTTTTTTTTTTTAGCTTCTGGGGTATTTTTTTCTTTTTAATATTATATTCTCAAGATAAGCTGTAAATAAACATGTTACAGCTTAACTCACTGCCCACAGGTTTTGGAACGACAAAGCTGCATTTCTAGTACGTCATTGCATTAGAGAAAAGGAAGTATTTTCCCCTTGTGGTACAAAATGAAAGGGAGATGAGACAAAGAGCTATGCAAATCGAAACTGCTAGTGTGAAGGAACATTATTAGGGTGTATGTAAGTTCACTTTGCTTAGCTGCAAACTATGCAAGCCCCAGGTAGTAGCTTTTGCGTGGTAGAAGCATATTCTGCTTCATGCCTTTGGACAAATGCATATTCAAGAAACGCAGCATTTTATCAAAGGGGCATGGAATTCCCAATTCTGGAATATATAACGTAATAACAAGGACACGTAAATTTAGTCTTGTTGATGTGGTCATCTATATGTATATAATACATAACATGGCATAACATTTCTTCCCTCCCAAACCACAGTTACTTTCATATAACTTGAGCACAATATAATTAAAATAGAGCAATACGTTACACTCCAGCTAGTAGCTTTTAACATTCATATTTTTACAAAGAGAAAAGCACACGATATATAAACACTTGGCATATGC
Source organism: Calophaca sinica (assembly GCA_037113605.1). Taxonomy (NCBI): domain Eukaryota; kingdom Viridiplantae; phylum Streptophyta; class Magnoliopsida; order Fabales; family Fabaceae; genus Calophaca; species Calophaca sinica. The sequence continues at coordinate 125,250,781 of CM073736.1, read as the reverse complement.
CAATCACAATAAAACGCCTCAACAAATTCCACGTCAATGACAAAGGACCAAGAGAAATCAGGAAAACCGGTCATATTGATTCAGTACAGACATACAGAAACATGCTCAAAAAGAGAAGCGTGGCGAGTTGGGTATTTTATCATTACAAATATTTGACCAACAGCCAAATGACAACCACCAAAACCACTATACCAATAACTGATAAGAGCATGCACAAGCAAGAGCAACCAGCCTTGGTTCGTTTATTTAAAACTGCCAAGTTCTTCTGCACCCGCTGTTTTCACAACAGAAACATAAAAGATAAGTTTTGTAAGTAAATGCCAACAATATTAACATAATTTAATGATATGACTAAACAAGAGATTCCGTCCCAATAGAAGTTACTATAAGAATGTTACCCGAAGCCGAGAATCTGTGACATCTACATGCTGATCCAAGTCATCCTGGTGAAAAGAAAGAATTCAATTTTAGAAAGGGAGATGAGATGAAAATAGCTAATACAAGACAAGAACAATGAAAATCTATGCATGAAGAGGACATACAATGAGTCTTGTGTGTAGATTCAGCTCTTCATTCACTGCCAATGCAACATGTTTGGTGCTTGTTACAGTCTCCTCCAATTTCTCAAGGCCCTCGTCTTGTTCTGCTTCAACAACAATACACTATCAAATCCAAAGAACAGACTCCAAGCAGTATATTGTCAAACAATACAATTAACTTAAGTAACCTTTCATAATTTGTCGCTGAAGTCCCACAAGTCCATTGTTGTCCAGGCCAACAGTTCTGCTCATTGCATCTGGCTTTATTTCTGGCCCAAGCAAGCTATCCTTATTTGCAAAATTTGACATGTTCAGCGTGGAAGCCATTTGATTAACTTTTGATCTCAAATTTGCAAACATATCCTTGCGACGATTCATCTCCTTCTCAGATCTGCATAAATGAAATGAAATACACTTCACAAAACAATAATGCAACTTCCTTGTACACCTTCACAGCTGAATTGAAGACATTTCCTCTTCTATTAATAACACATATCTACTTATTCTAGTTCCATAGAATTTAGTATTACTCTGTTAAAGACATACCCAAAGAAGACCCAATCTAAGGTGTGCCCCATTAAAAAGAAAACACCAGTGATCCTCCTTTCCCATTGATTTATTATTTGAAAAAAAAAAATGATAGAGATTAACAATGGAAACCTAATATAGCATGTCATCTTGAAAGAAACATCTATCGATCAACCTGATCTAATATGTCATTTTGAATGGAACACCGGCATCCCTTTAACAAGGGAACACCGTAGAACTTGTCCCCCAAGAGAGAGAGAGAGAGAGATGGATTTAATATTAGGAAATTTCTTCATATGAGAGGAAGAATTAAAGCATGTGTTAATCGATAGATGTTTCTTTCAAGATGAGAGTGAGAGGGAAGGTTGAGAAGAAAGCAGTGCATAGTGATCCAAGTCCTAGCTGCCCTGGTGTAACAGCATGAACATTTTTAACCAGAAGTGAACGACCAACAACTAAACACTCACACAGGCTGCTTTCCAGGAAGGTTTGACAAAAGGGATTGCAAGCTATCAAGCCTAGTCCCTAATATTGTAATCTTCCTTCTTATAGCAGTTGAATGGCGCTGGGTTTCTGGTCCAGACGCAGGATACGAACTCAGCTCAGAAATCATGCTGCTGATATCATCAGCAAGTTTCAGTGCTTCATTATATTCCTTCACCCATGAGTCTGAAGAAGACGCCATTGACCTGGAAGAAAAATCAAATTGAAAAAAAAAAACAAACAAATACCGTGATTCCATAGAAAAAGTGATCAACGGAACTTCAACTTCATAAAATTTTCATTGTATGACATGAAAAATAACACAAGAAATAACAGATTGCATGCAACCAATGAACTAGAAAGGCTAAAAAATCTTCAAAACAGCATGGGACATGATATAGAACTGTTAAAGTCAATATGATTAACACAAGATAAACTCTACTTGCATAGTAAAACCCATAAAAGGATCACAATCTACCAGTATCCCTCACTGAACCAGAATCTCTGTTAACAGCGAGAAAGAAAAAGGAACTCCTGATAATTAATATAAAAATTCAAGTAAGACAAAAAGAAGTGATGAACCCTTAAAGCTCATGATCGCAAAACGAGAATTCAAAATAAATATGTTCAAGTGCCCCATACCAATTGAACCCCAGCCGAAACAGAAAAATTAACATGAATATCAGACATTAAATTCAAAATTGTCAAAGTAAAAATAAAAATACTGATAACAGTGAGAAATTTCAAAATCAGACCAAAAAACGTAATTCTCTTTAAATAGTAACAAAGGAAGAACAAGCATATTACGATTCAGGAGGAGAATATTGTTGATGACAGTAAATAATTGGAACGAGATAAGAAGAGGAGTCGATCGGAGAGGGAATTGCCTTTTTTTTTTTAAGAAGCTACGACCGTGACTGTGAGGAAGAGGAAGCGGGTGGTGGATGCAACGTCGTTTTTGGAAGATGATGTTGGATGGAAGGTAGCGTACGGCGCCACCACCAACCGGCACCGTCGTTTACGACGCGGTGTTGAAAGGCTTCGAATAATTCCTTCACGGTGGCGTCGTTTTCGCTGTCCTTTTACCAATCATTTTGTTCTCGTTTTCTTCACCCCGTGAAATAGCATCCACAATTATTTATTTATTTATTTATTTATTTATTACTACCTCCCGTCTTAATAAGAAAATTTTTGGAAAAAATGACTTACTTTTATATGTATTAATTACTAAAATATATTTTATATCTCTATTTTAATATAATAGACTTGTATATTTAATAAACGTGTATTTTTATGCACATAATTAGGAGTATATTTGAAAAAAAGAGTTCAATTTTATAATATTAAATATATCTCATTAGTCTTTCTATTTTTTGTAATTTTTTCTTATAATTAGAAACAGATATAGTATTATATGTGTATACACACGTGTGTAAAAAGTATTTAAGTTTTCCTTATAAAAAATGTATTTAAGTTTTTTTTTGAAAGGAAGTATTTAAGTTTTAAATACTAATTTTCACTCACTCCGCAACAAAATCTTCGTAGTTGCTGTTATAAAATGTGAACAACACTTAACCACTTTTACTCTATTAAACGGTATTAACTCAAAATTATCCTTAATTAATTTTAGTCTTATTTTTATTCCCTTGCAACTATTTGGTTCTCATGCCTGCAATTAATAAGGGCAATTTAAGAATTACCATTCTTTTTTTTAGATTTCAAGACTATTAAATAAGAATAGTGTAGTAGTTATATTTTGCTTATATATGAAAAAAGAGGGAGTATGCGTTTTCAAACGAGGGGTATGACACCCTCTACCATCGTTTTGCATTTATACACCTAACAAACGAAAAACATAATTAACTAAAGGTAAAAAAAAGAAGCATCAAAGGCACGACTAGCTAAAAGATCTACACACTTATTAGCTTCACAAAATGTGTTGCAATAAAACCTGCTAGTCATTTAAGCGAATCGAGGAATGAAACTCTTCGATAAGAGATCTTAGATAAGAGTCAGGTGTAAAACCAACATAACAATCTAAACTGCAGCAGCAAAATTGGATTTTAATTAGGACCACATTTTGAAGGTCGAGACTTTTAGACACTTTGATGCCATGTAGCAAAACTCTTAAATCAGTCCACATAACATTGCAAGGTCCCAATTTGCAACAGAATCATTGAATAAAACAACCATTATGGTCTCTAACAATTCCTCCACACACCGATGTACCGGTTAAATGATTATGAGCTCCATCCACATTCACCTTGAAGACAACTAGAAGAGGAGTCCAACCAACATGATCCGGGATTCTATGACTATCCATGTAGGAAAAGGGTTTAGAAATCTTCCTCTAAAAAGCCTTCACCTACTTTGCAATCATATAGCACAATCTATTTCCCAAACTTGACGCATGAGAAAAGGCTAGAAGGTTTTTATCCCTCCATAAAGCATCCACGTAGACACTGAAGAAAGTGAACCATCTCCACTCAATCATCCCAATATTATCGGTTGAAATATTCCGCTCTAACCATGCATAAAGGCCTAAACTAAAAAATTTACTTCACACTTCATGCTTTATAATTCTGCCCCAGAACATATTAGCATCCTCACAATCTCTTAAAATGCGCATTATAGTTTCTGGTCCATCTAAACAGCTAGGACGATTTTGATCATCAGTCGTACCTTTTTCTGCCTCTCTTCATTTCTCAAAAGTCTTCCATGAATTTGTTTCCATAAAAAAGCCTTGATGCGGTTAAGACTTTTCCACTTCCAAATTTTCTTGAAAATGGGATCCGAATCAACAGGCATATCCCTCTTTGTGCAAAGCAACCGATAGGTAGACTTTAATGAGAATTGACCATCATTAGTTAGACAGATCAACCTCAACAACATCAATAGGAGGTTTCATAGCAACAATTTTAGTGCAAATCTCACTTGGCGAGTGTTGTTCAATGATTTCTCATTTCCAATTTTCACTAGTGGCATGGAATGACACAAGAAGTCACTTTACCTGTGGGGTGCTATGCTCGAGTAAATGGAATCTAAACTTGGACAACCTTGAATCCATCTATCTTTCCAAAATTTGTTGTCATTACCATTGCTAATAGCCCATGGAATCTTCTCTTCCACATCATGCCAAACACCAGCTATAGCCCTCCATACGATTGAACAATTACTCTTGACAATAACATTAGGAATAATATGAATACCACAACCATATTTGGACCTCATAACTTTGACCCACAATTTATATGGCCCAACCACAAGATTCCATGCCAACTTACTTCATGATGTAAACCTTATTAATAATCCTCATATTTTTTAAATCCATGCCTCCATCCTCTTTAGGTAATCATATTTGACTTCAAGACACTAAATGAGTTTTTCTCTTATCAATGGTTGACCCCCACGTAAAATCTCTTTACAGTTTTTCTGCCTCATCAAAAACAAATTCTGGAACGACATAAGTCTACATTACATAACCAGAAATACTAGATAAAGAAGCTTGAGCTAGTGTGATCCTACCAACAAATGATAGAGTTGAAACCTTCCAATTAGTCAATATTTTCTTCATTTTGTCAAGTAAGTAGCCGAAAGATAATTTGCAAATTCTTTGATGAAGAAGGGGAGCCCCTATATAACGACCAAGATCCTGAGTTTGAGTAATTCTCAAAATCTGACTTAATTCAGCATGTGTGCTATCTTGTAAATTAATTTTGTCTGAGAAAAAAAAACCTTTGATTTAAAAAGGTTTACCTTCTGACCAGATTTAGCACAACACACCAACTGCAAACTCGACAACAGACATATAACATATTTATCCCTAATCAGCATATATCATACTACGTCGTGTATTACACAGGCACATGCCAAACAGACATATTAGTACATAATAACATATAGGTATATAGAATGTGCATACACATCACACAATTAAGGCATATTATGCTATAACATTTAAACACATACTCAACTACATCTATAGCATGTTATGCTACAACATGTAAGGCACATCCATTGATCATATAATCAACACATAAGCACACCAATAAAACATGGAAAGACCTATGGGACACATACAATGATTAAGCATACTAATCATGCAACCTCAATTGTAAATAGATCAATCATATGGTGATAGACCCTCTCAATGCCTAAATCCTAATTGGTACTACTCTAGTGTAGCCACAAATGTGGTTTAGATCTTGTTGATCTTTTACCTCTTGTAGGATTATGGGTCCCCTATACATGTCATAATATTTTGTGCTACTATTGTCTCCCTGATGATTTTGGATTCTTCCTCCAACCCGGTATCAGCTTACACAGTTACGCTCCTAACTATCGAATAACTTTGACCCTCAAACCTACAAACGCACGACCTTCGAAATGAACCCTCGAACCACATTATACGGATCTGCCATGATTACCAAATACACCCACACACGTCTGTAATTCGCATTGAACACGTCTAGATGATCCATATTTCATCGGGAACACAAAGTACAATATGACCAAAATTCAGATAACGAACGAATAATGAACAATACGAAGAACGAACAAGGTTCTGACCATAGTTAGAACTGAACAACCACAAAATTTCAAGTTTCGGAACGATTCCTCACGCGAACAATAACCATATTACCTGCATGAGACTCTAAAACGCAAATAATACACTGTTAAGGATCAAAACCACAATGAACGACGATAAAAAATGAAAAGAACATTTATGGAACAAAAGCTACACCTCACGCCCCCCCCCCCCAAATCAAAAGCAATATCAAAGTTCTGGACCAAATTCTAGCTTGTTCGACAACCGTATCAACACACAGGGACCTAAAACAATATTATCTCAGTATAAGAATAAAAAAAGAGAGAATAATGGACTTAAACAGAGCCGATTATGTCACCAACGACATCTCGACTTAGCTCACCGTAACAGAATATTGTAAGAATATCTGAAGAGATGAAGTAGCTACAAACACAACAGTATAGACACATTAGGGTTCCAACATCTAGATATCACAGTAACAATAAAATATAATTATATTATTCATATTTTCTTAGACAAATCCATTGACTAAGTCTTTATAAATTGTTTAATACTTGATCTTTTTTTGTTGAATAAACTTTTAAAAATGGATTGACTTAGTTTATTAAATAAACCTTGTCTGGCCAAATCCAATTTCATTTAAATATTCGTAAAAAAAATTTAGTTTTAATAAATTTCTTCAGAAGTGCTTATAAAAAAAAGGCTTAATTAGCAAGTTGGTCCCTTAACTTATTTATTAGGTGCAAGTTGGTCTCTTATCTTTTTTTTTGAGTCAAATTGGTCCTTTAACTTTTTTAGTTGGATGAAAATGGTCCTTCCGTCAGAATTGAGCTAAACGGCGTTATCAATTATCTGACGTGGATTTTAGCCAAAATAAATTAAGTGACGTCGCGTTCTTCTTCCACCTTCTTCTTCTGTGATTTCCCTTCTTAGATCATGTCTTTGTAATTTTCCTCTGTAACCTTGCCACTGTCCTCTCTGCTACACGCTTTGATGTACAATCATGGTAGAGAGCAGATTACGAACCCAACAACAACGACAACACATAGGACAGATGTAGTTTCGAAGAGCAAGGAACCGCTGCACACTCGTCGGAGACAACGCACGCGATGTCGCCAAAGCTGGGCACCACCGTCTTTCTCCCTCTCTCAAGGTTGAGTGGAATTTCTTCCTCTCCCCTTCCTATCTTAGAAACCCCCAAATTTTCCCAAAATCCTAACCCAAATCTCATCATAATCCGAAAAAAAAAGAAGAAGAATAAAGGGGGTGCGATCTGTCACCAACACCCAAAAACCCCAAATTCTTCTTCTTCCTCTTCTGCAACGAATCTTCTTCCTCTCCCCAGAAAATCTTCTTCCGCCATTCTTCTTCTCCTTCGTGTGCACTTAAGTTTAACAGAAGTAATGTTTTTAAATTGATGTCTTAAGAATTATACGAAAACAAGTTGAAGTTAAGTCAAGCTTTTGCCCCCAGATCCATTATCGTGGGATCTCTTTGAATCAATGAACTGCTGCAAGCTGCGCATCTGAGAGGAGAGCTTGGAAATGGCACTGTGGTGTGAGCTTTGGAGGTGGCACCATATGACCTTTTTTTTATTTTTCAAATAATGTTAAATTATTAAAAACAAAACAAAAAAATGTTAAATTGTTAAATCAATGCCACGTAATTCCCATGTAGGCATCATGTCATCCTCATTTAAACACATCAGCGCCACGCCAGAAAGGGATAAACAGAAGTGACGGAAAAGACCAATTTGGTCCCGTTTATTAAATTAAGGGACCAATTTGACTAAAAAAAAAAGATAAGGAACCAACTTGCACCTAATAAATAAGTTAAAGGACCAATTGCTAATTAAGCCTAAAAAAAATAAAAATTCTGACAGTATTTATATATTTTTTTAAAACAATAGCTTTTCGTATAAGTAATTAAAATCAATTTCTATACCTATTATTTTAGAAAAAATTTCATAGACATATATAAATATACAAAAACATTTTTATATAAAAAATTTCAAATTTATTTTAATTTAAAACTTCTCAATACCAAAAATTAATATAAATTAGGATTTATAATGTGAGTCGCCCACCCAAAAAAATAAAAAATATAATGTGAGTTGAGTCATGTGTCTCGTTCCTGTATTCCCGTCTCTAGAATCAATAAAATGTTAAAAACCAAGTGATGAATTTTGAAATAGGTGAAAATAAAGAGGCTCCTCTGCAAAAAAAAGGCTGAAAAGGCCGGAAGTGGAGAAATTGAAGCAGGGAGGGGAGGTAGAACTTAGAAGCAGTGAATAGAGAGAGAGAGAGAGAGAGAGAGAGAGATGTCAGACCTAGACAGGCAAATAGAGCAGCTGAAGAGATGCGAGCCTCTGAAGGAGTCTGAAGTGAAAGCCCTCTGCCTCAAAGCCATGGAAATCCTCGTCGAAGAGAGCAATGTTCAAAGGGTCGACGCCCCCGTCACCGTCAGTCCCTCTATCACTACCTCCTTTTTCTTTTTATTCATTCAACTCAATCCCCTGCTGTCGTTCCAATCCTCTTTATTTTTTCTTCGATTTCTAGTTTCTGAGTTTCCTCTGATTCTCGATTTACATTACGGTTCTGATGATTTTTGCTCAACCTCTGCAAAATAGGGTGGTAGGGGGATAATTTGCCTTTGGATTTTTTAGTATAATATGATAGCTTGAGAATTATTCTACTGGGAATATCAATTTATGTAGGGCTCCATACAATGACACTTAATGTAATGAAATAAAGGCGTGGGTCTGTCTTTCAGGGGGGTTTGGTAGGTTTTGTGCCTCTTTTTTAATTTATTTATTTATTATTTTTTAATGTCTATCAATTTATAGCGTTCATTGCTTTGTGTTTTGTTTCAAGTTCAGAGTGACATGATGGGGACGAATAGGAAGTGACTAATTTTCTAAAGCTTTTCTGATGTAGTGCAGTTGGGCTTTGTTTCATTGCAGTTGTGTTTTGTTTAACCTTTATCAAACTCCAAAACTCTACATCTTGTATCCGAGTTGTATTCCTTCCAAAACTTACTAGGTTGAGTTCGGGTCTGTAAACAGTTTAATAATGTATAAACTATTTCTATAATCATAGAGAAAATATGGTCAAACTCTTTTCATATAAGCTAGAAGCTGTATTTTTAGACTATCCTCGAAAGCTTATTGAAATAAGCCGAAAACAGCTTATGGACATGTCATAAGCTGATTCCATAAACTCTTCCTTCAAACACTCTGACAAGTGCTTATGTCAGTAGACAAACCCAAATAAGTTGTTCATAAGCCAATCAAAACGAGCTATTTGCTTAAGGTGAGTTATTGTTTGAAGCCAACAAAGGTTGAAGTGAAAAAATACTGGTGTTATTGAAGCCTGTATAGTGTAGAGGCTAAGTTAAGAATACTGGTGAAGCCTGCAGAGGCTAAGTGAAGAAGCTTCTGCATAGTCCTTACACTGTTTAGAAGCATATGTTCATCTTAAGAAGCTTTTACTGTGCAATATTCTGAATTCTCTTTCCATTACTTAATTTTGGCGTAGTCCTTACACTGCTGAGAAGCATCTGTTGTAAAGGTTATTTATATTTATTGAATACATTTCATTGTTATAAGCTGGCTCATCAAAAAAATCTCATCCAAAGATCTAAATATAAGCTTCTGAATAGCAACTGATAAGTTGTAAATAACATATATGCTTATTAAGAAATTTATATTTTCAACTTGCTGCATCATGAACACAATTCTGTGCCATTTGAATCTGAAGCTTCTAAAACCCAGAAGCTTCTGAACTAATAATCAATCTTCTGGTTAACTTTTTGACCTTCAAGTCATAGCTTGAGAATTGTTTGAGAAGATATTAAATTTCAGGTTGGTAAATTTTTCAAGCGTTGCAATTCAGCCTCCCTTATTGTGACTTTCTGAACCACTTCACAGGGTTGTGATACCATCTTTTTAGTGTTTTTGTCATCCTGCAACAGAACTATTTAGTGACTCTGTATGAATTGTGACACCATTCTTCATTTGTATGTCAAGTCATGCTTCAAAATCAGAAGTCTTTTTCTCTAGCAATTATGAGGTAAGTAATCAAAAGTGAACCACAAGGCACTAGATAATTTGGTTCTCCTTTCACATGTAATGATTTATATGAGTATTTTTCATAAATGTTTTGGAGCTGGAGAATAAACAGAAGCAGGAGCAGTGAATACTGAATAGAGTGGAGAGGGATTGCAAGGAGTGGGGAAGAAAGAGATGTCAGACCTAGACAGTCAAATAGAGTAGCTGAAGAGGTGCGAGCCGCTCAAAGAGTCCAAAGTGCAGGGCCTCTGACTCAAAGCCATGGAAATCCTCGTCGAAGAGAGCTATGTTCAAAGGGTCGTTGCCCCTGTCACCGACAGTCACTCTATCCCTACCCCCTTTTTCCTTCTCATTCATTCATTCATTCATTCATTTCAATCCGCTGCTGTCGTTGCTATCCTTCTACTTTTCTTCGACTTCTAGTTTCTGGGTTTCCTCTGATTTACTGGGTTTTTCATGATTTTTGCTCAAACTCAACAAAATAGGTTAGTGGGGGTGGTAATTTGCCTTAGGATTGTAGTATAGTATGATAACTTAAGAACCTCTTCTGGGGATATCAATTTATCTAGGGCTCAATATAATGACACCTAATGTAATGAAATAATGGTGTGGGTCAGTCTTTCAGGGGGATTTGATAGGTTTTGTGTTTTGTGTTTTTTTTTTTTTTTTATGTCGATCAATTTACAGAGCTCATTGCTTTGTGTCTTGTTTCAAGTTCAGTGTCATGGGGACCGACACATAGTGAGTGACTGCCTTTTAAGGCTTTTCTGATGCAGTGCAGTTGGGATTTTTTTTTACCTGCTGCGGCTGCACCCATGCTTCTTAATGATTATGGTTTTGATTTTTTATTGTACTGCAACATTAATTTTGTTGGTTTGTTTTATTCTTCGCGTAGATATGCGGGGATATCCATGGCCAGTTTTATGACATGAAAGAGCTTTTCAAAGTAGGAGGTGATTGCCCCAAAACAAACTATCTATTCCTTGGGGATTTTGTTGATAGAGGATTTTACTCGGTTGAAACGTTTCTGCTTTTGCTGGCTCTCAAGGTGACAATATTTTGTTCTTCTCTTGCACATTTTCGTTCTGATAAAACCGGAAGTTTAGAAGCATGTTGCGTGGTTATTTTAGAGAATCTCGTAGTTGTTCAAGTGTTTATGCCGTTGTTTAGAGAAGCATTTTTTGTTCTGATAATGTAATGTGTTTGAGCGAACTTTATGCCTATTTTGGGAACACAATTTGCTGTTATTGGAATAAGATTATACTAGTCTTTGTGTGGGATGGCACGAGTGGTGAAACTTTGAAAATCTTCGAAAGGAGGCCTTATTGGCGGTCTTTTAGTAATCTGGTATTGAAGTTTTGTTGGTAAGAAGGAGAGTGAGATGCTTTCGAATTTTGTTCTTTTGGCTGGTCATTGGTATAATTGGATGGACTGTTATGCTGGTTTTTTTTACTCATCAGTTTCTCGTACTTTCTTGGAAGACAGGATTTTATTTGTAGTTTTTCACCGACTTTGTAGGTTTCTGATCATGGCTTTTTTAAGGGAGTCCTTTGTCTATAATGAGGGTTGACTAGATGGAGGTTAGTCCAATAGCTAGAGGTAGAGGGATACCAAGAAAAACTATAGGTTATTAGAGATAAATGATCTATTTATGACCTTAATACATGACAAAGTATTGTTGCATCGATTGATCCATGTAATACCTAGTGAGAAATCTTCTTTCTCTTTGTTTATCTCTAGAATCTAGATGAATTCTTTTTACCATAAAGATTCGAGGAAGTTTTGCGTTGGGTCTTAATAAGTTCTTTTATTTTTTTATTTTTAAATGAAAAGCAAAAGATAAAAGGGTTTTGTGATTGTGACAACTAGGTTTTGTCAAATGTTGAATCACTCATATTCTTTTTGAGCTATTAACTATGCTTCTTTCATTTTGTTCATTAATTTTGTAACTAATTACTGACATGCAATCAGGTGAGGTATCCAGATCGGATAACACTCATTAGGGGAAACCATGAAAGTCGTCAGATCACACAGGTTTGTCTATTAGCTGAAGTGGAATAAAGAAATAGATGTTTTTATGAATATAATAAATGAAAGTGGTGGGGGAAAGGACACTGAAATATTTTTCAACATTTTGTAACTTCAGAATACTTATTCAATATCCATCACTTGACAGGTATATGGATTTTATGATGAGTGCCTTCGGAAATATGGTTCAGTCAATGTTTGGAGATATTGTACCGACATATTCGATTACTTAAGGTTTGCTACTATCTGATAGATCTCCAGATTTTATTTATACATGTGTTTCTGTGGATGCCATAAAGCAGATCGAGATACTAACATAAACATTACTTGATTTTAGTCTTGCATAAGGTAGCTACACCTTCACAAGATTTAAATGCCGGATTTCCTATAAAATCCTGAAATGGTTGTTTTACCACAAATTGCATTTTTCGTACCATACTGGTGCTAACATCTCTCTCTCTCTCTCTCTTTTTGTCTTTGTTTGTTTGTGGGTACAGGGGCTGCTTGACTTGTGTTTTTCTTTGGAATGATTTTTCTACAAAGCAAATTCTTTGATGACCCTTGTGCAAAGCAAATTCTTTGATGACCCTTGTGCAACTTAACTTCTTTGTTTAGGCAACTTCTGGATTATTTTTCTCTGTTATTCTTTCAACTGCGAAATTCGTGATTGAAGAGTTTCTATAATTGACACTTTTACTTGCGGAGTGTATATGTATACATTATCCTTTGGGGGTTTAGGTGGACTTGAGGTAGGCTCAGACTAAAAGGATGCTTTATGCAGCTTATCTTTGTGTATTTTAAGAGGAGAAAGGGTTGAGATGGATGATTCCAAAAACCATAGACTGAATGTTTTGACAGCCTTATCTAATAATGTATAGAAGAAAAATGCTTACAACACACTTTTTAACACTTTTTCAGCTGTTTATTGTTAGGTACGTGATTTGAGGTTTTAATGGAAACATTATATGTATCTAGTTGCTTAATAACTTAATAAGATTAACTGCATTTACACAACTACTTGTTTTTACTCGTTTCTTCTACTAATGGCTTTCCTATGTTGATAACGATAAACTGCAGCTTGTCCGCCCTAATTGAAAACAAGATTTTCAGTGTTCATGGTGGTCTTTCTCCTGCCATTTCAACATTGGATCAGGTTAAGCTCTACCCTAATTTATTTGTGTCTGAAGTTTTAGATCGCATAATGGCAACCTTATATATATTTTTATTGTTCATATCCAGATACGAACTATTGATCGAAAGCAAGAGGTACCTCATGATGGTGCCATGTGTGACCTCCTATGGTCAGATCCCGAAGATATTGTGGATGGATGGGGTCTGAGTCCCCGTGGTGCCGGTTTCCTATTTGGTGGCAGTGTTGTTTCTTCTTTTAACCACTCCAATAACATTGATTATATATGCCGTGCTCATCAGTTGGTAATGGAAGGATATAAATGGATGTTCAATAACCAAATAGTTACTGTCTGGTCAGCTCCAAATTATTGCTACAGGTTAATTATAATGCCTTGTCAATTATAATGTTATAATGTCTGTTATTATTTGTGTTCTGATGTTTTTAACAAGACATTTTCGTCTTTGTTACAGATGTGGTAATGTAGCTGCAATTCTGGAGTTGGACGGAAATCTTAATAAGCAGTTTCGTGTGTTTGATGCTGCCCCACAGGTTTGTTGGCAAAATCACTTGATATTGATTGCTATCATAAGCTCAGTACGTAGATACGCTATATGGATTATTGTTTCCTCAAAAAGTAGCTATATGAGCCTCAATCCGTTGACGTCAAACCCATTGATTCACGTGGTAAAGAATGTGCCACTAATACGTCGGTCAGGGGTTGTAGTACTATTAAAATGAATGTTTTTATCGTAGTTTATTTACGTATCAGTGACTTTTCATTTGGATTGTACTATCTTTGCATGTTTGAGCAAACAGTTGGTGGTCCATGTTCCTTGCTACCATATGGTGATACATTAAAAAAAGTGGAAAATTAAGTTGTTAATTTGTCAGAATTGATTTTCATATGTCCTAATTTTAATGAAACACAGGAATCAAGAGGGACACCTGCCAAGAAACCAGCGCCAGATTACTTCCTATGAAGTGGAATTCTTTGTTTCTATATCTGAATGCTCAAATGACGAATGGGAGACTTGAATCAAGGAGATGCTGACAAGGGAGGAATCAGGGAAGGACAATTATCGGTTACGGACGCAGAGTTCTGCATTCCTGCTTGTGCATCTGTCTGCTTCATGCATCTTTATCATTATAGATGTGTTGTGAATTAGTATGTGATTTGCAATATATGGTTCTTACCTTTGTTCATTCAGAAGCTGTGATGGACAGAGGGTTTGACGTTTGCATATATGAGAACTTGATTAAGAAGAGTTGGATTGGATCAAGGAATATTGGGAGATAACTTTCCACATAACCTGTGGAAAAAACCCACTATTCGAGTTTTGATATTCATTTGGGCCATCAAAGTTTTATGTTCTTCAATTTATGTAGTATGTGTGTAGATGTGTTATTGCTCAAATTTTACCCGACGTGGTTGGTAGTAGAATCTTGCATCGCCTGAATTTAAAGGTTCACTTGTCAAAGAAAAGGGTCCTTTTCAAAGAAAAATCCTAATGCATACGGGGTACAAATGCATGGAACTTTTTGATGTCTTTCAACATCACTTGGAACCACAAAGCACTGTTCATTCTTTTTTCTTTCTTGTGTTGAGTGATGATCTAAAAATAAAAGTTTCTGAGCATTTTGGAGCCTCCATGCACAAATGATTCCCTTAACAAGCACTCCCAATGGTGTTTAAAGCGTGACAGTTCTATGTACCGGAAAAACATGTATTTTCTAGAGTCAGAAATAAGAATGTACTGAAGCGTAAAATAAATAAATAACAAGTCGCGTGGGTCTCGTGCTCACATACGATTATATATTTTATATTAATAATTAATAAGTAATAATTAATAATTGATCAGTACTGTGCCAACTCCAACGCAATTTAATATATCATAATAATAATTGTTGAACAAAAATACAAAACAACCAACCATCACAGTTCCTGTTCTTGGTCGTTGTTTTTCAGGAACTGGGCTCCAATTCAATAACATACCCAACAGATAAAATAGAAAGAAAGCGTTCCCTGCTGAAACTCAGAACTGTCTCCCCATGTTTTTCATCACATGGGTCAATTCAAAATTTCATCTTTCACTGGATAAACATTAAAATTGTCTCAAGATTCAAACAATAGCTTAAGCTGCATGTTGATGTTTGCTTAATCATCCCTCACAACAAGGAAAATTCATGGAACCAAGAATTTCTTTCCTTCTTTTGTCCCTCCTGTTCATCTCAACCAGTGGTGTTGATCTCCAGCATCATCAAGAAGAGGGTTTCATATCTGTGGTTATATCTGACAAGGGTTTTGATTTTGCTAAGGATATTCTGATAGACCAAGCTGTTGCCTCTTTGGTTCAGTCTCAGCTGCCAGAAATTGAGAAGTCTGTCCAAGTCCCTCTTGTTGGAAAAGCTCATGTGGTTCTTTCTGAGATCACAATCAAGGATATTCAAGTGAGTTCTTCTTCTGTTAATACAGGAGATACTGGCGTTGTTCTTGTTGTTTCAGGTGCCACTGCCAATTTGAGCTTGAATTGGAGGTACACTGTCAGCAGTTGGTTAGTCCCTATTGGAATTTCAGATAGTGGAACCGCCACTGTGAAGGTATTAATATATAATATTGTTCACTATTATATTAATTATTTTAATATACTATGCTTTTTATCTTTTTCTAAAGTTGCATCTATTTTGATGGCCTATAATTTACATGTTTGCTTTGTGCTTTGATTAACAATGTTTGATCTTCAACTGAATAATAATTGTTTTCCAGAAGTTGGTTATTTTGATCAAAACTGGTTGTCCTAGGGAAGCTTTAAATGGGTTAAGGTTGGAATGACATTTTCTCCCTTCCTGCAACTGGAATTAGATCAACTTGTTAAAACACAGCCAATTGAATATAATTGGAGTAATGATTTCTGTACACTTGGAAAATGAAAAATCAGACACCCAGACGCCTTGGTTAATGACATTTAAAATCGTGCTTAATGACATATTGACTATTGAGTTTGGTTATGGGTACACTAAGATTAAGTAACTCATTAACTATCCACTGAGCTTTATTAACCACGATTTTGAACGTCATTGACCAAGATTAAGTAAATCATTAACCATATGCCGAGCTTCGTTAACAAACAACTAGGTTAATAATATACAAAATTGTGCTCAATTAAGCTGTGTGGATCGTTAATGAGTTATCCAATCTTGGTGTACCTATCAGCCAAACTTAATACTA
This sequence comes from Calophaca sinica, assembly GCA_037113605.1. Classification (NCBI taxonomy): domain Eukaryota; kingdom Viridiplantae; phylum Streptophyta; class Magnoliopsida; order Fabales; family Fabaceae; genus Calophaca; species Calophaca sinica. The sequence goes on along the minus strand of CM073736.1, from coordinate 125,234,227 downwards.
CGTCATTAACCACGATTTTGAACATTATTAACCAAAGTGTCCAGATGTCTAATTTTTCAGGTGTACAAATATCATTGCTCATATAATTGAAACTTGAGATAGAGAAAAAAAAAATTAAGACGTGGTATCAAGATGAACAATAAAAGACGCGTTTCAGAATGTTCAACCAATAATATCACTCACTGAGTTGTGTCGTGTTATTTTTGGAAGGTTGAAGATATGCAAGTGGGGCTTACTGTAAATTTAAGGAACCAAGGAGGGACTCTTAAGTTGATTCTCTTAGATTATGGATGTGATGTTGGAGATTTATCTATAAAGATGCACGGTGGAGCAGCTTGGCTTTATCAAGTGTAAGCAATTTTCTTAAGCCATAGTTTATGATACATGGATAGATAATTGTTGAAGATATTATGTCAATATATATTTTGTATTGCAGGCTAGTTGACGCTTTTAAAGGAAATATAGCATCTTCAGTTGAAGAGACAGTTTCTCAGAAAATAAGAGAAGGGATAGCAAAACTTGACTCTTTATTGCAATCTCTTCCCAAGACAATTTCATTAGATGAAACTGCTGCTTTAAATGTTTCTTTTGTGGACAATCCTGTGCTAAGTAATTCTTCTATTGAACTTGAAATCAATGGTTTATTCACCGAAAGAAATGATGATTTAGTACCTCAAGGTTACCACGGAGGATCTGACATTTCTGTTTCTAGTGGTGCTTTACCAAAGATGATAAAGATTTCAATACATGAAAATGTTTTCAAATCGGCCTCCGAGGTTTACTTTGCAGTAAGTTTCTGATACATGAAACTGTTTTGCATGGCTTCTTAGTTCATTTACTGGAGTTTTCCAATTTTTATTTTTATTTTTTTCATTTCAAGCTAGGGACGGACCTACAAAGTAGAGTTTGGGGGGAAAATGGCCCCACTAAAATTTCGATAAACTGAATATTACATGTATATTATTATATATTAACAGCCCCAACATATATTATATATTGTATATTATATGAGTATTGCCCCCACAACTTTATTTACACGTGTATTGCTGTCAACATAAAATTTCTAGGTCTGTCGATGGTTCAAAGCTTCGTATTACATGTTGCATACCTTCTACCCTAATATTTCTCATGAAATCACCCTGAATTTGGGATGAATTTGCTAAGGTTGCGTCACAATATCTGTAAAATTGAATCCTTTAATCCTTAATCATAGAAATAATAGTGCTCATGCTGATTATGTTATTATGTTATATGTACTATAAGGGGGCTCTAATCAACTGTTTGCACTACAAGCTTTTGTGTTGGATGCATTTGCATTGTTATAAACTTAAATTTTGATAGTTTATGTTGTTCTTGCACTCAGGCAGATACTTTGCAATGGATTCTTGATGAACTACCCGATCAGGCCCTTTTGAACACTGCTGGATGGAAACTCCTCATTCCTCAATTATACAAGCAATATCCAAATGATGACATGAATCTTAATATCTCTGCATCTGCTCCACCAGTTATAGAAGTGTTGGACCAAGATTTTGATGCTACCATTTTCATCGATATAATAATTGATGTTCTGGAAGCTGGGGAAGTCGTACCCGTTGCATGCATCTCAGTCGTATGTTCGAATGAAGTTAATATATACATAAGTGGATAGTTTAACATTGTTTGAAGCTTGCACTGTTTAAGTAATTATCCCTCATAATATACTACTTTTCTACATTCTGACTAAGCTTTAATGAAATTCAAGCTCTTCACTCTTTTTGTTATCATACACAGCCTCATTTGATCTTCTGATAGAATTTTTAGAGTTACCAATGTTTTTCTGTCTCTGCTTCACTATGATTCTATTTACCAGATGTTGTTATTTCTTTTGTTAGTTAAAGAGGTAGCCATGATGACATGATCATTATCTTATCTTAACATGTCCTATTAATCCTGCTTGTTGGTACAGGATATTAGTGCTTCATGTGATGCAGAAATCGCAGGGAACAATCTTACTGGTCGGCTTAAATTGAGGAAGTTCTCCACATACTTGAAATGGAGCAAAATAGGGAAACTGCATATGAATGTAATTCAGGTAAATATCAATAAATGTATTCATTTTTTCTGCTTGCAGATTTGTATTTTGATATGAAATTGGACTATAGGACCAAATAATTCCTCTATTTTGGGGGACTATCCTTGGATAGTGTAATCCACTGGTGTTTCTGTTTCACTTTGACATCTAGGTTTACCATAAACCAATGGAATAGAAGCTTGATTTATTGTACACTAGCAGATGGGACCCTTGCTGAGCACAAATGCGAGAAGATCAGTGGGAAATAATTTTTGTATATTCTATATAAAAGATGGAGATGCTGCCACGTGGTACAACGTGTATAACTGAACTTAGTGTAGTTAATTTTTTTAAATAGATAATAGATAGAATATCTCAACCATGTCTGTAGCATGTACATCCAAGGCGTCAGGTTTATGTTTTGGTCTATTTCCAAGATACCATGTTATGCGAATGATGCATGCACTTACCATCAAGCTGTCTTCAACCTTAGCCTTTCACTTCAGTGATTCATTTATAAATCATCATTCTGCACATGCCATAGCCCATCTCATTGTGCACACACAAATCATTCTAATTTCGACTTTGAACTACGTGATTGTTGGGTTCTTTAGGCTTTTATGAATCTTACTTTCTTACTTTGTAAACATTTGCAGTCAATGGCATCAACTATCCTCAAAACCGTCCTTATACCGTACCTGAACTCGCAGTTAAAGAGGGGAATTCCATTGCCAATTCTTAATGGTTTTGTCCTTGAGAATGCTAGTATCTTGTATGCTCACCCATGGATTGCAGTGTGTAGTGATGTTTCCTTCTTAGGAGACTACTATCTCAAACAGCTGCCAACTTGCGTATCATAAAACCTACTCTCTGAGTGCACTTTGTGGGAAAAAGGGAATGAACTACTTGTCAAGATAGCTGTGAAGAGTGAATGACATACATGCATGGAAGTCCATTCCTGAGCTTATTGTATGTATTCCATCTTTGTTGTAGCTTTGAATTTGAATCTTTTGTAAATTATTCTGTCCTGGGGATTACTTTTTGAAAAAATTGCCAACAGTCAAATCTCCTTATTGAAAAATTTGCCAACAGTCAAATCTCCTGATTATTTTAATCAAACGATGACACTTTATTTGTAAATTTAATTGTGGCTTTGTTCAAACACTATTATTTTATTTTATTTTGGGGCACATAGATTAACATCTTTATTTTCCCAAACAGTAAGAAATAATAATTTTTGAAAATAAAAATATTTATTTCTCTTCGTCACTATCGAATGTAGGAAGAAGCTAAAATAATGTGAATTAGCACATAGATACCTAAGCTATATGCACAGGATATCGCGGCATATGATGCTTGGATATAACATTTACAATGTGTCAAAAAAAACATTTACAATATCATTATTTTGTAATAATAGCATGATTGATGCCATTAGATACACAAAACTGTGAACATGATAATTAAAATTAAAATACTTAGGGTCAACTTATCCCAAATTTTCAAACACGAGGAATTTTAATACTCTGCAATTTTAAGCAAATTGTATGAGATCTGAATCATGATATTTTAACTTTATATAACAAAGTAAGTTCTGTAAAAAAAAACTTTATATTAAAGTAAGATTTAAATATATAAATTAATAAATATTTACTGTTAAATCAGAGCTGCACCGTTACAGGTATTTCATAACTCCGGAGAATCTCAATTGAGTATTTTCTTTTTGTTTTTGACTGGTCAATGAGTATTTTATTAAAAATGTATTTTATATACCTTCTTGCATTAATCGTTAAAATTTTAAAATATCAATAATTTGATATGCATAAATATACATCAAATTTAAAATATTTTACTTTTATCTTTTCAAGTGAATTGTTCAATTCATTGTAAAAGAGTCAAATCTATGGAATATTTTTTTGGATACTGTTATTGTGTGTTATAAAAATACTTATTAAAATAAGAAAAATAAGATTTATCATTTATATCAATTACTCAAAAGATTATTTATTATTTTTGAGTTTTTAAGAAATTAAATATTTTTTTATTTCTTAATTTTATCCCTAGGGCAAACTTTAACAAAATATTTTTTAAAAAACTAGTTTTCCTGCATACAAGTCTAACTAGGTTTTTATTTACCTTTTTACAAAATTAAATTAATTTAAACAAGTATATTTTTGTTTCGAAAAGAATGAATCGGTGCTCCTAGAAGATGCTATAACTCCTTTAGAACTTCATTGAAAAACTGGATACACATCGAAATCTCCCACCAAGACGTCAAATAGATCATGTACATGCAAACACTCCAAAGCTTAAGTTAGGTTGTGTTTGAAGTAAAAGTTTCTTTTTAGATAAAGTGCATACCATGCATGCATGACTTTCTTTTTAATTTATATAATTAGGGGTTTACCTAACCCCATTTCTGTGCTTGAAGGACCACCGACAGGTGTCCATAATAGTTGTCCTTGTGCAACAACTAGGGATGATTGACATGCCTTTTAAATTGGCGGTAAGCCTTTAAATATTATGATCATTATAGATGAGTTGTGACTTTATTGAGTTCACTTAACCGTTGGCCCGGACCAAAACACTTTTAATTTATACTTACATTGTGATGTCACCAATGGTAGATAATATAAGTTCACAACAATCTTACTTAGTTTGAATTTTTTTTATTACATATACATATTTGTATTTTAGTTTCAACAACTATATAACTATATGTTCCCTCAAAAAAAAAAAAACTATATAACTATATGTTGGTAGTATGTATAAGTTCTACACAAATATCTAATCATATTTCTCATGCCAAAGTATAAATATTTTAACTATATGTTGGTAGTATGATTAAATATTTATGTAAAACCTGTTTATAAGGTTAATGTATTATTTCAGTCAAAAAAAGGTTAATGTATTTTTTTTTTGATAACAAAAAAGGTTAATGTATTATTATTGCCTAAAAAAGGTTAACGTATTATTATTATTAAATTTATTATACTTTTAGATTATAGTTTAATAAGTTGCGATGATATATTTGAGCTTATATTAACAACCTCTTTTTTTTTTTTTTTTTTTTTTTTTTACAAACTTACATATATTTGAGCATATATATTAATAAAGGCTAAATTACAAAATTGGTCCTCTAAGTTTATTTTAGGTTTTAATTTGGTCCTCTACGTTTTATTTGTTTCGTTTTGGTCCTCTACGTTTTATTTTAGTTTTCAATTTGGTCATTTAGTCATTTAAAAAGTCGATTGTCAGTAGCTAGAATTTGAACTTAGGCTACGGACAATTGGCTTTTAGTGACGGAAAGAACCAACCTGTTGTAACTTTTAAAACATAAGAGACCAAAACGAAACAAATAAAACATAGAGGACCAAATTGAAACCTAAAATAAACATAAATGACCAATTTTGTAATTTAGCCTATTAACAAACTTACACCATTAAAAAATTATTATTTTTACTTTATAATCGTAACGTGGGAAGTGGAAACTCACGGAGTCACGTTAGGAAGGACTCGGCGAGTTATTATATAAGAAGACCTTCTAAAACGCCTTTTCTCTCTCTATTCTAGGGCACGCTCACGCTCACGCTCACGCTCACGCTCAGGTCTCGTTCTGTTTCAAAAAAACTCACTAACCCATCCAATCCAATCCCAATACATAGATTTACCCCCAAACAAACCTTCCTTCATCTCTCCCAAACTCAAATTCATTGACACGCTAAAACACTTTACCCGCCAAAAACCCCACTCAACATGTCTCTCTATATATAATTTAATTACCGCTTCAATCTTCCTTTCTTTTTTCCTTCTCTTTTTTTAAATTCCCTCCCTCTTCGTCTTCTTTCCTTCCCTTTCTTCCTCTCTCTTTCTCTAGGGTTTCTCTCGGATGGACGACGTCTCGGAACCGGCACCGGATCTTCCAGTGGCGGTTGAGAACGGCGGAGATGGGGAACCAGAGGAGCCGTGCAGCAAGAAGGCGAAGGTGGAGGAAGTTGCATCCGAGGAGGAATTGAAGCGAGTGGCGGAAATTGTGTTGGTTTTGTCGACGATGGCGGCGATGCGAGGTGGAAGGAAGCCAACCGACGTGGAGGTTGACCTCATGAGGGAGGCTCGGACCAAGCTTTCACACCTCTGTCAGGGGCTTGCTCCTAAGGATATTGTCGCCGGCGAAGCTATTGGCACCGTAATCGAGGATCTCGGCTTTAACGCTAAGGTTAAGGACCAGAGGTTAGGGTTTCGAACTCCCAGGATGTCCATTGCCGAGAGGTATTCGAACGCTAAGTGGAAGGTAATCAACCTCTCTATTAACACCTTAATTTCCAACCGCCTAATTTACTGAGTTAAATATGTAGAATAAATCATATAATTGAATGAGGTGGTGAGGTTAAACTGTTAATGCGTATGTCTTGTTGTTTTGAATAATTGATCCGTGTGAAACCTTGTTTTGAGTATGTACGAGTTGACAAAAAGAGGATAAGAGTGTTGGTTCCCTGGCTGCTTCTTCTGCAATTATTTGTATTTCTCAATGGAGGATTGGAGGATTATTGTATACTACTTAGCTTTAATTGCTAGATTTGAGTATTGGTCTCTTTTTTTTTTTTTTTTCCCCAGTTAATTTTCTGTTGCCCCTCATTTTAATCTTGCGTAGGCACTTCGTGGAGTTTGGAAGGATGAACTCTGATGTGAAAAGCTTTTTACTTTTTTTTTTTTTTCATGCATAAGCGAGAGCATTTGTTTGTTTATAGCATGCGTGTAATGTTAATGGTGAAGCTCTGGGAAGTCTTTTGATGAGTTCATTTCGTTTCACTTTTGTTTTCTATTTCTTCTGATGTCTTTTTGGTTCCTAGATGGAGGAATCAAAGAAGTTCTCTGCACCTTCTACGACATATACATCTCAGCCCTTGCAAACAAGCACCGGTGGAATGGTTGACAATCGTGTGCCAGCAAATGTTTTTGCATCTAATAAATCAAGCCACACAGCAATATCTTCTACAGGTACAGTAGTGTCTATTCCTCCCCATCTTTCTGCAGGATCTTCTGCAGCGTTGCAATATCAATCAACCAGCAATGAAGTGAGACTGCCCGTGGTTTCTGGTGTAATGCCTAGCAGTCACTTGGGGAGAAATCCTTCTTCCGTAGTAGCATTGCCTAGAGTTGAAAACCCTCAGTTCAAAGTTGATGGAGGATTAAATGGGTCTCCTTATGTGCTGCAAGTCCAAGGTAATTTCCTCCAAGGCTCCTCACCAATCCCAACTTCCAAAGAGTGGTGGAGTTACGTTTTAATTCATGAGTGACTAATAGTGAAATCTGTTCTCACCGTATGATGGTTTGAACTGGTTGACTTGGATTTTTTTCACTGTGATTCATAAATTTAAATAAATGTAATAAAGTGCTGAAATTTTATGGTTATACACTTACTGGAGTTACTTCTAACATAAGACATGGAATGGCGTGATGCATGAAGAAACCTGAAAGTTCACTAGATTGGTGTTTGTCTAAGTCCTTTTGAGGTTGTTGAAAGAATATAATCCCCAACCCAAGTATAAATTGTTACTGTTTCCTTGTTTTCAAGAGTCTGAAATCGAATGATGTCCCATCTTCCTTCTCTTGTCTTTTTTCCACCAAGTTTTATTATTTGTAGGTAAATTTTATGGAAATTGGGTTAACGTTTTAACTATGTACTGGGATTTTGTTTTTTTGTTTTTTGTTTTCATAGTTTGCAAAACCGGTAACCTATTGTATGTTTATAACAAAATGCATGAGTGTATCCTATGACATTTCAGTGATCGAAATGGCAACTGAATTTGAGAACTTTTTTAAACTGTAGCAAATTCGTCAGCAAACCAACCATTGGTGAATGCTCCAACATGGTCAATACAGACTCAATCTGCATCATCTAGAAGCACATCAGAAAACAAGGTGCCTGCTCCTAACACTGCCAAGGTTGAAGGAATGATTGATGTGACTGTATCAAGGGCAGGGCCACAAATAACAATGGATCAGAGCTTTAGACCATTTATTACTCAAACAGCACCTGGAAATTTGTCTAGTATGCACCAGCCATTGCAGGGCGTGAACATGGTACAACCTCCTTTTATTCCTAGTCATGCTGATATTGCAAAGGTTGTCCAGAATTTGTTACAACCAAAGCTTCCTGACCATCCCACATGGACTCCTCCATCAAGGGATTATATGAATAAGGCTTTTACATGTCAGATGTGTGAGCTCACTGTCAATGAGGTTGATTCTGTACTTCTCTGTGATGCTTGTGAAAAAGGATTTCACTTGAAGTGCCTGCAGCCATCAGTCTTAAGAGGAATTCATAATAGAAATGATTGGCACTGCATGAGGTGCTTGAGTTTAAGCGGTGGAAAGCCTTTGCCTCCAAAATATGGTCGTGTGATGAGATCCTCAAATACACCACCAAAATTGCCCTCCAGTACAGGTGGTATTCAACTGTCTTCTGAAACGAAAGCAGGGATCTTAGAACCAAAGGTCAACTTGCAGATGTTAGCAACAACCGGAAACTCCGTTCCAACTGTTTCCAATGCCAATCACAATGTTGAACCGTCATTTGACTCAAAAACCCCGGATATGAGAGATACACAAGGTACTAACGTATCATCCAGCATTGAAACTATTGATGAGAAGTCCGATCCAAACAACTGTATGAAATCTGCATCTTCCAGTACTTCCAATGGCTTGCCAGGTGAAAGTTCTGATCAACAAATAAATTCTAAGGCTTTGACCTGTAAAGAGACTTCAGAATCTGAAACGCTTCCTAAATTATCCGAACCAGCTAAATGTGAAAATTTGCAATCATCTCAAGATTATCAAGTTGAGATGCCAGTGTCACTAGACAATGCTGAAATATCGTTAGATAGACATGGTAGTAGTAGTAGTTCTATGATTAGTAAACAAAAGGAATCTCATGGAGGAGAAAATTTAACTTATGATATAAACCGTGATGACCATGATGTTGCGCAAGCAAATTTCGTCGGAGGTTCTGGAACTAATACTGAAGGTAGAGAGCAGTCTGCTTTATCCTCAGATAGCTCACATGCTGTAGAATGGATTGGTGATGTCGTAGAGGTTGTAGACGAGAAAAAGTATTACCAATCTTGCTGTGTTGAAGGAGCAACATATAGACTGCAGGGTCATGCTCTTTTCCCATCCAGCGATGGCAAATTAACACCTTCTAAACTTCAGGCAAGCAAATCATCATGCATTTCTCTGTATTCCATAATTGTAAAAATTCACCTATGAAATTGCAAAGCACATACTATGAAAATAGTTGTGTTCTAGGTGCACTCTAAAGTTTCTGTTGTGATTTGATTGGTTTGCAACCTTGTTTTAAATTGTATCATTTTATAAATTTATGAAACTATAACAATTAGACTTATTTCTATTTAATTTTCAGTCTATGTGGGAAGATTGCAAAACTGGGATAAAGTGGGTTAAGGTGACAAAGTGCTACTTTCCTGATGATTTGCCAGGGAATATTGGTCATCCGTGTATATCTGAAGTCAATGAGGTAATTTTTTTTATATTCATACATTTTTATATATAAATTGGCGTGTCTTTCCTCTTAAATTTATTCTCGCAAGGGTGATTAGTTTATGCCTAAAGTTACATTGATTTTGGTCATACACACTTGTACTCCATAAACTGTTCATTGGTTGGAGTTGTAGCCTAAGTCAGTTTCTGTTTTGATTGGTGTTCCACTCAAATGATAATGCTCCACATCTTGGACATATCATTTAGAACCATATGCTGCACATGATATTTTCTTATAGATATGTCTTCTTTTTTCTTTGTTGAAGGTTTATGAATCTAATAGTGATAGAAATGAAATGGCTAGCTCTATTCGAGGTCCATGTGAAGTCCTTCCATATGATAAATTTAAACAAGAAAATGACAGGCGATGTCAATTTGGAACTGAAGCAAGTGCTGGAGTACAGCCCATTTTCCTTTGCAGGTTTGTTTCTTTATCCATCTATCATTTATGTCTATTTCATTCACTTTATACAATTTTTGTATATTTGTAATGCAGGCATCACGTAGAAATATGATTACAATTAATCATGTGTATTATGAGATTATAGTTATTACAGATGGAAAATGATAATAGGAAGAGAACAATTCGAGCCTTTGGGACGTTGAATCATCATTTTAATTTTATTTAGATACTCCTTTCCAAATGGGATTTAAAAACAGCTAATAGATAACATGCAGAATTTACTGCTTTTGCATTGAAGTTGCAATGTAATCATTCGGAATTTAGTGCAAGTATGTAGCTGCCATTATATTGTGTTGTTTTTCATAACGATGATTTGGTTTTCCTTGTGATTTTTTTAAGTTATCTTTCTTAGGGACAAATGGAAATTACAGGCTTATTGCTTTTTGTGTGAATAAATATGCATCTATGGGATTGGAATGTCTTTTGATGGAACATTGTGAATACTGATTGGGTGGAAGTTAAAATGCAAATTTGGGTTTTCCCTCATATCTTTATAGTGGATGGGCACGCCTAATAGATGGTGTAATTTTGTTTTTTGAATCACAAAAGTGTATATATATAGGGGAGTATTAGAGAAACTCCAACCCATGGTAGACAAGAGCGTCGTTCCCAGCATAGGAGCGGACGATCCTACGCTCCTACTACCCCTCAGCGATCTCGCACCCACACAGGATCGCGTTTTGCAAGGACGGTGGCAGGAGCGTCGTTCCCGGCGAGCAGGAGCGTTTTGAGAGACGTAGGAGCGGACGCTCCCGACGAACCAGCGATCCTGGCTTGACAAGCAAAACGCTGTGTTTTGTTATCTTATCGGGTCGGGTTCGCGACCCGGTTCTTTTAAGCTGGCATTTTGGGGGTGAAAACCCTAATTGCGCAGCTTTCTTCCTTTCGTTCCCTCTCGCCCTGCTTCATTCGCCTCGCTTTGTTCTCGTCGCTCGCTTGCTCGTGTTCTCCACCCACCGCTTCTTCCTCTTCTACAGAAGAAAGGGAAGAATGAAGGAGAAGAAGAAAGCGGCGCTCGCGACACAAATACAAACCCTGGACTAGGGTTATGTTTTAACAGGTTATGGGCTTGGCCCAATATCACTTAAGAGTTCCCCCCCCCCCTTATATGTTACACTGGTTATTAAAACACTTTTCACACATATACGTGTTATATATCTATTTATATATCTATAATATAATGCTAATTTTTCATTCAAGAAATAATTTAAGTTATTTGATAAAAAATTATAAATATAACTCCAAAATTTATATAAAAGTATAAAACATTTTGTTTATTAAGTATTTGTGGTGTTTTTTATTTATTTTTTTCACTTATTTATGGTTTTTATATTCCTATATATATATATATACACACACACACACTAGTTTGAGAATTTGGTAGGAGCTTATGAACTTTGCTACGAACCCCGCTCTTACGCTCCTATGACCCCTCCCCGCTCTTATGTAGGATCTCGCTCTTGTCTACCTTGCTCTAAGGCACCACATATCTGCCCCAAACAAAATGAACCCGGGGCCCCAACGCCTAACACCTACCTAAACAATATACCGTGTCGACAAACAACTCATAATAAAGACACGACCCCCATTTTCCACGCGCTAAGAACCACCGCCAAGCCAAAGAAATAATACGGTCCACTACCATAGTGAAATTCGGCACCCTCCCTGAAAATATACAACTGTTCCGCTCCTCCCACAGACCTCACAAAACTGTATGCCAAACTAAAGCCAGGCCCTGAGAACAGCTCGCCCTCCCTCCGAGCGAACAGAAGATTGGGAAGAAATCAAAGAGATCGCGCGGTATTACCAGCACCTGGCCCAACCAGCTAACAATAACATACCAAATACTAGAAGAGAAGCGACACCTGAGAAATAGGTGGAGTGATGACTCCTCATGTGCTCCACAGAAAATACACATAGCCGCAGCACGGTCAGTGATAGCTCTCCTACGTAGCAGGTTAGAACAAGTAGGGACCCTATCGAGGAGTAATTGCCAAGAAAACGCAATTACTTTCGATGGGGCAAAGCTCTTCCAAACCCGACTCAGGACGGATACCTGTAGATCCAACATCCCAGCCGCAACGGACTAGGGCGCCGAAAGAGCAGCATAAGCAGAGCTAACCGAGTACAACCGGAGGGATGAATTCTCGAAGCCCACCTATCTGGTTCATTCAACAATGAAGCAGCAGCCAGACTATCAAGTAGATCCAGCGCCATAGGTTCCTCCCATGCAAAGAATGCTCGCATCCAAGTGAGACCCCATGCCCAAGAACCTCCTACCCAACGTCCACAATATGCCACTGTAGAGTCCGGAGTAGATGCCATCGAAAGGAGCCTCGGGAAGTGCTGACTCAACGGTGAGTCCCCTAGCCAAGTGTCATGCTAGAAGGAGGTAGTCCGCCCGTCGCCAATCCGCCTAAGCACACTCCCTTCAAACAAATCGCCCCCTTTGACCCCCTGCCTCCCCACCCGACATATATCTTTCCACCAGGCCGACGCACACGATGGACCTCTCAAATCCTCTAAGAGTGGTGAGGCAATGGCATGCCTCCCGAACTTGGTCCCCAGGACTGCCCGCCAGAGACCACCCGTATCTACTAGCATCCTCCACCTCCACTTCCCAAGTAGACTCAAGTTGACATGCCTTAGATTCTTGACCCCTAGGCCTCCCACCTTTTTTGGCTTACATACATCCGACCACTTGACCTATGGTATCTTCTTCCCCCCCTTTGGGGCCACCCCAAAGAAACTCCCTTTGTAATCAGACCACTTGTTTCCATACCTTCACCGGCATCCTCATAAAAGAGAGGAAGAAAATCGGGATACTACTCAAGACCGAGTTAAGCAGGACAATTCTTCCTGCAAGACTCACACATCTATGCCTCCACGAGCTGAGCCTCCCTCGAAGGACCTCTAGCATCGGTTCCCAAGTGCTCGCGTGCCGAGGACTTGCCCCAACTGGCAACCCAAGATACCTGAATGGGATCAACCCAGGTCTACAGCTTAGAAACCTTGCCGCCCTCGTCATAAAAGTCTCATCCACGTTGACCCCCATCAAATAGCTTTTAGCAAAATTAATCTTTAGACCCGATGCAAGCTCAAACCACCTTCATAGCCCGAAGATTTTCCACACAGGCCTCCCCAACGAAGAGCATATCGTCGGCATACTGCAAGTGAGAGACAACCAAATCAGCATTTCCTACACGGAACCCTCTGAAAAGCTGTAGGGAGACTCCCTGCCTCATCAGCCCACTCAAACCCTTCACCACTAACAAGAAGAGGAACAGAGCAAGTGGATCACCCTGTTTCAACCCTTTTTTGATATTCACCTCTTCCGTTGGGCTACCATTTACCAGGACTGAAAGACTACCTGAGAACACACAAGCCCTGATCCGTGCTCTCCATCTACTATCGAAGCCAAACCTCCCCAACATGTAGTCCAAAAATTCCCAATTAACTGAATTGTATGCCTTCTTAAAATCCACTTTGAAAATCAAACACTGCTTCCCCTTATTTTTGGCCTCATCAACCACCTCATTCACCACAAGAACCCCATCTACTAGGTGCCTACCTTTAAGGAAAGCCGATTGGTTTGGCGAAATCAGCCCATCCATAACCTTACTCAGTCGTGCCGCAAGTACCTTTGCCACAATCTTATACAAGCAACCAAGCAGTGAGATAGGACGGTAGTCTCCCAACAAAAAAGGGCACTCCACCTTAGGAATGAGAGTCAAGAAGTAGGAGGAGAAACTTCTCGGAAGTGTTGCATTCGTGAAGAATTCGTCGAACAAGATACCAACTTCCGCACGAAGCAATGGCCAAAAGGACTTAACAAAAGCAAAGCCGTCTAGCCTAGGGCTCTTATTCCCATCACAGGAAGCAACCACAGCATCCACCTCCGAAATATTGAACAGGGCAGAGAGAGAGGCCCTATCCTCCTTAGAGAGCTTGGGAAGGCGATCCCATCTAACCTGGGGTGGGCCCAATCCTCATCTGAGAAGTGGTTTGAGAAGTAGCGGGTTACCTCAGTGCGAATGCCAACCGCATCCTTCACCCATACATCCCCAACCCTTAAAGCAGAGATTTTGTTGCGCCTCCCTCTTGCCTTCACACATGAATGGAAATACCCAGTATTGGCATCCCCCTCTTTGAGCCATTTTACCCTCGATCTCTGGACCATCAGGCTATCCTTCCCTTTCATCAACTGCCATACTTGAGAGAAACACTCCTTCCTAAGGTCCACCTCGTGTTGGTCAAGCCCAGGGGCGAAGTCTTGTGTTGCAACGGGGTAGCCATTGCTACCCAAAAAAAAAAATTACTAAAGACCAGTGTAGTAATATGGAATTTCGCTACCCAAAAAAATACTCAGGTCGCTACCCCAGTGTAGTAATAGAACACGTTTATCAGTTTAAGTACTTATACTAAAAAAATACTCAGATTGCTTATATTTTAGACACTTTTTTTGACTTATATTTCAGACCAGAGTAGTAATTTATTACTAAAAAAAAAAATTAGTAGTTCGTTTTGTCTATAAAAAAATTATTCTTTATATTTGGCCCCTTCGTAGAAAAGGGGCTAGCTCCGCCACTGGTTAAGCCCCACCTCTTCTCCACGCAAATCCAGGCTATTGATTTCCTCCACCAACAGTTGAATCTTTGTGTTTGTCTCACCAAAAATCTCCTTATTCCACCTTTTGAGGTCTCCCTTCAATGCCTTTAGCTTTTCCTTAAGTACGAATCCCATCCAACCTAAAACTGAATTGTTGGTCCAACTGTTCTGAACTACCTCCCAGAAGTCTTTGTGCTGCAACCAGTGGTTATTGAACCTGAAAGGTTTCGGCCCCCAACCCCCTGCAGAGTACCTGATGATGATAGGACTGTGATCTGAGACATCTCTTTCAAGTGCCCACTGAGACAACTCCCCCCCATTGATCTAACCATTCTTCTGACACCATAATTCGGTCTAGTCGACTCAACGCTAAACCGTTTGACTTACACTAGGTGAACTTCCTTCCCAGCAAAGGGAGGTCAAGGATATGCATATCCTCAATAAACGCCTGGATCCCTGATACCCTTCCTCTTGTTGCTTGCTGTCACAGAATTGAAGTCCCCCACCACACACCAAAGGCCACTCCCGAACCCCCTTCTAGACATAACCAGCTCTTGCCACAACCTCCTCTTACCGGCCAAGTTGCACTTGGCATACACATTAACCACAAAGCATCTAGTGCGTTCCACCCCCCACTCCAAACACACGCCAACGAACCCGAACCCGGAAAAGTGAAAAGAAAGCTTACACTTAGCACTATCCCAAATTGAGAGTACCCCACCATTGCTACCTATCGTCGGGATGAACCGCCATTCACAACACGAATTACCCCATAACCTATGACACAAGGAATCCGACACCTCCGCCAACTTCGTCTCTTGAACCGCCATAAAGTCAACACAATGCTCCGTTATCAATGACCGTAATTTATTCTTTTTCACTCTCCCCCCTAAACCCCTTATATTCAGCGAGCATACTATCATTGGTCCACCTGTACAGTCTCCCTTTGTTGTTGAACCTTTCTTTCAATGACTTCTGACTCCACAAGCATCTCCATTATTATTGGCGCATTCCCCATCACTACAGCCCCCAACGGTTTCCCCATATTGAATATCTTTCGTGCCTTCAGCCTTTCCCTTACTTGGGCCAAGGTATCATTCAAACCCCAAAGTTGTTCCCCAGGATCGAGCAATTGCCTGTCAGCCTGCAACATAGGCTGGTCTCTTCCTACTCGTGAGCCAACAACACTCGAATCAACCACCCCATTCGAAATCACACCAGCCCTAGCAATCTCCACCACTTCTGGCTTGAATAATCTGTCCACCCCACTCCCTTTAGTCGCTCGCGGCCCCAGCACCGGTGGCACAAGAAATCTTTTGGACACCTCAATGAGATCTCCCTTCTCTGTATGTTTCCGTCCTCTAGACCCCCCTTGAGTTGCACGCGAGTAGAACGTTCCGTTTGCCTTTTCGGAGAGCATATTTTGACCAGACACCTCCGTTCCTGGCGACACCAGTGAGGAAGAACGTGAGCCTAAGCAGTGAAGCCCAACATTTGGAGCACCCGCTTCATTTGGGCAAGAGGTCTGAAGGCCATCGCAACCTCCATCTCCCTCAGTGTAAGGGTGGCCCAAATCCATTCCCCTTTTGTTTGTTTTTCGGCCCAAATCCTCACCCATAAGTGGCCCAGCCTGGCCACTACAACTCGCATGAGATAGGAGGGACGACTCACCGCATTCTGGGCCCCCCAAAGCAACAACAGGGCACGCAATAAAAGGTTGGGTTGGAGTGTCATTGTGCGGCCCAAATGAACTTGACCCACCCCCTTGGGCCTGTAGAACCGGAACGCACCCAGAAGCTCCATGGGATATATTTTGTTCGCTTTCCTTCCCCTATTCACTGTTTGTCTTCCCCAACGGACAAACCAGGGTGTCAGACCTCGACCCATCCCCATCACTGTTGCTTCATGGAGTTCTTCAAACATTATTGTGGAAGTCAATCTTTCCAATAGCACGTTGGAATTTGGGCTATGAGAGAGGAGAGAGGTAGGAAATAGGGAAAATGTTCCATGAAGCGCCGCATCTTAGGTCTATTTGGTTTGAGAAAACATTTTCTATTTTTATTTTTAATTACAAAACCGCCACATTGTTTATCTTTTTGTTTCCTATTTTCAAGGATTTGTATAGGAAATAGGGAAAACAAAAAAATGTTTTCACTGTTTTCGTTACAAATATTTGAAAACAGGAAGCTAAATGAAAATATGGTATTTGTTTTGTAAGAAACAGGAAATGAAAACAGCAAACGTTTTCTCAAACCAAATAGACCTTACTGTCTTGGTTGTGGAAGGTGTGGCAGCTGGTTTATTGGAAACAACCACAAAACATTATTGGCTCTCTGGTTTCACAGTACATCAGGGGAATTAGTTTTGTTGTTATCAGTGCTCAAATCAGTTATTTGCTCATTCCACTTTCTTGGGAATCCAGTCTTTGGGCTGTGATTCTGGGAATTATAAATTTATTTATTTATTTGGTGGATTTGGAAGATGGAAATAATTTTTAATTTATTTATTAATTTTGCACTGGCTATACTTTGGTATATGATGTATGTAGCAATTCACATATGGTTGAAGGGGAAAGGAGGGCTTATTATGATGACAGACAATCTAGCTGTTGATATTGAGAGTACATTTCAAGCTTAGGGTTCTAGTTAAGGGAAACTTTATGCTTAGGAGTGCATGCATACTTGATGCACCTAGAAAACCTCTATCGGAAAAGGAAAAGAGGAAAGAGGATAAGAAAACCTTCACATTCAACTCGTTGGGTGTGCATGGTAGAAAAAATAGAAAGCTGCGAAATGAAAAACATGAGTTGAGTATATGCAGAGATAAAATATTTTTTATTATCAATTAGGCTTGCTACAAGTGGTGAAAAATTGGAAAATTGCAACACATTTCCATGCTGCTTGCCGGTATGACTGAGCATTGACTGAATATCATGTTTTTACTACTATAACCTCATTCCAATTTTTGTAGAATATCACATTGGCACTCTTCATTCTATTTTTATTTCAATTCGTTAGCATGGATTGCAAAAGAAAGCTGTTCTATTTTCATTCCTGTTCCTTTGTTCACTGCATCATACTGCAGCGCATTACTTTTTATGTTTTAGATGCTCAACCTCTGGTGTTTGAAGTCAAATATTTAATTCATATTTTAAGGTTCATACATTCAGTACGGTGTTGGTATTGTACTCTGTATGCCCACCGTATCACTAATCAATCTGCACAAAATTTGAATCTTCATATTTGACAGGGTTGATATGTTTGCTTTGTAGTTTTTTCTTGTTTGGGGTGTTTTTTTTTTTTTTTTTTTTTTTATTTTATTTTATTTTAAACAGTGATTTAGCTGGTTTTGCAGGTGGTTTTATGATGAAATCAAAACGTTATTTCAACCTGTTACCAGTTGATCTGTCTTGAACATACACGTGTTTGCGATTCCTACACATTGAGTTTTGTGGTGAGTATTTGACTCCTGGTATCTATCCAAGTTTTTGATAGAAACTGGATAACAATGACTGAATTTTATTGAAACACTCTGCAGGAATTGTTCTTCCAAAACAGAGACAGAATTACAAACATTTAGAAACAGAACATTTACTCAAACAAAGCCAAGATTTCGAGAGCTTGGTTCTCTCCCTCCCAATGACTAAAACACACAACTTCAGGATAACCAGAATATGATTCTGTTTTTCCTTCTTATTCTGCACATACCCATAACTGCCTAATTAAAATAACTGCTCCTAATAAACTGCTCCTAAAATTAGTAACTGCTGTCCTAATAAAACTAACTGTTATTGACAGCACATAACAATTATTTTCCCCCCCTTCTCTTATAAACATTCTTTATAAGAGGTCTAACAATATTTCCCCCCAAAAGAGTCACCTTGTCCTCAAGGTGAAATGAAGGAAACTGTTCCTTGATGACTTCCACGGATTCCCAAGTGGCTTCAAAATCCGGAAGATCTTCCCAGTGAATGAGAACTTCAGCAGTACCATTAGGATTGTTACGGACAGCTTTGACTTCAGCTGGAAAAACTTGGAGCTCCAAATCTTCAGATAACATCTAGGAGTGGTTGTGGATTAGTTGTGGCAGCCGCTGCTTTCTTCGTAAGAGAGCAGGCATGAAAAACAGGGATGTATTTTGCTTGCAGGTGGTAAATCCAATTCAAAAGCAACTAGGCCGATTTGCTTTTTGATTTGGTAGGGACCATAAAATCTTGGGCTCAACTTCTCATTTCTCTTTTTAGCAAGAGATTTCAGCCTATAGGGTTGGAGTTTTAGATAGACCTGGCCACCCACGTAAAAGGTAACAAAGACGCTCGGATCGGCCAAAGATAATGCTTTCATTTGCACTTGAGCTTTGTCGATTATCCTTCAAGTCATGTAGAATTTGGTCCCTCTCGAGTCAATTGATTCACTTCTTCAGCGGCCGAAGGGATAGTGGTCCTCCGAGCAGGTGAGGAGGATCTCTACCATAAAGAGCCTTGAATGGGGTCAATTTCAAGGAGCTATTGTAATTGGTGTTGAACCAAAATTCTACCAACCTAACCATTTAGTCCATTGCTTGGGTTTAGTCCTGGTGAGACACCTCAAGTAGGTTTCAAACATCCGCTGACGACTTCGGTTATCACCCGAGGATGATAGTCAATCGAACTTCAATTTTGTCCTCGCCATTTTAAACAACTCACTGTAAATTACTCAAAAAGATCTTATCCCTATCGGACACAATAGTTGAAGGAAACCCATGTAGTTTAACCACTTTAATGAAACTTTCAGCCACATCCTTCTGCTGGTGAATGGATGACTCAATGGAATGAAATGAGGCATATTTAGTCGATCCACCACCACTAAGATCACATTCTTACCTTGAGCCTTAGGCAAACCTTCGATGAAATCCATGGAAATGTCACCAAACTCGAGTAGTAATGGGTAGGTGGTTGCAATAATCCAAATAGAGACAAAGTTTGATACTTGTTTACTGGCAAACTTCACAAGTAGCAACGTATTGCTGAATATCCTTCCTCATCCCTCCCGATATAGAATGGGCTGAAATTCTTTTCAGAGGTCCTAAAAACGAGAATGCCCGTCACCGGGCTGAATCAGGAACTCTTCCAACAACATAGGAATTTTTGAGGATCCTGCAGTGCAACACTAACCTTTCTTTAAAGAACAACTTCCTATCTTTGAAAGTGTAGCCCTGGGATGAGAATTTACATCTGCATCAAGTCTTGTATTAGCTCATGCAATTTCGGATCATTCGACTTCGGCCTCTCATTCTTCTAATTCATCAAACTGCATCAGAGATAAGGTCGCATAGGTCATCCTCTGGAAAGAGCATCAACAACTCTATTTTCATGTCCGTGTCGATAATCGAATTTCAAAATCCGCACCCATCGCTTTAAGTCCATTTGAATTGTTCCTCTCCTAAAACTCTTTGATCCGAGAGAAATTTGAGACTCTTTTGATCGGTGAGAATGATGAAATGCCTTCCCATTAAATAATGTCTCCATTTCTGATCAAGCTATCACAATAGCCATCAATTCTCTCATCATACAGACTTAGCTTGTGCCTTCTTCGACAAGGTTTGACTATAAAAGCCAACGGTCTCCCTTCTTGTAATAGAACAAATTTCAATCCTTTATTTGAAGCATCGGTCTATTGTGAAGTCTTTGGAAAAACTGAATTGTAAGTATTGGCAACTCAGCCATCTTCCTCTTCAAGTGTTCAAAAGAAATTTGGGCTTCTTGATTCCAAAGTGAAAATTATCCTTTTCAACAGCTTGTGTCGGCGGTGTTGCAATTTTTCCATAATCCTCAACAAATCTTCTATAATATCCTGTGAGGCCTAAGAAACCTCTTAAAGCCTTTTAGGTCTTTGGAATCGCCACTCCATCATAATTGCAATTTTCTTTGATCCGCCGCTACTCCTTCCCCTGAATGATATGCCCCAAATACTCCAACTGTGTTTGGCCAAAAGTGCACTTCTTCTGATTAGCAAACAACTTATGTTCCCTTAGTAATGCAAGCACTGCCTGAAGATGAACTTGATGCTCCTGCACCGACTTACTGTAAACCAGAATATCATCAAAGAAAACCAGAACAAATTTCCTCAAATATGGCCTTAACATTTCATTCATGAGAGATTGGAAGGTAGAAGGTGCATTAGTGAGTCCGAAAGGCATTACGACAAACTCATAATGACCTTCATGGGTTCTGAAAGCCGTCTTTGGAATATCTTCTTCCTTCATTCTGATTTGATGGTACCCTGACCTTAAGTCCAATTTAGAGAAAATGGTGGCTCCCCCCAATTCATCAAGCAACTCATCAATGATAGGAATTGGAAACTTATCAGGTACAGTTATTTTGTTCAGGGCTCTATAATCAATACAAAATCGCCAACCACCGTCTTTCTTTTTAACCAAAATAATAGGACTAGAATATGGACTTACACTAGGTCTAATAATACCAGAGCGAAGCATGTCATCTACTAACCTCTCAATTTCATTTTTCTGGTAATGTGGATACCGGTAAGGTCTCAGGTTTGGAATATTGGCACCTTCTTTGAGAACAATTGCATGATCATGCCTCCTGGATGGAGGTAATGCTTGAGGTTCTTGAAAAACATCTTCATACTCATTCAAGACAGCACCTACCCAATGTCAGTATCATGAATCCGCTTCTTCGCCAAAATTCTGGTATTCCAATAAAAATCCTTGCCCTTCATTCTTAATGGCTTTCATAATTGATTTGAATGAAGCGAAGCTTTCTGCCACTCGGTTCTCCTTCGAGTACATGGTATCTATTTCCAAAGGGAATTTTAATCATCAACTCCTTGAAATTAGCTTGATTTCACCAAGGCTCGACAACCATTCCATTCCCAAAACTATGTCCACTCCACCAAGTTCGAACACAAAGAAATCCTCATGAATTTCCAACCCTTGCATGACTAACTTCAATTTAGAACAAACTCCTCCACAGGGAATTTTTCTTCCATCTCCAACCTCCACATAGTAGGGTGGGGTTTCTTCCACTGTCAATTGACATTCCTTGACTAAAGGGAGAAGATATAAAAGTTATGTGATGCTCCACAATCGATCAAACCACTACTTGTTTGTCTCCAAGGTTCCCCACAACTTGATGGATTTCTTCGTTGTTAATCCTAAATGTCAGAAATTGACAATTGCAAAGCCTTCATCTCTATCTCATCTTCCCTTTCGATTCTTGCTCGCAGGACTCTTCATCCACACCCTCCTCCAACAATAAAACTTGTAACTCGCTTATTTGGACAGATAATGACCAGGACCAAATTTTTCATCACACCTAAAACATAACCCTCGCTCTTTGTCTAGCACTTCAAAGATCCGTCAAGCTCCTAAAACCCTCCCCTTTAAATGAAGGATCGTTCTAGAGTTCCTGAACGCTTCCACGCATGAAGTCACCTGTGTTCGACTTTCCATTAGCATTTGGTTCCCATGTCCACTGCTTCGTGCTATTATAAGTTCCGAATCCACCTTTGTTCCGTAACTTGTTCCACTTCCACCATTCCCTTTGTTCGCCAGTTATTTTTCATCCACCCTCTCGTGCATAGTCGATCAATCTTGGCCAATCCTTCAACAGATGAAGCTTTAGTGATAACTTCTTTGAGCCCATTCAAAAACTCCTTTTAAATACGAGTTCGGTGCATTTGAGAGGACCCAGATACAACTCGAATCGCTCCCTTGTAATCTTCCACACTTCCGCTTGCTTCGAGACTAAGCAACAACTCAAACGGGCTTTGTAACATGGACGCTGAAAACGGCGTATCAGCGCCCTAATTCGCCCCAAGTTGGGTTGTCGCACCGAATTCCACCATTGATACCACGTTAACGCTTTCCCTCCATCGCTACCATAACCGCTTGCGCTTTCCGGGTCGCTCATTCCTTTCGGCCAAGTATCGTTCTATGATTTGTCCAACCGAACGCTGCCCTCCCCATTGAAAACGGGAATTTCGAAGTTTCGCCATCGCCTCACGATTCCGGCGGATTGCGAAAGTTTTGGGGTCGTCAGCTGCTCACGGTATGGTTGTCGCTGCTGACCGATTCGTCCCCTGGCTGTCTAACGCTGGCCGTGATTCCCTCGCATGCCTCCCCCAATTCATTCAATTGCCTGCGAATTTCCAGTCGCTCTTGTCTGTCTTCTTCGCGACTCTTCTCCCAGTTTTCTCGCATGGCCAGTAAATCTATAAAATCTAACCCAGTTAATCACTTGTATGTCGTAATGAAATTGTGGGAACATTAGGAGCTGGGATTACTTTAATGAATTTGGCTTGAATTCTTCTTTTTATGGGTGCCGGAGCCTCTTTAAACTCATAAACTGACCTTGGACATCCACAAGAGTTTACCTATTTTTAAAATAATAATATAAAAAAATTGACAGAATCCAAACATAATATACTCGCATGTCCATTGTCAATTAATGAAGCAAACAACATAAAATCAATGGGAACAACTATTAAGAGAAAATTAATTGGAAATTTGGGATGGCAATCATAGCAAATAAAACTTTCAAGTGCTTTCAAACAGAAAGTAGCCTATTGATTAAATGGGATAACAGGCAAACAGAAATTAGCCTACTGTCCTAATGCTTTCAAACTTTCAAGTGGGAATGAGTTAACAATTATAGAAACTGAGAACTGAGAGCACTACAAACAGAAGATCGGACCCAACAAGGAAAAACTAGTGTTACTGCTAGAGCCAAAAACTATAACATAGACACAGTGAGAACGGGTCATGGACAGCGTAATTTTTGAGAGAGAGATAGTGTGTTGAACAAAGTGAACTCAAGCATGGAACAGACGAACAGAGAGAGGAAGCAACAAACTTGAGTTCATTTGATTCATTTATTGAAGCATGCATAATGTGTTGGTGTTATAGATAAACTTGGCCTTTGCAGTTTTACAATATCTGGTTACCTTCCGTGTCGATGCGCAGGTATTTGGGTGGTTTCGATTTCAAACGGGATCTTTTTTGTATGGGTAATTGAGCATACATTTAAGATTCATGTGAGACCCATTACAAGGCGCATCGCAGCAGCATCGCTTCCCCATGCAAAAATGTAGCTGGGGAGCATCAATTGCATTGGATGTAAAATATGTAGCTGAAGTTGGAACTGCTTAGTTTAGCTTCAAGCTATATTAGTGCTGTTCCTTATAGATATTCATTCTGTATAATTATTTTTTGTGTACGTAGGCTATTTAGGCCCACTGATCACATTATTGTCTTTGAAATTAGATCATCAGTGTAGTCCACTTAGTTTGCTGGAATTGTATAATATTTCGTTTGTACAAAAGCCACTTCTAACAAAGCATATCCATGGGGATTTCATTGATCATTGGACACCAATTCGGCGATCAGTAATGATTTTTTTTAGCTAGGGCCGAATAATGTATGAACGTTTCATTGATTAGTTCTGCTGGCTGAGCCTGAGCTTAGTATGAATTATTTGAATAACCATCAATTATCTATTTGTCGACATGAATATATTATATTCTTTCGTATCTGAAGATGCATTGTGGACGAGGAAATTATTTTTTGTTTTTTTAGTAGTTACAAATTGTTATTTTATTTTTATACTTGCATATTTTGTTGTTAAATATTTGTATGGAGACAATAAGAAAAAAAATTTCACAAATTTTTATTAGATAACTGGTTATACAAGATCTACCTGCAATTCTAGTTTAGTCAGGACGATTCATTTAACAATTCACAATTGATATCTTCCAAACAACTACATCCTTTTGTTTTTCAAAAATTTACGAGATGATTAATATGCAATTGGATCAGAACAATAACTTTATGCACACAAATAATAATTAGGCTTTATATTCGAGGTGCTGGTTTTGGACAACTAAAATGTACAGATCGATGTTGATCAATGAAGAATCAGACCCTTTCGTCTCCTTTAAGTGACAATTTTCCCCAGATTATGTACTACTATTACATCAAAACTTGTCTTTACAAACTTGTTTACAATCCAAAAATTCTACATAAACATTTATTGTCTCTTACTATAAATATTATTCCTGTGGCATTATTTTATCTAGATCTATTGACGTAGTAACTATGGTTGCCTAAATTTGTTACTAGTAAAATAACCAATTGATTTCGTCAAAAAAAATAAACAATTGATAATCTAATGAAAATAGAGACGAAGAAATTAAAGAAGCTTCATGCTTATGCATGATAAGTCTCTAGCGTTGGAAATGTGGAGATAACGCACGCAGATGAAGCATGAACCATCTGCACGAGCTTCATGTATTTAGTAGCCTATATAATATAAATTTAGTTATTTCACTTTTACTCCTTTATAATATTTTTTATTTTGCGGATATTAATTAGCAGAAAAGTTCAACTCCTAAATTTCATGCACATCTCTTTCCCAATATCATTGAATTCGATACACCATGGTAGGTCCTAACATATAGAGACGCAGATCTTCGTAAGTCTTGTATAGATAATTGATGGTTGCTTCAAGTAGATCCAACCAAAGTATCAAGAATTTTTCAAATCAACTTCTTGATCATATGAACTCCTACACCACCGTGTGAAATAAGCCTATCAATTTTATAATTCGATAGACATGTGGATTCTTACCTCAATTTTATCAATACTTAATATTCTTCAGTATTTATACTCACTTGATCTGAAAATCTGCTTAATGGGACTTGTAGATCAATCTCAGCGTTGTTAGCCAATTAATTAGGTTGTTGAAAATTCAATGCATTATAGTAGTCTGGATATATGGAGATATAATTAATAAATAGGCAAAGGCAAAGCCTATATGCTACCTAATGAATGCACGTCCTTTTGTGAAAACAAAACATATAATATTTTACTCTTATTTGTCGTGAAAAACCACTCCAGGGTTTATTGTCCGAAAATTTTAATACAAATAACTGCCATACTTGAATAATTCAGGGAAGGTTGTTTCTTTTCAGAGTTACAGATCAATATTTTAGATTAGTTACCTTTTAAATTTTGCATACGCATATGGGGTTTGCTTAAACTTTTGAAAATTAGGCCAAGTTAGTTTAGATATCTATATATATGGCTAGATAGAGATCAGAAAAAGCCACTGCCTATGATAACCACGTAATTACTACGTTTTGTTTACAATTCTATATATCTGGACTTAATTTCCACTAGCTATATTTAATTATTGGCAAATGAGGGTGATGTTGTGGAATTGCTATGGAACCGGACTATGAAGGGAATTGCTAAGGGCACCCCTAGAATTGTTGGGGCACTCTCGTATTCCCAAAATGTCCCTCTTTCATTTAATAGAAGTCAAGTTTTTTACAACTACTCACAATTTTTCCCCATAATTTTCGTGTCACTCGCAAATTTGGAAATAAGGTTGGCAAATTTCATTTTTTCCTCACAAATTTGGTTTTTGCGAGTGTAAAAAAATTTGCACACTTGCAAATTTGGAATTTGCGAGTTCCACTCGCAAATTCCAAATTTGGGAGTGCTATTTAATTTTTTTTTTTATTTTGTTTGTTTGTTTTTTTACGCATTTTGCATTTATTAGGTATTTATTTTATTTTGTTTGCTTGATTCTAGTGCTATTGGAGATGGAAGACAGTAATATGCGAGATGCTGATGAGGTTGAGCAAACGACATAGGTGGATTGTACAGAAACATTCACTACTAAGGAGATATTTCTTACACGAGATGATTTATTGTTGTGGACTCGAGAGGTTAGGAGACAAAATGGATTTGTTATTGTGATTGCGAGGTCAAACACAGAGACAAGGAAACCAGGAAGACGGACAAAATTAATTCTAGGTTGTGAAAGGAGTGGAAAGTATAGGCCTAAAAAATATGCATCTTTTAAATCAACTGGTACTCGAAAGTGTGAGTGTCCGTTCAGAATTAAAGGAATACCTTTATCGACGACTGACAGAACAATGGAAGGATGGATGGTTAAAGTAATATGTGGATTACACAACCATCGGTTAGCTGAAACATTGGTGGGTCATTCTTATGTTGGTCGTTTAAGCGAAGAGGAGAATAAACTTGTTCATGAAATGACGAAGAACAATGTAAAGCCAAGAAATGTTTTGTTGACGGTAAAAGGTCGAGATAAGGAAAACCTGTCTACAATTAAACACATCTACAACGAGCGTCAGAAGTACCGATCATCTCAGAGAGGCCCTAGAACAGAAATGCAACAATTGCTGAACTTAATACATCGAGATCGGTATGTGTCTTTGTATAGAAGACAAGAAGGTTTGGACGCTGTTAAATATATATTTTGGGCACATGCAGATTTCGTCCATTTGTTGAATACTTTTAACACTGTCCTCATCTTTGACAGTACCTACAAAACCAATAAGTACAGGCTGCCACTGCTTGAAATTGTTGGTGTTATTTCAACAGAGTCGACATTTACCGTGGGATTTGCCTATATGGATTATGAAGGGGCTGAAAACTATGCCTGGGCACTACAAAAGTTAAGAGAACTGTTTGTGCTAGATGAATCAGTTCCCCAAGTTATTGTGACAGACAGATATTTTTCTTTGATGAATACAGTTGCAGTTATGTTCCTAACAACTCGCAATCTTTTGTACCAATTTCACATAGGAAGAAATGTCTATGCAAAATGCAAGAAATTGATATCTGATAACAAAAAACTAGAGGTAGTCAAGGATGCATGGAACAGTGTTGTTTATTCTGCTGATGAGGTTGAGTATGAGCAACGCCTGATGAGTTTTCAGGATATATGTGCAGGTAATTTATCTAATAATTTGATCTTTTTCATTGTTTTTGTTTAGTTTAGATTAGTCATTAATTTAATTATGTGCAGAATAGCCTATATTTGTTGATTATGTGCAAAACACATGGTTGGGTCCACACAAGGAAAAATTTGTTGTGACATGGACTAACAAAGTGATGCACTTAGGAAACACAACATCAAACAGGTATGGTCAAACTAATGTCAAAAATTGAAAATGAATCATGTTATGCAATAGCTGATGTTGTTTCTAATGTTTGTTGATAGGGTTGAGTTCAACATTGGAGACTGAAGAAGTTGTTGCAAGACAGTAGGGGTGACATGTGTGTTTGCTGGGAGACGATGAATAACATGCTTATGCTACAATACACCGAGATAAATGCATCATTTAAGAGGAGCATCACTGTCATTGAACATAAACACAATAATCGTATGTTTATGCGATTGCTTGGATTTGTGTCTCGGAGTGCGTTGCAATATATTGTTGATGAGTGGAGCAGACCGATGAATGTAGGTGTTGATACAACTGCATGTGGTTACACTCTTAGAACCACACACGGTTTACTCTGTGCTTGTGAGCTGGATCATTTAAGTGTGATGGGTACTCCAATTCCATTGGAGGTAATACATTCCCACTGGAAGAGATTACATTTTGGTCAACAAGAAGATCAACAACAGACAGATGAAACAGTGTCAGAAGAGGAACTTGCGTTTTAGTGGGAGGCATTGATTACCCATTTCCGCACACTTGACATTGTTAGTAAAAGGACATTATATCGCAAGGTGCGAGAACTATGTTATCCTGAGACAACTTCAATGTGTCCACCACCCGAAAAGGTGAAGACCAAGGGGGCACTCAAAAAGACCAACACGAATGGATTTGATTGTAAACGTGGCCCATCTTATTTTGAGCATGTGGATGCAATATACTCTGCACACAACAGTTCAGCGCGTTCCTCGTTAAAAACAACCGCCCAAGCAAAAAGAAGACGTTTGCCTTTCTTGAATCAATTTCTTGTGCAGTTTCAGTCATATATTCCCGACATAGTTAACGTGGACAATGATGGAAATTGTGGGTACCGTTGCATTGCAGCATTGCTTGGTAGAACTGAGGATAGTTGGTCTTTAATCCGTTAGGAGTTGCATAAAGAGATTACGGAAAATGGTTATTTATATGGCCTTCTTTTTTGTGTTCAATTAGAAGAACTGAAGTCTTCTTTACGGGATGTGCAAGGTGTATGGGGACGAAACAAGTGGATGAAGCTACCGAAAATGGGTCATGTGATAGCAACCAAATATAAGTTGGTCCTAGTCTCTTCATCGTCTGCCAGTTTGACGTGCTGGACGTTTTTCCCCCTTAGAGGTGCACCAACTCCAAACCATCAACTCAATTGTATTGGTTTTGTCAACGGTAATCACTGGGTACATGTAATTGATCTAATATTGTTATCTTTTTCATTGTTATTGTTTAGTTAGGTTAGTCATTAATTTAATTGTATTTGCGTTATTTCAGGTATTTTTGAAGGATGATTGTCCACTGCCTGCCATAGAATCACATTGGCGTACTTTTTGTCGTTCTGAGGCTTATTCATGGCCAACACCATATATAGTCGATTGCAAGAATGGAGTTCAATATTTCCAACACCTAATCTTTCACAGCATGATGAATATAATCCAATAAGCTTAGATGACGACTGATTAATAAAACATGTTGGTTGTAAACAAATAGATTAACAGTTAGTTATTTCTGTTTGTGTTTTCTGTTAGTTAGTTATTAAGTTGGTATGCTTTCTGTTTTCTAGTATAGGATAGGTTAGGGTAGTGTAAGCTTAGATGACGACTGATTAATAAAACATGTTGCTTTCTGTTGTTTGTTGTGATTTTATATTTACCAGTGTACGGTAATATTTCACTGTATATGATTCACGAAAAAATCCGCTCAACTGTTAAATTTTGCGTGTGTCAAATTTCTGTAATTACCTTCTTTCACCCAGACCAACAAAAAAAAAACTTCCTTCACTCGCAAAAACCAAATTTGCGAGTGAAGGAAATTTCAGATCTTCCTCACTCGCAAATTTGGTTTTTGCGAGTGGAAGGATCTACTCGCAAAAACCATTTTTGTGAGTGAACAAAATCTGAAATTTCCTTCACTCGCAAATTTAGTTTTTGCGATTAGAACAAAAAAAAGGATAAAATCGTCATTATAGTCCAATGTGGGGTGCCCCCAGCAATTCTGTATGAATATGTTGTTGCATGTAATGGGCTTTTCTTGAGCCCAAACTCGATCCTTTCTTTTAAGAAAACATTCTTTGCTTTTCAAAAAAAAAAAAAAAACCCAAAATCATAGCACCATTTTGACCTTTCAAATATATGCCACACAATTGATTATTCATTCATAATTATTTAATGTCATTTTAAAATTTAATTTGATGATAAAAATGTGTCATTACAAGAACAATATGACATGTATATATATTTTTTTAAATCAAGTATATGGATCAAAATGGAAATTTACTACATAATCAAGTTTTTTTAGTCTAGTATAGATGGTAATGGAGAGGGGAGAAAGTGGATCATAGCAAGTTTAAACCTGCGCTACCAGAATCTACACAACACTTACATATGTTTTAGGTTGTGCTCTCGGAACAATACATAATCACGTACACAAGCTTTGGTGGTGCCGGTTTATGTTTTTTGACCTCTAAAGTTCCCCAAGCATGTTTTTCTCTGTAACATGTTCTCTTTTTACCTTTTGTAGTGGGAGTAGACTAAAAGAGAAATTCATGGTGGATAAAGGGAAGCATGGCCAGTGGGAAAGCCAGAAAATTTTGTTCATAATTTTAGATTAAATTCTGGTTATTATAGTTAATTAATAATAGGTGATATATTATAACCGTAGCGATTCTCCCGAATGGTTTTGATCCAAAATAAAAGATTGTGGTTGACTTTGTAAAAGCACTTTAAGGTTAACCTTGCGAGACCAAATATTCCATGCTGTTCGGTTAAAAGATCCTAAAAATAAAAGCACAAACATCAAACAACATATATAATATACAGTATATAGCAAGCACGATATATTGGTGAAAATGGACCGGCCTAGATTCACGTGAACCGGCGACTATCACGGTGATTTGGACTTTGAATTAAGGAGCTGAAAAAGGAGGAAGAGGCCATTGCCTTGGCTGAAAATCAGATGACAAGATTCCGAGTTTTTGGATTATTACAATGTAAATGTAAAAGTTCAGGTTTTTTTTTTGGTTTTGGGTGGGGGGGTCATCTTAGTGGGTTAATTAGAACAATGCTCTTAGGAATAGATTCCTTTTTCATACCTTTTGGGGGGTGTGTAAGACTATGGATCATATAGAGTCAAAATCACATCATTTGCTTCCTCGTTCATATTTGGACCGTGGACTTGGATCTCATTTTTAAGGCTAATTGTTAGCAGGAAAAAAAAAAAGTTAAATTGTTTGCCAATTCTATCATCCTGGTTTTCTAGTCCCTAGTTAGGTGTGATTGAGAGATTAATAGAGCTTAGTTATGTATTATTAAATGACTAATGGAATGCTTCATTAGATCTTTGGAATAGTGTTTAGTACGGAGACAATTGAGAGAAATATTAGATTTCAGAATGCTTAATTAGATATTGACACTACTAGATATTGTCTAAGATTTCAGGCAACATACGCGACTGGACGCTTAAGCCTTATGGTAATGGTCGCTTAAGTGTGGGAGGTAATCCGCGTGGAAAGCTGGGAGCGAAAACGTGTCGGTCACCCATACGTGGGCAATATGCAGGGGCGATGTCTTTGTGATTAAGACACAAAATGCTTAAGCGTTAAGTATCGTGATCACAGAACACAGAGAAATGGAGAGAAAATGATTCTCATTATCGATTGTGAAAAGTAAAGTCGATTATCTTTATTACAAGGTTCAGGTATTTATATACAAGCGAGATAGCTTCTGTACAAGTTAAATGTAACTACAGTCAAAACTAACTAAGAGCCAGGTCATAACTAATTAGAAACTAACACTAATCCAATAATTAACTTGGAACTACGGTAATACTCCCCCAAAATTTGGGTACATGAAGATCACCCAGACCAAGCTTGGATAACTCGTTGAAGCGAGAGGAGCCAATAAGGGCTTAGTAAGTATATACGCAATTTGAAGCGAGAAGAAAAGCGAGTAGTAAATGTAGGAGCCCATTCGAATTTTTTCTCTAATGATGTGGCAATCAATCTCTATATGTTTAGTCCTTTCATGAAAGGTGGGGTTATAGGCTAGATAAATTGCCCAGTTGTTATCACAAAACTCTGACTGACCTTGTTAAAATCAATGTGCAGATCCACGAAAGCTGAAGCCATTGGAGCTCTCGTGTAAGGCTAGCTAAGGGCGCGATGCACGACCGAGCAGACAAGCGATACATTGCTTTTTAGATTTCCAAGATATGAGAAAGGAGCCTGAGGAAAACACAATAACTGGCGTTTCCTGGATGCGGGGGCGACGCCCGGTCAATGCAATGCGGATATGTGCAATAGTGTTTGAGAATAAAAAAATTCCCTTAAGCGAGGATTGGATTTAAGGTATCGCCAAAACTTTATGTAGCGAACGGTGATGTACTTCCTTGGGTTGTGAAACAAATTGACTAAGTTGTTGGACTACAAAAGCTATGTCGACCTTGTAGTAGTCAAGTATAAATCTGCTATCAATCTTCTATATGCAGATTCATCATGGTAAAGAAGGAGAAAGCAGAATCATGCGGCTTTAAGGAAGGATCATAAGGTGTTGAAGATGGCTTGTGATGGGTGTTTCTTGTCCTCAAGCAATCTTCATGTAGCTTAGCAAACAGGAGAAATCGTGAGAGGAAGATTCATATCCCAAAGAAATCAGTAGATAATTTTGAGTACCATTGTGGCCGGTAGCTTGTTTAAGACCATATAATGACTTGTGTAACTTGCACACTTTGGTAGTGCGAGAGCTGGTCTGAATTTTAACACCAGGGGAGGCAAAGACATGTAGACTTCTTCATGTAAATCACCAGTGCAAAGGCATTATTGACGTCTAGTTGTTCAGAAACCAACCTTTGATGGCAAATACGGCCAATGAGGTTCTAGCAGTAGTTAGTTTAGTAGCTGGAGAAAATGTCTCAAAGTAATCAACTCCCTCCATTTGCGCATTATATCCCTTAGCTACAAGTCGGGCCTTATACCTTTGAATTGAACCGTCGCATGATATTTTATCTTGTAGACCCATTTACATCATTGGGTGTTTGCGAGCAAATCTAAAATTGACCAAGTATTTGTGGTGCCAAAGAGCATTTAACTCGGCCTTCATTGCCTACATCCGGGGAAAGTTTGCAAGCTTGTGTGTAGGATTTTGGTTGATTATGCGAAACATTAGGCAGAAATTCTTATAAGAGGGAGTGCAGTTTTGGTATGTCAAAACAGAAGAAATGGGATAAGCAGTTTTAGTACCTGAAGATGATTCTGGTGAAGCAGAAACAAGGAGGCTGCAGTGGTAATCCCCTAAGTATGCAGGTGTGCTTCGAGTTCTGCTGGATTTTCTGATTGCAACACCAGGAACTAATCCTTGTTGAGTAACAGAATTTGAATTGGAACCAGAATTATAACCAGAATTTAGAGAAGTGGAACCAGAATTGGAATTGGAACTGGAGCCAGAACCAAAATCAGAGTTGGAATTAGAAACAGATGCAGGAACAGAAATAGTATGCTGTGCACTTAGACTGGAATTATCAATGATTTGGAAAAGATCAAGATTAGAATTATGAATGTTAACAAGAGGAAGGGCACAAGAATCAGAAACATAATCAGTTTTGGAGATAGTAGCAAATGGAAAAGTTGTTTCATGAAAAACAACATTCCTTGAAACCAAAAACTCATGAGAATTAAGATCATAAAGGAGGTAACCTTTGGTACCTTCTCTATATCCTAAGAAAATTGTTTTTCTTGCCCTTGGTTGAAATTTTGTTCGATGGTTCTGAATGGTTGAGGCATATGCAAGACAACCAAAACATTTTAGATGCAATAAAGTGGGGGGCTGATGATGAAGTAGTTCATAGGGAGATTTACTTTTCAATAAGGGTGTAGGCATTCGGTTTATTAGATGGACAGCATGATGAATAGAAAATTGCCAAAAGTTTGTGGGTAAATTGGCTTGAAAAGAGAGAGCTCTAGCCACATTGAGAATGTGTTGGTGTTTTCTCTCAACAATACCATTTTGTTGAGGAGATTCAACACATGACCTTTGATGAATTATTCCTTTTGCCAAATAAAAGTCATTCATGAGAAACTCACTACCATTGTCACTCCTAAGGCACTTAAGTTTCTTTCCAAATTGGGTTTCAATGAGTGCAATGAAATTGGTTAAGTGCTTCCTAGTTTCACTCTTGAGTTTCATGAGGACAACCCAAGTGAACCTACTATGATCATCAACTAGGGTCAAAAAATATTTATAGCCAAAAACAGATGGAGTAGCAAAAGGCCCCCAAATATCAGCATGAAGTAAATCAAAAATTGCATTAGATTTAGTAAGACTGTTTGGATATGGTAATTTCCTTTGTTTCGCAAAATGACATATATCACAAGGGAATGAAGTGTTATTGTAAGACACAAAAGGAAATTGCATAGCAATGCATTTATGGACAGCATCAGAAGCATGTCCTAATCTACTATGCCAAATGGCAAAATATGAAATCTGAGAATTAGAAACATTGTTACAAACAGAATCAGAAGCAGTCCTTGAAGCATGACCCGAATGTAGAGTTTCCAGCACATACAAGCCTCCTTTGTTTCTAGCTATACCAATCATCTTCCGGCTTGAATTCTACAAAAATTGACAGAAATTAGGATGAAAAATTATATGACAGTCTAGGGATTTTGAAAGATTAGAGACAGATATGATGTTCACATCGAAAGATGGAACAAAATAGACATTATGCAAAATTATGAATTCTGTGATATTGATGGTGCCAGCAATGGTAGCAATGGCTTGATAGCCATTTGGTAAGGACATAGAAAAAGGTGTAATGTGCCTAAACTTAGTGAAATGTGAAAGTGAATTAGTGACATGATGTGTGGCCCCTGTGTCAATGACCCAAAGGGTAGATTCCTTACCAACCACATAAGGTGATGTTGAATTAGAAGCAGAATTTGCTGCTGAGGAAGTCATAACAGCAGGAGAATTAATGACTGAATTGACAGAAGCATTGGCAGGTGAAGCTTGCACACTTGAATGCTGTAGAAGCTGGAAAAGCTGATTCAATTGCTCTTGACTGATATTCAGTGGAGGTGTGGTAGAATTTTCAGAAATGGATGGAGCTACCAATTCTTGATTCTGTGTTGAAGATTCATTTGCAGTGAAGTTGATAGATGGCTTGCCTCCATTTCTAAATTGGTAACCAGGTGGAAACCCATGCTTAAGGTAGCATGTATCCACAGTGTGATTAGTCCTATGACAATGAGTGCAAATGCGGTTTTGACCAGAATTATAACCACAACCTCCCCCATAAGATCCTCTTCCTCTTCCCTTGTATTATCTTTGGCCTCTGCCACGAATTATCTTGACCTCTTGCCACGAAATGCCACGAGGTTGGCACTTTCTTTGAATACGCATCCATGATTCTTGCTCAACATTGCTAACAGCAGGATTAGGATTACACATTTGTCTTTCTTGTTGTATAACCAATGAAAAAGCATTGTCAAGTGATGGAAGAGGAGTAATCAATATGATTTGTGATCGGACATGAGCATATTGCTCATTCAGTCCCTTGAGGAATTTGATCACTTTATCTTGTTCCTTGTATTTCTTCAAATCAGTAATGGCTCCACATGTGCAGGGAATTGCACAAGAACATTCTCTAGTAGGTCTAGAATTGTCTATCTCTGATACCATATCGTGATCACAGAACACATAGAAATGGAGAGAAAATGATTCTCATTATCGATTGTGAAAAGTAAAATTCAGTGTACTATTACATAAGGTTACAGGGTATTTATATACAAACTGAGATAGCTTCCTGTACAAGTTAAATGTAACTACCAGTCAAAACTAACTAAGAACCGGTCATAACTAATTAGAAACTAACACTAATCCAATAATTAACTTGGAACTACCGGTAATATTAAGAAGCAGCACGTGAGAGCACCAGCACCAGCACACTCGAGCGTTAGCAATGTGGATGCTTGAGCGCTCCCGGCAGCACTTTAAAACATCAAAAATTGTTTTTTTCTCCTTTTCCTTGATCTTAAGTCACCTCTTTCATCTAAAAAATGACCTCAAGACCAGAGACACCATTGATATTCTGTAGCTCTGTTCGAGCAAATCCAATAGGCAAAACCTTAATCTAACTGTGTTGTTGAACTTGTAGCAACTTCTACTTCTAAACTGAGATTTTGTTCGAGGATTTCGATCGAGGTAAGACAAGAAACTGTCGAACTCAGTCTTCGACATTTGGTGTCGTTCCACTCCGTTCTTCTTTGTTCTTTAGCCTTAATCTTGCTCGTGTTATGTTTTAGGCGTTCCTGTGGAATTTGAGTTGCACACAGGGCCTAAAGAGTCGAGTTCAAGGTATTTTTCTCTTCGCAACACTCATATGGCAAAACCTCATGAAGGTCGTGAAAGGATGATTTTGAGGTCATAATCTCGTGATTCTTCGTGAATTCGAGTTATGACGTCGTTTCGATTCGTTTTTAGGTTTACCAAAATGTATGTATTGTTTGTGCGATTGGGCTGAGTTATGGAGTCAACGGAGTACTGATATTGTGAATGGTAGATCTGGTTGGACGTACTTGGACGTGCGTTCGTTATCGTTCGAGGGCACAAGAGTAAAGGATGTTCACAGATTGCAGCTTACATATGGTCGATTGTCAGGTGGGAGGAAAAAAACTCCAATCATCACGGATGCAATAGTAGAATTAATAAAATATCTTAATATGTATAAGGGACCTCAAACCCTACTAGTGGTTGAGTAAACGACAATACCTTATCTGCATTGGCGACTGCTACTGAGTAATAGTACTAATCTAGATTAAGGCATTGTAGATTTATCACCGACATGATGATTTATCAGTTGTTGGGGATGCACACTTAATTTGTCTGTGTGTTTGTTGATTGCTTCATGATATGCTTATATGGTACTGTTTGATAACATTCTAGTTTCCGTTATTTGATGCATGCTGTGATAATATGCTTAACTGCTATTACTCAATATATAATTGCCTAGATGATATTATTGATTTGACAATGATCCTAATTAAATTAAGAGATGGTTGTTAATTTGTTGTGCTAGACAGGTAGGACAACTGTTAGTATCTAACTTGTTAGATTAAGTTGGGTTGATTTAAGTTGACAAACACTCTCATAGTTGGAAAGAGACATCTTCACCATTGAAAAATGAGAAATTATATTTAGTTGTTATTAAGGTGAAGTTGAGGAACTAGATTCATAGACCAGTTATTCGATGAAGCAATTGGAGATGGATGCATATACATAACACCTACACCTACATCATTATGGTATATAGCTGTTTGAACTGTTGCTACACGAGGTTAGTACTCGTTTGAGGTGCGGACCTTTCGGTG
The DNA here is from genome assembly GCA_037113605.1 of Calophaca sinica. NCBI lineage: Eukaryota > Viridiplantae > Streptophyta > Magnoliopsida > Fabales > Fabaceae > Calophaca > Calophaca sinica. The sequence continues at coordinate 125,197,175 of CM073736.1, read as the reverse complement.
TAAACAATACATCATTTTTCTCAAAGTTGGAGGTATCTAGTGATGCTTGGCGATTAGAATTCGGTTACCTAAACATTTAACTAGTTTTTGGAATGGAATTTTTTTTGCTTTCGAAAATTAGTTTCTGTTCGATAACGTAATACGCTTTTTGCATATCCAGAAACTAATTTCCAAAAACGTTCAAAATTTAGTTTTCGGACAATGCAAAACAAAATAAGGTTTGTGACAGAGTTGCAGGTGAGCGGAAAGGAGGAGGTGGGGAAGATGGTGGTTGGAGGGGGGGGGGGAAGAGGTTAGTTTTAGGGGGTAGGGGCATTATGGTGTTTTTAGGTGGAGAAGGGGTGGGGAAATTAAAAGGAGAGGTGGAGACATGGGCTTATAGATTCGCATTTATGTAATCTCTCTCCACTTATGAAATAGGAAACGAGGTAATTAATAAGGAAAAAACGTGGGCAATTAATAATTCTTGTGCAAGGTTGCACACGTTAGAAAAACCCTTTTAAGAAAAATAAACTCATTTTAAAGTGTATTAATTGTTAGAATTTTTTTTATACCCCAATTTAATGTGAAATGTGTATGTTTACTAGAAACTTACATGGTGGGTATAAAACATTTAATGCACCAAAGATTTCACTCTACTTCGACCGATCATTAATTGTTGGATCCACTATGATTCTAATTAATGAATATAATTATTGCAATACCTATATTATCTATATATAATCATACTTCATTTTTTTCATGGAGTAAAAAATAGCAGTAAGTAAGAAACAAAGGAAATCGATAAGCAACCCGGTCATGATGCTAGCTTAAGAATTTGTTGCTTTTTTAACATGTATAAGCAAATGACAATATGCATACTGTTGCGCTTGTTAATTTGTTGGTGTGTAGCGGTGTGTAACCAACATAACTTGTACTATATCTTCAGCTCTATTTATAAGAGACAAAGCTAAAATTTGGTTCATTGAATAACTCATGTATTTTGTCTATAATATAGACCAAATACATGATTATAGACTAAATACATGAATTATTTAATGAACCAAATTTTAGCTTTATCTCTTATAAATAGGACCGGAGGTAGTAGTACTTTATGGCATTATTAATTGAAATTGTATTTTGAGGAATCTGCTTATAAACTTTTTTTTTGTTTTTTTTACTAAACTTATAAACTTTCTGTTGCGTTTCTTTTCCCTTACCTACCAAAAGACGTGTAAAATGTGATTTCAGAAATCTTGTATGCTTTAGCAAAACCTTTCAATATACCATTTCGCTTCAACAAAATTAACCATCCTTTTTTATTATTAATTAATAAATTCAGGGTTTTAAATATGATCTTTGCCTATAGGGTAAATTAAGAAATTAAGGGAATAAATATCCATGAAAAAGAAAAAGAAAATATCGAACGAAATAGGGATCATGGAATGTAAAGCAAGCAAACAAAAAAACAAAGAAAGAAAGAAAGTAAATCATGGATCGCAAAAGAAATACCAACCCATGTTAGGCGCAAACAGAACCTTGATTTCTGGGGTGATGACTTAATTAACCACGAAATAATTAATCATCATTTGGCTTTTAATGGATTACTTTGACTCTCTTATTTTAGTATAGAAAGCCCCAAATAGCCGACAAATGTAATTAATCTTCAACAAGAACAAACTTAAAAAATGCAAAAGTTGCTTACTAAAGAGTAATCAACACTAAGGTGCCATTTACATGGCAAACTCAGGCCAAATGAAAGGAACCTACGTAGCTACCTTAAGAACCATTATGTCACCTTCTTTGTTTTTCACCAATTTAGCAGGATGCTCGCATGTATTCTATCCGTCCCTAAATGTAAGTCTTTTTTGGAAAAAAAAAATTATCCATTTTTATAAGTCTTTTTTTCAAATTACTATATGCATGGTAACAAAAACCGGACCGGACCGGCTGGTTGGAACGGTAACCGGGCCTGTGTCTGGTCCGGTAGCACCCAAAAAATCGGATGGCAGCGAACAGAGTGAAAAAACCAGAAACCGGTTGCCAAAATCGGAAACTGGGTTCGACTTTTTTTTTTTTATTAAAAAATCAATTTTTTTATTTTCTTTTATTAAAAAAAATCAAATTTGGTCTCAAAAGGGCTTGAACCCCTATCCCCAAGACCACAACAAGCCACTTTACTACTAGGCTGCATGTTATTTGTATATAAATTGAAATGTTATGCTACTTATGTGTATATGTTATATATTCAGTATAAAAAATAATATTTTATTAGTTCCGGTTCGACTCTAAAACCTTGAACCCTTGCCCTCTCCGGTTCAATATCCGGTCCGGTTTTAATTACCTTGACTATATGCATTAATTATTATTTTTCCCAAGAATATCTTTAATTAATTTACATTATTTTTTGTAGTCAATAGTAAATGGGGTGGCTATTTCTCTCTCTTAAGTCAATAATTAAAGGTAATTTTGAAAAAATATTACACATTGTAGACAAATTAAATGAGTTAACTAATTTTCTTAATTTGTGTGTTTTGGTCAAATGAAACTTACATTTAGTGAAGTGCGTATCATTAATGCTCAATAATTTTCACTATATTAATCTAAAGCTCTTTAACATTATTAATATTTGGAAAGACTTTGCCCCAAAAAAATATTATTAATATTTTAGCCTAATCTTCTTAATTATATCATTGATGCATTGAGCTAAGCTAATGTTCTTTTTTACAGGACTATCGAAAAAGGTTAATTATGATGGAAATCTTTGCATAGCACTTACTGACTTGTGATTTAGGACTTTCTTTTGCAGATTGTATAATCAATGTGACATATGTATGTCATCAAAGTATACATAGATTAATGGAATAAGATAATGAATGTTGGCTCAACCACGGCATTATCAAATTGTATCACGAAAGTTTTTTTATTTAGTTTTTGTTTGCAGCTATAAGTTTTTTTTTTTTTTTGTAATTGAAATCCTTTAAAATTGAAAAAGAAAAAAAAACCCGGAGATGATGTGATTCTTTTTTTTTTTTGACAAGATATGATGTGATTCTAAACTTCGAAGAGTTTCTTAAAACATATCTCTTGCGAAGAAAAAATTGCTACAAGATGTTACAAAGAGAATAAAATATTTGTCTAACAAAATTTATACTCATGGCAAATTCTAAAGTAAACCAGCTTAATAGGTGGTTCACCGTGAACCAGTCTCAAATTGCAATTTTATTATTGCTTAGAGGTTCTTTAATTTTTTTGATGATTTGACGAAAGAATTAAAGTATATAGCTAAACACTCAAATAATAATATTGGAAAATGGTATTGATTCTATAATCTGCTGCCCTATACTCATATCTAGCTTCATGACACGAAAATAAAAATCCGGCGCTAGTCTTGGACCTTCCTGGTTGCATGTGACTTGTGAGGCCCCATATTCTGCTTTTTACTTTTTCCGAGTTTCCTGGTAATTTTCCTTTTCCCCTTTGCAAAGTTAACTAATTTATTTTATAATAATAAAAAAAATAAAATTGCCAGTTGCTAGCTTTTTGTGTCTATACTATAAGCCAACTGAATAACCTAATTTACACAAACTATTTTTCCATTTTTGGCCACAATTTATACCCAAAGTTGTTTTTTCCTGTAACCAAAAACAAAAAGTAGCCTTCTCCTCCTCTTCTATATAAATCAACTCTTTTGCCTCTTGATTTCACTTTCTTACACATACAAATATATACTACACCCACCCTCTCTTTTTTCATATATTTATTCGTTCATTCATTCTCACATCACTAATTAGGCCTGTTAATTTCATTATGGCTCCACTGGGAGACAATGTTGTAGTGTCCAGTATGGAACTGGAGAAGTTGCTTAGCATGAAAGGAGGCAAAGGAGAAGCCAGCTATGCCAACAATTCCCAAGCACAGGTACATTAACTAACACACATGACATGCATCTCCATTTTTTTTTTTTGGTAATATATATATATATTCTGATATATATGCTCATACACAATATATTATATTATATTATATATATGCATATATAGTGTTGCTTAAAAATTAAAAATTCTAAGCTAATTAAACATGCAGGCCATACATGCCAAGTCCATGCTTCATCTTTTGAAAGAAACCCTAGACAGAGTTAAGCTTGGTGGTGGTGACAGGCCCTTTGTGGTTGCGGATTTGGGGTGTTCATGTGGAAGCAACACCATCAATGTTGTGGATGTGATCATCAAGCACATCATCAAGCGATATGAGTCATTAGGGTGCCACCCACCTGAGTTTTCTGCTTTTTTCTCTGACCTTCCAAGCAATGACTTCAACACCCTCTTTCAGCTCCTTCCTCCCCTTGCCAACTATGGTGTTAGCATGGAAGAGTGTCTCGCCGCCAACAACCACCGCTCTTACTTTGCGGCCGGAGTTCCCGGTTCTTTCTACCGGAGGCTTTTTCCGGCGAGGTCTATTGATGTTTTCCACTCTGCCTTTTCTTTGCATTGGTTATCTAAGGTAAACCATCTTCATCTTTTTTTTTTTTTGGTCTAGAACTATCTTCGTCTTATTATTAAGGTTTTGTTTTTTTCAATCAATTATTAAGGTTTTGTTAATAATTAACCATTGTACTAAAAATATATTGGTAATTATTTTTAATAATTAACCATTTATTCCTAAAATTTTATTAACGTACTGATTTATTTTTCTTTCATTTTCTGTGCAACCTACAGGCTAGAGGTGGATAAATTATCACACAAAATAATAATAATTTCGAATCATTCTATCGCCGTTGTTCCTTTATCATTCATTTGCCCGTGGTCTTTATAAACCTTTCTATTAGAATTCCAACGTTAAGGTACCAAATATTTTTTGTGGATATATACATAATTCTTGCGTAGAGATCTAATATCCATAGTTCTAATTATATATCAAAATTTTAAAATATATTAAGATAATAATATTAAATATTAAAAGGTGTATTGAGATTATTTTAATATTATATTAAACTTTTGATAGTTGTATCTAAAAACAATGTCTTTGAATTTCTTTTCTTGGAATTTTTTTTGTGAATCACGATTACGAAGCTTAAAAACACCTTTGAAGCAATTTCTCCTTGTCTTTTAATTCACACCTTAACCTACTACCTTTTAATAATCCAACATTCAAAGATTCTATCTAAATATGTAGTCTCTGTCGTCTATATATGTTTTAGTTTCTACGACAAAATAAAAAGGATATATATTTTGTTTTCCCGAGGACAAAAAACCATAATTTGTTGAAGACTAAGTCCTAATTTATACTACTATATGGTCAAAAAGTGAATGCAGCAAATTCATGGTTCATTATAAGGTTGAAAAAAGGACCATGTTTCAGGGAAACGATAACGTGTTCGGACAGTAATTTTCAATGCATGCATAGCAAGCACACAATGCTGTTCGGCAGTTTCTACGGTAGGCCACCTTTATAGGTGGTTCACGGTGTACCGATATTAAAAAACGCCCAACTCTGCTTATTGTATAGAATTTGTGTTTTGGAAAAAGAAAAAAAAAAGAGAAACGAATATGAGTTAAGGTTTAAGACATTAATAATTGTTTTTTCTTTTTTTTTTGTCGAACCGACACCGATTAAATCACTATATTAGTTGTGAAAACGAGAAAGATCATGAGCTTCTATTTCCAAAGAGTGTCATCCGTCATAATTGGTGTTTCAAATGATTTTCAAGTAACGGTGCATCATAAAATTTGCCATGGCGTTCTTCAACTTTCATGCATCTTGAATTCTAATAATAATGGGGCCGGCATATAGAATTAATTTGATTATTACCAAAAGAGACGCATTTTAGATGTAAAATAATATCACTAACTTTTTTTTGCCTCCTCACTTTGTTTACTTTGGTACTTAATTGGGGACCCTACAGGTCCCAGAAACTGTGTTGGACAAGAGGTCAAGTGCATACAACAAAGGCAGAGTTTATATCCATGGTGCTGATGAGAGCACAGCCAATGCCTACAAGAAACAATTCCAAACAGACTTGGCAAGCTTCCTGAGTGCAAGGTCAGTTGAGATGAAGAGAGAGGGGTCCATGTTCTTAGTCTGCTTGGGTAGAACTTCAGTGGACCCCACAGACCAAGGTGGGGCTGGCCTTCTTTTTGGGACCCACTTTCAGGATGCTTGGAATGATCTTGTCCAAGAGGTATATTTATCATCATGATCACATACATTTTTATGCATGCTTCTGTAAACACTAAACAGTGGTCACTTCACATATATAGCCTCTATTTGCCATTGGCAGACCAAAAAGGAGTGGTAGACACTGTTGATCATAAATTGATCCCAACCGTTGATTAACCACCCCATATTGATCTCACCATCCATATTCAATGATCATGGTGTCGGCAGAAATAATAATTAATTGCTGGCTGGCAGTGTCATGTGGTCCGTAGTATTGACCAACATATATAGGCTATGGATATCTAAGACTTTAGAACAAACATCCAACTATATCATCATGTCATATGGCGAATTCTAACATGGACAAGTAAAATATGTGATTCACGTGGACTAGCATGGACAAGTGAAACACGTAGTTCACATGGACCGGTACTTGAAAAATCGTTCGAAACTCCAATGACGACATATGCCAACCTTCGAAAGTAGAAACTCACGACCCTCCTCGTCATCACGGATGAGACAGTGACCTGATCAGTGTCGGTTTGACAAAAATAAAGGAAAACGAATATGAGTAACTCAAAACTCAACTCATATTTGTTTTTCCTTATTTTTGTCAAACCAGCACTAATCAGATCACTGTCTCGACCATGATGACAAGGAGGATCGTGATCTTCTACTTTCGGGAGCGCCATCGATTGTCATTAGAGTTTCGGACGATTTTTCAAATATTGATCCTCGTGAACCATATGTTTCACTTGTTCTTACTAGAAGCCGCCCATATCTTAAAGCTATAGACAAAATGGATTATTTGCATTCATCTGATCAATTTTTCATCTAATGATGGTAGCACATGGGACCCTACAATGCCTTTGAAGTTTGAACAGAGCTAAAGGCATGTACTTACATGAATTATATCCTCTACGTACCATGTTACACATCCAAACAATACCGTAACCAACAAAGTACAGAACATAATGAGTACACCTCCATAATAGGGTGTCTGGAGTATACATGTAGAACAATGTTGATAATTTTTAACATTTTTCCAAGCATATCTCACTTGTTAACTCAAAATTATAAGGCCGATTTCAAATTATAATTTATGTCATGTCTATCTTTCTTGTTACCACATACTATAATAGCTAGAATGCTAAATTTTACTTTGCTATTTAAATTATTTATTGCCACTATTCTGAGTTGTTTCAATGTCATCTTTGTAATTAGGTTTTAGTTTTGGTTTCTGTTTGCACCACTATGTCTGTCCTGCAAACTTCTACCACTACTTGTGCTATTGTTCTGTTCTAAGATTCATCAATGTCAATTTGCCTTTCTCAAAAGAAAAAAAAAAACAAATCTATAAGATCTATATGTAAAGAAAGTAGATGAGACATAAAATAGTTAAAAGATAATCTAATAACTAGACATAGATAAATATCATAGAAAACTATTAGTTAAGTTATTAAAAAATATTTGAATTTAAATAGTCTCTCAATAAACATCATATTAATTATATGATAGTATGATGAAGTTTGATTCATTGAGCCATCTCAACTAAAGTGAAAAGTCCTTTTCGCATTTGTTTTTACATTAAAAGTGAAAACCTTGATTTAGTTTACAGACCAATTGAGTGCTATGAGCAGTAATGTGCTTGCAACTTGTGTTTAAAATGATCAATTTTTCCTTCAACCTCTTCCAACTATTCAGAGCATAATTAGTATCCTTTTATGCATTGAAATTGAAATGTAAATGGAATGTAAAGTGATTCATGTCTTGATGACAGGGACTAATTAGCCACAAAAAACGAGACAATTTTAACATTCCAGTTTATGCACCAAGCCTGCAAGACTTCAAGGAGGTAGTTGAAGCAGATGGTTCATTTGTCATAGACAAGTTAGAGGTATTCAAAGGAGGGAGCCCCCTTGTGGTGAACCAACCAGATGATGCAAGTGAAGTAGGGAGGGCTCTAGCCAACAGTTGCAGGACAGTGTGTGGAGTACTTGTTGATGCCCACATTGGTGACAAACTCAGTGAGGAACTCTTCCTTAGAGTTGAGCACCGCGCCACGTGTCATGCCAAGGAGCTGTTAGAACAACTACAGTTCTTTCACATTGTTGCATCCCTTTCTTTTCCTAATTGAGAAGAAGGCGCCACTTGAAGATAACTACTAAATGACAAAGACTTGAAGATAACTCTTTTGTGTGTTGTTTGTGTGTTCTATTGCTGATTGTAGTTACTTTCTAGTTCTACACATTGTGTTTTCTGACTCATGTTCCCTTGTATCTCAACTAATTCTGCTTTCTACAGAGAGCATATTAATATTAGTGTCCATATATTTTATCAAAGTTGTATGATGAATGGAATGTATGTTATGCCTTTTGTACCTAACAAAGCTGTGTTGTTGGATACACCATTTGATTTTACTCACATTGTCCTTTCTTTATTGTCCTCATCAATTGATCGCTTTTTTTTTTTTTATTATTTCACAAACCAATCTAATAGTTAGAAAAATAATGATTGGTTATGTTCCGTTATAATTGAAGTGTTGAAAGACGTCTTTTTTCTTCTGCTAAATGCTTTAACGTATTCCTCATCCTCATTTCTAATAGTAGCTGGAAGTTACCATTGTATTAAGCCATGTCACATCAAATTATCAACCATGTTTTGCTAAATATATTGCGTTATGAATTTATGATCAAGAACATAACCTGACATACATATTTAGTTGGTATTAAACGGAAAACTTGACAATAAGATAAGAGGAATATAGAAGATGAACCCAACATGGAAGGAAAAAAAGTTATCCGGATTTGCTGTGGTTGGAATTTCACAGAGTTACATGCAGTCAGACGATTTCGACCATTCGATTGAGATCGAACGATTCACATTTCAACTTTGGAAAAACCAGTACAGGCTTTGAAAGTGAAACATGAACCATCTGATTAGTCGAGATCTATTGGTGTTCTAACAAGAATTGGGACGAAAAACAATAGCAACCAAACCAAACAATTTCAGCAGTCCAAGAATCAACTCAAAACAAATCTAATAATGTGCAATTCAAAAAACCCTATAACACAATTAACCAATAAAAGAGAGAGGAGAGGAAATTAACACACAGTAACTGTTGACGCAGTTCGGTCTCAACAATGACCTACATCTATGGGAGAGAGCAGCCCTCCATATCCACTATCTTCAATGAGTCTTTACAAAAAATTACAAAGCCCTTTACAATCTCATCCAATTGTTCAAGGTGAACAATCTCAAGATCTCACCATGAATCTCTCTCACTCAATGAATAACCCTCAAGATTACAATAGCAGAAGATTGAACCCTCCCTCTATGAAATCCTAAGCCCAAAAGTGTATGAATATGTTTCCCAAAAGCCCCAAATCGCTCCAAGATCATCTCACAGTGTTTCTGCAACGTTCTCATCAGTCTGTTCGCGTTTTTGCACTTCTGCGCACTTATACTCACAATTCTACTGTCAGTGAATCGATTCACATATATCAGTGAATCGATTCATCCACTTAAACCATCACCTCCGCGTCCCGTGAATTAAATCCCAACTTCAGCTCCCAGAGGGATACTTCAGCTCACGAACTGGTGAATCGATTCACCTCAATGCAATTCGACTCCCAGAGGCTCCTTCAAAGCTCCTGCGCCCAGAACACTCCATGAATCGATTCAGCTGACTGAGGAATCGATTCAGCTGCTTGAAAAATCACTCTTATGCATTCCGATGATTCCCAAACTGATTTTAAAATTTCCCCACAAGATCGTCTGACTGCATGAATTTTGACTGCAGCAAATCCGGATTCCAAAATAAGACTGTCAAGTGTTCAATGAAAGAGGCATAATTTGGACTAGCGTTAGATGAAATTCTCAAACACAAATATACATATTACAGTAAAATCGACGAATTTAGAACCTTAAAATAAAATTGAAGGTGAGTCTTAATTTGGATTCTTAGCAATATTTGACATTTTGATCTATTATTCCTGCATTCCAAAACTAAAGTGACAAAACTCTAGGAGAGACATACATACACCATAGTGTACAAAAGTCACAATTCATTTTGACTCAAAAGAAAGAAGCTAATGTACTAATAATAATATTCAGTCTTGAAAATCAACTTGTGATGGATACAAAATGATTACATCAGACACTTCTGGCAGTCTAAAGCTGACCCTTTTCTTCACCTTACTACTTTGGCTTCTAGTTCTAGTCAATGACTTAAACCTCATTTCTTCTTTTACATCAGCCTTTTCATCTTTCAAAAGTATCTTTGAAGACAAAGTTGTGTAATGATCATCACCATCCAAGACCAAGAGTTTCTCCAAAGACAAACTGTACACCCCAGAATCAGAAAAATAAGCTTTTTTTCTCTTAAAACCACAATTTTCACCATCTTTTTCCATAATTGGTGATTTTAGAAGCCACTCTTCTAATGTTAATCTGAACTCCATCCCCATTTTCGGTTGCTGCTGCTGCTGCGCCTCTTTTATCTTCTTCTTCTTTCTCTGTAAGCAAGTTTGCTTGATATTTATTTTTAACTATGCATGCTTTTAAACTGGTCTTTCCATGACAATAGTCCTCCTTGGATAATCTTTCACGGCGGAAATGAGGGCCACAATAACAGAATGAAAATTTCATTCTCATTTTGTTTACTACTACATAAGAGAAGGGTGAGAATTGTGGTGTGAACTTGTGCTACTACTATATAGGACGCCTTAGAGTTAGACATATTATCCAAGAGATAAGAACATTATTACATTTAATTCCTTTGTTAATATCAATGAGTAACTAAGGAATATCATCCAATGAATAATGTTAATTTCTGTTCTGTTGTTCGGATAATTAAGACGGCACTGCGATTAAGTTTTGATTTTTGAGTGGAAAAAACTTAGGTGCTGTTCAGTAAGCTCATTGATTATAATTTGCTAGTGGATTGATTTTTTATTTACATTTAAATTCAAAATTATTGTATTTTTGCTATTGAATAGTTAATTCAGACGTTAAATTGTGACAGAAAAATAGTAAAAATTGCACATAAAGAAGGAATTGCACCTAAATTTGGTCACTTTTCAGTAAATATATATAATATCACAACCGCAACTAGCAGCGTCCGTTTGTTTTATATTGTGATAGAATTGATTTTAAAGAATTGATTTCAAAAGAATTGATTTTAAAAAAATTGAGTATAAAAAAATTGATTTGCGTTTGGTAATAATATTTTAATAGTGAGTTCAGAAGAATTGATTTCGTTTGGATGACAAAAGTAAAATCACTTTTGATATATAAATATAAAGAAATTTGTGAGTCTCACACTCATATATTCAATACAAAAGCTAAAAACCATCAGAATCAATTCTACCCATCATAAAATCAATTTTATTCACTGAGATTTTGTCACTCAAACACATGAATAGTAATTTTTAATTATATTGACATTGTTTTTGTTTGATTCTGGGCTGGCCCAGAATCTAAACAAACATACACTAACAAATAGAAAATTTATTAAAAATGCAACTTCTATAGTATTATGATTTTTCATAAAATTAAATATACAATAATTCTTTAACTAGTATTCTTAGAGAAAATGACAAGAGAATTGTGGTCGCTCATTGATTATATTATATGAGTACATTATAGCATATCTTGTATTGTATGAAAAATGAAGATAAGATTATTGGCTTAATTGCCAGCCTTATTGGAGGAGAAGACGAGGCTTCCTAACTAAACGCATGAAGACATTTATTTTTGTACAGTTAATGTTATTGTTCAGAACTGATTGCCTTGTTTGCATCTACCAAACCACCAATTTTTCTAGTCCTTAAAAACAGGTTTTTATCATTAATATTTTTAATAAAATTATAATTAAAAATAATAGTTTATTAAAAATAAAACAATTTTATATACAGTAACTATACAACTTATAAGAGTCTTGCAAATAGCCACGCAAATTAATATCATACCTTGTTTCTTTTTGAAAAAATTACACGAGTAATTTTCTATTGATGTAGGTGTCGATTCTCTTTGATATGGTGCTTTTTACAAAAAGAAACTCCACAAATGAAATTTTGTGATAAAATATATTTTTTGTGGTAAAATAATTTTTTTCATAATTAATATATAATATCTATGTTTGTTAACAGCATATTATTTATAGTTTTTTGACAGCCAGTATATTATTTATATGAAAATATATTATTTTGCTCAATTATTAATATATGTAATTTTTATGTTAATTAATAATATATTATTTACCCTAAATTATATGCTTTTCTTGATTAATATATATTATTGGTGTTAATAAATATTATTTTAAACAATATCTTATTTTTATTAATAATTATATAAAATATATCACAAATAAATATATTAAGAAAACAATGCATTTCTTCTTCTTTTTTTTCGCTTACGAAAACAATGCATTTCTATTACCATTAATATATTTTTGAGTTTAATGGGTAAGCATTGTCGATATAAATTAGTTTTACACCGACATTCAATGAGAATTTACCATATTACCACATCAGTCTACTTTATAATTGTATTTTAAAATTAATTGTAAAATAATAGGTTCGTATTAGATGTCAGTATAAAATTGGATTATACTGACTGTACATATCTCATTTTCTATTTAATTTTATCAAAAAATTCATTTAAAGCCACATGACAGCTTCTTGTGAAGCACCCCGATTGGTAGTACTGTATTTCTTTAAAAAAAAAAATTACCACGTGGCAGCTAAATCTTATGGCTAATCCCTTTTTTCAATGATGCTAATAGCTCTTTGAAATTGCAAGACGTTGAGTAAATTGACGCTCAGTCTTATAAGTTATTTTTCTTTTTTCTTTGCGAATATAAAATTTACTTTTCTAAAAATTTAAAAATCGAGAGAAATATCTAAGACTAAAACCAAGTTTTTTTAGGGCAAAAAAATTGATTTCCGACCTGCCGGATTCGAACCAGCGACCTAAGGATGTCTGTTCGGAATAAAGCCAACTACAGTCCTCCGCTCTACCAACTGAGCTAAGGTCGGATATATGCTAAAAAAAGTTAGTAATAATATTGTTGTAAGCATTTACGAAATATTCATGAGAGTGATTACGGTGAATTCATGAATATCCAAGTTGGAGACAGCATCATAACTAGGTTGTCTTCAAGTGAAGACAAGATTGCAAGACCAACAAACACTGCACATATATTCGTAAAAAGCCAAGGCATGAGACTCAAAAGCAAGTTGTTAAAACCGGAGCGTCAGACAAAGCATTGGTTCAAGGTTTAAGGGTTCGGTCGAAATTAAATCGAGATCGGGCCAGAAATAAATAAAATAATATTTTTATTATAATATATCAAGTAATAATAAACAAAAAATAACATAACGAGGAGCGATATAGTTACTCCGCTTAATAACTCTCTATAAATATTGAATTTAATCAATTGAACCTAGGCATGGCACTAGGTCTCGGGCGTGATTTTTCCCTTCCGCCCCAGAAAGCCCGAACCCGCCGATCCCCGTAGGGCTGAAAAAGCAGGGTCCCATCCTTAGGCGAAGTCGGGTTTCCCGCCCCCAGTCCACTTCGCTCAAAATTATATTCTTATTATTCAAAAAAAATTGTAAACATTTTAATTTGTATTTTTTTTGACAAAAAAACATTTTATTCTTGAATCAATAGAAGAAGGCAATCGCATGAACATGCTTGGAAAGCAGACATAAATTACAAATTATCCAAACAAAACAACTACAACAAAGTACATCACAAATTACAAATTAAAGCATCACCCGTGAGAAACAAGTAACAACCACAAAGTACATTACAAACCAACATATAAATAACAACCAATGATACAAATTGGCATACAAAGTCTTATGAAAACAGAGACATAATCAAATGAATTGACGATTTCAATTCGTCAAATATCAAGGCAACTAACGATCCTCTTCAACAAGGAGGTAACACCACTAACCAATTCACTCAGATAAAGAAAACGAAAGTTAAATTATAAACATTAAGCTTGATAAAATGTAAAGCAAATAAAATAGATAAATAACACCTTCATCATCAGACTCTATTTCGTTGAGTAAAGTAGCAAAATCATTGCCTACTTTAGAATTAGAACCACCTACAAATATAAAATCGATACAATATAAAAGAATCGAGATAAGATATACAAACTTAACCTTGTGAAATGAGTAGTTGGGAATTACCAACCTCTGCCATACCTATACCGTGTTAAATTATACATACATACAAAATTAGTCTACACAGTAAAACAGTCACATTATTTAGTTTACTCTCATGTAGGGATCCTCTCATTAAAATTCAACTAACAAATTATAAACAAAGCAAAACAAAAAAAGAAATCTCAGCACCACATATGAAAGATACATCCAAAAAGACCCACATATGCAATAATATGCAATATCCTCCACTTTCAAAATCTGAGTTTAAGCTTCATAAATTTTCTGCTTTCACTTTTAGAATTTTCAGTTCATAAATTTAAGCTTCAAATTAGTAAATATCTTTCTTGAATCCCGCATATATGTCACTAATTATTCACTTATTAAAGTCTAAGCTTGCTTGCATGAATGCAATCATAGCTTGAAAGATGGATGACTTCACAATTACCTTGTATTGAACTTAAATATATATCCCAAAATTTGAATTAAAAGACTTATAATGGCAATGATGTAGATAAATTTTCAATTACGCCACAATTGTCATAAGCAGAGAATATGCCCGAAAAGCTAAGGAAGTAGTAACTAGGCCAGAGTCATGTGAGCAACTACACATCTCAAAATCTTAGTAACACCAAAAGAATGCATGCCGTTAGAATTAATTCATTTAGTACAAGATAGACCTTCAAGATAGATGCTAATATTAGACATTAATTTGAGAAACTAATAGGTTTACCAACACTACACCATGACAAAACAAGGTTATAGCACACCTCTAGTTCTAGTTTTAGATTTTTTTCGGAAGAGTCTAGCGAACCAGAATCAAGGATACTAGATGTTAAGAAACAAAACTTCTGGTTTTGAGTATATAAAATAGTAGAAAAATAGCTTTTTACTAGACACCTCAAGAGACATTGCAAAACTTTTTATAGTCCAATTCAAAGTTTAACAAAGTG
Source organism: Calophaca sinica (assembly GCA_037113605.1). Lineage (NCBI taxonomy): Eukaryota > Viridiplantae > Streptophyta > Magnoliopsida > Fabales > Fabaceae > Calophaca > Calophaca sinica. Next base: position 125,181,901 of record CM073736.1, on the reverse strand, counting down.
GTCCTTTTGTAGTCTACTAAACCATAAATGTTTCAAAAATATTCAGCAAATACCTAAAGTCATGGAAGGATTATCGTTCTTTGATATCGTGGCCTAGGATATAACAATGTGGACTATGGTTCCTTCAGGCCTGTAGACCAACAAGCAAAGCTTTGCAGAAATTTGAGTTGAGTGTTTTCTTTCAGAAACAGCAGGATACACATGCTATAATCCAATTCCAGAGGTTAACTACCGTATGCAAAGTGACAAATAAGTCATACCATCAAATTTACAAATGCATCAATGCACTTTTCTAACAAGATGTTGGATCATGCTTCTAGTGTTGTTATTGAACAAAGATATCTCTTTACATTTATATTTATAAAGTAAACTAATAATTTAAGCTTCAAACATGAGATAAAATTATTTTGGTCATGTGGGATAGGAAAATATGGATCGAGACTTCAAATAGTTGCGTAGGTTTGATTTAGATATACCTTGTCGATTTAGATATTGGAAACCATAAAGAATAAGAATAAGGCCAATCAACACAAGACGGGGTCTGGCAAGTAAAAGTATCCAATACTAACAAAATCCATTCAAGGGCAAATTGAAAAATCAATCAATCAATCAATAAACATTTACAATCAATTACAACCAAAATTTATCGATGATCAGCGATGGAAACGAAACAAATCTCACCGTCTTGTGACCATAGTATGCTCGATAGTATTGTGCAGTATTATAAAACACACGGAATCAAGAGAAGAGAACTCAATTCTACTTCAATGAGCGAAAAAGGGTTATTGACCCAAATTTTAGAAGGATACCAAACTTATCCATAAGAAAATCTAAATACCTCCTCTCGGATAATTGCATAATCGATTGTTCTCGTGTGGTCTCATCCTTCAAAATCGTAGAAGAAGTTATATTTCTGTCATTCACAACACAGCAAAAAGGTTGAAGCAAAGCGTACCGTGATGACGCCACGAGCGGCGTAACGAAGGAAAGGTGTTGAAGACAACGGCGGCGGCGATGGCGATTACGGTTGGTCGCTGGTGAAGACCGCGTGGGAAAGGAAAGGAAAGGAGAAGAGGCTGACGGCGCGGCGATAAGCGATTCGTGTTATTCAGGAAGACCGCATGGGGAAAGGAAAGGAAGAAGTCGATGGTCGAAGTTGGTGGTGATGTTGAAAAAACTAGGTTTTAATTTCAATCATCCCTTAATAATATATATAGGGTAATTTGGTAATTGTGCAACAGTGAGGCGGAGTTCCGGGCTTCGGGTTGGCCCGGGTATTAACAATCAGACCCGCCTCGAGCCCGAAACTATAAAGTGGGGAAAGCAGGCCCGAACCCAGGCCAAACGGGTTTTCCCAGTCAAATCGGACCAGGTTGGTGGGTCCCCGCGGGTTCGGTTTTTGTTGCCATGCCTAATTGAACCGTTGAATTATAAGTTTTTATTGAGTAGATCAACTTCATAAAATTTCATGAAATTTTAAAATTATTTGATACATCATAGAATAACTTCAATTCAACGTATGTTATACTTTTTAAAATACAAGTAAAATGTTGATAATCTGATCGCATAGCTACGAATATCCAATTTATCTAAAATTTGGTGTGCATGATCTTTAGTATAACATGACGATATTCAACGGTTTGATTGATGAAATTCAATGTCTAAAGAGAGTTATTAAGCTGAGTAACTCTGACAAAAGTTACTCATGGAGTAAATATATCCCTCCTCATAACAAAATAATCATAGCTTCACAGTATTAAAAATTAAACTCAACTTAAAATGTTATAAGTCAATATATAACATGTAAAATTATATATTAAACCAATGCAAATATGTCAGAATAACATTTTAATATTAAATAATCTCAAATACTACAACGTAAGTACTCTGATAATATTATTAATGTATAAATTTATCTTAATTTTTTTTATAATATTTGATTTAATCCATCAATGTACAAAAAAAATGAATAAAAAAAATCTTATGTGCAAAAAATAATGTCATTTACCATTTTTTTTATAAAAAAAAGGGTTTTTGATCGAACCGCTGGTTCCCTTTTTTCCAGTCTGGTTCCCGATTTTTGCCCGGTTTTCCGGTTCGTTTCCCAGTTTTCATATAAAGCGGTTCTTAGATTGGTTTGGACAGGATAGGAGTCCGGCTCCCAGTTCAACCGGTCGGACTGCCCGGGCTAGTCCAGTTCGGTTTTGATAACAATGCTCAAAAGAAAAACTTAACTCGGACAATGTTGAGCCCTCCCTCCCCATACGATCAATCACTGGGACTTTCACTAATCCTCTGTGACATCCAATGAGCAGAGAAAGTTGTCCATATACCATGTGGTTTATAAATGAAAAATACTTAGATACAGTACCATACGAGTGGTTGATGTTGTTCTTCACTTAAAAATGCTCATAACTACCAATAACTACTCAAACCCATAAGTATCTCAAAACTCATAACTACACACATATTATGTTTTTTTAGTGGAGAATAGCATATACACACTACAACATTTTCTGTTTCTAGTAACACTTGTGTTCACAATAGGTGTAAGTTTTTTGCACACATATCATGGTACTGTAGGTAAGTTTTATCCTTTATAAATAGGGCCCACCCTTTAAGCCAAAGCAAACTCTAATGCGGGGCTTTTTGCAAATTAATTAAAATAATAAAACATAATTATCATAATTTTATTTAAAGTTTATCTTTAGGGCTTTTTAGGATGCAAAATCAAATCTCTAGGTATTAATTTTGAGCCTATTTTTCAGAGAGAAAAATCTTATTTTCCCAACACTGTGTTTTAATTTGTTAGTCATCTTTTTTAGATTTTTTTTTAAAAAAATCAATAAATAAAAATATTTTTCATAGACCTATAACAAGGGCTTTACTTACACCTTGTGTCGGCCCTAAGTCATGTTGCCAAACTAAGGGTCCGTTTGATTTGCAAAAAATCAAGAGACTGGACAGAACAAAACCAAATGTTTCATGTTTGATTTAAAAAGTGGTTAGAGGACTGGACAAAAAGGGAGACAATGGACAGCACATGATGTGAAACTAGGATGACCACCCTTGACAAAAGAAAAACAAAATTGGGCTGTTTACACCCAAAATATTCATCAGAACCAGCCGAAGCTAGTCCCAGTCGAATAGATCAAATAGCCGATTGGTCATCAGCCGATGTGCCTACCAGTCGATATGGCATGGCAGCTGATAGGGTCGAAAGCAGGAAACCGGAAGCTATACATGGGCCTTAGACTTATTGGGCTTCAAGGAAGATATTTAGGCCCATGGGGATAGCATGGAGTCACGTATGGGATCAAATTCTTGCTCCACGAGCCGAATGACGTGGAAGTAATTTTGAATTAATTAAATATCCAAGGAAAAACCGGTAAAGATTGTTCTCCATGGTTTTAGGAGCTGAGCGAGGGAATCTGAGGAGATATTTTCACAAAGAGGATCGTCGGTTGAAGTGACGTGGCTACAATGTACTAATGCGCCTAGTTTTTAGGATCGTGGTTAGTGGAGCATGGTACGACTCAGCCAAATAACTGCCAACTAGGAATGTATCAGTGTTAGCCAACTGAACGTGGCAGATAGGGGTAGTTCTTAGTTGCTACTATAAATACCCAAGTTGTACATACATTTTAAAATAATCAGCAATCAATCAAACAACTTATAATTTTCGTTCAAGCTTTTATTCGCATTTATGTTTACCTTTATGTCCCAGTTTTTATCTTAGTTCATCGACTTAAACCTTTCTGGAGTGAGTTAAGGGACCCATAGCTAAGGAACAGAGTTCCTTCCTTGGCGTAATCACTTGAAGAAAAGGGAATCACCGTTTTGAAAGTTAGCCGATCTGCGGCTAATTGATATTCAAGACAACAAAATTGGCACGCCCGGTGGGACCAAAGGTGAACGAATCAACACGTTCAAATTCCCAGGTCAGGATTACCATTGGCGTATGCACTTGCGTTCGGGCAAGAGTTTGAGCAATATGACGGCAAAGAGCAATCCCAGAAAACCGATTGAAGGAAGCCCATCCCGTGGAAGCAATGTTCCACCAGCAGAGCAAATACAAGTGGAGATAGAGGCTGAAACTCAACCCAACGAGCCCAATGAGACCCCGGTGGTGTTGACCACTTCGTTTATACGCCAACAACTCGATTTGGGAATCAATGATATCATGTACCAAGTGTCACAACAATTGGCCGATATTGTGAAACCCATGGTACATAACGAAGTGCAGCAAGCCAGGGAGATAGAGGCCAGGAGGGCTCACGCAAGTGAAGGCTCTATCAATTCTGCTATCCCAACGCAAGTGGGGTACCCTACCCAGGCAGGACTCGTCATCCAGCCGAGTGCACCAAAGTGGACCAATTCAGTTCAAATTAATATGACTCAGGCAGTGCACAACAGCAAATTTACCTACATTCAGGCAAACCTACTCAGGTTCAGCCCGATATAGGACAGGTACCTTCTAATCCAATTAATTCCCAGCATGGTGCTTTTGCCACGTTGAACACTGGAGGGCAACAGGTGGCGAATGACGCGAACAACCAGGTTAATCTTCATTTTGGACAGGTGCAGATGGCTAGGAGGCCACCGGATGTAGTGGGACCAATTGGTATGCCGCAAGCTATGCCATGTGCTCAGCCTTATGGTTCTGATGTGCAGGCGACTAACCCACAGCACACTGGGGGGCAAACTCTTGGCCCAGGAATGGGTGATGCAAGACCAACTGGGGGACATGCAGGTCAGCAGTCATGGAACAATGTTCCACCTATATCGGCTAACCTTCCATTCTATCCATCCTACCCTGAAGGATCTGCAGGCATTCAAATGGGGTCAACTCCTCCAAGGGCACCTGGGTTGATGGCAGAGCAGTTATGGGGACAGATCCCACCTCTACCATTTAACACAAGTGTTCCTGGAACTCAATACAGGGCACCTGGTGAAGGGAACATGGAGCAGCCATGGGGGGTTTACCCACCTCCATTGTTTAATCAACCAGGCTACCCCAATCCTCCAGAACAAGCATCTCAGGCACATCCCCCAACTTGGAGACAAAGAACCAGACTCCGCTCCCACTTTGGGAGAAGTGAGGCCAGGGGTTCACATTGCTAGACCCGGCCGTCATTGCAGACACCATCAAGAAATACTTTGGTGTGCAGCTGAAGCCTTTGGATCGTCCAATCTACAGGAAACCATACCCTGAGTGGGTGGATAGATTGGTACCTCTGCCTAGGGGATATAAGACTCCAGATTTCGCTACTTTCTCCGGGGAAGATGGCAAATCGACTATGGAGCATGTAGGCAGGTTTACTGCCCAATGTGGTGAAGGGAACCAGAATGAATACCACAAATTGCAGTTGTTCCCCTTGTCACTTACCGGGACAGCATTTACATGGTATTCCTCTTTACCACCTAATTCTATACAAACATGGTCAGACATGGAGAGGTGCTTTCATGATAGATTCTCATCGCCCCAACCGAAGTCACCGCGATCGATCTCATGAACCCGAGACAACGGTAGATGAATCACCGGCCGATTTTGTGGAAAGGTTCCTGAGAATGGCTGAAATGTTCGTGCAATTCCACGAGATGTAATATGCGACCATGGCTATTAGCAAGATGCATCCTCAACTCAAGGAAAAACTAGTAGGCCAAGCTTGCACTGACCTAAACCAGTTGGTCTCAAGGGCTATACGCATTGAGCAGTTTATCCAGGAGAAGGAAAAGAAGCGAGCCAGTAGAGGAAGAGGTCCTCAGTTGGTATCCATTGTAGAAGTCGAAGACTCCGATGATGATTCAGCCGATTCCACGGCAGGCATCATGGCAGCTGAGATAGTGAAGGGTAAAGGTTATACCTGCCCTGCCCTAAGAGCTGCCAAGGGAAAGGAACTAAGTTCGGGAGACGGCAAGACAGAATACTCCTTTGATATCTCCAAGGCAGACCAGATCTTTGACTATTTGCTTAAGGATAGGCAGATTCGGCTGCTGGATGGGCACAAGATCCCACCTGCTGAAGAGTTAAAAGATAAGAAATACTGCAAATGGCACAATTCTTATAATCACGCGACTCTAAATTGCGTGGTTTTCAGGAAGGCCATTCAGAAGGGGATAAAAGAGGGGAGGTTCAAGCTTGCAGACAAAGGAATCGCTGAAATGACAGTGGACACTGATCCATTCCCTGCCTTGGGATAAGCATGGTCTCATTCTCAGGATTCGATGACGAAGCGACCCAAAGAAGCACAAGATATCTCAGACAACAAGTCTGGAGGCCAAAAAAGGGATCAGCCGAGTCAACCTGCATCGATCGATCAAACCTCAGCCGCCAGGATTTCTGTTTTTGACAGATTAGGAAAACCCCAACCAGAGATAGGACACAGGCAGGGGACAAGCCACCCAAACAAGGTAGGCTCACCCAGGAATTAGTGAAGCAATACATTGCACATGGCCAGGCCCTAATTGGGAAGCCTGACAAGGAGAAGGGTGAGACACCCATTTCTAAAACTGGGGGGCAAGATCGGCTAACCCTTAGAGAAAGTGGTAGGCTATCCTTGCCTAAGGTGGATGAGGAACCTGTTCCCAAGGATAAAAGAAGGATAGCCGAATTCACTGTAGAAGGGGGAATGTCTTCCTTAAGGATAACAGTAAGGAATGACGAGAAGTTGAGGAACCATAGAATGTCAAAACCCCGCTAACGTCGAAGAAGGACACCGTTTTTGAATAAGTATGCCAAAGACAAAAGGCGGTTGTACCGTGTTGACGAGAACCCAAAAAGGAGGATGCAGAGAATAAGGTCTGCTCGTAAGATGAAACAAACTCTGCAGATGATAGCCGATGTAAAGAATAAAGGAAGAGAGCAGGATCCCCTTAGAAACTGTGAATGAAGGACTGGATAAGGCTTTCCCAAAGCTGGAGGCTGAGAAAGCTGGGAAAGAGAAAGGGCCTGAAAATATAGAGCCGATTATTGACCAGGAGCCTGTTCCTGAAGCAAAGGGTCTCATCGCCTCAGTCGACGTAGGCGAAGAGGCAGTCACTATAAAGGGTTCAGCGATCCCAGAGAAGTATTGGGAGCAGGACGATATCATGGAAGATTCTTTGTTGGATCTCCTGTTCAATGAAGAGGCTGATGACCTAATGGCTGAGATAGAGGCTATTAGCTTATTCCCAGAAGAGTTTTGGGCAAACAACTCACAACCAGGAGGTTTGGATGGAGACATGTTTGCTGAGGAGACAGAATGGGCCGCGTTAGCCGATAGACCGGCTGATGAGGTTACCAAGGTAGTGTTTGAGAAACCTACAGAGGAAATGGTGAAGCATCTGAAACCCCTTTATATCAAGGCCTATATCAACGGGAAGATCTTTGGAAGAGTCTTCGTGGACGGAGGGGCTGTGTTGAATGTCATGCCTGTGACGACCATGAGGAAACTTGGGAAAAGTCTTGAGGACCTAGTCCCTACCAACATGAAAATGTCCAATTTCCTGGGGGAACCTTCCAGAGCACTTGGAGTCTTGATAGCCGAAGTTACAGTAGGCCCCAAAACCATCAAGGCAGCTTTCTTTGTGGTTGATGAGAAACCCTCCTATAGCGTAATCCTGGGAAGGGATTGGATTCACACAAGTCAGTGTGTACCTTCCACACTTCATCAGAAGCTTATGTTTTGGGTTGGAGACAACGTTGAGACAGTCGAGGCGGACAAGAATCCTTTTTCGGCTGAAGTAAGGATGCTAGAAGCCTTGTTCTATTCCCCACACCTAGGTCCTATTGCCATCCCAGAAGATTATGAAGAGGGCGCCTGGAAAGCATGCAACCTTACTAATGAGGGATTCAAGCTAAGATCTCAGGCCGAGCCACGGCCCAATGCGCAGGTAACTAATGAGTAGGGAATCTCAGGTACTCGAAGACCTTTTGGGTCGGCTAGAAATCTTTAAGGCCGAGTCCAAAACAATGGATGCCATGATGGACGATTATGACACTGCAGAGGAAGAGGAGGTACTACTCTCCAGGGAGGAAGGTGCGGCAACTAAGCCTGATGAGGTGTGTGTAGCCGAGCCTATGGAATTGGACTCCCCTATTCACAAGACGGCTCCTGCGTTTGAGGCAGAGGATCCTTTAATTGAGATCAATTTGGGTACGCCAGAACAACCCAGAATCGTGAAGGTGAGTGGGTTGCTTGAGGAAGACAAATGGGGTAAGATAGTCGAATTAATCCAGCGGTACAAAGATTGCTTTGCCTGGAATTACTTCAAAATGTCGGGTTTGGCGAGAAGGTTGGTGGAACACTGGTTGCCTATCAAAGCAGGATACAAACCTTTCAAGCAGGCGCCTCGCAGGTTCAATCCCCAATTGATGCCTCAAATTAAAGCTGAAATTGAAAGACTACTGAAGGCGGGCTTTATAAGAACAGCTAGGTATGTTGAATGGCTATCTAATATAGTCCCTATCGTCAAGAAGAATGGCCAGATAAGAGTATGTATAGACTACAGAAACTTGAACTTGGCCACTCCAAAGGATGAGTATGCTATGCCTGTGGCTGACATGTTAGTCGATGCGGCAGCCACACATGGTATTCTCACCTTTATGGATGGATATTCAGGGTATAACCAGATCTTTCTAGCGAAAGAATATACTCACAAGACAGCCTTCAGGTGCCCAGGAGCATTGGGGATCTATGAATGGGTGGTCATGCCTTTCGGGCTCAAGAACGCAGGAGCCACTTATCAAAGGGCCATGAACTCCATTTTTCATGACTTGATCGGCAAAACCATGGAAGTGTACATAGATGACGTGGTTGTCAAGTCTGAGGGTTTTGAAAGCCACCTAGTCGATCTAGAGCAGGCCCTAAAGAGGATGCGAGCCCATGGGCTGAAAATGAATCCGGCCAAATGTGCTTTTGGAGTGGCAGCTGGCAATTTCCTAGGATTTTTGGTCCACCATCAAGGAATAGAAGTAGACAAGAACAAGGTGAAAGCTATCTTGGAAGCCAGACCTCCTAGGAACAAGAAGGAATTGCAAAGTTTGATTGGCAAGATCAATTTCCTAAGGAGGTTCATAGCCAATTCGGCTGGGAAAATGAAGGCTTTTTCCCCTCTGCTGAAATTAAAGGATACGGATGATATGGTATGGGGGAAAGAGCAACAACAGGCCTTTGATCAAATTAAGCAAGTGTTGGCCAAACCTCCTGTACTAACGCCTCCAGTGTCAGGAAGGCCACTCAAATTGTATATAGCTGCTGAAGAAGAGTCAATCGGCTGCTTGCTCGTGCAGGATGCTGATGATGGGGCGGAAAGAGCTGTATACTATCTCAGCCGCACCTTGAATGATGCAGAAACCAGATACACCCCTATTGAGAAATTATGTTTATCATTGTTCTATGCTTGTACAAAACTCGAATATTATTTGTTGCCTAAGGAAATATTGGTTTTGTGCAAAATTGATATTATTAGGTATTTACTTAATAGGCCTGTCTTACAGGGTCGACTGATGAAGTGGGCCATTAAGTTAAATGCTTTCGCGTTAAAATACGTTCCATTGAGAGCAATGAAAGGCCAGGCAGTAGCCGATTTTCTGGCTCAACACCCTTGTGTTGAAGTCAATGACCCATTAGCCGAACACGTTGCATGTATTAACTTGAAACCTTGGGTGCTGATGTTTGATGGGTCAAGAACGCAAAAAGGGGTAGGTGCTGGCATCACCATCACTGATCCAACTGGGAAAAGTTGGAAATTCATGTGTCAGCTGGATCTTGGGTATTCTAATAATCAGGCAGAATACGAAGCTTTAATTTTGGGGCTTAAGATCCTGACAGCCATGAAAGCAAATTATGTTCAAGTCATGGGAGATTCACAGTTGGTGATAAAACAGCTAACTGGGGAGTATAGATGTAATAACCCTAACTTGAAAGAGTGCTATGAAACGGTTAGCAAGCTACTTCGCTTGTTTGCTGATGCAGTAGTACATCACATTCCTAGAGAAGAGAATGAAGAGGCTAATGATTTGGCTCAACAGGCCTCAGGGTACAAAGACATGATAGTCGAAGTAAAACATGAAGAGTACCCAATCTGGGAGTGTGCACCAATAGGAGCGATCGACTCTTGGAAACAAGAGTTAATCGACTATCTTAAAGATCCTTCAAGCAGTGCTGACTTCAAGCTCAAGCAGAAAGCACTCAAGTACGTATTGGTAGACAATGAAGTTTACAGGAGAGCCATCAATGGAGTGCTACTTAAGTGTATTGATAAAGAGGAATCCATGAAGGTCATGGGGGAAGTACATGAAGGAATCTGTGGATCTCACAGGGCTGGACCCACAATGAAATGGCTAATATACAGACATGGATATTATTGGCCTACCATTACGGCTGATTGTTATCAATATGCCAAAGGATGTGAGGCGTGTCAGCTGCATGGTCCAATTCAAAGGGTTCCAGCCGAAAACCTCCACCCAGTGATAAAGCCTTGGCCATTCAGGGGATGGGCAATGGATTTAATAGGCAAAATCTATCCACCTTCGTCCAAGAGGCATGCGTTTATCATAGTTGCGACTGACTACTTCACCAAGTGGGTAGAAGCCCAGCCGATGGTGAATGTGACTCAGGAGGAGGTGATTAGGTTTATACAATGCCAAATCATCTATAGATTTGGAATACCTGAAACCATCACCACAGATCAAGGCACTATGTTCACTGGGGAGAAAGTGGTGGCCTTCGCACAACAATTTGGGATTAAGTTAATTCACTCATCCCCTTATTATGCTCAAGCCAATGGGCAAGCTGAGGCAACCAACAAAGTTCTTATTGATATAATCAAGAAGAACATTGAGGATAAGCCAAGGAAATGGCATGAAACACTAAATGAGGCATTGTGGGCCGTGAGGAATTCCAAGTGTAGTGCGACTGGATTTACTCCGTATCGGCTAACATATGGCCAAGTTACAGTGTTACCCTTAGAGATAAATGTGACTTCACTAAGAGTAGGAAAGCAAAACCTGCTAAGCCTGGATGAATATCAACAGGCCATGTTAATGGAGTTAGATTCGGTTAACGAAGATCGACTCATGGCCTTAGACCAAATTGAGCATAGCAAGCAAAAAATGGCTAGGGCTTACAACAAACATGTGAAGCCAAAAATGTTTGTTGAAGGAGACCTTGTTTGGAAAACCATACTACCTATTGGGATCAAGGATCCTAAGTTTGGGAAATGGTCACCAAATTGGGAAGGGCCATTCATTGTTAGCAAAGCTTATCATGGTGGTGCTTATCGGCTAGTCAACATGCAAGGCGAAGAACTAAATAGAAGCATCAATGGAAAACACCTTAAGAGATATTACCCCACTATGTGGGAAGGCATATTGGAGAATTAAAAGCAAGTGCATTAGCATAAAAGTAAAATTGTTTGTGGTGACCACAGGCTGGCCACCTAGCCAAAATTACAAAAGCTTAAATGTGAAACTAGGGAGCTGTAGCCTCAGGTGCATCACTTGATTTTTCTTCAACCTGGCAGACCTGGATCGGTGACGATGCAGGAGCATCAGTCGTAGCCGAAGCTACAGCTATATCTGGGGTAGGTTCTGCTGCTGGCACTTCAGCTAATGCCTCCACTGGGGAACAACAGCACCTTCAAGATCGCCTTGCGGCGGTTGAAGGATCGGGTGCTCTGACGACTTCTGTTTCCTAACCTCCTCTGGCGATGCTTGAAGGAGTGCCAGGCTTGATTGGCCTCAGCTAACCCAGCGCTGCTAGTTTCAAGATCTTTTTCTAGGCCTGTCTTCTGAGCGCCTAGTACCGCCAAATCACGATCCAAAGAGGAAGATTGCTTGAACAAATCATAACGTTGTTGAGAGTTGGAGCGGAGTTTCTCAGTTAAAGCAGCCGATTGAGGGGTCAACTCTGCTATCTCCTTCTTGATCCTCTCATTTCCACCAGCAACGACTAGCCGTTCATCTTTGTTCTGGCGCTGGCTTAGGGCTTCCTGACGCTCCTTCTCCAACAATAGGAAAGAGGTTTGGAACTGAGCCTTTTGTTCCTGGAGGTCCTTCAGTCTTTGGAGGTCATGAGACGTCATGTCATGAACTTCCCGAGAGCGCCCGTATTGTTGAGATAAACTGCTCAGTTGGAGGGCCAAAATATTGTATACCTCCTGGCTAGCTGCAGGGATATCAGCCGAATTGGCTAGTTTGAACAAAGAAGTTCTCAAATTAGCGACCTGTTCCCTATTGGTTGGTACCTCCCCCATCAATGCGGCATTAACTCTCTCCAAATGGTTGGAGATGGGAGAGGAAGCCATTGAATAGGGGTCAGCAGAGGTAAAATACTTTGTCAGCTCCTCCTCTGATATAGCCATTGCAGGAGCTATGGGAGGCGAAGGCACTCGGGGAGCCTCATAGACGACCTCTTCAGGTTGTGGGTGGGGATCCTGTGAACAGATGATGGTTTGCCGATTGAATAAGCAAATAATATATGTTGAAAGGAAAGGAATCGGCTGTACCATTGGAGGAACTTGAGAGCTAGCGCCCTTAGCAAAATCTTGGACGTACGGAAAGGGAATTTCCACACGTGGTTTCTGAAAACAAGATGGTGTGGTTAGGTTCAGGCTAACAGAGAATAATAAGGAAAAGGGGATAAGGATAATATATTTACCTTCACCTTCGGCTGTTTCCCTTTACTAGCCGAATGCGTTTTTTCTTTGGGCTTGGCCTGAACCTGGGCAGGTTCTTCTATTACAATGCCAGGGGCCCTTGTTCTTTTCTTGGAAGGAGGACTAACAGGGTCGTCTTCAACGACAATGACTTGCGGAGTAGTGGTGGTAGCTGCCATAAGACAAGAAAAGTAAGGGACTACGTTGAATCAAAAGCAAGAACCGCAAAGAGCCGAATGTAAAGGTACTTACTTGGTTGGTGTGCCGGGGTTCTCATCCGGGTGGAAGTCCGTTTTTGGGTTTGAGCCTGTCCCTGAGGCTTGGTTTTAACGAGAGTATGTTTTGGTTGGCTCGACGGCCTCATTGCTTCGGCTACATCAGTGAGGATTAATCTGGTTGCATATCTGTCCAGCCGATCGGGGAACAATCTGTCCTTCACTGATGGCCACCAATTGGCAAAAGCAGAAGTTTCACCCGATACTGGAGTGAAAGGGATGAAACGGAAAGCCTGAATTTTTTTGAAGTTGGTAGAAACCACCTCCATTACATCATTGGCGCTAAAGGGCAGTCGACCCAGGCTCCCTACCATAGAGTCGTATGGCAGAGGAATATGCTGTAACAACCCAAACTGCCTCGCTACGCAGTTTGGAAAGTAGAACTCAGCCGAAGACTTGTTGTTTCGTGAGGTGGGTTTGAGACCACAAAGCAAGTCACGAGAAGTCAAAACTGAGCTCCAGTTGAGCTCCAATAGGTTTTGCTGATCGACTGGGAGAGGATCATTGGTAGAGAAAATCCAGAAAGGCCCAATACCTTTCTCCAAGACAGGGCACCAGTCGGCGGCTATCCGGGTCAAACCAAAGAGCTTGGTGGCCACGGTGAAAGCATAAGAGGGCTCACAGGGAGTGAGCACCAGATGGGTACCCAAAACACCTGCATCCCGAGGAAGAACGCTAGGGTTGAAGCGTGAGTCGATGAACTCTGGAAAGTAGAGCATTATCCAGAGCTGCAAGAACCAGAGTGGTCCTTGAACATTCCTGATATCTTCGCCTCTTTGCAGCCGATCCATAATGGTAAACAGGCAGCGGTAGAGGTATGAAAGGAAAAGGGTTCCCCAGGAGAAGTCGCCGTCAGTATTGGCAAGAGCTACGTAAAGCTGTAACTCTTGGACCACGGCAATGGAGCTGGAACAGAGAAAGTACTTGCTGAACCAGTACAGAAGGAATGTGTTGTGTTCTGCATCAGACATAGACCCTCTGGACTTGGCATTATTGGCAATGAAATTGGAGTATCCGGAGGTGTGTTTAGAGAAGTGGAACCCTAGTTCAGGAACCTGGAAGGAATAATGGGAGAGGACGTCACCGCCTGTGATCGGGAGCCCCAAAATAGCCGCCACATCCAGAAGAGTGGGGGAAACCATACCCCATGGGAAAGTGAAGGTGTTTGTGGCAATGCTCCAGTAGCCGAAGAAGCCATAGAGCAGCTCTAGGTTAAAGGGGATGTCCTTGGTTGACAAAGATGATCATGTCATAGAGGCCCCATTGTTTCCATTTATCTGATTGGCGACCTTTAGCCGATCCACCCAATCAAGGCGGTGAGACGAACGAGGCCATGAACGAAGATCGATGAGGTTTGGACTTAGTGGTGAACCAATCACGTGAAATGGGCAATGCGTAGAGAGAGGGGGCCATGTACTCCGTCAAGAAGACCGCTCCTTCACCCATATCTGAAATAGAAGGAGCCAAAGAAAGAGAGTCCTGAATCTCGAACAAGGGAGATTGGAGGCCAGAGTCAGGAGCCTCAGGAGGGCTAAGGGAGCGGTCAAGGTTCATGGAGGAGGAAGAAGACTGTTCGCCATCGTACGCGTAGGATTGGTTTTGAGAATCAGAAGTAGAAGACATGGTGGGCCTGGTTTGTAGGTGAAAGACGAAAAGGTTGGAGATGGTGAAAGCTACAGGAGTTAGGGCTGGAAGTAAGCGTAAGAGGTAATTCGACTGATGAGTATTTAAAGGAAAAGTAAATCACTGATAGTGGGGTTTAAAGGCGAATAAATCGGATGGATGAGGATTAGCCGTTGCACTATTTAAAAGTTGTTGTTAATGGATGACCTCGCATTTATGATTTAAAAGGGTGATTTGACTTAAATCATTACGCCGCCCCAGCCTAAACTTAGGGTGTTACGGCTAAGACAGCGTAGGGGGGCAATTGTTTACACCCAAAATATTCATCAGAACCAGCCAAAGCTAGTCCCAGTCGAATAGATCAAATAGCCGATTGGTCGTCAGCCGATGTGCCTACCAGTCGATATGGCATGGCAGCTGATAGGGTCGAAAGCAGGAAACCGGAAGCTATACATGGGCCTTGGACTTATTGGGCTTCAAGGAAGATATTTAGGCCCATGGGTATAGCATGGAATCACGTATGGGATCAAATTCTTGCTTCACGAGCCGAATGACGTGGAAGTAATTTTGAATTAATTAAATATCCAAGGAAAAACCGGTCAAGATTGTTCTCCATGGTTTTAGGAGCTGAGCGAGGGAATCTGAGGAGATATTTCCACAAAGAGGACCGTTGGTTGAAGTGACGTGGCCACAATGTACTAATGCGCCTAGTTTTTAGGATCGTGGTTAGTGGAGCATGGCACGACTCAGCCGAATAACTGCCAACTAGGAATGTATCAGTGTTAGCCAACTGAACGTGGCAGATAGGGGTAGTTCTTAGTTGCTACTATAAATACCCAAGTTGTACATACATTTTAAAATAATCAGCAATCAATCAAACAACTTATAATTTTCGTTCAAGCTTTTATTCGCATTTATGTTTACCTTTATGTCCCAGTTTTTATCTTAGTTCATCGACTTAAACCTTTCTGGAGTGAGTTAAGGGACCCATAGCTAAGGAACAGAGTTCCTTCCTTGGCGTAATCGCTTGAAGAAAAGGGAATCACCGTTTTGAAAGTTAGCCGATCTGCGGCTAATTGATATTCAAGACAACATGGGCTTTATTGAAATTCGTTGGAAATGACTCATCTGTCTTGTTTTGGCTGAATCAGGAGCTACAGAAGTCCGATTGATATGGTTCTTGATGCGTTGGAAAGGATACAAAAGGTTCTACAAGTCGTATTTCAAACAATTTAATCAGATTTGGCTTTTATCATGGTGAAAAATGGACAGGAAGTTGAAGACGAAAATCTGGACTAAAATATTTTAGTTAATTTTGTGTTATTTGTTTTAAGTGAGTTGCATTAGCTTTTTATTTAAATTAAGCAAATAATTGTAGCAACACAAAAATCTAATTTTTTGTCACCCAGTAAACCATGGGACAAAAAATTGTCCAATGAACAAACTACCAAAAAGACAATACTATCCTTTCTTAATTAATAACTTTACTTACACCTTGTGTCGGCCCTAAGTCATGTTGCCAAACTAAGGGTCCGTTTGATTTGCAAAAAATCAAGAGAGTGGACAGAACAAAACCAAATGTTTCATGTTTGATTTAAAAAGTGGTTAGATGACTGGACAAAAAGGGAGACAATGGACAGCACAAAAACCTAATTTTTTGTCCCCCAGTAAACCATGGGACAAAAAATTGTCCAATGAACAAACTACCAAAAAGACAATACTATCCTTTCTTAATTAATAACTATGCTCTCTCTCTCTATATACATATATATATATATATATATATATATATATATATATATATATATATATATATGTTATGTTCACGTTAACGACGAAAAACGAAAACACATACACACACAACATAAAAAACTTTCGTTCTAAACTTCTAATATATTATTGTTTCAAAAAAATAATATATATCATATAATATTATCTTATATAACATATTTTTAATATTATCTTATCTTATATAATATTTTGTTATATATAATTAAAATAATATGTATGTTATATATTATATTATAATTTTATATTATATATTATAATTATAATGGGTATATTGCTAAATTTCACAAAATTTTGTTTGTTCTATCCATTGTCAACCAAACAATACACATGACAAAGAGTTGTCCAGTAACTCAGAGACTTTTCTTGTGTTGTTCTATTTATCCTGTCTCTCGATGTGTATCAAACGCACCCTAAAAGCGACAATCGTTAAACTTTTTAGTATTTAATAAATATTTGAACACGACCCTAAACAAGCTCAATCAAAATTACGATGACTCTCGTTCTTCCTTTCTTTTCAACGACGGAACAATTTGCAGCCATTTCAGTGGGCAAAAATGTTAGACTGAAGAGACAGAATTCAATAATGGTTCCTTGTGGCTATACGAATACAATAAAAATCAACGATGTTCTCTTCGTAGACATGTAACTAAAGCTTTAACTTAAGCACCTACTAGAGCAGAAGCTGTCTCGAAATAGTGCAAACATTAATCACTTTCATTACAAAATCATTTATCTCGACAACAATTTCGTATCCAGTTCTTTCTGCTTGCTTGATGTTTGTAAGTTTTTTTTATTTCTCTGTTACTTGACTTCTCTAAGTTTGGCTTATAGTCTTTGTTCATTTACTAGACAAATTAAAAAGTAAAGAAATGCATAATAAAAGATTTAGGTGCATGATTGAATTACCTATTTGTGATTTATTATATTTTAGGTTTCAGTTTGGTTTATTATTTGTTCCGAATTGATCCCTTATGTCTAAAGATTACATCAATGTAGTCCCCCGGTTTCAAAGTGATCCCTTATATTACGAAAATTCTATCAGTGTGGTCTATTTTTTTTGCAAAATAAGGGACAAAAAATGGACCATATTGATATAATTTTTGTAATATAAGGGACCATTTCAAAACAAAAAAACAAGAGGGGTCACAATTAACACATAAACGACCAATTTGAAACTTTTAATACATAAGAGACCAAATTAAAACCTAAAATAAACATAAGTGATCAAAAGTATAATTTAGCTTTTTTTTTCTTTTTTTTGGTCGTGGTAAGAGAGCTCTTTTCTTCTGTACGCAGTTTCTAAGCAGTGTTCCCCAACAAAAAGGTCAAAGGTGGACAAGTCAAGGAGAAGCAGATTCTCCTTGACCAAAATCGGTGTTCTTACTACAGTAGTGTGCCATGTCTGGTAATGTAATATTTGTGTGAGACACAATATATATTGCTTGTTAGGCCAAAGTTGATTGACCTGACATGACGTGGATACCGTATGACTGGGGCTATGCCCATGCAATGAACCTATTCCTTGACACCCCCCCCCCCCAAAAAAAAAAAGAAGCCGATTCTTGACCCCAAAAAAAAAGGAGAAGCCAGTTAGTAATGTAATGAGTAGATTCAACTATTCAAGTTTGGGTGTAAAATCATTTTATGGATGGTTCAATTAGATGCTCAAGCGTTGAAGGTTTCACTATCACTGATATCAGAATTTTGAAGGATAAAATCGTTTTTCGTTTCTTCTTGCAGGGCTTTTGTCAATGTCCCACCCACCACACAACACGTTTGGTTACAATAAAATCTTGGTCTCTCCTATGTCAGACGGATGCAAATGATATTATCCGAATAACATTTCTTTCCGTAGTCATATGAAGATCCAATTGTGGGACCTTCCCGTATAATATTTCAAATGCCCTAACTTAACCCATGCTTCTTGCTTTAAAAGAAGGAATAAGGTAACTTGCAAAAGATTTTTTATAAATGTACAAGTGGTTATGGAAAGTTTGATGAAAGAAAAAGCTTATGAAAAAATTGAAATGTAGAAATATAGAAGCTAATTTCAACTTATATAGGAAGTTATTTATTTAGAAGAGCCATGGTCATTGCAAAATCATTTTAACTTTTCTTTTCCTAAAAAGTGTTTATTGGAAATTTTATCCAAACTAGCTCTAAGTACAATTTGATTCAACTAACAAAGCCTGCTCCAGTCTAGTTCTCATATGACAATTCCCCTCAATATAATGAGGCTATCTAGCTGTGGAAAAAATAACAATCCTTTATAACAATGTAGTTATAAACTGAAATGGAATAGGTTTAGTTTATGCCGAACCAAACTGTACTAATCTCTGAAGGGAACTTCTTATGCAACAAGTTTTACGCTATAGAAATTTTGCTGCTGAGATTCAAATTCTCAAGGATCAGAGATGAATGAACGTGCACCTAAATTGAGTTTAGAGAAAAGACATATAAAAATGAAAAAGAAAATTGTTCCAGACAGACAACTGAAGTTCATCAATCAGACATCTTATTTGTGTCATAATCCCTTGACAAACAAACGAATCTCAAACACTTACATATTAATGAGAAATAGACACTCCAGGCAGAATCCATGATTTCTATTCAAGTCATGTTTACCGAATTTCTTCACAGTTTAATGCATGATGAATATATATAATATATTACAAAACAAGACATCAGGAAACCAGAACCAGGTTATACATAACATCTTACTGGCCAACCGATGGATTTGTCAGCAACTCAAGTGATTTCCTCAAGTAGTCTACTGCAATTGAGACATCATCGAATGCCAGTGCCCCAACAGCAAATCTTGCAGCCTTGTGTGCCTCCGCTATTTTTTCAGGTGTTGGCTGGTAGCTACTGTCATACTGGTATGTCTGAGTAGTTGACTTGGGTTCCGAGACAGTTCCATTTCTGCTGCTGGAACTGTGTTGGGCACTTGATGAATGGCTTGTAGTCAGCGGAGCTGACTGGGAAGAATATGAAGCATCAGACCCTTGATAATAATTATAGTTTACCGGGACTGATGGTAGGCTGCTTTCTGTAAAACTTGGATAAGACTGAAAATGGGGATAAGAATGAGAAGAGGGAGTTTCATGAGAAGGGTAGTTGGGACCTAAATTCTGTGAGTGCTCTGGTGAGTATTGCTGATGGTTGTAGGGTTCAGAATAAGAACTTTCTGATCTGGCAGGTGGAGGATGATGGTAATCTTGGGAAGGTGGAGGAGGATGATAATCGTGGGAAGATGGTGGAGAATGATAATCTTGGGAGGATGGAGGAGGATGGTAATCCTGGGAAGGTGGAGGAGGATGGTAGTCTTGTGAAGGATAAACTGCAGGTGTATAAGAGTGAGATGATGGAGAAACAATAGAAGAATGCTTATTATCATCCACTCTGTCGTGAAACTGCACAGATGGTGGAATGTTTGCAGAATGCTGATCGTTAAGAGTATCATGGAATTTAGGTGCAGGCTGAATGCTTGGCAGATTCTGGTAGTTGACAGGGTTATGATAACCATGTGTTGAATCAGATTCTGATCCAGAACCAGTAAAAGAAGTTTCAGTGGTCCCAAGATCCTGCGGGAATAAACAGCTGAAAGTTAACTGTTTATATTGATTAATCTATTTATACGCACTAATCAAACTCAGAACAAATCAGATTGAGTTTGGAATCATACATATCTATTACTAGGAGAACTCAATGAAACCGACAAGTCCTCATCACCAGCAGGCGGGCCAGCTGTGGGCTTCCTTCCTTCTTTCACAGCCTTCCTTATATCAACTGCTTTCCAAGCTGCATATTTCTGTTTCTGCTCCAGCTGCAAAAGAAACTCAAAAAAGCATTAAACATACAATTATACAAAGTTATATTATTGGCCCAAATTGTTGCCATTGCCAAATAAGAAAGACTAGCGAGAACTGGGCAAATGCAATTGAGACATGCTATAAAAAGAAAAATTCAATGCATTCAAATACACACATCTGGCTGAACTGCTCCAAATTGATTAAGAATCTCAAAAAATATGCTAGCAGCATAAAACGTTTTTGCCGTATTCCTGCAAAAGGTCGGAGAACATATGTTAAAAACCAATCACAGATAAAAAGTTTAACATCCAAGAAACTAATATAATAGACATAACAAAGGAATATGAGCATTTCAAGAATACAACGGTTACATATATGCATTCCTTGTTCTTAAAAGCAAAATGATTTAACATATTATATAAAAAGAAAAGAGATTTAACATACAAATCTGCTCTTCCAGCACGATCTTGCTTGTCTGCTTTTCCAAACACATTCAAAGCAAATCCCTCAAGGTATAAATTATCTTCAGGCCCCAACTGGAGTGACTTCTTATCCTGTAACAATGATACAAAGAAAGATAAGTTTGTAAAAAAATGAGGATTCAACTAAATAAAAGATTTATATACACAACCAATCAAATTATGTTAAGTCAAGCACTGAAAATTTTTAAAGAGATAAAGAAAATATCATTCATGAAACCATGTCACAGTATTATTATCATCCAGATTCAGGCATGTCCTGAATTCGCTGCAGTCAAAAAATGGCAGTCACCGCAGTTAGTAAATCAGAGCCATTGGAGAAAAATGAGACATCCAACTGCTCATATCAGAATATGAGTCGTCCGATCTTCACCCAAATCCAACGACCGTATATAGTGACTGCACTATTTTTGGACTGCAGCTAATCCAGGTCCATTCAAGCACTTCAATTCAACATAAGAAGATTTGCTTCTTCTTTTCAAACACAAAACATGTTTAGGATCGATAAGATCAATTAAAATATGAGACATGGTTTTTTAAAGGGTATTGTAGTGTTTTTAGTTAATTCTGATCAAGGAGTAAACGAAATTAATGGGCACAGTAAATGAAATTTTGATTAGTTAATTTAGAACCTTTTCGAGCTGCTTCATAAGAGAAACGAGAAGAGCATCAGTGGTCTTGGTGCGCTCACTCTTTGGAATCTTCAACCCCCGTTCCATCGCATATAATCGACCTAAATTTACCAAATTAAATTAATCATTATAACGATGGTTAGGGTATTCCGGATTTGAGAAGACACGAAGCAACAATAAAAAATAGGAATCGATCTAAAATCAAAATATAAAAAATAAAAAAATAAAAAAACTGAAAGAGGAAATAAGAGAAAATTACAGTAATAAGCGACGAGAGGTTCGTGCTTCTGCAATTCATCGGCGCGTTGAAGGTATGGTAAAAGCAGCTTCCCGGGTTCGTTCTCGTTCGCCATCCCAATCGAGAGAGACTCAGACAGAAGGTATTGCAATTAACACGACGTCGTGTGGAAGTTTTCTATGGACTGCGTTGTGTCAAATTCTGTAAAGGAAAATAACAAGTAGTCGTAAAAGTTTGTGAAACAAAATCCTTCAAATTAATCCAAAATTTTGTGAAATTTGTTTTATTAGTCAAAATTAAAACGTTAGCTGATTAAACGGTATTTTTGTCATAAAAAATACTACACCAAAACCCTATGTCCCTTTTATATATTATTATAGATTATAGATGTCTTCTACCGGTGCGTCTCTTGAAAGTTAAAATAAGTTTCTCGGTTGAACTTAAAATAATAAGTAAATATCTAAATTGGTTCCGATAAAAAACATGGAGACCAATTTATTCTCCTAAAAAATAAAAATTATCAATTTGTCCTTGACAATTTTAAATGTGGGTCAAATTAGTCCTTTTTAAGGACATTTTAGTCGTTGTGACAAATTGGACTCACATTTGAGATTCTTAAAGACCAGATTGGTATTTTTCATTTCTCAAGAACTAATTGGTCTACAAGAATTTTGTCGGGAACCAATGTGGATATTTACTCTAAAATAAATAAGCCAGCGTGGAGAAATTTGTTTTTGTTTGTAATCTTTTTGCAATGCGGCAATGAGGTTTTTGTTTGTTGTTGTTTTATATTTGCATTGTCTGGAATCCTTGTAGGGATTGGATCTCCAAGCTTCGGTGATGACACGTCCTTCTCACGCCAAAGCGCAATGGAGTACGCTGGTGGGGACCTATAAAGGCACTTTGATGCTCAAATTAGTGAGAGTTTTTGCTAAGGGATAGTAAGAGGAATAATGATGTACTTAGGGATGAGAGGTCTCCTCCATCTTATGGTAGGTGGTGAAGCGACCAATCCTATTGACTGATGTTTCTTTTGGGGACAAGATATCAGGTTTGAGACGTGTACAAGAGACAAGCCATCAGAGGCCGAGGTCTGCTTCCATTCATAAGTTGTGTAAAGAGTCATTGGATAAGGGGACAGTGTGGTTGACCCATAGGGTCGTAAAGGAGGGTGTACTTGTTCTTACGAGATCTTCATAGGAGATAAGGGTGAAAATAGGACAAACTGCCCAATACGACCTTATAGCCTAGCCTACATCAGGTTCAGGCCAGACAAGATATTTTTAAATAGACAGTCAAGCCTTTTTTAAAAAGCCTATTTAGTTAAAAAAGTCCGATATTAAGTCATCTAAAGAGCTTCTTAAGCCTAATAGGCTGGTCTATTTAAATAAATATATATAATATAATAACTTTTTGTTGATATTATTATAATAATATTTTTTATAATCTGTTAAAACCATATACTTATTTACCTTTCTATATATTTAAACATATTGGTCTATATAAAAGACTGAGCCTAGCTATCTTTTATTTAGTAATGAACTTATGGCCTATTTAATGACCTTATTACAAAATATGTTTTTAAGATGCTTTTTATATAATGTGAGACTTTTAAAAAAGTTAGGCCAAACATTAAAAAAGGCATATATCAAATAAGTTAGTATGTCTCAACCCTAGAAAGTTTGGCCTAACCTAGTCTATTTCCACTCTTATATCTCATGCTCTTGAGTCATGCATAAATCTCAGGTCAGACCTAGAAAAAAGTCTATGTTAGGTAATAAGTCAGACTCGGGTCTTGGTTTGTAGAACATGCCATACCTATTTAAGCAAAGTCCTGTTAGACTCAGTCTACTTCCACCCCTAGCAGAAGGGACTTCTTCTATAGGGTTCTAGAACCATGTGGAGCCCTAAGAGTTTGTGGGATAAAGTCACAATCTTTTGGGCTTATAGTGATATGGCATCCTTTGAGCCACGCCGAAACAATACTTAACAAAAACTAATAATATATTTTTAGTCTCTGAGATTATTTTTTAGTGTGAATGGTGAGGACTGAAGTATATTATTTATAGCAAAGAAAGCATAAAAAAATTAAATAGAGACAATTTTTTTTATAAGCAAAGAAAAAGGAAATGAGTCTCGTTAAGACCTTCTGATGCAAAACTCTCTTTAGAGAAAAAAAAATCTAGAAGGAAAAAGAGTATTCCTCCCTATTTTTAAACTCTCTTTACAGAAAAAACATCTAAAAGGAAAAAGGGTACTCCCCCTATTTTTATTATAATAATAAAAAAATAAAAAATAAAGGTTACCAAGCAGCAAACAAGGAGGGACATAGACCAAAACTCTTGCAAAAATATTATTTAAAAGTGAGAGCCAATTTCACATGGTTCTTAATGAGGAGTTGCAAGATTTGAAGATTGTATTTGATCGCTCAAATTACTTTCCAACCATCACTCTTATTATAGCTCAAAAGCGACATCAGACTTGATTGTTTTCTGCAGGTATGAAGGAGGGAGCTCCTAATGGCATGTGTTCCCTGGAATAGTTGTGGACACAAAAGTTGTACATCCTTTTGAGTTTGACTTTTACCTTTGTAGTCACTATGGAAGTCTAGGTACAAGCAAACCCACTCACTATCTTGTCTTGTGGGATGAGAACAAGTTTACTTGATTTGTAGAAACTCATATATGATATGTGATTTACCTTTGCTAGGTGCACTATAATGGATAACATGCTGACTCACTCATGATGCTGACTCATGGATCACAAAGCATTCCAGCTTCTCAACCGTTGGAGAGTATCTCGTAATATGCAGCTCCATTGTAACTTAAATTCAAATGTATTCAAATTTATATGTGCAGAGTAACTTAAATTCAAATGTATATGTGCAGAGTAATTGTAGCTGTTAATCAATAACTAACTCCTAGTGAATAAGACCTGACACTTCTATTTAATGTATACTTGTAATTCATTCAGCAATCAATTGAATTCACTATTCAATTCATTTCTCTATATGGTATCAGTCGCTATTGCTTAAACAACAACGATCCTAGGCAATAATACTATGGCTCCAACAATTGCTACCACCACAAATGCAGCTGCACCAGACCAACCATTAGCTCTCAACACTCAACTCTCCTTCAAGCTCATTGGATTGAATTATCCAGCATGGAAGGTGCAATTGAATGCACTCCTCATTGGTTATGATCTTATCGACTATGTTGATGGCACAAACAAGTGCCCTGCAGCCAATCATGCAGATTATCAATTCTGGAAACACCAAGATCAGCTCATCATCCACGCCATCATTTCTTCGGTGGACCAAAAGGTCATCACTATGCTTGGAAATGTTAAGACATCTAAGCAAGCATGGGAGATACTGGAAAAGATGTATGCCGGTAAAACCTGTGCCCGTATTATGCAGCTCAAGGAGCGCCTGTCTCGCATCACAAAAGGCTCACAATCCATGGTGGAATACCTCAATGGTATCAAGTCACTCTCTGATGAATTAGCTATCATCAACTCACCCTTGGATGAAGTTGACCTTGTCATTCATACCATGAATGGCTTGGAAATGATTATCGTGAGGTTGCAGCAGCATTGCGCACAAGAGAAAACCCTGTCACCTTTGAAGAACTTTATGACATTTTGACTGACTTTGAGAGCTATCTCAAACGAAATGATGATGTCAATGATGCCTCACCTGTTGCCATGGAAAATACTGCTTACAAAGGTAAACAACAGATCCAAAGGCGCAACTACAACCATGCTCCTAACTCCTCTCCTGTTGCCAGTCGATCTACTTCTCGAGGAGCCTCCAAGCTTGTTATCTGCCAATATTGTGAAAAACCAGGGCACACAGCCAAGGTTTGTTACAAATTGCATGGCTATCCTAAACGCACAAATGGACCTTCAGCACATCATGCAAGAACCATGCCTAAGAACCACTCCAGCGACTGGATCCTGGACTCAGGTGCTACACATCACATCACTAATGATCTTGACCAATTTCATCTTACAAATGCATATCAAGGCCCAGATCAATTAATTGTTGGCGATGGATCTGCACAACCAATTACCCACACTGGTAAAATTATGCTTCCCACAAACTCTCACCCTCTTCATTTACCAAAAGCTTTACATGTTCCATCAATAACTCAAAAGCTTTTATCAGTTTTATCTTTATGTAAAACTAACCCAATTTCTGTGGAATTTTTCTCTGATCATTTTTTAGTGAAGGATCTGAAGACAAAGGCGCCACTTCTACGAGGTCAGCATAAAAATGTTCTCTACCACATACCTCATTCGCTACCCAATCCCAAGGCTATCTTCACCAAACCATCCTCTCATCCACCATGGCATCACATCTTAGGACATCCCTCTGAGCGAATCATGAGACGTCTAGCATCTTTTCATAAAATAAATTCGAGCCTCAACACTCGTGTAGCAATGTCAAGAGTCACAAGATTACGTTCTCTACCTCCAGTATCACCACCAAAAAGCCACTTGAACTAGTCTACACTGATGTACGCGGCCCAGCTCTAGTTAGGTCTCTAGATGGCTTTCTTTATTATTTAGTCTTTCTTGATCATTTTTTGAAGTATGTTTAGTTGTACCCATTGAAAAGTAAATCAGATGTCTCAATAATATTTCCTCAATTTAAATCTGTTGTTGAAAAGTTTTTTAATTTACCACTAGTCTTTACTCCGACAATGGAGGTGAATTTATTAAATTAAAAACTTTTCTCTCCAACAATGGCATCTCGCACTTCACCACCCCTCCTCATATTTCGGAACTCAATGCCACAGCTGAAAGACGTCACCGTCGCATTGTAGAAACGAGACGTGTCTTACCACACCATGCCAATCTACCCCCAAGATTTTGGTCATTTGCCTTCAAAACAGCCACATACCTTATAAATAGACTACCTACACCCATCCTCAACATGCAGTCTCCTCACAAAATTCTCCATCAAATAGATAATAACCCATCACATTTGCATTCCTTTGGATGCCTATGCTTCCCATGGCTACGACCATACACAACCAACAAACTCCAACCATGATCTAAACCTTGCATTTTTGTAGGCTACTCACCTTCATAGTATGTCTATCACTGCCTTGATCCAATCATACACAAACTCTTCACCTCACGCCATGTCACATTTTTTGACAACCAATTCCCATATCAGATGATAACAAACCAAACAAACTCCACCGCAACCAACAATTTAAATTCAAATGAATTTTCAAATTCCTTATCCCAACAAACCTTATCCAACCCGTGGCATCTTCCAAGGCCACTTACCTCAACAAACAAATCTCAACATTCCTTTATTCACTCCAATAACAACCATTGAAAATCCAACACCAGCAACACCCTTACAAATAGCCCCTAACCTCTCTCCCAATCAAAATTCAAATCCATCTCAACAAATCCATTCCAACACAATCCCCTCGGCCCAAACTGAACTACCACAAACCGAGACCCTTTTCGATGCTCCCAACACAGAAGTGAGCCGTGTCTCAGAAGCTTCTTCAGGTAATGATCATATTCCACCCACTGCACCTCAAAATATGCCATCTACAACTAACCAAAATGCAGATATCTCAAGTCAAACTCGCAGTCATCCCATGACAACTCGCTCCCAGAACAATATCTTCAAGCCAAAAAGAGCACTCACGGCAACCAAACATCCATTGCCTAAAAATCTTGAACCATCTAATGTAAGGGAAACCATGCCCATTGGTGTAAGGTAATTTCCGATGAATTTGATGCTCTCATCAGAAACGGCACATGGACTCTGGTCCCACCACAGAAAGATCAAAATATTGTTGGATGCGAGTGGTTATTCCGCATCAAATGAAATCTCGATGGCTCTATTGCACGCTATAAAGTACGGCTAGCTGCTAAAGGATTCACACAATGTCCGGGAGTCGATTTTCAAGAGACATTTGCACCGGTGGTGCAACCTAAAACAATAAAGGTAATTCTGACACTTGCACTTGGAAACAAATGGCATATGCATCAACTTGATGTCAACAATGCATTCCTACAAGGGTCACTCAAAGAGCAAGTATATATGTCTCAACCACCAGGCCTTAAGGATGCCCCACACCCTTACTATGTCTGGAAATTGCACAAAGCAATCTATAGATTGAGACAAGCACCACGAGCATGGCATGATGCTCTTAAGTCATTCATTAGCTCCTATGGGTTCAAAACAAGTCGCAGCGACCCATCCTTATTCATATATTCCTCGGGTGGTATCCATGCCTACTTTCTTGTATATGTAGATGATCTTCTTCTCATAGGCAATGACAACAAATTTTTTAATCAATTCATTGAGGCTTTATCACAAAGGTTCTCGCTTAAAAATATGGGAGCACCACATTACTTCTTAGGTGTGGAACTTATTCCCACTCAATCAAGCATACTACTCTCTCAACACAAGTTCATCCGCGAGATACTTGAAAAGTTTGACATGGAGGGAGCAAAACCATCCCCCACACCTTTGTCACCCACTTCAACACTCAAATTACATGATGGTACTGCAGCCACAGATGCAACTGAGTATCGAAAGATCATTGGTGCCTTACAATATTTGAATCTTACAAGGCCTGACCTCTCCTTCTCTATCAACAAGCTATCTCAATTCATGCATAAGCCAATCACACTTCCTCTGCAACACCTAAAAAGGCTTGCGCTACCTTAAGTCAAGCATCAATTTTGGCATCATGCTTAGAAAACCTTCATCTTTCAATATCATTGCCTACTCTGATGCTGATTGGGGAGGCAATCTTGATGACATAACTTCTACTTCAGCTTACATCATACTCTTTGGTGGCAATCCGATCTCATGGTCCTCTAAGAAACAGAAAACAGTGGCAAGATCGTCCACACATGCTGAATACAGAGTTGTGGCCACAACTGCATCAGAAGTTATGTGGCTTACCAATCTTCTATCTGAACTGCGAGTCCCAGTCCAAAGTCCACCAACACTTCCATGTGATAACATTGGAGCCACTTACTAGTATTGCATTCAAGGATGAAACACATCTCTCTCGATTACCACTTTGTGCGTGAACAGGTGCAGAATGGTACCCTTCGGGTCTCTTATGTATCAACCAAGGATCAACTAGCAAATATTCTGACAAAACTGCTCTCAACAGCTCGATTCAAGGATCTCACAGCCAAGATGCAAGTTGCAAATGGCAACTTCATCTTGAGAAGACGTAATGGATAACATGCTGACTCATGATGCTAACTCACTCATGCTCCTGACTCATGGATCACAAAGCATTCCTGCTTCTCAACCGTTGCAGAGTATTTCACAATATGCAGCTCCATTGTAACTTAAATTCAAATGTATTCAAATGTTTATGTGTAGAGTAATTGTAGCTATTAGTCAATAACTAACTCCTAGTGTATAGGACCTGGCACTTTTATTTAATGTATACTTGTAATTCATTCAGCAATCAATTGAATTCACTATTCTATTTATTTCTCTATACACTAAACGTATATCTTTAGTGCCTCCTGTGTACTATGCCGATTTTGCTGCATATAGAGGGCGGCTGTACTATGAAGCAAGGATGTGGGCGCAATCTTCAGATTCAGCTGCATCTTCTACATCATTGACTATAGCTTCTTCATCATTTTCTTCAATAGCCTCAATTTCAAATGATCTAGGGTTTTACAAGTTGCATCCTGATATGGAAAACATAATGTTCTTAGTCTGACTGCCTACATCCGCTCTTTCTTTCTTGACAAAAGAAGAACTGGCAAAACTTCTTTGCTTGCCTATTTTATGGTAGAACTTATCTACTCTATTTGCATTGGGACAAACTACTTTTACTGCTCCAGATAGAGACTAATTTAAAAAATATCACAAATAATTTTTTTTGGTTATATCACAATATATATATATATATATAGGGAGCGTATCGGGTGAGAACTCTTGTTTAATATGAGAAACGAGAACTTTTAACAATAACCATTGGATAAATCTTAACGAGTCGAATAATTTTTTTCATTTGAAAGATCACGTGAGCTCGCGTCTTTACTTCCACGGCTCCTTTGCCCACCCCTTCTCCCTTCATCGCATCCCTTCCTTCAATCCTGCACAAAAATCCAAAGCTGGAAATTTCGGTGAGAGTAAAGCTCCCTGGAACCCCTATATGAAGCCCCCGCCGCTATCTCTCCTCATCCCCTCTTCTGCTATTGAAGCTTCTAGGAGCTTTCGAGATTGTCTTTCTTTTCAAACTGCACTTTTTCTTTTCAATTTTCCATTGGTTAAATCTTAATCATGCAATTCACGGCAATAGCAAATGAAAATTAAACCTGGACGTGAGTGTGGTCCATATAGTTAATTGTAGAATTAAGTATTTGCTTTGAGTTTTCGAGAGTTGAATGATTAAAAGCCCAGGTGTACTAAAATGGAGAAATGGTTCCAAATTAACTCCTAGAATTAATACAATATTATTAAGAAAATTTTGTTCACGCTGTTCAGTTTGGTGAATCAGACAAAATATTGGAGTCATCATTTATTTGCTTTATGTGATAGGATGGCAGCCTTTTATTCAAGAAAAGAACACACACGCAGGAAAGGAGGGAAGATTATGAAAAGCAGAAGAAAAAACTGCAAGCACTAATAAGAATGAGTTCATCTCTAGAAAGTTTTTTTTTTTGTGTGCTATCATCTCTAGAAAGAATATCAGCCACGTCTTGAAAGCATATCATAACATTGTATTTATTCTTTTAACAAGAAATGACATGTTTTAAGCTTTTATTCACTTGAGGTTTCCCTAAGGGCTGTTGTCGCGTTCTTGATGTATGATCTCTTCGTTGCCCTTGAATATGTGCAATTCTGATATGCCTCAAAGTGGAATTGGACATCTCAAGCAGTTGTTTAGGAAAAAATTGGCTTTTATTATCATGAGATATTATATAAATAGAGCTCACCAAACGCCACCGGAAAGGGAGAACAAGTGTGAGAAACAGGGGACAAGGACATCACGTCGGTCTTGCGTCTTTCGGAATTCGGAGTTGAAGTTGTATTATCAGTCACATGACATTTTTTTTTATTAAAATTACAATCCATGCAGTTAAGATGGAACCAATGGTTGTGATTGAAAGTTCTCCTTTCTCACATTAAACAATAGTTCTTACCCGATAAGCTCCCTATATATATATATATATATATATATATATATATATATAGTTTACATCACAAATAAATTTACAAGTTCAGTACTTCCAAGTCTAACGCATTGCTCAATCGTTGCAATTAAGGTTTGCTAGTAACAGTTTGTTTATTGTTTGATTCTCTATGTCGTTCTACCACACGCTTTTTTTGGGTCGAAGGATGCATCACACGCTTGTATGTAAAAGTGTAAATGAGTTCAGCTATTTGTAAGCTATTCGGGCTTAATTCATTAAATGTTCGATCAAGCTCGTTTCATTAATTAAATGAGTCAAACTCACGTTTGAGAATGAACTAAATTGTTTAAATGAGCCAAGTTCAAGCCTTACAGGCTCAACATTAAACGACTTGTGAATAGCTCGTATAGGTGTTTCGGTCTTTAAGTTGTTGTAGTGGTTTTTTATTAGGTGAAGTTATTCTGTTAGCATTGGACTAGATATCTCAATAAATAAATGGTAGTCAATTTTTTTTGAACTCATGCTATTGTAATGGTTAAGCTTATATTGTATATTTGGACTCATACTTTTGTAATAACCAAGCTTAAATTGTGTTCCGGACTGGGCCGAGGCCCAATCCAGAGATCCAGCATTCACAGGCCCATTCCCACTCGTCGGTCCACCTTCCCTCGATGCCACGTCGCCCGCATGCCTCTCCGGCTTCCCTCGATGCAGCCGACCCAACGGCTTTGTGCATTAAAGGAATTTAATGCCGACTTCCGGGTTTCACGGGACGGTTACACATCGATCAGAATCGCCTCGACTCATATTTAAAGAAGACCGCGTCGAACGGTCGAGGTAATGATCTTTCTACCACCTCTTACTCACCTCGACACACACTGACTTGAGCGTCGGAGTGTTTGCAGGTACACCACCCAACACGCCGTCGTCATCCGTCGCGAGCACAACCGCATTGCTTCCCTCCGGTCATCCTCTGAAGTTCTGTTCAGAACATTGGCGCCGTCTGTGGGAATCGTTTCTGATTCCATCTTCTTTGTCGAAGTCTCCTTCTTCACTCGGCGATGGCGGATCGAGCGTCGGTCGCGACTAGCGGTTCCACTCATGCGAACGCAGATCTTGAACAACCAAACCAGCCGATACCTCCGACAGAACCCCCCCCGCATCAGCATGACGCCGTTCTGATCATTGCTACTCAAACCAATGCCGGAACAGAGACCGCCGCTATTCTCATTCGCGAAGTTCCGCGAATTCATTCGCCATGCCGAAGCGATGCAGGCTCGTAATCAACGTCTCGATCGAATGGAGAATCGTGAAGGAAATTCGGATTCGCGTTGCCACACGGATCGACAACAAAGAAGATCGTGTTTCGTTCTCCTCGAGGATCGAAGGAATCCGAAAATCTCAGGTCCGTTCATCACCACCACCGAGGCACGACTCAACACCTCACGGGCATCGAGCAAGCGGCCGTAACACTTCGCAGATCGTACTCCACCTCGGCGAATCCACAGATCCGAGGTTCGTTTGCCTCAAAGCGGAAGACATGAGCAAACACACCGCAGAAGAGTTTCTTCCGTAAGTCTTTCTCCTGAATCCGATATGCCACACTCTCCTGCGCCATCGCGGCTTCTCGGCAGCGTCTCGCCAGCGAAGAGTACCACCACGAGCAAATGACACTCCCAAGAAGAGCGCCTCGGCCAAATTTCTAGCGGCGAGTAAAATCTCTGGCCGCACCTCTCACCGCCGTAGTGCTCATTCTGTCTCATCAACCCTTCTCGGGCGATGACACGGATGACACGTGCAAGGCCTTTCGTCCTTTACGTCCAAGATTATGAGATTCCCGATTAAAGCATCTTCGAAATCGCCCTCGTTGGACTCCTCTGACGGGACCACCGACCAAACGAACATGTTGGTCGCTTTGACATCGTCATGGACTATAAAGCGCTAGGGCCGGTAAAGTGCGAGATCTTTCCCCTCACTTTGAAGAAGTCGGCCTTGTCTTGGTTCCAGGACTCTTAAGAGAAATTCCATTGGATCGTGGATCGAGTTAAATCGACCGGTTCTCGTACATTTCACCGCATCTAAAGTCCAACCTAAGTCGACAGCTGACCACTAGCCGCGATTCGGCGAGAGAAAGGTGAGTCTATCGAGACTATGTCGAGCGTTTCAACAAAGAAGCCATTTTGGTGAAAAAATGCTCGACGAGATGAAACTATACTTGTTAGAGCAAGGCCTGGTCGAAGGAAGCCTATTCGATGTCGACATTGGTGTCGACAAGCGAGGTCACGGCCAGGAGTTCTGGCGAGCTCGAAATTCATGAATTACGAAGAGAAGTTGATGGCATCAAAAGCCAAAGGTAAAACCAGGAGGAAGGTGGTGGACAACGCGAGGACAAGTCGCGTAGGGAGAAGGAAAGTCGGGGTCGGCAAAGAGATACGACGAATATACTCCTTTGAACACTACCCTAAGCGCATCTTGAATGAGTGCGCGAACAGACCGTGATCTTTGGAATTAAATTTCCCGAAGGGAAAAGAGAAGCCGAATCTTGATAAGTCAAGGTATCGCCACTTTCACAAGTGTGTCGCACGAGGCCGATGAATGTTTTCACCTGAAGGGCGTCATAGAACAAGCCCGATCCAAAGGCGGGTTGACCAAATATGTGAAAGGAAAACCGAGATTTGGAGATAGAAGGTCTAGATCTAGATCACCTCGACCTCAAAGGAGGGCTCGATACGGGACGCAAAGACGGCGAAGGAGCAGTTCGTGCATCAGGAGAGACCTCGTCCTCTCCTCCGCCGCCATGGTCATTTCAGGAGGATTCTCAGATAAGGGAGGGCGAGCATCAATTCAGAAAGCGAAAGTTGAGAGAAGCGATGGCCGTTTCTCTTGTTTTCCTTCATCAAGTCGACATAAGGGAAGACCACCCTAGCCTTTTCTCGACGAAGACTTGGTGAATGGAAGGCGAACTATTTAATTCCCTGTTGGTGAAAGCCTATATGGCTAACTTTGACGTCGAGAAGAATCTTGATAGACGAGGAGCTCGGCGGATATCATGTTCTACGAGCTGTTTAAAACCTTGAAACTACCAGAAAAAGATCTCGTACCGTACCCGGGGTCCGACCTGACTGGTTTCAACGGTTCGAAAACAAAGCCGTTGGGCTATGTGGAGTTGATGGTGACTTTTGGAGAGCAACCAATCTCCAAAACTGTGAAGGTCCAATTCATCGTGTTACCATGCAAGTCTGTTTACAACTGCATCGTCGGACGCCCGACACTGGGTGAGTTAGGAGCTGTAACCTCGACAGTTCACCTGAAAATGCGTTTTCATGATGACGAAGACAAAGTCGTCACCATCGGCCGACGAAGGCTGCGAGGAGATGTTATATTTTGTCTTTGAAGTAGAAGAGCAAAAGGAAGAGAAACAACTCCCTCGACCAAGAGGCTTGATCCTGCGAAAGGCTGCAGACGTCAATCTCACCGATTTCGACGCCAGGATCGAGCTCGAGGATGAGATACAGGAAGACGACCTCCTGGCCCGCGAGCTCAACCAAAAGATTAAAAGGCGATGCCTGGCGGAGAATTCATCCGAGTTCAACTAGGGAGAAGACCCGGGAAGGCGGTAAAACTTGGTGTCGATCTCCTGAGCAGTCAAATTGCAAATAACAGAGTGCCTGAAGTCCAATGCCGACCTCTTCGCTTGGGCCGGTGGCGACATGCGGGTATTTCTCCGATATTGCTCGCCACCAACTCGCTCGACCCCAAAGCTCATTTGGGTAGCTCAAAGGCGCCGTAAGCAAGCTCTGAAAAAGCCGGCCGCGCCAAAGCTATCGAAGACTTAATTAAGGTGAATTCATTAGGGAGGTCAAATATACTACTTGGCTATCAAATGTTGTATTGGTTAAGAAATCTAATGGAAAGTGGCGAATGTGTGTTGATTACATCGATCTTAACAAGGCGTGCCCCAAAGACGCCTACCCTCCCTAATATCGACAAACTCATCGACAATTCCTCTGGTTTTCAATTGTTGTCTTTCATGGACGCATACTGGGTACAACCAGATTCGATGCATCATCTCGATCAAGAAAGCTGCGTTCATGACGGATAAAGGTAATTATTGCTATAACGTAATGCCTTTTGGCCTTAAGAACGGCTGGAGCGACATATCGGCGCATGATGAACAAAGTCTTCGCCAGCAGTTGGTAGAATCTTTGGAGGTATATATGGATGATATGATAGTAAAAACAACGAAAGAAGTCGACCGCGTCGTCGATCTTAGAAGTCTTTCTTTGAAGTACAAAGACATAATATGAGGCTCAATCAGGAAAAGTGCACTTTCGGAGTTCGACTGGAAAATTTCTCGGTTTCTACCTAGCAGGAGGGAATCGAGGCCAACCAGATAAATGTCGGGTCAGTAATAGAGATGCAAAGAACCGTCGTCAAAGAAAAACATCCGGCTGACTCAGGAATGCTAGCCTCCTTGACGAGGTTTATCTCAAAATCTGCAGAACATGCATTGCCTTTCTTCCGCTTACTCAAGAAGGGAATTGATTCGAATGGTCACCCGAGTGCGAAGAAGCCTTAACACAGGTAAAGCATACTATCCCAACGCCCGGTGTTGACGAGGCCGTCTCGGGGAGGTCCTTTATCTCTACTTGGCGGTGTCGAACGAAGCTCGAGTGCCGGTCCTCATTCGCGGCGAATGAGAACCGTAAACCGGTCTATTTTATAAGCAAAGCACCAGGGCCCAGTGAGATACCAGAAAATCGAGAAAGTCGTGCTCGTAGCGATAATCGCGACTCGACGCTGAGACAATACTTCTTAGCACATCCCATAGTGGTCGGCCCGACCCGGCCAATCAAACAGATTCTACACAGGCCTGACCTGGCGGGGCGTATGATCAAATGGTCGGTTGAGTTGTCCGAATTCGGAGTTACTTTCGAGCCGAGACAAACTATCAAAGCCCAGTGCTTGGCGGATTTCATTGCCGAGATGACTCCTGGAGCTACAGAACAGTGTTCCAAATGGACGGTCCATGGCGACGGATCGTCAATTCAAGAAGCGATGGCGCTGGTTTGTTGCTCGAGAACGACGACGGGCTGGTCGTCGAATTTTCATTGGGATTCTCCTTCCCCACCTCCAACAACCAGGCAGAGTACGAAGCGTGTTTAGCTGGCCTCACACTGGCTCGAGACTTCGGCGCTGAAGAGGTAAAGCTCAGAACTGATTCTCAGCTAGTTGTGTCCCGGATAAGTGGGAATACCAGGCTAAAGATCCACTTCTTCAAAAATACCTCGCCTGGTAAAGAAGAAAATGAGCGACTTCACCTCCGTGGAGATCGTACACGCCCGAGAGAACAAAGCGTCGAGGCGGACATTCGCCCAAACTCGCCAAAGACGAAGCTCAGAAACAACGGATCGGTAATACAAGAAACACCGCCAAGCCTAGCATTACCGCCGTGGTTGATACCACTTATGACGAGGTCTTGAGGAAACTTCCAAAGTGCGCTTTGCAATTTCCAGGCAAGTGTCGATGATCCGCCTGATGAGCCCGGCAGGTTGGATGACACCGATTCAAGAATTTATTCAATTGATCGGCTACTGATGGTGAGAAGGAAGCGCCAAAAATCGAAAAAGGCATCTTCGTATTCTATGATCGGCGGTATCTTATATCGAAGAGGTTCTCCACCCTGTTGAAATGCGTCGACGATACGGCGCAATATGCACTTCTTGAAGTGCATGAAGGCATATGTGGGCAACACCTTGGAGGGCGTTCCTTGGCAAAGAAAATCCTCCGCAGGTACTCTTGGCGACCACGACGCAGACGCGATATCGTTCGTGAAGAAATGCGACAAATGCCAGGAGACATGGCGATCTACACTTAGCTCCTC
Source organism: Calophaca sinica (assembly GCA_037113605.1). Taxonomy (NCBI): domain Eukaryota; kingdom Viridiplantae; phylum Streptophyta; class Magnoliopsida; order Fabales; family Fabaceae; genus Calophaca; species Calophaca sinica. The sequence continues at coordinate 125,145,366 of CM073736.1, read as the reverse complement.
CTCTGAGTTAACATCCACGACATCACCATGGCCGCTTGCTTGGTGGGGCATTGATATACTTGGGCCTTTTCCAATGGCTCCGGACGGTGAAGTACCTGGTCGTTGCGGTAGATTACTTCACCAAATGGGTTGAGGCAGAGCCCCTGGCGAAGATAACTGCAAAGAACTTGATTAAGTTCTTCAAAAGATATATTCTGACAAGGTTCGGGATTCCCAGGGTGGTCGTCACCGACAGCGAACGCAATTCACGGATCGCGGATTCGAAAGACCTTGGAAGATCTCGACATCAAACAAGACTTCACCTCGGTAGAACACCGCATTTAATCCGCCAAGCGGCCGAGGCCGCGAACAGAGTTATCTTCACGAGGTGCAAAGCGAAGATTGGATGAGGCCAAGGGAAAGCGGGCGTAAGAGCTTCCCGAGTGCTCGGGCGATCGAACTACTCCATATTCGACTGACGGGAGAATCTCCTTTCGTCTCACATATGGGACGAAGCCATCATTCTGTCGAGATTGGGAACTTAGTTGGAGAACCTCGCATCCCCAGAGTAGCATTGACAACCGCCGAGCATACGAGAAGAACTCGACCTCCTTGACGAATGCCGGAGCTTGCAAAGACTCAATGAGGTCGCGATAAAGCAGAAAATCGCAGCAAGATACAACAAGTGTTGTACCTAGGGAATTCATGCCTGGGGACTTAGTTCTTCGACGAGCTGATGTTGGCCTGAAGAACGCCACACAAGGGAAACTTGCACCCAATTGGGAAGACCCGAACAGAATTGTTGCAAAGACAGGGACCGGCGCCTACACACTCGAGACACTGCAAGGACAAAGAAATTCCAAGAACTTGGAACGCAAAGAAAGATGAAGAAATATTATAGTTGAAACAAATGTATTCTAAACACATAAATGTGAAGCAATGAAGTATGATTGGAGAAATACGCAACCACCATTTATTTATTATCAAAGCCTTGTGCGTTGGCGCAAGCACCTGATGAAGAGATCGACCTCCTGCCGAGTCCGCGGGCACGAACTCGTGAAAAAGACTTGTGCGTTGGCGCAAGCACACGATGAAGAGATCGACCTGCGTCGAGACCGCGCACGAGCTCGTGATAAAGCCTTGTCGACCTCGTCGCGAGACCGGCGTGCACGAGCTCATGATAAAGCCTTGTGCGTTGGCACAAGCACTGTGGATCGATCTCGTCGGGGCCGCGTGCACGAGCTCGTGATAAAGCCTTGTGCGTTAGCGCAAGCACCTGATGAAGAGATCGACCTCGTGCCGAGACCGCGTGCACGAGCTCGTGATAAAGCCTTGCCTTGTCGACCTCGTGCCGAGACCGCGTGCACGAGCTCATGATAAAGCCTTGTGCGTTGGCACAAGCACTGCGGATCGACCTCGTCGGGGCCGGCGTGCACGAGCTCATGATAAAGCCTTGTGCGTTAGCACAAGCACCGCGTGATCGACCTCGTCGAGACCGCGCGTGCACGAGGCTCGTGATAAAGCCTTGCGGCGTTGGGCGCAAGCACTGATGAAGAGATCGACCTGCGTCGAGACCGCGTGCACGAGCTCGTGATAAAGCTTGTGCGTTGGCGCAAGCACCGATGAAGAGATCGACCGCGTCGAGACCGCACGCAGGCTCGTGATAAAGCCTTGTCGACCTCGTCGAGACCGCGTGCACGAGCTCATGATAAAGCCTTGTGCGTTAGCACAAGCACTGCGGATCGACCTCGTCGAGACCGCGTGCACGAGCTCGTGATAAAGCCTTGTGCGTTAGGCGCAAGCACTGATGAAGAGATCGACCTCGTCGAGACCGCGCGTGCACGAGCTCATGATAAAGCCTTGTGCGTTAGCGCACAAGCACTGCGGATCGACCTCGCCGAGACCGCGTGCACGAGCTCATGATAAAGCCTTGTGCGTTGGCACAAGCACTGCGGATCGACCTCGTCGAGACCGCGTGCACGAGCTCGTGATAAAGCCTTGCGCGCTGGCGCAAGCACTGATGAAGAGATCGACCTCGTCACGAGACCGCGTGCACGAGCTCGTGATAAAGCCTTGTCGACCCGTGCGAGACCGCGCGTGCACGAGCTCGTGATAAAGCCTTGTGCGTTGGCGCAAGCACCTGATGAAGAGATCGACCTCGTACCGAGACCGCGTGCACGAGCTCGTGATAAAGCCTTGTCGACCTCGTACCGAGACCGCGTGCACGAGCTCATGATAAAGCCTTGCGTTAGCGCCGCACAAGCACTGTGATCGACCTCGCCGAGACCGCGCGTGCGCGCGCTCGTGATATACCCTTGTCGGTTGGCACAAGCCCCTGTGATCGACCTCGCGCAAGCACCTGATGAAGAGATCGACCTTGTGCCGAGACCGCGTGCACGAGCTCGTGACAAAGCCTTGTGCCTTGCACAAGCACATCAAGCCTCGTGTCGAAGCGCCTCGGCGGATGTGGAACACGAAGGTCGAGCGAACTAATGAACAAGCACGACATGACGACACTTGCGGTTCATTTAACAAAGACGTCGAACGTCGACATCAACGAACTTCGACAACAAGTCACCACCTCGACATTCGAGCTAGCGACTTGGGGGGCAACTGTTCCGGACTGGGCCGAGGCCCAATCCGGAGATCCAGCATTCACAGGCCCATTCCCACTCGTCGGTCCCCCCTCCCTCGAGGCCACGCCGTCCGCATGCCTCTCCGCTTTCCCTCGACGCACCGACCCAACGGCTTTGTGCATTAAAGGAATTTAATGCCGACTTCCGGGTTTCACGATCGGTTACATCGATCAGAACCGCCCTCGACTCATATTTCAAGAAGCCCGCGTCGACCGGCCGAGGTAATGATCTTTCTCCCACCTCTTACTCACCTCGACCCACACTGACTTGAGCGTGAGTGTTTGCGGCAGTACACCACCCAACACGCCTGCCATCCGTCATGAGCACAACCGTGACGCATTGCTTCTCCGGCCATCCTCCTCAAGCTCGTTTCGTAACAAATTGTATTTGACAATGACATGTTTTTAATATGTTTGGTCAAACTTTTAAACTTTCATTTTTTTTTTTGTAGTGGGCAAGAAATCTTGAATACCACATACCATATATTAAGTACAAATCTCTATGTTTATATATATTATCATATAATATTAAAATCTTTATTAAGTACTAAATTGATAAAATTTAAAAGTAATGAAAGGAAAATTTTCATCAATGCAAAAATAATTTAATTATAAATGATCTAAACAAGTCAAACTAAAGCTTTATTATTTTTAAACAAGTCAAGCTCAAGTTTTTAGTTAGTTTCGTTTAAATAAATGAGTAAGCTCAAGGTTTATTATTTTTTCACAAATCAAACTCAAGCTCAAGTTTCAAGTATTCGACTCGGCTCGTTTACGCCCTTAGTTTATGCCAAGATTATTTCATATTGTCAATGTCAAACGAACTTGATTTCAAGTCATAAGCAGACCACCAAAGTCCACAAATAAGCACATTAACACTTCTTTTGTAATTATTATTTTAATTTATTTTAATATAACATAACTAATTAGAGTAACGATTAAATCATACTCCATGCCCGAAATTAATGGTTTGTAAGGATATCGAGACCAAATAAACATAATTAGGAAAGATGAAAACGCGTCAAGCTGCCAGCTGCCAGCTGCCAAGAATAGAAGGAAAAGGGACAACAATGTGCAGTGAAGGGTTTTTGAAAAGGAAGCATCGTACATCAAAAATACATAAGGTGACCGACCAACAGATTCTTAAACGTTATTTGACCACTTTATTGTTTGTACCGTGACCTAAGTATTTATCAAAATTCCTATTACCAGGGGCATGCTGACTGCTGAGGAACGTCACAGATTCGGAAATTCGTATTTGACCGCATAAAGACGGAAAGTGTAACAAAACCAATGAATAAAGGCCAAGATTTGGAAGGGAAAAAATAGGTAAAACTACCAGTGTGTATATTTTCATCATACTAAAGGGCTTCAATGGAATAAGCCAACATGTATTGAGTGATCCTCCAAATGGCAAATATAACACAGCTCACAACAGTTCCTCTATAATTACTTGTCACTCACATATTATACTCCTAAAGCAGTAACTAGTAATATAACAATGCTACAAAGATGAATTATGGGGTTGGAAATTAAGATCTCGTTATTAGGGTGATGCTGGGATGGGTTCAGTACCAGAAACGTGGGAAGCAGCATCTTCTTTTGATATAGCCACATAATTCACGGGAGCAACTGGTCTAGTATTATCCCTTTTCCCGTCTTTGGATGTGGACCTGTTTCCATTCTGATGAGCATTAAGCGACAGCCGTCGGTTAGGAGTACCATTGGCTCCTCCTCCATTAACACGAGGGCCTCCTACCTTCTTAGCGCTAACTGACCTAGCAGGGCTGGGTCTTGAACCAAAGACGGCTTCCTGTTCTGTGTTTTGCTGCTCATGATACTTCTTCTGGTCCTATAGAGTGCAAAGACCACAGGTTATGACCAGTCAGTAAAACTATGCAGTGAACAGAAATAGGCCAAGCTGATAGTTTAATTTTGCTCACGGTCTTATCATTAGAAAATGCTCAAATAAATCTGTCATCCTAATCATCACATCAGTGAAACTTACCCTCAATCTTCGTTTTTCTTCTTCACGTTCATGCCTAAGCATCGCATATTCATCTAACATGGCTAAAAGAGGAACACCATCATATGTAAATGACATGCCATGATTTTCTTCCCATGCACGGGTTTTAGCAACCAATGTATCAACCAAAGCTGCATTTTCACCAAAAGAAACAAAATTAATTATTCCAATTATGTGGCGTCTTTTTGTTTTACTTATGTTGATAGCGAATTGAAATAATAACAACTGTAACTGCTGGTGGTTGCGGTTACCTGGAATTTTATTGACCAGTATCCGAGCTTTCTCTGCTCGTTTGAGGTTTAAGTGAGCACCTCTGCTTGCGTTGTACCTGTTTTCATCCTGTTTTACATGGTTGTGTCAGATAGTTAAATTATTATCCAAATGGGGAAGATTATGCAACCATTTCATGCGATGATCAAACTTGCAGTAAAGCTAAAGCTAAAACTTACGTACTTCTGGAAACACGGCAAGACTATCAAATGGCAAATCATTTATACTGAAAGCTTGTAGGCTATAGAATAAAGCCAAATGCAAATCAGGTTAAAGGATTAAAACTTTTGTTAACATGATGGTAACTGTCCTGTTTCACCTCTCTCAGCAGAGCTGTGCACATCCAACCACAGGAACACAGAAAAATGCATAACGGAGATTATAATTACCCGGTAACTGTCCTGTTTCACCTCTCTCAGCAGAGCTGTGCACATCCAACCACAGGAACACAGAAAAATGCATAACGGAGATTATAATTACCCGGTTATAGTCTTCAAGCCAACTCTCTTCTTCACATGCTGACATCCATTTTTCAACCTTGTCCAATATATCTTTTCGGCTTATAGCTTCTTCTTTTGCATTTGCTATTTGATTGTCCATGTCAGCCAGTAATTCGGTTGGTTCTATGTCTCCAGAATCAATCAATGCCATAATCTTCTCTCTGGCAGCATCCGGATCTATTTCTATATGAGCATGGACAAATATCTCTTCGAGTTCTGATTGCTTCTTGAAAGCAATTTCCTTCATCCTGCTGGCTTTCAGCTGGTCAAGTCTCTCAACTTCCACTTCAGCCTTCATAAAAAGGAAAAAAAAATAAAAATAATCGGTTACATAATTGGAGCCCAAATTGTTAAGCTTCAGAAGGTCATTAGTACCTGCTCAATCAGATCCAGAGCAAGGGCACCGGGAATAGTGACTTCATCAACAGAAGCTGACATATTACAGGTAACATGGTCAAACAGTTTCCTTTCCTCTGGAGGGGTATCCATTAGATTCCACAGATCAATTAGCTGAGAAGCTAATTCTTGGAGCTGCAAGGGATATACAGGTCAAAGTAAAAAAAAACAAAAAACAAAAAACAAAAAAATTATAACATAGACTAAAAGCCAAGCAGAAATGAATTCAAAATGTTAGAAGGTAAAATCACTTCCAGGGGTTCCAAAGTCAGAATTGATGATGATTCCTTTGAAACATACATGAATATTTTGCAAGACCAAAAACTGCAGTATGCCAAAATCACTAACAATTGAAACCATATAATTAACAAACATTGTATAAATAAAAATTGATGAAATAAGTGTTCTAATTGCATTACCTTGTGCAGCCTCTGCTTTTTATCTTCTTTCAGCGTTAAGACTGTCTTAGCCAGCCTAGCTAGGGTGTCATTGCTTATGCTTTTGGATTGAACACCAGTAGAATCGTTCAGGCTTGGATGAACCTCAGTTACGGTACTGAAGAAATCCATACCAAGGACAGCACATAGATCATGCACAGTACTCACAAATTCAAGAACCTTGTGCAATCTCTCACTCTGCCAAAGAAAGCAATGCAACATAACTCTCAATATGCTGTTTAGTGAATGAAATCAAATGACGTTTTCAAATCTGCGACTACTGATACATTATTGGACACGGTAACCAAATTACCTTTTCCTTTTGAAGTTCTTGGAGCTCAGATTGATATTCATCAAACTTCTTCAGAGACAGGTCAGACTCGTCAACTGCAGGTGAAACATCATTAAGGTTCAAGCTCCCAGCTATCTCTCCACATATTTTTTGGATCTGTGACTGTACATCTGAGAACTCCTTTATTCTTTCTTCTTTTTGCTGCCATAACTGTTCAAGTACTGGTGCTATAGCTGCAAGCTGTTCCTTGATAGTTCCAGATGTATCATCAGGCTGCAAAAGAATAAAAAATATGCATACTAAATTAGTCTTTCACTTTATTATTTAAATGCATTATAAAGCTATATTTGTAGCCATTGCAAAAGTTTAGTTACGAACAATTCCAGCAAAGCTCTTTTCTCCAAGGGCTGATAGAAGAGTAGAAAGTTCAAGCTTAGCATCAGACAAGGCTTGAAGTAGCTGTGCCCTTGACTTCGCAGCCTGCTCAACCTTTCTCTTGTACACATCCAAGCACTCCTGCTCTAACTGAAGAAGCATCTTGTCCCGTTCCTCGTCGCTTTCACCAACCTCATCCCATATTTCCTACAGCGAGTAAATATAACATAACCTTATTATTCTGTAGGCCATGCGCATCTTAAGTGACACAGGTGAATAACTGAACGAAGTTACCTGCAGCTTCTTCAACAATGAACCACAGGTGTTTTCTCCAAGAAGGGGATTTTGAGCTTCAGTTACTGCCATTTAAGTCCCAGAGCAACGTAGCCTGCACCCCAGAAAAAAATAATCATTCATCCATCAAACATAGAAAAATATCTTCTTTGAGAGAAAGAAGCAGATATCTGAAAACTCGTCTTTATAGTTTATACCAGACAAAAAGTTTTGTATGACAATCGTATAATACAAAACAAAAGACAAAACCAATAAAGGAAACAACAAAAATTACTACATCAGTACATCTCATTCTGAGGACAGAAAATTAGCGACTTTGAACAGTCTAAGAATATAAGAAACTATAAAACAAATGAAGAGGGGGGAATCAAGCTGAACGCAGTACACAGAGTGAATGTGGAATCAACTAAGCCACAGTGACATTGAACTCCAGTGCTCCAAGTTACCCATCTCAATAGCTCAACAGGACGAGTTCAAATAAGGATCTTTGGAAAGATAAGCCAAAAAATTCCTAAATTTCACTACTATTATTTATTGTTTTAGTAAGGTTCAAAGTTGATGCATCATTCCTAAATTGCATCAACAAAGCAAATCTCCAAACAAATCAGGCTCCATTCATCAAAATATAAATATAATTCAATGCACTGCGACGCTAATCAAACTCATTGTGAAGAGGATCACAACAAAATGAAATGACTTCACCTAACCGAACCTAAATTAAGCCATTGAATGGTGACAAGTAGCAAAAGAACACAGTGCAATCGCTCACCAAAAGAGAAAAGAAAAGCTCAAGAAATACTTGAATGGAGAGTGAAGCAGGAAGTTCAGATTTAATACCTTGCATTCACAGAGCAATGAGCAAGAAGCAGATCTCAAGAGAAGAAGAAGATCACGAGAGAGTAATGCTTACCGTTTGAGGCTTGGCTTAGGGTTCTATGAGGTTTCAGATCTGAAACAGAGTGTGTGTTTCTGTGAGTTCGTGAGAGAGAGAAAGAGTGAGTGAGGGAGTGTGGTTGTGTTGGGTGTAATGTGCATATAATGGTGGTAGTAAGATAGATTAGATATTACTTATTAGATATTAGATGATGGAGAGGAGAAGACAGAGGGAGAACAGTGCGGGAAATGAAAATGGACCCACAAAGCAATGACCATCCCGCCTCTCTCCTTGTCTGCTTCGTTAATTGCCACGCGTCTTTCATCTTATTTACCGATATGACACTGTGTAGTCGCCCACTGCCACTTACCACGGCCCTCCAATTTTTCCCATAAAATAATGAATAAACAACATGCAAACGAAATTTTTATTTTTGTAACCCTTATGCATTCTATTATTTTTTTTATTATTGAAATGGAGAAATATATTAACGAATCAAACGAGGTAGGGAATCACCTCTTACATTCAACCAATAGAATTAAGTTAAGAGAAGGACAAGCATGGTCAAATACTACTCCTTCAAATGAAGTGGAATGACCAAGATTAGCAATAAATTCAGCACATCGGTTTGCTTCTCTATAGATATGAGTGAGAGACATTCGCCAATCAGGAAGTTGAAGGTAATGAATGACCTCTTGTAGAAGAGGTTGAATGAACGCATTATGAGAATTGCGGATCATTCTAACAATAATCGCGGAATCCATTTCAAATGCTACCCATGATAAATTCAAGCTACGAGCTAATTTAATAGCAATTCTTAGCGCCCAAAGCTCTGCCCACTCAGCATTGCTAGATCCTACCTTGTTATAAAAACCTTTGACAAATTGACCATGAGAATTTCGGATCAGCCCTCCACAAGCAATACTACTAGATTGAGCCATGAAAGAAACATCTACATTAAATTTATAGCAACCCAAAGGAGGAGGCTGCCAAGAAACCGAGATCATCATAGAAGGAATAGCTAGACTTTTTTTTTGGTAAATGAAGGAATAGCTAGACTGCACAACATAAAAGTATGAGTTTTTGAAAATGAGTTTTATATGATTTAATAAAATTTGCATAAAAGTATCTTAAATATGTTGTCAATGTTGTAAAATGTGTTAGAAGTCCCACATAGAAGAATGAGATGGCCTGATTAGTGGTTATAAGTGGGGGGCAACCCTCATCCTATGAGCTAGCTTTTGGGTTGAGTTAGGCCCAAATTCTAATTTACTCTCTCTCTCTCTCTTCTTCTCATCTTCTCTCTATACTCCAGATCTTAATATGGTATCAGAGCCTATCATAGATCCATTTGTTGGGCTACCTGTTATCGGGCCACTTGGGTCACACTCCAGTTGTCTAGTCCTGGGCGTAAGGGGGTGTGTTAGAAGTCCCACATGGAAGAATGAGATGCCCTGATTAGTGGTTATAAGTAGAAGATAATCCTTACCCTATAAGCTAACTTTTAAAGTTAAGTTAAGACCAAACCCAAATTCTAATAAAATATTAGGATTAAATTATTTCTTTTTGCCCGGGCATTATGACGAAATTATTTCTTTTTCTCTTACCATTACAAAAAGTTTGACCGATGTGCCAGCTTAATCACGTGTTCAAGGAGTACGGCTAACAATATCTTACTATTTCTTAGATATTTTTTTAAATGTGTCTTGTTAAATACACTTTCCCTTCCATTCCACCTCCGTTTTCGACTAACTATTTGTATTAAGAAAAAAAAAACTATTTTCAGTTCTTTTTATAAAGAATAAAATGATTTTTTTTGTCCTAATAATAAAAAGTAACATCAATTTTTAAAAGCATTAAATATATAATTTTTATTTATACCCTTATTTATAGTAAAACATATTAATGAGATACAATTTCTTATGCAAGTGGATTAGTTCATAAAAGAAGTAATTTTGAAAAGAAATACAATTTTTAAAAGTATTAATTATAAAAACCATATTTCAATGCAATTTTTTGATATGTGTGAATTAGGGTTTTGTTTCTTATATTTAGAACCGGGAGTAATTTAAATTCATGTTTATCAATGGGATTACATAAAACTTTATTTCATGATAAAAAACAGTTAAAAATTTATCAAAAAATATAATATGCACTAACCTTTTGAGAAATTTGTTTGCTCATTTTATAAGACATTTTCAAGTATTAATCATTTTTTCATCAAAATAGCCTTATTTAATTACATTGTTTTTAGTGAAAAACATTAAATGGGGTGAATTACTAAGATATGAGAAGATGAAGTGGGTAATTAACTAAGTAAAAACAGTGAGATTAAGAGTTCTAATAATTTAAAGGGTAATTTTAAAAAAAAATCAAATTGTTTACAAATTTAACGTCACTAACTAAAGTAACCAATTTTGATATTACTGATCAAAATTAACCAATTTTTTTTGTGAGAGTGAGTTTTTACCACAAACACATAAAAAAGAAGTTAACATTGAATTGAGACTGAAATGCATTTACCAATCATCAAGAATGGCCCGTTCATCGGTTAATATACAAGTACTAGTATTTATTAATCCAAAACTTAAACTTGATTCAAAGACACTTTTGGGAGTAGTTATGGTTATTATAATGTTTTTGTGTAAAAAAAATATTATTATAATGTTTTGATTAGCATTATAATTTTGCGTCAAGTTGGTTTTAGTAGCATTTTTTTTTTGTATAAGCAAGCTTTTTAGTTAGGCTACGTTTGGGAGTCGGGGAGGGGATCAGGGGAGGGGAGAGCTGAGGGAAAAATTAAGGAGGAAAAAGAATGGGAAGAAAGAATAGTCTCCCACTTTAAATAAGGGGTTTATTTTTCTTCATAATAATAAAACTCCCTAATATGTGGGAACTCAAAAAATGTATTGGATGAGGGTTTTGAAAGGCTTTGAAGGGCTTAGAAAAATTTTTCAAATCCCTTTCATATTTTTATATTACTCTTAAAATTATAAATATATTAGTCATAAGTATTCTCTTATCCTTCTCTACAAAAATATTCTCTCAAATAAGGTGAAAAATTTCTATCTTGTTCCCTTTTTTCTCCCCTCCTACTTCCCAAACGGAGCTTTAGATGTATTTAGTATGTGTGTCTACGAATATATAAGAAAATCTTGAAAAAGATGGATAATTATTATTACTATAAATATAAATATGCATTCAATTATTATTATTTTCACAGTTCACATCATATTAATAGAGTGGCAACTTGGTTGCTGCTACCAAAATAATTATGATTGTAATTAACATGAGAAAAATAATTTTCCACCATTCACCCTGCTAAGCAATAATGACCTAGACAAATAAAAAATGTTTATGACAGACGTGCAGGTATGGAGCTGGAGCATGGTATGGCAAGGATGGGAACGTGGAACAAGACAGGAGCCCAAGACATTGTCCCGATAGTGTAATAAAGGCCAATGTTGTAATAAAACTAATTGACAGGGGCATTTCCGGGTACGTGTTATGTGGTAACAAATGGAAAATGTTTTCCTTTTTCAAAAATTATTTATAAATACTTAAGGGAAAAAAGTATATAAATAAAGAAAAGTAAGAGGAAAGGAAAACCAGATATGGGGCAAAGGCAAAGGTTGCGGTCAGGGGTTGGGTGTCATCACGAATCAAACACGTTTCTGTCCAAATTAGTAATAATACCATCCTGGGATGCCACCTATATTTTTTTTTTCTTTTCTGTTTAGTGTGTATTAAGCCATTTTCTTTATGAATGGTGTGTATGAAGCCTTTGCAACATGAACATGTTTAGATTTTCCTTTTATCAATTTCCCTGGACCATAGCTTGTGGTTTCTGATTCTACGTAAGCATCCATTATTTGAATAATTATTATATGATCGTGGACGGGATATGGCCTATCTTATAATATCATTGTTGCTGTTGGGATGGCCTACATTTCAGTATTTTTATTGATAATAACAAATATGAGTGATATGTAGCATTGTAGCATCAGACCAGCCTTGGAGGTTCCGCGCGGTATATAACGTAGGACACCGAAGGTGGCACTGTGTAAAATTTGGTGTTTAAAAATCACATAGACCCATACATTCCCTCTGTTTTAGATTTTAATAAATTTGATTTTAAAGGAAACAGAGGTTACAAAAATTGAGGTTAAAAAAATTTGATTTGTATTTAGTAATAATATTTTAAAACGTGAGTTTAGAATAATTAATTTTAAACTAAAGCCTCAAATTTTGACTTTATGTTTGGTTTATTGTTTGAGCCTCTTAGCCAAACTAAGTTTGGCAACAAACATTTGTTGACAGGAAAGCAACAACATCGTTGTTTTTTCTTTTTTCATTTGTCGTTAGGGAGATTTCATTTACCATTTTTTTGTATCTGTTATACTACATTATAAAACTCATAACTTTTTTGGCTTAGAGCTATGGGTTCAATTGCTCCCACAAAGAACTTTTTTTCACTCGAACATAATAAATTTTTGGGTTAAATATGTTTTTAGTCCCTATAAATATCTCAAATTTTAATTTTAGTCCCTATAAAATTTTTCTTCGAAATTTGGTCCCTCAAATATTTTCCGTTTGCAACTTTAGTGCCTGCCGTCAAATTTTCGCTGATTCAGCAAACAGACATCTACGTGGTAGGTGCCACGTGGACATTTTAATTGACGTGGCATTCACGTGACAGCTTAGTTAGCCAAAATAATATTTTTATGTATTAATAGTGATTTATTAACTTAAATAATTTAATTAATATTAATTAATTAAAATCAATGAAACATAAAAAAACCCTAATTGCAAACCCCCACCCGTCCATGTCGTCTAACAGCCTCATCCATAGCCACCATCTTCAGCAAGCTCACAATACCCTCCCCATCATCTTCCCCCAAACCTCATGTGAACCAACATCCACCAATGAGCCAAACCCCAGAAATTTCAAAACATTAAACAAGAATTGAGAACAAGACATTGAATAGCAGAATAAGCCAAAAATTACAACCCAAAAACTATATGAACACAGCATCTCCCATCCCACGTGAATCTACTATGAAACCCCTTCTCCTCTGTGCAAGTCCAAAATACAAATACAAAGAAGTAGAAAGCAAAGGCACGAGAAGCAAGGAGAGAGGTAGTAAGTAAGAATCAAGAGAGATGGAGAAATTTCTGGTGATTTTGCACCCGCTTCAACCATTAGTGCACCGCCATGAGTCTCCTTTCTCTGGCTAGCCTCTAGTAGCAATTTCCCCAAGCCCACCGCTGGTCTGATGCCAAGCCGACGCCGATTACGGTGTCTTCTTCGTTCGGTTCCAAAGGCACCCAACCGGAGCGTGCTCCCTCTTCTTCCACTTCTCCTGCCGCGGAAGTGACGAGATTCCCACCTCCGAGAACGTGTTGCTGGCGCTGATTTTCATCGCCATGGCGCTTTAATTCGCGTCGAAGAACAAAGGCCTCATCAACCACGCCATTTCGCTCCTCAAGAACTCGTGGGACGGGAACGTGAAGTGGTTTGAGTTTTCCAAGACTCAGGCGAAACTGTTTCAGTGGTTCATAGGGGATTCGACGACAACAACGACAAAGCTCCTCTGAGATTTCTCTCTCCCCACGAAGCTCCCCTTTCTCCCTCGCCAGTCTCGATATTTTCCTTCTTGGTGTCGATCTCGCACTCACCCCCTGGTGAAGATCTGGGAAGGAAGGAAGGTGGGGGTGATGGCACAAAGGGGGGAAAGGGGGTGAATGGGACAGACATGAAGGAAGGAAGGATGATGGGGGCTAGGAGGATGCAGACGAGAGAATTTTGATCAGGGATTAGGGTTTCAATTTTGAATTAATTTAACTAATTAATTATAATTAAATTATTTAAATAAATAAAATTGGTTTAACAGTTAAAGAATAATAAAAATGGTGAATCAGCTGACACGTAGAGGCCACGTTAATTAAAATATCCACGTGGCACCTGCCACGTAGATGTCCTTTGCCAAATCAGCGAAAATTTGACGGTAGAGACTAAAGTTGCAAACGGAAAATATTTGAAGGACCAAACTTCGAAGGAAAATTTTATAGGGACTAAAATTAAAATTCGAGATATTTATAGGACAAAAAGCATATTTAACCCTAAATTTTTTTGCCCCATAAAAATAGGTGTTGCCTCTTAAGGCAAAATTTTTAACTGAAGTCGAAAGTTATGAGAGATAAAGAGAGAATAAATTGAAACTTTTTATCTCTTTATCCTTCTATTTTTTATTACTTCTCTGACACTAAACGCACACAATGACTTAAACACATCAAATTTAAAAAAAAAAGAAACACAATCTCAAACAGAGAGAGAGAAAGAGTTAAGAGACTCCGATAACATAGACAATTTTCTTAATGATTTTCAATCCATATCAATAGACCAAGAGGCAAGAACGTAAGACCAGTGAGGGGGCATATGTGAGATGAATGGTTAGATGATTGTTTGATTAAATACATAGAGAGAGATATTTTTTTATAGTATTGACAATGAAAAAATATACAACATTTTCAAAATATGAAAATGCGTAGAGGGAAATTGTAATTTGTAGAAGCTTAGATATACTATGTGTTTCTTTTGTTATGATATTATGTATTTTGTAAAAACATATTATATTTTTCTTTTGTAAAAATGTTATACACTATTTTGGTGCCCCATTAAAGAAATTTTTGGGATCCACCACTGCTTTTCGGTGATTACATATTCAAAAGTATTTGTGGTTAGTATCAGCCAAATAAACAAATGTTAGAACATAAATAGTTTTTCAACATGCACATCCAAGCGTAAATATATTATTAATTTAAGTGTATACAACATAAGGTCTCCTGTGATAAGCACTTAATTAAGCTGTTTATACAAACATCCCCTTTATTTTCCTTAAAATTGTATTTGGAGTTGTATGTATCCAAACAAGGCTTTCACTAATATGGGCCATAATAGGTGGTCCATGATAGATCATCTCCTCCGGTCGATTCATTTGCCTGGTTTCTCTCTCTTTCACGACGTTCATGGTCGTTATTGCTATGTGCCTTCCCTTGCGGATTCCCCACCATGGCCAAACTCCCACCTCCATCTTCCTCCCTTACCTTATGCGACCCTCCCAAATTTGGAAATTGCTCAGACCAATATTCACGTCTAGTTTTGCCCAATTTCCCAACATTGTTTGTAGATATTCTTTTTTCTTTTCTCTCACCTTTCTTTTTATTTTCTTTCAAACCAAACCCATCTCATTTTCTACTCATTTTCTCTTCCCTCTTTCTTTTCTTTCTCTTTCTTTTCTTTATCTTTCATTCATACACCAAACAATCAATAATTCTTTTTGCAACAATTATACTCTTGTAATTAATAATGATATCCAATTTCTACGTGTTGACAATCATGACTATAGAGATTGGTTACATCATCATCACGCCACATGACTGAGGTATGCTTGTTAATTGCATCTATGTATAGTAAATAAATAAAAGCGCATGCTTACAATTTTAGCTAGAAACGTACAAATAATAAATTGCTAGTCTTTTTTCATCAACTAACCTATCGGTGTATGTTGAGTTGGTTAGCCAAGAACTTGAATAAGAACTAGAAAGACATAAAAGCTGTCACCCTTTAAGGTCTCACGGGAAACCCTCCATAATTATGGTTCTGCCTTTTTTTTTTTTTAATTCAGAGCAATGATACTTGTAAATATCTTTGCATGTTCTAATATACAATACAAAAGCCTATCATTATTTATTTATCTATCTTTTCTTACAATTTTTTTTCCATATATCCGATCCACTTTCATTCTTCGTGAGGTGGTAATATTTTTTTCAACAAACATTACCATTCTATTCTGATATACCATGAAGGATTGTGGCCTTCAGCATGTTTGGAGTGGACGCAAAATTTTATTTAGTATATATAAATATTAAAATAAACTTTAGAATCACTACTACATTTACGGTTTTTAGTAACATTTAACCGGCTACATTTATGAAAATGTTACTAATACCTCTATTAGCAGAGATTTTGTAACATTTTTTAAAATAAATGTTACCTATTTTTTAATGGAAAGTGTTATCTTCTAAAGTTCTACTTCTAATCGCTTTCAATTTTTAAAAAGTTACTTACGTTGCTCTCTAAAAATTATTCTTTCTTATTTTTCTGTTCAAACTCCCAGTTCACTCCAAATCCCTAATCTCGGCATCCCTCCATCCCTCATCCACTGATTCATCTTCTTCTCAGTCTAGATTCACAACAATCGGATCGCGCTTCCGATGAACATCACATCGCCGGAATCCTCCTTCGTATGGCCTCCGATCAATCACCGACGGTCCGATAGAAGTGCCAAGCATCGCGCTCCATCAATCACTTCGCATCAACTGTATTGCTTCTAAAATTCTGCTTTGTGCTTTGTTTTTTCTCCTTCTAGATTCACGTTTTGATCCTTTTGATTTATTGTATTCTCTTTTCAGTTTCTTTCACTTTCCCACTCTCTCGTAGATTGCCTCACTCTTCTCAGAGGATTGGGAACTCACTTCTTCATGCTTGTGTCTTCACAAATCATTGCAGATTTGTCTCGCTCCAGATCTCACTCTTTGGTACAGATCTCATTCTCTTGCATCAATCTCTTATTTACAGTTAGATATATATGTATTGTAAATATAGTCTAAAGCATTTGGTTTGATTTACTTGATGTTGCATTTGCATGTTGTCACTACGAGATAGGATTGTTGTGGCAATTTTTCCTTCTTTTTTCTATAAGAAGAATTTATGTATGACTAAGGCAACGATTGGTTAAGAAAAAACCAAAAAGGTGGATAATAGGTCCTTCATATTAAACATATGTCAATTGAATTTAAATATCAGCTGCATTGGTTCACCTTAGTGATGAAGTTAGGGTAATTATTAGGATGGCGCATGTAACACCCTGATTCTAATCAGAGTATTACTTGGAAGTTAAGGAATAATTAAAAGAAAGTAATTAAAAATTTTCATAAAACTTACTGAACGTTTTCAGAGTACAGTGTTGAAAATGTGGAATAATAACACAATGAGTATATCTATACTTAATACCAAAATTTACAAAGTTATTAAATGATTTCTACAAGACGATATAAGGTTCTGATCCTATGTTAAATACATATCAAAGGACTTTTAAACTAGACTCGTGATTCGGTGTCTCCAACGAAGGTCTCGCGTGGTGACAAGACCGAGCATGCTCTATGCTCTAAACTTCTTTTAGACAATTGTACCTGAAAACAACGTCCCAAAAATGTGAGTTATGGAAACTCAGTAATATAGAATTGAAATATAAATATTTTACCGTTGTTTTCAGCCATACTTGGTGTGCTAAGTATGGAAAAACTGCTCTCTAAAGAGATACAATTATCATTTAATACTTGCAACATTCATACTATTCAAACACATAAGTGCGTATCTTTTAAGCATCCAAACCCTTATAATAAGAAGAATAAATTAGGGCTAGAACCTCTTAAGGCAAGGACCAAGATCACAAGCCAAACCTATCAAAACAAGGCCAGAAACGTCAACAAACAGCAAGAAACACGGTCTGGCCGTGCTGCATAACACGGTCGTGCCAGGCCTCTGCATAATTTCTGCAATAGAATGTCAACTTCAGGAATTTTATTAAAATACCAAACGAAGTCGGATTTGGGCAAACGACCACTCGTTGGAAAGCTTAGGATGTCTAGTTTATGAATATAATTTTTATTTTGGAAGATATTCACCCAATTAGTTCAGTTTTAGCAAACAAGATACTGATATCAGAAAACAGGACAACTATTGTCCCTTGATTTGTAAATTTGATATCTAATTAAATTCTTAACCTTTTCAAGTGATTATTGTGCCTAGAATAAATCCATTCATGTCTAGTCTACACAGAAACAAGAAAAATCTCAATCCAAGGTGTATAGAGAGAGTTATACACGAAATACCAAAGGGTATGCAGATTGAATTCTGGGTCAGATTTGATACCTTTTTGCTTTTAAGCTCATTAGTCTAACTCTTACCTAGAGATCTTTGAAATGGTCATTAGACAACTTCTTTAACAATCAATGTCCATACAATCAAACGTAATCAAGCACTCCAAGCCTTTCCATACACATCATTTCAATGCATTCACTAAGTTTAGTAGTGAAAGAGAAGTTAAAAGAACATTTTTCTCTTAAAACTTATATCAAACACCTTATATGCACTATATCCACAATGTTAGCTTCATAAGTAAGAAGAACCACATCATGACAACCAAGTTAACATGCAAGCCCTAGCACACCCTAAAAGAGACGTTTTAGAAGGGGTATCTATGTTACCTTGAGTCCTTCAAGATTGATGATGCAACATTCTAATTTTAGGGATTGGGTGCCAAACTCTTCTTTGCTCCTAAGCTTTCCTCATGGAAGCTTCCCTCAAAGCTTCATTTCCAGCTCCATCCTTTCATCTTTCTTCAATAAATCCTTGTTTTGAGCATAGTTTCTTCTTCCCAAACAAGCAAATCCCACATGCAAGACATTGGGTTATGAATTTGGAAGTTCCTCTTCCTTCCCCTTTTTCCCTCATCTCTTGGCCCTCTCTCACTCTTCTTCCTTTCTTTCTTTTTCTTATTTTTCTTCTTCTAAGCTTATACCTCACGCTGGAGGGAGTAATAAAAGGATGAGAGGGTTCTAGGGTGAGAACAAGGAAGATGTGGTGTATGGTGCGACAAGGATATGATTGGTTTTAAAAATTAACTTACAAATCCCATTCAAACCCCTAATTAACCCTTTGGTCCTTAAATCAACCTTAGGTAATTTAATCAATTAAAACCACTCATAAATAAGTAGTCACACATTTACTAAATCCTTGGAAAAATTTACCATTTTACCCCTAGGTTTCAACTTTGTTTTAAATTACTAAATTAAAAGTTATAACTCTATTTAACCCTTAGGGATTAAATCCCTTTTTCACTTAAGGTCTCTAATAATTAGGCTTAAGGGAATTTGGGACGTTACAACGCACTTTTCAAGATTGCGAATAGGGGGATGCGTTTGTTTATAATTCAATTTTCTATTCTTCTCTTTGCCAAAGTTGATATTCTAATTGAATTTTTGAAAAGTTTTCTCAACCTTCCCAAATACATGATTCCATCGTATCTGATATTAATTTTTCACTCTTGGGGTTACTGACTTTTCCAATAACATTATATCAGCCAAAGCCCATGATTGATTACACTCTCAAAGTTGTTAAAGGAAGTTTGATGACTATTCCTGGAATTTCAAATATGATTGATGTGAGTTCTATGTTTTGCGTAGCTCTTTTCCTTACTATTTTTTAAGTACAATTTGTAACTAATTTTACCTACCACTTCACAGGATACTGTGAACTCAATTGTTATCGATATGCTCCATTGGCCTCATAGGATTGTTGTTCCACTTGGCGGTATATCTGTTGATACTAGGTAAATATGGATCTTATGAATTGGAAGCAGTAACATTCATGAACTGAGTATCAAGGTGAGTTATGATAAGAACGATTACTAGATCAGATCAACGGTGAGGATAAGAAATGTCACGTCGTAAATCAGATTTGGGGTTTATAAATACTCATCCCCTTTTTCTTTTGTCCGTTTCGTTTCACAAAGCTTCTGAGATACTCTTCTGCTTCGCCTTTCCTTCTTCTTCTTCTTCTTCTTCTTCTTCTTCTTCTTCTTCTTCTTCTTCATTGATTCATTGAGTGCCCACTGGTTCGTTTCTCTTCTCCGGTGGTTCATTTCCCTAACCTTTCGTGCTTGCTCACGTTTCTGTTTCTTCAATTTCCCTGCAAACTTCTTCATTTACAGGTAAATCTTTTTTTCTTTTCTCTGTCTTTCCTTTCTTAGTTTCGAAGTGGGTAGCAACATGAGGTTTTTTTGTTGTTGAGAGATTCGTCTTCCTCTTCTTCTTCTATAGCTGGGTTTTCCACTTCCTCTTCTCCTGGTGGCCCCTTGGGGGGGCGAAACGATAACGTTGATAGCGGTTGTTCATCACCGAACGACGGTTTCGTTTTGATGAGCTCTGGGGAAGAAAGTTCTTCCCCAGTAGTTTATCCTCCTCTAGGGCTTTTTGTCGAAGATTATGAGGGTAAGAAAGTGTCCTCGGTGGATCCCGTAGAAATCCAACATCTTTCTTTAAAATTACAAAAGTTTTTCGGACGATCCTTCACCGAGAGAGAAGCAGGAGAGTGGTTGATCAGCATAGATAAAAATAGACCTCATTTTCCTGGTGGTGCCTTGGCCAGGTCGGAGATGGGCAAAAAGTTACTTGAGTGGGACGATTATTACCTGCCTTCAAATGCTGAAGACTTCGGTTGGGTTGCGGAAGATGCACTCTGTACCTGCTCCCTCTATTCGTCAAAAGAAAGTTTTTTTATTAATGTTGAGGTCTCTGTATGTTGCGAACGACATTCGTAACTTTGAAAATTGGAAGGTGTGTCGTCCTAGACTCGACGCTCGGATCTGCTCACACTGTGACAGCATTTTGATGTTCATGTGCGAGGTTCTTTTTAAAGAGATGGGGTTCAGGCTGCCTTTCTCTGCTTTCGAGGTGGTGGTTTTACACCATTTGTAGGTTGCCCCTTCACAATTATATCCAAACGCTTGGGCGTTTATTAGGGGTTTTCAGCTATTGTGCCCCTATTTGAAAATCGAACCATTGATTGAGGTATTCTTTGCCATCTTTTCCCCTTTGTGGACCAAAGAGGATTCGACAGAGTGCCAAGGGTGGGTTTCGCTGAAACAAAATGGAAAGGTCTTTGAGTTGTTCTCGGAGTCCCACCGTGGTTTCAAGTCGAAGTATTTTATCGTCGAAGCCGTCAGCGAAGCCGCTATGCAGAACGTCTGTATTCCTGTGGAAGCGCTTAATGAGAACGGGCAAGTGTTTATCGAATGGCATGAAAGGTTCCCGCTCTATTGGAACAATAAACAGTTTTCATATCACAAGAGTGAGTTCATATACAAACCCTCCGAACTGGATGATAATGTGTGGTTCAGCTTGAAACGAATTCGGGGTTCGTCGAGAAGCTTGAGCCCCGACAGTATGTGAATAAAAAGGGAGAAGAGGTCTCCGAGAAGCGATACATCAACACTCGTCGCCTTCTTAAATGCAAAAGTCAAAAGGAGGCTGATGATTGCTTAGGTAATTTTGTAGAGATTCCCTTGTTCATGGTTCCCCTCTTATTCTTCTAACTCATTTTTGCTCTTGCAGATTTAATGGCAACTTCGGCATACTTGGCGAAATAGAAGAAGAAGAAGAGTTCTGCTGAAAGGACTCCTTCTCCTACGGTTGGAGAAGGTTCCAGCCAAATTGCTCCACTTCTCACTCCGTCTTCTGGAGCTTCTCCAGTTCAAGTTAGGCCCGAGGCCACCGCAGCTCGAGATCAGGGTGCAGCGGTAAGAGTTCAAGGTGTTTAAGGTGCTACCTCGACTGTAGCAGCGAACATGGTTGAAGAGGTGTCTTATTCCACTAAGCGAGTTCCTGCTCAGGTTCTTGAAGAACCTCCTGTCAAGAAGATGAAAAAGCCTCGTTCTCCGCCCAAGACCTCGGTTCCCTCTCTCACTTTAAAAATTAGGGGGAAATCGAGTAAGGAGAAGGAGACGGTTCGGCCTTATGGCGAGGTTCCCCCTGTTTGGTCTCGCAGCGATGTGCTAAGTGCAGACGAGTTCGGGGGGTTGATTCATGCATCCGATGAAGCCTACTTCAATGAACTCTCTGAGAATGCCAAGGAGAGTTCACTTTTTGAGAACATGACTCGGAAGTTGCGTGACCTGCTGGTTACCAAGTGGGTATTTAAGAAGAACCGGCATTTGGAAGTTGAGCTCGAAGGCCTTCGGAAAAGCAAGTCTGATTTTGATGCGAGGATCAAGTCTTTGGAGGGACTTGAAGTCGATCTTCGTGCCCAATTGGAGTTTGCTAGAAAGGAGACTACCAAGTTCAAAAACGAAGTGACCAAGGCCAAAGGTGAGGTGGGCAAGTTGTCGAAAGACCTCGAAGGCCTTTCCTCCGAGAAGAAGAAACTGATCAAGGAGCAAGAAGAGCTCTTGTTAAGGATCAAAGACCTCGTGAAGTCCAAAGAGAATCTGAAATTAGATGTTCTTGAATCCTAACGTAAGGTGGAGGGGTTGAATACAGAAAACGAATAACTTTCCAAGGAGAACCAAGAACTCTCCAAGCTTTCCGAGGAGGTTCGGGTTTTGACGGCTGAGAAAGTAGAGTTGGAAAAGCTGATTGTGAATGCTGGGGATGAGTTGTTCGGAAATGCCATCGCCCAAATTCGGCTTCTCAATCCGAGTATTGTCCTCAACTTGACTGGGATGAACCCGGATGGGGTAGTCGAAGGGATTTCGATCGTGAACAAGGAATACAAGAAATCCTAAGGCTTGGGAGGCAAACCTGCTTCGGAAGTCGAAAGAGGAGCCACTTCGGAAGTTGGGGTAGGCACAGTAAGAAGGACCTCCTTTGTTGACGAGGTTGTTTGAGGATGCTCGTACACTCCAACACGAGGTTGTTTGACAATGCAAGTGCACTCTAGCACGATGTTATTTGAGGACGCTCGAGCACTCCAGCACGAGGTCGTTTAACAATGCAAGTGCACTCTAGCACAAGGTTGTTTGAGGACGCTCGTGCACTCTAGCACGAGTTCGTTTAAGTATACGTGCTTTTCACATGTTGTTTCAACTGCACTTGTGTTCCTTTGAATATGCTTTTATTGCTTTGACGATTGCATGTTACAAATACACTCATTTTCAGCTATAGTATTTCTTCAACTTCGCTGCATTCCAAGTTCTTGGAATTGGCTGGCCCTACAATGTTTTGAGGTTGTAGGCATCAGTACTGGTCTTTGTGGTGACTCAGTAAGGGCCTTTCCAATTGGGCGCGAGCTTTCCTTGCGAGGCATTCTTCAAACAGACGTCGGCGCGTCGAAGGGCGAGGTCGCCAGGTGCGAACTCCCTGGGGACAATGTTGCTGCGATCTTTTATTTAACTGCAACCTCGTTGAGCGACGCTAGTTCTCTGCATTCATCAAGGAGGTCGAGCTCTTCTCGCAAGTATTGAAAACTGTTGATGATTTGTGGGGGATGTAAGGTCCTCTAACTTAGCTCGCCAATCTCAACGGGAATAACAGCTTCGGTCCCATATGTGAGCTGGAATAGGGATTCTCCCATTGTTGAATGTGGAGTTGTACGATATGCCCAGAGTACTTGGGGAAGTTCTTCTGCCCAGTTCCCTTTTACTTCATCTAACCTTCGTTTTAGACCTCATAGAATAACCCAATTTGCGGCCTCAGCTTGACCGTTTGTCTGAAGGTGTTCTACGGAGGTCAAATGCTGCTTAATTTGGAGATCCTCCAAAGTCTTTCGGAAACCACGGTCTGTGAACTGTGTTAAATTATCGGTAACGACGACTTCGGGGATCCCGAACCTTGTTAGGATATATCTTTTGAAGAACTTAATCAAATTCTTCGCGGTTATTTTTGCTAGTGCTTCTGCTTCCACCCACTTGGTAAAGTAGTCTATCGCCACAGCTAGATATTTCACTTGTGCAGGAGCCATTGGAAATGGTCCAAGGATGTCGATGCCCCACCAGGCGAAGGGCCATGGAGCAGAAAGGGATGTCAGCTCTGCTGGAGGAGCTAAGTGGAGGTCCCCGTGTCTGGCATTTATCGCACTTGTTAACGAACAACCTCGCGTCTGCGTCCATTGATGGCCAATAATAACCTGCTCGAAGGACTTTCTTCACGAGGGAATGTCCTCCGAGGTGTTGCCCATATATCCCTTCATGAACTTCGGTCAGCGCGTACTGGGCTTCAGTGCTATCGATACATTTCAATATGGGAGTGGAGAACCCTCTTCGGTACACAATACCCTCGATGATGGAGTAAGAGCATGCTTTTCTTTCAGATTTTGGCAGCCTCCTTCTCATCTACAGGGAGCTCGCCAGACTGAATGAACTTCCGAATAGATGTCATCCAATTATCCGCTACATTGGTCACGTTATTAACACTTGCATGGGAGATTGCAAAGCAAAACTTTGGAAGAATCTCAGGCAATTCGACGGGCATAGTGTCGACTACTAAAGTTATACTGGGCTTGGCCAGTGTTTCCTGTATCACAGATCTGTTGTTCCCGGAGGTTCGCGTGCTGGCGAGTTTGGATAAAATGTCTGCTCGGGTATTCTGTTCTCTCGAAACGTGTGATCTCGATTGCAGCAAAGTCGTTCATCTTCCATTTTACCAATGCGAGGTATTTTTGGAGGAGGGGATCTTTAGCCTGGTACTCTCCATTGATCTGGGATACTACTAACTGAGAATCGGTTCTGAGTTTAACTTCTTCAACACCGAAGTCTTGAGCTACCTGCCAAACATGCTTCATACTCTGCTTGGTTGTTTGAGGTGGGGAATGAAAATCCCAAGGAGAACTCGACGATCAGCCTGTCGTCGTTCTCGAGTAACAATTCAACGTCGCTGCCTTTGCGTTGGACGATCCGTCAACATGAACTGTCCATTTGGAGCAAGTTTCGGTGGCTCCCGGAGTCATTTCAGCAATGAAATCTGCTAAGCATTGGGCTTTAATGGATTGTCGTACTTCGTACGATATCCTGAATTCGGACAACTCAACTGACCATTTGATCATACATCTTGCTAGGTCAGGCCTGTGTAAGATCTGTTTGATCGGTTGGTCTGTCCGAACTACGATGGGATGTGCGAGGAAATACTATATCAACCGTCGAGCTGCGACCACTAACGCTAGCGCGACTTTCTCAATTTTTTGGTATCTCGGCTCAGGGCCTTGAAGTGCTTTGTTCACGAAACAAACTGGTTTTTGGCCCTTGTCTATTTCACGCACGAGGACGACGCTGAAAGCTTCATTAGCTACTGTCAGATAGAGATAAAGGACCTCACCCAGGGACGGTCTTGTCAATACTGGTGGTTGTGACAAAATACGCTTCAGTTAAGACAAAGCTTCTTCGCACTCGGAGGACCATTCAAACTGGATCCCCTTTTTGAGTAGACGGAAGAAGGGTAAAGCGTGTTGGGCTAATTTCGAAATGAACCTTGTCAACGAGGCAAGCATTCCAGTGAGTTGTTGGATGTTCTTCATTGACGATGGTTGTTGCATTTCTGTAACTGCTCGACACTTGTCTGGGTTTACCTCAATTCCTCTCTCGGTTAAGTAAAAACCGAGGAATTTTTCAGCTCGTACTCTGAAAGTACACTTTTTAGGATTGAGCTGCATATTGTGGCGTCGGACTTCGCCAAAAACTTCTTTTAGGTTGACTACATGGTCAACCTCTTTAGATATTTTCACGATCATGTCATCCATGTATACCTCCAGTATTCTTCCGATCTGGTTCGTGAACACTTTGTTCATCATGCGCTGATAGGTGGTTCTGGCGTTTTTGAGGCCAAAAGGCATTACGTTGTAACAGTAGTTGCCTTTGTCAGTCATAAATGCCGTTTTTTCTTGATCGGCTGGGTGCATGGGAATCTGATTATAACCAGAGTATGCATCCATGAAAGATAATAATTGAAACCTGGAGGAATTATCGACAAGTCTGTCGATATTAGGGAGGGGACAGGTGTCTTTGGGGCACGCCTTATTAAGATCGGTATAATCAATGCACATGCGCCATTTTCCATTAGACTTTTTAACTAGTACAACATTGGATAGCCATGTAGTGTATTTAACTTCCCTAATAAACTCAGCCTTAATGAGATCATCAATGGCTTTGGCTGCAGCTTCAGCTTTCTCGGGAGCTTGCTTGCGACGCCTCTGAGCCACCCAGCGAGCTTTGGGGTCGAGAGCGAGTTGATGGCAGGCGATGTCAGGAGAGATGTCAGGCATGTCCACAGCAGTCCAAGCAAAGAGATCTGTGTTGGACTTCAGGCGCTCTGTTAGCTGAAGACTAACCTGCTCGGGGAGGTCAGCACCGAGCTTCACGGTCTTCTCTAGGTCGTCAGCCAGTTAAACTCGGATAAATTCGCCATCAGGAACTGGCCTTTTGATTTTTTGCTGGAGCTCTCGGGCTAGGGGATCGTTGTCTTGGATTTCATCTTCGAGCTCAATCCTGGTGTCAAAATCAGTAAGGTTAACCTCCGAAGCCGCTTTTGCATGAGCAGGCTTTTTAGTAGTTGGAGGTTGTTTCTCCTCTCCTGATTCGTCGACCTTCAGAGATAGGAGGTAGCACCTCCTTGCAGCCTCGAGATCGGTTTCCACGGTGATGATTTTGTCGTCGTCACTATGGAAACGCATCTTTAAATGAACGGTTGAGGTAACGGCTCCGAGCTCCCCTAAGGTTGGGCGCCCAATGATGCAGTTGTAAACAGACTTGCGTGGAAGTACGATGAATTGGACTTTAACAGTTTTGGAAGTTGGCGCTTCCCCAAAAGTTACCATCAGTACCACATAGCCCAACAACTTCGTTTTAGAACCATTGAAACCGGTCATATCAGACCCCGGGTACTGTACGAGGTCTTTCTCTGGTAGTTTCAAGGTTTTAAACAGTTCATGGAAAATGATATCTACCGAGCTCCCCTGGTCTATCAATATCCTCCTGACATCGAAGTTGGCCATGTAAGCTTTGACCAACAGGGGGATCAGATAATTCGGCTTTCCGTTCACCAGGTCCTCGTCGTAAAAGGCAAGGGGTGGTCTTCGCTTAAGCCTGCTAGAGGAGGGAAAAATAGTGGAAACAGTCATTGTCTCCCGCAGCTTTTGCTTTGCCGAGTTGACGCTAGCGCCTCCTTTGTCAGAAAATCCCCCAGAAATGACTAGGGCGATTGGGGCAGGTCGGGGTCTTTCTTTGCTTTCTTCAGACTCGCAACCTGCCTCATCGAGTTGTGCCACTGAAGCTGATTCTTTCCTCTTAGGTCGAGGAGATCGGGACCTCGACGTTCTGTCACCATATTTTGGCTTCCCTTTCACATACTTCGACAGTTTTCCCTTCTGGATTAACTGTTCTATCATGTCTTTCAGGTGGTAGCATTCATCAGTGTTATGTCCCGCAGACTTGTGAAATCGATAATACTTTGACTTGTCGGTATTTGGCCTGTCCTTTGACGATTGCGGAAACTTTACCCCAGCATCCCTGAATTCGTTGTTCGCACATTTGTTCAATATACGCGATGGTGCTGCATTTAAGGGAGTGTACTAGTCGTACCTCTTCGGTCGGTTTTCTTTGTCCTTGTGCGATTTGTCCTCGCGCTGTGCGCCAGCCTTCTCTTGGGTTTTATTCTTGACTTTCGACGCCATCAGCTTTTCTTCGTAGTTCATGTATTTTTGAGCTCGTTTGAGGAAGTCGTTTAGGATTTTTGGTTTGTCGACACCAATGTTGACACTGAATAGACTGCCCTCAACTAAGCCCTGTTCCAGCAAGTATAACTTCATCTCATCAGAGCATTTCTTCACAAAGATCGCTTCCTTATTGAAACGCTCAATGTAGTCTCTAATAGGTTCGTCCTTCCTTTGTCGGATTGCAGCAAGTGCCTCTGTCGACTTTGGCTGCACTTTGGATGCAGCAAAATGGGCAGAAAATTGATCTGTGAGCTCAGACCAAGAATCTATGGAGTTTCTCTTGAGAGCCTGGAACTAAGACAAGGCCGCTTTCTTTAGAGTAAGAGGAAAGATCTTGCACTTGACCCTGGCCACCTCTGTAGCCCATGACGGTGTTAAAGCAACCAACGTGCTCGTCTGGATCGGTGGTGCCATCGTACGAATCCAAAGGTGGTGGTTTCTGAAGGTGCTTTGGGATCAGAAACTTCGCGATCCTGGAGGTGAAAGGACCAAAAATCTCACACGTGTCATTCTTTTCATCACTCTGCAGAGAAATGGACGAAAGAGATTGAGCACGGCGGCAACGAACAGTGCGCTTAGGTGATTTTGCTCGACGTCGCGAGACAGCGGCAGCTCTGCGAGGAGGTGTGTCGCTATTCGCGGTCGTACCTCTACAACGGGGAGAGTGATCTGGGGAACGACGGTGACACGGTGGAGAGTGCCTCGCCTCAGGCCCCGAGGAAAGGCTTTTTGGCGAAGCTCTTTCACGCGGCGTTTTTTTGTTTCTTCTTCTTCCGCTTAGAAGAGAGCGGATATGAGATGTGTGGCAGTGAGGCGAAGAACGGTCTAGAGACATGCTACGACGGAGTGTGGCATGTGGAGATTGGCACGAAATCGCGCCATGGCAACGGCGGCGGCGATGAACAGAGCGGCGAGTCTCGGATTCTCTGGATCGCTGAGGCGACTGAGAGGTCTGATCTTGTTGGTTCTCGATTTGCGTTGCAACACGAACGAAAATCTCTTTCTGTTGATTCTTTATGCGAACAAGACGTTGGTTCTGAACTTGCATTGCTTCAGTGTGACTTCGCATAAACTCACGAAATTCAAGGAAGAGGAAGGCGGCGGTAGGAGCGGTTTCACCAGTTTCTGTTGTAACCGGTGCGGTGATGAGCGGAATAGCATCGACATGAGGCGGAGGAAGATTCCTCAGCCTTTCATACTCGATGGTGAACGGTATTCGTTCAGGCTGAGGTGGATCCACCGGAGCGATCGGAGTAGGAGCGATCGAGAGATTCTACCGATTCGCATCCGCGCGAGTCGAGAAGCTGCGAAGTTACTGACAAGGCGCTTGATCGATCTTCGTGAAAATGAAGAGAACTTCGGAAGAGATGAGATGGAAGAAGATTCCCACAGACGACGCCAATGTTTTGAGGACGACCGGAGTGAAGCGGTGCGGTGATGCTCGCAGTGGTTGACGACGGCGCGGGGGGTGGTGTACCTGTAGAGACTCCGATGCCTAAATCAGTTTAGGTAGGAGGTGAGGTAAGCAGGAAAAAGTGAATGAATCATACCTGGATCGTGAATGAGATCCTTTTTATAGTGTCGGAGACGGTTATCGGGAAATAACCGCTCCCGCGAGATCTGGGGTACTGTCAGATCATGTCAGGTTGTGATGAGCTGGTATGAGGACCTGAGGACCATTGGATCTGCCACGTCGACCTGGCTCTGAAGTGGTTGAGCGAACTGTGCACGGGAATGGGCCTTCGGCGCGTGCCCTGTTGAATTGGGCCTTGGTCCAGTCCAGAACATTCTTCAACCAAAAAAAAATAAAATTAAAGTGTAATCCAATATCAAACATTAACAAATTGTATTTCTTTATAATAGGCAATTATTATTAATATATATTATATTAAACATGACTATAGAATATTTGACCATGTTAAGAGTTAAGACCCTCCATTACCTTAAGATCAGCATCAATTAATATTGAATATTGAATAATGACAATAAAAAAAAACTTCACTCTACAACCCAACACATTCACGAAAGAGCACAACCCAACTCCACTCTAGAATATTGCCTTTTTTTTAACACTAAGAACATTGCTTTATGCCTTTACACCCCGTAAAAAAAAAAGAACATTGCTTCTATATTTACTTTATGAAAATATAAATTGGCTTTTTTGGAGCCTATTAGCCCAAACCCCCTCGTCTTCAACCTAGAGACGTTGCAATACCAGAAACTGATGAAGGGAGATGATGTAGGGCAGAAATGATAAATTACCTTCAGCCAACAATAGAATCGATTCTGACCCAAAGCAGAAGCTAGGGAGAGCAGCTTCAAGTGAAACGCGAGTCCAAGAGCTAACACACGATGGGAGAGGAGAGGTGAACGCGGATCCAAACATCGTCGAATCACATCTGATCAGGTGAGACTTGCGTTTGAGGGAGACGAACGCGCAACCAAACGCACGCTGAGATGTTCTTCAAATTGCAATTCTCATTCCAACTCATTAATTTTAACTCTCAAGACTTGATAAAGGTGTATCTTGTTTTGTCATCTAACCATACACTCATCATTAATCTCAACAATGTTTCTTTTACTCATATTCTCATGCATTTGATCAATTTTACTAAATATTCTCATAATGCTCCTAAAAGCTCTAGGCCGAAACTAATTCACCAAGCGAAAATAATGAGAACCAGCTCACCAAGGGAAGAAAAAGAGAGGAACAATGGTGGTGATGATCCGGCGTGGCGGCAGACAATCCAAACGCGGTGGTTCACAACGGTTCCCAACGGCGATAGTGATGGTTAGAAAAATTGATCGGTTCAAACGGTAGAGGGGAGAAATAAATAATGTTTTAGACTTTTAATATATAAAACATTGTGTAAGAAAATAAAGATTTTTCATTGCACTAAAAGATAGAATTAAAGGGAAATCTCTTATTTATGTAATATTATTTTATTAGAAGAATAAATTTTCATTTTTTGGGGTAAAAGTTTAGATAAGGGGGATTATATTTCATCTTAAATCAAAAGATACTATGAGTATCTAGATTTGGTCAGATATATTAAATTATGTGCATATAAATAGGCACTTACTCTACTTTTCTGCTTAATTAAGTTTTTTCAATGATGTCGAAAATAATTTACTTGGATATCTTTTTTATACATTAAATAATCTCTAAAATATGTAGAATGTTATAAATAATTAAGTGTGAGCAACATAAAATTAGGAATGAGATAAAACCAGGCCTTGGTAATCAAAAGTTCTTTAGCCTATTCAATAAAAAAAAAGTTCTCAGCCTAGGCCTCTTCAAATTGAAATTATAATTAAAATGGACATCAATTCCATTCCTTTGGCGTAACAACAATGGCACGAATGGCAAAATCAAGAACTGGATCCACGAACGACAATATTTAATCAGTAAGAAGAAACGAGGTATCATACTAGAAGAAAGTAGGTATGATACGAGAGGAGAGTTTACAAAGATTGGTACCTTTTTTTTTGACTCAAACAAAGATTGGTACCTATGTACTATAAAATACAATGCTTGAGAGATAATGATGCTATAATAAATCACTGTTTATGTTAGCCAAGATATGCTCACTTGTACGATGATTGGCAAATTAATAATTGATAATACAAATGCATGTGACTGCATTAGAGATTGTGCTTCGGCAGCTGGTCAATTCAGCTATATGCAAATTCTGAAATTTTCGAGATACATTAGGGAATTGCTAAGGGCACCCCCGGAATTGCTGGGGGCACCCCACATTGGACTGTGTTGACTCCCCTCTTTTTTTTTTTGTTCTAATCGCAAAAACGGTTTTTGTGAGTGAACAAATTTATTTTTTCTCACAAAAACGGTTTTTACGAGTGGTCAAAAGTGAACAAAAAATTTGATCACTCGCAAAAACCATTTTTGCAAGTAAAAAAATTTGTTCACTCGCAAAAACCATTTTTGCGAGTGAACAAATTTATTTTTACTCGCTAATTTTTTTTTTAAATATCAACGGATGAGATGCGACCGACACACTTTTAACGGTTCAGATCTCATCAAGCGTTCTATAAATAGAACCATTTTCACACTCCCAAGAGTGGCATAAACCCTAAATCGATTTCATAGAACCCTTAGCCCACTCGTGTGTCATGTCAGACACTCAGCCAACCCACTTCTCGATAGATTCGAGCCTTACCGTTGTCTATCATGGTGGCAGAATCACAACAAGTGCTGATGGCGTGGTTTTTGAATGCGATGTTCCAAAAATATTTAGGATCAAAACATCCATCACCATTGAAGAACTGAAGCAAAAGATACGGCGAAAGCTCGGAGCTGGATCACGTATAGTGGCAGATCTCTACTATCGATGCCATGTTTCGGTGGGTAGTGGGCGTGTTGAGCATATGCGTATGACACTTCTAAACGACGGCGACATACAACGTATATGGGAAGCATTCAACGATCATTCTAGCTATGGCCCAATAGAGTTGTATGTTGTGCTTGGTAGATCGATCACGACATCTTTGCAAAATATCGTGCACCAAGAACAGTTGATGAGATCCTTGCAGCGTGTCGTCAACCATAGCCATTGCGTTTATGTGTTATTGTTGTTGAACGAGTAGTTGCGAGTTAATAAATTGTTGGGTTTTATTTTTTTAATGTTATAGTTCCGTGTTATAGTTGCATTTAGTGATCATGTAATATTTTTTTGTTGTTATTGAATGGGTAGTTCGGTTTTATTTTGTATTTCTAAACGCACTAGTAATAAACAACAATAATAATAAATAACAATAATATGGATAATAATAATAATAATATTTAAATAAAAAAAAGTGTTCACATAAAAAAAACATAAAAAAAACTACTACTGGGGATGACCCTCTGCTATCCGAATCATATCCCAAAAGTAGTCACACAAATCATCCCCCTCCGACGTGTACTCAATAACCTGGTGCAGCATGGCGGCAAGTCTATCCAACCTCCGTCTCTGGTCAATAAACTCCACCTACAAAAGACATAAATACATTGTAGCAAAAAATTAGATAATAGTACGAATGGACATAATATATATAGTGCAATAACTTATCATTCCTTACCAGAGGGGCACAATCAGCATGTGCATCACGTGGATCCAGGGGAGGTGGAGCCTGTGGAGCTGGAGCCTCTGGAGATATCAGGAGTGGATGCGAGTGCCTGGAGTACCAATCCAGGTACTCCCGGACGCACCGACCTGGACGACTGGCAGGCCTCACCTGAAATAGGTATAAAATAGTGTACAGGTGAGACTGCACCCAGTTGAGACTAATCTCCTCAGTCGAGGGACGCAGTGGTGGGTGTCAAGGAATATCCTGCATGTACCCAAACTGTTGCAGTACTCTCTCCGGCAGGTACGGCACTATGGTGTTCCCACGCCGTAGGTATCCCGTAAAGTATGCCACGTTGTCGACCGGGGGATGCTGCCTATCCACGGTGTCCCCCACGGCGTCCAACTCATGCGATCAACAGACAGCGCATCCAGTGCTTTCCTGTATAGAAGCATCTTCCCATGACTCTTCTTAGGTTTCCAGTGTCAGGCGCTTACACGTGCACTATCCTAGACAACCTTCCGATCTACTACAGAAGTAGGAAAATATGCGTAGATCCACGCCTGTCACAAATAACGAATCAATTACGAAATCGTGTCAGAGTTAAAACTATTGTAAATTTAATTTTCTAATATAAGAATAACACAATGGTACCTAGAAGAGTGTCATGTAGCCCGCTAAGGTACGACCGTCTAACCTGCTGGTGTCGCCAAGATAACCGTACAAGTGGCTTAGGGATATCACTCCCCATGACCACTGTCCAGCCTGGTCTAACCGACGCAGCAGCTCCAAATATCCACAGTCAATACAGGTGCCAGTCTTGTCCGTCAGAATAGTCATCTCGAGTAGCAACAGTATAAACGCCCTCGCTGCCTCGTCCATCCGACCCTCATCCCTCCGCCTATCATAAAGGTCCTCCAGCCAAGAAAAAATGACAGAAGCCCAACCATAGGGTCTCACCTCCGCCTGGGCCTCCCCATAAGATACCCCCAACAATGACTGTAGAATAGATATAGCAAGATCTATGTCCATCTCAGGGTAGATGAAAAGGGCAGCTCTAATCGGTATGTCCAGAAGGCATGACACATCATCCAGCGTGATGGTCATCTCTCCGACTGAAAGATGCAACGAGCTAGTCTCCCGGTGCCACCTCTCAAAAAATGCAGTCAGCAGCGCGTTGTCGATCATCGTGTAGCTGCAATATGTCAGAGGCTCAAGACTAGAGAGATTAAGAACCTCCTGTACTGCAGGTGGTACTTGCTGACGGTCCCGAAACCACTTCCACCACTTTAGGCCGTGGGCAAAAACCCTAAGAGGTGCCGCCCGGTCCTGCACACATAAAAATAAAAGTCATGTCATTAATTACACAACTCAAAAGAAAACCCTTAATTAAATGTTTTAAAACAGTAAACAATAATTACCTGTTTGTACCACAAGCTGTAAGTGATGTGGTCCGTAAATGAAGGCAGCAACGATGTGTCAGAAGGTCCTCCAGGAAATGGTCCTCCATCTGCCTATGCATCAGCATCAATATGCATCTCAATTGGCCTCTCGTCGTCATCTCCCTCGTCCTCATGTCCCTCGTCTTGAGATGGCTCATATTGAGGTGGCTCATAATGAGGTTCCTCGTATCGAGGTTCCTTGAACTGGGGTTCCTCGTACTGAGGTTGCCGTGTATGTCGTCCCCCTCTACTCAGGCCAAGTCTACTGTCAACCATCCTCCGACGGTGTGACGCAGTCATGGCCTCTCGCTCCAATCGTCGCTGTCGCTATTAAGCCTCAGCCTCCCTACCGGCCAACAAGTTGTTTCCCTCATGCGCGGCATAACTGAAACAAAAAAAAATTAAAATCAAAACATAAAAAAAATAAATAAAACACTCGCAAAAACGGTTTTTGCGTGTGAAGTAAATTTTTCCTCACTCGCAAAAACTGTTTTTACTAGTGGGGTTGGTTTTTGCGAAACCTGCCTCAAATTTGCGATTTCCAAAGCAATTTCTGCGAACTGAAATTTGAAATTTGCGAGTGAAGGAAAAAAATGGGAAAAAAAAATATTTTCAGTTTTGATATTTTTTATAAGGGTATTTTGGGAATTATGGGGTGCCCCAGCAATTCTGGGGGTGCCCTTAGCAATTCTCATACATTATTATTCCCTGCCTAGGCCACATGTAGCATGGCCCAACCGACCTGTGCCTTATGTTGGCATCTTGATTGTCGATTAACTTGAATACAAGAGTACAAGACATGACATCGATCGCAAAAGGAACAATCTAAACCCGCAATGTATTTCTGGAGGTTCCGGTCAACCACCATCCAGATTTTCTCGCCTGCCTCCATGATCGAGATTCCCCCTGCAACGGTCACCACAAACCCGACTCTTCCTCAAACACCGTCCACAACCGGTTATTTCTTTGGAGTTCCAAAAGCTTCTGCCTTGTCCCGGCCAAAATACGTGTTGCAGATCGGGTGTCAGTAGCTTTGTCCCTATTGATCTATGGGATTTCTAATACATCCGCAGTGAAGCTTCTTCTCCCACTTTTTGTGAATTCTGGTGGTGTTCCTAAGGCATACCCAGTGAAAAATTTCATTTTTGAACACCATGACACCAGATCTGGTGGTTACATGCAGAGCATGGCCACCGGCGAGTCCAAGTTGTTCAGTGACTCCGATCAGGTGGAGAAGAAGACTTCAGGGGCATTTCAGTCTTTTTTGAGAATAACTCTGAAACCCTAATGGGCCTGGCCCAGTTTGTTTTAAGGTCTAACAGGGTCTGTGAGGAAGGTTTGGACTTAGGTGCCCCTTGTTGGGCTTTTAATGTTTTTCTAAATTAAGTAGATTGTAGACATAAGGTCTTCTGTATCAGGAGCAGCTCTTGTTCTTAATTGTTGATCGTAGGAGTTTGCAGTAATCCTGTGTTGTGCCCTATTAGTGGGCTGCATATTTGCATCTGATGTAACGTTTTGAGGCTTTGGCCCATTTGAATGAAATGTTACATCGTTGACCGGGAAAAAAAACCCGCAATGTATTTGAGTCAGCACAAAATGTGCTTCTATAGGCTATAGCTTATTATTTCATGTTTGTTTACTTTGTACTAGTATTTAGTTTATAATATACGTATTATATTGATATTTAATTGCACTTATATAAATTAATTACGATATATCGATAAATTGTGTTTAATTTACTTCACTAAGTTTTTTAGAATAACTCTTATATATATACACACACACACACATATATATATATATATATATATATATATATATATATATGAGTCAGGATTCATTGACACCAAGTGTCAAACTTAGTATAATTACACCTTCAATAACTTTTTGTAGAATGTGAATTAAATAAATCCAACCGTTGAATCATCATATATTATCATGATTATTACGTACACAAAATTTCAAACAATTCAGGAATTCGTTGGTATATGTTTTAATAATAGACATTTACATATGTTTTAAATAGCGTATTATACATTAAAATAAAATGATGCGATGAAATATTAAATAGTATTAAAATTCTATAAATTTTTGTAGACTTGATCTACTCAACGAGAACTTTCAATTCAACGGTTGGATTGATTTAATTCATCTTTTACAAAGAGTTATTGAATGTGTAAATATACTAAGTTTAACACCTGGTGTCAAACTTATTAAATAAACGTTTCATTAAACTATCTATTCAAACAATTCGCTCATAATCATATCAAGATTCTGTAAAAAAAAGAGTTGCTATTTATTACGAATGAGTGCTTACGGATTTGAACGAATAAAGGGGTCTGTGGGTTTTTTTTTTTAAATGAACAAAAGTGAAAACAAATTAAAATTAAACGGAAATCTAACGGATGAAGCACATTCGTTGCTTTTCGTGCGTTGAAGTTTTGTAAGATTTAGCTTTTTCCTTAAAAAAAATAATTTTGATAAGACTATTTAACCAACCTTATGACATAGTAGATTGTAAATAAGATTTTAACAATTTTAATTTAGAAAAATATCTCTCAAAAGACACAATAGTAACATGGATAATTAATATATATTATTCCATAAGAAATGTATGCATTAGGAAAACAATTAAATGTCTTCAAAGAACTCAATATAATAAAATTTGATTTTAATTCAACTTTTAAAACCTTTTTAATGACTTTTAATTCTTCAAAAATAATTTTACTTGTTAGAATCATACCATAAGAATCATCACGTTTTAGATAAGTTTCAAGATATTTGTACCATAACTTCAATTCCGTATCATATAATGATCCATGTCTTTCAATAATAAACAAAAATAAAAAATCTTCTCATATGTGCTATACCCCTCAAATCTTCTATTAAGTGGCTTAATTATTCGATCTACAATATATAAAAAATAATGAATCATAAAACACTCCTTAGCAGACTCAATGTTTGATTGTGTGTATTCAAAGAGATTTTCATCATAGTGTTTTTTCTACGAATTTGACGTTTTTGAACAAGCACATTCAACCTTCATTTCATTCACAATTTTTCAGTATTGATAACTATAACATTTACAAATCTAGGTTCTTTATTGTAGTACCCTAATTTTGTCCGGTCTTTTTATTTTATTTTATTTTATTTTATTATTTTTGCTTGCTTATTGAATTAGTAATATTAATAATATTTTGGTTTTGGAATAAAGAGAAGGCAAAGAATAAGAATAAAAAAATAAAGAAAGGAAAAGAAAAGAAGTGAAAAATAAAAAATAAAATTTATTGAAAAGGGGTTGCATATTGCAATCATGGTGGTGCCACTAGCAAACTACACCCAAGCCCTAAGCCCAACACGCCTCAAATCCAGCCCAACACAGCCTTTCACTTCGTGCACCCCTCCTTTTCCTGCATGCACGCCCCCTGCGCCTCATTTCTTCTGCATGCTGCCCGCACCTCGTTTTTCATCTTCGCACCCCTCCTAAGCCTTCACACCCTGCGGCCCAATTTCCCTCCAGACCCAACCCTAAATAACACTAACTTAAAAAAAAACCGTAAAACCATTTCACTCCCTCGTTCACCAGCCGCAGCCCCACTCCCTCTCTCCCTCGTTCTTCTTCTTTCCCTTCCATAACCCTAAATCTCATTCCCTCGTTCTCCGCGGCGTCCCCTCCCTCATTCTCTCCCTTTATCTCATCATCTTCATCTTATCCCAAAACCCTAATCCCTATCTTCTTCTCCTTCCTCCATTCAAAATCCCTCCTCATCTCCAACCCTAGGCCGCCGCCAAGCCCCATTCTCTCAAACCAAACCCTATTCTCGCCTCCACCTCCACCTCCTCTTCACTCTTATTTCCATCTCTTCCAACCTAACCCTAAACCTCATGCTCGCGGCGCTCTCATCTCCAAATCCATCAAATCCGAATCGAATCCTCACCAAATCCGCCCCAATCTTCTCTCTTCTTCCACTTTCCTCTTCCTTCTCTTCCCATCCTTACCAACCTTAACCCTAGGCGCCGTGACCAATCTCCTGCATTCTTCTCCCTCTCTTTTCTATCATCCAAGACCGAACCCTAACCCTGAGAGAGAAAGACCCAGCCGCGGCCAATTCCCCCAATTTCGCCCTAAATCTATCCCTCATATATCTCCTAGAATCCCGAATATCCCTCATGATTTGTCAAGATAGCTGAAGATCGATTTGAAGAACAAAAATCATTCGAATCAGGGAA
Organism: Calophaca sinica; assembly: GCA_037113605.1. Lineage (NCBI taxonomy): Eukaryota > Viridiplantae > Streptophyta > Magnoliopsida > Fabales > Fabaceae > Calophaca > Calophaca sinica. The sequence continues at coordinate 125,107,222 of CM073736.1, read as the reverse complement.
GATTTTTCTATTTAATTTCTTCATTTATTTCGTTTTTATTTCTGTCTATTTTGATTCTGATTTTATTTGTATTTTTGGTGACAGATGAAAAGAAGTTATAAAAAGGCTTCTCGAAGCCGAACCCATGGGGAACCCAGGAGAGGAGGTCGAACCCTAAGAAGAGAAATCCAGTGGAGGGGGAACCAAAAGGGAGCAAAGAGAGACAGAAACGAGAAGAAGAAAGAAAAGAACTCGTGAGGTTAACATACCCAAAATTAAACACCACTTCTAGTCTTAGGTTTTTTTTGAATCCCCTTCTCTTTACTTCTGTAATTTTCTGGGAAAAGCTAATACCAGGTTTCATCTTCTTCCTTTTATTTCTTTCTAAACATGATCTTGTAACAGAGACTTAAATCCAATGTTGTAATCAACTTCTATTGCATTTTCTTACCTTTCCTCATTTTCGTTCTTTTACTTTTTGTGATTGTTTGGTTGTTGCTGTTGCTGTTGTTGTTATTGTTGTTGTTGTTGTTGGTACCCACGGTTCAGATTCGAATTAGGTTTAGGGTTTGGCTTCCAATGGGACCAAATCCTAAATAGGGATCAATTTGCAAATATGTTGTCTAGGAGGGTATAAAAGCAATAAAGAAAGTTTTCATTTTTTTTATCTACACATTTTTAAGTAAATTTATGAAAGTTACATTTATTTCGTTTTTGTCTAAAATAATATTAATCATAAGTAAATTGAATTTTATGGGTTCTGCTTTGAATATAAAAAAAAATTAAAGTGTTTGCTTTTAATTTGGCTGACTGAAATTTGTTTGTGACCATTAGTTAATAATTAGAAATCTTATTTTTAAGGGAAATAAATTATTTAATGGCAAACAATTATTTTCAAACAATTAAAGATACCGTTTTACGGGCGTCGCGGGGTGCTAATACCTTCCCCGCGCGTAAATAATTCCCAAGCCCAAAATCTGGTCCAAAGACCATTTCTTTCAATTCTTTTAAAAAAAAAAAGGTTTTCCAATGTTTTCCTAAAATAAAATATTGGTGGCGGCTCCATTGAAATTTTCAGGGTGGTTGTCACATCTATATTTTTCCAAGTTCTTAATCAAACCTTTTACTAGTTTTATAGCCACATAATTTCATTAAAATAACAATATCTGATAAATACAAAGTTTTCATATTGCTAAAAATTCAACTCCACTCTTAATTTTCGGATCATTTATCGTGTTCATCTAATCGAAATAAAGCTTCTCTTATGTGTGAAGTTTGAGTTTTATTTGCATATACACTATTTATATGATTTTCTCAACGTGTTTGTGATAATAGTTTAATAGTTAAACATTTCACATCATCTCTTAAAAAATTTCAACGCTTTGTGGAATGAGAAAATATAGTGTAGATACGTTTTAGCACTCCAAAAAAATCTTTAGCATTATTACAAATATTTGTAATAACACAAAGTGTAAAGGTAATGTTATGACTTATATAATGCTCTAAGATTTATATCCGAAAAAATAGAGAGATGTCATGATAGAGAGTCAAAGAGAGAAAGAGAAGGAGAATAAGAGGGGAAAGGAAAAGGTCTAAGTAAAATAGAAGCGTAAAAGATTCACTATAACATAATTAACTTATAGCAACATTTGAAAAATGTTACCAAATTATATGAAAATGTTACTAATTTGCTTTAGTAACATTTCTGCAAATGCAATATAAAGGCTATGTCACAAAAGGGTTTTCACGACATTTTAACATGTTTATAGCAACATTGTAAAAATGTTACTAATTCATAGTTTTTGTAACATTTTTACTCTTTTTGTAACATTTTTTAAATGTTACTAATATGTTTTTGACAACATTTCCTATCTTTTTTGTAAAATTTAAAAAAATGTTATTAACATATTTTTTGGCAACATTTTCTACCCTTATTTTGGGATATTTAAGAAAATGTTAACGGTAGATTTTTGCAATGTTTACAAAAATATTACCATTTAAAATATGACAAAACAAACAGAATTTCTTAAAATACACTAATTTTAACATAAGCCTTGGAAATCGGAGGCATACTAGTTATATATAAAGGGTATGTTGGAAACTGGAAAATAATCGTTACAAAAATTAAAATTCTGCCACAATAACAGACAAAGAAACACTAGAATTTCAATATTTCACTTTATGGTCTACCAATACAACATTTATCATCGTTAGCAAAAAACAAGAAAATCAAAACTCTATAAAAACAACAACAGGATTCAGCAAGTGCCAAACATCCATTGCAGGAGAAATGTGTCTTTGACTCTTCCTTCCCTGATACAAGTACCTAAAAATTTAAATAGATAAATAAAAAATTAGACTGTTTCTGAAACAATGGGTACTAAACATCAAGTTTATCATTTTGTGAAAGTTATCAATGGATCCTTGCTTCTGTACTTAAGCACAAAACGTTAATGATAAAATATAATGCCCAAATAACAAAGAATCAAGTACTAACACAAATTACTACTAACAAAGAATAAAATGTTGATAATAAAATATAATGTCAATACCCTATTTTCTTACTTCAGTGAGATCACACTAGACAAGTCTAATGTCAGTAATAACAAAGCATATATATTATATAAGAACGCATTAGAAATAAAAACACCTAATTTATTTCAAGGAACAAGTAAGACTTACATCAATAGCTTCAAGCATGTCAGGTGCACCTTTAGTTATATTTTTTCCAAACTTCTAAAATATCCTCTGCATCAGATGTTAAGCTGGTATTAGCATAAAAACTGATGGAAAAAGAGTTGTCACTGTGCAAGGATCCAATGAACCAAGCAAACCTGAACCCAGTAGGCGAAACAAGATCACTAAATAACTTTTAGTTTCTTTAAGGCTTCAAAGGAAGTTGGAACAAAATATGACCAAAACGTTGAATAATAAAGCAAACTTAGTAAGTATAGAATAAATAGGAAGAAGTTAAGCAAAAACCAAGAGAAGAGGAAATGATACAATGGTAGAAATAAAGCAACTAGTATTTCTAATATCCTCGTCAAGCATAGCAATATCAATCTAGTTCATATTTTCTCCATAACCACTAAGCATAGCAATATCAGGCAATGACACCTTATTGTATTATTTGCCTTAATAGTTTAACTTCAAGAACCCTTGACTCAAATTTATTAGGATAGTTGGCAGACATTTAAAACAATTTTTTCTTTTCTTTGACTCTTGAATAACATCTGTCACTGTAGAAAGATCTATGAGTTTTCCATGTAGAAAGATCTTTGTTAACAACTATTCTACCATCAAATCAAACACAAAGCAGTAATTTAAAGCACATATCATACCTAGGCAGAGAAGAAGTCTAATTTTTCAAGTGCAAAACAGGCAACACATTAGTTCAAATTCCTAAAGGTGAGGGAAAACCGAGCCAAAAAAAAAGGCTGAAGATGCTAAACTTGAACTATCTGTAAAAGGTCTTATGAAGCAAGGTGGATTACTAAAGGAATTAAAGAAAAAGACTGACATCAGGAACTCTAAAGTGGAACAGGGGAAGGATATTTCCTCATGTAATGGCATTGACATAAACAAGCCTGATGCCACGCAAGGTGAGAAAAGGAAACCATGCAGTTATGTGTGAAGTGCACTATCAAACTTGAAAGATTAGGAAAAAGAATAGATCAATCTTTTGTTACATCCATTAAATGCATTTATAAAATAGATACCCAACTGAAAACGTATCCTAGCCTAGCCATTATCTAACTTCTGGTTTACTGTTCCTCTCAAAATCTGATGCATGAAATTTTTTCACATTAATGCTTGTTTCATACTCTTATCCAGAAATTGCTTACTTCATATTTGCTGGCATATAAGATTCCCATTTTTGCAGTTTGAAGGGGCAACATCGTCATAAACATATATATTGGGGGCAGCATCATTGAAAGAACTTCTTGTGTTCTTTCCTGCCTAATTTGATGATTTATGGTTTTTTTTTTAATTCCATGCTTCTGTCTTTCTTTTACGTATAAGAAAAGTTGTGTAATACCAGTTCAATTTTGCCCTCTCATTAACCTAGCTACATCCGCCACTGCACCCAATCAAATATGTATGCCAACTGGTGTAACCATGACACTGAATCTACACTCTACAGGAACTAATAGATGAATTGGAATGGAAGTATATACCTTTTGAATTGTAATATTTGATTCTCAATATCACAACTCCTTCAAGACTCGGTCCCTACCCACGGTCAAGGGAGTGAACCGTCCTCCGTAGTCTTGCCGCCCTCGGCGCTCGTTCCTTCTATCTGCCTTCTCTCGGGGCGGATCCCTACTCCTGTCTTGCCGATTCTGGGTTTCCCTTTTGGCGGCAGCAACCTCTTCCATGTTGATATACCCCGCTGCTCGGCGTCTCGGCTACCGCCCAAAGATCCCGCAGTCGGCGGCGAGGGAGTCAGAAGGGACCAGGTTTTAGTGCTAACACTATGGCGTGGGCGCCACATCGATCTTGAGATTTACGATTTGAGCCGTTTCGTTGTTGAAACGCTCTATGAAGGACTTCAGCGTCTCGTCCGACCTCTGTTTGAGTCCGACCAGGCAAGTGGAGTTTTTCCGGAAGGCTCGGCTCGTGGTAAACCTGGCCACGAATTGCTCGGCGAGTTACCTGAATGAGTGGATCGGCGTTGTGAGAGGTTAGAGAACCACATCATGGCTGGTCCTTCAGGGTGCGAGGAAAGGTCCGACATTTCAAGCCCTCGGATGCGTCGATCGGTAGCATCCGCGCGTTGAAGGAGGTAATGTACTCTTCGAGTCGGTCTTACTCGTAGCGTCCCATGTTGGGGATTTGGAATCGCCTCGGACCGGATCGGCCATAACCTCTCGTCAAAGGAGCAAGGTTAGCCCGATTTCGGAGGGTCGATTCTCCGGCTGCGGCGCTGCCGGATGTGACCTCTCGCCTTGGGCTCTGTGGCGCTGATGCGTCCGAGCCTGGACGAGTCCCGGTCATCTCTTCTAGTCCGCGAGGGTGTCTCGTGGCCTTGTCTTTCCTCGCAATCGCGGGCTTTCGCGATCTGGCGTCTTAACTCCTCGTTTTCCGCCCTGAGAAGCTCCAAAGCGGGGTCCGGTAGTGGGTGTTCGTTCGGACCGGCCGAGTGATGACTTCGCGGTGGCGATCTGTGATTCGCCGTGCTCCTGGTGCGCGCCATCCAGCTAGGGGTTTTCTTGAGGCCTGGGTTAGTTTTACCGGGCCCCACGGTGGGCGCCAATGTTGATGCTGGAATTGGTAGGGCTCTCCTCCTCCTGGGGATTGGGTGCTTTCTCTTCCAGGGTCCGACGAAGAGGGGTGGTACCTACAAAAACACTCCGATGCCTAAGTTAGATAGGGCTTTGGAGGAGAAGCGCAGATGTATTAGGGTTTAGAGTAAGTAGAGAGTATGCAAACCTGGGGTCTAGCCCCTTTATATAGTGGAGTCGCGAGAAGGAAGGCCACCACCGATCCGATTCTGCGCGGCAATTCCTCACGACAATTCGGGATTAGCCGATCATTTCACGATATTTCGCGCCAAGCCCGTTGCGTGTGCGGCTGCGTGATCTTCAATCTTTAGGGTGACAACGGCCCGAAGCGTTGTCTCGAGCACGCCCCGTTCTAAAAGGTTCGCGAGTCATGAGTTGGCTCGCCCCTCCCCCTGCTCGGTGTTATCATCGGGAGAGTAAATGCACGGAAGTCAGTGCAGCGCGTCGCAGGTCGGTTGCAACTCGTCAAGCTCGGATAAGCAGGAACCGAGCTGATATGCCACTGGTCGGAGGGCACACGAGGCTCGGCTCGGGTCCGGTCCGTAACAGAAACAGATAGTAATTGTTTTGTTTGTCAACACGTTTTCCTCTCTCTTGATGGAGTCTTCCCATTTCATTTAAACTTGTTTTTGTTTTTTAACACAAAAAAGGGGAGCAATCCATGTGAAAGACTACCAAAGATCAATTATCCAGCCTTGGATCAATGTGAATGAGATTGAGCCCATTGTTACTATTACTGGTATATGGTGCTTTATGTTTTTGTTTTTATGATCAGCTAAATAAAGTTCATTTAATTTCTACTTGTACCAAAAAAAAAAAAAGTTCATTTTCTACATTTTTCATTTTCATTTTATTTTATTACGAATGAAATAGATTGGCATTAGTGTCCTAAAGCAAACCAGACATTTGTGTTCCTTCACCTATCAAGCATTGTGTACAAATTCACAAAAATTTCACAGCACATACACATTATATTCACAAAATAATGTTGTGAAAATATTTATATTTACACATCAAAATTTTTATTTTTTATACTTTATTTTGGCCGAAGAAAATATAGAAAGAGTATATTAGAATAGGTATTGGTGGAAGGAAGGGAAAATTTCAATATGACCGATAAATTGGTGTTGCTATTTTGATTTGTTATTTATAACAAGATAGTGAAACTATTCTCAAAAAAAAAAAAAGGTGAAACTATGCTGATCCATGAGTGCATCATTAGTCACAAACTCACTATATTTGTAATGAGGTGACAATGGAAAAACACTCGTCTATATTTGTTCTACTTGGATTCTTTTGCTTTTCTAATCAACTATGTGAAGGACAGTTACCAAAATAGAAGTATTGTTAGCACTTAAGAAATCGGTAGGTAGGCCAACTCTTAATTTGATTTTGGTACATACTATTCCTTAAGAGTTAAGTGTTGTTAAACAAAAAATTACCGTTGAAATGATAAATCTGATTCATCTAGTACAATACAAATGCATACAATTTAATATTCAATTCCAAATAATAATCACACTAAAATTAAAATTTTCTATCCCTCCACATAATATTAATAAGAAAATGAAGCGAGTAGAGATAAAAATTAAAGTATCAACTCCTTATATTGTTTCTGGATTTTTTGTAGGCCTTTAGGGTCCTGTTTTGTTGTGTATTACGAGTTAGAATATCCCTTATACTCTCTTATTAATATAAGTATCATATGTTTGCCATTCAGAAAGAAAAAGATCAACTTCTTATTCATGTCTTGAAGCTTCTGTATTTCGTGCAAACACATATTATGTGTAAGCTGTTGAAAATCAAATAGGGAATGAGAGTAAATTGTGTATAAAGTATAAACTCAAAACAACTTATGGAAACAAGCAATCTAAAGGACCTTATAAAAAAAAGTTGGAAACAACTCATAGATATATCATAAGATATTTATATAGACTCTTCCAAACATTTACACAAGTGCTTATTTTATAAGATAAATCTGAAAAAACTCTTCTAATCATACTTACATAATAATATTTTAATAGTATTATTTAAGTCAGATTTATATTTATAAAATATCAAATTTAATTTTATTAGTCAAGTGAGTTTAAATAAACACAAAGATAGGTAGCTATTTAAAATCTAACTAATATAATTAATATTTCTTTTAATATTAAATATTTTTTATTAAAATATTAAATATGTTTTAGTCATACTTTACAAAAAAATTGTTATAGTTATTAAATATGTAATAGTTATTCATTATGAACTAATCATAATAAATTATTTGTTTTATTATTTTATTTGTCATATTTAATGAATATATTGTTCATCATCTTATTTAAGTGAAGTTTATATTTTATAAATATTTGAATTTTTTTCAAAAGTGGGTAGGGGTGGGGATTTTACTATTAATACTAAGGGAGAGGGGGATATATTACAAACTGTCCCCTATGGAAATTGAACCATTTCCCAGAGGATAAAGGCTAGGTAGTACAACCACTACGCTAGCACCCTTGGATAAATAATTGAAATTAAATATTTAAGGAAGTGTAATAATGTGTGAGAGGGAGAGACGTATGCAAGAGAGTCCGAGCGAGTAAAATAATAAGGAAACGTTACAAAGAAAAGAATACGAATTACGGAATCGAACGCTGATTTTGTGAATGTTCCGTGTTAAAAATAATAAGCTCTGCATAAGCGAGTCATAAGCTAATCTTTAGAGCTTATGAAAAGAAGCTATAAACAGCTTATGGAACAATCAAAGCTTTTATCATTAGCTTTCCCAAGCACCTTCATAAGCACTTAGAGTAGTAGATAAGCTTAAATAAGCTCTATATAAGTTAATCCAAATAGGCCTTTAAGATATTACATGTTTTTAATTATAAATTTAATACTTGTAATACTATATTCATCGGGATAGATAAATATACAATTGGTGAAATTAATGAAGAATGTCAAATTATTCTTAATCAATATCATTAGAAATTATAGCCTGATACAAAAATAGGGTATTAGAAATCGGTCAATGCATAAAAAATCAGTTAACATGATAAAAAAATTAAATAATTTTAAGGTATACACATTATAACATTCAAATATTTTTAATTATGATGCTACAAAGGATTCTCCCTTTGCCTATAAATAATTATACATTGCTTAAACATACCATGCTAAGTTATCTACTTTGGTTTTTTTGCAAAACAAAGTTGATTATAATGTTGTTGAAGTTGGTGTTGCATGTTGGTATTGCAAGTGTTATGGTCGGAAGTGTACATGGTATAGAAAGTGCACAAGGGATTGACATTGCACAGGAACATGCATATCCTAATTGCACCCCAATTAGATGTGTATGCCATAAGCTCCCATGCATGTTGCTGCACTCCAGTCAATGCTACAAATTAAGCCCTTACAATAATCAATTTGGATTTGAGAAAAGTCCATCTCATTATAAGATAAATTGAGAAATCATATTTTCTTATTCTATATTATTGTTTGCCTTTTATTGGACTTTTTTATGATATTTACCAACACTCATGCACACAATGTTTAACTTAATTTAGTGGCTTTTTTTTTTAATGGCAAAATATTATTAATTTAGGGTACAAGGCGTATCTCAACTCAATACAGTCAATCAACGACAAAACTACCAAAGCTTATCCGGCCGACAGAACACCAAAACACAACCCATTGGCAGGTCAAACTAATCCCTCTCAATACAAAGCAGGGATTTAAAATAAAACTTCTTGGAAAAAAATATTTTTTTGGAAAAAAAGTGTTTTTTGAAAAATATTTTTTGGAAAAAATGTATTTTTGGAAAAAATATTTTATGAAAAAAAATTAGAAGATGGAGTAAAGAAGGAATTTCAAATTCTTCACTTTCAGGAGGTATTTCAAATTCCTTATATTTAGTCTTAGTAAAATACATCTTAAAATCTATTCATCTTGAAAATTTTCTACATTTATTATCCAAAAAAAGGTAATTTAATTTGAGACATTTGAATTACCCTCTAAAATTACATTACCTCATTAAAATCCTCATCCAAACACACCCTAAGCTTATTTTGGAGCGTGCTTTGCTTCTCTTTAGAAAGGTTCCACTTCTTCAAAACTACTCCATTTTTTTTCCCTTAATCCCTTAAAAGAAACTCTTTTCCTCTCACTGTTGATCAATGACACGTCAAACCTATTTAATTTGAGGGCATAGAGCAATAATGACTCGCCTTGAAACAATGCGGCGCTCCAAATCCTAAAGGCGACTGAAGCGACAGTTTGAATTTCAAACATAATGCTCACGCACCTAAGGCTTTGGAGGCGTTTCAATTCCTTCTCCTCAAGTAAAACAACGAGCATCGACATCCCTCTTCAAACAGAAGTACCGAATGTCGACATCACCCGAAGGTAAACGTTCAACTAGTCACCACCTCGACACTCGAGCTATAAACTTGGGGGCAACTGTTCCGGACTGGGCCAAGGCCCAATCCAACAGGGCGTGCACTGAATGCCCATTCCCGCACACAGTTCGTTCGACCACTTCGGAGCCAGGTCGACGTGGCAGATCCAACAGTCTTCATGTCCTTACACCAGCTCATCACAGTCTGGCACGATCTGACGGTACCCCGGATCTCGCGAGAGCAGTTATTTCCTGATAACCGTCTCCGAGCACTATAAAAAGGATCTCCTTCATGATCCAGATACTATTCATTCACTTTTTCCTGCTTACCTCACTTCATACCTAAACTGACTTAGGCATCAGAGTCTCTGCAGGTACACCACCCCCCGCGCCGTCGTCAACCACTGCGAGCATCACCACACTGCTTCACTCCGGCCGTCCTCTGAGTTCTACATCAGAACAAAGGATTACACTTTAAATTATATTCTCTATTTGTAATTTTAATTTAAATATTTTATATTTAGTACTGTTATGCTAATCTAGTATTTATGTTGTCTATTTATCAAATTTGAAGTTTCTAATATAGTTTTAAGTTATGACCCATTTTGGTAATTACACACCCAAAAGCAATTTTGATCCAACCTATCCAAACAACAAGAATTGATAAAGATCACTTTTTCCATGAACGTATCCAAATAGAAATCACGTTACACTCAACTCACTTTTAACCAAAATCAATTCTACAAAATCAATTTTGTCAAAATCAATTTTCATCACCGCAAAACTAAACACACGCTCAATAAATTTAATGATTTAGTTCGATTGGGCCTTAGCTTGTTTAAGCCCAAACACATAAAACTACTCTAAGGGCTTAAATAACCCTTGTAGCCCAAACACTTAAAAGAATCAACGTAAATTCTAAAATAATTTTTTATAAGGCTCTTATGCCACTTAAACTCTGTTGAGAAACCTGAAAGGAGTGTTAATAGACCCGTGAGGCTCATTCAAGCCCAAATATATATATATATATATATATATATATATATATATATATATATCGACTCTGGGGAACGTATTCGTTCCTGATTGGTATGTCTTAGGACATAGTTCCAACCTTTTCCCGTTATCATTTCTTTTGAGGGACGACATTGGTGAAGGGTCTGTCGGTCGCACGGAGGAGAATGACACTGCACAGTGGATCTATAGCGGAGATAGCTTGCAGTAGTGGCTAAACAGGTAAAAGGGTTCCTTTTCACGATGGTCGCCCACATCTATAGTGGTTGTTCACATATCTCGTTTTGGAACCCTAGATGGAGCCACAATTGGCATAAATCATGGAGGCACTCCTTGCGGAGGTAGGAGGCAACAAATGGGTGGTGTGGGTCCCTGTCACTAGCGGGTTTATCCCCATCTGCATCAGACCTTTACACAGCAAAAAAAAAAAAAAGAAAGAAAGACAAACAACAAGTAAAGGAACTAATGAAGGAGTCAAAAGTCTGGCTAGGGGAGATGAGGCAGTGGGCAACGACAGGGTCAGAGGATTGGTGAGACTAGCTTTGGATGCATAAGATATGGATGTTGGTGAAGCATATGGGAGGTGTAGGACCACGTGGGAACAAAGGACTTGATGCGCTCGAAGCGTATGAGGCAGAATAGAGCGTTGGAGGAGGAGGTCATGAGGAAGGATCAGATCTTTGAGAGTTCAATGGTCGTGGCATTGGAGTGACCAGAGAAATCGAGAGTTTAGAGTAAGGCTAGGGGGAAGGGTCGACAAAGGATGAGAAGTGAGAGGCAGAAGGGGAGGAGCAATTTACAACTATAGCCTTTATGACCCTAGCTTGTAAATGGACCTTTATGAGCCTCAAAAATATCTTTTATACCATGACCAATACCCCAGTTAGTTCTATACATATGATTGGCAATGAGAAAAAGAATTGCAATAACTAAATGATGATGTGCAATATTGGTCAACCATAGACCACCGGTTAGTGGATCTAATCCTCCACGAAAAGTAAGAAAGTCTGCATATTTTGATGGGGCGTTAATTAATAAAATATTAAACAAATTGCATCGAATGACTATCAATGCAAGGTGGATCGATACACTGTTTTTAAGTTCTATACTCTATATACGACCAAATTATTGGTTTAATTACATTTTTAGTCACCGTAATCTACTATATTATATAAAATAGAGTTTTGCCACGTAGATTCAAGCCACGTAACATCTCCACATTCATTCTTTTCCCACCAAAATGTAAAATATTTTTTTATATTTTTTAATTCATGATTTCATTAATTAAGATACATCGGTCAATTAATGTTCATATCTAGACTTTTATCATTCAATCAAATTTGAATTAAATCAAATTCAAAATCCAAAATGTAATAAATTAAGACATATCAATCAATTAATTCTCATATCTATACCTTTGTCGTTCTCAAAATATTATTCAAGTCATATGACAACATAAGAATTATTAATTTTTTTATTGCCTAAACCAAATTTAATTTCTTTTATTTTTTAGTTATTGTTTTAATTATAGCAACAAATATTACCTCATGTCAAACAATAATTCTGCAGTTTAAATAATTAATATATTCCTGTAAATGACTTATCTATTTTTATTTATAAATTACATCAATTATCAATAACAATTCATCATTATTTTTTTACTAACAATATTTTTCGTTATTTTACCATACAAATTTGGTAACTTTTAATTTTATAACTTTTCATGAATGATTAATTTTATTATGCACATCATAAAATTTAATTTAAAAATCATAACTATATAATGTTAAATTTAATTTTTTTGCATAATTTGTATATTTTATCTCTTATATATTATTAAAATTTAAAATTTCTAGCATTCCATTCAAATATAAATATTTTCAGGATTCACATGATTGTTTATGTTTAATTTGTTGTCCAGCATAAATAATTGATTATCTCTTTTTCATGTTATTTATTTCGAATTTATCTTACTATAATTTAGATAAATTATACAGTTGTGTGCTTTTTTTTTTGTTAAAACTCAAAGCTGAGAAACCATATCTAAATATATAGATAATAGAATCGATATTCTATATAGATAATAGAATCGATATTCTATGTTTTGTTTATTATATTTTGAAGTTGGAGTATATGTATAATGAGTTATTTATAATGTTTTTTGAAAAATTTAAATCACTAATTATTTTCTTTGGAAAAAAAAACTTCAAATTTTATCTTACATACATTCACAACTGATAACCCGTACAAGCACAGGTAAATACACCGGTTTCAGTAATTAGTGACTTTTTATTTATGCAATTTAATTACATAAAAAAGTCTTTATATATTTTCAATCACGCAAATTTGATCCAACGTTAATGTTTAATTACAAACATAATGTACTAACCTGAGTCTAAATTTTTGTCACGAAAAGAATAATGTACGACACCAATCATGATTGTTGTAATCATAAATTAAAGTTATCATTAAAGTCCCATCAATTTGGAAATATTTCTTTTAATGCTGATATGTACTCCATTGTCATGTTTCTTTTCGTTAACAAGTTACAAGAATTGTGATTTAGGTCATTTTGTTAGTGGTTGAAAGGAATATTAACGTTGAAACCAAATTTAAAAGTATGGAGAGTTGATTTAACTAACTAAAATGGTAGGGATGAAAATCGCAAACTCTTAAATAGATATCAAAAGTGCAATTAAGTATATTATAAACTTCACTGGTCAATTAGACTTTCACGTATCTCTCGTAGTTAGCTCTCGCTCTCTCTCTCTCTCTCTCTCTCTCTCTCTCTGTCTTATCATTGATTGCTTTCTGTTATTCTCATTTTCCTGAAACATAGCAAAGCCACATCCAATGACGCAACCTCATCATCAACCCTTCCCAATCCTACGTTGATCCTTTTGTCATTGTCGATCTCTACACCAAGGAATTTCTCCAAGTACGTCTTTTTTAGTTTCTACCATTTCGATGTTAGATAGAGTAACGATCCCATTTAATTTCCTTTTTGAGCACAACTTGTGGCTACGGGAGAAAGAAGTTATTTATTGTTTGGTCATAAAAAAAAAGTTATGATTTATTTTTTGGCATTAGGAAATTAATTATTTAAGTATGATAATTAAGGCTGGTTTCAACATTATGAAAGGGATTTGAGTGCTAAATTTCCCAGGAATAATAATCCATATATACATGCATGTGTTCATTAATTCAATATATATTCAGGATTCATCTTTTCCATTTCATGTAGATCTCAGGGGAGGTCTCAGTCAATGCATGTATATAACTCCAAAAAAATATTTGAACTATCGCTTCAACAATGAGAGATATGAATGCGGATCATAGCTGTAGTTCACCAAGATCAACGCCAAATGTTCGGCAAAGAAGACGCTCAAATGAGGTTGGTGTGATTTGTTAACATGTATGATTGTGTTTGTTAGTGATTAGAGATTAGAGATACTTTTTTTTTTTTAATATCTACTTTGAATTTGAATGTGCATGCAGTAATATATAACTATTGCAATACCTGTTACATAGAATCTGTGAATTTAGAAAACACTGGACTTCATTGATGTACAAAAACATGATTCTCTCCTTTACACTAATTTATTACTTATCTATATGTATTTCAGCTTCAAATCATTCATTTTTATCATTACTCACTTCTTGAGGAAATAATGAAGAATGCTAATTATCACTGTAGGAAAAATTACCGTGCTTCATTTGGGAAGCTATATATGTTTTAAAGCTTGTTTATTATTGTTAATGTTGGCTCACATATAAATTATAATTTTTTTTAACCAACACCCGTTGGTCTAAGTGACGAAGAGCTTGGTTCTCCATAAACAATATCTTGGATTCGAATCTTATGAATGAAAAAATTAAATGTTGGGAGAGCTTTGCCCCCTTATATGAGTCCACCCAGCTCGACTCGGATTAGTTGGTCTAATGTTACTTCTGGATACCAAAGATCTACACAAAAAAAAAAAAATTCTCTACAAGTTCCATCTATATATAGTTGATGAAATCATTGTTGGATATAAATGGGCTTCCCATTTACATCAATGCAGTAAAGGGGAAACAAACTGATGATTGTTTTTTTTATATATATTTTGTGTGTGACAGATTCCTCCTGAGACAAGCAAATCAAATGGAAACCTTTTACTTGTCAATGATACATATAAATACAAATCAATGTGGATTCGTGCATACTCATCTCTGTGGATGCTAGCATGTGTCTCACTTATCATATATTTGGGTCATCTTTACATCTGGGCCATGATTGTTATTATCCAAATATTTATGGCCAGTGAGCTCTTCAATCTACTCAGAATAGCTAATCAAGATAAACGTCTCCCTAAGTTTAAGTTCTTGAACTGGTAAGCATATATTACTCATGCGATATTGCTTCCAGCACCCTTCTTTTTTTTTTTTTTTTTTCTTTTTTTCCAACAACACCCCCAGTAAGCTAGTTTCTCAAATGCTTTTCTTCTGGAAACTAGTTTCCGAAATGTATTAAAATGCATTTTGAAAACTACTTTCCGGAATACTGGAGGTGTTGTTGGACAAAAAAGAGGGTGTTGGAAGCAAGACGCTTAATCCTCCTATTGCAATTTGTAAATGATCATGTGCATGTGATGACAAATATTCAATCCATGGTTTCACAAAAGATTCTGAGTACATGCAATGTCCAGGCATTTTTTCTTCACAGCAATGCTATATGTGTATGGCCGTATTCTGAGTCAACATCTAGTGAATACAGTGACCACAGATAAATTCTTCTATAGACTTGTGAGCAACCTTATCAAGTATCAGATGGTTATATGTTACTTCTTATATATTGCAGGTTAGTACATTCAAATGCTTCTTCACTCATCATAGGAAGTATATACACAGGAAATATATGGAATTAGTATGAAAATTGATATAACAAAAAAAAATTCATTCCTGGATAAGGCTTTTGTATCTATGATTTCAGGTTTTGTGTGGTTTATTCTTTCATTAAAGAAGAGATATTACAAGTATCAATTTGGCCAGTATGCATGGACACACATGATACTTATTGTTGTGTTCACCCAGTCTTCATTCACGGTGGCTAATATTTTTCAAGGCATATTCTGGTAACATGACTTCTGACATAATAATTGATGATGAAATCTATATTTTATTTTCTATTCTCTAACTCATTCTTTTAGTTTCTTCTTTCGTTATTTTATATAACTTTTAGTTGATACATACATCTTTCCCAAATGTGATTTAATGCAATCCAGCTTCATTCATATTTAATCAGAAAAATGATGTTGAATTGAACACGGTTACTTGTAACCATTATATAATTTTTCATGTTTATATGATTTTTTTTTTTTAATTATCAATGTGAAGGTTTCTTTTCCCTGCATCCCTTATTGCTATGAATGATGTTGCTGCATATTTCTTCGGTTTCTTTTTTGGGAAAACACCTCTGATCAAGTTATCTCCAAAGAAAACATGGGAAGGTTTTATTGGAGCATCTGTTGCCACTATGATTGCTGCATTTACGGTAAGAATCAATTAGTGATACATGATGCGCCTGAAAGCAAATTATTTTAGATTCAATGTGAAAGATCAATTGGGGAAAGCAAATTATTGCTTACAAGAAGATGATTTCCCATTATTTGTGCAGTTTGCAAACTTTTTGGGTCGCTTCCATTGGCTAACATGTCCAAGGAAGGTAACAATCTTGATTATGTGCAGTCACACGAGCAAATATTTTTTACGAATAACTAAACACACTCCATTTTTGTTAGCATACACCCACTCCTCTGGAAGTTTATTTCCGAACGGCATAATTTGTCTAGAAATAAACTTCCAGACGACAAAATGATACACTTCGGGAAATAAATTTCCGGAGGGTGGGTGCATGCTAGCAAAACTGTGAGGTATCTTTAGTTATTCCCATATTTTTTCTGTTCATAATGTTGATCATTTGGTGCAATAAATTCAGGATTTATCAACTGGTTGGCTTGAATGTGACCCTGACCCAATTTTTAAGCCAGAGTACATTCCATTTCCAGGATTTATTTCACATTGGGTAAGTGAGACTTCTTTGCGATTTAGTAGGTTACTAAAAGAATTTACTAAGGCTGCTATAAGTGTGACATATAATAGAGTTGGTATTGGTCAGGATAGTGTAAATCTTCAAGGTAAGTGAACATCCATTAACTTTCTGGAAGCTTGATAATCTACATGTGAAATAAATATAGTAAGATTAAAAGATAAAAAGACAAAATATTTGCATCTTTAGCTAGTGCTAAATGCATTCATTCATCTTCACACTGTAATTATCTGGACAAACGTTTGGGCAAAAGCTACTCTGTTGTGGCTTTTACTCAAACGTGATTTGCGATCTTTCTAAGGAGAAACCAAACATTCATGTTGATGTATTAGCATTCATATGATTCGAAGTTTACCATAATCTGTGACTTTAAAGGTTAATTTTTTTTTTCCTTTTCATTTTGCAATATCTCGTAGTTAGCTTGGAGAGAGATAGCAGTTTTGCCAGTACAGTGGCATGCCTTGTGGCTTGGACTATTTGCATCCATCATAGCACCATTTGGAGGATTTTTTGCTAGTGGTTTCAAAAGAGCTTTTAAAATCAAGGTCTGTTCTTGATCTTTACAGTAGAGTTTATTTTGCAACCATCTGCCTTTCACCATTCACTTTAAAACTCCCAAATGTAGCATTAATCTCTTCCAATGAATTCAGGACTTTGGTGACAGTATACCTGGACATGGTGGATTTACTGACAGAATGGACTGCCAGGTTTGCACATAGATAAGATAATATGTACTAGTATAATCCTTGGTTTGTATCTGAACAGCAATGATTTAATTTAGGACACAGTTCATTTCATATTTTTATAGTATTAACTATTTAAAGTAAATCATTGTTTGTCCCAAAACCTTGACTTGTCAAGGTGCATTTGGTCCATCACTATTGAAATTTCCAGGCCCTTGTGATATCTTCCTTGTTTAAATGCTTTGCTCATGTTCATAAAAAGAACCATCAATTTCACTACAAAGCATGAAGTACTTGTTATGAGTATCAGAGTATGACATATGCAATGAAGTGCAATCTTGTGCTATTGTTGTGACTGATGTGTTTTACTGTGTTATGCATCCTTTTCAGATGGTGATGGCTGTTTTTGTTTACATTTATCATCAGTCATTTATTGTCCCCCAAGATTATTCTGTTGAGGTGGTTTTGGACCAGGTGAGCTTTTCTTTTAAGCAATTTATTGGGTAGTTTTCAATCATGTGAAAACTAGATGATTTTGTTTCCTTCTGTTTACTTTTAGTTCCAATGTTGCATAGATATGGGTGAAACAAACAGAAGGATGTTTTTCAATCTGGCACGGTCAAATGTTTTGTTGTGAATCATTTGCATTTTCTATTTATGGTGTAGATAATGAGGGAACTTGGTTTTGAGGAGCAGCTATCACTTTACACAAAACTTGGGCAGATATTACAAGAAAGGCATCTAATCTAAACATGACAAGTTCTCTATGTACATTTTATCAAGCATGCTTCAATTGGTGTTACATTTGTAGATGATGACCATCTTGAAACAAACGGTGGAGAATAATAAAGAATCTTTTTTAGCTATTGGGTGTATTTAGTAGTGAGTACAGAGATCCTTGCATATCACATTGCTTATTTTCCTTTTAGGCTTTTAACATCGACATTTTAAAGTGTGTAACGAGAAATATTTTGGTTTTTTTCAATGCACCCATAATTGTGGGAAAGTTTTGAGTTTTAAATAGAAATTGTATCTTCTTTCTGTCTAGACCCTCTTCCGAGCATGGCAAGGGTGCAAATGGAGCTCTTTGTAGGGCTTTCTGGTACTACTTCCTACTGTTAAAGCAAAGATTTACCATCACTAGCAATACATCATTTTATTATTAATATTCTTTCTTCAAAATTTCAATCAACAATATTTTATTTTCTCGCAACTTACATCAGACTAAAGAAAATTCTTCCAAATGGACCTGCAATCGCACTTTCCTAATTTGTTTTGGCCAGTGCCCCTCTCTCATCTGGTTATATACTGAATGTCTGCATGTTCTCTCAACCATTCAAGCACCTTAGCTCCTTCTAGTATTTCTTGAACCTTCAGGAAAGTACAAACAGATCATATCAATCAATATTTAAATTAGGAAAGAGAGAAGTTTGGTCCAAAACACAAATTTCCTCCTTGAAAATGCAACCTAACCTACCATTGTCTTGACAATACATAGACTTTAATTAATCAGCATAAGTGCTTATCCCAACATAGTGGTCCATTTTGAAGATGGTTCATGATATTTGTAATTTTGTATATGCATAAATGTAATGATGAAGCAACTGAAACAAAAATAAAAATAAAAATAAAAATAAGAGTAAGCAAATTCAAAAGTAAGGTACAAACCTGATCCTTTACCCGTTCCTCATCATATTCTTGATTTTGACGTTTGAATTCAGCAATGGAATTCTCAACCTCTTTGACGATGTCTTCAGTAGAGAGCTACAGAACATTTACACACAAATCGTCATAATAAGCCAAATAATTTACCAAATACACTAGACAATTTAATGATAAAGAAAGTGATATGCAAATCAAATGTTATTTATCAATTACATTAAATTGAGTGGCCCTAATACACCTATGTCGTCTAATGACAAGGGGGAAAAATTTGTTGTCAGTATGACCTGAGAAAATATTCGTATAGAATACATATCTTAATCAGACATGCATACCTGCAGATTTTCACGCCTATATATGTCACCAACTGCCAGATTCTGTTTTATCAAATTTGTTATATTTTCCTTCTGATGCTCAAGATATTCGTTCACAGCCTTTGGACTTGATAGAGAAGCCAGCTGCTGCTCATTTAATTTTACTTTTGCCTGCATCACAATTATGCCAAATAAGAACTAGTACAAAAATGTGTGACTGAGAGAGATATTTTTTATTTCTTTTTTGCATTGAAATCATAAACATGTAAAATTGTTGGAATCCAAGTTGCCTGATTGGCCCTGAAAATGTTGCGACTTGCAATCGGTACCTGTATTTCTAATAGGTTGGCTCCATATAGCTGCCTACCTTGTTCCTCAAACAAGGATTTAGGTATATCTACTTCTACCATCTGAAAATGACAATATGCACAGATCTTATGTAAAATAAAAGTCATTCGTAGCAAAGGGGTAAAGAAAGGGACCCAAATTTAAACGAAATTTGTGTTTCATAAACATAAGATATTTTCCAAGGATATTTTCCAGCTTATTCGATAAGATACGAATGGTTTATAAGTTACATCAAGATTCGTAAGTCCAGAAGGAAAGTTGGGTGGGTCTTATAAAGTTGTGGAAATGGAAGTACTTGATAATGGTTATATCCCTACCACAAACAGAAAAAATAAGAAAAGAAACACTCAAGTGTGTTCGTGTCAGGTGCACATCATTACGCACAGGGTAAAAGAAGCATGCATATTGAAAACATGTCGCAAGGCACATTCTAATCTAGAAGACAAGGCAGATTCAATCTAATACTGCTACTTAATGATGTAATGTTACCTTAGAAAGCTGATCTAAGATAGCATTATCAGTTGCTTGTTCCCTAGCTATTTGCTCCACCTCTAGGCATCTCTGTAACAGTAAGTCTTTGACCTGGCAATTCATGATAGAGAATTTTACTCTGAACTCAACTCAATATAATTCTTCAGTTTACACATTACAATGACAATTGCGTTTTAGGGAAAAAAGGTCACCTGCTCCACTGTGGTGCATCCAGGGAGAAGCTTATCAGCAATAGAATCATCCAGCTCTGGTAAATCTCTGTAAAAAAGTTCTTTGCACTCCACCTGTTATAAATGAAAGAGTAGCTAAATAAGCTGATCCGTTAAAGTTCAGATAGCAAACATCCACCAACTATACATAAAATACGGATTTATGTCCCCCTCCCCCCAAAAAATGGGTTGAGCACCGTGTCCAGATTCTGAATCCCATTGAAAGCAGTATAGTTGAATTTTGACAGAAGGATAAGCTACCCCCTTAAAAGGGAAGCGAAGAGTCAGCAAGACTGCATTTATACAACATGCCTCGATAGATATTACTGTATGATGGGGCAGCGACTAAACAAGTTGGACAAGGAAGGTAAAGCTTCACTTGCTTTCATCCTTTTTCTAGAAGGATAGTAAGAAGATAAACTGGTACTCAAAATGTGCTGAAAAAAAAAAAAGCTAAGACCACGAACATACCAATGTATGAAAATGTTACTTCCCTGTTATATGAAGCACCCTAAATCATGCAAGACACATGGCCAAAAGAATTTATGATGAACAAGTTGGTATCCAAAAGACCAAAAGAAAAAAAACTACTATACCGTCTCATGTTCTCATGTTCCTAATATAATTAATTTTTTTGATTCAGCATTAGAAACTTACAGTAAACTGAGCATGAACACCTCGAAGATTTTCTTGCTTCCATGTTTCAGGAAAAACAAGGGGAAATGACTTTGTTTCGCCGCGACGAATTCCACTTATAGAATCAAGGAAACCCGGCAATAATATTTCACTGTCTTCTGTATCAAAATTAAATCCTGCATATGTAATATAAGGTTTAATGGAAAAATGATCATGATATATTCCCCAAAAAAAACTGATATCACTTTTCAAGCACATCACCGGACCTTTACTTTCAGCAGAAGGAATATTTTTAATATTTGATTCATCTTGACTAATGGTTGTTGCTGAAATGTCAATGACAGCAACATCACCAACCTGTAAACAGGAAAAGGTATCTTGTAGCAGCCGGCTAAATTTGGGTTGACTACTTGATATCAATTAATACAAACATTAACTATCAAGAATTCAAGATGATATTAAATACATAGAAAAGGAAATGGAGTTCATCTGACAACATTTCGCTTGTTTGACATAGTAAAGATATAGAATCTAGTATAATCCTTTGCAGTATCAGCTGCGAGCCTGCGACTAAACATAAAACATACACGAGGAAATTTGGATAGCTTCTGAACGCTTGTTTTGTGGAACTTGAAAGTTTTGTGAATAATCATACACGAGGAAGGTTTGAAATGAATGGAATTTTTAGTAAATAATCATACTAAAAATGGAAGAAAGAAACAATTGTTCGTTAATTGACTATTGACTAGCATAAATTAAATTCAATCACCTGTAGCCCTCTATCAGTAACAACTTTCAGTGAACCGATAGACTTGTAACGCCTTCTAAATTCTTTTTCAGATGCTCTGTGAGCATCTATATCACTGTCTGTCTCAACAACAATCTTCAAATTTTTGTATGCATCATCAGAAATCCATTTGATTTCTGGTGCAACATCAACAATGACATCATATCTGGAGAAGTGTAATAAGTAAAAATAATTAATATAATCTGCCTGTAGAACTCGTCGGCTGATAATGTGAGCATTCTTCATGACAACCTTCCTTTTCTATATTTTATGAGAAAACATAGTTGTGGTATAACAGATTCAGCATAGGAGGAAAAAAATGAGTATCATAGAAGATGCATTTCAAACAGTAACCTCCAGATTACCTAAGAGATCCGAGAGAAGAATATGTCTCCTCCATCTCAGAAAACTTAGTTGCTATTCGTACTGAGTCCTGCAAAGCCCTTCCAGTAATCTATAAAACAAAATTGATTATGAGATGCTCAAGTGTAGGATCAAAATAATATTTGATCGAATAATCCACCTTTTTTCATTGATAACTTGGACAAAGGATCGGGAAATTATAATTTTTTTTTTAATCTTTTGATCAGTAACAAGTCCTCATGTCAAAGGCATTGACAAATAGATTTCAAACAAACGCACAATCATAGACTTTGATAACAACGAATGCTTGATTATCAGTTTGTGTTAATGCAATGTGCATGAATTGATAAACTTGTCTTTCTGGAACGAAGATAGATTTCTGTAATATGATGAATATGACTCTAAGGTAGCAGTTTCCCAACCAAGATCACTCACATATATAATTACAAATAACAATGTACCCAAAATTGTCTAAAAGACTAACATCAAGAGAGAATGTAAGGACATCAAAAATAAGAAAACTGAAACAATATTGCAAACATACTGATGTCATAGCATGTGAAAGTGTCCTCCTCAATATGGATTCAATCGTAGCCTTTAGAACATTTTTACTCCCAACATAACCAACAAGAATACTTTCAGGGACCTTCTTTCCAGGGCGAAATCCAGGGACCTGTTGATGTAAAATAATGCTAAATTAGCTCATATAAATAACATGCTTCTTTTAGATGCCCAACCCTGAGATCCATGACAATCTTGAGCGATCAGCAAACTACTTTGTTAAATAGGGTGAAACAGTAGACTCATGATATGATAGGGCGAAAACCTTAAGATTGAAAAAAATTAGTAACCTCAAATTTTGTATGGAAGACAATGTATAGAGGTTATAGCCTTCAATTTAGATACCAAAAATCATTAACTATTAAAATCATAAACTGGAAATCCTCATGACAGACAACATAAAGAGCACTTTATTCACGGACAACAATAATTTGCTGGATACATTCTTTTGGCCGGAATATGACGAAGATATTATATAATTGTATAAAAGATAAATTAAGCGTAAACCAGTCACCTTTGCTTGCTTCGTAAACTCAGCTATGACCCTTTTGTAACAATCCTCACATACCAGTGGTGGCACCTCCACATGCAATCTAACCTGCAAAGAGAGATATGCAGAAATATATATTCAGTTACATACTATTGTCTTATTTTGAGGGTTTCACTAGCAGTTGATTAATGATACTTGCACAAGCTTACACTCACACACTCTCCTGGAAGCCATTGAATAACACTCTAGTTTGACTATCACTTCTTAGGGAAATCTTACACATACATTTAACATATCTCCCATACCCTTAATATCAGTTGTGTTCACTTTTTCATGATGAAAGGGGAGGGAATGAATACTGGTGATTAGAGCTGGTGAAATGTTATGTGTACACTGTGGGTTGTTTTGTATGTTTTTATAAATATATTTATAAATAACTATAAAAATACCAGGTTATTATGAAAACACAAAAACTCAAAAGAAACTCAAAAGCAGGAACTAAAAATAATGAAAATAATGCAACAATTTAGTAATTAGGCTATCCTTAATATGGAAGTTATGCATGAACATAAAGCTGATAATTACCCTCTAGACCTAGCTGCAGTGGATGTTCCATCTATATATAAATGGATTTTATTTTGGTTTATAAATAAAATACATATAAATTAAAAATGAAAACTGAAAACAAACATAATACCAAAATATTTTCCTTTTTTATATTAGTTTAATAATTAATAATTGTACAATGACATTGTAAATTTTACAAAAAACAGCTACTCATATTTCATCATCTTACCACACTA
Organism: Calophaca sinica; assembly: GCA_037113605.1. Taxonomy (NCBI): domain Eukaryota; kingdom Viridiplantae; phylum Streptophyta; class Magnoliopsida; order Fabales; family Fabaceae; genus Calophaca; species Calophaca sinica. The sequence goes on along the minus strand of CM073736.1, from coordinate 125,083,136 downwards.
AAATATTAATTCTTACTTAGAACTCTTTACACTTCTGCAAGAGAGTGCAATGTGTAGTCCTAATTGTGCACACACGATAGATAGATTTTACAATTATCATTACCCTTTATAAATCATGTATCCAGTGACAAATTCTGATTCACGTCTTGATTTTGTAGCCAATCATTAAGCAATATCCAAATGAACCCCAAAAATTAATTTTGAGAAAAAAAACAGAGAAAATAAGAAGAACATACTCTGGAATTGGGTTCCTCTGTTTCGGTGACCTTCAAGTCTGCTGGGAGACGGTCCTTTTCTGAGCCAAGTGAGACTGAAGAAGAAGAAGAAGAAGAAGCTGAGACAGTGAAGGGAGAAGAAGTGTGATGATGGAGAGAGGGTTGAAAGAGGTGAATCTGAGGGGTGAAAGATGAGAGCTTGAAGGAATTGAATTTGAAGGATTTAGTAGTGTTGGTGCGAAGAAGAAGAGAATTTGAAGAGGGGAGACAGAAAGAAGGGTTGAAAAGGAGGAAACTTGTGAAGGTTTGAGTACACAGCTCCATGGCCAGCAACCTCAGCAGAAACAAAGCTTGGTCGGATAATAAAAACCAGATATTTTATTTAAATATTTATAGTATTTTTTATAAGAATATTTATAGCATTTTTGCTTTTTAGTATTTAACAACAAAATATGACCAGCAAAATAAGAAGCTAACTCAGTTACTGATTAGACTTTAATTTTTCAAACAAAAAATATTATTTGCTTTTAAGTGATAACTTAGTGAGATAAAAAAAATTATACCAATGTATTGGTACGTAGACACACATATAATTTCATATTCATATTTATGTGTTGTAGTCATTCGGTGTCCTTCATATAGACCCTATTTTAGAAGTTCAAATATAGCTTCTGTGTTGAAATTGGATATATTTAATTTTATTTTAATTATTTTAAGATTTTCTTTGAATAAGTCGTTAAAAATCTAGTGTTGATGTGTTTAAAATTTAATATTAATATATTACTATTAAAAATTCGATAAAATAGAGAGATCTACAATTGAACCGAGTCCATGTTAAGGACCAACATAGTCGTACAAAATTGGAAAAAAGTTTCTCTACACACACCAAATTAGGATTAGTTTCGCAATATTTCGTGTTTTTATTAATTATCGTTATGTCTATGAGATTTAAATTTCCACTAATTAGATATTAATTGTGTTGTATTTCTTATACATTTCTTTTGTTAATTCTAGTGCCACTATATATCTTTCTCATTAGTTTCTTTCAATTCCTATTCCACTTGTTTAATTTTCACCATATTTTATATTTTAATTACTTCTCATTGGATAAATATGTTTCTATTTTTATTTTCTCCATCAATCCTTCTACTATTTAAAATCATGTCCGTCATTTTTAGACTCATCTGCTAGCGTATAACACATTTAATTAGCTTATGGCAGATTTAATAGAGTTTTTTGGTTTAATTCTTTTTATTTTTGATCTGAGAATCACTCTAATTAATCTTTTGAACAGAGTGAAATCCTGGGTATCCCTACAGTAAAGTCCTTTAGACCTGCATGATATTAATCTCAAGTCGACAGAGCGAGCTCTTCAAATCTTATAACCTCCTCTTAAAATTTTGCTTTGTTTATCAGATCGACCACTCACAGTTTGGTATTTTGTTGAGTTTTTTGGTTTAATTCCACCGATGTCATAATAGATTTTCCTTCAAGGATTTAATTCCAAGACCATGACCGCTACAATAGTCCGATCGCTCCACCATAGCAGATCGAAAAGATGCATAAATAATTAGAACTCATAATAGAGTTTCCCTTTGGTGGTTTAAATACTCCAACACCAGGACTGCAATAATATATCTATTAATGGTTTTTGCTGTATATTAATTAATAAAAGAGAACTGCTATATGGCCCGAATTTAATTGGGCACGAATGCACGAGGTGGCACGTTTTAAAGAATGAAGAGATTTTCAATTTGCGTTTTGACCGAATATCATTGATGGATGAATAACAAAGTAACCGATTATATCATTTCGTCTCCTTCGTGCATTAACTTTTCGGGCACAATAGTATTTTCCTTAAAAAAAATATCATCATAGATTTTGTTAAATGATGAATAAGTTAGTTTAGATGCTCAATTCACTAATACAATTATGTTAGTTACACAAATCTGATTTCTATTCATAGTTATTCCTGTTATTATCTTTAGCAACTTTGGTTCTGTGAGCTTCATATATAGTTCCAACTTGTATAAATAACATTTGTTGATCAATGAGAAAGTAAGAATTCAGTTCCAGACTTGATAATAGATTTGGTTATAGCAGAGCAGCTAGCTATGTAAAATTTCAATGTTTGTATCTTCAACTTTTTTTTACATATATTTTGATTAATTGTTCAAGTGGACATAAATAAAGCACTCAAATAAGTACCCCGACTACAATATTTGGTGGTGTGGTTAAGTGGGGATTTAATTAAATATTTTAAGCTATGATGATATTTTACCATGCAAATATAACATCATATGAACTATAGTATCCAAGACAAGGAAAATAGATTAAAAAAAAATCAGTGTGATCGGCATGAAATAAAACATGCATTTTTTTTTTCAATCAACAACATTGAGGTCAGATACTTAACTCATGAAACCAAGTAAATACTCATAACTAGTTAAAAAGGCACATGCCATATACGATTTTATTTATGTAATAAACGGGTGCAAGGTATAGGAGTTGCATGAGCCCTAAATGTTGTCATTCATGCCTTGGAAGGAGGAGGAGAAGGGTGAACCGGATGTGGAGAAGGAAGATAAGGAATAGTATAACCTGAAAGAGTCATGCACTTGATAGTTTTTTTTTTTTTGAAGGAATGCACTCGATAGTTTTAGCAACTACAATATCCGAAATTGACAAAGTAATTAAAGAAACACAAAACAAGTAAATAAGATTTTCTTATATGACCTGAAATATTATTGTAAATGTTATTTGACTCTCTCAGCCATACATTTGTATCCTTAATGAAATATTCAAATATTACATATGTTTTCACTTCTTGAAAACAATATTTTTTATTTGACATTTTTAATCTTTACATTTAATTTAAAAAATGTATTTTTAATCTTCAACTAGGATTCAAAATACATGTACTAAGATCTAAAAACAAACTATTTTATTAAATGCGAAAACTGTACACTAATAAATTTTAAATAAAACAAGATGGGGAAAATAACGATAAAGTATGCCATAGAAAGCTAGCTTACTTCCACACTTGCTTCCTGGTGGAGGAATTTTGCATCCACAAGTAGTAGTGCCAACATAAATGGCTTTTTCAAAGCTAATATAAGTATCAATTCCCGGGGGTAGATAGATCTTTACAGAAGCATGGGATGTCAGCACCTTTCAACGCCGCACAACATTGTTTTGATGGTCGAATCTTTGGCCCATCCTTTTGAGCAAATTAACCTTCTACATTCACGTATAATGGCTATCACGTCGCCCTTGCATTCCAATTGAGCAGAGATTCCTAACACTAGAATGCTTGCAACAAGCACCAACATTGCAAAGCTTAGGCATCTAATTGCCATGGCGATCACTTTCTAGGCCTTTTTCAAATCCAAAACAAATTCTTTAGTCAACAATATGATGGAGGATTGTGATAACTAATTCGACATTGTAGAGTTTATATATATAGAGGATGATGAGGGGTAAATGTGTATACTTTTGATAAAAATAATTTATGACCTTAGCTAACTCAAAGTTTTTGTATAATCATTAAATTATGATTTATTAAATATTTGACCATTTTGGTACGTCTCAATTTGGGATTCTTTTTCTAACTATTTGTCACCTTTCCATTACCATATTCAATGAAGATAAAAATAAATGAGATTTCGAGGTAACATGTCGGAATTTTTTTGTAGCCTTACATATATTGTTGATCCCTATAATATGTCCAATTTTTCATTTTTGTCCTCATAAATTTTTTTGTACAATATAGTCTATGGAATTTTTTTTCTTCAATTTTGGTCCGTGATTGCTCCTTTGAAAATTAAAACATTTTCAATCAACCCTTATAAAATCTTGGCTTGGTCTCTGTGAAATGACTATTTTATCATTTTAGTCTCTATAATTTAGCTTTTTGTTTGCCACCACAACAGTTAACAATAACAAACTAATATCAAGGACTAAAATGAATAAAAAAATTTCCAAGTACTATTTCAAACAATTCTTTTATGAGAACTAAAATAAAAACTGAGTATATTATAAGGACCAAAAACATATTTTTGTATTATATGAATAGTTTGAATTTTAGAAAATTAGATAATATATATGAAAAATGTTCAAAAATATTAAGAAATATGTGAAATTAAATTAATTAAATAAATATATATACATACAAAATCAAAATAATTTGAGAAAAATAAATATTAAATTATGATGTAAAAGTAGAAATTTGAAAAAATTAATTTAAATACACAAATAGTTGAGACTTGGGACGAAAAATAAAATTTTAATACAAAATGATTTAAATGGAGTTTTTTGGTTTAAATATGTTTTTGGCTCGTAAATACAGAGTGTTTTTATTTTAGTCTTGTAAAAAAATTTGTATGTTTTTTGTCTCTACAAAATATTTTATTTTGATATTAGTCTTTCAAAAACCAAAATTTATAGCAAATTCCGTAGAAAACATTTCATTTTTCTGTTAAATTTCTAGTGAATTTTGATCCAAAGAATTAAAAACTATTATTTCAACTAAAATTGGTAGCAAAAACCGTCGAAGACACTTCATTTTCCTACCGATTTTCTTGTTAATTTTGGTCAAAAAGCTAAAATCAAAATAAAATATTTTGTAGGGACCAAAATATTTCAACTAATAGTTTAAGAGTAAAGACTGTATTTTATCTTATAGAAATTAATTAACGAAATGTACAAATCAAAACACATGATGACTTATGTTTATTTATTCAATATGGTATATCAAAATTTAAATTGATTTATTTCAAATTCATAGTTATGAAAGGTTTTACCCCACAAAAAAAACCATGAAAAGTTTTGTTTTTGTAACCGAAAATTTTGCCATTGCACCTAAACAATTTTAGATGGAAATAAAAATATATAAATTTGAATAGTAAAAGGAAAGATATACACTTGATGTAGAAGAATTGACATGGTTATTGATAAAAAAATTATATTAAAAAGATTCTTGCCTCGATAAAAATACAAATTTAAAGTTTGTTTATTTGTGTGATAATTAAAAAAAAAAAGCGATTCAACAATGCAACTGTATTAGAGCTTACTTTAGTTAATTAAGAATAAAATTATCATATATTTATTTTGAGATTTGTGTTTGTTTTGAAAAAAGTTATAAAATTATTATTAATTTAAAAAACAAATATAACTAAGAAAGTGCTATTTTTATATAAAAAAAGTTAAAAGACCATTTTTTTTGAGTCTCAATTAGTTTTCTTTCAGATCACGGAAGTGAAAGAAGCTTTGGTAGCTTTCTATCATCTAAATCTATATTGACACCTCTTTATAATTAAAGAATACACGTATTAGTATACAAGTATATATTGATGAGAATATTTATGAAAAAACAGCACACTGGATTAATTTGTCATGGTTGTGTGTTTTCTTGTGCAAGACTGATGAGAAAATAGCACAATGGATGAGAATATTTATGAAAAACAGCACAATGGATTAAATTATATAACACTTAGATATTGGGAATGAGTCAGTTGTAGCAAGATATACATGAGTATACATGAGATTGTAGGTTTAGATTGTCAGACCACACTTTATCAACCCCAATAACACAATAGGATATAAACTGGGTCGTCCCTCAGATTTTGAGTGCCCTATGCGAATTATGAACTTGGTACTCGATTTTTTTATAAGTCATATATATATATATATAGGCTAAATTATGTTTTTGATCGCTTATCTTTATTTTAGGTTTCAGTTTGGTCCCTTGTCTATTAAAAGTTTCGAATTAGTCCATTATTTTTATTCTAGGTTTTAGTTTGGTCCCTTATTTATTAAATGTTCCAAATTAGTCCCTTATGTTATGAATATTATACCAATGTGGTCCCTTTTTTGCATAAAAAAGGGGATCACATTGGTATAATATTTGTAACATAAGGGACCAATTCGAACAAAAAAAAAAAACAATTGGGACCACATTTTACACATAAGGGACCATGTCGAATCTTTTAATACATAATGGACCAAACCGAAACTTAAAATAAACATAAGGGACCAAAAATATAATTTAGCCTATATATATTTTATCAAATGTGATAGCATTCAACATAAAAGAGTTGCAGATAGCCTTCTGAACAAAAATTGTAGAATATTTGACAAAAATTTTATCAAAAGCACCCTTTTGAGATTCAATATTATTTTCAATTTGTTTCTTCCTTTTCCGTTTTAGATGACCAGAAAGTTATTTTCTAGGCAACATCACTACAAGAAAACTTGACATTTTCTAGGGCCAAAAACCCTAGGAAATGACCAAAAGCGGTAGGAAAGTGCAAAATTTTCGAGGGCCCACTGAGAGCCACGAGGTTGTAGGATATTTGCTCCCCAGAAACGGTTTCCGAGGGCTAAGCCCTAGGAAATCTGCTGCAATTTTCGAAGGCACAGAGCCCTAGGAAATTTCCCACGGCTCTAAACAATTCATTCCCTTGTTTGAACTCTAACCCCTAAATTGCAGCAAATTAATAAATAAAAAATTGAACCTAATTACTCCTAAAACGAGACTAACCAGCTACTGTCTTCGCAAAAAAAAAAAAATTCATTCCTTTGTTTGAACTCTAACCCCTAAATTGCAAATATCTTAATTCTGGTTTCAAATCTAACCCCAATTTTGGGTTCACGGTGATACAAGCAGATCATCACATTTGTGTACAAAAATAACAATAAAAAACATACAAAACAAACAAAGGAAGGAGAAGAAGAATGAAGCAGAAATTGTCTCAATCATGAAAGTCCCAAAATTCACATCCTTTTAATACAAAAGAGCAAAGTAGATGAGTAAAAATATTTACAGAGAAGTGAAGGGTAACCAGGATTCGACCTAACGATCTCAGCGAACAAAATCCAGAAAAGGGCAGAACCAGAGGGGAAAAAAAACCCTAAATCATATTTAAAAATGTTGGATCTCACTGTCTGGATCCTCTCTTCTTTGTTCTTATGCTTCTTTTCCCTCAGAACCCTCTGCCCTCTTCTCATCCTGCATACGCCCTTTTATAGGCTCCAACCTTCACTTTCTTCCATCATCGACGAAAAAGGGGAAAAAATCAAGTAAGTAATCAGTCAAAAAATAATCAGGACATGGGAGGAAGAACAAAACTACGGTCATCATGGTGCGGTTCTTTGTTTGAAAGCAATGTTACAGAAAAAGAATCCAAGAGCATGATCAAGCACAACAAACAAGAAGACACCCCCATTAAAATACATGAGTGCCGGATCTTCATTGGTAAAAAAAAAAAACCAGATCTTCACCCTCTTGCTGTATGGGAAGTCCAGATCTTGGAGGAGTGGGGGAGGAGCCTAGATCTTCACCATTCCAGAAATAAAGAGGAGTATAGGAGGGACCCAAATCCATGGGAGTTGGTGCGTCATGGAGGAGTGGGGAGTGGTTGCGTCGTTCCTTGTTTCCCAAAGGCAGTGCGCCGTTTGCCGTGCTCACGGCTTCATCGCCGCTATAAAAGACCATCTCCTCCTCCGCCGCTATAGGGAGGAAGATGAGAGAAAGAGAGGGAGGAAGATGAGAAAAACTGAAAAAGAGATAGTAAGGGTTTGTGTGCGTTTGTGCGGCCCTGAGAGGGATAAAATCAGGGTTTTCCTTCAAACCATGGGTCTCCTCCTCGTCGCTGGTCTCGGTTTCTGTCAACCCGAAGTCTATGTATAAATCCGATGGAAGCCAGGGTTCAACATCACCTGAGTATTAAGGGAGAGGAGAATGTGAAGAATTAGAGAAAAAAGAGAGGGAAGGCGGTTGAGGAATCAGAAAGGGATATTAGGGTTAATTTGGTGAGGGTGAGAGGAGAATGTGAAGAATTAGGGAAAAAAGAGAGAGAGGGCGCGGGATGTGCGACCACACAGGGACTAAAAACTTGTAATTTAATAAGGACTGAAAACATATTTAACCCATTTTTTGTAATTTTAACAAGGAAGAACGAGATCAAATGATATCAATGTCGAAAGATGACGTTGACGGCGTAACGACATTACCTTGAGCTAAATGGTTGAATGAAAGGTGAGAATATAATATGAAGCTACTATAGACTTAACGGTGTAGCCAAATTAGGGTTTTTATAGTTGATCAAGTCAATCGAAGCTCTCAAAGTCTCAACAATGGCTTCCTCACTCTCTCTAGTTTGAGACTACCTCAATGAAGAAGAAGAAGAAGAAGAAGAAGAAGAAATACCAATAAGTTAAGAGAAAATGATGAACAAGGAACATCTTAAGGATTTGGGCCAACGCTAGAGCGTGCCATGATCCCATGCCAGAGCGTTTTGGCCTTTCTTCACCGCAAAGGATTTTGACATGTGTCCAATACATGTCTCTGATTAGCCATGCATGACACTGCCACTCCACGATTCAACGTCCTATGGCTCATTATCAAAGCATCCCAACGCTAGGGCGTTAGCACCATGAGCGTGCTCCTCAAAATTCAACTGCTTCTCTTAATAAAGTCCTCACTTAACCCTTGTGTTAATCCCAAGGTTACGAATCAAAACGAACTTTATCCAACATCTAAGGTACCACTTCAAGTCTATTAATCCTTATGAGCTATTCAACAATTAGTTTGTCCCAATTACTATGATTTCTTCTGCTTCTGACAGGCTACTGGGGTGATTAGTCTTGTAACTTGTCTTCGCGAGTAGTCAGAAAACTATAATGACTGTATATGCTAACTCCCCTTATCAGTTAAACTGATCTCATAAAATCCGTTAGTGATTCTTCCGATAGAATCCTGAGTGAAAATGTTCATACTCACCTTCACTATCATAACTCTATCAATATTTCACCAAGGCTCTAACAAATTTCCATTGCGCCACATTGATTCTACAACTATCTTAAATATTCTAGTGACACTTAAGAAACTTAACACATTCCTAGCATAACTTAATCAACCTACTCCAACTACACTTATAAATACTAGAAACTTTGAAGAATGAAGAAACAACAAGTGACATTACCGAAGCTTTAGGCATTTATTTCTAACAAATTTTATACTTTTATATTTCTTTTCGTCCACAAATTTATTTCATCCTCAATTTTCGTAAGTTAATGACAAACACATGGGCTGAAAACTCTTGTATCCTCATTGTTTGTGAGTGGTCATTTGTGCCGCAACATTTATTTCTTTGCAACTTTTTGAAAGCCAAGTGAAGGCTAAGTTAAGCAACACTTAGGTGAAGTGTTGCCTTAAGTTAGGATTGTACGTATAATCGAGTGAAGGCTAGGATATACGTTTGTAACCAAGGGTTTGCTAGTTTAAAAATCCTTTAGACAAAGCGACTCGACATAGCTCTTAGGTTGAGTGGGAACCAAGATAAATACCTTGTGATCTCTTCTTTCCCGTTAACTCTTTAATTTCTGCATTTATGTTTGAGTTTGATCTAAACGGGGTTTAAATTAAGCCTGTTTTCATTAAGCACAAGTTTGTAAAAAAGTTTTCTAAACTATAAGATGAATCTTTTTTTTTTGCGCCTTGTCCTTGTTAAATGCGCTTTAAATAGCATAAGCTCGATCATTTCCTTCTTTATATATGATGTATTTTCCATATTTACTGTTGTATTTGTAGTGTTTTATATTATATTTTAAATTTTAAAAGTTTTAATCCAACATTATTTAGTGTTGAACCTTTCAGAGAGTTTATAGTTAAGAAAACTTTTATATATTTTGGACTTGTTAATAAGCTTGTGAGTTGATTGTGCTCCAAGCGAATAAGTACTTAAAAACATATTGTGCTGTTAATTTTTTTGGTGTATAATAATAAAATATCATCATTGGTTTGGTTATTTAGAAGCATGCTGTAAAAGTTTAACTTTTTGTGTTTTTAACTTTTTTGGGAGATTCTTTTTATTATTTGTTGAAGGCGTAATAAATTGAAGTACTTAAATAAGTATTCCAACTTTAATATTTGATGGTATATAGCGGATATTTACGATGTGATGATACTTTACTATGAAAAATATAACAAAATGAACCAGTACCATCGAAGAGAAGGAAAATAGTGAAAAGAAAATTAGGGTAAGCACCTAATAAAACCTCTAATCTTTTTCAATCAATATTGAGATCAGACACTGAACTCAAATCACATAAATACAAGCCAATAGAGACAAAATCATATATAATTATAAAAGGACACATGCCATGTTTCTTTTATTCATATACAAATGGATATCAAGCTAATAGAAATCACATGCGCCCCAAATGTTGTCGTTCACGCCTTGGGAGGAGGAGGTGGAGGAGGACGAACAGTATAACCTATAAGAGTCATACATGCACTTGATAATATTAGCAATCTCAATTCCCAAAATAGACAAAGAAATAAAATAAACTCTAAATAAGCAAAGAATATTTTCCTTTATAAATAGTCTGGAATATTATTTACAATATTGTTTTATTCTCTTAGAATATTTTTATCAATTACGAAGTATTTAAAAATTAAATATATTTATAATACTTGAAAATGTTACTTTTATTTAGTTTTTATTTGAGCTTCATTCATTTTTAATATTTATTTTTTAAAAAAAATGAATGTGTTTTTAATCTTCAGTAGAAATTAAAATATTCATCTTTTTTCTAAAATATAAAAACATACAATAGTTAAATGCAAAAACTGAACACTAATAAAATTTAAATAAAACTAATTTTAAAAATATCATATTTTTAGGATTAAAAAAATATTATATGGGGCATATGTCAAAGAAAAGGGGTAGCAAAAAATGACAATAAAAAGTCCTGGCTACATTCATAGCTTTTTCCATGCTGATTAATTTCTCAAAATCAGGAGTCACAAATTTACAGAGGCATGGGATATCAGCATTTTTCAAGGCCGAACAACAAGATCCTGATGGTGGAACCACTGGCCCATCCTTTTAGACGAAACCTTTACATTCAGATAAAGTTTTATTTAGGTCACCACCACATTCAACTTGATCAGCAGAGATCCCTAACACTAGGATGTCTGCGACAAGCAAAAACATTACAAAGTCAAAGCATCTAATTGCCATGGTGATCACTGTCTCAGAGTTTTCTCTAATCCAAAATGAACTCTTTTTGATAAAATAGAATTTATGATCTTAGCTAAATCCAAATTCTCGTTTTTTTTATTAAACTGTGTTTTATTAAATATTTGACAATCTCGATACGTCTTTTTGTGTGATAACAATCTTGATACGTCTTAATTAGAGATTCTTTTTCTAGATATTTGTCACCTACCCTTCCATTATCAAATTCAATGAAGATAAGGGTTAGAAATTTGTGTATTATATGAGCAATTTAAATGTAAGAAAATTTAAAAATATAAAATGAAAATATTCAAAATTTTGAAGAAGATGCGTAGTTTTTTTTTTTTTTGACGTGTTGAAGATATGTGTAGTTTTTTTTTGATCAAAGAAGATATGTGTAGTTAGTTCAAATAAATAAGTATATGAGATTTGGACTAATATAAAAATAAAAAATTTGAAAAAATTAATTTTCATAAAAAATTATCAAGACAAAAAAAAATGAATTTTGATTTAATTCAAAGAAAATCTTTTCAGAGAGTGAAATTTGAGTAAAAAGAAATGTTTAACGTAAGAAATTTTAAACTAACTAACAAATTAAGAGCTTTTAAAAATTCAGTAAAAAAAGAGTTTTTAAAAAAAGAAATGTTTAACGTAAGAAATTTTAAACTAACTAACAAATTAAGAGCTTTTAAAAATTCAGTAAAAAAATAGTTTTTAAAAAATAATAATGTTGACAAAATCACAAATCTGAAGGGAAAATGTTGTGATGAAAGATGTTACTTATAATCAAGAGTAAATATTTTATTTTTTTATATAAAAGTTGATTAAGGAACTTTTTTCTTCATTAGGTTCTTGAAGGAAATAATTTTTTTAAATCGTAAAAAATAGAAAAATAAATTCTATAAATCAAGACAATGAAATTTGGTATTGTGACAATGAATTTTAAACGTTTTGGGTTCAGAACCCACCCTAATTAGCATTTTTGGGTCAAGTGGTCTATTGAGATATCCCCACGACTTAAACTATTCGAATTCGCTGTGGGACTTATCATCCTATAGTAAAAGAAAATACACTCAATATAAGAGAAATGATATTGTTTACCGAGAAAAATATATTTTAGAAACCTTACTTTCAAAATAAAAACAAATTTTTAAAGCTTATATTAAGCGCTCAAAAAAAGGTGATTCAACAATGCACTATTGTCTGAGATATTTTTTTTTCAAGAGTTACTTTATTTAGATTATGAAAAGATTTAAATCAACATCTTTTGAGATTTTTATTTCTTTTGAAAAAGTTGTATATTTATTTTGGGTTTTTAAAATAAATTTAATTAAAAATATTTTTCAAAATATACAAACAAAAAGATTCAAAATTCAAGAATTATTGATTTTTTAAAAAATACAAGGACTTTGTTTCTCGTGTCTGCGTTTTTCCCCATTACTGAGAATACCTTGTCACGTGTGCATACGAGTAAATATAAATGCAAATTCATGTACAAAATTTAGGACAAGTTCCTTACGTTTTGTTGGACTTGTTCCTACAAAATAGATAAAAATTTTCTAACTTCATCTATTTTTGTTATCTTTGACCTCTTATCACCCTTACTATCAAAACATCCATTTTATGAGAGGAACATGACCAACAAACCTAAAAAACTTGCCATAAGTATTGTCCAAAATAAAATTACTAATACAAATTTGACGCTGCATGCGGGGATCGAAGTTGTAACATGCGTGTGTTCTTTTTTTTTTTTTTGACAAAAACAAGGCTAATTCATTCTATTAATAATCAAGAGCAATACATCTAGTAACTTCATCACAATTTTGGAAGGTTTTTTTTTTGTTACATCCGAGAAATAAAACGAAAAGAAAAAGGACACCAAGGGAAGCCTTAGTGCCTTACAAAAGCAGTGCCTAAAGCATCAGCTAAAAGCAATGTAGCCATTCCCACAGGAGGGTTAGCAATCGCCATGAAAGGCTCACTGCTTCTGGCTCCTAACTTAGCAAGAAAATCAGCACACTGGTTTCCTTTTCTAAGAGAGTGATGAAGTTGGACCTCCCAATCCCTTTGTAGCAAAAGTCTCAGCATAGCAATCTCATTTCCAAATTGATGATAATTGTGATTAGCGTCCTAGACCAACTTCAAGGTGTTGAGGGAATCTGTACAACAGACAATCCTCTTGAATCCCAACTCCCAGCACAAGGAGATACCATGAAATAACGCCATCAACTCTGCGTGCAAGATATTAGAATAACCCACTGAGCCATAAAAACCTCGAAGGAAAGCTCCGGAGTGATCCCGAATGAGACCACCAAAACCTGCCATCCCCGGGTTCGTGAGAGCACTCCCATCAACATTGAGAGTAACCCAATCCATGTCAGGCCTCATCCAAGACACTTCCCGAGGGGCAGTGCGCTGCAAAGGTGAGGTAAGGGAGGATTGAAAAGCCGAGATAGTGTCACGGTTGAGAGCCATAATCTGGGCAACAAGCATGAAGGGTGTGGTAGATTCATTGTCAAAGACTAACCTGTTCCGCGCACACCAAGTTTCCCACATAACAATAACCACTAGCACACCATGACTTCTCACCTTCTCATGAATCCAAGGAAATGGGTCGAAACCAGCCGAGCCAGGCAGGTGGAGGAGGTCAGAGACACAGGCTTTCCAAATTAGTTGCACAAACTCACAACCAAAAAGACAATGATGTATGGTCTCAAGAGCATCACCACACACAGGGCAAGTGCTATCGACAGGAATGCCTCTTCTATTTAAGATTTCTCTGGTGGGGATATCCAAATGGCATAGTTGCCAAATAAAAAATTGGATGTTAGCAGGGACATGCATCTTCCAAATCCAACCCCAATGTCTAGACTCAGTTAACTGGACAGAGTTGCTAGAAAGCCATTTATAGGCGCTACTAGTAGTATAAATACCTGTTGAGCATGGGTGCCACGTCCATGTGTCTCGCATACCGTCAACTAGCCTTGGTTTCATGTTGAGAATCACATTCTGAAAATTCGGAGACAAAGGAGTATACAAGTTTTGGAGGTTCCAACTACCATTAACATAAACATCCTTGACATGATGAGCCACATCATGAATATCAACAACAAGGACTTTCTTGCATAGCGGTTCCTTAAACACCCAAGGATCATACCAAAAGCTACTATTTCCATCACCAAGCTTTATCTGAAAGCCATCTTTGAGCACGTCGAAAGCCTTGAGAATCAAGTTCCAAACATTGGACCCACGGCTATGCTTGGCTGTGACAAAATTGCCATTAGGAGCATATTTAGCAAGAAGAAGGCACACCCAGAGCTTGTCTTCTTCATTTATAAGATCCCACACAAGTTTCCCCAAAAGAGCGGAATTGTAATTCCTAGCAACCCTCACACCGAGGCCGCCAGAATTTTTTGAGTTGGTGATAGTGTTCCAGCCCACCATATGCATACCTTTGTCTCTGTGCCCCTTCCAAATAAAACTGCGGATGGTTTTGTCGACTTGATCACACACTGACTGAGGGAACCATTGAATTTGCATACCATATGACGGGATAGAGGCTAACACTGCATTTGCCAGAGTAAGGCGCCCAGGCTTGTTAAGCAGCCTACCCTTCCAAGAAGCAAGCTTAGAATTAACTCTATCTAAAACCTCACTGAAATCATCCTTCGTAATTCTCCCTTTAAACAACTTGAACCCCAGATGCTTCTCAATGCGATTGGTAAAGGACATACGAGTAAGTTGCGCAATCTTGTCTCTTTTTGCATTAGGCACCCCTGCTGACGCATAAATTTTTGACTTATCAATACTCACCTTCAACCCAGAAATGGCACAAAAGGAGTCTAACACCTGTGTGAGCACCTTGGTCTGGGCCACAGTGGCTTTACCAAATAACAACACATCGTCAGCAAAAAAAAGATGGGCCATTTATAGAAATCTGCATAGGCTTCCAATTATTATGCCGAACCTCTGAAGCAATCATCTCTCCCAATCTCTCCATACAGAGTACAAAGAGGTAGGGTGACAGGGGATCCCCTTGACGGAGACCTCTTCTGGGCATAAAACCTTCCGTTTTGCTACCATTCTAAAGCAAAGAGATCAAAGAGGAAGATATGCCATGCATAATAAGAGAGATGATAGGCCCAGGGAATCTAAACATACTCAAAGTACCTCTCAGAAAATCCCAATCAACTCTATCGTAGGCTTTCTCCAGATCAAGCTTGAACACCATGTCCCCTTTCTTACTCTTTTTCTTCTGCATATGATGAATTATTTCCTGCAAAACAATAGTATTGTCCTTGGTGCCCCGCCCTGGGATAAAACTACTTTGTAAAGGTCTCACAATACTCCTTAAAAAAGGCCTCAAACGCTTCACCAAGACCTTGGAAATGAGCTTATGAATCACATTACACAAAGTGATAGGCCGAAATTCCTTAAAGGAGGTAGGATGATCTCCTTTCGGAATCAACACTATCAACATCTCCGCTGCCCGACTATCAAACCTGCCAGTCTCAAAGGCATTCTTAACAAATTGCCAAGTATCATGTCCAACCTCATCCCAAAACATTTTGAAAAAGATCGGTTGAAACCCATCCGGCCCAGGAGCCTTATAAGATTTCATACTCATGAGAGCACTAAAAACCTCCTCCTTTGTCACAGCACTAGTGAGGGCTAGACGGCCATCCTCACCCAAAGGATTACTAATCACCCCATGTTACTCATTACGCAATCTCTCCGTACTACAAAAAAGATTTTTAAAGAAATTAACTGCCTCCTCACGAAGAACAATAGGATCGGTACACCACTGACCTGATAGGAGATGAAGGCCATGGATTTTACTTCTCTTCCTTCTAACCACCATCTGGGTATGAAAGAAAGAGGTATTGTGACTGCCAAGCTTGATCCAGTTCTCTCTAGACTTCTGAAACCAAAGAGTTTCTTCCTAAAAAAGAATCTCCTCATATTCACAAAGCAATTCTTTTTGAAGAACCACAAGACTCACAGAGTCAATGCCTTCAAGAGCCCGTTGAATCCCTCGCAACCTTGCCTCTATCGTTTTCTTTTTTTCAAAAATATTCCCAAACACCTCCTTATTAAAGGTAATGGAATCAGTAGAGACATTTTTTAGTGCCATGACAAGATCATTCGAATCCCTCCTCTAAGCGTCTTTCACCACTCCTTAATAATCTTTGTGAGTACACCATGCAGCTTGGAACCGGAAAGGTCGTCCCTGCCTAGTAGTACCTGCATCACAACATCTCAACAATAAAGGGTTATGGTCAGAGTGTCTTTTAACCAAATGCTCCACTGTAGCCTCGGGAAAAAGCATTCTCCACTGATAGTCACAAACCGCCCTATCCAACCTCTTTGAAACCAGACGGTTTCCTCTACACTTACGTAGCCACGTGAATTTAGACCCATAAAACTCCATATCAAGCATATCACAATTATGTAGCATATTTGCAAAACGGTCAGCTCGCATACCATAAAACACCCCCCCTTTTTGCTCCGAAGGAAGAATAATCGCGTTGAAGTCCCTAATCATAGTCCAAGGGACCCCAATATTTGTCCTCAAAGCACACAGGTGATCCCACAACTGGCACCTACGATCATATATAGGGATCGCATACACCCCGGAAACGGCCCAACTCCTACCACCCTTCGCAACAGATAGAGTAATACATTGATACATGGAGTCCAACACCGTGAACGTAAAGGTGGTACCACGACAAACCATAGCCCAAATACCTCCAGCATGGCTTCTAGCTTCCTGGATAGCCACACCCTCATATCCCACCTTATCCCAGAATCGAGCAGTAGTGGCAAACGGTTTATGGGTTTCAAAAACAAAAATTAACTCCGGATTATATCTTTTAATAATATCCCTCATGTGCTGATGACTCTTTTTACTGGTAAAGCCAAGAACATTCCAAGATAAAATGCAGATATCATTGAAACTCATCATTTAAACCACTGATAAGGAGAAGACCCCAAGAATAAACACTAACCTTGGAGTAGAGCAGGTGTTTCCTCAACCATGTCCTCATCGTCGGACTCACCACTCTCCTCATCACCTATATCTTCCACCTCTCCTTCAACTTCTTCCATCGCATTTGGGTCAGGAGGTTTGGGAGGCTCTTGTTTATCCTCAAGAAGAATAACCTGATTCGGCCCCACCACTTGGATATTCATGGCAGTGACAATGCCATGCTCATGCACATAATGCTGATGTAGGCGAGATATAGCTATTTTATTCGGCTCCAATTCACTACCAGCCACAACATTAGGTTCCACCGTGTGCTCCACAATATGACCCACTTGCTTGGGCTGCACCACATTCTTACCATGGTTACGCCCCACTGTATCAACAGGTACGCTATTATTTAGCAAGGTCGCAGCAATTACTCTTGGGCTACTGTCATTGCGCTGGCGTTTATTTTTAAACCATATCTTGTCCCCTACCCGACCCTTCACCTGGATGAAATTTAGGTGGAAATATCTCGCCCGGTGCCTCATTATTTGTTAGGATCCTGAATTGATTGTTGCTTTTCACGTCAGCCTTGCCTTTTCCCTTCACACCCGCGCCTGTTACCGCAAAGTCAGCACGATATTTACTAAATTGCTTCATAGATTTTTTCCTTTTTTCCACCACCAACCAATCATGATGTAGGTCCCCCCCAACTATACCTATCATCAGTAACGGCTGGATCCTTGGAGCTAGGTTTAGGGTTTGCATGAGTGCTATCGGTGCATGTTCTTGTGGAATTGTCTTGGCAAATCGCCGTTAATCGACATGGTGCGCCGTCATTGTGTTTTCCTTCTCCTTAGATGCAAGGCAATTCCTCCCCACATGACCATAGAGACCACATTTCTTGCACAACAAATGAAGCCCTTCATATTGGATATTGAACCAACGATTTCTAAACCAGACACGGCCTACCACAGGTTGATCTAGATTTATTTCAACACAAACTCTCGCAAACTTTCCTCTAGTCCCATCGATGGTTCTTATATCCACCTTCACCGGCTTGCCCACGGCCGTGGCTAGAGCCATGAGGACACTCTCATCATAATACTCCATGCCCAAAAAAGGAAACCGTATCCACACCATAGCCGTGTTAATCTGCACCTCTGATGCAATGAAATCTGGCTGCCAAGGCCTCACAGCAACATAATGATCAAAGATCATCCATGGCCCACCACTAATCACTTGTTCTCGATCAGCCTCAAGATTAAACTTCACCATGAAGAATCCATTCCCAATATCAATCACATCCATACCCCCTGCAGGGCGCCATGCAGCCTGTTTCCAAGGACAATGACAATGATAGCCTGTTTCCAAGGCTTGCATAGTTCCGCCAAAAGGTTGTTCTCAATGTAGCATCTAGGTTTTAGCCTATCACCATTATCCAACTCAATCTTGAAAAGATTCTTAGCCAAGAGATCCACCCTTTCGCGCCGAGGTGCTACTGTACTAGCTCCCAGTACTTTATCTCTAAAGGAGAGTCCTCCTCCCCCCTTACCATCGGGTGGTTCAGGGGGTGAATGCCCTCCATGATGGTTCTTAGTGGTTCCCTCCGTCATTGACAACTCAGGGACGAAGGGAGTATACAAATAAATTACTAATATTGAATACAGAATCACTAGATAATTGTGGTGATATATGTAGCCACCCCTAACAAAGTATGAGCAACTATACGAACTTTTCCCCTATCAAACTCTACCAAAGAGTTGTTAACATAAAAAAAAGATAAAAGACTCCTATAATTTAAAATAATAGTCCTATATTCAGCTTTCTCCTGATTGTCTTTTGTGTTATCCATGACATTCTTAGAATTCACCGTAAAGATAATGTCGATTGAAACAATTTTTATTGCCCATTGAATAGCATACAGGAGGCTTAAGATTTCTCTTTCAGACCAATGGAGCCTTGGAGAGTAGCTATAAGATTTGGCTTTGAAGAAACATTCTCCCTCATCACACAAAACGAAACCAATACTTAATAACAGATCATTGAGGCTTCATGCTTCCTGCAAAAAAAGCTCAATGTACTCCCAATAATGGTCCCCTACTTTATTTGCATGAAATAAAACATAAAAAATAAAACAGATGAAACGATAAAATACATTCGACCAGTAACACCGAATAGAATAGCATGCACAAGTTTCAGATCTCAACCCAAACAGAATAGGTAAGACTAAGTCATCATATTCCCATGGCGGTTTTGGAAGGGGCGTTGGGGTCCTAGTTTTTGTGGTGGAGGGGGTGACTCGGTGTTGGGGTCCTCGATTTCAGATCTAGAGGCTCTCTCCAGATCTAATCTCAGAACCAATTTCAGCTAGGTGTAAAACGGCTGTCTTGGTCTTGGGTGGTGGTGAGTTTTGTTGTGAGATTTTGGTTGCAGTGGAGGTGGCCAAGGATTGGGTCTCAAAGGGAGAGGGTTGTAGCGGATTGGAGCAGAGATTTTGAAGCCCTATTGGAGGGGTTGGAGACCATGGTGGTGGGGTTTGAAGATGTAGTGGAGTTGGGTGGAGACGGGGGGAATAAGGAAGTGGATTCTGGGGTGGAGGTTTGGAAGGGGCAGAGGAGTGGTAGGAGGCGGGGGAGGGGGAAAGAGATTGGCTAGTGGCCAACAAACGCTCATGAGGGGGAAGACGACCCACAAGGGGATGAAACCTCTCATCTCATTGGCGGCGCCAAAAGAGAAGCACAACGGCACAAGGGTTATAAAAGTTGAATAGTTACCAGTGTATGTTCTTTATTGGCAATTGTTTATAAATTGTTACGTACAAAACACAAAGTTGAGTTTTTAACTTTATTGAAATGATTAAGATATACATCTTGAATTGACGTAAAAAACTTGGGTCATTAAATGAAAATTATATAAAACATTAATTAATTTGAATAGATAGGTGAGTAGGATTTGTATAAACATGCATGTCCTATATGTTTGATTAATTTACCAGTATGTAACCCGTGTCATGCACAAGAACATTTTTATATGTTGTTTTGCAATTTTTTTCCAAAAAAGATATATAAAAAACATCATAATAATATATATTTATTTTTAGTGGTATCATAATGCTTCAGTTACTATTATTTATAAATATAAGGACCTTAGAGTCTGATGCGTAAAGAAACTAATATTAATTAAGTTGTATGCGAGACAAACAAAATATGATACTACATACAACCGAATGGAATTAGATAAAAATATTTTATATAATTGTTTCAAAAAAAATACTAAAATTATATAATTTGTGAGTTAATATTACACTATATATTTAAAACAAATTAAAAAGTTTTGATATAATAAAGTTCTGAGTTAATATTACACTATATAATTACACTATATCGTATCATATAATTTTTTTTTTAAAAAAAGATACAGAAAATATGAGTCTATTATTTTATTTTATTCAATACGTTATTATATTGTAATATATGCACAGTCGTTCCTTCTAGGTTTTACCAAGGTAAAGTAACAAAATCAATCAGAAGAAAAAGGCCACGAAGAAGCGAAGTGGCGAATCGTCGAAGTGGATCAGCGCCGGATAGTCGTAGTGGCGGTAACAGCACATGAAACCTTGAAGCACAGAACTCAATGGCGATCCAAGAGGCGATGCGGTGGATGATCGATTTACAGGAGGAAGCGACGAAGGAGGTAAGATTTTCGCATCTGTGTGAGCTTGACAGTATGTATTCTTGTGCGTTAGTTGTTGTGAGCTGAGGGTCAATATGTATTCTTGTATTGACAGTATGTATTCTTGTGTGGTAGTTGTTGTGAGCTCTCAATGTGTATTTATTTAAAATGACTAAATAAACTTTGATTTATAATCAAAGTCATTAATAATGGGTGGTTAATTAATAATATACTTCTATACCTTGTGAAATATATGTTTTTGTTCTTAATTGTTATTCCTTATGCTGTCTATTATACGTGACATATTGTTGGTATGAAAATCAGACGCATTCACCCAAAGTGGCAGAAAACTTAATTGTTATTCCTTATACTTCTATAATACAGACCCCACTTAAGCTTAAATATGTGTATTAGTCCATATATTTAATCTGATAATGTAAGAAACATTTCATCATCTTATGTCAGGTACTCTGAAAACTAATCATGGCAGCAAATCATTTCATTGTTTCTGTTGTTGATGTTGAAACAAACACGATTGTAAGTATTTATAATTATAAAATTTATATTCAGTAGTTTGTTCATTATTTTTTATTTGGTCATAGATAACCTTTTTTAACTCTTGATGTTGTGAAGAGAATACCAGACGCATTCACCCAAAGGAACGGTACATTTCTTGATAATGCAGTGAGTTTAAGAACACGTGATTATATAGATTGAGTAGTTCATATTAACAAAACTGATGGGGAAATCTGGCTATCAATGGGATGGAAAGAATTTGCAAAAGAGAATGGCATCAAAAATAGCTTTCTGGTTTATTTCGAACATGTAGGCGACACAATGTTTCTCGTGACAATATATCACACTGCTGGTGTTGAGAACCCAAGGCCTGATTATCCACTTGAAAGACTTCCTGCAAATTTCATCACATGTCTTAATACTGATGAAAGTCTACGCAGACTGGTAATTATTTTATATTTAATTAATAAATTATTTCAAAATTTACTTGAACGTAAGCTTACTTGTGTGTATCTGCAGAAATTGAAGTGAAAATATGTCACAAGAAAGGGGGGGTTTGAATTGTGACCTATTAAAAATCCTGCACTAAAACAGTTTTCAACTTGCTCTCAAGACAGTTCTTGGAGTTGAGTAAGTTAGTAATACTGCAGTTGAACTTACTCAAGTTGTAGTGTTTACATATGCTGAGTGATTAATCAATAATAGTGTAAGACAAAATCTTGCATGATGTGAAAACAGAATCATATGAATTGAATTGGCAGTAAGTAAAGCATGATTATGCAGAATGGTTGAAGAACACTGTTTCTGAGTTTTAAGTGAAGTGTGTGAAGTGTCACAAGTGAGATGGATTTAAAAACATAAATATAAATCACACTAGATATATAGTGGTTCACCTCAAACCTTGGGCTACATCCACTCCTCACTCCCAGTGAGTGTTTCCACTATTTCCCAAATAGTACAAGTGTTTTTTCACTCAGTCTCTTCAAGCTGATTACAAGTGTTCTTTCACTCAGCCTCTTCAAGCTGATTACAACCAGGAACTTACTCCTGTTCCTGAACTATCTTCCTTAGCAGAACTCCTCACCAACACTCACCTACCCTAGGAAGTTTGATAGGATCCCACTAAGACAAAAACAGATACAAGGATAAATTGTTTTTGGGGTTTAAGGCTTGGTTACACACAGAGAAATACAATTTAAAACTTTGTGTTTACAAGCAGACAAGTGCACAAAAAGATCCCCTAACAATTTCTGCAGAGTGCACTTTTGAGTGAGTTGAGAAGCGATTGATTTGCAATTTGAATTTGATGCAACAGATTGAATTTGGCTCTCTCCTCCTGCTCGATGTTACTATCTTTGTGATATATAGCCACGATTTGGTGATCTAGCCGTTCAGAGCCGTTTGAAATCCTTGGGACAGATTTGCAGTGTGATGAGTGTTTACGCATAAAGCGGTCTTGCTTTTCACCAACCGCCGATCGTCTCTGTCACATCACCTTTTGGAAATTTCACTTGTGAACTTCCTCACTTACGATAGCGACAACAAGCTCTTGATTTCAGTTTTTGTTCTTCATTTAATAGCATGGTGTGCTCATAAATGTGATCACTTGATGCATTTAATTTGTTCCTTTTGCTACTGAATCTGTTTCTGCAATAGTTGAGAGTAAGTTGGAACTTACTCACTCCTGAGTGAGTTTGCTAGAATTTGATTGTAGTTACTGCAGTTTTGTTTCTTAGGAAAGCTGTCCATTGTCATGTCATATTTAGCTATTTTCCACTTTGTTTAACAGCTTCCTTCTCAAGAATGATGTCCAATGTCAATTCACCATATTTCTCAGAATCTTATGCTTAATTCCATTGTCTTCTTGCTTGACATGTTTCTTTTGCTTTTCTTTCTTTGTTAGAACTTACTCACAGAAAATGTTAGAGACATATATGAGTCAATAAACTTAAGTATCTTTCTCAAAGTTTGTTGATCATCAAAACTGGAATTTCAGAGTTTGTTTCAATAGAAATTCCCTTAGCAGTTTTCTATTATCTTTGATGGACGTTTGGAAAATCCCATTTTGCTATTTATTGGAGATAGGCCTATATGGCCGATACATTGGAGGCCTGTTGATGGACAAATCTGCCTATACAGAATTTGGAGAGAGGCAGTTGTCCATCAATCATTAGAGAGAGGAGACATATGTGTACCCCATTATCAAGGTGATCGTAACATCTCAGTGGTAGTATGTAGGATGAGTAAGGGTGAGATTACGCTTTGACAGCATAGGTTGGTTTTGGATGCGCCTCAGTTAATATTATGGACAACTGAAGTCACTGATTATATCCTTGCAAAATCAAAACCACTGGTTAGTTTATTTTGTTATTGTATATGGAAATCTATGTTTCTAAATGTCCAGAACTGACTAAAATTTTATGACCACGTTTGTAGTACATCCCTGCTTTTGTCGTCAAGGAATATTTCAGCGATATACTTGATGAGATGGACGTTATGCTGCCTTCAGGAGAAGTTCAACAATGGTCATTCATATGGTCTAGCAGAGACACGAATGAGGCCTATTTGGGACATGGCTGGTACGACTTTATAATCGATTATGAATTGAAGCTGAACCAAAAAATAAGGTTCTTTAAAGCAGATTTGGAAGATATCATCCTTGTGGAAGTCATATAATGGCCAGTAGTGCAGCTGTATATGCGTAGCTGCAAAGTTTCGTTATGTTATTCCAAGACAATAGTTTAGTTTCGCTTTGTAATTTTCAAATTCAGTAGGATGCAGTAACTGATTACTGCATAAAGACAAAACGACTCTGGAATGTTGGCTTTCTTTTTTTGGTGTTACAGCAGGGTGGATGCATACTTTATAACCAACGTTTGAAGGATATTAGTTATCTGCGTGTGCCTGTTTCTATTGTTTGTCTAGTTATTGAATTTTACTTATTTGTTTTGAATGTTTTATTGTAGTTAACAATGGAAATACCAATATATGTACTGAATAGAAAATGCATCCTTATACTCTAATATTAGCAAGGTGATCCATTATAAATCAAGCCTATTCTAACCATTATATTGGTTTCAGAATGGTGGATACATGCGTTATGACGAAAAAAAATTTGAAAGTTATCTTGGCGAGCTTGTTTGTTAGTGTGTGTCTCGTTTGTGAATTCTGTTTGTTTACTTTGATACCTTATATCCTTTGTACCGGTATTTTAAAACACTTGAAGAAGAGGCTTATATGGTTCAACCTCCAGGCTTTGAAGCTTCTGATAAAAGTTTGGTTTGTGAGTTACATAAAGCTCTATATCTCTTAAAACATAGAGATGGACGTTATTTGTTTACTTTGAATGCTTAAAACATAGGCAAAATTACTCTGTAGGTCCCTTAACTTATTTTCTGGTAACAAATCAATATTTTATCTTTTTTTTCCGAATAGGTCATTTATATTTTAAAATGTTTTCGAATCAGTCCTTTATCTTTCTTTTTCCAGAATAGGTCTTTTAGGTTTGAAAAATAGGCAAAAAACAGGCCTACGTGTCCATTCATTGAAGGACCTTTTTGAAACATACTAAAAACTTAAAGGACCTATTTTTCGGGAAAAAAAATATAAACGACCTATTCGGGGGGAAAAAAGATAAATGACTAATTCGTTACCAGAAAATAAGTTAAGGGACCTATAAAGCAATTTTGCCTAAAACATATCTGATAAAGCTCTCGGTATTTGCAAATAAAGCATAAAAAATAAGTGGCACTTGGATACATATCTCTACCAATATTTTTGTTAGTTTGATCAGGGAAATCCAGTGTATTAGTTTTTTTTTATATTTTGTATTTCAGCATGCAAAACCAATCAGGGAAATCAGGGGCAAAGAACATCCAAAACGGGTACTACTCATGTTAAAGCATGTGGTCTCCACGTCAGTAGACTTTACCCGTGCATTGCACGGGTATACATTGTCTATTTAGCAGAATTATTAGAAGTATCTTCGTAACATTAATATATATAAGCTTTCATAAATTATAAATTGATTAATATTAAATTGTGATAATTAGGTGATGCATGATTCAATCATTAATTTATCAAGCTAAGTTAAAATATTTATACCACTATATTTTTTTTTCTAATTTTTTTAAAAATAAAGCATAAATAAATTATAAATAGAAAACATATATAGTTTTATAAACTTATTTTGTAGTAAGTTCAATAAATTAAAAAAACACACAGATTGATTGTATATATATCGTATAAAAAGGTAAAAAAATATTAATATAATACATTCGTATTCACATTAATCATTTATTTTAGAAAACCATATCTAAAATGATTTGGTTTACATTTAATAAATAAGAAAATAAACAATAAAAAACACATATGTTGGATTTAATATCTAACTGGATCACACATGCCCGATTTATCTACTAAACATTGATTCGTAGAATAAAGGTAAAAAATATTAATATAATTAATTCGTATTCACATTAATCATTTATTTTAGAAAGCCATATCTAAAATGATTTGGTTTACATTTAACCAATACGAAAATAAACAATAAGAAAATACATATGTTGGATTTAATATCTAACCGAATCGCACATGCCCGATTTATCTACTAAACATTGATTTAATATCTAACCAGATCACACATGCCCGATTTATCTAATAATATATAATATCCATGGTGACATTTATTATATAATTTTTAATTGTTAATATATAAATGGGCCTCATAATCTCTACCCAAACAGCGAACCCTAAATCAGTACAGTAAACACAGACACGGCGCATTGCAGCGAGGAGAAAACAGAGGGCAGCTAGGGACGACCACCGCCGAAAATGTGGTACGTTTGAATTGTTTTATACTGATTCGAATTGTTTTACCATTTTTCGCACACGGGTTGAAGATGAACATATGGTTTGTTTTCTTCGTTTAACCTTGTATTTCTACTACTTTAGATATTAATGTCATAAATCGTTAGATTTAATTACTATTCAGATCAGGAAGTTAAAACATATTAGTGGTTTGAAAACATCTACAATATCAAATTTGAATGAGTCATTATCTAGAAATAGGTTAGGAATTAGCCATTAGCCATAACTTAACAAACATGATAGTCGGTATGTCTTGGTTAATTTCGTATGCAATTTTTTTTTATACGGCTCTTTTGCTATTAGGAGTTAAAGATGTGTAATTTTATAATCCTGAAATAGATGTTGCTTGTAGACAAAACGTTTGTCTAACAACACACTGTTATAATACTGGCTATCAGAATAGTTGAATAGAGTACATATTATTCAATGCCCCCCTTTGGTATAATACTTGCCTTTTAGTGACCTTATATTGTTTACCTTATCTTTTCTAATAGTTGGTGATCAATGGTTGTCAATTTGTAGTGTTATTATAATGATTTGATATATCAAATTTGTTGTTAGATTATTGAAACACAACACAGAAATGGATTACTTCGTTGTTCTGTATAAGGATGTTGGTGCAAACTTTGTTGTAAGTAGCATCTAAATCATAATCATAAATCCTTACAAAATGAATATTTGTAATTGAATGTTATTTGCTTGAATCCTCATATTCTCTCATGGCTTCAATTTTCTAAATTGTTTTACAGCAATTTCCTACAAAATTCATAAGGAAATGAGGTACCTCATTGAAGAATTCTTTATCAATGAGGTCAGGATACAATGTTGAATGGAAAGTTGAGGTTTACACAGTAAATAGGAAAACGTGGCTTGGAAGAGGTTGGACTGCATTTGCACAAGATTACAATGTAGCACATAAAGACGCAATACTCTTCGAATACATAGGAACGTCACAGATTGTTGTGACGTTCTTTACAAATCTGCTATGGAGAAACCTCACCCCATGCGTCCGCTTGGAGAACTTCCATAACATTTCTTCAATGTGTTCATGATAGATGAATTCTTTCATAGGCTTGCGAGTAAATTTGAATCCTTTACTTTTGTTTATTTTTTTTTAACTATACGTATTATAATTAATTATTATGAATATTTATTGATCTGTAATAATTATGTTGCAAAAAACTAATTAAGATTGTAATTTGAATTGAATTGTATTTTGTCAAAGGTTGCCTAAGAAATTCAAGCATCTGTTTGGGGGAGCCATGACTAACCCTATTAGGATATATGTGGATGATGGGACATCATGGAGAGTGAAATGGATTGACGAAGGATCTCATATATGGTTTGGTAGAGGATGGGCAGATTTGGTTTCAAAATGTGGGCTTAGGATGAGGGATTTCCTACTGTTTGAATTCTGAGTGAATTCTGAGATGTACCTGAAAATAGGCAGAGGAGAGGGGTAACAAATTATCATAACTCA
The DNA here is from genome assembly GCA_037113605.1 of Calophaca sinica. NCBI lineage: Eukaryota > Viridiplantae > Streptophyta > Magnoliopsida > Fabales > Fabaceae > Calophaca > Calophaca sinica. Next base: position 125,055,389 of record CM073736.1, on the reverse strand, counting down.
TAGTAGTATGAATGCTATTACTATTCCGATGGGTATTGATGAGGTCACACTTTGGACTTCTAAGATAACTAAGTCTACTACTTCTGGGAACAACCATTAGTATGAATTAGTTTTACTTTAACAACTATTGTATAAAAATTGTTAATACTTTATGATAGTCATTAATTATACATATACTTATTCTGCAGTACATACCAACAAACGCTATAAAACAATGGTTCAGCAGTAATCCTCTCGAGGTTGACGTAATGCTGCCTTCTGGAGTGCTGACTAAATGGAATGTTATATGGTATGAGGCTACTGGTAACAAACGACCAAGACCAAACCGGTGTCATTTCAGAGTTGGATGGTATGAATTTGTCAACAGCACTCAATTCCTATGGGTCAGAAAATTAGATTCTTCAAGAGGTTGAATGAAGACTTTATCCGTTTTGAAGTGACGAACATTGAAGGATAGCCAAGTTTGTGTTAGGAAGATTGTATGCTGAGGCATTCTAGGTATTTTATATTAGATGTTTAAGTACTTGCTTATTTTGATTGTTTGAAAGTAGATTAACTGTGCTCAAGTGGCGAGCATTTACTTGTTTGGTGTTGAAACAATGACTTTTTCTGACGTTGAATGTTTTGCTTAATTAGCATTATGTTATATATAATTAATTTAGTATTTGTCTTGTGGTGGCTGGATCTGATTTTTATGATATAGTAACTCTTTGACACAATACCACCTCTTTTCAAAATTTCAATTGTTTCACGGTTTTGAGATGATGAAAATGATGACAGTCATAATCATAGAAAAAATTAACACATGGTTTGTTAGAATAGACATCTAATACCCTAATGAGTAAATCAAGTTTTATCTAATTGAATTTGGAGGCAATATAGTGTATCTTTTAAATTGCGTCAATGTTATCTAATATTTAATTCCTGATGGTGATAAGATTATGTTAATTGATCCACATATTGTACATGGTAGAAAAGAAATTTCATATTATCTCACAATTCAAGAGCCATTCCATAAACGAAAAATGTTAGAATTATACATGTTGATAACATTATTCATGAAAATTATGGTAGCTAATATGTTATGCATTTGATATTGCAGATAGAGATGGAGTACTACTTTAGAATAAGCAACCTGTCAGTCTACTAAAGGTGATGTATTATATTAATCCTAAATTATACTAGTAATATGAGTATGGTCAACATAATGAATGATTCATTAATATTTATATAGCATTTACAGGTTTGATACCATTGCAATTGTGAGCATGCAGTGACATATATTTGTATTTTTATTTTCATGCGTTGTTGCTGACTACTAACGGACTACAATATACGCGAAGATACACATGTAAGGATTATTATTCATGCTTACAAAATTCATCCACATTAAAAGATTTTCACTGTATTAATTATAAGTCTTATATTGTTTCACAATATGACATTGAATTAAATACCAACTTGTTTTGTTTGCAGACAAAAGAAGAAATTGCAAGTACTTGATTAACGGGACCTGTGTATAGTACCACGATCACATCTGACCATGAACAAATACATCTTTCCAAGAAGATCACTCAAATCATTAGGCATCACATATAATCCTCCCTCTGAAATATGTCCAATATTTGATCAAAATATTATTCATTCATTTCAATTGCCTTTCTTTAAATAGTATTTGAAATTGACTAATTGACCTATTGTTCAATTATTTATTCATAACTTGATCAATAGTTTGTAGGAGCTTTGCACAACTCTGATTCAGCAGAATCTCAGCATCGCGATCAAACATCACAAATGTGGTAGATGTTGCATTATCTTCAACGTGAAGCCTGAAGAAATACCTAAATAATAAACATAACATTAATAGGTATGAATTGTTTAATTAGTCAAAGTTTAAAGGTTATTAAATGCGAAAATAGGTAACAAAAATTATCACTTGGGTGTGACATCCATGACATGTATTTTGCATCTCTCACAATAATATTCATCAGAATCTGGTGTCATCTTTTTTGTGCATTTGTTACATGCTAGATAGTACCATTTAACATCATCTTCAAAAGAAACAATAGTAGCCAGAATAACAAAAGGCAAATCCTACAAATAATAAGAAAGATTAGTATTTAAAGACAAAATTAATATATTATTAGGACGGTATAATAATTAAATAAATTAGATCAACCTCAGTAGAAACATTTTTCTCAGATGGTAGGTATGTTATCTTCATAGCTTGAAGGGTAGCACTCTATGTAGACTTTATAAAGTCATCCTCTTTACTAATCTTTACCCTATCTTGCAATTGGGTCAACCCCTTATCAGGGGTTTCAATTGGGTTGCCCATCCTTTGTTTAAAATCCAAAACATCAGGAATTTTAGGATTAAACATTAGCTTGGACCCATAAGTGGTGCTAATACTTTTAATAAGATATTGTTTATTACGATTCCATGTCTTGACTTTAACAAACAACAAAGCAACCACCATATTAGATGGTTCACCACTTGATATCAACTTGTTCAACTCATCAACATATTCAGTAAACAATGTGACTTTGAAACGATACCTGTTGAGATGTTAAAACACATAATATTATTAGTTATGCAATATATGGAAATAAACCAACTTGTATGAATAATTGATTTCGTAGTTACCCTTCATTTTCAAGCCCAATGACTATAAGCTTGGACTTCCTTTGGTTCTTTACATATTCACGTTCATTACCAACCCCTGTGAGGACTCCTATTATATATGTGTTTGTAATATTTCAATTGTCATATCCATTTTGTCGTCGTACCAAAACATAACATATTATTTCAAATTTATTTAAAGAAGTATGAATAGTGTAGTATTACTTACCGACTAAATAATTGCAATCAAATTATGAGGAAAATATCTCTTCAGGAGGTGTGAACTTAAATATAGCTTGTGGTACACACTTCATTGGTTGTTTGACCACTTCGGTAAATTTTTCAAAACTCAATTTGTATGAGTGTTTAGTTGTTTTGTAGACGCCTAGACTTGAAATCAATTTGAACTTTGAAATAAGATACACCTGCCCCTCTTGCATTTGTTTTTCAAAGATGTAGATAAGTGGCTCACGAATGAAAACACCAATTTAATCACCCTGCATGGAAACACAAATGATGATTAATGTTTGATTCAAGACGAATACAACGATGAATATACAAACTATTGAAAGGACTAATTATTTTGTCCATAAGGATTAACTCTAAGGAAAAAACTTATCCTTGTTATTAGGATTTGTAACAATCCATTTTCGCAAAACCCTAACCAATAGGCGCACATTTGACTGCTTAGTATCAACAATATCTGAGATTTGATCATATTTAGGTGCCATGTTTGTACTGATAAAATTGTATTCGGGGTCAAAACTTTGACTATTTGTGGCATAGGGCATGGCACGGCTAATGTACTTATAAGCAAAATTAGGGTTTTGATTTGTGTATGGAGATGGCATAGGGCATGGCACAGCTAATGTATTTATTGTATTGATTTTGTCGTTATTGTCACAATTTGATTTGATTTGGTATTTATTGTCTTTATTGATTTTGTCAATTTGTTACTATTTGGAAAAAAATCTTTAAATTAATGGGGATTAAAATACAAATTTGTCCACGTATTAAACTTGTTGATTAGGTGGCACATGACTTTTTAATTTCCTTTTATGTATTTATTAGTTTTATACTTAAATTTTTATTAAAATAATTTAGTCACTAATTACGGCTCTTTCTATTAGATTTTGGGTTTTCTTGTTGCCAATTTCACTATTTAATTCAAATAAGGGGAAGGAAAACAAGTGGGATTAGGATTCACTATCGTCCCATCAAATAAGACAAACCTCAAACTAGTATCTGTGAATGAGTGATAGAAGGTAAACAATCAAGGATTTATCAAAAGGCAAGCTAGATGTGAAATGTCATTGGTGTCTGCTTGTTCGAGACCATAGAGGCGCATAAGGTTCGATTGCGAGTGAAGGTAATGGAAGTGCTAAGGGTGATATTGACTAGGTCGATTGGGTGGGTGCATATAAAGGATTTAACGACAATGAATATAGTGATGATGATACTATTGGTGTCAACATTGATGGCGGTGAGGGAGAGAAGGCTTTAGGCTTAAAAGATGGTTTTAATGATGGAAAGATCGTAATGCAAATCTAGATAAGAATCTATATGCCTAGCTATACCAAATTTAGAAGGAAGAAATTTAAATTTATGCTAAATAAAGTTTACTTCTTTTGTTGAATTTAAGGAGGCTATATTGAAAAACTCTATGTTGAGTGGTAGGGAGTGATGTTTGTCAAAAATGACCCAACTCAGAGTTAGAGTTGTGTACAAGAGTAAATATAGATTTACAACCCTTGTAAATAGGGCAGGTCAGAGTCACATGCTTGAATATGAACTTGAGACCACTAGTTAAGCCAGAAGATCATCTCATTCAAGCACTTGAAACTCATGTTCATCCTCAATAAGAATGAAAATTCAATACTTACCCTTGCATTTTTTGTAAACCTTCACAAGTAAACCGTAATTATAGTAAAATATATAAGCTTAACTTAATTATCAAACAAATACTACTAGTGTGTTAGACCCGTGCCGTGCACGAGTATATATTATCATTTGAGCAAAATAAAAAATAATAAAATATATAAGTCAAAATGATTTTTGTAAACATGTATATGATATTATGTTATCCTTTTAATTATTCGTAAACATGTCAGTACCTAAATTACTTAATCGGTGCACTTACATAAAATGGTTTAACCTATAATATATAATGATTTAACGTTCCAATTATTTGTAAAAAAATAATTGTTTAACCTAAAATATAAACTGATTTAACCTAAAATGATCACACCTAATTATTATTGAATATGCTTAAAATGGTTTAACCTAATATATATAATGATTAATAGTTAAACATATAAAGCACAATCCTTAAAGATTATAAGAAGGTAAATTTTATTATATATCTATTTACATATTCACTATATATGTTGTATTATAAAGAAAATATTCAATATAACAAATATAAGGATACTTATATAACTTATAAAATTTAATGATATATTTATACTATGTATATAATATTCATGATACATATCAATTATGTTTTATATAAACCAACATAGGTTGGTCCAGTACGAAAATATACGATTCATATCTCAGGGGACATGAGTTACTATAATTATAATCCACTACATATATGAGGATCTCGTTAGTATGTAATATGTAAATAACGTTGAGAGTGCTCTTTGAGTCTTGATGGTTTCCGCGGAATTATGGAACTCGTGAGCCCCTAAGACTCGGCTCACATCAACTTTGTAATCATTAAAAAATAGATCTATATAAAATTTCTTTGTAATAAAAATTATTTTTTAATGTATTTTATAGAAGTAGAACATTTTTTAAAACAATATTAGTTAGTTTAACAAAACTTATTTGACCTATGTCATGCACAGGGTAATTGACACTGGTAGAATAGAGATATTTAATGTGAAAAATAAATTATTATATTTAACATATGTTATTAATAAGAATGAAAGGGACAATAATTTGTATAAAAATTATTAAGATTTCATATTTCAAACTTGTATAAAGAATGTTCATCCCCGTGAATTAAATAAAATTTATCTTTAAGAGTAAATCACACTGCTTTCATCTAAAATTTATTCTCACGTGTGATGTTTTATCTATGATTTCTATATTCATCAATTTACATATAGATATTAATGTTTGTTCGTATAAGATATTGTGTTGAAACCCCTGTGTTTTCTTGTAAAATTTATATCATCTTGTCTTATGCTTTATATACTACCCTAAAAAGAAAATTAAAATTTTCTTAGATAAAAAAATTATTTAATATTTTTCTTGCAATATATCTATAGGCCAGTGCTACACCCAGTAGATATTTCAAAAAATTATAATCATATACCAAGAGTTTAGAAAAAGCAACATTATGTACACATTTAGATGAAAATTACAGCTAATAATTCTTTCTCTCTTTATATATATATAGTAATGTGTATATGATTCGAAATCTTCTTACTACTATAACTAATACAACTATAGGTATTTTCTCCTTATAACCATGAACCATGGCCAAATTGAAAATATTCATAACCCATTTGAAGAAAGGAGGGTTCTATAATTTAATGTTTGATTCAAGAGCCTAATTGTAATATTTTATCTATATTACTTGCCAAGAAGAGAAACACATAAATTTGTAAACACGTGCTGGTGTTAAAATGCTGAATTAAACTTGTAGAAATTGGATTCTGCAAAATAGTTTCAAGAAAAAAAGGAGGTAGAACTCAGATGAAATCAATAAAAACAGGCGTAGACATTAATTGTTGCAAAAGGTTTATACATTAAAAACACACATCAGAATGACCTTCTGGCATAGCAATATTTCCATGGACTGGTTCTCAAGTATATTACAGAACATTATAAAAGCAAATCTCCGTGTAACTAATTGAAACAAAAGGAACTCAAAACTATCAGGATTCCAATGCTCAGACTCAGGTGTAGCTTTTTCCCCCTAAAAGAGCACAAGTAATTTTTGTACTGAAGTGTCCCGAGTGTTTGGCAGCCACCACATGTGATCCTAATTAGCCATCTTTTGTAGAAAAGCCAAATTGTTTCATCCATAATAAAAGGATACAAACACCAAAATTTTCAAGCAAATTCATGCTTTGAAGACTGAAATGACCCCTGTAAGTTGAATCTATATTTGGTAACTTATAGTACATAAACATCTTGCAATACCTTGTGCTTAAAACACACAACATAAAATACAATACAAAAGTATGTATGAGAGTAGTTCTTACGCTTGTGTGCAAGGCTATGAAGAAGGAAAAAAAAGAATCTTATTTCCTGCAACATAAGTTTTTTTTTTTTTTTTATATATACTTCAGAACAAAAAAGACCATGTCATGAGAAATCATTTGTAAAAAAAAAAAAAAAGTCTTGAGAAATCACGTTTAAATGTTCAATTTGGTGATAGAGTGGAAGAAGGACCTACAAACAATTTTATCATTAAATTTGAAATGATATAACTCTTAAAATAACACTTAAGCCAAATTCATATGGATGAAGCCAAATTTAGTCTACACCTCTGCATGTATTACCAGAAGTTACAATACTAACTACATCATTCTGGAGAAACTTCAAACCTTGATAAGAAGGATACAGATGATTGATAAATCAAATATACAATCATACAACTGTTATGAGTTATGCATTTGCATACCATAAAACAATCATAAAACCTGTCACTTCAAAGGATCAGAAACTGAACTTCATGCCCTATATATATGCAGTAAAACTTTATACCGATTCATTTTTTAGTGTAGAAATGAAAAATAGCTCTATATCTGGCAAAGCAAGCTATTTTAAGGAGCATAATCATACTATTGATTAACAATAACTCATGTCACTTGTTATTCTAATCAATGGGGTGGTTGTGGAGTGTCTATAAGATGTCATGCTTACTTCAAAGTGAGTTCATATAGTTATTTGTCTGTGAGTGAGAGAGAGAGAGATTAGTTTTGAGCTTGAAAGTAGGAGTAGAGATAGCATTTCAGAGTGTGGAAACAAATGGAGGGGCATGATAAACAGCCTCGTGGGATTACAGTTCTAACTAATGCATTAAATAAAACCCTAAAGAAACACATGACAGGGTTTCTATTTACCAAAACTCCAATATCAATGAAACCTTAGAATAAAGTATAGAAAAATAAAATATAGTAAAACTTTCCCATCATGCTTTAAATGATACACCATTACTTATCTTAGCATTGGAGGTGCAATGTCAATTTTCTGTAATTACCAATGTGAATGGAATAAAATGAGTAACATCAAACTGGATAATCAAATTCAAAATTCTAAAATAAAGTTAAATGAATATTATGCAAATCATCTAAAATTTTAAATCTATGACTTGTGTTTAAGGCAGTAATTTGTGGTGCACCTTTCATATGGAAGTTTTAAACGAAAGAGACAAAATTTGAATTTTGAACATCACTTATTTCAATTTTCTACTACTACAAAAAGTGTTCGTACACTTATAAACTGTTTCGATTGCCTTCCAATCTTTGATGTACTGGTATTGCACTGTCTCATGGTCTTCTTCATTCCATTCCTTCTTTATTTGTTTAGTTTTAATATTTATTACTGCTCTCTAGTTGCTTTGGACCTAAAACTTGTGTAGATGTTGCATTGGTCCAGTTTTTTAAGGCTATCTTCTCCTTTGGGGAGCTTAATTAGAGATAAATTTATAGACCAAACATCCTGAAACAAATGAATGGTTTTGGTGTGGGAAAGTTCTGGTTGTTGTGACACTTCTGTTAATAAGTTTGATTGTTTGAAAGGGACGGACACTTTACGGCTGCCATTAAATTGCATGTTCTCTTTTTACTGCTATGTTCTTGCTCCCTCGTGTTATATTTATAGACAATGCATAAATGACCTTTTTGACTGAATTCACTTGTTTGGGAAAAGTAAGGGTTTAAGCAATGACATATCATTTCTCCTGTGAGACTTACTCTAGAAAATCTCATGATTAATTGACAACTCCTTATATTTTTTCTCACTTTGGATCATGTTCTAGTAATTCATTTACCTGGATACTTCATAGTTTATCCCGCTTTTATTCTAGAATTGGAAATTTATATAAAATGTACCCCTTGAAATACGAAACAATGCACAAATGATTGAATATGAAAACAGGAAGCATAAAGCCTGCTCATCTAGCTAGATGTGAAAGAAACTCCATATGTTGCAGAGGTAGTATGATTTACCTGGCTGAAAATCCAAGGAGACACAGAGTTACACGTTTCTTATCTAGCAACAAATCATATGTTTAGATAATTAGATACATCAAAACACACAATTTGGCCAAATGATTTATGTATTTATTAGTTTTATACTTAAATTTTTATTAAAATAATTTGGCCAAATGACGTCTTAAAATATATAAGTTAAATTAACCGACGCAAAGATATTGAGATTGGATTACTTGTGAGAGTTTAAATGAAATTATAAATTTAAATATGTTTTTTTTACTGAAGTTTAAATATCATTGTTATCATTATGTAAAAAAAATTCATATGACATTCATTAAGTGCTTAAAAGTTTTACTTTTTATTCCATCAAAAAAAAAGTTTTACTTTTTAAATGGGATATTAATTCAGGTGAATTAATTTTTAATGTATGAAATTTACAAAATCATTATTAAATATTTAAAGTTTTAAAACATTTAATGATTAATTTTGATTATTATAATTTGAGTCTTATTCATTGGTGTCCGTCACTGATTAGGAATTAATTTATAATTTTTTTATTGAAAATTTCAATGTATTATTAATTTCAAAAGTTATAATTTTCAATAAAGCCTAGGAATGATGCAACGGCAAGGGCCGGTTGGACATAGTTGTAAGCCTAAAACAAATGTTAAGTTGATGCCTTGAGTAAAAGCCACCACAATTTAACCTCATAGGATAAACCAAAAAAACACAAAAAAAAAATATATATATACAACTACTGAGAGTCGAACCCACGATGCCTCAATGGAAACAAGATGCCTTAATCCACCATTCTCCGGCCATACGCTTACCGTGCCACTGATTGAGTTCAGTTTGCATTCTCTTGGTTCATTTGGGACCCTTCAAGCTTGTGGGTCCATGTTTAAGGTGCGTTTCAGAGGTCTTCGCTTTTGGTGTGGTTTTTAGTCCCTGTTTCTACGAGCGGAGTGTTGTTCTGCGAACTAGGTTATGCTTTCAGCGACCTAGGCTTCCTTATTCAGTGCAGTTGCTATTTTCTTTGGTTGAGTCATCATGGGTGAGTCACCAAAGGCTGATTCTACAAAAATGGGCTTGATTGCATTTTTTATTTTCCTTTCAAGGATCGCCCATTATCACTACTGAAAAATTGAATGGTAAGAACTATTTGAATTTGTATTCTTCTATTGAGTTGTAGTTTTTGGGTCAACAAATTTCAGATCATCTTACTAAGAAGGCTTCCAAGATTGATGCTAAGTTGAAAGATGAATGAGAACAAGCTGATTATCAACTCGTATATCCGTTATGGCAGTCTATTGAGCCTAAGCTGATGGCACATTTTTGTCCATGTAGGACATGTTATGATGTTTGGAATATGGCTGAAAACCCTTATGCTAATGATATTCAGAGACCGTATGAGTCTGTTTGCAGTTTAACTACCCTTCATATGACTTATTAGGAATCAGGTTCGTCACTCTTTTTTGTACCCTGTAGATCCCTTATATGTCGTTTCCCCTTGTGTCCTTAGCTGTACTTATTTTGTACACGATCTATCTCCTGATCATGATAAGATGTTTGCCTGTGCAGTAGAGTGTATTTTCCTTGGTTACTCCCATGTTCAAAAGGGTTACCGGTGTTACTTTTTTTGGTTCATTGAATAACTCATGTATTTGGTCTATATATTAGACCAAATACATGAGTTATTCAATAAATATAGACCAAATACATGAGTTATTCAATGAACCAAAAAAGTGTTTTGTTGCTTACATATGAAAACAGAGGAACCGTTTTTACACACCTGGAGATGTTACATTCTTTGAGGACACACCACTTTTTCCTAAATGTTCATCATTAAATAAATACATCTATCTTGTGGTCTATGTTGATGACATTGTGATTACAGATGATGATTATGAGGGTATCAAGGCATTGAAATAACACCTATTTCAGAACTTTCAAACTAAGGACTAGGGTCCTCTTCATTACTTTCTTGGGATTGAGTTAGCTCATTCGAAATCGGGTATTGCTATCTCTTAGAGGAAGTTTTCACTTGATATTTTGGAAGAGGCAAGTCTTACATATTGTAAACCAGTCAACACTCCTATGGATCCTAGTGTAAAGCTCATTCCTAATCAGGGAGAGCCATATCCTGATCCAGGTAGATACCGAACACTTGTGGGAAAATTAAATTATCTCACCATGACCAAACTAGACATATCTTTTCCAGTCAAAGTAGTAAGCATGTTCCTTATCTCTCCTTGTAGTTGTTTGAATTCTTAAGTACATCAAAGGTCACTAGAAAGGGGCTTATTTTCACTAATAGAGGTCACACAAATATAATTGGGTATTCATATGCAGATTGGGCAAGAGATGCCAGTGATAGACAGTCTACTTTGGGTTATTGTATATTCATAGGTTGAATTTTGATTTCATGGAAGAAAAAGCAGACTGTTGTTGTATGGTTGAGTACAGAAGCCTGGTATTGGCTATAACTCATACCAAATGTGAGCTTTTGTGGTTGAAACATTTACTGGAGGAACTACGTTTTTGTGAGGTCAGTCCTATGGAACTTGTGTGCAATAACCAGTCAGATTTGCATCTCTCCTCCAATCCAGTTTTTCACGAAAGGACAAAACATATAGAAGTCGACTGTCATTATCTTAGAGAAATGATTCTTTCTGGAATCGTCAGAACCTTTTTTGTCAATTATAAGGATCAACCTTTTTTAAAAGGGGGTAGGGGAGCGATATTTTTATTAGTAGGGGGAGGGGAGACAATTAGGCCGTATAAACTGTCTCCGATGGTATTTGAACACAGTCCCTTGGGTTTATAAGGCTAGGCGCGCAGTCACCACTACACTAGTACTCTGGGATATTCTAAGGATCAACTTGTTGATATCTTTACTAAATCTCTACAGAATCCTCAGATAACTTACACTTGAAGGGGAGTGTTGAGACATATTCTACTGCAGATATTCTGTTATAGTTAATAGGATAAAGATAAGACTTATTAGAGTTTTATTAGGATATGGTTGTAGAATTTTATTAGGACTCTTGTACATATTTTGATTGTAAGTAAGTGTACTAAGAGCTCAATCTCTCAAGCAATTCCAATCAATCTTAATCTCAGTTTCAAGTGTTTTAAGTGTGCTTTTAAATACTCCATTAGCAAATTTGCAACATAAGTTTTTAAGAAAACTTTTGGTGGTCCAAGATGAAAGATTGAAGGCTAGTTCTGAGGCTCTAGTGAATGTTAAAGTGTTGAAGTATGCATGGGAGACCCATTTTAAAAACGCTATCGAAAGCTTAAGAAATATCAAACTCAAATGGTTATCTATGGTGCTATTACAAAAAACATACAATGTCATTCTCTTTTGGTCTTCGCCATTTTGGGCCTCTGTTGCTACCTTTGGGGCATCTTACTTCTTGATCTTTTCACTTTTGTTGCAGCTTTACGCCTTGTGCAAGATCCAATTTCAACCATATCCCATGTTATTGGAGTGTTCAAACAAATTTTTCATCTGCTAAGATTGTGAAATTCCTTGGGGCACTTGAGGTGTAGAGTGCAAATGTCAGAAAGAGGTGTTGTGATGACAAGCTCAAGAAATCAATTTTAATCAAGTCTGTTGACTTTTCATGGGAATATAATTTGTGGAAGCCAACACTAAGACGGTCCTACTCGTGACTCAAGTTGATTTCCTCCCCGCATCTGATTAGTTTTTTTTTGTACGTAACAGGGGCTAAGCCGCAAGAAAAACAAAACACCAACCTTTCGGAAAGGGAGTTCTGGCAACATCCGCCCTTTGGGCATTCAACACAAAGTGTTATTCACACAGAACAGGTAATTTGAATATGCATCGTATTATTGATCACAAGATGGAGTATCAACAGTACAAGGCCTCTCATATATACATGAAGAGACCTGTTACAAGCTAAGCCTGTGGTATGGCATGTATGGTAGACCCAATATCTAAAATCCATTGTATTGTATTGGAAGGAGTAATACTTGTGGTGGAGATATGTGAAATCATTGCCTTACTTGAAGATGCATTGTTGTCAACTGAATGAGTGTCTGTTTTTGATTGTTGGAGGAGGGACATCACCTTTTGATAGTCTTCTTGAGTTAATTGGACTGATGGCTTAGGTTGATAAGTGCCTGAAGAGGTGTTTTCAGCCGAAACAGTGGTGGTTGCAGCAGTATTGGCAGATGTGTTGCTCTTTGGACGATAATCAGGTGGAAATCCAAGCTTGAAGAAGCAGGTATCCACAGTATGGTAGGGACGCCCACAAAAAGTGCATTATTTGTTGCTATTGTTGGTGCGGCCACCACCGCGGCCTCCTTGATTGAAAGAATTGCCCCTTCCCTGAGAGTTGGTGTTACAATTGGGTTGGAACCAAGAAGGATTGAAATTAGCAGCGGCTATAGGGTTTGAGTCACCATTATTGGGATCAAGAGACTTTCTTTCTTGTTGAGCAACGAGGGCAAAGGCTTTGTTAATTGATGGAAGGGGATCAAGAAGGAGGATCTGGGTCTTTACAGTGTTGAAATGATCATTTAGACCTTTTAAAAAACAAACCACATACTCGTTGTCACGGTATCTGTTCATTTGTTTCGTAATATTGCAGATGCAGGGGTTTTGACAGATGCATGAAGGAATGGGTCGGAGGGATTCAAGGCCTTCCCACAAGGTTTTGAGATCAGTGAAATAGGTGGAAGTAGAACGGTCTCCTTGTTTCAAGGAGTGTATTTCTTGCAAAATGTCAGAAAATCTAAAGAAATTACCTCTTGTAAAGCGATCTTGAAGATCGACCCAGAGAGACCTCGCGTTTTCGATGTACAACATACTATGAGCTATGTGTGGTGTTAAGCTTCTGTTAATCCAAGAGACAACAATGTCGTTGCATCGTTCCCAAACATCGAATTGGGGATCGGTTGGTGACGGCGATTTTAGGGTTCCATCGACGAACTTGTACTTGTTCTTGGCGAGGAGGGCCCTTTTCATGGCTCTACTCCACAAATGGAAATTATCTCCATTGAGAAGTGCAGAAACAAGTATGGCGCCTGGGTTCTCTCCCGGATGGATATAGTAAGGGCTTGAGGAAGCTTGATTCGGATCAAGATTTACAGGAATGCTAACGATGGCTTCTGACTCAGTGTCACTGGAGCTATTGTTTTTTGATTCGGCCATGGTGGATGGTCGGAGGAAGAAGAAGAAAGATGATGATGCGCGACGGACGTAGGGTTTCGTGCGGCGGAATTAGGGTTTGTTCAATCTGATACCATGTTATTCACACAGAACAGGTAATCTGAATATGCATCGTATTATTGATCAAAAGATAGAGTATCAACAGTACAAGGCCTCTCATATATACATGAAGAGACCTGTTACAAGCTAAGCCCAATTACAAATATAGAAGGCCCAGTAAACAAAATACAGTAGCCCAAAACAATAGAAAATAGGGTTGGGCCACCAACAAAACAGAATAAACCAACAGAGAATAAACCAAAACAATAAACCAATACAAAGGAAGGAGTATAACTGAAAAACCTATTACAATTAGACCAAACTTTGTTAAACCATCAGTCACTTGATTGGCCTCCCGATAAAATGAGCGACTCGCCCATATCACTGAGAAGTCTCTGAATGTGATCGATTAGTTTGTGATATATGAACTTTTCTAGAAGCGTGATCTATCCATTCTCCATTATTTTCATGTGAGACGTCATTCGCTATAAATCTTGAAAGTTAGACTCAATTTCATTACCAAGATTTCTCTAAACAATTTTTCAGTCATAAAACATAATAAATTACCAAATAGACAAACAATTTACATGGTGCATTTAGCGTTGGCAAAGTAATGATGATAGTTGTAGTATGGCGAGATTTGGTAATAACATGTGTGCAGATGGTGGTGGTCACAATTGTCAAGAGCGACAAGTGAATGACAAATTAGAAACCGCTTTTTTCGTTGTTATAATGATCTTTTTTTCTAGGTTGTACATACCTTTTTTTGACAAAAGGAATCTATTGCATTTCATTTAAAATAATGGATTCAATACATGTTGGGATATCAGTGTAAACTTGAGGATTAGCCGTACATATGGCCGCCTTAGCTAAGCAATGAGCAGCCATATTAGCATGCCTCCTAAAGAACTCTACATGAGAGTTTTGAAAACAAGAACCAAGCAACTCCTTACACGCAAAAACCATAGAGCCAAACTCAGTGACATCAATAGAATTAGCCTTCAAACCATCCATCACAAGTTTGGAGTCCATCTCAAAAACGATATTCTCCAATTCAATATCTAGCATCCAGTCGATCGCCATCTGATAGGGCCACGGCAAGTGTACCGGGTCGTTGCAAGTAATAATTTCGGTAAATACCGGTTATCGTCCTCAAGGATCGAAAGCCAAATACCAATAATTGACAACAACTTCTAAGTGAACACCAAATGGTTTTGATTATGGTTGGAAAGTTCAAGTAATGATGAAATTGGTTTAAAGAACAACAGGAACACAATGTAAAGAGTGATGTAAGGCAATGGAAAGATGTTGGAGTTAAGCTTCATTCTACTTCAACTATGACATACTTTAACATAGTGATTAACACAAGTTGGTTCTCTAGTTTGTCTATCAATTTCTCTAAACAAGTTAAATCCCAATTCCTTAGGTAAATAACCCTTTTTATCTAGCTAGAAGTCCAATTCCTTGGATGCATGCAAGAAGATAAAAGCATTAAGAACAAGAAATCGCAAAGATAGCAAGTACCCAAAGGCTATTCCTAGATTAAAAGGATACAAAGGTCACCTTCCTAGAGCACATAAGCATATTGAACTTCCATTCAAAACACAAACAAGAGTTCATTCCAAGATTG
This sequence comes from Calophaca sinica, assembly GCA_037113605.1. NCBI lineage: Eukaryota > Viridiplantae > Streptophyta > Magnoliopsida > Fabales > Fabaceae > Calophaca > Calophaca sinica. Next base: position 125,039,722 of record CM073736.1, on the reverse strand, counting down.
ATCAAGTCTCAAAAAGCATTAAGAACAAGGAAGGAGATCACCAAACTAGAAGAAACCCACATGCATTAACATAAACTACATCAAGCATTCATAGTGTTCATAGAAATTCACTCAACCCCAACACAAGGGGATTTAATTTGACATGATAGTGATGGAAAATGAAAACAAAAACAGAGAAAAGAAAAGAACCCATCCACAAGCCAAGGATTTGAGCTTCCACTCTCCTCTCTTGCTTCCTTCAATGGGTGTGCTAGGGCTTCAGATTCGAGCTTTTCTCCACCTCTATTTCGTGATAAAAACCCTAGGCCAACATAAGATGGGTATTTATAGTAAGTGGGCCTGATATGGGCGCTGAGCCAGCGCCGGAGTCGGGCGCCCACAAATCCCGAGATGAGGCGCCAGGCGCCCAGATGTCCAGGGCGCCCTGCGCCTGAGCTCTATGTTGTTCTGCGATTTTCACCTCTTTAAAGTCCGAATTAGCTCAAGGTTCCTTCATGAAAGTTGAATATATGAATCTTAGCTTTCCAATGGCACCGGTTTCATCTCATTTGGACACATAGAACTCAAGATATGATCGAAACATTGAACAGGTGTCAGGCGCAAATTCTGCTCCCAGCAGGCGCCAGCGCCTCCTGCGCCTGCTGCACTTCTAAACCTCAAAATATGCTCCTTTGGTCTAAGGTAAATGTCTCCAATCAATCCATTTGCTTACCTACATTAAATCAAGATAAAATAAGGACATTTGCTCATCAAAACAACTAAAGAACTAACATAACTTGCAACTTGAAAAAAAACTCCATAACAAAGACTCAAACTCAAAGGATTTGAGGCCAAACAAGGATCAAAATCTAAGTTTGCATGAGAATTCCCTTCAATTAAGCACATGATATTGAGGATTATGGGGAACCATCAAACACTCCAAACTTAAACCTTGCTTGTCCTCAAGCAAGAACTAAATACAAAACAATTACACACAATGCCAATCTTGATCTAACCATTGGACTAACCCACAATTTTTCACCACTTTCAAATGTTATCGCACAACAAGCACACTAATCACAAAAAATTCATTGGGCTTTATCTTCATCGTAACCAACACGAGACTATCACAAATTAGACATTGGAGTCACATAAACAGTGAATTCACCATCATAAACTCAACAAGTAATGGAATGCACAATTGAAACTTTCAAAGTGATTGAAATGCTTTCTTTTCTAGTCACAACATTTAGGAAAAATTTCCACTCAAACTCTCAAGTGTTTTGGGGTTTGTGTTTCACTCATTCAACACAATTTGAGCTCATCCCCCATGGATTTGATTTTCATCTCATCCTCACATGATTACCACTTGCACAATTCTCCAATCAAAAGGTCTTTTGAGGTTGTAACTTGGCCAAGGTAGGGGTGGATGAATTAGACATTTAGGCTTATCACCCTTCAAGATAGATGAGCATCAACCAATTCTAGAAAATTTCACTATATTTCCTCTTTTCTTCATTTTTCCAAAGATGGTATTTCCCAAAAATCCAATCCTTAAACAACGTTTGTCACTCAATTTTTGATCCCCCAGTAACACTTTGGTCTCAAAGGAGTACCAATCCAAAAACCAACCTTTTTTTTTCTGCACAACTCAAACCACAACAAATATGGTAATGTTCCCCTCACTCCAAACTTAGTTCTTTGTCAACCTTTGTCAATTTATGCTCAGCTAACCTCTTTAAGTGGGTACAAGATAATAACATGGTTAAAGGCTATTGTTTTGATGGGTTAACAAGAACAAAAAGCTTTAGGCTCAATGGGGCTTTGCAAACAAAGGTCATATTATGTTGGGTTGGCTTTTTAGCTAATTGGCTTCCAATGAAATTTGTCTTTTCTCTATCAAAGCATTGTGCAACCAATAACATGCAATGTAGATTCAATCAAAGTTAGGGGAATATAAACTCAAATGTGTCCTCTCAAAAGAATTATTGATGAAGGCTCTACAAAAACCACAGGACATGCATATATCAATCACAAAGAAATTGTAACAAACAAAACAGTTGAGCGATGGTTGACTCACTCCAATAAGTTTCTAGTCTCAAGTCAGAACTCTTCAGCCCCATTTAACATCACCCTAAGTGATTGGTGCTCAACACAAAATTCAAATCACAAGTGGGTTCAAATCATAGTTCACCAACAGTTATTTCAATTTGACATCTTGGACTACAACACAAAGGACTAAAAACATCACACTTTGACACATAATAAAGACAACTCCAAACTTAAGCTTTGACACACAAACTAAGATGAAAATCAAACAAACTAAATTCTAAAAATGCAAGAGAAAGAGAGAGGAACTCCCTCGCATGGGTTGCCTCCCATGAAGCGCTTCTTTAACGGCACTAGCTTGACGCTGTTAATCCGCTCTCAAGGTGGCATATATGACACAAAGAATACGTCATCCTTCTTCTTTCTTTTCTTAATCAAGGACTCCATGAGCTTGAGGTATGGATGACGTTGCTTCCAAGGCTTCTCAAGGTGGAGGATGACGAATAAGGCATCGAGGGCATCTACGAATCGATCAAGCTCTTCATTCCCATCTACCTTTTGTGAATCATTTTTCACTACCACCACGTCTTCATTTTGGTCCTTCCCCCTAACCATATTATGCTCAGTTGAATTTCATGTGGCTCTTGTACTAATCTGTTTACAAATTTCATCAACTTGCATTTTGAAATTTTGCATCACTTTCGATCCGATGATAATTGGCTCTTGTTTTGGCCTCCGAGATTGGATAGCTCTTGTGCATATTGCACTGAGCTATTTCCCAAGGTTTTGGCTCTTGAGAATCACTTGAATGCATGGTGGTGGTGGTGGTAAACATGACAAAAATGATTCCCAATCCTCCTTAGAGCATCTATAAACAAGCTTATTCGTCATGCACTCAAATTGTGGTTGGGAATCTACTGTTCCATGCATACACTGAAAAGCAAGCACCTCAAACAAGTGTCAAAGCAACTGAGAACCAAAAAAAAATGTTAAGGAAAATATGAAAAGAAGTACAAAGTAATTAAACTAACACTAAAATATAAATTAAAATGGGTTCGAAATAGAAGTCGCCTTCGAAATTACTAGTAATGGTAAAATCGATCCCCGGCAGCGGCGCCAAAAACTTGATAGGGCCACGGCAAGTGTACTGGGTCGTTGCAAGTAATAATTTCGGTAAATACCGGTTATCGTCCTCAAGGATCGAAAGCCAAATACCAATAATTGACAACAACTTCTAAGTGAACACCAAATGGTTTTGATTATGGTTGGAAAGTTCAAGTGACAGTGAAATTGGTTTAAAGAACAATAGAAACACAATGTAAAGAGTGATGTAAGGCAATGGAAAGATGTTAGAGTTAAGCTTCATTCTACTTCAACTATGACATACTTTAACATAGTGATTAACACAAGTTGGTTCTCTAGTTTGTCTATCAATTTCTCTAAACAAGTTAAATCCCAATTCCTTAGGTAAATAACCCTTTTTATCTAGCTAGAAGTCCAATTCCTTGGATGCATGCAAGAAGATAAAAGCATTAAGAACAAGAAATCGCAAAGATAGCAAGTACCCAAAGGCTATTCCTAGCTTAAAGTGATACAAGGGTCACCTTCCTAGAGCACATAAGCATATTGAACTTCCATTCAAAACACAAACAAGAGTTCATTCCAAGATTGATCAAGTCTCAAAAAGCATTAAGAACAAGGAAGGAGATCACCAAACTAGAAGAAACCCACATGCATTAACATAAACTACATCAAGCATTCATAGTGTTCATAGAAATTCACTCAACCCCAACACAAGGGGATTTAATTCGACATGATAGTGATGGAAAATGAAAACAAAAACAGAGAAAGAGAAAAGAACCCATCCACAAGCCAAGGATTTGAGCTTCCACTCTCCTCCTCTTGCTTCCTTCAACGGGTGTGCTAGGGCTTCAGCCTGCAGCTTTTCTCCACCTCTATTTCGTGATAAAAACCCTAGGCCAACATAAGATGGGTATTTATAGTAAGTGGGCCTGATATGGGGCGCCTGAGCCAGCGCCTGGAGTCGGGGCGCCCACAAATCCCGAGATGAGGCGCTAGGCGCCCAGATGTCCAGGGCGCCCTACGCCTGAGCTCTATGTTGTTCTGCGATTTTCACCTCTTTAAAGTCCGAATTAGCTCAAGGTTCCTTCATGAAAGTTGAAGATATGGATCTTAGCTTTCCAATGGCACCAGTTTCATCTCATTTTGACACATATAACGCTAGATATGATCGAAACATTGAACAGGTGTCAGGCGCAAATTCTGCTCCCAGCAGGCGCCAGCGCCTGCTGCGCCTCTAAACCTCAAAATATGCTCCTTTGGTCTAAGGTAAATGTCTCCAATCAATCCATTTGCTTACCTACATTAAATCAAGATAAAATAAGGACATTTTCTCATCAAAACAACTAAAGAACTAACATAACTTGCAACTTGAAAAAAACTCCATAACAAAGACTCAAACTCAAAGGATTTGAGGCCAAACAAGGATCAAAATCTAAGTTTGCATGAGAATTCCCTTCAATTAAGCACATGATATTGAGGATTATGGGGAACCATCACCATCCTTAAGTCCAGCGCTTCACCCAAGCTGACATCCAATAAGGGCTCAAAACCACACGTCTTGGTGCCCATAAATAAGCAAAATTCATCCCTGAGATACAAACCAATGCCAACACGGTTATGACTTGAGGAGAAAGCGGCATCAGTATTGCACTTCACCATGCCTTGCGGGGGTCTACGCCACTTACTTGCTTCAGCTGCTGGTTGTCTAGGTGGAACCACCGGTTTCTCTCTAACCTTGCGCCATTCTTCTAAAACATCCTGGCTGCGGCTAATGATGCAGGTAGGAGTCTCTGTAACATCCCCCCACACCTTGGTATTTCTACCCCTCCACAAACTCCATAAAGTCGTTGCAAAAATGCTCTTCTCTTCACAAGTGATCTGCTGTAAGAAGGAGAAGAACACATCTTTGAAGCTTCAGCCATTAGGTACCTATTGCGGTAGCAGCTGCTCAAAGTGGATTAGGCTCCATACACTTTTGGCTTTCGGACAATTCAGCAGAATGTGGCACAACGTCTCTTCACAAGAGCTGCACCATGGGCAACCAGTATCAGTAGCAACACCACGAGCTCTCAGCGCAGACCTGGTAGGGATGCAGTCGCGGCATGCCCTCCACAGGAAGTTTTTCACCTTCGGTGGAACTACTATCGACCACAGAACAGACCAATTGCTAGCGACCTTCAACTCTTCTGTGTCTAAAAGTTGATCCATGCATAACCTGTAAGCTGATCGCACAGAATATTGGCCTCGCGGTTAGGCCACCAAACCTGAGCATCACTCTTCACTACTGTGAGCAGAGGTGTGTTCAGCACTGCAGCTGCTGATTTGGGATGTAGCCACCTGTGCACCGCTTAACTATCCCAACATTTCAAATCTGGGAGCATTAATTGGTGCACCCAAAAAAATGGATTGAGCGAAGTTGCTTCAAAGGGTTTGACCGAGACTTTATCCTTGGTCCAAGAATCACCAAAGACTTTTATGTCAACACCAGTTCCAATGCTCATCTTGTGCCTTCCCGGATAATTGCCTTCGCCTCATGAATACTACGCCAAACATAGCTAGAGTTGCTTCCGCAAGGAGCTTCCAAAAAATACACTTCGAAAAGTATTTAGCTTTGGAGAGTTTGGAAACAAGAGTGTCCGGTTGTGTCATAAGCCCCCAGCCTTGTTTTCCAAGAAGTGCAATATTGAAAACATGAAGATTCCGAAATCACATACCACCATCCTTCTTATGCATAGATAATTTATCCCAGGACAGCCACCTTATACCTCTATTACGGGCACCGCCACCACCCCACCAAAAAGAATTCATAAGACATTGAATCTTATCCCCTAGAGATCCGGGAATGAGAAAGATATTCATAAAATAGGTCGGGATAAACTGGAGTACCGCTTTAATCATAACCTCTTTACCAGCTATAGATAAGGACCGTCCACCCCACGAGTTAATCTTCTACCACACACGCTCCTTGATAAAGTTGAACATAGATTTCTTGCTTCTTCTTATCATGGACGGAAGTCCTAGATACTTTCTCGTGCCCAGGCAAGCCTGAACCCCCAAAAGGTTAGTAATGCTATCCTTCACTTCCTGCGAGGTGTCCTTGCCATAGAAGATTTCTGATTTCTGGAAATTAATTTGCTGCCATGATGCCTCCTCATAATTGGTGAGGATATTTTGCATTACCTGAGCCTCCTGGCAGTTAGCCCTGAAAAATAGAAAACAGTCATCTGCAAATAATAAGTGAGAAATAATAGGCGCTCCCCTGCAGATTTTAACACCATGTAACTGCCCTCTACTCTCAGTCTGATGAATAAGAGTCGAAAGACCTTCGGAGCACAAAATAAACAAGTAAGGGGAGAGGGGACCCCCTTGCCTGAGGCCTCTTCCCGACTGGATGGGTCCTACATGTTCCTGATTAACAAGGACTGAATAGTTGATAGATTCCACACAGAGCATCATCCAACTCACCCACTTCTCATCAAACCCCTACTCCAAAGCACTTCTTTCAAATAACCCCAATCCACCCTGTCATAGGCCTTACTCATATATATTTTGAGCGCAACATCCCCCACCTTCCTAGAGGACTTATTCTTTAGATAGTGGATCACCTCTACAACCATCATAGCATTATCAAGGATAGATCTTCCCGAAACAAATGCTGACTGCTCTATAGAGACACATTTGAAGAGCACACCTTTCAACCGATTGGCTAGGACTTTAGAAATAATTTTGTAAATAACATTGCATAGAGCAATGGGCCTCCAATCCTTCATAGATACCTGGTTGTCAATCTTAGGGATGAGAGCAATATTAGTATCATTGATAGAAGTAGGGAACTCACCTCTATCTAACCATTGGCAGCACGCATCAAAAATCTCCTCCCCGTAATTCTCCCAGAAACGCTTATAAAAACCCGGGTTAAACTCATCAGGCCCCGGGGCTTTATCAGAGTCCATTTGGCACAACGTCGTGTGGAACTCCACACAACTGAAGGGCTTTGTGAGCACCACATTATCCTCCGGGCTAATCGCAGGTCAAAGGCAATTTTTCACACTATCATAACAACTTCTCTTTCGGGTATAGATCTCTTGGAAGCACTCTTGAGCTACCTGCTGAATTTGCACCAGGTCGGTCATTGTTACACCACTTGCATTTTGGACTTTTATCAACTTATTTCTCTTTGCATGGCACGTCGCGAAAGCATGAAAAAAACGGGTGTTCAGGTCACCTTCTTTAAGCCAAAAGACCTTCACACATTGACGCCAGAAGGTTTCTTCCTACATGATGAGTTTTGACATGTGATCTTTGACAATATTGAAATAGTGCACACCCACATCATCCCTCCTGCCTCGCAAGTTATCAAGTTGCCTGCGACACTTATCTATATCCACTTTAAATCTGGTGTGAAACCTCCTACTCCAGCTCTCCAAGTTAGCTGCACACCCTCCTAACCGAGCCACCATGTCACCCATAGGCCCCTTGACCCAGCCCTCGCGAACCACATCAGGCTTTCCCAACCAAATATTTTCAAAGCGAAATCTCCTCACACCCCTGTTGCGCAAAGTAGGCTCACGACACAGTAGCAAAGGTGAGTGGTTCGACCTAGTAGTTACCAGGTTTAACGGACTCACTTGAGGGAACAAATCCAACCAACCTCTATTTGTAAACGCTCGATCAAGGCGCTGCTTTATAGCTCTATCAGTGCCTGGGGCAAACTTCCACGTGTAAGGGTACCCTTCCAGCTCAATCTCTACCAATCCCGCGTCAACCACTGCCTCACGAAAGCCTTTCATCAAGTAGTTTGGGTGGTCACACCTTCCAAGTTTATCATTTGGTGATAGCAGGTCATTAAAGTCACCAATGATATACCAAGGAAGCTGTGACAAACCATCCAGTTGTCTCAATAAACTCCAAGATTCACGTCTCCGAGAACGCTCTGGGAAGCCATAGAAACCTGTAGCTTGCCAAGTACCCTTCTGCTGGTCCTCTACCACCATATCTATGTGATGGAGTGAATAACTAGTAACTTCACACCGCACAATATTACGCCAAAAAACAGCTACACCCCCACCTCTGCCCTCTCTATCCACAGCAAAACAATGATCAAAACCAATCTTTCTCCTAACATCCTCAACCTTAATAGCATGCACCAAAGTATCAAAAAGAAAAACAATTTTCGGCCTATAAGTCCGGACTAGGTCCTTTAGAGTCAGAACTGCACTCAGGTGGCCTAAACCTCGACAACTCCAGCTAAGGATCGTCATGGCTCCCGGCCGGCCCGAGAACCAGGGCCTGCCGATAAAAAATGAATGGTACAATCTTCAGAAGATATTCCAGCCTCTCCCTGCAACAAAACTTCACTGCCACTGCCCACTTCTATACCATTGGTCATTACCGTCCCTCTCTTCTTCTTTCTCTCTATTAAATCTACCATATCTACATCTGTATCATCCTCTATCACCAGAGTTAGATTTGAGATTCGAGGCCCTTTATTCTCGTGAGGGTTGATCATCATAATTTGCTTGTTAGAATCTGTGTCATTATTTGTTACAGATCTGCTTCCAGATTTTCCTCGCCTAGTATCCTCATAAATGACAACAGATTTACCAGTATCATGACTCACCCTCAGATTTCGCGCTACACCTTCAATATCGCGATGTGCATGGGTCATGCAACGTGAAAGATTCTGATTATTGCTTCCCGCATTAAATGCACCTCCCACATTCAAATTTGAATTGGAAAATCTTTGATCCTGTGCGTTAACAGAGCCGAAATTTTCGGCATCACTAGGGTTAGCCGCAAACTCTACACCCTCACCCTCCTCACACAGCCATCTGCATCCCCCCGCGCCTCTTGGCCCGCGCCGTTCGACCTGCAGTTTCGGCCCCCACCGCCGAACACCATCATCGTTCTCCATTTGGAATATCAAATCACATTAACGATCAAAGTGGCCAAGAATGCCACACCAATAACAGAAAATTGTCAACTTCTCATACTTGATCCGAACTGAGCGGGCCACACCATCACCCATGCTTATCTTCTTGCTCTCTTCAAGGGTTTCTGTATGTCAACTTTTACCCGAATACGCAGGTATGACTTCTAGAAGTTGGAGTTGTTTTTCACATCATGCTCCACAAATTCGCCAATGTAGTTACCGAGCCCTTGACCCACTTCAATGGACATAAACCCCACCGGCAGCTCGTGCACTTGCACCTAGAATACCGCATGGTGTAAGGTTAACTGAGCCGGAATATCTCCTACCTCTACTTTGCGCATCAGTAGTAGGTGCCCATCAAATTGCCACGGACCACCATTCAGCACACGCTCTAGGTCAATCCTGTGAAAGAACTGGAATAGGAAGAGCCCCTTCTCAAGCTCTTTGATAGCCACTCCTCGCCCCAGTTGCCAAATAGTTGCCAGCCTTTCCTTCGTCATGATCGTTCTGATCGGTTTCTGGGTCAAGAATTCACCTACAAAACACAGCCCAGCATCGGCTCGCCCCTCTGGGTTCGATTGACCTTGAAAAGCCAGCACTTCATCTTCATCATCACTCAGGTTCAGGTTCCCTACATCTGCCATCAGTCACAATAGGGAGGAAACAAAGGAACAGAGAAAGAAAGATTACGTCTCACAACGGAGAGAGAAAAGAAAACCAAAAAAATACGTCTCACAACGGAGAGAATTAAATTAGGTTGTACGCACCTGCTAGTATTATTTTCATTTATGTCATTTACATAATTTATTCTGCTTGACCATTTCAATGTCCATCTTAATTGTGTGTTTTATGTATTTACTAGGGCTGAGCAGCAACCCGAACACCGCCCGAAACTGTTAAAACCGTTTTCAAATTTGGTGCATCGGGCGGTTTATAGCGGGTAATCGGATTTTCGGGTAAAAGAGACAGGGTTTACACGGATATCAGTGGACGGGTTCGGTTATGCATAATATAACCCATCGAAATCCGAACCCGCCCGTAGATGCGCACACAATTCACGATTTTGCTTAGCACAGCCAATAAATGCAAACACGGAATCAACTCATGCGTACACAGTATCCCACTTGACTTTTCAGTTTTCACTTTCTTCACATGACACATGAGTCATGATGACAGTTTTTATTAATTTTAATATTCAATACTTAATGCATATGTGTACACGGTATCCCACTTTACTTTTTTTGTGTTTACCTCTTCTTTCATCTGCTCAATTAATTAATATTAATTTCAATTCTTCGTCCACGAGAGTGAACAAATGCACATGTAGTACCATTTTGTTTCAGACGTATCCTTTCTTTTCTAACCCGAGTGCCATTTCCTCCTCCACCTGAGATCTACTTTCTAACGCACATCGCTGCCTTCCACCCCATTTTCGACCACCGTAGAACAACACAAAATCCAACCAATTAAAACTTTCCTTTCCTTCAGATTTACAAAAGCCCTGTATCAGTTTTGAAGAAAAAGCAACACCGAAAAAACCCTACTTACATCTCCGACGAGATTCCGACCATATCAACTCTACTTCTGCAAATCCATTTCGAACAAATGCTTCTACACGTCTTTGCGACTGAAACCCACCAACCTCCGTTGAGAACGTCACCGGCGACGCAGATGGAGAATGAGGGGTCACAAACTCCCAAAATTTTATAACTTTTTTTGTTGCTTCACTTGTGAAGATGTTCTCTTCCCATGATAATAACATCTTCACGGAGAAGCAACAAATAAACTTGTAAAAGCTTCAAAAATGGCAAGCATACAAGCCCCAGCAACAAAAAATTGCTCACCGGTTCTTTTCCTAATTTTGTGTTCTTTTCACCTTTTATAATCGCTGATCTCTCTTTTGTTCGCTCGTGTTCTTTGTTTTAATCTCTTCTATTCTATGTTATTTTTTTTATTATGGTTGCTATTATCTATTTCGAATTTGGGAAGATGATGAACATACACGCCTACACGGTGAAGAATTTTTTTTGACAATCTATATTGGCCCGCTCTAATCCACCCGAGAACCCGCCATTCGAAGCAACCGACACCCGACGAAACCGATGTTCAAGCCGGACGGAAATGGGCCACGTTATTTTACCTTTGGTTTTCATCGGGTTGGGCAAAATTGGCCCAAAACCGTCCAAAACCGACTGACGCTCTGCCCTAGTATTTACTAGTACATGTTAAGGGAAAAATCGTCGGATCTATGTTTGTTAATGTTTTTCGCTGTGTATCAATAAATATCATCATGGATTTGGTTATTAAGGAGCTAGTTGTGTGTAAAACTTTAATTTTTGTATTTTTAACTTTTTGGTTTAACTATTCAGGGGTAATAAATATGAGTTTAATAGTCATATACTAACGGTGTAAAAAAGTATTACACAGGTGTCTAATTCACTACAACATTTTTGACTTTAGGCCACGCTAAAGTCATCCACGGCTAAAAAACCGTGGCTTTAACTAGGAAAGACAACGTTTTTTAACATGTTGCCAAATATAAGTGTGTTTCCTCGCATTTATGCTATACGTTTTCCAGAAATGTTGCCTATTCGTAATAGACAACAGGGGTTAAAATGTTGGCAAATTATAGACCACAATTTTTTAATTGTTGATATACAGACCACAATTATTTAACCGTGGCCTTTAAAAATTCAACTGGCAACACACAAAAACCGTGGGTTCAAAATAAATACCACACTATTTAGACGTTAAAAAACCGTGGATTAAAAGAAATGACGTTTCATTTACAATTTGAGGTAGGCAACACTAAAAAAACGTGGTCTAAAGGGTTAAAAAGAATCTCCCACTGCCCATCAACTTGATCAGCGCGCGGCATCAGCTCGGAAAAAAATAGTCACAACGCGGCCCACACTAACAAAACATAACCTAGCTATCTCTCTTGGCAGTTGGTGCACACTCACGGAGCGTCGCACGCCATTGCAACTTCCATTCTGTAAATCGCTCAGGAACATTTGCGAATCGCAGCACCAACCTCCTCAACTGGTATATAAAAGCATCTCTCAATGCCTCAACTCAACCACTGCCTCTCTATTCCATGCTCAACAAGCCCATGCTCACTTTCTCAAATTCGATCTCTTTGTCGACATCCACCTCATTGCAAGACTCCTTTCTCTCTATGCCGATAACCTTTGATTCCCCCAACTTAACCTCGTACTCTCTTCTCTCCCTCAACCCACCATCCTCTCTTTCTCCGCCAGCATCAACGCCTTTGCTAGGTCTCACCACATCCGCCATGTTCTCGGTGCATTCTCTCAAATGGGGTCTCGTGGTATTGTCCCCGATGGCTATCTTCTTCCCAAAGGCCATTAATGCTTGTCTTTGCTTTGAAGACCTTGAAACAGGTCAATAGGTTCACTGGTTTGCTTCGCTTCGGGTTTGTCTCTGATTCCATTTTGATGTCTTCTTTGGTTCATATGTACTTGAAATGTAACCAAATTGAGGATGCACAGAAACTGTTTGATAGAATGCCTGAAAGGGATGTGGTTGTTTGGAATGCAATGATTGCAGGTTACTCACGTCATGGGCTTGTTGATAAGGCAAAAGAGCTATTTTCTGAGATGAGGAATGAGGGCTTGTTGGTGGTGGCTTGCTTGTTCCCATGCTTGAGGCCTTCCCCAATGCCATGCTCAATCTCGGTAACAATATGCGGAAGCCTTTATTTTTTTTCTTTGAAAACTTAAGAGTTACAGGTTTTTTTATTGATCTTATGTGGTTGTTTTGGATGCTTTTTGGATGCTTTACCCAAACACATTAACTCCTAAACTTTTATTTTGCTGGATAGTGGCTTTTTATTTGTTCTTGTTTCCTAAATTTTTGTAGTCATATTTACTTTGTGAATTATAAATAATTTTCGTACATGCATATAGCTACCACTAAATAATAGATTTTAGTTTTACTGAAATAAAATGTTCCACATGACATGATTCTGATCCTTATTCTTGTATAATAATAAAGTTACTTACCTCCAACTTTGTGTGACCGCTAAGAGAATCAAGATTCAAGAGCAAGATAAATTTGCCCAACCATTTCCAATAGGAAAGGAATGGAAAGACACATGCTGCCATATTCAATTGCAGTGACTGATTGGCAAAAGAAAACTTGATTTTTTAAAAAGAAGGTAGAAGGTTCACTTCTTTTATTCTTTTATTCAATTGCACAAGTACTCAAGCTTTGTAGTTAATGTTCTTCGAAAATGACATTTCCAACATTTGGATTATGAATTTCAAAGATCAAGATATATATATAAATAAACTATCATTATGAAGTGTGTGTGTGTGTAGCTTTTTATTGCTTCTGAAATATCATTGTGAATTTGGATTGTCCTGACTATTTGGATCACTTTGGTACTTTCTATTGCTTCATTAAGATCTATTGACAGATCTTGTCTATGAAATTAGTTTTTGTTAACACCAGGATGGGTTTAGTATCGAGAATCTAATCTCAAAAGATGTAAGTTTCAGGGATCTACATAACGACCTAATCACATATTGTAGGAGTAAGTATTTTTTTCACTTAACTGCATATGACTAAAATGCTTGATTGCCCCATCAAATAGAAAATGGTTTGCAGGACACACTGCTGCATACACCCAATGCTGGACTAATAGTTGATATGCCTAATTAAAGAAAATCCATGACCTCCTGTAATTCAAACTTAGTCTTACTTCAAAAGTGTCCTGCACCCCTTTGGTTAACTACTTAGAATTTAAGGAAAAAAAATAGTATAATCCAAAAGCATCACTTATGCCTAACTTTTATTTGGGACAATTTGTATTGGTTAATGCATTCTTGCTTGCAAACATCTTTAATGAGTAATGTTAGATATCATAATCACTAGTTTTTTTGGGTTGATCTTAATTTGTGAATTTGAAATGTCGTGCTAGCATGGTGGGAGTAGTTATATGTGGCAGAGCTTGTATAATATTTATATACAGCTTTGGATCTTTGCAACTGAGATGTTCAAGAAAAAGTCAGTATTTATGTTTCAGAACTATTTAGTTGCCATTGTTTAACTATGAAGAGTGTTGACTCATTGCCATTTTTGGTCCTCACTTTACCAAGCAACATGTGCAATATATCCAACAAATAGATTGTGTGATTATAGTATTAGACAAAAAAAATCATAATGACAAGTTTTACTGTTTTTTGCTTTCATAATCTTTCTTAGCCCCTCAAAATAAGGTTTAATTGCAAGATGAGGCAAAGGCTGCAGGAGAGGCTTGGAGGAAAGTTGAAGATGAGGCATAAATTGTAGTCAAAAGGAAGATATAATTAATGGAGAGAAGTAGCACGTTGTCAAGCTTTGCAACAATTGAGTTTGAATACTTAGTAGCTTTAGGAACTTAGGATGCAGAGTCTGTTTCCTTGTAAATTCCACTGAATAGCTTTGTTTGTATACAAAGATTATGGATATCAATGAGAGTAGTCATCTTTTGTACTTATAAGTAGCCTCCATTTGCAGTGGTATCTATCTCCATATATTTGCACTCCATCTATACATGTTGAGCCTCTCTATTTACTAGTGAAAGTCACGATCGACTTTTTGAGTGATCCATTCAAATTAACTTCTTTTTATATGTGCACTCTATACACGAAGATCATCCTGATGAAGATTATCCTGAAGATGAATGAAGTTAATTCGTGGAAGATTTAGATGTTTTTAGACTTATGATGACAAGATGTAATTATGTACTGGTGTTTTATGGTTGCGTAGTAGTGTTATAATATTTTGATATACTTAGACAAAGTTTTTAACCTTTGCTACTTGTATTAAGACTTGGTTATATTAAACTCTTGTTTATTATTAAATAGCTATAAAAAATTTAATGATTTAGTTGTTTTAAATGATAGTAATTAATTATCTATATGGTTTATTCACATTTATAATTTACCGTATTTATTTAATTATGCGTTGAAATTATTTTATTGAAAATGAGTCGTGGCTAAAAAAGTATAACCGTGGCTTAAAATATAGGCAATGCTAGTATAACCGTGGCTTAAAATATAGGCAACATTTATGACACCGTGGTCTAAAACAAGACCAGAAAATCGCGGCCTAAAACAGGTCTAGAAAACCGTGGCCTGTTCTTGAAGTTGGCAACGTTTGCATATGTGTGGCCTAAAGGTATAGCCACGGTTAAAATTTTGTTGCCCAAAAGACGAGACAACGCTAGTATAACCATGGCTTAAAGTATAGGCAACGCTTGTGTCACTGTGGTCTAAAACAAGACTGAAACCGTGGCTAAACCGTCTGAAACCGTGGCCTGTTCTTGTGTTATAGGCAACGGTTATCTTTGTAGCGTGGGCGAAAACAAAAAACCGTAGCGTAAAGGAATAGGCAACGGCCGCATACTCCACGCCTACAAAACCATGGCCAAACCGTTGCCTAAAGTTTTGGCTACGGTTTTTTCATTTCTGGCCACGGTTTTTTGTTGTTGCCTAAACTGATTTTTGCTGTAGTGATTATATCTCACCATAATATTACATTGTTATATTATTTTTTAAAATACCTACACAAATATCTACATGATAAAATATGAGTAAATGTCTGTGTAAATTTTTTTTACATTATCGGTGTATAGTAATTAACTACAATAAATGAAGTACTCAAATAAGTACTTCGACTATAATATTTGACTGTGTAAGTGGAGATTTAACTAAATATTTTAAGGTATGATGATTTTGTTCTATGGAAAAAATTTACCATATTATGAACCAGTAATATCCAAGGGAAGAAAACAAAGAAAAGAAAATCAGTATGATCAACACCAAATAAAACATGCAACTTTTTTCAAATTGAGATCAGTCAGTAAACTCAAACCATATATGTAAATACAAATCAGAGGAGGCAAAAACATAAATAATTATAAATACGCATCCATGAACAATTTTATTCATATAATAAATGGATGCCAAGTTATAGGAGTTGCATGCGTCCTAGTGTTGTCATTCATGCCTTGGGAGGAGGAGAAGTAGGAGAAGGGTGAACAAGAGGTGGAGGAGAAGGAGGAATAGTATAACCTGAAAGATTCACACACTTGACAACATTGGTAATCTCAGTATCAAAAAAAGACAAAGAAATTAAAGAAACACTACTAAACATAAGCAAAAGGATTTTCTTATATCACTACAAGAAAATCGTGTATTTCCTAGGGCCAAAAGCCCTAGGTAAGGACAAAAAGCCCTAAGAAAATGACTGATTTCTGAGGGCCCAGTTGTTGTAGGGAATCTGCTGCTCGGAAACAGTTTCCGAGAGCTTATTTTTGGGAAACCATGGGAAATTTCCTAGGACCCCAAGCAGTAGGAAACGCAGGAAATTTCCTAGGGTTAGGGCCCTCGGAAATTGCAGCAATTTTATAAAAAAATAAATCTGAAATTAAAATTAAAATTTCTTATTTTAATAAAAAAAATTAGTCAGAAACGCAACCATGCCAATTTTTTCACCAGCATCAGAAACGCAAAGGAACACAGAAACAACAAATCCCATTTCAACGACATATGTCTATCAACAACAAATCCAGCATCAAATAGAAACACAAAGGAACATTTCAACAACAAATCTCAGCTCAAAGCAAAGTTGCAGACACCAAATATCAAAATCTGGAACGAGGGACTTGAACCCAAAAAAAAATCCCATTGTAAACTTTGAACCAAAATCAAAATTGAACAAAGCAATTTGAAAGAATTACTTCCAGGAACATAACCAAATTTACATTCTAAATTATCAAGATGAAGAAAAAAAAAATTAAAATTAAAAAATAACAACAACCCAAAGAAGCTGTCTCCAACCTCACTGGACCACTCGTCGCCTTCGTGGTTGACAACCCTCACCTTCCAATCATCACTTTCTACACCTTCCTCACCACCACACATCCCTATCTTCAAATCTGCCACCACCGAGTTAGCCACCACCTTCGAACAACAAACCCCAACTTCCCACCACCAGAAGCTCCTGCGAGAACCACCCCTCACCAGCAGCCATAAACCCCAACCTTTCCTCACAGTCCATCATGGTGAAAACCCCTCTCCACCCTTTCACCACACGTTCCACGTCACCTTCGTCACCTCCTCCAAACCCTCACTCTTCGCCACATCACCAACACCGCAACCAACTCCAAAACGAAACACGCCATGTGGATCCGCGACCAGGGTGTCGCCGTGTCTTGCTGAAGCAGTAACAACGCGAAAGTCGCGCATGGAAATGATGGAGAAGATGAATAAGATGCAGCAGTAACGACGCGAGAGTCGCGCGTCGTCGTGGCTTCCCATCATCACGAAGATGAAGAATAAAAATGAAGATCAGAAGAGAAGAGAGAAAGAGGGAGAAAAAAGAGAGAAGGGGGAGGGGATGGAGCAGCTGAGGTGAGTGAGAAAGAAAAAAGGGATTAGGTTTTTACTTTGGGTTCCGTTTTGGGTTTCAAATTAAAAAAAAATGGAAACCGAGGGCATGCCCCTCGTAAACGGGATGTCTGTCATTTTTTTGACCATTCCCAAGGTCTGCCCTCGGTTTGGTCCAATTTTTTTTTAAAAAAAACTCTGTACATATCCGACGGTTTTTAAATCAATGGCCGTGGGTAATTAATATACAGGTATTTTCCTACTGCTTTGACCCTAGGAAAATTTTGTAGGTAATAACATAAATTCTTGTAGTGTATGATCCAATGTATTATTGTAAATGTTATTTTACTCTTTCGAGCCATTCATTTTTATCCATTAAGAATGATCAAATAAACACAGAACCTTTGAATAGATTTTTATTTATTTGTTATCCATTTTTAATCTTTACATTTAACTCAAAAACGAGTTTTCATTGTACCAAAAAAAACCGAGTTTTCAATATTCAATGAGGACTAATAATACATGTTTTTAATATCTGAAAACAAACTATTTTGTTAAATGCGACAAATAAGCAATAACAAAATTTAAATAAAATAATTATTAAAAATATCATAATTTCAAGAAATTAAAGAGAGAAATATTATACGACACATGTATCAAACAAGAGGGATAGAAAGAAATGATGATAAAGATATGTGACAGAAAACTAGCTTACGTCCACACTTGTCTCCTGGTGAAGGAATTTTGCAACCACAAATATATGGCTTTTTTCATGCTGATGTACTGCTCAGCAATTGGGGCTACATGTTTGCAGAGGCAGACAATATCAGAAGCTTTCAAAGCTTCACAACAGGGCCTTGACGGTGGAATCTGTGGCTTACCCTTTAGCTCGAACTTTCTACAGTTGAATATAATGGCTCCTACGCCACCTTTGCATTCCAATTGAGCTGAGATCCCTAACACTAGGATGCCTACAACAAGCACCAAAATTACAAAGCCTGGGAATCTAATTGCCATGGTGATCACTATTTCAGCCTTTTCACTAATTCAAAATAAACTCTTTAATAAAAAATTTGAAGACCGATTTATATAGGAGGGTGAGGAGGGGTAAATGTGTATTTCTCTTTACAAAAATAATTTATGACCTTAGCCAACTTGAAGTTTTCCTATAATCATTAAATTATGATTCAATAAATATTTAACAATCTTGATATGTATCAATTAGAGATTCTTTTTATAGCTATTTGTCACATTTCCATTACCAAATTCAATGAAGAGGAAAAGAAATGAGATTTTAAATGTTAAAGGTTTGAATTTAGTGTATTTTATTTAAAAAATTTAAAATTAAAAAAAATTATCAAAGGGATATGTATAATTTTTTTTTTTTGGGTACATAAGGGATATGTATAATTAACTCATGTAAATAAGTATACAAATAAAATCAATTGAGATTTGGGAAAAAGAAATATTAAATTTTAATGTAAAAATTACATTTTGAAGAAAATTAATTTGAATATACAAATAGTTAAGACCTGGAATAAAAATTTAAACTTTTTGATTTCAAACTCATAGCTATGAAAAGTTTCGTGTTTATAATTGAAAATTTTGGTATCGCAACAAAATAATTTTAGATAGAAATAAAAACCTATAAATTTAAATAGTAAAAGGAAAGATATATACTTTATGTAGAAGAATTGACATTGTTTATTGAGAAAGAAATAGTCTTACTTGATAAAATTTAAAAATACAAATTTAAAGCTTGTTTATTTATACGACAACAAAAGTGATTCAGCGATGCAGTTTTGTTTTAGAGCATACTTTATTTTGATTAAGAAGAAATTTATCAAAGATACTCTTTTGAGATGTTTATTTGTTATTGTTGTCTGCAAAGTCAATTAGCCGTAGATCGGCTAACTTTCACAACGGTGATTCCCTTTTCTTCAAGCGATTACGCCAAGGAAGGAACTATGTTCCTTAGCTATGGGTCCCTTAACTCACTCCAGAAAGGTTTAAGTCGGTGAACTAAGATAAAAACTGGGACGCAAAGGTAAACATAAACTGCGAATGAAAGCTTTGAGCAAAAAAAAATATAAGTTATTTGATTGATCGATCCTCTAAAATGTATGTACAACTGGGTATTTATAGTAGCAACTAAGAACTATCCCTATCTACCACGTTCAGTTGGCTAACACTGATACATTCCTAATTGGCAGTTATTCGGCTGAGTCGTGCCATGCTCCACTAACCACGATCCTAAAAACTAGGCGGATTAGTGCATTGTGGACACGTCCCTTCAACCAACGGTCCTCTATGTGCAAAGATCTCCTCAGATTCCCTCGCTCAGCTCCTAAAACCATGGGGAACAATCTTAATCAGTTTTTCCTTGGATATTTAATTAATTCAAAATTACTCCCACGTCACTCGACTCGTGAAGCAAGAATCTGATCCCATACGTGACTCCATGCTATCCCCATGGGCCTGAATATCTTCCTTGAAGCCCAATCAGTCCAAGGCCCATGTATAGCTTCCGCTTCCTCGCTGAACCTATCAGCTGACACGCCATATCGACTGGTAGGAACATCGGCTGATGAGCAATCGGCTATTTGATCTATTTGACTGGGACTAGCTTCGGCTGGTTCTGGTGAATATTTTGGGTGTAAACAGTTCTGAAAATTTTACAAAATCTTACGAATTTTTAAAACAAGTTTAATAAAAAAGTGCCTTTTTTTGTACCAAAAAAAAAGTGCCATTTTAAAATAATACAAACAAAAGACCGTTAATACTTAATATACAAGAATTAATGAAAATATTTTGATAAAAAATGTACAACGGCTTTATCTGTCATTTTTGCATATTTTCTTGTGCATAACCGAGAGTTCCTTGTCATGTTTGCATACGATGATATGAGTAAATATTAGATGCACATTCATTAAATAATATGATTACCAATTGCAAATTTGACGCCATGGGTATACATAATTGCACACACCAATATTATTATTTAATTAATATGAAGATTGTTTTATAGATCTAAGTATACGAGGAGATAATATATGACTATACATGTTGTACCCAAAAAAAAAAAATATATGACAATACATGATGAGTTATGTTTTATATACCGTAAATTTATATTTCATGTAATTTTTATAGAATTTCTTTTGTACTAAAGGCCATTTTTATATGCATATATTCTCTTGTGGCAAGTCTTTTGTAAGTTGTGATTAGGGGTGGGAATAGGCTGGGCCGAGCTAGGCTTTGTAAGGCCCAAGCCTAGCCTAGTCAAAAAACTCAAGGCCTAAGTCTGGCCTGTTACCTGTCAAAGGCTTTTTTTTATGGCCTAGCCTGGCCGTTTTGAAAGTCTGGTATGGCCTGCTAGCCTACTTAAAGGCCTACTTCGTATTAACATCTTTGAATAAGTCATCTGACCTATCTTTAAATAGACTAACAGGCTTATAGGTCAATGAGGTTAAATTTTATTTATAATTATTAGAATTTGGGACTTATAACAATAATAAACTATATAAAAAATAAAAATAAAACCACTGCTATTCAGAGATATGAGACATAACATAGGGTGGAAATATATAGAACGAACTGAGTTTTATGAGTTCTGATTCTGATTTGTCCGTATGATATAAATTTTTTTCAAGCTTAAAGCTGACCTTTTAGAGAATCTGACATTATATGATAGTTTATTTAAATTTTATTTTGTATTAAGGCCTTTAAATATTTCACAAATTTATGTAAGACCATATGCTTAAATTATTGAAATGATCAGCAAATATTTTTTTTAATATAATGTACAAAATCTAATATAATAATAATAATAATAATAATAATAATAATAGTGATAAAATTATTATTTATATTTATTTAAATAGACCGGCTTGTTAGGCCTAAAAGGCTTTTTGAGAGGCCTGAAGCCTGACCTTTTTAACTAAATAGGCCTCTCAAAAAGCCTTAGCCTTATCTATTTGAAAAAAAAAAGTCTGGTCTGGCCTGGTCGTAGGCCCCTATCGGGTGGCCTGGCCTATTCCCACCCCTAGTTGTGATGTACAAAACACAAAAACTGAATTTTAACTTTAGTGAAATGGTCAAGATATTAATCCTGGTATGACATCAAAAAGTCGAGGCATTAAATGAAATTATATACAAAAAAATTTGAATGGATAGGTGAGTTGGATTCGTATAAACATAGATGTGTTATATGTTTAGATTAATTTATTATGTTTCTATTTTTTATAATTAAAATTTAATAAAATAATTTGTAAAAATGATCTATAAAATTTAAGTTAAATTGTAAAGATATCGGGATTGAGTAAGTTGTAAGAGATACATGAGCTTACATGAAGTTAGAGGTTTAGATCTCATTACTATAATTCTATAGAAAAAGAAAAAAAATTGTATAACACATGTTAAGAGCTTAAAGTTTTTAGTTTTAAATAACACATTATTTTAGGTTTATTAAATATTAATATATCAACTTTACAAAATCAATAAAAATAAATTAATGTTTCAAAACATTTAATGATTAATTTTAATTACTCCCTCCGTTTTCGTTTATAAGCAAAAGTCACTTTTTACATTCATTGAAAAATATATGTATCTGATCTAAATTTTGGATCAGATACATACATTTTTCAATGAATGTAAGAAGTGACTTTTGCTTATAAACGAAAACGGAGGGAGTATTAAAATTAGGGTGTTGATAAGGGTACTGACAACGTTATAAAGCTCAACTCAAGTCAGTCATATTGGACTGATGAACTAGTGAATCGACCTAATTATCGGTCCAACACAATGAATTGGTTATGCATGCATCTCGATGAGAACTGGTTTGACTTGGCAACATTTGTTTGAAATCACTGACATGATCCGATTAATGAGCAGTCTAAGTCCCCCCTAACATAATAATTAGCCTACTAACATTTTCTGTTCACAAAAAAACAAATGAACAGTTTAAGTCATGCATTATTAAAAACAAATTAAGAAAGGATAGGTATCAGTGAAAACAAACGAAGGTAAGTGTTAAGAAACATTTTGAAAACTAAATTGGTGTGAAGATGTTGGCTCTCCTTCCACTGTATTCCCACTTGTGAAGATGTCTAAGTCATTGAGATGTCAATAGCCATTCTCTCCCTCACAAATTTCATTGACACAATATATTTTTTATCATACATTCTAATAAGAAGGAGGAGGAGGATGCCAAGTAAGTGAAGCGACTAAAGAAGATGCATGACTCTAATAAATAGATAAATAAATAAATAAATAAATAAATAAATAAATAAATAAATAAGATGCATGACAATAGAAGAAATAGGAACAAAAAACACAAACAAGCATGCAACGATTGGAACATATGTATAATAAAGAACAGAAGTAAGGTTCGCTTACAATTTTTTAGAATAATAATGGGCTTATAAGCTCAACATCTTTTGTATAAAATCCAAACAATAATTTGATGAACTTTTGGGTCGATAATAAATTTATGTCTCTAAATATTTAATCTTATCATTTAGTTTTAGTCCAAACCTAAATATTAACATCTTATCACCAAAAAAATATTAACATCATTAGAATTTCCATGTAAAGTTTTATTTATATCAATATTATTTTATTTTATGTGATTTGACAAGTGACTCTTCAATTGTTATGATATACAAATAATATAAAAATAACTTATTTCACACTTCTCGTGTTCAATACCTTCGGATAGAAACAGAAGAAGAAAAGGCCTTTAGTAAGAGGGTGGTTGTTTTTTGGCAGTTTATTTCCCCACCTCCCCTACTTAATTTCCCCACCTTCCATTTTTTCAATATTCCAACTTTACCCTTCAGATTAATTTCACTTCCTCTCTCCCTTTCTCACTCCCTCACTCAGCACATCCCCTCCTTCCTCCTTCCTCATCTTTTCCTCCCAACCTCCCCTCTTTCGCCCTCTCCTAATCTGTCACTTTTTGAAGTTTTTTGGCTCGCCTTGGAGGTCGTAGCTAGCCCTGGTGCGTTCGTTCTTCATCTACTCCACATTGCCACTGATCTAAGGTTCGTCGGCCTCTTTTTTTTTTTTTCTGAAATCGCAGAAAGTCCGGATTCTTATTACCGGAGTACTCCGGATATAAGAATCCGGACGTATATTTTTTGATTACTCTATTTCCCAAGTCCGGATTCTAATATCCGGAGTACTCCGTATTCTAAAGTCCGGAGGTATAAAATAGTCCGGATTTAAGAATCTGAAATATTCCGGTAATTAGAATCCGGACGCTTTGTCTGTTATAGTTTTGACTTGTCTTTTTCAGTGCAGTTTCAATGGAAGAGAAGCATTCCGAAGACAACTTTCCCGACACCATAGTGCCCATTGTTCCTGATGTTCCAGAGGTCGTTTCCATGGATTGTACCAAAGGCATTCACCATCGATCGGGTACTTATTTTATTGATCAATTTTGTTAAGATTTGTTAGATGAGTTGGTGAATGATACATGTTATCGCTTTGGTGTTTTCTACGCGGGATGACCTATTGGCATGGGCACGAGACGTTGGCAAATCTGTTGGGTGTGTGGTTATTATTTTAAGATCGTGACTATGGGCAATCAAGCAAAAAGACTTTTGTGATGTTGGGTTGCGAAAAGTGGCAAGTATAAGCCTTACAAGACTATGGGAGTGAAGGCTACCGGCACTAGAAAATGTCAATGCCCATTCATTGAAAGGAAGGTGGTGAAAGGTGTCTGAGGGTGGGTTTTGAAGGTAATGTGCGGTATGCACAACCACGGGTTAGTCGAAAACTTTGAGGGTCATCCATATGTCTGGCCGCCTAACTTCAAGAGTTGCCTAACTGAGCGACATGACATTGAACATGATTAAGCCGAGAAACGCCTTTACTCTCACTACAAAGATAAAAATCCAAACAATACACCACAATTAGGCGGATCTACAACGCACGACAAAAGATCCGGGTCTAGTCTAAGGCAGGCGTAATCGAGTTACAACATTTGATGAACTTGATGCACCGTGATCGTTATGTGCAATTGGCATAGAAAAGCCGATAACTCTGATGTTATCACTGATATAGTTTGGGCACATCCTGAAGCTATCAAGCTTGTAAATTCGTTCAACATTGTTTTGCTTATTGATTCGACATACAAGACTAATAGGTACAGGATGCCCCTAGTTGAGATTGTTGGTGTGACCTCAACTGAGATGACATTTCTTTGTTGCATTTGCATTTGTGGAGTCGGAGAAAGCGGATAACTACACATGGGTGCTTGAGAAGTTGAAGGGTATGTTTGTGAGACAGGATTCGTTACCACAGGTGATAGTGACCGATCGAACTTTCTTTGATGAATGCACGCTAACGTTTTCCCTGTCGCGTAACATGTTGTGCCAATTCCATATCCGTAAGAATGTGAGGCGAAGTGCAAGACTTATGTGTATCCACAAGAAAAAATTGAATTGGTGATGGCTGCGTTTGATTGATTGTTGATTCACCAACGATGGATGACTACCGGCCGATCGCAACATTTCGAGGATGTTTCAAAGACTGCTCAAGAACTTCATTGACTATGTCAAGAACACATGGCTAAATCAACACAGGGATAAATTTGTTTCTGCATGGATAGACCGGCATATGCACATTGGAAACAAAACAACCAACAGGTATGCACCTGAATTGTTGGTGACATCTGACACTTATCACTATTTTTGTGGAGTTCTGAATTGTGTTTGTTTTCTGATGAACAGGGTTGAGTCTGCACATTGGCGGTTGAAGAAGTTGTTAGCTGATAGCAGAGGAGATTTGTGTAACTGTTGGGATGCAATGAATAACATGATCAGGTTACAGCACACTGAGTTGAAGGCTTCATTCGAGCATAGCATTAGTAGACAACAACATTGCTTTAATATTGCAGTCTACAAGCACTTAAATGGCCTTATGTCTAAGAATGCGTTACAGTACATTGCCGACGAGCTTCTCCGATGTAGCACCGTTGGCATAGACAGTTCTGCGTGTGGTTGTGTGCTAAGATACACGCATGGACTACCTTGTGCATGTGAGCTTGCCAGATATACGATGCACTACATCCCAATCCCGTTGGAGGCAATTCATACTCACTGGAGGAAATTGAGCTTCGAGAACCCATGTGACACCGATAATAGCCATGGTTCAGAACTAAGTATACAGGTTGAGCTAGCAGCATTGACACGTAGGTTTCAGGAGCTTGATATTGCAGGCAAAATGGTACTTAAGGTGAAACTACGTGAATTGGCATTTCGACACCACTTCTATCCGCCCACCTTGTAAGGTGACCCCACGGGGACCACCAAAGAAAGGAAAGTGGTTGGCAGTAGATAGTTCAACAAGACGCGATCCATCCTCATGGGAGCGTGTTGATGACTTCTTTGCCTCCCAACACGATAGTGCGTCAACTCCAACCTCGCTCAGACGCTCACCACACTTTGTCTAGACATTCTGCCTCCTCCCATCAAGTCGTAACCACCTACGCCTCCTCCTCCTCCCATCAAGTCGTAACCACCTACGATTGCTCCTCCAGTGATGAAGTCGGCTCGCCTCGCCATTCATACACCGCTTCTTATCAAATTCATCAATACATTGACAACATTATTGATGTAGAACCCGATGGGAACTGTGGGTATCGTAGCATCGCTGCTTTACTTGGGATGGGGGAGAATGCATGGCCCTTAATCCGACAGGATTTGATTAGAGAGGTTGAGAGAAACCGGGACGAGTATGTTGGGGTACTTTGTGGCGGAGACAACCTCGAGGCACTACTGGCGATCACTATATATTGACGGGTTGATCATGTTGCCAAAAAGAGAAATGGATGACCATGCGGATGCGGGATATGTGATTGCTAACAAATATAAGGTGGTTGTGATCTATTTAGACCCGAGGAAGTACCACAATTTTCCTCTCAGGCACGGACCAATCAAGGATTGGAAAAATCGTAGCGTCCTCTGCATTGGATTTTTGCATAGAATGGAACACTTTTGTACAGGTACAATACTTGTGTTAACTCTTTATTTTTTTGTAACCTTTACATCATTTTTTACTTTGTTTAATTGGTTTCAAAATGACATTTTCTCAGTCTATTTAAAGCATGACGCTCCAATACCTCAAATTAGGATGTTCAATGGAAAAGGTTTAGAAGCGATTGTGCTAGGGATTGGGAGGCGCTATATCTTAGTCGCATGCAACATTGGAAATCAATTTTTATTTCATCCGCAGAACATGTAGCTGTAGATCATTGAATATTTATATATTGGATCTCTATATTTATGGTTCAATTTGCGTTTTAAATTGTGTTTTAATTGTATTTGCCTCTGAACGACATAATGGTACGACCAGGAGACGCAAAAATAGTGTTTACTTACGTCGGGCTCAAGCCACAACCGTGCGGCCACATGTTCTTGTCCATAACTGACAAGAACTGATCTGTCGTATGGGCCCCCAGGGAATGACTCCGGCCTTTGTCTGGCGCCACCACCAGCTTACTACACGGCTCCACCACGGCTCCACCACCGGCCGCCAGACGGCCCACTATCTGGCCGTCTGTACCGGCTGACGCATCGCCTCCACGATCGGCTCATGTGGCCGACGTACTATCGGCAAATCCGACTCCACTATCACATGAGGTCGACGCAGCTCATCCTGACGTTTGCTCGCCGACATAGTAGGTCTCGTCCGGTCATCAGCAGGGACTGATATCCGACCACACCTAGCGGATCCACGACCCCTCGTACGTGCCATAATCCTGTAAAATAAATTCATAAATAAAATATAAATAAAAATCAAATTAAATAACTCATCGAATATTACGAACTTCCGGACTCTAGAATCTGGATCACTCCAGCTTCAAGAGTACGGAAGTTCAGAATGACACAAACTCCAATTCCTACGTCCGGATTCATGAAGCCGGAGTGATCCGGATTCTAGAGTCCGGATTTACAGAGAAAACAGGAAAAAAAAAACAGGGACGATACTCGTACCTTGCAGAAAGTGAGAGCGAGAGAGACGATGGGAGACGGTGGAAATGTGGGGAGTGTGAGGGGCGAGAGTGAGATTGGGAGAGGGAACGGTGGAAATGAGGGGAGGGGAGGTGAGGCGAGGCGAGGATCGGGAGAGGGAGACGAGAGGGAGGTGAGGAAATTTGGAGTGGGGGGAGGTGATGAAATGGGGAGAGAATTAGGGTTAAGTTGAGGGGGTTTTTTGTCTTTTTATTGGGTTGGGGAGGTGGGGAAATTAAGTGGGGTAGGTGGGGAAATAAACTGCCTTGTTTTTTTTTTTTTTTGGGGGGGGGGGTGTTCTCAGTAAATGAATGGAAGGAGGAGTAGAATCCAAACGGACCATAACGCATATCCTGAAGATCGAAGAACTTTTGGAAATTATTAAACACATCCCCCTTTTTTCTAGCATCCACCCCAGTCAGGTTTTCATTTTTCCTCAAAATATTCCTATCCGAAAATATATTTCCAGATGTTATAAATCCAGTTCAACACATAAATTTGCCTTCCTGGGTTCATTTCCGAGATCATAATGCTTGTGATACATATTCGAAAGAAATATCAGATGATATCCAATAAGAAGCCACTCAAGAATCCCCTTATCCTACGAGTCCTTATCAGCTATACTATCTTTTCCATCATTCTGCTGGATTGCAATCTTCTTTTGCTTGGGTTACACCAACTTCCGCTGGACGAATAACACGATCATGAAGCAAATATCCTGCCTGCAAACATAACCATAGGATAGCTTTTTATTCATCTTTTCCATCTCCTAAATAAATCTACCGAACAAAACCAAGAATAAGACCATGTTTGTTCCAACATTTAACGAACCAAAACTCTGATCCAAAAGCTCTTTGTCGGGTAATCATAAATGGGAAGTATCAGCATGATTGAGATCAAAAACCAAGAGTTTGTCATAAATAGTGACACGGATCAAACCTAAACTGGTCAATTGCAAATTGAAAGGGTATTAACAAAATAAACTGCACTAGTTGCACGTCTGTTACGATTCAACATGACACGCAAATAGGATATTTTTTTTTTAAAAGAAAGCATACGGGTAAGGTTGCATACTAAATTTTTTTTTTCATATATGCAAAAAAATAAATAAATAAATAAATAAATTAATCTATTCACTTGTGAGTGATAACTCCAACTGGAGTCCCATGTGTTTACCAAATCATTTGAAAAGGATGAAAGTATGCTATCCTTTGTAGTGATTTTGAGGAGGGCAAGATTGCAAGACTAAGAATATGCTTTAAGGGAGGTGATGGATGAGAATATGACTTGAATTGGTACCAAAGAATTTCCTAAAAGACAAAAATATAGATACACCTAAAAAGGCAGCAGTACTTATAAAAATATTTTATTGAATATGAATATGAATATGATATAGACTCCCGTCACAGTTTTGGAGTATTCATGCATCATAGACCAAAAATAACACAAACAGTTTATGGGTTGAAACAAATTTTAAAATTGGAGGGGGGGCAAAAAAAAAAAGTCCTTCCACAAGCAATTATGTAAATTACCTTCAGAACGGCTGCAACAGTGCCAGGAGGCTTGGAACCATCAGGGACTTGGAAGACCGCGTTATGTCTGTGTGGATCAAAGGGCTCATTTGTAGGGTCAAATTTTTCTACACCAAACTTTCTAAGTACCTGTAAGTAGAAGCAGTAAGCTTCAAAACAATAGCCCAAAGCACTATACAGTCCCCAGCAGCACATTGTTTCAAGCACTTGACGATGTATTTTAAAATATGGGGCAAATGCTTTCATTATAAGGTTATAGTTATGCACCATATTGTTGATATGAAGGCACAGGAAGATGCCAACGTCCTAACCCGAATTCCCCACGGCACCCATCTAACTAATCAAGATTCAAAGGGTAAACTAGGCATCTTATTTACAATCTTGCCATCGCAATTCAGAACAAAAAAAAATATTCATTTGTTTTTTAAGACAACAATGGGAAATAGTTGAAAAAATCAGAATAATAAGATCATTTCCAACATGTCTGTAAGTTTTAAAATGAAATTGGCTTTTGAAAAGAAACCAACCAAGAACCGGAGCTTCAAGCCTCTCTCCTAGTCCCGCCCAAATCACCCTTATCCTTACATTCTCAATGAATCTTCAATCTACTACCATGACTAAACAAAACCATAACGGCATAAACAACTAAAAGAAAAGATTGGATACTAACTTAGCTTTGATTGTTGCAATTATACAGAATACAGATAGCTAGTCTACCTCTGAAAGTTGTTTCTCAGTCATGTCAACACCTTCCAGAAGTGTTTTCAGGAGTTTCACTGCTTCAGCAGAGTCACTCGACGTATCAATTTTCGAAAAGCTTTCCTTTACAACTGATGAAGCTCTTCCCAAATTATCCGCAACATCTAGTAAACTCTTCGCAAAATTCTACAGCACATTTAAACCACTCAGCACAAAGTTCAAGAGTAAGTTATTTGGGACAAAAAGGTTCAAACATAGACCTGTATAGCAAATTTCTTTGAATTCTCTGATTCCCGTCTAGTCCTGTCCATGACATTCTCCATCTCTGCATAGGTATGCAGAACTTTATCCTGCATTTTCTCAACCTCTTTGTGCTTCAACTTCAAAAGTTCTTCCTTCTCAGCAACACGCTTAATCAAATCATCCCTCGATAGATCCAATTCACTCTCTGAATCTGAATCTGAATCAGAAAATGCAGTTCGTATAATACCGCTCCTCCTCCTTTTGACAGTTTGAGACTGAGAATCTGAAATAGAACCTGATTCTTCTGTTTGATCTGCATGTTTGGCTTGTCCAGGCTGATCAAATTCCTTCGTCTCTTCACTTGTTTTTGCTGGGTCGTCATTCGGGGAATCGCCATTATGCACATTATTCCCTTTTTCCCTTTCATTAGTTTCAGTTGAGGCTGATGAAGAAAATCCAAATCTTGAAGTTGAGGAGTTTATTGATGGACATGATAAATTGACTTGAACTGGAATCAGCTGGAATATTAGAAAGCAAATGTGGAACTTAAATGAGAATTTTACAATGTATCATTAAATTTACTAAACAAAAAATTTTAAGGTAATTGGGTCCTAGAGTATTAAGTATAGGACAATAACTATCATACAAATAATCTTCATATCATCACCCCTTAATATATAAAAGGCACTATAACCTGCATATTCCATTAAAGACAACACACAAAACCCTAAAATAAACACATGAGAAATAAATAAGTTATATGTGTCAGACTGCAGATTTTTCATCAATCATTTTTTTCTTCTTCTGAAGTCAGTCAAAAGAATGACTCGTTAAAATATTTGCCTAACAGTAAATAGTTATTTTAAGGGGAAAAAAGTGAAAATGTATTTTGCAGCCTTTTCTTTTGAATAAAGCACTCGTTAACATTAGCAAGCTGCAACAAATGAGGAATTATAATAAAATCTTCATCAACGTATTGGAACGCATAACACCCTGAAAAAACCTTTGCTAAATGGACAATCAAAAATCAACAGCCGCAAAATGAGGGAAGAAATTTCACAGCTATTTTTCTTTCCTAGTTAATAGTTACTTTCTAATGCAATACTCAACAACCTAAAACCCTAACAAAACCCTACGCCATGAAAAATGCGAAAAATGAAAATTTGATCAGCAGGTATGGAGGGTTACCTTGTTGGGAGATTGGGGAAGGAGTGAATGTAAGTGATTAGAGAAGGTGGGGAAGTGTTGGGGCCTTCGCGAAGCAGAGAGAAGCGAGCTTCGGCCAAGGGTTCCTGAGACACGGGACAAAACCTTGTAGAAGAACATTGCTGAGGTTGAAGAAGCAGAAATTAGATAAGGAGAGTTGAATAGCGAAAGAACAAGACTTGAATTGAAGATCCAATGCGGAGGAAGAAGGGTTTATGGGAAGCCGTGTGTTTCTCGGAAAACAGAGAAGGGAAAGGAAAACAGGAAAGGGTTTACAGGGGATAGTATACATCAAGGAGTTAGGTCTTTTTACTATATTGCCTTTCTATTTGTTAGTTTTTTTTTTTTTTGACGGAATTCTATTTGTTAGTTTATTCACTATTTTTTTTTTATGATAATGAAAATTTAGGGCGAGTAGATAATGTCCTAATTCAAAGAAGAAAATATCTCCGAATTCTATAACACTTATAACAAAAATTTATATTTACTTTACTCGAAAAGAATTAGTGGGATTCAAACTTGCGATGTATGTGATACGAGACTCTAACATGCTCTATTAATCCAATTCTTTGGGGTTTTTTTTACCTTATTCACTATAAGGTATAAAGAATTGTTCATCAAATATAATAAGGTTTTTCATTTTAAAAAATGAGAAAATTGTTGGAACTTACAAGATTGATAAGTGAGGTCATTCAAAAGTTTTGAAATGTTATTAATATCAAATGATCGATCATAAAGTATTTGACAAATCTTGTTTAAATGCGCTAGAGAATACATACTCTTAAAAATGCATTTATAAGACAAATAAATTACTCACAAAGTGATTAAAATAATTATATATGTCTCATGAGTCTTCACAAATATGTGTCCGAAGCAGCTACGTCTCAGAGTCTTTGCATATAAAGGTGCGTTGATGACTTAGCATCATGTCTGAAAAAGTGTTTCATCAAAGACAGTTGAATGGCACCCATGACAGTTATTGAAAAGCAATTTTGCATCTCATGGTTCACTTATCAAGTGTAAGCATAGTTTACCTAGAAGATAAAAACTGCTTTCAAACTAAGTCAACTCTGAAGAGTGTTGTGGTACATATTGTGGTAGACAAAAGGATTGCTATTTATGGATAACACTACTATTTTAGAAGAAAAATAGAAACTTAGGTTGTAGTGTTGTACACACTAGAGAAGTACGCTTTTTCTGAAAAAGAAGCTACCCGACTAACTGTAGGTCTATAACTACTGTAGTAACAAATATATAATTAAATGACAAGTTAAAATCAAAACTCTATGTCAAAATGTTATTATTTCTTAAAGATTATATATACAGTAACCTTTGAAGAATGAACTAACAACAAGCAACATCACTAAAGCTTTAGGCATGTATTTCGAACATTCTTTATTCATTTGTTCTTTATGTGCTCGAATTTATTTCATCCTCATTGTTTGCAAGTTAAGAATGACAAACACCTGAGCTTGAAATTATTGTATCCTCACTATTTGTGAGTGATCATTTGTACCGCAACATTTATTTCTTTGCACTAGAATGTGAGTCGAAAACGTAGCGTAGGCCACGACTCCGGCGCTAATAGCGTCGGCCAAGCCCACGCTAAGTTGTATAATAGCCTTTTTTAAATTTTTGTTTATTTTTTCCTTCTTTTTTTAACTAGGCCGACGCAAACTCCTTTTCAAAAAAAAAAAGGCCAGAATATTTAACATTTGGAAACACGTTTGTTTACTCCCGTTTTCTATTTCTAGGGTTAGACAAAAACTTTCTCTTCTTTATACCTGCTGCCACTGTTTCCTCATCCTCCCTCACTGAGAAGCTTCCCCTCCTTTTCAAAGATCTCTACCGCCACTATTCCGATCTTCTCCCCGATTGCAACTGTCGTCGCAGACAGTGACTTTGCATCGCGAATACGTCGTGAAGTCGATGTCGTCGTGAAGTTGAATCTGTCATCCATCGCAGATTGGGCAGATCTAGATTTTGGCAGTGAAGTCGACGCCAAAAACACGGTTGGGTGCAGAGGAGCACAACTTACAGTGGAGCGGCGGCGGCTCCACGAGGAACGATAGAATCGCCACCACGAAGAGCTTCTCATACAGTGGTGGCTCGCACAATATCTGCCACGGATTCCATGTGGAGCGAAAATGTAGTCTCAAACGCTTCACATTTCTCCTTCGTGATCTACTTCGCGTTTGCCTGTTTCACGGCCAGATTTTTTTCTTGGTAGTTTCATCTTCCTTTATTTGTGTAGTGAAATTTTTGTTCTATAGTGGAATTAGGTTAGAGATTTGTGTATTTTGAGTTGCCAATCTTGCATTATGAATCACTCATCGTGGCCTCTGTCTCGCGGACAACAAAACCCGCCATCGCGTGAGCGCAGATGTGAGTATGCATACCAAGAATTCTATTTCTTTTCCCTTTTATTTATCCTTTATGCATATATGTTCTTGCTTAATTTGTGGGATTACGTTGGGATTAAATTTGGGGATTAGAGCAAAAAAGGGGATACAGGTACTTGGACATCTATAGTATTAGGTGTACTTGTACAGATAATGGTAACTAAATTTATAGTTCGTATAAGGTAACAGAACAAAGGTCCGGGTATAGTTTAGCACATTTGACAGTAGTGGTAATAAAAGGTTGCAAATTCACATAAATGTTGAATTACATTTTGCTTCTGATTTATGATCTTTGGCTTAACATACACTAAGTTTTTTTTGGTTATTTTTTGATTTATGATTTAACTTGAGCCGATATGGTTGGATTTTTTTTGTTTGTTGCTGATTGATTGATGTTTGATTTGCATTAGTTATTGTTGTTGGCTGCTTGTTAATCCTTACTATATAGGAGGATATTCTTGGTTGGGTTACTGATTGGTCTCACTCTCACCATGGTTTTGTTGCTGCAAGTATTCTTTTGGCACCGGTCTTTAAATCCTTACTAACATGGGTAAGTTCATCATGTTGGCATTATATTTTGGTGGGTTTAGCGTATTGGGTTGGATTTCAGGTGCTAGCAAGGAATTGGTTCATTTCCCTGTCAAGTGGTTTGATGGTATGAGAAAGTTAAGTGATGAATTTGATGGCTACCTTGTTAAGCTAACAGATAACCTGTTATATACATTTTTAGGTTTATTGGTTATACAACTAAATGCGTATAGCTTCTAGCCATTTTTTTTCCACCTTTTGTTGATGGTTGTTGCAGGCTGCCAAATGGAGAGACCGACAGGCACTGCAGGACCTGAAATCACTCTTTTCAAAAGAGGCACCCACTAGCTGACTTTACACTTGTTTTGTATCTCGTAATATTTTCATGTAAGAGTTTACTTCCATGCCTTCTAATGAATGTTATATTTCAGGTTCTTGATGTTATTATGTCCAGCACAAATGACATAAGGCCTTTGAGTCTGGAGAATTTCAGAAATAATCTTTCTGCTTCATGGAGAGTTGTGGGTTTAAAAACTTCAAATGCTACATATGAGGTTAGGATTACTTATGTGCTTCTGCATGAAAAATTCGTTTCCTGTATTGTAGGAAGAAAAAAAAAATCCTTATTTTATTGTTACTAAATGTTAATCCATTTTTATTTTATTTTTAATTTTAATTAAAGCTAAACCAACCGAAAACGCATCTTAGACAAGAAAAACAACAGGAGAAGGAAGGAAGATCTTCTGGTGGTATCATACTATCAGTTAATATGCCTATGTTTTATTTTAGTTTCTTTCTCATTCATTTTTTTTATTAATGCAGTTGGTCTTGCTCAGTGGACCTACTATTCATTCCTTCTCATACCATCAGCCCTATATTGTAACACTGGTGCTCAAAATGTTTTGGAAGATCTTGTTTTTTAGTTATTACAATAATTTCCTCAACAACTCTGCTTCCAGCAGTCTTAACATTTATAGTTGCGGTGGGGTTATTTTGTTGTCATCATTTTTTCCTCTCTCATTTTTCTCTCTATTCCTTTTAGTTTGGGATTAAGTCTACTGCTTTAAATGCTGAATTGCCGCAGAATTCTCATCTCCATATTCTTGGGGTATGAAATATTATCCTGTTCGATCTTTCGTTTAGTATGATAGCTGCTAAGGTTTTTCTACTTAACCCAATGCTATTGCGTGTTCCTACTAGTGAAGCATGAGGAGAACTGGAGAAGTTTAGGGCCAGTTTGGTTTGGGAAAGACATTTTTTTTTCATTTCTTATTTGTACTTTTAACTACAAAATTGTCATCTTGTTTTCATATTGTTTTCTATTTTCAAAGTTTTGTATAGAAAATAGTGAAAATATTTTTTTGTTTTTGTTTTGTTCTATAAAAATCTGTGAAAAAGGAAAACAGTGAAAACATTGTGTCATTTTTGTAAATTAAAATTAATAGCATAAAATGCTTTATCAAACCAAATATCCCGTTATCTTATCTTAAAACATCGATGTTTGAAGTTATTATTCTGCATATGTATTATAGTAAGAGTTGTGTACTACTACTACTACAGTAATTTTTATCTCCTGGTTTATATCTATGTTTCATTTGGGAGATTGCCATGTTCTCTGAAATCGTTTAATTAGTTAATGCTTTCTCTTGTTGATGAACAGGTTATAAACTTTGGAATGCCTCGCAGTGTTGCAGGATACGTACATCGAATTGGACGAACTGGAAGAGCATACAGTTCTGGTGCTTCTATCTCTTTGGTGAGTTTGTAGGCAAAGCAAAACTCCTCTTTTCCACCGAGTAAATTTCAAAATGTATTATTACTTTTTAGATTTTTTGCTCTCTTATTTGTATTGGTCTATTGGGTATACTATTGAGATCCAAGGTGGCACTGAGCTACATAATGCGGGGCACTTAGATCTTCCTTGTTTCTTCATAGGTTTCTACAGATGAGATGGATACTTTTCAAGAAGTAAGATCTTTCATTGGGGACGATGAAAACAGGGGCTCCCCTTACTCACCAAGAATGCAGTTGAATCTTTACAGTATAGGGCTATCCTAACAATTCATTCTTATAAAACAGGGGCTCCCCTTTCATTGGGGACGATGAAAACAGGGGCTCCCCTTACTCACCAAGAATGCAGTTGAATCTTTACAGTATAGGGCTATCCTAACAATTCATTCTTATAAAGTTACTTGTTGCTGAAGATTCCCCAGCACAAAAGCTTATTCTTCCAAATTACATTCGACTCAAAGGCAACTATATACGAATTACCCTAGTATTAATTTGTATGATGTTCTGGTTGAAAATATTATTTAATCTGTGGAGTGATACTTTATTTATTTAGGAAACAGCAAAAGATATTGGAAATAAACTTTGTTTTGTTCTTTGTAAATATCTTCTATAGCAAATAATAGAGAAAATGAAGGTAAAGTGTGCTGCCCAGTCTTGAGGCAGCTCGAATCTGCAACAATGAAAGAGTATTATTTCAAGGCAGGCCATCCAAGACTTTCACTCTAATCAATGAAACTTTCATTTCTACTTATTTACTTCTTAAGTTTTCATACATGGGCATCTGTGTTTGTATGTCTGTGTGCTTACGAAACTTTGTACCAGTTAAATTGAGAATATTTTGATACATTTTTTTTTGAATGCAGAATATTTTCATACACAGGCTTATGAAACTTCTGAAGGTGAGAATTTTTTTTTTTAAAAAAAATAGGTTACTAGCGTCGGCTAACCCCACGCTAAAAACCTATGCTACGTTTTGAGTGGGCCAAACCGACGCTAATTAGAATGGGCTACCGGCCGACGCTAAAATTAGTGTGGGACTTTTTTGTGGGCCTGGCCGACAACAATTAGCGCCGGCCCCTCTATTAGCCGACGCTAATTGACGCTGAAAGTTAGCTTTGAGCGTTTTATTGTCGGCCACGACGCCGATGCTAGGCCGACGTTAATCGTGATTTAGCGTGAGCTTTTCATGATTAGTGTCAGCTTTTGGCCTATGCTAAAAAAACAACATTCTAGTAGTGGTAAGTTGTTGAGAGACAAGTGAAGGCTAAGCTAAGAGCACTTAGGTGAAGTGTTGTATTAAGTTGGTGTTGTACGTAATAGCCGAGTGAAGACTAGTTGATACGTTTGTAATCAAGGGTTTGTTAGTGGAAAAATCATTTAGACAAAGAAACTGTACATAGCTCTTAGGTTGAGAGTGAACCAGGATAAATACATTGTGTTCTCTACTTTCCCTTTAACTCTTTAATTTCTGTCTTTATATTTGAGTATAATGTAACTCGGTTTAAAGATTGCTTTCATTAAACACAAGTTTTTCAACAAGTTTCTAAACTATGAGACACATCTCATTTTTGCGCCTTGTCCATTTTTAAAGCGCTTTAAATAAAATAAGCTTCCATCTTATCCTACTAAAGTGTGGTTTAAAAAAAATTGAAAACAAAATTAAACCTAGTCTTGTGTTTTCCCTCTTTCATTTTCATTTTATTTATGGTATTTACACAATTTAGGGTCCATCTAATATGGACATATGGACTTTTTGGTTCCACTGGCTACAACCGGTTAAGAAAAAGTAAGAACCCGTTAAAAAAGATGGCTTTCTATTTTGTCTTCTTCTTAGTGTATTCACTAGCTATGTGTTCTTTATTGCCACTCCTCATCCTTCTCCACGATATGGTCAAGTGTGCAACACATGTATCATCTCTGCTATCAACACATTGGGGTGATGACAATTTGCCTCTCCATTTCCTTCCTAGACTCTCGGAAGAAACCTTGAAAACCAATCTATCCACAACAACAGAATCACACTCGCATGGTTCAATTATTCCTGGAGCAGAAATTGATTCTCTAACTCTTCCAATTTTTTTATTTTATTTTTATCTTTCCCAACTTCTATACTATCTGATGTAATTATATTTATAGCTGATTGTCCAGTGACAAAACCAAACTTATTTGAGCTACACAAGACAACTTCACTACCATCAGAGCCTGGCTTAGATTCAACCTTAATTACACAGGGAAAGGATTCTCTTAATTTTTTTTTTCTCTCCAGTTTTCTCCAGTCCCATGATCTCCACCCTTAAACAACCTTTCCGGCCTTTTTTCATTATCCAAAATTCTCTCTCCCCTTTATTTTTCAAAGGTCAGGATCTCACTTTAGAAACTTCACACTGGAGGGAATCCTTTCCCAATTACACAAGCATCGGAAACCACATTTGAAAAACAAAAAATCTAAAACCTAATTTGCTCGACGTTATCTAATCGTTGTAGTAAATATTGGCCCTGTTCCTAGCAAAAAAAAGGGTTTTAATTTCAGTCACACTTTTGGCAAACCATATCCATAAATTTGAAGCTCCAAGAGCTTGAATTGACGTTATCTTATTGCACTGTTACCAAAATCAGTGGTGAAGGGTCAACATCATGGATTAAAATCTTGTGGTATCCGGTTAATTAGGAAGGGTTAAACGGCAAGGAATTGTGTGCAACTATTTTAGCTAGCTTGAGTGATCATTGACCACGTTTAGTCTCATGTAGGATGACGCTGAACGTTGCATTAGCTTTAACTACATGGTTTCCGAACACGTGATTTATATGCTGAAAGTATTTCTTAGACGATTGTATCTTGTTTTATTTTATGGTTTGTTATCAAATATCCATTTATCCCTTTGCCTTACTATTAGCATAGCTAGGATTGGTTGAAAAGCTCACAATCCCTGTGGAGACGATACTCATACTTACTCTTATTACTTAAGAGTCTGGTATACTTGTCGTATCAAGAGACAACTCTCACTAGAAGTCCCTTAAGTTTTTGGTGCCGTTAGCGGGAATTGCTTTTAGCAATTTGATTGATTTTGGCATTGTTTTTAATTAGGCATTATTTTCTGTTTTAGACATTTTTCTGGTTTTGGTAGAACTCTGTTTTTGGTTCTATTTTTCTGTTATTGTTCTATTTTACGTTTGGTGTTTTTGTTGCTTGTATGCACATGGATGCATTAATTCAGGATGTTTTTGGCGTTCATTCGACGGGAGAGCCAAGTTTTGGTGAAGGTGAAAGAAATCCAGAAGTCGGAGAAAGCACCAAGTTTTACCAATTGGTGAAGGAGAATGAGGAAATGCTCTATCCAAACTGTAATAAGTATAGCAAGCTATCATTTATGGTACATTTGTATCATTTAAAGTGTCTTCATGGATGGAGTGACAAGTCATTCTCTATGTTGCTAGACTTACTAAGAGATGCTTTACCAGAGGAAAACGTTTTGCCGAAGTCATACTATGAAACCAAGAAGATGATTTCAAGGTTAGGTTTGGGGTATGAGAAGATCCATGCTTGTCCTAATGATTGCATATTATATCGAGATAGATATGTCAAAGATCAAGTATGTCCAAAGTGCGGTATGTCAAGGTGGAAAACAACAAATGAAGATGTACAAGCTAATGGAATGGAGACTTCTGAAAAGCGAAAGAAGTTACCAGCAAAAATCCTTCGATGGTTTCCATTGAAACCAAGGCTACAAAGGTTGTTCATGTCCTCCAAAGTTGCTGAATCGATGAGATGGCACCATCAGGGTAGATTGAATGATGGTTCTCTTAGGCATCCAGCTGACTCCCTTGCTTGGAAGGAGTTTGACGCTCTATATCCAACATTTTCGTCAGATCATCGTAATGTTCGATTAGGATTGGCTTCTGATGGGTTCAATCCTTTCAAGACTATGAGTATTACTCATAGCACTTGGCCTGCCATTCTAGTGCCTTATAATCTTCCTCCTTGGATGTGCATGAAACAATCATTGTTCATGTTATCACTACTAATTCCCAGTCCTAAAGGTCCTGGAAATAACATTGATATTTATCTGCAACCATTAGTGCAAGAGTTGCAAGATTTATGGGATGATGGAATTGAAACATTTGATGCCTACAAGAGAGAAACATTTCAACTTCGTGCTGCTATAATGTGGACTATCAATGACTTTCCAGCATATGCTAACTTGTCTGGATGGAGTACTAAAGGTCAATACGCATGTCCATGTTGTGGTATTGAAACTACCTCACGATGGTTACGTCATGGTAAAAAAATTTGCTATATGTGCCATCGTCGTTGGTTAGCTCCTAACCATAAGTGGAGGTTAAATAGTAAGGATTTTGACGGAACACGGGAGTTAAGGAATCCTCCTAGAAGACTTGATAGGGATGATATTTTAAGGCAAATAGATGAATCTAGAGAAGAAGGTCTAGCGAATGGGGCACAACCTTGGAAAAAGAAGAGCATTTTCTTCACATTGCCTTATTGGCAATATAATGTATTGCGTCACAATCTTGATGTCATGGACATTGAAAAAAATGTATGTGATAACATCATTGGTACATTGTTAAACCAAGAGGGAAAATCCAAAGATAATTATAAGGCGCGAGCTGACCTTGTAGGCATGGGCATAAGAAGTATGCTTCATCCTCAACCGAGCCCTAAAAGTAGTGCATTGCGTTTGCCTAGAGCATGCTATCAAATGACTAACAAAGAAAAAGATGATTTTCTAAGCATCCTCAAGAATGTAAAATGTCCAGATGAATGCTCATCAAGCATCCCACGTTGTGTTCAAGTCAAGCAACGCAAGATATTTGGCTTAAAAAGTTATGATTGCCATGTTTTGATGCAAGAGCTTCTTCCAGTAGCTTTAAGGGGTTCATTGCCGGATAAAGTCACTTCAGTTTTGGTTGATCTTTGCAATTTCTTCAAGCAAATTTGTTCCAAGGTACTTAATGTGGAATTTCTAGCACAATTGGAGTCTCAAATAGCCGTAACACTTTGTCAGCTGGAAACAATTTTCCCTCCTTCATTTTTCACTGTTATGATGCATTTGGTAATTCATTTGGCATATGAAGCAAATGTTGCTGGACCGGTACAATATCGATGGATGTATCCTATTGAGAGGTATAAATCGTATATTATTAACAATTTGTTTAATTAAATTTGTTAAACGGGTTATTTGGATGCTAAGAGCATGATATATAAAATCACTTTCAGGTTTCTTCTTTCTCTTAAGTCCTTTGTACGTAATAGAGCACATCCAGAAGGATCAATTGCAGAAGGTTATTTGGCTAATGAATGTTTAACATTTTGTTCACAATATCTATCTGGAGTGGAAACTAGGTTGAATCGACCTAGCAGAAATGATGACCAAATGGATTCTACATTGATAGATGATGTGACCTATTTACATCCTATTGGAAGACCATTAGGGATGAAGAAAAAACAAAAGTTACAGTTAGGGAAGCGGAAGAGAGTGAGTGGAACTAAACTTGACAAGAAAGAGTTAACACAAGCACATAGATATGTGCTTTCTAATTGTGATGCAGTTGCTCCATATATAGAGTAAGACACAAAACATATTTCAGTTTTATAGAGAACACATCATAATTTTTATAACTTTTATAATTTCACTATCATGATTTTTAGAGAACACATTGCGCTTCTTAAGAGACAGAGTCGGCCGCGGCGATTGTCACAACTTGAAATTGACAAACAACATGGCCAACAATTTACTAAGTGGTTTAAACAAA
Organism: Calophaca sinica; assembly: GCA_037113605.1. NCBI lineage: Eukaryota > Viridiplantae > Streptophyta > Magnoliopsida > Fabales > Fabaceae > Calophaca > Calophaca sinica. The sequence goes on along the minus strand of CM073736.1, from coordinate 124,998,091 downwards.
GGGTGAGCTTTTAAGAATTGAAGAAATTATAAGTTTAGTGCCTGCTTTTATATTTCAACTTATCTTTGTTTTTATATTTCAACTTACTTGTTTTTCATGAACTATTTTAGATTCTTCTCTTGGATGAAGAAGGAGCCCACAAGTTACTCATGAACTTAGATGGTTAGCTCGTGGACCATTTGAGGTTGTAAGAAGATACACTGGTTATGCAATTAATGGTTTTAGGTTCCACACAAAGAAGAGAGAGATATTTGAAAACACAAAATAGTGGAGTAGTTGTAAAGACTAAGACCTCAAAAGATGAAGTTAATTATTATGGGGCAATAATTGATATAATCGAGTTGGATTATTGTGGCAAGTACAAGGCTGTGTTATTCAAATGTGATTGGGTTGATATTAAGAAAGGTATCAAGAAAGATAGGTTTGGGTTAACACTTGTGAATTTCAAATTTTTGAAACATACCGGGAAAGATATTTGTGATGACCCATTTGTTTTTGCATCACAAACTAAAAAGGTGTTTTATGTATATGATGAGAGAAACAAAGATTGGCCTGTTGTTCTGGATGCAAAGGTCAGAGATATCTATGATATGGGTGATTTGGAACCTAACGAAATTGAAGAATTTCATGAGCAACTAATGCATGATACAAGTGAAGCTACTCATAATGTTAATGATTTGGTTAGGCTTGAAGTTGAGGATGATGACGATTTCTTTGAAGTTGTGGATGTTGATAATTTGGGTGATGATGAAGATGAGGAGGAAGAGGGGGACGATATGTTTTAGTTATGTTTATTTCAAATTCTGGTTGTTTATTTCAAATTCTGGTTGCTTCTTAGACTTGTCCAATTTTTTGTATTTGGAATTAATCCCATGTTCATTTATGTTCTGCTTTATCTTCTCTTTCACTTTGTGTTTTATGGATATCCTAATATTAATTTTTGTGCTAATATAGAGTTGAGATTATTTAAAAAATATTTTTATAGTTAGAGCAGCTATGGCTCGAAGAAAAAAATTGAATATTGGGCATCGAGCAAGTAACAATGAAGGAATACAGCCTATTCCTACAAATACAAACTCAGCCAATGTGCAAGGAAGTAATGTTGCAGAAACTCGTTCTGGTCCTAGTCATACAGAAGATGTCATACATGAGTCCGTAGAATCTCACTCCATTCCTTCTGACATAGAAGCTGAAGAAGAACAGATTGCAAAAGGTATAATTTTATGTCATACATGAGTCTATAGAATTGATTGTTGCTGGAATTTGTTGTGAGACTGTCATTTATTGTTATATTGCTCAGGTTGCAGTACAATAACTTCCTCCAAAATATAATGATGTATTGCTGTTCTAACATGATAGATTCATAGGTAGTGTGGTTAGAAGGTCTCACTTGGATTTATTGGTCAGACAAAACATGATTCAGGGAGTAATTTCTTGTTTGAAAACAAAATTTATTGGGCATAACCTTGTTATTTAAATATGAGAAATCCTATCAAAATTTATGAATATATCCATGAGGCTTCTCTGCTTCTATCAAAATGACATTAAATGACATTAAATATGAGAAATCCTATCAAAATTTATGAATATATCCATGAGGCTTCTCTGTTTCTATCAAATGACATTAAATATGAGAAATCCTATCAAAATTTATAAAAAAATGCCTCTCTGTTTCTTGCCTAGAAGCTTCTGCAATTAAATTCTGCCATTCAAAGCAGCAACTCTCCTGCACCATCTTCCTTCCACGCCTCCTTTCCCATAGCTTTCTCACTCCAGCACCAATCTTCAGTTTTGTTTATGTACTGTGCAATCAATAAAGAAGGACATGACCCAACATATAACTAATGCCTTCACTCAATCATGTTTTGCAGAGGCCTTTGACCCAACAAACACAACTCACAACCATGTCATTAGGAGTTCTGGTAGCTTTTGTGCTAAAATCCTGCCAGACCTACCCTAAGATTTTCCCATTTCCCTCATGAAGAGTATCATATTCCCCTATCCCCTTTTCCGTGTTGTACACTTACTATTGTTAGGAAAAAAATAAATAGCAAAAACAACGATATTAGATAGGAAAATTGATAACCATAAACTAGTTCATATTCTGACCTGAACTTCCACCTCAAGAGCTTTTACTTTTGCATCTTCACCCGAAAGAGCAGAACCATCTTGAGCTTTCTAAGAAGATTGGTTTATGAATAATTTCAGTGGCAGTAAGTATTAGCAAATTGTTATCAAACAAAGACCACAAAAGGTTATCTACCTTGAGGTTCTGAAGATGGAACAGGACATCATTGCACAATTCATCCTTCAATTTTCTAAAAAACTCAACACAATCAGATGGCTCTAATTTTGTTGATAACTGCATCAGTAAATCGCTGTGATCTATACTAGATGCCTGATCTTGACTTTGTGTTCCAGAGATAGCATCCTTAAGGACATTAGTCAACTTCATTTTGACATGCATAACCAAATTTTATTAAGGAAATTGTTAAGAACCTAGAGAAGAGAAATAGAATTAAAAAAAACAATTTTATTGAATACTGACAATAAGAGAGAAGTCTGTCAAATGTTGGATGTCTCCCTATATTCTTATTTCTCCTATTTATACATGATAATACCTCTAGAATTCTTTTTTTCCCTCTCTCTCCTAGAATTTTTTTCCCTCTCTCTCCTAGAATTCTCCAGAAAGGTGAAAACAAAATAATTAAAAAGTGAAACCCAGCAGTGGCCAAATTAGTAGACATTTTAGATCAATTATATATAGCTAAGAAACTTGATAAGGTAAATTTTAGACATAAGCAGAAAATTGGAAGGAGGGTTAGCTGGAATTTACCTCAGGGTATGAAGGAAGTGAATGAGGTTTATTGATAACCTCTCGAGTAGCCATTAAAATTGATTGCAGAGTTTGAAGCTTTCCAACCTCGGATTCCAAGAGCAACAAACTTCAAAGCAAATAGAGCTTTCAAAGGAGTACTGTCTTGTTTGAGCAGAATCTGCAAGAAATTGAGGATCTGATTTGAAGGAAGATTATAAATAAAAAAGAAAAAATAATAAACAATAGTAATAAATTTAAATTAAAAAATACCGAAAGCTTCTTTCTTTTTCTTTGTTGGTGTTTTCAATCAGGAACATATGGACGGCTAAACTTGTCAGCAGCATTATACTTGTCATTTTGCAGAATTTATAGGGGATAAAGGAGAAAAATGCTGGAATTTATACTTGTCATTTGCTCTCTCAAAGCATTGTTTCAGTAAATATGTGTTTTGCTTTTTTGAGCTGTTTCAGTAACCATATTGGGTTTGCATTGCTCTGTTTTATAATTTATGTCTTTTGTTTTACTTGTGGATGTAGAACCTAAGCGGGCTAGAGGTGGGACAAGAATGTTAGATGTATGGCAAATGGAAGATGATTTCATAATTGTTAATTTGGATAAGTATGGTCGACCAATTGGTGAGGAGGCGACAACTTTGACTCGATTCATAGGTAGTGTGGTTAGAAGGTCTCAATATGCTCCCATCAACATCAAATCTTGGAAATTGATGCCAGATGATCACAAAAATGAGATGCTGAAAGTAATAGAGGTATTATGATTGTACATTTAAATTATTTTTTATCAAAAGTTGTAATATAACTTATGTTTTTTATTTAACATCTCTCATTGTGTAGAGCAAATTTGAGTTTGTTCCTCCAATAAATGACAAAACACGAGAAATGATAAAATCTGAGCTGAATGAGAAGTGGAGGCAATGGAAGGGTGATTTAAAGGCAATGGCATATGACCCAAGTAAAACTAAAGAAGAAGTTGCTTCTGCAGTACCTGATGATAGGGTTGACGAAGATCAATATCGTGAGTTGGTTGATCACTGGTTCTCTGATGATGCTAAAGTAAGTCATACATATTATTACTGCAATGAGTAATACATTAAAATGTTTATTATTTCAACTAATATTTTATATGAAATGCAGAAAATAAGTGAAACTAATAGGCAAAATCGTGCCAAGTTTAAAGATGTTCATTGTATGGGTACAAAAAGTCTCCCAAAACTTATTGATGAAAAGGTTTGTTTCTATTTGTACTTTTCATGGGGTGAATTGTATTTCAAAAACAATTAACATATAACATGTTTGTTTGGGTTTTAGATGAAAAAGGGCAAAGGAGTGTTGCCTAGACGTGACGAGATTTACATCGAAACTCGCACTCGTAAAGATGGGTCAATTGTCAATGAAAATCCGCAAGATTGATTGTAAGTATTGATTAGTTTTAAGGACTATTTTTATATTGTTCTGTTTTGCCTTTGGTTGATTGCAAGATTGATTGTAAGTTTTTATATTGTTCTCGCTTTTAGTTTTAAGGACTGCTTTCACTGCATTGGTTGCTTTGTTTTGTATTGTTCTTTCTTTCTTTTACGTAGGGGCTGGTTTTACACCAATTAATTTACAAATATTTTTTACGTTTCAGAAGAAATAAAAATACGGCAATGAAATTTGGAACATCTCAATCACCCAAAACACGCAAGATTCTATGTCTTGGAAGGATGATGTATTTTTTAAAGTACAAGGACCTGCAAAGAAGGGATGCGTGCGATGTATGGGCAAGTTCCCTAAATCTAAAAAATCAAAGGTTTATGTGTCTGAAAATGAAGAGTTACGTGATAGAGTCAAGCATATGGAGGGCATGTTAGCAAATGTCATGACCATGATTCAAAATCGGTTTTCTGGAGAAGATGTGAATGACATAATACATGCTGCTAGACAGGTATATTATAATTTACTAATCTTTATATAAAAATACAAATTAATCATCATTTCTTGCCCCTAGAGATTTTTTTAGTTTCCATGCACCACTACTAGTCAAAACTTAAAACACAGGAAGAAAAAAAAAAGGCTACGAGGGACAGTGACAGTACATTACTCATTCATTGAATGCTGGCTGGACCACAAAATCAATTCATTTATGAAAGGTGGTTATATAATTGAAGTGAATACTTTAATTCATTTCAATTTTTCAGAAAGAAAGGGAGTACTGAATAGGTGGATTATCGCTCAATTTCAATTCTTTCAGTAGCAAACTGGTCATTATGGAGATGAGGGTTACAATTATTTGTATTTTAATTTTTTGTTACAACAATTTTTTGTATTTAATATGTAAAAAAACAAACATAAATAGGTGGATTATCGCTCATCGATTATCCAATTGATGTATTAAAAAAAATGCTATTGTGCCGACAAACTTCAACATGTTGACGGGCAATCCTTCATTGATTCAACACTAATCTTTATGTGTAATTTCTATTTTTGTGATAGGTTACCGCTGCTTCTTGTGCTCCTAACCATTTGAATTCTCCTAGTCCAGGCGATAATGAAGATAATGAAAATGGTATTAATTAATTCTCACTAAAGTTGTTAATATTTTCTTTGTCTTTAGGTGTGATATTATATGTTGAATTGCGTTATTATTCATCTGTTCTTTTTTATTTTTTGTAGGTGAAGATTAGAAGCTAATATGGAGACTTGAAGATGGAAACTTAAAGATGGAAACTTGAAGATTTGTATGCCTATTATATGATTAGAAGACTATCTTTTTTGTTATTAGTATAATACTCTAAAGTACTCTAGGATTGACATGGTTTGGCTATTGTTAATTTTAAGTTTGTAAGACTTTATGTTAATTTTTGATATATATATATATGTATAATGTGGAACTTTTGTTACATTTTGCTTTTTTAAATATATTTATTTAATTGCTTCGTTGTTAATTTGATTAAATTTTTAAAATAAATATAATATAGCATCTATACAGGCTTATAAAAAAAATTACAGAATTTATACCTACGGATTATTCTTTGTCAGTATGTTGTGTAGTGACGGAAAGAGCCGTAGGTAAAAGATTTAGTAATTTCTGACTAAGCTCTTTACCCACGGTTAATATCCGTAGGTAAAACCAAATGTTTGGTCCGACGGGCCAAATTCTGTCGCTATAGGATATAGTGACGGACAACTTTCCGTAGGTATAAAAACTTAAAGACTACGAAAAAAACTGCCGTCGGTATAGGTATTTGATACTATACCTACGGTAAAATGACTTGTACCTATGGTAATTTGCCGTCACTAAAAGTCAAGTTTCTTGTATTCTATGCACAACAAGAAGGTGGCTGAATTGCTTTTTGATCGAAAGATTGAAATGACAACACGTTCTAATTACAAGCGATCAAGGAACAACAACAAAAAAATAAGAAAAATATAGCTAGCACTTTCGCTACTCCAACATCACCTGTCACCATGGACAAACATGCATGCATGTATCATTCTGGGGTCAAATGCCCCCATTACTATTTTATTTTTCTCAGAAAAAATACACAAATATATAATTCACTGATGTTGCATAATGGGCTGCAAGGCTAATAGCTATTCACGCCCTCAATCACACGGCCGCAACACACACCCACATTTTTGCTCTTACAAAATTCTTTACGGTGTGTTATACGCGCTCTCCCATAGTCAACACACACCCACATTTTTGCTTTTTAAAAAACTAGTAAAATACACGTGCTACAGGACAGACGCGTCTTGTTATGATATTTTAAATAAGATATTGCTTGTAAATGTGCAAGAAGAGCATAAAAATAAAGTGAATGCCACCAACAATTAAAATGTCGGATACAAACACCATTCATCCTAACAGACATATCAAGGCACATTTACTAATAAATTTGTCTATCTAAGTGATTACATATTTTCTCATTGAGACTCAGTATTGTGAATAGATATATGTAAATAAAAAACACATGCATAAATTAATATGTGCTCAAAGAAAATGAAACCATACCAACAAACTCAATAAATAAATTGACAATTATTTCTTATTTTGATATCATATATAAATATTTCAATTTATTTATATTTTTCTTAAAATAATTTTAATAAGATTCATTTGAATCATATCCGGGCAAAATCTTGTACATGTTATATAATTAGGTTGGTTAATGTTTTGTCGTGTCTTTCAAAATTAAATTGATTGATAGAATACCGATATTAAGTTTTAATAAATGTTTAATTTTTAACATTTGGCAAAAAATATATATAAATTAAAAAACTTAAAATGAGAATGAGAATTATGATATATTCAGAACAATATTAAGTTTTAATAATTATTTATGTTTAATGTTTTGCAAAAAATTTATAAATCTAAAAACTTCAAATGAGAATTATTATATATCCAGAATTTGGCCAACATTTGAGGTGTGTTTGCCTAACAATAGTAGAAAACTACTTTTGTTATATTCACATATGCTCCTACATTGCTTTGATAAGCTTAGCACAAAAGATAAGAAACTAACTTTTGTTTCCATTGGACAAAATCTTCATAAAGTAGTCTCAATTCTCTCTCATCCTCGCCAACAGACTTACTTAGCACATATGCTCCTACATTGTTTGACATGGTATCCATACTATGCACGGTGCAGAGGTTGCACCGAGTTGGTTGCTACGATGTTTCTAAATAATTGTATGCATCAACTAAAATTAAACACATGCATAAAATTGATGTGTTTAAAGAAAATAAAACTATAACGACAAACTCAATAAAAGCCATAACTTGTTTTCTGATGAGGAGTCAAAAGAAAAATAATTATATATAAATAATAATTACATGGCTAAAATTTATATGTGCCAAAAAGCAATAAAACTATCCCAACAAATTTAATCCAATCTATTATATGTTTTCCCGTCAGTCTTCGAGATTGTAAATATATGAATGTATTATGTAAATCTTTTGTAGTAATTGATTATCAAAAAAAATACGGTAAGTATAAGATCACTAAGCCTTTTGATCTTCATAACGTATAGCATCTGGTCTCCAGACACCAATCCAACATGGCCCAATAAAAAATGTATAACAGGTACCTGTAATATGACTTAGATTTCATTACTACCAAAGTTTGGAAAAATTTGCAAATAAGAAAATGCAAGGCAATACAAAATTACAAATATAGTATTTGTTCTTATTTCTTCAAGCACCAATTAGAAGGACAATCATATCTGCAAAACTAGAATCCAAACTCCAAAAGAATGATTCAATATAACAAATGGTGGAGGAACATGGCATAAACATAGAAATAGAGAAAAGGAAGGAGGGGGCAAATTCACTATGACTCACAACTTCAAATCATATTATCAGTAGACTCCAATGCATTATATATATTGAGCAATATGTAATTTCACAGAGGTGACATGTTGTATGTTGCAGGAAGCCCTTTAACAAAGTCTTGAGAACAGAGTCATCATGCTACATGCTGAATAGAAATACAGGGCATGAGGGTATGTAATTTTTATTTAAGTTTTTTTTTTATAGATGTGGATGCAGATCACAGTAATATCACATCGATAATTTCCCATCCCCCAAAAGACAAAAGGGAAAAAGAACTATTAAAGGTTTTAAAAGTGATGAAAAAAGAAAAGAAAAGAAAAATATCAACTTGGATTGGAAATGATTGATGCTTAAACCGAAAAATTTTCATCTAGCCACTTCAATATCAATAATGCAAGCTTCACTGAAAAAACAAATACAAACTGTGGTATCTCAAGAAGGATGTGTTGGGAAATCAGAAGATGCTGTTAAGCTTTGCAACTATCCATGGTTTTCGCATATGAGGTATAACTGCAAAAGAATATGGATACCGAGCAGAGGTATTTTCGGATATCAATGATTGAAATAATAAAGACTACATCAATATCAAAAATACACCAAGCAATCATATATAGTACACAATTCATATAGAAAATAACCCGATAGAGAATTAAGTAAATTCATGGAGTAAGTCAGAGTTTAAAACTATTTTATTCACAACCTTAAGGCAGAAGGAAGAAGGCAGAATGGTATAGGGAAAACACAAATTCTATCGCATCTGATCAAGTAAAAAATCAAGCAATGGTAACATATATTTATCAAGTAAATCAGAATGATCAGTATTAAGCAAATTCATAAATCTAAGCAAGTCAGAGATTAAAACTAAGTTACTCACAGCCTTAGGTGAAAGGAAAAAGGAAAAATGATTTAGGGCTAATATGACTTAGATACACAGAAGGCATAACACAATATGTGAAGGTAAAATGAATATCCATAACCTAAGTTACATACATAGAAGACATATGGCAGAATGAATTGGGGTTATCATGTAAAAATTGTCAGAAATTTAAAAAAATTGCCACTTTTTGAAAATTACAATCTTCCACTTGTTAAATATCTATCAGGCAACAGTACAGAGAATGCAAATCAGAGCAGAGCAAAATACCATTGCTCGTTGTTATTTTGGATATGTTAATCCAAATAAACTTATTATTCTGTTAATATACATATATATAGGACAAACCGAGATAACTTTTTAAATTGTATGCTCATTTAGCATCTGAATGACTACTCCGTTGAAAGTTGTCAGTGAGCCAATTAAAGAAATGATATCTCAGGTTCAGCAAATCTGATATGCTTTTTATTTAAGTATAAAGGAGAAATGACAACTTTTCCAACCCCAATCGTTGGCAGCATACTCTCCTAGAAAGCTCCTTAGCTTGCTCAAAGAAGCCAAAAAAAAAAAAAATCAGTCATAACGAATAAAAATTCTAGGAATGAAATTAAACTAAATTTTTCTAAAGGTAATACACAACCTCAGAGAAAATTTAGCTACTATCCTTCTCAAATAAGCCTCAAAAAATTCAGTCAGTCATATTATCAACCCCAAAAGAAAAAAATTGAACTAAAAGAACACCCTGCTTGCTCTGCGAATATGGATCACGTGGAGAGAAATAATTGCCTTGGGTTGCTATTCATTTGGGCTCCCAATCCATAACTTGTAAGCAAATACCCATAGACTAAAAGCACACCTTTGCAATAATCATATGGCAACTCAATCCTGGATAATAATTTTTAGAAAGCAGAATTATATCTTTATCAGTTTTAAAACACAAACAACTCAACACAAACCACACAAAATCACTTTAAATTGTATAATCCATGAAACTTGATGTCATCCCACATTAAAATTTACATTCACAGAGACTGTAGTCTTCGACTAATTTTGCATTACCTTCACCACAATATCACTATCATCTAAACATACATTCAATAAAGTTTTCAAATAGAACATTCAAAAGTTATAGTTATGAGATAAACAAAAATGAAAGCAGATAATTTGACATAAACATCAAATCCAGCTTCAATTTCTAAAATAATTGTGGGAATTGAGGAAAGAAGGGGCACACGGATGATGTAGTGACTGGAAGGATAATCAAACCTGTTGCTGAAAAATTGCAACGTTTTCTAAAATCTGGCAAACCCAATGAATCTCAATTCTTTGCTCTTGCGTTGTGGCCAAGCAGCCTCGAACATTTCTGTGGGTGCATCTGTAATATGTGTTTTCATTCATCCTTGCTTTATTTTGTTTCTCCATGGCTAGATAAAAATGTATTGAAACAAAAAATAGAGTTAACGTTAATTATAAAAAAACAGCAGAAAGAATTATCTATTATGCACATTAAAATCATAGGCTACTTTTAGATAACATTTGGATTAAAAAACCAAAAGAAGCACGTAAGGACTTGGATATTAGGAGCAAAGCCACCTTCATCACCGTCCAATTCAAAGCAATTTATACTTGTCGAGAATTTCTAAAGAAACAATTCAAACACCAAAAAAAATTTATTTCCTAAGCAAACTAACCAAACATCAAGACTCCGTTGGCCGCGGCCCGCACCACAACCACCAATCTTCTCCTCTTCTCCGTTTCCCACTCTCAAACCATATTAGTATTCCCTCCCTGTTGAAAACAGAAGAAATAATCCAATTTATGCCCCATGTAATAATAACAAATCCAAGGAATTTTGTAAAATATTAAGAAAATGAATGGAGTTCAAAATTATGAGTCTATTCAAAAAATTAGAACCCCAAAGTATTTGACAGACCTAGAAAAGCAAATAGAATTATAATACTCATCAATCACCACTGCTATATGGTATTGTATCAATCATAAATCAGTACCACTATGATTATACCTGAGATGCAAAAGGTGAAATGGCTTATTATAAGATTGAAGCTTCAGGTTAGCCATTCCCTAAGTTGCAAGATAAGTTGTGCACCACCATTATATGCGTACCGGCTGAGTTTACTCACTGGAGATTCAACCTACAAAAATCAAACAAAGAATTTCAGAAATGCTATTGAAATTAAGGAGCATTTTGAGATGTATATTTAGGTACTATGTCTTAAAAATCATGAAATTCATTTACTGCTTAGTTAAATGAAAATATCAACATCAGCTGGAGACAACCTAAGTCTGTACCTCAACACTTGTCTACTTCACGCATCTTCCTCTTGCTACTCTTGTTGCCTGCTCTTCTCCTTCTCCCTGTTTCTGGTGTGATTAAAATCGATCCAATCAAAAACTCTAAAACAAATTAAATCAGTGTCCAAAGCCACAAAGCAAGTACAAAGGGAAAATAAATGCAAGGGATAACAATAACACACCTATAAGATTATAAACACCCCCCCTTGTAAATCCATAGACATACTCCATATTCTGGAAAAACAAAAAAACGAAAACTCTAAGCAAGACCAAAATAGAAAATAATGAGGAAAAAGCTATAGAAAATGAAAAGCAAAAAACCCTGACCTTCTTCCACCTCTATCTCTGTTTCCCCATAAGATTTTTGAACAGGACCATGCAAGGGGGATGAGAAATGAGAAAAGCATGATTTTTTTGATGTGTAGAGGTGAGAAAAGAGATTGAGGAAGAGACACAAATCTGAGACTGGGGAAAAAAAAGAGTGAGCTGGGGGAGGAGATGTGGGGAAAGACGCAGATCTAAGAAGAGAGATGAACCGTGGATCCCAATTCAGCACACACCTTTCTCTTCATTCCAACATAGCTTTGTGAGTCCTTTCTATTCCCTACTATCACCACCGCCAGTCCCGAAACCTGTAACACAACACGTGCTGCTCTGCTGAGATGAGAATCTCTCTCGCGAGCTGAGAAGAGCGAACGAAATAAGGGAAGGAGGGATTGGCTTACCTTGCCGTATTTCTGAGAGAGGAGACGGACCTCGTCGACGATTTCAGAGATCCTTTAAAAGGAAGAGGGGATGAAATCTGGGTGACAGTAACAGAGAGGAAGAGAAGGCAAAATGGGTTGGGGAGAAGAGGAGATCGATTCAAAATTTTCTGAATCTGAGAGAGGGACAGAGCAGGAGAGAAGAAGGGAGGGTGGGAAGCGGCGAGGAAGAGTTGTTTGAGAGAGGAGAAACAATTCAAATTTAATTTTGAATCTCTGATATTCTTTTCTTCTGAAAAATCTGAAAGAGAAAAGAGAAAAAACAGGGTTTGGAGATTTAGAGGGAGTAAAGTGACGAAAATACCTAAAAAATTAATACGTGGCAAGTATATAAGATGTCTATTTTGATAATTCAATGAGCCCATTGAGGGCTAATATTGATAATAGATAGACAGCGATGCTGTTTTTCACGAGAGAAACATCGTGACCAGTTCACGAAGTAGTTTTTGACCAATAATCTACCCCACATAACCATAGAACACATAGGTGAGAAAAAAAAAAACAAATCAATAAACATAAAGTAAGCCCTCAATTTTGTCAATGAACTAACACTCTCTCTTATTTAGTCTCTCAAGTATATGAAAATAATAAGTAGTCCTTAAAATTTGTGAAATTCGTCAAATTATTCCCTAAAGTTTTTTGAAATATATCTTATTATTCCAAGTAAGGGACTACTTATAAAACTTTAGGGACTAATTTGATGGATTTTATAAACTTTAGTAACTATACAATATATATTTATTATTTTCTTACTATTTAAATAAGAAAGAGGGTGTAAGTTTAAGGACTAAAATGACCCATAAAAAAAACACGTGGTCTCGTGAGATTCACGAGCCGAATCTTTCGCGATAATAAATGCCAAAATGGAAAAGCCAATACCTTGCAAAAATGCATGCTGTGACGGGCGTCTTCTAAAATATTCATTACCACTACAACAGTTGAACATTTATATTGTTGATGACAATAAAAATATATATTTTTAACATAATTCTTTTCGTAAGTATTTTAACATAATACTATATACAAATTTATTGTCCATGTTATTGGGATATGTTATATTTATACTTTAATACACTATATTATATATTTATAATTTTAAAATGATATATTTTATTTTGTCAAAAAAGTAATATATTTTATGTTTAATAATTTAAACTTACATATTATATCAAAAGGGTTTAAGTGCCCCCAAAATGGGTCCGTTCCTGCCTATCACTCTACAATTTGAAACTCCTACCATGGGTGAAAAAACACCACCACAAGAGCCAGTTGTGAGAAGAACTCTTGGGGATTGTATTAACTTCCAAAAGAGTAGAGTGGCTACCATTATTAAGCCGCTAGTTGAAGCTAAGAATATTGAGATAGATCCCTTCCTACTTAATGTCATCCGGGGGAACCAATTTGGGGGTAGTGAAAATGAAGATCACAATGTGCATATGAATATGTTCACGGACATTTGTGATGCAGTGGAGAAGGAAGGAGTACACGAAGATGTCATCAGGCTGAGATTGTTCCATTCTCACTCCGAGACCGTGCAAAGGCATGATTAACATCTCTCCCTAGAGGTAGTGTGTCTACTTGGGAAGATTTGGAGCTTAAGTTTCTGGTGGAATTCTTCTCTCCGTGCAAGATCATGAAGATGAGAGGAGAAATTACTAGTTTCTCCCTAAGAGATGAAAAAGCATTTTATGAGACATTGGAAAGATTTAAAGATATGCAAAGAAGATGTGCAAATCTTTATTTTGATGATTAACAACGAATGCAATTCTTCTATGGAGGATTGAGACTTCAAACTAAAATTATGTCAGATGTCTCAGCTCGACAATGTACATCAAGACAGCTGAATTGGAAAGGGCCTTGATAGAGGCTATGGTATCCAAGGACCATAAAATCCATCATGAAAAGACCTTGAAAACCAGAATGCCCTTTATTGAAAAACAACCTCCTAATAAGTATGAAGTATAGATTTTTCACCAAATTGTCGCTTTTTTTTTTCAAATTTTAATATAGATACACTCTCTTCACAAATTAGCAGACAATCGATCGCTGAATAAATTTAGGGTCTGTTTGATTATACTTTTTAAAAATAAAAAACTGTTTTTAAAATTTTTTAAAAAAAAAACAAAATTTGTTGTATTAATTTTTAAAAACAGAAAACTGTTTTTAAAAAGTGTAATCAAACATACCATTAATTTCTTTTTCCATTCTATAGAATAACACGTTTTATTCGTAATATCTTTGTTTGTTAAATTTAAATTTTTAAATTAATTAATTAATTAATTATATATATATATATTATTCTATTAAATTTTTTCCTCTTCAAAATACTTTTTTTTTGTTCCCCACAGGTCTCTTCCAATGGAGGCAATCCTATTTGAGGCAATCCTAAAAATGAATGAAGTGTGATTGAAATATTATAAGATCATGTATCATATAGTATTCCTTCAACTTTTTTAAAATCTCAAATATATATTAATATAAAGACTTAGCCTCTCCAAAACCCTCCATCCATAAGTTCTTCACAAAATTGTGCATCTTGAAATTTGATCTGAATTTGCTTCGGTGTTGGATGAAGAAACAATCGGGGTTTGAATCACATTTGTTGGGGTCAAAACCTGAACCATATGATTTTCATTCAATTCATGACCGGCACTATTATTTTTTGGCCGCAGCACTGAATTTGGGTGAACTGATATTTCTGATAGCCCCAAAACGAGAGATTCCACGTCTCTCCTTGGTTTCGAGAATTTGAAGGTGCAACAATACCCAACCGGAAACCTTTCGTCCCAATTCATTCCGGATCCTCTTTTAATATTGTAACCTGGATATTGCCATTTTTTGAACCGCTCCTTCTGAACTAACACCAACCCGGCTTTCTCTCCAAGTTTCACTACTTCCCATTTACGAAAAGGATAATCATTCTTGAGTGTCACGTGAACTTCACCATTGCCACTTAGCATCTTCCTTGCACTCTGCAGAAAACCCGACACCAACTTCTGGTGTTGCCTGTAAATATAAATATATGTTTGCCATGCAATTTGTTAACTTACTATACATTTCAAATTTTACATTTCTTATTTTATTTTATGGTTAAATTAACTTACCGAATTCGGTACGGTGGATCCTCGGGAAAAGGAAATCTTACATCCTGAGGAAAATTAAAGACTATGCGATCGAAAAATTTCTCTAGCAACAACGGGTGTTTGCACATGCTTTGGGCATCCACTTCATGCAAAATGGTGCAACCGAGGTTCTCTAGCTCTTTCAAAATTGATGGTGCTCTGGAATAGTTCAATATTAGTGACCCTGATAAAAGATTCACCAAGTTCAAAAGGTAAAAATGATCAAAATCAATTCATAAACACTACATAAGTGAAATGCAATGACTTTAATTAAATTAATCAACTAGGGAATTGTTAAATCAGAAACGCTGGATGTCATCATGAGGCGGTTATGTCACAAAGAGGCACGAATGAACATTATTGGACAAAAACATGTGATTTCCGTAATATCCGGAGAGAACCAATTTTCGTTACATTTGTGAAAATATTTCTCGTGACATATGGCACTATACACCTGCTGGTTCTGCTATCATACACACCGCATCTAAAAATATACTCCCTCCCAAAATATAAACAAAAAAGTACATGTATTTAGACAATTATGGTTCAAATACTATATTCGTTCCAAAATATAAGCAAAAAAGTACATGTATTTAGACCATTATACATATACTTTTTTCCTTATATTTTGGAACGGAGGTAGTATTTTATTTTTTATATCAGGGATGGAGGTAGTATTTTTGAAAGTGTATTATTTTGCTGAACAAATTCTGAATGGAAAAAGTCACTTTTTTAGCAAAATCGTAGTCTATTCAATAACTTCTAATCAATTTTATTGCTATGTCAGGGCTGGCCCAACAGCGATGTTTGAAACAAATTTTGAAAAAGACTGTTTTCCTTTTATAAAACTAATAGTATATATATTTTTTTTTATCAAAAGCACAAACCATATATATACATAATAACGTACATAGAGAAACAAACAAATGGAGTCACCGAAGTATACCTCTGGCATCACGGGAGGTTGCAACCATGTTGGAAGCGGAGCCAAATGCCTTTGCCAAACAAAGTGCGAAAGAGAAATCTCCCTCTCCCACAAGTAGTATCTTCTGGCAACTACTATAGTGCTTTATCCATTTTTCTTCCATTTTGGAATCCATTCTACCACGACCCTTTCGATTTTCAGGCAACAACTTAATTTTACTGACATAATTAATTAACTGCAGTGGATCCGGGTCCAGTGACAACACTGATAGCCCCAAAACGAGAGATTCCACATCTTTCGGTTTTGAGAATTTGAAGGTGCTGGAATCACCAACGGAAAAACTTCCGTCGCAGTTGTTTCCTGATCCTCTCTTATTAATGTAGCCTGGATATTCAGATATTTTAAAGGACACCTTCTCAACTAAAACCATGCGAGCTTTCTCTGCCAGTTTCACTATTTCCCAATTACAAAAAGGGTAGCTATTTTTGTGGGTCACGTGAACTTCACCATCGCGAGTCAACATCTTCCTTGCACTCTTCAGAAACCCCAACACCACTTCCTGGTGAAGCCTGAAGATGTGTTTGTATATATACATGTGTGTGAATTTGTTTGCCATCCCATGTGTTAATTAATAAGGAAAAGGTTAAATTATATTTTTCTTCACGTACTGTTATTTTAGGTTTTAGTTTGATACTGTATATATTAAAATGAATTAGTCTTTTAAGTGTAAAAGTTATATGAACGTGTTACTTCTTGTGTTTTTTTTCCTCCTTATTTTACAAAAAAAACATGGATCACTTTGGGGAAAAAATAAGAGAGACAATATTGATATAACTTTTATACATAAGAGATCAGTTCAAAACTTTTAATACATAAAAGACCAAACTGAAACCTAAAATAAATATAGGGACAAAAAAATATAATTTAAATATTGATATAACTTTTACACATAAAAAACTAATTCAAAACTTTTATTACATAAAAGACCAAACAAAAACCTAAAATATACATAGGGAAAAAAAATATAATTTAGCCCAACGTAAACTTCCCAATTTGGTGCGGATTATTCAAATATACTCTATAGTCTTAGATATTTCAAGTTTTTTAAAAAAAATAATTAGGAATAAACCTTACCCAATTTGGTGCGGATTACTCTCGGACAAACCAAATCCAGCGTGAGGAAAATTATAGACAATGCGATCGAAAAATTTACGTTGCAACAACGGGTGTTTGTGGGTGGTATGGGCATCCACTTCATGCAAAACGGTGCAACCAAGGCGCTCTAGTTCTTCCAAAATTGCTGAAGCTCTGGAGTATTTCATTACTAATGACCCTAATAAAAAATTCACCACGTTTCAAAAGGAAAAATAAAATGTAAGAATCAAACCATAAACACTGCACAAATGCAATGGGTTTTTTATTAAACCAGTCAACTTAATTTCCATATATATGAAAAGTAAACAACGAATTTGAGACTGAGAAAAATAAAAATTGAAGCAGCAAGTAAGAATGACATTGGTGAAAAAAATTCTTAGATATTACACGTTTGTGTTGTGCGTGAGGTGGAGTGTACCTTTGGAATCACGGGAGGTTGCAACCATGTTAGAAGCAGAGCCAAATGCATTTGCCAAAGATAGTGCGAAAGAGAAATCTCCCTCTCCCACAAGTAGTATCCTATGGCGGCTACTGTAGTGTTTTATCCATTTTTCTTCTATTTTGGAACCCATTGATTCTCCGACTCGGTTGGAACTGAGTGTTAATCTTTGTAGTTCAAAAGTGGTTTTGCAAAAGTCATCATGGGCAAAAAATCATGGTTAGCAAAACCAGACCACTATCCGGTCCAGAATGACCCCATCACCGTTGTGTTAGAAAAGTGGAGAAAGAACCGGTGAACCGTGAAAAAACCGTGTAAACCAGGTAAAACCGGTGGTTTGTCGGGTTTCTGCGGTTCACAGAAATATAGATTTCTCCTCAATTCTCAGGACTCCGGCGTCGTCCAAAGTATACATCTTTTTCACCGGCGACGTCTGGCGACCTATTTCCCCATCAACCACGCGTTTTGTTCTGCTTTACCTCATGCAGCCTGTGTTGCTTTCAAAGATAAGAAGAAGAAAGACGGAGAAAGGAGATGAAAGAAAATGGGGTTTCAATGGGAAGATGGATAGTCTTTGATGATAGAGAAAGAAGACTGAATAAAGTATAAAGTAATATTGAAATAATGGGCAGCAGCAGATGTGACGTTTCCATTTCTGCGTCAACAAGTCATGTGCGTGGGGAATTCGGATTTCCTGCAGTTACTGCGTGTAACTGCGTGAAATCGTGGCCGCCTGTTCCAATCTCGACGGTCGAGATCGATTTGAGCTGATTTCATGTAGTTTTATTCTCGTCCATCCGATCTGATTTCGAAGGCCGAGATCGCCTACAGCGTGAAACTGCACGCGATCTCTACTGCAGCAAATCGTGATCTGTGCGTGGGTACTCTACATCTCTTGCTTTATGATATTTTTTTCTTTTTCTTTTTATTAAAACCAAAAGTATTCCATTTCCCTTAACAATGAAGAAAACCAAAAGTATTATTAAACATATAGTATCTTTTTTACCTTTCATATTTACATGTGTATTTTTTTTGTTTACATATACTACTCTTTTTTACTATATCCCTTTTTTTGGTATTATTAAACAAATATTATGTTATTTTTAATTTATTATTGGTTTATATATTGTATTAAAAAATTTTAAAAATTATATTTTATTATTACCAGTCTAACTCCGGTCAGCCCCTTAAATCTTGAATCAGTGTCTACACCAGTTCAATGTCGGGTCCGATTTTGATTACCTTACAAAAAATATATATAGTGGTGTTAACAACCGGAAGACCAATGGTTTTTGTTTTTTTGGAAAGGATGTTTGGCTTTAATGCTATGTTTGGATGGGAAAAGAAAGTTGAATGGAAGAAAGTATAAGGAAAGAATATTGAAAGAATGAAATTGAGCATAAAATGAATTGAAAATGAGATGATTTTTTGGTTGTTTGATATAAGTTAAAGTGAGTATAAAGTGGAAAGAAAGAAAGTGATATATTTAATAAATGAAAAAATAACCCTATATAAAAATGAGGTATATATAATTTATAATTAATTGTAAATTAATTAATTATTAACTTAAAAGGAAAGTGGTTAAATATTTAATTTATAATTTTTTAGAATAAAAATATTTCAATAGTAATAAAATAAAGGCTAAATAGCATTTTTGGTCCCTTAATTTTATTTTAGTTTTCGTTTTGGTTCCTTAACTATTATATTTTTCATTTTGGTCCTTTAAGTTACAAAAATACGACAGTCACTTTTTCTGTAATCCCTTTATTTTGTGTGTATAGGTCATTGAAACTCTTTTTTTTGTTCTATTATTTTTTATCATGTTATTTCATTAATAAAAACTCTGATAGGAGCATGATTTTGACTTTATTGTTTAAAAAGATTACAGACGAAAGTAGGGGTGTACACGGGTTCGGATCGACCCACCGACCCGGTGGCTCAACCCGGATCCAAACCATTTTCTGTCCAATCCAATCAAGTTCGGGTCCAACCCGATCCGAACCGATCAGACCCAGTGTTGTTTGGTTCGGATTACGGATTTTAAATTTTAAACCCGATGGCCCGCCAACCCGACCCGATGGGGTGTCATTTTTTTTATACATGGTCTCTCAAGTATCAGTGACTCTCAGATCAGATCTCTCACTCTCCTCTCCTCTCGTCTCTCTCCCATTAGGGTTCGCCTCCATCTTCCTCTCCCAATCTCCCTTTCCATTCAACCTCTCACTCTTCTGAGCAAGACACTGTGATGTGAGGGGTTTTATTGGTGGTGGTGGTGGTGAGTTGTGATTCTGGTTTCAGTTTCTGAGAGCGTTTGCGGAAATCGATCTCGAATGGCGAGCCTGTGGCACGCGACAACCGGCTTGACGATGGAGAAGCCAAGCGACTACGACGGCATGGAGTTCTGGTCGAACCCCGAACGAACCGGTTGGCTAATGAAGCAAGGTGAGTACATCAAGATGTGGCGGCGGCGGCGTTGGTTTGTGCTGAAGCAAGGGAAGCTCTTCTGGTTTAAAGACTCCACCGGCACACGCGGTGGCGTTGTCCCTGTCACCTCTTGTCTCACTGTTAAAGGCGCCGAAGACATCCTCAACAAACCCTACGCTTTTGAACTCTCTACCCACTCTGATACGATGTACTTCATCGCTGATTCCGATAAGGAGAAGGAGGATTGGATCAACTCCATTGCCTTGTTTAGGTAAATTTTAATTCATTTTCTGTGGTTGTGTATATTGTTATATTAATTGTAGCTCGTGTTTGTTCTTTCTTTCTTTTTTTTCTTTTTTTTGCAATCAGGGTTGAGGGGAAGGGGGTTTGCAGGAAAGGGTGACCGTGAGGAAGATGGGAATAATTGGGTGTACTTGGATTAGGCTATTTGTTTCAACAATCAAATGGATTGATGTCACTACAAGAAAACACGGGATTACCGACGCTGGCTTCGTCAGTCGGATTTCGACGGTCTTACCTGGCCGGAAACGCGTCCGTCATCTGATGGACATTACCGACGGTTTAAGCCGTCGGAAATCCCGATTTTTTAGCGACGGATTAAAGCCGTCGGTGGGTGTCCGTCGGTAGACCTTAAATTTTGAAAAATTGCCGCATGTTTTTGAATACCGACGCTCATTTACCATCTTTACCGACGGATTAGCCCGTCGCTAATCCCGTGTCGTTTACCGACTGCTTAAGCCGTCGGTTAGTTTACAATGGCCGTCGGTAAGCTCTTTATTTGGCCAGAACAGAATCCTTCTTCTTCTTCTTCACTCGCAGACCTGAACTCATCTCCCTCGACCTCAATATTTCATCTCCCTCGACCTCAGAACTCAATTCATTCACTCCCTTCGTCTCCCTATATTTCATCTCCCTCGACCTCAGAACTCAATTCATTCACTCCCTTCGTCTCCCTCGTTCGGCCTCCGCCGCAGCCTCCCTTCATCTCCCTCGCTCGCCTCGCCAGTAGCCTCCGTCATCAACCTCGTTCGCCTCGCATTCTTGTCGTTCGCCTCCGCGCCGATTCTTTGTCGTTCAACCTCGTTCAACCTCGTTCAACCTCCGCCGATTCTTGTCGTTTTGGCTGCGATTCTTTGTCGTTTTAATTTGGACAATATCAGTCAAGTCTTTCATTCATCTCCTCTATTTATCAACAACATTCACAATTTCTTTTCTAAATGTCATGATTGGAAGTTTGGAACAAATTAATCAAATGTAGAGTAATTGGATTGGATGGATTATTTTTAGTCCGTGATCTGAATCTTTGTTGTATTGGGGGTTTAATATGATTGATTGAAGGTAAAGTTTTGATTGTTGGGATGTTATCTTGGTGGGCTTTGAACCGTTTCTTCTGAGAAATGTTTTCCAATTGAGGTGTTTTTTGTGGGGTGGAAACAGGGATTTGGGTGTGTCTACCCCAATTTCATAATTATTAGAGGTTTTGAATTGTTAGAAAAGCCCATTTTCAACTTTTTTTTTCCTAATTGATTGGATTTGATTAATGTTTGGCTCTCTGTAGTCAATAACGAGCGTGCATGGCCGCAATAGCGGCGTGGCGTTGCGTAGCGAAGGCAGAGCGCCACGCAAAATGCCGTGGCGGAGCGGTTTTACGTTGCGGCTGTAGCGTCGGAAAAAGCGGCCAAATCGCGGGCGTATTGCGGTCGGAGCGCCCGCAACGGCGAAAAGCGGAGAAAAACCCAAGTGTTTTCTTCCGAACTCGCTCTCTGTTCTCTTCTCTGCAACTCCGGTGCGGTTCTGCGTTTTTTTCATGGTTTCGTTTCGAGAGAGAAAGCAAGAGGGAGAGAGTAAGGCACGCTTTTTCAGAGTTTACTTTGTTTATTATTGATATATTAATTTTGACGAGAGAGAAAGCAAGAAAAATTTGTTTATTATTGGTTGATTGAAATAAGAAGCGTACAAGGCACGCTGTTACTGACAAAAAGTAAAAAGTATAGTGGACTGGAAGCGCATAGACTCAGAGCAGGAATTGGTTTGATTGCTAAAAAAAATCTCAATTGTTTATTATTTTGTGGAACTGTTTGTTAAAAAAATCAATTAATGGGAATTGGAAACTTAGCTACAGGGATTATAATTCCTATATTACTTCAATTACTTAATATTTATTAGTCAACATATTACTTAATTATTTTTAATATGATATATTACTTGTTTATTTTTTTTACCAAATATAATACTTAGTTATTTACATTGGTTCCATGGGCTTTAGGCTTAATTTCTACATTTCATATATTTTACTTAATATGCATTATTCAACATAATACTTAATTATGTGATATTTTTTGTCACTTAATCACATCAATTATTTACATAATATAATAACTAATTGTATTATTTATTAGTATAGAATATATTTTTATCTATAAAATGATAGAAGTCTATGAATATGTGTTAAATTTTGTGTATTCTTTTATTTTCGAGTTTTTATGTGTAAGGTATAAATTGTTTGTATTGTTGTCCTAGACTTCGACGTAGCGGTCATACCGCTACCCGCTACACCGCAATAGCGTTTTGGGGGTCGGCCGCTACGCTACGCTATCCGCCATTGACTACATAGGTTTGGCTTCATTTTGGATTTTATGATTTATCCAAGCTGGTGAATTATGTGTCTTAGAAATGGAAAGAAATGCTATGATGTGGATCACACCTTGATGATTCATCCCCCTTAGAAAATGGTTTTATTTATTTGTTTATTTTTGTTGGTGGGGTTTTGTTTTTCTGAAGAAAAGGACAGATGGAAAAGGGTTCTGACCTTAATTCTGGGGATTCTTGGCAGTTATGACCTATCTGTGGATCTATGAATCAGTTTTGATTAGTGATCCATTGTGTTTTATAGTTCTCATGGTGTGCGATTCACGTGCTTTGGTTTCTCAATGGTTCTTCAGTTTTCTTAATTACATGTTCATGTTTAATTTTATAAATTTTTATATCTCAATAAAAAATGTTGTTTCTCCATAGGAAGTTCTATATATGTTGTCCATTGTGGTGTTTTATATTGGGGCCAAGACTAATTTTTCAGTCATTCATTCATTTTTTCAATTTGGAGATCAAATGCATTGCAATTTTATTCATTTCCTTGATATACTTAAACTGGTTAAGTTTAGAAATATTTTGCTTGTTAACTTCACGTATCCAATGTTAGACACAACTGTGTTAACTTAAGATAGCAATTGCAGTGGGGTTATAATTGAACTGAATCTTATAGTGGTAAAATTTTTGGACATAAGAACTGTAGTAACGTTGATTGATGTGTTAGTTTGTTGCAAAGAAATGGGAAAACACCGATGTAACAGTATGTTATCTAGGTCATTTATTAGTTAGCTTTTCAATTCTATGCATGATTAGTTGACATATGTACATGTGAATCAAGTTTATAGCAAGAAGCTTTTGATACAAATAAAAGACTATGTGAACCATCTTGGTATGTGATTTTTCTTTGGTATAGTGTTCTGCTTTTGTATGCAAAAAGAAAGTTTTTCTTGTGTGTTTTTAAGTTCTGGTCATCAACAAAGGCAAGTGAAAAATCATGTTTTTACTGATTTTATGAGATTCACCATGTTCTTCTTCTTTCTTTTAAACTTTTTATTCAAAAAAGTTGCAATGTGTGCAGTAACCGTGGGACAAAAGCAACTAGGACCTACTCTCTCTCTCTTCAAGACCACAGTGCAAGCATTTTTTTTCCTTGGAATTTTGTATCCTAGAGTTTCTATTTTCTCTTTTTGTGGTTACATTTCGATATAGTTTACTAAATTTATGTTTCATTTGTTTTTAGGCTTGAGGAGCTCCAAGTTTTGGATATCAAATTTCTCTACGGTTGTTCAAAGCCAACTATTGTGGTGCTTTACCAGGTTTTTAACTCTATTATACCTATTGTTTTGGGGGTATTAGTTCCTTTGTTCATCAAATAGACTCTGTGTGAGCTGTTATCTTTTTTTGCTGCTTTCTATTTTTCTTTTCACTTCTTTATTTTGGTTTGGAAAGAAGGGGGGGTTGGAGGAATTTACTACACCTCTTGCTCTTGCTTGATTTTATGCATTTATCTTGTCATATTGATTGAAGAATATGGGCTCTCGAGTCTTGATCTTGACCTGTAGGAGAATTCTTATAAGTGC
The DNA here is from genome assembly GCA_037113605.1 of Calophaca sinica. NCBI lineage: Eukaryota > Viridiplantae > Streptophyta > Magnoliopsida > Fabales > Fabaceae > Calophaca > Calophaca sinica. The sequence continues at coordinate 124,973,736 of CM073736.1, read as the reverse complement.
TTCCATTCTTTCTGCACCAGGAGAAGGTCCTTCTTAGTAAATTTATTTGGCAATCTGGTAGTCTGTCCTCTAGACAACAATTCTGAACATTTCTATATCTGTTCTTCAAATGTGTGGAATTCCTCTGAGTTAAATTTATTAAGAAATCTAACGCGCTTCATAACAAGGCTAAAATTTTGTGGCAGCATGCATTTAAGTGGTCCTTTGGAGTGTATAGTTATTCGTTGGAGTAGAATGCTTGCATCTCAAAGGGTGTCTCTTTGGCCCAAAATTTATTGAGTGAGGGAATTATGTTTGTGTTTCATTGTAACAATGGAAGCCTGGCTTCATTTGCTTTAAAGATTATGTTCTTGTAACAAGCATGCTTCAGAATAATACATATGTTTTTACGATCTTTCAAATAATTCCATTCGATTTGCAATTTAATATATTTGAGACACAAGAGGGAAAAAAAAGTCTATGGGTGTACAACTTGTAATTTGTGTTATAGCATTGACACAAAAATGTCGACATTGCATGTTTTTGTATTGGAATTGTTGACACATGTTTAAGACAATATTTAAAGTGTCAAAGAAGGTTTGAGAGCCATATGTTATAGTTGTACTTGTTGTAGTTTCAGTTTATGGTTGGGCTTATTCGTATTCTGCATAACCTCATCTATTCTTGTTTCTATGATTTTATTTTTAATGAAAATTTATGTCGCTTTTTTTATTTCCTTTATGTAATATATATTTGCTTAGAAACATAACCGCTTTTATTGTAACCATTTTGATGACTTTGATTGTATATTTTTAATGAAAATTCCAGTGTTGTTAATCGAGGATCATAAAAATAGCGTAAAATTAGTAGGATAGCGTAAAATAGCGAGCAGATAGCGTAAGTTAAATAACGGGTGAAATAAATAAAATTATAAAATTATATATTAAAATAAGTTTAAATAAACCCTGAATGAATAAGTAGTTCTTCCGCTTTTAAGAAAATAAAATATATAAATTAAAATTGCACATGAGCATTGATTTGTTAATAATTATTATTTATTGAAAAATAATTTTTTATTATATATGGCGGATGGCGTAGTGGCAACTAAATGATTAATAAAACTACACACACAATAAATGGACCATTGCTCAAAGAAACAATACTGATTTGAATTAGAAATGATAAATAATAATAGAATTAAAAATAGATTTAAAATAAAAATAATTAAAAGCAGAAATTTTTAATAACAATAGAATAAAAAGCAGATTTTAAAGAAGAAAGAAGAGAATAACAAAGCGAAATGAGATACAATTGAAAAATAACATAATTAAAAACTAGACGGATTGAAAAAACAAAATTGTAAAAATAATTAACAGATGAGCAGAATTAAAAAAAGAGAAACAAGGGAAACAATCGTTAAAAAATATGATATAACAAAAATGAAAAAAGATCTGAAGAAGAGAAGAGTTAAAAAAATTTCAATAAAAAAGAAATAAAAAATAACAACATTAAAAATTATCATATAAAAAAATAAATGAAAAAAAAAAATAAAATATTTTTTATTATTTATATATATATATATATATATATATATAATAAAACTAATTCTACCCTTGTCACTTCTGCTTGTCTAATTGTTATGTTAATCATTGATCGAATGGATGTTTGATATTTGTTATTAGTATCGGAGAGAAGCCTTAGCTTCCCGTTTGAGGTTTAATATATTATTGAGTGCATATACTCTTTTAGGGTACCATGTGCTCATTGTATATTGAACCTTGAATTGTCCAAGTCGGACAGTTTGGGAAAAAACTTTTTCTTTACTCGTATAATAGTTGTTGCTTAATTCTCGTATCTTTATATTTGATGAAATTTCGGTTCGATTCATTTCCTTTTGTTCTCTGGGTGCATACTTGATTGCGGTGTTCATAACTGCGTTCATTTTGTGTACTCAGAGACCAATGGGAAATGTCAATAAATTTTGTCAAGTATAAGATACGAGAATTAAGGAATGATTATTATACGAGTTCTGAAAAAGTTTTTTCTCGAATGGGATAGGGTCATACCATATAAAGAAAGAGAGCGGTTGTAAGAACGTCGTGCTGCTGAAATTGTGATTTTTTTTTGACATGCAGAAGATGGAATATTTTCTTTCGAGTCGTAGTTGGATGTATGTTCGGTCAAAATCGCAAGTATACGATCTTGTCAAGTTATAGTATAAAAGATTATCGTCTCCACAGGGAATTGAAATGACTACTGCTCTACTTAGATCAATTTGTTATTTAGACAAATGATTCGAGGTGAAGTTGATTAAAGAGTATATAAAAACTGAGTCGAAAAGAGATTATAAAATATTTCAGAAAGGAATTAGAGTAGAAAAACACTAAGGTAATGGGTTCACTAATACTTATATCTGTGTATTTGATTAATTTAAAACATGAGTAACAATCTTTCTTGACACAATCACCTATTTAAAAGCTATTAATACCCAATGATCATGCAATATTAACAGTCTTCTTTCTAATTTATTACTCAGTTTGATCATGCAAAGTAATTAAACAGAAAGAGCATGAAGTGTCAATAGATTTATCAATTCAATGACTGACTGAAAATGAACACGCAATTCTTGATCCGACAGAGCATGCAGATTCAATTATTCCTAGAGTTCTGTTAATTAATGCAAGGTACGATCGCCGCATAATTAATTAACTGTGTAAAGAGTAGCTAATTCTTTTTTAAAGTAATAGTACCAGGAATAATTTAATCAAAAGGATTGAAACACTCATATTATAAGTTTATAAAGATATCACAGATAAAGTAAAAGATCCCCCGTCACCTCAATGATGGGATTAGTTTCTAAACATATTTGAAGATAGCAACAACATGTTTACAAAAGACATATTTAAAACTAAAACTAGCAGAACAACTATAAAGTAAGACTAGAAGATTACAGAGAAAAGAAGAGAATTGGGAGAGAATCAATCCCGGTGAGATCGTAAATGTTATGCTCAGCGTCCCTTTTATAGGCAAAATTTATGCTCAGCACGACACCAGCACGGCCGTGCTCTGTGGCCGTGCTCCATAACGCGTTGCCGACATGATTTTCTGATTTTTTGCCTGAGCACGGCCTTTGCTGGTCAAATGAAAAGGCCGTGCTGGTCAATGGAGAGGCCGTGCTGATCAATGGAGAGGCCGTGTTCTGCTTCTAAACCGCCTCAAGGCCGTGTTGGTCAAATGAAAGGCCGTGCTGGTCAATGAAGAGGCCGTGCTCTGCGTTTTAAGCTGCCTCAAGGCTGTGCTGCCATGTACAGGCCGTGTTAAAGGCCTGTTTTAGCATTCTGGGCCTAGCTTTTGGCCCAATTTCAAGCCCATAATTGCGTTTGACCACCGTATTGCCTAATTTTCCATTTCTACAAAATATAGAGAAAAAGAGAGTGAATTTCAACTGATAATATTCAATAATTTATTCAAATCACACTCTACTATTTCTAATAATATGATGTAATATTGATGTTATCAATACCCCCACACTTGAATTTTGCTTGCCCTCAAGCAAATTGGTTTTTATGAATTCTCATTAATTTTTCAATAATAGTTAACAATGAATGGGGCAGAGCAAATGTTTCTAAAAGACAGCTTTTATCTCTTTGAAAAATATTTCCACTTTGATTGAAACTTTTAAAAAGATAAGCACTTTGATATTTTAAATCAACCAAGAATATTTCGCTCTCTTTCAATCTCTCAAGTGTTTCAATGATTAAAGGGAATTCACACATTTTCTCAGAAACAATGCATTACCATAGGCTTGACAATAGACCAAAACTCGACTAACAATTCACAGAAAATTTTGAAATTAAGAGGTCTTGGTATAAGGTTGTAATGAGGTTAAGGGTAGAAATTCAAGGTATAAAGAAAAAAAATGGTTTTACAAGGGCTTTAAAAAAAATTCAGTTATTTCTTTTTGAGCATAAATCCTTGTTTCAAAACTTTGGCATTTTTAGGTAAAAAAAACCACCTTTATGATAAGCTTGATTTCTTTTCTTCTTTTTATTTGAACTTCCTCATCACAAGAGAATTTTTTTTTTTTTTAGTTCTTTCAAAGGAATATGAGGTATCGAATGAATTTTATCTTGAAGGCTCGAAGTGGGCAGCTAGTGGTAAAAAATTTCCAATTCAAAGTGTTGGAGGCTGGAAACAATCCTAAGTGCCTCAATCATTTTTCAAAAATTTTGTAAATTAATTTCGCTTTGAATGGTCACATGTCAAGTTCTAGAACACAATTTGTTACTGAAAACACTCAAATGAAAAATAGGGGTTTTTTTTCCTTTTAAAACTCAATCCGTTAAATGCAACCCCTGAATTAGGCTTGAATTCTCACATATAGAAGTTTTTCTTGGAGATTTTGTCAATGAATGGCTTATTCAATTTTCTCAGCTTTTCAGAAAATATTTTCTTTTAAGAAATTTAAAGCTGTCTAACAATTTTATTTTCCCCAAAAATTGATTAACTTCAAATTTCCAATTTTAATTGAGAATTCATAACTTGTGTTGTTCTCCCCCCCACACTTATGACTAGCTAAATACCAAAAAGCTAGTAAAAGAAAAATAAAAGAGCGTCAAATATTTGCAATATGATTGCGTCACGTATCCAAATAGCAAAATAAAATACGAAAATATAAGTAAGCGATAAAAACTCCCCTGAGATGTCTCCGAATATATTATACAAAAGTACAACACTTTTTGTACAAAATATCATGAAAGCATGGCATCAATGCGGGGTGGATGCGGTAGTGCAACAGATTCGCCGGAGAAGCTCTATGATGGTAGCCTGTGACTGGTCTACCTGATCAAATCGAGCAGTATAATCCTGCTGCATCCTCTGGAAGTCTGTAGCCATCTGGTCAAATCGTGCATCATAATGCTGCCTCATGTCATGGAAGCGCTGATCCAACCCCTGAAAATACTCGTCATATGGCTGCTGATAATGTGGTGGAGGTAGAGGTGGTGCTTGATCATGAACTGGTGAAGGTGGGGGGGTGCTTGATAAAACTCGTGCTCTACGTCCTCAACATCCTCCCCGTGGGCCTGTGGTTGATCTTCATCATGCTCCTCATCCTGATCTATCATCTCAAAGAAGCCCGGGCTCCTCTGCAAAGATAGTCCGTAACTAAGTCTCCCTGGTCATTCCGCCGGAGAACACCGATGGATAATAAAGTAGTCTGAGTGATCCCTTCCATCGAAATAATAGTGGTCTCCTCAGTAGGCTGATAATCGAGGTTAACAGCCAGTTGGGATAAGAATGACCCAAACACCACATGTCCGGTGTTATTGGCAGCTAACCTCTTGCCTAGGTTAGTGCACGTACGCAAAAACCACATACCGGGTCAGTAGGCTGCCCGCCCTCCCTAGTCATAGACCATAAGAGGAAAAGGTCGCCTCTAGAGACACCCCCCTCACTGGAGAACCTACCATGCACCGAGGAAGAGAGCCAATGGTGTATGGTTCTCAAAATAGGGTTTCGGAGCTTACTTGCTTTGGATCGCTGGGATGGTAAGCGGAATGGCTCACTGTCATCTCTCGCCTGTAATTCCACAAACCAGCTCAATAGGTACATCATGGTGGTCCCCTCATATGCAAGTGTCAACCTCCTCTCGTGTGTGGAACCCCAGATGGATGTTAAACTCACCAAAGAATAATTATGTTCCACCTCATCCAACATGAATTTAACTCTGCACTCCGCTGGGTTCTGCATCGTAGTACGCCGGTGTACCTAATATCTCGATCACCGCTCTATGTAAGTTGGATGTCGACGGCAAAGAACCCTCGTCCATCCGATCCTCTCCACCAGGTGGTGATCGTGCCTAGCATATGAAATCTGTCTAAGGTGTGCTCGTCCTGTACCTGGTAGGATGGAACTCAAATCCTCACACTGGCGGTACCTTTCCCTCAAATTCGGAGGGATATGACTTGGAGCAGAGCTAGCCCTGGGATCTCGACAGTGTGGTCATGTCGGCCCTTTTAGACATTTTTCCTAAAAAAATAGATTAAACAAGATAACAAGGAAAAATATAATTTTGTTAGAATAACAATTTCAGGCCTCTAAGTGAAAAAAAAAATGCAGCACGGCCTAGGAGCACGGCCTGTTCATGAGGAGCACTAGTGCGTTCTTAATGCACGCGATTCCCGGATCGCAGACTGGCCCGGATCGCAAAAACATCAATTTTTACCAATTTTGAACCAGAATCATGCACAATAGACATCTCCCAACATACAAAACGAGTTCTATTTGATTTCTAAGTCTAAAAACACACCTATATTACGTATTTTAGGATCTAGGTATGAGATTTCTTAAAAACATCAATAAATCCCTAAACTACCATAAATCTTCAGAGTAAATAGAGATGTGAATGTTACCTGGCTTAGATTGATGAAGAAATATACAAAGAACTGCACAAAAGATCAGGAAAACAAGTGTTCTTTCGTTTCTCTCTCTGGAGTGAATAGTAGAGGGCCGTGCTAATGAGAGCCACGGCCTCTTCATACTCGTTTTAAGCTGGAAGACGATAAGCACGGCCTTTTCATCTAGGAGCACGACCGTGCTGTGTTTTTTTTTTTTTTTTGAAAATTTATTAAGTAAAATACAGGTTGCCTCCCGCAAAGCGCGTGTTTAACGTCCCGAGCCTGACGGATATATTTCTCACAGAGCTAGTTTAAATTGACAGTAAGGGTTTCTTGTTGGAAACCCTCCTCATAGATCTTGGCCCTTTGGCCATTTATCTTGAAAGTTTCCCTATTATCTTTTTGTAATTCAATAACTCCATAGGGGAATACCTTGATTATTTTGTATGGTCCAGTCCATCTGGATTTAAGTTTACCTGGGAAAAGACGTAGACGAGAGTTATAAATTAAAACCTTATCACCTACTTTAAACTCTCGTCTCAGAATATGCTTGTCATGCCATTTCTTTGTGCGCTCTTTGTATAGCTTAGCATTTTCATATGCTTCTAGACGGAATTCATCCATCTCATCCAGTTGCAATAACCGCTTCTCACCTGCATCTTTTATTTGAAAATTCAAATATTTGATGGCCCAATAGGCCCTATGTTCCAATTCTACAGGTAAGTGACAAGCTTTTCCACAAACCAATTTGTAAGGAGACATGCCAATAGGAGTTTTAAATGCTGTCCTATATGCCCACAAAGCGTCATCAAGTTTTAATGACCAATCTTTTCGAGAATTGTTAACAGTTCTTTCCAAAATTTTCTTTATTTCTCGATTGGAGATTTCAACTTGACCGCTTGTTTGTGGATGGTAAGGAGTGGTAACTTTGTGAGTTACTCCATATTTTGCTAACAGATTTTCAAATTGTTTATTGCAAAAATGGGAGCCTCCATCACTTATGATTGCCCGGGGAGTACCAAAACGAGTGAAAATATTTTTCTTTAAAAATTTAATCACTCCCCTAGCATCATTTGTAGTTAGAGCCACTGCTTCTACCCATTTTGACACATAGTCAACTGCAACCAGAATATAAACATTATTATAGGATGACGGAAAAGGTCCCATGAAATCTATGCTCCAAACATCAAACAATTCACAGACTAAAATACTGTTTAGGGGCATTTCCTGTCTCCGGGAAATATTTCCACTTCTTTGACATTTATCACAAGATTTGACAAAATTGTATGCATCCTTGAAAAGGTTAGGCCAGTAAAAACCACATTGTAAAACTTTGTATGCAGTCTTTGTGGGGCCAAAATGACCTCCTACTTCTTTAGAGTGGCAATGCTCTAAAATAGATTTAAATTCCATTTCTGGAATGCATCTTCTAATGATATTGTCAGCACAAATCTTGAATAAATATGGTTCATCCCAAAAATAATGTTTAACATCAGAAAAGAATTTCTTTTGTTGAGCATAAGATAAATTAGGAGGAAGAACATTACCACCAGGTAGTTTACAAAATCTGCATACCATGGTAATTCGTAAATTGCTAGCAATTGTTCATCGTGGAAGGTTTCCTTTATCCCTTCAACCACATTTGGTCTTACCTCGGGATCAATCCCGATGATGATCAAAGAATGACATTCTCAACTCCCTTTTTGTCTCTCGATCTCTACATCAAACTCTTGAAGCAAGAGTACCCATCCGATTAGTCTTGGCTTAGTATCCTGTTTAGCAAGCAAATGTCTAATAGCCGCATGATCGATATAAACAATTATTTTAGATAAAACCAGGTAAGTGACGAAATTTGTCAAAAGCAAATATTACTGCCAGTAACTCTTTCTCAGTTGTGGTATAATTCTGTTGCGCATCATCAAGAGTACGACTGGCATAATAAATGACATGAAATACCTTATCCTTTTTCTGGCCCAAAACGGCCCCCACTGCTATATCACTAGCATCACACATTAGTTCAAAAGGCAGTGTCCAATCAGGTGCCATAACAACAGGTGCTTCAATCAGTTTTGTTTTCAGAGTGTTAAAAGATTTCAAACAATCTTCAGAAAATTGAAAGGGCACATCTTTCATTAAAAGGGTTGATAGAGGCTTTGCAATTTTTGAAAAATCTTTTATAAACCTCCTGTAAAATCCAGCATGACCCAGAAAGCTTCTGATAGCTTTTACAGAATTAGGAGGTGGAAGTCTTGCAATAACCTCTATTTTGGCAGGATCTACCTCAATCCCTCTTTCAGAAATTTTATGTCCGAGTACAATGCATTCATTGATCATAAATTGACATTTTTCCCAGTTTAGAACCAAATTTGTTTCTGTACATCTTTTCAGCACAAGTCCCAGATTATTTAAACAAGCATCATATGATGTACCATATACAGAAAAATCATCCATAAATACCTCTATGCAATCTTCTAAAATGTCAGAGAAGATAGACATCATGCATCTCTGGAAGGTGGCAGGTGCATTGCATAGACCAAATGGCATTCGTCTATATGCAAATGTTCCGTATGGGCACGTAAAAGTGGTCTTTTCTTGATCTTCAAAAGCCACGGGTATTTGCATATATCCAGAATAGCCATCTAGGCAACAATAATATTCATGCCCGGACAATTTTTCCAACATTTGATCAATAAAGGGGAGGGGGAAATGATCTTTTCTAGTGGCTTCATTTAATTTCCTATAATCAATACAAACACGCCACCCAGTAACTTTTCTAACAGCAATTAATTCTTTCTTATCATTTTCAGTTACTGTCGTCCCTCCTTTTTTTGGGACCACTTGGACAGGACTCACCCAAGGACTATCAGATATAGGATAGATTATACCTGCATCAAGAAGTTTGATAACCTCTTGTTTTACCACTTCTTTTAAATTTGGGTTGAGCCTTCTTTGGGGTTGAACCCTCGGCTTGTGGTCCTCTTCCATATGAATTCTGTGAGTGCAAATAGATGGGCTTATTCCTTTGATGTCATGGATAGTCCATCCAAATGCCTCCTTGTGTTCCCTCAGAACTCTCAATAGCCTTTCTTCCATTATACCTGTCAAAGATGAAGAAATAATAACAGGCAAAGAGGAAGGGGGATGCAGGAATGCATATTTCAGATTAGCAGGCAGAGGTTTAAGCTCAAGCTCAGGCGGTTCTTCAATGGAAGGCTTGGCTTTTTGTAGATTATCTCTTTCCAAGTTCTCATATTGCCCTTTCCATTTGACACCTCCTTGATTTATTCCAGCATCCAAGGCTTTGACTTCATCCAACATTTCCATATTATCCAAAAAATCAAACTCACTCATTGTTAAAGCTTTTTCAAGATTGTTACTACTTAACAGTTCCTGCAAATTGTACTGAGTTAAAGTACTTGTGTTATCCATGTAAGATATGAAATTACAGGATTCAAAAGTAGGCGGGGTTTTCATAGAGTTAAAAACTTTAAAAACAACCTCCTCATCATTTAACCTTAGAGTGAGTTTCCTTGGTGAACATCAATTAGAGTCCTACCTGTGGCCAAGAATGGTCTTCCCAGAAGAATCGGTTCTTTATCAATTTCCATATCAAAAACCACAAAGTCTACCGGAAAGATAAATTTGTCTACCTTAATGAGAACATCTTCCACTATACCTTGTGGATACACCACAGATCTATCTGCCAGTTGGATTTGGATAGTTGTGGGTTTTGGCTCTTGAATTCCCAACTTTCTCAGAATGGACAAAGGCATCAAGTTGATACTAGAGCCTAAGTCACACAGACACTTTTTAAAGTGTAAATCACCTATTGAACAGGGAATAGTAAAACTACCTGGATCTTTCAATTTAGGAGGTAATTTATTCAGAAATATAGCAGAGCACTCCTCATTAAGTTTAACTGTGGCAAATTCCTCTAACCTTTTTTTATTGGACACAATGTCCTTCAAAAATTTTGCATATTTGGGCATTTGAGAAATTGCCTCCACAAAGGGTATGTTAATTGTTAGTTGTTTTAACATATCCAAAAATTTGACAAATTGTGGATCAATTATGTTACTTTTTAGCCTTTGTGGAAATGGGATATTTGGCTTAGGGTTTTGGGATAGAAGTGATGGAACTGCAGGAATTGGTGAAGTTTGTTCATTTTTTTCTTTTTCTTCATTTTTTTCACTTGAGTCCCTTTCAGTAGGGACTAGACTACCCTCATTCATTGGTGAGTTGAGAATTTTACCACTTCTAGTACTCATGGCCTTTATTTGCTCCTTAGGATTTTGTTCAGGCTGGCTGGGGAGCGACCCTTGCTCCCTTTTGGTCATTAGTTGCACCAAAGTGGAAACTTGGCTTTCTAAATTTTTGTGGTTGGAAACTGAAGTATTTACTGTATTTTCTAATTGTTTAACAGTTCCCACAAGGCTATCAATTTGATCTTGAAGGTATGGCCTTCTTTGTGGTTGAGGTTGGACTTGCATGTTAGGGGGTTTGTAGGGGGCTTGAATCTGACTTTTATTCTGATTCTGGTTTTGTTGCCCTCCCCACGAAAAGTTGGGATGGTCCCTCCAACCCGGATTGTAGTTATTAGAATATGGATCATTTCTAGGCCTAGAGTTAGTGCCTACAAAATTAACTTCTTCTAAACAATCCTTGGTCTCATGACCCACTGTTCCACAAGAATTACAAGAGGTCATAGGGCCCTTCTTCTCAATGCCTTTTAGCCTTTCATTGGTTTTCTCCATATAACTAGCCAAGACACCCATACACGGATGTCCATGCCTTTGCATGTATTTGAGCATTGCTTCCTGCATTTCAACTTTTGGATCAGTATCTTTAATGGCGTTAATTTCTTCAGTCATGCCACTAAACTCAATAGGCCATTCATCATTGTCATGAGAAACCGAGGCAACTGTTTTTGACTTCGAGGTTAAGAGAGCCTCTAACTTCTTGCTCATTGCCTCAATCTTGGCCTCTAAAGCAGTATTAGATTCTACTTTAAACATACCAGACTGCGGAGATTTTTTTGGGATATGTCTCTCTCCTGGTGCCCACTGAGCACTATTTTGGGCAATCCTGCCCATAATCTCATAGCATTCAGATGGTGTTTTGTAGCCCAAGGATCCTCCACATGCTGCATCTATAGCTGCCTTATCCTGAAAAGAAAGACCATTATAGAAAATTTGAACTAACAGGGATTTATTAAAACCATGATGGGGACAGCCTAAAATTAGATCTTGGAAACGTTCCCATGTTTCATGCATAGTTTCACCATCTTTTTGAGTAAATCCAGAAATTTCTGCTCTTAGTTTAGCAGACTTCCCAGGTGGGAAGTATTTGTTCAAAAATTTACTTTTAAGATCTGTCCAAGTTGTGATGGAATTGGCTTCCAATGAGTCCAACCAGAGTTGAGCTTTTCCTTGCAAAGAAAAAGTAAACAAGCGGAGTCTAATGGCTTCCGGAGGAACCCCATTTATTTTTACAGTTTTTGTAATCCGCTGGAATCTTTTAAGATGGGCATTTGGGTCCTCATGTGGTAAGCCTGAGAATTGCACATCTTTGACCATAGAAATTAGGCCTGGTTTAAGCTCAAAATTGTTGGCTTCCACCGCTGGATATTGGATACTATCATGTTCTTCACAAGTCGGTGTGAAGTATTCATTCATAGTCAATTCCTGTTCTGCCATGGTTCCTCTTTGTCTTCTAACTGCTCTTCTTTGTCTTCTGAGAGCTCTTGCAGTTCTTTCAATTTCAGGATCAAACTGAAGGATAGGATCTTGAGAGCGTGTTAGCATACACTGCAACAAAGCTGGATCACGTGATCAAAAACTGAAAGTTTTAATTATTTTTAAGGTTAGTCTGGAGAAAAGAAAAGAAAAATTAAAAGAAAAGAGAAAATAATCTAGTCTTCCAACCAGGAGACGCTAAATAATAAAATCTAGTCTTCCAACCAGGAGACGAAAATATTAAACATAAAATCTAGTCTTCCAACAGGAGACGTAACCAGAAATAAAATAAAATGAATAATTTCAAAAAGCATCTAAATTAACAATTAATCATTTTGACCAATACCATTATCAATTCCCCGGCAACGGCGCCAAAAACTTGTTCGGTCAAAATCGCAAGTATACGATCTTGTCAAGTTATAGTATAAAAGATTATCGTCTCCACAGGGAATTGAAATGACTACTGCTCTACTTAGATCAATTTGTTATTTAGACAAATGATTCGAGGTGAAGTTGATTAAAGAGTATATAAAAACTGAGTCGAAAAGAGATTATAAAATATTTCAGAAAGGAATTAGAGTAGAAAAACACTAAGGTAATGGGTTCACTAATACTTATATCTGTGTATTTGATTAATTTAAAACATGAGTAACAATCTTTACTGATTACCAATCACCTATTTAAAAGCTATTAATACCCAATGATCATGCAATATTAACAGTCTTCTTTCTAATTTATTACTCAGTTTGATCATGCAAAGTAATTAAACAGAAAGAGCATGAAGTGTCAATAGATTTATCAATTCAATGACTGACTGAAAATGAACACGCAATTCTTGATCCGACAGAGCATGCAGATTCAATTATTCCTAGAGTTCTGTTAATTAATGCAAGGTACGATCGCCGCATAATTAATTAACTGTGTAAAGAGTAGCTGTGACGCCTGAGGCTGACGAGGGCGGGGAGTGATCGCCGGTGCATTGAGCACGGACAAAGAAGCGGCTCCTGGCATGCTTCTAGGCTAGGGGACACGTGAATGAACCGAATTTACACCGGAATGAGAGGGATCTCGAGGCCGCGGTGTATGGGATCGCACTGCGGTTGAAGGATGACTTAAAAGAATTAATTGGTACTACCTATACCAACAAGATGCATCTTCTTTTCGGAGCCGAACATAAGAACTTCATAGTTAAGCGTGCTTGACTTGGAGCACTCTTGGGATGGGTGACCTGGGAAGTTTTTCGAAAGCGTGTGAGTGAGGACAAAGCACGCCGAAAAGACTGTGTTGGTTTCAGGGGATCGGTAATCCCGAAGTAGTCCAGGCCGTTACAAATGGTATCGAGCGGACCTCTCCCAGGCGGTGGTTCGGGACTAACCATGCGCGTGGGCATGTGACGCCCGAGGTCGACGAGTATGGAGTGATCGCCGGTGCATTGAGCACGACAAAGAAGCGGCTCCTGGCATGCTTCTAGGCTAGGGACACGTGAATGAACCGAATTTACACCGGAATGAGAGGGATCCTGAGGTCGGTGTATGGGATCGCACGGTTGAAGGATGACTTAAAAGAATTAATTGGTACTACCTATACCAACAAGATGCATCTTCTTTTCGGGAGCCCGGAACATAAGAACTTCATAGTTAAGCGTGCTTGACTTGGAGCACTCTTGGGATGGGTGACCTTCTGGGAAGTTTTTCAGAAAGCGTGTGAGTGAGGACAAAGCACGCTGAAAAGACCTGTGTTGGTTTGTGGGGACAGTCGGTAATCCTGAAAGTAGTCCAGGCCGTTACAGTAGCTAATTCTTTTTTAAAGTAATAGTACCAGGAATAATTTAATCAAAAGGATTGAAACACTCATATTATAAGTTTATAAAGATATCACAGATAAAGTAAAAGATCCCCCGTCACCTCAATGATGAGATTAGTTTCTAAACATATTTGAAGATAGCAACAACATGTTTACAAAAGACATATTTAAAACTAAAACTAGCAGAACAACTATAAAGTAAGACTAGAAGATTACAGAGAAAAGAAGATAATTGGGAGAGAATCAATCCCGGTGAGATCATAAATGTTATGCTCAGCGTCCCTTTTATAGGCAAAATTTATGCTCAGCACGACACCCGGCAGCTGCCGTGCTCTGTGGCCGTGCTCCATAACGCGTTGCCGACATGATTTTCTGATTTTTTGCCTGAGCACGGCCTTTGCTGGTCAAATGAAAAGGCCGTGCTGGTCAATGGAGAGGTCGTGCTGATCAATGGAGAGGCCGTGTTCTGCTTCTAAACCGCCTCAAGGCCGTGTTGGTCAAATGAAAGGCCGTGCTGGTCAATGAAGAGGCCGTGCTCTGCGTTTTAAGCTGCCTCAAGGCTGTGCTGCCATGTACAGGCCGTGTTAAAGGCCTGTTTTAGCATTCTGGGCCTAGCTTTTGGCCCAATTTCAAGCCCATAATTGCGTTTGACCACCGTATTGCCTAATTTTCCATTTCTACAAAATATAGAGAAAAAGAGAGTGAATTTCAACTGATAATATTCAATAATTTATTCAAATCACACTCTACTATTTCTAATAATATGATGTAATATTGATGTTATCAATGTACGATAGGTTGTATCCGGGGAGAGGGGGTTTGAAACCAGATTTTTGCGCTGGGGTTGCGTACTTTGTCCAAGTCGCAATGGCACATAAAGATTTCAAAACTAATGGAGGGATTAGATGTCCGTGCTTTAATTGCGATTGCAGAAGGATTAAGAGCCCAAGTGAGGTCACGCACCACCTGTATTCAGTTGGATTTAGGCTTAATTACTGGATTTGGACTACACATGGTGAAAAGTTGCCTCACGTTGATTTAGGGGTTGCTGATAATTGCGAAGGTGCTTCAAGCGATTCGTAGATCTCGGGATGTGGTGAGCAGATTGAATTGATGCAAGATATGGTTTGTGATGCCTTGGGGTGAACGTGTTATTCGATGAGCAACGATGATGACACAGATGAACTTCCAAATGAGACAAAGACAAAAATTTTATAATCTATTGTTAGAAACAAACAAGCCGTTGTTTGAAGGGTCTCTGAGACTCTAAGTTATCAATGTGTGTGAGGCTCTTAGCTCTTAAGTCCAACTGTGGTGCTGGAAGTGTGCTTGGATCTCGTGAACGAAAATGATGTTGGACTCGTCACCTATCAAAGATGGTTTGCCAAAAAGTTATTACGAGGCTAAAAGCTTAGTGTCCAAGTTGGCTGGAATCTAAAAGGATTGATTGTTGTGTGAGAGGGTGTATGTTGTATTACGACAATGAGTTTGGTAAAACGATGGTGAGCTAGTTGAATGCAAATTTTGTGGTGAGCCTAGGTATATGTCACATACTAATAATCGGACGGGTAGACAAAAACTAGTTCCGGTGAAGGCAATGTTTTATTTGCCAATTATTCCAAGGTCGCAGAGAATGTTTGCATCACCACGCATCGCAGACAAAATGACATGGCACTATGAGAATAGAAGCACTTCAGGTATGTTGCGCCACCCTTCCGATGGTGAAGCTTGGAAGCACTTTGATCGTGGTGCATCCCGATTTTGCAGCAGATCCACGTAATGTACGACTTGGCTTATGCTCGATGGTTTTACCTCAGTATGTTCAATCCACGGCGAAACCTTATTCTTGTTGGCCGCTTATCGTTACCCATACAATCTTCCTCCGAAATGTGCATGTCTAAGCCTTATATGTTCTTGATCCGTGTTATACCGGTCCAGATAATCCGACAGATGGTATTGACATCTATTTAGAGCCTCTTATTGACGATCTCAAAAGGTTGTGGAATGGTGTTGTGACGCACGATATTGCACGAAAGAGGAATTTTACAATGAGGCGTTGATGTGGACCATTAATGACTTCCCGCATATGGCATGTTGTCTGGTCAGTACTCATGGTAAATGGCATGTCCGCATTGCATGGAGCATACAAAGGCCTTTACCTTGAAATTTGTGGTGAGGAGTTCTTGGTTTGACTCTCATCGCAGGTTTTTACCCGATGATCATGCATTTAGACGGAATAAGAACGCTTTCAAGAAGCGGGAAGTTGAATTAGATGGCCCGCCTCAAGGTCGACGCTAATGTATCCGGGAAAGGGTTATGGAACTGCCCAAAATCACAGATTTTGGCAAATTGGATCGATTTGAAGGATATGGACAATGGCATAATTGGACAAAAAGAAGTATTTTTTGGGATCTGCCATACTAGAGAGATAATTTATTGAGACACAACCTTGATGTTATGCACATTGAGAAGAACTTTTTTGACAATGTTTTTCTCACAGTGATGAACGTCAGAGGAAAAACAAAAGACAATGAGAAGGCCAGACTAGACTTACCACTTTATCAGAGGCGAAAGGACTTGCATTTGACGAATCGGCGGATAGGAAGACCTCAAACCCAAAGCCTGTTACTCTTTGCTTCTTTGAGGAAGCCAAGTCGGGCTGGTTGGATAAAAGAACTTCGGATGCCGGATGGTTATTTTTCTAATTTGGCAAGATGTGCCGATGTGAACAAAGGAACCATGATTGGGATGAAAAGCCATGATTGTCATGTATTCATGGAGTGTTTACTTCCTATTGCATTTAGTTCCTTGCCGTCAAATGTTTTAAATCCTTGTTGAACTCACCAATTCTTTAAAGATTTGTGTTCTGCGACATTGAGAGAGGATGATCTCATAAGGATGGAGCAGTAACATACCAGTCATTCTTTGTAAGTTGGAGAGAATATTTCCCCCTGCTTTCTTTGATTCTATGGAGCATCTAGCAGTGCATCTTGCACATGAAGCTAGGCTTGGTGGACCGGTTCAATACAGATGGATGTATCCATTCGAATGGTACTATAATAAAGTATTCTCTAAAATAAATATTTATTTGAAGGGTTAAATGTATCAATTTTTATCATCAACGTTGTTATTTTTTAGATTTATGGGTGACTCAAAACGGTCGGTGAAAAATAAGGCCAGGGTTGAAGGATCTATTTGTGCAACTTACTTACACCGTGAGACAATCCATTTCTGTTCCCATTATTTTACTTAACTTCATGTTGACACCAACAAATAGTAGGAATGAAGTAGAAATTGAAAGTGAAAGACACCCGCTTGCCTTATCAAAGATTTTGCCTTTCCGGTCGTCATGGTGGAAAGGAGGTGGATAATCGGATAACTGGCGAAGTGTGGAAGTCACCACGCTCACATGTTGATCAACCGTGCGAAGTATCACCGTATCTAACGTATGTATCATTTTGACCACTTTCAATTTCTTTAATCCACAATTGCTCTTGATCATTTGTTTGATAATGACTTGATCAGGGCATTCTTGTTAACTAAGCCCACAAGCGTACAAGACTCTTCTGCCTATATTCATGAATATTTCCCAACGTGGTTTAGAAACCAGGTATGTTTTGAGTCGTCATATATATATTATTATTATTTATTGTTTGAAAATACAAAAATATTGTTTGAAAATAGGAACCATAATTTGTTTGCACATGGTGTGTACACAGGTGTATAGCGAGGCAGAATCCCCTAAAATCCAACACTTGAGAAATTTATCTCATGGTCCTAAATCACGTGTAAAAGAATGGCACACATTCTTTGTAAATGGATACAAATTCCAAACCCAGTCAAAAACAGAGGGGAAAAAAACAGTTAACAGCGGGGTTTATGTAAAAGGTGCCACAGATGGAGGTGAAGATGACTTTTACGGCGTGATTCAACATATATATGAACTGACGTACAATACTTTAGACTATACTAAAAAATAGTGCTATTTTATTGTAATTGGTTTGATCCATCAAATAGAGGCACAAGAGTGGATCGAAAATATAATACTGTTGACATACACATGAGCAGAAGATACCAAATGTTTGATCCGTTTATCATGGCACAACATGTAAGACAAGTGTATTATGTCCCTTATCCATCAACTCGAAGGGACAAACAAGGTTGGTGTGTCGCAATAAAGATAAAACCACGGGGTCGCATTGAAGCAGATGATACACAGGAAGAAGTGGCTTATCAAGTGGATGAGATGTCTCATGTCAACGTAGTAAATGAAGTGGAACCCATTACTCGACTACGTGACAATCTAATCACATATAAAGATGTAGATGGGGATGAAGAATTAAATGAAGAAGTGGCAGAACCATCAAGATCTGAAGACGATGCCGAAATTGAGTGGGCAGAATGGGCAGATTGAAATTGTTTAATTTTTTACAATTTGAGAAATTAATGTGTAACAATATATTTTAATTTGTCGGTTATTTTCATAACTTGTTTATTTTTATGGAATTCATTTGTAATATTGTTATGTTTAAATATAATATTTCATGACTGTTATTATTCAATTGCTCTATAGATAGATATGGCATCGGGAGGTTCAGAGCAGACTTCCCGCACTCACCCGGTGGTGGTAAATGGAAGGAAGGGATCGCCTCGACCCTCGCCGTCGAGGCCGACCATCATTAGGCGTGACCTCATCGGGTTTTCGACGTTGTCATCTACACGTCGTCCTAGTACATCTACGCCGAGACACTGATACACCTCCTCGCACCTAGACGACCTTACGCACCACCTACCGGACTCAGGCACATTGGACACGGCTACCACACTTCGGGCACGTTCGGCACCTTTGCCTCACATTCACATGATCCCCACCCCGGGTTCCGGTTTGCACATGGCGCTCGAGTTCCCATGTTGTGCACGATCCGGTGGCGATGCTCATCGGTCCGACCATGATTATAGTACGCCATACACCGATGACACCGATGTTGGGCAGGACGGGGAGGAGCAGGAGGTTCAGCAGGAGGAGGTTCCTGAGCAGGGGGGGCCAGGAGCCTGACACTCTTGAGATGTTGTATGATGGTCGAGTTCTTATCAGACCATCTGGTAAAGGGTAAGTATTTGCAATTTTTTCGAGTTATTAATAATTTACATGTATATATATATATATATATATATATATATATATATTTTAACATGTTTTTATTGTTCAGTTTATTCCTCAAAGCTCACGGCTACTATCACAAAGAACAATTGAGGAGAATTACCAGGAGTTTTGGCCCACCTGGGGGACACTTCAGGATTTTGAGCGGGACCATATGTTTAAGTCTTTCAGAGTAAGCTGCAATTTTTATTTTATTGCATATTATTTTATTTTCGTAAATATCAATTATGTTTAATAATGTCTTATATTGATACAGACGAGGGTTGCTTGGGAGGAAAAATATGAGGAGCTGATGGAGAAGAATTTTCATATGAAGGCCTCCCACCGCCTTTCTGACATGCTTCGAGATGCCCGCATCAGGGGCCAGCCCAGTTGGATAGGGGATGACCTCTGGCAGCAGCTGGTAGCGCACTGGAACACCCCTGAGTTCCAGGCGACCAGCGCGAAGGCCAAGAAGAATAGGGCCTCTGAGAAGGGTGGCAGCTTGCACACTGGAGGCAGTGTCAGTCAGGCGCAGCACGCAGTTAGACTTGTACGTGTTATAAAATTGTTATTATTATTATTTTATTATTATTATTATTATTTATTTAATTTTTTTTATTAATACAATCTCAGTCGAGGAGGTTGGGGAGAGAAGTTCAGTTGCACGAGCTCCATCTTGCAACTCATACGAAGAGAATCTTGGTGATTTCGTTGATGAGCGTTCGAGGCGGACTCAGGTAATTATAAAATATAATAAATATTTTTTTAATAATGTTTATATTGTTTTGTTAAAAAAAAAGATTTGACTTATTTGTTTGTTTAACAGGAGGAGTTTGAGGCGAGGATGTCTCAGCTTAGATCTCAGAGCTCATCATGTTCTCCATCTCAGAGCCCTGACGATCTATCTACACCGCTGAGGGTTTGGGCGGAAGTGGTTGGCAGAAAGAAGAAGGGTCGCCTATATGGTGCTGGCGACCTTGCCAGCAACAACAAAAAAGGGGCCCGCCGCCTACACACTGGAGAGTCGTCGAGTAGTAGTACTGCCACTGGTCGCTCTGCCGCGGATGACCAGGAGATAGCCGAGTTGAGGCGGACCGTGGCCCAGCAGCCGGAGCTTTTGACTCAGGTGCTGCAGCGACAGGAGCAGATGTACCAGATGCTAGCTCGCCTGACCTACTCGCTTACCTCGGCCTCACCTCGACCTCACCTCGCCTCGCCTCGCCGCTCGCCTCCGCCTTCGCCAGCGTACTCATGGTCATGTCGATGATGCAGATGATGTAGAGCATCTCGATGATGATCGAGTACCAGACTATTAGTTCTGTTTGTACTTATATTTTTTCATATTTTTGGATATCATGTTTTTTTCGTTTCGGATATTATTTTAGTTACTGATTTTTATTTGTTGAATTTTTTTATTTAATATGTTTTCTTTTTTTAATTTACTTTTTAGTTTACGTTATCACATTTTTATATATGGAAATCAATTAATAATTAAATTTAAATTAAATTATAAGTAATTTTTAATTAAATTAATAAATAAATATTTTTAATATGAGAAATTAATTAAAGAATAAAATTAATTTGGTTATTAATTAATAATTTTATTAATAAAATTATTTTTACAATTAAACAAATAAATAATTAAATTAATTAATTAATTAAAGAATAAAATTAATTTTTTTATTAATTAATAATTTTATTAATTTTATTAATATAAAATTAATTAAAGTAAATTTTTTATTAAGCAAAAAAAAAAAAACTTCCCGATTACCGACGGCCTATGCCCGTCGGAAAACATCAGGTCTACCGACGGTCATGTCCGTCGGAAATCTAACGACGGCTTTGCCCGTCGGAATACCCCGTCAATTTACCGACGGGTATAACCGTCGGTAATACCGACGGCAAAGAATAGTCCGTCGGTAATCCTTTGCGACGACCATATTTCCGACGGGTTTTGGGCCGTCGGTAGTCCAGACTTACCGGCGGCTTTGAAGGATTACCGACGGCTTTAGACCGTCGGTAATCCCGTGTTTTTTGGCAGTGTGTGTAATTGTTAATTGCAGTTGCAATATTTGCTAGCAGGAGATGCAGATGGTGCTGTTATTCTGTGGGAACCGTCTCTTATTGATGTTGTTTTGCTGTTGATGCTGAAAATTGGAGATTTCAAGTTTTAGGGATCAAATTGATAAATGACATATGTTTCAAGGACCCTTTTCATTTTTTATTTATTTATTTTTGGTACATTTTTCATTCTTGATTTTATTCCTGTTGTTTTGACTGGTTTGATGATGTTACGTTGATGTTGGAGGAATTTGTGTCATTTTATATGTTGATTCGAGGAAGGACTAAGGAGGCTTGTTTTGCCTGAATGGTATAAAATCAGTGTTATGTCATTTTAATTTTTTTTATTCAGAATTTAATTTGTTTACTTCACAACCCGCGAGCCCATCCAATCCAACCCGTTCAACACCGGTTCGGTTCGGTTCGGGCCATTTAGAAAAAAACTACGGATTCTTTTTGAAATCCAAACCATTCAAATTGATCGGATCGGGCATTGGATTTGGCCAAAATCCATCCAAACCGGCCCATGTTCACCCCTAGACGGAAGAGACAAATTTGGCGTAACTTTCGTAACTTAAGAGACCAAAGCGAAAACTAAAATAAAGTTAAGGGATGTAAATGAGAAAAAAATAGTTAAGGGACTAAAGTGTCGTATTTTTGTAACTTAAAGGATCAAAATGAAAAATATAATAGCTAAGGGACCAAAACAAAAACTAAAATAAAGTTAAGGAACCAAAAGTGCTATTTAGCCTAAAATAAACGGAGTAGATAAGTCAGAATATTTTAACTAATCCCTTTAATTAATTAATTAATTAATTAATTATTAAGAACATTTTAAGACGAGGGAAGCATTTTAAAAAACCGAAAATATATTAACAAAACAAAAGAAATAAAAAAACAGATACTCATTTTTTTATTTTTTTTATTTTACAGAAAAACAGATACTCGAGCACGAATTGTGTATCCATGTATCAACAATTTAGCAAAAAACTCTCTTCCCACTTTTCTTCCCTTTTCCAGCTGATTGACTTTTTTTGTATGGGTTTTATTTTATTTTTTCCTCGTACGGGATGTCGTGATGCTAATAGCTTGGTGTCAGATTGTGTAAAGGCAATTATATTCCTTAGACCATCTCCAACGGTGGTTCGCAAGAAGCAGTTCGACAGCGTGGAGCGGATGTGGCACAGGTAAGAACCCGTTCGCAGGTCGTTCGCCGCTAGAGTGCGACAGCGTGGCAAATGCGTTTGCCAGGGAGCATCGTTCGCACATCGTTCGTTCGCAGATCGCTTTGGTTTTTGGGTTGAATATTGTCGTTGAGCACCATTTGCAGATCGTTTGCCGCTGGAGTCCATTGTTCGTTCGCAGCATGGGGCCCACCTAAGGACAAAGCATCGTTCGCTGCTGGAGTTGCTCTTAGTTACTAAAGTTATTCCATACAATCACCAAAACTAAAGTTACTCCATACTCTCTTTACTCTTAAATATAAACAAAAGTTAAAATGTATTTAGTCTAAATTTAGTCAAATATATTTTGACTCTTGTTTATATTCAAGACCGGAAGAAGTATAAATTAGTGCGTGTTAGGATTGGCGTCCAATTCTCCAAAACTCGCGTCTGAAACTCATTCAACCATGATTTTATATAAGCTACAAAACGTAGCTTCTATGCGACCGTGATTTCTCATCATGATTCTGTTAAACTCACCGTCAATCCAAACACATACTTACCCAACATGGGCATATATATTTGACAATCAAAAAAAAAACATGTGCATGCAGAATTGAGTTTTTCAATAGATAACTAGCAAAATATCTGTACATTTACACGAGTCACTCTATTTTTACGCATTTTTGAAATACACTTGTTTGTAAAAATAAATTTTTAAATTGTGACAAACATATTTAATAGTTTTAATTTTCTAAAAATGCAAAAAGATTAAGAGTATTCAAACAGCTTAAGGTTGGTGATTATTGGGTGGACATTGTGGATGGTATTAAAGGTGAAGTTCATAGGCACTTTAAGGAACACTTTTCTAGTAAAACCAGCTTCAGGTGAAGTATTAATTAGTTTATTTAAATATTAATTAGTTTGTATTTTTTTTCTAAGGTAATAGAAATGGAGAAGTATTTTTTTCACCAAAAAAAAGAAATGGAGAAGTATTTTAAAAGAAAATCCACATCAGAGCCGAAAGAACTTATTGAAATTGAAAATTCACCAGCATCATTGGGGTCATCTGTGGAAAAGAGACTTTGCGAGATTTGTTGGTGTGCAAGATCCGGAAAAGTTCGCCATTTATCTGGACAACATCATCATAGGTAGCAAGAAGATTTTCGTTAACCTACCAAGATTTGAGAGAGAATCGGCGGGCCTCCATGAATCTAGAAACTGGAAGGAAGTTGGTGCAACAATGAGAAGAAGTAGAGAGCATATGGAGAAGAGGAGAATAGATCACAAAGAAGTTGCACTACAAAAGAAGTCCCAAGGAGTTCATAAGCAAGAGGCTTTTCGTGAGGTTGGTGAATGTAGTAGAACGGCTCCACCCAAATACCCCCTGTCGTATGCTCAAGTGGTCTACAAGGGACAACCACGGGGAAGAATACCTGGTGGCCATAGGAAAGGTGATCACTACAATAATGGAGGACCAATACAAAAACCGAAGTGGGCTTGGAAGGAGAGGAGAAGACAAGTTGATAATTGTGAGGTGGTCTACCATGTGGAGGAAGAGGTTATTGGGAGCTTGAAGAAAATGATGGTGGGAAAATTGCTGCACCCGGGCCAAACATATCACATCCAAGAAGAATTTCATCGCCAAGGTATCTTTCATATAAAGGTCACTCCTTTGGGTGCAAATTTGGTATTACTGGAATCAAGTGAGGAAGGAGATATTCAAGCCATGGCTGAGAATGACAAGGAGTGGCTGATGGAATGGTTCGAAGAGCTTCGACCCTGGAGTCCAAAAGACGTTGATAATGAAAGGATTGCCTGGCTTAGATGCTATGGGGTCCCAGCCCATGCATGGTGCTCGGATTTCTTTGAAAAATTGGTGATGCCGTTCGGATATTTTATCTGCGTTGACGACAATACTTTGAAAAAGAAGTCTCTTGATGTGGCTAGAATTCTATATAGAACAAAGATTCATGAAATTGTTAATAAGGTGGTGAAAGCAAATATTAATGGTGAGGAGTTCTCAATCAAGATCCTAGAGGATTGGTATGGCCCCCTTCAGATCATGGTTAAAAGTGTTGAAGCACCAGAAACGGACTCCGACCTTTCCGGTGATGAATCCTACGACAGCAACCACCATTCTCCGGCGGAAGAAGGTGAGGACGACGGTGTTGGAGACAAATTGGAGCGTATAATTGCTGGGATATCAGCATTCAATGCAAATGAAGTGGCTAATTATGAGGGTGACAAAAATAAGGAAACATATGATGGGGTCAATTATGGCGATGAGAATAATAAGGCAACACATGATGATGGCAATCAAGAGGGTGAGAATAATGAGGAGCAAAATACTGATCCAAATAATCCAATAAATGACACCGAAAATTCGATTAGTCACGCTTCAGGGAATCAAGAGGAGGGGGTGCCTACTGTGGACGAGGGGTGGCACTTAGTTATCCAACATGGTGAGAAGGTTATAGAATTGGCTCGGCCCACAGAACATGAGGTGGACCCACCTCTTATCTCTGAAGCGGCCCAAACTGGAGGCAACGGTCTGGAAAATTCGGGCGATCCAGGAGCTATCGAGCGTCGCATTCCTTTGCAGCACACATCACGCCCCAACCTTTCTAATATCACGATTAGAAAGAGAAGCAAAACAAGAAACTTGGTGACTTTAGCGAGCGCAGATACAGAGATGAGCTCCAACGCCGAATCTACCCACTTTTCTGGAGGTTCGATCTTATGCTGCGACTCACTCTCATCTTCCAATTTTCGAAACTGCAATACAGTATTTTGGGACAAGCAAGATGAGAAGATGGCAGTACAGCTTTGGAATGGCTCCCGAAAACTAGGGATTGGAGGGGAAGAAGAAGATGTAGTATACATTGAGCACCTTAAGGAGGTAGAAAGCGGTCTTGTAGATGCAGAAAAACAGAGGGAGAACATCATCGACCAGTCTTAATGTTTCTATCACTAAATGTTAGAGGGTTGAGGGATAAGGCAAAAAGGAGAAGGATTCAAAGTCTTGTGAGGTCAGGTAACTTCTCTTGTTGTCTTTTCCAGGAAA
Source organism: Calophaca sinica (assembly GCA_037113605.1). Lineage (NCBI taxonomy): Eukaryota > Viridiplantae > Streptophyta > Magnoliopsida > Fabales > Fabaceae > Calophaca > Calophaca sinica. Next base: position 124,948,387 of record CM073736.1, on the reverse strand, counting down.
CTAAGATTGAATTGATTAATAATTTGTTGGTTCAAAGTTTGTGGGGTGGGGCTGATGTTTCATGGATAGCGAAACCATCTGTAGGCCTGTCTGGGGGTATGCTTATTATCTGGAAAGAAGGGTCCTTTAATGTTAAATTTCATTTTGCTGGCACTGGTTTCATTGGTTTATGCGTAGAACAGTCAGATAATTCACTTGTGTATGTAGTTAATATTTATGCTCCTTGTAATATGGAGGGTAAGCGACAGATGTGGAGTGAGTTGATATTGTCCAAATCTGATTTTGAGGAAGGTAAATGGTGTTTAGCAGGTGACTTCAACGTAGTGCTGTCCAGTAATGAGAGGAGAGGGAGGAATGGTGTCACAGAAAATTTGAGAGAGGTGGAAGAATTTAGTGAATTCATAGACAAAATGGAGGTGATTGATTGCCCACATTTGGGTAAGTCCTTCACTTGGTTTAGTTCAGATGGGAGATCAATGAGCAGAATTGACCGTTTCCTACTTAGTGCTGATTTATTGACAGAATGGGGGTGGAAGCACAGTGGATTGGCAGTAGAGATATCTCTGATCATTGCCCAATTTGGTTGAAGACTCCTCTTCAAAATTGGGGACCAAAGCCTTTCAAATTTAATAACTGTTGGATAGAGCATAAGGAATTCAGTTCCTTTGTCAAGGAATGTTGGATGGATCACTTAATTGATGGGAGGCAGGGGTATATTTTGAAGGAGAAAATGAAGATGTTAAAAGAGAAGCTAAAAAAGTGGAACAAAGAAGTGTTTGGAATCATGGAATTGGATATAAACAGGGTGGTGGATGAATTGAATCAACTTGATGAGGAGGTATCTTCTGGGGGTGTGGTGGATGCTGAAAATAGAAGGTTAATTTCTGCGGAGGTTTGGCAAAAAATACATTTGAAGGAAAGCCTTCTCGCTCAAAAATCAAGAGCGAATTGGGTTCTCAAGGGAGATTGTAATTCAAAATACTTTCATGACTGCCTCAAAATAAGGAGAAGGAGGAATGGGATTACAGCTTTGAAAATAGGGGACGAGTGGGTTGAGGAGGTAGGGGATGTAAAACAGGAAGTCAAGAGACACTTTATGGATAGCTTTTCTGATGTTCCTTGGAAGCGCCCGGTGTTGGATGGTATATCCTTTCCACAAATTTCTGATGAGGATAATGACCTTCTTATCACACCATTCTCGGATTTGGAAATAAAAGAGGCGGTTTGGAGTTGTGATGGAAACAAGAGTCCAGGGCCAGATGGATTCAACCTTAACTTCTTCAAAATCTGCTGGGAAACTATTAAAACTAATGTTTGCTCTTTTTTTGCAGGAATTTCATAACACAGGTCATCTCCCCAAAGCTATGGTTGCTTCTTTCATAGCTCTAATCCCTAAAAAGGATAGTCCACATGGCCTTAACGATTTCCGACCAATTTCTCTCATTGGGAGCATATACAAGATTCTATCTAAGTTGTTAGCTGCAAGATTGAAGAAGGCGTTGGGTAAGGTGATATCTAAATGTCAAACGGCTTTTCTACCAGGGAGACAAATTTTCGATGGAGTGGTTACGGCAAATGAAATTGTGGATATGGCAAAGCGGAAAAAGCAAAAATGCCTGATGTTGAAGGTAGACTTTCGAAAGGCATATGATTCTGTATCATGGAGCTTTTTGAAATATATGATGATAAGGCTGGGTTTTAATCATCAATGGAGAAAGTGGATGATGGCATGTGTTTCCTCTAATTCGGTCTCAGTTTTGGTTAATGGCAGCCCGACGGAAGAATTCTGTATCCACAAGGGATTGAAGCAAGGGGACCCTTTGGCACCGTTTCTTTTTCTTATTGCGGTGAGGTTTATGCGGACTTGTTAAACAGGCAGTGGACATTGGTTGGTTCAAAGCTCACAAGGTGAATGCATAACTCTCCTATCCCATTCTCCAATATGCGGATGACACAATTCTTTTTGGGGAAGCTAATTGGGATAATGTTTGGTGTTTGAAGACTCTTCTGAGGGGTTTTGAGTTGGTTTCTGGCCTAAGTATAAATTTTTCCAAGAGTAATTTGATTGGAGTAAATGTGGAGGACGGTTTCATGTCGGCCGCCTCAACCTTCTTGGGTTGTGCAAGAGGCAGCAATTCGTTCAAGTTTCTGGGCTTTCCAATAGGAGCAGATCCAAGGAAGGAAGCAACATGGAGGACTGTCATATCCTCTTTCAAGAAAAGACTATCCACTTGGAAGAGTCGTCACTTATCTTATGGAGGTAGATTATCACTGATTAATTCAGTGTTAACGAGCTTGCCACTATACTTTTTCTCATTCTACAAAGTGCCAAAGAAAGTTCTTAAAGTACTAGTTGCTTTGCAACGGAATTTTTTGTGGGGTGGAAGTGAAGACTCCAAAAAGATTAGCTGGGTGAGTTGGGAGAAAATCTGTCTTCCAAAAGATCAGGGTGGGTTGGGGGTCAAGAACTTGGAGATATTTAATAGAAGCTTACTCGCTAAATGGAAATGGAGATTTTTAACTGATAAAGAGGCTTTATGGTATGACCTGCTAACGCATAGGTACGGAAATATTTCTGGTAATGGTATCGGAATTCCCGTTGTTGGGTCGAAATCTTCTCTATGGTGGAGGGATATTGCGCTCCTTGACACAGATTGGTTTAATGAAAAGGTGCAATCAAAACTTGGCAGTGGAACGGAACTTGGATTTTGGACTGATGACTGGTCAAATACCGGAAAATTGTTGGAATTATTCCCTCGGTTATTCTCGGCTGCTGCATACAAGGAGGCAAAGGTGTTTAACATGGGGGTTTGGGAGGAAGATCGGTGGCAGTGGCGTGTCGCTTGGAGGCGGAGGATTTTCAGCTGGGAAGAAGCTCAAATTCAAGCTCTTTATGACATTCTGAATTGTGTATCTCCTAAGAAAGATGTTGACGACGTGTGGTTGTGGAAATTAGATGACGAAGGCCACTTTACAGTCAATTCCGCTTATAAAAATCTCCTACATGTATCGTTTAACGGCGAATTGAATTCTGATATGGATCGCATTTTACATAAGGTATGGAAAACTTCTGTGCCCTCTAAAATTTTAATGTTGGCGTGGAGATTGTTTCTCAATAGGCTGCCTACCTGTGATCAATTGCAAAGGAGGGGCATTGCTTTAGGCACTCAAGGTGGAATGTGTGTTCTCTGCTCCTCGCAAGTTGAGGACAGAAATCATCTGTTCTTCTCTTGCACTTTTTCCCGGGATATTTGGTGCGCAGTATTAAATTGGATGGGGGTTGACGGTGTACTCTCAGGTAATTGCATGCAGCACTTTACACAGTTCGGTAATTTTGTCAGTGGTAGGAAAATTGGCAAGGTGAGATGTTTGATTTGGCTGGCGGTTATTTGGAACACTTGGAACCTACGTAATGCAATCATTTTCAGAGAGGAGGTTCCGGATTCAAGTAATTTAATGGCCCAAATTAAACACAGTTCTTGGGGTTGGTTCATTTTTAGGGAACGGCGTAATAGTTCCCTATTATTTTCTAATTGGTGGATGAACCCTATAGAATGTCTCAAAACTCATTTAATCTGAAGTGGCTGTAGCTTGACTTTGCAGAAAGTTGCCTCCAGGTTTGCAGATCGATGGAGTTATTACTATTTCAATTTTTTCTGGTGATGTTGTTTTTTAATTTTCTGCTGCTGTTTCTTTATTTTGGCTCAATTTGGCGGATTGGCTGTGCTGTTACATTGCCTCCTGATATATTGTTTGTGGTCTCGGGCTCTTTTTTGGTTATTAGGAGGTGTTGGTTTCTTGGTCAGTGTATTGGAGGTGTGGCTGCATCAAATTGCTTCTGGTTGGGTTGGAATTCACCTTGGTCCTTGGCCCTATGTTTAGTTGGTTTCATGGTGGTGTGGATGTTTCTTGTATTTCATAATTTTATGTGTGGGTTGCGGGTGGAATTTTGTCCTGAAGGTTGGCTCTTCCGTTCAGTTTGGTCCGAGGTGCTGAGGGTGCTGAGGATGCATATGTTTACATATTTCTCTTTTTTGTCTAGCTTTGTTGGATAAAATAGTCCGTCTTCCTTAGTTTCATTTCTTTGGCAGTGTAATCTGTAGTTCATGGTTGGTGTACTCTTTTTCCTCCCTTAGTCTTTTTCCCAATGGGTTTTGGCTATGGGAGGTTTTAACGAGGCACCTCCATGTTGTTACGGGTTGGAGTACCCCTTGTACTCTCGTAATAAAATCCTTCTGCTTATCAAAAAAAAAAAAGATATGCATTTTGATAGTATTGACAATGAAAAAATCTTACAACAATTTCAGAATATGAAAATTCGTAGAGGACAATTGTAATTTGTAGAAATTTAAACATTTTGGAGGGGTTTGTGATGAGATTATGTATTTTATAAAACTTTATGATATTTTTGCTTCAATGAAATTATTATTAACTATTTTTTTTCCCTCACGAACAAAATTTTCTGGATCCGCCACTGATCAAGAGACAACTCTCACTAGAAATCCCTTAAGTTTTTGGTGTCGTTAACGGGGATTGCTTTTAGCAATTTGATTGATTTTGGCTTTGTTTTTAATTAGGCATTGTTTTCTGTTTTAGACATTTTTCTGATTTTGGTATAACTCTGTTTTTGGTTCTATTTTTCTGTTATTGTTCTATTTTACGTTTGGTGTTTTTGTTGCTTGTATGCACGACAAGAAGGTGGCTGAATTGCTTTTTGATCGAAAGATTGAAATGACAACACGTTCTAATCGCAAGCGATCAAGGAACAACAACAAAAAAATAAGAAAAATATAGCTAGCACTTTCGCTACTCCAACATCACCTGTCACCACGGACAAACATGCATGCATGTATCATTCTGGGGTCAAATGCCCCCATTACTATTTTATTTTTCTCAGAAAAAATACACAAATATATAATTCACTGATGTTGCATAATGGGCTGCAAGGCTAATAGCTATTCACGCCCTCAATCACACGGCCGCAACACACACCCACGTTTTTGCTCTTACAAAATTCTTTACGGTAGTTATACGCGCTCTCCCATATTCAACACACCCCCACATTTTTGCTTTTAAAAAACAGCGATGCTATTTTTCACGAGAGAAACATCGCGACCGGTTCACAAAGTAGTTTTTGACCAATAATTTGCCCCACATAACCATAGAACACATAGGTGAAAGAAAAAGCAAATCAATAAACATAAAATAAGCACTCAATTTGGTCAACGAACTAACACTCTCTCTTATTTAATCTTGAAGTATATGAAAATAATAAATAGTTTTTAAAATTTGTGAAATTCGTCAAATTATTCCCTAAAGTTTTGTGAAATATGTCTTATTATTCCAAGTAAGGGACTACTTATAAAACTTTAAGAACTAATTTGACGAATTTCACAAATTTTAGTAACTATATAATGTATATTTATTATTTTCTTACTATTTAAATAGGAGAGAGTGTGTAAGTTTAAGGACTAAAATAACCCATAAAAAAAGGAAAATGCTTAATCTCGCGATAACAGCAATCACGAATGTATAGCGAATGAGGTGGCATCGATATTTTTGTATTCTCCTTCGGTTTCTCTCTCCGATGGAATTATTAGATTCAAAATAAAGCTTTTGGTCTCCACTTTTCTCTGCCTCCACCACTGAGTTCCCACACCCCAACAACAGCCATAACCATTGCTTCAGATTCCTTCATTGGTTGTTTCAGCAAGAAGAAAAACCCATTTATCTTCATCCCATCACCCACCCCCACACCACTTTCTCTTAAAATTAACGTCTTCACTATCCCACTCCCCAACAGAGCACTCATCGCCATTAATCTTCCTCCTCCTCATCCAAGTATGGTCATCCCGGTTTCTGGGTCAATGCATGTGCGACTGGGTTTTTCGTTGATGTTTTGATTGAATTTCATCGGTGGAGGTTTTCGTGGTGGCTTCGCAGTGTAGGTCTGATGACGATGGTGGAAGCGCGATGGCGGAAGGGGAAACTCGCTGGTTCCTGATTTCAATCTTCAATGGTGATGGGTTACAGGCAGCAGAGGAGGCGCGATGGCGAAAGCGCGATGGCGGAAGTGCGGATCGGGTGACCCAAGCCAGAGGGGAAACTCGCCGGTTCCTGATTTCTCGTCATGGCTTTCGGTTGTGTCGCCGTGATAATGTAGTTTTGCGGTGATTAGTGACCTTCTTATTTAATAGTTCAGTTCACCACAATCATGTACTGCCAATTATTTATCCGGGAAAAAAAATTGTACTTCCAATCCATCGTATTTTATTTGAAATTCTGGTTTTATTTTTTTTAGTTCCATCGGAGCCCATTAATATGTAAGCAGCCATTGTGGTTTTGGCTTCGACGAGAGGAAGATGACTCGTGAGTTTACACAAGCGAAAAAATTGGGAAGAGAGAGGAGAAAAGATTTACGGTCTGACTTTTTTATGTTGACAAAATGTGTATTCGTGAACTTCACGATCAAAAACCCTCGTCATATATAGCATTACTGCATTTATATTGTTGATGATAATAAAAAAAATATTTTTAACATAATTCTTTTTCGTAAGTATTTTAACATAATACTATACTATATACAAATTTATTGTCCATGTTATTGGGATATGTTATATTTATACTTTAATACACTATAATATATATTTATAATTTTAAAATGATATATTTTATTTTGTCAAAAAAGTAATATATTTTATGTTTAATAATTTAAACTTACATATTATATTAAAAGGGCTTAAGTGCCCCCACAATGGGTCCGTTCCTGCCTATCACTCTACAATTTAAACTCCTACCGTGGGTGAAAAAACACCACCACAAAGAGCCAGTTGTGAGAAGAACTCTTGGGGATTGTATCAACTTCCAAAAGAGTAGAGTGGCTACCATTATTAAGCCGCTAGTTGAAGCTAAGAATATTGAGATAGATCCCTTCCTACTTAATGTCATCCGGGGGAACCAATTTGGGGGTAGTGAAAATGAAGATCACAATGTGCATATGAATATGTTCACGGACATTTGTGATGTAGTGGAGAAGGAAGGAGTACACGAAGATGTCATCAGGATGAGATTGTTCCATTCTCACTCCGAGACCGTGCAAAGGCATGATTAACATGTCTCCCTAGAGGTAGTGTGTCTACTTGGGAAGATTTGGAGCTTAAGTTTCTGGTGGAATTCTTCTCTCCGTGCAAGATCATGAAGATGAGAGGAGAAATTACTAGTTTCTCCCTAAGAGATGAGAAAGCATTTTATGAGACATGGGAAAGATTTAAAGATATGCAAAGAAGATGTGCAAATCTTTATTTTGATGATTAACAACGAATGCAATTCTTCTATGGAGGATTGAGACTTCAAACTAAAATTATGTCAGATGTCTCAGCTCGACAATGTACATCAAGACAGCTGAATTGGAAAGGGCCTTGATAGAGGCTATGGTATCCGAGGACCATAAAATCCATCATGAAAAGACCTTGAAAACCAGAATACCCTTTATTGAAAAACAACCTCCTAATAAGTAAGAAGTATAGATTTTTCACCAAATTGTCGCATTTTTTTTTCAAATTTTAATATTGATACACTCTCTTCACAAATTAGCAGACAATTGATCACTGAATAAATTTAGGGTCTGTTTAATTACACTTTTTAAAAATAAAAAACTGTTTTTTAAAAAATTAAAAAAAAAACAAAATTTGTTGTGTTAATTTTTAAAAACAGAAAACTGTTTTTAAAAAGTGTAATCAACATACCATTAATTTCTTTTTCTATTCTCTAGAATAACACGTTTTATTCTTGATATCTTTGTTTGTTAAATTTAAATTTTTAAATTAATTAATTAATTATATATATGTATATATATATATATTATCCTATTAAATTTTTTCCTCTTCAAAATACTTTTTTTTTGTTCCCCACAGGTTTCCTCCAATGGAGGCAATCCTATTTGAGGTGCGTCGGGCACAAAATATGGGAACCTCTTCCAGCGGGAATTCGAACCTTGGTTCGCCACGTTGTGGGAGACTAGCTAGCTCATTCCACTAGACCCAACCCCCGTTGGTAATACATTTTTAGTATTGTAAAAAAAAATGTTTTTAATGTTCTATGATCCTATAATGAAATAAAAAATAATAAAAGAAAGTATTCTATGTTGTCTATAATTTATGAAACCCTAAGTTTTTTAAACTTATATTTTTAACTTTGAGTAATACTACGGACACTCTCTCTGACACTCTCTCTTAAACACTCTCTCAATGATTGGGTCACGTCACACTTTTTTTCCAAAATCAACCATTAGAATGAAAGTTAAGATCATATAGATCATATCTGTAAATTTTAACATTAATCTGTAATCATTTGCTATGTCATCAAGATGCGTCCAGATTAACGTTATTTGTAATTACACCTTTGACGTTAATCTTGACGCATCTTGATGACATAGCAAATGATTATAGATTAATATTAAAATTTATAGATATGATCTATATGATAGTAACTTTCAATCCAATGGTTGATTTTGAAAAAAAAATGTGTGATGTGGCCCGATCATTAAGAGAGTGTTTAAGAAAGAGTGCCAGATAGAGTGTCCGTAGCATTCCTCTTTAAATTTTACTTTAGTTTTAAAACACTCGCACCAAATTGTCATCACATTAAACAAAAATACAAGTTCTTCACAAAATTTAGATCAAAACGACTATCCATTAAAGGAAAGTAAAGTCAATTGATCATTCTTTAAGGGTATTCTTAACCGTAGAAGAAGAGGACACTCAAGGCAAGGAGAAGTGCCAACTCAGCAGCAGCCAGTTAGTTAATTAGTTTGATTAGCTGGCATTAGTTAACCATTAGCTGTTAGTTAGTTACAAATGTAGTTTCATTTCAGCGTTATTTCCCTGTAATTTCAGTTCATTTCATTTAAGTTGTAACCTGTATAAATACCCTGTACATTGTTTACCTCTGTAATGAGAATCAGTTTTCAATAGCTTCTTCATTCATTCTATGCATTCAATGGAGCTCTCTGATACTTTGATGGTATCAGAGCGGGTTCTTCCCGCTCTGCTTCCGTCGCGTGTAGAACTCTGATTTTTCATCCTTTCAATTCGTTTCTCTTGTTTCATTGATTCGGTTTCTTCCACCGATTCAATTGATTTCGATTTTTCTTCGATTCATTGATTCTGTTCTTTCTTGATCCCTAATTTCGTTTTTTTTTTCTCTCGATCATTGAAAATGGGAGAGTTGAAAGAAGACATCAACACATACTCAATATCAGTAGAGCCTTAATGATTCAGTCACAAATGCCTAAGAGTTACTGGTCTTATGCAGTACTTCATGCAGTTCTCTTGATGAACAGAATTCCTACAAAGCTGCTAGGAAATAAATCTTCTTATGAGATATTCCATGGTCAAATGCCTGATCTTAGTTGCTTGAAAGTGTTTGGATGTTTATGCTATGCTTCAACTCTTTCTAGCAACAGAAATAAATTTGATCCTAGAGCAAAGAAGTGTGCTTTTCTAGGATACAAGTTGGGAATGAAAAGGTTATGTGTTGGTTGATGTTCACTCTAACGAAATCTTAATTTCCAGAAATGTTCACTTTTATGATCTGGAATTTCCTTTCCATTCAACAACACAACCAGCTATTTCACCTCCTTATACTCATTCTGATTCTCAAGTTATCAGTTCAGTGCCTAAACCTATTGACTGTAATTCTGCAGTTCCACCAAAACAGCAAACAATTGCAACTGATTCATCTTCAGTTCCTGTCCCTGATAATCCATCTTCTATTCCTATACATGATAGTTCTGAATCTACATCAGAATCTGTTTCTCTTTCTTCTACCCGAAAATCCACAAGAATTAGCCAAAGACCTTCACATCTTAATGGCTATGTTTGTAACCATGCTTCAGCTATTAAACATCCTCTATCTGAATTTCTTACCTATGACCATCTTTCATCTAAACACCAAGCCTATGCCATGTCTCTCACCTCTATTTCTGAACCTACTTCATACTCCACTGCCAGTAAAGATCCAAAATGGATTGAAGCAATGAATCTGGAAATAGCAGCTCCAAACAGCAACAAAACTTGGGAATTTGTACACTACCAGAAAACACGGGATTACCGACGGTCTAAAGCCGTCGGTAATCCATAAAAGCCGTCGGTAGACCATATTTACCGACGGATAACCGATGGCCTAAAACCCGTCGGAAATATGGTCGTCGCAAAGGATTACCGACAGACTATTCTTTGCCGTCGGTATTACCGACGGTTATACCCGTCGGTAAATGACGGTGTATTCCGACGGGCAAAGCCATCGTTAGATTTCCGACGGACGTGACCGTCGGTCAATCTGAAAAGTTTCCGACGGCAAAGGCCGTCGGTAATCGGAATTTTTTTTATTGATTAATAAAATATTTACTTTAATTAATTTTATTAATAAAATTAATAAAATTATTAATTAATAACCAAATTAATTTTATTCTTTAATTAATTAATTAATTTAATTATTTATTTGTTTAATTATAAAAATAATTTTATTAATAAAATTATTAATTAATAACCAAATTAATTTTATTATTTATTCTCATATTAAAAATATTTATTTATTAATTTAATTAAAAATTACTTGTAATTTAATTTAATTTAATTATTAATTGATTTCCATATATAAAAATGTGATAATAAAAAGTAAATTAAAAAAAGAAAACATAATAAATAAAAAAATTCAACGAATAAAATCAGTAACTAAAATAATATCCGAAACGAAAAAAAAATGATATCCAAAAATATGAAAAAATATAAGTACAAACAGAACTAATAGTCCTGGTACTCCTGATCATGATCGAGATGCTCTACATCATCTGCATCATCAACATGACCATGAGTATGCGGAGGCGAAGGCGGAGACGGAGGCGGAGGCGGAGGTCGAGGCCGAGGCGGAGTAGTGGCTGGCGAGCTAGCAACCGTACATGCTTCATCGCCGCAAAGACTGAGTCAAAAGCTCCTGGCTTTGGGCCACGGCCCGCTTCAACTCGGCTATCTCCTGGTCATCCGCAGAGCGACTCGCGGCAAAGACTACTACTCGACGACTCTCCAGTGTGTAGGCGGCGGGCCCCTTTTTTGTAGTTGTTGGCAAGGTCACCAGCACCATATAGGCGACCCTTCTTCTTTCCGCCAACCACTTCCGCCCAAACCCTCAGCGGTGTAGATAGATCGTCAGGGCTCTGAGATGGAGAACATGATGAGCTCTGAGATCTAAGCTGAGACATCCTCGCCTCAAACTCCTCCTGTTAAACAAACAAATAAGTCAAATCTTTTTTTTTTAACAAAACAATATAAACATTATTAAAAAAATATTTATTATATTTTATAATTACCTTAGTCCGCCTCGAACGCTCATCAACGAAATCACCAGTACTCCTCTTCGTATGAGTTGCAAGATGGAGCTCGTGCAACTGAACTTCTCTCCCCAACCTCCTCGACTGAGATTGTATTAATAAAAAAATTTAAATAAATAATAATAATAATAATAATAATAATAATAATAATAAATAATAATAATAACAATTTTATAACACGTACAAGTCTAACTGCGTCTTTGCTGGCCGACACTTGCCTCCAGCAGTAAGCTGCCACCCTTCTCAGAGGCCCTATTCTTCTTGGCCTTCGCACTGGTCGCCTGAAACTCAGGGGTGTTCCAGTGTGCTACCAGCTGCTGCCAGAGCTCGTCCCCTATCCAACTGGGCTGGCGATCCCTGATGCGGGCATCTCGAAGCATGTCAGAAAGGCGGTGGGAGGCCTTCATATGAAAATTCTTCTCCATCAGCTCCTCATCTTTTTCCTCCCAAGCAACCTCGCTCAGTATCAATATAAGACATTATTAAACATAATTGAAATTTACTGAAAATAAAATAATATGCAATAAAATAAAATTACAGCTTACTCTGAAAGAATTAAACATATGGTCCCGCTCAAAATCCTTGATGTCCCCAGGTGGGCCAAAACTCCTGGTAATTCTCCTCAATTGTTCTTTGTGATAGCTAACTTGGTAGCTTTGAGGGAAGAAACCTGAACAATAAAAACATGTTAAATAAAAAGAATATATATATATATATATATATATATATATATATATATATATACACACATGTAAATTACTAATAACTCAAAAAAATTGCAAATACTTACCCTTTACGGATGGCACGATAAGAACTCGGCCATCATACACCATCTCAAGAGTGTCAGGCTCCTGGCCCTCCGCCTGCTCAAGAACCTCCTCCTGCTGAACCTCCTGCTCCTCCCCGTCCTGCCCAATATCAATGTCATCAGGTGTATGGCCCGTACTATAATCATGGTCTGACCGATGAGCATCGGCCACCGGATCGTGCACAACATGGGAACTCAAGCGCCATGTAGTCTGCTGGAACCGGGGTGGGGATCATGTCAATGTGAGGCAAAGGTGTCGAACGTGCCAGTGCAGTGTAGCTGGTGTCGAATGTGCCTGAGTGCGTGTAGGTGGTGCGAGAAATTTGTCTAGGTGCATGAGGTGTATCAGTGTCTCGGCGTAGATGTACTAGGACGACGTGTAGATGACAACGTCGAAAACCCAAAGAGGTCACGCCTAATGATGGTCGGCCTCGACGACGAGGGGGTCGAGGCGATCCCCTTCCTTCCATTTACCACCACCGGGTGGTCCGGGGGTCTGCTCCTGAACCTCCCGATGCCATATATGTCTATAGAGCAATTGAATAATAATTGATCATGAAATATTATATTTAAACATAACAATATTACAAATGAATTCCATAAAAATAAACAAGTTATGAATATAACCGACAAATTAAAATATATTGTTACACATTAATTTCTCAAATTGTAAAAAGTTAAACAATTTCAATCTGCCCATTCTGCCCACTCAATTTCGGCATCGTCTTCAGATCTTGATGGTTCTGCCACTTCTTCATTTAATTCCTCATCCCCATCTACATCTTCATATGTGATTGGATTGTCACGTAGTCGAGTAATGGGTTCCACTTCATTTACTACGTTGACATGAGACATCTCATCCACTTGATAAGCCACTTCTTCCTGTGTATCATCTGCTTCAATGCGACCCCGTGGTTTTATCTTTATTGCGACACACCAACCTTGTTTGTCCCTTCGAGTTGATGGATAAGGGACATAATACACTTGTCTTACATGTTGTGCCATGATAAACGGATCAAATATTTGGTATCTTCTGCTCATGTGTATGTCAACAGTATTATATTTTCGATCCACTCTTGTGCCTCTATTTGACGGGTCAAACCAATTACAATAAAATAACACTATTTTTTTAGTATAGTCTAAAGTATTGTACGTCAATTCATATATATGTTGAATCACGCCGTAAAAGTCATCTTCACCTCCATCTGTGGCACCTTTTACATAAACCCCGCTGTTAACTGTTTTTTCCCCCTCTGTTTTTGACTGGGTTTGGAATTTGTATCCATTTACAAAGAATGTGTGCCATTCTTTTACACGTGATTTAGGACCATGAGATAAATTTCTCAAGTGTTGGATTTTAGGGGATTCTGCCTCGCTATACACCTGTGTACACACCATGTGCAAACAAATTATGGTTCCTATTTTCAAAAAATATTTTTGTATTTTCAAACAATAAATAATAATAATAATATATATATGACGACTCAAAAAACATACCTGGTTCCTAAACCACGTTGGAAAATATTCATGAATATAGGCAGAAGAGTCTTGTACGCTTGTGGGCTTAGTTAACAAGAATGCCCTGATCAAGTCATTATCAAACAAATGATCAAGAGCAATTGTGGATTAAAGAAATTGAAAGTGGTCAAAATGATACATACGTTAGATACGGTGATACTTACGCACGGGTTGATCAACACGTGAACGTGGTGACTTCCACACTTCGCGTTATCCGATTATCCACCTCCTTTCCACCATGACGTAGGAAAGGCAAAATACTGATAAGGTAAGCGGGTGTCTTTCACTTTCAATTTCTACTTCGTTCCTACTATTTGTTGGTGTCAACATGAAGTTCGTAAAATAATGGGAACAGAAATGGATTGTCTCACGGTGTAAGTAAGTTGCACAAATAGATCCTTCAACCCTGGCCTTATTTTTCACCGACCGTTTTGAGTCACCCATAAATCTACAAAATAACAACGTTGATGATAAAAATTGATACATTTAACCCTTCAAATAAATATTTATTTTACAGAATACTTTATTATAGTACCTTTTGAATGGATACATCCATCTGTATTGAACCGGTCCACCAAGCCTAGCTTCATGTGCAAGATGCACTGCTAGATGCTCCATAGAATCAAAGAAAGCAGGGGGAAATATTCTCTCCAACTTACAAAGAATGACTGGTATGTTACGTTCCATCCTTATGAGATCATCCTCTCTCAATGTCGCAGAACACAAATCTTTAAAGAATTGGTGAGTTGATCGGTGGATTTAAAACATTTGACTGAGGAACTAAATGCAATAGGAAGTAAATACTCCATGAATACATGACAATCATGGCTTTTCATCCCAATCATGGTTCCTTTGTTCACATCGGCACATCTTGCCAAATTAGAAGAATAACCATCGGCATCCGAAGTTCTTTTATCCACCGACAGATCGACTTGGCTTCCTCAAAGATTAAAGAGTAACAAAGCTTTGGGTTTCGTGGTCTTCCCATCCGACCGATTCGTCAAATGCAAGTCCTTTCGCCTCTGATAAAGTGGTAAGTCTAGTCGGCCTTCTCATTGTCTTTTGTTTTTCCTCGGCGTTCATCAACCGTGAGAAAAACATTGTCAAAAAGTTCTTCTCAATGTGCATAACATCAAGGTTGTGTCTCAATAAATTATCTCTCGGTATGGCAGATCCCAAAAAATACTTCTTTTTGTCCAATTATGCCATTGTCCATATCCTTCAAATCGATCCAATTTGCCAAAATCTGTGATTTTGGGCAGTTCCATAACCCTTTCCCAGATCTGTTCTGGTGTCAAGCTTGGGGGCGGGCCATCTAATTCAACTTCCCCCTTCTTGAAAGCGTTCTTATTCCGTCTAAATGCATGATCATCGGGTAAAAACATGCGATGTGAGTCAAACCAAGAACTCTTCCCCCCAAATTTCAAGGTAAAGGCCTTTGTATGCTCCATGCAATGCAGACATGCCATTTTACCATGAGTACCCCAACCAGACAACATGCCATATGTAGGGAAGTCATTAATGGTCCACATCGGTGACGCCTCATTGTAAAATTCCTCTTTCGTGCAATATCGTACGTCACAACACCATTCCACAACCTTTTGAGATCGTCAATAAGAGGCTCTAAATAGATGTCAATACCATCTGTCGGATTATCTGGACCCGGTATAACACAGGTCAAGAACATATAAGGCTTAGACATGCACATTTCGGGAGGAAGATTGTATGGGGTAACGATAACTGGCCAACAAGAATAAGGTTTCGCCGTGGATTGAACATACGGGGTAAAACCATCAGAGCATAAGCCAAGTCGTACATTACGTGGATCTGCTGCAAAATCAGGATGCACACGATCAAAGTGCTTCCAAGCTTCACCATCAGAAGGGTGGCGCAACATACTGAAGTGCTTCTATTCTCATAGTGCCATGTCATTTTGTCTGCAGTCTGTGGTGATGCAAACATTCTCTGCTGACCTTGGAATAATTGGCAAATAAAACATTGCCTTCATCGGAACTAGTTTTTGTCTACCCGTCCGATTATTAGTATGTGACATATACCTAGGCTCACCACAAAATTTGCATTCAACTAGCGCACCATCGTTTTACCAAACTCATTGTCGTAATACAACATACACCCTCTCACACAACAATCAATCCTTTTAGATTCCAGCCCCAACTTGGACACTAAGCTTTTAGCCTCGTAATAACTTTTTGGCAAACCATCTTTGATAGGTGACGAGTCCAACATCATTTTTGTTACCAGATCCAAGCACACTTCGGTAGCACCACAGTTGGACTTAAGAGCTAAGAACCTCACACACATTGATAACTTAGAGTCTGTAGACCCTTCAAACAACGGCTTATTTGTTTCTAACAATAGATTATAAAATTTTTGTGCTGTCTCATTTGGAAGTTCATCTGTGTCATCATACTGTTGCTCCTCGAATAACACGTTCACCCCCAAGGCATCACAAACCATATCTTGCATCAATTCAATCTGCTCACCACATCCCGAATCTACGAATCGCCAAGCACCTTCACAATTATCACCAACCCCTAAATCAACGTGAGGCAACTTTTCACCATGTGTAGTCCAAATCCAGTAATTAAGCCTAAATCCAACTGAATACAGGTGGTGCGTGACCTCACTTGGGCTCTTAATCCTTCTACAATCGCAATTAAAGCACGGACATCTAATCCCTCCATTAGTTTTGAAATCTTTATGTGCCATTGCGACTTGGACAAAGTACGCAACCCCAGCGCAAAAATCTGGTTTCAAACCCCCTCTCCCCGGATACAACCTATCGTACATCCAACTACGACTCGAAAGAAAATATTCCATCTTCTGCATGTAAAAAAAAAGACAATTTCAAAGAAGACGACGTTCTTACAACCGCTCTCTTTCTTTAAATGGTATGACTTATCCCATTCGAGAAAAAACTTTTTGAGAACTCGTATAATAATCATTCCTTAATTCTCGTATCTTATACTTGACAAAATTTCTGACATTTCCCATTGGTCTCTGAGTACACAAAATGAACGCAGATTATGAACACATAATCAAGTATGCACCCAGAGAACAAAAGGAAATGAATCGAACCGAAATTTCATCAAATATAAAGATCTGAGAATTAAGCAACAACTATTATACGAGTAAAGAAAAAGTTTTTTCCCAAACTGTCCGACTTGGACAATTCAAGGTTCAATATACAATGAGCACATGGTACCCTAAAAGAGTATATGAACTCAATAATATATTAAACCTCAAGCGGAAGCTAAGGCTTCTCCGATACTAATAACAAATATCAAACATCCATTCGATCAATGATTAACATAACAATTAGACAAGCGAAGTGACAAGGGTAAAATTAGTTTTATTATATATATATATATATAATAAAAAATATTTTATTTTCCTTTTTCATTTAATTTCTTATATGATAATTTTTAATGTTGTTATTTTTATTTCTTTTTATTGAAATTTTTAATTCTTCTCTTCTTGAGATCTTTTTTCATTTTTGTTATATCATATTTTTAACGATTGTTTCCCTTGTTTCTCTTTTTTAATTCTGCTCATCTCTTAATTATTTTTTCAATTCTGTTTTTGAATCCTTCTAATCTTTTAATTATGTTATTTTTCAATTCTATCTAATTTCGTTTTGTTATTCTCTTCTTTCTTTTTTAAAATCTGCTTTTTTATTCTATTGTTCTTAAAAATTCTGCTTTTTAATTATTTTTTATCTTTAAATCTATTTTTTAATTCTATTATTATTTGTCCTTTCCAATTCAAATCTGTCTTGTTTCTTTGAGCAATGGTCCATTTACTGTGTGTGTAGTTTTGTTAATCATTTAGTTGCCACTACGCCGTCCTCTATATATAAAATATTTTATTTTATTTTTTAATAAATAATAATGATTAACAATTCAATCAATATTGCAATTTTAATTTATATATTTTATTTTCTTAAAACGGAAGAGTTATTAATTCAAGGTTTATTTAAACTTATTTTACATCACTTAAAATAAATGCTGATATTAATATTCAAATATATCAACATAAAACATATTCATATGCTCTCTTCATTTTATTTTAATAAGCCTCTAAAGTAATTTATGAATAAATAATCACTTAAGTTTCTAAAAATAGCTCATTAAATAAATATTTTATTATGTCATTTCAGATTTTGTGCTGAACGTTAAATATTATATGTCACTTTTTAATATATAATTTTATAATTTTATTTATTTCACCCGCTATTTAGCTTACGCTATCTGCCCGCTATTTTACGCTATCCTACCAATTTTACGCTATTTTTCGCGATCCTCGATTAACAACACTGGAATTAGAAAATCGACTTGGTCATTTAAAGAGGATAGAATTAGACAAGCAGAAGTGGCAAAGGAAAGAAGTACAGAGAGATGTGCAAAGCAAATTGCAGCCAAGCAACATCACCAATATCCATATCCATGAATGAAATGGCAAGCATAAATTAAAATTGCACTCTTTACTCACAAGCATTGTGACTGATGAGTGATAGCAGAACTGGCAGACAATTACACAGTACATATCATTTAGACAATTACACAATACACTTCAAAATCCCCTCTGTGGAGAGAACTATGAACGAAAACAAATAAACATGTCGGTGTGGGGGTCAACAGACAACCCTTTTTCCACCCAATGAGTTAACCGACATGAGTTAGAGTGCATACCTAGTGGTACAAGTGACGAACTGGTGGAGGTGGCGAACTCAGAGGCCTATGAAACAGAGCTTTTTGTGTTAGCAGAAACTAATAAGATATAAACAAGAATATCAAAACCACACCATTAAAATTAAAAACTAAGAACAATCATATTAAGAACATATATAAATAATAACACAGATTTAAGTCCACACCTTCGAATACAATCAGCCACTTTTGGAGGCAAACTCTAAAATTTCAACTCAAGCTTGTTATAAATTCTCATAGTGAAATCTTCCCCAAACAACAACATTATGCGGCAAACTATCATTTTGAAGATAAGCATTCGGGTATTACTTTTTGACTGTCCAAGATCATGAAATTCTTGTTAATATTAGTGATTGTTCTTATCATGGTCAAATTTATATGTTCTTATAGCTTGGATCTTTCTTCTCAATACAAATAACATTTTTGAATATTACATTTGGATATTCCTAATGTTTCATATCAAGTCGATTTGATTCCAAAATCTATTTGTTCCAAACTTGAGCAAATTATCAAAGGATTCATTTAGAAAGTGTTACCTGGTCATAGAATGTGGCACGCTATTAGTTGGCATTGGTTTTTCTACCCTAAGTTGCAAGGTACCCACTTCCTTTATTTGTGGCTACAACGAAGATAATAGTATATAAAGACTTCTCTATTCTCAAACCGAAAGTTTGACTATAGATTTTTGGGTTAGCTAACTAGTTGATATGGCTGTTTTGAGTCTACATTTTTCACTGTTGTGTTAAAAAAATTGTACATGTTTAATTGCTTGTAAAGATAAAAAAATACTAAAATTATTGCCGTGGTCTACAAATGTGTTACTAAAATTATTGCCAACACGTTAAAACTTATCTGCTCGATATCATAGACCCCAATCAAAGTGCCTTTGTTAGGGAGAGGTATTACTAATAACATCTTATTGGCACATGAGCTTGCTCAGGGCTACATCGCGTACTTATAATCTTATATAGAGTGATGAGTCTTAAGACTCAAACTATTTGACCGACAGAAAACTATTATGTTGGCTCAACATATATTCAAATGCAACCACTATATTGGAATGAGACTCCAATAAGCTGAAAATGTATGCAAATAAATTTCAGACCTAGAACAAATAAATGATGAAAAACACACCAGTCATGCAGTGCCAGTAGCCATTGGTGGTGAAGGTTTGTAATTTTGTTTTATTTTGAGCATGATCCATGTCAAATAACTAACAGTAACTCAGTATATATCTGTCAAATAACTAACACTTACTCTCCTGGCACATTTATTTTTACTGCTCAGTCCCCTCTTTCAATTTTCAAATGTTTTGTATGTTCATATAATATGGAGAATGAGGTACATGAACTTGTAAATATTGATTAGGACTTACTTGTTGCACCAGATATGTTGTAGAAGTTCTCCAAAGGCTTTCTTCTTAACTTGAATCAAATTCTGCTTTTGGTTCTGCAAGAAGTGTCACAAAATGAATGGCCTTAGATTTCTTATATTGTAATAATATATAGTATACATATACATGAATAAATGTACCAACCACTGTGGTAAGCGAAGTCGAGAAAGAAGGAAAAGGTGAAAGGACACAGAATTGATAAAATATCATATATCATAAAAATTAAGTCACCACAGAATTGAAGCAAGAATTAATGCAGCTTTTGGTTAATAACATTGATAAAGTAGCTCCTAATTATTTACTGTGGCTCCTCAATGTTTTACAAACTGAAGTTGCATTTGTTGATGTAGTTTTTTCCTCACAGAAACAAATCAATTTTGTCTAAATTTTCTTGCAAAACTTTAATATCTACATAACCAAAATACTTGAAGTTTCATTAGAGAACTTCATCAAGACAAATAGCAACACAATGTCTAGAATGACAAATATGAAAGGCAGCACATATAGATGAATTACTAACGGAGTTCAGGAGCTACCGCACAAAATCTCTAAGAGTAACGTTGTTTGAACAGGAAATAGCATATACATAGGCAACGAATTTTAACAATTATGCCTGGCTTTTCAATGTGGATTAAACATATAGGATAGAATCAATAAAATAATTTTACATGGATGATCAAAATCATCCATACACCACGGGATGAAGGTCATGCAAATGTTGTAAAAGGAAAAATTCAAACAGCTGAAGCCAAAGATACTGAGGAGAAATATACATGGTTAGTTTCCAACAACACAACAAGCATGCTTGAAAATGATTCATTGGAAGGAGATAGTCATGCAAGTGACATAAACATGGAAAATCAAATGCATCCAACGGTGAAGAGAAGATGTTCAGGAGAAAGCTACTGTCCGGCTTGAAGATACAAGCGAACTTGGAGAAGTTTCGATTGCAAGAAGAAAGTCATGGAGATGATGCGAAAGAGGATGGTTGACTCGAATAAAAATATCACCAAGCGGTATTAAAAAAACTTGTTTTGCTATAATGAAAGGGAAGGAAAAGGCACAAATCTCACGAAGGTAAAGGACAAGCAAAATAATAAAATGACAAAAGAAACAAAAGGGATAATTTTTAAGTTTATTTAATAAAGTAAACGAGTTCAAATTTGACTTTTTGAACATAATTGTATTATTATCTATTGTAGTGTATACTTGTAATTCTAATTGTGACATTGTATCATAAACCTTGGTTGTTTGTTTGTATTGTGTGTGTATGATTTTACTAGTTCACTCTATGTCTCACCACTTCAACTATTTCACCAATGACGTGTTACCTCGATCAAATTGTCGACAACATCGTGCAAGTTTATCGACCTTTGGCGAAACATCTTTCGCTATAGGCAAGGTTTGTAGCTACTTAAGCTTTTAAAGATGTACATGAACTTAACAACAAAAACTCATCTTAATCTAGCAAGGCTCTTCAATTGAATGATAACTCTCTATTACGCTCCTTTGTCTCACACACACTTTGCGAAAAACAAATTTTCTAGAAAAGCGAAATTTCCACCTCTCCTTCCTCCTAAAAACATGTCTAGAATTTTTATTTTATTTTTAATTGTATGAAAATTTTCCAGGCATAACTATCTGGAAATTAAGTAGTTCTGCATGAATAAATCCGGTCCAAATACCATAACGCATAATGAATGTAATTTCTTAATTCTTATTCTCGAGCATCGACAGTTCAATAACACTGAAATTGAAAATCCAAACTCCAAATTACAAAGATACAGAACAATCCCCAATAACACCGAAATTGAATCCCCAAACTCCAAATTACAAAGATACAGAACAATCCCTACGATCACGAAATACAAGAACAATACAGGAACAGAAGAAACAAAATATGGAGATGGCTGCGGTGATAATCAAAATATGAACAGAAGAAACAGAGTTCAGTAGCTGCTACTTACTTGATAATCAAATCGACGAACAGTGGCTGCGGTGGCTCCAAGCAATAATCGAAGATGGAGAAGATGCGACGGAGGAAGCTTCTCGAATCTCCCTTCTCGAATCTAGAATACGACGACTGAAGATGAAGTCTGCGATGGAGAAGTCTGCGGTGGCTCCAAGCTTCAAGCTCCAAGCTGAAGCTTCTCGAATCTTCAAGCTTCAATCTCCAAGCTTCAGCTTCAAGCTCCAATCACGTGGTTCTTGCAACCGACGGTGGCTCCAAGCTTGTGGCTCCAAGCTTCTCGAATGTCTTGCGAAGCCGTGACAAGAGAGGAGATATGCGATGACTGAAGAAGAAGAAGGGAGGCGGAGGGGGGCTGCGGCGGAGATGAAGAAGAAGGGTAGAAGGATGAAGAAGCGATCTACGCGGCGGAGATGAATGAAGAAGAAGGATTCTGTTCTGGCCAAATAAAGAGCTTACCGACGGCCATTTTAAAATTACCGACGGGTATGACCGTCGGTAAACGACACGGGATTACCGACGGACCAACCCGTCGGAAAAACTCCCCATTACCGACGGTCAACAACCGTCGGTATTCAAAAACAAGCGGGAATTTTCCAAAATTCACGGTTTACCGACGGACATTAACCGACGGTATGTGTCCGTCTCTAAATTTCCGACGGCTTAACCCGTCGGTAATATCTGAGAATCTGACGGTCGCGTAAAGCTCGGGTAAGACCGTCGGAAATCCCGGTTTTTTAGCGACGGACTAAGGCCGTCGGTGAATGTCCGTCGGTATGTTAACTATTTCTTGTAGTGGTAGATCTTCCAACTGATGCTGTACCAAGATAAAAAGGCATGCTGATGGATCCATTGAAAGGTTCAAGGCCCGATTGGTTGCTCAAGGATTTAATCAAACAGAAGGCCTTGATTACTTTGAGACATTCTCTCCAGTTGCAAAATTGTCTACAGTCAGAATCTTGCTTGCATTGGCAGCTATTCATGGATGGCATCTCCATCAACTTGATGTCAACAATGCATTTTTGCATGGAGACTTACATGAGGCTGTATATATGAAGGTTCCTCAAGGAGTTTCAGCTCCCAAACCTGGCCAAGTTTGTAAGTTGCTTAAGTCTCTTTATGGACTTAAGCAAGCTAGTCGACAATGGTTTGAAAAATTGACTGGTTTTCTTACTTCTCATGGTTTTATTCAAGGACAAGCTGATCATACACTTTTCATCAAGTCTACAAAAGATTCTTTCACTGCATTACTCATATATGTAGACGACATAATATTGGCAGGAACTTCCCTTATTGAATTTGATCTTATTAAAGCACTCTTACATGATGCTTTTAAGATTAAAAATCTTGGGCAACTTAAGTTCTTTTTAGGACTTGAAGTAGCACATTCTTCCAAAGGGATTTCCTTGTGTCAAAGGAAATATTGCCTTGAACTACTAGCTGATTCTGGTCTCACTGGTTGTAAGCCTGCTAGCACTCCACTTGATCCTGCTGTGAGATTATATCAGGATTCAAGTTCTGCCCTTACTGATATAGCAGGTTATAGAAGATTGGTTGGTCGTTTGTTGTATCTAACAACGACAAGACCCGATATTGCATTTGCAACACTACAGTTGAGCCAATTTATGTCCAGTCCCACTGAGACACATCACAGAGCAGCCATTAGAGTATTGCGGTATCTCAAAAGATCACCTGGCTGTGGTCTCTTTTTCTCAAGAAATTCTGACTTACATATTCTGGGCTTTTCTGATGCTGATTGGGGAGGGTGTGTTGATACTCGCAGGTCCATCTCTAGTTTCTGTTTCTTTATTGGACACTCATTAGTATCTTGGAAATCAAAGAAACAGGCCACAATGAGTTGCTCTTCTGCTGAAGCAGAATATCGAGCGCTAGCATCTGCCACTAGAGAGTTGCAGTGGATCTGTTACTTGCTTACAGATTTGTCTCAACTGCCTTCTCGTTCTCCTGTACTTTACTGTGATAATCAGAGTGCGCTGCATATCGCAGCCAATCCCGTGTTTCATGAACGGACAAAGCATCTAGATATAGATTGCCACATAGTTAGGGAAAAGTCTCATGCTGGTTTAATGAGGCTCCTTCCTATATCTACTCAGTCCCAAGTCGCAGATGTATTCACCAAAGCTTCAAGTCCTCGGATTTTTCATGAGTGCATCACCAAGCTTGGTATGGTGGACATTTTCCACCCTCCAGCTTGCGGGGGGTTCTTAACCGTAGAAGAAGAGGACACTCAAGGCAAGGAGAAGTGCCAACTCAGCAGCAGCCAGTTAGTTAATTAGTTTGATTAGCTGGCATTAGTTAACCATTAGCTGTTAGTTAGTTACAAATGTAGTTTCATTTCAGCGTTATTTCCCTGTAATTTCAGTTCATTTCATTTAAGTTGTAACCTGTATAAATACCCTGTACATTGTTTACCTCTGTAATGAGAATCAGTTTTCAATAGCTTCTTCATTCATTCTATGCATTCAATGGAGCTCTCTGATACTTTGAGGTATGTTTGGATGGGGGTTTTGAAGGGAATGCCTTATTTTTCTTTTCTAAATTACGGAAGCTATAAAATGTTTCTAAAAATGAATGAAGTGTGATTGAAATATTATAAGATTATGTATCATATGGTATTCCTTCAACTTTTTTAAAATCTCAAATATATATTAATATAAAGACTTAGCCTCTCCAAAACCCTCAATCCATAAGTTCTTCACAAAATTGTGCATCTTGAAATTTGATCTGAATTTGCTTCGGTGTTGGATGAAGAAACAATCGGGGTTTGAATCACATTTGTTGGGGTCAAAACCTGAACCATATGATTTTCATTCAATTCATGGCCGGCACTATTATGTTTTGGCTGCAGTACTGAATTTGGGTGAACTGATATTTCTGATAGCCCCAAAACGAGAGATTCCACGTCTTTCCTTGGTTTCGAGAATTTGAAGGTGCAACAATACCCAACCGGAAACCTTTCGTCCCAATTCATTCCGGATCCTCTTTTAATATTGTAACCTGGATATTGCCGTTTTTTGAACTGCTCCTTCTGAACTAACACCAACCCGGCTTTCTCTCCAAGTTTCATTACTTCCCATTTACGAAAAGGATAATCATTCTTGAGTGTCACGTGAACTTCACCATTGCCACTTAGCATCTTCCTTGCACTCTGCAGAAAACCCGACACCAACTTCTGGTGTTGCCTGTAAATATAAATATATGTTTGCCATCCAATTTGTTAACTTACTATACATTTCAAATTTTACATTTCTTATTTTATTTTATGGTTAAATTAACTTACCGAATTTGGTACGGTGGATCCTCGGGAAAAGGAAATCTTACATCCTGAGGAAAATTAAAGACTATGCGATCGAAAAATTTCTCTAGCAACAACGGGTGTTTGCACATGCTTTGGGCATCCACTGCATGCAAAATGGTGCAACCGAGGTTCTCTAGCTCTTTCAAAATCGATGGTGCTCTGGAATAGTTCAATATTAGTGACCCTGATAAAAGATTCACCAAGTTCAAAAGGTAAAAATGATCAAAATCAATTCATAAACACTACACAAGTGCAATGCAATGACTTTAATTAAATTAATCAACTTGGGAATTGTTAAATCAGAAACGCTGGATGTCATCATGAGGCGGTTATGTCACAAAGAGGCACGAATGAACATTACTGGACAAAAACATGTGATTTCCGTAATATCCGGAGAGAACCAATTTTCGTTACATTTGTGAAAATATTTCTCGTGACATATGGCACTATGCACCTGCTGGTTCTGCTATCATACACACTGCATCTAAAAATATACTCCCTCAGTCCCAAAATATAAATAAAAAAATACATGTATTTGGACAATTATGGTTCAAATACTACATCCGTTCCAAAATATAAGCAAAAAAGTACATGTATTTAATGTACTTTTTTGTTTATATTTTGGAACGGAGGTAATTTTTTTTTATAACAGGGATGGAGGTAGTAGTTTTGAAAGTGTATTATTTTGCTGAACAAATTCTGAATGGAAAAAGTCACTTTTTTAGCAAAATCGTAGTCTATTCAATAACTTCTAATCAATTTTATTGCTATGTCGTACTGGCCCAACAAATGATGTTTGAAACAAATTTTGAAAAAGACTGTTTTCCTTTTATAAAACTAATAGTATATATATATATTTTTTTATCAAAAGCACAAACCATATATATACATAATAACGTGCACAGAGAAACAAACAAATGGAGTCACCGAAGTATACCTCTGGCATCACGGGAGGTTGCAACCATGTTGGAAGCGGAGCCAAATGCCTTTGCCAAACAAAGTGCAAAAGAGAAATCTCCCTCTCCCACAAGTAGTATCTTCTGACAACTACTATAGTGCTTTATCCATTTTTCTTCCATTTTGGAATCCATTCTACCACGACCCTTTCGATTTTCAGGCAACAACTTAATTTTACTGACATAATTGATTAACTGCAGTGGATCCGGGTCCAGTAACAACACTGATAGCCCCAAAACGAGAGATTGCACATCTTTCGGTTTTGAGAATTTGAAGGTGCTAGAATCACCAACGGAAAAACTTCTATCGCAGTTGTTTCCTGATCCTCTCTTATTAGTGTAGCCTGGATATTCAGATATTTCAAAAGACACCTTTTCAACTAAGACCATGCCAGCTTTCTCTGCCAATTTCACTATTTTCCAATTACAAAAAGGGTAGCTATTTTTGTGGGTCACGTGAACTTCACCATCCCGAGTCAGCATCTTCCTTGCACTCTTCAGAAACCCCAACACCACTTCCTTGTGAAGCCTGAAAATGTGTGTGTATATATATACATGTGTGTGAATTTGTTTGCCATCCCATGTATTAATTAATAAGGAAAAGGTTAAATTATACTTTTCTTCACATATCGTTATTTTAGGTTTTAGTTTGATACTTATATATTAAAATGAATTAGCCTTTTAAGAATAAAAGTTATATAAACGTGTTACTTCTTGTGTTTTTTTCCTCCTTATTTTAGAAAAAAACATGGATCACTTTTTGGGGGAAAAAAAAACAAGAGAGACAATATCGATATAACTTTTATACATAGGAGATCAGTTCAAAATTTTTAATACATAAAAGATCAAACTAAAACCTAAAATAAACATAGGAACAAAAAAATATAATTTAAATATTGATATAACTTTTACATATAAGAGACTAATTCAAAATTTTTAATACATAAAAGACCGAACAAAAACTTAAAATATACACAGGGAAAAAAATATAATTTAGCCTAACATAAACTTCCCAATTTGGTGCGGATTATTCAAATATACTCTATAGTCTTAGATATTTCAAGTTTTTAAAAAAAAAATAATTAGGAATAAACCTTACCCAATTTGGTGCGGATTACTCTCGGACAAACGAAATCCAGCGTGAGGAAAATTATAGACAATGCGATCGAAAAATTTACGTTGCAACAACGGGTGTTTGTGGGTGGTATGGGCATCCACTTCATGCAAAACGGTGCAACCAAGGCGCTCTAGTTCTTCCAAAATTGCTGAAGCTCTGGAGTATTTCATTACTAATGACCCTAATAAAAAATTCACCACGTTTCAAAAGGAAAAATAAAATGTAAGAATCAAACCATAAACACTGCACAAATGCAATGGGTTTTTTATTAAACCAGTCAACTTAATTTCCATATATATGAAAAGTAAACAACGAATTTGAGACTGAGAAAAATAAAAATTGAAGCAGCAAGTAAGAATGACATTGGTGAAAAAAATTCTTAGATATTACACGTTTGTGTTGTGCGTGAGGTGGAGTGTACCTTTGGAATCACGGGAGGTTGCAACCATGTTAGAAGCAGAGCCAAATGCATTTGCCAAAGATAGTGCGAAAGAGAAATCTCCCTCTCCCACAAGTAGTATCCTATGGCGGCTACTGTAGTGTTTTATCCATTTTTCTTCTATTTTGGAACCCATTGATTCTCCGACTCGGTTGGAACTGAGTGTTAATCTTTGTAGTTCAAAAGTGGT
This sequence comes from Calophaca sinica, assembly GCA_037113605.1. Taxonomy (NCBI): domain Eukaryota; kingdom Viridiplantae; phylum Streptophyta; class Magnoliopsida; order Fabales; family Fabaceae; genus Calophaca; species Calophaca sinica. The sequence goes on along the minus strand of CM073736.1, from coordinate 124,920,562 downwards.
TTTGCAAAAGTCATCATGGGCAAAAAATCATGGTTAGCAAAACCAGACCACTATCCGGTCCAGAATGACCCCATCACCGTTGTGTTAGAAAAGTGGAGAAAGAACCGGTGAACCGTGAAAAAACCGTGTAAACCAGGTAAAACCGGTGGTTTGTCGGGTTTCTGCGGTTCACAGAAATATAGATTTCTCCTCAATTCTCAGGACTCCGGCGTCGTCCAAAGTATACATCTTTTTCACCGGCGACGTCTGGCGACCTATTTCCCCATCAACCACGCGTTTTGTTCTGCTTTACCTCATGCAGCCTGTGTTGCTTTCAAAGATAAGAAGAAGAAAGACGGAGAAAGGAGATGAAAGAAAATGGGGTTTCAATGGGAAGATGGATAGTCTTTGATGATAGAGAAATAATGGGCAGCAGCAGATGTGACGTTTCCATTTCTGCGTCAACAAGTCATGTGCATGGGCACTCTACATCTCTTGCTTTATGATATTTTTTTCTTTTTCTTTTTATTAAAACCAAAAGTATTCCATTTCCCTTAACAATGAAGAAAACCAAAAGTATTATTAAACATATAGTATCTTTTTTACCTTTCATATTTACATGTGTATTTTTTTTGTTTACATATACTACTCTTTTTTACTATCTCCCTTTTTTTGGTATTATTAAACAAATATTATGTTATTTTTAATTTATTATTGGTTTATATATTGTATTAAAAAATTTTAAAAATTGTATTTTATTATTACCGGTCTAACTCCGGTCAGCCCATTAAATCTTGAATCAGTGTCTACACCGGTTCAATATCGGGTCCGGTTTTGATTACCTTACAAAAAATATATATAGTAGTGTTAACAACCGGAAGACCAATGGTTTTTTTTTTTTTTGGAAAGGATGTTTGGCTTTAATGCTATGTTTGGATGGGAAAAGAAAGTTGAATGGAAGAAAGTATAAGGAAAGAATATTGAAAGAATGAAATTGAGCATAAAATGAATTGAAAATGAGATGATTTTTTGATTGTTTGATATAAGTTAAAGTGAGTATAAAGTGGAAAGAAAGAAAGTGATATATTTAATAAATGAAAAAATAACCCTATATAAAAATGAGGTATATATAATTTATAATTAATTATAAATTAATTAATTATTAACTTAAAAGGAAAGTGGTTAAATATTTAATTTATAATTTTTTAGAATAAAAATATTTCAATAGTAATAAAATAAAGGCTAAATAGCACTTTTGGTCCCTTAATTTTATTTTAGTTTTCGTTTTGGTTCCATAACTGTTGTATTTTTCATTTTGGTCCCTTAAGTTACAAAAATACGACAGTCGCTTTTTCTGTAATCCCTTTATTTTGTGTGTATAGGTCATTAAAACTCTCTTTTTTTGTTCTATTATTTTTTATCACGTTATTTCATTAATAAAAACTCTGATAGGAGCATGATTTTGACTTTATTGTTTAAAAAGATTACAGACGGAAGAGACGAATTTGGCGTAACTTTCGTAACTTAAGAGACCAAAGCGAAAACTAAAATAAAGTTAAGGGATGTAAATGAGAAAAAAATAGTTAAGGGACTAAAGTGTCATATTTTTGTAACTTAAAGGATCAAAATGAAAAATATAATAGCTAAGGGACCAAAACAAAAACTAAAATAAAGTTAAAGAACCAAAAGTGCTATGAGAAATGCTAAGCACAACCTCTCTGATATTCTCTCTTAAACACTCTCTCAATGATTGGGTCACATCACACTTTTTTTTTTTTACAAAATCAACCATTGGATTGAAAGTTACTATCATATAGATCATATCTGTAAATTTTAACATTAATCTGTAATAGTTTGCTATGTCATCAAGATGCGTCAAGATTAACGTCAACGGTGTAATTACAAATAACGTTAATCTGGACGCATCTTGATGACATAGCAAATAATTACAGATTAATGTTAAAATTTACAGATATGATCTATATGATAGTAACTTTCAATCCAATGGTTGATTTTGAAAAAAAAGTATGACGTGGCCCAATCATTGAGAGGGTGTTTAAGAGAGAGTGTCAGAGAGGTTGTCCGTAGCCTTCCTCAAAGTGCTATTTAGCCTAAAATAAACGGAGTAGATAAGTCAGAATATTTTAACTAATCCCTTTAAGTAATTAATTAATTATTAAGAACATTTTAAAACGAGGGAAGCATTTTAAAAAACCGAAAATATATTAACAAAACAAAAGAAATAAAAAAACAGATACTCATTTTTTTATTTTTTTTTATTTTACAGAAAAACAGATACTCGAGCACGAATCGTGTATCCATGTATCAACAATTTAGCAAAAAACAAGGGTGTTTTTGTCTTTCTATCTAAAGTGATGCTCTCTTCCCACTTTTCTTCCCTTTTCCAGCTGATTGACTTTTTTTGTATGGGTTTTATTTTATTTTTTCCTCGTACGGGATTTCGTGATGCTAATAGCTTGGTGTCTGTCAGATTGTGTAAAGGCAATTATATTCCTTAGTTACTAAAGTTATTCCATACAGTCACCAAAACTAAAGTTACTCCGTACTCTCTTTACTCTTAAATATAAACAAAAGTTAAAATATATTTAGTCTAAATTTAGTCAAATATATTTTGACTCTTGTTTATATTCAAGACCGGAAGAAGTATAAATTAGTGCGTGTTAGGATTGGCGTCTAATTCTCCAAAACTCGCGTCTGAAACTCATTCAACCATGATTTTATATAAGCTACAAAACGTAGCTTCTATGCGACCGTGATTTCTCATCATGATTCTGTTAAACTCACCGCCAATCCAAACACATACTTACCCAACATGGGCATATATATTTGACAATCAAAAAAAAACATGTGCATGCAGAATTGAGTTTTTCAATAGATAACTAGCAAAATATCTGTACATTTACACGAGTCACTCTATTTTTACGCATTTTTGAAATACACTTATTTGTAAAAATAAATTTTTAAATTGTGACAAACATATTTAATTGTTTTAATTTTTTAAAAATACAAAAAGATTAAGAGTATTCAAACAGCTTAAGGTTGGTGATTATTGGGTGGACATTGTGGATGGTATTAAAGGTGAAGTTCATAGGAACTTTAAGGAACACTTTTCTAGTAAAACCAGCTTCAGGAGAAGTATTAATTAGTTTATTTAAATATTAATTAGTTTGTATTTTTTTCTAAGGTAATAGAAATGGAGAAGTATTTTTTCACCAAAAAAAAGAAATGGAGAAGTATTTTAAAAGAAAATCCACATCAGAGCCGAAAGAACTTATTGAAATTGAAAATTCACCAGCATCATTGGGGTCATCTATGGAAAAGAGACTTTGCGAGATTTGTCGGCGTGCAAGATCCGGAAAAGTTCGCCATTTATCTGGACAACATCATCATAGGTAGCAAGAAGATTTTCGTTAACCTACCAAGATTTGAGAGAGAATCGGCGGGCCTCCATGAATCTAGAAACTGGAAGGAAGTTGGTGCAACAATGAGAAGAAGTAGAGAGCATATGGAGAAGAGGAGAATAGATCACAAAGAAGTTGCACCACAAAAGAAGTCCCAAGGAGTTCATAAGCAAGAGGCTTTTCGTGAGGTTGGTGAATGTAGTAGAACGGCTCCACCCAAATACCCCCTGCCGTATGCTCAAGTGGTCTACAAGGGCCAACCACGGGGAAGAATACCTGGTGGCCATAGGAAAGGTGATCACTACAATAATGGAGGACCAATACAAAAACCGAAGTGGGCTTGGAAGGAGAGGAGAAGACAAGTTGATAATTGTGAGGTGGTCTACCATGTGGAGGAAGAGGTTATTGGGAGCTTGAAGAAAATGATGGTGGGAAAATTGCTGCACCCGGGCCAAACATATCACATCCAAGAAGAATTTCATCGCCAAGGTATCTTTCATATAAAGGTCACTCCTTTGGGTGCAAATTTGGTATTACTGGAATCAAGTGAGGAAGGAGATATTCAAGCCATGGCTGAGAATGACAAGGAGTGGCTGATGGAATGGTTCGAAGAGCTTCGACCCTGGAGTCCAAAAGACGTTGATAATGAAAGGATTGCCTGGCTTAGATGCTATGGGGTCCCAGCCCATGCATGGTGCTCGGATTTCTTTGAAAAATTGGTGATGCCGTTCGGATATTTTATCTGCGTTGACGACAATACTTTGAAAAAGAAGTCTCTTGATGTGGCTAGAATTCTATATAGAACAAAGATTCATGAAATTGTTAATAAGGTGGTGAAAGCAAATATTAATGGTGAGGAGTTCTCAATCAAGATCCTAGAGGATTGGTATGGCCCCCTTCAGATCATGGTTAAAAGTGTTGAAGCACCAGAAATGGACTCCGACCTTTCCGGTGATGAATCCTACGACGGCAACCACCATTCTCCGGCGGAAGAAGGTGAGGACGACGGTGTTGGAGACAAATTGGAGCGTATAATTGCTGGGATATCAGCATTCAATGCAAATGAAGTGGCTAATTATGAGGGTGACAAAAATAAGGAAACATATGATGGGGTCAATTATGGCGATGAGAATAATAAGGCAACACATGATGATGGCAATCAAGAGGGTGAGAATAATGAGGAGCAAAATACTGATCCAAATAATCCAATAAATGACACTGGAAATTCGATTAGTCACGCTTCAGGGAATCAAGAGGAGGGGGTGCCTACTGTGGACGAGGGGTGGCACTTAGTTATCCAACATGGTGAGAAGGTTATAGAATTGGCTCGGCCCACAGAACATGAGGTGGACCCACCTCTTATCTCTGAAGCGGCCCAAACTGGAGGCAACGATGCGGAAAATTCGGGCGATCCAGGAGCTATCGAGCGTCGCATTCCTTTGCAGCACACATCACGCCCCAACCTTTCTAATATCACGATTAGAAAGAGAAGCAAAACAAGAAACTTGGTGACTTTAGCGAGCGCAGATACAGAGATGAGCTCCAACGCCGAATCTACCAACTTCTCTGGAGGTTCGATCTTATGCTGCGACTCACTCTCATCTTCCAATTTTCGAAACTGCAATACAGTATTTTGGGACAAGCAAGATGAGAAGATGGCGATCTGACTTTGGAATGGCTCCCGAAAACTAGGGATTGGAGGGGAAGAAGAAGATGTAGTATACATTGAGCACCTTAAGGAGGTAGAAAGCGGTCTTGTAGATGCAGAAAAACAGAGGGAGAACATCATCGACCAGTCTTAATGTTTCTATCACTAAATGTTAGAGGGTTGAGGGATAAGGCAAAAAGGAGAAGGATTCAAAGTCTTGTGAGGTCAGGTAACTTCTCTTGTTGTCTTTTCCAGGAAACTAAGATTGAATTGATTAATAATTTGTTGGTTCAAAGTTTGTGGGGTGGGGCTGATGTTTCATGGATAGCGAAACCATCTGTAGGCCTGTCTGGGGGTATGCTTATTATCTGGAAAAAAAGGGTCTTATAATGTTAAATTTCATTTTGCTGGCACTGGTTTCATTGGTTTATGCGTAGAACAGTCAGATAATTCACTTGTGTATGTAGTTAATATTTATGCTCCTTGTAATATGGAGGGTAAGCGACAGATGTGGAGTGAAATGATATTGTCCAAATCTGATTTTGAGGAAGGTAAATGGTGTTTAGCAGGTGACTTCAACGTAGTGTTGTCCAGTAATGAGAGGAGAGGGAGGAATGGTGTCACAGAAAATTTGAGAGAGGTGGAAGAATTTAGTGAATTCATAGACAAAATGGAGGTGATTGATTGCCCACATTTGGGTAAGTCCTTCACTTGGTTTAGTTCAGATGGGAGATCAATGAGCAGAATTGACCGTTTCCTACTTAGTGCTGATTTATTGACAGAATGGGGGGTGGAAGCACAGTGGATTGGCAGTAGAGATATCTCTGATCATTGCCCAATTTGGTTGAAGACTCCTCTTCAAAATTGGGGACCAAAGCCTTTCAAATTTAATAACTGTTGGATAGAGCATAAGGAATTCAGTTCCTTTGTCAAGGAATGTTGGATGGATGACTTAATTGATGGGAGGCAGGGGTATATTTTGAAGGAGAAAATGAAGATGTTAAAAGAGAAGCTAAAAAAGTGGAACAAAGAAGTGTTTGGAATCATGGAATTGGATATAAACAGGTGGTGGATGAATTGAATCAACTTGATGAGGAGGTAGCTTCTGGGGGTGTGGCGGATGCTGAAAATAGAAGGTTAATTTCTGCGGAGGTTTGGCAAAAAATACATTTGAAGGAAAGCCTTCTCGCTCAAAAATCAAGAGCGAATTGGGTTCTCAAGGGAGATTGTAATTCAAAATACTTTCATGACTGCCTCAAAATAAGGAGAAGGAGGAATGGGATTACAGCTTTGAAAATAAGGGACGAGTGGGTTGAGGAGGTAGGGGATGTAAAACAGGAAGTCAAGAGACACTTTATGGATAACTTTTCTGATGTTCCTTGGAAGCGCCCGGTGTTGGATGGTATATCCTTTCCACAAATTTCTGATGAGGATAATGACCTTCTTATCACACCATTCTCGGATTTGGAAATAAAAGAGGCGGTTTGGAGTTGTGATGGAAACAAGAGTCCAGTGCCGGATGGATTCAACCTTAACTTCTTCAAAACCTGCTGGGAAACTATTAAAACTAATGTTTGATCTTTTTGCAGGAATTTCATAACACAGGCCATCTCCCCAAAGCTATGGTTGCTTCTTTCAAAGCTCTAATCCCTAAAAAGGATAGTCCACAAGGCCTTAACGATTCCGACCAATTTCTCTCATTGGGAGCATATACAAGATTCTATCTAAGTTGTTAGCTGCAAGATTGAAGAAGGTGTTGGGTAAGGTGATATCTAAATGTCAAACGGCTTTTCTACCAGGGAGACAAATTTTGGATGGAGTGGTTACGGCAAATGAAATTGTGGATATGGAAAAGCGGAAAAAGCAAAAATGCCTGATGTTGAAGGTAGACTTTCGAAAGGCATATGATTCTGTATCATGGAGCTTTTTGAAATATATGATGATAAGGCTGGGTTTTAATCATCAATGGAGAAAGTGGATGATGGCATGTGTTTCCTCTAATTCGGTCTCAGTTTTGGTTAATGGCAGCCCGACGGAAGAATTTTGTATCCACAAGGGATTGAAGCAAGGGGACCCTTTGGCACCGTTTCTTTTTCTTATTGCAGCTGAGGGTTTGTCTGGACTTGTTAAACAGGAAGTGGACATTGGTTGGTTCAAAGCTCACAAGGTGAATGCACAACTCTCCTATCCCATTCTCCAACATGCAGATGACACAATTCTTTTTGGGGAAGCTAATTGGGATAATGTTTGGTGTTTGAAGACTCTTCTGAGGGGTTTTGAGTTGGTTTCTGGCCTAAGTATAAATTTTTCCAAGAGTAATTTGATTGGAGTAAATGTGGAGGACGGTTTCATGTCGGCCGCCTCAACCTTCTTGGGTTGTGCAAGAGGTAGCAATTCGTTCAAGTTTCTGGGCTTTCCAATAGGAGCAGATCCGAGGAAGGAAGCAACAAGGAGGACTGTCATATCCTTTTTCAAGAAAAGACTATCCACTTGGAAGAGTCGTCACTTATCTTATGGAGGTAGATTATCACTGATTAATTCAGTGTTAACGAGCTTGCCACTATACTTTTTCTCATTCTACAAAGTGCCAAAGAAAGTTCTTAAAGTACAAGTTGCTTTGCAACAGAATTTTTTGTGGGGTGGAAGTGAAGACTCCAAAAAGATTAGTTGGGTGAGTTGGGAGAAAATATGTCTTCCAAAAGATCAGGGTGGGTTGGGGGTCAAGAACTTGGAGATATTTAATAGAAGCTTACTTGCTAAATGGAAATGGAGATTTTTAACTGATAAAGAGGCTTTATGGTATGACCTGCTAACGCATAGGTACGGAAATATTTCTGGTAATGGTATCGGAATTCCCGTTGTTGGGTCGAAATCTTCTCTATGGTGGAGGGATATTGCGCTCCTTGACACAGATTAGTTTAATGAAAAGGTGTAATCAAAACTTGGCAGTGGAACGGAACTTTGATTCTGGACTGATGACTGGTCAAATACCAGAAAATTGTTGGAATTATTCCCTCGGTTATTCTCAGCTGCTGCATACAAGGAGGCAAAGGTGTTTAACATGGGAGTTTGGGAGGAAGATCGGTGGCAGTGGCGTGTCGCTTGGAGGCGGAGGATTTTCAGCTGGGAAGAAGCTCAAATTCAAGCTCTTTATGACATTCTGAATTGTGTATCTCCTAAGAAAGATGTTGACGACGTGTGGTTGTGGAAATTAGATGACGAAGGCCACTTTACAGTCAATTCCGCTTATAAAAATCTCCTACAGGTATCGTTCAACGGTGAATTGAATTCTGATCTGGATCGTATTTTACATAAGGTATGGAAAACTTCTGTGCCCTCTAAAATTTTAATGTTGGCGTGGAGATTGTTTCTCAATAGGCTGCCTACCTGTGATCAATTGCAAAGGAGGGGCATTGATTTAGGCACTCAAGGTGGAATGTGTGTTCTCTGCTCCTCGCAAGTTGAGGACAGAAATCATATGTTCTTCTCTTGCACTTTTTCCCGGGATATTTGGCGCGCAGTATTAAATTGGATGGGGGTTGACGGTGTACTCTCAGGTAATTGCATGCAGCACTTTACACAGTTCGGTAATTTTGTCAGTGGTAGGAAAATTGGCAAGGTGAGATGTTTGATTTGGCTGGCGGTTATTTGGAACACTTGGAACCTACGTAATGCAATCATTTTCAGAGAGGAGGTTCCGGATTCAAGTAATTTAATGGCCCAAATTAAACACAGTTCTTGGGGTTGGTTCATTTTTAGGGACGGGCGTAATAGTTCCCTATTATTTTCTGATTGGTGCATGAACCCTATACAATGTCTCAAAACTCATTTAATCTGAAGTGGCTGTAGCTTGACTTTGCAGAAAGTTGCCTCCAGGTTTGCAGATCGATGGAGTTATTACTATTTCAATTTTTTCTGGTGCTGCTGTTTTTTAATTTTCTGCTGCTGTTTCTTTATTTTGGCTCAATTTGGCGGATTGGTTGTGCTGTTACATTGCCTCCTGATATATTGTTTGTGGTCTCGGGCTCTTTTTTTGTTATTGGGAGGTGTTGGTTTCTTGGTCAGTGTATTAGAGGTGTGGCTGCATCAAATTGCTTCTGGTTGGGTTGGAATTCACCTTGGTCCTTGGCCCTGTGTTTAGTTGGTTTCGTGGTGGTGTGGATGTTTCTTGTATTTCATAATTTTATGTGTGGGTTGCGGGTGGAATTTTGTTCTGAAGGTTGGCTCTTCCTTTCAGTTTGGTCCGAGGTGCTGAGGGTGCTGAGGATGCATATGTTTACATATTTCTCTTTTTTGTCTTGCTTTGTTGGATAAAATAGTCCGTCTTCCTTAGTTTCATTTCTTTGGCAGTGTAATCTGTAGTTCATGGTTGGTGTACTCTTTTTTCTCCCTTAGTCTTTTTCCCAATGGGTTTTGGCTATGGGAGGTTTTAACGAGGCACCTCCATGTTGTTATTCTGAGGTTGGAGTACCCTTGTACTCAGTAATAAAATCATACGCTTATCAAAAAAAAAAAAAAAGATATGCATTTTGATAGTATTGACAATGAAAAAATCTTACAACAATTTCAGAATATGAAAATTCGTAGAGGACAATTGTAATTTGTAGAAATTTAAACATTTTGGAGGGGTTTGTGATGAGATTATGTATTTTGTAAAACTTTATGATATTTTTGCTTCAATGAAATTATTATTAACTATTTTTTTTTTGCCCTCACGAACGAAATTTTCTAGATCCGCCACTGATCAAGAGATAACTCTCACTAGAAATTCCTTAAGTTTTTGGTGTCGTTAATGGGGATTGCTTTTAGCAATTTGATTGATTTTGGCTTTGTTTTTAATTAGGCATTGTTTTCTGTTTTAGACATTTTTCTAATTTTGGTAGAACTCTGTTTTTGGTTCTATTTTTCTGTTATTGTTCTATTTTACGTTTGGTGTTTTTGTTGCTTGTATGCACAACAAGAAGGTGGCTGAATTGCTTTTTGATCGAAAGATTGAAATAACAACACGTTCTAATTACAAGCGATCAAGGAACAACAACAAAAAAATAAGAAAAATATAGCTAGCACTTTCGCTACTCCAACATCACCTGTCACCATGGACAAACATGCATGCATGTATCATTCTGGGGTCAAATGCCCCCATTACTATTTTATTTTTCTCAGAAAAAATACACAAATATATAATTCACTGATGTTGCATAATGGGCTGCAAGGCTAATAGCTATTCACGCCCTCAATCACACGGCCGCAACACACCCACGTTTTTGCTCTTACAAAATTCTTTGCGGTAGTTATAAGCGCTCTCCCATATTCAACACACACCCACATTTTTGCTTTTTAAAAAACAGCGATGATATTTTTCACGAGAGAACCATCGCGACCAGTTCACGAAGTAGTTTTTGAGCAATAATCTACCCCACATAACCATAGAACACATAGGTGAGGAAAAAAACAAATCAATAAACATAAAGTAAGCCCTCAATTTTGTCAATCAACTAACACTCTCTCTTATTTAGTCTCTCAAATATATGAAAATAATAAGTAGTCCTTAAAATTTATGAAATTCGTCAAATTATTCCCTAAAGTTTTGTGAAATATGTCTTATTATTCCAAGTAAGACACTATTTTTAAAATTTTAGGGACTAATTTGATGAATTTTACAAACTTTAGTAAATATACAATATATATTTATTATTTTCTTACTATTTAAATAAGAGAAAGGTTGTAAGTTTAAGGACTAAAATGACCCATAAAAAAAAACACGTGGTCTCGTGAGATTCACGAGCCGAATCTTTCGCGATAATAAATGCCAAAATGGAAAAGCCAATACCTTGCAAAAATGCATGCTGTGACGGGCGTCTTCTAAAATATTCATTACCACTACAACAGTTGAACATTTATATTGTTGATGACAATAAAAATATATATTTTTAACATAATTCTTTTTCGTAAGTATTTTAACATAATACTATATACAAATTTATTGTCCATGTTATTGGGATATGTTATATTTATACTTTAATACACTATATTATATATTTATAATTTTAAAATGATATATTTTATTTTGTCATAATTTTTTTCTCTCTCCTGAGTGAGGAGCGTCTCTCCCTCTCCCATGCGAGTTGTGAGTGTTTTTTAGGGTTTCAAGGCGGGTTCGTTACGTGGTGGGTTCCTTTCGTTTTTTCGAGTCTTTCTTATCATGGCGGGTGCTGATATGAGTCGTTTATCCCTGGGAGGTGAAGACGATGAGTTGGAGGTGGTGGTTTCGGGTGAAGGAGCGGTGGAGCAGCAAGCGCCGTTATTTCTGGTGGGGCAGTTCCTCACTGAGAGGCCTATCAGAGTGCAAATTATGAAAGAAAGGATGGCTGGAGTGTGGTGTCCGAAGTTTGGGGTGTCTATTCGTGAGGCAGGTGCTGGCGTTTTTATCTTCCAATTCTTCCATCGTATAGACATGCAGAGGGTCATGAATAAGGGTCCTTGGTCTTTCGATAAACACCTTCTGATACTGGGTGTGTTACAGGATGGGGAGAAGCCACACCAAGTGCCATTATTCACGGTGCCTTTTTGGGTTCAAGTTCATGATATTCCAACGGGTTTTATGTCTCAGGCGGTGGGTGAAAGCATCGCCAAATTTGTGGGTAGTTTCCTAGAGTATGATACAAAGAATAACTCTAATCTTTGGCGTCGGTACATGCGGATAAGAGTGTTGGTTGATGTTCGGGTTCCTCTGAAGCGTACAAAAAGAATAAAGAAAAAAGATGAGGAGGCTCATGTTGTTGATTCAAGTCCGAGAGGTCGGGTAGCTTTTGTTATCTTTGTGGTATGTTGGGGCACATGGAGGACACGTGCGACAAGTTCTTTGCGATGACTCGGGATGATGGGAGTGCGGCGGTGGGGCGGAACTAAGGCGGAACTGCAGAAGAGTGACGGAAGTGGTGGGGCGAAGTGGCTGCGTGAGGAGGGCCAGGGGGAGTGGCGGCGGCCAGGAGAACTAGGGTATGCAAGTCTCGGACGTGCGGGTGCAGACATGCATGAAGCAGGGCGCAATTTGCGGGATTCGAATAATGAGGATGAGGTGCAAAAAAGACGTGATCTTATGGTTTCCTTTTTTAAAGATTCTGCTACAAAATTCTCACGTGGAGCACAAGGCAGTAAGTGGGCCCCAAATATGAAGTCTCAGTCCAATGCTAATCCGGGCAACAATGAGGCCGATTCGGGCCATGAAACGCACACTGACACAACCCAATCGATGGATGAAGACCACGTGGCAGATGAGGTGGAGGATGTGGATAAAAAGAGAAAACGGGAGGAATTAAAAAAGGCTAGGGCCGATCATGAGCTTCCAGTCCATTCAGTAACGGATATAGCCGCAACAGCAGGTAAGGTTCAACAGGAGATTTCTTTTTTAGTGGCGGGCCCTGGCAAAGGAGCCTGCCAGGGGTCATGAGTCTTCTCAGCTGGAATTGCCGGGGCTTAGGCCACCCCCGTGCAATTCCCTCTCTTCGGGCCCTGGTCCGGTCGCACCAACCGGATGTAGTCTTTCTGTGTGAAACTTTGGTGCATTCAAACAAAATTGAGGAAGTTCGTGTTCGTTTGGGTTTTGATGGATCATTTGCGGTGGATAGAGTAGGTAGAGGAGGGGGGCTAGCAATTTTGTGGCGCCACCCCTTTGATTGTCATATTATTAGCTATTCTTCGAATTTTATAAATGCGGAGTTGGTTCAACAGGGTAGACCAAGTTGGAGATTTACAGGTTTTTATGGGTACCCAGACTCTGGTCGTAGGAGGGAATCTTGGGACCTTCTTAGGACTCTGGCAAGAGACAATTTGTTACCATGGTGTACCATGGGTGATTATAACGACATACTATCTAATGAGGATAAAAGAGGCCAGGTGGACCATCCGCCGTGGCAGATAAGGAGTTTTCGGGAAGCAGTGATGGATAGTAGGCTTTATGATATCCCTCTCCAAGGATATCAGTTCACGTGGTTTAAAAGCAGAGGCACAAATCATGCTAAGGAGGAAAGGTTGGATAGGGCCCTTGCAACGCAGCAGTAGCTTGATATTTTCCCCACTTGCACCCTCAAGTCTTTGGTCATTGATAGATCTGATCATTACCCCATCTTGCTGAGATTGTATGAGAGAGAGAGTAGGAGAGTTCAAAGACCTTTTAGGTTCGAGAACGCCTGGCTGGAAGAGAAGGGGCTGGAGGATGTAGTTCAACAAGGGTGGGCCACCTATTAAGGTGGCGAGTTGATGGATAAAGTGAAAGCTTGCACGGAGGTGATGAATTCGTGGGGAAGGAAGCTGAGAACTCGTTATAAGGATGCCATTGAGGGTTGTAGGCGTGAGTTGGAGGTGGCCCATGAAGGTTCGGTGGAGGATGCTCATTTTAATTCTCTAAGGGTGCGGCTTAGCACCCTTTTAGCCCAAGAGGAAGCATTCTAGAGACAAAGAGCAAAAGTGTATTGGCTTCGTGATGGAGACACGAACTCCAAGTTTTTTCACGCAATGGCAAGTCAGAGGAAGAAACGGAATACCATTTCAAAACTTACAACCGAGGAGGGTTTGGAGGTTACCGACCGAGTGGGAATGGGATGAGTGGCAAAGGATTACTTTGATGTTCTTTTCCAACAGAAGCAAAGTGATATGCATCTGGTCCTTGGTTTGGTACCCTAACGTATTTCTAGTGAGGACAATGAAGCCCTTATGCGGTCGTTTACTATCACTGAGTTCAAGAAGGCATTGTTTGAGATGCACTCTGATAAGGCTCCGGGGCCGGATGGCCTTAATCCAGCTTTCTTTAAAAGGTTTTGGCATCTTGTGGGGTTAGAGGTTTTTCATGCAGGGGTGGAGTGGCTTGAAAAAGGTATGTTCCCCCCACAATTAAATGAAACTAACATTGTGCTCATTCCGAAAGTTGAGAACCCTGTGTCTATGAAGGATTTGAGGCCTATTTCTTTATGTAACGTGCTTTACAAGATTATTTTGAAGGTGCTGGCAAATAGGATGAAGCCTCTTCTTAACAAATGCATCTCCCAGGAGCAATCTGCCTTTGTGGCTAATCGCTCTATATTGGATAATGTTTTGGTAGCTATAGAAACTATCCACCACATGAATTGTAAAGTCAATGGCAAGATGGGAGAGGTGGCGTTGAAAATTGATATTAGCAAAGCCTATGACAGGGTTGACTGGGACTTCTTAAATGGGATGCTATTGAGGTTAGGTTTTGAGTAGAGATGGGTGAAGTGGATATCTATGTGCCTTGAAACCATGAATTACTCTGTGCAACATAATGGGGAGAGTGTGGGAGGTGTGTCTCCAGGGAGAGGACTTAGACAAGGGGATCCACTGTCCCCTTATCTTTTTATTGTGTGTGCTGAGGGACTTACTACACTCATTAAAAGAGCGGAGGCAAGAGGAGATATTCATGGAATAAAAGTGTGTGGGGGAGCTTCCATCCTCACACACCTGTTATTTGCTGACGATTGTTTCTTGTTTTGCAGGGCAAATGTTCAAGAGTGTAGGCACCTGAAGGAGATTCTTGAGACTTATGAAAGAGCGTCCGGTCAAGCCATCAACATGCATAAGTCAGAGATCTACTTCAGTAAGAATACATCCCAGGAGGATAGGCAAGCAATCTCAGGCTTGTTGGAGGTTGCAGAATGCTTGGGAACGGGGAAGTATCTTGGCCTTCCGTCGATGATCGGTAGGAATAAGAAAGCACTGTTTAGCTTTTTGAGAGATAGACTTTGGAAGAGAATACAGCATTGGTCTGGACGACATCTTTCAAAAGCAGGACGTGAAGTATTAGTAAAATCAGTTGCTCAGGGGATTCCCACCTATTGTATGAGTGTCTTTCTCATCCCTACTTCATTGGGGGATGAGTTAGAACGGATGATCAACTCCTTTTGGTGGGGCTCCAATAGAGGAGGTGGTAGGGGGATTAATTGGATGAGTTGGGAGAGGTTGTCAATCAGAGAGGAATATGGTGGACTAGGATTTCGTCACTTTCATGGCTTCAATTTAGCTATGCTAGGGAAGCAAGGTTGGCGAATAGCCAACAACCAAGATACCATTTGTGCGAGAGTCTTCAAAGCCAAATATTTCCCAAAGGGGGATTTTCTGGGGGCCCGGTTGGGTCACAACCCAAGTTTTGTATGGCGCGGTATCTACACTTCCCGGGTAGTGGTTAAATCAGGCACACGGTGGCAAATTAGAAATGGTCGGAATATAAATGTTTGGTGTGAGCCTTGGCTTAGACATGGTAATGACCCGTATGTGAAGAGCCCTACCATCCATGGTATGGAGGATTTGTGTGTGGGGGACCTCATTGATCTCACGAGACAAGAACTTGGAGGTTTGATAGGCTCTCGGCTTGTTTCCAGCAGCAGGAAGCGATCACCATTGGCAGCATACCCTTGACACATGGAGGAGAGGATGACAGATTAATTTGGATGCACAGTAAGTCAGGGGCATATACGGTTCGTTCAGGATACCACCACTTGATGAATGAGGTGATTGATAGCTCTAACTTGCGAGTCCCGGGGCAGTGGCAAAAATTATGGCAAGCAAAGGTACCTCAAAAGTATAAGCTTCTCCTTTGGCGTGCATTGCGAAATGTCTTACCTACGCGGCGAAACCTTACTCGAAGAGGTGTGAGATGCACGGTGCTGTGCCCTCACTGTGACGTCATGGAGGAGAATACTTGGCATGTCTTCTATGATTGCCCAAAAGCAAAGGAGTGTTGGGAGGTGGGAGGCTTGTGGACACTGATGCGTGACACCATCTATCATGCAGAAGGATTCACCGAGGACACATTTGAGCTGCTGGAGAAACTGCAGCCCTCGCTCATACCTGAGTTTTTTAGCTTAGTGTGGTCCATTTGGCGTAGAAGGAACGACAAGGTGTGGAGAGGTGAGGAGCTTCGACCGAACTTAGCAGTGGATATGTCCAGGGAATTCATGCACAGCTGGGCTAAAGTGAGGAAAGGAACTGCCGGTGGTACATGGCACATAGCAGGCGACGTTGATCTTATTTGGAAGCCTCCAAAGCCAGGTGAACTTAAGTGCAATATGGATGCTGCTTTGTTTACTCCAGAGGGACTATTTGGAGTGGGACTCTGCATCAGGGACAGCGCTGGGACCTTTATAAAAGCCAAATCAATGTGGTTCCATGGCTCTATCCCACCAAAAGAAGCTGAGGCTGTGGCATTATTAGAGGCTGTGAAATGGGTACAAGAACTCGGCTATACCACCATGAATTTCGAGCTTGATAACAAGGCAGTGGTGGATGATATAAAGGATGAGCATATCTACAACAATGAGCTTGGATCTATCCTTGATAATTGTAGACAATGTTTGACATACTTTGATAACTATGAGCTTAGTTTTGTTAGGAGGCAAGCAAACTTCGTTGCTCATAGTCTTGCTAGAGCATCCAAGCTTTATGCTAGCCACCAAGTTTTTAATTCAATTCCCTCTTGTATTTCTGCTCTTATTTTGAATGAAATGGTATAAGTATTTTATCTTCAAAAAAAAAATTTATTTTGTCAAAAAAGTAATATATTTTATGTTTAATAATTTAAACTTACATATTATATTAAAAGGGTTTAAGTGCCCCCATAATGGGTCTGTTCCTGCCTATCACTCTACAATTTGAAACTCCTACCATGGGTGAAAAAACACCACCACAAGAGCCAGTTGTGAGAAGAACTCTTGGGGATTGTATCAACTTCCAAAAGAGTAGAGTGGCTACCATTATTAAGCCGCTAGTTGAAGCTAAGAATATTGAGATAGATCCCTTCCTACTTAATGTCATCCGAGGGAACCAATTTGGGGGTAGTGAAAATGAAGATCACAATGTGCATATGAATATGCTCACGGACATTTGTGATGCAGTGGAGAAGGAAGGAGTACACGAAGATGTCATCAGGCTGAGATTGTTCCATTCTCACTCCGAGACCGTGCAAAGGCATGATTAACATCTCTCCCTAGAGGTAGTGTGTCTACCTGGGAAGATTTGGAGCTTAAGTTTCTAGTGGAATTCTTCTCTCCGTGCAAGATCATGAAGATGAGAGGAGAAATTACTAGTTTCTCCCTAAGAGATGAGAAAGCATTTTATGAGACATGGGAAAGATTTAAAGATATGCAAAGAAGATGTGCAAATCTTTATTTTGATGATTAACAACAAATGCAATTCTTCTATGGAGGATTGAGACTTCAAACTAAAATTATGTCAGATGTCTCAGCTCGACAATGTACATCAAGACAGCTGAATTGGAAAGGGCCTTGATAGAGGCTATGGTATCCAAGGACCATAAAATCCATCATGAAAAGACACTGAAAACCAGAATACCCTTTATTGAAAAACAACCTCCTAATAAGTAAGAAGTATAGATTTTTCACCAAATTGTCGCATTTTTTTTTCTTTCAAATTTTAACATAGATACACTCTCTTCACAAATTAGCAGACAATCGATTGCTGAATAAATGTAGGGTATGTTTGATTACACATTTTAAAAACAAAAAAAATTGTTTTTAAAAAATTAAAAAAAACAAAATTTGTTGTGTTAACTTTTTAAAAAAATAAAAATAAAAAAGTATTCTATGTTGTCTATAATTTATGAAACCCTAAGTTTTTTAAAATTTATATTTTTAAATTTTACTTTAGTTTTAAAACACTCGCACCAAATTGTCATCACATTAAACAAAAATACAAGTTCTTCACAAAATTTAGATCAAAACGACTATCCATTAAATGAAAGTAAAGTCAATTGATCATTTTTTAAGGGTATGTTTGGATTGATGATTTTGAAGGGAATGAAAGAAAACGGCTTTTTTTTTTCTTCTAAATTACGAATGCTGTAAAATGTTTCTAAAAATAAATGAAATGTGATTGAAATGTTATAAGATCATGTATCATGGTATTCCTTCACGAAATTGTGCATCTTGAAATTCGATCTGAATTTGCTTCGGTGTTGGATGAAGAAACAATCGGGGTTTGAATCACATTTGTTGGGGTCAAAACCTGAACCATATGATTTTCATTCAATTCATGACCGGCACTATTATTTTTTGGCTGCAGCACTGAATTTGGGTGAACTGATATTTCTGATAGCCCCAAAACGAGAGATTCCACGTCTCTCCTTGGTTTCGAGAATTTGAAGGTGCAACAATTCCCAACCGGAAACCTTTCGTCCCAATTCATTCCGGATCCTCTTTTAATATTGTAACCTGGATATTGCCGTTTTTTGAACTGCTCCTTCTGAACTAACACCAACCCGGCTTTCTCTCCAAGTTTCACTACTTCCCATTTACGGAAAGGATAATCATTCTTGAGTGTCACGTGAACTTCACCATTACCACTTAGCATCTTCCTTGCACTCTGCAGAAAACCCGACACCAACTTCCGGTGTTGCCTGTAAATATAAATATATGTTTGCCATCCAATTTGTTAACTTACTATACATTTCAAATTTTACATTTTTTATTTTATTTTATGGTTAAATTAACTTACCGAATTTGGTACGGTGGATCCTCAGGAAAAGGAAATCTTACATCCTGAGGAAAATTAAAGACTATGCGATCGAAAAATTTCTCTAGCAACAACGGGTGTTTGCACATGCTTTGGGCATCCACTGCATGCAAAATGGTGCAACCGAGGTTCTCTAGCTCTTTCAAAATTGATGGTGCTCTGGAATAGTTCAATATTAGTGACCCTGATAAAAGATTCACCAAGTTCAAAAGGTAAAAATGATCAAAATCAATTCATAAACACTACATAAGTGCAATGCAATGACTTTTAATTAAATTAATCAACTAGGGAATTGTTAAATCAGAAACGCTGGATGTCATCATGAGGCGTTTATGTCACAAAGAGGCACGAATGAACATTATTGGACAAAAACATGTGATTTCCGTAATATCCGGAGAGAACCAATTTTCGTTACATTTGTGAAAATATTTCTCGTGACATATAGCACTATATACCTGCTGGTTCTGCTAGCATACACACCGCATCTAAAAATATATTCTCTCCGTCCTAAAATATAAGTAAAAAATTACATGTATTTGGACCATTATGGTCTAAATACATATACTTTTTTACTTATATTTTACAATAGGAATAGTATTTTTTTTTTTGATAAAAGGGACGGAGGTAGTATTTTTGAAAGTGTATTATTTTGTTGAACAAATTCTGAATGGAAAAAGTCACTTTTTTAGCAAAATCGTAGTCTATTCAATAACTTCTAATCAATTTTATTGCTATGTCAGGGCTGGCCCAACAGCGATGTTTGAAACAAATTTTGAAAAAGACTGTTTTCCTTTTATAAAACTAATAGTATATATATATATATATATATATATATATATATATATATATATATATATATATATATTTTATCAAAAGCACAAACCATATATATACATAATAACGTACACAGAGAAACAAACAAATGGAGTCACCGAAGTATACCTCTGGCATCAAGGGAGGTTGCAACCATGTTGGAAGCGGAGCCAAATGCCTTTGCCAAACAAAGTGCGAAAGAGAAATCTCCCTCTCCCACAAGTAGTATCTTCTGACAACTACTATAGTGCTTTATCCATTTTTCTTCCATTTTGGAATCCATTCTACCACTACCCTTTCGATTTTCAGGCAACAACTTAATTTTACTGACATAATTAATTAACTGCAGTGGATCCGGGTCTAGTGACAACACTGATTGCCCTAAAACGAGAGATTTCACATCTTTCGGTTTTGAGAATTTGAAGGTGCTGGAATCACCGACGGAAAAACTTCTGTCGCAGTTGTTTCCTGATCCTCTCTTATTAACGTAGCCTGGATATTCAGATATTTCAAAGGACACCTTCTCAACTAAGACCAAATCAGCTTTCTCTGCCAGTTTCACTATTTCCCAATTACAAAAAGGGTGGCTATTTTTGTGGGTCACGTGAACTTCACTATCGCGAGTCAGCATCTTCCTTGCACTCTTCAGAAACCCCAACACCACTTCCTGGTGAAGCCTGAAAATATATATATGAATTTGTTTGCCATCCCATGTGTTAATTAATACTCCTTCCGTCTCAAAAATATATATATATATCATATTTACAAAAAAAAAAATTGTCACAAAATATATGTCATTCTCTATTTTCAATATAATATTAAATATTTTTTACCCTAAAATGCCCAACTTTGTGTTATAAAAAAAACCCAACTTTATATCTATGACAATAGTTATTACACCAATGATTAATAAGGTTAATTTGTTAAAATTATCACTTTCTTTCTTTCATTTATTAATTTTTTTAAACTGTGTGATTTAATCAAATATGACATATATATTGAGACAAAGGGAGTAACATAAAGGTTAAATTATACTTTTTTTCCCATACGATTATTATAGGTTTTAGTTTGATGTTTTATATATTAAAAAGTTCGAATTGGTCTCTTACGTGTAAAAGTTATATCAATAAGGTATTTCTTGTTTTTCTCCTCCTTATTTTACAAAAGAATGACCACTTCGAAACAAAAAAATAAGAGAAACAATATTGATATAACTTTTACACGTAAGGAATTAATTAAAAACTTTTAGACAAAACTGAAACTTAAAATAAAGATATGGATAAAAAAATATAATTTGGCCTAAGATAAACTTCCCAATGTGGTGCGGATTATTCAGATAGACTCTATAGTCTTAGATATTTCAATTTTTTTTTAAAAAAAATTAGGAATAAACTTACCCAATTTGGTGCGGATTATTCTCGGACAAACCAAATCCAGCGTGAGGAAAATTATAGACAATGCGATCGAAAAGTTTATGTTGTAACAACGGGTGTTTGTGGATGGTATGGGCATCCACTTCAAGCAAAACGGTGCAACCAAGGCTCTCTAGTTCTTTCAAAATTGCTGAAGCTCTGGAGTATTTCATTACTAATGACCCTAATAAAACATTCACCACGTTTCAAAAGGAAAAATAAAAAGTTAGAATCAAACCATAGACACTGCACAAATGCAATGGATTCTTTATTGGACCGATCAACTTAATTTCCATATATATGAAAAGTAAACTCCAATTTGAGACTCAGAAAAATAAAAAATTGAAGTAGCAAGTAAGAATGACATTGGTAAAAGAAATTCTTAGATATTACACGTTTGTGTTGTGCGTGAGGTGGAGTGTACCTTTGGAATCACGGGAGGTTGCAACCATTTTAGAAGCAGAGCCAAATGCATTTGCCAAAGATAGTGCGAAAGAGAAATCTCCCTCTCCCACAAGTAGTATCTTATGGCGGCTACTGTAGTGTTTTATGCATTTTTCTTCTATTTTGGAACCCATTGATTCTCCGACTCGGTTGGAACGGAGTGTTAATCTTTGTAGTTCAAAAGTGGTTTTGCAAAAGTCATCATGGGCAAAAAATCATGGTTGGCAAAACCAGACCACTATCCGGTCCAGAATGACCCCATCACCGTTGTGTTAGAAAAGTGGAGAAAGAACCGGTGAACCGTGAAAAAACCGTGTAAACCAGGTAAAACCGGTGGTTTGTCGGGTTTCTGCGGTTCACAGAAATATAGATTTCTCCTCAATTCTCAGGACTCCGGCGTCGTCCAAAGTATACAACTTTTTCACCGGCGACGTCTGGCGACCTGTTTCCCCATCAACCACGCGTTTTGTTCTGCTTTACCTCATGCAGCCTGTGTTGCTTTCAAAGTTAAGAAGAAGAAAGACTGAGAAAGGAGATGAAAGAAAATGGGGTTTCAATGGGAAGATGGATAGTCTTTGATGATAGAGAAAGAAGACTGAATAAAGTATAAAGTAATATTGAAATAATGGGCAACAGCATATGTGACGTTTCCATTTCTGCGTCAACAAGTCATGTGCATGGGCACTCTACATCTCTTGCTTTATGATATTTTTTTCTTTTTCTTTTTATTAAAACCAAAAGTATTCCATTTCCCTTAACAATGAAGAAAACCAAAAGTATTATTAAACATATAGTATCTTTTTTACCTTTCATATTTACATGTGTATTTTTTTTGTTTACATATACTACTCTTTTTTACTATCTCCCTTTTTTTGGTATTATTAAACAAATATTATGTTATTTTTAATTTATTATTGGTTTATATATTGTATTAAAAAATTTTAAAAATTATATTTTATTATTACCGGTCTAACTCCGGTCTGCCCCTTAAATCTTGAATCAGTGTCTACACTGGTTCAATGTCGGGTCTGGTTTTGATTACCTTACAAAAAATATATATAGTGGTGTTAACAACAGGAAGACCAATGGTTTTTTTTTTGGAAAGGATGTTTGGCTTTAATGCTATGTTTGGATGGGAAAAGAAAGTTGAATGGAAGAAAGTATAAGGAAAGAATATTGAAAGAATAAAATTGAGCATAAAATGAATTGAAAATGAGATTATTTTTTGGTTGTTTGATATAAGTTAAAGTGAGTATAAAGTGGAAAGAAAGAAAGTGATATATTTAATAAATGAAAAAATAACCCTATATAAAAATGAGGTATATATAATTTATAACTAATTATAAATTAATTAATTATTTACTTAAAAGGAAAGTGGTTAAATATTTAATTTATAATTTTTTTAAAATAAAAATATTTCAATAGTAATAAAATAAAGGATCAATAGCACTTTTGGTCCCTTTTTATTTCAGTTTTCGTTTTGGTCTCTTCACTATTATATTTTTCATTTTAGTCCATTAAGTTACAAAAATACGACACTTTAGTCACTTAACTATTTTTTTTTCTCATTTACATCCCTTAACTTTATTTTAGTTTTTGCTTTGGTCTCTTAAGTTACGAAAGTTACGCCAAATTTGTCTCTTTCGTCTGTAATCTTTTTAAACAATAAAGTCAAAATTATGCTCCTATCAAAGTTCTTATTAATGAAATAACATGATAAAAAATAATAGAACAAAAAAAAGAGTTTCAATGACCTATACACACAAAATAAGGGATTACAGACAGAAGAGACTAAAGTGTCGTATTTTTGTAACTTAAGGGACCAAAATAAAAAATATAATAGTTAAAGAACTAAAACGAAAACTAAAATAAAGTTAAGGGACTAAAAGTGCTATTTAGCCTAAAATAAACCGAGTAGATAAGTCAGAATATTTTAAGTAATCCCTTTAATTAATTAATTAATTATTAAGAACATTTTAAAACAAGGGAAGCATTTTAAAAAACCGAAAATATATTAACAAAACAAAAGAAATAAAAAACAGATACTCATTTTTTTATGTTTTTTATTTTACAGAAAAACAGATACTCGAGCACGAATCGTGTATCCATGCATCAACAATTTAGCAAAAAAACAAGGGTGTTTTTGTCTTTCTATCTAAAGTGATGCTCTCTTCCCACTTTTCTTTCCTTTTCCAGCTGATTGGCTTTTTTTGTAAGGTTTTTTTTTTCCTCGTACGGGATGTCGTGATGCTAATAGCTTGGTGTCAGATTGTGTAAAGGCACTTATACTCCTTAGTTACTAAAGTTATTCCATACAGTCACCAAAACTAAGTTGCTCCGTACTCTCTTTACTCTTAAATATAAACAAAAGTTAAAATATATTTAGTCTAAATTTGGTCAAAATATATTTTGACTTTTATTTATATTTAAGACTAGAAGAAGTATAAGTTAGCGTGTGTTAGGATTGACGTCTAATTCTTTAAAATTCGTGTCTGAAACTCATTCAACCATGATTTTATATAAGCTACAAAACGTAGCTTCTATGTGACCGTGATTTCTCATCATGGTTCTACCAAACTTACCGCCAATCCAAACACATACTTACCCAACATGGGCATATATATGCGACCGTCTAAAAAAAACATGTGCATGCAGAATTGAGTTTTTCAACAGATAACTAGCAAAATATTCGTGCATTTACACGAATCACTCTATTTTTACGCATTTTTTGAAATACACTTGTTTGTAAAAATAAATTTTTAAATTGTGATAAACATATTTAGTAGTTTTAGTTTTCTAAAAATGCAAAAAGATTAAGAGTATTTAAACAGCGAAAATAATTATATCGACATAATGTAATGTTTCCCCGTCAGGATTTAAAACTAAAATAATTATTTGTAAATAATAAAGAGATTTACAAAATTGTTATGTGCTCAAAGACAATAAAATTATATTAACATGTTATGTTTTTCCGTCGAAATTCACAAAACAAAAAAAATCATTTATAAATAATTAAGAATATTCTAAAATTGATATATGCTGAAAGACAATAAAATTATACCGATAATAATAATATTTACCCGTCAGGTCTCAAAAGAAAAATAATCATTTATAAGTAATAAAGAGATTTCTAAAATTGTTATGTGCTCAAAAACAATGAAATTATACTGATAATATTTAATATTTCTCAGTCGGGACTCAAAAAGTAAAATAATCATTTATAAATAAATAAAAAATATTATAAAATTGATATATGCTGAATAACTAATTAAGAATAGGAATTTGTAATAACTTCTTTCTAATCTAAAGCAGTTCCTAAATGGGATGTCCATAGGTAATCAACCACACAAAAATGATTGGCCAGCAGAGCAATTGCCCATTGGCATGCATCCATTGGAACCAAGTGAGTGTCTCGCCCTCCATATAAAACGAAACAATGCTGAGCCGCTGATCCTCAGGGGTCATGTGAAAATCAAAGAATTGGGTGATCTTGAAGATCCACCCAATGGATCCGTTCCATCAAAGCGGGGAATGTCAAGCTTGACAGTGGTGGAGTGAAATGGTTGAATTTCTGGGTTATGAGAGGGCAATTGCCCATTGGCATGCATCCATTGTTACTAAGTGAGTGTCTCGCCCTCCATATAAAACGAAGCAATGTGGAGCCGCTGATCCTCAAGGGTCATGTGAAAATCAAAGAATTGGGTGATCTTGAAGATCCAACCCAATGGATCCGTTCCATCAAAGCGGGGAATGTCAAGCTTGATAGTGGTGGAGTGAAATGGTTGAATTTCTGGGTTATGAGAGGGAAATCCGGGTGGGCCAAAATAGGTACGCAAGTTGTGTAGCTCGTGGTGATGGTGGCTAGGTTGTTTTGGAAGGCTTGTTGGGTTTGCTGGAAGGTTTGTTGGTTTTGCAGAAGCTGGTGAAGGGTGGTGGTGAGGTCAAGGGCGATGTTACGGGGAGGTGAAGTCATGAAAGTAGCACCAACGAAAAGGAGATTGAAAACGAGAGCACCAAAATGTAATGGCTTGTGCGCAGGGAGACAAATTAAGCTATCAAGGAGAGAAGCTACAACTATTCTATTTCTAATACTCATTGTAATTTTCTGGTCGTATTATTCATCCAAGGTTTGTTACATATATAGAGTCACCTGAGAGGTGCTCATTCTCACACACCCTAGATTCT
This sequence comes from Calophaca sinica, assembly GCA_037113605.1. Lineage (NCBI taxonomy): Eukaryota > Viridiplantae > Streptophyta > Magnoliopsida > Fabales > Fabaceae > Calophaca > Calophaca sinica. The sequence continues at coordinate 124,895,120 of CM073736.1, read as the reverse complement.
CTCTAACAAACTACATAACAGAAAATCTATGACTCAGTATTCACATGGTGACATATGCTATACGAGAGCTTCTAGAATTTTCTCCGCTCCTCTTGGCTGATTCATGCTTTGGAGAACTTGGGTGGAATCACAAAGTCTTTGAGGTACTTGGGCCTCACTTTGTTCCTCTTGGGCCTGATATGAGGAATGGGCTCCTCCTCTTGCTTATCCTCATCAGGTGATTCTTCTTGTACTGTGACATAATTTATCCATTCTTCTTCCATTTTGGAATCCATTCTACAACCCATCAAATTTTCAGTTTTACTAACATAGTTAATTAACTCCAGCGGATCTGGGTCCAGTAACAACACTGATAACCCCAAAACGAGAGATTCCGCATCTTTCGGTTTTGAGAATTTGAAGGTGCTAGAATCACCAACGGAGAAACTTCCGTCGCAGTTGTTTCCTGATCCTCTCTTATTAACGTAACTCGGATATTCAGATATTTCAAAAGACACTTTCTCAACTAAGACCAAACCAGCTTTCTCTGCCAGTTTCACTATTTCCCAATTACAATAAGGGTAGTTATTTTTGTGGGTCACGTGAACTTCACCATCGCGAGTTAGCATCTTCCTTGCACTCTTCAGAAACCCCAACACCACTTCCTGGTGAAGCCTGGAAATATATATATGAATTTGTTTGCCATTCCATGTGTTAATTAATACTTTCTTCGTCCCAATATATTAGTATATATATGTCACATTTAAAAAAAAAATATCAAAATGTCATTCTCTATTTTCAATGTAATATTAAATATTTTTTCACCAATTATACCCTCAAATGTTTAACTTCGCATTTAGGACAATAGTTAATACACCAATAGTTAATAAGGTTAATTTGATAAAATTATCACTCTCTTTCTTTTATTTATTGATTTTTCTTAAACTGTGTGATTTAACTAAATATGACATATATATTGGGACAAAGGGAGTAACATAAACGTTAAATTATACTTTTGTTCTCATACGGTTATTATAGGTTTTAGTTTGATGTTTTATGTGTTAAAAATTTCAAATTAGTCTCTTACATGTAAATGTTATATCAATATGGTATTTCTTTTTTTTTTCCTCCTTATTTTACAAAAAACACGACCACTTCGAAACAAAAAAACAAGAGAGACAATATTGATATAACTTTTACATGTTCCAATTCAAAAAAATTAATACATAAAAGATCAAACTGAAACCTAAAATAAACATAGGGACACAAAAATATAATTTAGCCCCACATAAACATCCCAATTTGGTGGGGATTATTCAAATAGACTCTATAGTCTTAGATATTTCAATATTTTTTTAAAAAAAATTAGGAATATACTTACCCAATTTGGTACGGATTATTCTCGGACAAACCAAATCCAGCGTGAGGAAAATTATAGACAATGCGATCAAAAAGTTTATGTTGCAACACCGAGTGTTTGTGGGTGGTATGGGCATCCACTTCATGCAAAATGGTGCAACCAAGGCTCTCTAGTTCTTTCAAAATTGCTGAAGCTCTGGAGTATTTCATTACTAATGACCCTAATAAAACATTCATCACGTTATGTACCCCAAAAAAAAAAAATTCGCCACGTTTCAAAAGGAAAAATAAAATGTTAGAATCAAACCATAGACACTGCACAAATGCAATGGATTCTTTATTAAACCAATCAACTTAATTTCCATATATATGAAAAGTAAACATCGAATTTGAGACTGCGAAAAATTAAAATTGAAGTAGCAAGTAAGAATGACATTGGTAAAAAAATTTCTTAGATATTACACGTTTGTGTTGTGCGTGAGCTGGAGTGTACCTTTGGAATCACGGGAGGTTGCAACCATGTTAGAAGCAGAGCCAAATGCATTTGCCAAAGATAGTGCGAAAGAGAAATCTCCCTCTCCCACAAGTAGTATCTTATGGCGGCTACTGTAGTGTTTTATCCATTTTTCTTCTATTTTGGAACCCATTGATTCTCCGACTCGGTTGGAACTGAGTGTTATCTTTGTAGTTCAAAAGTGGTTTTGCAAAAGTCATCATGAGCCAAAAAATAATGGTTGGCAAAACCGGACCACTATCAGGTCCAGAATGACCCCATGACCGTTCTGTTAGAAAACCGGAGAAAGAATCGGTGAACCGTGAAAAAACCGTGTAAACCAGGTAAAACCGGTGGTTTGCCGGGTTTCTGCGGTTCACAGAAATATAGATTTCTCCTCAATTCTCATGACTCCGGCGTCGTCCAAAGTATGCATCTTTTTCACCGGCGACGTCTGGCGACCTGTTTCCCCATTAACCATGCGTTTTGTTCTGCTTTATTACCTGCTGCAACCTGTGTTGCTTTCAACGATAAGAAGAAGAAAGACTGAGAAAGGAGATGAAAGAAAATGGGGTTTCAACGGGAAGATGGATAGTCTTTGATGATAGAGAAAGAAGACTGAATAAAGTAATATTGAAATAATTGGCAACAGCAAGTGTGATGTTTCCAATTCTATGTCATGTCCATGGGCACTCTACATCTGTTGCTTTATGATATTTTTTCTTTTTCTTTTTATTGAAACCAAAAGTATTCCATTTCCCTTAGCAATGAAGAAAACCAAAAGTATTTTTTTTTTATAGATAAAAGACTAATTGGTGTGCAAAGACTAATTGATAATTTTAACGTAAGATAATGACAAATTAATATATTAAATAACATATTCATATTCACATGAACGTAACATTCATGTTCATGTTAACGAATATTAATCCAATAAACTTTTTTTTAAGTAACAAAGTAAAAAAAAAATTCCAATAAAAAAATTGTTGTTACAAAGTCAAAAAAAATCCAGTCAAAAAAATGATGTAACATATTGTCGGAAAAAATATTCACGTCAAATTTTTTTTTCTTCAAGTAGCAGCATCTTTTGTTGTCAGAAACAAAAAGTAGCACCATCTTTTTAATTTCACCACTATTAAAAAAGAGAAAGAAGATGGATGACATGACAATTAATAAGGGGTTGGAAATTACATTGATACCCATAGGCCATAGCTATAATTATTTTCTAAAGAAAGAAATGGTTTTTGGTCTAAATAAAAAGACGTATGATGCTAAAATACATCTTCATAAAGCCTAGTGGGTGTATTCTAGTAATCTCATATATATATATATATATATATAAGTAGTTTTTGGTTCGGGGACTATCGCTAGACTAATCAGCACTCGTCCGTCGAGGTTTGGACTGACCAAGACTTAGTTTTACACCCGAATAGAATCGATCCTACTACCAACATGTCCACTCCCTAACACCCTAATATTTCACCACTGGGCCAAGATCACTTGGTTAATATATAAATAAGTATGTCAATATAAATATATTAAACAATAGTATACTGTTACTATTATTTTATCATTTTTGCATATTATATACTATATTTTTAATTATTTCCAACATGATTGACTATTTTAAAAGCAAATTGATGTACGGATGGGTATTTGTGTCATCCCAAGAATAAAAACCTGCTTCTTTTCGTCCAAATACGGGGAAACAATTTTTTGTGTGGATCCCACCAAAAAAACCCCGCGCAGGAAGAATTGAGTTTTTCAATAGATAATTATTTTTTATTTTTAATTATTTCCAACATGATTGACTATTTTTAAAAGCAAATTGATGTACGGATGGGTATTTGGTCATCTCATGAAAAAAAAAAAAAAATCCTGCTTTCTTTGGCTTTCCGTCCAAATTGGGTGGAACAATTTTTTGTGTGGATCCCACCAAAAAAAAGAAACCCCGCGCATGAAGAATTGAGTTTTTCGGTAGATAATAATTACATTGAATTCCAATTAACCAAACGGAGATAAAGATTCATTTTGATAAAAAGTATACGATAGTAGAAAAGTTAGCGAATAATATATGAGCTTATAACGAATAGTTAATAGCAAGTAAGTAGTAGATTGAATTTAAATTAAAGTGTTTAATAAAATTAACGGTTTGACTAGTTGATAAATATAAAATTATATTTTAATAAATGAGAGAGATTGTAAGGGTTAATAATTTTTTATTTTATTTAGGCTCTGTTTGGTAAAAAATAGCGGATAGCTGATAAACTAGCGAATAACGGATAAATTAGCTAATTGAATTTAAAGTGTTTAGTAAAATTAGCAGTTAAACTAGCTGATAAATATAAAATGATATAAAAGGATATTTGTAATAAATGAGAGAGATAATACATGGGTTAATAATTTAATAAAGGATAAACAAGGAATTTAATTAAAGAAATAGTGTTAAAAATGAAAGAAAAATGAAACGCTATAAGCTATAAGCTCCAACGCTACTTGAAGTAACATCTAAAAAACATTATGGGTGTGATTTGTTCAAGAGAGAAATTGTGAAGAGAGAGTATAAGAAGAGAGAAAAATGTGAGAAATAGGATATATTTGGGGTATTGATTGGAATAAGAGAAATAGGGAAGAAAGAGATGTTGATTATTTTTTAAAAGACATAAATACTGTAACACCCCGATTTCGGAGCGCTACTGTGCAACTCAATCTAATGCTGAAAACATTTAATGCTTGTATGCTTTCAGTCAAAGAGTACTCTTATGTATTTCGCAGTGGAAAAATAGGAGTAATTTTTTTTTTCATTTTCTTTCCTTTGAAACCATTTTCAAAATGAGACATAGAGTACTACAGTTTTCTAAATGATGCCAATTCAGACTTTTGTAATTATCAGAGTATAACATCACAAAATAATGCTTCACATAACATAATCATTTCACATTAAGGCAATGTTTTCTGAAAATAGTAATTACAACACAACAATTTACAAAACCCTAAGCTAAGCTGGCCAACAACTTACTGAGAAATAGCTCAGCAAGACCAAACACGAAGTGCTCAGAGGAAATCTTCCTCCATTGGCTCAATCTTCAATGCTCCTGAAAGACAAAGCTGCAACAATTACCGAACTCCATCTGGAAGTGACATCCATAAGGACATCCAATCCAACAACAGTGCAAGGGTAAATCCTTTGTCCACGAGTTTATCATAGGCTATGTCGCATGCAAATAATATATACATATATAATACAACAACATGTTTTTATATACATATACATACTTAATAGACCCCACACATCATCACGGTATATCAAGCATTGCATATGAGCAAACGAAACAACCAACAGATCAACAATCAAGTCACTACAATATCAAACTATTGCATGTGAACAGGCAAATCTATCAACAGATCAGTGATCAAGTCATCACAATATCAAATTCATCAAACCCTTCATCACATATCATAAATGTGGTTAGCTATGCATGTAAATGCAGTATAACAAGTTGTGTATACACCTGCAGCCTTAATAGGTCAGCAATATGACGGGGACTACTTTCCCAACGTCCGAACAAAATAGCCTCTGCTTAGGCTTGCCACTACTTTGGCTGGCCACTACTTTGGCGTGCCTCTACTTAGGCAATGTAGTGTCAACTCGCCTTTTGAAGTCTGTACAACCAATCAAACGCTACGAATGACATGACAACTCGTCTTTTGAAGTCTTTAAGACCAATCAAACGCTCTGAGTATCGATGCTCAATGATTAGTACGCATCCAAATAAATTCAACAATATGGCATGCTCACCAGTGAACGCCCGATTGATATCCAACAAATTCAACAATATGGCATGCTCACCGTAGTGAACGCCCGAGTGATATCCAACAAATTTTACAACATGGCATGCTCACCGTAGTGAACGCCCGAGTAATGTTTTAATTAATCAATGCGGATCGACGAACCCTCACTCACTCAACTTAGTGGGTTTCCAAATCTCAATTGACTAAGAGTTCAACACATGACACAAAGTTCGTGTGTTCAATTGCGGAACGCGAGTCCCAATCTTAGATCAGAACTCTAGGCACGTAATGCGGAACACTAGGCTCAACTTTTAGGTTAAGATACTAGGCACGCCATACGGAACACTAGGTCCAATCCTTAATCAAGAAAAAGCGCACGCAAGCAGGACATTAAGTCCCAGCACAGGACACATAGCCCATATGCTCAATAGGAACACTAGGTTCCCTATGTTTTATTCTTTCGAAATCCCGAATCATGAAATCTCTTTCTCAGTTCTTGTATCACTCCTATGTATCTAAAAATATTTTTTAACACTAGTCGTTGAAACCCTAGTTGTGCTAAATAACACACTGGAAGAATTCCCAGGAAAGAGAGATGGTGCGAACACTCTTAATTACCAAGTCTTTCCTAGCCAGAATTTTCCCAAGCGCATCATTTAACTCAACCGTTTTCGCAAATTGGACTATTTATTTCAAGTTCTTTTCTCTACTATTACTCCATTGAAATTTCCTTGCAGCTTTGGCTAGTTGTACTAAAACCCTCATGCTTGCTTTTAAATCAAAATGCCCTTTTCAATTTGTTTACGAAATCAGAATTCGGCTTGTGGAATCGCATCAGATTTACCGATGTAAATCGTCAACCAATAGCAGTCGATCAACGCATTGTTAATTATTCCATTATCAACAATAATATTTTTCATATTCCAATTCAATACCAAGTTCCAATGAAATCCAAGGTGATTCAAGGAAAACAATACAACTCATACTGCCACGCAGGGCCAAGAACAAGCTACATATTATCATCAATTTCAAGTCCAATTAAATCAATCAAGTATGATTTAAGTCACACAATACAATTCAGTCTTGCCACACAGGGCCAAATCAATACACAGCATTCCATGCTACAACATCTCAACAGCACATAGTAATACTACAAGTACTACCACACAATCAATCAACAATCAAGCAAACAACACACAAGGCGAAAAGCCCAAACTCATTATGTAAGAATTTCCCTTACCTTGGGGGCTTTAACAATCCAAGCAAGGTAAATTCGAACTATCGTCAAGTCGTTCCTCGCACGAGCCTTATGCACGAACCTTAACAACGCAAACTTAATCCAATTAGAACCAAAAACCCAAGTCCTAAGACTCTAGGGCAGCCACGGTTTTAGTCCTAAAAAGGGCCTAAAATCTTTCCAACTTAACCTATTTGGATCACACCTAATCATATGTGATGGAACAATTTCAAACCATGCAAGTTTTCAAACTTTTTTCAAAAGCTACACACTTAGAAAAATAGCTAAACCAAAATTTACCAATTGGAATAGTGTTTTACCATATGAATAATATTTTGCCAACTTTGAACCATTTTTCAAAGCACTAAAACATGTTACAAAATTCTAGAATTAAATTCATTACAAGTTTAAAACAATTCTTAAGACATAACCCAAAACTTTTTGCACAATCATGCTTCTTTGAATTGTTTTGCTAAATCAAATCATCAACCACTTTTACAACTATTTTTAAGCATAAATGCAAGTCAAGAATAAGCTACAAAACATCCTTGAAGGCCACGGTTTCAAAGCTTCCAATACAACTCCAAATTTTCAAACCTTTTAACATCAAAATCTTACAAACTTTGCTTAATCAAAACTTCTTATCAAAACCAAACTTCTTTACCACTTTAATACAATTAAAAACAAGTTAGAACTCACCCAAAATTTGATCATAAGCCACTGTTTTGGAAGCCCCAAAACAACCCCAAATTATTTTGTTTTCAAACAATTTTTCAAAGCTTTACACATACAAGTTCACTACATTCAATTCCTTTAACAATAAACCAACTTCTTCAACACTTACAACACTTGAAAACACTTTGAAATCAATTTAAAACATCATCAAAACTATATTAATGGCCACGGTTTTGGTCACCCAAAAACAAACCAAAATTTTCAATTTTTTATTTCCAAAACAAAGCATTTCACCATCCTTAATTTCTTGAACCTTAAACTCACTCCCTCAACACTTAAAACACTTTAAAATTAAATCAAAACATCCTCAAAATGATACAAAATGGCCACGGTTCCAACCCCCAAAATTAACCAAATCAATTTCTCAAAACTTAGTAAAATATACATATATGACTAGTTTCCAACATACTACTTAAAACCCACTAAAGAACTAACTTCAAAACAACAAAATCAAGCCAAGAACAAGCCCTAGACAGCCCCAAAGATTCGGCCATGTCTCAAGGTTAGGGTTCCCAAATTTTCAAATACTCTAATCATGCTTAATCATGGAGGAAAACAAAGGGCTTTAAGACTAATCATGCATATCTAGCAAAATCTAACACATTTGCCCAAAAATAATTCCTAAAACCAACCAAACCCATTCATGAAACTCAAGAGAGGAAAAGGAATGGATGTGGAGCTTACCAAGAAGTTTGGAGGTGATGGATCACGGACTAAGAAGAAAGGATGGAAGATTGAAGCTTAAACATCACTTTCCTTCAAGAATCAACATCAAAATTATGTGAAATAAAAATCTTAAAAACTCATCCATGGCTGCCATGGAGGAAGAATAAGGGATTAGGATCCTTACCAAGAAGATTAGAGGTGATAAAACAAGGATCAAGAACAAGGATGGAAGATTGAACTCCAAAATCACCATTTTCTCAAGTTTCTCAACACTTTCTCTTTCTAAAACTCTCTTGATTTTTTTCCTCTAATGGAAGAATGAAGGTGCTGCTCTTGTAAGGGAAGGAGGCCACGAAATTCAGGTGGGATATGGAAGGAATAAATTTCTTCATTTAGTTCCAAACTAACCAAACTAGTTCTAAGTTAACCAAACCAACTAAACTAACTAACTATAATTACCTAACCACCAATCACACATCAACACTTGTAAAGTGACCTTCTAAGGATGAGGTTCAGCTCTCCTAGTGGCTGGATGCATCTCCCCTTAGCCCAAAATATCTAGATATTTCGTTTAAATCGCGTTACCATTCGATCGGATCTTGTGACGTTACGCGTATATTAGGTTTTAATACTAAAATCTCCCAAAATAATTCTAATTATAACCCCACACCCAAAAATTAAAAATGTTCCTCTCGGCATGAGAAAAGTACCCACGTATCTCGTTTTCTCGAAATGCGAACCGAAACGTCGCAATTAGGCAGTCTCTGGCCATAGAAAATATATTAAATATTTTCTGATGCCCAAAAATTCTAGAAAAATTAAAATAAATCCTAAATATTGGAAAATACTAAGATATCAAATTTTATAAAATTTGGATTACGTTTGGACATATTTCAGTTAGAAACACACAAAATAGCCTAGTTACGGCAGAATTCGATAGTATTCTCGCAGCGTAATAAAAACTGTAAATTAGTGAGGATCACTAATTTCAATTTCTCTTATCATATAGAAATTAATCAAATAATAAAATTATCAAGACAAAATCTTTAAAATAATAGTCATATTAAATATGACATAAAACAGACAATTAATACAATAACTAGACAATAAAAATCTAAACTATGACTTAAAAATATTTATTAAATCCTGAGAATTATTTCTCTTTCAATAAAATAATTTTCTTTAATCAAACAACAATTTTTCACATTTTTCGGGATTAATTCATATTAAAAACAGTATACGTCTACACTGTCTGTTAATCTGAATTAATTACTAAAACAGTAAATTATTTACAATAAATCTTTGTTGTTCTTCGTACTTTTAACAAACCATTGAGGTGATCAATCTCTATGATTTATTTCCAAGTAGTCGGAAACTATAAAATAATTTTCATAAAAATTGGGATGTTACAAATACCCTTGACTAAAAATTTATTTTAGTTTTAATTTATTTAATTAATTAAATCAAGACACCCACTATGTTGGTATCTGTTTCTCGGATTTGGTGAAATGGTGGCGGAAAGAGAAGGATAATAAGGGAAATAGGTGCTCTCTTCCCCTTTTCTTTGCACCTGTGAGGAGAAATGAAAAGGGGTGGGACCCACTCGATTTTTATCTCTCGTTCCTATTTCTCGTGTATTCCAATTAGGGGAAATTCCACATTTCTATGGTCTTTGTCTCTCCAGTCTCTCTTTCGTCTCTTACTCTCGCATTCCAATCAGGGCATATAAGCTAGTGAAAAAATGATATAAGCTAATGTTACCAAATAGCTTCTACAAGCTTATCCGCTATAAGTTCGCAAAATGACCTTACCAAATAGAGCCTTAATAGAGGATAAACGAGGAATTTAATTAATATAATGGATAAAACTTACATCTGTACAGTCGGTACTGTTCTCCAATCAAAAGATAGCACATCATTTATTTATTCCACGTCACCACCAAAGAAACTCAGATTCTGACCCCTTCAGAGCAACATTAACACAAGATAGCTAACTTGCGTTGCTTTATTTTTGTTGTGGGCCCGTTTAGCACACATAGGACAAAATCTCTGGAGAAACGTTGCAACCGTTGTTTTATTTCCTTCTTGCGTTGCTTTATTAGCTGACATTAACTAAAATAAGGGCACGCGCGCTGCAACGTGGATAGTACTTGTAAGAGTGGTGCGGCAACTTAAAATTTAACATCTTGCGCTATAGTTTCCCTGTGAACAAAGAGAATAGGAACACATATAGCTTCATCCGTTCTGAGGGTGTCATCAACAGCTGCGCCGGGGAGACCGCATGTAGCTCCGGTCAGGCCTTTTTCCCCCGCACTACCACGAGCCCATGATGGCTCTGTTATTTTTTTTTTCTTTTCCTTTCTTCATTCTATTTTACTTCCTTTTAAATTTTGAGGTTGCAGACACTGTATAAAGTCCAAATTTGGGGTTTAGGTTGGATGTTTTAGTCCCAATTTGTCTATACGTGGTGTAGTTGAAGTCCTGTGCTTTTTTCGTTTTGTTACTTTTCTGTGTTTGAAAAACGAAACCCTTACAGAAGGCAGCAAAAGTAGAGAAGGATAGGAAAAATGAAACCCTTATAGAAGTTTACTCATTTTAAGGAGATTTAGCATAAATGGTCCAGGTGTTACATTTTGATTGGAGAGCAGTACCAAAAGCATGTATGGTACTGCATATAAGTTTTGTCCTTAATATAATAAGGGTAAAAATGAGAGAAAAAGTGATACGTTATAAACTATAAACTCAAACTAGCGCCTGGAAAAACGCTATAAAATAGTAAAACACGTTATAAGATAGTGACTACTACCAAACACATGTTACAAACTTATCCGCACTAGTGATTTGTTCTTACCAAACATAGCCTAATTCAATTTTGAGCACTAGGGCCCATGCAAAGTGGGATATGAAATTTTTTTATGTATGGTAAGGGACTAGGGTATTGCTAACAAGATTTTTTTTATTTGGTACAGAAATCTTTTATATTCTTTTACTAGTATGATTTAATTTTATAGTGGCACAATGTATTACACACGGTGCATATAAGTTTGGATAACATTAAGGAACTAAATTATGAAAGAATTTTGTTATCGAGATTTCCTTACGGGTGTTAAAATATCCAAGGGTGGGAAGAAGATAGGAGCTGACTCAAGGCTTCTTCATAAATAGTCGGGAGCTCTTTCACGCACCAAAATTCTCTGTCAATTTCTCAAAGGAAGAGGAAACCATCATTGACAAATATAAGAGGTGGGAGGATTGGAGCACCACGTCAGATTTTGATGCTAATGAGGGATCCCTCGTGCTCAGCATGATGTATCAAATAGGAGAGACCCTCGAATAATATTATGAACAAGTAAGGAGAGAGAGGGTAGGGAGGGAGTTGTGTGTATGGTTCCAAAGGCTTGGGCCCTGAAGACTTTTTGAAATTTACAATAGCCCAAGGCCACGTATGAAAAGTATGGCATAAACAATTTCCTCCTTTTATTTTTTAAAGATCATTTCTTTCTCTTAATGGCAAGAACCTATGTTTCATTTGTTTTATACCTGATATTTTGTGCTCCTCCATTCCCATTCTCCTACATCCCTCTTGCTTGACTGATAATGAATGGGAGGAACAAGTTTCTCTTTACTCCATCACAATGGCAAAAACTTTACTCCTATACCCCCTATAGGTATTTTACCATAATTGATCGTTACTTTTTTTTAAATAAAATTTATCTCTAAATTTTTGTTTTGGCCCCTGCTTAGGTAAAAGTCTGGCTTCGTCACTGAGGGAGGGTCTCCCTTTCTGAGAATCTGCTGGGTGTAATCGGTCCCGCCATCTCCTTATTGACTAGAACGTTATAATTAATAGATGTGACGCATAACATAAGCCAATCAACCCACTTCGCTCGAAACCGAGTTTCAACATCACAACTCGCAAGTAGTCCCAGCTAACGTAGTTAAAAGACTTATGGATATCAATTTTGAGTGCATCTTCACCTTTTTTCCCCCTTGAATTTACCCTTCATGTAGTACATGATTTCAGAGGCAATTGCCAAGTATGGATCTACCCTTAATAGTAGAGATGGCAATTTGGACCCTATCCGCTGGTACCCGCAAAAATTACCCACAATGAGTAGGACAATTATCCACACAATAGGTATGGATTCGAGTACGAGTAATTACCTGCAAATTTTTTAAAACCAAATTAATCTAAAGATTCTAAACGTTCTAAAGCTAACAACATCTATACTTCCTTTATTGTCTTTCCTTTCGTGCCTGAGCTGCTGAAAAGAGTCAATCTTGCATTAATTTGTTTGTTCAATGAAATTTGTGTTAATAAGAAATTATATGCTATAAGTTATAATAAGAAATTTAATTAAAATAATATTGATAAAAACAAGGGAAAAATTATATGCTATAAGTTATAATAAGGGTAAAATAAATTTTTTTATGTTATAAAGAACTATAAGCTCAAGCACTAATGGAAAAAACACTATAAACTAGTGGTTATTAAGTACTTCTACTTTGATCTCACAAGTTTATCCGATATATGCTAGCGATTTGAACTTCACAAACACAACCTAAAAATCAACTTCTCTGTTATGCTTTTATATTGACAAAAAATATTATAATTATCAAATCTAACAATATTAATTGATTGAGCGATGAATTTTTTTTACCAAGAACGATGAATTGTTTATGTCTTTATATATTGGTGTTTTCGGTCTTAATCTTTCAAAAAAAAAAATTCTGTTTGATTGGCTGAGTCTGTTTCGTTTTCATCCACTTCTTTCTTCGTTGTCCCCCTCTCCTCTTTCATTCTCATTCTAACATCTTTCTCCACATTGTTGTTCTTTTTAACGTTTATATTTTTTGGCGCGATTTTGTAGTGTGCAATATGGTTTGAGAGCAATTAGAATGTAATGTTTTTCTTAAAAGAATAGTAATTAACAACAAAGTTTCAATTTTTCCGGTCCAATTAATTGGTGTTCCATGTATGGTTTCTTTGTACGTTTAGTTGACTTGTCTTCTTCACCTATTGTATACATCTGAAGCAATTTATGGTTAGTTTCTCTAGTTAGAGAAAGGTTTCGTTTGAGTCTGTAAGATTGAAAAAGAATGATAACTCAGAAGGAACAAAAGAGAATCGTGAGTTTTGGTTTTGGACGGATTGGAAAGGTTGGGAATGTGCAAATTGGAGAGAACTAATAGCGAAGGTCACTGGTTTTGCAGTGGTTGTGGTCGCAATGCTCTTCACCGCCGGATCAAAGGAGATTAGTGATCATTGAGGATGTTAAAGATTAATGGAAAATAAAGAACAAGAAGAAAGTCATATGAAAGTTATATGATAGTCATCATAAGAACAAAAAGCATAAAGGAATGACACGTGTCACTTACCTAGTAACACTCCACATGATGATATAGATTTCTATCACTCGACCCATCACTCACAAGCTTAGAAAAAATATTATATGGACCAAAACCGGAAACACTGATATTATAGAGATTAAAAAAAACATATTTTAACCCAAAAAATAATTGTGTTTTCCTTATTTTTTTTCCCTTGAAACTTTATTGTTGATGACAAAGAAATAAAGTATACAAAATTCATTTATTGAACAATAAAGCTCCCTAGTCCCTACTACAGAAGAATGGGCTCAGGATGGCACATTACATAAAGATCCAATATGCACTTAACATTAATTACATAAATAACCCGTAACATTAGTACGCTACAAATGTCACTCCAACTGAATCTACTACTAACCACTGGATCAAGTGCTAATAAATTTAATCATAGGGATTCCTAAAATTCTTCAAGAGGTTAGGAATGTCGTAACCTAACATGTCATCAACTGCTTGTATCATTTTCGGTTTCAATTTCTCAAACTTGTCAATATTATAACCACGCAAGTTCTCTCTGAAATGCTCAACATTTGGGAAGTCCCCCGGAGGTAAATGGAACTCCCTTTGTACCTGTTTCAAATTTTACGGTCACATTTATACATTTAAATTTTAAGTGTGATCAAAGAGATGCAGGTGAGTCGTGAGCAGAAGAGATGTACAATCCGATTCATACCTTTCCAAATTCACCTGCCAAGTTATCAATGAGTTTTTGCTGAGCTTTAGCTTTGCCCATCACTGCAGGCATCTCCCTTTTAAGATGACTGATAATGTAAGCATGTATCTTGGCTGCTCGGGCTCGTTTTACAAATTCATTGATCTGCAATAGTCATAGTCAATAAATACAAAAAATAAAATTATGCAAAGCAGCAACTTTCAATAAATAACATATAAATAGTGATTAATTGGATACTGAAATTCAACAAAAGGATATATCAAATTTCATGGACAAAATGATCCAAGAAGATCCGACGAAATTAGATTTATTTTTCTTAAAAATAAAATCCACAAAAGAAAGAAACCATGAAATCAAAAGGCTGGCTTTCTTGTAATCTCATTTTAGCGTAAAACTATTATTGTGATAAAAAAAAAAAATTAATAAATAAACTCACTCTTCGATCACAAGCCGCCTTTGGTATATCTTTCAGATCTGAAAGAAGGTCTTCCTGTTCTTTTTCAAACAGTTCCTTACCAATTGGACCACTGACAGCATCATTTACAGGCTTGTCGTTAAAGGAGCTGCCAAAAGGAAGTTAATTAAGAACAAAAAAGCACTTGGCAATCTTATCAACAAGGAAAAGAAAGACAGCAATATCATGTTTAAATTGCATTGAACGTAGAGCCCATTTAGATAAACATCTCAAGAAGCATATATGGGGAAAAAAAAATTAAAAGAAACAATAACCATGAGTTTTTAAGCAAAAGATTCTTGTATAAGTTGAAATTAGCTTCTTCATCTCAATTTTTTCAGAAGTTCTCTTATTTAACTTCTCTATGTACATCTATAAGTTAAGAAGAACATCTATAAGTTTACAAGGAATTTTTCCGTATGTGAAGAACCATAAACTTATGTTAACTACGAAACTCTTATAAGCTAAAAGCTAATCCAAACTAGTCTATAGATAAAATAGGTCTTCCGGTCCACAACAAAAATAACATTGATGAAACTTCATGATACTTCCATAAATAGAAACTCAATATATTTTGATTGTAGAAACAAAATTGGTCTCTTTACAACTCTGCCATGTCAAAGACAACATTTTAACATTGATAGTGGAGTATATATACATATATGAAATGACATACCCAATATACACACGAATGACTTCAGGTGTGTTCAACACCTTCCCGAGTGACCACATTAAGGCTCCGTAAACCCTCATCAGCTGCAACATAGGGCCAAATAGAGGTCAGGTTTCCCTAACCATGTACTAAAAGATTCATTAAATTAAATAAACAAATAGAAGTTTAATTACACAAGCTCTTACTTGCTGAGTACTAACTTGGTCTGCCTTGTTCAAAACTACTCGAATTTTGTCATCATGCCCCCGTAAGGATGATATCACACGATTGAACTCATCACTAATATCAAGTTTGTGAGGATCAAACAAGAGGAGTATCAAATCACACTTAGCAGCGAACCAAGATGTTACACCGGTAAAATCATATGCTCGTTGTGTCCGTTGCTTTTCTCCAGATAGAACTCCAGGACTGTCCACAAATGTAATGTGCTCCAGTAGCTTTGGGAAATGGAAAACTGGTTATGTCCAAATGCTACAAAGGGAAAGCCTTATAAACTTTTTCAATGGCTCTAGAGCAACTTACAGGATGAGGCATTTGAGAACACTCAAATTTTGACAAAAAAGCTGTGCCAAAAGTTGTAAGACCACTAAATGGCATGTCCGCTTGGACAGCAACAGTATTTCCAGGAATGCTTCTCTCATCAGGTCCAGACTGTACAGCAGAAACATTTGCTAGTTAAAACTAATGCAATAACCCATTTTCCAAGATGACTACAAGATATATTAAAAAAGCTATAATAATTCAAATTGTCAAAACTAGGAGCTAATGCAAAACTGATTCGTAAAACTACGAAAATCTTGAAGGTACTAGAGAGTACTGGAAAAGACTGGTTTGTCTGGTACATACCATGACAACAACAAACCTATCAGTTGTAGGCTCAGGTCCAATATGTGCTCCTATTGACAGTTATTGGAAAAACAAGACAAACATCAGTTACATATATCTACAAAACAGATATGAGAAGTGCCACATGTATACACACATATGGATATAGAGAAAGGAGAGTTACTTGCCTGGATAACTACTCT
This sequence comes from Calophaca sinica, assembly GCA_037113605.1. Taxonomy (NCBI): domain Eukaryota; kingdom Viridiplantae; phylum Streptophyta; class Magnoliopsida; order Fabales; family Fabaceae; genus Calophaca; species Calophaca sinica. The sequence continues at coordinate 124,878,644 of CM073736.1, read as the reverse complement.
TAAGAAGATGTTTGATAAATGTCGTTTTCCCTGTTGAGTATTGACCCAAAAGCATAACCATTGGTTTGGCATCAAAATCGCTATTTGTCTATAGTAAGTAAAGAGTTGTAATCAATAAAGATGCCAATTGTGTATCTTTCTCTGTATTTAAAACATAGAAACAACATGACTGAATAAATAAAGGTAACACTAAATCTAGAGTAGCCAGTCATTTCTGAACAGTCACTTACTGACCAATAATGGGGAGACAAAATCATTAAATCGGTAAGTAACTTCTAATGGCTTCAACTTTTGAATGTAGAGTCTCTTCAAGCCATCAATTATTGATGTCACAGAGGAAAGAGGCACCTGTGCAAATATGCACCAAAAATACAAGTGAAAAACCTATAAAATCATATTTGACAATTTTTAAGAATTGGCAATAGCAAAGAAGGAGCAACACACACAGATTAAAGTTCCTAGAGAACATATCTACAGGATGGCCTATAGGTTACTGCCAACTTGATTAATGTAATAACAGAGACTAAATAAGATAGATACAAGACAAGGTGAACATTTTGTCAGCTCAATAAGAAGAAACTAGATAATAATAACTCAAAACTGGCACATTAAGATTCACCAGTGGAATATCAGGCACATTATTAGGATCGGCCTGCAAATCTTAGGCTCTTACATACAAGTCAAACGATAATGTTGGTTTCAGGCCCCTAATAACTTCTTAAACATATCTGTAACATTGTCTTACAAAGAAGTAAAGAGACAGAGTAACCAAACCAAACATCTCCTGGGAATACTTTTCCAGATCATGATGAGACAAAATGAAACTTTAACATAATAAAGTAGGTAAAGAATGCAAATCAAGCCTGTCATTAGTTGAAAACTTGAAATGAATATTCAGTATGTTCTGTAGCGGCAGGTAAGGATAATGCACACAGAAAAAATCAAAGTGACAGTAGAAAAATGCTTGCCTTTTTTGTTGACTTCGAAGAAAACCAACTACTTGATAGTGATGGCTGTAATTGAGAACTACCTGCATTATTGCTAATTACTGGACTTGGATTTTGAAGAGAAGAGAAGAAATAAGGAAACCAAAATAAATATGAATTCTCGTATTCAATAAAATGAGAAACATATTACCATTCACATCCACGTCTTTTTGTTTATGCTTTTTTTTCTGGATAAACAAAGCCAAGCAGTAAGCACTTTCGCTTAATTAACATGAAAAAGTTAATACCATAAAGAAATAAATCTTAAAAAGAAATACTTACAGCTAGTAATACATCCAAACCCTCCATTGTGGGAGGTTTCAGATTTTTCAAATCAACTGAAATAAAAGTTAAGCTTTTATTAGGTAAATTTATAAGATAGGAGTTCACAATCAACATATGCAGACAGTACCAATAATGTGCATAGCAAAATATTTGACTAATACAATTATCAAAAGTTATTCAAACAAAACAATAGAAAACAAACCTAAACATACATAACTTACCATCGCTACTCAGCAGATCATGTGTTATTGGGTGCCCAGACTGTGCCAAAGAAACTAGCTACATTTCAAATGAGTAAGATTCTGGAAATTCGTCAGCATTGAACTTCCACAAAGCATAACAAATTTTTACCTGCATAGCAATAATAAACTCTTGGAAACCAAGATATCCTTGTCGCTTTGAATCTGCAATAGCCCACACCTTATTTTGGTAACAGGAGCCAAAAAAAGGGAAAAAAAACAATTTAGTTCACCAGGAAGAGAGAAATAAGTCAAAAGAAATACTCGTCACCAAGTCCAACTTATACCAACTACTCAACTATCACATGCCCAAACCATTCCAATTGATGGAGACAAAACAGTATCATAGCCAACTTCTACATGAGATGAAAGTCTAAGAGTTCAAATTTAATACACTATTACTCTAAACTAAAACCAAACATCATCATCAAATAATCAAGTACCGCATCATACGAGAAATTTAAATATTTCACCTGCAATAAAGTTTTTGAAAGTCATTTTATATAGTTAAACACCATGGTTCACTGACAGTGTAACATACTCTATACCAACAAAGGATTATCATTAAATTTGAATTACGAAAATTCAAAACAAAACGAGGTCCTGAATAATCTATGAGGCATTTCCACAAATCAAAGGTCAAACCGGATTCAAAACCAACTACATCACTCCACTTCAAACTCAATGTTAACCAAATCAAATTTTGCCAAATACTCATCCAAACACACTATGTTTGATTTAGCAAAGTGAAAATATAGAGGAATTTAAGATAGGAAGGACAGGGGAAGTTCAAAGTCCACCAACAAATGCTTGATAACAAAGGTAGAAAAGAAGTTTAAAAAAAAAAAACGAAAGTTAACAAAATCCTGTTATATATTGTTTAAGATGAATGCGAATACATTACAAATACCACATACATAACAAATATAAAACCAAAACAGGGGCACACTTGCGAAAACCACATTATCATCTCAGTTTTATCTTCGCATTGCGATCATATCTTTTATTATTCACTCCTTATTTCGACTCCTCCTTGTTCACTTTTCTCATTGTTCCCAATAGTCATACATGTAATAAAAGAAGAAGAAGAAGAAGAGAAAATAGAAAACCTGCTTAAGATCTTGCCGAGACAAATTGGACATGGCGAAAAACTTGGCGGCATCATTCCCAGTTATGCGTCCATCGCCGTCTGAAAAACAAAGTGTCCACTGTGAACTCCTTAGTTCCAAGAAACCAACTCGAATCTCAGGTTACACAATTGAAAACGGGAAAAATTAAAAATTAAAAAAATGGAACAAGAAATTAGTGAAAGATGCTGGTACCTGAATCGGCGTAGTTGAACCATTCCTGGTAGATGGTGCTGTGCTCTTTGGAGCACGAACCGATTGGGATCGGATCGAACTCCATCGATTGCAAAACAATACCGATTCTGCCTTTAACGCTTCCAAAACGCGGATTTTGAGATGTCGTGCGTGCTGTTTGTGATGCACTTTTTTTTTATTAGTGAACAAAAAGCAAGAGCGTTATACGACGACGAGGACTTCCATTAGCGTTGTCGTATTATATTTGGCAGTGAAAAGCAAAGCAGAGTTAGCACAAAATTGCTGCTTTTTTTTTTGGTAAGTTTTTTTTTTTGGTAAGTCACAAAATTGCTGCTTTAACAAACTATATATTTGTTTTAATTTTTCTTTCCAAAATATAACAAAGAGGTATGGTATGGTGTTAGCACCTAGTTGCAGCTTACACACGGCTTCGCTTTGCTTGTTAATTCAGCTTGTCATGCCAAGTTGCACGCTAATGAGGTTCATGCCACCATCGATTCTAACCAAGTTTGCTAAAATTTTTTTCCCACCCTCCCCCTTCTCTCTCTCTCTTTCTCTCTCTGCAGGTATGATACGACACGGATACGAGGATACAAAATTTTTTAAAATTTAAAATACAATACGGTCCGGATACGTTAACAGAATATTATATAAAAATTTATATATATGCAAGATGCAGAATACTTGTTAGGAAAGAGACATTAGATTAATAGTACTAGAGCCAGCACTTAAACTCTTTTTTCCAGCTATTTTATAATTCTTTTTACAAACAGTACAACACAATAAGTGAGAATAAACAAGACTTACAACGTCTGAATAGTAGAACAATATTTTTGAAAGAGTGATGAAAAACCCTATAACACTGCTTTTGTTGGAAAAAGAAAAAGAGAAATTGGGAGACCAAAAAACCGCTGACAGGACGAAAAGAAGAGAACCACCGTCGAGATTGAAAGAAAGGATCTGTCGCTGGGATACGAAACTCCGGAAGTATCCAAAAAGTATCAGAAAGTATCTTCAACAATAAATATTTAAAAGAATAAAAGATAATAAAGATACTTTTGGGACACGTATCGAGAAGTATTCGAGGAGTATTGGTATCTGATACGGATACGACACGGATACGTTTCCTGTGTTTGGAGTATACAGACTTCATAGTCTATGAGATGTCAACTTATTTTATTTTACTCCATCACGAAACTATGGTTATTTAAAGTTTTGACATATAGATTAAGAAATAATTAAGGTAACAATTCTGATGCCCTGGAGTTTTATTGGGTAGGGGTATCCTGTTGCTAATTATTTAATGTCACATCATTTTTAAACTCTGTTTTAAGTTAAATTAAATTCTTAACTTTCATATCGGTTAGTGTGAGGGTCTAAGAGAATTTCTTTAAAAAATTTCTATATTTATTGATATTAATATATTTTCACTTTCTTTAAGGAATCTTTTTATTTTTTCTCTATTTTTGTTATTTAGATTTTTGCTTAAATATTATTCTAATGTTGTACAACAACAAAATTATAATATTTGTATAAGCTGTTTAATTTCATTCTTATCTTATTCTTCTTTTTTTATTTCATTCGTAGTAATAAGAATATATTTTTATCAATTTCTTCTATTATTTTACTTAATTCTTTATACACGATTTCAATTCCTTTTGATATTTCAATTTATTCTTTTATTTAGAGTTTATTTTATAGGTTTTATTTGTTTTGTTATTTATAATTTATGTTAGAATTATGATTTTTTTATTTTTATTGAGATTAATTTTGTCCTTTTCACATATGGATATCGGTACCTATATTTGTTCTTGGGTACTGAAGAATTTACTAATAATTAATTTAGACAAAATTTAATTAAAATACTCTTAATAAATTTTTCAGTTTTCAATACGAAAAAAATCTATTAAAAACTACTAACACTCTACTAAAACTACTTTGTAAAAATAAATTACAATTAATTTATACTATTAATTTAAAGGTAGTATAATGAGAAAATAATGTTGAAATATGCTTTGTATTTTTAAAACAACTAAGGTTTTTGAAAGTTTTTGGACAAAAATAAAAGATGAAATACCCAAAGTTTAGAATGAAGGGAGTTTGTGATAACGCACTAATGGTGAACAATATAAGATTGCATTAAGTACAGTTTTTGCGAGAAGGGTTTCCATGAGTTATATTAAAGTTTCCACGTCTGAGGAAGAAGATCCAAGAAAACGAGTAATAATGAGAAAATGAGTTTGCTTTCCACCTCCTATATGCTACGAAACCCCCCAAAGTATTTGTTTCACTAATTTTACCCCTGTCCGAAAGCGCGCATCCAGGCGGGATTTAACCGAAAGTGCGCATTCGGATGGATTTAAAACAACCCTGCTTCTCCAATTTCTCTCCCATAAAACCTTCCCCACACGCCAAAACTCCCAAGTTTATCAACCCCATTGAGATTACCAACCAAGAACCTGAGCTTCAAGCCTCTGTCATGGAGTCATAGTCCCGCCCAAATCACCCGTATCCTTACATTCTCAATTAATCTTCAATCTACTACCATGACTAAAGGCGAATGCTATCGTACATTATTTATTTAGGTCATGTAGTGTACATGACTTTTATTTACCGTGTGATATACTAGTCCTATAGAATTTATCATAAACTCTCTCACATAGATCCCACTTGGTTCTATCACTTCCCTCGCTCATTCCAACGGTGTCCCAATATTAATGCACAGAAAAAGAAGGGGGCAAACTCAATTGAGTAGAACAAAAACAGGTTCATATATAGAGATGGAGAGAAAGGATACCCAGAGCCATTGTCGATGAAGGACGAGAAGCAAAAAAGTTACCCCATAGACATAACCCAATTAATACTAGGGGTGCTCATGGTTTGGATAATCATGTAACCAAAACCAAATCCAATTAAAACCACATAAATGGATGGGTTTTCAAATCCAAATTTATAAAACCGGTTCTCAAATATGGTTATGGATATATAACCGGTTATTTCTACATATCCGGTTATAAAACCGGTTTTGACTCAAAACTGGTTTATAACCGGTTCTTGTCCTAAAACTGGTTACGAAACCGGTTACGGGTTCCAAAATCCGGTCACAAAACCGGTTTTTGCCTTTAAAATATGGTTTTCGACAGTAGAATCCGGTTTTCGCCTATAAAATACGGTTTTCACATTTCAAAACCGGTTTTTCCATTGGACTAAGTATTGTGCAAGGAACTAAAAACAGAAAATAAGTGTACAAAATCAATGAAAACCACATAAACAACTAACATTCCTGGAAAGAGTTTTTGTTGCACTTTCCCACTAGTAAATTGACATTCACATGAACAAAATCCTTAATCAAGCTTATAAAATGCAAAGAATGTAACAAAACAAAACATGCATGTGGCATATAAATGAACTTAAATTACATACAATCTATATAATGAAAGCATTACTGACAAGTTGAAGCTTTGGCTGCCAATTTCCATCTCAATGCATAAATAATGAGAGGTAAAAGATTACAATCAACCTTGATATGAAAAAATAACTAAAAGAGATAAAAGATGTCATAAAGAACTAACACCAACAGAAGCATTTGTTCCAATTTTTTTATAATAATAATTGAGAGCAAGAATTGCATATTCCAATGCAAAACAGAAATCTCATTTAGTTTATCACTATTTACTTTTATCTGCATTTATCCTATCCAAAGTCCTATCATCTTGGATTTAAAATGAGACCTCTTTTGACTCTTTTAAATTTCAACACTAACACTTACAACTTCAGAGCCAGAGTTGGATAAGTGTTTAGCAATAAAAGCTATAAAAAGTATCAAGAAAAGTTCACATAACAACAACTACTAATAAAGATAAAGATAATAAGAACAGCACACTCCATAACTATCTAGATGACACATTGTTCTTACAAACCATAAGACTGTTCTCAAAAGAGAGGCATATCACATAAGCTTGAGATGCATATTTACAACAAAAATTTGAAAAGGACTTCATTTAAGTGCTTTCTATTCTATATACTAATGTTTGTCCTGAATCTAAAAGGCCAAGATCACCTTTTTGCTTCCTTCATATCAGTCAAAACAGTAGAATTGATAGCAAAACCTATAGGAACAATCCTATGCAGAAGGATTACCATCAGAAAAATAAAATGGATGAGCAACACCATTAATCTTCATGAAGAGTGGTATGGCAAGAAAATTCAACTTGTGATTCAAATTCTTTTTTGACAGCTACAAATAGTAAACACCTTAGAGTCTTTGACGACCCTGACCTCCATTGGTTTGTTTATTTCCCCGGGTAAGTGGTGGTGGTGCTTGTTTTAGGGTTACACTTGAAGCTAAAGCCATGCTTAAGAGGGCGTATTTAGTGCATCAGTGGCTCTACTTTCTTGTATGTAACTCTTATTTATTGTTCTTTCCTAGATTCCAACCATATACACAATAGTATATGGATAAAATGATAGAAGAATTGGAATGGCCAAGTTCCTTAGCCCAAATAAAGTGTGGGATCAATTGGAATGACTGAGTTCCGTAGCTCATGAGTGAAAGATCCAATTTTTTTAACTTCTGTATTTTCTTTAGTTTTCTCAAGAGCCAAACAGACTGCACAGCGACGACAGAGAATAAAAAGAAGACAAAAAGGGTAGACAAAATAGAGGATCAGAAAACATAATCCCAGATCTAAACATTACCTCAAATAGGAGTCAGAAAAAAAAAGGAAAAAAAAAAGACAAATCATAAAAATTGATATTTACTTCTTTGTCTCCAATAACATGTTTTAAAAAATCAGCCAATGTGGGACTATCTGCAGAATTTGTCAATTGTTCATGCATTGTAATTCCAAAAGTTGGAACAGTTTGGTACTCCAGTAACACATGACAGTGACACAGCTAATTTTCGAATTCATTTATATTCTTTCCTCAATTTACGTCCCAAACAATTCAAGTGAAGAAAAAGAAATATATCACAAAAAATTATCATGACAACAAACAGACTACTAACCAAAATGCATATTGAAATTTGACCATATCTCTTAAAAATAGAATAAACCAACGAAATTGTCCCAAAGTAAAATTAAACACATTAATTCGAATAACAAGGAAGTCAAAGGATTGTTTATCATAACATTCATACAAGTCTTCAAGAACTGATTATTTATCACCAAATCAGTAATTGCAAACGTTGATAAAGCAGTGAAAAATCTACTGCTAAAATGGCAAAATGCATAATAGGCTGCAAGAACTTATTTTAGGCATTTTAAAAGAACGCACAGTGACAATCTTTATATCTATGAAAGAATTGGCCATTTTAAAATAATAGCAATTGATCTTTTATGTTCCTGAGTATTCGATCAACTGTTTTAAAAAAATCAAAACTAAGAACAGCTCTGCTCATAGTAAATTATGCAGAAAATTTTGAGAACCAGTTCAAGCATGTTACCTTGCTTCGATCAAAATCGGGAGTGGATAACAGTTACCCCTCCAGAAATTCACAACGTTGAAGAAGACGAGGACGAAGATGCTGTGCGAAACAAAATCGACCGTGAAGCACTATCGAACGCCAAACCCAACAGCACCCTCACGCGACGATGATGTTGTGCGACGATGATGCTGTGCGAAACGAAATCGACCATGAAGCACTGAAGCTATGCGAAATCTGTGGGATTTGGTTCCTTGATTTGGGAATTTGGAATTTTAGGGTTCCTTGATTTGGGAATTGGGAATTTTAGGGTTCATCTTTGGTGCGATGCAGCGATGGACTGAGTGAGAATTTTAGAATATCCTAGTTTCTGGCATTCAATTGGATCCTACTATTCAACCGGTTTTAATATTTTGGATAACCAAAACTGGGCTTTAAAAATAAAATGGGTTTGGTTTATATCCATGTCCAAAAATATGGATATTTAAAATATGGTTATGGATATGGATATAGATAAATCCTTCAAACCGGATATTTTGAGCATCCCTAATTAATACTGACGGTATTCTACAGGTTCATAGACCACACAAAACTATTTTCACTATTTACTACTAATATTTGATGAGGTTATAGCTCATAAACAGTAGTCTAATTCTCTTCAAATTGTTCTGCAACCATTTTTGTTTGGAAAAAGCTATTTAGAATTATTGATGAATGTTGGATGTGTCTTTTGACTCTTGACATTCTCATTGATTAGTTTCAGAATAAGGAGCAAGTAGGGAAATGTATATGGGGGTAAAAGTAATTTTAGTAGTTCCTTGGTGAATCTAGATGGAGAGGGAACATACCCCAAACGTCAGATACGAACACAATTTTCCTCCAATCACCGCAGCCCGAGCGCCAACCACCGTGCTGCGGGGCGTTTGACTTCGTCGGCAGTTGCAAATTGAACCTGGGGAGGTGAAGAGAAGACGCTCAACTGTTTTAGAGAAAAATTATACGATGTAGTGGTTCAACAATAGAATGTGTGAGATCAGTAAGGCCCGTTTAGATTGACTTATTTTCAACTTATTTGAGTTTATTTATTGATATAAGCACTTATAAAAGTGTTTGGATGAGCTTATAAAAGAGCTTATATCTGTCCCATGAGCTGTTTGTTGGTTATTTCCAGAAGCTCTCACCAATAGCTTATGTTATTGGCTTATGCGGAGCTTTTTGTCCCACTATTCGTGACCCTCGTTCTAATCCTTGCGTCTCCTTTTTTTCCTCTAACATTTTATTTTGGGGGCTATCTCTCTGTCACTTGCTAACACATGACCTAATAAACGATTACTCCTATATTTTTTTATTCGTTGTCCGATACTCGTTTCTCTTTCGTGGAGTGTGTGCAAGCTTTGACTTTTCTCTACCATTCTTTCCATCTATTTTTCCCATTAGTCTTATCCTATTTTGTGAATATTATATTTTTAATAATAATTATATGATACATAAGATTTGGGTTAATATACCTTTTAGTCCCTATAATTTGAGAAAATTCGATTTTAATCCCTGTAAATTTTTTTGTTTAGATTTAGTTCTTGTAATTTAATATTCTTCCACTTTTAGTCCTTACTGTCAAATCCCCATTAAAAACATTTACTTTTTTTTTCCACTTTTTGTCCCTGTAATTTTAAGATTCTTTCACTTTTAATCCCTGTAATTTAATAGGAATTTGACGGCAGAGACTAAAAGTAGAAGAATCTTAAAGGAGGCCTTGGTGCAAAAATAACAATGGAAATAAGCAATATAGAAGACGTGAACATTGTCTTATATCTAGGGATGCACAAAATAATTGAAAACCATAGTAACAAAATGTGTCCAACTCCATGCATTCACAAAGTTGAGGTCACAAAATAAAAGACATTCATTTACTTTATAGCAAAAAACCTAAAAAAACCGGATTTTACAGGCAAAAACCAGCTTTGGACGATAAAAACCAAATTTTATAGGCGAAAACCGGTTTTATAACCGGATTTGGGATCCATAACCGGTTGCGTAACCGGTTTTAGGACAGAAACCGGTTAATAACCGGTTTTGGGTCGCAACCGGTTTCATAATCGAATATGGGAAAACAAGTTTTATATCCGTAACTATATTTTGAGATCCGGTTTTAGAAATTTGGATTTGAAACCCAACCTAATATGTGGTTTTAATTGGATTTGGTTTTGGTTACATTAATAACCAAACCATGAGCACCCCTATTCCCTACTGTTTTCATTCATCACTCATCAATACACTGATGACTCTGTTGCCTGCATTTATGCATCCTCTATCAAGTGGATGGATCAAACTAAAACATGCTTAACATACTGGGAATCTTACAACCAAAAAGGAAATGACAAAAACGAAAATAAGTGAAGCAGATGGTGTCAATTTGGCCCATATGGGCCAGCCAGCACTAGCCCATACAGACTGGGGCAAAAAAGCCCATAGGGCCAAAAAGCCCACTCATGTAAAAGGCCATAGGGCCACAAAGGTCACAAGGCCCAGTGGGCTAGGGCCAGCTCATAGGCCTTAAAACCTTTTTTAAAAATCTGGAATAGAATTTTGGCCCATCATTGGGGCCAGCCCATGGAGTGAGCTTATTGGCCCACTTTTTTTTTTCTCACTTGTTGGCCCATAAAGCCCTAAGTTTAATTAACTTTTGCTGGCTATGTTAATAGAATAAAAAATTTTGGGGTGATTCTGACTTGTCTACGTTTCAATGGCAGAAAAATAGCATCATAGCTTTAATAATAATAAATTTGAACTTATCTATATTAGCATTAATTCGATACTCCATATATCCATACAACTAGTTATAATCACTAGGAAAAATTAATTAAAATAAATATTCATTTATTTATAAATTGAAATATTTATTTATAAATTATTTTAGAGATTTACTAAAATAAATTGAAAAGAGTGTTTAATTTTATAATCAACTAGTTATATTTATATCTCTATAAATTATGTTAGACATTTTATTTAAACTGTGATATCATTATTACAATCAAACTCATATCGACACGATTGGAAAATGTTAATTTGCCCACGTCAATGATGAGTACAATTTAATAATTATGTGACACTGTTAAAATTAAAAATAATAATATTTACGTGGCACAACCGTATGATAAAAGAAGACAGTTGTAAGTCTTATAAAAAAATAAAAAAAAAGAAGACAGTTGTAATTGTGTAAAGAAAAAAAAAAGACAACCGTAAGATGACTAGTACTGAACACCCGTGCAACGCACAGGGAGAAATTCGTTAAAAAATTGTTTTTCGTTTGAGATGTAACGATATCATATAATACATCACAGTATGACATTAATGTAGTAGAAAAATTCATTAGATAAGTACTAAAAATGTTTAACCGATGTTTGTCGTCAAATTTGAATACAAAACATAATAGCAACCTTATCTTGGAAGTATCTATTTGGAAAGGAATAGTTACGAATAATTTTCTATTAATGTTAGAATGACATATGACGATGAGATTCAAGTCTCAAAGAAAAAATGGTTCTAATACTTTTACTGATACCCATCTTTTCAGATATTCACCAAGTTATTGCTATCATTGTTCATGATACTTAATCATGCCTAAAAGTACTCTAGTACTTATAACTCGTATATTCAATCATGCCCAAAAATAGCCACGATGTTGTATCTTTCGACTGAAACAAAGGCTCGCAACCCTATTTTAAAGACAATAGAATGGGAAATGTGAAAAGAGAAAAACGGTTGTCATCACAATAAGGTGCTATTAATATTGAATACTCTAGGATAACAATAACATGCATATGGAATATAGCTGTTAATCTTAAGAGTAGATTAAATCATTAGACCATAATTGTTATTCTTTTGCAACCTTTTATCATTTTCTCAATGGTGGAACTATAGCTGAAATACAATTCCCTCATGAAAATATGAGTTAAATTAAACATCATTTGTAAATAGAAATATGCCAATAGAAACCTCACCCTGAGAACCATTCTAAATTTCCAAGTAATTTTTTCCCTCATAATTAAAGAAAAGCATCTGATGGCATTCATATACAAACCAATGTATTATCAATGGGATCACATACCCTAGTGCTGCGAAACCAATTAATTGTCAGAAATTACGAAAGAGCAATAAGAATTTCAAACAATAGAGTTAAGAAACTTGACTGAGCATAAGTCAGACATGATATATTATTGGCTCAAGGGGAACAAAGAAAGCTTATCCTTCATCCCACGCACATCATCATTGGGCAGCTGCCTTTTATTATTTCCTTTCCATGCTTCCCAAAAGCCTGCAAGCTCGTCTGAAGTAGTGAAAAACAAATATATTCCTCATTATCAAAATAACAAATTCGACCACTAAATTCTAAAAATGTAGTCTCAAGGCAAAACAACACATAAATAGCAAATGTCTTGTGCTCTTGAAAATTTGTACACACAAAGTAAATAACTAAAACTGAATCTGCTAACACATGCTAAAGAAAAAAATGCGAATGGTATTTGGCAAAACATGCAGTTTTCTCATAAAAAATACAGTTTGACGTAAATTAAGTTTCGTGTGAAATATTATATTATTAGTTCTTCATAAGAAGAAATATTTAGTAATTTTAAATTAGACTGAATAATCCAACAATAACTAACTGGAACAGGTGCGTTGATGATAAATTTTGATCACTGAATACATTTGGGCTTTGTATCAAGTAACTCGGAATGCTTTGTAATAGGCTTCTGGAATTGGAGATAGGTTCAACAGATTTGAAACAGGAAAGCAAAGGTTCAACAAAATTGAAATATGAAAGCATAACATCACAGTAAATAATGATCAAGTATAAACAGATGCTTCTGAGGTCAGAAAATACCTTCCCCAAAGCCCAATCAGCAAAATCAAAATAAGCATGTTCATGATCCTGCAAAAAATCAAAATTATTAATGAAGAGAAGTCAGTTTCAAAAGAACATTTAACACAAACACACAGATGATCAAATGATGGAGGAAGTGGAGCATTCAAGAATCAACATCAGATAATAACCTTGGATATTAGTGGAGGCTTCTTTGGCAACATCCCTCCATATTTTCTTGATAGCTTGTTTTTACAGAAACAAATTTATAGCAAATGACACCACAACATAATAACATTAACCCATATTGTAAGATTTAATGCCAAGAGTAACCACTGCTCCATAAATCTAGTTAGAAAATTTAAGAAACCCTCTATCAGTCTATCAAAAATTATAGCACACTAATTCTGTTTTTATTAAAAAAAATTCTCTACTTGGTACTCATTCCTCCTCAAAGCAAAACTACTTGCTAAGAATAAAGCAAAACCACTTGCTATATATACTTGTAATAAACAGGTTTTTCAAGTTCCAGTATTTAGATTAAGAACAACAACTTACCATCCAACACTACATCGAAAATAGGTTGCTTCAGCACAAGTGGTTATTCCTGGAAACATGAAGTAGTTATTCTTGGAGACATAACTGGAAGGGCATGATAGATTTAACATTAGCCACTACAGTTACATAACAAAAAGAAGAGAAATACAAACAATATAGTTTAAGGCAAAGGGGAACAGAAGCTTTGAAATGAAACACCAAAATTCCTTGGACAACTATTCCTTGAACCCCAGCATCTATAATGTAAATAGTTGAAGCCAAACCATACAAATATTTCACATCCCCATTTTTCCTCAGTCCTCCAACAAAAATGTGTACATATTACAGTAAAGGGGAAACTATTAACCTGTGGTACATGCTCACCTTAGCCAATCCCTCCTATTTCAAAGCCTGCTGTGCTCAACTCCCAACCTGAAATGTCAAAAATTAGCTAAGTTAACCAAACAACGCAGAAAACCTAGCGAAATGAAATGTCCAACTTTTTCAACACCTGATTTTTTTCCCCATTTACCTCCATGTCTGTTCTGGGAGCAAAAATACATTTTTGAAAAATGAAAAATGTTTTAAAATTGGAAACACATAAGGAAAGAATGAAAAGCTAGATCAAAATCTATTGACTAAAAAAAAAAAAGTAGGTCGAAATCCCATTTTGCAAAAGCATGAAATAGCAATTTGAAAGAAGAAGAAGAAGAAGAAGAAGAAGAAGAAGAAGAAGAAGCATTATGCAAAAGTTGATTTACTTGTTCATGAAACTGAAGACGTAATGGGTCTTCCCTCTCTTCGCCGGAAACGGGCTTCTGCAGTGGCTTTTCTGGTGAGCGCTTGGACAACTTTGTTTCTCCCTTTTTTGGTTGATTGAGGAGGAGGAGGAGGACGAGTTGGCAGGTGGAAGAGGTGATTGAGGAGGAGGAGACTCAGATCGAGAGGTGAATTTCCCATGTCTGCCACCTCCATGATCCACTGCGATCCAAGAACGATTGGAAGCTTAGGGCCTCCTCCACCTCTGTGTCTCAAGCTGGTGTCTTCCACATTTTGCAACTATCACTCCCTCGCTCTCTCTCAGTGGCTGCAGAGAAGTTTGAGAGATACAAACTTTTCAAATTTGAAATTTGAAATGTAGATGAGAGAAGAGTGTGGGAGAAGAGTTGTGTGATTGCTTTTCATAGCTAGTAGCTTTCGTAGAGGGAGGTAGAAGTAGAACCCTCTCTGTGTAAATCAGAAGGAAAAAGTTGGAAACTTTCACTGATTAGGAAATGAAGTAGAGAGAGAGAGAGAGAGAGAGGAAAGTGTTCAGCGCATGACTACCGAGATAGGCTTATTTTGTTTTCGGGCTGGGCATTTTGGGCCGAATGGGTCTGGTAATATTGGTCCATTGTTTGTGATGTTTTACAGGTTTCTTGGTTTTTTTGATTGCTAGATTATTTTAATGTATTTTTTGAATTGGATTTTCCATTTGTGGCATGTAAAAAATGATTAAAAAATAGTGATGTGACAAAACATATTTCAATGATTGACACCTGTAAAAGATGCCTATAAAATTCTTTGTTAGTGTATAGTATAAAGATAAAGATAAAGATAAAGATGAGTGTGAACACCCAATTTTGACCTTTTTTTTTGCAAAGTTTTCAAAAAAAAATTACAAAAAATATAAATATTTTTTTTACGCATGTTGAGTTTTTAGGCTTTTGTATGTGTCCTTCTATTTTTGTCTTCATTTTTCCTTAATTTTATTTTGTTAAAAGAAAAATATACAAAAAAATAAATAATAATAATAATAATAATAATAATAATAATGATAATGATAATAAAATATGAAAAAAAAGAAGGAAAAAAAAAGAAAAGAAAACAGGGTGCAAGTAGTAATGACGGGGGTGCCACTAGCATTCTGCTAGTAAACACCCCAGGCCCAGCGTCCTTCCATTTTTTTAATTTTTTTTTCTCCCCTAGCCCAGCATGCGGCCCAGCCTCACTCCCTCTTCTCTTTTACTAGCGCACCCCCTGCTTTTCTCCACCGCGCCCCTACCTGATCCATCTCCCAGCGCCTCTTTTTCTTCCCTTCGCTGCACCTCCCTTTTTCCTTCCAGCGCTCCCTTGCTTCGCTGCACCTCCCTTTTCTATCTCACACCTGCACGGCCCAACATCTCCACTTAAGCCCAAATCCCATTTAACCCTAAAAACACAACCCTAATTTTTTTAAGAGATGTGTTATATGAACATCACTTTTTTGTACACCGTATGTACACCGTAGCAGCACCTTCCTTTCTCTCACTTCACATTCCAGCTTCTCTCTCTCTCTGTATTCTCGGCCCACACCAAAATCAAGGGGGACACCGTATGCGGTGTCCCAAAAACGGTGGCCATCTATCTTTTCTGTTTTTTTAAAGAGCTGATCTTCCTCATCTCATCACTTCCCAGTCGTTTTCCCTCTCCTCTTTAACCCTGGCCGCCAACATCTCTATCTCTCTCCCTCTGTCTCTTTCTCTTCTTCCTCACTCAACCTTAGCCCTTCTTCTCCTACCCTAGCTGCCAACCATCTCTCTCTCCCACCTCAGATCACGTTTCTCTACCTTGCCCAACGGTCTCTTCCCTCTGGCTCCATCTCCGGTCGCATCACCCTCCTACAAGCCGCCCGAGTCTACTTCTCCCATCAACATGCCACCTTCTTCTTCCTCTAACCCTGTCCGCCAACATCGCTCTCTCTCTCTCTCTCTCTCTTCTTCCTCACTCAACCTTAGCCCTTCTTCTCTTACCCTAGCTGCCAACCATCTCTCTCTCCCTCCTCAGACCATGTTTCTCTGCCTTACTCAACGTTATCTCCTCCATCTGGCCCATCTCCCTGCCAACATCGCGTCACTTTCCTGCAAGCCGCCCAAGATCCGGTTTTCACGTGAGAAGCAGAGAAGGAAGAAGAAAACCAGTGGATAAGGGATGTTATCTCATTCTTTTATTATATTAGTTCAAAAAAAATTCGATTTTTATTACTGACACTTCGTTATTTTTGTTGTTTTTTTGCAGAGCTTAAGGAAATCTGTCTATAAAAGGCCTAAGCGTGAAGACTGAAGAAAGGGGGGAGAGAGCATTTTCTGGATCAAAAAAAAAAAGAGAGCAAAGAAGTGGAGACCGAAGAATAGAAGAGAAAGAGAGCACGGAAATATTAGATTCTTAGGTTTTTTTTCTATTTCTCCTCTGTAATTTTTCTTTTTTTTCGTGACTGGAAATCATTTGGGGATTTTCTGCTTCTGATCAAGGTTACCACTTTCTTTCCTTCCCTGTATTTTTTGTTTTGGTGCTTCTGTTGCTGGGTGTTGACATTAGAAATTTTCGAACTATAATATCATCTCATATTTCATCTTTTCTCTTTATTATTTTCCTGTTCTACTTTGAATTTGATTTTCATTCTTGTCTTGATCACGATATTGCCTCTGTTAGCCGCAAACGAGTCCAATTTAGGTTTAGGTTAGACCACACCTTCACTCTTTTTTCTTAGAAAATAAATGTGATGAATTTATTTTATGAAAATGATTATTTGTTTCAATGAATAGAAACTGATTTATTTCCTTCTGTCAAAAAAATGCAACTAATTTATTTCTCTTCTATCTTCTGTTTCTTTTTCTTTATATAATTTACTGTTTTTTATTTTATTTCAAAAATGTGAGATCATTTCCTATAAAAGATAGCTTTTGACAAAAAAAGGACAATTTCAGGTTTGTGTCTTGGCTAGATTTTTTTTTAAGGATTTAATTTACTTAATCATGTTAATGGTTAACAATAATATTAGAAAGTTTAAATAAAATAAGAAAGGGGATGATTAGCATTTAGTGGTAATAATGAATAGTTAATTGTATTAATGGGTATTTGAGATTTGTTACCATAAACAGTGTGAGAAGTCAAATTTTTTGTATAGAGATATTTCTAGGATTTATTATTATTATTATTTGATTCAAATTAATATTTTTGGGCATGACCCATTTCAAAAGGCAATAAATCATTATTTAGCTGTAGGGTAATATAAACGTTGGATCTGTGTGTAGAATCTCAGACTTAAGTTTTTTTTCCTCTGCATTTAATCTCATTTAATAAGTAATTTATTTTTGGGGAATAATTTATTTTAAAAAAAAAGAGCTGACAATGGGGTTGGGTGAGACACGACGTCTTGTCGACCTTAGGTTTTAGGATGCTTGAGTTGCGACAACTTAGTAACCTTAAAACTCTTAAAAATTTTAAATTGAAATCAAATCAACACACTTTTCTAAAAAGAACTACGTGATTTTTTTGAGTTCCTCATCGCACCGGAGGATACGTAAGAGCGGGCCAACCCTGTCAAGTCAAATTTAAATTTTTCTAATTTAGTTTCTTTTTTTTAATATTCATTTTTTACACTTAGTATTAATTTTATTTAATTTTGGGGTGAAACAAATATTTTAAAAACTTATTAGTTTGTATAATCAATTTGGGTAACTGTTATAGGACAGGCGTGATGGAGGTGTTGTAGGGTTTAGTCTCCACCCTTCTCCACTCACAATCGATTCTCAAACTCAGTATGGTTTTCAAAGATCATTATTTTTGAAGTTTTTCCAATTTTTCCTAAATATAATAAAATTGGTAGCGGCTCCCAAATTTTTGGATCGTTATAATGAGCACATGCCACTGTGTAGAGAGAGAAGCATTGCCAAAAAGGTGCTGCATCCAACAAATGCAACGTTTTCTCTGCCCATGGAGCTGTTTTAAAGTGAAGGGGAAAAATATAATGGACCGAACCATCAAGCCCTAGCCCTGACCCACTAATAATTTTAATTTTATGGGCTGGGTTAAAACAAACCCGCATAATATGAGGCTATAAATTTAGGGGTTTAGTGGGGGCCACGTGGGCTTGTTACTATGAATACTAATTATACATATCATTTTTACACACATCAATAATCAAACATAACTCAAATTTTTTTTTTTGGTTTCAGCTTAACCAACTCACTTTTGTGTTGTTTGAATTATGAGCACGTTTACCCATGTAAGCAAAGACAAGAGCAATTTTTATTTTACTAGTATAACGACCCGTGCAATGCACGGGTATCTGTGTCTTATGAACAATTCTATAAATTAATTGAAATATTATATATATATTTTTTATAAACATTTGTAAAAAGACTCGTATACATAAATTTATATATTATTTGGTTTATTTCAATCATGGATCATAAAATGTAATAAATTTTAAAGTTACTAATTACTATTATATATCCTCGTGAATTAACTAAAATTTATATTTAATAAATCTTCTCATTGCCATCATGTAAAATTTTATTCCATGTGTGTATATTTATCAATTTGCATATAAATATTGATGTTTTTTCGTGTAAAACATTGTGTTAAATGTATTTTTTCCTATGTTTTCTTGAAAAATATTCATCCCCGTGTCTTATGTTTTATATACTATACTAAAAGAAAATTGAAATATTCCTAGTTAAAAAATATTTTATAATTTTTTCCCAATATATCTATAGGCTCGTGCGTAGCATGGTAGAAATTTTATAATCATATATCTAGGATTTAGGAGAAGCAATATTTTGTATTCGTTTAGATACGAAAAAAATTACAACTAAAAGAAAATTAGGGGCTTTTCATTTAGGATCAAAATCCTCCCATTGCCACAACTAATACAACCATAAGTATTCTTCTCTTATAGTTAAGATGTTAATGTGATTTTACATAAAATCTTCATTCTTGTATCTTAAGTGTAATGTAATCTTTCCTATATAATTTCATATAAAATATCCATGGTTGTGTGTTATATTTATCTATAAATTCTACATTTATAATTTTATATATATAGTAATGTGTAAAAGAAAATGTAAATTTACACATATTATCAATAAATAATTTTTTTCGAATAAGTTTTTTAATAAATTAGGTGGGAAGATTGTAAATATTAAATAATGTAAATATATAAAAATGAATCAACAATATTAAAATGAAGTGTATTTTTACTTAACAATTCATATATTAATGTAGTTTTAAGCAAAAAAACATTTTGACAAAAATTTTAAGTAAAATATCGGTCATCGTGTTTTGAGTGTAGTTTTTCCTTATATAATCTCATGATAAATATTCATTCTATTATGTTATATTTTATCTATAATTTCAATATTAATTAATTTACACGTAGATATTAATGTGTAAAAAAAAATAAAGCTTTTTAAATAAATTAAAATCGTCAAAAAAATAATTAGTTGAGAGGATATTAATATTAATATAAATTATTAATGAACTTAAAAAATATCAAAAATTTTCCCGTGGTGTATCAAAAATGATTTATAGTTTAAACTAGTTGAACATCTATTATAAATAGTTTAAATGGTCACAACAACATCAAGTTGCACAGCTCTTTCACCCATTTCCTTCCTCATTCTTGTGGATATAATGTGCGCAATCTTAGCACAATAAGTCCTAAAAAAGTAAGAAAATAAGCGCGTCCTTGAATGTAATTATAAAGTTACATCGTCTAAAAAATTTATATATATATACAAAAATAAGAAACTTTGGTGAATTAATGCAAATCGGGATGAACGAAAAAAACATAAAACGTCTTGCATTAAAATATAAAAACCATATTTTTTCAATGGCAAATGAAACTCACAAGGAGATTCACAAATATCTAAATAAAACAACCAAGTCCGGCATGAGATAAAACTATAATAAAACCCAACCACTTAATGTTGACAATTATAGTCCTTCCCTATTTTGATACGTTTCTTCAAAATCACTGATGTATTAGCCAAGTCGTTGACAACAAAGAGGCAGACCTTAGTAATTGTATCCTAGGTATCATTGCATAAATCTACAGCTTCTGTAGCACTGCAGATCTTTCCCTTTTCAGCTCTTGCTTCAGAAAATTCGGCCAGCAAATCCTGTATATAGTAGTTATGAAATTCAGTATTTTGGATCGAGATCTATACATATGTACAAACAAATTCACAAATTATATAGATACATACTTATGCGATATCCCCGTTGACACCAGCATCAGATTTTTGTGTTTTAACACAATGAAATAGTCAATAGTCAATAACCAAACAATCAAAACAATTTGATATTGCTAAGTTTAAATCAAATAAAATACTACAATTTTGAGGGAGTAGAATATAAGTACCCATTGTTAACCACTTCCATTACAATTCACAACGATCTTGATCTTGACACCATTTTTTGTATTCTCTTTCCCTTCGTCTGATGCCTGTAAGCACTCCAATAATATCTGCAACAAATTGAAATTCAGTGTTTAAAAAAAATCGCAAACATAAGTATTGTTATTTTGAAAGCAAATACTTAAAAAAACCAAACTTTAAGATACTCACCAAACAAATAACCACCGTCAACTCGGAAAAAAAAAGTAGACACCGTCAAAGCTATCCTTATAGTAGTCGGCAGGTGTTGAATGTAAATACATTCATAGGAACACCAACATTATCAATCTTCTTTATTTTAGTAGCATATTGTAAATTTAGGTTGAATTGGTGTTGAGTTGTACGGTAGGAACCATTATTAGTAACCACATCAAAATTACTCATATTATACACGGAGCCTTCCTTCAATTCACTTTCAAAACTATAGATTAGAGACTTACTAATGGTAGCACTGATTTTTGTTTCCCTGCTATAAATCAAATACAAAATTTAGTATAAATTCGTCATGCAAATGGATAAGAAACAACATAAAATTCAGGAGAGCTACATTAGTATCAATGAGAACCAATTCAAGAGAGAAAGGAAGCTTGTTATAGTAGCTAAGTCAATTAACATGCCACATTCTGATAACACCCACCACTTTTCGTGTCTGACAAAGATGTCAGAAATGAAGTTAAACTCGGGAGGCATTTTGTTTGTATGATGAATGCTTGCAACAAATGTACCGGTGCAAAAATTGATTCAACTAGTGGTCCTTCATTTCAATATATAGATGTACTCATATTAGTAATTAGTAATTACTAATAATTGAATTTCAAGTTTTAAATTTGAAATCAAAGAAACAATGAAATGAAAGGAATCAATGAAAATGAAATAACAAACATTAATTCTTTTTTTAAAATTGAAAGGAAAAATATGCAATCTTGATTTATTTGATGATGTGTATGCCCAAGTTTGGGTTGCAGACACCATTTTATAATGACTATATTAATTAAAATTTATAACGTAAATGATATATTACCATTTATATGTTATTGACACCAATTTTGTTCTCACCCCATGATAGGTTTACTCATCTATTGCTAATTCGATTTATGCACTTACTCATACAATATAATAGTATTCCACTTTACAGCTTCCAAATTAGTGCTAAAAAAGGGAACTGCCAAGTTCTCATATTAATTTGTCTCAGGGGTATTTTGATTCCCATTTTATTTGAGTCATTACTAACGTGTTTATAGAATTTAATTATAATTATTATAATAACTGACACAAATTTTTTTCTCCCTCATTTTACATACTTGATTGGACTGTAAATTTGAATTTATGAAATAAATGACTACGACCAGCTTTAAATGTTGTGATGTCTTCCATTTGAAAACAACATTCAATATAGCAAGATATATGCTAGGAAAGCAATGATAGAAGATTGCCACCGATAATGATGCTATAGTGACTAAGGTCTTCAAAGATAAATACTTCCCAAAGGGGGATTTACTGGGGGCTCGCTTGGGCCACAATCCCAGCTTTTTTTGGCGTAGCATCCACACTTCACAGGCGGTTGTCAAGCTAGGACTAAGATGGAGGATTGGTGATGATAGGCACATCAATATTTGGCGTCATCCTTGGGTGTGTTCGGAGGGGCACCCGTATGTCTCTAGCGCCCCGGTAGCAGGTACGGAAGATTGGTCAGTTGCTCAACTCATTGATAATAATATGCATGACTGGTGCAATCACTTGGTTAGGTCCCTTTTTAATGCCTCGGATGCTCAGAAAATTTTAAGCATGTCGGTTCCTTGTTTGCAAGCTCCGGATAGACAGATTTGGAGGCTTAGTAGAAGAAATACTTATTCGGTAAAATCAACTTACTATGGTGTGATGGAGGAACTCATAGATAATTCACATTTGAGGGTGGCTGGGGATTGGAGCTTAGTGTGGAAGCTGCAGATTCCTTCCAAGGTCAAGCTGCTACTGTGGCGTGCTTTGAGAAGAGTTCTTCCGACCAGAGTGCGTCTTCAATCGAAGGGGGTAAACTGCCCGAGCTACTGTCAGTTTTGTGAGATAGGAGAGGAGAACGATTGGCATACTTTCTTTGGATGCAATAACGCGGTCAGGTGTTGGGAAGTTGCCAGTCTCCACCATCTGGTAGTGACCCACACTCCACATGTGCGCGACTTCAAGGATATGGTCTTTACTCTCTTACGCAGCGTGGATCAGTAGAGGCGGAGAGATATTGCGATGATTTTATGGGCTTTGTGGCGTCGTAGAAATGACAGAGTGTGGAATAATGAGAAGAAGGATGTCTTGACTTCGGTGGTCTTAGCTAGGAACATGCTCCGCAACTGGGAGCTGGCAAAAGGTGCTATTGGCAACACACACAGCTCGGTATTCACCTCAGCAAGCAAAGTGGATTAAGCCAGCAGAGGGCACCCTAAAAGTGAATGTTGACGCAGTTTTGTTCAATGATATTGGTAGCTTTGGAATTGGTATATGTGTCCGTGACCACAATGGCAACTTTGTGCTCGCTAAGCCCCTGCGTCTTCCAGGAATTGTCCTGGCATTGGAGGCGGAAGCAAGGGGCTTGTGGGAGGCAATCTCTTGGATGGTGGATCTTGGTCACCAGAATATTGCTTTTGAGCTAGATTGCAAGGCGGTAGTAGATGGCGTGACAGGAGACGCTTACTGTCAAACGAAAGCAAGGACCATTATTAGAAGTTGTAAGGAGAAGTTGAGTTGCTATCAAAACTATTCGGTTAGTTTCATTAGGAGACAAACAAATGTTGTTGCTCACTCTTTAGCAGGTATCAAGATTTCACGCTAGTCCTCATGTCTTTGATTATATGCCAACCTATATTACGGATTCTATTTTAAATGATATTGAATGAGTTTGTTTCTCTAAAAAAAAAAGGTCATGAATGCATATATTAACGTTTGATTTCAATGTTGGGAATTTCTATTTTTATTTATTTTTTAATCCGAGAATCCTTAACATTGTAGTAACAAAATATAATTTGAAATTGAAAATGAAGTTGTGTTATGGTATTTTCTTGATTACTAATAATGAAAAATAATTTGGCTTATAATGTTTGGTCCATAAGTAATTATTTCAAATAATATTGCCGATATGAAGTTTGTTCAACACTGATAATTCTAAGAATGAATTTTACCTTCAGTAAAAAAAAAGAATGAATTTTACCAATGTGCTTATATTGATGTCTGTCAACTGAGAAATTAAAACACCATTGTATACGCTTTTTTAACTATTATTTATTATTTATTGTATAATATTATTCACTGTATGTTTTTTTTTGACATGTTCACCGTATGTTTTTAATATAAAAATTAGTTAAAAATGATACTATTGCAATATCAAGACATTAGTTTAATTGTAAGCGTCACAAAGTAATTTAATCCTAATTATTTATTGTAAAAAAAAATCTTGAATTACATGTAATCGACATTAAATAATATTTATAATTTTAATAGCTGACATGTGAATGGTATTCCTTAAATAGTATGACATGTATGAATAATGATTTCATATCAATTCTATCATATCAAAAAGTTTATCATGTTCCTTTGAATGCTTTCATGAAATTCATATACATTAGTGAGACTTAAAACTATACAACTATACACATGAAAACTATCAATAACCATCCTTCTTCCAGTTACTGTGTCTTATGTCATTATGCTTTACCTTTTGTGATATGTTATTTGTTTAATTGTTTTTGGTTTGACATGAGCATTTCATAAAATCAATGGCTTCCTAAGTAAGCTTGATTAGAGTTGCTAATTAAGGAAATTTCTATTTGAATTTCTCTTATTTTTGACTCTTCAATTTTCTCCTTTGTTTATTCCTACCGCTTAGAGAAAGCATATTAAACCTTCTCCCATGCCAACCAAGCAGACCAATCCCTAATTTCTTGCTCAGACTTTTTTAATTAATTTTTTATAGCAATGCCAATAATTGTTTACTCCACTTCTCATCAGTTTACAATAGCAATGCCAATAATTATTGTTTGATCAATTCCCAATGTTGTGCAGTAACAATAACACCTCCACTTCTCATCGGTTTCAAAATCCGAACTGTCACAAGGAGAAAGAATGAAGAGTAGTATGCTTTATTTCTCTATATATAGTACACCTCCACAACATTGCTTTGTGCATGTAACGCGCCTTATGGTTAAAAGCAATGTTGTTTCCTCTGCTTGGGGTTTCTTTTGGGATTTTTTTGTCATTTTTTCATATTTTTAATTTTAATTTTAATTTTTATATTTTTATATTCCTCTGTTGCTCAATCGGTTAACGGTTATTCAATTTTCCTTTGGTATTTTCTGAAAATCTTATCATTCCTTCTATTCTAGGTTTTTGTCACAGGGCATTTAAAAAATCAGGTTTTGTTGTTTGAGGGTTGTATTTCGGGATGCCTTGAAGTCCTGGAGATTTGAAATAGGGGTGGTTGTTCTTCTTGCTTTTTTCGGTTTCATGTTAATGAATTGTTTGGATTATACCTAACCCATCCATTGTTGTTTAATCAGTAGATGTGGTTAAGGAAATATTCCAAACCGTTGATGTCATTTCCATTTGCTCAATGGAATGGAGAGAAGGTAGCATAGCAGAAAGCCAGAAACATAGCAGAGGAAGAGAGAAGAAATGAAGCAACACATGGGAAAACGGAGAAAGAAAGACTTTTGTCACATGCCTCTTAGAGTTCATATTCAATTTACTGTTTTCCTGTTTAATCTTTGGTCCAGCAGCCCAGATTCTCAGCTCTGTAATTCTTTTTATGCTGTGAATTAACGGTTAATGTTATTATGTTAGTTTGCCACGTGAATTTATCTATTGATGTTATGAAGGGGTTAAAATTTTATCTTTCATTTTTGTTTTTTGCAACCTTGAGATATTAAAGATTTGACGTGATGACATGATATGCAAAATTTCAATTCTGTAGCGGATGGTGATTTGCTTTATAATTGGGTTTAAGATCCTTTTATGTTTCTTTATTTGGTTTTAGGAGAATATGAATGGATGCTTAGTACTTTATTACTTTACCGTGGATTAAAGAGTTTCAATCAATTCAGGATCTGTTTGGATTTTATGGATTGAAAATGTGGACTCTATTTTTTGTTGCAGAATTGTTTGCTTCATATTAATTAATTAATTAATATAATTTATAATCAAGTAGTATATAATATTATCAGAGTTGAAAAATCATTATTCTTCACATATGTTTTAAACCGAATAAGATATTTAAATTAAAAATCAGTATTTATAATTACAAATGTATTGCATTTGGTTGGAGGATATGTATGAGAATTTATGTAAAATATTACAAATCTAAAATTTCTATAATTATAATAAATCAGGTTTAGACATGTAGGAAACTAGTATATTAACCTGTGGCATGCACGGGTATAAGTTAACTTTTGAATAATTTTTAAAAATATTTGCAACTTTTGATATAAAGTATTTTTAAAACAACTATTGTGGGGAATTATATATACTAAAAATTAAAAAAGTGATTTGTCCCTGTCATACATCACAAAGTGTAACAATTATTTCACACAAAAAAATGTAATTTTATCACACCAAAAGAAGTGTAGTAATGAACACATTTATCAACTTTATTGTTGTGTAGTAACAATGCTACACAACTAAAGTGAGAGTTGCTTGAACAAACCAAAAAATGAAACGACACATTTTTTACATGACATTTTGGAATACATATTGTTAATGATATTATAATACATGTAATGACTCGTAATTGTAAATAGTAAGTATATATTATTTAGTATATCATGTTAGTATAAAAATATAATTTTTATGGTCAGAAATGTAATAAGAATATATATACCATGCTAGTATAAAAAGTATTATTTTACACTCAGAAATATATAAAGAATATATATATATATATATATATATTTATATATATTTGACTATCCATAAAATAAAAAACACAACACATTTGACAAATAATATGTGAATACACCATATTCACTTGTTCAACACACACTAACCGATTGCTCCTATTTAGAGCTGAAAATACCTCACTCGGTCATAGACATACCGAGTTTTCATTTATGGTTCCGATTTGAACACTGTCATAACTGCACGACAAAACACCGTGGAGGATTCTGCACTAGTGGGTTAATTTTGTGTAAAATGTTCATCTTGTGTTAAATGTAATTTTTTCCATATGTGCTTTCATGTGAAATACCTTTTATTGACTAATTTCATAAAAATGTCAATCCACGTGTGAGAAGATAATAAAAATTTCAATATTGCCTAAAAAATGTTAAGATTTAAAATTTTAAATTTGCTTGGATAAGACAAAAGACAATCTTTTAAAAATTAATAGGTAAGAAGGTAATAAGTAACAAAAAATGCAATTATATTAGAATTATATTAAACTGTAACTTTACCCTAGTTATTTAGATATTTGATATGCTTTCACGTAAAATTTTTATCCCTGAGTCTTATGCTTTATCTATAATATCTATATCAATAATTTTACCTAAAAATATTAATGCGTATGAAAAATTCAAATCTTCCTACATAAATAAAATCTTCAATAAAATCCTCATAGGTCTAAAATGAAAGACACTTTGTAAAAACACATATTAATGGGAAAAAAACATATTCCTTTTTTTTTGGTACAAAAGAAAAAAATTCAATTCTACTATAATGTGAGTACTGAATTTTAAATATAATATTCACTAAGTGTAAAAGTGAATGCTAACCACAAAAGTACGAATTTGAATAATTATCAATTGATAATATGAAAACACCTTGCATAGTTTGTTTGACCCGTGTGATGCACGTGTTATGTGTTGGGATATGATTGATGTCTATAGATAATATAAAGAAATTTAAGAAATTTCAATAAATTAAATATAACAAACTTATGTATTTCCAGCCAAAAAAAAAACAAACTTATGTATTTAATCTATTTTTTGTCATGTAATTAAATATAATTCAATTAAGTAAAATAAGATTCAAATTTGCTTAGATAAAAAAAATTTTCAATATATTAATTATATGAGAAAATACTCAGGTAATGTGAGAAGATAATAATTTAAAAAGAAAAAAGTTATATTAAAATGATTATAATAATGAATTAAAAAAGTACTAAAATCTAGTATAGAAATTTACTGAAATCCTGTCAGATAAAAAAGTATTGAAATTATAATAAAAGATAATTTTTCTCTAACAATTCATATGTTAAATAGGTTTTACGTAGAGTGTTCATTTCGGTGTATAAGTGCAATCTCCCCTGAGTATATATTCTCCATATTATTTTTAAGTTAAATGTTCATCCTCATTCCATGTATTACGAATAAGAAACCAATCATGACTTGCCTTAAAAATTAATAGTTTAAATTTGTAAGAAGAAGAATACCAAAAATAAAAAATTGTAAGCGGAAAGTAAAAAATAAATGAATTTAATTTGATTTTCTGTCATGTAGTATTGAAATCAGTGTATTAAAAATCAGACCGAACCGGCCGATTCCCAGTATTCAACCTCATTTGAACTGCAATCTGGCTGCACCATTTAGAACCGGGTTGAACCGGATTGAATCGTTTTGAACCGCTAACTGAACCGAGCTGAACTGTTTGAATTTTTTTATTTTCTTATTTGCTTCCCCAAATTTAATATTATTTATTTATTTATTTATTTATTTATTTATTTATTAATCATCTGATTCAACCACGGTTGAACTGAATGAATCAATTAAACCATGAGTTGGAGGTCTCACCGGTTCGATCTCCGGTCCGATTTTTAAAACATTGATTGAAATTACGAAAACAATGGATTACAAATAGGTCCTTAAATTATAATAAAAGGGTAATTTTCTCTAATAACTCTTGTAAAATATACAAATAGGTTCTTAAATTATAATAAAGTGTAATTTTCTCTAAAAACTCATGTAAAATATTTATTCCCACATTTTATGCATAATTTTCTCTAGATATTTTCATGTAAAATATTTATCTGTGTTATATTTTCACTTTAAAATTTCTAGATTAATCAATTTGTATATTATTATTAATGTATAAAAGAAAATTTAATTATGCTCACACCAAATAAAATTTTCAATAAGGCAAGATGATAATAAATAAGAAAATCTTTAATATAGCAATGTTCCAAAAAATATTAAAACAATGAATTGCAAATATGAACTTAAATAATAATAAAGTGTGATTTTTCTAGTAACCCATTGAATAATGTTTTCATGTAAAATATTAATAACATATTTTATGTGTAACTTTCTCTACATTCTTCGTGCAAAATATTTATCTGTGTATGTTATTTTTATTTTATAATAAATTCTATATTAATCAATTAATCAATTTATATATAGCAATATTAATGTATAAAAGAAATTTTAACTTAGCTCATAAAATAAAATCTACAATAAATTAGTTAGGTGAGAATATAATAAATAAGAAGAGAATTATGATTTGCCTAAATATAAACATTTTAAATTTTAAATTTGCATGAATAAGATAAAAACAAAAATAAGAATTTAGCTAAAATTATGTCGCGTATAAGTAAATCCTCCCGTTGCAGCTAATATGCCAACAACAACCAACTCCTATATCCAGTAAAAGAAACATCCAGACAATTATTCCTAAAAATGTATTCAATACTACAATTATAAACTCTCATATTTCGATCATTTACTCGTCATTTCTTGGAAATGACTATCAGCATAAATTGATCATTTGGTACTTGATAAGTGTCACTACAAAAACATAGAACAACAATATGGACCTAAACACATTTAGATTGAGTGATCTTGGAAGAAAGGATTGTACACTTGTATCTGCATCATTACCATGAACACATTATACATGATGAGAAGACAGCAGTATATACTTGCAAAAATAGATGTCAACAATTGTAAAAGAGAAAAACTCTCGGTGACAAATCTAAGGTTGGATCAACATGGATGAACATATAGCAATTAACCAACTATAAACATTTCAATCTTAAAAACAAAGGTGTACCTAATGCTGAAAGAATTAGAAAAGCCTCATATAAAAAAACTTATAAAGGTTACAAAAGTGTCTTATTAATTTTTCCTGTAAATAAAGTCACTTGTAATAAAAAGCATATAGAAGTAGTATCAAGCAATATACTTATAAAATATTGACTCATCCAATTCGAGTCAGAGCTTGAAGGATTATTTCTTTTAAAACAAACACCTATTGAGAGAAAATATAAGCATAAGAGAGGAGTATCACAAAATCTTAGAGAGTGGAGAAAAATATAACATTAAATATAATTACCTTTTAAAAGTAATCTAACACTTTTACAATAGGCCCTCGGCATGCCATCTTCTTGTGAATTCTCCTAAGGACCAAACTTTAACCTTAACTCAGCTAAGACTTGCAAGCAAAACTATATTAGTACACGCAAGCAAAACTGTAACCCAAAAAATGCCATCATTATTATTATGCCTTAATTTCTTAAAATGTAACCGAAAAAATGCCATCATTATTATGCCTACATAATAGTTGCCATCAGAACAGAATTGTGCTCCAAGTTCCAACGCCATGGATCTGCCCATTACCTTTCGCCAGCATAAGAGTCCCCAATGTAGAACTTGATCGAACACATAGGAATTCAGATTAACATTCTTCGTCTTTTTGGTAACAATCTCTCTCTAAATGTTACACATGCCTTCTCTTAGATCTAATTTTGGGTTCCATTTTTTTCCTTCGTGATTCAAACAGCATGGTGCAATGTCCATGTTCAACCCTTGAACCACAATACCATAACAACCTGATAAAATAGAAAACGGTAATGAGACAAACTTGAGAAAACACAAAAACCATGGAAATCGACATTTTGTGACTGAAACGTGAGAAAAACTAAAATACAACAAAATATAATGAGAGAACAAACAAAATAGTAAATGAAGAACACATTAAAATGAGAGAGAAAGAGTTGAAGAGGGCGAACAAAGATAAGAAAGACTTCCTGATAAAATAGAGTCGAAGTTAGATCAAACCTACCAAAAAAGGAAGCATCTGACGCCAAAAGAACTGATATTGATATCCGAAGGGTTGATCAAAACAGCATACTTGTAAATTACCCCAATATTCGAAGGATGGGTTATTAAACAATTGTTGAAGTTTAAAATTAACGAATAATAGCCAAAGTGTCAGAGAAGCATGTGTCTACAAGGTGGAAATGGGTAGAAACTTGAAATAGAATTGTGGTGCTTGGTGAGTCCTTGAGTCGTCTTCTGATAGCTCTGGACTATGGTCTACTTAGGACACAAATCCAAAGGCAGATGCTGCTTCTCTGTTAAACAATGTAGACTTGCCCACGTGAGTTCGCCCGGGAATGATGACAGTATGGAGGTGAGAAATTTAATTGTAATCAAAATTTTATGATCGGACTCGGACTCTGAGAGAGAGGAGGAGAAAGACTCAAGGTTAATTTGAAGATTTACTAAAACTGATTCTGACAACACGCACCATTAAACTCCAATTCTGACTCCCGGGATTGATTTCAGAAATGCGATCAAAATTGTAAGCCATGGTATATGATACTGTAGAAGATGAAGATGGGTAAGAGCAAAATTTGTGAGAAATCAAAAGCACGAGGTGATTACTAGTTAAGCAATATAACCATTTATAGGCCTTTATAAATTAATCATAACATCAGTTTTTTTTCTCTTTTTGGAGCATATATTTTGGGGTCCCATTACGTGGTATTGGAAAAAAAAAGTAACTAATTTAATTTGTTGACCGTTTTTTGATTGTGAATTAAAAAATAATAAAACCATTCCTATTTTAACAAATTTAACCGATTTGCATCATGATTTGGGTTGAATCTGGTCTTCCATGCGGCCATTGACATTTAGGGTATAATGAAGGAGAATAAAACCAATAAAGTAATCATATTAATGTTATTAATGTTAATTATAACATTCCGTTTGCAGATTTTTCTCATTACGTGGTCTAATTATAACAGCCCGATTTAATTTTTTAAAGCTGATTCTAATAACTATTATAGCATGTATTGGGTCAGGAATGTGGCCTTTCTACGGTCAGCTGGTATTTTTTCCATTGAATCCACATAATGTTGACTAATGCGAACATTTCTTTTAATAGTTATTCGGCATTTGATTTGTAATAAAAACACTTAAATAATACCAGCAGGTGCTACACCTTTCAACATTGAAGCTGACGCTGTCTTCCAGGTGGACATTGTTTGCTGAGTCGATTGTCCACATGAGTCTCATTAATTGTCAAATCGTTGAGAGGAAGACACGTGGAACAAAAATCAATGAGTACATTTGTAAATGTATATATTATTATTGATTTTTACGGGTGTCACATTCTTATTCATTAGCTTCTTTTTTTGTATTATTATTCATTAGCTTCTTGATTATTCTTCACTTGAATTAAGAAGAATGAGAAGATTAATGGGAAGATTCGAAGACTTCTGACTCCAAAAGAGTGGCAACAATGTAATTTTGTTCAAATAATCTTCCAGCCTCTATTTATAATGGGCTGCTAAGTGGGATTTTAATATTGTTAACCACCACCTTCTCACACATATCAATATTAACACCTCTTTTTGGAGATCCATATTTGAATATCAACGTTTTCGAGATCCATATCCTTCACACATCTGCAATAGCTTCTTTCATTTTCTTCAACCATTTATTATATTTTTTTTGGTAAAGAAATTAATGGATACTCGTTATTGATTTTGCTTTGTCATCTTCTGTCCAAATTTTCCACCCTTTCATCTTCTTCAATTACCCAATTGCGGAGCGTTCTTCTAAGCGGCAGTGTTATACATTTGAGATTACAAATATTAAAATTCATCAGCTTGATCATTAGGTTGAAAGTTCTTATATATGTATATCACTTTTACAAATTTTTAGGAAAATAATATGTATCTCATGCATTGATTGTATGGTATTTTAAAATATAACAATATAAATTAAAAGGTAGATATTAGGAGATAATTAAGTCAATTTTTTATTTATATTTGCAATAGGTATGTTGATATTAATTAAAAATAAGGATAGATTAATCAGAATTTGAATCCAAAAAAAAAAAATTAGAATTGAAAAAAAAGCTAGGTGCAAGTTTTGTTTTGCAAAGGTCTCATTATCAAATTGAAAGGTCCATTAATGTCATCATATAGACGTATTAAAAACTATTGAACATAATTTAAATTGTTAAATGCAGCCTTTATATAAGTCATTTTTAAATGCAACTTTTATATAATTTTTTTTTGTCAAAAAAAAAAATCCAAATATGTAATTAAACTCATATATTTCACTAAATTTATAGATTTTTGTAATTAATTAGACTCATTTTATGGAATTTGTAATTGCTCCACTGGATGAGTTAGTACCAAACTTCTTACTTGGGAACTCTTAAAGTGAGGTCTTGGATTCGAAAATGTGGGAGTCATAGAAAAAAACGAAGTACGGGCCCCGTAAAAAGAGTAGGGAAAGAACAGTATAATAGTACCTAGATAAGATACACAACCAGTAAAAAGAGTTAGGTAGGGGTATTATATTAAAATGTGCTATTATACTGTTCCTCCATACGTACTTGGTTTTCTCTAAGATTCGAACTCTGAACCCCACTTTAAGAGTTCCTAAGTGAAGAGTTCGGTACCATCTCATTCAGCGATATAACAGTACCTTGGTGATATACCCAGAACCAGTAAAAAGACCTGGAGAAGAATGTTACAATAGCTACTGTACTCGATACTCATGGATCTTTTGTTTGGTTTTTAATCATATCCTAATTTTTTTAGTAAGGTTATTCTTCTGCATGAAACCTACTTAAAAGTTTTGTGAGATTATAAAAATATGTTTTATATTTATATATAAATTATTTAAAAATTTACTGAGTTTATAAGAATTTATTTTACATTTAAATATGATCTTCAGGCTTTTTCTTATACTTCAAAACATATTTAAATATTATAAGAATGTATTATATTTTAAACGAGATCATCATATTCTTTAAAAAGAATCATAATTTTTCTTAATGTGATTGATTGAATCTCAATTTTTTAAGAATTATATTCAAATTTAAATTTAAAGTCATAATTATATTTATTTTTATACTAAAAATCCATTTTTATTATTGTTACCTAACTTTATTTATTATTTATTTATTTATTCATTTATTACATTTTAAACGATCTATGTTTAACATACCTAAATTAATAGTTCACACATATCAACACACTAGTATAAGCTAAAAATACTCATATTTAGTTGTTTAAAATATAAACAAATTATAACTAAATTCACCCTATTTATTGATAACGTTTTCAAAATACCCTTCAACTAATTCACATTTTATTTTCACAATAACCCATTTTATTTCTATTAAACAAGTTCTCATAAAAAATTAAATAAAAGGAAATGATGGTACTTTAGGAATTCAATTAACCTCAAAAAATTTAAATAAAATTAACTAATATTCTTAATTAACGTGAATTTAATTATTTTTTATTATATTCGAGTTCTGAGCTGGAGGGAGAATTTCTCTCTTTTTTGAAAAGTATGCTAAGAGGTTTTGTCCCTTTTTAACTGCTGGTATATTTCTTTTATATGATTTTTTTGACTATAAAACAAAATCACTTTAATAATTTTTGCAAAACAAATCATTTTTTGGAACAAAGTTAAAACGAAAATAAAAATATATAACAAAATCATGTATTAGTGCATAGATCACTGGAAAAAATACTTCTTCGTAATGATTGTAACACTTTTTATTATGAAACCTCAATGAAAGCTTTATCAAAAATCTAAATTAATTGCCACAATTACCGCCAGGTCCTCCAAATTGAAGAGAATATCCAGCTTGTCTTCCAATATCTCCATAGTATTCAACTCCAAAGCATTTAGGGACGTCATTTATTGTATCTACTAGATGTAGTTCTGGTCCATAATCTTGTTTAGATTCATTACGATATGTAACATGCCTAAAATAACATGCATGAACCAAGTCTTCATCGGGAAAGTATCCGGATCCCATTGGAGGACTAGGAGTCCTTGTAGGGGTCGTAGTTCTTCCCCGCCCATCCTACTTGATCAGCACTACGGTCAAGTTAAAGAATAAAGTTGCTGGAAAATATCCGACATTTTTATTTTTCACGGTCATCCACCAATTTTTGCTTATCGGGTCCTGAACATATCCAAAAACTTTTGTGAATATTGTATTCCCTCCGACCCATAATATAGGACACTCTATGACCATTTCATGCCCCTTAAAAAGTGGAATTTAGTATTTATTAACAATAAATTTGTACAAAATGTGTACTATTTTTCCAAGTTACCCTTCTCATTTTCCAAAACTGTTAAAAAAGAGAATTAATGTATCTTGGTATAAGGGTAATTTTGGAAAAGAAAAATTAATGCACTTTCGTTTTTGAAAAGAGTCTTATATTGAGGAACTCGAAAATTTTACCAAAAGGGACTTATATTAAAGGAGGGAGGGAGTATTGTGAATTTGTGATCCTTCACACATCACAAAGCAAGATCTATCATTATATTTATTTACTCAATAAATTTTTTTTGTTAAGAAATTACAAAAGTTGTATATTAGTCCATATAACTTCCTTAGTTATATGGACTATATAACTAAGAAAGTTATATGGACTATATACAGCTTTTGTAATTTCTTAGCAAAAAAAAAAAGTTATATAGTCCATATAACTTCTTTAGCTCATGCTTCTTCTGCTCAATTTCAATAAAATAATTACTTAATTTTTTTCAAATTAAACTTGGAAAAGAGCAAGGGAATAACCTGAAAAAGAGAAATCGGCATATCAACCATCGCTCCACCGTAGATAGATGTGTCCTCCACACACCCCCCAATGTGATAGGCACTATCGATCTGGACAAAACCCAGACATAGTGTATTGTAGCATCCAGTGTTCTTCAAAATATCCAACTGTCATGTTTTAATATCACATTATTTTTGGAAGAAATGTGATTATTTATTTTTTCTAGTCAACCTCAAATGTAAAATACAAGACTCAAAGTACAAAATTAAAAATAATGACACAAAATTAATATAGTGAGAACAACTTTTTATAAACAAATAGCGTTTTACATTGTAAGCAAGTGAAATGAAAATAAAAAATAAAAAAAATCAAATAAAAAATTGTAAGTGCAGAAAAATACAAATAAACCTTTACTTACCGTCCAAAACGAGTAAACATAAGTTGCATCATTGCTATATAACTGTGGAGATACCTGGAACCAATGTGTATTGATTAAGATTAATAAGTCATATACATGCAAATTTTAGGATAAAAATATTGTCATAATAGGAAAAAAATTTAAACTCACATGCCATCCAAGGGCGATTTTATTAATATTATCTGCCTGTCCATTTTGAACCCACATATGTGATGCGCTTGTTTGATCCTTATAAACTCTTGGATTATAAATGCTATTAGTTCCACCAACTCCATAATAAGGACCACCAGGAGTTATGAGAAAAGCTTGAGCAACCTACAAATTGAACAAATTTATGTAACAAATTAAAAATTGAAACATCGCATGCGATTTTTACAAATAAACCAAAAAACTTTTAAAATTCAGTTGTATTTAAGAAAACTTACGTGAGTACCGGGATTATCTTGAGTTAAGATATGATTATTAAATAAAGATTTGGCTCGAATGAGGTCATCTTTTGTTGTCCTTCGAATAGGAACAATTCCGGTTGGACACGTATCTTTCCCAAGTCCAAATATGGGTTTTGTCGGTGAGATCTTCACACTTGTATTTCCAAGTATTTTTTGAAAGCTTGGTTTTCTCGGTAACAAATGGAAAAAAAAAATATCAACGATGACAGAGGGAGTATAAATAAACAAACAAATATTGAACACTAAAAATTAACCATGTTGAAAGTTGTTTTACCTGTAACTTGTGATTCTTTAGTAAAGAATGGTCAAAAGCTGGCTACTTGTTAATATCAACACAATCAATTATGTAGCCAAACTTTATCTATAAAAACCACCAAAACAAACACAAAATTATCACATCATATATTGATATCGAATTAAACCAGTAGTCAATATTATATGTGCAAGTATGTATGTTTGAATACATGAATACTCTTGATTGGAGACTTGTTAATGAACTTCAGTTGTCTCTCCAACTCCAAATCTTCCTCCAATGTACTATGCATACCATGTACCCTATGGAAAGTACTAGTCATCAAACGCAAAACAAAAAATAGTGTGTCGATCATTTTCAAAATTCTCTTATCAAACAAAATTACTTGGTGACCGATTTCAGTTTAGTGTATTGCCTATTTATATATCGATGCTTCAGGACAAATGAAATAAAACAAAAATTGAATTGAGTAAAATATCCAAATTCATTAATATGAAGTAATTTCTTGCTTCATCATAATTATGAAATTACTTCATATACTAAATACCCTATGTAGTACATTTTCTCTTTATGCATTTTTTTTGACACAACATTTTCTCTTTATGCATATTGCTAAAAAATTAGACAGATAAATAGATTAATGGCCAACGGGGCCAAAAAATAATAAACTAAAATTTCTTTTTACTTCAAACAATTTCTTTCTTATTATTTTTATATATTGAAGCTAAGAAACAGTAAATATTTAGAATTTTTAATCGAAGTTAATTTTCTAAAAAACTTACGCTAGTTTTTTACTGCATCGCATTATAATTTTGAAGGAAAAAAATGAGTGGAAATAATACAATGATGATGTGCATAATTCTCATCTCAAATAAAATTAAATAAACATGATTATTATGTATCAATTTACATAGTCAATATTTATAACATATATATATATATATAGCGATGTGATAAGATTTTTCTTTTTGTAATTAATGGGATATGATAAAATATATTACCTGATTGGCATTATTTTTTTAGGATTTTTAGGCCATAATGTATATGGTTATCTAAATACTTGAAACCAATCGAGATACATAGTTGTTTCACAAAAAAATGGAGTTACATAGAGAGAAAAAGTACCTCTATTCATCACTCAAGGCCTGAGATTGTTGCCCCTTAAGTTAAATTCTTCAATTGATAATTCAATTTTTCATATTCAGTGATAAACAACACAAGGCCGGATCAACTGTGCTTATTTGTAAATTTTTGGGTACACTTTAAATTAGTCGGGTACTTTACTCATATTAACTGTTCTAATAAAAATAGTCTACTTATTCGATATGAGAAATTCTTGTGTAGTCATCGATATAACACGTCACTTATAGTTATAGCGAATAAAAAAGCGACACGTCATTAAAAATTGAAAAATATCAAAAAATAGAAAAAATAGGGGAAAAGAAGCTCGTGCAGCAGAAACCCGTTCTTTATTCTTTCTTCGTGGGGGTTCGTTCTTGCTGCTCAACCGTCTTCTTTCTCTGCACTGTCTACCTCCTGCCTCCCTCTGCCTCTGTCTTTGCACCGTCTACTCCCGCTGGTGGCTGCCGTTCTTTGGAGTTTATCTTGCATCAACGGCTTCCACATGGCTTTCGATGGATGTCGTTATCTCGTTATTTTCGTCTTTATGGACTATCGCCAGTATATCCTTGGATTCAACTGATTCAGAGAGCAAGGAGGATTGCAACTTTCGTTCTGTTCGCAAGCAATAAGGGTGAAGCTTCAGACCGTGGAGATTTCGAGGCTTCGCTCTGTTATTAGACGTGTGTCTGGATATTTTATTCCCCGAGCACAAAAAAGCAATATCCATAATACAAATTAATGCAGTTTCCTCCAAAAATAATAGTAATATCAATAGATAAACAACCTGAATTGCTATAATATTTTAAGGGCATTAATTATATATGTCACAGCAAGTAGATTTATCGATGGAAGTGAAATAGAATGTAGAAATTAAGTAAAAATAGATTTATCGTTAATGGAATTCCTTGTTAAGTCCTTGAACCTACATTCTGCTTATATATATGCTATTGCAATGAAAATTAGTAATGGAGAACTATCAAATCCGTTGAATGATTTCTTGGGTGATGCCTTGTTAATGGAAACATGCAGAAGCATAGAAATGGAGAAATGGTTTTGTATTATCTGAATCAGAAATATTATAATAGCATTCAACTCTCAATGAGAGTGAGTCTTATATACACACTACAAGGTAGTTACAACCGGCAACAGGTTTGACCGGTGGAAAAGAGATAACTGCAGGTAAACTGCACGTGCTTAATTCTACCTCATATACTCCCCCCTAAGCTCAAGGTAAGTAACCAGAGGGGAAGACCTTGAGCTTGCTCTTTAGGACAGCAAACTGATTGTGACCAAGGGGTTTGGTCAGAATATCAACAACTTGATCATTCCCAGCTACATGCTGAACCAGTAAGGTGTTGTTAAGTACATGTTCTTGAACAAAAAGTAAGTCAAGCTCAATGTGTTTGGTGCATGAGTGAAGAATGGGGTTATGAAGAAGTAGCACAGCGCTGAGATTGTCACACAGGATTGTAGGAGTAAGATGAGCAATCTTAAGCACAAATAACAGACTGTATCCATAGAACTTCAGCTGCAGCCAAGGCAATACTCCTATATTCTGCTTCCGCGCTGGAACGGGCAACCAAAACCTGTTTCTTCGAACTCCATGATATCAGATTTGGTCCCAAATAAATGCAAAAACCAGAGGTGGAATGACGATCATCAGGATCGCTTGCCCAATTTGAGTCACAGAATGCACAAAGGGACAACTTTGCACTCAAATTGACCTGCTGCAATAAAATACCATGATGTGTAGTACCTTTTAAATACCGGAGAATGCGTTTGACAACTTTCCAATGGCTCTCCAAAGGGTGAGACATAAATTGACAGACCTTATTTACACTATAGGAAATCTTGGGCCGAGTTAAAGTCACATATTGCAAGGCTCCCACTATGGAAAGATAAGTAAATGGATCAGTCATAAAATATGAACCATACCTGCTCAACTTAACAGAGCTTACCATGGGAGTTGCAATACCATTAGCATCAAGCATGTTTGCTTTGTGAAGAAGATCCCGAATATACTTAGCTTGGCTGAGAATCATTGATCCATTCGACAATCTTTTCACTTCAAGGCCTAAGAAGTATCCAACATCACCAAGTTGTTTGAGAGCAAATGTGGCATTAAGCTTGCTGATTAAGTCTGAAATGAGAGATAAGGAAGTGCCAGTAATGAGTATATCATCAACATAGATAAGCACATATAGACACACCTTGCCCTTTGGGTAACAAGGAAGGGTCACATCTGCTGGCTGCAAAACCAAGAGTGATTAGAGTAGAAGTTAATCGATCATACCAAGCCCTAGGTGCCTGTTTAAGGCCATAAAGGACTTTCTTGAGCTTGCAAACCAAATTCTTATCTCCACACTCAAAACCGGGTGGTTGTGACATATAGACTTCCTCAGTGAGCAACCCATTCAGAAAAGCACTGTTTACATCAATTTGCTTAATTGGCCAATTAAAAGATAATGCCAAAGTGATGATAACTCTAATAGTAACAGGTTTAACAACCGGGGAAAATGTTTCCTTGAAATCAAAGCCAGCTTGTTAATGGAAGCCTTTGGCTACCAAGTGTGTTGTATTTGTTTATAGAGCCATCGGCATTCTCCTTAACACGGAAAACTCACTTGCAGCCAATAGGTTTTCTATGAGGTGGGAGAGGAACAAGAGACCAAGTATCATTGACCATAAGTGCTTGATAATTTGTTTGCATGTCAGCAAACCAATGTGGTTCAGCCAAGGCTTGTTTGAAAATCCTTGGTTCAGCCACAGCAACAAAAACCCGAGGCTTAAGATTACCTGTTTTAGATCTAGTGACCATAGGGTGGCAGTTGGTGATAGGAGCAGGCTGAGACTGAGCTGCAGTGGGTTCTATAGGGGATTCTGCAAAAGCATTTATAGGTTGAGATGGAGCTGCAGAAGGAGAAGATGCTGGCTGCTCAGAAACAAAAGAGGACGTGAAGCTAAAGGCAGGACT
Organism: Calophaca sinica; assembly: GCA_037113605.1. Lineage (NCBI taxonomy): Eukaryota > Viridiplantae > Streptophyta > Magnoliopsida > Fabales > Fabaceae > Calophaca > Calophaca sinica. Next base: position 124,837,780 of record CM073736.1, on the reverse strand, counting down.
GTGAGAAGCAGATTGTGCACAGGTTTGAGGAGAAGAAGAAGAAGAAGAAGAAGAAGAAGAAGAAGAAGAAGAAGAAGAAGAAGAAGAAGAAGAAGAAGAAGAAGAAGAATTTATGTGTTGAGAAGGAACAACAGGAAAGTAAGGGACATGAGGAATGGAGACAGAAATAGAAGGAGGCTTAGATGATGAAGGCACTGAAGGTGGAAACAGAATGGAGTAAGGGAACCTTGATTCATTAAACAAAACATCTTTTGAAATATAGGTTCTACCACTAGGTGAAAGGCATTTATGACCTTTATGTTGAGGGAAGGGCCCCAAATACACACACTCTTGAGACCTAAACCCCAATTTATGCTTATTGAAAGGTCTTAAATGTGGGAAGCAAGCACATCCAAAAATTCTAATAAAGGAATAGTCTGGCAGTGTTTTGTACAAAGTATAAAATGGAGAAGAATATGAAGGGTGTGCTGATGTGGGCAATCTATTATTAGGAACACAGCCATGGTGAAGCTATGGTCCCAAAATTGCATTGGAAGGGCTGCATGTGCAAGCATAGAGAGGCCCATTTCAACAATTTGCCGATGTTTACGCTCAACCGTGCCATTTTGATGTGAAGTGTGTGGACGTGCCAAACGATGTGTGATACCAAGACCACCAAGCAACTTGGTAAAAGGACGAAATTCCCGACCCTAATCAGATTGAACACTCTTTATGCTAGTAGAAAATTGAGTGTTAATCAATTGTAGAAACTGTTTGAAGACATGAATTATATTAGATTTTTGTTTGAGGAAATAAAGCCAAGTAAACTTGGTACAAGCATCAACAAATGTGACATAATAAGAGAAACCCAAGTGAGAAAGCATAGGAGCAGGACCCCACAGATCTGTGTGGATAAGCTCAAAAGGTGACGAGTGTGAGAAGGAGGAGCATACAACCTATGAGATTTGTCAAGACAACAAGCATTGCAAAAATCTGAAGTACTTTTATTAATAGGAATCTAAACATTATAGAGTTTCAGAACAAGGGAAGTTTAAGTTCAACACAACCCGTAAGGGTAGCAACAAATGCAGTAACACCCACTAAACCGAGAGCCTTGTGGAAGGTGGAACGGTCAATAACAGAGACGAAAAATGCTCTTTTATCAGTTTACAGGTGTAAGCAAGCGAGGAGCAGAATCGCTGTCCCAAGGTATTGTGAGCAAGGAGCCATAGTTTCAACGATGAAGATGTATGATGTGGTGAATAGAAGTATTTGATTGGCATTACACCGTGAAAAACTTGAGCAGAACCTATCGAGAAGGAAAGCGGTTGAGCAGCAAGGACGAAACCCCACGAAGAAAGAACATGGTTCCGCTGCACGAGCTTCTTTTCCCCTATTTTTCCTATTTTCTGACATTTTTAACTTTTTAATGACATGTCCCGTTTTTATTCGCTATGACTATAAGTGACGTATTATATTGATGACTACACAAGAATTTCTCTATTCAATATTTTTCATATAACTGCTACAACATATATTTTTTTATTATTTTAAAAAATAAGCAGTAAGTTATGAATAATTGTTTCGGTGCCCCATAAAATATTTTACAAATTTACTAATATGTTGTTCCTTCTCTTTTCTCTTGGACGTTTAGAATGCACATCATATTAGAAAAAAGTAAATAATTAAGTAGCAGTAAACATATACCGACGTCAACTTGTTTCTGATATCTTGGCTCTATCAAAAGAAAAAAAAGAGAAATCAAATCTATGTTTGGAGAAGAACAACAGTGAAGTGGGTATATATATAGATGAAGAAGAGAATACAAAGAGACACGGTAAAAAAGTTTTTGATAAAAAAATCATTATTTAGTTTAAAAATGGTGCATCTACAATTTAAAAAATGTCAAATGACTAATTCAAAGTAATTAAAGTAGATTTAATGACATATAAGTGAATACAAACTCACTTGGGTACCGTACCCAATATTTTCACCGGGTAACCATATTGATTTCCCCATGACATCTCAAACTAGCAGTATTTTAATTAGGAATTAATTAATCACGAGATACGCAAATCTTCAACTAAAGGATAAACATACAATAGGCCCATATCCATAAAGCACCATTTAGATATCAAATGTTGATTCCAATCGAAAGAGGAAACACAACTTGAAGAAGAACCAGGTCCAAAATCTAAAGCTCAGCTCCGATTGAAAATAAATGTGTTGACACATTTTTTTACTACTCCATATTGCTTCTGACAGAAACAACATATAACACACTACCACGCTCTAGGAAAATAAGCTCTAGGGAAAGAAAAACCCTGCAATACACATCTTGAGACCTTCAATATACTAGATATACATCTGCCTTCCAAATTGAGTTACAACACTAAAAAGAATAGCATTCAATAAGAAAATTGATAATGGGAGTGAAAACAATAATTTGGTTTAACCAACCCGTGGGCAAGGGCACTAAAACCTTGACTTAGGACTCAAAAAATATTGTAATTTTTGATATTCTGATGCGAGCAGAAACTAAGGGATTCCATAACCTTTAGAGTAGGAATAAGCTCCAAAAAAAGGGAGGAAAAACTAAACTCAGAAGTTTTTTTGATGCTCTTTACAGTTTTCATTCATCACTCATCAATATACTGATGACTCTGTTGCCTACATTTACGCATCCTCTACCAAGTGGATGGATCAAACTAAAACATGCTTAACATACTGGGAATCTTACAATCAAAAGGGAAATGACAAAAATGAAAATAAGTGAAGTGGATTGGAGTCACAATGAGGGGTTGAATTATGACCCTTGTAAATTTATTCTGAAATCACGTAACAAATTCCTCTCAAGTGAAAACTTAGAAATGATTAGGTTAGGTAAAAGCATTGAGAATGAACCTTCTCTGGAGTATCATCCAGTTGCGTAGGTTCTATAAATGCAGATTTAATATAAAACAGATTTGAAGGTTAGTTGATGTGAAATATGAAAATTTGATATATGCTTATCCAACTTTACTTATTTGAGGTTGTTGTATTTTTTTTTATAAAAAACTATTTCTAATTGATTTGAAAAACAAATTTTAACTTCTTCGGTATAAGTTGAATTGGTTCAATGACATAACCTTCTCAACAGATGCAGAAATCGGTTTTCAACGGTTATATATTAGTGTGAAAGAAACTAAAGAGGAAATAGAGAATAAACATAGAGAATTTATAGTGGTTCACCTAAAATGCGTGGGCTACATCCATATCCACTACTCACCTCCCGTGAGATTTTCCATTATTTTCCAAATAGCTATAAAACCTTTTGACCACACCTTGGTAAAAAAATGAAAGAATTAACATGATCTATTATATGAAATTAGAACATCGTTTAGAGCACTTATTTGTCGAAAACATGATCACGATTATCGGAAATTAACTCTGTCTCATAGAGCTTCTTAAAGAATGTAAAACAAGTCTTCATTTGTCTGTTCACACATTCCGGATCTTAGTTCTCAATGGGACAAACCGTAGAGTGAGCAACTAATCATGTGATGGCAAAGAGGACCTAGCCAAACTATTTATTAACGCTAGACATCTCTTATCATGGGCTCAATGGTTAGGCCTACACTATCTCCCACATAGATCAGTATTAGGTGTCTCGGCCCATTACAAATTGTTCACTTAACTAGCAAACCTAAGCACCACCAAATGGATCATAACATTAGCTCGTTTTTTAAAACCAAAAACCACAATTGATTGTAGCCCATGAGAATTTATTAGAAAAAATTCTAACATTCTCCCACTTGGGCAAAATCAATTGTGTAGATTTAATTTATAGAAAAGTTTTTGAAAACGACTCTTGGGCTAATAACATATTTCCTATTGTGGCCACTAAACATATGATCCCAAGATGCAACACCTAATTAAGACCTCATCTAACAAAAGTCAAGTAATATCGAATCGTGGCGATAATCACATCCTGTATTGATATAACACCTTCCATGGTTACAAATACCACCAACTATGTCGACTAATCATCCATGTGGAGTGTAGCATGAAAATGACATGCCAATGTGATCCAACTGTCATACTGTCATTTTCTATGTCGACTAATCATCCATGTGGAGTGTAGCAAGAAAATGACATGCCAATGTGATCCAACTGTCATACTGTCATTTTCTTTATCAGTCCTCAATTTCTCTAAAATACATTAAAGACAGAGATATTTTATGGTTCACAATATGCCTCAGCTCCAACATGGCGTCGACCATCGATACAGTGATCCCATTGACACCGAGCTACATGGTTTGATAAAACCACAATGTCTCAGCTCCAACATGGTGTCGACCACTGGCACAGTGATCCTAATGACACTGAGCTTCATGGTTTAACAAAACCACAATGAATCGGCTCCAACATGGTGTCGACCACTAGCAGAGTGGTCCCAGCGACACCGAGTTTTATGGTTTAACAAAACCACAATGTCTTAACTCCAACATGGTGTCGACCAACGGCACAGTGGTCCAAGCGACACCAAGCTTCGCGGTTTAACAATATCATCATGCCACGACTCATACATGGCGTCGACCACATGCATAGTGGTCCCAACGAGTTTCAACATATTCGCATCTGATGTACATATACAAAAGAATATAACAACATAATTCAATTTATGCTTAATTTCTCAAATCAAATGGAAAATGTTATCAAAACACCAAAAGTGTTAAAAATACAAGAGCTAATATAACACAAAGCACAAGCTCCCACTAACCAAACATATTATACAAAATCACAGTGCCCATGTTCATAACAAATAGTGATTAATAAATAATTATGGGCATGAGTCCCTTAGTTAAGTGATCAACCAACATGGAATCCATCTAGTTTTATGATATCTGTTTGGATCAACAATATATTCAATTCCACAAACATAAAGTTTTCCCAAAATCATATATTTCAATAAATTATTTTTACTTCCACTCTTGACATCAAATAATGACTAAAGTCAAAATCCTCGCATTGATGTTAAGATCCAATTATGTTAAATTTATAAAACTCATAGTAAACTAACATAAGCATCTAAAAGCTTATCAGAAACTTTCATGAAATAAATTTGGTAGTAAATCATGATTTCAAGTAGGAAATCAACCAAGATAAGACATGCAATAAAATTCTTGCGATCCATAGATCTACAAAAAATGCAATAACGCTGATAATATTTTGGAAACATTAAAAGTCTATTATATGTCATACCAAAACAAAGTAAACTTAATATTTTACCCTTTTTAGAGTTTATAATAGAAAACATATATTATTATTATTATTATTATTATTATTATTATTATTATTATTATTATTATTATTATTATTATTTTCCAGAGTTGTGTCTTCCCAAAAATAGGAATAATCATACTCCATAAAAAACTACGCAAAACAATTGTTATTGAAAAATGATTGTTGAGCAAAACTTGAAATGCGTCAAAGTAAGCAACTGAGCAAAACATGACTTCAGCTTAAATCAAGCTATTCTGAGGCCAACAAAACAACACATTTCAACAAAACGACACATCAAATAATGACTAAAGTCAAAATCCTCGCACTGATGTTAAGATCTGTTGTGTTCGAAGCTGCACGTTGGGTTTGTGTGAGTATTGTGTACTTGGGAAGCAGACTCGAGTTCGTTTTCAAACTGGAAAGCACAAAACCGAGGGTATCTTAGACTATGTGCATTCTGATGTATGGGGGCCTACCCGTGAGCCCTCCATGGGAGGATCTCGGTATTTTGTAACATTTGTTCATGCTTTTTCTCGCAAGGTTTGGGTCTATTTTCTGAAACAGAAATCAGAGTTCTTTGACAACTTTAAGTTATGGAAGGCAGAGGTGGAGAATTAGACAAGCAAAAAAATCAGGTACTTGAGATCAGATAATGGCACTGAGTATACTCACAAGCAGTTTCAGAAATTTTGTGCAGAACACGGTATTCAGCGACACTTCTCAGTGAAGAAAACACCACAGCAGAATGGTGTTGCGGAAAGGATGAACAGGTCTCTCACAGAAAGGGCCAGATGTCTGCGATTGAATGCTAGACTTTCAAAGGGATTCTGGGCTGAGGCAATCAGTATAACATATTACCTTATCAACCGATCACCACGAGCCTCATCGGATGGGAAGTTTACAGAGGAAGTATGGACAGGTAACCCAATTGATTTTAATAATTTAAGAATTTTTGGGTGTCCTTCTTATGTGCATATATCCAGTGATGAAAGATCTAAACTTGATCCAAATTCGAAAAAGTGCATTTTCGTAGGTTATGCCAAAGGCGTGAAGGGGTTCAAGTTTTGGGATCTAGTGTCAAAGAAAATGGTGGTCAGCAGGGATGCAATTTTTGATGAGCAGTTCATGTTGAAGCAGAAAGTTGCGACAGATACTCCTGCCGTAGTGACAAATGGAGTTGAGTCTAGCTCCAAGATAGTTCAGGTGGAGGTGGAAGAGCTACCATTGGTTCATGGTTTGCTAGTGCCTCAGGCTGAGCCAGTGCGTGAGTATGTACATGAGCAGGAGCATGAATCTGATGTTGACACAGACAGCCCAGATAGTTTGCAAGACTATAATCTTGCCAGAGATAGAGACCGTCGTACTACAAAAGGCACCCGCTAGATATGGTTATGAAGAGTTGGTTTCTGTTGCATTATTCATCAGTTCAGGTGATCCGTCTACTTTTAAAGAGGCAATTCAATGCCGAGAGAAGGATAGATGGATGAGTGCCATGATGGAGGAGATGGAGTCTTTGCATAAGAACTAAACTTGAGAGTTAGTTGAGCTTCCTAAGGGAAAACGTGTTATTGGGTGCAAGTGGGTGTACAAGCAAAAACATGCAGTATCAGAAAAAGAAGGGGAAAAGTTCAAGGCTCGTCTTGTTGTAAAGGGGTATTCACAGCAGAAGGGGATTGATTATGATGAGATTTTCTCTCCAGTCATGAGACACACTTCTATCAGGGCAGTGCTAGCCTTGGTAGCCAGTCGGGATATGCATTTAGAACAGATGGATGTGAAGACAACTTTTCTTCATGGTGAAGTGGAGGAATAGATTTACATGAAGCACCCAAAAGGGTTCAGTGCAGCTGGACAGGGCCATTTGGTTTGTAAAGTGAAACGTTCTCTATATGGGTTAAAGCAGTCTCCAAGGCAGTGGTACAAGCGCTTTGATTCTTACATGCTTAGGATTGGTTACAGGCATTGTGAGTATGATTGCTATGTTTATGTGAAGAGCCTTGATGATGGTTCTTTTATTTTTCTATTACTTTATGTTGATGATATGCTGATTGCGGCTAATAGTTTGCATGATGTGAATGAGCTGAAAATTTTGCTAGGGAAGGAGTTGATATGAAGGATTTGCGGGTTGCTAAGAAGATTCTTGGGATGGATATTCACAAGGACAGAGGAGCAAGAAAACTGTGGCTCTCTCAACAGGGCTATGTTCAGAAGGTGTTAGACAGATTTAACATGAACAATGCTAAGGTTGTGGGTACTCCATTGGCAAATCACTTTAAACTCTCAGTGCAACAGTGTCCAAAGACAGAGGCGGAAGCTGAGTACATGTCGAAGGTTCCCTATGCCAGTGCAATTGGTTGTTTGATGTATGCTATGGTTTGCACTAGACCAGACTTGGCACAAGCAGTAAGGCAAGTTTGCTAGTTTATGTCTAATCTCGGTAAGCAGCATTGGGAGGTAGTCAAGTGGATTTTCAGATATTTGAAGGGCACTACAGGTCATGGTATAATGTTTGGCAGTCAGCGGAGTGATCCTTCAGTTGTTGGGTATGTGGATTCAGACTATGCCGGTGATTTGGATAACAAAAGGTCTACGACAGGATATGTGTTTACTCTTGCAGGTGGGCCTATATGTTGAAAATCGATAGTTCAGACTATAGTGGCAATGTCCACAACTGAGGCTGAGTATATGGCAGTAGCTGAAGCATCTAAGGAAGCCTTGTGGCTTACAGGGCTAGTGAAGGAGTTGGGCATTGAGCAAGGTGGAGTTAGGTTGTATTGTGATAGTTAGAGTGCCATTTTCTTGGCAAAGAATCAGGTGTATCATGCTAGAACAAAGCACATTGATGTGAGATTCCACAAGATCAGGTAGTTGCAGACATCTGGACAGATATTGCTTGAAAAGGTTCACACTTCTGAGAATACAACTGATATGTTCACAAAGCCAGTCACTATTGACAAGTTCAAGCATTGCTTGGACTTGTTACATATTTCTCAGTGCTAAGCAGGAGCTGACCCCCAACCCGATAGGAGCTGTTATCTTCAAAAGGGCTTGATATTCGCCAAGGTGGGGATTGTTGTGTATGGCTTGTATCGCACTACTAAGCAGTATAAATATTGCGCTTATGTAACCCTATTCTGATATAATAGAAAACAGCCGCAACAGCTCCCGTGGACATAGGCACGAACCACGTAAATCGTGTCTCTTGTTATTTCCTCACGTGTGTACATGTGTTCGTTGTTAGTTTATCTTTAGAATCCTGTTTGCGTGTGTTCCAACAAGATCCAATCATGTTACATTTACAAAACTTATAGTAAACTAACATAAGCATATAAAAGCTTATCAGGAACTTTCATGAAATAAATTTGGTAGTAAATCATGATTTCAAGTAGGAAATCAACCAAAATAAGACATGCAATAAAATTCTTGTGATCCATGGATCTACATAAAATGCAATAACGCTGATAAGATTTTGGTAACATTAAAAGTCTACTATATGTCATACCAAAACAAAATAAACTTAACATTTTACCTTTTTAAGAGTTTATAATAGAAAACATATATTATTATTATTATTATTATTATTATTATTATTATTATTATTATTTTCCAGAGTTGTGTCTTCCCAAAAATAGGAATAATTCCATAACAAACTACGCACAACAATTGTTATTGAAAAATGATCGTTGAGCAAAACTTGAAATGCGTCAAAGTAAGCAACTGAGCAAAACATGACTTCAACTTAAATCAAGCTATTTTGAGGCCAACAAAACAACACATTCCCCTTTGGGCAGAATGCGCAGCCAAAAACGCAACCATGGTCAGAACCTCAGATGAGTTAATCAATGAGCACACCAATGCACCTCCATTAACTTCATCCAACATAGTTGATAATAAGTTACTCAATGAGCATGCATTATGTTTAGAGATCTATCCCCTTTGGGCAGACAAATCTCCTAGACCAGTGTACCTCTAATAACTTCATCGCAAATCAACATCTAATCATGACATACAATAACCCCTCTTAGTCAGGAAATTGCACATGACAATCAGAAGCATTCCTTTATTGATAAAAAGAAATTCCACAAATTAATAATGAGTAATCCCACTTTAACGGGAATCCCCACTATAATCAGTGAAATGCTTTTATCCAGGAATCAATATCTCTTGCCCTTAACCATGATGTAGTCTATAAGAAGGTGCATTAAAAAATAAACACCCTATTGATCATGAATTTAAATCCATTAGCATTCTACAAGTTTTGCACTTATAACAATCGAAACAAGAGCTTTTTTTCTATTGACTTGGCCTAGTGGCCACAACAACCCCACTTGGGGGCTTGGAAGCAGGGCATGCGGGATCGAACCCGTGCCTTTGATGTCCGAGACTTATGCACAACACCAACTGTGCTGACAACTGCGGGCAATCGAAACAAGAGCTTGCAATTAATTAAATTAGTACTTTAAAACACATGATATATGCTAAACGTATTAATTTTCATAACACCAGTCAAGCACATATCTAAATCATGATATATTCTCTTTCCAGTATATTATTTATAAAATATCAGTTGGGAAATAAATAAATTATAACACATATTTGGATCGTTTTTCGATAGAGGTATTTGTGCAGCGAAAAACAAAAATAATATACCATAAACACATTTAAACAATAGATCAAAATTCGAAAGTAAGCACTTGAAACGTTCTCACATGCGATATCACATAAATTCACTTGTCGAACTAATCATGCTATACATATCTCTAAGTTTATACAATTTGTACCATTCAAAGAGAGCATAAATCAATGTATATCATATATTGTCTTTTCAAATAATTATAACAATCATGGTGACAATGATCACCATCAATGAAAAATGGGGACATACACGTGAAAATATTTTTCAAGTATTATTCTAATAAAAAAGCTCAATAATTTCCATGTCACAACATTCTAAAAGAATGTCACACTCGTATATAAATACATATTCCAAACATAAACATGAGAGAGATAAGTATTGTCTATTATATTTAATTAAGAGTTAGTTACAATAACTAACTTAGCTTGTTGTTAGTATAGCTATCAATGTAATAATCGTTGTAGCTTAGCTGGCTCATTTGGTAGTTAGTTTGTATATATAAACAGTTTGTAACCTTCATTTTAGTTAGATCAATGGATACAGAAAATTCCCAAACCTTCTTCTCTATTCAAGCTCCATCAATGGATTCTTGAACATTTACATGGTATCATTCGCTAATCATCTCTGCATCCGCTGATTGATCTCTGCTTCGACATATTCCGCTATTATTACACCTTTCACACCTTGTGATTTTTTTACCTTCTACCTCAATTTCTTTGCTACTGCTATGGCATTTCCGAATTATGCAGATTACCTCACCATTACTTGACAACAAAAACTATCATAACTGGGCGCGATTAATGCTCATTGCATTAATATCCAAGAACAAAGAAAAATTCATCGATGACACATTTCTGAAGCTATCCAATTTTGATCCTATGTTTGCGCAATGGACACGATGCAACAATATGGTTCTTGCATGGTTTCATCGTTCTGTATATGAATCCATTGTGAAATCTATTCTTTTAATTTCCACTGCTGTTGGAGTTTGGTGTGACCTAAAGAGTCGCTTCTTTCAAGGTGATATCTTCCGAATTTCTGACATTCAAGAGGAGCTGTATCGCTTTCGTCAAGGTAACCTTGATGTCTCTGAATATTTCACTAGTTTGAGGATTTATTGGGATGAATTAGAAGATTATCGTCCCATTCCTTATTGCAAATGCTCGATTACATGTTTCTGTGGAGGATATGCATTTATGAAACAGTTTCGTGAGCAAGATTATGTCATTAGGTTTCTCAAGGGCTTAAATGAACGCTTTTCACACACCAAATCACAAATCATGGCTATGGATCGTTTGCCTGATGTTGGCAAAGCATTTTCTTTAGTCTTGCAACAAGAAAGGGAATTACTTGGTAATGTTTAGGGGTGTAAACGAGTCGAGCCAAACCAAGTACTTGAAGCTTGAGCTTGGCTTGTGGTAAAAATGTAAAGCTTGAGCTTGACTCATTTATTTAATCGAGCCTAACAAAAAGCTTGAGCTTGCCTTGTTAAAAAAAATTAAAGCTTGAGCTTGGCTTGTTAAGTTCATTTATAACTTAATTATTTTTGTATTTATGTCAAGCAAAAACGAAATCCAGATTGTTACAGACTTTTAGCAAACTTGGTTTCTCACACTTGTTTCAGAATAACGTCGCACTTGTTTAAGGAATGAAATAAAGATGACTTACGAATTCTGTTGAAAAGAGTAAAACATTGGGAACCAAATAGATTAATTAACATAATTAATCTATTATGTTAAGAATTGAGGGGAAAGATTTGATGAATGAAAAGGTTTACCCCATTCCCAATTAGCACATATATAATTAACATAATTCAAAATTTCTTTGGGCCATAGTGTCAACAAAGATTCCAAAACGTTGTACATTGTCTATTGGTGAAAGGTGAAACATGCATCTTCACACAGTGCCCAGGAAAAGGGTTTGAACTAAATGCAGCAGCCAACTAGCAAAAAGTCAATGAATTACATAATAAAAATAATTGGAAAAAATAAAATATAAATAAAAAATAATTTTACACTCAAACAAGCTATTCACGAGCCATTAATGTTGAGCCTATAAGGCTTGAGCTTGGCTCATTTAAATAATCGAGGTCAATCTTAAGCTTGAGTTTGTTTATTTAATTAAACAAATGAGCTTGACCGATCATTTAACGAGCTGAGTTTGAATAGTTCAGGAATAGCTTGGCTCATTTACACCCCTAGTAATGTTTCCCTGCTTCTGAAAACACTGAGAATTCTATGGCCTTAACTGTCAGTGCATCTAAAAATTCTTCCAATTATGGCTCTGGTCCTACTTGGAACCGAGGAAATCCTAATAATTCTAGTGCTCCTGGTAACTTCAATGGCAACACTGGTGCCAATGCTCAAAGCAGAGGGAAGAATTCCTATGCTAACAAAGGTCCCACTAGTCACAACCGTGTGTGTACTCATTATGGTAGAACCCACCACACTATTGATACTTGTTTTGTGTTTCATGGATTTCCTCTTGGATACAAACCTAAAGGTAAAGGTCAGGCTAATTGTCCCAAACTGAGGCTTCCAGCACACAACAACATCATAATACACACCTATTAAACATCATCAGTCTCCTTAATTTAATGGCTTCACACGGGAGCAATTTCAAGGCATTTTGACATTAATTCAGCAGTCTTAACAACAAACTTCACTTCCAAAACCAGAAGTGCATAAATCCAATTCTGTAATCACACATCCCTTTGCTTTCAATTCTGCTTCCAACACTGTGAATGGTAAGCTTCCTCTTACTTGGATACTTGACACGGGTGCAACTGATCACATTTCCTTTCATTTTCAATCCTTTACTAGTTTCAAAAACATTAAACCTGTCCCTGTGTCCCTGCCCAATGGCAATAATATTTTTGCTTCTATTTCTGGCACTGTCCAACTCACTTCCACACTAGTTCTGCACAATGTTCTGTACACTACAAGAAAACAAGCAAGCGGCAACGGTCTAACTGTGGCGGCAGCTTGTCACCAGTGGCGGTTTGTGTGGCGGTTATGCTGACCGCCTTCTATTGCGTGGTATCTGCAGCGGTTGAATTATCGAAGGGAAGAAGCAGCGTGTGTTGTACGCGGCGGTTGCTATAACCACCGTCGCTGACCTGTTGCTTGCGGTAGTTGGCTACCTACCCGCGGCGATTAGAGATAAAATAGGGAAAATTTTGATATTTCCCTCCCAAGTCCCAATACTCCCTCCTAACATTCAGAAACCTTATTAACAAACCCTCTTCCAAATTGTCGGCACTCCCTTCCTCTGCCACTCGTCGCCGTCACTCCCTTCCTCTGCCACTCGCCGTCGTTGCCCAACAGTTCGCCGGTGCCATCTCTCATTTCAGGTAACAAAACTTCCCTCTTCACCAATTTACCCTATTGTAATTGTGTCTCTGTCTAAATCGGTGCAAATCGATTCCATTGTGAATCGTTACCCTCCTATTTTTTGATCTCCATTTTCTCTCTCAATCATGGACTTCTACAGCCTCGAAGGAAGGAGCTTCAGGTACTGTTTGCGAGGAAGCACAGTGCAACAATACAGGATAGGTTATTTTTTTTTTTAACTTTCAATTAAGTGCTTGCTCTTTATTGAAATCTTTGTCAGTGGCTTCATTTTGATTCATGTAGGTTTGTTGTATCATGCCCTTTTAGTGGAATAACCACTCATGTTATTAGTTCTCTGTGTGATGGGTTGTTCAGTAAGAAATTTGGGGAAACAGAATGCAAAGCTATTAGCTCTCATGTAGGTTTGGTCGACATGTGTGTTGTCAGAGCTAGGCTTGAGACGTAGTACAATTTCCATTCCATTATAATGTTGTGTTAATGAAGCGGAAACATCAATTTGTATCATTTTTGCTCCTGTAGATTTTCATTAATAAAAGCAAGACGAAATGATGAATATCATATAATATAGACACAAAAGGTACCATCTCAAGAATTCGTTTCAGCTGGTCATTGTATGATAGCTGCATTTGATTTTTAATCTCTGATATCTCTCCTTCTGAATATCCTTTCAAGGAATCAGCCTCTCTCTATTGGTTATGCAGCTTCATTGCTCCTTTCTACAGTCAAATGACGAATTCACTGACATCATAATATTTTTTCAAGATTTAAGAAACAAGATTGTGAAATTTGCAAAACCCACCTTCAGTTCTGCAAATAACTCATCTGTAAAAGGTCGTCCATCATTATGTGATATTACCATGTTTACATAAGAGAGAAGTTGTTGAACTTGGCCAGATCACTTATTTTCATCCTTAGTCTTGTTATCGAAAAGCACACAACGATTCTCACACAAAGAAAGAACTTCCTGCAGTGTTGTTAAAGTCAATTGAAGATCAACAAAATTATTAATTTCCATTAGAGATTCAGCAGATGGACTTTCCCATAATCCAACATATTCAGAAAACTAGCAGTCTTGTATACTAAAAGAAAGAGTTATATCAACATGATAAAAGAGCAAGTAAAGCATTCTGAACTCTGAAGAAGATAGTTTCTGCTACTCAACTATCTTTATTTTTTCTTATACTGTTCCCATTCCATTATACTGTTCTCATGTAGATTTTAATTTTTATATTTTTTTTGCTCCTGCTTTTTGTAGCATTTGTATCTTTTGGTTGATTCTGATAATTGTTGTTGGTCTGCCACTAAAGATGATTTACTTAATGTTTGGATATGATTCTATTTGCCAAACTATGAAAATTCAACTATATATCTCTCATATGTTAACTTACAACAGTATTAAAGATAGTTTTGTTTTACAATTCAGGGTTCTTATGTGCTCAGCTTGCAGAAAATTGAAAAGCTAGCTGCCTTGCTGCAGTCTATTGATAATCAGCCATCGAACAATCATATTTACTTTGCTGAGGACAGGTTTAAGTGTGTGCTATCATTCTATAACAATCATGGATTGAGAGATTTTTTTGTGGCTATATTATATCATATTGGATTGGTGTCATTGGTTCTTCATGTGTTTCAGACTCGTCTCTTTCTAATTGTAGTTGTATATTTTTTTTACGCTACAGAGTATAAGAATTCAATGCTTTGTGAATGTTATGAGAACTTCAGTCATCTTCAATTTCAAATGTGTACTCTCCTATTTAAGTATTTAACTTCTTCATGAACATTTATAGGGAGTTTTTTTTAAAGTCAAGAATCACAGACTTATTTTAATAGAACCGCCGCATAATGCCTTCAAAACCGCCGCAGTTTACTAGAGTCGTTGTATAATATTCCAAATTTCAGTGTTAACCTTGTTTCTGTTGCAAAGTTAGCACATACCAGCAATTGTTTCCTTCAATTCACTAATGATTTGTGTCACATTTTGTAGAACACTTCCAAGAAGATGATTGGTACAGCTAAATTGGTTGGTCGATTGTATGTGATTACAACAGATTCTTCCCCAGACAGTATACATAGTTGTAATTTTGTCTTTACTAATTCCTTTAATGTTTGGCACATAAAACTAGGCCATGTTTCTGGTTCAGGTCTATCTCTCATTTCTAAACAAATTCCATTCATTCCTTGTATAAAAAATGCTCCACCATGTGATGCTTGTCACTATGCTAAACAAAAGAAATTACCTTTTTCCCAAAGTTCAATAAAATCTTTAGCCCCTTTTGACTTGTTACATGCTGATTTATGGGGACCCTATTCAACCCATTCTTTTCTGGGACACAAGTATTTTCTTACTCTTGTGGATGATTTTGCTAGATTCATTTGGGTAATATTTCTTAAAACAAAAGATGCAACTCAACTACATTTGAAGAACTTTATTGCTTATGTTGAAAATCAATTTCACACTGCTTTAAAATGCCTTAGAACTGATAATGGTAGTGAGTTCACTGCTATGACTTCTTTTCTTTTATCAAAAGGCATTCTTCATCACAAAACTTGTGTTGAAACCCCCCAACAAAATGGTGTGGTTGAAAGAAAGCATCAACATATTTT
The DNA here is from genome assembly GCA_037113605.1 of Calophaca sinica. NCBI lineage: Eukaryota > Viridiplantae > Streptophyta > Magnoliopsida > Fabales > Fabaceae > Calophaca > Calophaca sinica. The sequence goes on along the minus strand of CM073736.1, from coordinate 124,821,943 downwards.
AAATGTTGCTAGATCTTTGGCTTTTCAATCTCATGTTCCCATTACCATGTGGAATTTTAATGTGCAACATGCTGTTCATATCATTAACCATATTCCATCACCTTTGCTGAAATTTAAGTCTCCTTTTGAGTTACATCATAAGCAACCACCTTCTTTGATTCATTTAAAGGTTTTTGGTTGTTTGGCCTATGCCACTACTTTACAAGCCCGTCGCCAAAGTTCAATCCCAGAGCTAGAAAGACAATCTTTCTTGGCTATAAAGAGGGGAACAAGGGATCTATCTTATATGATCTCAATTCCAATGAGTTGTTTGTATCTAGAAATGTGATTTTCTATGAAATCATTTTCCCTTCACTTTTGTAGTTAAACCAGCTACCATCCCTCCTATTTCTGCACCTATTGACCTTGGTGATCCTCTAACACATTCTTCTCCTTAGCCTATTTCTGCACCTAATCTCAGCCTGCTTCTGCACATGAATCTTAGCCTGCTTCTGCACCTTCACCCACCTGATCCCCAATTACACCCTGAGAATACCTAAGAATCACCCTTATGAGTCTTTCTCCCAGAACAATTGTTACAAGAAGGTGTTTTCTTTTTCTCTCCCACTCTATCCGAAGAAACCAAAGAGAAAAACCAACGAAGAGTAAAGTTACCACAGAAAGGAAACCAAATTGGTTTATAACTAAAAGGAACCGCTCAAACAAACTCAAACAAACTTGCCACATCACCAGTGGTAAACCACTTCAGCAGCAGTATGCCACATCAGCAACATTTTCTTTTCTTGAAGTTATTGTGTGTTGAGCCAATGCTCACTCTACCCAAGAGAAACTGGTGTTAATTATATTATATATGCATGAAGTAAAGGACCCAAACGAAGAAAGATAGATCATATTGTCCTTCTTTGCAAGCTCAGATAAATCAAAATCACTGCAAATCAGATGCTAACGGTTGGTTAGATAAATCAATTTCGTTATGCCCAAGCAGGTTCTTTTAAAAGGAGAATAATTTTTCACTGTTGTGTAATCCATAACTAATATCCATTATACGATGTCGGGGTATTATGATAAATAAGTTTCATTTTCTTTATTGATTCCTCAGATGTACATTTAAATTATTTAGATCGTAATGTCACATATAAACAACACAATGCCTAAGTGTATCAGTTATTTTTTTATTTTTTTTACAAAAGGTGTATCAGCTGTATCAGTTCTTTTTTTTTTAAACGGTAAACAACTTCATTTAATTGAAAAAGCACAGAACATTACAAATGGATTGAAGATGTGTTGGGGCATTACCCTTCACGTATTGGAATAAACTCTAAGAGTTAAACCAGTAGTGATATAAGCGGCAATACACAAAGATTGTGTTGGAACCTAAACGATTGAGATGTTTAGACCCTCATTAATTTTGATGATAACAAAGTATTCATAAGAGAACAATTTATGTTCTAACATTTCTTGAAGTGTGCAGATACTAATAATACGTATATTCTAAGCCACTCAAGCAAGAAGAAAGTAATTCTCAAGAGAAGGATTCATTCTATGTGTCAGCATCCGGCTCATCCTTGTGAGCGTCTGGAATTTCCTCTTTATACACTATGCTTATCCAATTGCTACAAGCGTCCGAACTTCCGATTTTGAACGAAGGCCTCAACTTCCGATTCAACGAGCGTCCGAACTTCCGATTCTCGAGCGAAGGCTCAACCTCACTTCTAATCACGTGTTAGTCATGTTGTCGCTCTACCTCTCGTAAGTTTCGAACGGATTTCAAAATTGATCTTGGCGCTAAAATTGTTGTACGAGGTATCAAAGGTGAAACCTTTAACTACAAGACAAAAATCGTACAAGCAAGGTAGTACAAAAATGGTAACATGTACTCTTTGGGATATTCTCTGCCAAAGCAAGAAAGAGATGACATTTTGAATTTACCTTACTCAATGGTAAGGAGCGATTTTTACCTTAACGGTTATATCCTTGGAACTCCTATATATACCTCATGGTATCCATTGAAGAAGTGACGAACGTACTATGAAAAAGCTTTGAAATTTGAAATATTTATCGAGAACAAGCATCGCTTCGTGAGCAACCAAGTCTCGTGCTAAGTCTACGGACTCTGGCTGAACTCGGCGTCAGGCCACTTTCTTTAAGAAAGTTTTTCTATAGTTGAGCTTAATCTTTTATCCTCTCTGTGAGAGTTAATTTTAACTGTACTTCAACTCTTTTGTAAAAGTTGTTTTGGCCTAGTTAAGGCTGTATCCTCAAAGGCTCGACTGTACTGAGTCGTTTTGAGAAGTTGAGAGTATTGTCAAGTTGTGACAGTAGAATACTCTTGAGGAAATTGTAATCAGATTGATTATAGTGAAAATCCTTCAGGAACGAAGGGACTAGACGTAGCTATCAGTTTGGTAGTGAACTAGTATAAATTTCTGTGTCTCCTGCTTTACTGCTTTCTATTCATTTTTATCCTTGCTGTGTTAAAAACAAGTTTTATCAAACTGCTTTTCCAGTCCTGTTATACCCAAAGATCCGATAAACAAACAATTTTGAAAAACTTGTGTTCTATAGTGTTTCTAACTTAAAGTTTACGAAAAGTTTGTAAACACAATTCAACCCCTTCTTGTGTTCACGTTCAGTTGGTACCAGAGCTCGGCCTCTTGGTTGAGCACTTATGATGTCAAGAGAAAAGATTCTATATTGTGAACATGTCTACTGAAGGTGGTCATATGAACCGTCCTCCTCTATTCAATGGAGAAAAATTTGATTACTGGAAGGATAAGATGAAAGCATTCCTTGAGGCACAAAGTCTTGATTTGTGGGATATAGTTGAAAGCGGATACATTCTTCCCGCTAATGCCCTTGGCATTGTAATATCAAGGGAAAACTGGTCTGATGATCAGAAAAAGAGATATCAAACCAACCAGAGGGCCAGATTTATTCTCATCTGTGCTATGACAGAAAGAGAATATGATAAATGTGGCAAGTTTGATACTGCCAAAGAAATCTGGGATTCTCTTGTGTTGTCTTATGAGGTTACGCCAAGTAAGAGAAACGAAGGCTAGCATGATGGTTCGCCAATATGAACTATTCAAAATGGAAGATGGAGAAAACATTGAAACTATGTTTGGAAGATTCCAAACACTTGTTCATGGGTTGCAAGCCCTTGGAAAAAGTTATACCACACCTGATCATGTGAGAAAGATTTTGAGAAGCTTGACAAGGCAGTGGAGACCCAAAGTCACTGCTATTCAAGAAGCAAAAGATCTGAATGTTCTTCGGCTTGAAGATCTTATGAGTTCCCTAAAAGCTAATGAACTTGAGCTAAATGAAGAAGAACCTACCAAGAAGAGTAAGTCTATTGCTTTAAAAGTTAATCAACATAAACCTAGTACTTCTAAAGCTTTTCAGGCTGAAGAAGAAGAATCAGATGATGAAGCTTCAGAAGGAGACTACGATGGATCAGATGATGAGCTTGCATTCATATCTAAGAAGATCCAGAGAATGTGGAAGAAAAGAAACTTTAGAAGGAAGTTTCGTAAGAAAGATTCAAAGGACAAGAAGGAGAGCAAAGACAAGGACAAAGCCCAAGTCATTTGCTACGAATGTAAGCCTGGACATTTCAAATCCGAGTGTCCTAATCTTAAAGAAAAGCTCACAAGAAGCTCCTTCAAGAAAAAGAAGAAAGGTCTCATGGCAACATGGGAAGATCTTGACTTATCCTCCTCTCGAGGAAGATAAAGAAGAAGCTCACATTGCCCTCATGGCGCATAATCGACATTGAGTCGGAAGAAGATGTTGAAGAGGTAATAGTATATGATTCCTACTCGAACTTCAACTTGCTTTTGATGATCTTCTTAAGGACTCTGCCACTCTCTCTCGAGTATAAGAACTTGAAAAAGAAATTTTAAAACTATCACAAGATTTTCATTCCTTACGTAATGAAAACTTTGTACTCAGTGAAGAGAACCAGAAGCTGAAAACTGAAAATCAGCGTCTGGTTGATAACCAGCGTCTGGAAGCTAACAAGCAACCAGAAGCTGAGAGCTCTCAAGCTAAGAGTTCTGTAGTTACAGGCAATCCTAACTGCAAATCAAATGACTATGAACAAGCATTTCAAAAGTTTCTTGCAGAGAGTGTAACTCGAAGCAAGCAAGCTTCAATGATCTGGGGTGTCAGTAAAACGACAACTCATGGTCTTGGCTATATACCAGATGAAACCCTTTTGGAAAATAATTCAGCATCTGATAAATCCCATAGCCATAGTAAATGCTTACATTGTACTTATTGTAATAAATCTGGTCATTTGAAAAGTGCATGTAATGTTTTTAAAACTAAGAAGGATAAGCCTCCTTCAAGAACTAACAAGAAAGGACCCAAAAAGATATGGGTACCTAAAGATAAAATAGTCTATGTTGCAGACATGCTTAGCAACAAAGTCAACACACCAGTCTTGGTACTTAGACAGTGGATGCTCGCGTCACATGACGGGAGAAAAGCATATGTTCCAAGAACTAAGACCTAGAGAAGCTGGATTCGTTGGTTTCGGAGGAAACCAGAAAGGTAAAATAGTTGGAATTGGTCGCATAGGTAAAGGCTCTCTTCCTTCTATTGATAATGTTTTATATGTTGAAGGACTGAAACATAATCTATTGAGCATAAGTCAATTATGTGACAATGGTTATGAAGTCATCTTTACAGAAACTGGATGTTTAGTAAAAAGCAAAAACGATGGATCTATATTCTTTACAGCAAAGAGGAAACAAAATGTTTATAAAGTTGATCTTTTTGAACTTGAAAAACAAGATGTCAAGTGTCTTATATCTGTTGAAGATGAGCAATGGATTTGGCACAAAAGATTGGGTCATGCCAACTTGAGATTAATCTCAAAATTAAACAAGCACAATCTTGTTAAAGGCTTACCAAATCTTAAGTACAAATCTGATGCCCTTTGTGAAGCTTGTCAAAAAGGAAAACAAGTTAAAACTTCCTTTCATTTAAAAAATGTTGTTTCAACTTCTAGACCACTTGAACTTTTACATCTTGATCTTTTTGGTCCCACAAGGACAGCCTCTTTAACTGGAAAGAAATATGGTTTAGTCATTGTGGATGATTTTACTAGATGGACATGGGTTAAATTCCTTGCCCATAAGGATGAGTCTTATAAGGTATTTACTGTTTTCTGCAAATCAGTTCAAAATGAAAAAGGCATTTGCATTTCCTCTATTAGAAGTGATCATAGGGGAGAATTTGAAAATGAGAACTTTCAAAATTTTGTGAAGAAAATGGCATCTCCCACAATTTCTTCTCTCCTAGAACACCTCAACAAAATGGTGTTGTAGAAAGGAAAAATAGGTCCCTCCAGGAAATGGCCAGGACCATGATCAATGAAGGCGATATTGCAAAACATTTTTGGCGAAGCGATAAACACGACTTGTTATATTCAAAATAGAATTTATATAAGACCTATTTTGAATAAGACTCCTTATGAATTGTGGAAAGGAAGAAAACCAAACATTTCTTACTTTCATCCTTTTGGTTGTATTTGTTATATCCTGAATACTAAAGATCAGCTTGGTAAGTTTGATTCCAAGGCTGACAAAGGAATCTTTTTGGGATATTCTGAAAGATCTAAAGCTTTTAGAGTATATAACAAAGAAACTTTGACAGTTAAAGAGTCCATTCATGTCAAGTTTGATGATAAGAAGCCTGACACTGCAATGTCAGAGCTAGATGAGTTATTTTCAGATTTAAACCTCGGTGAAAAGCCAGACGGTGAAAATACATCTTCATCATCTGGTGGTGACAAGACGAAGAATTCGACTCAAGCGGAAGCTGAAGCAAGAAAAAGCTGGAAGTACAAAACCAATCATCCAAAAGATCAAATCATAGGAGAACCTAGTGATAAAGTACGAACCAGATCCTCCTTCAAGGAGCATGCTGATTTTGCACTTCTGCGAGATGGAACCTAAGACGATTGATCAAGCTTTGGAAGATGAAGGGTGGATTCTAGCTATGCAAGATGAGTTAAATCGGCCCAAAGGAATGATGTCTGGAAGCTAGTCACTCTACAGGAAGATAAGCAAGCTATTGGTACTAAATGGGTATTCGAAATAAGCTTGATGAAGATGGTAAAGTTGTGAGAAATAAGGCAAGGTTAGTTGCTCAAGGCTACTCACAAGAAGAAGGTATTGATTTCACTTTGAAACTTTTGCACTGTTGCAAGATTAGAAGCTATTCGTATTTTACTATCATTTGCAAAGACATCATGAGATAACTTTATATCAAATGGATGTGAAAAGTGCTTTTCTAAATGGTTTTATAACTGAAGAAGTTTATGTTAAACAACCTCCTGGTTTTGAAGATATTGAATTTCTGAACATGTTTTTAAACTTAAAAAGGCACTATATGGTCTTAAGCAAGCTCCCGAGCATGGTATGATAGACTAAGTTCCTTTTTAATGGAAAATGGATTTACAAGAGGTTTAGTTGACACTACTCTTTTCAGAAAAACCTCAGACAAGCATTTCATACTTGTTCAAATATATGTTGATGATATTATTTTGGAGCCACTAATGAAAATCTTTGCAAAGAATTTTCTAAGCTTATGCAGAGCTGAATTTGAGATGAGCATGATGGGAGAATTGAAGTTCTTCCTTGGAATACAAATCAAGCAATGCATTGATGGTATTTATATTCATCAAAGCAAATACATCAAAGAATTATTGAAGAAATTCAAGATCTTTGGATTGCAAGCCGATGAGCACGCCTATGCATCCTACCTGCTCTCTGAGTAAAGATGAAATTGGTAAGAAGGTAGATCAGAAGCTATATAGAGGTATGATTGGATCTCTACTTTATCTTACGGCTTCAAGACCTAATATTATGTTCAGCTGCCTGTGTGCTAGGTTTCAATCAGATCCTAGAGAATCACACCTAAGTGCTGTTAAAAGAATATTTAGATATTTACAAGGAACTACTAATCTTGGTTTGCTTTATAAGAAATCAAAAGATTACCAATTAGTAGGTTTCTGTGATGCTGATTTTGCTGGAGATCGAATTGAAAGAAAAAGCACAAGTGGAGGCTGCCAATTCCTTGGAGCTAATCTTGTGTCTTGGTCAAGCAAAAGGCAAAGCACAATAGCACTCTCAACAGCAGAAGCTGAATACATCTCAGCAGCAAGTTGCAGTTCTCAACTTCTGTGGATGAAGTATCAACTTGAAGACTACTTGATAAAAGAGAGTAACATTCCTATCTTCTGTGATAATACATCTGCCATATGTCTTACTAAAAATCCTATATTGCATTCTAGAGCAAAGCACATTGAGATTAAGCATCATTTTATAAGAGACTATGTTCAGAAGGGTATTTTAGAAATAAAATTTGTAGACACTGATCATCAGTGGGCTGACATATTTACAAAACCCCTTGAAGATAGATTCAATTTTATAAGAAGAAATTTAAACTGTCATCTTATAAAAGAATGATTAATCTCGGCGTCGATGATAAACTAAATCTCAAAGATCTCGATATGACATAAGCATGTATGTGCATCGGCATCTTATACATCATACGCATCATAACTCATCATCCGGTAAGTCGGTTGCGTGCGTCCGAGCACACCCACACGTGTCACACGTGTTAAGGACTCAAGCGTCTCATCATACCTACTGAGTCATGATTATTTACGTTCTTCGATAAAATCTTTTACTTTTATTTTGGCGTCCGCATTTAATGAAAAAGCGAATCTTTATTTTCTTTTCTTTTTGATTTATTTTTATAAGAGAATACGAAGCGATATTTTTGAAAAATAACTGTACCATTCTCCTTTAACTTTCCCACTACTCCACATTTTTCGCTCACTCTGTGTTCTCTGCAAAACTGTACTCGTTCTCTCTTTCCCTCTCTCTCTCTGTGTGTGTGCTTAAACCCTAAAACCTTCATCACCTCCTTCTCTCAACTGCACTCATGGCTGGAGTAACAACATCTGAATATACAGCTATCTATAACACCATGACTGAAGGAAAAGTCCTGTTAGAAAATCGAGTTGATTTGGAAAACTTCAAGCTCTATGGCTTCGACTTCTTCAATGGGTTCAAGGCAATGGGCTGGGAACAGTATTTCTTTTGGAATCCGGTTGAGGTTCTGGTGACTGCGATTAAAGAACTTTGGGGTAACGTTCGGTTACATAAAGGTGGCATCTTTGAAGGAACAGTGAAAGGTTTCAAGTTTATTTTTTCCATCAAAAATATTTCTGAAGTCACTGGGTGTCCGTGTGAAGGCATCGTCTTTTATTCAGAATGGGCTGACGCATTTCATGGGATTGAGAAGGTCAACAATGATCTGTTTGAGAACTACCAGCAGCTGAAAGAATCTGGTGAAACACCTACTGCCAAGAATCTGAAAAGCCATTTCAGAGTTCTTCATAAAATAATCACCAAGAGCGTCCTGTTGAAGGCTGGCTCTAGTGACATTGTCAACTACGAGCAGAAGTTCATCATGAGACATTTCATGGCTGGAAACAAGGTGAACCTGCCAAGGTTAATCCACAACAACCTGCTCAATGCTCTAGTCAACTCAAGAAAAGGTGTTGCTGACAAGAAGAATACCTACAAGTTCATTCCGTATGGTGTCTTGCTCACCAAAATGATGGACAAGAATCTGGTCATAAACAAGTCGATCGCTTTACGGATCGGGAGAAGGCAAAGTATTTTGGTCTTTGATAATATTGTGATTCCCGACACTTTTGGAGTCAATGACTGGTAAGAATGAAATTGCTTACCGGGTCCATGATGAAGAAGGTGAAAGTTGAACAACAGAAGAGGAAGCGGAAAAGAAAACCACCAAGCTCAAGGCCTGGTGAGAAAAGATCTGCGAGTCTCCTTCGAGAGAGACCAGAAGAACAAAGCGAGAAGATGGCTCACACCTATTCTTTGAAGAACCAGAAGATGAGGACCGAGTTCCCATCAGTCAGGTTCTGAGAAAGAAGAGCAAGCCAGAAGCTGAGAAGCCAGTCTCAGCATCCGGACAACAGAAGAAGGACATTCAGCATCCGCCTCCAAAGATCTCGCCCCAGATAAGCTCAAAAGATCGGTCGAGCAATCAACCTGAACCAAAGGTACTGAATTCTCCTGATGAATCTGTATCTGTTGTTGCATCTGATACAATTACTGCTCCACCACTATCCTTTGCTCAACCACCATAACATCAAACCCTTAAACAAAAAACCTCCATTGCCCCTAAACAACCTATCCAACCATCATCCACTACACTTAATCTTAACCTACCACAAATTTCCCCAAACACTTCACTCACTACATACATTTCCAAGCTTCATTCTCATCCTTTTATCCTACTTTTCAAAACACCCCCCATAAATCCCTTTAAACCCCACTCACCAAAAGCCTACAAAATCACCAAAGCCACTCCCACCTTACTTACCCTTACCATAAAACCAACACACGCTGGTGAAAAGACAAATATCTCATACAAACCTCGGTTTATAAAGTATGAGATATATAACAGCATCTACAACCGTCCTTCAACCTGGCATTTAAAAACCTTCACGGAGCTACCAGTTGGAGATTGCCGATCCTATAAGTGCAACCTTCAAGGATGGAGATGATCACGTCCAAATGTCTTTCAAAGGAAGGTTGAGACCAGCTTCAGAAGCGAGCAATTCCCTTCTCTGTTGATCTTCCTCTATCCCTTCCTCGACCGAACCACTCACATTGGAAGAATGTGGAAGGTGGATCACAGATGATGAAGTCGCCTTCATGGCACATTGCCTTGAGCGAAAAGGCTTGAAGTTATAAGGCAATATCGAGACCCATCATATGTCTCTGTCAAGATAGTACGGATAGACAAAGGTGGCTACCTTGGTCTATTCCTGGGAAAAGGAAGGAACCCGCTCCGGGGAAGCAGCCTTTCAACAAGATCGGGCTAAAGGAATATGAGGAGGCACCTACCAAGTACAACATTAAGGATTTCTCTCGACTTAGGTGCCAAGATCTCTCGAGGATCACGCCGTAAGGTTTTACGACTTCTGCGAAGAAAGATGAATGGAGAAGCGGCTCCTCAAGCCGCAATCTTTGAAAAGGCCACTATTCCTCTTTGTTGGGAAAATCGGCAAAGTTGCGACATCAACTTGAACAGTATACTTGATGATATGTTCAGATGCTCGATGTCGGACCCTGGACCGCATGAAGATCTATAACCAATGGGATCTTGTGACCAAACTCTTCGATATTGGGTTTACGTGGAGTCAATGGTGCGAATCGTGGAAAGCCAAAGCCTTATTACCACGCCTCGACCCCTTGTGCTAGAAGAATATGACAGGGGAAAATCGAGAAGAATCTACCTGGCAGAAAATGAAGCACTCTCCTTCACCGTGAAGCTTTGAGTGTCTTTATCGTAAATTTATGGGGAGAAGACGCTGGGAATAGGTTTGACTCTTACACGGTGATGTTGTTCTTCATAGGAAACCATCTTCTTGCATTTGCTTTATCCGTAAGATGTGAAGCATCGATGGCGGTCAGGCAGAATCGAGCTCGAAGACTCGGAGACTTCATCAAATGGGTCATACCAAATGATGCATTCTTCTTGAGAGCTCAAAGGAAGAAGGATTTGAGACTGAAGTTATCCAGTGGGTGCTAGCAGAGCATCGAGAAGATGAAGTGCAGCATCTGCACTGTGGACCTTCTGCTTCTTCTTCTGCAATGGAAATGGTCACCATTCCCAAAGCAGAATTTGAAGAAATGAAGGCTACAAACTTGAAGGTTACTCAGCTAGAGACTACACTGAAGCTACTCTACGAACGTCTCAATATCCCACCTCCACCTCTTCCAAACCCTTGATTTTTTTTTACTTGTGTGTGATATAAAATCTATTTGGTTGATACAATTATATATATATAAATATGTTTGATCTAATTATCTGTACATTGTTCAAATTTTTCTAAGTCTTATTTTGACTATGATGTGTTTTACACTCTTTTTGTCTGATGACAAAAGGGGAGTAAAAGAAAGGTATGATGAACACGAAAGAAAGGTATATTGAACACGTGAGAATCCGATTATCCACCATCCGATGGATACACTGGAACTAAAAGTATCATGCATATCATTTCATACATAGCATTTTTTGCGCTAATATTCATTGATCTAGTGCTATGAAAATGTTTAATAAATTTTCGGTACAATGAAATATATTTGATTAAATCAATCTATTTGGTATATAATCAGCATCCGATCTCACTTTATTAAATACATGCTCTGATACATTTACTGATTTTTTCGTAATCACTTAGATGAATTTGCTTACCAAAAATTGCCTTAAAACCTGAATTGTTCATATATATCTAAACTGTTAAATTTAGGGGGAGACCCTTAATGTCTTTTTGAAACTAAATTGTTCATCTATCTTAGATGTTTGTCATCATCAAAAAGGGGGAGATTATTGGAACCTAAACGATTGAGATGTTTAGACCCTCATTAATTTTGATGATAACAAAGTATTCACAAGAGAACAATTTATGTTCTAACATTTCTTGAAGTGTGCAGATACTAATAATACGTATATTCTAAGCCACTCAAGCAAGAAGAAAGTAATTCTCAAGAGAAGGATTCATTCTATGTGTCAGCATCCGGCTCATCCTTGTGAGCGTCTGGAATTTCCTCTTTATACACTATGCTTATCCAATTGCTACAAGCGTCCGAACTTCCGATTTTGAACGAGCGTCTGAACTTCCGATTCTGAACGAGCGTCCGAACTTCCTATTCTGAGTGAGCGTCTGAACCTCACTTCTAATCACGTGTTAGTCATGTTGCTGCTCTACCTCTCAGAAGTTTCTGGAACGGATTTCAAAATTGATCTTGAGCGCTAAAATTGTTGTACGAGGTATCAAAGGTGAAACCTTTAACTACAAGACAAAAATCGTACAAGCAAGGTAGTACAAAAACGGTAACATGTACTACTGGGATATTCTCTGCAAAGCAAGAAAGAGACAAAGATTTTGAATTTACCTTACTCAATGGTAAGGAGCCATTTTTACCTTAACGGTTATATCCTTGGAACTCCTATATATACCTCATGGTATCCATTGAAGAAGTAATGACGTCTTGTGAAAAAGCTTGCTTTGAAATTCTGCTGAAATATTTACTAAGAACAAGCATCGCTTCGTGAGCAACCAAGTCTCGTGCTAAGTCTCTGGACTCTGAATCAACTCGGTCCGACCACTTTCTTTAAGAAAGTTTTTCTATAGTTGAGCTTAATCTTTTATCCTCTCTGTGAGAGTTAATTTTAATCGCATTTCAACTCTTTTGTAAAAGTTGTTTTGGCCTAGTTAAAATTTGTATCCTCAAAGGCTCGATTATCTTGAGTCGTTTGAGAAGTTGAGAGTATTGTCAAGTTGTGACAGTAGAATACTCTTGAGGAAATTGTAATCAGATTGATTATAGTGAAAATCCTTCAGGAACGAAGGGACTAGACGTAGCTATCAGTTTGGTAGTGAACTAGTATAAATTTCTGTGTCTCTGCTTTCGCTTTCTATTCATTTTTATCTTGCTGCATTAAAAACAAGTTTTATCAAACTGCTTTTTCCAGCGTCCGGTTATACCCAGCATCCGATAAACAAACAATTTTGAAAAACTTGTGTTCTATAGTGTTTCTAACTTAAAGTTTACGAAAAGTTTGTAAACACAATTCAACCCCCCCTTCTTGTGTTCACGTTCAGATTGTTGAGGAGAAAGACGAACAATGGCGGAGCATCGTTATGACAATGAGGGAGCCCAGACAACCTGAATTTCTTTGTTATATACATAGTATCTCGCGACATGCACATGGTGCGATCTGTTGGCGCATCGTTAAAGCCAGAGCTCCACGCTCCCAATGTTGTGTGTTCGAGTCCTTAGCACGCAAGTTTCGTCTTCTTAAACGAGCAATTTATTTTTAAATGGCGAAAATGATCAAAATGGATGGCAGCAAAGTGAGATTCGAACTACGTACGTGCCTTTTAAATCAACCAAGCCCAGTCGCTACGCCAACAGGGAATGACACAAATTCTTGTGAAATATTAGTATATATACTGATAAATTTCTGGCTCCCTCAAAGATTTTACTCAAGCTCCACCACTGAAGAGGGACACAACCAGACCAATGTCTACATCCAAACTATCGGCCTATCAGTATCTTTTGACACAACCAACAACGATGAAAGAGTGAGAATCCACAATCTTTTTTACTATCGAGTTACGGATCAAATTTTTGGCTTCTGCAGGCACATTTCGACTAAAGTGGTCCCGAGGTTGTCCATATTAATCACGTGCTCTGAAAATAAATGATACTTGGACAGAATGCCAAACTTGATGTCAGCCCCCAATGGCCCTTCAGACACCATGATTTTCCAAAATGCCCATCTCATTTGGGTCTTTCCACCAAACACCATGGGTACAAACTTGAAACAAACTAGTCTTAAGGTGGCGTTTAATGTGGTCGAAGAGAATTTTTTGTGTTTCATGGTCAAATTCAACGATCTCTATCCATTTAATGTTATTATATTCAACGGCTTATATTGTGTACGGGAAACTTGTTTGGAAGGTGATTGGGATGTCACACGCTATTTCCTGAATGAAGCTTACACAATGCTTTAATTATCATCTGGCGTTATTATTTTTTGTTTGAAGGAACAACTATTCTCTTCATTTATTGTTCCTTTATTATCCGCGCACTGTATATTCCCTCGTCCGTGCCTTAGTGCTCTGTCAATGTACTTCTTGTTAACCACACTTTGGTTTTTAAGATCACACTTCGCCCTATTTTATGTAATTCCAAATTTTTTTAAAAAAAAAATACTTTTTTTTCCTGAAGCCATCTCTTTGTAATCAATAGTATTTTGATTGTAATAAACTTCATTATAAAATTATGTCTAAATACCCAAAAAAAACCTAAATTGTGTTTATTTTGTTAATTTAATTTTGTCTTTCTTTGCAGCAATTTTTGCTAAAAGTTTTAAATTTAAAGTATTCTTTTATTTGAGTTAATTTTATACCATTTAAATATTTTTATAGAATTATACCAACAAAACAAATATTAATGCTTTAATATTAAAGCAAAATAATCGCATATCAATGTTCTATACCAAACAAACACAATAAAATTTTCACTCACAAAGATTTTAAAAAAGGGGGGATGGCGTCGACGGCAACAAACGTGGGGATAACAGAAGAATCTCACAGCTTGGTGAGCCCAAAAAAGGGGAAATCGATAAACTTGAAGAAACTTAGGACATGCAGAGGAATATTGTTACTGTCCGGCGAGATGCCAGTGGTGAGAGAAAGGCGAGAAAGGAAATGTGATTTTTGGGATCATTAGGCCATCTCCAATGGAGTACCCAAAAAATGGGTACTGTTCTCGATTGTGTATACAATGGGTACCGCCGGACCACCAGGCTTAATGTCACCTAATAGGGGTAATGCCTTTAGGGTAACAGTGAGAGGCTCTTCCTACAACTTAATAATTTTCTTTATATAGTGATGTCCCTTATCTACACAGTGTACCTAATCATTCCCCTTACTAGACCGTTGGGGAAGATCGTGGGTAATAATGAGGTTCGGTACCGTCCTATCGTAGGGCGACACATGGCCCTATATCATTTAGGTATAAGAGAAGGGTATAAGGTTTAGTACGACTTGGTACTATCCATCCCCCATCCATTACCCGGCAATCCGAGACACGTCTATTGAGCTTTCTAGCTACACATAGGAACCTGACCGAACGGTTATACACCCCTCACCAGGGGCCGGTCGTGTTTGTTACGATCTTTATTACCCGGCGATCTGGGAAATGCATGTTGGGTTTCCCTTTAAGCCGAAATAGGGTAACACCTATCCGTTCGACCACTCGCATTACCTAGTTCTCTGGTTCAGCCGGTCGTTGGAGAGAGTGATTCTTAGATCAGTTTGACCTGTTGGTCGAGTATGGTACACAGCCCTTCGAGCGCTTGGCTGATAAGCCAGGGGGCTCCACCAACTATGCGCAAGCCCTTCAGTACACGAACAGTCGGTTGAGTGCAATACAGGTACCTAAAGGGCCCCACACATCCATATCACTCATTTTTACTTTTTAATTTGTGTACCTAATAGGTACCCAATCCCTCCAACACAATACCTCTAAAAAATTACTAAATGAGTCCCACCAATAACTCCACATCATCACATATCAACAAAAATTTATTTAATAATTATCTAATATATTAAATATTAAATTATTAAAAATACGAAATTTAATTTTTTAATACGCAATTTAAATTAATAATTTTTTGATTTTTAAATAATAGTATTAAATATTAAATTAATAGTATATCTGACAAGTGGAGCCCATAGAAGAGGAGAGAGAAAGATACCTATACAATGACTCATTCCTAATAGGTACCCAAAATTGTTTCCCTAATGAAGGTACCTATTAGATATCACTATAAATAGGTACTCAAGCATTAGGTACCCAATAGGTATCCCATTAAAAATGCCCCTAGGGAAGTTAAAAAAAAGAACAGGACCACGATGTAAAAATAAATGAAGCTTTAAAAAGCTGAAAAATTACAGAACGTTCAATAGATAGGGAAAGAACATTAATGTAAAAAAACAAAATAGGAGTCAGTAGTGGTATTTTATAAATTGTGGGGCAAAAGGTGAAAATAAAGAAGAAACCGAATCAACAGGCGAGCGCAGGTAATCAATGAATCGAACCATGAAACACAAAAAGGCCCTAGCCACGGTGGCTTCAAGTAGCAGCAGGTGGGGGGTCGGCCCTGGATGTAGAAGGCAGGGGCAGTGGCTTTGCTGTTAACATCATATGGACTACGGAGCAAACTTCTTCTCAATTAGGTGCATGACTTTGGGGTCAACTGCATGTGTCCAACTGCATACGATACGACTTGTATTAAATCGATTTCAGTGTTAAAAATTTGTACTTATATCATGCAAATTACGCCGCAAAACTCCATCTGAATTAATTAACATTGGTCAGAGGTTATGATGAAATGAGATTGAATTATTATCTCTGTGATAAGCTAATTAATGAAACTATGAGTGAAGCTAGCTAGCGAAGCATGAAACTATATATAATATTGTAGCAGAACATGAAACTAATCAGATAGATGTAGAACACAACCCTTATCAGTCTTCCACAACCGAAATTAAAAAAAAAACTATCTATCTACCTATCTATCTATAGGGTCTGATTTTTCACAAAGCGGTAAGTAACAAGGTTGCTCCGCCCCATGGCGTCATACTCCAGTGATTGGACATCGGTCAATCGGTCAAAGACAATGTCCATCAAATCAGCTACACTGAAATAAGAATAATTAGAACATTTTGTCACAACAAATTAATCAATTAATTATAGAGACTACCAGTTTGACAATCAATATTACCCACAAATATATAGAGCTATAGGATTTAATATCGATCTCCTGACACTACAACATTTTTAATTTATTCTAACGACCGAAAACCGTTCTCTAAGACAAATAAACTGTTGTCTATTCTTTCCGCAACAGTTTTTAAACTGTGGTAGTTTAAGGCGTTGTCTATTCTTTAGACAACAGTTTTATTTCATATAGGCAACACTACAACAAAACCGTAGCCATTGCACAATAATACACAACAGTTTTATTACACTTTGAGAACTTTTTTTTACGTTGCTGTTATTTAAACCGTTGCCTATGGTGACCTAATAGTCCATGCATAAAACTATTGTCATTGACTTTATAGGACATTTTTTCACTCACAACAGCTTTACGGTTTTTTCATTTTCTACCTTCGTACAATTAATTAAATAGCTCATATAGTCAAAGCCACAATATTTATCAATATAGTAGTTCAATATTCACAAATAAATGCAAAAACAGTAGGAAAGTCATGCACTTAATACTACACTTTTAATTGGAATATATGCATAATTTTATCATCAATGTATTTCAAAAAAAATGAAGTTGCTAATAATCCCTCTATCAACATTCACAAAACAATATTCTAATGAGAAAAATCTAATGAATCATCAAAGTATGTCTTCATCTTCATACTCTTTTAAGTGGTCTTCATCCACGTCACCATGATATAGCTACAAAATTAAAATAAAAAATTAAAATTAATAACTTGAAATATAACAAAGATGTTTAACTCATATTAAAGTCATTACACATGAAAGTCATTTATATAATGGAACCATTTCATATAAATTAATGAAAGACAATATATTTCTTTATTTGCAGACAACAAACTAAAAAGATAAAGCATGCATCTACGTGACACTACCCTATTAGCCTCGAACAAGTTGTATGCAACAGTAATTATTCAAAAGTGTCACACTCCTTTAAACCTAAACTTCAATACTTAGGAAAAGAGAATAAAGGAAGAAAGTAAAAGAAAATTTAAAAAAAAATAGAGAAACAGAGAACATCATAGGAGGTATGGTCTTAACTCAGAACATCATCAATTCAGAACATCAACTAACCAAAATTAACATCCTTTTCAGTAAATATGCAAATATTCTAACTAGTGCACACCTCTTTCCCAAATGGTGTGTATGCTTCCGAGGCGCAAAAGACCCCAGCAGAACACACACAACACAAGGAAAATTTGGAGTGATTAGAGAAGAACAATCATCGTCAATAAATGAATATTGGTTGGGTTACAAATAAATAGAGCGGTCCCAATGCCAGCTTGAAACTCAAGAGGAGTGATATAAAGCTTCTGAAATAGAAAAAAAGGATCTCTAGAGATAAAATCAAATAGGAATCAGATTTAATCCCTTAGGTGTCTCATTGTAGTTATGCAACTGAGGTAGGGATAACAAAGTGAAGCTGCTCTTACTTGTTTCCTCTAGCCATTAACCACAGAGAAGCAGTATCAGTTAATCAGATTTAAAAAGTGAGCTGAAAAGGTGACATGAGTTAGGTTGCCGGCATAAGTATCATAGTTTTGAATTTACTTGCTGGCATGCAATTTTTTTTTTTTAAATAAAATTCAAGAATCTTTAATGCAGATTACAGTAAGAAAAGGGGGGATAAAGGTTGAGGAAAAGTGAACAAAACACTTGAATTATCAGAAATAATGACATCTTTGAGATAAGTAGCAATGTAGCACAAGCACAAACTTGTTTTTCTGATGAAAAAAATAAAATAAAATCAGAATATGTGTACAAGAAGATGATAAAAATATTACAATCAGTAATACATACATAGATCACTTTAGTCTAAAATATAGTGGCATAAAATCTCCTTGGATCTTTAACAAAACCTGAAAGTCCTTCTCTCAATAATGTTATAAAGGGGGCCAGGAGCTTCCAATTACCAAAGAAAATAGTATCTTAACATGTAAACATTAAAATTACACCAACAATCATTTCCACTAACTGTTGACATCAATTAATCAGGCCTGAGTATCAGTTGTTAATTCATTCTCAATACTCCCTAGTGCTCCTAAGCTGAACATTACAAAAACTCTCAGCTTGTTACAAATAGCTTGCACTTTAAAATTGAAGCATCAAACATGTAGAAGCTTGTTAGGAAGAGTAGTTAGAAGATTAAGGTATGAATTATCCTTGACATAACAAATTAGTTAAAAAAAAATAAAAAATACAGCAGCTTGAGCACTTGGAGAAGACATATTATCATATATATTCCAGCTACTGACATGAATATCATCTTGATAATGCACTTTCATATCATGAGAATGTGAGCAACATACCAATCAATCATCCTGCTGCGGCTGCTCCTCAGGAGGCGGCGGCTGCAGCTCAATCAAAACTGGCTCCTCCTCAGCCATAGGTGCCACTCCCGCCGACGGTGGTGGTGGTGAAGGGGATACGAAGCACTTGTAGATACCGGGGCATATGACGACCATAAGCACGACAACAACAGCGGTGACGGCCGCGACGATCAGCGGCACCAACCAGGTGGGAGGGTGAGCTGCGTAGTTGGGATCCTCGAGGTTGGTGTGGGGGAATTTGTTGATCGACGGAGAAGGTGAAATGGCCATATTGAGGGAAATAGCCATATTGAAGGGAAATGCAGAAATGAAGGAGGAGGAGAGCGATTTTGCGTTGGGAGGGAAATGCAGAAATGCAGAAATGCAGCTGGGAGGGTAATCCTCACCTATGTTTGGTTCCACTTCAAAACTTCATGGACGCACGGTGCAAGGATGCAAAGCGATTTTGCTTTGCTGAAAGCATGTTTGGGTTTTATTTAGATAAATCAATTGTCGTGTCTAGCATTGACACTACATAAAGCTACAAATAGTAGCTTTCACGGTTTGCCTATTCCATATCAACATCATCCCCAACTGCCCTTGTTATCTTTTTTTGAATTTGTTTTTTGCTTGATTTTTTTTATTTTGAGTGCACTTTTCGTTTCCTCTTTTTGTCTCGTTGTGAGGCTTGACTTCTACTGATTAATTTGCAGCACATTAATTTTTGACAGCGCAGAACCAAACGCACACTAATTTTAGAACATATGCATAACATGCAGAAATGAAGGAGGAGGAGGAGAACATATGCATAATATGGTTTTCTGAGTTTCTCTTTATAATAGCTTTTCTCTTCCTTAATAAACTTGGCAACATGCCAACGTCTATAATAACTTTCCCTTTTCTGGTTTCATTTTTTTTTTATTATGCAGATTTTGCAAAGTCGTGATTATAAAAGAAATTATCCAATTCAACATTTGTGATACAGGAGACTGATCTATCTAATATCTAAAAAAGAAATTATCCAATTCAACGTCTGTAGAAGTAGTACATACACGTGGTTTTAACTTTGGAAAATGCAAGGGTATTTTCCTAAAAAGTAAAAATATTAAAACATACTATAATATTTGATACAGTTGTTAGCGTATTGAATATTGTATTTTTAATAAAAAGTTTAATTTTTTAATTAGTGGTCTTAAAATACTGATCAGTATATGTTTAGTTTTTTTTAATTTTCCATCTTCCATTTTTGGGCGAGTGGAGGCCGGAAGGGGTTTCATTGAAGTTTTTCTAGAATTATTTGTGTTTATTTGCGGTTAGGAATGGGGGTAGTACCGGAACAATGTTCATTTTCTCATTCAGCAGCAATGTTTACTGTTGTTCCAATCAGGGGCGGAGCTAGCCCCTTTTCTACAATGGGGCCAAATATAAAGAGTAATTTTTTTATAGACAAAATTACTATTAATTTTTTTTTAGTAATAAACTACTACTTCGGTCTGAAATATAAGCAAAAAAAGTGTCTAAAATATAAATAATCTGAGTATTTTTTTAGTATAAGTACTTTATTTAATAAACGTGTTCTATTACTACACTGGAGTAGCGACCTGAGTATTTTTTGGGGTAGCGAAATTCCATATTACTACACTGATCTTTAGTAAAAAAAAAAATTGGGGTAGCAATAGCTACCCGATTAATACAAAAGGATCCGCCCCTGGTTCCAATGGAGCTCCATAGAAACTACACTAGAGGATATTATTTTTTATTTTTATTTTTGTTTGTGTGTGACTAGTTTAGAGGATATCAGTATTTAGTTTATTTTTTTATGTGAGTGAGGCGTGACAGTTTTTTTTTTTAACATATTGGTGTTTTTTAACCATTCTATTTTGTTTACATAGGTATTTGAAGGAGTTGAAGAGCATTTTTGATAAGTAAATTAAGAATCCAAAATGGCAGCTATTGAAGTCTATTCCCTTTGTATATTGTTATAGATGTTTCAAGAGTGGTGGGTGACACTGACCGACTCTGACTCTTTGATTTACTATACCATGGTTTGTAGGTTCCTTTCACAAGGTTTAGAATTATTTTCTACGAAATAATTTAAATCTTTTTTCCATCAACACTTTATATTTGGGGTGTATACAACTGCAAGTTTACGTGTAATTATTGCTTTCTTCTATAAAAAAATTTGAATCAACTTATTAATTCGTTACACATATATTTATAGATTTTTGGTATGACTGTGATGCAAATATATATATATATATATATATATATATATGGAGTTTTGTTTTTTATCGTGTCATTATTTTAAAGTTTTGAATCTAAATTATTTTATATTAATAAAAAATAATATTTTTTCTATATCAATTTAACATTTTATACAACTTATGCAATTATAAATTAGCCAATTGCTTGATGATTCATTTATATTAGGCATGACAAATTTGATCGGAGGTGAGATAGAGTAGGGGATGTCGATACCTAACCCACCCTCGACCCAAACCCACCGACTAAATATAAATTGTTAATTTTTATTTTGTTTTATGTATGTATATTCTTTCATTTTGTTTCATATATTTTGTTTATTTTTAATTTAATCTATTTTCAATAGAAAATTTTATTTTAATTTTATTTTATTTTATTTTATTTTATCATTGTATAATAATTATGATTTCATTTTATTAATTATCATAAATATAAATTTTCAATTTTTCTATATATTTTGAGCGGAGTCGAGGGGCCTGCGGGAAACCCGACCCTATCGGGACAAGAATGGAGAAGGCAAAACCTGAACCCGTTGGAAACAGGAACGGGGACGGAAGAGGCAAAACTCGCCCCGACCCGGCCTGTTGCCATCCCTAATTTATATCAGTGAATATAAACATTATTTATAAAAAGATGTTACTAATATCACTAAATTAGACAATTATTTATATAAGGGGAATCTAGATAAACATTACTTTTTATATTTACTTCAATCACAATGGAAATATTTTTTTTTATCATTTTTATTTTTCAAATATGAATATATATTACTTCACAATCATAATTTATCCCGTGCATCGCACAGGTACATGCGCTAGTTAGACCTTAAAGGATCATGCCTAGTATAGCGCATGGCAATTAATATTATAATTATTATCAATGTAATTAGGTGAAGACAGCTATTATAGAGATGGCAAAGCGGGTTGAGCCCACGGACCGGCCCAACAACCCCCTAAATGGGTCGGGTTGGGCTACGATGTATCAGTCTACCAAGTCATTTAGTCCAACCCGCCGGCCCATCAACCTGTCGGGCCACAAGTGGGTTGGGCCGGGCCAACCCGTCGGGTTAACATATATTTTTTATTTATTTATTTGCTTATTTTTTACTCTCTCCGTCTCATTTTAGTTATCCTATTTTGAAATATTTTATTGTCTCAAATTACTTGTCTCTTTAAAAAATAAAAAAGTATTAACTAACACACGTTGGTCCGAGTGGAAGGGGCTCGGATTCCCTTAAACATGTTCGAGCTTTGTGTATGGAAAAAAACCTGTTTGGGAGAGATCCCCTTAATTGTTCGACGATACCTCGACTAGAGATTAGTTCCATAGGCGGTCTAAAGGACCAAGCGGGGACCACTGGGCCCAAAGTGCTAATTACGGTGGGATCCATAAAAAAAAGTATTAATTCCTTCTTTTCCAACAATACTGCTTGTATTTCAGCTAACTATATTAATGATTTTTTTTCACTTAACTACTCCACTACTCCGATTAATAAGAGGTATTTTAGTCAAGGAGAGTGTCATTTTATCATAGAAATTTATAAACTCAATCATTTTCTTAAGAGGTGTGCATAAACTAATAGGACAAGTAAAATGAGATGGGGGAATAACAATTTTCCTTTTTTTTTTTACATATTTCTGGCAAGCCAGTCTGCCATTTGTTCTATTTTAGGCCGGTTGACCCGTCATTTTAGCCTGATTTTACCATGAATTTCATTTTTATATTTAATTTTTTGTTTTTTTTAACGGGTTGACCTGCCTGCCCATGATGGGACAGGTTGGGTTTAACATTTCAACCCACCACCTTTGGCGGGCCGGGTTAGGCCAACCCGTTTTTGTGGGATCATGGGTTGGGCTGGGCCAGGGTGGCCCATTTTGTCATCCCTACTATTATCAGAGATTTTGTTTGTTATGTATATATTTTTATACTAAAAAAATCCTCAGTATACGATTTAAAATTATAAAATATGTAACCAAAATAAATTAAAATTATAAAATAAGTATATAAGTTACGGAAATGAAATTTTTTAAATTAGTAAAAAGAATATGAAAAAAAAAATCATGTGAATAAAAAACACGATCGCTTATTTCTGTTAATTTAGTATGGTTGTAACCTTTACATCTCGGGTATTCCTTTTTTTTTATTTGTTTTGTAGAGATCTTAAAGAATTTGTATCCCTTTTCCTAATATAAATGAAAAGAAAAATAATAATGATAGCCAAGCTAAATATAATGATAGTCAAACTACGTAAATAGACCGAGTTCCTCAATTCGTAGATCAATATCCCTGAATTTGGTATTGGGAATGATTCTGTTGAGATCCCTGTCTTTTTCTTTTTCCTTCTTCAGCTTTTGTCATCATTCATTTGGGAGATGAAATATTAACACTCGGATTTGAAATGTTATTCATTTGCAAATAAGTGGAGATTCTAACAACTTAAAAATTCCCTTATTGAATTGCATTTCTAAGGGAGAAAAAGAAGGATATGTCATTAAATCTCAGTGTTTTTTATAAGAAAATGATTATCCCGTTTTGCTCCTAGCTCGAAAAGAATTAGGATTCTAGAACAAACCGTGCTTACACATGGGTGGATTAATGGATTTTATGAACTATAATAATATAGGTCTCATATGCTTTCAACGATGGCTCAATAGGCGCGCATATATATATATATATATATATATATATATATATATATATATATATATATATATATATATATATATATATATATATACACACACACACACACACACATATATATATATATATATATATATATGCGCGTTAATTTTTTGTTGACTGAATACATGTGTGTTAATCAGCTGGATGAGTGTTTAGAATAGTTTAATTAAAATTCATTGGAACTTATTCATTCGATAAGATAAACCCTTATAAGGATTGTAAAAAGTTTCATTTTTAAAGAAATAAAAACTATGGAAACATGCAGGAACATATTCTCAACATTTAGGGTGAAAAAGGCAACGTAACTTTCTCTATATCCCTCTCCTACTTTACTCTTCCTCTCTCATTTTAAATATCAAATAGTTAATGAGTTGACCATTATTAACGGCCATTAGATTAAAAAGTTCCACTAGATATTATTACTCATTTTTGCACCCAATATTTTCCCAAAAAACATATCTCCCCCTTTTTTCCGGCTGTCAGCTACCATCTCCTTGTTTACTCTTTCTCTCCCTCATCCCTCCTCCCTCTCCCCCTCTCTCTCCCCCTTCTTTCTCTCCTCACCCTCTCTATGTCTCTCTCGAACACCCTCTGTCGCAACCACTGTTCTGTTAAATTGGAAAATACACGTATGTCAGATTCTTCTCTAGAAGCTGCAGGATGTAAGATAAAGAAACTCATAGAGGAAATTCTCATTTCATTGATCTCATAATGAATTCTTACTTGATTACACTGTGAGCTATGTTTATATACACATACATGAACGAAGGCAGTTCTAACTGCCTTGCCAGCTGGCCTAACAAACTCTACTAGCTGGACAACTAAGTCACAAGTCAATGGAAGTTGAGAGGGAGATAAAGGCTTGGTGAAGGAATCAGCTATTTGGTCCATGGAAGGAACATGATGAACATTCAGCTGCTTAGCTATGGCCTTTTCTCTGACAAAATGAATGTCTAGCTCGAGAAGCTTGGTTCTTGAATGAAGAATTGGATTATGTGATAGGGCCACTGCACTCAAATTGTCACAAAGTACCATGTGGGATCCTGGAGGAAGTGGCTTGGTTTTCAATGACTATTGCACCAGGAGAACTTTCAGGGGATGTTGTTATGGGATACAAGAGGCTTTTCACCTTATGAGATTTATATTGCAATGGTGTTTTGTTCACGTCCTTGTTGCTGCCTTACTGCATGTTAAAGCAGCTGTTTATTCTCTAATACAGGAAACACAAAAAGTACAAAATGGACTTAAAACCGAAGAACAATACCGTCAGAGAGAGATGGAGAACAATTCATATCTGCTCTATTAAAATTTGAGTTTACCATCGCGTGCACTTATAATAAACAGCATGATTGGGTTTTCATACGAGCTCGTGCTCAAATTTTTGAACTTTGAATTTAATACGTGAATTATGTGCTTAACAGCTTAATTTAAAATTGAGTTTTGCTTTTATTATATAATAATAATAGTTGATTCAATACTTCATATATTCAACTCTCCTCTGCGTCCTTCCAATTCATAGACCAGTAACCAGAAAAAGAAAATTAAAAAAAATTGTTACTGTTCAAGATACTAAAAATTACATATTGAAAATGCCCAGTTGTCAAGTTCAAAACTTCTTGGCTTATTAAACCCAGAAAAGGGAGGGGAATTGAAAATGTGAACGGGTTTCGCAGAAATCCAATCCAGGAAGAAAGGGTAATGAGGCAATAGCAATGTCAAAACGACAAGGAGAGTGAATGAGACGACAAAAACACTGAACAAGGGTTTTACAGAGAAAACAATCATTTCGTTTCACAAAAAAGGTGAAGATGTGATGATCTATCTCTATCTCTAAAATTTACAATGAGATGGACAAATTTCAGTTAATTAAAAGGAATCTTTTGAGATTTATTCAAGATGAATTTGGCGGTGCTAGTGTTCTGATGGGCCAAGTTGAAGGTGACCGTGTTGCAACAACTCTATGGGAGGAAGATGAAAAAATTATTCAGTGCAAACGATACATGGTAAGATCTAGTTGAGCTGGTTGATCCAATGGCTCTTATTCATAGTTCATGATGAATCATTTAAGTGATGGTTCACCCTAGACGCCACCCATTTTAAATATCAATTTTTTCACATCTTTTTCTCTCATAAAATTCACGAAAGTCACTGTACATTTTTTGCCTTAAAGGTAGGGAATTTATTTCCAATAAGCAGGAGAGCTATAATAGCTATAGAAATTGCTCACAAAAAGAGCTGAAGGAACCTTTGGTTGGAATGTGATTATATTCTTGTTATTGCTGCTTTCAAGAATGCTAACTTAGTTCCTTGGACTTTTCGGAATAGGCAGTGCAATTGTTTAGAGCTCACAAAGCAAATGTCTTTTATTTTTTCACATATACATAAAAGTAAGTAATTCAACCGTTTATGAAAAAATTAAGGGTGATTTGTTATGCATATGTAGTTAATACTAACCCTTAATTTTTTTATCAATAGTTGAGATTGTTTACTTTATCTCTAAAATGAATTGCTCACTTTAGAGGAACCGGATCCTATAGAGAGAGAGCAACAATTGGTCAATTATGCAGATAAACTTGCTCTTTTGGTGTTAATAATTCTGATTTTGTTTGTTGGACTATTCCTATTATTGAAAAAATCCTCACCAAATGATAAACTTGCCCCTTTAATGTTATAAAATAATACATAGCCCAAACCCAAAATACACACGATTATTGAATCCATCAAAGGTTCATTTGCCCAGTGTTGTTTCTAAATATGAAAAACGCAGCTCATGAATCACATCACATACGCATTCCCTGCCTCGTGTAACAAACCTATGACGCAATCATCGATCTTCAGAATAAATTAACTTTATGCTAAAAGTCTTCATCTTTTTTGGTCGAAAAAACAACCTTCACTCGGTTGGATTCAATTTTCGTTTCCATAAAAATACACACTTTCGTTGTGCATCGCATTTTAATGACAGGTTACGAATAACATGGTTCCTTAGCCAAATTAAAACAAGAAGATATTAATATTATAGTAAAGAGCTTTCCTATTTCAAGGTCACCACTCCATGTCCCATGTAGAACAGTAGAAGTGGCAATGAAAGAATAATATCAGCAATGAGGCTGAAAAGAACCTTTCCAATTTGTGAGACTAACCAGGCAAACCCTTATCCCGAATCTCTTATATGATGTAGCAATGTCCATGGAATCTTTGAATTCCAATTATGGAAAAAGAATTATCTGAAAACTGTTCTGATTAATTTTCGCTTCCAATCCAACTTGTCTAGGGGTCCCCTCATTTTAGCTCCATTTATTTTGATAGTAAAGGCTCAAATCAGATCACTTTATTTTTTATTGCAAAAAAATTAGGGTGAGGGGATGGCGCCCAATCTAAGGCAGGAAAGACTTACGAAGGTAATTACATTTACCTCACCCCAAGGGAATTAGTAGGGACTCAAACCCACGACATGTCGGATACAAGTCTTATCATGCTCTACTAGGCCAACCCCTTGGGGTTTCAAATCAGATCACTTTAGTTCCTGACAAATTGTGTGAAAATATTCAAAATGCACGACTGAACATTTTTTAAGACATAGACTATTGTGTCTCTTTTTTGAGACAAAGACTATTGTGTCCCTATTTTGAGAGGGACTGAAATGGGCAATTTGAGATAGGGACTATTGTGTACAAGGACTATTGTGTTCCTTTTCTGAGACAGGGACTATTGTGTCCCCTTTTCTTAGACATGGACAATTGTGACATTTTTTTGAGAGGAATCGAAATGGGCAATTTGAGACAGACACTATTGTATCCCCTTTTTAATTTTGTTAGGGACTAAAATGATCTAAAAATTACACGCTGACACCATTTTATAGTCCACCTAAGCATTTAACCGTCTACGTCATCACCTCCTCTATGTCACCACGTTAATTGTCATTTTTGAATGGAAATAGGGGAAGGGATTGCCGTGTCCCTCTTTTAAAATCTTCAGGGACTATTTTAGAACTTTTTTTTTTTTATTTGGGCCGTTACTCTTTTAAGTTTTACACTCAGAAAGTTAAGGGCTCCCGCGTGTGCTGATTCCCTTGTGCTTGCTTATCAACTATGGATTCGTCTAGTTTGGTGCTGTAAAATTACGTAACCATGATGGTCCAATCATATTTTGAGCCGTTGATACAAGTATATAATAATTCAATGGTTTAGATCATAAATAGGCAACCTGAAGTTGAATAGTTAAGGAATATATTTTGTATTTACAAGGTGGGGGCCTAAAGAAGTATAAAATTCTTCCCCCGATTCTAATTTCTTTCCGCTAGCAGCAATGTTTTGTAGTTGAACTGACCAAAATATATAAAAAAAGTGTTTAATTTAGTCACACCCACACACAGAGCCGTGGCTGCCTTTAGGCAGTTAAGGTGAGCCACCAAAATCCCAATTAATTTTTAGTAGTAGTATAAGGTCCCAATTAATATATCAAAATAGTATATCTTTACGAAAAGAACAAAAAAACAATATCATATTGATAATATTTGCATGCACTTAACGACTAACATATGAGCATAATTATCGGTAGTGACTAATTAATTGCTCTAGCCCCACATTAAAAATAAGAAGACTTTTTTGAGAAGTAAAAATACTACTTTTTGCATGATACGCCTATCATTGTTTATAAAATAAAAATCATAGTTGCAACGAGCAAATTGAAATAGATGAACATAACAGTTAATTTTACTATCTATTTATTTTTCTAAAATATTTTCAATTCAAATTGTTACGTTTAAAGCTCAATTTTTTTTTAATTCCTTGACAGTTTCGCCTAAGGCCCCCAAAACTCCTAGACACGGTCTGCCCCCACAAGACATGAACAGATCAAAATATTTTTCTACCAAAAATTTCATAATCTCTTCTCACTCCCACAACAGTATCGTAAATTGACTATTTATGGTACTTATTTTGTAAAAAATGTTTGCAGTAAACAATCTATTTACAATATACATTTTTTACAAAATAGGTACCCTAAATAGCTAATTTACGGTATAAAGTTTTAAAAAAAGGTTCCGTAAATTGTATATTTACTGTATGTTTTTTTTCAAAAAAAAAATATTCGTAATTATGTAGTTTAGTGATTTTTAGAAATTTTTAATTAGAGTTATTTTGGGGTTTTCAAATTTTGAGGGTGTGGTTGATGAGTTGATGGGTGTGGATACCAACTAAAAAAAGGGGTACACTTTTGTGTTCAAAGCTAAGATATAGCATATGAAGGTTAATCAAAGAATAAATTACATTTTTGGTCCCTTTTGTTTATTTTAGATTTTAGTTTAGTCCCTTATGTATCAAAAGTTTTGAATTGGTCTCTTATATGTAAAAGTTATACTAATAGGGTCCATTTTGTATTTTTTCTCGAAATGGTCTCTTATGTAACAAAAATTATACCAATGTGGTACCATTTTTGCCTCTTATTTTGGAAAAAAATGGACCACATTGGTATAATTTTTGTAACATAAGAGACCACTTCGAAAGGGATGAACTATTTTAGTGTAACATTTATATATAAGGGACTAATTCAGAACAAATAATATATTAAAATTTAAAATAAATATAAAGGAGTAAAATGTACAATTTAACCTTAATTAAAGTTATCTTCCACGTTTAATGTTCCGTTACTGACACAGAAAGTTTTTTGCCATCTTAGTAATTATGGATTCTCTTAAGAGAAAAATGTAAAATACAGAAAACCAGCTATGACCTCCTATGTCAGGTATTTCTGAGGCCCCATCATCATGGACAAATTTATTAATAGGACCATTCTACAAGTCACCTATCAACTATCACTCCCATCTGTTTGGCCCCCACCAAACTCATATAACATCTTTTCTTATTAAAAAAAAAATCCTATGAAAATAAAAACATGCATTACAAGTATCGTTATCATTATAAAAATACAAAGCATCACAAGAGACACTATCAAATTATTAAATTCTGTTCATGTAAAAAAAATTAGACATAAAAAATCTATCGACTTTAAAATTATGATATAGTTCATTCATAAAAAAAATGATATTGTTCGATATATTTTTTATTCAAATTCATAACGCAAACTCGCTATAAGAATTCTTGTTTATTGATACATTTTTAAAGAATTTACCTAGTTATTATTTAGATTTTTCATTAATTTATGGTACTTTTTTTAATAAGATCAGTTTTATACAAATATTTTATCAAATAATTTTAATTTAAAAAATCACTTTTAAGCTAGAAAAAAGTTGAAAAGCGAAACAACTTTAGCTTTATTTTTAAAGCTCTTATTTTTAGCTTTAACCTTAAAGTAGCGTTTAAGCCCAAAAAAAAGTAGGTCATCAAACACACCCTAAGACACTGCGGTGAAGCTTGCGTCCAGGGTTTTAAAGCAGGGTCACAGTCGCATGACGATTCCTGATATTGCAAAAAATCACAGTCAAATACGGCTGATCCGACCTCAACTATGGTTGTGTTGCGGTCGCGGAGACATCAAAAACTATGATATCGCAACCAAGATTGTAGTCGTAGACCTTTTTTAATACAATGCTTGCGCCTGCAACATCCACCCAAAACCGGGGAATATAACTAGCAGGTGGTGAATGAAGGACACACACGTTGTGATTAGGCTTTTTTTTTTTTAAGTGAACCAAAGGAGTTGGCCTAGTAGAAGTGTGCTAGGTCTGTCAGGTAGGAGAATGTGTACAAAGATACTCTCGAAATGCGAGGTATTCAGTCCATCCTTAAAAATTATTTTTTATCAGTACAAATATTTTTAATCACAAAAAATTATTTTTAATCATAAAAAAATATTTTAGTTACAAATATTTTACTCTTACCGTTGACGTTAATCTTGACGCATCTTAATGACATCACAAATGATTACAGATTAATGTTAAAATTTACTGATATGATCTATATGACAGTAACTTTCAATTCAACGATTGATTTTGAAAAATATTTATCCAATAGGATGTTATTGAATGGGAGTAACTGTTGGTATAACTCTTCGGGTGTAATTTGATCCCTCCTCTTATATAATATATTATTAAATATATTATATTGTGAAGGGTACTACAGTAAATTTTATGTTATTTTGTTTGTCCTCTCCATTGCCCAACAAACAAAATGCAAGAAAAAATAGTGTCATTTTACTTAATGATATGTCATGTGCTGTTCTGTTTGTCCTGTGTTTCAATCGTATGCACCCTTAAGGTTGTTTCTATTATATTATAGTACATATAAATATATAATACAATATTAATATAATATAATATAATATAATATTAAATATTATTATATATTAAATATAGAATACTTAATTAATTTAATATTATATATATCATATTTCATCTATTATTTATTTATAAATGTTTTGTTTTTATTTTATATATTAATTATATAATATAATATTTTATATTATTAAATATATTATATCTTGAAGGGTACTACAATAAATTTCATGTTATTTTTGTCTATCCTATCCATTGCCCAACAAACAAAATGCATATCAAACGCAGCCTTAAGGTTGTTTCACACAAACCAAAAAAACTAATAAATTTTGTTATTTTTGATAGAGTTATTAGTCTTTTTTCCTATGATATCATAGATTATTTATTATACACCACACTTATTTTCTCTCTCTATAATAAATAGTTAAAGATATAATTGAGAAATAAGTAATTAATATAACTTTAAACTATCAAAATGACAAATAAAAAAGAATAATTTTTTTCTTAGAAACTGAAAAGTAAAAATGAATGGAGGGAGGCATTACCGGGAAACTTTGGCTTGTGGTAAAAGATTGGATAAAAAAGAAAAAATACTTCAATCAGAAGTTATGGACTGCCAACCTAACTCCCAGCTTTGAAAATGCCCACACCACTCTCCATTTCCAATTCCGGCAAACAATCAAAAGCTCCTTTTTACATGCCTGAATTCACAGCAAGACGAGTTGGTGTGAAATACATAGAAATAGTATGTTTAATATTCTTGCCAATACAATTTTTGGGATGTAGTGTTCTATCATTTTCTTCTCTTTTCAAACTTTTTCCCAAAAATAAAATTAAAGAACCTCCATCGTATTCCACTTTAACAAGTTCATACGAATTAATGGCTACTTATTATTAGTGCAAGAATGCACACACTCACAAAGAATAGAAAACATAGGAAATAAATACACACATAGAGAAAGAAAAATATAAAAAACTTTATTGAATGGATCACTTATACACTATTCACATTACACCACATGTATTTATATCATTAACTACACAGTCCATAATAGACTCACAAGGCCCATAACAACTTGGCCCAATACACTAACTAGTTAACACAACTTAATTACTAACACTAATTAACACTAATCTGAATTAATTCCAACACACCCCCTTAATTCATATTTCACAAACACCTTAATTTGGAACAACAAAAATTATTCCAGGATCTTATTGTTTGGTTTGTAACCCAACATTGATACATTCACTTCTTTGCAAATACTGGACTTGACCCATTACTACACCAGTTTGACCCAATGTACTCTGCTTCTTGGATTGGACCTTCAATTTCACTGCAGCATCACCTCTTAAGCCCAAATGTGTCTGGAATTGGGCTTGGCCAATTAATTTCACCACTTGGCCTGAATGTTTTGTGAATTGGGCTAGGCCAACTTGACCCAGCCATTGACCCAGCGGGTCCATTAGGTGAAACACTTGCCCTAATTTTTGAATTCCAAATCCTTTCTTCTGACGAGCCATCTTCTTCTTTTCTCTCTCGATTACTCTTCGTCTTCGCAGTGTGACACAAACAGAAGCACCCACCTCAACGAAACTCTCATTCCTTCTTTGCTTCGTTTGAGATCGTTCTCCACACGTGAAATCCTTCTGGAACGTTCCCAGAAAATCCTCAAGCACCTTCACCATCTTCCTCTGCCTCTCCTTCGAGTTATTCTTCACTGCCTCGGTTGCCACCTGCTGCGTGGCACCTTTAATAGGAGATGTCGGAACCGAAACAACGCCTTCAACGTTGACGATGGACTCGCAGTTGAGATCGGCGGCGAATTTCACCATCTGCGGACTCACCGCATCAAGATCCACTGCGTCACTCTTAAGCCTCCTCCTTGCTAATGGCACCACTCACATTCTCATCGTTCTTCAAGGTCACCGGCGATTGCAAACTTAGGGTTGCCAAAATTCCCGATTTCCTTTCCCTCCTTTCACTCCTCCTGAACCCGTTTCGCCTGGGTTCATCAGAAACCCTAGAAGGAACCCCATCTTGAATTGAAAAAATCTCTCACCATCACTGCTAGATTCACATTCTGTATGGTCCAAATTTGAGATCTGCACCACTCTGTTTTTCTTGCGAAACTCTATTTTCTGAAAACCCTAATTTCAGAAATTCCCAAATTCGAAAACTGTTTGTCTTGATGTTGTGGGGTTTGGTTGGGTTCTGTTGGAGCAGTGTTTGGCTCATCATCACTTGCAAGACTCGAATTTCTGAAAACCCTAGTTTCAAAAAATTGTTCTGTGCATCTCTGCCTCTCTTCTTCAGATTCATTCTTTCTCACCTCTTCTGTCTCTGTTTTCTGGGCATCAGAAACTCCCTTCTCTGCTTTCTCCTTAATCTTGCACTTTCCTTTCTCAGCTCCATCGTGAGCTTGTTTCAAGATTTCCCACGCTTCTTTTGCACTGTTGGCACAAGAAATTCTCTCAAAATTCACCTCATTAACACACTGATGGATTATGAAAAGAGCCTTGTAATCTCTTTTCTTGGATTTCTTGTAGGAGGCACTGTCATCCTCTTCTTGGATATCTCTTTGCACCTTTCCAGCACTCCCTGGAAACCAAAGATTACTTGCATCCTCACCACCCACTTCTCCCAATTCTTATTATGGAGGATTGGTAATGTAACTGGGGATGTCTCTTTTGCGGAGGCCATTATTGACACTCACATAGGTCCCAAGTCAATAGCTCTGACACCACTGTTAGTGCAAGAATGCACATACTCACAAAGAATAGAAAGCATAGGAAATAAACACACAGAAAGAAAGAAAGAAAAATGTAAAAAACTTTACTGAATGAATCACTAAGACACTGTTCACATTACGCCACATGTATTTATATCACTAACTACACAATCCATAATAGACTCACAAGGCCCACAACAACTTGGCCCAATACACTGACTAACTAACACAATTGAATTAACTAACACTAATTAACACAAATATGAATTAATTCCAACACTTATTGTAATTTGAACCAGTGTATTGTACTCGTGTGCTGTACAGGGTAAATTATGTGCGGGGAGTAATATTTTATATTATTTAAGTTAAAATTTTAAGACAATAACATAACTTTAAAACTAACATGTTAGAACTTTTTTATTACAATCGGCGGGAAAAACATGCAGAACAAATAATTACTTGCAATATTTTTATTGATATAAACTAATTGTTTTTTTACTGAATAAACTACTCCCTCCATCCCTTAATATAGGATCCCTTTAATTATTTCACGTCTCTTAAAAAAGTGAGTTTTGTTAGTTATTACTCTCTTCATCCCTTAATATTGGACCCTTTGACCATTTCACGTAGGGGTGCTCATGGTTTGGTTATTAATGTAACTAAAACCAAATCCAATTAAAACCACATATTAGGTTGGGTTTTCAAATTCGAATTTCTAAAACCGGATCTCAAAATATGGTTATGGATATAAAACCGGTTGTTTTCCCATATCCGGTTATGAAACTGGTTGCGACCCAAAATCGGTTATTAACCAGTTTCTGTCCTAAAACCGGTTACGCAACCGGTTATGGATCCCAAATACGGTTATAAAACTGGTTTTCGCCTATAAAATTTAGTTTTTACCGTCCAAAGCCGGTTTTTACCTGTAAAATCCGGTTTTTTTCGGTTTTTTCCTATAAAGTAAATGAATGTCTTTATTTTGTGACCTCAACTTTGTGAATGCATGGAATTGGACACATTTTGCTACTATGGTTTTCAATTATTTTGGGCACCCCTAGATATAAGACAATGTTCACGTCTTCTATATTGCTTATTTCCATTGTTCTTTTTGCACTAAGGCCTCCCGGATGCAATAATAATAAATTAATAGAATGACTTTCTATTTGACTTTCTATTTAATTGACAATGCAATATTTTTTTAACTGCTTGCCTACATACAAAGAGCTTTTTAGTCAAAATGTTATCACTGCAGCGTTTTATTATGAACTTTTCTAAATACCAAGTGTATGTTTGGTTTACGGTTGAAAAACCACTTAGACCCAAAACAACTATAAAGTTCCCTGGGGACAAACGTTCATCTGATTTGATTTGATACATTTATAACTGTAAACCAATCATAACATAAATATGAAGTATGAAAATAAGTACATCAGCCACGATAGATTTCCGAATTCCAATGAGTTGACAAAGAAAAGTATATGGACATCCACTTCACTAACCAGATTTAAAAACAGATAACTCAAACCGAAAATAAATGGTTTGGTTAAAAAGTTTACTGTCAATATCCGGTTATTCAAAAATGGTTTTGGATATGGATATGATTTTTATGTGTTATCTGGTTATTTTATGCACCCCTACTCGGGATTACCATTTTTTGGCCCACCATCGCTTCCCAACCCAACCCTTGCATGCTTCTTTTCCCTTTTATTTTCTTAATTTCAACTCCATTCTGCAACTCCACCATTTCCATTACCATGACCCAACTGATAACCAAAAAAGAAATCTATATCTATCTAAAATTAAAACAGAACAAAAGGTAGAAAAATGGGCACATTTTGATTCCATATAATAATAAAGGGCATTCAATTGCGAGAAACCAAACATAAAAAATCACCTTCAAAGAAGCCCTCGAATAATTGCAGCGCCCTTATATTGTTCCCTGCAACAATAAGAAGAAAACCATGAAGAAAGGGAGAATGAGATGGAGAAAAGAAGGGAAATAACCTAATGTAGTGCTTACACGAATTATTGCCTCGCCAAGCAAGATTAAAATCGGGAGAACAGTTACAGGGCGACGGCGAAGGATGTGAGAACGTTGGCGACAAGGCGAGAATGTTCAGCGGTGGATGGTGAGTCAGGTTATGAAGCAAGAAGCTGCGGCGGAGGGTGAGACAGGTGACAAAGCAAGAAGCAGCGATGGAGGGAGACTCAGGAGTTGAACCAAGAAGCAACAGCGGAGTGAGAGACACAACAGGAAGAGAGAAGCTACGGTGTTCAGAGCTCAAAAGTGAAAAAACGAAAGGGTTTCATGCTTTCAGCAACAGATTAGTGTTTTCGGGAGCAGGATGGTGAAAAAAGAGGAATGCTACGGACACTTTCTCTCACACTCTTTCTTAAACACTCTCTCAATGATTAGACCATATCACACTTTTTTTTTCTTTCCAAAATCAACCATTGGATTGAAAGTTACTATCATAAACATCATATCTGTAAATTTTATAGTAATCTATGATCATTTGCTATGTCATCAAGATGCGTCAAGATTAACATTATTTGTAATTACACCATTGACATTAATCTTGACGCATCTTGATAACATAGCAAATGATCATAGATTAATTTTAAAATTTACAGATATGATTTATATGATAGTAACTTTCAATCTAATTGTTGATTTTGAAAAAAATAGTGTGACGTGAGCCAATCATTAAGAGTGTTTAAGAGAGAGTGTCAAAAAAAGTGTATGTAACATTCCTCGTAAAAAAAAGAGGGGTGTCAATTGTTTAATTAGAGGGGGTTTAAAAAAAAAAAAACCCAAGCTTGTCAAGTGTGGAATGGCCGGGCAGCGCAATTTTAATTATACTGCGGGGGTTTGTATGACCTCTGTTAAAAAATATAAAAAAATCCCACAGTAGTGAACTAAATCTCCCATGACCATTATCTACAACGAAAAAGCCGACCGTACACTAAGCCCAAACATATATATCACAGCTTTAAATAAACAAACTGTTAAAATACAACCAAATCTATCTATCATACTACAAATAAAACATAAAAAATAAATAAGTAAAAAGGGCGAAACTTTATGATAAATCAATATTATTCAACTTATCCCAGAAACTGTCCTTCACTTTTGGTCCGAGTGGTAAACTCCAACGAATTTTAGTAACATAGAGATATCTAGTGTATCCCGGGTTCGAACCCAGAAGAGGCGTGCGTGTTTGAGGCATATCACTTGCCACTTCGCCTAAGAGGCTTAAAAAAAAAAGTTATCCCAGAAACTAGAGAAACACTTTAAATGAGTTAGACAACAAATCATTAATTGAAATTCTGATTAACATTAAAAAAAAATGGTGTTATGTCCCAAACAAGGAAGCCCAAATATATGATAGCAAGATTTAGGGAATAAATGATCTAGAATATGATGAGTCATCATTAGGAGAAATCTAAAGATGTGCTTAGCAAGGACACCATTTGGTGGTCCTATATATGTACATGCTAAATGAATGAATAACAACAAGAAAGAATATGAAAGAGAGTTAGAATGTTAGTTTTCTCTTCAGCATTTTTATTTTATTTTATTAATTAGCTATTGTAGTTTCTTAGATTCCTTATATTGGTTGCCATGGCCTCACCTCCCCATTTCCCTTATAATCTTCCGTTCATTCTCCTAGAATATAATGAGTCATCATTAGGAGAAATCTAAAGATGTGCTTAGCAAGGACACCATTTGGTGGTCCTATATATGTACATGCTAAATGAATGAATAACAACAAGAAATAATGTGAAAGAGAGTTAGAATGTTAGTTTTCTCTTCAGCATTTTTATTTTATTTTATTAATTAGCTATTGTAGTTTCTTAGATTCCTTATATTGGTTGCCATGGCCTCACCTCCCCATTTCCCTTATAATCTTCCGTTCATTCTCCTAGAATATAATGAGTCATCATTAGGAGAAATCTAAAGATGTGCTTAGCAAGGACACCATTTGGTGGTCCTATATATGTACATGCTAAATGAATGAATAACAACAAGAAATAATGTGAAAGAGAGTTAGAATGTTAGTTTTCTCTTTAGCATTTTTATTTTATTTTATTTTATTAGTTAGCTATTGTAGTTTCTTAGATTCCTTATATTGGTTGCCATGGCCTCACCTCCCCATTTCCCTGATAATCTTCCGTTCATTCTCCATGAGATTCTACAATCTCAACAGATCTGCCTTCACTCCATGTCAGCTTGTGCTGCTGAACTTTCCAAATTGTCCACCAGCGTCACACCTCCTAGTTTCACCCACATTGGCACTGCCTTTCCATGGGTTTCTTGGAGTTCCTTCCGCCACCAACCAGCAGTCATCAATTTCACTCATCTCACGACCAAACTCACACCTTCAACCTTCACCCACACCAATGATACCATTCCACAGACCTCTCAGAGTTCATTCCATCAACACCCACCAATTTACAACCCACAACCAACAACCACCAGATCCCTCAACCCACAACCACCACCAATTTCCAATCCCACTAACCCAAGATATCTTAAACATTACCAGGAGCCAATGCATCAGTCAGATCTCTCACCACTACACAATAATGTTGTGCCTCTGTTCTTGGCTACACCAGTAAAGGGCGAACAAGCACCAGTGGAGGTGCTCATCGCCGAGGAGAGCAACTTCTCCACCATTGTCGATCCACACTCTGCCATTATTGCAGAACCGAACGTGGCCACCATCGAGGTTCCCAGGACACTGGATCCTCCAACGCTAGTAGTGAAGGGGGACGGCGAAGCAGAGAAACCCCAGGAGCTCATCGTCGCCGATGAGAATGTCTTATCTGTGAAACACCTCGTCCTTCGATCGGCAGTGCAACTACTCGCCATGATCAGCGTCTCGCTTCGCATAATTGCTCCACATTTGTGTTTGGTCCCGGTGGAAACTCAACGATCACGGTGCGCTGCTGCAAGCTACTCTGTGCGGGTCGACGTCTTGGGAGACACGACTAGGGTTGGGGAATGTTGATGAAAATTTAGGTTTCTAATTTCAAATGGACTCAGCGAATGGTTTACTGCCTTGGGCCTCATAATATTTTTTTACTTTGGACCAGTGGACTGTTTTTGTTCTTTTAGACCTTCATGGGCCACAATTGTTACAGTTTTATTTTGTTGGGCTGAACTTTTCTATTTTT
Source organism: Calophaca sinica (assembly GCA_037113605.1). Lineage (NCBI taxonomy): Eukaryota > Viridiplantae > Streptophyta > Magnoliopsida > Fabales > Fabaceae > Calophaca > Calophaca sinica. Next base: position 124,783,110 of record CM073736.1, on the reverse strand, counting down.
ATGGGTTTTGGACTTCAATACACCTTGAGGACAATGTGTTTTTGCAAGAACAGTGGAATGTTATGGCCTAAACATGGAAGCCCAAATATATGATAGCAAGATTTAGGAAAGGAATGATCTAGAATATATTCATAGCTTTAAGGAAAGAATGATCTATAATTTGATGAGTCATTGTTAGGAGGAATCTAAACATGTGCTTAGCAAGGACACCATTTGGTGGTCCTATATATGTACCTGCTGAATGAATGAATAACAACAAGAAAGAATATGAAAGAAAGTTAGAATATTAGTTTTCTCTTTAGCATTTTCATTTTATTTTATTAGTTAGCTATTGTAGTTTCTTAAATTCCTTACAAATGGCCATGGTCTTCAATCACATATGATGCTTCCATCAAAATATCAAGTAATCCACATATCCCTAAGCCCTAAACGCCCAGAATATGCATTTTGAAATGGAAATGACGTGACACGGCGGGGTTGCCTACCTTTGCTCTCTACCTCAAACTTTATTTATCGACCACAGATTTCCGTTGGCGCTCGCTATCACAATGTTTGCGAAGCTTTCTCCGTTTGATTTATCAACTGCTGCAAAATATTTTGGTTTATCCTCGGTTTGATATGAAATCTCCGTTGAACACACAATGCATTTACCTTCGGGATGCTATGTTCTTTCCTTCTGTCTTCTTTAATTTGGTCAAAAAATAAAAAGGTCTCTCACTTTAATGTCAGACATGGCTTTACAAGAAACATTTGTTTACTCACACATAGTTTGGTAAAGCTTATGATAGGACTAAAGGTAAAAAATTATAGAGTGGCAACAATTTTCATTAGTCAGACTTTTGGGACATACTTATAAATATCAAAATACCGGAAGTAACAGGCAGATATAGGTTTTCTTGCAACTTTAAGCCACCTTTTTTTTGGAGCTTATTCCTTTTCTAAAGGAATCCCTTAGTTTCTGCTTGCATCAGAATATCAAAAATTACAATATTTTTTTAGTCCTAAGTCAAGGTTTTAGTGCCCTTGCCCACAGATTGGTTAAACCAAATTATTGTTTTCAATCCCGTTATCAATTTTCCTATTGAATGCTACTCTTTGTAGTGTTGCAACTCAATTTGGAAAGCAAATGTATATCTAGTATATTGAAGGTCTCGAGATGTGTATTGTAGGGTTTTTCTTTCCCTGGAGCTTATTTTCCTAGAGCCTGATAGTGTGTTATATGTTGCTTTTGTCAGAAGCAATATGGAGTAATAAAAAAAAATGTGTCAACACATTTATTTTCAATTAGAACTGAGCTTTAGATTTTGGACCTGCTACTTCTTCAAGTTGTGTTTCCTTTTTCAGTTGGAATCAACATTGGCAATTGCTTCCAGCACCCCACCACATTGTTGCCAGTGCCCCTACCCTACTAAAATTTCAAAAATACCCCCAAATTTAATTTTTTTCCTCCCATTTCTTCTTCTTCTTCCTCCTCCCATCCCTCCTCCACCACCTCCACCACCCCACCACCGTCCTCCACCGCCAAGCAACGAAGCACCGCCCCTCCACCGCCACCACCTTCCCAAAATACCTTAATTCTCTCTTCCTTCTTCCTTCTTCCTTCTCCCTCTCATCCCTCCTCCACCACCGAAAAACTCGCCGGAGCCACCACCCTTCCATCCCCCAACACCGGAACACCTCCCTAGGGGCCACCGCAACCAACCCAATGGCCACCAAAGCTAATTCTATTCGTTTTTACAATTCTGTTTTTTTTCCCGCAGATTTACAGGTTTCCAGTAATTCAATTACCGAAACATAAATATGTTTCTGATAATTGAATTACGGAATACATACACCTTCAAGTAATGCAAATGTATTCCGATAATTCAATTACCGGAAACATATTTTTTCAAAATTATGATATGTTCCGGTAATTCAATTGCCGAAAGCTGTTAAAAATGTATTCTGAATAGGGATGACTGCATGACTGCACCTCTCTCTTCAACTGCACCCAATTCGGGTCCATAAAATTGATGTGTGTTTAAAGACAATTGAATTATATTGACAACATGTTATGTTCCCCATCGAGACTCAGAAGAAAAATAATCATTTATAAATAATAAAGATATTGACACAATTGATATGTACTCAAGCACAATGAAATTATACTGATAATTTGTAATGTTTCTCTGTTAGAATTTAAAAACAAAATAATCATTTATAAATAATAATACATGCATAAAATCAATATGTACTCAAAGACAGAATAGTCATTATAAAAGACATTTATAAATTTTTTATGTTCTAAAAAACAATAAAATTATACCGACAACAAATAATATCTCCCTGTTGGGACTTGGGATTGTGATTATATATATGTAATATTTAAAATTTGTATAGTAACTGATCATCAAAGAATTTATAAATGTTTATCGCCTATTCTAAAAGAATTTATTTTGTGAACCAAGAAGAAGTTACCACCTTATACAATAGCTTAAATAAGATAAGTTAATCTTTTTTGATAGAAAATAGGTTAAAATGAATATTAGGAATAAAACTTCAATAATATTATGGCCCGCGATACATACGCTATTTAATAAAAAAATTAAAATTACATATTAAATATAAATATGTTCATGGAATTTAAGTATTATGATTGCAATAACCCTACCTACCAATAAGATATAAAACATATGATTGCAATAGAGTTGGCTTAGTGGTTGGGGTGTGACAGTTAAGGAGTGGAGTGATGGACAAGGTTCAACTCTCACTCACTAACATTTCTAACAAAAATCTAATAAATACTAGCATTTTCCATTTCAAAAAAAAATATAATTGCATTCTCTCATAGTTCTCAATTGTGATTTGGAAAGAGAGAGAATGCAGGAGGAGAGAAATGCACTTTTAAAAAAAGGAAAAAATAAAAATAAAAGATAAAATATTAAAATTATAGTACGACAATGAAAGTTGAGATTCTCTATTTCTCAAAAGATGTGGGGGGCTCCATTTAAAGAGAGATAGACACAAATAATAGAAATGGAGAGGATCTTATATCAAATGAAAGGGAGCAGTTTTTTTTTGGGAAAAAAATTGCTTTCAATGAGCGCCCGATTTTATTATAGGTCTTATCATGGTTGATTTCCTACTTGAAATCATGATTTACTACCAAATTTATTTCATGAAAGTTTATGATAAGCTTTTAGATGCTTATGTTAGTTTACTATAAGTTTTGTAAATTTAACATGATTGGATCTTGACATCAGTAAGAGGATTTTGACTTTAGTCATTATTTGATGTCAAGAGTGGGAGTAAAAATAATTTATTAAAATATATGATTTTGGGAAAACTTTTTTATTTTTCTGAAATTGAAGATATTGTTGATCCAAACAGCTATCATGAAACTATATGGATTCCACGTTGGTTGATCACTTAACTAAGGGACTCATGCCCATACTTATTTATTAATAACTATTTGTTATAAACATGGGCACTGTGATTTTGTATAATATGTTTGGTGAGTGGGAGCTTGTGCTTTGTCTTATATTAGCTCTCATATTTTTAACACTTTTGGTGTTTTGATAACATTTTTCCATTTGACTTGAGAAATTAAGCATGGATTGAATTATGTTGTTATATTCTTTTGTATATGTATATCAGATGCGAAAATATTGAAACTCATTGGGACCACTATGCCCATGGTCGACGCCATGTATGAGCTGTGGCATGATGGTTTTGTTAAACCACGAAGCTTGGTGTCGCTTGGACCACTGTGCCAGTGGTTGACACCATCTTAGAGTTGAGGCATTGTAGTTTTGTTAAACAATGAAGCTCTGTGTCACCGAGACCACTCTGTCGGTGGTCGACACCATGTTGGAGTTGATGCATTGTGGTTTTGTTAAACCATGAAGCTCAGTGTCATTGGGATCATTGTGCCTGTAGTCGACACCATGTTGGAGCTGAGGCATTGTGGTTTTATCGAACCATGTAGCTCGATGCCAATGGGATCACTGTACCGGTGGTCGACGCCATGTTGGAGTTGAGGCATAATAGTTTCTTGTGAACCATATAATTTTTTTGGCTTTAATGCATTTGAGAGAAATTGAGGACTGATAAAGAAAATGACAGTATGACTGTTGGATCACATTGACATGTCATTTTCTTACTACACTCCACATGGATGATTAGTCGACGGAGTTGGTGGTATTTGTAACCATGGAAGGTGTTATATCAATATAGGATGTGATTACCGCCATGATTCGATATTACTTGACTTTTGTTGGATGGAGTCTTAATTAGGTGTTGCATCTTAGGATCAAATGTTTAGTGGCCACAGTAGGAAATATGTTATTAGCCCGAGAGTTGTTTTCAAAAATATTTTCTATAAATTAGATCTACACAATTGATTTTGCCCAAGTGGGAGAATGTTCGAATTTTTTCTAATAAATTCTCGTGGGCTATAATCAATTGTGGTTTTTTGGATTTTCAAAAATAGGCTAATGTTATGATCCATTTGATGGTGCTTAGGTTCGCTGGTTAAGTGAACAATTTGTAATGGGCTGAGACACCTAATATTGATCTATATGAGAGATAGTGTATGTAGGCCTAACCACTGCGTTCATGATGAGAGGTGCCTAGCATTAATAAATACTTTGGCTAGGTCCCTTTTGCCATAACATGATTCGTTGCTTGCTCTACGGTTTGTCCCATTGAGAACCGAGATCCCAGAGTGTGTGGACAGGAAAATGAAGACTTGGTTTAGTTTCTTTAAGGAGCTCTATGAGATAGAGTTAATTCCCGATAATCGTGATCATGTTTTCGACAAGTAAGTGCTCTAAACGATGTTCTAATTTCATATAATAGATCTTGTTAATTCTTTCATTTTTTTGCTGAGGTGTGGTCAAAAGGTTTTGTAGCTATTTGGAAAATAGTGGAAAATCTCATAGGAGGTGAGGAGTAGATGTGGATGTAGCCCATGCATTTTAGGTGAACCACTATAAATTCTCTATGTTTATTCTCTATTTCCTCTTTAGTTTCTTTCACACTGATATATAACCGTTGAAAACCAATTTCTGCATTTGTTGAAAAGGTTATGTCATCGAACCAATTCAACTTATACTGAAGAAGGTAAAATTTGTTTTTCGAATCATTAGTCACTTAGAAACAGTTTTTATAACAAAAATACAACAACATCAAATAAGCAAGTTAGATAAGCATATATCAAATTTTCATATTTCACATCAACTAAACTTCAAATCTGTTTTACATCAAATCTGCATAGAACCTACTCAACTGGAGGATACTTCAGAGAAGGTTCATTTCTGAGTTTTCACTTGAGAAGAATTTGTTAAGTGATATCAGAATAAATTTACAAGGGCCACAATTGAACCCCTCATTGTGACTCCAAGTCCAATCCACTTCACTTATTTTCGTTTTTGTCATTTCCCTTTTGGTTGTAAGATTCCCAGTATGTTAAGCATGTTTTAGATTGATCCATCCACTTGGTAAAGGATCTGTAAATGCAGGCAACAGAGTCATCAGTATATTGATGAGTGATGAATGAAAACTGTAGAGAGCATAAAAAAACTTCTGTGTTCAGTTTTTCCTCCCCATTTTTTGGAGCTTATTCTTACTCTAAAGGTTATGGAATCCCTTAGTTTATGCTTGCATCAGAATATCAAAAATTACAATATTTTTTTAGTCCCAAGTCAAGGTTTTAGTGCCCTTGCCCACGGATTGGTTAAACCAAATTATTGTTTTCACTCCCGTTGTCAATTTTCCTATTGAATGCTACTCTTTGTAGTGTTGCAACTCAATTCAGAAGGCAGATGTATATCTAGTATATTGAAGGTCTCGAAATGTGTATTGCAAGGTTTTTCTTTCCCTATAGCTTATTTTTTTAGAGCCTGGTAGTGTGTTATATGTTGCTTCTGCCAGAAGCAATATGGAGTAATAAAAAAAATATGTCAACACATTTATTTTCAATTGGAACTGAGCTTTAGATTTTGGACCTGGTTCTTCTTCAAGTTATGTTTCCTCTTTCGATTGGAATCAATATTTGATATCTAAATCCAGTGGTGGATCTTCACCAGAGGGAGCCAATATATAAAATATATTTCACATCTAATAGAAAAATGATTTTTTGACAACAAAAGTTGACAACTACACCGTATTTATATACCAAAACAACTTTTTTTGATGATTTTTCTCTCTCCCGACACAGAAAATGAAATCTTGCTCTGCCTATGAGGCATACGGTGTTAACCTACGGTGTATGTTCTCAGTTGTCAAAATAACAATGCTCCAGCTAATATAAAGCTTATTCCTCGGCACAGTGGTTTGGGCAATGTCTTTTTCCGCAGTGTTACAGGGTTCGAATCTATCCTGGGTCGCTTTTGTGTTGTTTTTGTGCAAAAAAACCAACTGAAATGCAAAAATAGCTTCTATCTGAGTCGAAGCCAGGTCTGGGCGGCAACAAAACAACGCTTAACCGCTGCTTCATGTCAAACAGTTGAAATATGAGCGCCACTCAATATATATTTCAATCCTATTGCTAAAATATGTGTATATACCTAGTAAAATATTAAAAACTTGGGGGGGCCAAGGCTCCTTCCAGCCCCACAAGAAGATCCGCCCATGTCAGCTTTATGGATATGGGCCTATTGTATGGTCTGGAGGCTAATAGGCCAATGGGTTCAATTTTTATTTTTTTATGGTTTTTGGATTTGATTTGTACCTAGTTCAATGCTTGGGCTTTTCTAAGGACACCCCGAATTTTGCTTTGGGCACCTCCTAAATAGTGTGTTGACCAAAATACCCCATGTAAAAACACTCAAAAGTGAAAACTTTTTCCCTTTCATTCTTTCCCTCGCAGTTTACTAATTTCAGAGAGTTGTTTTTTTTCCCTATGTAAACTCACAAATTTGGAGCAAAATTTCGCAGTTATCCTCTTTATTCGCAATTAAGGTAATTGCGAGTCCCATATACTCCATCGCAAATATGGTATTTGCGAGATAAGAAAATTTTTCTTCACTCGCAAGTATGGTATTTGCGAGTCCAGAAAATTAGTCTTCACTCGCAAATATGGTATTTGCGAGTAAAGAAGACTTTTCTACACTCGCAAATACTATATTTTCGAGGGATTTTTTGTTTAATTTGTGATTTAAATTTGTTTGTTTCAGTTATGCCACACAGCTTGGTTAGCCGGCAGGGAGGCCGAGATAGAGGCTACCAGATAGGCGGTTGAGGCTTCAAGAAAGGAGGCTTAGCGACAGCGTCGAGAGCATCGTGAGGCCATGACTGCGTCACACCATCGGCGGATGGTTGACAATAGACCTGGCCCTAGCAGACAGTGACGACGTAGACGGCAACCTCAGTACGAGGGATATTAGGATGAGGGACATCAAGACGAGGGACATTAGGACGAGGGACCATTTGAGATGCATATTGATGCACAGGCAGAGGGGGGACCATTTCCTGGAGAATCTTCCGATACATCACTAGTGACTTCATTTAGGGACCACATCGCTTACCGCTTATGGTACGGAGAGGTAATTATTATTTACTATTTTAAAATATTTAAGGATTTTTTTAGTTGTGTAATTCATGACAAGGCTTTTATTTTTATGTGTGCAGGACCAGGAGGAACCTGTTAGGGTTTTTTCTCACGGCAAAAAGTGGCAGAAGTGGTTTGAACATCGTTAACCACTACCTAATACAATTAGGGACCATGTTGATCGAGCTGGTCTCTCGACTCTGATGTATTGCAGCTATCCGATGGTTGACAACTCGCTGCTGACTACTTTTTCTGAGAGGTGGCACCGGGAGACCAGCTCATTCCACCTTCTAGTCGGAGAGATGACCACCACGCTGGATGATGTGTCATGCATTTTGGGTATACCGATTAGAGGTGCCTTGTTCATACCCCCTCTTGAGATAGACACAAATATTGCTATATCTGTTCTACAGTCATTGTTCGGGGTATCTTTTGAGGAGGCTCAGGCGGAGGTTATGGGCACTAGATGGGCATCTTTCAGTTTATCTTGGCTACAGGACCTTTATGATGCACGGAGGGATGAGGGTCAGATGGACGAGGCAGTAAGGGCGTTGATACTGGTGCTACTCAGGATGACTCTTCTGACAAATAAGACTAGCACCCGTATTGACTGTAAATATATCGAGCTGCTGCGTCACTTGGAGCTGGTGGGATAGTGGTCATGGGGAGCTTTAGCCCTATGCCACTTATACGGTTATCTTGGTGATGCCACCATGTTCGAGTGTCGTGGGTTAGCGGGCTACATGACACTCTTTTAGGTACCACAGTGTTATTAAATAAGAAAATTAGATTTACAACTGTTTTAACTCTGACACGATTTCGTAACCGATTTGTTATTTGTGACAGGCATGGATCTACGAGTATTTTTCTACTTCTATAGTAGATCAGAGGCTTGTTGAGGGTTACGAGGGTGCACATGTATATGCTAACTGCTGGAGAAGTAAGAGGGGTCATGGGAGGGTGCTTCCATACAGGCAAGCTCTGGATGTGCTGACCACTGATCACATGTGCTGGACACCATGGGCCACCTATAGGCAGCATTGCCTATTTGATACGGTGGCATACTTTTTGGAGTACCTTCGGTGTGGGAACACTGTAGTGCTGTACCTGCCGGAGAGGGTACTACGACAGTTCGGGTGCAGGCAGGAGATTCCTCGAGAGCCACCATGACGTCCCTCGGCTGAGGATATTACTCTTAACTGGATGTCCTCTTACCTGTACACTATTAGATACCTATTTCGGTTGAGGCAAGCTGCTTATCCAGCTGAGTGCATCCAGGGGTACCTGGATTGGTACTACAGGCACTCACATCCATTGCTGATACCTCCACAGGCTCTACATGATGCACATGCTGATTGTACCCCTCGGGTAAGGAATAATAAGTTCTTGCATTGTATATATTATATCCATTCGTAACATTATCTAATTTTTCCTATAATATATTTATGTCATTTGTAGGCGGCTTATGTTCATGCGCTAGGCAGGTTGGATAGGATTGCCGCCATGCTGCATCAGGTCGTTGATTACACACAGGAGGGAGATGACATGTGTGACTAACTTTGGTAAGTGCTTCGGATAGCGGAGGATCAGGATAGCTGAGTAGTTGTCTTTTATGTATTTTTTTTATTTGTTTTTTATGAATGTAATTATTATTATTATTATTGACTGTAGTTTTGTTATTATTTATTACTAGCGAGTTTAGAAATACAAAACAAAATAATAAAAACTGTTGTAAATATATGTATTTATGGATGACTATCCATCATATCTTAGAATATTATGTAATTGCTCCTCATTTATAATTCCCTGATTTGGCTCATAAATTGATAGTCAAATACATCTATAAATAGGAGCATTAGGTTTTGTCATTTGGTACACTTTTGGAGAAATCACTAATACAAATATCAGAGCTTGTTCCTGAAGAACGAGCCGACGAATCCTAGTTCCTGAAGAACTAGTCTTTGACTTCATATCTCTATCGTCTTCTTCTTCTTCTTCTTCTTCTTCTTCTTCTTCTTCTTCTTCTTCTTCTTCTTCTTATTTTCTGATTCTTTTATAACACGTTATCAGCACGATTAAGTCTCTACTATGCAAAGAAAGTATTTTTGTGTGTTTCTTTTCAAGGTGAGAATTTATTTATTATCACAACTATATGATTTTTTAAACAAAAGAAAAGTTTTTTTTTTTTGTTCTTCGACTCCATATTATAATTTTATCAAAATCGATTTGTTTTCTTTTGATCTTTATATTTTTTTTTGAGATCATTAATCTCTTTGTCTGGATGTTGCAGTTTCGTATCAATGAGTTAGTTTTTTTTATTTTTATTTTCCCCAATCTTTCATTTCATCCACAACGTGATTAGTTTTTTTTTTTTCATGTGTACTATTTTCCTTCCATATAGCAATATATTGTTAGCAATTGTTTTATTTGTGTTATTGATATTTTATTTTATATTTCCATTGTTTGGTCTTGAAGTACCAATGCTAATATTGTTTCACGAATATTGCTTGTTATTGGTCCTGAAGTACCATTACTAATATTATCTATTATTGGTCCTGAAGTACCAACACTAATTTTGCCTATTATTGGTCCTGAAGTACCAATACTAACATTTTATCTATGATTGGTCTTGAAGTACCACATTAAATGAATAACCAAAATCATTGCCTTTTATTGGTCCTGAAGTACCAATTTACAATTGTTTCTAGTAATCGGTCCAGAAGCACCAGATTACAATCGTAAAAACAATTAAAACTTAATTCTGATTTTTTTTTACATCGATTGATTTTTTTTAGTGCAGTACTAATTTAAAAAGGAAATTGGATAGTAAAATACTTTTTACTCCGGACACAACCAGAAAGTGCAAAACAATGACCACGTTTGCTATAGATGTGGGACAAAAGGCCATTGGTCTCGACTATGTCGCACCCCAAAACATCTGGTTGATCTTTATAAGGCATCTCAAAAGGTAAAAGGAAAAAATGTTGAAACAAACCTCTCTGAATCTATTGACAAAGAGATTTCAACAGATGTTATTTAGTTTATAGACTAAATAACATCTCAATAGTAAACATTTCCATCCCCAATTAAGTGATCAATTTTGCCGTTGGGGTCTTCGAAAAAATCAGCGAGAAACTTAATCGTGACTATTTATTAAACCCAACTACTCATTCAACAACAACAACATTACATGATTACTAAATGCAACAACAAAACAAACATTACATGACCTAGTGACAAGTTCTAATCCTTGGCTATGGTTGGTGAAAGAGAGCAATGATCTCATCAGCTGTTCTTGGTGCACGACATTTTGCAATGATCTCGTCAGCTGTTCTTCCAAGCACAACATACAACTCTATTGGGCCATGGCTAGAATGATCATCGAATGCTTCCCACATACGTTGTATGTCACCGTCGTTTAGAAGTGTCATACGCATATACTGAACACGCCCACGACCCACCGAAACAAGGCATCGATAGTAGAGATCTGTTACTATACGTGATCCAGCTCCGAGCTTTCGTCTTATCTTTTGCTTCAGTTCTTCAATGGTGTTGGATGTCTTGATCCTAAATATTTTTGGAACATCGCATTCAAAAACCACGCCATCAACACTTGTTGTGATTCTGCCATCGTGATAGACAACAACAAGGCTCAAATCCTTCGAGAACTGGGTTGACTGAGTGAGTGATATGGCTCCTGAGCGGGCTAAGGGATGATGAAATCGATTTAGGGTTTATCTAAAATTGGGTGTGTGAAAACGGTTCTATTTATAGAATGTTTGATGCAATCTGAACTGTTAAAAGTGTGTTTATCGCATCTCGTCCGTTGATATTTTTTTAACATAAAGGAAAAAAGTATGCGAGTATTTTTTAATCTCAAATTTGATATTTGTGAGTGTACATTTTTTTTTGCACACTCGCAAATATCATATTTGCGAGTATTTTTTTTTACTCGCAAATATGATATTTGCAAGTGTGTAATTTTAAAAAAATTGTACCCACGTAATTATCATATTTGCGGGTATTTTTTTTACTCGAAAATATGATATTTGCGAGTGTGCAAAAAAATTGTACACTCGTAAATATCATATTTGTGAGTGAGACGAATGAAAAAAATTGATATTTTTACATCAGAGTATTTTGGTCAAAACACACTTTTGGGGGTGCCCCAAGCAAAAAGAGGAGTGCCCTTAGAAAAGCCCTCAATGCTTTAGTACATGACTATCTATGACATCGTGTCTTACTGTTACCAAAACTCTGGCACACCTTGTGCTTTATTTTTTATTTTCAAATATTTAAAATAAATTTTGCCTATAAAAACACATTGTTTTAACTCCACTCGCACTTGATTTTTGTTCACTAACAAAAGTTAATGTAACCGGTAGTAATAACTAATTCCAACAAAACAACCAACATTACGATGAAAAGACCAATATTTTTCAACTTTAACGTTTTCACTTATACTATTGGAATGATTTATATAAGGGAAAAAAAAGTTATTTCAACATTCGTTAGAAAATGTATGTATTTGGTCCAAAATTTGGACCAGATACATATATTTTTTAATGAATCTTGAAATGCTTTTTTTTTTTTCTTATAAATCATTCCGGAATAATAGCAGAGATTCATTACCCTAAAATAGCGACAAACCAAAACACATTATATGAACAGAACAATGTATATGGTACGAAAATATTACCCATGAAACGAAATGTGAGATTTGGTTAGAAGACATGGTAAACTAAAGAAAAATGGAAACAAAAATAAAGTAACACCAGCACAAATCACGCTCTCACATCTCGCCATGTCATTCATATATTTTCTTTTCATACTAACGAACATTTATCTAATTTTAATAAGCAAAAACAAGAAAAAGGAAATCGTTGATTTACCTATCCAAATATTGTTGAATCTTTATCTTTATTTTTTTCTTTATCTTTATTATATACAAACACCAATAATTTAAAAATGGAAATTTAACAAATGTCATAATCTAATATAATGATACATGCCAACTAATCACCAAAATTCATATGCGGACACAAATTCGAACTAAAAACACTAATAAAAATAATGACGTGGAAAATTACATTCCAATTTTAAAGGACAATCAATTGAAGAGATAAATGAGGCAATAAATAAAAAAAGTCAAATGAACTTAATGCACATATTTTCATCGATTTGTAACCAATCAAAAAATTTATTAATTTTCGTTTCTTCCAATGGAAACCGACCAATAATATCATTTAACATTTCAAATTAAATGTCCACAAATATTTGTGGAGCGGCATATTGAGAATTATATTATAAATTATAAATAAAAAATGTAATATGCACATATTGGTACATCAAAAAGTTAATACCATTAATATCATTTACCTTTTTTTTATGGAAATCGTTTACCGTTTATTATATTTTAAAAGATTGGCCTGAATTATTAGTTAATCAATTTAAAAAATGCTTTCAATCAGCATTCAAAACAAATCAAAAATAGAATGGTAAGTAATTAGTAACGTGTGCACAATAGAGAGAGAACCTCTATTTCAAACGAAAATATTCCTCATTGTAATCGCATGCATCATACAAAATTTAAATTGTTTCTTCCTCGAAAACATGATTTGCGATGCGGATACTTACATTGAGCATGCTAGGAGAAAGATTGTTACTGCCATGGACGTCGTTTATGCCCTCAAGACTCGAGATGCAGGGAAGGATCCTCTATATATGTGGTTTCCATTGGGATCATTCTCTCCCATCAACTATTTTGCTATCTAACTTTTAGCTTTTTCTTTTTTCTTTTTCGTTTTTCATTCTCTCATCAACCATGTCTTCATATGAATGATTTTTCAATTTTTTGTTAATTTACTCTTCTATAAGGGTCATGTCATCTAATTAGAAGAAAAGCCAAGGAGACAATCAGACAATGGCAACAAGATCGACATGAAGGACAACGATTTTGATGGCATTTGTGTCTTTTTGTTTTTTCAAAACATGCCCTACACTTCAGGTACTCATCTTTTTCCCATTCATTTTGGATCCCTTTTTATAATCTCATTCTTTGAGGTTTTTGTTATTAATCCCGCTTTGGATCATTAGATTCTTATATTTGGAACACATTTTTTTGTATTGGGTTGAAATTAATTGTTGTATAAGATCGTGCTTCTAAAAAAATTCAGCTATTTTTAAGGGATTTGTTTTGTTATGTTTAGAAGATTTTAAGTGGAGGCGAAAAGGTGAGTCGAGGCAAAAGTAAGCCTGTGAATGGAGGGGGAGTTTACCCAGTCGGGAATGTTTTTTTATGTTTGTGTTTTGAAGTCGAAGTATAGTTTTGGGGGTGTTATTTTTTCCTCATTTAATTGAGACTGAAAATTTAGGTTGAAGCATATTTGGGTCTAGGCTTCTACTATTGCTTTCCTCATCAAATTTTCATGATTCTTTTACTGGTGTTTAGTAATTAATAAAATAGATCAGTATATGAAGTCCTCAGATTCTTTGTTTGGTTTTCTACGCGATGGATCTCCAAGGATGTATTTGATGAAGTCATTGGCACATGATGGTAACTTAAGGTAAATGGCTGAGACACTTAGATTAGAGGTAAATGTCGAGTTTGATTAGTTGTTACAAGTGATGGTTATTCTTCCGTACAAATATGGATGTAATTGGTTTTAGAGGTATAGTGTGTGTTGTAGGATGTGTTTCACAGATGAAATGAATGATTATGTTATTCCTTTAAATTTTTATGTGCATCTTCGAATGAGTTCTTATTTTTAGTATTTTTATGAGAAATCATCATCCTTTATGTCGAGATGATCCTTTATATCGAGATGGTTACTTTTAATAGGAGTGGAAGGAATTAAACTTTTGTAGAGTGAATGTTTTGAATGTCAAAAAGCTTTTGCTGTGAAAGCATGTAGAGGGCAGCTCTGTGGAGCTAGATAATAAGGCCTGGAAGAGACTCTGCATCAACTTTCTCAAGGGTCAATTATGATATCTATTGTATATAGACTATAAGTTCTAATGAATAAATGATCATTTTCCAAAAATCTAAAATCTGTCACAATAAAAAAAAACTGCTGATGAAATTCTCAAAATGTTTTTTCAATGGAACCTGATAGAATAAAATAAGTAGGATAAAATGACATAAAAAATTTGCTAACATTAACACGATGGTTGAAACGATGCACAAAAATCTTCACAATTGAAAGATGCTGAATTAGTAATCATATGACATTTTGCAAAGATTGATGTTTTAAGGGTCTATGTGCAACTTGATGTAAATATTAAGTAAATTGGGAATATTTAGTACTTAAATATGCAAACCTAACAACAAGTTCTCCATGACAAACATCTTTTGCCATCCAATTCTTCAGCATTCTATTATTCTCATTCTCATGAGAATTATCCGACAAAGTAAGTGTATCATATAGACAAATAGAACTTGAGCCTCTTGGAATCATATACTCATGGAGGAAGTATGTTCCATCCCCTATAAGTGAGTTATCTGGCATCAAAAGATAAACCTAATGAAAATTTCTTTGGCCAATGAGCAATGGTTTATACTGATGTACAAAGATATATCAAACTATGAAATGTATACTTTTTCATTAAAATTGATGTCAAACTTAAAGTGTTAGAATTCAAGTGTGAGTGGTTAGTCCCACATTGGCTAGGATTGAGCTAAGTGAATGATATATAAGAGAAGTGACTCATATACCCAATGCCTTAAGGTTTTGAGTGGAGATGTGGTGTCTAGGTCTCTTAGTGGTCCTAGTCCTTAGCCATCTGTTGCTCTCAGGTGCTCCCCGGACTCCCCAATAATTGGTATCAGAGCCGTGGTTTGGCCTGATGGGGGAGCGAGAGTGGATCCTGCCGGTTCTCTCAAATGTGGGAGACTCACACTTGGGAGGAGATTGTTAGAATTCAAGTGTGAATGGTTAGTCCCACATTGGTTAGGATTGAGCTAAGTGAAGGATATATAAAAGAAGTGACTCATATACCTAATGCCTTAAGATTTTGGGTGGAGATGTGGTGTCTAGGTCTCTTAGTGGTCCTAGTCCTTAGCCAGCTGTTGCTCTCATCACTGTTAAGGCACCCATGCTGACCTTCAAGATGTCCCTATCTTCATCAGACTTGTAGGAAAAACCATTTGCCTGTAGAGTACCTAAGGAAATCAGATTCTTTTTCAATTCTGGAATATATCTGACATCATTCAACGTTCGCACGCCACCATCGTCCATAGCAATTTTGATTTGTCCCATTCCTAGGATAGCACAAGCTTTATCATTACCCAAATAAACAAACCCAAAACTGCCTGACCTGAATGTAGTGAACCATTCCCGGTGCGGCGTCATGTGGTAAGAACAACCAGAATTAAGAATCCACGCCTTTGTACACTTGCTGTCTGAAATGCAAAGCATATCTCCTTCACTGCCAGAATCATCGGTTTGGACCACATTTGCAGAACTGGATGAGCCCTGCTTTCTGTTTGGACAGTCCCGCTTCCAATGCCCAATCTGTTTGTAAATGTAACACTCTATTTTCTTGTTCTTGGATTTATACCTCTTCTTTCCAGAACCTCCTTTACCCTTGTTCCACCCACGATCTTGACCCCCCTTCACATACAGACCCTCGCCTCCTTGACTTCATTCCTCTGTGCTCTGTCTCCTTTGAGAATGAGACACAAGTGCAACAGTAATATCATCTAGGCTAATAGTGTCTTTCCCGTAGGTAAGAGTAGTCACTAAGTGATCGAACGAACCTGGTAACGAGCACAGAAGAATGATTGCCTTGTCTTCATCATCTACCTTAACCCCAAGCCTTGCTAGATCCGTGATTATGGTGTTGAAGGTATTGACGTGCTGTTGCAAATCGGATCCTTCCTGCATCCTAAGGCTGTACAATCGTTGCTTTGCAAAGAGTTTGTTCATCAACGTCTTTGACTGATACTGACTGTCCAATTTATCCCAAACCTCCTTCGGAGTTGTTAGGTCCAGGATATGATACATCAACTCATCTGAAACACATAGACGTATCAATCCTGCGGCCTTATCCTTCATCTCGACCCAATCGACGACCGCCAAATCTGTCGGTTTTGTCTCACGCAGTGCCTTCTGTAAACTTTGCTGAGTCAACAGATCCTTAACAATTGGTATCAGATGACGTTTAACTCGGGTGCGAAATTCGATGTGGCAAGGTTCGACAGGACGGGCAAGAGGATCCTGCCGGTTCTCTCAAATGTGGGAGACTCACACTTGGGGGGAGATTGTCAGAATTCAAGTGTGAGTGGTTAGTCCCACATTGGCTAAGATTGAGCTAAGTGAAGGATATATAAGAGAAGTGACCCATATAATTGTTAGAATTCAAGTGTGAGCGGTTAGTCCCACATTGGCTAGGATTGAGCTAAGTGAAGGATATATAAGAGAAGTGACTCATATACCCAATGCCTTAAGGTTTGGGGTGGAGATGTGGTGTCTAGGTCTCTTAGTGGTCCTAGTCCTTAGCCAACTGTTGCTCTCAGGTGCTCCCCGGACTCCCCAACAATTGGTATCAGAGCCGTGGTTCGGCCTGATGGGGGAGCGAGAGTGGATCCTGCCGGTTCTCTCAAATGTGGGAGACTCACACTTGGGGGGAGATTGTTAGAATTCAAGTGTGAGTGGTTAGTTCCACATTGGCTAGGATTGAGCTAAGTGAAGGATATATAAGAGAAGTGACTCATATACCCAATGCCTTAAGGTTTTGGGTGGAGATGTGGTGTCTAGGTCTCTTAGTGGTCCTAGTCTTTAGCCAGCTGTTGCTCTCAGGTGCTCCCCGGACTCTCCAACATAAAGTAATAAAAAATATCCATGATACTTATGATGTTACAGGTGCAACTTTGTTATCCTCAAACACCTTAAAGATTCTATTTATAACACTACTTTTCACAAATCAACTTGAGGCATGATATCTCTGATACGTCATAGTCACAACTTTAAGTTGCCAACCTTCTCATTCCATGTTCCACACCTATAGTTGTGACAATCAAATCTCACTCGCAATAAACTTCCTTTAGAATTGCAACTCTACATATGCTATCATACGAATATTTAAAATTTGATTTTAGATTGAGCTACACAACACAAATTAATCGTATACCTACAGGATTCCAAATTTTCATCAAATGAAACATAAGATAAGGGTAATAAAGAAGAATATGGCAAAAGCCTATAGAACATAGTAGGAAGCGGAAAAAAAATGAGGCATCAAAACTAACAACTATCTTTTGTCAAAAAAAAAAAAAAAACAACTACCTTGAGTCTGTTCTTTTTATTCTATTCTAATTTTTTTTATGCAATGTTGTTTTCATGAATAAAAAATAGAAATAAACTCAATACCACAAAGTTGTCAATATATAGAAAGTAGGAATCAGACCACATCCTATATTGCACAAACAAATGTAAACGTGATGGATGAAATTGTGGTTGCTCAGCTTATGTTGCATAGTACATGGCACACAAACGACTTGAAACAAGTACAAGAAAAAAAAATAAGGATCATCAACTCCTTGACTAATTAAGCCATTTTATCATTTTCATTATCATCTTCAATTAACTAGCCACAAGACATCATGTGAAAATATTAATATATAAATCATTATAATCAAGAATATTTGTATCTCATATATAAATTATATAAGAAAACACTATATATATATATATATATATATATATATTAAAAGGTACATATCTCTTATGTAGATACTAAATTTACATTAAAACTTTAAGATTTAGAGGTACATACTTACATTACATAAGAATGAAAAGTTTACACAAATGCCAATTAATATCTAATCTATAAATGCAATTTAAACAAATATAACACATAGATAAGCATTTTACATGAAAATCTACTAATATTTATATTACAAAGTTAAGTTCTTATTTTGATATAAGAGTAAAAATTTTATTATAAGGAGATTTGCCATTTTGCCTGAAAGAATATTAATATATGAATATTTTAATAGAAATTACATGTTAATATAATTTTGTTAGGATAAAGTTTATATTTATTATTATATAATGTGCAGAGCACGAGCCATCGTACTTTAGATACAATTTTATATAAAATTTAATTTAGTATAAATTACTGAATAAAACTTTTATAGAGATATTATTTAATTTTAATTCTTATTCTTATTTTCTATTAGAGTTTTCTTTTCTAATTAATGAAGTAGATTTCAACTATTGGGCAACTCGTGCAATGAACAGTAAACTTCAACACATGATGAGCTAATAGTAAAAATATACAAGAGAGCGACGAATATTTTATATGAAAAAAAATCAGCATATGTTTACTTGAAAAGTCTATTAATATTTAAATTATAAGATAATAACATATCATAAGGAAATTAAACATTTTGGATGAACAAATTAATATTCAAATTACAATGAATGAATATTTTAATACAAATGACAAATCAATATAATTTTTAATGTCAAATTTTTATTTTTTTAATATACACCGTGTGCACAGATATCATAAGGAAATTAAACATTTTGGATGAACAAATTAATATTCAAATTACAATGAATGAATATTTTAATACAAATGACAAATCAATATAATTTTTAATGTCAAATTTTTATTTTTTTAATATACACCGTGTGCACAGGCCATTGTCCAATCAAACTAATAAGACTTTTAGATAAGTTATATTTTACTTTTATTTCTTATTTGAAATTCCTTCAAAAGTTTGGCATTTCTATTTACTAAAGTAAATTTCAACTGTTTGTTAATAATTATATTGGTGAACATTTATATCTCATGAAGATAGAAGCTGTATGAAAAATCTTATTATTCTTCTCCATTAGTTATATTCAAGTACTTTTCTTTTAGCCTCTTTTCGGTATATCCTATAATATTCAGGTTGTTATTTTTATCAAAAATATTTCTTATTATATTGTTTCAATATTTTTCTAGCAATGCAATGAATTCCTATTTAAATTTATTTTAATTTTCTTTACAAAATTGAAATATTTTTGTAATTTTTGCAAACAAATTCCTTTTGAATTTTTTATGTGCACTTTAGATACATTTCTTATGAAATTTCTCTTCATCTTTTTTATTAATATTTTTAAGTATACACTATGTGTAGCACAATCCATATAATAATATTTATTACGTGTGACACAAACACACGCCCTCGCACACATAATTCTGTTTTTTATTTCCTAATTTTTGTAGAGAAATTCAGGACCCTCCCTAATACATATCTTGTGCATTTCTTAGGTCAACATATTTTGTTATTGATGGTCTAGACAAAATACTTTTTTTAAACAAATTTACAATTGTAATTTCTCATCAAAGTTTTTAAACAAACATGACGAAAAATAAATTCTATTTTTTTAACGAAATACTAAAAATGAACATAATCCCCATGCATGACACGGCTCCGTACACTAGATGCCACATACGTTTTGGACAATCCGTTAAAACCCAAACCAAATCTATTTGATTATAGTCAAAATATCAACTTTCCAATTTTGAATTTGTTTGATTTTAAATTAAATAAAATAAGGTAAGTTATTTTCTTAGAAAATATATATTGATTTTATTTTTGAGTTAATTAAATTTATCCAATTTACTATAAACCTCCATCTATTAAGTAACAAAAGTAGATCTTATAACAAAAAAAAGTGGATCTTAGATTTTGTTTCACAATATTTGATGTTAAGTATGTTGGAACCTAAACGATTGAGATGTTTAGACCCTCATTAATTTTGATGATAACAAAATATTCACAAGAGAACAATTTATGTTCTAACATTTTTTGAAGTGTGCAGATACTAATAATATGTATTTTCTAAGCCACTCAAGCAAGAAGAAAGTAATTCTCAAGAGAAGGATTCATTCTATTTGTCAGCATCCGGCTCATCCTAGTGAGCGTCTGGAAATTCCTCTTTATACACTATGCTTATCCTATTGCTACGAGCGTCCGAACTTCCGATTTTGAACGAGCGTCCGAACTTCCAACTCTGAGCGAGCGTCTGAACCTCACTTCAAATCACGTGTTAGTCACGTTGCTGCTCTACCTCTCAGAAGTCTTTGGAACGGATCTCAAAATTGATCTTGAGCGCTAAAATCGGTGTACGAGATATCAAAGTTGAAATCTTTAACTACAAGACAAAAATCGTACAGACAAGAAAAACGGTAACATGGACTACTGGGACATTCTCTGCAAAGCAAGATAGAGACAGCATTTTTGAATTTACTCTAGTCAATGGTTAGGAGCCATTTTTACTCTAACGGTCATATCCTTGGAACTCCTATATATACCTCATGGTATCCATTGAAGAAAACATAGAGAGAGAACATTCTGTGAAAAAGCTTGCTGAAATTCTGCTGAGAACATACACTGCTTCTGTGAGCAATCAAGTCTCTGGACTACTGAACTGAATTCAGCGTCCGACCCTTTCTTTAAGAAAGTTTTTTTTTTCTTTAGTTGAGCTTAATCTTTTATCCTCTCTGTGAGAGTTATTTTTAATTGTATTTCAACTCACTTGTATAAGTTTGTTTTGGCCTAGTTTGGGCTGTATCCTCAAAGGCTCGATTTATCTTGAGTCGTTTTGAGAAGTTGAGAGTATTGTCAAGTTGTGACAGTAAAATACTCTTGAGGAAATTGTAATCAGACTGATTATAGTGGAAAATCCTTCAGGGACGAAGGGACTAGACGTAGCTACCAGTTTGGTAGTGAACTAGTATAAATTTCTGTGTCTCCTGCTTTACTGCTTTCAATTCATTTCTATCTTGTTGTGTTAAAAACAAGTTTTCACAAACTGATTTTCAGCGTCTGGTTTATTTTCACCATCCGATTATCAAACAGTTTTGAGAAACTTTTATTCTAAGTGTTTTTAACATAAAGTTTGCGAAAAGTTTTCAACACAATTCAACCCCCCCTTCTTGTGTTCACGTTCAGTTGGTACCAGAGCTCGGCCTCTTGGTTGAGCATATGATGTCAAGAGAAAAGGTTCTATGATGTGACCATGTGTAATGAAGGTGGTCATATGCCCCGCCCTCCTCTATTCAATGGAGAAAAATTTGATTACTGGAAAGATAAGATGAAAGCATTCATTGAGGCACAAAATCTTGATTTGTGGGATATAATTGAAGGCGGATACATTTCTCCCGCTAATTCCCTTGGTGTTGCAATACCTAGGGAAAGCGGTCCGATGATCGAGAAAAAGAGATATCAAACAAACCAGGAAGGCTAGATTTATTCTCATCATTGCTATGTGACAGAAGAGAATATGACAAATGTGGCAAGTTTGATAACGCCAAAGAAATCTGGGATTCTCTTGTTTTGTCTTATGAGGGCTCTGCCCAAGTAAGAGAAACAAAAGCTAGCATGATGGTTCGCCAGTATGAACTATTTAAAATGGAAGATGGAGAGAACATTGAAACTATGTTTGGAAGGTTCCAAACACTAGTTCATGGGTTGCAGGCCCTTGGAAAAAGCTATACTACACCTGATCATGTTAGAAAGATCTTAAGAAGCTTGACTAAGCAGTGGAGACCCAAAGTCACTGCTATTCAAGAAGCAAAAGATCTAAATGTTCTTCGACTTGAAGATCTTATGAGTTCGTTGAAAGCTCATGAACTTGAGCTAAATGAAGAAGAACCTACCAAGAAGAGTAAGTCTATTGCTCTAAAAGTCAATCATCATAAAACTAGTACTTCAAAAGCCTTGCAGGCTGAAGAAGAAGAATCAGACGATGAAGCGTCAGAAGGAGATTCTGATGGATCAGATGATGAGCTAGCGTTCATATCTAAGAAGATCCAGAAAATGTGGAAGAAAAGAAACTTCAGAAGGAAGTTTTAGAAGAAAGATTCAAAGAACAAGAAGGAGAGCAAAGACAAAGTCCAAGTCATTTGCTATGAATGTAAGAAGCCTGGACATTTCAAATCCGAGTGTCCTAATCTTAAAGAGAAGTCCACAAGAAGCTCCTTCAAGAAAAAGAAGAAAGGTCTCATGGCAACATGGGAAGATCTTGACTTATCCTCCTCTGAGGAAGATAAAGAAGAAGCTCACATTGCTCTCATGGCAGACACGGACATTGAGTCAGAAGAAGATGTTGAAGAGGTAATAGTATATGACTCCTACTCTGAACTTCAACTTGCTTTTGATGATCTTCTTAAGGACTCGCCACTCTCTCATCGAGTACAAGAATTTGAAAAAGAAATTTTTAAAACTATCACAAGATTTTCATTCTTTACGCAATGAAAACTCAGTACTCATTAAAGAGAACTGTGGCGAAAATCGAAAATGGAACGGTGGATAACCAGCGTCTGGAAGCTAGCAAGCAACCGAAGTGAGAGCTCTCAAGCTAAGAGTTACGTAGTTACAGTGCAATCCTATTTGCAAATCAAATGACTACGAACAAGCATTTCAAAAGTTTCTTGCAGAGAGTGTAACTCAAGCAAGCAAGCTTCAATGATGCAGGGTGTCAAGAAAGCGACAACTCATGGTCTTGGCTATATACCAGATGAAACCATTTTAGAAAATAATTCGGCATCGATAAATCCCATAGCCATAGTAAATGCTTACATTGTACTTACTGCAATAAATCTGGTCATTTGAAAAATGCATGTAATGTTTTTAAAACTAAGAAGGATAAGCCTCCTTCTAGAACTAACAAGAAAGGACCCAAAAAGATATGGGTACCTAAAGATAAAATAATCTATGTTGCAGACATGCTTAGCAACAAAGTCAACACACCAGTCTTGGTACTTAGACAGTGGATGCTCGCGTCACATGACGGGAGAAAAGCAGATGGTCCAAGAACTAAGACCTAGAGAAAATTTGGATTCGTTGGTTTGAGAGGAAACAAGAAAGGTAAAATAGTTGGAATTGGTCGGATAGGTAAAGGCTCTCTTCCCTCTATTGATAATGTTTTATATGTTGAAGGACTGAAACATAATCTATTGAGCATAAGTCAATTATGTGACAATGGTTATGAAGTCATATTTACAGAAACTGGATGTTTAGTAAAAAGCAAAAATGATGGATCTATATTCTTTACAGCAAAGAGAAAACAAAATGTTTATAAAGTTGATCTTTCTGAACTTGAAAAACAAGATGTCAAGTGTCTTATGTCTGTTGAAGATGAGAAATGGATTTGGCACAAAAGATTAGGTCATGCCAACTTGAGGTTAATCTCAAAGTTAAACAAGCACAATCTTGTTAAAGGCTTACCAAATCTTAAGTACAAATCTGATGCCCTTTGTGAAGCTTGTCAAAAAGGAAAACAAGTTAAAACCTCCTTTCATTTAAAAAATATTGTTTCAACTTCTAGACCACTTGAACTTTTGCATCTTGATCTTTTTGGTCCCACAAGGACAGCCTCTTTAAATTTGGAAAGAAATACGGTTTAGTCATTGTTGATGATTTTACTAGATGGACATGGGTTAAATTCCTTGCCCACAAGGATGAGTCTTATAAGGTATTTCTTGTTTTCGCAAATCAGTTCAAAATGAAAAAGGCATTTGCATTTCCTCTATTAGAAGTGATCATGGGGAGAATTTGAAAATGAGATCTTTCAAAATTTTTGTGAAGAAACCGGCATCCCCCACACTTTCTCCTCTCCTAGAACCCCTCAACAAAATGGTGTTGTAGAAAGGAAAAATAGGTCCCTCCAGGAAATGGCCAGGACCATGATCAATGAAGGCGATATTATAAACATTTTTGGGCGTAAAAGAACACGACTTGTTATATTCAAAATAGAATTTATATAAGACCTATTTTGAATAAGACTCCTTATGAATTGTGGAAAGGAAGAAAACCAAACATTTCTTACTTTCATTCATTTTGTTGTATTTGTTATATCTTGAATACTAAAGATCGACTTGGTAAGTTTGATTCCAAAGTCGACAAAGGAATCTTTTGGGATATTACGAAAGATCTAAAGCTTTTAGAATATACAACAAAGAAACTTTGTGATTGAAGAGTCCATTCATGTCAAGTTTGATGATAAGAAGCCCGACAATCGCAATGTCGAGCTAGATGAGTTATTTTCGATTTAAACCTAGGTGAAAAGCCAGACGGTGAAAATACATCTTCATCATCCGGTGGTG
This sequence comes from Calophaca sinica, assembly GCA_037113605.1. Lineage (NCBI taxonomy): Eukaryota > Viridiplantae > Streptophyta > Magnoliopsida > Fabales > Fabaceae > Calophaca > Calophaca sinica. The sequence continues at coordinate 124,758,473 of CM073736.1, read as the reverse complement.
AAAAGACGAAGAATTCTACCCAAGCGGAAGTGAAGCAAGAAAAAGCTGGAAGTACAAGACCAATCATCCAAAAGATCAAATCTTAGGAGAACACGGTGATAAAGTACGAACCAGATCCTTTTTCAAGGAGCATCTCGACTTCGCACTTCTCTCTGAGATGGAACCTAAGACGATTGATCAAGCCTTGGAAGATGAAGGGTGGATTCTAGCCATGCAAGATGAGTTAAATCAGTTCCAAAGAAATGATGTCTGGAAGCTAGTCACTCTACCAGAAGATAAGCAAGCTATTGGCACTAAATGGGTATTTAGAAATAAGCTTGATGAAGACGGTAAGGTTGTGAGAAATAAAACAAGGTTAGTTGCTCAAGGCTACTCACAAGAAGAAGGTATTGATTTCACTGAAACTTTTGCACCTGTTGCAAGATTAGAAGCAATTAGCATTTTACTTTCTTTTGCAGCACATCATGAGATAACTTTATATCAAATGGATGTGAAAAGTGCTTTTTTAAATGGTTTTATAACTGAATAAGTTTATGTCAAACAACCTCCTGGTTTTGAAGATATTGAATTTCCTGAACATGTTTTTAAACTTAAAAAGGCACTATATGGTCTTAAGCAAGCTCCCAGAGCATGGTATGATAGACTAAGTTCCTTTTTAATGGAAAATGGATTTACTAGAGGTTTAGTTGACACAACTCTTTTCAAAAAAACCTCAAACAAGCATTTCATACTTGTCCAAATATATGTTGATGATATTATTTTTGGAGCTACTAATGAAAGCCTTTGCAAAGAATTTTCTAAGCTTATGCAGGCTGAATTTGAGATGAGCATGATGGGAGAATTGAAGTTCTTCCTTGGAATACAAATCAAGCAATGCAATGATGGTATTTATATTCATCAAAGCAAATACATCAAAGAATTATTGAAGAAATTCAAGATCTTTGGATTGCAAGCCGATGAGCACGCCTATGCATCCTACCCGCTTCTCTCAAGAAAGATGAAATTGGTAAGAAGGTAGATCGAAGCTATACAGAGGTATGATTGGATCTCTACTTTATCTTACGGCTTCAAGACCTGATATTATGTTCGGCACACTTTGTGTGCTAGGTTTCAATCAGATCCTAGAGAATCACACATAAGTCTTTGTTAAAAGAATATTTAGATATTTACAAGGAACTACTAATCTTGGTTTGCTTTATAAGAAATCAAAAGATTACCAATTAGTAGGTTTCGTGATCTTGACTTTCTTTGGAGATCGAATTGAAAGAAAAAGCACAAGTGGAGGCTGCCAATTCCTTGGAGCTAATCTTGTGTCTTGGTCAAGCAAAAGGCAAAGTACAATAGCACTCTCAGCGGAAGTGAATACATCTCAACAAAGAAGTTGCAGTTCTCAACTTCTGTGGATGAAGTATCAACTTGAAGACTACTTGATAAAAGAGAGTAACATTCCTATCTTCTGTGATAATACATCTGCCATATGTCTGACAAAAAATCCAATATTGCATTCTAGAGCAAAGCACATTGAGATTAAGCATCATTTTATAAGAGACTATGTTCAGAAGGGTATTTTAGAAATAAAATTTGTAGACACTGATCATCAGTGGGCTGACATATTTACAAAACCCCTTGCTGAAGATAGATTCAATTTTATAAGAAGGAATTTAAACTTTCATCTTATAAAGAATGATTAATCTCAGCGTCTGATAATAAGCTAAATTTCAGCATCTGATATGACGTAAGCATGTATGTGCATCTGCATCTTATTTGTCATACGCATCATAACTCATCATCCGGTAAGTCGGTTGCGTGCGTCCGAGCACACCCACACGTGTCACACGTGTTACGGACTCAAGCGTCTCATCATACCTACTGAGTCATGATTATTTACGTTCTTCGATAAAATTTTCTACTTTTATTTTGGCGTCCGCATTTAATGAAAAGCGAATTTTTATTTTATTTTCTTTTTGATTTAAATTTCATGTGGAAATACGTAGCGGTTTTTGAAAAAGTATTGTACTACTGTCTATATCCTTCCCACTACTCCACTTCTTTCGCTCCACTCTCTGTTTTCTGCTAAAGACGTACTCGTTCTCTTTCTCTCTCTCTCTCTGTGTGTGCTTAAACCCTAAAACCTTCATCGCCTCCATTTCTCAACTGCACTCATGGCTGGAGTATCAACTTATAACACCATGTCTGAAGGAAAAGTCTTGATGGAAAATCGAGTCGATTTGGAAAGCTTCAAAATTTACGGCTTCGACTTCTTCAAAGGGTTCAAGGCAATGGGGACAGAGCGATATTTCTTACGGAACCGGTTGAGGTTACGTGACGGCGATTAAAGAATTTCCGGGAAATGTTCGGCTACACAGAGGTGGTATCATTGAAGGAACAGTGAAAGGATTCAAGTTTGTCCTTACCATCAAAAACATTTCGGAAGTTACTGGGTGTCCATGTGAAGGCATCGTCTTCTATTCGAATGGTGGCCGACGATTCCATGGGATTGAGAAGGTCAACAACGATCCGTTTGAAAACTACCCGGTGAAAGAATCTGGTGTAACTCCTACTGCCAAGAATCTGAAAAGTCATTTCAGAGTTCTTCATAAGATTATCACCAAGAGCGTCCTGTTAAAGGCTGGCTCTAGTGATATTGTCAACTACGAGCAGAAATTCATCCTGAGACACTTCATGGCGGGCAACAAGGTGAACCTGCCAAGGTTAATCTACAATAACCTGGTCAATGCTCTTGTCAACTCAAGAAAAGGTGTTGCTGACAAGAAGAACACCTACAAGTTCATTCCGTATGGTGTCTTGCTCACCAAAATGATGGACAAGAATCTGGTCATAAACAAGCCGACACTTTACGGATCAAGTAAAGACAAAGTATTTTGGTCGATAACATTGTGATTCCCGACACTTTTGGAGTCAGCGGCCTAGTAAGAATGAAATTGCTGCGGGTCCATGATGAAGAAAATGAAAGTTGAGCAACAGGAAGAGGAAGCGGAAAGACAACCACCGAAGCTCAAAGCCTGGTGAGAAAAGACACGCTGAGTCTCCTTCGAGAGAGACCAGAAGAACAAAGCAGAAGGTGGCTCCTGCACTCTTTGTTGAGGAACGAAGATGAGGACCTCGTTCCCATCACCAGTTACGAGGAAGAGGAGCAAACCGTAAGCCGAGAAGCCAGCCTCAGATCCGGACAATGAAGAAGGACATTCAAGATCCGCCTCCAAAGATCTCCGCCTCGTGCGTGAAGCTCAAAAGATCGGCCAGGCAATCCGAACTGAACCAAAGGTACTGAATTCTCTGATGAATCTGTATCTGTTGTTGCATCGATACTATTCTGCTCCACCACTATCCTTTGCTCACCATCACAACATCAAACCCTTACACGAAAACCCCATTATCCAACCATCATCCACTACACTCAATCTTAACCTACCCCAAATTTTCCCAAACACTTCACTCACTACATACATTTCCAAGCTTCATTCTCATCCATTTAACCTCCTTTTCAAAACACCTCCCATTAATCCATTCAAACCCCACTCACCAAAAGCCTATAAGATCACCAAAGCCACTCCCACCTTACTTACCCTTACCATGAAACCAACAGACGGTGAAAAGAAAAATATCTCATACAAACCTCGGTTTGTAAAGTATGAGATATATAACAAAGATCTACAACCGTCCCTCAACCTGGCATTTAAAAACCTTCACTTCTGGAGCTGCCAGATTGGAGATTGCCAATCCTATAAGTGCAACCCTCAAGGATGGAGATGACTTCGTCCAAATGTCCTTCAAAGGAAGGTTGAGACCAGCTTTAGGAAGCAGGGCAATTCCCTTCTCTGTCGATCTTCCTCTATCCCTTCCTCAGTCTGAACCACTCACATTGGAAGAATGTGGAAGGTGGATAACAGATGATGAAGCTGCCTTCATGGTACATTGCCTTGAGCAGAAAAGGCTTGAAGTTATAAGGCAATATCGAGACCCATCATCATCTCTGTCAAGATAGTACCAGATAGACAAAGGTGGCTACCTTGGTCTATTCCTGGGAAAAGGAAGGAACCCGCTCCAGGAAGCGACCTTTTCAAAGAAGATAGGGCTAAAGGAATATGAGAAGGCACCTACAAAGTATAATATTAAGGATTTCTCACGACTTCCTATTGCCAAGATTTACGAGGATCACGCGGAAGGTTCTACCCGACTTCTTCAAGCAAGATGAATGGAGAAGCGGCTCCTCAAGCCGCAATCTTTGAAAAGGCCACTATTCCTCTTGTTGGGAAAATCGGCAAAAGTTATCGACATCAACTTGAACAATATACTTCGATGATGTGTTCAGATGCTCGATGTCAGACCCTTGGCTGCATGAAGATCAATAACCAATGGGTGGCTATGACCAAACTCTTCGATATTGGGTTTACGTGGAGTCAATGGTCTGAATCGTGGAAAGCCAAAGCCCTATTACCACGTCTCGACCCCCTTGTGCTTGAAGAATATGACAGGGAAAATCTGAGAAGAATTTACCTGGCAGAAAATGAAGCACTCTCCTTCACTTATGAAGCTTTGAGTGTCTTTATCAGAAATCTATGGGGAGAAGATGCTGGAGATAGATTTGACTCTTACACAGCTGATGTTGTTTGTCATAGAGAAACCATCTTCATGATTTTGTTGTATCCAGAAGATGTCAAGCATCAGTGGGAGATTCAGACAGAATCTGAGCTAAGAAGACTCGGAAACTTCATCAAATGGGTTATACCAAATGATGGATTCTTCTTAAGAGCTCAAAGGAAGAAGGATTTGAGACTACAGTTATCCAACTGGGTGTTAGCAGAGCATCGAGAAGATGAAGTGCATCTGTGCAGCTGGACCTTCTACTTCTACTTCTACTGCGATTGAGATGGTCACCATTCCAAGAGCGAAATTTGAAGAAATGAAGGCTACAAACTTGAAAGTTACTCACCGAAAGCGCATCAAGCTACTCATTTAACGTCTCAATATCCCACCTCCACCTCTTCAAAACCCTTGAAATATTTTTTTTCTTGTGTGTGATATAAAATATGTTTTATTTGGTTGATATATATATATATATATATATATATATATAACTGTTTTTGATCTTATTATCTGTCTCTTATTCAAATTTTTCTAAGCAGTATTTTGACTATGATGTGTTTTTACACTCTTTTTGTCTGATGACAAAAGGGGGAGTAAAAGAAAAGGTATGATGAACACGAAAGAAAGGTATAATGAACATGTGAGAATCTGCTCTGATTATCCACCATCCGATTATCCACCGTCCGATGGATACACTAGAACTAAAGTATCATGCATAGCACTTCATACATAGCATCTGTATGCGCTAATATTCTTTGATCTAGTGCTCTTATATTGTTTAATAAATTTTAATTGGTACAATGAAATATACTTTGATTAAATCAATCTATTTGGTATCCGATCTCCTTTGTATTAAATATACGCTCACGATACATTTACGAATCTTTCGTAATCACTTAAATGAATTTGTTTATCGACAATAACCTTAAAACCTGAATTGTTCTTATATATCTAAACTGTTAAATTCAGGGGGAGACCCTTAATGTCTTTTTGAAAATAAATTGTTCATCAACCTTAGATATTTGTCATCATCAAAAAGGGGGAGATTGTTGGAACCTAAACGATTGAGATGTTTAGACCCTCATTAATTTTGATGATAACAAAATATTCACAAGAGAACAATTTATGTTCTAACATTTTTGAAGTGTGCAGATACTAATAATATGTATTTTCTAAGCCACTTAAGCAAGAAGAAAGTAATTCTCAAGAGAAGGATTCATTCTATTTGTCAAAGATCCGGCTCATCCTAGTGAGCGTCTGGAAATTCCTCTTTATACACTATGCTTATCCTATTGCTACGAGCGTCCGAACTTCCGATTTTGAACGAGCGTCCGAACTTCCAACTCTGAGCGAGCGTCTGAACCTCACTTCAAATCACGTGTTAGTCACGTTGCTGCTCTACCTCTCAGAAGTCTTTGGAACGGATCTCAAAATTGATCTTGAGCGCTAAAATCGGTGTACGAGATATCAAAGTTGAAATCTTTAACTACAAGACAAAAATCGTACAAGCAAGAAAAACGGTAACATGGACTACTGGGACATTCTCTGCAAAGCAAGATAGAGACAGCATTTTTGAATTTACTCTAGTCAATGGTTAGGAGCCATTTTTACTCTAACGGTCATATCCTTGGAACTCCTATATATACCTCATGGTATCCATTGAAGAAAAGATAGAGAGAGAACATTCTGTGAAAAAGCTTGCTGAAATTCTGCTGAGAACATACACTGCTTCTGTGAGCAATCAAGTCTCTGGACTACTGAACTGAATTCAGCGTCCGACCCTTTCTTTAAGAAAGTTTTTTTTTCTTTAGTTGAGCTTAATCTTTTATCCTCTCTGTGAGAGTTATTTTTAATTGTATTTCAACTCACTTGTATAAGTTTGTTTTGGCCTAGTTTGGGCTGTATCCTCAAAGGCTCGACTGTACTGAGTCGTTTTGAGAAGTTGAGAGTATTGTCAAGTTGTGACAGTAAAATACTCTTGAGGAAATTGTAATCAGACTGATTATAGTGGAAAATCCTTCAGGGACGAAGGGACTAGACGTAGCTACCAGTTTGGTAGTGAACTAGTATAAATTTCTGTGTCTCCTGCTTTACTGCTTTCAATTCATTTCTATCTTGTTGTGTTAAAAACAAGTTTTCACAAACTGATTTTCAGCGTCTGGTTTATTTTCACCATCCGATTATCAAACAGTTTTGAGAAACTTTTATTCTAAGTGTTTTTAACATAAAGTTTGCGAAAAGTTTTCAACACAATTCAACCCCCCCTTCTTGTGTTCACGTTCAAAGTAAATAATTAATTTGTCTATTTAACCTTTTATAAAATAAATATGTTTTGCTCATATCTTTTTTTTTATTCTAATATTTTTTACCTGATATTATATAATAATATCAGGTATTGTTACTATCCAATAATCTATGTTTCATATATATTTGTTATTTAAACATTAAATATGCATTTAAATATATATTCCAAACACATTTATATATATATATATATAAATTTACTATAAACCTCCATCTATTAAGTAGCAAAAGTGGATGTTGTAACCCAAAAAAAAAGGTAGATCTTAGATTTTGTTACACAATAATTGATTTTAAGTAAATAATTAATTTGTCTATTTAACCTTTTATAAAAGAAATATGTTTTTCTTATATCTTTTTTTTGTTCTAATATTTTTTACCTGATATTATATAATAATATCAAATATTGTTACTTTCCAATGATATATATTTCATATATATTTGTTATTTAAACATTAAATATGCATTTAAATATATATTCCATATACATACATATATATATATATATATATATGTTATGAGGAAATTTCATTTTATCAATTTTTTAAATTTTTTATTTTGTTTCAGAATATTTGATTTTAATTAAATAATTAATTTGTCTATTTAACCTTTTATAAAATAAATATGTTTTGCTCATATCTTTTTTTTTGTTCTAATATTGTTTACTTGATATTATATAATAATATCAAATATTGTTACTTTCCAATAATATATGTTTCATATATATTTGTTATTTAAACATTAAATATGCATTTAAATATATATTCCATATATATATATTTATATATTATGAGGAAATTTCGTTTTAACAATTCTTTAAATTTTTTTCTATGAATATATAATGTAGTATTAACCCATAAATTATATATTGCTATTCTTTTATTTTCATCAATTTAATAAAGTATTTTTTATATAATTCAATTCAGTGATATGCACCATTAGATTGTTTGTGTCGCAACAACTCAATTAATATTAGTTTGTTTACGTATCGTATGTTAAGTTTCTTAAAACATCACTAAAAATTAATAATTATTATCATAATATTTATTATATTTAGTTTTTGAAACAAAATATTATTTGAAACCCAATTTTTTTTTTGGTGAAATACAATAAAAAGAGCAAAGGAAAAAGAAGCAAGAAAGACAAGACTAGGAACACAAGGAGTCCTTCAGCAACAAGGAACCCAAACCACTAGGGGGAGACATCAAGATCTTGTAGTCATGTTGGGAAGAGACGCCCTCAAGAGCCAAGAAATCAACACAATGATTGGCTTCACGGTACACGTGGTTGAGGGTGAGACCCACTTCATGATCAAGGAAAGACCGGATTTGAAGCAACAGAGGGGCATAAGCATGGAACACATGAGTATCTCTATCATGAATAAGCTGGATGGCTTCAAGACAATCTGATTCACAACTACAATTGTGGTACTCGAGCTCTATAACCATGTTGACACCATGGAGAATACCATGCAGCTCAGCCAAAAGAGGGTCACCTACTCCATCATTACAGGCGAAACCAACAAGCCACTCACCATTTGAGCTCCGTAAAACACCCCCAGAACCAATATCCCCACTTCTTACATGCCAGCTTCCATCGGTATGATATTTTTTAAACTGTAGATGCACAATTTTTAAACTAAATAATGATTTTTTTATCAAAAACCTTTCCACCGTGTCTCTTTGTATTCTCTACTGCATCTGTATATATACCCACTTCACTATTCTTCTTCTCTCATCATAGATTTGATTTCTCTTTTTTTTCCCTTTTGATGAAACCAAGATATCGGAAATAAGTTGACATTGGTATATGTTTACTGCTACTTAATTATTCACTTTTTTCTAATATGATGGACATTCTAAACATCCAATAGAAAAGATGAAGAACAACATATCAGCAAATTTGTAAAATATTTTATGTGGCACCGAAATAATTATTCATAGCTTACTGCTTACTTTTTAAAATAATAAAAAATGTATGTCGTAACAGTTATATAAAAAATATGGAATAAGTTGATTATTTTTATTAGAACAGTTAATATGAGTACGGTACCCGACTAATTTAAAGCGCACCCAAGAATTTACCAATCAGTACAGTTAATGCGGCCTTGTGTGCCTCAGACCTGGATAGGGTGCCGTCAGTGACTTGGTGCAGTCACTGCAGTCACCCCATCCACCCCCATTGGATCACATTTTATTTCAATCCCATCAATTGATTTATTTTGGCTAAAAAAATAAGGAAAAAACATAAGAGGAGAGAGGCGGAGAGAGTTGACTACACTCAACCCAAACCATGCCTCGATATATCTCGACATTGTCAAGGCATTCAAATTTCAATACAGTTGATGCGGCCTTGTGTGCATCATATTGTTATCATGCACTAGTACTATACCCGCGCGATGCGCGGGGGTACACGTTGTTTGTTACGCTCAATATTTTAAGACGCGATTGTTTATAGCAAATGATATTTTTTATTCAATGTATCAAAAATTAACAAATTTAATAGTGAAAGTGAAAGAAAATGAATTAAAAAAATAAAATAAAAAATTATACCGACAACATGTAATGTTTGTCCCGTCGAGACTTAATAATTTTGTTTCCGTAGACAATATTGTACTTAAATAGTATTTTCCCGTCAGAACTCAAAAACAAAATAATCATTTATAAAATACATTTATAAAAAATAATTATACCGATAGGTAATGTCTCCCGTTACGACTCAAAAGCAAAATAATTTTTTATAAATAACTTAAAAAATATAAAGAAAAGTTAATAAAAAATTAAAATTATACCGACAACATGTAATGTTTGTCCCGTCGAGACTTAATAATTTTGTTCCCGTCGACAACATTGTACTTAAGTAGTGTTTTCCCGTCAGAACTTAAAAATAAAAAAATCATTTGTCCCAAGTAGGTAGCACGGTTGGTGAGCTAAAGGACGCTGAAGGAGTATAAGCTGGAGGTCTCGGGTTTAAACCCGGGAAACTAACACTTCTAACAATTACTAACAACTAATATTTGCCTATAAAAAAAATTATTTATAGAAATTATACACATTTATAAAAAAAAAAATTATACCGACATGTAATGTCCGCCGTCACGACTCAAAAGAAAAATAATTTTTTTATAAATAACTTAAAAAATATAAAAAAAAATTAATAAAAAATAAAAATAAAATAATATCGACAACATGTAATGTTTGTCCCGTTGAGACTTGATAATTTCTTTTTCATCGACAACATTATACTTAAGTAGTGTTTTCCCGTCATAACTCAAAAACAAAATAATCTTTTATAAAAATTAAATACATTTATAAAAAAAATAATTATACCGACATGTAATGTCTCCTGCCACGGCTTAAAAGCAAAATAATTTTTTATAAATAATTTAAAAAAATATAAAATATTAATAAAAATAAAATTAAAATTTTACCAACAATATGTAATATTTGTCCCGTCGAGACTTAATAATATCGATCCCGTTGACAACATTGTACTTAAGTTAATGTTTTCCTGTCAGAACTCAAAAACAAAATAATCTTTTATAAAAATTAAATACATTTATAAAAAAATAAAAAATAATTATACCGGCATGTAATGTCTCTCGTCACGACTCAAAAGAACAATATTTTTTTATAAATAACTTAAAAAAATAAAAAATGTTAATAGAAAATAAAAATAAAATTATACCGACAACATGTAATGTTTGTCCCGTCGAGAGTTAATAATTTTGTACTCATCGACAGCATTGTACTTAAGTAGTGTTTTCCCGTCAGAACTCAAAAACAAAATAATCTTTTATAAAAATTAAATACATTTATAAAAAAAATAATTATACCAACATGTAATGTCTCCCGTCACGACTCAAAAGCAAAATAATTTTTTATAAATAACTTAAAAAAATAAAAGATGTTAATAAATAAATAAAATTAAAATTATACCGACAACATGTAATATTTATCCTGTCGAGACTTAATAATTTTGTTCTCGTTGACATCATTGTACTTAAGTAGTGTTAAATTATACTGACATGGTCCCGTCGAGGTTTAATAATTTCGTTTCTGTTGACATATTGTACTTAAGTAGTGTTTTTTCATCAGAACTCAAAAACAAAATAAAAAAATAAAAAATTGTTTGGGAGGGAAAAATTAAAAATTGTTTTGGGAGGAAAAAATTGTTTGGGAGGGAAAAGTTAAAAATTGTTTTGGAAGGGAAGAGAGAGAGAGAGAAGCAAAAAAAGAAAATAAAAAAAAGAAGCACATCACGTTGAGAGAGAGAGAGAGATAAGAGAGAGTGAGAGTGGGAGGGAAAACAAATTTTGTTGGCAAAAAAAATGTCTCCTTCTTTTATAGATAGTATAGATTTATTTATTTTTGACGTGGAACATGTGAATTTTATCCAACTGAAAAGGATGAACAATCCAACAAGACAATGTTTGAAATACAATCTGGAATTTCTTCCATCCACAAACTATCACCATTAATTAGAGGAAATTTGGCTAAATCATGAGTAGCTTGATTGGCCTGCCTTCTAACATGACTGCATCTGAAACTAGTAAACTGAGCCTTAAAATTCTTGCAGTCTTGAACGATGAGTCCCATATAATTATCAACCAGGGAAGATGAATTCATTGCTGTGACCACTGAGATTGAATCTGTTTCAGCCTTGACATTTAGCAAGAAAAAATCAAGAGCAAATTTCATACCAGTCTGAAGAGCCAAGGCTTCCGCCACTGAGACATCATTTAAACGTGGAAATTTCCAACTGCCTGTAGCCATGACATTTCCAGCTTCATCTCTAACTAGTGTGTTTAACCCGTGCAATGCACGGGTATATATTGTCTTTTTGGTAAATTAAAAAAATAATTATTAACATATATGATTTAACATATTTTTGTAAACAGTTAGATGATGTCCTATTAGATACATATTAACATATCAAGGAATTAGTCATTGCATTTACATAACAAATATATAATGATTTAACCGAATAAGTATTTGTATAGATAATTATATATTTATATTATATATAGAAAAGTTTGAAAGAAGGTAGTCCAATTTGCATTGCAATTTTCATTTAAAAATATATAATAATCAATTAAATTAATAGTTTTCTTTAAAAATATATGGAATATACTCGTTTGTGGAATTTTATTTACAAATTTATGTAATAAATGTTATCATTATGTTTAAAATAAGATTGTGTTTAACTTGGCAATTAATATTTTTTAACTAAAAACAACACATATTTTTTATATATTTATATTTTTTATTTACAGATTTATAATATTTATGTATTATTTTAATTATTGATACATGAAAACATATATATATATATATATTAAAAAATTTAATAATATTTTTTTTGATGATAAAAAAATTTAATAATATTTGATATAATTATTTTTTTATATATTTGACTCGTGTTATGCACATGTATATGTATGCTATTGAAAATGGTAACATAATAATGTATATTTTGTATGTCAATAGTAGTACAATGGATGTAGTGTATTTTAATATTAAATAGCAAGTAAATAGTGGGTAGTATATTGTAAAATTTGAATAATAAAATTTAAATTATTGAAATTTTATACTAATTTGTTACCTCTATGTACAAAAAACGTCATTTTTATGGTTAAGGTTCTCCATTGTTTACACCGCTGATGAACAACTATGTCACTAATGAGCATACCGTGGTAGAGTCATGCTTACACGTTTTATATATTTGGCCGAGGCTACACAATGTGTATTTAAAAATTTATATTTTAATGGTAAAAAAATTATATTAATATATATTTTTATTAATATTAGTGTTATTTCTTGTGAAATATTCAATCTGTTTATAATATATTTTTATTCAAAAATTTAAATACGAATAGATTTTAACTTAGATATTAATACCTTTTTCATGCAAAGTATCCATTTACGTGTGATTATTATTTTTACCCATGTATATTGAGGTCATATACGTGTTAATAAAATTTAGGAAATAAAAATTATAAATAAATATTTATATATAATACTTATTCGATATTCTATATTTCATTAAATATCAATAAATGGCTCGTGCTATGTGGTGTTCACTAAAAATAATGTAAGTTAAAAAATACTATGAGAAATTTTATAAGTTCACATGAAAAGTTCAAAAGAAATTTGTTTTCAAAATTATAAAAAAAAGATTTCTATTATGTAAAGAGAGATATAATAAATTTAAATATAAACTCATTAAATTGCTAGAAAAATATTCAAACAATATATAATAAGAGAAAAATTTGATAAGAATGACAATCTAATTATTATAAAATGTATCGAAAATAAGCTGTAAGAAAAGTACTTTATTATAATTAATGAAGATGAATAATAAGATTTTTCATATAATTGCTATCATCATGAGATATAAATATTCACCGATATAACTATTAACTGATAGTTGAAATTTACTCTATTAATTGGGAAAACCAAACTTTTAAATGAATTTAAAATAAGAAATAAAGTGAAAATATAACTTTGATAAAAGTCTTATTAGTATGTCAATATAATGGCTTGTGCTACGCACGATGTATATTAAGAAACTAAAAATTTATATTAAAATTATATAGATGTGTGATTTCAATTAAAATAATCATCTATTGTAATTTGAATATCAACTCTTTTTCCATGTAAAATGTTCAATCTCCTTATATACTTTTATCATATAACTTAAATATTAATTAATTTTTCATGTAAATATTAATGTATTTTAATGTAAAATATTCACCACTATATTGGATATAAATAACAATCAATAGGAATATTCATTAATAGCAAAATTTACATCTATAATAAGATGGCTTGTGCATTGCACAACATATAGTTAAAAAATAAAAATGTTATCTTATAAAATTTATATTAGTTTTTAATTTCTATTAAATGTTTTTAAGGAATATGCTCATTTTTAATTAGGATTTCATAAAAAAATATGTAATGGTTAATTTTACGTTTTTTATTTAAAACTTTTTTAGAAAAATGTAAATAAAAAATTATATTTTTTTTTGTAAAATCTTCATCTCCATTTTTTACAATACATCTATAGCACGATGATCCGTGTTATGCATGATGTATACTTTCAGAAATTATAAGCTTTAAACTAAAAATATATTAATATATTATTTTTAGCAAACTGTTCATTCAGGATAAATAAAATAATAATGTTATTTCATTTTAAAAATTCATAATCCTTGTAGTAACCTTTTTTTTTGTATATTTAAAGTATCAGTAGACTTGTACGAATGTATTAATCTATTTTCGTGTAAACTATTTGTCATTTTATGTAAACTATTTGTTTGTGTGTTATATTTTTACCTTAGGTTATCATATTCCATTTATATTTACTTAGACATTAGCGTAATGCACCTTTGTCTAAATTAAGAATAAAAAATTAAAAATAATTTAGAATGAAAATCTTAATCAATAATTTATATAAAATTAAATAATAATAATAATAATAATAATAATAATAATATATTTATAGTATGATGGTTCGTACTATGCACGGTATATAAATCAATATAAACAACAATATATTGAAAAAAATTATCACGTAAACATTTAAGTATATATAATATATGGCATGTAGCCTAGGGGTGGCAAAACAATAAATTTATCCATTATCTATCTAATCCATCCAATATAAATCCATTCGTTCCATCCATTACCCAAACAAAATTAATGGTTTGGATCTAATCTATCCATTTAGTTTTTGTGGATGGTTAGTGATTCATTCACTATTTTTCTAAATCTATTAATTAGATTACACCAAACTAAAAAATAAAATCCATCAGACAAAAAACAAAAATATTTATCTACACACACCTTCATGTGTCATGTTCAATTTTTCCTATATACTTTCGTGTAAAATGTTCATCTTACATGTGTTGTACTTTATCTATCTATAATTTATACATTTATCAATTTACATATAGATAGTGATGTGTAAAATAGATTTAAATTTGCTTAGATAAAAGAAAATTTTCAATAAATTAGTTACGCGAGAAAATAAAAATATAACAAATTCTCTATGAATAAAGTCAATTTCTCATCTTCATAAAATCATATTTAATATTAAAAATTTATACAATTATTATTTATAATTTATAATTTTCATTAATAATTATAACAAGACTTTCCCAATATAAAAAAAACCCATGTATAAACTCTTAATTTTTACATAACTCTTATTAGTAGTACCATGAAATGATAGATTGAGTAATTAATCATCAAATCTCTCATTGTTAATTTATCCCGTGGATGGTGAGGACCCACGTAAAGCACTGAAACATTTGTCGTTTATATGCATATCCATATTTCCATGCATAGTGTTTAGGGTAAATGTAAAAAACAAAGGATTGAAATGACTTGATCTTGCTAAATAAATCCAACTATACGCAAAAGAAAATTATTCAAAAAATTGGAGGGGGGAAAAAAAAAAAGAAGGAAAACAACATGGTAAAAAATACAATTATAAGTGATGTGAGCTACTCACCATAATTCTATAACCCAAGATTCCTTATGAAGCTACATTCAGAAGAAAGGCTCTACAATTTTAAAAGTGCTATATTTACAGCTCGACATCATTCATTTTACTCTTGGTTCCATTTCTCTCTATTCCCTATCTACTCCAACAGCATTGAGTATGCCCATTACATCTGAAACACATAATACGGGAAGCCTCCCAAATTCAGTACTAAACAATGCTTCACAATAAGGATATAAACAAAACAAAATAGGCCGTTTACTAACCAATTTGGTCATCATATTTACTCCTTCAAATTTCCAGTAGAGTAAGCAGCTAATGAGATATTTTTCGGTTTCAAGCAACTTCTTCTCCTTCTGCTCACAAATCATTTCCCTTAGAATACTGCCAAGTCTCTTTGTTCTGTACATATATATTAAATATGTGCAGAGTTTCATTCAACCTGGAAAAAATGAAGAACATTCAAAACAATGCATTTAAAAACAATGCATTTAAGACATGATAAGTATTTGATTGCTTGTAACTGTAGTGACTTCAAGTATTTGACTGCTTCATTCGTATTGAAGCTTTATGGGGGTATCAAATTCAGAAAAGAAATCAAAATTAGATATAGATATGAAGTAGAAAGTAAAATCCAAAATACTCTCAATGAAAACGAAAATAATATTGAAAAAAATTATTAAGTGTTGAGCTTGTTGCATTGAGACATAAGTTCTTGCAAAGTCATCGTCTTTCCATGAAAACTTTCAGATATGCTCGCCCAGGCTGGCGCTTTGCCGTCGACATGCAGCCAGCGAGACGAAGACTGTGTGGCTCTCCCATCTCTCTCTGAATTAGTTGTTGTTGCTGCATTTTTACCGTTACTGTTCTTCTTCTTGCTCTGAATTCATATACTGGTGTAATACCTCACGGTGGGACTTAATTTCTGATCACCCTTCCTTGGTTTGTCTCTAATTTTAATTTTTGGAGGGAGTTGTTTGTAAAGTGACATTTGTAGCTGAGTTGTAATTAACATTTCGTATTAGTAAGCCTTTGTAACTTTCCATCTTTAAAACATTTTCAATCGTATATTATATAGATATAGATTATGGCTCCAACACCCCCAAGATAGATATAGTATAGACTTATCCTCTAAGATTTTTTAGCGATATGTTCTTTAACACTGAATATGAAAAATTGAATTATCAATTGAAGAATTTAACTTAAGGGGCAACAATCTTAGGCCTTGAGTAATGAATACGGGTACTTTTTCTCTCTATGTAACTCGATTTTTTTGTGAAACAACTATGTATCTCGATTGGTTTCAAGTATTTAGATAACCATATACATTATGGCCTAAAAATCCTCAAAAAATAATGCCAATCAGGTAATATATTTTATCATATCCCATTAATTACAAAAAGAAAAATCTTATCACATCGCTATATATATATATATATATATGTTATAAATATTGACTATGCAAATTGATACATAATAATCATGTTTATTTAATTGTATTTGAGAAGAGAATTATGTACATCATCATTGTATTATTCCCAATCATTCTTTTTTTCTTCAAAATTATAATGCGATGCAGTAAAAAACTAGTGTAAGGTTTTTAGAAAATTAACTTCGATTAAAATTTTTAAATGTTTACTGTTTCGTAGTTTCAATATATAAAAAGGTAGCATCTAGGGTGAACTTTCTCACCATGTGGTTCACCGGTGAACCACTTATAATATACCGTTGGATTTAATCAATGACTCAGATGACTTAAAAAAAATGAGTAACACCTACGTCTTCTCCCACCCAATCTCTTTCAATAAATGCTGGAATCTGCCATTATAACTACAAAAAAAAATTTGACTAGTTAAAAAATTAAAGGTTTTTTACGGATTAAAAAATACTAAGGGTGTTTTGTTACAGATTAAAAAAAAGTGATTTTGATCAAAAATAATTTAAAGGTTATTTTTTTTAGAAATTTTTAAGAAAAATAAAAGATAAATTGTGTTTGTTTGCAACCACAAAAATCACTTTTAAAAAAAATATTTTATCTTATTTGGGTACAACCACGTAGAAGTAGTTTTATCCTAACAAGATAAAAATCATTTTTTTAAAAAGTGATTTTTAAGGTTATAAACAAACACAATTTAGGACTTGTTTGTTACAGATTAAGAAAGAAGTGATTTTGATATTCAAAAGTTTAGAGATTATGTTTTAGAGATTTTTATGAAAACCAGAATCTATTTTGTGTTTGTTTACTATCATAAAAATTATTTAAAAAAAAAAATTTAGGGCCGCTTGTTATGGACTAAGAAAAAAGTGATTTTGACATTCAAGAATTTAGAGATTTTGTTTTAGAGATTTTTAAGAAAAGCATAATCTATTTTGCATTTGTTTACCATCATAAAAATCACTTTTTAAAAAAAATTGATTCTTACCCATAAAAAGCTAATGAGAATAGCTTTTCATTTTACCCATAAAAATGATTTTTTTTAAAAATGATTTATTTGAAAAGCTGTAACAAACACAATTAATAGCACAAAAAATGATTTTTAACATTAAAAAGTGATTTTTTTCATAATAAAAAATCGTAACAAACGAGATTCTTACCCATAAAAAGCTAACAAGAATAGCTTTTCATTTTACCCATAAAAATGACTTCCTTGAAAAGCAGAAACAAACACAATTACTAACAATAAAAATGAATTTTAACTTACAAAAAGTGATTTTTTCCATTAAAAACTGTAACAAAGGGCTCTTAGCTTTTGCTTTTCTTAAAAATATCCCAAAAAATAATCTCTAAATTATTTTAGATCAAAATCACTTTTTTTTAATCTGTAACAAACGAGTCTTTAGTTTTTTGTAATCCATAAAAAAACTTTGTGTTTTTAAGGGGTGAGGTGAGAGGAACATACGTTATTTATATCTGATAATATTTTTTAACTCAATTTATTTTTTAGCAATTATGAAGACAGATTCCAGCATTTATTGAAAGAGATTGGGTGGGGGAAGATATAGGTGTTACTCATTTTTTTCCAAGCCATCTGAACCATTGATTAAATCCAACGGTATATTATAAGTGGTTCACCGGTGAACCATATAATGAGAAAGTTCACCCTAGAAGCCACCTATATAAAAATAATTAGAAAAAAATTATTTGAGTAAAAAGAAAATTTAGTTTATTATTTTTTTGCCCCGTTGGCCATTAAGCTATTTATCTGTCTAATTTTTTAGCAACATGCATAAAGAGAAAATGTTGTGTAAAAAAAAATGCATAAAGAGAAAATGTACTAAATAGGGTATTAGCATATGAAGTAATTTCATAATTATGATGAAGCAAGAATTTACTTCATATTAATGACTTTGGATATTTTCCTGAATTCAATTTTTGTTTATTTCATTTGTTCTGAAGCATCGATATATTAGTAGGCAATACACTAAACTGAAATCGATCCCCAAGTCATTTTGTTTGATAGGAGAATTGTGAAAATGATCGATACATTATTCTTTGTTTTGTGTTTGATGACTAGTACTTTCCATAGGGTTCATGGTATGCATAGTGCATTGGAGGAAGATTTGGAGTTGGAGAGACAACTGAAGTTCATTAACAAGCCTCCAATCAAGAGTATTCATGTATTCAAACATACATACTTGTACATATAATATTGACTACTGGTTTAATTCGATATCAATATATGATGTGATAATTTTGTGTTTGTTTTGGTGGTTTTTATAGACAAAGTTTGGCTACATAGTTGATTGCATTGATATTAACAAGCAGCCAGCTTTTGACCATCCTTTACTAAAGAATCACAAGTTACAGGTAAAACAACTTTCAACGTGGTTAATTTTTAGCGTTCAATATTTGTTTGTTTATTTATACTCCCTCTTTCATTGTTGAAATTTTTTTTTTCAATTGTTCAGAGAAAACCAAGCTTTCGAAAAATACTTGGAAATGTGAAGATTTCACCAACAAAACCCATATTTGGACTTGGGAAAGACACGTGTCCAACAGGAACTGTTCCTATTCGAAGGACAACAAAAGATGACCTCATTCGAGCCAAATCTTTATTAAATAGTCATATCTTAACTCAAGATAGTCTAGGTACTCACGTAAGTTTTCTTATATAAAACTGAATTTTAAAGTTTTTAGGTTTATTTGTAAAAATCGCATGCGATGTTTCAATTTTTAATTAGTTACATAAATTTGTTCAATTTGTAGGTTGCTCAAGCTTTTCTCATAACTCCTGGTGGTCCTTATTATGGAGTTGGTGGAACTAATAGCATTTATAATCCAAGAGTTTTTAAGGATCAAACAAGCGCATCTCATATATGGGTTCAAAATGGACAAGCAGATAATATTAATAAAATCGTCCTTGGATGGCATGTGAGTTTTAATTTTTCCTATCATGACAATATTTTTATAGAAATGATATTTGTACACATATTTTGACACAAAATACGACACACCATATATCCGTACGTGTACAGACCGTATATCTGTACATGTACGGACAACGTTTTTTTTAAATTTTTTTTAGATTTTTTAGTTTTTTTTTAGCTGTTTAAAAAAATATTTGTCATTAACCAGATAAATGAACTTCGTTAACCAGATAAATAATGAACTTCAGGGTTGACATTCACCAGATAATATAAACCATTAACTAGATAAATGAACTTCGTTAACCAGATAAATAATTCACCAGATAATGTGAACCATTTATTTATCTGGTTAACGAAGTTCACTTATCTGGTTAATGGTTCATATTATCTGATGAATGCCAACCCTGAAGTTCATTATTTATCTGGTTAACGAAGTTTATTTATCCGGTTAATGCAGTTCATTATCTGGTTAATGACAAATATTTTTTTAAACAGCTAAAAAAAATCTAAAATAAAAAAAAAATTGAAAAAAAAAGTACTGTGTCCGCCGTACGTCCGCCGTACAGTACGGACTTTGTGTCCCATTTTGTATCCCCTTTTGTGTCCAATTAACATGACTCATATTTTTATCCTAAAATTTGCGTGTATATGACTTATTAATCTTCATCAATATACATTGGCTCCAGGTATCTCCACAGTTATATGGCAATGATGCAACTTATGTTTACTCGTTTTGGACGGTAAGTAAAGGTTTATTTGTATTTTTTATCTCCACTTACAATTTTTTTATTTTATTTTTTTATTTTTTATTTTCATTTCACTTACTTACAATGTAAAACACTATTTGTTTATAAAAAGTTGTTCTCACTATATTAATTTTGTGTCATTATTTTTAATTTTACTTTGAGTCATGTATTTTACATTTGAGGTTGACTAGAAAAAACACATAGGGCCGCGCGAATTGGACACAATTTGGCGACAACATGTAAGGATCGTATGTCCGTACATGGACGGACTTTTTTTTTTCAAAAAAATATCTTTTAAAATTTTTTTTTCAAAAAATAGTACAGATTTTTTTATCTGGTTAATCACGTTCACATATCTGATACTCATTATCTGGTTAATGTCAAATCTTGAAACTTTTGGATATCCTATTTTCTTATCTGGTTAATCAAGTTCACATATCTGGTTAATGCTATTATTATCTGGTTAATGCCAAATCCTGAAACTTTGGACGTCCCATTTTCTTATCTGGTTAATCAAGTTCAAATATCTTGTTAATGTTATTCATTATCTGGTTAATGATCCCATTTTCTTATCTAGTTAATTAAGTTCAAATATCTGGTTAATGCTATTTATTATCTGGTTAATGCCAAATCTGTGTTAACCAGTTAAAAAATCTAAAAAAAAGCAATATATATATGTATGTATTTTCGTGCAAATTCCGTACGTTCGGTACATGTCCGTACCATACGGACATACGGTGTCCATACATATTTGTGTTCAAATATCATTTTTGAAACACATAATGGCATTTCTTCCAAAAATAATGTGATATTAAAACATGACAGTCAGATAATTCGAAGAATACTGGATGCTACAATACACTATGTCCGGGTTTTGTCCAGATCGATAGTGACTATCACATTGGGGGGCGTGTGGAGGACACATCTGTCTACGGTGGAGCGATGGTTGAGATGTCGATTTCTCTTTTCCAGGTTATTCCCATGCTCTTTTCCAAGTTTAACTTTAAAAAAATTAAGTAATTATTTTATTGAAATTGCGCAGAAGAAGCAAGAGCTAAGGAAGTTATATGGACTATACATAACTTTCGTAATTTCTTAACAAAAAAATAAATTATTGAGTAAATACAATGATAGATCTTGCTTGTGATGTGTGAAGGATCATAAAGTCACAATACTCCCTCCGTCTCTTAATATAAAATTTCTTTAGTAAAATTTTATTGTCCCTTAATATAACACCCCTTTCAAAGACTAAGGTGCATTAATTTTTCTTTTTACAAATTACCCTTACACCAAGATATATTAATTCTCTCTCTTAATAGTGTTGGAAGATGCGAATGGTAACTTGAAAAAAATAGCACATATTTTGTACAAATTTAATGTTAATAACTACTAAAACCCACTTTTTAAGGGGCGTGAAATGGTCATAAAGGGTCCTATATTAAGGAACGGAAAGAGTACAATATTCACAAAAGTTTTTGCATATGTTCAGGACCCGATAAGCAAAAATTGGTGGGTGACCATGGAAAATAAAAACGTCGGATATTTTCCAGGAGCTTTATTCTTTAACTTGACCGTAGCTGATCAAGTAGGATGGGGCGGGAGAACAACGACCTCTGCAGGTGCTCCTAGTCCTACAATGGGATCCGGATACTTTCCCGATGAAGACTTGGTTCATGCATGTTATTTTAGGCATGTTACATATCGTAATGAATCTAGACAAGATTATGGACCAGAACTAAATCAAGTAGATACAATAAATGACGTCCCTAAATGCTTTGGAGTTGAATACTATGGAGATATTGGAAGACAAGCTGGATATTCTCTTCAATTTGGAGGACCTGGCGGTGATTGTGGCAATTAATTTAGATTTTGATAAAGCTTTCATTGAAGTTTCATAATAAATAAAAAAGTCTTACAATCATTACGAAGAAGTATTTTTTCCAGTGATCTATGCACTAATACGTGATATATATATATATTATTTTCGTTTTAACTTTGTTCCAAAAAATGATTTATTTTGGAAAAATTATTAAAATGGTTTTGTTTTATAGTCAAATCATATTAAAAAATAAACCAACAGTTAAAAAAGGACAAAACCTCTTAGCATACTTTCCAAAAAAGAGAGAAATACTCCCTCCGACTCAGGACTCGAATATAATAAAAAATGACTAAATTCACGTTGATTAAGAATATTAATTAATTTCATTTAATTTTCTTATGTTAATTGAATTCCTAAAGTACCATCATTTTCTTTTATTTAATTTTTTATGAGAACTTGCTTAATAGAAATAAAATGGATTATCGGGAAAAAAAATATGAATTAGTTGAAAGGTATTTTGGAAACATTATCAATAAATAGGGAGAATTTAGTTATAATTTGTTTATATTTTAAATCACTAAATATGAGTATTTTTAGCTTATATTAGAGACTAGAGTACGTAGTAATAAAATAAAAATTGCTCTTTTTCTTGATTACATGGGTAAATGTGCTCATAATTCAAACAACACAGAAGTGAGTTGGCTAAGATGGAAAAAAAAGACTATTTCGGTTATTTAGAAGCAATTAAATTAGTACTAGTATTTATTTGGTCATGTTTTATTTGCTTAATGTTATGATTTTGTCTTAAGTTAAAATGTGGTTTTCTTTGATAGCGTTGTTTATTTTTATTTTAAATTTCTTCCAAAAACAATTTATTTTGGGAAAAATATTTAAAGGGGTTGTTAACACCCCGAAATATTCTAAGTGTTAGTCGATTACGACAAATAGTCAAGGAATAGGGTAAGTCGATTATTGGCCAGTCGAATGAACATCTAGCCGAAGTTACAGTTGAGGAGTCGATGCACAGATGAGCCGAATTAACTGATACAAGGTTCGTGGTTAGCTGAGTTGAAAAGTATGAAGTTGGGAAGGCGATAATCCTGGAAATATCCAAATAATTAATAATTAATTAAATTTAAAAGAAACGGGAGCGGATAAAGACCATCGCATGAACTTTCGGAGCAAGAAACAAACAGATAAGCACGGAAGGAAAAGATCCGTTGGCAAGCAACTTGGCTCTGGGAAGTGCAAAAACAGAGGAAGTTGGTGCATATAGGAACGTAGTTAATAGAACAAGGCACGAACAAGTTGATCAACGATGCAGATAGGGGTTGTCTTTAGTTGTTGTTATAAATACCAATTGTACATATCATTTTTACACACATCAATCAAACAACACTTGTTTTATCCAAGTTATTTTCAGTCCCACTTTATTTACGCTTTTATGTTATTAGTTTAGCTTTACTCTTAATTGAGTTCACCTCACTTAACGCTCTTTGGAATAGTAAAAGAACCATAGCTGAGGGACATAGTTCCTGTTGGCTTTATTGGTCAGCGTCACCCTTAGGATTCGATGGGCTTAACATCCTGTAGTACCCTAATTTTGTCCGGTCTTTTATTTTATTTTTATTTATTTTAATTAGTGGTAATAATAAATAAAATAATATTTTTGGCTTTATAATTAAGAATAAAAGAGATCAAAAAAAAAGGAAAAGAAAAGGAAAAAAGGAAAATTATTTTTCAAAGAAATGAGGGTGCCAATTAAAATATGGGAGGTGTCACTAGCAAACCACGCAGCCCAATTTCCCTAAGCCCCCTTGCTGCTTGCTTCCTGTACCCCTTTTTCCTTCTGCACACAACCCCTGCGCATTGTTCCCTTTCCCTCCTGCTGCTCGCACCCCTCCTTCCTTTATCTCACGCCCCACGACCCAGCCTATCTCACACACGCGCGGCCCACCAGCCCAATTCATATAACCCTAAAACATCAAAAACCTAATCCTCTCATCCCACGCAGCGCCCCTCCCTTTTCTCTCGAACCTTCTTCTTCTCCGCGGCGCCCAGCGCCTCTCTCCCCTCTCTCAACCCCACGCTCTCCCTTCTTCCTCACCAAACCCTAATTTCCCATAACCATCCCCACCTTTCTCGGCCTTCCTTTTCCTTCCTCCTCATCCTAACCCTAATTCTCACCCTCGTTCTGCATCCCTCACTCTCCCTTGGTCTTTCTTCTCCGCGGCCACTCCTTCCCCCCTTCAATTCCTCCACCATTCATGCTACCTCCCTTCATCCCTCTCTTTTCCTTCTCCATCTCATCTCCATTTCTCTCCCTCTCTTGACCTAACCCTAATCCACCTCATCTTCTCTCATCTTCTTTGTCTACACAGCTTCCCAAAACCCTAATAGCCGCGACAATCCTCTCCTCCTCCATTCCCCTAAATCACAGCCTCACCCCTTTATCTATTTCACCAAACCAAACCCTAATCAGCCACTCCACCATAACCCTAAATCCAACCCTAATTTCTCTTCACCCAGCCGCGGCCACACCAAAACTTAGTCCCAATCTTCCTCTCATCCTCTCAAACCCTAAACCTAGAAAATGGCCGTAGCCCCAACCTCTCCTCAAATCTCTCTCAATTAGAGATCCATATGGAAACTGAGTTATGCCTCAAGATCTCCAAAAGGGAAGTTTCTTTTTTATTTCTTCTATTATTTATGTTTTAAAATTACTATTAACTTTTTTCCTTTTTGATTCACAGGTCTTAAAGGAGAACAAGAAGGCTATAAAAAAGGGGGAAAGATGTAGAAAAAAAGAGGACCCGAGAGAGACAGAGAAGAGACAGGGAGAGTAAGAAGGAGAAGCAGAATCAAGGAGGCACAGAGAGAGAACCCGTGAGGCCACCCAAATACAAATTCTAAACACTTCCTAGTTTTAAGTTTTTTTTTCCTCTGCCATCTTTTGTTTGCAAATTTTCTGGGAAGCTATAAAATCTAGGTTCCCACCTTCTTCGTTTTCTCATTCTCTGTTCTTTTACCATGGCTTGAATACTGGACTGAGATACGTATGATTGTTTCGTTCTTCTTGTTGTTATTGTAATATTATTGTTGCTGTAATTCTTGTTATTATTGTATTATTATTGTTGCTACAATCGTTGTTACTGTTGTTATTATGAGTGTTATTGTTGTTATCACTGTTAGTACTCACGGTTTGGATTGCAATTAGGTTTAGGGTTTGGCCTTCCAAAGGGGCCAAACCCTAAATAGGGACTGAACTGTAAATATATGATAAAAGGGACCTGAAAGCAAAAAGAGAAAAAAGTTTTCTTTTTAATTTTCTGTCCACACACATTTTAAAATTTGGTCTTTCAATGGGGCCAAATCCTTAATAGGGACCAGTTTGCAATTATTATATTAAATCAGGACTTGAAAGTAAAAATTAAGATTTCTGGATTTGGTTTGGTCTTCCAATAGAGCCAAATCCAATTCTGGGACTTATTTGCAATTCACTCCTTTTTTACTTCATAAACAGTCAGAATTGAATAAAAATTGATAAAGGGCATAAAAGTAAATAATTTTTTTCTTCTTGTCTATATTTTTTTATTAACATAATTAGTTTTTTTTTTACCCTTTTAGGTTTCTTTTTATATTTATTATTTTTGTTACATTAAAAAGGAACAAATAATGATTTTTGTAGAATAGTTGGAGTTTTCTTTTTACCAAGCTTCTTTTTATTATTTTTGTAACGTGGTGGTTGATAAACTTATATTTTTTAGAAAATTCATTTGGGAATAATTTATTTAATGATAAGCAAGTTTTTCTTTTAAAACAATTAAAAGGGTACCATTTTATGGGCGTCTTAGGGGTGCTAACACCTTCCTTAAGCGTAAATAACTCTCGGGCTCGAAATCTGGTTCAAAGACTATTTTTAAATTATCGTCATAAAAAGGTTTTTCCTATTGTTTTTCCTTAATAAACTTTAGGTGGCGGCTCCATTTAATTTTTAGGGTGATTGTCACAGCTGGCGACTCCACTGGGGACATATTAAGAGAGTTAGGCCCTCAGATTGTTTATATGATTTGTTTGCTTTATTAAATGAATTATTCCCTTTTCTGTTTTTATTCATTTGTATATATGTTTGTATACGTAAATCCTAGGGCAGAAAACATGCATTAAAAAAATATATTTTTCTATTTTTCATTTTTTTTCGTTTGTGATTTATTCTCTTTCATTTGTTCTTTTCTTGTAAATATTATGTATGCTTATACATTTGAAACCTTAGGGTAGAAGACATGTATACATATTGTATTTTTTTATTTATTTTGCAGTTGGTAGTTTTAAGTTTGCTCCTTCACACACCTCACTTTATACACTTTGTTTACACACACTACGAGTGGGTGCCCTATATCCGGGCCCGAGTGAACCTTAAGTTAGGAGAGGCTGTGTAATGGGTGCTCTGCTGGACGTACAGCCAGTGGGTTCCTATGAAGGCCTCACCCAGAGTTTGGCTCTGTTTGAAAAAAAATCATCCTTTAATAATATACTTATTATTGGTGGTAACATTTTCAGATGGGACCCTTGGCTTTGGGAACCTTTTAGATTAGTATCTTGAATCCACCAAATGGAAAGGCACTTGGCATAATCCTTAGACCCCTTTTAGGAATTACCGGCCTCGGTCACAAAAGGATCTTACCCTACCACTTTATTTGTTTATTTATTTTTGCAAACTTATTTCAAAAATAATATTTCCAAAAAATAGTTTTTCAAGGTACATGCCTTTATTTAGAAACCTAATCTATTATTCCAAAAATAGATGCTAAGTTTTTACTCCACGTAGGATGTGAACTTCGTATAAAAAGTATAAGAGTATATTTCTTTACATCTTTATAAATAAAATAAGTACGGTGCTTTCTTTCTTTATTTTTCTTTTTCTTTTTCTTTCCATTCATGAAATGACAAAAATAAACATGATCATACCCATTCATATACATGCATTAACACTAATTACCCTGTTTCGTCAGACTTGTTGGAAATTTCGAAATTTTTTTTGCAAATGTCTTCAGAAAGCACAGTTGTGGGTTTAGAGAGGAGAAATACTTTGAAATTCAAAATCGAACCCCCTCGTTTGATGCACCTGAGAACATTGGTTGATTTCATAGCCGGGAATTGGATACAAGTGGATCGAATTAGTTTCGTGGGGAAATTTGGAAACATTTTGAAATTGCTGAATGTGGACGTGCAAGTAGGAGCCTTAACAGCATTGGCCCAATTTTATGATCCTCCCCTAAGATGCTTCACGTTCAAGAATTTCCAAATGGCGCCAACCTTGGAGGAATACCGAAAAATTTTGGGCTTTGCAGAAAAGAAAAATGGTCCGTATCGCCATGCAAAGCATCCGCCAGCTATGAGTACCATTGATGATGTTTTAGGCATCCCTAAAGAAGACTTGACGCTCGCGGTGAAGATAGAAGAAGATTTCAAAGGCTTCCCCAGGAGCTTCCTGGAAGGAAAGGTTAAGGATCTTCATGATGCAGGGAAATTAAAGGAGTGCATGGATGTGGTAGCCCTTATTATCTTTGGTGTAGTCTTATTTCCTCATGTTGATCATTTTGTGGATGAAACAGCTATTGACGCCTTCATAGCATTTAAAACTCAAGGTATGGACCCCACCACTGCCATCCTCACAGATTTATACTATGGGCTTCTTATGTGCCGCGAGAAAAAGGGAGGTTGAATTCGTTGTTGTGTCCCTGTCTTGTACTTATGGCTGAAAAATCATTTGGTAAAAAGAGGGCATCCCTTTGGACCTAGGAGCAATGCAGGGTGGGCTACTTATTTATTGAGTCTCAGCGAGGAGTCTATAATATGGTATTCCAGAGAACAAGAGATCAAGGAGGTAATCTGTCGGTGTGGAGATTTTCCCAATGTACCCCTCATTGGGACCATAGGCTGCATCAACTACAATCCTACTCTGGCTTTAAGACAACTCGGTGCCCCGATGCTGGGTGAACCTGCTGAAGAAGAGCTAGCCACTTTCATTATACATGATCGAGGCTCCTCGGATTTGGCATTGTTCACAAGGGTGTGTCGAGCTTGGAAGAAAACGATCAAAAGAATACTAGGGCGCAAGAGTACTCATGCAGATGAAAAATACCGCCAATGGGTTATAGCAAGAGTTCAGCAAGTCAAGCTGCCTTTCTAGAACACATTTTTGGTTCCCGAAGTGCCACCTCCACCTCCTGCTGAAAATGAAGAAGTGGAAGAGCTATAGCTAGCCTTAGAAAGGGTGGAAGAGGAAAGGAAAGTTCTCCGGGAGAATTTGAAAAGGGCATATCTAGATATAGAGGTCCTACAAGATGAATGTGATAGAAAAACTAAATCTTTGGAAGGATCCCAGAAGAAGGCCAAGGCTGAGAAAGCAAGCCGGCTCCAAACTCAGGGTTGCCTTAAGGCTGCAAATCAACAATTAGACTTGATGAAAAAGGAGTTAGACCTGGTTCTCTGTGAAAAGGGCAACTTGAGGAAAATGTGGGCTGATTCTCAAAAGGCTAGCATGGCTTTGCAAAGACGGATTGAAGATTCAATACAATAATTGAAAAATACCATGCAATCGCACGAAGCCCAACTTGAGGAAGAAAGGAGAATTGCTGAAAAAAAGTTCATAGGCTACCACATAGATCTTGAGGAAGAACGTGAGAAAGTCCTCGACATGCAAGAGAAGATTGACAACCAGCGATAAGTCATTACTTGGTTTGATAAGGAAACTAGATACTGGATGGATCGTTGCTCCAAACTAGTCTGGCTTGCAAATAGAGGTATCCAAGATATGCCAGAACTCTTGGAAGAAGCGGAATCAGCAACAGGATTCCGACCTTTACCAAGGAAAGTGATGAGTTTCCTAGAGTATTGCAAGGTTTTGGTGGAGGAGTTGGAGAAGCAGATCCGACGAGATCGTTGAAGACCATGTTTCTTGTGTTTTTATGTGTTTTCGTAGTTTCCATTTCTTTCTCAAGTCTGTAAACCCCTCGGGGCAATTTGAATTATGATATTTCCGTTTAATACAAGAGTATGTTTTCGCAATACGCAGTAAACCGATAAGGCATTTGCAAAGTTTTGTGATTCTCCAATAAGCCGACAAAAGTAAAACGAATAAAGTAAAATAAATGAGCATCTTACATGGCATGCATAACTATGACATAAATCATTCATCCATACTCACCATATCCTTCATAACCCAGAAAAATAAATACGAAGAGATTGCATCCTTACAGAACGAGATCCCAAGCCAGACTCATGGACGCGTTAGAACAAAACCAACAGGCCATGAGAGGGGAGCTTGACCGAATGAGTACGCGGATAGATCGGCTATGCCATTTGTTGGAAGCCCTGCATGCAAAAAGGACATCGGAAACAGAGCGGTCCGAAGAGGATCAAGAAGAAAGTCAGGCAAGAGAAAATGAGACGCATGCCTATACCACACAAGGGCATGCGCCTCTAAATAATGGGACCTTGCAGAACACAAATACTCAAAATTTTGTACCTATCAT
The DNA here is from genome assembly GCA_037113605.1 of Calophaca sinica. Classification (NCBI taxonomy): domain Eukaryota; kingdom Viridiplantae; phylum Streptophyta; class Magnoliopsida; order Fabales; family Fabaceae; genus Calophaca; species Calophaca sinica. Next base: position 124,728,582 of record CM073736.1, on the reverse strand, counting down.
CACTCCCCAGGAGAATGCTCAAGCCAAAGAAAAGTTTCAAATATTCGAAGACAGGCTAAAGGCAATTGAAGGGGCAAATCACATAGGTTTCGAAGCTTCAGACATGTGCTTGGTCCCCGATGTAGTTATTCCTGCAAAGTTCAAAGTACCCGAGTTTGACAAGTATAAAGGAGAAACATGCCCCAAAAGCCACCTGGTCATGTATTGCCTAAAGATGGCTTTCTGTTCTAATGATGACAGACTCTTAATTTATTTCTTCCAAGAAAGCTTAACTGGGGCACCGCTGCGATGGTATATGCAGTTAGAGCGGTCTAAAATCGGCTCGTGGAAGGATTTAGCTAATGCTTTCGTCAGACAATACAAATACAATATGGACATGGCTCCCAGTCGTAATCAGTTGCAAAGCATGAAGAAGAAAGACAGTGAGAGCTATAAGGAATATGCTCAGAGATGGAGAAGCATGGCTGCTCAGGTGGAGCCACCCTTGTTAGACAAAGAAATGATTGACATGTTCATGGACACGCTCCAATCACCCTTTTATGACATGATGATTGGAAGTATGTTCTCAAGCTTCACTGACCTGATTGTCATAGGGGAGCGTGTGGAAATGGGGATGCAAAATGGGAAGATCCATAATAACACTTCATCATCCCATGCGCAAAAGCCCTTCGTCAAGAGAATGAAAGAAGGAGAGACTAATGCGGTGAGTAGTGCCCCTCTATACGTTGCGGTAACTATCACGCCTAAGCCTCCTGTTTAAGTGACACTCTTTGCTTCTGATAGTCAAGGAGGTCAGAACCCCAATCAATCGAGAGCTCACAACCCTCAAGGGAGAAAGCCGGTCCAGTTTGATCCGATCCCCATGACTTACAAAGATCTCTATCAGCATTTACTCAAAAACTCATTGGTGGTCCCTTGCCTGCAAAAGCCAATGGAACCACCTTACCCAAAATGGTATAACCCGGACGCCACCTGTGAGTACCATGCTGGGGAAGCAAGCCACTCTATAAAAGAATGTCGGGCTATGAAGTTCAAAGTTCAAGATCTGATAAATGCCAAGTGGTTGAGTTTCCAAGAGAGTAATCCCAATGTGGGGAACAACCCGTTACCTAACCACAAGAATGCATCAGTAAATATGATAGACAATGAGCACGAAGGAAGGATAATAAAGGATATCGCCGAAATACAAACCCCTATCAGAGAAGTGTTCATCAAACTTTGCAAGGCTGGTTTGATAGAAAGAACAGATATCAGCAGGACCTGTGATGAAGATTTATTGTCTAATGAAGAATGTGAGGAATTTAAAAGTATCCTCCAAAAACTGCTTAAGACAAACGTTGTTCAAGTTATCTCCCAGAGAGAAGAAGAAGTATATATGGTCCAATCGGCACAAAGTTCGGGAACCACGGTCCCAAAGCCCTTGGTGGTTCAATTCTCTAAGAATACATCACCCATAATGCCTAACGCTCCCAAAGCTATTACTGTCCAAGTACCATCTCCTTTTCCGTACAAGGACGATAAGGCAGTTCCTTGGATATACGATGCAAAAGTCCAAGTCGAAGGGAGAAATACACAACCAAGCATCTCGACGGTTACCAACATCGTGGGAATAGGCGGGATGACTCGAAGTGGGCGGATTTATGCCCCTGAGAAAGAACCAATAAAAGTAGCCGTAAAGGGACAGGTGAAAGACCAAAACAAAGGAAAAGGAGTTGCGATAGATGAAGGAGACATAGGGAAGGAAGACAAGAAAGAAGCCTCCCGTGAGGAAGTGGCTGAATTCCTCAAATTCATTCAGCAAAGTGAATATAAGGTGATAGATCAACTAAACCGCACACCGGCGAGAGTTTCTCTACTTGCCCTGTTAATGCACTCTGAGAGTCACAGGAAAGTATTGATGAAAATCCTGAATAAAGCCCATGTGTCTCAAAATATCACCTTGAATCAGTTCGGCGACCTAGTTGGCAATATCGCTGCATGCAACTACCTCTATTTTAATGATGAAGAAATGCCTGCAGAAGGTAGAGGACACAACAAAGCACTACATATCTCGGTTCAGTGTAAAGAGCATCTTATAGCTAAAGTTCTTGTAGACAATGGATCCTCCCTGAATGTGATGCCTAAATCTACCTTGGATAAGTTATCCATCGACAAGACCCATATGAAGCCCAGCTCTGTGCTCGTGAGAGCCTTTGATGGTTCAAGAAGAGAAGTAATGGGTGAGATTGAGCTACCGATTCAGATTGACCCTTTCACTTTTGCCGTTAATTTCCAAGTGATGGACATCAGGCCCAACTATAGTTGCTTGTTAAGAAGGCCTTGGATTCATTCTGCCGCGGTAGTACCATCAACTCTACATCAAAAATTGAAGTTTGTGGTGGATGATAAGTTGATCATCGTATCCGGAGAAGAGGACCTGCTGGTAAGCAAGCCAACATCGACGAGTTACATTGAAGCTGCTGAAGAAGCCCTTGGGACATCATTTCAGGCACTGGAAATTATCGATAGCGCTTACGTAGGGTTTACAACTAAAGAACCCTTCCTATCCAACAATGCCCTAATGGTGGGCGGAGTCATGCTAAAAGGGGGATATCAGCCAGGAAAAGGACTAGGAAAAAGTCAGGAAGGTATTGCTTTAATCCTAAGAATTCCTGAAAACAAAGACAGGTACGGCTTGGGATTTGTCCCCACTCGGGAGGACAGGGAAAGAGCAATCGAGACAAGGAAAGAAAAGAGGAAGCCTTGGCTTGAAAATTGGGAACCCGAGTTTGGGAAAATGCACATCTGCGATCTCCGTCAGACTTTTCGTAGCGCTGGATGGATCTATGCAGATCAAGTAACTGCTGTAGAAGAAGATCTTGCTGCTCTTGAAGAGGAATGGGTTTGCCCATGTGCTTCAATGCCTCGCAATTGGGAGATCGTGGAAAATCGTAGGATCCTTAATGCATTTTCCATGTAATCCATTTAATGCTCACCCCTCCGCTCAGCCCGAGGCGGTAGAGGAAATGTTAAAGGGCCCCGCATGTTTTTCAAAAGCATATTTCGAATATTAATAAAATGCATTTTGATTTTATCCCAAGTGTCTCTTTTTCTTTTCCTTCCTACTTCCTTTCCTTACTCTCTCCTTATTGCTAACCTTGATAATGCAGGCTCATGAATAATACTTTTGAAAACGATTGTGCTGAAATTTCGTTACCAGACTTTGATTGCCTAATTAATCATACTGACGAAGGTTGTGAAGAAGACCATCCCGATGAAGATCTCCCCCCTGAATTAATGAGACTTATAGAAGGGGAATCCAGAAAGATCGAACCTCACGAAGAACCGACTGAGTTGATTAATTTGGGTACTGAGGAAGACAAAAAAGAAGTCAAAGTTGGTGTTATCATGTCACAGGAAGTAAGAGCTAAACTGATTCAACTCCTCCGAGATTATAAAGACGTATTTGCCTGGTCTTACCAAGATATGCCAGGGTTGGATACCGATATTGTCGAACATAGACTACCTCTTAAACCCGATTGCCCTCCTGTCAAACAGAAATTGAGACGCATGAGACCTGATATGTCCTTAAAGATTAGGGAAGAAGTTAAGAAACAATTTGACGCTGGATTTTTAGCCGTGGCTAAATACCCCCAATGGGCTGCTAATATTGTCCCTGTCCCAAAAAAGGGTGGAAAGGTCCGAATGTGCGTTGATTACCGGGACCTTAATAAAGCAAGTCCCAAAGACGATTTCCCTTTGCCTCACATTGATGTTCTAGTGGATAATACCGCCCATCACGCTGTTTTCTCTTTCATGAATGGTTTCTCCGGGTATAATCAAATTAAAATGGCCAGAGAAGACATGGAGAAAACTACGTTTATTACAGCTTGGGGGACTTTCTGCTACAAGGTAATGCCTTTTGGGTTGAAAAACGCCGAGGCAACATATCAAAGGGCAATGGTGACTCTATTTCATGACATGATCCATAAGGAGATAGAGGTCTACGTAGACGATATGATCGCTAAGTCGCAAACTGAAAAAAGTCATATAATTGATTTACGGAAACTTTTTGAGCGATTGAGAAAGTTTCGCCTAAGACTCAATCCTGCCAAGTGTAACTTTGGTGTTCGGTCAGGTAGAGTGCTGGGATTCATTGTAAGTCAGAAAGGAATAGAAGTTGATCCGGAAAAAGTAAAAGCCATCTTAGAGATGCCAGCTCCTCGCACAGAAAAAGAAGTTTGTGGTTTCCTAGGGTGGTTAAACTATATTTCCTGGTTTATATCACAACTCACTGACACTTGTGAACCAATTTTCAAGTTGTTGCGCAAGGACCAAACTATCGAATGGAATGAGAAATGCCAAGAGGCTTTCGACAAAATCAAGCAATACCTACAAAAACCCCTGTGTTAATACCTCCAGTCCCAGGCAGGCCATTAATCCTCTATTTAACAGTGTTAGACGGATCTATGCGGTGTGTACTTGGACAACATGACGAAACGGGTAAAAAAGAACGCGCCATTTACTACCTGAGCAAGAAGTTCACAAGTTATGAAGTTAATTACTCGATACTGGAACGTACCTGCTGCGCCCTAGCATGGGCCACTCACCGCCTAAGACAGTATATGCTTTCTCACACAACTTGGTTGGTGTCAAAAATGGACCCGATCAAATACGTATTCGAGAAACCTGCTCTCACTGGAAGGATTGCTCGGTGGCAAATGCTGTTATCTGAGTATGATATTCAGTACGTCTCTCAGAAAGCCGTCAAAGGTAGTGCCCTCACTGAACACTTAGCCAATCAACCAATAGATGACTATTCATCTGTCCACTATGAATTTCCTGATGAGGATGTAATGTCCGCCGAAAGGGAAAGATCAAGAAACAAAGAGTGGACCATGATGTTCGATGGGGTTTCTAATGCATTGTGGCACGGAATCGGGGTAGTACTAATTTCCCCAGAAAATTGATACACTCCTGTCACGGCTCGCTTGTGTTTCAGTTATACCAATAACGTGGCAGAATATGAGGCGTGTGTCATGGGAATCAGAGCTGCCATGGAAACTAAGGTCAGAGTTCTAAAAGTATATGGGGATTCTGCCCTAGTTATCAATCAGTTGAATGGGGAATGGGAAACTCGAGATTCTTAGTTAATCCTTTACCACGAGTATATCCAAGAACTCGTCGGATCCTTTGATAAGATCACATTTCGACATATCCCACGAGAAGATAATCAGTTGGCTGACGCACTAGCCACACTATCATCTATGTTCCGAATAAACAGTGACAAGGAAATGCCTCTCATCCTGATGGAAAGTCGTGCTAATCCCGCTTATTGCCAGGCAATAGAAGAAGAATCCGACGGAAAACCGTGGTACCATGACATCAAATGCTACCTCAAAAACAAGGAATACACTTCGGGCGCCTCAGAGAACGACAAGCGAACTTTGAGGAGGCTTGCTATGAGTTTCTTTTTGAACGGCGATGTACTCTACAAAAGAAATCACGACATGATACTCCTCCGATGTGTGGACTCGGTAGAAGCAAGACAAGTTCTTGATGACGTCCACGAAGGTTCCTTTGGGACCCATGCTAACGGCTACACAATGGCTCGGAAGATTCTCAGAGCTGGGTATTATTGGCTTACGATGGAAAGTGACTACATCAAGCATGTGAGGAAATGTCATAAGTGTCAGACTTATGCTGATAATATTCGTGTACCTCCAACTTCCCTAACCGTCCTCAGTGCACCCTGGCCGTTCTCCATGTGGGGTTTGGATGTCATAGGAATGATTGAGCCAAAAGCCTCTAACGGACACCGATTCATCCTTGTGGCCATTGATTACTTCACAAAGTGGGTCGAAGCAGTCTCCTATACCAATGTGACTCGCAGTGTTGTGGTCAAGTTCAACAAAAAAGAAATAATTTGTCGGTACGGTTTACCAAGAAAGATCATCACGGACAATGGGACTAATTTAAACAATAAGATGATGAAAGAGTTGTGCAATGATTTCAAAATTCAACATCACAATTCTTCTCCATATCGTCCAAGGATGAATGGGGCTGTAGAGGCGGCCAACAAAAATATTAAGAAAATTATTAAGAAAATGGTGGTGACTTACAAGGATTGGCATGAGATGCTCCCTTTCGCTTTACACGGGTACCGAACTTCTGTACGCACTTCAATGGGGGCAACACCTTTTTCTCTGGTATACGGGATGGAAGCAGTACTCCCCATAGAGGTAGAAATCCCGTCTCTGAGGGTAATTATGGAAACCAAGCTTGAAGAAGCCGAATGGGTCTAGGCACGATATGACCAGTTGAATCTTATAGAAGAGAAAAGGTTAGAGGCAATTTGCCATGGTCAATTATACCAAAAGAGACTCAAGAGAGCGTACGAGAAAAAGGTACGTCATCGAGAATTCTCAGAAGGGAATTGGTATTAAAGAAGATTCTACCTATTCAGAAAGGCCAACGTGAAAAATGGACTCCAAATTATGAAGGTCCATATATAGTGAAAAAGGCATTCTCAAGAGGAGGCCTCATTCTTACAGATATGGAGGGGCATGACCTACTGCTGCCAATAAACTCAGATGCAGTCAAGAAGTACTACATCTAGAATGACACAATACACAAAAAAAAAGGAAAAAAGAGAGAAAGCTCGCTAGACCGAAAACCTGAAAAGGCGGCCTAGGCAAAAGTTAGAGCGACCTGGTAGGTTGAAAACCCAAAAGGGCGGCTTAGGCAAAAATTAAGGTCAAATAAAAGCGCTAAGTTGAAAACCTGCAAGGGCGATTTAGAATAACCAGCTAAGTCGAAGACTCGTAAAGAGCGGCCTGAGCAAAAACCAACCAGAAAGCATAGCCAGAATTGAGCCCTGACCGATTGAGGCAGGGATGGTCAAAGCTAACTACAGACACAAGTTTTTGAAGTTGATCAAGAGGGCGATCGGAGTCTGAATCACGAAAGGGCAGCACGATTTGTTTTCAAAGGGATTATATGTATAGTTGATATTTCTCACCGGTTTCTAATTTAGCAAGCACGAACTTATTCTGTTTGTAATATTGTATCTTTCCCACCATAGTGGAGATTCATTCTTATCCATATTGCCATCTATTAAATACCATCGGCACAATAGACTGTTTATTTCAGCCTCTCCGAATTCGATTTGGGATTTTATCAATTTGCATTTTCTTTCTAAGGAAATCTAGGCCAAAAGACAAACATGTGCAAACCAAGACATAAGAGCATTGTATAATTACTGAAAATGCTAAAAGGATCTAGGGAATCTGACGTCTTCACATTAAGGAAAAGAGCTAGTAAGGCACCTCACCCAATGCAAAATTATCAATGTTGAATACGCTACGAAAAGGCTGATTAGCTTATTCAGAACTCGCCAACTAAAGAGATCTGGAACTAACTTACCAAGAAAAGTTTCAGAAGTAGTCAAGAGGATACTGCCTATCCCTGATAAAGCAAATAATACTCATGCATGACATGTTATTCACTGCATCTTGCATGATCACCAACATTTTTAGATACACAACCCATCTTCAAAAACGTTTCTCTAAAAATAAAAATTTCATTTCATGCATCGCATACCATTCAATGCATCCTGCATGACTATCAAAGTTTTTGGGTTCATTGACCCACCCTCTCAAATATTACATATAGTTGGTCTGTTGTTACTCAGTAAGAACTAGTACTCAGCCTACCCAATCTCTTTATTAGCAAGAATTAGGAATCGGTCCTACACCTTGCTGGGAATCTGACCCATCGCCTTGGGAATCTGACCCAAGCCTTTTGTCGGGAATCTGACCCGAACTATTTCGAGTGACAGAGAAGCTCGTACACTGGACATTCACCTGCAATAGGACAACCAGTCCATACTTTAGCAAGAGTTAGATTCTGACCTACATCTTGCCGGGAATCTGACCCGAACCCATATTGAGTAACAGAGAAGCTCATATCTCAGACCTTACTTAAATAGGGTAGCTGATCCGTGCCTTTTAGCAAGAGTTAAGAACCTGACTTATCCTTGTTGGGAATCTGACCCAAACCTGTGTCGAGTGACGAAGAAGCTCACACCCTAAACTTTCCCTAAGTAGGGAAGTAATCAATACCAAAGATGTGAGGGTTAGGAATCAGACCTATGCCTTATCGAGAATTCACTAGGAATCGAACCTAGAATCTCTCGCCAATTTTGTAAGAGCTAGGAACCAAACCTATGCCTCACTAGGAATTCACTAGGAACCGAACCTATGCCTTACCGAGAATTTACTAGGAATCGAACCTAGAATCTCTCACCAATTTTATAAGAGTTAGGAGTTAAACCTATGCTTTACCGGGAATTCACTAGGAATCAGACCTAGAATCCCAAAGCGAAGACGGGAGCCAATCTCACACCCTCAAACAATTTCGTTCTAAACAAAATTAGAGTCATTTATCCTTAATTACCTTTTACAACGAACACACGAAGACCTTCGAGTAAAATGTAATTAAGGAGGGGCAGCTGTAGTACCCTAATTTTGTCCGGCCTTTTATTTTATTTTTATTTATTTTAATTAGTGGTAATAATAAATAAAATAATATTTTTGGTTTTATAATTAAGAATAAAAGAGATTAAAAAAAAGGAAAAGAAAAGGACAAAAGGAAAATTATTTTTCAAAGAAAGAAGGGTGCCAATTAAAATATGGGAGGTGTCACTAGCAAACCACGCAGCCCAATTTCCCTAAGCCCCCTTGCTGCTTGCTTCATGCACCCCTTTTTCCTTCACAAGACAACCCTCAGAGACGTTGTTCCTTTCCCTCCTGCTCGCCAGACTCCCTCCTTCCTTTATCTCACGCCCCACGCCCCAGCCTATCTCACACACGCGTCGCCCACCAGCCCAATTCCAATAACCCTAAAACATCAAAAACCTAATCCTCTCATCCCACGCAGCGCCCCTCCCTTCTCTCTCGAACCTTCTTCTTCTCATGGCCAGCCGCTCTCTCTCCCTCTCTCTCAACCCCACGCTCTCCCTTCTTCCTCACCAAACTCTCATTTCCCATAACCATCCCCACCTTTCTCGGCCTTCCTTTTCCTTCATCCTCATCCTAACCCTAATTCTCACCCTCGTTCTGCACTCCCTTACTCTCCCTTGGTCTCTTCTCCGTGGCCACTCCTTCCTTCCTTCAATTCCTCCGCCATTCACGCTACCTCCCTTCATCCCTATCTTTTCCTTCTCCATCTCATCTCCATTTTTGTCCCTCTCTTGACCTAACCCTAATCCACCTCATCTTCTCTTATCTTCTTCGTCTACACAGCTTCCCAAAACCCTAATAGCCGCGGCAATCCTCTCCTCTTCCATTCCCCTAAATCACGGCCTCACCCCTTCATCTCTCTCACCAAACCAAACCCTAATCAGCCACTCCACCATAACCCTAAATCCAACCCTAATTTCTCTTCACCCAGCCGCGGCCACACCAAAACTTAGTCCCAATCTTCCTGTCATCCTCTCAAACCCTAAACCTAGAAAATGGCTGCAGCCCCAACCTCTCCTCAAATCTCTCTCAATTAGAGATCCATATGGAAACCGAGTTATGCCTCAAGATCTCCAAAAGGGAAGTTTCTTTTTTATTTCTTCTATTATTTATGTTTTAAAATTACTATTAACTTCTTTCCCTTTTGATTCACAGGTCTTAAAGGAGAACAAGAAGGCTATAAAAAAGGGGGAAAGACGCAGAAAAAAAGAGGACCCGGGAGAGACAGAGAAGAGACAGGGAGAGTAAGAAGGAGAAGCAGAATCAAGGAGGCACAGAGAGAGAACCCGTGAGGCCACCCAAATACAAATTCTAAACACTTCCTAGTTTTAAGTTTTTTTTCCCTTTGCCATCTTCTGTTTGTAAATTTTCTGGGAAGCTATAAAATCCAGGTTCCCACCTTCTTCGTTTTCTCATTCTCTGTTATTTTACCATGGCTTGAATACTGGACTGAGATACGTATGATTGTGTCGTTCTTCTTGTTGTTATTGTAATATTACTGTTGCTGTAATTCTTGTTGTTATTGTATTATTATTGTTGCTGCAATCGTTGTTACTGTTGTTATTATGAGTGTTATTGTTGTCATCACTGTTAGTACTCACGGTTTGGATTGCAATTAGGTTTAGGGTTTTGCCTTCCAATGGGGCCAAACCCTGGATAGGGACTGAACTGTAAATATATGATAAAAGGGACCTGAAAGCAAAAAGAGGAAAAAGTTTTCTTTTTAATTTTCTGTCCACACATTTTAAAATTTGGTCTTTCAATGGGGTCAAATCCTTAATAGGGACCAGTTTGCAATTATTATATTAAATCAGGACTTGAAAGTAAAAATTAAGATTTCTGGATTTGGTTTGGTCTTCCAATAGGGTCAAATCCAATTCTGGGACTTATTTGCAATTCACTCCTTTTTTACTTCATAAACAGTCAGAATTGAATAAAAATTGATAAAGGGCATAAAAGTAAATAATTTTTTTTCTTCTTGTCTATATTTTTTTATTAACATAATTAGTTTTTTTTTACCCTTTTAGGTTTCTTTTTATATTTATTATTTTTGTTACATTAAAAAGGAACAAATAATAATTTTTGTAGAATAGTTGGAGTTTTCTTTTTACCAAGCTTCTTTTTATTATTTTTGTAAAGTGGTGGTTGATAAACTTATATTTTTTAGAAAATTCATTTGGGAATAATTTATTTAATGATAAGCAAGTTTTTCTTTTTACACAATTAAAAGGGTACCATTTTATGGGCGTCTTAGGGGTGCTAACACCTTCCTTAAGCGTAAATAATTCTCGGGCTCGAAATCTGGTTCAAAGACTATTTTTAAATTATCGTCATAAAAAGGTTTTTCCTATTGTTTTTCCTTAATAAACTTTAGGTGGCGGCTCCATTTAATTTTTAGGGTGGTTGTCACACATCCTAACCCATGGTGCCTATAATGGCGCAACCCTTTAAGCTTGATGCGGTTCTGACTATCCTTAAGGAAATAAAGTTGCGCCCTTGCTAAAAGCTATAACTTTTGGCCTAGTGGTAAGCGCTTGATCCAACAAGTGGTATCAGAGCAAAGTCATGGGTTCAAACCCCCCGGGTGACACTGGGGGAGAGATTGTTGGCTTTATTGGTCAGTGTCACCCTTAGGATTCGATGGGCTTAACATCCCAACCCATGGCGCCTATAATGGCGCAACCCCTTAAGCTTGATGCGGTTCTGAGTATTCTTAAGGAAATAAAGTTGCGCCCTTGCTAAAAGCTATAGCATTTGGCCTAGTGATAAGCACTCGATCCAACAGTTCCTTCCTCGGCATAATTGACTGAAGAAAAAGGGAATCACTATTGTTGGTGTTAGTCGTTCTTGCGACTAAGTTACAACCAAGAAAACAACATTGGCACGCCTGGTGGGACCCAATATGTGAGCAAAGAGAAGTTTAGTTCTCTTGGTTAGGACTATCATTGGCGCATGAACTTGCATTGTGGTAAGAGTCTCGGCAACAACATGGATCCTCCTTCCTCAAATTCTAAGAAGAATTGTGGTGCCAAGAAGATAGCTAAGTCTTCTCACTCTATGGGAATGCCAAATCCAACAAACAGTCCTGAGACAGCTGCAGTGGATCCTGATGCCGCAGAGCAACCATTGGTGATGACTACTTCATTCATATGGGAGTAGAATGACATGTGCATACCCGATATCATGTATCAGGTGCCACATTAGTTAGCGGACATTGTGAAGCCTATGGTTTATAATGAAGTGCAGCAGGCCAAAGATATAGAGGCTAGAAAGGAAAATTCAGGAGATCATTCTGCCACTTCACCTATCCCAAGGCAAGCTGGTTACCTCAATCATGCAGGATTTCCTTTTCAGCTGAAAATGACCCCTGTGGGACCTTCTTAGGTCCATTCGGGTGTAGTTTAGGTACGAATAATTCAAGGCTAGCCGAATTATGTTCAGGCAGGACCTGCTCAGGTTCAGCCGAATGTAACACAACAAGTACCTTGTAACGCCCCAAATTCCCTAAGCTTAGTTGAGTATAAGTATGAGAAGTTAGGTGATTGTGTTTAAGCTTAATTTGGACTCAAATTGAGTAAATATGATTTCACAAAGCTTTAATGTATAATTTATTGATTTTGAGTTAAGAAATAAGTTGGATTAATCCTAAGATGATCGGAAGTGTTACTTAGGAGTTAATTGAAATTGGTTTAGGGAAGATTGGATTCAGTTTTTGTATTTTTTGTACGGTGGGAATCGATTCACTGAAGCCTGTGAATCGATTCAGACAATTCAAACTCCCTGGGACTCGAAGTGTGAATCAATTCACTCACTCTGTGAATCAGTTCAGGCAAAAACAACTCCCTCGGACTCGGATTATGAATCGATTCAGTCACTTAAAATTCGAATCTGTCACTCTGTGTCTATGTGAATCGATTCACAGCTATAAAAATGTTTAAAAACGCAGCAGTAGTGAACAGATCACGAGAAAGAGGAATAAAGGAAAAGAAAGAAGAGAAAGGAGAAGGGAAAAAGGGGTTAGGAGCTAGGGTTTCATGATTCTAAGTGGGAGTTGAGGGATTCTTACTAGATTTCCTTAATTTCTAGTTTGAAGGTGAGTTTGAGAGTTGAGATTTGGGTTTATATGGAAGTTTGGAAAAAGCCTAACCAAGAGGAAGAAGAAGAACCGAATTGAAGGAGAAGAAGAGGAAGAAGACTCCTTCAAGGATGGCTCAAGTTCTTGGATTTGAAAGACAAGATTGAAGGTTGTATCTCAAGATTGAGATGATTTGAAGAAGCCCTAAGTTGGGAAAGAAGGGGAAAACGTGAAGGAGATCAAAGAGAGCAAAGCACCATCATTCAAGCTCAAAGTCTCGAAGAATAAAGGTGAGTTCTTCATCCCTTAGGTGATGGGCACCCATAAATCCCACATATAGGAATTTATTTTCCTTAAGAAATATGTGAACCCTAGATTCAAGTTGGGGTTTTGAATACCCATAAGAAATAGACCATACACGAATGGCAAAACAATTTACTATTTTACACCGGTTTCGTATATAACAGGCATAAATGTGAACGCGGTGAATTTTGCAATTACAATGTGAGTTAAAACAAATTACGCGTAGCATTCTACACTGGTTTTTTATAAAACTGGTGTAGAATAAAACGTGGTGGCAATTTTGTAATTAACTAGTCGAATTAACTATGAAGAATTTTGTACAATGATGAGGAGTGGAGCCCAAAAACAAGGCAAGCTATTCTAAATCACATGATGTCGCTAGTTTAAGTGTCCTGCAACCAAGACCCCCTAGTAAAAAGGCCTATGCTTCTTAAGTTCTGAGTAGGGCTTCCCAAAGTTTTATACATCATAGGCATGTAAAGCTTCTACTAGTTTGAGTGTCTTACAACCAAGACCCCTTAATGACTAGTTGTCAACTCTCTTATTTCTCCTTTTGGTTTCTTTTTTCACTTTAAAGTCTGTTTTTGAGTGATCTTCTAATTTGTTTTGGCCTCTCATATGGAAAGGGGATTTCCCAAGTTAGATCATACAATTTATTACAATTGAAATCCTCATCTGTTATTGTTTATTAAGGTTTTCTCTTCCACTTATGAAATGTAAAGGTGCCAGTCATGGTTGTACAAAAAAAAAGGTGCCTCTTAGGGAAATTTTTGTTGCCAAACATAAAGAATTGAAGGTTGTTTCAGTGGATATGAATGGAATTGAGTCAATGTAAAATTGTGGGTGCTCTGTATGGACTGCGGACAGGGCATATAATAGCTTATTTTGTGTTTTAAACAATGTTTAAAAATACTAAAAACAATAAAAATGGTGCTTTGTCATTTCTGGATGGATAATTATATAATTGATTTTTTTTTTGGAACCCACCCTAATTAGCCCTATGGGCCGAGTGGGTCCATCAGAGTATCCTCACAGGTTAGGCCCTTCGAGCCTGCTATAAGACTAATATCTGATTTCTCCTTTTTAATGGGACAAGTTGCTTCCAATGGACTGTTCAATGCAAAATTCATTGAAAATTACTGACACTATACTATAGTTTTCTAGTAAATATAAAATATAATTAACACCTATTCTTAATTTAAAGGTATAATAGGAAAAAAGTGTTTAGTTATACCTTAAATTTCTAAAACAATCAAAGTTTTGAAACAAAAACCAAAAGTTAAAACACAATGTGGTTTTGGGAAAGAAGGGAGTATTTGTTTTGGTTTGAAGAGGAGGAGAAACCATAGTGTGACAACCACACTAAAATTTCAATGGAGCCGCCACCAATATTTATTTTTTAGGAAACCATTGGAAAACCTATTTTTTGAATATTTTTGAATTTAACGATGAAAAAGGTCTTTGAACCAGATTTTGAGTTCGGGAGTCGATTACGCATAGGGAAAGTACTAGCACCCCTAAAGCGCCCATAAAAACGGTACCTTTAATTATTCGAAAAAAATGTTTGCCTAAAATTGATTCCCTTTTTGGTTTTATTAGCAATAGTGCCTAAAAACTAATTTATTTAAAAAAGGAAAGTACTTCGTTTCAAAAAGAAAGCTTTATTATTATTTTTGTTAGAATCCAGAAAAATTCCTTTTTTAATATTATTACTTCATCCCTTTTTTAAAAATAACACAGAAATGAAAAAAAGGAAACTTTGGAAAAGAAAATAAACATGATTTCGATTATGTTAACTTATTAAAGAAAAAAACATATAAATGAAAAAAGGTAGAAACTTTCCTTTTTCGCTTTGATGCCCCTCTTAATAGGAAATTTGCAATTCGGTCCCTACAAGGTTTGGCCCCATTGAGAGACCAAACCCTAACACTAGCTTCGAGCCTCACATGATGCAAAATGAGAAGATAAAAAAAAAAAACTCAGCAGCAACAAATAAACACGATCCAAATAGAAAGATAAATAAAAAAGTTAATAAAAAATAAAGCAAGCTGAAGAAATATGATAGAATAGATTAAGGCTAACAATCTGAATTGCTATTACAGATCAAAAAAGAAAAAGAAATAAGAGAAGGAGATGAAACCTGGGCGAACAACTCGGGACCCAGAAATTTACAGGTTAACAAAAAATTAAATCCACCTAAAACTAAGAGTGTTTGTTTTTCTTTTGTGGCCTCACAAAGATCTCAGCAGCGGCCTTGCTCTCGCTTCTGTCTCTCCTCAGATTCAAAAATCAACTTCCTTTTTTTTTTGAGATCCAGAACGCTCTCTTGGTGACTCTTTTCAGATCCCAAAAACTCTCCTCGGTTCGCTCCCCCTTTTTCTCCTCTTTGAGAGGCTTTTATAGCATTCTTCGAATCTGTTACAAAAATAAAGAAAGATCAGGATCAAAATAAACTGGGAATAAAAGGAAATAAATGAAGAAAAAGAGAATAGAATCACTCCCTGATTTGGTTCTGGATGTCCATATTTTCCTCTCAACCGAATCTCCATAAATCTGAGGCATATTATCGAAAAAATGGGGATTTTGGTGTGATTTGGTTTGAGATTAAGAAAGGAAGATTTGATTGATTCTCCAAAATATGATTTCTGAAAAGGAAAGGGATGGAAGAGGATCTTTTGCCTTATTTTTTCTATTTCTTTCTTTTGCCTTATTTTTTTATTTTCTTTATTCATTCTGTGAGACCAAAAATATTATTTTTATTTATTTATTTATTTATTTATTTAATATTACTACTACTAATTTTAATAAGCAAAAATAAATTAAAAGAAAGAGGCCGGACAAAATTAGGGTACGACATCTGTTCCTCCTTAATTACATTTTACTCGAAGGTCTTCGTGCATTCGTTGTAAAAGGTAATTAAGGATAAATGACTCTAATTTTGTCCAGAACGAAATTGTTTGAGGATGCGAGATTGGCTCCTGACTTTGCTTTGGGATTCTAGGTCTGATTCCTAGTGAATTCCCGGTAAGGCATATGTTTAGTTCCTAACTCTTACAAAATTGGTGAGAGATTCTAGGTTCGATTCCCAGTGAATTCCCGGTAAGGCGTAGGTTTGGTTCCTAACTCTTACAAAATTGATGAGAGATTCTAGGTTTGATTCCTAGTGAATTCTCGGTAAGGCATAGGTCTGATTCCTAACCCTCACATCTTTGGTATTGATACTTCCCTACTTTCGGAAAGTTTAGGGTGTGAGCTTCTTCGTCACTCGACACAGGTTTGGGTCAGATTCCCAACAAGGGTAAGTCAGGTTCTTAACTCTTGCTAAAAGGTACGGATTGGCTACCCTATTTAAGTAAGGCCTGAGATATGAGCTTCTCCCGGCAAGATGTAGGTCAGAATCCTAACTCTTGCTAAAGTATGGACTGGTTTTCCTATTGCAGGTGAACGTCCAGTGTATGAGCTTCTCCGTCACTCAACACAGTTCGGGTCAAATTCCCAGCAAGGTGTAGGTCAGATTCCTAACTCTTGTTAAAAAGGTGTGGATCGATTTCCATAATTGAGGAAGATCCGAGACGCGGGTCAGGTTCCCGACTAAAAGCTTGGGGTCAGATTCCCAAGGTGATGGGTCAGATTCCCGAAAAGGTATAGGTCTGATTCCTAAATCTTGCTAAAAGGTACAGATCGATTTCCATAATTGAGGAAGATCCGAGATGCGGGTCAGGTTCCCGACTAAAGGCTTGGGTCAGATTCCCAAGGCGATGGGTCAGATTCCCAACAAAATATAGGACAAGTTCCTAACTCTTGCTAATAAGTGGATTGCGTAGGTTAAGTACTAGTTCTTACTGAGTAGCAACAAACCAACTGTATGTAATATTTGAGAGGGTGGGTCAATGGACCCAAAAACTTTGATGGTCATGCAGGATGCAATGAATGGTATGTCATGCATGTAATGAAATGTTTTTTTAGGTAGGTCGTAGACCCAAAAGTATTGATGATCATGCAAGATGCAATGAATGGTATGTCATGCATGAGTATTATTTGCTTTGAAAGATTTTTGATTTCCCTAAATTCCTTTTGAGGACACTGCCCCTAGACTCGTGGGGTGATAACTTTCTGTCGGATTGTTTGTCCGAATGGTTGACTTTGTACTGCACCAAGTTTGCATATTTTCCCCTTGATAGATCATTTTATGGATCCTCAAATTTTCAGCTTCATGCTTTGAATGCCCTTGGGAGGATTAGATTGACAACTTTGATCCATAGAGACCTTTCAGTATCCCTTTGGCCTTCGTCCAGCCATGTGAGGAAGGATCTATGTAGAGACGCGGATCACCTCGTGTAGTTCTGAAACTGGAACGAAATCCTGAATGCGAAGCTTGTAGACGATGGGCTCAGCTTTTGTTCCTAGCTTCTCATTATGTTTAGATCTGCGAGGTCCAATCTGGGTTGACATGTTTGTGAATTTGACCCTAACTTTTGCCTAGGCTGCTCTTTGCGAGTTTTCAACCTAGCGAGTCGCTCTAACTTCTGCCTAGACCGCCCTTTCAGGTTTTCAGCCTAGCGAGCATTTTATTTTATATTCTTTCTTTTTCTCTTTTTTTTTTGGGTAAAGCAACTACACCGAGGAGTTTATATGGATTTCCTCATCCAAAAATCAAGTTTTGAGAAAATATGAGCAATTGGACTTTGATCAGAATGGACTTTATTAGGGTTGTAACGTGGCCAAGGGTTAAGGGCTATGAAAGAAAGGATATTTCAGGCTCAAAAAGTATTTAAGGGTTCATGAAAACAAGGATCTTTAGTGCCAAGATGCACTTGGATGGTTGCTAGCACCATTGTCTTGTTTTGCTTTTGCATTTTTTATTCATTTTTTTTGCAAGTGTCTTGATATGTT
The DNA here is from genome assembly GCA_037113605.1 of Calophaca sinica. NCBI lineage: Eukaryota > Viridiplantae > Streptophyta > Magnoliopsida > Fabales > Fabaceae > Calophaca > Calophaca sinica. The sequence goes on along the minus strand of CM073736.1, from coordinate 124,710,810 downwards.
GCATTTGATATTTGCTTGCTTGCTTACTTTTTTTTTTAACAGACAAAAAATTAATGGACTATTGTGCTAGCCTTCAATGTATAGGTGATCCTCATTTAGGGTACTTGAAAGAAAATTTTTTTTTGGCTCAAAAGGGGTAGCAAGGGATAAATATTTTTTATATTTTTTGGATAGAAAAAACGGCCAAACTTCATCTTAAAACCTTATTGCTTAAATTTTCACAAAAATTAATTTTTGATTATTGTGCATTTGCTTTACCATTTTATTTTATATTTTTTTAACTACTTTCTTTTATCCCGGATTGACCATGTATCAAGAAGGGAAGTTAAAAAATTCAAATTGCATTTCCATTGATGTATTGAAAAGATAGGAACAAAGTGGACCCTTTACAAGATATGCCCCAGGGCCTCGGGCAAAGCGTAAAAACAAATGAAGGTTGTTTAAACAGGGCTATTCCTTGAAGTTTTACCACTTGGTGTTGATCAGAGCGCAACAATTCTCAATGGAGTGGCCCACTGCCCCAGTGCATGTCGTGATGAGTACCATTTGTATCATTGTTTGTATCTTCTTCCTGCTCTTGACCTATACTGCGCAATGGCTGTTGAGCTTCGAGGTTGCCAATCCTTCCGCTTGTTATCCCGACTTCCACTCTTTCTCTGACAACAACTAGGTTTGAGAAGCTTGAAGAGACGTTTTCCATCATTAGATCATAGAAGGGTTGTTGAAGTGTGTCAGTGAACGTGGTAACCATCTCTTTCTCAGATAGCGGAGGTTCCACTTGGGCTGCAATCCCTCTCCATCTTTGGGCATATTCTTTGAAGCTTTCTTTGCCCCCTTTTACCATGGTTTGCAACTGGGAGCGGCCAGGAGCCATGTCCATATTGTATTTATACTGTTTGATGAAAGCTTTAGCCAAATCGTTCCATGAGTTGATTTTGCTCTGCTCTAACTGCATATACCAGCGCAGGGATGCCCCGGTAGGACTCTCTTGGAAGAAGTGGATTAGGAGCTTATCATTACTGGAGCAGGAGGCCATCTTCCGGCAGTACATGATGAGGTGGCCTTTTGGACAAGTTAAACTTTCATACTTGACGAACTCAGGAACTTTGAATTTTGGAGGAACTACCACGTCCAGGACCAAACATACTTCTGAAGCTTTGAACCCAATATGATTTGCCCCTTCAATTGCTTTCAGCCTATCTTCCACAATTTAGAGTCTGTCCTGATCTAGGGGGTCTCCTGATGGGCTATTGGAAGCCTCTCGATACTCATTAGTGCTGATGGAATGGTTCTTATCAATGGTCAATTTTGGATCCAAGTTCTGCAAAAGGTCCAATATCTTGTCCATCTTACCCTTGATTTGGTCGAGTTCTTCTCTCATCGCTTGCTGATTATGTTCCAATAAGTCCATGAGTCTAGATTGGGCTCGAGTCCGGTAGGGATGCAGGGAAAGCTTACGTGTATCTATTTTCTGTGGAGGGAAAAAATGAGTTACGTTATGAGGATGTCATGATTATGCATGTCATGAATGTTTTTTTATGTATATTTTATGCAAAATAATATGATGGATAATGGAGAAATATTTTTCTATTTTTTCAATATATTGCTTTTTCATGCAAAAAGAATGCAATGGAAAAGAGAAAATATTCTTTTCTTTTTTTTTTAAAAATGGATGAAGATAAAAATCGGCCAAGTGCCCCTTGTGAAGTAGACCAGTAATTCCTAAGACTTTAGGTTCTACGGCTTTGATCATATGAAAAATGAGACAGATAGGGCTTGCTCCTTTGGTGATATGGGCCGGTAGTTCCTTAGAATGGGTCTATGGTCCACATAAGTGTCTTTCCATTGGGTGACTTTAGGATACTAATCTAAAAAGGTTCCTAGAGCCAAAGGTCCTATTTTCGAATGTTACCACCAATAATAGATAAACTATTAAAGGGAGTTTTTTCTCAAATAGGGCCAAACTCTAGGTGAGGCCTTCGCAAGGACCCAACTGGTCGTACGTCCAGAAGATGCTCACTACACAGTCTCTCCTAACTAAAGTTTTTTTTTAAACCCGGGTATAGGGTTCCAATCGTAGTGTGCAAAAATGTGTTAAGTGGAGTGTGTGAAGGAGCAATAACCTAAAATACTACCCGCTGTAAAATAAATTAACAAATACACTTATTTACAAGGTGGCTATTCTAAAGTTCATATATACATGTGAAACAAATAGAATAAAGCAAAATAAAAACAAATAAATCCAAGATAAGAATAAAAGAAAGAAAAGGGAAATAAATCATATAATAGGCAAACAAATTAATTCAAACAATTTTAAGGCCTAACTCTCTAAGGTCCCCAGTGGAGTCGCTAGCTGTGACAACCACACTAAAATTTCAATGGAGCCGCCACCAATATTTATTTTTTAGGAAAACATTGGAAAACCTATTTTTTGGATATTTTTGAATTTAACGATGAAAAAGGTCTTTGAACCAGATTTTGAGTTCGGGAGTTGATTATGCATAGGAAAAGTACTAGCACCCCTAAAGCGCCCATAAAAATGGTACCTTTAGTTATTCGAAAAAAATGTTTGCCTAAAATTGATTCCCTTTTTGGTTTTATTAGCAATAGTTCCTAAAAACTAATTTATTTAAAAAGGGAAAGTACTTTGTTTCAAAAAGAAAGCTTTATTATTATTTTTGTTAGAATCCAGAAAAATTTCCTTTTTAATATTATTACTTCATCCCTTTTTTAAAAATAACACAGAAATGAAAAAAAGGAAACTTTGAAAAAGAAAATAAACATGATTTCGATTATGTTAACTTATTAAAGAAAAAAACATATAAATAAAAAAAGGTAAAAACTTTCCTTTTTCGCTTTGATGCCCCTCTTAATGGGAAATTTGCAATTCGGTCCCTACAAGGTTTGGCCCCATTGAGAGGCCAAACCCTAACACTAGCTTCGAGCCTCACATGATGTAAAATGAGAAGATAAATAAAAAAAATTCAGCAACAACAAATAAACATGATCCAAATAGAAAGATAAATAAAAAAGTTAATAAAAAATAAAGCAAGCTGAAGAAATATGATAGAATAGATTAAGGCTAACAATCTGAATTGCTATTACAGATCAAAAAAGAAAAAGAAATAAGAGAAGGAGATGAAATCTGGGCGAACAACTCGGGACCCAGAAATTTACAGGGCAGCAAAAAATTAAATCCACCTAAAACTAAGAGTGCTTGTTTTTCTTTTGTGGCCTAACAAAGATCTCAGCAGCGGCCTTGCTCTCGCTTCTGTCTCTCCTCAGATTCAAAAATCAACTTCCTTTTTTTTTGAGATCCAGAACACTCTCTTGGTGACTCTTTTCAGATCCCGAAAACTCTCCTCGATTCGCTCTCCCCTTTTTCTCCTCTTTGAGAGGCTTTTATAGCATTCTTCGAATCTGTTACAGAAACAAAGAAAGATCAGGGTCAAAATAAACTGGGAATAAAAGGAAATAAATGAAGAAAAAGAGAATAGAATCACTCCCTGATTTGGTTCTCGATGTCCATGTTTTCCTCTCAACCGAATCTCCATAAATTTGAGGCATATTATCGAAAAAAGGGGGATTTTGGTGTGATTTGGTTTGAGATTAAGAAAGGAAGATTTGATTGATTCTCCAAAATATGCTTTCTGAAAAGGAAAGGGATGGAAGATGATCTTTTGCCTTATTTTATTTTCTTTATTCATTCTGTGAGACCAAAAATATTAAATTTATTTATTTATTTATTTAATATTACTACTACTAATTTTAATAAGCAAAAATAAATTAAAAGAAAGAGGTCGGACAAAATTAGGGTACGACACATAGCACGAGGTGTCTTGCATCCGTTAAGTCAACCATAACATCCATGAATTTTATTTTCTCTTTTCAGTCTGTTTACTGGGAAATTTGGTTTTGTGGTGCACTTCTACCAAATTTGTCAAAGCAACAAATAATTAGTTCAAACGATTACGAGATCGACAAGTTATGTGATAATCTCGTTTTTTAAAAACAACAGTTTTATTGAAATAACGATCAAAAGTTCGACATGTTATCAGTTCCAACTTTCTTGGCTATCAAGCCATTAATCATTGTGATGTTTGCCAGTTTTGAATATAATTGAGTCAAACAACAAGTTGGTTGTCGTCGAATTGGCATTAACAGTATAAATGAACAAGATTGGCAAATTATAGTCAAAAACTTGTTTGACAAGTAACTCAAAACAGGAAATCACGTGAAAATAAACAATGCAATGTTATGAACATGCATTCTCAGAATTAAACATGCAATTTGAAATCAACACAGGAATGTAAATGAGAGCATTTAAATGATTGAAATTGAAGAAATATTTTTAAGACATGAAACAGTAAAGGAAAGCATTTAAAGAACATGGAAAATATCAAGAACATGAAAGTAAAGAAAACATGAATTTAAAGGAAATAAATGCAGAAAGTAAGAACAAAACAGAAGTTCGCAAAAGGGTAAAAAATGCAATAAAGTTTAAAAGCAATAAAATTTGAAATGAAATGCATTGACAGAATAAATTTGCAGATAAGATAAATGAGTTAAGAGGCAAGATAATAATTTGAAATAGACTTGAATTGAATTGCAAATTATAGAAAATAAGGGTTTTGGAAGGCATACAGTGATCGTTTTCCTTTATTCTGCTTCGCCGTCGAGATGTTAGGAATTTAGATCAGGTATCCAACCTGAGTTACATCGTAAGAACTACTATTTATAGACAAAAATGTAAAAAACTACCTATCATCCGACTTGACACGTTACGGACACAGGGTCGGTAGTTGATTTCACTAAAACTACTCAATCTCAACAGTGGCACTTCCTGTCAAGTTTGTACATGTATTGCCTTAAGCCTAAGTCTAATTCGACCATGCTCATATTGACATCTTTGACGCTTCATGCACTCCGTCGAACAACCGCCACATTACTTGGTCTTTTAAACTTAGACAATTTTTATCACTTATTCTGGCTCCTTGTGCCTTCACTTGTCTAATATTTGAAGCTCCGTCGAGAAACCCAAATTTGAAATTTGGCACATAGAAGATGCCCCCCAAATTCTGAGTTTTCGACGCCAATGTGTGAAGAGAACCAGAATTTTATCTACTCAACGGGCAACAGTTACTTTTCCGCACTGTCCTATTATAGGTCTGCGCTTCCCACTTCCCTAAAAAATAGGGCCATCATCACTTCAAAGTAGGCGGTTACAACCCTGTTCGCACGTTCACTTCGCCAACTTCTACTATAAATAAACTGCAAGGCCCAACTCGAAACACTTTCGCTCCTTTGTAATCTCTGAAAAGCTTCGCGAGTGTGCAATGGTGTCTTCATCAAATCCGGCTCAAAGTACCACGGTGCCCCTTCGGAACGTATGGTGCAATTCGGACGTTGACGCGTCAATTCCTTGACAAAAATCTAAGGTAATGATACCTTACACAAATGATCCTTCTTACATTCTGAAACCTCCTGCTGTTTATTTAGGACCAGTCATGACCCTTTCTAATTTTCCTGAGGATTTTAGGGATTCTTTCCAGAACAAAGAAGGTCAAACTGACATTCTCGCTTCTATTTCTACCTTGCATATTCATTACTTCTTTAAGAGTTCTAGGTTTTTAGAACTCCCCCACTTAGCATAAGTGGTTATTTGGCTTGGCTTGCTAGGGTTGAAGCTAAGAAAAGTGAAACCTGGAAAAAATTAGGCATCTATCACCTTATTCAACTATCCAAGCATACTTTTAGGTTAGACCCAACGATGTTAGGAGCTGCTGTTTTCTTTTGGAACAAAATTGCTAACAATTTCCACTTCCCGTGCGAAATGATGGGTCCAATGCTTTTTGATGTTGCCGCGCTTACTGGCCTTCCACCGAATGGCCAAATGATTCATCCACTTATCACGCCACACAACGTCATTGATGTTTTCACTAATGAACCACTTTCATTTTCAAAATATGTTTCCAGTCAAATGAAAGACGTTCCTGAGGTCTCTGACCGTGAACATGTTGCCTTCCTGTTCCATTGGCTATCTGCTTTCGTTATGTGTAACAAAAACGTTCAAATGTCAAAAGCGCTGCTCGACCTGGCAAACCTTCTCCATGAAGGTAAAAGATGGGCCCTTGGCTCTTTTCTTTTGTCCAATCTTTATTTGAGCATGTCGAGCCTATACACCATGGTGAAAGAAGGTGGAAAAAAGAGTGGAATTGGAGGCCCAATGTGACTCTTGCAATTATGGCTAAACGCCTCGTTTCCAGGCCACACTGTCGATAAAACGCCACCCAAACTCGACATTGATACCTACGGCACACTAGCCATGTATCGTGTTCCCAAACCATTCGACAATGAGCTTGATAGCTTCAAGTATTACTTTAGCCTCTTCCATTCTCTTTCTGCCAACACCCAGGCGTTCGCTTCCAACCCTTTGTTAGTAGAAGATATGGACCTGCATGGTTCACAGCCCCTTTCGATCCAACCTCTAAGAGTTGTAAAATCACTTGGACTCACCTTCTTGCCCGTCAAGTATTCCCTGTGGGTCTACCGGTTCGAAGGATGACTCAGCTTTTACTTGCTTGCCCAATGCCTCAGCCAATAACATGGGTTTTATGCAATCCATCCCTAGCACATTCCCTTTTAAGAAAGAAGATATTCTCCTAGATTGCATCGACATAAAACAGGAGACCTTTGATGGAATAAAGAGAAGGAATGAGGCACGCATGTCCTCTGTCAATTTCGTTCCTTTCACCACCACCTTGGGCGTATCCCAAGACTTTGTTGCTTGGTGGAATGAATACTACAAGAAATTCCATCAATCTATTGAAGACTATATGAAAAGATTTGTTGATCCCTCTGTGCAGGAACAGGATCCTTCGACCAAGACTAAAGGTAAGCACCTAAAGGACATTCGCAGCTTTGAAAAATTTTACAAAATAAAATGGGACCCTAGATATCCCTTTCACATTGTTCGATAGATAAAGGAAATGATGGCCAAATCAAAAGAAAAGCACGAGAACAATTGGGGCAATAAGACTCTAAAACATCGACAAGCAATCACTTGTGAAACCCCTTGTCCTGAACCAATGCCTTTACCCTGTGCAAATTTTGGTTTGGCTGATCCATTTTTTGGGAAACCGATAAGAGCTGGTAACTTCCTTTTTCTAGAAAGATTTTGGTCTCATACTAATGTCAACACGTATGAAAAAAAAGAAGTTACTTATGCTGGTCGGTTTGCCCTCCCTTTTGAACAATATGATAAGGTTGTCAAGGTTATTACCTAGTCTCCTCAAGGTATCTAGTTTCATTTGCCCTCATTTGGAAACACATTCACTTTATGCTTACACTTTTCACTTTGCTTCAGCTTTGACTCTAAAAGAGCCCTTAAAATGCAAGCAAACAAGTGGCAAGGCTACAGAGATGGAGGTTCAAGAAGATGGAGAAGATGATGAACCCCCTCTTCAGTCAAAGTCGACAAAGAAGAAATACTCCAAATCTGTGGTTCCAAGATCCAACACTGGCAAGAAACCAGCCGCGTCGAAGAAAAAACCAGCAGGGTCAAAGCGTTCGACCAGCTCCTTTCAACAAGAATCCACCAAAAGAAAGGTGCAAACAACTGGCCCTGAGGTCCATCCACCAAAACGCAGAATGGTTCTGCTTGATTCTCCCTCAAACTCGACGCCTCACACGGTTCTTTTCTCTCTTTGCTTGTATAATATCTCGTGATTTACTTTTATGACTCATCAATCAACCATTCTCTGAACTTTCATTCTTCAGGAATCTAATGTAAAGAAATCCGTTTCTGGAAGCTCTGAAGATACTCCAACAGAGGAGTTTACCTTGGTACATCTAATTCCACCATTGTCTATATGAGGGTCATCTTGCCTTATACAAGTCTTACACTCATTTGTTTCAACACTTTGCAGGAACCAAGAGTCACATCTTCAAAGAAAGGCGTGTCTGAAGAATGCACTTCAAAAGACCCTACCTCTGTCGAAGAAGTTGAATCGTCGAGCACTGGTAAGGTATGTCCCTTTGAGCAGCCCTTGGGTTTTTCCTTTTCATCATTTTTTATTTTTTGAACATCACCTCATCATATCCATTTGTCAAGACTCCCCTGAATAAGCAAATGCGGATACTTCCCAATCGCTGCAAACAATTTTCCTAAACGTTGTTCCTTCTGCCACTGAGGTACGACATTTCTTGTCAGTTAGCTGTCATCAAAACAATGATTTATAGCTTTTACTAATTTTCTTTTCCACAGGAGGTCCCAAAGACTCAATCCGAGCAAGAGGTCGAAGACCCTTCTGCCATGGACGTCGATGTGGGTCTAACCACCCTCTCGACAGAAAATCCAATTCTCACCTCTACCCACCAAGATGACCTCACACCTCACGTGGAAACAACTTCTGCCCCCCAAGCTACTGAGACGGTATCCCCCATGGTGATTGGGGCAGACAGTGTTGACATGGATCAATTGTTTGATGATCCTATCATTTCATCCACTCAGCCTGTTTCATCTGCCAACCCTGTGTTGCAAGGTACCAACATTGGAAGGGGTAACGTCGGAGTAGATGAATGGATTAGCTTGCTTTCAAGATCTAGCAGCAAGACTTCTCCTATATCAGCTCGATCCTCCACACTTCCTCGAGACAATTTTGCTGAGAAACTCAATGGGCTACTTGAAGAACTGAAAGGTTTCTTCAAATATTCTTTCAACGACCTCTACTCAAATCAAGAGGTAAAAAGCAATTTGATTCGCGTCGTCAAAGAACTTCAAAGCTCCCGCAGAAATCTACCACCAATTCATCGAGGGCACGTCAATACACTATATGAGTTTATTGAAGAGTTGACACCCAAACTGCCTGATCTCGACGGTAGTATCCTTCCATACCATCAAGCTCTCAAAGCAAAGCATGAGCTTCGTGAAAAACTGGTGATTCTTCGACAAAAACAAGCTGTGTTGGTCGAGAAAGACACTCCTTATCAGGCAAGGATACCTGAACTGGAATAAACCGTTGCACGGTTGGAACAGGAGTTAGCCACTGCCAAGGCACAACTACAAGAGGCAATTAAAGCATCTTGCTCGGAGGAGATTACAGCACTCGACTAAGAGATGTCCAACATCACTGCAGAAGCGCAAGCCATTTTGTCGAAAGTTGAAACTCTTGAAGTCAGCTATGTGAATGCTGAGACTGCAAAGATGGAGTTTGCTACAACTTGGGAGGAAATCAGGAAGATTCCTCTTTAGTTTCTTTTGTTTTTTTTATGTCCCCCACCTTTGTATTAATTTTCTACGTCGAACGCATTTGTTCGACCGTATCCTGTATTTTACTGCAACAACTGAACTTGATTTGATATGTTTACCATCAATCGTTTCACCGTCCAGCTGGCACATTTCTTTTATCCTTTTAATTCTCAGTTTCAGGCCATAAATTGTCATTAAAGCCCTTGACCAGTCAATTTGACTGGTGAAACTTAAAAATCAACGTAAATTTGCACTATAAATAGGGACTTACCATCTTGGTCATCCTCACCACACCAGAACATTAGTTCCCCTTTATGCACAAATACTCTCAAAACTCTTCTAGTTTCCTCTTCAGAATCTCTGGGAAACTTTTGTTTCTTTTACAAATTCCAAGCCCGTATCCACTGCCTTTTGCCTTTTAGCCAACCAATTTCAAAGTGAAAAACTACAATGGAAGTCACTTTCAACCATTTCAACCCTTTACTCCCTGGTTCTGATTGTTCCATTTGGGATCCAAGGGACTCCGACTTTTGGAGTTTCTCCAAAGGTTTTTTTCTCAACGGTGAAAGAACCACTGGGTTTTGGTAATTTGCCTAACATCAACAATGAGTTTTGGTAAGTTGCCTAATGTGGCTTACCAAGCTCATTGAACTGTGTGAGAAGGATGAAGGCTTGGTCCATTCTTTCTTTCAATAGTTTTGAGCTCCTTCACAACTCATGTTGGAAATTTATCGCGGAGGATCCGCAAAACTACTGGAAAAGTTTTGCACGGTCGAGGCCTATAGTGAAGTGCATTATGGCCCCGACGACTACTTTTCTTTGAACCCCAGCTTTCCCTTTGCTCACACAGAGTTCGACATTCCTCCTCGACGTGTCCTTCAACTTCAAATCCTCGTCGATTTGGATGTCACTCCTTTGAAGTGGCTCTTGCAAACTTAATTATCTTGACGAATAATCTAGCTCTTGCCCCCCATGCTTCCTAAACTCTTCCTCAGCATGAGTTGACTTTGAACATGGCAAAGCTTCTACAACTGGACTTATTTTGTAATAGCCTAGATTTAAGAACTTTTCCTTGTTTGTATTTCCAGGCTATGAACCTATTCGACAATGTATACTGCCAAATGGCGTATGTATGGAGAAATCCAGTTTACACTTCAAAGTTGTATTTTTACTTCATACATTGTTGGTCTATATGACTTCAAATATTTGCCATTAATAGACTTAATTCTAAAACCAGAATTAACTTCAACAAGTGCATAAGCATTTCCCGAGAATACTTGGACAATCTCAAATGGCCCTTCCCACTTTGGGGACCACTTTCCAAATTCTCGACACTTCTTATCCATTGGAAAAATGACCTTCAAAACTAGGTCACCGACCTTAAAATGTTTATACTTAACTCGACTGTCATAAAACTTTGCTACTCTCTCTATCTGTCGAATCAAGTGTTCCAAAGCTACGATCCTCTCATCATGGATTTCATTTAATTCATCAAACAACAAGTCTCAATACTGGTCCACTGGTGACTCATCTTGTTTTTGAATTCTCAATGAACCAAGATTTATTTCGACGGGCAAAACAGCATCGTGTCTATAGACCAACTTATAAGGGGTTGTACCTGTCGATTCTTTAGGAGAATTTCTACATGCCCAAAGAACTTATTCCAAAGTTGAGTGCCAACTCTTTCGATATCTGCCAATATGCTTCTTTATCAGACCAATGATGATTTTATTCATGGCTTCGACCTGACCATTCGCATGAGCATAGTATGGCGTCAAAGTCACCATCTTGATCTTCCTTGACTCGGCATACTCTACAACTTTCTTCCCAGCAAACACAGATCCTTGGTCTGTTGTAATTGTTTCTGGTATACCAAATATACAAACAATGTGATTTTCAATGAAATCCACAATGTCTTGTTGCGTCACTTCCTTCAAAGCTATTGCTTCTACCCATTTGGTGAAGTAGTCAACCCTGCCAAAATGTACTTGTGTCCTTTCGAAGAAGTAGGAAAGATCTGGCCTATGAGGTCCAATACCCAACCTCTAAAAGGCAAAGGCTTAATAATGGAATGCAATTCACTAGCAAGCACGTTCTGTATATGGCCATGTTTTTGGCATTCTTCACAAGCCTTTGCAAACATAATGCAATCCTTAACCAAAGGGGGCCAATACATTCTCTGTCTTCTTAATACCCATTTCATCTTTTCACCTGCCTGATGAGCTCCACAAATTCCTTCATGAACCTCTGCCAATGCCAAGTAGGCATCTTCTTCACTTAGACAAGTCTCCAAATTGCCATCGACAGACTTTCTATACAAAGCCCCCTACAAGCACAACAAACTTAGTTGCTTTGTACTTAACTTTCCTGTCGACATCAGCAATCAGATTTTCCAAATACTCAATAATTGGCTTACGCCAATCAGGTGAGTTCGACGTATTGGAAACAAGAACGTCTCTTTCAACCAAAGGGTACAATAACTCATGGACCTCTATAAGTTCTGTCAACACCTTTGAAGACAATTTATACCCCGATGCCAACTGGGCCAATTTATTAGCCTCTTGATTTAACTCTCTTGGGATATGCTCCAATTCGACACTCGAACTGCTTCATCAACTTGCTAGACACTTGACAGTATTTGACAAGATTATGGCTAACATATTTGTATTCTTGAGTTAATTGCCTTATAACCAATTATGAATCGCCAAAAACTTTGATAGTGTGTGCTCGCATTTCTATCAAAACTTCTAAACCCACAATTAAGGCTTCATATTCAGCCTCATTGTTAGAACATACATACTTTAACTAAAACATTAATTTAGTTAGCACACCTGAAGGCAAAATTATCAAAATGCCAACACCAACACCATTTCTATGTCTTGAGCCATCAAAATACAAATGTCAGGGCTTTAAATCAACTAGTTATGTCAATTCTTTTATTTCTAAACATGGACAGTCCGTTAAAAAGTCAGCAATTGTTTGACCTTTAACAGCCTTCAGAGGTACATATTGCAAACAAAATTCAGACAATGCAAGTGTCCATTTTCCAATTCGACCATTCAGAATTGGTTGTGACAGCATGTACTTAATAACATTTGTCTTTGACATCACTAAGACATTATAAGACATCAAGTAATACTTAAGTTTTTGTACATGAAAAATACAATGCTAGATACAACTTTTCTATAGCACTATATCTTGTTTCTGCATTATTCAACACTCGACTGAGATAGTAAACGGCTCTTTCGATGTCGTTCTCATCTTCCTGAGCCAGTAGACAACCTATAGTTTCTTCAGATGCAGAAATGTACAACTTAATTGGTCGATGTGGCTCTACGGGCATCACGACCGGTGGACTTGTCAAATATTGTTTAATCTGGTCGAAATCCTCTTGATGCTGTTGAGTCCACACAAAAGCTTCCTTTGCCATGAGTTTCACTAAAGGAGCAAACACTCTTGTCCTTCCTGAAAGGTTTGATATGAACCTTCTGAGAAAATTCACCTTCCCCAAAAAAGATTGGACTTCCTTTTTATTGGTGGGTGGCTTCGCTTCCAACACAGCCTTAGCTTTGTTCTTGTCCACTTCAATGTCTTTCTTATGCACCAAAAAGCCCAAGAACTTAGCGGCAGAAACACCAAAACCACATTTTTTTGGATTCATCTTTAAACTGTGCTTTCTCATTTCTTGAAAGGCTCGTCGAAGATGACTCAAATGCTCCTCTTGCCTCTTTGACTTGACAATCACGTCATCAATGTAAACCTCCACAGACTTGCCTATCATTTCATGAAAAATAGTGTTCATTGCCCTTTGGTAAGTTGCACCGGCATTCTTTAAACCAAAAGGCATCACTACAAATCGTAAGTCCCAATGGACCCTGGGCACCTAAAAGCAGTTTTAGGTACATCATCTTCAGTAATGAAGATCTGGTTGTAACCAGCATGTCCATCCATGAAACGTAGAAACTCATGGCCAGCTGCTGCATCCACTAGCATATCTGCTATGGGCATAGGGTACTCATCTTTAGGAGTTACAGTGTTAAGATCCCTGAAATCAACACAAACCCTCATCTTGCCATTCTTCTTTATGACAGGCACCACATTCAACAACCATTCAACATACCTAGTTGTGTGAATGAACTTGGCCTTCAACAAGCGCTCAACTTCCTACTTGATTTTGAGCACAACTTTAGGAGCAAACCTCCTATTGGCTTGTTTGATAGGCTTACAATCAGGTTTTAGAGGTAACCTATGTTCCACAAGATTTCTACTCAAACCTGGCATTTCATGGTAATCCCAAGCGAAACAATCCTTATACTTAGAAACTAGTTCCACAATCTGTCTTTTGAACTGGTCTGACAACAAAGCACTAACATATATTGGCCTCTTTCTATTCTCATCCCCCAGATCAATCTCTTCCAAAGGATCTTCCAACTCAACTATTTTTATCCTCAAACCCCTTCTCAAATCCTAAAGGACCATCGTCGAATATGCAATCAGCCAATACACCTTCTTTTGAGTTTAGCTATCGGTTGGCCTCGCAAGCCGACGACTGTGTTTGATGGTTTTCAAGACTCATCTTTGTCGATTGGCCGATTTTCATCGGCCTCATCCAATAACATAACTCCAAACTGCTCTGTCAAGCAAGCATTCAGAGCATCTTTGTCAATAACACCACCCTGCACAGATATAGGTTTTACCTTTAGGTCATACACTTTGAAATCCACATGCATTTGTTGCAAATAGCATGGGTTATCATCAGCTTCAATAATCTCAATGTCATCATGAGCATTCCAAAAGATAAGTTTCTGATAAACTGTCGAAGGAACTGCTCCAACGGCATGAATCTAATCCCTACCCAACAAGATATTGTAACTAGACCTTGAGGGAATCACCACAAACAAAGTGGACCTTTCTACTGATCCCACTTGTACATCTAGCATTGCTACACCATCTGTTGGTGCAGATTTCCCTCCAAAATCAGTAACCACTATGTTGGTTGTTAGCAGATCTGTTTCATCTTTCCCCAGCTTCTTGTACATAGCTCTTGGGATCAAGTTCACAGATGCCCCTCCATCGACCAACACCCTGTTGACAGACTTGTCTTCAATCATTGCCTTAATGTGCAATGGTCGGAGATGACTTCTTTCTTCATTAGTTGGCTTATCTAAACAAGCAAAATTGTCAAAGATGGTAACCATGTCCTGCTCGACAAAGTGTCAACCAATTGGAAAATCGTCAAACTCCTCCTCATCAGGAACCTCTACAACAAATTCATACTGAGCCTGATACTCAGCTGGTAGTACTGAAACCAAGTTTACATTAAGTTTGGCCAACTCCTCTTCAGTAGCTGTTTCTTCATTCTCCAGATAACTTCCCAACCTCATGTCCTCCTTGTCAAGAAGGCACTCTTCACATCCCAAATCTGACACGGTTGTTCCCATTGCCATCACCAAATCATCCAAGTCTTTGTCTAAATTAGTGTCAGGATCAAACTTTTCTTTGTCATCGAGACCACTTTGAAATTTACATGCATTTGTTGCAAATAGCATGGGCTATCATCAACTTCAGTAATCTCAATGTCATCATAAGCATTCCAAAAGATAAGTTTATGATGAACTGTCAAAGGAATTGCTCCAACGGCATGAATCCAATCCCTACCCAACAAGATATTGTAACTAGACCTTGAGGGAATCACCACAAACAAAGTGGACCTTTCTACTGAACCCACTTGCACATCTAGCATTGCTACACCATCTGTTAGTGCAGATTTCCCTCCAAAATCAGTAACCACTATGTTGGTTGGTAGCAGATCTGTTTCATCTTTCCCCAGCTTCTTGGGATCAAGTTCACAGATGTCCCTCCATCGACCAACACCCTATTGACAGGTTTGCCTTCAATCATTGCCTTAATGTGCAATGGTCGGAGATGACTTCTTTCTTCATTAGTTGGCTTATCTAAACGAGCAAAATTGTCAAAGATGGTAACCATGCCCTACTCGACAAAGTGTCAACCAATTGGAAAATCGTTAAACTCCTCCTCATCAGGAACCTCTACAACATATTCATACTGAGCCTGATACTCAGCTAGTAGTACTGAAACCAAGTTTACATTAAGTTTGGCAAACTCCTCTTCAGTAGCTATTTCTTCATTCTCTAGATAACTTCCCAACCTCATGTCCTCCTTGTCAAGAAGGCACTCTTCATATCCCAAATTTGACAAGGTTGTTCCCATTGCCATCACCAACTCATCCAAGTCTTTGTCTAAATTAGTGTCAGGATCAAACTCTTCTTTGTCATCGAGACCACTTTGAAATCCACATGCATTTGTTGTAAATAGCATGGGCTATCATCAGCTTCAATAATCTCAATGTCATCATGAACATTCCAAAAGATAAGTTTTTGATGAACTGTCGAAGGAACTGCTCGGCATGAATCCAATCCCTACCCAACAAGATATTATAACTAGACCTTGAGGGAATCACCACAAACAAAGTGGACCTTTCTACTGATCCCACTTGCACATCTAGCATTGCTACACCATCTGTTAGTGCATATTTCCCTCCAAAATCAGTAACCACTCTGTTGGTTGGTAGCAGATTTGTTTCATCTTTCCCCTGCTTCTTGTACATAGCTCTTAGGATCAAGTTCACAGATGCCCCTCCATCGACCAACACCCTGTTGACAGACTTGTCTTCAATCATTGCCTTAATGTGCAATGGTCGGAGATGACTTCTTTCTTCATTAGTTGGCTTATCTAAACTTCTTTCTTCATCACTTGATCACCACCAGGATAAGGTATTCTGCCACACTGGTAATCTTTATCCCAAAATGGCACCTGTCGAGGATTGCTTTTTCTAGCCTTCACCCTATTTCTCAACTCAGGGCAACGAGCCTTAGCAGAATTCTCGACCCACTTGTTCACCACCGCATTGGCATCAGGCTTCCTAGTCTTATTTGTAACTCGACCAGGAGATGATCCATGGTTGCTTCCAATTGATTCCCTTGAGGGCTCAACCAACCATCCACCAACTGCTCTATTAGGCCTATATGCCACAGGCCTCTGCACTTGGTTCACTGAAACAGACATCTGGTTCATTGAAACGGGCTTATAATTCCCCTTCGCATAACCAGTTTGCATGTACTGGTGAGCTTTCACTTTTCGAACATTTTTTGCTTTCTGAGCGGCTTTCACGTTAAAATACCGGTCACAATGCGGGCACAAATTCAACTGCCCTCTATATTTCTTCCTTCTCAGAAAGTCTTCGACAGACTCGTGAGGCCTTGGGTAAATATCAAATAGGTCTCCTACATTCACCACATACTTCAACTTGGTGCTGATATTCATCATGTTGCAACTTCTCGCATTATGGCAGTCGACATTGGATATGCCTTAGCCAAATGGATCAGTATCCACCTTCATGCTAGGCTTCTGCTTGTCAGCAAACTTGAGCCTACCTTCTTTCAGAGCTTTTTGTATCAAATCCCTGAAACGAAAACATGCATTAGTAGAATGGCCTAAAGCCCCATGGTATTTACAATATTTTGACCATTGGAGTCCTCAGGCCTTTTTACTTTATGATCATCTGATAACTTAAGTTGTTTATCTTTCAACAGAATATCAAATATTTTATCAGCTTTAGTTATATCAAATGTATATGTTTTCGTATTTGCATAACTCATCTTTTCCTTTCCCTTGGAAGGTACTAAGGCTTGACAAGCATAAGGTGGTCCCTCCTTCAACTCAGCAAGGTTTATTCCTTGCTCAGCAATAGCCTCATCCTCACTGTCTGTTTGATCTTGCTCGACACAATTTATTTTCTCACGTTTAACAAACTTCTTATTGTTTTTTCGATTCTTTTCAGACCTGAGCTGTTCAACTTGTCGAACCTTCTCCCCTAACTGGGCAAGATCAACAATGTGTTGGTTAACTAATTTCTTTCTAATATGGTAATCCAACCCACTAGCGGCCATCTTGACAATTTTCGCTTCAGGAACAGGTGTAAAACACCTGCTCTTCATCTGTTTGAACCTAAAGAGGTAATCATCTATAGACTCATTATACATGCGCTTGACATTGAATAAATCAGTCAAGTTAACCCTCAAATCGCCCCTGAAGAATTGATCATGGAACAATCCTTCTAGTTGAGCCCAAGAATGGACTGAATTGGGCCTTAAAGTTGAGAACCAAGTTTTCAATCCTTCCATAGCGGCCATTTCTCCCATCTCTATCAAGTATCTGGCAACATGTTCGACAGTCGATTCTCCACTATCACTAAAAAACTTTGACAGTTTAGGAATCTTCATCCCCCTAGGCACTTTAGCTTGTTGCACCCATTCAGGAAACGCAGATATGAAATATGGTCTATTAGCTTGACCAATATTGAAGCCAAGTCTGTTAAGCATTTGCTCGACAGCTTGATTCACATTCTGCTCTATCTGGTTCCCCATGATATTGTGCCTGAGGTTGGCCAAACCTTGATACATTGGAGGCCCTTGATCCTGATTCCTATGCAAAATCTGCACTTGACCATACGCCAAGTTGTTCATATTTTGACCAAGGTTTTGATTTGGTTGAATGACTTCATTCTGCACCATGTTGGGGTTGTTCACATCTTGTGGAATGCCCCCCAAGCCTTGACCTTAAGGCATGACCCCCGGGCCTTGCTGAACGTTGTCATTCACTGGTGCTGTCAAACCCAACGCTTGATTTAGCCTTTCCATTTGCAAAGCCAACACATTGCATGCTTGGTTAGTAGTTTGCATAAGAGGCGTAATAACTGCACCCATTTATTGAGTGAACATATTCACCATCTCATGATTACTATCATCCATCTGCTGTCGAATGCTCGCCAATGAATTCTGGGTTAGTCCCCCATTATTCTGAGGCATTTGCCTTGACATTTCCCCTATGCCTGGCCCTTGTCGATTAATTGTGGTAGTATTCATACCTACCATTCCCTGAGTGTTGGAAGAATTTCCAAAGGGCATGAAAGGCTGGTTAGCATATTGGTTGAACATGGTTGAACCAATAGCAGGGACTGTCGAGTTATTCAAATACCCATACGGCATTCCAAATAGAGGTTGTGTTGCCTGCGGTGTTGGCCTAACACTTTAATTCCTTGCACTTCCAAGCGATGCTTGAAATTCTGGAGCACTTTGAACCACTGGGTGTTCATGTACTACAGCGCTTGGAATAGTTTCTCCTTGTGTGCTGGCCATTGTCATCCCAGTACTCGCTCCAATGGTAGCATTATTCACCCTAGGGATGTTAACTACATCTGCGTTCGTACTGGTTGTCGAAGCATTAGTATTGCTTGACGACGCATTCGCATTAGCAACACTTGATATCGTGGCACTGTTATTCGCGCTGCCACTCATATTTCTTTGTCTTGACACGTTAGAAGCAGTAATTTTTTCGCTTCTCAGACGCATAAAACCATTGTTTTAAAACGAGTTACTCTTAACTTGTCCCACTGGGCGTGCCAATTTGTTTACTGAGAAATTTGATTTTGTAGTGCACTTCTACCAAATTTGTTAAAGCAACAAATAATTAGTTCAAACGATTACGAGAACAACAAGTTATGTGGTAATCTCGTTTTTTGAAAACAACGGTTTTATTGAAATAACGATCAAAAGTTTGACATGTTATCAATTTCCAACTTTCTTAGCTATCAAACCATTAATCATTGTGATGTTTGCCAGTTTTGAATATAATTAAATCAAACAACAAGTTGGTTGTCGTCAAATTGGCATTAACA
This sequence comes from Calophaca sinica, assembly GCA_037113605.1. Taxonomy (NCBI): domain Eukaryota; kingdom Viridiplantae; phylum Streptophyta; class Magnoliopsida; order Fabales; family Fabaceae; genus Calophaca; species Calophaca sinica. The sequence goes on along the minus strand of CM073736.1, from coordinate 124,691,803 downwards.
GTATAAATGAACAAGATTGGCCAATTACAGCCAAAAACTTGTTTGACAAGTAACTCAAAACAGGAAATCACGTGAAAATAAACAATGCAATGTTATGAACATGCATTCTCAGAATTAAACATGCAATTTGAAATCAACACGGGATTGTAAGTTAGAGCATTTAAATGACTAAAATTGAAGAAATACTTTTAAGACGTAAAACAGTAAAGGAAAGCATTTAAAGAACATGGAAAATGTAAAGAACATAAAAGTAAAAAAAAAACATGAATTTAAAGGAAAAAAATGCAGAAAGTAAGAACAAAACAGAAGTTCGCAAAAGGGTAAAAAATGCAGTAAAGTTTAAAAGCAATAAAATTTGAAATGAAATGCATTGACAGAATAAATTTGCAGATAAGATAAATGAGTTAAGAGGCAAGATAATAATTTGAAATAGACTTGAATTGAATTGCAAACTACAGAAAATAAGGGTTTTGGAAGGCATACAGTGATCGTTTTCCTTTAATCTGCTTCGCTGTCGAGATGTTATGAATTTAGATTATGTATCCAACCTGAGTTACATCGTAAGAACTACTATTTATAGACAAAAATGTAAAAAACTACCTATCATCCGACCTGACATGCGTACGAACACAGGGTCGGTAGTTGATTTCACTAAAACTACTCAATCTCGACAGTAGCACTTCCTGTCAAGTTTTTACATGTATTGTCTTAAGCCTAAGTCTAATTCGATCATGCTCATATTGACATCTTCGACGCTTCATGCACTCCATCGAACAACCGCACATTACTTGGTCTTTTAAACTTAGCCAATTTTTATCACTTATTCTGGCTCCTTATACCTTCACTTGTCTAATATTTGAAGTTCCGTCGAGAAACTCAAATTTGAAATTTGTCACATAACACAATTATTAGAAACAAAAATCACAAAATATCCCAAACTCCTTACTCTACTTCTTTCATGATGCTTAATTAAACACTGTCTGTCGACATAAAACCAAACATGAGCAACTTTATTAATTAGTAAGTAATACAAGCATGCATGCATGTAGAAAACACGAACACTGCATTAAATTTATTGATGGGTGATCAGAACTCAGAACTTATCAGAAACCATGAATCTTGATGTGGTCCTTCCTGACAAGGCCAGCATGAACGAGGAAGTGAGAAACGTTTTTGCGCTGATCACCTTGGAGTTGAATAATCTTGCCAAGCTCCTTGTCATGCACAACATTGCCGTTGCAACAGAACTCTTTCTTGAGGTCTTTCAGTATCTTCTCGTAGCTGAACTCCTTCTTCAGCCCCTGCACTGTCGTAAGGCTCTTCTTCCCATTCCTCTGTTGTATCCAAATATGCACATACTCTTTTGCACCCGGTGCATCCGATTCTTTAGCCTCCGCAAATGGGTCGACTGTGCTTGGGATCTCAATATGATCATCCAATTCAACCATGTACACTTGCTTTATTGTCACGCACGCGCAAATTTGTTTAATTAATTAGCAATTGAAATTAGAAAACACGACCATTAATAATATTGGCCCCTGCATGCAAATTAATATATATCAGACTCACTACAACCAAATCAAAAAGCTCCTAACTTTTAATGATTGTAATGATAATAATAATTGTCAAACACCAAACACAACTTTCCTAATTCACATCATATAATTCAAGGATTGTGTTCTCAAAAAAAAATAGGACGAGCACTTTAGAAGACATAATATATTGATTAAAAAAATTATTGAGATTGTGATAAAATACATAGAAAAGGTATAACCAAGGTTAAAAAAAAGTTTCGCGACTGCAATCTGGGTTGCATCATCAAGGTTTATGATGTTTGTGTGTGTGCCCGCGATTAAAAGTCGTATCAACCGCATTTAACTACGATTATCTGTACGTAATATCAAATATTGCGACGTGTACGTGATTGAAAACCTTGGTATAACAAACTCTATAGTTGTTGCTTTTCTTTGACAAGAACTCTAAAAAACAATAGTTGATTATTTAATTCATTATATTTCCTATCTTTAATTGAAGGTATTGAAGCCATGATCATATATATCTACATCTATATATATATATATATAGCCATTAGCCTTGGGCTCCACGATGTTAAATTTTAATGACGTTCCTGAATTCCTTTGGCCATGAGCAATTCCACTACCCAGGATAGACAGCGTCAGTACAAGTCATTACCCGTAGTTAGTTTTTTAAATAATTAATATATTAAAATTAAAACAAGATTGTTGCGTTGTTTCTTTGGGATTGGGCATTGCTGCCTCCATGTCTGTCGGAGTGGGTGGAGCTGCTGCTGCCATGTAGGCCTGTGGCGGTTTTGGCCCAAGAATGCCTGGCTGGCGCTGCTGGGCTGGTGACTATGGCCGCTTAGGCCACGGAAGTTTGAGGCAATAACAGGTATGTGATGCCCTTAGATGTTCTGGGCCGCACGCGCGCTACACTGATGTATTCAACGAGTCTATTGTAACACCCCAAATTTCTAAGCCAAGTTGAGGAATAAGTTGGAATTAGTCTCAAGATGGTTAAAGGTGTTGATTTGTAGTTATGGAGGTTGATTTGAGAAGAAAGTCTCAAGGTTTGGTGTTAGAACTAAGTTTTCCTGGTTTTTCTGCAGTGTGAATCGATTCACATAGTTTAGGAATCGATTCACAGCATTAAAAATCCATAGACATCAAATTTTAGCAGTGGGAATCGATTCACAGAAGTCAGGAATCGATTCACATAAGACAAAGCCATCGGGACTCGCAGTGTGAATCGATTCATTCATTAAAGCCGCAATTCAGGCATTTTTACATCGTGGGGAATCGATTCACACTATCTTTGTGAATCGATTTACACCGCAGAATTGTTTAAACACTGCTTTCAAATGAGCGTAACGCAGAAATAGAGAAAGAGGGAAGGAAAAGAAGAGAAAGGGGAAGGAGAAAGAGGAGAGGAGAGCTAGGGTTTTACCCTTTGAAAAGGATTGAAGAGATTCATGTTGGATTTCTTCAATCACTTGCCTAAATGGAGAGTTTGAGAGTGGAGATTTGAGTATTTGGAAGATTTGGGTTTGAACCCTAGAGAGGAGAAGAAGAAGCACGAATTTGGAGAAGAATAAGGGGGAGAAGACCAAGCTCCAGCAAGGATGGTTCAAGTTCTTGGATGGAGAAGGAAGATTGAAGGTTGAAGATCAAGATTTGGGAAGTATTTGGAGGAGCCTCAAGTTGAGCAAAGAGGGAAAAGCTTGAAGAGGAGCAAAGAGTCCAAAGTTCAACCTTCCTAGCTCAATGTCTTGAAGAATAGAGGTGAGTTCTTCAACCCCTAGGTGATGGGCACCCATAAGTCCCACATATAGGAATTTCTCTTCCTTTAGTAACATATGAACCTTAGGTTCAAGTTAGGTTTTAAATACCTAGAAGAGGTTAAGTTGTTATTGTTATTATTGTTATGATTTTATAGTGGGTTTGACTGAAAGAGGTTGGATAGCTGCCCCCAACCCCCCACAATTGAATGTATGCTTGATGTTTTCTCTCTTGAGAACTCCATAGAGTTTCAAGGGATTTGTTAATGTATGTGTTGTCCATTAATTTGGTGAATTGTGAGGCTTGTCTAAGAGCCATAAACTTAAGTCATAGAGGTCAAGAAACACTACATGAAAATCATAATTTTGCGACCATTACTTTGCGGCGGTTGATCACAAACCGCCGACGCTTAATTTTGGAGACGGGTCATGCGGCCCTTTTTGGGCCCGTCGCAGGTTGACGAAACTGAAATTAAAAAAAAGAAAGAAAAACCAAAGAAAGAAAGAAAAGCAGCGGGTTGCCTCTCAGGCTCTCACTCAAAACCAACTGTTCGTGCAACAGAGAGAGGTTCGCTGTCGTCGTCGTCGTTTTTCTTTCACTCAGGTTCGCGGGTTGCCTCTCAGGTTCGCTGTTCATTCACTCCCTCTCAGCCTCCTTTTTCTTTTCTCACAATCCCCTGTCGTCGTTTATCGTTCATTGACTTGTTTTTGTGTTGGCTCCCATTCGTCGCCATCGCTCACCGCGTCGCCGTCGCTCACCGCCTCTTCGTCGCCGTCGCTCACTGCCTCTTCGTCGCCACTGTTGTTACTCACCCAACCCTCTTTCTTTCGTTTCTTTGCTCAACCACGAAACCATAACTCTTCGTTGTTTGCATTTCAGGTAGTGTTCTCCTCCTGAAGTGAGATTGTCGCAACCTTGCAGAATCAACAGAAGAAATTGGGGCTTTGAACCTGTAAGTCGCGACCTTGCAGAATCAACAGAAGAAATTGGGGCTTTCTGAACATTTCAGGTAGTGTTCTTTCTCTCTCTGTATGCTATTTTTATTTTTTTCATCTTTGATTATTGTGTGTTATCTAGGGAATTTCATCTTTTATTCCCATTCAACTCAACTTAAAATATACTTTATTGTTGGTGTTATTAATTATTAATCTTCATAATATCACCCGTTAAAGTAGGAAGGTGATGCACATGTCATGTATCTTGCAATGCATATTAAGTGTTGACTAGTTAAGAATGGAAGACATTTCGTGCGCAGATATGGAAGTATTAGTGCAATAAATATGAGTTCTATACATGTCATGTGGTTTCATATCATGATACATCTTTGGTAATGATCTTATCTGGAGAAAGCTATATGGATGAAGAGATTCCCTTTCTTTCACAGTTAATTTGTTCAAGAAGAAACAATTGTTGGCCATTATTTATTTATTTGTTATTGTAATACATAACTATCATATGAACACATAGGTCAATGGTAAAAATAGTTCTGTCTTGTGTAAGTCATGTGCTTTCAATTTTGATGTTTTGTCAGTTACATGGTATTTGTGCAAATGATTTTTATTTTTTGTATGATCAGCTTGTGTAAGTAAGTTGTGTTATAGATTTGCTTAATAGCTATTTGATAAAGCAGTTTTCTCAGTGTGAGAAATGATGAAGAAGTTGGTTTTGGTTTTGTTTATATGGTTTATTTAGTTTCTGTGTCTTTTCATGGGATGCTGATTTTGATTCCATTCCATATCATGTCCTATGAGGCTTCCACACTATACCAAACCCCACTTGTGTTTCCTCTCACTAAACTCATAAACATATGCTCCAAAACAGTAGCGTTTCCCACTGCAACAAATGAATTTAATCTTTGAGCTATTAGGAAACTTAAAGGCTTAATTTGGTGTAACAAGATCGACTAAGATACAAAGATATTAGTGTTTTTTACCTGTTAATGACTGTGGTACTGGAGATGAATGGTGAAGTGAATGGTAATTAGTGAACAGAATATCAGTTTTACAGTTTACTATAATTTGGTGTAACAGAATATCAGTTTTACAGTTTACTATAACATGCATGCTAATATTGCCATCTTTTTTTCCATTTTCTGCTAAGCAAATAAACTCTATATTTAATGCAAACCACACAGTTTCCTCACACTTTTCTTATTCTGCTTAAATGCACTATCTGATTTTGGTAAGTTCTACACCAATGATCATTAACTCTCCAATATCCACTATCTCGTGTGGTTTGAGATCACTTAGAATAGGTCCACATGTCTAATCATGTTGGTTGTTGATCAGAGCTAAGAAGCACAAATACTTTTGGGATGTAGTTGCACAAATGCTGGGTGTTATTTATCTTGTTTGTGGCTCTGATTCTTACTTTGGAGTATTTATATTTGTTACTTTTTTTCCTTTAATTTGTGCATAGTTACATTACAACATATTTTCCCTAGTTAACTACATATGATTCTAACACTATAGTCATCTCCTTGCATACTTACATTGTCATCTCCTTGCATGTATTTGTTTTTTTGATAGCATCTCCTTTGTGTGTATTTGTTTGTCATATCATCAATTACGATGTTCTTTGCACTTTTTTATCAAACAATCAATTTATTAAGTGATGTGTTGTGTTGTGTTTAAATCTAGATTTAATATTTTGAAGCAATGGATAAGTCATGGATTACAAAGCCACGTAAACTCGATTGAATATAGGCAAGGTGTTACTTTGGATTTATTAATTTCGCCTTTACAAAGTCTTGATAAATGGAACAATAGCATGCCCTTGTCAACAATGTCGTTTCAAAAATGGCGAACTTGGGATGTGGTGTTTGATCACTTAACATATACACAATTTCCAACAAGATACACTTTTTGGAGCCATCACGGGGAGTCTAAGGTTGGAGAAACTAGTAATACCTCACCCAATAATATTACAAATGTCATTCAAGACAACCCTATTGATGAAGATCCAATGCGGAACATGATCAATGATGCTTTTGGAGTTGATATGCCTTATGCGAGTGAGGTACCCACCACATCAAACGAAGAAATTGACCGTGAAGAGGTGATGCCAAATGCAAATCAAGAAAGACAAGAAGCTAACGAGTTTTATGAATTAGCTAGAGAAGGAGAACAACCCTTGTATGAAGGGTGTGCAAAATATTCAAGATTATCTTTTTTGGTGAAGTTGTATCATATAAAATGCCTATGTGGAATGAGCGACAAGGCCATGACATTAATTTTGGAACTATTGAAAGATGCTTTTGAAAATGCAAACATTCCAAGTTCATTCTATGAGGCCAAAAAAACGATTACCAAGCTTGGATTGAACTATGAAAAGATACCTGTGTGTCCGAATAATTGTATGCTCTATTGGGGCGAAGATGAAGAGAGGGAGACATGTAAGTTTTGTAACACTTCCAAATGGAAATCAAGGGAAAAATCCAGTGAGACTGCGGTGTCTAGTGATGGCAATAATATGAAGAAAGTGCCTGCAAAAGTTCTCCGTTATTTTCCACTAAAACCTCGATTACAGAGATGGAAAGGATATTTGGGCGCACTTGCAAGCAACTTTAACAACTTCCCCATAATGTTTGAGAGTTGGAAAGATGTTCCTGTAGAATACAAAGATAGTATTTTTTATACGAAAGTACAGGTATCATTATAATTTATGGAATATATTTGATTTATTGTGTTTTGTTAATTAATAATACAATGTATTTTATTATGTTGTCTTGAAGGCATATTTTGTTGTCAATGATGGGGACAACAAAAAATATATCTTAAGCAGCATGGGAAAGAAATGGCGAGATCACAAATGTAGGCTGTTTACTAAATATTATAACTGGGAGCTTTCCTTGGAGGAAAATATTCGGAATCACCCACCTCATGTGAACAAAGACCATTGGGCTGTTTATGTACGCCATAGGCGGAGTGATAAAGCAATGGTATTCATCATAAATTAAACTTTTTCTTATTTCGATTATTATTTATTAATTCTTCTTTCTTCTATTAATGCAGGAGAATGCTGATAAGAATGCAGCAAATCGTGAAAAATTATTGATCCCTCATACGTTAGGCTCTAAAACGCTTGCGAGAAAGAGGGATGAGTTGGTATGGTTCACTCGGTTTGTTGGTGTTTGAAAGTATAACAAGTCGGTATAATTTTATAACTAATTGTATGGTGCTTAATTGTATGGTGCTTAATTTTAGGAATTGCAAGATGGACGACAATACACTAGAGGAGAAATGTATCCAATTTCTCATAAAAAGAAGGATGGATCATTTGTCAGTGAAGAGGCTAGGCAAATAAATGTATGATTAATATATTATTTGTAAACTTTCCATTGTCATTTGCACTTTATTGCTTTTAGTGGTTTGTATATGTTTATGTGTGTATTTAATATTATATGCAGGAGCAATTGCAAAAGGAAATTCACGAGAGTTCTTCTGAAAATGCAGCCTTTGTAAGAGTTTTTGGAAAGGAGCATCCCGGATATGTTCGAGGGATGGGACTTGGGATAACACCAACCCAAGTCAATGGATCTAATCATTTTGCGAGACCAGCATCTTCCTTAGAGTCTAACGCAAAAATTGAGCAATTGCAAGCAGAAATTGATGTACTGAAGTTGCAGGTAGCTGAAGTTGATGTACTGAAGCATCAGGTTGCAGAAGTTGATGTCTTGAAGGAACAAATTGCTTTCCTTATGCGGAATGCTAAGGGAAATCAGGTATTACTTCAATCCAACAAACTATGATTTTAATTCTGCTTCTGGTTTCTCCTCTACACCGGATATCTTCATATTTTTTCTCTAGCTGATTTCATCTCCTTGTAGCTTGCCTCTTCTCTACCACCCTGGTTCTTAATCTTCAAAACTTCATCTTTGCTTCTGATTTTTGTTTCCCCTTCCAGTTCCAAGATTCCTGTTTCTCCCAATTTGTGTTCATTTTCTTTATCTGTTTCTACCTTCCAAGGCACTAATTCTTGGATTTCACCTTGAGACATTAATGTTTCCACCTGTTAAATATTTTGAAGTGTCGATTTCTTTTTCTTGGCTTATTAGCCAATCTTGATTCTTCATCATTTCTGTTGTTCCCAAGAATCTCGTTCAGGTTGTGCAGATGAACTCTCTGTAACTAACTTTCAAATTAACTAGTCCAGCTAATTAAGAGGATTTCTTATTAAAAAAAACTAATTAAGAGGTTTACCTAACATGATGATACCCATGTTCAATTTCTTAAATAATACTTACTTATTCAAAGCTTTTGATGATGGTTTATAAAGAGGTCAATTCTGAGTCTTGAGTTGCTGAATGATGCAGAAGAGTGTTGTTTTATCTCTTTGTATGTTTTCTTTTCAAATGTTGCTGCTAATTAAGTGGGCTAGAAGGGAGGATGGATGGATTTGATATATTCTGTCCTAATTAAAATCATGTGTTTGTGGAACTACATATGAATGTGGCAGGGGATATTTGCTTGCTTGGGGTGTAAGTAGAAAAAAAAAATTGACTGCGAATTCAGGTCCACTAGTTAACATGGTTCCAATTTCTAGTTATAGATAACTTGATCATTAAGTATTCGTCAAGCTCTACGTATAATTTTAAGACTCTATTTTTAGTTCTTATGCTGTAGCCAAATGTGTGCTTATAAGTAAACTTTGTGCACTTGAAAGGGCATTTATAACTAAAAGTTACCATGATACATATTCTCATTTATTACTCTCATCGTCTCTTTTTGATTTTGATCAACCCATGTTTCAATTGCTAGCTCTCATTTAATTTATGATTTTTTTAATTTCAGTTAGATGACTTGGAATCACCAACAAATGATGCAAGACGTTCCTCTCAGTCTAGCCACGTGCCGCAAGACCTTGCAACATCGTCCCGTGGAACCATTTAGATAGCTTATAGTTTGATTTCATGAACTTGAAGGTTTTTGAATGTATTTCTTTACATTTTGACTTGTTGAACAATTTCTAGTTTATTTCTTTTTTTTTGTTACAATTTCTAGTTTATTTCTAATATTGACTGCGAATACACTTATGGTATAACTCATCGGTGTTATGAATGAATTTTAGTTTATTTTGCCTATTTTATTGTGTTGTTTATTTTTCTTAATTTTAAGGTAAAATACAAGTTTGTACCAAAAAAAAATAAAAGTAATAAGTAAGCTTTTGAAATTACAAAAAAAAAAATTATAAACACAATAAATTTTGTGATTACCGCGTTTACAAAAAAACAGGTAGTTTTGTGAAATTTTACGGCGGTTACAAACCGCCGCTATTAACAATGTTATACATTGCGGCGGGTGATTAATCGCCGTTATATTATACTTTGCGACGGGTCAGCAACCGCCGCAATGTACGACCAGAATCCAATTTGTCTGTTCCACGACGGTTAAAAACCGCCGCAATGTACGTTTACAACTTGCGGCGGTTTGTGCGACGGTTTGGGCCAACCGCCGCAGTAGCACCTCCCGACGGCCAACTCTGCGACGCATGACCAACCGTCGCAATGTATTATTTGCGGCGGTAAGAACCGCCGCCGCTTTGAATTTCAACCGCCGCAATATAACTTTTTTGTTGTAGTGAAAGGACCCTAGGAAAAGGATGTGATAGGATGAATGTGTGAATTAGTGTCCATGATTTGGAGCAATTAGATAAAAAGGGATACTATTAGTGTAAGCTTGATTCATTGAAATGATTGTAGTTCCTTGAATAGTTAAGTAATGATGATGAATGTATTTATATGAATATGCATACAAGCATAAGCATAATCATAAGCATAAGCATAAGCTAAAGTCCATGGCAAGACTCCTCTATTTATAGGAGTAGATCGGTTTGGTTAGCCAAGTGGGACGCCCTTGGAGGGTTATGACGTCTAACCACCATTCCGAAAGTGTGTAATTGGGGTCTAGGGACGGAAGCCTACGACACTACCCAATAACACAAAATGCATTACATGCAAAGCATCATATTATATATCTCTTATGAATGGTATAATATGTGAAGTGATGTTAAGTTTATGAATGTTAATGAATTCCTTGTATGTATTTATATATATGTATTCGGAATTAGCTTAGTTAGTTGTATGAAATCTTGGATAGCACACCCCTAGTCGCTTAATTATTATATAGTAATGAGCATTGTGATTAGATCACTTAAAGGATAAGCAAGCTAGGTTGATTGGGATTTGTGGTATAGAGCATAAAGCAAAGATGTGTTAAGCACAAAGTGAGTAAGTAAGAACAATACGTTCTTAGTTAATAAGGTTGCAATTTATATTGTATTAAGGTTAGTCGAGCTAAACAAAGGTTAAAGAATGGACATTTGTAGGATTGATGTGGGTTGCTATACATTTATGTGTTTAGTTTAATCACAAGTCGATAAGTGGCATATTGGCCCTAGGATTACCCTATTTGATTATATGCTAAGTTTTTTACTCAAGCTAGCGCCTTCTAAAGCGTCTTAGCTTAGGGATATCGAGAAGTTGCAAGTCAAGTCCTTATGGTACATAGGGAGAGTATGTCTAGGTTTGAAATGCCTAAGCTAGTCTTGTCAGCCTAGAATATTCCGAGGAGAGAATGGTGAGGAGTCCGTGAAGGGCTCACTGAGATTTATAATCTCACCCTTTTCCTTTATTTGTTTTCAGATAAGCAGGTACCGAAGACGATGAGGCAAAGCTCCAAGCTTGGGACTCATAGGCTAGTTTTGTATTGAAGTGGAAAATTATATTCCAAGTTATGTATAATATGTAATCTTTTATTAGATTAATGAATTAAGTTTAATTTACGACTTGGATTACTGTAATCAAGTTTGTAAATGCTGAGTAATTCCTGTACCTTAATGTAAATTGTCGTACTTTCAATTATGTTGAGGTGCGGGTGTTACATCTATAGCCTTGGCCGACAGGCCCGGATAATCTTTGAAATTTCATCGTGACGGGGATAGCCGCATATGGTACTACTATGCAAGCGAACAACCCACAATACACTGGGGGGAAAACTCTTGGCGATGAGTTTGGGCTATTTCCTCCCCAGACCCCCCGAGGCGTGTGCAGGGGTGCGATGGGGCTTGCCCCCCATGCTCACACAAGCCTAGATATTTGTTATTTATACATTAAAAATGTATTTAAATATATATTCCATATACATTAATACATACACACACACACATATATTTAAATTATGAGGAAATTTCATTATGTCAATTCTTTAAATTGTTTTCAATGAATGTATAATGTAATATTAAACCATAAATTATACATTGTTATTCTTTTATTTTCATAATATCAAATTTAAAGAATTGACATAATGAAATTTCCTCATAATTTAAATATATATGTGTGTGTATGTATTAATGTATATGGAATATATATTTAAATACATTTTTAATGTATAAATAACAAATGTATTTCAAAATTCTGGTTTTATCTTCACTCACAATTTGTTCAAATTATTGATGGTCGTAGTTTAGAGACATGTTAGCAAGATTTATTAACATTTTAGCCATTTTGAAATACATATAATACAACAAGTAATTTTGATTTATTTTAAAAAATAAAAAATAACTGAAAAATGTATCGATTTATTTTAAAAATATATCTATCATGAATTTATTTTTAAATCATTTTAATTTCCCATATATTTAAATTGATGTTAATAATACTCAATATATTATAAAAAAATTTAAATAATATTATTTAATTATACCGGTTGAACCCCGATCCGACCCCTGTCCGACCCAAAAACCCTGAACCCTGGCCCTCTCCTATATTTATATATATATATATATATATATATATATATATATATATAATCACTACAAAGTTAAAATACCTTTACCAGAATCACCTTGTAGTTCTAGGACCTACATCTTCATCGTCCGATGGTGACCAGACGCAGAAATCTTAGGAAACTGAAGCCAGAAAGAGTTGGAAGTACAAAACCAATCATCCTAAAGATCAAATCATAGGGGAACCTGGAGTAGAGTAAGAACCAGATCCTCTATATAAATTAAAATCCAATAACATCACACAAGAATTTCTTTAAATATATATAATATTTATGGTTTAAATATGTTTTTAGTCCATCAAATTAGGGAAAAAATTAATTTTAGTCCTTCAAAAAAAATTTGTCTGCTTTTAGTCCTAGGGAGGCCACTGCAGTAGTAATCACAAACACAAATTATTTAGAATATAATTCAAAGATAGGATCGTTGTATTAAAAAACGGGTTTATGTAAAATTAGAATTAAATGTGATTACCCATATTATAAACTGATTTTGTAGAATTGAGGGTCTGATTTTAACCCCCTCCCCCTTTTCAGTTTTTCTTTATTTATTTATTTACAATTCTGTTTTTATTTTTATTTTATAATTCTGTTTTTGTTGTTGGGTTTTAGCCCATTTGCTCCTTTGCTACTCATCGTGACACCCCCTTTTTTATCTTCATTTATTTGCTTTGCTTTATTTTATTTATTTGCACTGTTATATATATATATATATATATATAGAGAGAGAGGATGGATTAGACATATCAAAATTGGAAAGTAGATGAACATTCAATGAACACAAGTTACACAATGATTAATGAACTTCAAACAAGAAACTTTTCAGAGACAAATTAAGTAGGAAACGATAGGAAGATCTCACGTGGAAAGAGAGACGAACCTGTGTGAGAGATAGAGAGGAAGGCTAGAAAACATAGAGAAGCTAGCGAGTTGGGAAGAATGGGAAGGTGGGGGTGGGTATACATAGCTGGTGGCCGGGGCAGGGTGTGTGTGACTTAGCAGTGAAATTTTTAGGACAAACTTCCCATAGCTTACTCGTGTTTATGAACTAATTTAGACCATGGTAAATATTCTATTAATAATACTTTATGGATGTTAAATATTAATTTACATGCCTAAAATAAAAATTCTTACTTTTACCTAAGAATTTTTCGTAAATTGCAATGGATGAATGGTGGTTAAAATTCAGGTGTGGCGTGTAGAATATAATTAAGTGCTTTTGGGGTGAATGTAGTATCCTATTCTTGATGGATGGGATTCAGCGCCGTCTTAAGCATTTTGGGGGCTCTGTTCTAATCTTAAAAATTAGGCCCCTAATAAAAAGGTATTAAATTTTTATAAGGACTAAAATTGAAAGAAGGTATTAAATTTTTATACCACATTCAAATAGACAAAAATTATTAGTTTCAGAAGTAACTCAAGGTGCTTTAATTTAATTATTTGGTTGTTGCATTGTTCTTTCTCTTCCAACCTTTGGCGAGCAGTACCATAGTTTCATGTTTAGGTATTTAGGGCCCTGTGTAATAGCACAGCTTGCGCTGGCCCTTCACTAGCCCTGATGGGATTGATAATTCGTGGTGGTGTGGTAGGGCATCAAATCAAACACATATGATTTGTGCGGCAGTATTGGTAGAGAATTGAGGGGATCAGAAAAAGAATATAGACATAAATTGATTAATTTACAGATTATGTTCCTGTTCTGGTCTTATTCTTTGCCGATGGTGTTATAGATAAGAATCCTTCTTTTAATTGGTAATTGAGTTTATTGGGCATGCACCATCAGTATAAATTAGTTTTACACCAATATCCAATGAGAACTCATCATATTGCCACATTAGCCCACTTTATAACTGTATTTTAAAATTAACTACCAAATAGTGAGTTTTTATTGGACGTCTGTTGGGTGCCAAATTTACAATTTGGATTCTCGACGAATGTGATAGTGACTCGACGCGCTAAAAGCACGATTCCAGAAAAGAAAACAAAAGCTAAGTCTAAAAGATTTGGAGAAGTTTCGACAATGCAGATAGAGTGTCAAAAATAGGCATGCCTTGCTTAAGTACGCGTGAGGAACAGTCAAATTATCCATCAAACTTTAAAGACTCAACAAAATTTTCATGACGCGTAAAAAAGGGGGCAACTGACCTGCCTTGATAAAAGAAGCACCGTCGAAAGCCAGTGAAGACTTATCAAGACTGGCCCAGTGCTTATTGTGACATTCTGATTTTTAAATAAGATTTTAAATAATTGTTAAAAATGATAATTAAGTAATAACAGAATATTAAAAACCTTAGTTAGAATTAAATTGGGCTTAATAAAACTCATAAAAGGCCTAGAATACTCTAGAGAGGCATAGAATGTAACACCCAAATTTTTAAGAAAAATTGTTTTAGCAATAAAGTCCCAGTTACTAGAAGGTAAGTCATAGAGATTGATCACCTCAATGATTTACTAAGAGTAAGAGATATTATTGACTTATTTTAAATAATTGATTTATTATAAATAATTATTATTTATGATGTTAATTCAAATTAATAGACAGCATAGACATATGCTGCTTTTAAGGTGAATTCATCAATTAAACTTTATATAAGTTTTCTGTTTGATGCGGTAACACATATTTGTAGTTGACTAGGAAAGTGATTTAATTAAATCAAGATGAAATTAAATTTAAGAATTAAATTTAATATTAATTCATGGTTCAAAATTCGTTGAATAATTCTTATGAATATTCGCCGTATTTTGAATTTGTCGGGTAATTTTTATCCGCATTAAAATTTCATACGAACTCTGATTTCGATGAAAATCGAAACGTAACTTATTGTAATGATGCTTGGGTGATTTCAATTGTTTTTATTATTTATGATGAAATATTATCACGCAGTGAATTAATTTCTAAGTAAATTAATTTTCGCAATTAATTGGTGAAAGAATTAATACGCAATTACTCGACGCCGAAATTTTAGAATATCAAAACTCTAGAATTAGACTAGAATTAGTGGGTAAGCTTGGGCTAGAAATAGGTGTCATGTTTTAATTGGGTTAGGAACAAATATCTTTGATTAAGGCTAGGTGTCATTCTTTCATTTGTCTTAAAACAAAAATCATGGTTGATCATATCCTAATTCATAGTCTATGTGAGCTAAGCCTTATCAATATAATTAAACAAATTTTCCTCCCCTCCTTTTTAGATGACGAGGCCGTGAGCTTCCCCTCCCCTCCTCCATTCATTTTTTATTTATTTATTTCATTTCCCTAATTTTGCCAAAGTGTGGGTGATAAAGAAAACAACTTGTTTCACCAAAAAAAAAAAAACAACTTAATTCCTCCCCATTTTGGCTCCTCTGACCGTGGCTCTCTCACCAAATCCCATTTTATATTTTTTTTCCCTTCCTTCTTTTTTTGGTTAAAGCAATGTTTTGGTCCCTATACATGACATCGATTCTTAATTTGGTCTCTATACGAAAAAATTATTAAAACAGTCCCTACACATAACAACCGTTACCCATTTGGTCCCTACTGTCCATCCACGTTAATTAACAGAGTCTAACAATCTGACGTGGTTGTTAATTATCTGACGTGTCAAGTTAACAGTTTAATATGTGATATTAATTCGTAATATGGTCCCTATACGTGATATTAATTATTAATATGATCCCTATACGTGACATTAATTCTTAATATGGTCCTTATACGAAAAATAATTATTAAAATAGTCCCTGTAAAATATTTGTGCCTTTCAATATGAACAGCGATGGCCTCAAAACTTTGAGCAATTGACCAGTCAATAGTTAACTCATTGCAAGCAATAAAAAATGAGCAGGCACCAAAACAGGATATATCACATCCTGCGAAAATAAAATAGACCAAAAAGAATATTTAGAAAATTTTAAAATAATTAAAATTATTAATATAGTGAAAAGTGAGGAAAATCGGCCCAATTAGACCCAAAATGGGCCTGATTATCTTAATGGTTAAGAAAAATAAAATATTTAAAAATTAGTATGCTCGCGACGCGACAGAGGCAAGGAAGAGGGAGCTCGCGACGCGATTTAAGTCGGTGCGAAAGGCGGTGATCAGCATCGTGGATCGCTCGACACATGTCCAGATCGCGACACTGTGGCTTGTTCTGTCTGGGGTCGTCGCGACGCGATGGGACCAATTTTTGCCTAAATAAAGGGTTCGTCCGTCCCATTTCCGTGAAGTCCTCCAAAAAGGCATTCGAGGTGCAAAGAAGTGAGTTCGAAGGAGGAGAAGTAGCGGGACGCGAGACGCGAGCAACAATGGCCTTTTAGGCCAGGTATGGGGAGATCTGAACTCTATACACTAGAGATAGTAGGAATAGGATAGGTGTAAAATATGGAAGTAGGGTGGCCCAAGCCTACTAGGGATTGATGCCCTAACACCCTAAGAGGGGTGTTGTGGCAATGACTACTAATGATAGTAGTTAATAGCCCATCAACTATAGATATAAACCCTAGGGTAGACAACATATAATTGATTGTTATGTGTGCTGTTTGATATCGTGCTTGTAGTTGGTCGCCTATGCGACATTAGGGTTGTTGTGCATTAATGCCTATTGTTATGTAAATTATGTAGTTGATGTTGAAATATGATATACTGTTTATATTTGTGTGGGGAATTGTATAAATAAAATAGTAGAGCTGATCAAGTTAAGAGATTAGTAAACTGAGTAGTCAGAAATAGAAAGCTGAATACAATGAAAGAGAATGAGATAGATTGTGTAATGAAATCCACCGCCGTGCACATAGGATGTGTGCGAGGATAAGTGCCAGAGTGAGGGCACGATATGTCGGGTACAGGACACACCAGTCCTTGGGGATGATTATGGTCCAACAAGTCTACAGGTGACGGATGGCTCGCTACCATCCTATCAGACATTGGGTAGCCTGATTATCCTGACTAGGTACCATCGTATCACTGTCCATAGTACCGATCCCGAGTGCCGCCCCGATACCTGTGTCCTATCATTAAAGTCGGGGAGCAGGAATGCACTCTTAGGGGTACGATGAGCAGTATAGGGGGATGAACAACTGGCTTGGCATGGGTGTTATGATCTAATAAGGCAAAGTAGCTGAGGTGGGGCTACTTTTACTACAACTAGGTAGTGTGGCCATATAGACATCTAGACTCAAACTGCATGGTATGGGTAGTTAGGTGTTGATCCTAATAGTTAATTGAGATATGTGTGACCTATTCTTTCACATGTTCTATTCCTTTACTTTCCCATTTTTGATTGGTGTATAGTGTTCTTATCTCCTATATTTGCATGTTGTTTTCCTTCTATGTTCTATGTTTAGACACTGAAGACTTATCTGAAAAGGAAGATGTCCCACTACTTTCATCCAGCGATATTAGAGGAGCTGAGGGCACCAGTATGGGGGACTTTGAGGTTTATCACCATGACATCGATGGCGATTGTTGGGAGATCGATTACAATCATCATGTGGTTATATATACAGGCCTAGTTGGTATTTTCTTCCGTATTCTAGGATCACCCAGAGCATATTTTGTTGGAGATTTTTGGATCACCCAACGGTTACCTTTCACCCGTATGTGGCAGGAGCCGAGACGCCACTACCATGCTGCAACGTCATCATCAGGATCTTACAGTGTCTTTAGAGATAGTGTAGGGGTTCGAGGGATGCGCAAGTCTGAGCCAACCGTTCTTTCATCATCTAGGGTAAACCCCATGAGGACTTATCACAAATCTCAGACACACCCACATATAGAGGATCCCCGTTTGCCACCCCGTTTTAGGATTAGGATTCCGAGGCCGAATCAGAGATAAATGGTTGTTTGATGGGTCGTTGGGTTGACTTTTGACCATGTTGACTTTCGACTGCTAGAGCTACTTTTGCACCCTTAGGGTTTTTGGTAGGTTATACCCTTAGAGTTATCGTTTGAGTCTATATATTATTTTCCGGAGGTTCCTATGTTGGGACCCTTTGTATGTAAATCAAACTAATGTAAAATATTAATATAATAGAAAAAAATTTCTTTCTTATATTTTGGTGTTTATTTATTATTATTATTATTATTATTATTATTATTATTAT
Organism: Calophaca sinica; assembly: GCA_037113605.1. Classification (NCBI taxonomy): domain Eukaryota; kingdom Viridiplantae; phylum Streptophyta; class Magnoliopsida; order Fabales; family Fabaceae; genus Calophaca; species Calophaca sinica. The sequence continues at coordinate 124,673,644 of CM073736.1, read as the reverse complement.
GTGCAATTTTGGGTAAATATTATAAATAAATAAGGGCATCACAGGATCAACATCAAATATTTAACCCAAAATAGGATCATACATTTCATCAAATATTTCACCAAAACAGGATCAATGGTGGAATTCTTGAAGCTAGAGAGTTGCCCATAATCTCCAAAACAGGATCCATGTTGGAGTCCACTTCTCAGATTCCAACACCTCTTTGTCAAGCCTCTTCCTAACCTTTGGACATATCTTGCTCTTTCTCTGATACTTTTCCACTAGTTGCCTATTCTTTGCAAATGATTGTGTCATCCAATATACCCTAGTCCATTCAAACATGGAGATTATGGGCAACTCTTTAGCTTCAAGAATTCTACCATTGATCCTGTTTTGGTGAAATATTTGATGAAATGTATGATCTTGATTTGGGTTAAATATTTGATGTTGGTCCTGTTTTGGTGCCTGCACATTTTTTATTGCTTGTAACGAGTTAACTATTGACTGGTCAATTGCTCAAAGTTTTGAGTCCATCGCTGTTCATATTGAAAGGCACAAATATTTTATAGGGACTATTTTAATAATTATTTTTTGTATAAGGACCATATTAAGAATTAATGTCACATATAGGGACTATATTAATAATTATTGTTACGTATAGGGAACATACTATGAATTAATATTACATATTAAACTGTTAACTTGACACGTCAGATAATTAACAGTCACGTCAGATCGTTAGGCACTGTTAATTAACATGGACGGACGGTAGGGACTAAATGGATAACGGTTGTCACGTGTAGGGACTGTTTTAATAATTTTTTTCGTATAGAAACCAAATTAAGAATCGATGTTACGTATAGGGACCAAAATATTACTTTAATCTAACTTTTAAAACATCACTTTCTTTGTTTGCTTTTTCGTTCAACATTTTTTATTCGCTTCTTCTACCACTGTTTCGCTAACTGATCTTTGTCGACAGTGGCAGAGCTAGACACATTCTAACACCCGTATTTTGTGATGCGTTATTTAATGTTATTATAGTATATTTTACCGTATTTATGCTATAATTAATAGTTCTTATTTTGATAAGCAAGTGATTGAATTAAATCAGGATAAAATTAAATTTGAGAATTAATATTTTATATTAATTCATGGTTCAAATATCGTCAAAAAATTCTAACAAAGTTTCATCGCGTTTTGAATCACCGGATAGTTTTGCCCGTAGATAAAATTTTAAACGAACCCCAATTTCGATAAAAATCGAATCGTGACTTGTTGTGATTATTTTTGAGTATTTTAGATTATTTTTATTATTTATGATAATATTTTATCACGCGGTGAATTAATTTCTTGGTAAATTAATTCTCGCGAATTAATCGGCAAAAGAACAAATCGGTAACGCGATTACTCGACGTCATGTTTTTAGTACTCTTAAGACTCTAGGATTAGAGGGTAATCATGAGAAAAGAAAGATTAGATGGGTTAGACTAGTTGATGAGATTAGCATCTCACTTTTTAGTATTTAGGTGTCACACCTTTGGTGGTTTATTATTTGGTGCTTTTTCTAATCCATTATTATTTGGTGCTTTTTCTCTCCTCCTATTGTGCCTTCTCAGGCCGTGACTTGCCCTCCCACATTTCCACTCCATTTTCAATTCTTTTCTTTTTACTCTGGCTGAAGCCACCCCCCCTTTATTCTACCCCTCATTTTCATTTTCTTTCTTTTGTTTAAGTGGAGGAAAGCCAAGTTTATCCCTTCCTTCTTTCTCTTGTCTAGCCGATCGAGAAGACCCCCCCACTCACCATTTTCATTTCACTTTCTTGCTTGTTTCATCTAAGTATGGGTGAAAGAAAAACCAACATCATTTCCTTATCCTTCTTCATGCCTTAACCGTAGCCCTCCCTCTTTCCAATACTCCATTTTATTTCTTCTTCTTCATTCTTGAGAGAGAAAGCTCAAGTGCATTTCCATGGCTTCCATGCTTCATCTTCAAGCTTGAGATCACCTCCATTGTTCAAGCTTTCTTGCTTCTAGTTTCTCCTTCATCTTCCTACCACCTATTCCCTCATCCAAGTGAGTTTGAAAATCAATTTTTCTCCCCCCTTTTTCAGCCCCAAAATCGTGGGGTGTGTGGGTGTGTGTAGGAGATGTTTATTTGCTTTTGTTTTTGTTTTTATGCTTAATTAGTGCTTGATTATGATCAATGGAGGAGATGAACACTTCATCCCCCAATCTCTTAGAACCCTAGGCGCTAACCTAAGGGGAAAATAGGGGTTTGTGTGATCCTCATGTGAATCACTTCAATTAATTGATGATTCTCACTTATTAAATGTTGGTGTTGTTATTTTAATTGCTAGTTTGGAATTGAAACTTAGATTGAGTAATTTTTGTTGAAAATCCTTGTTCTTGAAGGGACTTAAAAATGGTTTTGGGTCTTGACTAAGCTTTCCTTTGTGTAATGATTTATTGTTTGTGAAAGGATTTAAATTATGGAATGATGTTGTGAAATTAGTTTGGAAGTTTTACAATTTGTCTCTTATTTTTTGGTGTTGGCCGCGAGCTCCTAGAGGGCTTGGAGGAGAAGATTTTGATGCTTTTGACTTATATTAATTGCATTGGATTGTTGTTAAGTTTTGAAAAAAATTTAGAAAGAGTTTGATTGGAAATTGGAGTTGTTTTGGATTTTTTTAGGCTATGAAACACATAAGGTCAAATGGGTTCCTTGAGACCCAAGAAACCAAATGGAGCCTTGACTCAAGTATTTTGAGAAAAGAATTTGATAAATGATGTTGTTTCATATTTTTAAGTTTGAAAGGAAATGATTTTAGACCTTAGAAATTTTATTCTTTTAATTAGTTAATAATTTTTCAAGAGTATGTAATTCTTTAAAAACAAGTATTTCAAATTGTGTATTCTTGTGTAAGTGTTTTGTTGTCTAAGAGGGTTTTAGGTATGGGAGCCTAAGGTATTAGGACTAAGTTCATAGATTTGTGCTAAGGTTGTTCTGTGTTTTAGGACTTGAGAATCCGAGTTCGTGTGGCTTGAGTTCAGGACGTGCTTCGACATGTGACTTGGCGTTTCGGTAAGGGCACTTCACATTATATGTGTTTATGTTTTGTATAGTAGGTATAAGGGCTACTTCTAGATATGTTTAGGGTTTAAATTTTATTTTTGTATAGCGAAGAAGTTTGAGAACCTCGGGGTTTGAAGTGAGGGTCTCGTACCCATTTGTTTTTATTGTTTAATCTTTATACTGAATTGTTTCGTGGGCTTGGCTAAAAGTGGTTGGCGATTACCCCCAACCCCTCACACTTGTTTGATTACCTCTTTGTTAGTTCCACTGAGTTGTAAAGGGATGAACTGTGTTATTGATGCTGATGATTGAATTGTGATGTGGTTTTGTTGTATTGAAATGTATTGTTGGCTTGAACTGAATTGTGTGGTGACATGGCTAGTTGAATATTTGTTTGATGTGAATGTTAAATAATTATTTGATTATGCTTGATTGAATTGTCATATAGGGTGTTATATTCATTGGGATTGTGGAAGCATTGTTGTGTCGTTTTTGAACTCGACTTGAATATCCTATGGTAGTGGAAAAGCCCAAGGCTACGACCGGAGTTCAGGGGTGTAGTTCATTGTTGTGTATAAGGTAATTTCAACTTGAATATCCTGGGGTGAGGTATATCACGTGGGAGTTCAGTGTCGTCATTAGCCCTAGACCTGAATATGCTGGGGTGAGGTATATCACGTGGGAGTTCAGTGTTTTGTGGAACATTATCGGGTTGGGGTATACCAAGCGATTGACCACTGCGTGGGGAATTCTGGAATTCATAAACACTGGCATATAGTTGCGTCAATAGGGAGTCAGTGCATTCTTATTGAATTGTTTTGTAATGCCAATGACCTGCTGATTTATCTGTGTTGAATATATTGTTGTATTTGTATCTATCTCTTTTATTTTAAGAAGTTGACCCTTGCCTGTGGTTCCTTCAATTGATGATGGTAACCCAGAGGATGGCGAACATGGTGGAGAAGCCGGGGATGACGACATCGTCGGTGGTGGTCCTTGACTTCCCGAACCTGGGAATTTCATCGGTTTGGAGTTCAACCCCACTTCCGGCCGAGATGTATATACAGGAGGCGTGTTAAAGACTTTTCGCGTAGGTGGACTGACGAGGATGCGGACGATCTAATAGAGGAGGACCCGTCAGAGAACCTTGATGGAGATGTGTAGTTGTGTAGTTGGTGACGTCTGTTTATTTTGTGTATAGTTTGGTGGTGACCAGTCTGTCTGATCTTCAGTTCTTTTGTGGTAGTTGTCAATATAAGTCTTGAGGTTTATCTTTTGGAGCATCCCCTACATGGGTAACTGCCGGGAGTACCTCAGAAGTATGACTACTCTTGTCAGAGTCTTCATACTTTAGGTGTATTCTTATTTGTACATATTTGTTTACCGTTTTCTGTATGCAAAACTTGTTAGTGCATATCTTTTGAAAAGTTGTGTGGATGTTTATATTCAGTTGCAATAGTCTTTGCATTTAGAATTTCATCATGTTTCGGAAATGCTGTGGATACTCTGATTGTGTTTACGAAAAGCTTTTGTTTATAAAATTGAAAAAAAAATTACCGCAATTCCCAAAAGACAAGAAGAGTATCACTTTATAAAATTTCATTGCATTGGAGTTGTCCTAGTTTAATAACGCTCCAAAAACGGGTCGTTACACACATATTTGTGAGGGGGCCAAAATAGCAAAGTGATATACTCAAAATTTAAAATTATTCATAATTGTAATCAATGCTGTCAAACTCGAGAGTTTAGGTTCACTCGTGGAGTCTAAGTGAACTCGACTCGTAATATTAAAAATACCTATACATAGTAAAAATAATATCAAAAAACCTATACATGATATATTCTTGATTTCTTATATAATACCATCAAGCAAAGTTGTCAAACTCTTAAATTGTTGAGTATTGCCTGCTTTTTCATAATATTGGTATTCTAAAAAATTAAAATTTCAGTAATGTCAAGTTTAACCATATTTGTTAAAAAATTTATCAAAAAACCTTATCTATGAAAATTATAAAGAAAAAGATCGATATTAGTTATATAATTGTTAATGTAATTAACTATCTAAAAGAATATTTAATGTGATGTTATGTGTATTTTCATAGATAAAACATCCATCCATTTTATTTAGATGATGCTAATTACAAAATGAATAAAATATAAATATATTATTAATTTGAAGGAAAAAAATAGAAGAAAGAAAAGCTTTATGGGAGTTTTGTTGGAAGTGAGATGGCACCCTTCCTTTCCTTTTTTTTCATATTATAAAATAAGGACAGAATTTACATACAGTACCATACATCCTATTGGTACTGTTTTTTAAACAAAATTTGACACGCCACTTATTTACTCCGCGTCAGATTTTCTAAAAATTAACAGCGTGACTAATTAGATGCCACTCCTAGCGTTATTTTTTTGTTTTTGGTGAACTGCCACTCTAGTGTTCTGCACGTTCTTTTCTCGGTTCTCACCCCCTCCAGCATCTCTCGCATTGCCGTCTCCCTGGCCTCACCTTCGTCCTTGTCATCGATGATTGTAGTTGTTGCCTCACTGAACCCTCCTCCACTGCATCATCTTTAAGCTTTGTATCGACGCCATCAATCTCTCCTGCTACACTACAGAGCACCCATAGCTGTCAATCTTCCTCCTCCTTCTCGTCTAGATCTGGCCCTCCTGATTTATGGAATGATGTATGTGTTAGAATTATTTCTAATAATTCTTGTGGGCTACAATCAATTGTGGCCTTTTAGTTTTCCAAAAACGGGCTAATGTTATGATCCAATTGATGATGCTCGACCCGCAAATAAGTGATCAATTGTAATGGGCCTTTGAACACCTAATTCTGATTTATGTGGGAAACAGTGTAGGCCCAACCACTAGACCCATGATGGGAGGTGCCTAGGGTTGACAAATAAAGAGGCTAGGTCCCCTTTGCCGTCACGATATTCATTGAGCGTCTACGGTTTGCCCCATTGAAAACCGAGAACCCGGAGTTTGTGACCAGACAAAGAAAAGTTTAGTTCGTGATTTCAGGAACATTACAGATCAGAAACAATTCCCGTGAAATATAATCATGTCTATAAGTAAGTGTTCTAACGGTATTCTAAATTTCATATAATTGATCTTGTTAATATTACATGTGGTATCAGAGCCAATATTATATGATCAATTGTAATGGGCCTTTGAACACCTAATTCTGATTTATGTGGGAAACAGTGTAGGCCCAACTACTAGGCCCATGATGGGAGGTGCCTAGGGTTGACAAATAAAGAGGCTAGGTCCCCTTTGCCGTCACGATATTCATTGAGCGTCTACGGTTTGCCCCATTGAGAACCGAGAACCCGGAGTTTGTGACCAGACAAAGAAAAGTTTAGTTCGTGATTTCAGGAACATTACAGATCAGAAACAATTCTCGTGAAATATAATCATGTCTATAAGTAAGTGTTCTAACAGTATTCTAAATTTCATATAATTGATCTTGTTAATATTACATGTGGTATCAGAGCCAATATTATATGAATTAGGACTTTTTTTTTTGAATATGCACGCTTGTTTTGTTGATGTTCATGAATCCCAATCTTGAAAACTATGATCATGAATTGTTGAAAAACGCTTGAAAACATGATTTGCATATTCTTCAAAGTATTATATTATTTTCGGATTGTTTGATCACGGTTGTTTATATCACGATGGTTTCTTTGATTTTTTTTTCCCGGATTGTTTACGTTTTGAATTGTTTGCAAAATTCGGATTAAATTTTACAGTGAATCGAAGCATGAAACCATAGGGTTATTGTAGAACACATTTATACGATTTGAAAGACACCAGTTTCGTAATTTTTCGTCAACCAGAGAGTGAGAAATTGATGAAATTCCATGATTGTCCAAGGGTTTTCATGTTTCACGTTTTTGGTTTCCTAGATCTCAGCTTTGATGTTAAAAATTGTTATTATGGTATTAAAATGATTGTAAATTAAATTGTGAATCGAACCCGTGAAAAATCACGAGAAACGGAGCCGAATCGACGAAAAATGTGTACGACCCGTTTGCCTGCGTTCTGACCCGGTTCCGCTGCGGGTCGACCCGCCAGAGGTAGGAGAGGAAGTACTGTTCGTATGCTGGACAAAGCCCACTCGCGGGGTAGGGAGAGTGAGAGAGAGTGCGGCCTCTATGTGAGTCCATTTTTGACGCGGTATTTTGCGTTGCGCTCTAAATTTAGTGCTTGAATTTATTATATATTTTTCAGAATTTTTCCTCTGCTTTAAATATTTTTTCATAAAATATAATACATTAAATTGATTATTTAATTATTTTTCTGACGAAAATAAATTCGAAAAATATATTAGAAAAATAATATGTTGTATTCTAGATTTAATTGCAGTGTTCACTCTCCCTATAGAGTTGCGCATAATTGTATGTTATTATTTTTATTTACGTGCTTTAATTGGTTAGTTTGTTACGCTGTAAAGTACAAAACATGTTGAGAATACAGATTGAATTGATGTATGACCAGTAAGAGTGCTCATTTAATGATGTACTTGCCTGTTGACTGCATCATATGTATGGACAAGAGAAAAATAATTCATATGCAAGAGTTTTTGTGCGTCGCTATGAGCCGTTACCACCAAAGTAGGACCGCTAGTATTGATTCATGAAAATTTCTTTGTAGTTTGAGGAATGCTTTTAATCATTTCATGTAATTACCTGCCCAAAGGGGGTGGTTGCAAGTTGTGGTTGAAAGTTGATTGGAGATGGAGTTATTGGGGAATGCATTGAGCTAAGGGATTGTCTGTCCAAAGTGGATAATTTTCTGAACCTAGTGTATGCTCATGGATTAACCCATCCGAGGTTTTGGCCGAGGTTATAACCTTGGTTGGTACATTATACCAAAAGGTGAATGTGTCATTATACTGGCATCAATGTGATAGCTTGTTTTATTTTGAGCTATATCTTAATGCATTCATGTTTTGTCTTAACAGTGAACCATTGAATATTGCAATGCAAGTAATAATTTTGATTATTGGCATTTTGATAAATTTTAAATTATTGATTTTTTTTTCTTTCTAATTTATCAAACATATCTGGTTTATGCTTGAGCACGTATAGTTCATTTTGTGAAGTTTAACTTATTTGTTGACAAGCAATAAACGTCATGCTTACTTATATAAAAGTATTTTTGATGTCCTTCTTGTCATTGGTTGTGGCACGCCACATTGAGACTTGAAAATGCTAATGCTTATATGTATTTTAATAACACATTGAAGTTAATCGATGCATGTTTTGTATTCTTTATCTTTGGTGTTGAAAGTAGGACTTGATTTGACATGAGTTTTATCATTGTTCTCTAATATCTATTCTATGAGCCGTTTGATAACTTATATAAAGTTGATGATGTACTATTAAATTAGCTTCCACTTTTGTTAGTCCTACACACAAGGATGAGTGACACACCCTTAGAGGTTAGTTATAAAATATATAATTTTGGCTATTGATGTATTGTATACATGAATAAGTAGAGAAATTTGTTTTTAATGAGCTCTTATCTCTCTCATGTTTGTGTTTGGAATATATATTTATATACGAGTGTGACATTCTTTTATAATGTTGTGACACGAAAATTATTGAGCTCTTTTATTGGAATAATTTTTGAAAAATATTTCCATGTGTATGTCACTATTTTTCGTTGATGGTGATCATTGTCACCATAATTTTTATAAATATTTGGAAATATAATATTTGATATATGTTGATTTGTGCTCTCTTTGAGCAGTACAAATTGTATAAATTTGGAGATATATATTGCATGATTAATTCAACAACTGAATTTATGGATATCTCCAATGTGATAATATTTATTTTGGAAAGCATTATATAATCATGTCTTTCATATTCATTAAATTGTTAACTTGGTAGTTATGCACATATGTGGTTCCCTTTTCGGAATTTATTTATTTATATTATGTTATAGTCTTTTACGGTTATTACTATAATCAAGTTGGAAATATTAATATTTCAAGTGCTTCCTCTCACTACAAGAAAAATGCGTATTACCGACGGAATTTTACCGACGGCCCCGACTCCGTCGGTAATATTTTAATTACCAACGACCAAGCCGTCGCTAATGCGAGGGAAAAAATCTGCTTACGAAATTATTTTTTTAGTCGTCGGTAATTACAGAAGGCTTATGGGTCGTCTGTAATTACCGACGACTTAGCCGTCAGTAACGTAAAAATATGCCTGCTGATTTTTTTGGCTACGTAAGCCGTCGGTAACTATAGATGACCCATAAGCCCTCTGTAATTACCAACGGCACGTAAAAATATGAACGTTGATTTTTTTGCTACATTACCGACGGCTAAGCTGTCGGTACTTATAGAGGGCTTATGGGCGGTCTGTAATTACCGACGGCTTAGCCGTCGGTATAGTTAATATATGGAATTTGAAGATCTGTTATTACCCACGGCTAAGCCGTCGGTAAATAATTATGTTGGACAGTAAAAAAATTTATTGTCCCGCATTGTGTAGAATAATAAAGAAAGGGGTTGTATTACTGAGAAGAGGGGGTGTGTAACATCCCAAATTTCCTAAGCCTAATTATTAAAGAGCTTAAGTAAAATGAGGGATTTAATCCCTAAGGATTAAATTAAGTTACAGCCCTTAATTTAGCAAGTTAAAGGGAAAATTGGAACCTAGGGGTAAGATAGTAATTTTACCCAATGGTTTAGAAAATATGGGACTAATTAATTAGGAGTAGTTTTAATTAATTAAAATTACTCACGATGTTATTAGGGACCAGAGGTTAAATTGTGAAATTGAGAGGACTTATAAGTCAAACTTTGTGAATTAGACAATTGACATTGATCCCCCATACACCTCACTTAACCCTCATACACCCTAGAACTCTCTCGTCTCCTCTTCACCCCCTCCCCATCGTGACCTGTTTCAGAAAAAGAAAGAAAGAAGAAAAGGAAAGAATTTAGAAGGAGAGAAGAAGAGGGGAGGCGATGGAGGGAGAAGAGGAAAAAGGGGCGAGCTCATGACTCGGTGAGGCCTATGAGGCGGCAGTCGCGCCACCCTTCATGGCGGCTAGAGCGAGAGAGAGAGAGAGAGAGACAGAGACAGAGACAGAGGCTGAGACAGAGATGGATGCTCAATTTGGAGGAAGAGGAAAGAAGAAGATGGAGGTTTCACCTCCATTAAAGCTTCAAGGATGAAGATTGGAGCTTGAGGAGCCACTTCCATGGAGGTTAGGGCAAGGAACTCGAAAATCAAAGAGGAGACCATCTTGCATGTGTTGAACTAGTGAAGAACAAGGAAGGAACATCATGATTGAAGAAGAAGAAGAAGAAGAAGAAGAAGAAGAAGAAGAAGAAGAAGAAGAAGAAGAAGAAGAAGAAGAAGAAGAAGGAGAAGAAGAAGAAGAAGGAGAAGAAGAAGAAGAAGAAGAAGAAGAAGGAGAAGGAGGAGAAGAAGGAGAAGGAGAAGGAGAAGGAGAAGGAGAAGGAGAAGGAGAAGGAGAAGGAGAAGCAGAAGGAGAAGGAGAAGCAGAAGAAGAAGAAGAAGCAGAAGAAGAAGCAGAAGAAGAAGAAGAAGAAGAAGAACAATGGAGCTTAAATCCCTAATTTTGGGATTAGAGGTAACATAGACTTCTCCTAAAACCTCCCTTAGGGTGTGCTAGGATTGATTATTTAAATTACTTAGATTAATAATTAGTATATTAATTATTCTGATCTTGTATGGGGTTTGATTGAAATAGAGTTGGATGGCTGCCCCCAACCCCCTAAATCCATTTGTGATGTTTGCTCAATTGTGAGTTCCACTGAGCTCCAATTGGAAGAAATTGTTATCGCTGAGAATGGGTTGAATCTCAATGTATCATTGGGAGTTCTTCCTTTATGTGAAGGGTAACCATAAGACCTTCAAATAGGTTCTCATTTTCTATATATCATTTGGATGATATATGTTTTCTTTAAGTTCTTTGAAAATATGGTTTGGAAGTACATGTGTTTGGTGTGTTGATTTACACTAAAATGAATTCTGCGGAAACAATTGATTTGAAATACGTGTTAAATCATTTGGTTTCTTGATAAATGCCATTGAAATGGATTAGTCTTTGATTGTATTGGCTGTTCACAATTTAAGAATTTGTGACATTTGAAATTGTTTTGCTCATGAATTAAATATGTGCAATTTGATACCTTCCCAATGTGTAATACTATACTCACATGGAAGGTTACATGATTGTGTAAGCTAAATAAATGTTTGTTTGTGAACATGCTCAACATTTCAGTGGGCCCTAAAGTGGCTACATTGTGTAGTTAGGGTGTAAATTCGATGTCGGTCCGTGCTGTTATAAGGTACGACGGATTAGTTTCGGTCCATGCTACTATAAGGTACGACGGATTTAGTGATAAATCTCCAATCGAAGTCAATTTTATACGTCTATGGAATTCATTTCGTTATTGATTGGCCATTTTGATAGTTAAGTTTTAATGTGATATTGTGTGACTGTGTTGGTATTATGAATTTCCTTTATGTGAAATTGTGATCGGGGATGCTTCCTAAAGGCCTTTATCCCTTTGGACATGGGTTCGAATCCCCCGGAGGGCAAAAACACCATTTAAGAGAATGGTGAAGTCCTGTGAGTGGCACGCTCACCTTTGCAAAGGGCCAAATGTCGGTATGCGCTTGGTGGGGTGTTACAGGGTGTGAGTAGTAAGTTATGTTTTTTTTAAATAAAAAAAAGTAAAAAGGGGGCTTCTGATCGTGGGATCAGAAGAGGGAAAAAAAAGAAAAGAAGAGAAAGAAAAAAGAGGAAAGGAAGAAAGAAAAGAAAAGAAAAGAAAGAAGGGGGAAGAGGAAGAAGAAAGAGAGAGAATGCGATCGAGGGTGTGCTTAGATTTTTATCCCCAAATTCCTCAATCCCTAAGGTAACATAGAATCCCCAATTAAAATCTCTCTTTAGGGTGTGCTTAGATTTTTATGCAATTTTACATGCCAGGAAACCCTCCATTTGTAATCGTTTCTCTTTCTCTTAACAGAAGAGAATTGTTGCTGCCATTGGTTGCAGAGGGAGCCGTAGGGTGATTGTCGCTGCTAGCCCTCCAACTGAAGATGCTATTGTCGCTGCTAGCCCTCCCACTGAGTTTGCATCTTTCATGTTGCTCTTGAATGATTGAGTATTAGCCATTTGTTCCCCTGAATCATAGAAATTACAATTGTAGTTCTTGAATATGCTTTTAGCCGTCAAATTAATATCTAAATATGTAATCTATTGGTCAAATTGGTCCTCAAGGTTTATTGCTTGAGTGCTGACTTGACTGTAGAGATGCACATTTACAGACCTTACACCAAATTTTCATCTTCAAAGACTAATATGATCAATGCTAAATCATTTAGGTATCAATTTGACTATATATACTCCAGAAGCTGAGACATATGTTATTTTCTTGTTTAATTTAGTTTATTGTAGTCAACAATTTATTGAAATTTGATGATAAATGGCATGTAGATGACTTGGGGAATCATGCAGTCTGCAGTTGATGATAAATGGCAATTTATTACAGTCTGCAGTTTCAAGATTGAGGAATCATGCAGGAGCAACTTGTTTTACATTGAGCGTTGGTAACAGAGAAGCTATTAGAGAACAGATACGTTCACTATTGGAAGATCTGCTGAAAAAGCACTAGTCGTTGCGAAGTTTGTCTTCTGAGCTCATGCTGTGTGAAGTTTCTTTAAGTTCTAAATGATCATGATGGGCTAATACTCTGATTAGCAAAATAAAAGGAGCAAATCTCAATGTGCTTGTTAAACTTTGTTCATTGAAATGAAGATTGTTGTATGATAAAAGTGATGGGCGTTAATACACCGAACAACAAATTGGATGCAATCTTGTTACTTTGTCATATTTAAGAGTGTTACTTTGGGCGTTAATACCCATTTGTCAATAATAGATTGTTTAAGCAAGTTTAATTTGTTTGGTCTATAAGACAAAAATCATGTCATATTGCTATATTAGAGAGGAAAAATTAATTAATCTTATGGTAAAAACTAAAAAAAGGTTGAGATTTTTTTTTGTTTTAATTTCTAGATACAGTGGGCATAGCCGTCGGTAAATTTACAGATGGCTAAGTCGTCGGTAACTTCGGATCTATGTTTTTTTTTTATTTTAATTTGTAGTTTACAGTGAACTTAGCCGTCAGTAAAGTACAATAGCAAAAATGGTTGTTTTCGTGGATTTTACCGACGGTCATGTGACGACTTTCTGACGGCACCGACGGCTTTTTTGGCCGTCAGTAAATTTTACCAAGGAGGAAAATACCGATGACCCCGAGACCGTCGGTAATCTCGAATTACCGACGGTTTTTTAGAATTACCGATGGCTTTTGGCCGTCGGTAATGACGCAAATTCTTGTAGTCTTGTATTGTGACCTATTGTTTAAATGTGTTTATGGTATATTGTTTTTATTTTTCGCTGCACAAATATCTATATTGGAAAACGATCCAAATGTATTATACTTTATTTATTTTTTAGCTGATATTTTATAAATAAATATACTAGAAAGAGAATATACCATGGTTTAGATATGTGCATGATGTATATGTGCTTGACAACTGTTATGAAAATTAATACTTTTAGCATATATCATGTAATTTTAAAGTCTCAATTCACTTAATTGTAAACTCTTGTTTTGATTGTTGTAAGTGCAAAACTTGAACAATGCTAATGGATTTAAATTCATGATCAGTAGGGGTGTTTATTTTTTAATGCACTTTGTTATGGACTGCATCATAGTTAAAGGCAAGAGACATTGATTCCTGGGTAAAAGCATTTCACTGATTATAGTGGGAATTCTCGCCAAAGTGGGATTACTCATTATTAATTGGTGGAATTTCTTTTTATCATTAGAGGAATGCTTCTGATTTTCACGTATAATTTCCTGTCCAAAGGGGGTTATTGTATGTCATGATTAGAAGATGATTTGCGATATAGTTATTGGAGGTACACTGGTCTAGGAGATTTGTCTACCCAAATGGGATAGATCTCTAAACCCAATGTATGCTCATTGAGTAACTTATTATCGACTATGTTGGGTGAAGTTAATGAAGGTGCATTGGTGTAGGAGATTTGTCTGCCTAAAGGGGACAATTTTTCGAATCCAATGTATGCTCATTGATTAATTCATCTGAGGTTCTGACCGTGGTTGCGACCTTGGTTGCGCATTCTGCCCAAGGGGGAATGTGTTGTTATGTTGGCCTCAAAATAGCTTGATTTCAGCTAAAGTCATGTATTGCTCTATTACTCACTTTAAACGTTCCAAGTTTTGCTTAACAATAATTTTTCAATACAATTGTTTTGCTTGGTTTATTATGGGTGATCATTATTCCTAATTTTTTGAAGGCACATGTCTGAGAAAATAAGTTTTTCCTATTATAAACTCCAAAAGAAAGGCATAATGTTAAGTTTACTTTGTTTTGGTATGACATATAAGAGACTTTTAATTTAACCAAAATATTATTAGCATTATTGCGTTTATTTGTAGATCTACGGATCGCAAAAATTTTATTATATGTCTTATCTTGGTTGATTTCGTATTTGAAATCACGATTTACTGCCAAATGTATTTCATGAAAGTTTGTCTTTCCTCCATTTTGCCTTTTGGAGTCAATTTTTTATTTTTTTATTTTTCATGGATTGTTGTTGGTTCCATGGCTGTTATTTGATTTCTATTGAAATTTGAATATTGAGGATCTTGTCATTGGGATCTCAATATATATGCATAATGCATTTGTTGTTGTCTTGCATTTTATGTTTAGACTGTTCAGAATCAACTCTTTGTTTGATTTAATGTGCAATTTATATATGGTTTAACTAGCCATTATGTTTTATATATTGACTAGTGATGCCGTGTTTTATTTATTTATTTATTTGTTGTCATCCTCTGGTTTTCTGTTGAGTTTTGATAACTTGCTAATGGAACAGAAGCTTTTAAGCTTTGTAATGAATTTTGTTAGTTAAGTTATTTGACTGCTCTGGATCCATTGGCACTGTAAAGTTAATTGTGATTTTATGTGGAGATTCCAATTGCTCACTTGTTTCCTATATGATATGATGTTACATTAGCTAGTAGAAAAAGCTTTATAGTAACCCTCTAAGAAAAAAGTAATGATTTTGGTAACGTTGATGCATAGAAGTGTCTATTAGCTCCTTTCATATTTTTATGATTACAAGGGAGGTCTTAAGATCTAGACATTGGATAGGAAATATCAGGCTAGGTGTCATACACTGAGAATTTGAGACTTCCTGGAAATCAAACCTAACTTGAGGTGCTTGGTGAGGTAGTTGGGAATCATTAGGATACAAACTATTGACAGAAGCTTCAAAGCTCTCGACTTGTGTTTATTTCTGTATGTTGTCTTTCTTGTACATTACGTATAGTTACTGACATCTGGCACTTTGTTGTTGCCAAATGTCAGTGCTATTAACAAGCTTCGGTCCATTGCTGTTAGATTGGGACTTTGTTAGAATCTGTTTGTGAGGTGGTTATTGCTAACTACTATTAGAAATATCCGAGTGTATGAGAAATCAAGGGAAAAACACAAGACTTTCAGCCCAAATTTCTCCTTCAGTCTCTTCTTCATTTTCCCTCCTTTTCTATCACTTCCTACCTGATTCTCTGAAATCTACTTGTGTTAATTTACTATAAATTTTTTGTAAATTTAATATGGTTGAATCTTGACATCAGTGGGAGGATTTTGACTGTAGTCATTATTTGATGTCAAGAGTGATAGTAAAAATAATTTATTGAAATATATGATTTTGGAAACTTTTGTTTGTGGAATTGAAGAAATTGTTGATCCAAAGAGCTATGAAGAAACCTTTTATCTCTTAAATCGATTCCATGTTGGTTAATCCCTTGACCAAGGGACTAAGGCTCATAGTCATTTATTTATCATTATTGTTGTGAACATGTGCACTATGAGTTCGTATAATATGCTTGGTTAGTGGGAGCTTGAACTTTATGTTGTTTTCTTGCAATGTTATTAAATCTCTTATTTTTAACACATTTGGTGTTTTCACAACATTTTCCATTTGATTTCAGAAATTAAATATGAATTGAATTAAGTTGTTATATACTTTTGTATATGTATATCAAATGCGAAAATGTTGAAACTCGGTGTCGTTGGGACCACTATGTCCGTGGTCGACACCATACAAGAGTTGTGGCATGATGGTTTTGATAAACCATGAAGCTCGGTGTCGCTAGGACCACTTTGCCGGTGGTCGACACCATATTGGAGTTGAGGCATTGTGGTTTTGTTAAACCATGAAGCTCGGTGTCGCTGGGACCACTCTGCCGGTGGTCGACACCATGTTGGAGCTGAGACATTATGGTTTTGTTGAACCATGTAGCTCAGTGTCAATGGGATCACTGTGCCAGTGGTCGACGCCATGTCGGAGCTGAGGCATGATGGTTTCTTATGAACCATATAATTTCTCTGACTTTAATACATTTGAGAGAAATTGAGGACTGATAAAGAAAATGACAGTATGACTATTAGATCACATTGGCATGTCGTTTTCTTGCTACACTCCACATAGATGACTAGTCGATGGAGTTGGTGGTATTTGTAACCATGGAAGGTGTTATGTCGATATAAGATATGACTACCGCCATGATTCGATATCATTTAACTTTTGTTGGATGAAGTCTTAATTAGGTGTTGCATCTTGGGATCATGTGTTTAGTGGCCACGTTAGGAAGTATGTTATTAGCCCGAGAGTCGTTTTCAAAATGTTTTCTACAAATTAAAATTGTACAATTTATTTTGCCCAAGTGGGAGAATGTTAGAATTATTTCTAAATTCTTGTGGGCTACAATCAATTGTGGCCTTTTAGTTTTCCAAAAACGGGCTAATGTTATAATCTAATTGATAATGCTCAGGCGCGCAAATAAGTGATTAATTGTAATGGGCCTTTGGACACCTAATTCTGATTTATGTGGGAAACAGTATAGGCCCAACCACTAGGCCCATGATGAGAGGTGCCTAGGGTTGACAAATAAAGAGGCTAGGTCCCCTTTGCCGTCACGATATTTATATGCTAGTCTACGGTTTGTCCTATTAAGAACCGAGAACCCGGAATTTGTGACTAGGCAAAAAAAAATGCTTAGTTCGTGATTTCAGGACATTACAGATCAGAGACAATTCTCGAGAAACATAATTATGTCTACAAGTAAGTGCTCTAATGGTGCTGTAAATTTCATATAATTGATCTTGTTAATATTACGGTAAGTGCGATTGGGTTATGGGTTAGTGTCCATTTGGATTATGCTTGAACGGTCGTATATTCTCGGAACACCTAGCACCCCTGTTCCCAATAGGATTTACGAATGAATGGTGTTTCCATGCGTGAAGGTAACGCCGTTGTACGGTCGAGCTCAGAGCATTGCGGGTGTCGCACAGAATCATATGGCGACTGAATCTCTATATTCGGATCGAGGGACATATGGATCGACCATTGCACCCTTCATTCCGCCATGGAGGTGGCCACCACGTCAACCACTTCGGTGAAAACTAGTGCAGAGAATGCTGCGGTGTAGGGTGGGCTTACATGGTGAACAACAACTTCATGGGTAATTAAGGGGTGTGATAACGTGATGTTCTTGGTGTGGAGTTTTAGGTGAACAATGTGGGGAAAGGGCGGACCATAAGCACATGGTGAACAACGACTTCATGATAAACTACGTTGGGAAGGGGTGGAGTTCTTGGAAGTGGAGGTCCGAGGGGGATGTGATGGTGAATGCAGCGTTTTTTGTGGCTTCCAATGGAGTTGGGGAACGGCGAATTTTGTATCGCATTTTGATTTGAGCAATACTGGGAGTCAAGAAAAAAGGGGTTAACGGAGGCTAATGTCGTGGGTTATCGTCACATATTTTTCGGTCTGATGTGGCAATCAATCCACGTGTTACATTATGATATGGGAACAGCAAAAACAGGAGGTATAAAACTATTTGTAAGTTTTGTCCATAAAATAAAGCATCCATTTTAGATGATGTCAATTACAAATAAATTATAATATGTCAATTATATATAAAATATAATATTAATTTGAAGGCGAAAAAAGGGAAAGAAAAGCTTCACCAAAGCTTTACGAGAAGGTATGCAACTAAAAAAATGATGGCTTCCCTTGTACACCACGTAGAATGAAAGAAATTGCAAAAGAATGTAAAGAAAAAATGTCTTATAAGACAAAAGTGGCAGATTGGCATAAAAATAGAAGAAACTATGAAACAGAAACAAGATTGCAGAAGCAGTTTCGTGCCAGCTGCCAACGCTCGTCGCTCGCGCATCAGTTAGCTGTTTAGCAATACTAAGTGTTCTATGTTATGTGTTAACTTCCGTTCAGCAGCTTCCCCTGAACTTAGAACGTTAATTAGTACTTAGTGCTAGTAGTATAAAAAGTTTGAAAAAATTTGGGGTAGCCGTGGCTACTGCATAACTCAACTACGCTCCGCCACTGTTCGTCGACGAATTGTTCATCCGTGTGTTGGTACATTTTATTTTCTTGTCCTTGTTCTTTTTATTTTCTTCTTCGGATTCTGATTATTGCTCCCTTTTGCAATCGTTTTGATTTCATTTGCTTTATCTGCCTCTTCGTTCAATCGATAGTTTCTCATGGAATTTTGTTGTACTCACTCTCTTGATTCGGAGTATTTTTTTTTTTTTAATAATTTTTTTGGTGTTTGGTTTAACTGGTGTTACGGAAGGAAATGACTGGTTCTATAAGTTATGTTGTGTTAGTTTGAATCTGTTTCGGTGATGTGTGTGAATCTTTTGTTGTTTAGACTGATAGGGATAGGATTCCAGTTTTGTTCAATTTTACTGGTTAGTGTAGTGATAGTGATTTACTGAACTGCATTTTAATTGTGTATACTATCAGGTTTGTATCCTTCCTTCGTCATGGAAACTGAAAAGTGTTTTGCAAATTCAATTGGATTTGTTAAAAAATTGAACATTTTGAGTGAATTTGGAATCAAATATCTTGTCAATTGATCTTATTTTTTGTTTTAATTTTTATAATTGATTTTTCCTCCCTTCTTGGTTAAATCATGCATTCGCTGTAAGGAAAACAAAGAAAATTACTAACATAAAATCAATTCAGTTGATCTTTAATGTGTTATGAATATGGAATCTGATTTGTAAATCAATTCAAATAATCATGTATCTCTGTTTCAAATGAGCTTCTAACATGAAAAATGATTTTAAAATCAATTAAAATAATATGAATTCCAATTTTCATTGATTCCAGACTGGGCTATTTGTTTGTATCTGTCGGTAAGTTGGAAAAGGGGATAAGAAATCTATGAAACTCGATGGCAAGTAGCTTTGTATACTTGTACGAGCTGCCCTTGTCAAATCATCCATAACTTGCAGCTAAGTTGGGTTATGGAATTAGAAAGTGGTTGACAATTTCATCACCAATTAGTATTATTATTATTATTTATTATTATTATTATTGTTGTTGAATTTTTCTCTCAAGAGCAAGTTGCATGCTGGAATGTGCCCCTACTGTTGAAATATTTTTTTATACTGAGTATGAGATAACTTTAGGCATGTATCTTCATGACTATATTGTTGTTGAATTTTTCTCTCAAGAGCAAGTTGCATGCTGGAATGTGCCCCTACTGTTGAAATATTTTTTTATACTGAGTATGAGATAACTTTAGGCATGTATCTTCATGACTATAGAATGAGAAAGTAAATGGTTCTTGCTTAGAGTTCTTTTGTCTCTTAGCATGTGTTTAGTTTTAACTTTGAAGTTAGTTTTAATCCAGTGATTCAATCCTTTACGTCTCTGTTCAGTTGCCTATTGCTTCATGGTGAAAAATCTCCCAAATTACAGACGGACCCGTTGCTGCACCTTTAATGAAAGGATTTTTTTTCCCCCCCCCCTCAATGATGCATTCCTGTACTAGTGTCCATAGAAACCCATATCTTACTGAGGCATTGATACGATTTTAACTCTTTCAGGTGATGGAAATGATTTGGATTTCTAATGCTGCACCTTAGTGGGTAATAAGACGTGTCAAATTTTGCAGTACAAGGAATAAGGATGGACATTGCTGCTCTTTTAACTTCTGCTGGAATTAATATCGCCGTGTGTGTGGTGTTCTTTTCAGTTTATTCGGTATTAAGAAAACAGCCCAGAAATGTTAGTGTGTACTTTGGACGGAGAATAGCATCTCATCATTCAAGCCACAATGATTTCTGGCTGGAAAGATTTGTTCCCTCCCCTAGCTGGATTTTAAAAGCTTGGAAAACATCTGAGGATGAGATATTGGCTATTGGTCGCTTGGACGCCGTAGTTTTTGTAAGGATACTTGTGTTCAGGTTGTTAATCCTTCTAAAATTTGAATATTTAAGCTCTGTGCCTCGTGTTATCTCGGTGAACGTTACACTAGAGCGAATTTGAATTGCTATGTTATCTGAATCATATTTTAATCTGAAGTCTACCAAACCTACCAAGTGATGATTTCTAATACCTAGATAAGTGGAAGTGAAGATGCTATTAAGCTCACTTTAGTGAATTATTTTAAGTCTACTCTGCAGATGCATGCTCTTGATGCTCCTAAGAATTCATATGTCTGGAATATATATTTGATAGTATTTCACATGCATCGTGCACCATAAAAACTTCTCTAATGAATATTTATTAACACTGTAACTGTGTTACACAACAGTTTCATCAATTTGTAAATGATTTTACCTTGTTTCAATAAAAATTTCTCATGAAAGTCAATCTTTTGAGTTGCTGCATTAAAGTGAAGACAAACATTGAAATTGGCTAGGAAATAGATGATTCATCTAAAAATCATACTTGATTGCATATTTATGCTGTTGGATGTTACAAGTACTAAGATTCTATTATAATTAAATTGTAGCCTTAACCATTTATATATCGGTAAACAGAATTGAGATTTGTGCTCACAGAGAAAGTAACACATTGTCGTTGCCTATACATAATGCCTAATTGATATAGCCATATGTATGCCAGTTGACTCATCAATTAACTAAAATAGTGATGGTAAGTGTGAGTTTGCAATATGCTCTTTATGGAATTTATGCACTTTTCAATGGAGTACGGTAAATCATTATACTAAACTTTTGTTTCTTGTTGGTTTTTGTGTTTGGTTTCACCCCATTTTTATGTGATTCAAATCAAAATCAGCAAAAGCATATCAAATAAAAGCCTATATAAGTTTAAAGTAATTTCAGTTGTCCATCTTGTGGCTATACTAACTGTCATTGTTGCTATTGACTTCTACAGTATTCGAGTTTTTTCCATTGCTGCTGTCATCTGCACTGTTCTCGTGCTTCCCGTGAATTATTATGGAAAGGAAAGAATACGTAAGGATATACCTTTGGAGTCACTGGATGTATTTACCATTGGGAATGTCAAAGAAGGTTCAAGGTGGTAAGAGTTATATCTTATTTTTCAATTTTAGTGCTAATTATGTGATGGAAACTCAGAAAAAATAATGAAAAACCTGTAACCTTTACTGAATATCACCGCAAAAAAATTACACAGTGAACTATTTCTGAACAATCCGAAAAAAGAAAAAGAAAAAACTGAAAGAAGAAAATATCCCACAACTCACAAAGCTTCAGGCCCAAGTCGGATGCTGAATAACTCTCCAAATTTCTGTTTTTCCTTCCCCATTTCCCCCTTCCACATAACCACCTAGTTAGAAATCTTTTTCTCTCTCTCCTCCGCCTCGTGCATAACTACCAGCCCTTATACCTCCTCAACACATAAGTATTGTAGTGAACATTACATATATGTGGCCCATGACTCAACTGATCAAGAGTTTGGCCACTCCTACTTCTGGCTGATTTGGATCTCTATCATTATGTTTTAGAATTTGGACTTCAGGCCTAACTCATCCTCAGATAATCGGCTTGTAAGGTGAGGATTGTCTAAGCCTTATAAGCACTACCCAGATCATATTTGTAGTTGATGCGAGTCTCTCAACACACTCCCTCAAACTCTGGACTGGATGTCTTTAGCGTAGACTAATGCGGGCGAAATAACAGGGATTTCAACACACCCTCTCATGTCCAGGATTGGACATCTGGAGCATGGACAGATGTGGGTGGAATAACAGATCTTGTTCCAATAACAGATCTAAGATAGACTTTGATATCATCTTAGAATTTGTTTTTTAGGCCTAACTCAATCTCACAAATTTGTGTTGTAAAAGGAGGACTGTCCAAGCGTTATAAGCATTACTTAGGTCACATCTCTAGTCGATGTGGGACTCTCAACGATGTTAATTTAATTAGAATGGCCAATAGTATGTACTAGCTGAGAAAAGTAATAGAATATACAAGGTTACTCGAAGTTTCGTAGGCAGGAATGAATAGTGCTCTAAAATGTGGATCTGCTCTGTCCTTTAATGGTCCCTTCTTTTTTTTTTTTTCCTTTTCGTTTGACTTCTCCTCGTGAATTATGTTACTTGTATATCTAAAATTTGTGACACCTGCGACATCTATTTAAAGCAGTTTAAAATCGTTGTCAATGTATTTCAGTGAGCAGTTAATGGGTACATAACTCATTAACTATCAGCTGAAGTGAATTTACCATGAATTTGCACACCATTAAGCACGTTTGTAATGGTTTAGACGTGTACTGTGTACAAACTGTATTAGGATAACTACCCATTGAACCGCATTAACCACGATTTTAAAATGTGTTAACCAGGTGTCACAAGTGTCAGAAATTTGTTATGTACAAATAATATTTCTCCTGAGTAAATTACTATAGTTTTCTTTATTGGGGAGTTTATTTATGCTATTATTTCTCCAAAATAGGGAAAAATGAATTATGCCAAAGAAAATGTGAGATTAGAATTTCTATAGGTCTGAGTCATTCTACTTTATTATTTTGTTTTTTTGTTAAATAAAATTAAAAAGTTGATGAAGTAATAATTCATGATTTTATTCGGTAATACACATCCAAACTGATTACTTATTTGTGGTTTTTATTCTTTTGCATGTCAGGCTTTGGGCTCATTGTCTTGCGTTATACGTCATAACACTTGCAGCTTGTACTCTTCTTTACTTTGTAAGGAGCTGAATTTATCTACAAGAGAGAGTTCTCTACCTGTTTTAGCATAATGACCAAACGAGTTTCTTTTTTTTTTTTTTTTTCCCCCCCCTCCCTTCCTAAATATGACTAATCATTGGTGTTTTTGTTTAGGAATACAAGAGCATTACTAAGTTGAGGCTACTACATATTTTTGGATCACCTCCAAATCCAAGTCATTTTACTGTTCTTGTCCGATCAATTCCCTTGTCTGCTGAAGAATCATACTGTAACACAGTGAAAAAATTCTTCTCATACTACCATGCATCAACATATTTGTCTCACCAAATGATTTACAAGTCTGGCAAAGTTCAGAAACTGAAGGTGCGATTCTTAACTTTTTAAAATATTTTTTTTTGTCATTTCAGCATCATACTGTTTATTTATTTATTTTTTTTCCAATTTTATATTATATGTGAAGTATGTTGCTTAGGTCCTCATCCCTTAGTCCGGTCATATCTGTCAATGTATGTCTTTTTCAGTAGACCATTTAAGTCAATTATTTGGTTCAAGGTATATAGAACCAATATGAAGGTTTCTCATGGAAATTACATTTCTTTCATTCACTGACTCATTCTTTGCAGTCTACTATGGTATTTGTATCTCTTTCTCTGAAGCGAGCCTGCATATTTTTGGAATTTTCTGAATATGACATGGAAGCCCCTTTCTCGTTCTGACACATGCATGCTTTTGCATTCTGTCGGAATCTTTCAGATTGAATGAAAGATTCAATCTTAATTCTTTTGTTCCTTATGTGCTAAGGACTGAGTTGTTCATGTAATAAGAAAATTGGTTAACTTATGCATAGGACTGAGTTATGTGCTAAATTTCATTTCCTGAGAAATGTATGATATCTGAGGAATTTCCAAATATCTGTGGAGTTATTCTCCAATTAATATATTTGGAGAATGTACATTGCAAATTTTTTAGATATTCTATTTAAAGCAACTAACCCCCTCTCCCTGGTTTGGACTTTGATTATGATTCCAAAAGTGTCTATAACTTTTTTTTCTGTGATATTTAAAGTATGTTTTAATTTTTTTAATAATATAAACCTGTATTACTCTTGTTGAGAGAACAGCTTTTTATATTTTTTTGTATATTTTAATCTTCTTCCCCCAGGACGAGGCTGAACATATGTGCAAAGTAATTAGAGATACTTCATTGGAAAAGACTTGTACGCCAAGTTTTATGCAGTGTTGCTGTTCTGGAAAATTCACACGTTCTTTTAAGATGGGTTCTAATGAGTTGGATAGTATTCATGGGAAAACAGGCTGCACTGACATGGACACAAGAAAAAAGGTAACTGTTCTGCCTGAATTGGTTTTTTTTTTTTTTTTTTGGTGATTCACGGGATCGAACCCGGTACAAGTGCCTAAGGAGCTTACTAAGCCTATAGGTGCAACCGCTGCACCAACCCCTTGTTGGCGCCTGAATTGGTTTATACTTTATATAATTATGACATAATGTGAACTTTCTTTTTCATGATTTGGCATTGAACAACCGCATTTATAAATTTGGTAACTGATTCCCCATAGAATAGAAGTTTGTTGAAGCCTCAAAAGTAATGAGTGCCCTTTAGTGTAAAAGTTGAAAAACAAGTTTCTAGTGTATACTTGGATGAACAAATAATCATTGATGGAGCTACATTCTTTTGGGTTTGTTGAGATGCAAAAGTCATTCTTGGACCTGCACCTAATTGCTCATGCTTTGCTAATGAATTCTTTCTTGTAATGGTATCAGAGCTTCTTTGATTAATTGCAACACCTATTCTTTTCATTCTTAAAATTAAATGAGTTTACAAAAGTAAATAAATACATAAAATCACAACCTAATGTGAGCTTGTGCGTTGTCCATATTTCATGTCCAAGGGACCGGCTCTTGTTTAAGGGTGACGTGCTAGAGATAAAAAGCCATTCATTTCTCCTACCTAACAGCTAGAAAATTGTTAGCTTACGAAGTGGTACATGTCTACATGATGAAACGTAGCTGATTTTTTATTTATTTATTTGGGTTCAAAAGTTCAGCTTATAATTGGCAGTGATTAGTAACTCTTGTTCAAGGATATTCTGGTTTTGAATTTATATCAAATTTAATTTCCTTCTGCACTGGGACTTTGGGAGATCCAACAACAACCACCAAAGCCTTTTCCCCTAAGGTAGGGTCGACTACATGGATAAAACGATGTCATAATATCTTGTCATGAATCATATCTAAGACAGACCTCCAAATCTCTCAATAATTTCTTGACCCACAATTTTTCTTGGTCTCCCTCTGTCTCTAACTTTGGGCTAGACTTCGTCTTCATTTAATCTACCCTCCTTATTAGTGCATCTGCAGGTCATCTCCACACATCAAAAACCACTTAAAACGAGACTACCATTTTTTCTACAATGGGAACTATCCCTGCTTTTTCCCTAATGATTTCGTTCCTAACCCTAGTTCGTCTTGTCTAACCACGCACCCCTCATAGCATTTTCATTTTTACAACATTGAGCTAACATTCTTGTTGGCTCTTTATTGCCCAACATTCAGTCCCATGACATGGCAGGTCTTATATTTATATGTAATGTTTCCTGCTCGTGTATTAACCACGTATGAAGCAGTCATAGTTGGAAAACTTTTGTTGCACTAGCCATATATTTATTCTTTACAGAAACCATTACTAATTTTTTTATGTTGTCTCAACTATCATTATAATTAGTGCTATATTCTTCTGTGCGCCTTATAATTATTTATTATGCAATGAAATCCAGGTTATTATAATCCTTGCTGTCATTTGAAAATTACATAAAGTATGTAAATAATTTCAGATTATGTGATAACAAATTTTTTATGTCCACTAATTTATGCTTCAAGTCTGGATCTCTGATACAGGAATGCCCAGCTGCATTTGTGTTCTTTAAAAGTCGGTATGCTACTCTTATGGCTGCACGGACTTTGCAAACACCAAATCCTATGTTATGGGTGACAGACATAGCTCCTGAACCACATGATGTTTACTGGTCCAATCTTTGCATACTGTATAGGCAACTTTGGATCCGTAAGATGGCTACACTTGGGGCTTCGATTGCCTTCATGCTTGTGTTCGTTGTCCCTGTTACATTTGTACAAGGCTTGACTCAACTAGGCAAGCTTCAGAAAATGTTCCCTTTTCTAACAGGGATGCTTAAAAAGTAAGATGTTTCTTTCTACATCTATGAGGGACGAATTTTTTTTTTTTTGTTTTGACCACATACATGGATTAGGACTTTGAGAAAAAGAATTATGCATACTATAAATTGTGTGTAAAACTTCATTTTAATACATTACATATGTGCATTGATATACTTGATGAATGTATTACTTCTTTATAGGTAGTAATAATATTTTTGGAGAAAATTACAAAATAGAAATTGACAAAAAAAAAACACTCAACTAGTAAACTATGTTAGAAGTATGGTTCACGAGTAACCACTTGAATGGTTAATTATTCCTACTTATTTGGAATTCGGTCCCCTTTCTTGAACATTAAAAATCGACATCAAAATACGTGGTTAATAAAGTGTTGAGTTTGGTTAATGGATATACCAAGGTGTCGCAACTCATTAACTATCAACTGAACTTCATGTAGTAGATTATATTTGAACACCTAAAAATTGTGGTTAATAACGTTCAAATTCGTGGTTAATGAGTTGCAACACCTTTGTATATTCATTAACTAAGTTCAACACTTCATTAACAACGTGTATGAACCGCATAACCAGCAAAATTGTTGTCAATTTTGATGTCTAATTTGATGTTCAAATAACATTTCTCTTTGGAATTTTCCCAAACTTTTATCTTGACATTTTATTAAGTTATTATCCTGTCTACTGCTTGTCAATAGTGATGGTGTTAGTATTCACATGCTAGTTGAAGTTTCTCATTGTTTTTCATTTTAATTAGTTTATGGTTTCTCACATAAGCAGTGCTAAAATTTTGTATTTATATACATCACAATGTCTTTCTAAAATAAGCAAATTACAGTCTTCTTCCGTATGAGATGCTTAAATTACATTGCCCTATCTTCAATTTTAGAAATTACAATCCTTTCTTCTAAGATATGAATCTGCAACTCTTTAGTCTATTTTAATATAAATAAACCTCTTAATGGTAGGAAGTATGAATGAGTTGCCCAAGATTATATTCTTCTACATTTTTCAGTGTCACCGACCGTTAACTTTAAACACAATATTATAGATTTTAGGACTTCAAAAAATGAAATGAAGTTTTAAGCAACCCATCTATCAGCTTTGGAACTTAACCCAAAATGTTTATTTCATCTTCTAAAATCTCAAATTTGATGGTTGGGATGCCAAACTAACTGTGAATAATGGATGAAACACAGGGAGAAAAAATGTCCCTACAAAGCTCATTTACATTAGAATAGGCTGAAGTGAACCATATATTCATCTGTCGGGGGTTGGGGGGATTTTAATTTTCAAAATTTGAGGGGAGGACAGCGTAATTTAAGCATCTCTCAAAAGAGGGAAATGTACTTTACCCTTTAAAAATATAATGAATGATAACTCGGACAGGAATATGGAGTTTTAGATAGGTATTTTAAATTTTTCAATTGCTATGAAGTTCACTATAAATTGATTCTTTCTTTCTTTCTTTTTTTGCAGGAAATATATGAACCAGCTGGTGACCGGTTACCTACCAAGTGTAATATTGGTATTATTTTTGTGCGCAGTTCCACCATGATGATGCTCTTTTCAACAGTGGAGGGTTCTATTTCCCGCAGTGAAAGGAAGAAAAGTGCATGTGTCAAAGTTTTGTACTTTACAATCTGGAATGTGTTTTTTGTTAATGTTTTGTTGGTTCTGTCATCAGTCAACTTCCAGTCTTTTATAGCATATGAGACCTGCCTGCCCAACTTGCGAAGGCGGTGCCAGCTCAGGTGATTTATCTAGATTCTAAATGATCAGTGTGTACTTTAAATCACATACCCTTTAACTTTTGTGTTATAGAGTATTGCTGTATTTTCTTGTTGAAATGATTGTGTGCTTGAATGTATTAGATATTTGAGCAACACTCAACAATGAACACTCTTTAACTTTTAAAAGGTATATAGCTGTAACTCTTCTGTGAATAGTGATTCACTAGGCTTTTTCATGGTATGCAGGCTACCTTCTTCACTACTTATGTTATGTCATCTGGTTGGGCAAGTTTGGCATTTGAAATTATGCAAATTTGTCCTCTTTTATACAATTTATTCCAGAGATTCATACTCAGGCTTAAGGATGATGCACTTAATGGCAGCATATCTTTTCCATACCATACAGAAGTTCCAAGGATCTTACTGTTTGGATTTCTTGGGTTTACCTGTTCTATTCTGGCACCTCTAATGCTGCCCTTCTTATTGATCTACTTTTTCCTTGCGTACCTTGTTTACCGAAACCAGGTTAGTACTTTTATCATGTATTTGTCTTCTCTTTTCCTCATTATGGAATTCATTGTTCTTAATTTTTTCCTTTCTGCATAAAAGTCCCTAATTTATGTATGGAGATTTTTTTTTTCCGTTGTATTTTATTTTTGACATTAAAGGGTGTTTGGATAATTAGTTTGGATAATTAGTTTGGATAATTAGTTTAATTAAGCACTTATTTAATAATCACTTATCATATAAGAGCTTATGCATAAGATGCTTCTATACTCGAAGAGAAAATAAGGTATTTTTATAAGCTCTTTGAAACACATGCTTATGTGATAAGCCAAAACAAACTCTTCCAAACATAATTACTGGATTAGTAGGTTTGAGTAGTAATCATTTCCTAGCATTTTTATGTGATGTGAGATTTAAGTGATTAGAGGCAAAGGTTTGTTCTTGAAAGAACGGAGAAGTGCAACATGGTTCATGTCACTTTATTTTTAATAAATGAAACTAGTATAATAGAAAGCAGTTGTTAAAGGAAGGTGAGAACTGGAAGTTAATGCTTGGCTCGCATGGAAGCCTAATAGTAAGGAGATTTTACTCCATTTTGGTTGAAATGATCAGACTGAAAGTCGTCAATTATGGAAACAAATTCGATCATCGAACATCATTCGCGTTTACCATATTTTGTCAAGGTCTTGAGTGCCCGTTTGAGAATTAGAAGCTGTGTGACTTGATTCTCAGAAGGCTAAAGTTTGATTCTTCTATTCTCATGTATCAAGGCAGTTTCTCCGCTTAAATCCACCTAGTTCCGTCGGTTGTCTAGCTATAGCCGGATGGAAACAAAAAACAAAAAGTGTGATGGATGTATATCTACATCTATGCATGCAGTGATATGTGAGCATGTTTGATTTGTTTCTAGGATAACTAACATCTACTTTATGTCGTTAAATGATGCTTAATGTTTTGTTGTTTTATTTTAAACGTTTAGAATAAGCTTTCGTAATAAATAACATTAACCCTTTTCAGATTCTCAACGTGTACGTTACAAAATACGATACTGGGGGACAGTTCTGGCCCATTGCACACAACACAACGGTCTTTTCTTTACTAGTTGCTCAACTTATTGCGCTTGGGGTGTTTGGAATAAAACGCTCAACAGTTGCATCTGGATTTACCATTCCCCTACTCTTTGGCACCCTTCTCTTTCACCAGTATTGTAGGCAACGATTTCTCCCAGTATTTAAGAGCTATTCAGCACAGGTAAATCACCCTTTCTCCCTGCTCCTTCCCCACTCCCTAGTCTTTCATTCACAGCTTTAAATTAATTCAGTTTGTTTTAGGTTCTTATTGACATGGATCGGAAAGATGAACAATGTGGAAAGATGGAAGAGATTTATGAACAATTGCATTCAGCCTACAACCAGCAAAGTTTAATGCCGCATGCCCCGAGCCAATCCGAATGCTCCAGCCAAAACGAGGACAATGGGAGTGCTGGGAGTGCGGAGTTTTCAATAGATATAGAGAAAGGTTTGTTTGCTTTATATAATGGTTGGGAATTCACTTTTCAGGCAATTTTAATAAACTTGGGTTTTTTGCTTTTCATTTTTTTCAGGCAAGGAAATTGATCAAAAAGATAGATCAGGGCCTATCCATCGCACTCCGAATTCGGATAAATCAGTACTTGGTGGAAATCAAATGAGTCCTCCGGCTTGTACATTGAATAAGAATCATCCTGATGTGCCCGAGCAAGTGTATGAACATTCAATAAAATAATGGATAACGATGGTCTCTTGATTCATTGTTCATCAAATATTTTTCAATAAAATAATGGATAACGATGGTCTCTTGATTCATTGTTCATCAAATATTTTTCATTGTAAGTTGTAAATAGTTTTTTTGTCCAAAAAAGTAGTATCTCCGGTTAAACATTAATAGACAAATAAGAATGGGAGGAGTAACTCGTTAATATTTCTTTATAGACATCAAATTTTATCAATCAAATCGTTAAATTAAAAGTTCTAAATAAAATTTCATAAAATTTTAAAAATATTTGATAGAACACTTTAATTCAACATGTACTATACGTTTTAATTTACAAGTAAAATGTTGACCATATGATTACATAGCTACGAATGTCCAATTTATCTAAAATTTGGTAGTATGATTATTAATATAATATGATGATGTTGCAAAAGGTTTCCATGTAAATTTGAGTGGGGTACCCAAAAGATAGAATGCACGGTAGGATTTTTTTTTCGATAAGTAGAATTTTATTAATATTGTTTAGTTTCAGCATCACCGTAAACGGGCTCTGCCCACCTTCTATGAAGGGTTGAAGAGGGCACACAATATCATTTGCTGGGAACACTAGACCTGAGAAATAGAATACATTTTGTTCAAAATTAATACATCCTCCCATTCCGGGGTAAAAACAAAAACACATCCTTTGATCCCTTTACTGACTTACATTAGCTATAGTGCTATTACAGCTTCCTTGCCTAAAAGTTACGACCTATTTGAAGCATCATGGTAGCACACGAAAGCTACTCCAATTTGACAGCACAAAAACACCTTATGATAGAATTTCCAAGTTGCTAAACTAGCAGCTTCTTTGTAGCGCCATTTGGTTGTCTGTATAGCCCCTCTTTGACTCTTTCCTTTTGGCCATTTCTACCTTCTCATTACTCAAATTTTTTTCATTTTACGATTATATTACTTAATGTTATCCTCTGTGTTTTCTGAGAGGAGATAATTCGAATAGGTCACATAAAATAGAGCAATAATCACTTAAGACCAGTTTTTTCTCAGAAAAATTAAGTATTTCATTGTAATGAAATGGAAGATTAGATCAAAGAGCAAAATAAATCTGATTTTTTTTTTGAGTTTTTATGCTAACAAACTTAGAGAATCATGTAACTAAAATCTCTCAAAATAAAAGATGAATACGAATTTGGGTTTTCTGTGGTTGCCAAACCCTACACATCTCGAGGCTCAACTGTTGGATGAAGATTGAACAATTTATGCTTTTAACTCACCAAGTTGGATTTAAAATACAAATTCGAAATACGTGCATTCGATGACTTAGATTTGTTGATGACTAGAGTTTTTATGATTGCATCAAATTCAAATCCGATGGCTACAAAGGTTTTCACGACAAAAACTATTAAAATTAGCATTTATAAATTAGGCATTATAAATTGGGATAAAGTACAAGCATAAAATGCAATTCGCGTTAAGGAGCCAGTATTACTTGGCCATAAACTCAAAAGGAAACTCATTCATGCACCATGGTTCCTCCTAACTGTAGTAGTGAACTCAGCTTTTTTACAGTTTGAAAGGATATCTTATTCACAATTTATTTAGACTTATCTTGTAAAATAAGTACTTATGTAATTATTTATAAGAGTTTATAAAAATAGTTCATGATATATCATATCATAAATTGCTTCTAACTTATTTTAATAAGCAATTCCAATATAGCTTGTGCAACGAGCTTACTCTCATCCAATTTTCGATCCATCTACATCCAATTTTTTTATACTGTAAGACCTAAATTTTATTAATAAAGGCAAATAACATTACACAAAGATTGTTCAAAAAACAAATGGACACACCCCAACTGAGATTTAAATCCTACTCCCTTTGTTTTTGTATATAAGCAACAAATCACTTTTTTGGTTCATTGAATAACTCATGTATTTAGTCTATAATATAGACTAAATACATGAGTTATTCAATGAACCAAAAAAGTGATTTGTTGCTTATATACGAAAACGGAAGGAGTATATTCCAACTATACAATTTTTTCCACACACGGTCAAAGACTAAATACACAATAGCTCTAGAATGAAACTTCATTGTCTTTACCCTTATCGTGTTAAGGATCATTTCTTTAGCTTCTTCAAGCACATATCCAGGAGTCATTTGATGGGTGAAGGGGATGCTTATAATGATGGCAGTCACCTTTGGCTATGCACGCAAAATATTGCTCCAAAATGCTCAGCTCTTTTGGGGTTTTCCATCAAACATCATGGGTGGAAACTTGAACCAAACTAACCTTAAAGACAAAACACAAAACAAAGAAACCACAAAAGCACCAGCATCAACACTGTCATTAGAGCTTGCATGAGATAACATAAATTAAAAAGAACAATGACATTGCCACGGTGGCTTTGGAGGAGGACAGACGGGTGACGATTCTAAGGGTGAGGGAGCAAAGCAACCGAGGAGACATGAGGCAGATGCATGTGTACGTGGTCGCATCCTGGTGGTGTCTCCGATGGGGGTGTGTTGACTCTAAGTCTGTCATGGGTATGGGGGTACCTCATCGTGTTCGTCGTTAGCGGAGGTGCAGGGAAAAGGCAACGACTAGGGTGTAAACCTCCATAGTAGAGCCAGATTCCTCAACATGCTTTCACAGATCTAATGGGTCAGGGAGGAGAAAAGGTGGTGTGAGGGAAAAAAGGGGAAGCTTTTGGCTAAAGGTAAGAGCTTTTGCGATGGGGAGAGGCAAGAGCTCTCCCCTCTACTCAAAAGGAGAGACAAGTAGGATGCGAGAAAAGTCTCCCAGAGGGGGAGGGCGAACTCCTACATGAGAAGGGAAAGGACTTACAAAGAAGTGGGGGAGGCCAGGAAAGACTTGCAAAGTGTGTTACTCTAAACCCTATGGGGTTTGGGAGAGAAAGTTAGAGAGAAGGCAGAGCCTCTCTCTCTATACCTTGAAAACAACTGTAAAAACCGCAAATAGTTTATTAAATTAAAGCATTTGTGACATACATTCTTTTTTTTTTATTTTGGTAATATGTGACATACATTCTTACATGATAAGTAAGTATTTATTAAATAACACTTAAACTACTTTGAAGTTATTCATAAAAAAAAAACTACTTTAAAGTTTAAGCTAAAAATAAGTTAAAGCTATTTGGTAGTTTTAACCTTATTTTTTTAGCTTAAATTGTTGCTTGAATCTATCCGCAAGCTAGTGAAATCTGGTAAAATATGTCCAATGAGCCTATGAAAACCTTTTTTTTTTCCTTTGAGAAACCCCTCTTATTTATGAACGTCATGGTGTGGGTGACTCAATCCCAAGGTTGACACTTAGGATCCCTTTGGATGTTGGGAAGAAAAGGGATAGGAAGAGAAAGACTTGTGATCAATATTTTCATTGTTTGTGAACATTATAAAAATCAAACTTGCCCCCCTAAACCCTTGAAAATCCTCCCTTAATTTATTTTTTGAGTTCCTCCAAATTGGATGTTTTTAGTTCAATAAAGAAAAGTAAGGTCTTATGTAAGGCGAACTATCCTCCGTTTCAAAATCAAAACCCATTCCCTCCCTTCCTTTCCCAAATCCCAAACAGACCCTAAGCGTCGCCTAGGGCTTGAAATCATGTTATTTTGAATGAATGTTTTCTCTCACAGTCATTTAGTTGATGTGAATCATTGCTGAGATGTAGGCATTATGCATTAGGCAGTTGCTCCATTGACAAACAACAATGACACTTGATGTTTTATCATTCAACCAGGAAAGTTAGGAGACGAGAATGAGTGTGATTCTCAAGGAAAATTGTTTATTGTTGGAAGTCATTGTTGTTTTTTTTTATAAGCAAAATAATCTATTAAAATTGGAGTACAGGGGTACTCCAAGCCCATATTTACAAATGTTCAAGGAAGAAAGTGCTTCATTAAAACCTCTCAATGCCAAAACCCAGTGGAAAAAAGACCAGGAGAGGAAAAAGAGTACAACAGCCAACCCCCACTCAATGACGTTAACATCCGCCAAACATTGATACACATTGTTACTCACATTACTGTTCTACACATACTCAAGGATCCAATGAAAATATTCCCTGCACAACATCAACCATTATAATTCCAACCACCCCAAACAAAAATTCTAACCTGCTGTGAAATATGCAGCACCAAAATTCTGCACAAACAAAATAGTCCATCGGCCACTCCTCTTCCTGCATAAATAACCCGCGGCGCACCACTCCTTTTTCCAAACTGTAATAAATCAGACCGGCCTCACAAGGAACCAGTTTTCAGAGACACTGTAATGGACAACTAAACCAATCTGAAAATAATATTTGTTTATCCCTTTTCCCACAACGCATAAACCAGCCCCATGAGACAATTTTAATATATGTCAGAACTGCAGTAACACTGGCAACCTCCCCTTTAAACATAATCATTTTCCTCATAGACCAGATTGCCCACATAGTGGCACACCAAAATAAATACCTGCTGATCTTATCCGTAGACAGGTCGCCAACCTGCAGAAAAAGCTCAACCATATCACATTGGAGTGCACTTGCCATTCCAAGCCATGACATAACTTGTGACCAAATATTAGACGAGAATGGACACGAAAAGAGTAAATGATGCATAGATTCTATTGCATTAAAGCATAAAACACAACACAAATCATGAGGATTAGTAACAATGCCTATCTTTGACAACTCTTCTCTGACCGGAAGGCGTCCTAGCAACAGTCTCCAGGTGAAAACCTTGATTTTAGATGGCAATTTGCTTTTCCAAAGGCCTTGGATAGCCTTTGTAATCTTCATCTCCAATGCATTTTGTGAAGTCCGTCCAAGTAAATCCGAATACGCAGATTTCACTGTGAAATGCTTCGAGTTATCAAGCTTCCAAACCTACCCATTAGCAGCTTCTCTAACTGGGGTTATCCTTGATAACAGTGATTTAAGATGTCTCAACTCATGATCCTCATAACAAAACAAATTTCTCCTCCAAGCCCATTTCCAATCCCATTCGGTTTCAACCCACATTCGGTTCCAATCCCATGAGGAAGCATTCCTTCAGAGATCCCCTATCCATCTATCATGCCAGAATTTAATTGAGTCACCACTGCCCAGCTGTGGTTTAACAACACCAATGAACCATTCCACATTCAAATTTTTAATCTTTTTCCACCACAAAAATTCATTTCTCCTTTCTACAACGATACCCAACATTGCTTCGTGAAGATTCCCATATTTGAACTGTAAAAGCCTATACCAAACTGCATCTTTATCAACAAGACACCTTCACTTCCACTAGGACAGCAGACTGTGATTAAACAGCTCCAAATCCTTTACTCCAAGGCACCCTAAATTCTTAGGAAGACAAACCTCCTGCGAACTTATCCAGTTTATCTTTCCTTGTTCCTCATTTCCTCCCTAGAGAAAATTCCTCTACATCTTTGTTAAACAACTCAACACTTTCTCTGGGGCTTTAAAGAAGGAAAAATAATAAAGCAGTAAACTTGAGAGAACCAAATTTAGCAATCCTACCCTGCCCCCAATAGATAAGAAATTACCTTTCCACGAAGAGGACCAGGATGAAGCCAGGCACGGATTAACACCTACTAATATGCCTAGAAATTTAAAGGGCAGGCTACCCACATTGCAATGTAGAAAGTTGGAAGTAGCCACCATAAAATCATCCTCCACATTGATCCCAATTAAGCTACTTTTTGCTAAATTTACCCGAAGACTCGATGCCATCTCAAAACCATGAGTAATAGCTTTAAAGGACCAAATGTTCTCCCAAGACGGTTCAGCTATCAAGATGGTATCATCTGTATATTGAAGCACTGGAAAGGACAAATCTTGACTCACCTTGTAACCTGTAGAGTGTCCAATGTCAACTGCCTTATTAACCATACCGGGCAAACTTTCTGCTGCAATTAGAAATAAAAATGGGGCCAAGGGATCCCCTTGTTTTAAACTTCTCTTCCCACCAAATTCCTCCGTGGGGCTACCATTTGTGAGTACCGAAACTGTTCCTGAACATATGTAGACATTTATCCATCTAAGCCACTGAACACAGAAGCCCATCCTCATCAACATATAGTCCAGATACCCCCAACTTACCGAGTCATACGCCTTCTCAAAATCTATCTTGAATAGTAAGCATTTGTCCTTTTTTTCTTTTTGCTCAGTCCACAACTTCATTAAGAACTAACACTCCATCCAAGATTTGTCTACTTTGGAGGAAAGCCGTTTGACACCCGAAAATTACCTTACCAAGGACCCTTTTCAAACATGATGCAAGAAATTTAGCAATGATCTTGTATAGGCATCCAATCAAAGATATTGGACTGAAATCCTTTATCTCTTGTGGGTTATCATTCTTTGGAATCAAAGCAATAAAAGAGGCCTTCAAGCTTCTGAGTAGAGAGGCATTAGACCGGAACTCCTCAACAAACCCGAAAACTTCCTCTTTCAACAAATCCCACCAAGTTTTAATAAAGTTAAAGTTAAACCCATCCGGTCCTGGACTTTTATTTCCATTGCAACTCCACACCGCTTCCTTAATTTCCTCCTCAGTAAAATGAGCTGTCAGAAGATCATTGTCAGCAACAGAAATTTCCTTGAAATGAATGCCATCCATCCTTGGTCTTGAGAACCTCTCCTCACCATAGCATGCTTGGAAGTAATTCTTCACTTCCATCTTTATTTCATCAACCTTTTCCACCCACCTATCCTCTACTTTAAGTGCCACTAACTGATTTGTCCTTCTCTTTGCTTTTAGGGTTGCATGAAAAAATTTTGTGTTCGCATCCCCTTCACGTAACCATTTAATCCTAGACTTTTGTGTAATTAGGCTTTCCTTTGCATGAAGGTTCTGCCAAAACTGAGCAGAGAGAGGTTTTCTTTGTTCATGATCTAAAAAATTACCATCTGCTGTTGCATTATCTAAAGCATTCATCTCCCCAACCACATTATTCACTTTCAGATCCATAATATCGAAAACCTCCTTATTCCACCCCTTAAGTTTTTCTTTCATGAATTTCAATTTTTCTTTTAGAATATAACCTTTCCAACCAACCACTTTGCACATACCCCAGCTCTCTTCGACGAACTTCTTAAAGTCCTCATGTTCCAGCCAACAATTATTAAACCTAAAAGGCTTGGGTCCCCAATTCTTATTCTCCGTCTTAAGCCAAACAGGGCAATGATCAGATATATCTCTTTCACCCACCCACAGTGACTTCACACCCCATTCCTCAATCAGTTCTTCTGAAATCAGCAATTTATCCAATCTCCTCATTGACAAGCCATCACTGCTGAACCATATGAATTTCTTTCATAGCATTGATAAATCAATCACCCTCATAGCTGCAATGAACAACTTGAATTCTTCCATTTTCACCCTACCATTCTGTTGACTCTACCCCCTTCTGTCATCCCTAACCACAGCTGCATTATAATTCCCACCTAAGCACCACAGACCTACAGGGAAACCAGTCTTTGACATAACCAAATCACTCCACAATTTTCTTTTCCCAGCCACGCAATAGGGCGAATAAGTAATGACAATATAATACAACCTATTCGATTCAGCAAATGATACACACAAGCCCAGAAATCCATCCCTATAGAATCTGAATTTCACCACAAGCAAATCCTCCATCCACACTGTGAGTAATCCCCCTGATAACCCATTTGAAGGAATAAAATCCCACCCACAATTTGTAGACCCCCAGATACTCTTAACAAGGCAGTTATCAACATTAGTAAATTTTGTTTCCTGAAATAGACAACAATCGAACTTACCTCTCTCAACGAGGGACCGGATCCTACGCCGTTTTGTATTGTCCCTCAACCCCCTCACATTGTAGGAGAGCACCTTCCTTAAACTGATCCATCAGACGCCCTCATTCTTTGAACCATCTGATCTCTACCTTCCATTTCTCTGACCCACTCAGCAGAATGAATTTCTTCTTCCATTCCAACAAGCCCATACTTGGTGACTTCCTACCAAATCTTTGACGCAGCTTCTACATCCTTGCATTTCCAAAAACCAGTATTACAACACCTAATATTAGAGCTTGTGAGAGATGCGTCGCACAACACCGTTCCACCTGAGAAAGAAACGGATGCCACAGGGATGTGCTTGCCGCCAGGGATTGACTGGCGAACCCCATCTCTCGCGATGACCCCTGAATGTTGCGAGTTATGTGGGTTGGATGGGTCACCTGAGGTCGCATCACAGGGGGCAATATGTTGTGACTCTTAGCCCACTAAATCAACTGTCTGCGCCCCAATTTCATTAACAGGTCCCCCCTCAATTGTGTTCTTCATTTAAAACTACTTGCACCCCTAACTCTTCACCATGCAACCCCCCTTCATTATTTCCCACTACTTCAACTACTTGCACTCCTCGTTCTTCAGCATACATCCCCCTCATTATCTCTTACTGCTTCAACTACTTGCACCCTTGTTCTTCATTATGCACCCCCTACAATCTTTTCTGCTTGTTCAACTACTTGCACCCCTCGTGCTATATCACACAACCCCCTGCACTACTTTCTGATGCTGCTGCGTTTTGGACCTCTACATTATGGACCGGCCGACCTCCAATAATTACTGCTTGGCCCAGCCCATCAAGTAACTTCTCTGCGTTCTGGTACACCGCTTTCGCCGACCCATTCTCAACATCATTTGGTTGTGGGAATATGCATCCTCCACTGTGTTCATCATTATTGCTAATTCTTCATCACGTGAGGCACCCATCATCTGCTTCTCGAGCTCCTCAACCGCCACACCCACCTCAGTATCATCCAATTTTTCTAATATTTCTTCAATATCATTTATTGCACCGGCGATCCTTGAGTTACACTCTTCTTCTTCCTCACCCGACTGCTCATCTTCCATTGTTTCTGGAATGAAATCATCATTCACACTTTCATTATCCTCGCCGTTATCTCCTGCTACAGTCTTCTCAATCTTAACAGCTCCATTCCAATTCAAGCTATTGTACCGATCCTTAACCATTTTAATGGAGAAAGTATCATCATTGATCTTCACTCTCACCACATCATTGACCAGAGCATGAACATGAGTTCGATACAATATTCTTGCTGCATCCATGCACTTCTTATCCCTTGTGTTAGTGTCTGTTCCGATGAAATCACCAATCAGCGCTATGATTATTTAAAGAAATCATCACACCAAGCATGAGCCGGCACACCGTAACATCTTAACCATGTGAATCTCTCATTATCCACCTCCTTTGGGTTCCAATTCCTAATCTTTTTCACCCACTTAGTTAACCTACCATCTTGTTGCTGCATCATCTCCGCCAAGTCCCCCTGATCTGCTTCTTCTAGTAGCGTTAGATTAGCTCCCATTGTGTAACTTTAACACCAAATAACCCTTGGCGATGGAACTCTTATTTTAGCAAATAAGAAGCACCATGATTTATCATTTCACCTACAAAAGCCTTAGTCATCTGTTCCAACATGTGTTCCTCAGTCTTGAACTCTATATTAGCCGCCTTCTACCTCCATTTTGCATGCCGGTTCATTGACTTCTTTTTAGCCGAATATGCACCCCCTCCCTTAGCCATAGGTGCATACCCACCCTTAACTATGTTGGCGTACGTGATTCCTTGCGCCTTCTGTCTCCACAAATATTCCTTAACATTATGACTTTATGAGTGCAATGAGCATAACAAACCTTATTATAAATAAATTTTGAAGGAGACCAATCTTTTAATTTCATTATATCTCTGATGAATTCACCTAAATTTTCATTGGGTTATAATCATGTTCACCGGCCATGCTTTTTTTTTTTTTAGTAAATCCCTAATAAAAATGAAAGTTTTTAGCACATTTGGGATAAATCTTACAAATAAAAAATTACTGCAGTGACCTTATTACATATAATCAGAAGGAAGTCAATCTTTTTTTTTTTTTTTTGGTGATGAGAAGGAAGTCAGTCTCGAAATTTTATTTTATTTTTTGCAAAAGAAAGTTAAATTAAAATTAGTGCAGCATAAACTCCTCTCTATAGGATTTTCTAAATCATGATGATTTTCTATAGGATTTTAATCATAATAAAAAAAGAAGTTACAAAATTACAAACCCTATGATTTCCATATTGTGATTTTCTATATTTTTTTTTTATGCTTAACTTTGCTCTGGTTCAACAATCTGTTCCAGAAGTAGTTTAAGATAATGAACTCTTACAAATAAATCAATTTAAATGATTTTCATTCAATGACCCTCTCAACCACTTGTAATGTGGGGAAAAGCCTTAAAGAAAGAAGTTGGATTAAAATGCATTATTGAAGAATAGCTCTGCAGCATTTTCTTTGCTACTTCATGCTAACAGTCTTTGTTTGCTTTTGGTCATCTTAAGTCTCGACGCCTTTCTTGCAATCAGGGGAGCATTGTCACCTTTCTTACATAAAAAAGTGGTATTTATTCCAAGTCACAGAAGAAAATTTTCAAGAAAAACGAAATAGAAGAAGAAAAGGAAAAGCAAGAAAGAACCTTTCTTTGGATGAACAATTTTGAATCAGAATTTAACACTTTGTGAAGATTTGCAAAGACAAAAATAATGATGTAGAAGAAATAGTTGGAACAAAGTGTATGGTCATATTACACTCATGTAGTCCAATAATAACTTGAAGCCATAAACATGTAATTTAATTACTCCTGTGCTCTTAAAAAGATCACATCGAATTGTATGGCTAAAAGTACATAATTCACATCTTCTGAAACATGTAAACAATCAAAGAATAGAGAATAGTTTTTATATTGAACATCAATGCAGGTCTCACCAACGACATGCTGGATATCCCATAGTCTTTCTCTTCACGAAGGCCAACCTGCAATATTATTTTAGGATTGACTAACTTAAAAGCAAGACACATGCCATTCAAAGCTTTGATTTTGTATTACATTTTCAAACAGGGTATTTACATTATTTGCATCATAATAAATTACAAAAAATAAAAATAAAATAAAAATCCAATCAGATCATTACTAGAATGTAAGGTTTTAGCGTCGAAATCGTAGTATACGACACCGACGCTAATGGCGTCGGCCAAGCCCACGCAATAGTGTTCTCGCCATAGTTGTTAAAACCGGACCGGACCGGCCGGTCCGACCGGTTGAACCGGGAACCGGACCCCTGTCCGGTCCGTTTGAACCTGAAAACCGGACTGTATAAGAACCGGCCTAAAAACCGGAAAACCGGCCAAAACCGGGAAAACCGCGAAAAAACCGGCCAAAACCGGGAACCGGCCGGTTCTTAAAAAAATTAATTTTTTATTTTTTATTTTTTTTTAAAAATGGTAAATGACATTATCTTTGACACATAAGAGATTTTTTTATCCATTTTTTTCATGTTGATGGATTAAATTAAATATTATAATAAAATTTAAAATTAATTTATATATTAATATTATTATGAGAGTACTTACATTACAATATTTGTGATTATTGAATATTATAATGTTATTATAACATATTTGTTTTAGTTTAATATGTAATTTTTACATGTTATATGTTGACTTATAACATTTTAAGCGGAGTTTAATTTTTTATATCGTGATGTTATAAATATTATGTTATTTTTTGTTTATTAGTGCTTTATATGTTATATTAAAAATTTTGAAAAATTAATTTAATTTATTTCCAGTCCAACCCCGGTTCGACCCCGGTCTGACCTTTGAACCTTGAACCAGTACCTACACCGGTTCAGTGTCCGGTCCGGTTTTGATAACCTTGGTTCTCGCATATTTTTTTTATAACTTTAAATGATTTCTGTTTAATCTTAGCCGCAGTGTCGACTAGGCCGACGCTATGTTGAATAGTAAAAAAAAAAAAATACGCACCACAATTTAACACGGAGTAAAGGCACAAGTGAGATCCAAAATCGCTACTTCCCTCAAGCAATTTTTTGTTCCCCTTCTTAGTGCCTGTTTGGATTTCCGTTGTGGCTCTCTCAACGTCAGTTTAGAACGGTAAACACAAAATGATTTATGTTTGATTTTCCGTTTTATTCTTTTGACAAATTCAGTTTGCCTTCAAACGCAGTTTTCCATGGAAGTAACATTCATGATATTTTTCGTTCCACCGTTTTCCGTTGGAGAGCCATAATTTTTTTACTTCCTATTATACCCTGCTATCCAGCACCGTATCAAGATGTTTGTGACCAAAATATTTGATCTGGTAATTTTTTTCGGTACGGTTGATCTGGTATTTTTTCTACTTCAAGAGTTATGAGTAGCATTTAATTTTTCTTTCTTGAAAAATGTGTGTGGGTAACGTATACAATTTAAAAAAATTAGGTATATTACATATAAATTTAAAAATATTGAAGTAAAATAAAAAATTATATTATATTATATATATTAATTTTTTTTAAAATAAAAGACATTGTAAATACCTATTAGTTGAATTTATTATTCACTACAAAAAATGGTCAAAATGCGAGGGGTTTTTTGTCACATTGCGGGAGTTTTCGACCCCCGTTTGCGGGGGTTAGGAAAACCGCCTCAATTACCTGTGCCGCAACCTTTTTGCGGGAGTTATTAGAAAACGCTGGTATTTTACTTATTTGGGGCGGTTATTTTGTGGAGGTTTTTAACCTCCACAGTTAGTGGCGGTTATTTTACAGGACCTGAAAATCTCTCATATGTGAAGTAATTTTGGGGCTTTTTTTTTACGGGGGTTCTAAACCTCCTAAGATATGAAGTTATTTTGAGGGGGTTATTAACCTCCTCTAAACGTTTTGTAGAATTTTGAAGAGTTTTTTTTCCCCTCATTTCATTGTTACACTTTTATATATCATACAATTTGGAACGATTTTGTTACAAAATATTTCCATTTTTGGCCTTATATTTTCCTAATTTATGACAATTATAAAACATTAAATAAATTTAATCCAAATACTCAAAATTCCATTAAAAATATAACCATGATAACATAAATGTATTTCAAACATTTATAACTCCATCAAAAGAAACATTTGTAGTTCAAATATCTAATGTAATACAACTCAAAACTTATAATATCTTAAAAGAAGTCTTATACTAAAAGATCCGAAAAAACATCAAATGTTGTTAGCACCAGATGATCCTCTTGTATCCATAGGTGAATTAGGCTCACTTGCATCGACACTTGCGTGAGATAACAAAAGAAAAATACTGAGTTAAATGCACGAGAAAGGGGCACGAGACAAACCAATACAAATGATGTGGCAAAATTGAACAAGTCTCAATCACAATATACATAACAATAAATTTATTATTTTTTAGGTAAGTATTATTTGGTGGATGCTGGTTATCCAACGCCGATTGGATATATTGGTTCATATAGAAGTGAACGTTATCACCTTCCAGATTTTAGGCGTTCTTCTAGATTTGCAAACTACAATGAGACATTCAATTATTACCATTCAAGTTTAAGATGCACAATTGAAAGAACTTTTGGGGTATGGAAAAATAGGTTTGAAATTTTACGCAACATGCGCAGCTACACATTTGAAACACAAGTTCAAATAGTTGTTGCAACAATTGCTATACATAAATTTATTAGAAGGAAATCTAAAACCGATTTTGACTTCAAGCGTTATGAAGATGAAAACGTAGTCGAAGATGAGGATGACAATCGTGTTGGTAGGGATTAGTCGTCAAATATAAATGTAGCATCTCTAAGAGAGATGGATTTTGTCCGAGACTCAATCAGAGATCAAATTATTGAGCGTTTGCAACTTCATTAGTCATGCATTTAAATTTCAAATTGTATTACATTACACTCTATGCATTTTTCTTGTTAGTCTGTTTTTAAATTTGGAGCATATGTATTAGCTTGTTATTTTATACTTTCACCAAGATTGTATTTGAAATTTTCTCTATATTTATTTTTTTGTTATTAATTAAATTTTTTGCTCTATGTATTTTTCTTGTTATTCTATTTTTAAATTTGGGGCATATGAATTAACTTGTTGTTTTGTACTTTCACTAAGGCTGAGTTTGGTTGGGGGTGACTTGATGCGAGAGACTGAGGGAAGCTAGAAAGCGTGAAGAGAGAGCCAATCTCTTTTGTTTAGAACAGCGAAGAAGTTGAGACGAGAGAGAGAGGAGTGATAAATTTGTCACTTTTTAACTTCTCCGCAAAAGAGCGAAGAAAGGGCCACCACGCGTGTTTTTTTTTGTTTTCAATTATACCCTTATTCTCTCCTTATAACTCAAATTATTTAAATTTTTAGTCAAGGACATTGATGTCTTTTAAAAAATAATCAATATTTCTCTATTCTCTTTCTCATAAACCAAACAATACCCAAAATCTACTCTATTTCTCACATATTTTTCTCTCTTTTTACACTCTCTCTCACCTATTTCTCTCTTCACAATTTCTCGGAACCAAACACACCATAAGAGTGTATTGGGAATGTTCTCACCTGTTAGTGAAATTTATTTTTTTAACAAAACAATATAAAAAA
Source organism: Calophaca sinica (assembly GCA_037113605.1). Taxonomy (NCBI): domain Eukaryota; kingdom Viridiplantae; phylum Streptophyta; class Magnoliopsida; order Fabales; family Fabaceae; genus Calophaca; species Calophaca sinica. The sequence goes on along the minus strand of CM073736.1, from coordinate 124,628,796 downwards.
TATTATCTCTATTATATTGAATTGTAAATAAATTAAAAAAGGAAATTATACAAATGTCGACAACAGACACAAACTACAAAGCCACGTCAATTAAAAAACGCCAACATGGATGTGCTGAGTCATAAATCTAGCTTATTAAAAAAACGAAATTCTCGATTAAAAATATTAAAAAAACCGGTCAAAGCATTAATATTTGCAATAAAGCACAAGTTATGGTCCAATCTCATCAAAATAAATAACGATCTGCACACATAAGGAAACAATTGAGACTGTTTTGTACCACAAAGAAGATGGACATGTTTTAAATAAAAAATATATCATGATTTATGTAAATAAAAAAAAAGATGAACACCTTTTTTTTGACAGCAAAAGTTGAACACGTTATAAAGCACAATTTATTTGAATTAATGACAGGTTATTTTTCAATACCACAAGTAAAAAAAATACCGTAAGAATTATTCATTTCCAAATTATATTTTCTTCCTACACTGTTATGACTTCTCGGATAAATAGAAAACCAAAATTGGATATTCCCACCATTTGAATTAACCCAAAAAAATTTAAAAGTGAGATGTATAAATTTAAATATTGAATGTATACATTTACATTAATATATGTGTTTGTGCAATTAAGATTAATATAAAATACGAAAATCAATTATTTAATAGGAAAATGGATTTAATTTTTGATCATGAAAATTAATACAATCAACCAGTTTTTGGAAACTAATTAAGTGTGTAACGTTTAATTAAGGAAACGTCATCAAAATATTAAAAGTGGATTTCTTAATATGGTAGTGTTTGACAAATTTAAATATTATAAAATAATCACAAATATTAAAACATAATTAGTCAATATATTTTTCCAAATCTGGTCCGCCATATTTAATCCATATTTAATGCCATAAAACGTTTTTCCAGAAGCTAATTAAATGAGCCCAATTAATAAAAATGCAAAAAAATGAAGTTCATAATTTAGAATATATGTTAATTAAATCCATGCACAAAATTTCTTAATATAGTGTCTGAAACTAATAATTTCACGTAACCAAATTCCTTTCGATTTTCAACCATTTATTCTCTCCCATTTTCCATATTTAAAATTTGTTACAAAATTAGGGTTTGTATGAAAAAATAATCTGTTGATTAGCAATTTGAATCCATTCGAGTGCTATAAATAGGCGCAAAAACATCCTCATTTTCACACCTATCCGATTTTTTTATGCTTGTGTGTTTGTTGTCTTCATTGTCAATGCCAACTTTTTTCAACATTGAGATATGGACCTCAACCATGATCTAATTTCTGACATCGTCCCTTCTATTGGTCAGAACTGAAATTTAGTAGTTGAGGTTTTTTTGTATGTGGTACACTAATTCATTCCATACAAATAGTTTTCCTTTATTTATTGAAATGATCTTTATAGACAATGAGGTGAAAAAGTTATACTTTTTTTTTGTGTATAAAAAATACGTACAAAATGATTTTGGTACTTTATTGCAGGTTGCTAAAATGGCAGAAGACAAACTCACATAATTACTTCAAACACCCATTTGAGTCACTATTGACCTGAACTATGCAGGTTGCTTATGGATGCTATGCTATCTCATTGCTCATTGAATTATTATTAACATTTATTTGGAGATGTATAACCACTGCATCTTATAATATATATTTTTTCTAGCCACCGTTCCACAATTTATGTCAAGGATTACAAACATTCATATTTACAAACGACATTTACAATTTCAATTGATCATTGACAAACCAATATGATCTCTGTATATCAATCCTTCAATACCTACCTCTTCAAATCTCAGTTGAGTTTTTAAGGTGTTTTTCAGGGTTGCCTTGAAGATGATTTTGTCATATAATTTGTTTTTGAAAGATTATGATGGATTTTCAGCTACAATTGGAACTCAAGAGAAACTTGTGTTAGGTTTCTTTATTTCCTAGCTTCGTTCGTGTGTATTTAACATATGATTAGAATTCCAAGTCGTAACTTTTTGTTTGTGACCAAAAGATTGAAATACACATTTGTCAGTGGATTCTATAGTAGGAAAGTAAATAAATGTGTACACAAATTTGATAGATTTAGGTTTAAAAGTTTTTTAATTTGCATTAAAATGTGGTTTCAAATTACATTTGGTAAATAACGACTCCTCTACACATTTCCAAAATACGTTACAAAATAAATATTGATGGATTACAATAATTGTTTTTTTAGAATCATCATGATTTTTAATTACCACGACAAATATGATGCGCAAAATTTTGGTAATCTGTCTCATTTAATAATTTACGGTGATTTAAAATCTATTTTAGGGCAATATCAGATATTATTCGTATTTATTAGTTACAATGTTGCTAATAGCTGACTTTAAGTGGGAATATAAGCTATTTATTACACCAGAATATCCTTATTACGAATTGTTCTATTTCATGATGATGATCACCTTAATGTAATATATTATCGAATTATGGAATATCATTTTATTGATTTGCTTGGTTTATTACCATATTTACACATTTATTATTTCAAAATACGGATTATGTTATTTTAAAAAATACAAAAAATAATTCCCAAATTATATTATTATTGATTATTGATTGTTTATTTTATTTAACGTCAACAATATAATGTTAGTAATCCGTAAATCAACAGTTGACTACATTAATCGAATTATGATGATTGGGAAGTATCAAATAATATGATATCAATTAACTACTAATTTGATATAATTATGTATGGTAATCATTTTAATTTTTAACTATCATATTTATTATGCAGTAAATGTATATAATATTTCTATATATATGATATAAAAATTGAGCAAATAATATACAGTGATATTTTTTATTCAAAAAAATAATATACAATGTTAATATAACGGAATGAAACAAATTAATCATGCGGGTATTTTAAGAATTGAACATCTATTCCTTGGAATATATATAGCAAACAAAACATCTATTAATTATATCAGAGAATTTAAATTAAAAATTTATTGAGAATTTAATATGGCAGCAAAACACTTTTAAAAAAAAAACATTTCAGGAAAAGTTATTCCCAGGAGAGTTATTCCAGTAGAAAAATACTGGCCCGATATATGGGCCTCTGTAGGAAGCCCATGGTGACTAGATGGATATGTTCCTCTCAATACTGGCCCGATATAATATGGGCCCTTATTTCATGCCAGAACAATTTGATTCATGAAAACTAATATTTGAAATTTAAGATTAGAATTAGGAGTTGATCTATTTACTTAATATAGACATGTTTAAAGTTTGTTGGAATTTTTTTTGGTCACGGAAAAGTTAAGGTTAGGGGGATATCATCCCAGTCCAAGGCAGAAAAAACCTTCAAGCTCTTTGAGTACTTACGAATAGAATTACATTTACCTCACCCTAAAGGGACTTAAACTCGCGACATGTCGAATACAAGTTTTTTTATGTTTCACTAGGTCAACCCCTTGTGTTTAAAGTTTGTTGGAATAAGCAAGCAAACCACATTTTGAGTTAAGACAAAATCATAACATTAAACAAATAAAACATGACCAAATATGAATTAAACTAATTTTAAATGACTCAAATAGTTTTTCTTTTTGGCTTAGCCAACTTAGATTTGTTATTTGAATTATGAGCATGTTTAACCATGTATGCAAGTAAGAGAGCAACTTTTACTTCTTTTTTTCCCCTCTTTCTTTTAAATGAGGATCAATAGTGTTCTCACTTCCCCCCTTTGTATGACTCAAAGTTTTCACTTTATTATTTCTATCTTTCTTAAAAAGGTAGGCAACGAGGTTTTCTCCCTTTTTAATTATTGGCATATTATTTTTATATAATTTTACTTTAAATAAAAATCACTTTAAAACATTTTCCTAAAATAAATAATTTTTTGGAACAAAATTAAAACAAACATAAAAAATTTATCAAAATCATGTATTAGTCTATAGACCACTAGATTCCTCTAGTCGCGAACCAAGTGACCGATGGATTTACCAAATTTGGTTTGGGGTTAGATGTGTATAGTTTGGGGTTAGATGTGTATAGTAATTTTTTTATTGTATTCTATCTTTTGTGTTGGATGCCCTAAGGGCTGATCTTGTTGGGCCTTTTTTCTCAATGGGTTTTAGGTTATTTGTTTTGCTTTTTTGGAGGCTTAGCCCCTTATTTCTTACAAAAAAAGTCTAAAGATCAGTAGAAAAAATACATCTTTGTAGCTATTGTAACATAATTTTATTATGAAAATTCCACAATAGTTTGGTCAAAATCTAACTTAATTGCCACAGTTACCACCAGGTCCTCCAAAATGAAGAGTATATCCAAATTGTCCTTCGATATCTCCATTGTATTCAACTCCAAAGCATTTGGGGGCGTCATTGTTTGTATCTACCAAATCTTCTTCTGGTCCACAATTTATTCTAGATTCATTACGATACGCAACATGTCTAAAATAGCACGCATGAATGAGGTCGTCATCAGGAAAGTATCCAGATCCCATTGGAGGACTAGGAGTACCCGCAGAGCTCGTTGTTCTCCCGCCCCATCCCACTTGATCAGCTACGGTCATGTTAGAGAATAAAGCTGCGGGAAAATATCCAATATTTATATTTTCCATATTTACCCACCAATTTCTGCTTATCGGGTCCTGGACACATCCATAAACTTTTGTGAATATAATATTGCAATCCTTCGTACATCACAAGTAAGAACTATCATTGCGTTTACTCAAGAATTTTTTTTTTTTGTTAAGAAATTATACAAGTTGTATATAGTCCATACTTCGATAGCTCATGTTTGAAGAAGCTCAATTTTGATAAAATAATTACTTAATTTTTTTTCAAAACGAACTTGTCTAAACTTTTTTTTTGAAAAAATCTATAGGAAGGGAATAACCTGGTTAAGAGAAACTTGCATCTCATACATCGTTCCACCAAAGACGGATGTGTCCTCCACACGCACACCAACCTGATACCTACTATCGGTCTGGACAAAACCCGGACATAATACATTGTAGCATCCAGTGTTTGCGAAATTATCTGACTGTCATGTTAATATCACATATCAGATTCAAAGCAAAATTACAAATAATGACAAAAAAATTAATAGAGTGAGAATAAATTTTTATAAATAATAATAAATAGTGTTTTACATTGTAAGTAAGTGAAGATAAATAATATAATAACTTTTCCTTACCCTCCAAAATGAGTAAACATAAGTTGCATCATCACCATACAATTGTGGAGATATCTGGAACCAATGTGTACGATAAATTAGTAGTGTTTTCTACGCTATAAAATTGATTAAAATTATTAAGTTTTGCACATTCAAATTTTGGATAAAAATAGTCATAATACCATAAATTAGAACTCACATGCCATCCAACGACGATTTTATCTGCCTGTCCATTTTGAACCCATATATGAGATGCGCTTGTTTGATCCTTATAAACTCTAGGATTAAAAATGCTATTAGTTCCACTAACTCCATAATAAGGACCACCAGGACTTTTGAGAAAAACTTGAGCAACCTACAAATCCATTGGGTTCACATAACTAATTAATAATTGAAACATCAAATGCGATTTACACAAATAAACCAAGAACATTTGAAATTCAGTTGTATATGAGAAAATTTACATGGCTATCTTGATCATTTGATAAAGATTTGGCTCGAATGAGGTCATCTTTTGTTATCCTCCGAATAGGAACGGTTCCAGTTGGACACATGACTTTCTCAAGCCCAATTATGTTCACACTTGTTTTTTCAATTGTTCTTTGAAAGCTTGGTTTTCTCTGCTTCAAAAGAAAGAAAAAATCAACACTGAAAGAGGAAGTATAGTCAAAATAAAATAAAAAGCTAAAAATTAACCACATTGAAAGTTTTCCACCTGTAACTTATGATTTTTCAGTAAAGGATGGTCAAAAGCCGGTTGCTTGTTAATATCAATGCAATCAACTATGTGCCCAAACTTTGTCTGTAAAAATCACCAAATCAAACATAAACAAAATAATTGAAATCAAGCTAAACCACCGATCAATACTATATATGTATGTATATACGTCTGATATATTATATATGTATGTATATATGTCTAATACATGAATACTCTTGATAGGAGACTTGTTAATGAGCTCTAGTTGTCTCTCTAACTCCAAACCTTCTAATGTACTATGCAGACCATGAACTCTATGACTAGTACCAGTCACCAAACACAATACGAAGAATAGTGTATCAATCATTTTCACAATTCTCTTATTAAACATAATGACTTGGTGATCATTACAGTTTAGTATATTGCTTATTCATATATTGACGCTGAAGGACAAATGAAATAAATCAATAATTGAATTAAGGTAAAATATCCAAAGCCATAAATGTGCAGTAATTTCAAATCCTAATTAGTCCCTCCGGAATTATTTATAAAAAAAAAAGTCTTTTTTAACGTTGGTTTAAAAATGTATGTATTTGGTTTTAACGAATGTTGAAAAAGACTTTTTTTCTTATAAATCATTTCGAAGGGAGTACCTTTTATTTTTACGACATATCCTAATTATCTATTTAATACTTTTTCAGCCTCGTTTGCCATTGATCTGTTTATCTGTCTAAGCAGGGTGTAAATGAGTCGAGGTATTCGTGAACTATTCGAGTTCTGCTCGTTAAATGCCCGATCAAGCTCGTTTGTCTAATTAATTAAACAAACTCAAGCTTGAGATTGAGCTCGATTATTTAAATGATCCAAACTCCAGCCTTACAAGCTTGACGTTAACGGCTCGTGAATAGCTCGTTTGTGTACATTTTACATCGTTTAAGAATTCTTATCGTCGCCATGGCTCAAAGAAATTTTGTTAACTATACATATGCTTATTGGGAATGAGTATGTCTCTTCCTTCATCAAATCTCTCTCACCCCTTCGTAAATCTCAAGTAGTATTTGCATATTTATTTCTCAATATTTCGCGTTTCCTACCCAATTCGTAAGTCACCTCCATTCGACCAACACCACATTAATAAGGAGATGTAATTTTTAGAAGAATTTTAAACATGTTCAATAAAAATGCAAGTGTTTGAGTGTTTACTAAAAAGAATTTTAATATTCTAAACACTATTTTAGGAAATCAAAATTCAATATATGTTAAATTTTAGATATTTTTTCGTAAGTACAAAAACAATTAAGTTATAAATGCTAAGCCAAGCTCTCTTTTTTTTTCCTAACAAGCTAAGCCAAGCTCTTTTTAAATGAGTCAAGTCCAAGTTTTACATTTTCTTCACAAGCCAAGCTCAAGCTTTAAGTGCTCGGCTCGACTCGACTCGTTTACACCCCTATGTCTAAGTATTGTTTTAGTAATTAGTATTGTAATATGCATAAGGACAAATGAAATAAATTAAACAAGAATGAATTAAGGTAAAATATCCAAAGCCATAATTTTGCAGTAATTTCAAATCCTAATTACCTTTTTTTACAGCATATCCTAATTACCTATTTAATACATTTTTTCCTTATGCATATTACTAAAACAATACTTAGACAGTCTATCACAAAAAAAAATAAAAATACTTAGACAGATAAACAGATCAATCGCCAACGGGGATAAAAAAACAATAAACTATTTTTTTTTCGCTCTATAAGCTTTTTTTTTTTTCTAAACTATAAACTAAATTTTCTTTGTACTCAAATAATGTCTTTCTTATTTTTTTTATATAGTCAAACCAAGAAACGCTAAATATTTCAATCTTTTAATCAAAGTTTATTTTGTAAAACACTTTTACTAGTTTTTTACAATATGTGGCATTATATATATAATTATAAAAAAAATAATGATTGGCGATAATACAATGATGATTTTTTTTGGTACATACAATGGTGATTTTTTTTTTTGTGAGAACAAAGGGGCTAAGCCCCACACAAACCCAAACAACTAGGCCCTGCTAGGCCCAGCAACACCTCCCTGGTCAGCCTCAAGAAGACTGGAAAGGAAGTCAGGGATAGAGTCATAAATAATACAACTATAATCCCCACACAAACCTAAACAACTAGGCCCAGCAACACCTCCCTAGTCAGCCTCAAGAAGACTGGAGAGTAAGTCAGGGATAGAGTCATAAATAATACAACTAGAATCATAAAAGCATCTCTCCTTAGCTAGCATTTCCACAACCGCGTTTGCCTCCCTAGGAATGAAACGCCATCTAATGTCTGCTTCACCAACGACCATGTCCCTGATGAAGGAAATGAGGTGAGAAAGCGCATTACCATGATCACACCATCCAGACAGAAGCGAAATTGCATCGTAAGAATCTGATTCCACTACAATTATCCTTAAACCTGATCCCCAAACAATACTGAGGCCGTGGTAGATGGCCCAAAGCTCCGCTTCCAGCATGGAACAGGGGTCAAGCTTGTGAGAGAAAGCAGTGACAAAGCGACCCGCATTATCGCGCAGCACACCTCCACACTCGGCCAAATTTCCAGCATCTGAGACCGAGCCATCGCAATTGAGAGTCATAAAACCTTGGGGCGGGGGTTCCCATCTTATGTTTGAATCATTCCTCAACTCTGCCTCCAGGTGCCTGAGAACTCCAATCTTAGCCTCCAAGGAGAGAATCGTGTCCACTTGATTAAGGATTCGCCAATGTGTAGCTTTGGCATGGGTTTCTGAGAAAACAACAAATCATTCCTCGCTCACCAGAGAATATCCAAGGTTGTTCCAAAAATAGTTCTCCAAGGTCTCTAAACATTATCCATCTTCGGGGATTGTAAGTTGCTAGTTAACCATCTATCCCAATATTTCTCTGAGAAGAAATTAAGCTGAGAGGGGGGCTTAAAACAATTCCATAGCAGACACACCCTTCTACAATCACGGAAAGCATGGAACAGAATCTCATCTTGACCAGTGCAAATCGAACAACTGGGCGAGGTTGCCATATGTCTACGAACGTGCTCAGTGTTTGTCATAAGAGATTTGTGAGCTACCTTCCACAAGAAGTATCTAACTCTCCCTCGCCCGCTCCATTTCCAAATACACGAGAAAGTGATATTGGCTTGACTCGGGCATTGAGTAAAATGATTATAAGCAGATTTAAGAGAGAAAGAACTGTTCGGACTTGGGCCCCAAGTAAAAGCATCGGGCAGATTTTGGACACAAGGCGGAGGAATCATCCTTAATTGGGATAGCCAGTACTGAGGCAGCAAATGGTCAAGCACCGCCCAATCCCAAGTATTATTGTCTATAACAAAATCACTTAACTTCTTGCTCACAAGATCGTTTGGAATAGGATTAGGTAATTGAGAAACCAGAGGCTCACATCTAGGCAGCCACTCATCGGTCCAGAATCTTGTGGATTCCCCATTACCCAGTTTCCCCTTGAGAGATTTATGAAACATGGTCCAATTTTAGCAGAGACCATTCCAAAAATTTGACCCTCTGATAGTAATAACAATACTAGGAAAGCCCGTAGCTCCACACTTATGCTTTCCTCTAATAGTGGAGACCCAAAGAGAATCCGAAGAGGTACACAAAGCCCAAGAGGCTTTCATAAAAAAGGTGGAATTAACCACTCTTAAAGAACGAAGACCCAGGCCTCCCAATTTCTTTGGCAAGCAAACTTTGTCCCAGCTAAGATGGTGGATTCTCCGATGATTCTGGTCATCTCCCCAGATGAAAGATCGACACAACTCGACACAACTTATCAATCTCATCACAGACCCCTTTTGGGAGTAAGCTGGACTGCATCACATAAGTTGGCATAACCTGGATGACAGACTTAGCCGAAGTAACCCTCCCAGCAAAAGATAAAGTTCTGGCATTCCAAGATGACAATCTCTGGTTGACCTTATCAATGACAAAATTGAAAGTATTTCGGTTAACTCTTTTATGAAAATTAGTAACACCCAAGTATTTTCCGAGGTCCTCCGTCATTTGGTAACCTAACACTTCACAAATATCAGCCCTAACACCTCTCTCAACATTCTTGGAGAAGAATATCATGGTCTTATCCTGACTCACCTTCTAACCGAAATTAGGGCATAAGGCCTGAAGGATACTCTGGATAATGCTAGCATGTTCCCTACTAGCTTCTGCAAAGAGAATAAGATCATCGGCAAAGGCAAGGTGGGAAATGTGGGGGCACCGTCTAGCAATTTGGATGAGTTTCCATAAATTCTCTCCCAAAGCAGCCTCAATAAGGTGGAAAAGTCTCTCAATACATAAGACAAAAAGATAAGGAGATATGGGATCACCTTGTCTTATTCCCCTAGATGGACAGAATTCCTCAAGAGCCTCTCTGTTCCAAAGGAGGCGCATTTTAGGCGTCGAGATACAGAACCAGATCAGATGAACGATATTATCTAGGAGGCTAATGTCCACAAGGGTCTCCTTCACAAATTCCCACTTTAGTTTGTCATATGCTTTCTCCAATTTGCGACCAGATTTCATCCTCATGGAGTGGAAATTTCTTGAGTGACTATGATGTTGTCATGACTGTGGCGTTTCGGCACAAAAGAGCACTGGGCCGACCCCACTAGCTTTCCCATGGTACCTCTGATACGATTAGCAATGATCTTAGTACCTGTTTTATAGGACATGTTGCATAACCCTGATCGGCCTGAACTGCTTCATATCATCACTTTATTCAACTTAGGAATAAGGATGATAAAGGTCTCATTAATATCTCCAATTTGCCAAGGCTCTGCAAAGATATCTTTAATCAACCTGCAAAAAGAATCTTTAATAATGGGCCATTGACTCTGGAAGAAGACTGCCTGAAAGCCATCTGGGACCAGGAGCTTTAAAGGCCCCAGTACTCTTTGCAGTACCGAGAATTTCCTCCTTGTCACCTCCATAGTGAGCAAGTTTAAAGTCTCACTCTCCAAACTAGGAAAAGCACCCTGTAAACAAAAACGAGAAAAAACTTCGTTAGTGGTAAACAGGTCCCTGTAGTAGTTGGCTGCCAAGGCTTCCAACTCATCAGGGTCATCGATCCAAACTCCTAGATCATTCTGTAGGGTTCTGATATGGTTGTGCCATCTTCTAATCCCCGTAACATCGTGGAAGAAGCGGGTGTTCCTATCTCCAAATTCCAACCATTTAGCCCTCGATTTTTGATACCACAAAATTTCTTCTTAAGCAAGAATTGTTTCATACTGCCACTACACATCTCTTTGGGTGGTGAGGAGGTGATTGTTCCACCTGTGGGCTAAACGACGATTAAGAGTACAAAGCTGGCGAAGAAGCTGCCTCTTCTTTGCAAAAATATTGCTGAAAACATCTTTGTTCCACTCTCCAAAAGCACTTCCCAACTCCGCCATTTGCTGCCCCCAGTTGGAGCATTCATTCCGCCACTGATCCTTCAAAAATTGGTCGAAATCGTTATGTGAGAGCCAAGCAGCCTCAAAACGGAAGGGTCTACGGTGACGGTTTCTCCTAACCAATTTCTAAAATTAGACCAAGAGGGGCTTATGGCCCGACTTGAGCTTAGGAAGATGGATCACATCAGCTTCACAGAAGTGTAATCTCCAATCAAGGTTCACCAACATCCCGTCCAAACTTTTCCTAGTATATCCTTTCTCCCACGTGAAAGAATCGCCTTGAAAACCGGCATCCAGAAGCTCACATCGGTCCACCATTTGTTGAAAACTCTGCTCTATCCTAGCTGGATTCATCAAGGGAGGACTGATCCTTTCACAATCTTAAAGGATGGCATTGAAATCTCATATGGATGTCGCAATGGATCTCTTGGATTGCGTCCCAGAGGACCTAACGCTGAGTATAATGAGGGCATCCATAGACTGCTGTCAAATGCTAAGGTTCTGAATCCCGCCATTTAACTTCCATGTGGATAAATTGAGAAGAAGCTAACACAATGGATACCGACCAAACCGTTGAGTCCCAAAGACACCAAATTCCTCCCGCTTGATCGGTGGCCTCACTGACATAATGGCTGTCAAGGCCAATTTTGCGAATAACATTCCTAGCAATTGCACCACTTGTATGAGTCTCCATGAGAATAATCAAAGAAACAACAAATTCTCTCTTCAAATCCTTCACCAAACCTGCAAATCCTGGGTTTGCCGTTCCTCTACAATTCTAAGAAATAAAATTCATTGGGAGGATGATGATGTAGGGAGTACCATAACCCCAGAGACTTCCATAGGCACATGAAGTGCCTGTTCCTTTGAGCTTTCTTGCGCAACAGTGGTTAGTGGATTTTGATTAGTCAGGCCATCTGGATATTGAGAACTACCCATGTTCATTCTACGCCTCTGAGCTTCTGCAAAACTAAATCATTTTGGTCAACTGAAACCAAGGTACTCCTAAGGGGGTCATCCACCAACATGCGAGACAGAAGAAGAGATTGCTTAGTCTTTTCCATATTTCGCATAACATTTAATATCGTATTTTCCTCTTCCCTCTGCTTTCTTTATCTACGCGATCCATGACTGGCGTTGGGCCCGTTGCCTCAAGGCTATTTTCTTTCCTAATGGTTACGAGCTACCTCTTAGTCAAAGCAGAAGGACCAGATGGCCCATCATTCTTTCGTGGCCCAAAAATAGCTTTCCTAGATGGGCCCCTATTCTTATAAGGTCCAACCCTTTTTTTGTGGGCCCTACTTTGGGGATTCTTACCAGCCAAGGGATTACGAATTTTCTTCTGACTCCGAGGCATTTCCTTTTGCAATCCCAAAGTCTCAGCATGTGAATCCGTGGCTGTCACCAGAATCTCGCGTTCGTTGATTTCTTCAGATCCAAGGAGAACAAAATGGGATCCTTGCCCTTTTAAATGCCCATCAATACGTTTTTTCTCAGCTGTCAAATCATTGACTCTCTCCCTAATGATTGGACCCTTAAACCCTAAACCCACATCTCTTTTTTAAAAACTATTTTAATGAGTGGACATTACTATAATTTACATATTTTTTTAACTTTTTATCTCTCTTTGCAATTAATGTTTCATTCCCTCTCTCCTCATAATTAAGGTTTTCCCTAAATAATTTAAATAAAGTTTATTAAATAATAATATAAAATGTGTTGAAAAACTGTAAAACTGCTCCCTGCACATGTTATTATATAACAAGATTTTTGTTTTTAGTACTTAATAAAAACTGTAAAATTTAGCACAAAAAAAAACTGTAAAATTAACTATAGTTTAACTGTTAAATCCCGTAAAAAAATATTAATCCAAAAAAATCCTGTAAAAACATTGTTAAAATATTTTTTGTATTTAAACTCTCGTTTTATTGCATTTAATATTTAACAAAAGTTTAACAAAAATAATAGTTATATTTAACCTTTAAATACTGAATATTAAATTAAATACTATAACGAGAGTTCTAGTATTATGTTTTTAATATTAAATATTAAATATATTTTTCCTATTAAATATTAACGAGAATTTAACTGTTAAATGTTATATATAATATTTCCTTTCTCAATCAAAAAAAAAATGTTATATATAATAACGAGAGCTTAATATTTTTTGAAAACTAAAGTTTTTCTATCTTTTTTTATAAATGAAGGAAAAGAGTCTCGTTAAAACCTTCTGATGCAAAACCTTCCTTAGGAAAAAACAACTAGAAGGAAAAAGAGTACCCCCTGTTTTTATTTAAAAAAAGGAAAAAAAAGTAGTAACAAAAGTTACCGGGAGTACTAGGCCAAAACCCAGGATCAGAGCCAAAGAAAAAACGATACAATCAAAAGGGACATTAAAAAACCTAGGGATCCACAACCTATCCCAAGAAAGACTAGGAGAACCTATAGTATGGGAGGCTATTTCTATTTCTAAAAAAGTCATCAGAAATAAAAGGTCGAAATAAGATTCCACCAAACAGTACCGTTGACATGAATCCCATGAGAAGTAAGTTTGTCAGCACACGAATTTCCTTCTCTGTAGATATGGGAAAAAATAAAGGACATCTGCTTAGTAAGAGCAATACAGTTGGTCCACCTATTTCTGAGCTTCCAAGGCACAATAGAACTATTGTGGAAGGCAACAACCACTAACTGAGTGTCACACTCTAACCACAAACGACACTAACCTCTTTTAAAGGCAATCTCAACAGCAATCATAACACCCAAAAGTTCTGCCTGAAGAGCATTACGAATGCCAAGATTAGCAGAGAAGCAGCCAAGAACATCAGTATTAGAGCCTCTGAAAATACCCGGCCCCCATAGGAGGCTGGGCCAAGACACCCCTTAGCTGCACCATCAGTGTTGCATTTAATCATTTGAAAACTGAGGAGCTTCCAAATAACTGCTTTAATAGTCTGGCCAATACCAGGGCGACCCTTCACTTTGAAAGTTTTCAAAATAGAAAACTCTGGAATAGAAGAGGACATTTTCCCACGGCTAGAATTCCCAGTAAGAGAAACATTAGTAAAAATTAAATTAATGGCCGATTGGGGGGGACGAACTTATTATCAAACCTCAGCCTATTCCTACAATGCCAGATGGTCCAGTAAATATTAATAACACAAGCAATAACAACATCAAAAACCTGGGTACTCCAACCTCTATTGCAAATATCAAGGGTGGAATGGGGAGAGGAATAATCCATAGAGTTATTTAAAAACGAGCTGAGCCAATTCCAGGGGTGAATAGCAAAAGGGCAATCCAAAAACAAATGGCGGGAGATTTCAGCAGAATTCCCACAAAGAGAGCAAACAGAGACCACAACAATATCCCTATTGCACAAGTGGTCATCAGTAGGAACCTTATCATGAAGCAGTCTCCAAAGAGTGAAGGATTTAGAGGGAGGAACACAATTTCTCCAAATTAACTTAGCCTAAGGAGCATGTTGACTAGGAGGCTCATGAAACAAATAGGCATCCTTAGATGTGAGAATACTAGAGTCATTAGCACCCCATCTCAAAATATCCAACCCACGATCCATAGGAATAACAGTCCCTTTAATCTCAGCTAAGATATCAGGAAAGTGGGAGCAAAGATCAGTAGGAATACACCAAGAACCATTATGAATGAAATCACTAACCTTAGCCTGGAATCGATGATGCAATGAAGGGTGAATTCCCATAATATCAACAATGGGTCTAGACAACCAAGTATCCATCCAAAAGTTAATGTTTGAACCATCCCCTAAATGCCATATAGAGTTGTCAGCAATGACGGGCAATTGGAATTGATACCAGACCAAATAGAAGAGGAGATGTGATACCGAACTGGAGAGTTGTTTTTAAGGACACAGGCTCTTAATAAGTTAGCCCATTGCAGGTCTGAGGTCCTAAACTCCCATGCAAGCTTAAGCATACCTGCTTGATTGATGGAGTTAATAGTACGAATACCCAACCCTCCTTCAAGAGTAGGAGAGCAAGCAACAATGACATATTTTCGAGAAGAGGCATCCCCTAACCAAATGAAGTTCCTAATCTACTGATCCACATAAGAGAGAAGATATTTTGGCCAAGCATAAATACGAAAGCTGTAAACCAACATGCTAAGAATTATGGACTTAGCCAATTGAACCCTACCCATAATAAACAACAAAGATCCTTTCCAAGAGGACAACTTAGCCTTAATACGGTCTGCAATAGGAAGCAGATGAGCACGCTTAGGACAGCCCTGAAAAAGGGGAACACCCAGATAGGTGAAAGGAAGAGTGCCATGAGAGAACCCCAATAAGCTGGAGATAAGCCGCAAATGAGCCGGAGAGATGCTGCAAGAATAAAATTTAGATTTCTCGGAACTAATAACCTGCCCAGAAACAGCCTCAAACTTCTCAAAAAGCTACAGCAAACTAGCAATATTCTTTTGAGTAGCCCTGCAAAAAATCAAAATGTCATCAGCATAAAGCACATGACTAGTAACCCTAAACAAAAGTTTTAGACGAAAGTTTTTATAACGAAAGTTTTTCTAATAAAAAAACAAACTTTACAGTTTTTATTGTTAAAATAATAACACATATAATATTAATTTTACAGTTTTCCAACACATTTTACATTATCAAGCTGAGGAATGGTACTGGGATGTTTGTGGATAGGCAGGCGGATTTGTGTGAGGTATCGAGCAATTATTTTGATGATTTGTTTGCAGCAAAGCTGGGTGTTTATGAATCAGTTACTAGCCTGGTGGAGGCTCGCCTTGATCACACTGATAATGAGGAGTTGACCCGATCTTTTCAGAAGGAGGAATTTAATGAAGCTTTGAGCCAGATGCACCCGGACAAAGCACCAGGACTTGATGCCTTAATGCAAGTTTCTTTCGGAGATATTGGGAGGATCGCGGGGATACTATTTTCATTGAATGTTGCCTTTGGCTTGAGAGAGGTTTTTTTTCCTTTGTCTCTCAATGATACTAATATTGCTCTTATCCACAAAAATGATAATCCAACTTCTATGCTTGAACTTCGACCCATATCCCTTTATAATGTCCTTTACAAATTGGTATCAAAGGTTCTGGCAAATAGGTTGAAGAGAGTGCTTGGCAAATGTGTCTCTGAAGTGCAATCAGCCTTTGTGGAGGGAAGGTCCATCATAGATAATGCTATTATGGCCATAGAGGTGGCGCATGCCATGAAATGCAAAACTGAAGGCAAGAACGGTGATGTTGCATTGAAAATCGATATTAACAAAGCCTATGACCGGGTGGATTGGGGTTTTCTCACCCAAATGATGGAGCGCTTGGGCTTTGAAGCCAGGTGGATTAATTGGATCTATATGTGTATCAGTTCAGTAAATTTCTCGGTCCTTGTTAATCAGGATCGTGTTGGAACTATCCAGCCTGGTAGGGGTCTTCGTCAAGGGGATCCTCTCTCAACGTACTTGTTTATCCTTGTGGCTGAGGGGCTCTCAACTTTGATTAAAAGAGCAGACGTGACAGGAACTATCCATGGTGTAAAAATTTGTAGAGGAGCCCTCATTCTAACCCATCTGTTGTTTACAAATGACTGTTTTCTTTTTTTTCCAGGGCAACAGACACTGAAGCAGTCAACCTGAAGGCAATCCTGGAGACCTATGAGGCTGCGTCAGGCCAAGCAATTAACCTTACCAAGTCAGAAGCTTTCTTCGGCAAGAATGTGACTCATGAGGACCAAGAGCGGATAACAAACCTTCTTGGGGTCCGTCTTACCCTGGGTCTTGGAAAGTATCTTGGTCTCCCATCTTTGGTTGGTAGGAACAAGAAGAGCACGTTTGCATACATCAAAGACAGGGTCTGGAAGCGCATATCTTCCTGGGGTGGTCGAGCATTATCTCGGGCTGGTAAGGAGGTTCTCATTAAATCTGTGCTTCAGGCTATTCCATCATATATCATGAGTGTTTACCTGTTACCTTCCACTCTACATGATGAGCTAGAAAAGATGATGAACTCTTATTGGTGTGGTGTAAACAATGGTGATAATAGGGGTATTTGGTGGATGTCTTGGGACCGGCTAACAGTTAGTCAAGCTCATGGCAGGATAGGATTTAGACAACTTGAAGCTTTTAATATTGCTATGCTTAGTAAACAGGCATGGAATTTAGTAGCTAAGCCGGAATCTTTAGTTGCCAAGTTGCTCAAAGCAAAGTACTACCCCAAGAATCATTTCCTAGATGCCAAGGAAGGAAGCAATCCAAGCTTTGTGTGGAAGAGTTTATGGCACACTAGACCAATCTTAGAAGCTAGTTGTAAATGGCGCATTGGAGATGGAAGCTCGATTCCTATTTATAACTCGCCATGGCTTCGTGACCAAGACGTGCATCGTATTCAGCACCTTGTGACTGTGAACCAGACTTTGACAGCGAACCAGACTTGTCTCACGGTCCAGTAGCTCTTGATTCCTGGTCAGAAACGATGGAAAGCACAACTGATTCGGGGCTTGTTTGATGAAGCTACTACTAGTGAAATCCTGCAGGTTCCTCTCTTTGCCTCTGTACAACATGATAGACTAATATCGAAGTATGGGAGCAATGGTGAGCTGATAGTGAAGAGTGCCTATCATGTTTGCCATGATTTGTTTCCAACGCCAGCGCATGCAGCAGAGCCTGGCAATTGGAGCTTGCTGTGGAAGATTAATATGCCCCCTATGGTCAAAAATCTGATGTGAAGGTGCTGTAGGAACAACTTGCCAACTCGTGAGAGGTTGGTGGCGAAAGGTGTGCAGTGTCTGCTTCTTTGCCTCTGATGTAACAGTGCAGAGGAAACAACCATGCACCTATTCACCTCATGTCCTTTCAGCAAGTCATGCTGGGAAAAGGAAGGTCTCTGGAGCGCTATAGAGTCTTGTAGTAATAGGTCCGCAAACTTCAGGGAGTTCTTCTTTGACATATACTCCTCCCTTCCCATGCCTAAAGTTGTGAATTTTGTGATGATGGTTTGGAGCCTTTAGTCTTGCAGGAACAAACTTATTTGGGATGAGATAGAGGAGGGGTTTGACACGGTTAGTGCTCGAGCAAGACTAACTTGGGAGGAGTGGCAACTTGCAAATTCTTGTGGGCAAGATGCTGGGGTGAGGCAAAACTCTGAGCAATGCACGGTATTGAAAAAACCACCAGTTGGTTTTCTTGCTTGCAATATAGATGCCTCTTTTCATAATAATGTGTTAGCTACAGGTGTGGGGATTTGTATTCGTGGAGAGGCGGGTGATTTTATTCTGGAAAAAACCACTTGGCAGGATCAAAAGCTATGTGTTAAATAGGGAGAAGCTCGGGGCTTGGAGCTTGGAACTCTCGCATCTCATGTTCCAACTTGATTCTCAAACAGTGGTGACCTCAGTTAACTCGCAGTTTATGGATGTCTCTGAATTTGGTTGCTTAATTCAACAGTGTAGGGACATTTTAGTTTCTTTTCCAAACTTCAAGGTAGAGTTTATTAGGAGACAAGCAAATGTAGTAGCCCATACTTTGGCTAGAGAGGCTACATTATGGCCTTGTTCCCACGTTTTTGATTCGGTACCTATTTGTATTGGTGACGCTATTAATTTAAAAATGGAAAGATCCTATTCCAGTAAAAAAACACATTTTACATTATCTACTTCACATAAATTATTCAGGGAAACATTATTTATGAAGAGAGTGGGAAGAAACATTAATGACAAGGAGGGAGAAAGAAATTAGAAAATGTTAAATGAAAATGTTCAAATTACATTAATGTTCACTCATTTAAGTTTTTAGTCAAAATTAAGAAGGTGTACAATGCTAATATGTGTGTGTGTATATATATATATATATTAGGAGTACTTGATTTGGGTTATTGTTGAGGATTTTTGGCCATAATATATATCGTTACCCAAATCTTTATATCTTTAAAGCGAACAATGTCTCCAGTTTTTTTTCCCGCGGAATTGAGCTTAATTGTTCTTGTTATCTCCCTCCTTCTCCCACTCCTGCCACATGTTTCAACCCTTCTGCACACAAAGATATTTCTCAGAAACTTTGCAACCATGCATTGGTCATTGAATCGGTGCCTCGAAAATGACAAGAGAAGGGAGAAAAGCGGACGAGGGAAAGAGATAGAGAGGAACTTCACTCTGCTGAGAGGTTTTGGGAACCATCCACCTCTTCTCCCTCAATCTCCTCACTTCGCCATGCATAATACAGTCGCCGAGAATGGCTCCACCACCGCCTTCAAGTTTCCGTGCGATGCTGACACCACCACCACCTTGAAGTTTTCACGCGACCTGACAAACTTTCGGATCACCACCCGCAGCTGCGATCTCCTTCTCCGTCGAGTCAGTCCGTGAGCTTTCTGCCAGATCCCCTTCTTCTCCAACAGTTAGGGATTTTGCTTGCGAGGATGCAGCTCCTGAGGGCACACACTCCGATCTCTTCGTTTATTACTGCAAGCACTGCGGATCCCATGTCCTCATAACCGGTTCGTTTGCTCGCCCGTACCCTACCCTCACTTCTTCTTCTCCTTTTGAAACTAATTGTGTCTGAATAAAGCTTATTCGCTTTTGGTGGAGGATGAGATTTGAAGGATCACACTGGGGTTCTCTCCCTCTCGGATCTCCCAGACCCAGTGGTATGTTTGTTTTGCAATTGCTGAATTTTGTTAGATATATTTTGTAATTCATGCAATTGGAGAGTTGTGAAACAAAATTGTAACATAATCGTAAGTAACTACCAAAAGTGCAAGTTTAGCTGGTGTTGAGAGGTTGCCGAAGGAGATGAATGACATGGAAATTAAGGATGACAAAGTCAAAATAAGCTTTTTACTTAACCTTTCCTTTGTCTTCATTTTTTTATCAAACATTTGGTTGAATTGAATAAATATGCAGTCTATTTATGTCAAAACATGCTGAACAAAATGCAGGAAATGGAAACCACCGTGGTAGACAGAAATGTGACCGAAACTGGGCACATAATTGTAATTACCATTGGTGGTAAATATGGCCAGCCAAAGCAGGTATGTGTCTGATTTCTTTTTCTGTTGTTCGTGATTGTTTTTTGAATGGCTTTTGTAGAAGTTATGATAATTATTGTGCCCTTTACAACCTTTGTGTTGTGAATTGTTTCTATTCTTTGGTTTTGTCCTGCAAATGAAAAGGGTGAACGAGTTTTTTGGTTTGTTCTTCAACTTCAATGTTGTGTTTGATTTGTTGACTTACCCATTGATTATTATCTGACTGAGGTTGTGTAATTTGCATGTTGCTATCAGAATTTAAAGCTTATTGAAAGTGTTCAATTTGTGTTGATTAATGAGTTATTTTTTAAGATTGTCAGTTTTCCCATGCTTTTTATATTTGCCATTGATTGTTATCAGATTGAAGTGTTGGTTCTGATGTTTTTCAGTAATTTTTTGCGACTGTGACTTGGGCTTTCCTTACTGTTGTTTGGTCTCTACCTGAATTAGTTGTTGGAAAAGTTACATGAGAAGCAAAGACAAGAAGAGGAGATGCTCCAAGAATTAGAAGGCTTAACATAATATTTAAAAGTTTACAAGGATAATCTTGCAGAAGTTACAGATGGTCGTCATAGGCTTAGATCATCATGCGATGAAAAAGATAAGGAACTTCAGGTAAAGCTACTGACTTTTGACTTCATGGAGTCTGTCTTATTTTTATCTTTGCAATATTGACATATCTTGGTAATTATGCAATCTACTAGGCTAAAATATTAGAGAAAAGGAGCTTGGAAGCAAAGATAGTCAAGTTCAATAATTTGGTCTGAATAACTTTGTATGGCGAGCCAAAGAATAGGAGAAACTGGTTTGTCTGAGTCAGGGCCTTTAAGTCATCACCATGTCCCTTATGAAGTTCTTCATGGGATTAGTAACCAAACATCAGGCTTAATTTGTTGCTTGAAGGTTTAGTTGATGCAGAAAACAATTGGTGAACAGGAGGTGTGCTTTATGCAGAAAACAATTTCTGTACAGGAGAGTGAGCTGTATAGTTGGTTCTTTCCATGCAACTAGATGAACTCTATTATGTATTTTTTTTCAAGCCCATAACTTATTGCATTGATTCCAAAGTCAACAATCTTTTGTATGTCAATTGAAAGTTTTAGTCTGCAATTTTATATTAGGAATTCAACTTTACATAGGATTAAGATTATTACTGTTGTCTGCATAGTGTCTACATTTGGGGAATAAGACATGGATCTTCTTCTGTTGGATTCTATCAGGCAATTATTTCTTAGGTTAGACACTTTGGAACCACAGCATCTGTTCTGTTCTACTTGAGATCTATCCCTGATCCCTTTTAACTTCATAATTCCTTTATTTCCTAACCTACTAATCTCAAACTTATTCGTTCATGATTTTTTTTAATTAGCCCCTGAAAACATGAGATTACTCAGGTCTTGGCATTCCCATCTTCATTATCATCAGATACGGCGTGTTTTTCCTCAATAGAGTTTGCATTCGGTAGGTATTCCTTCGACATTCCTTTTGAGTTTTTGCTTTTGCAATTATATTTTTCATAAGCGTTTATTTGTTTGTCTTGGGCTTTTCTTCCCTCTTTTCTCTGCATGCTCAAAAATTTCTTCCCTCTTTTTGTCAGGTTTTATTATTATCTGGAAACATTATTATCTGCAAAGTGAACTTCTAGGCTATTTTCCCCAACCTTGATCACAGCTTCTTTGGCAGAAATTAGTTCATAAAGAACAACTCCTAAAGCATATACATCTACTTTGGGAGAAACACTTCCTTATGCATATCTGCAAAATAATTGAATTGTGTCATTAAATTTGTGCTATTGAAAAGTTAAGTGATTTTACCAAGGAGCTGCACATCAAGAAGTACTCTCTCAAAATTCATAAATAAGTACTAAATTTAAAGAGAGGAGAAATGGGCAATTGCTAGCATATATGTCACAACCGAATTGGACAAACCTAAAAAGCAATTAGTCTATAAAATGTGCATTTGATACTAAAAAGGACTTTGTATGGTTTAGTTAATTATTTTATGCTCAAATATATGAATACTCTTATTAATCTTATTGTGAATTTATAGGTGTGAGACAGACATTAATCAATTTGAAGATAGCCAGCTAGCTACAAACTTATATTATCTTATCCTTATTTCCCCAAACTCCAAATTCTATCTCCTACCAAGTAAGCTATGACATGAAGAGACTAATATAATTTTCATCATACTCTGGTGGCATGTAACCAAATGTGCCTGCCATATTAGCAGTGGGAAGTGGGAACTGATGAAATTCCAGCTTCAATCAGCTTGGTTAATCCAAAGTCTGCAACCTGAAAATAAAATAATATAGTCTCTCAGAATTATCCCACGAAGAAAAGTAGTAACAAGATCACGAAAGTTATTGAAACAGATTGTAGCTTTCCATAGATATTTGTCATGTGTTTATAACTTTATATCACCTGAATTACGTAGATATTGGCTTAAGTTTCCATTCTTTTTTGTGCTTGAATCTTGGGTTGAGAAGAAATAGAACTTGAATCAAAGGAACTGCTGCTGGAATATGATGTTGCGGGTCTGCTATTCTTGCTTTACAACTTGCTTGAATTCGAGAAAGGTTTGTCCTTTGATGTATCGAGAGTTTTGTTTGTTATAACTATGTATGATGTATGCAACCAGCTTGATACAAATTATCTATTGCTTATTTGACAATCTCATCTTGGGCAGGATCTTGCATTATTTGATTATTATCCATCTCTTACGATCAAAAGTGAAACACATGGTTTGAGGATATTCTATTGAGACAGGGTGAAATTTTTTTAGTCATTCTATTCAACTGTTCTGGAGCTTTAAAGCGAGGAGTGTCTCCCACCCCACTTCCCTCCCAAATTTCCCTCCCAACCTAATCTAAATCTTATCCAATCAAAATCTCAAAAGGACCAACCAAACCACATGCAATTTTCACTCATTGGGTGACCAATCACCACTCCTTCCCTCCCAACCTAATCTAAATCCTATCCAATGAAAATCTCAAAAGGACCAACCAAACCACATACAATAGAGCATGCATTGGTCATTAATTCGGTGGCCTCGAGAATTGGAGAGCTCCTTGAGAAACACCTCTCTCTCTCTCTCTCTCTCAAAAGGCAATATCATCAGAAACCCCCCCTCTCTCTCTCAAAAAAAACAATTCAGAAACCCCTTTCTCACTATAGAAAACCCTTATCCTCCAGCACCAGATCTGTTCCCCTCCACCACCGGCTACTCTTCTTCTCGCGACCACCACCGGCTTCTCTCTTTACCCAAACCGGATGTGTCTTTCTCCACCTCCGACTTCTCTATTCCCGTGACCACCACCTCCCGAACTCGCTTTCTCCCTCGGTGATTGGTTTCTGTAGAGTGCTTCGTAGCGGCGGAGGGGTGTTCGTTGTGGATAAAATCTGCAATGGAGGTGTGCGGCCATCAACGGAGGGTAAGGACTACCCTCGACAGCGTTTGAAGGCCGCGAACTGCAAATAGGGGGTGAGGGGAAATCCATAACTTATGCATGTCTCAAAGAAGAGGAACGGAGTCGCCGACACACCAACGGGGTATCCGGCCTCCTTTTATTTTTTCCCTGTTTCTGACCTTCACCTTCTTTCTCCTTCCTCTTCCTTCTTTTTTTTTCTTACTTTCTTCTTTTTCACTTCTATTATCTTCTTTATTTTTTTATTTTTTGCTGTTTTTTATTTTCTTTTTCTGTGTTTCGACATGTTTCCAAGCATGTTATGGGAGATTTGTTGGAAGGTCTGCAATGGATTGCAAACTTACAAGACTATAGTGGATTGCTAGAGTTCAGAAATGTTGGCAATATTGGAACATTTGCTAGAGTTCTGCATTGGGTTACATTTGGTTTTGGGGCGGGACGGAGCCAGGGATGAATGCATAGAGGGGCCAACTATAAAAAAAAAATAATTAAAAAAGTTGTTTCAAATTATTAGAATTGTATTGTTTTAGAATAACTGCATGACCTGAGTTGCCTAAAAACAAGCAGGTAAAATACATGTTAATGGATACCCTATTTTAAAATTGCCTCAAATATGGGATTAATTGACAACTCTCATTCCACCACCATCACCAGCCGCTACATGTCTTGCATTTCATTCTCAAGACTAACAAATTTATACGATGAGGTATTAATCTATTAAGGTCTATAGCTACCAGTCAAGTTTCATAAATTGATGAATTTTTTTTTTTTTTATCAAAAATGGGATTAGGACTCTTCCACTTGACTCTCATGTAATGAATTTTATCTTGCAACTTCTTGCTATGTGAATAGAGCGTTGCCAAAAGCTACGGCATTTTTAAGGAAGAATATAGCTTTGGTTTCCTAGAAAGTCCAAGACATTCAATGCTCAAACAAATTTACCTGAGATTTCATATGGTTTGTTTGTTTCGTACCCTTCATCCTGTTTATAACAGTTGAATTTCGGCCCTTTTATATTGTTGTGATTGTTTGGAAATATTTGTCTGGGTTGTGAGTATAATGTATCATTGAGATATTGCATATGTGAGGGTTGGGGATAGCATACCCATATGGACTTCTATTACAGATAACAATTTTTAATACCTTTTTATTATGTAGATAATGATAAAAAAGGTTGCTCCTTTTTAATATTGTTTCATTTTGAATGAATGATACTCCAATTTTCAATGAATGATATTCTCTCATGTGTTTTTTGGTTTGTTTCTTCTGCTATTATTTTTAAATTAAATTCTTTTTCTTTTCACTGCATAAGGAAATGATAGAGAAGCTAGCTGATATGGGACACTATGTCTATTAAACTGGTAGGGAAGCTGGATACAGTGCGAAGAAAATTGAAATATAACATGAAGATGGCCTACTGATGGATATGGATCAGGTAGAACAGTTGAGCAACAATTAACATAAAAAGCAAATGAAAAATAAATGAAAGCAGTCTAACACATGTGATAGTTTCTTACAACAGCTACTAGACTTTTAGAGGACTTGCTTGCATCCGCTACCAAGAATTTTAGGCCAGAATTTTATTAAGTGAATGGGGTCTTGCACACTGTTGTGTAACTTGAGGTCTGCAAGTTTTGCGAAGACATTAAAAATTATGCCATGTCAAAAGTGTAGTTCCATAAGACATTAAAAGTAAACTACACCAATGAGTTACAAAGTCCAATTATAAGGTATCAATTTTTTTGCTACTTTTTTCTGCAAAGTAGCAGCTTTCTTTACCAGCTACTCCAACAAGAATGTTGCTTTTGGTGTTTGTTGGTTAATTCTTTTGCAGATTTTTCTTTACCTGTTAATAATTTGTTTCTTCATTTATGGGCTTGCTCTTTACCTATTGCTTTCCATTTGCTCTGATTCTGTGGCAGGCACATAAGATATGGGAAAGGAAATAATAAGATGAATGTGCTTTGCATTGATGTTGGACGTGGGACGAGCTGAGAACAATAATTGGTATTTGAATTTGAATATGTAACAATAGTCGGTATATGTGCTTAGGTTGACAAAATGAATTCTTTATGTTCTTTATTGCACTCATGTATTCTATTGGGTTTTTTTTGCTACTCTTCACTTCTGCTTCGTTTTCTTTAAGTTGTGGCCTTCTAATCATGGATTTTGTTTTCCATTTGGATTGCTGAATTTTTTATTTTACTTCCCTAATCCATGCATTTATTTTTTTGGATTAAAATATGTATAACTTCCCATTTGCCTTTTCTCTTATTAGCTTTGGTTTATCAGTTACTTTAATCTTTTGTGTTTATCAGTCTTTGATGTTCAATGTTTTCATTTTGTGTAAAGCTCTTCACCAAGCTGGCAAGGTGCTTTTCAATTCTTTGCATGCCCAGTATTAGAATCCTTTTTTAATAGAGGTATGGTTTCAGAATCAGTCTTTGTGTGCACAATTTTCTGATTAAAAATCTGTTTGAAATTGAGAAAAAATATGTTGTGGTTTAGTCTTCATCCTTCTGTGTTTTTATTCTCTGGAGCTCAGTCTAGGTGGGTAAAATTTCTGATCATGTTGTGGTTTAATTTGATTTTGATGCAGGAAAGAGTCTGATAGGTTAACAGTGAAGTCAATAAATGAGTGCAAAGAAGCAGAAAATAGATGAGGTTGCTGAGAAGCTAAAGAAGGAAGTGTAGCTACAAAAAAAATTAAAAAAATAAGGAAAATAGTTACGATGATTCTTTGTCCAAATCTAAAGAGAAGGTATTGCATTTGACTGTTTATGGTTTAATGCATAATTTTTTTAAATTTAATGTTGTGCAATGATCGTGCATTTGTTTTGTTGCCTATTGCTGAATAAAAACGAATTGGCAGAAAGTACTTGACAAACATAATATGAAAAGGAGGGGAGGGGTTTTGATTAATTTTATTCCTCAATGGTAGCATACAGATGTAGCTATAGCTGAAAGCTTATCTACAACCCATGCATCATATGTATTGAGTATATAGATATCTAATATGATCTTTTTTTCCTTGACAAATTAGAATTAAAAATTAGAATTGATATTTCTCTTTTCTTTTGTGATATAATGATATTCCTCTTGCTTTGTTATAATATTTTCCTCTTTTAAGTTATTCAGATTGTCCTAAAGCCTTCGCATTATAATTTTGTTGATTTGAATTATATGATGATTGTAGTGAAAGGATTAGTGCCCATAGGCCACAACACTTCATGGGAATGAGCAGCCATTACATAGCTTATAATGGGGTGCTGTCTATTGGTGGTCCAAGCTTATGCAATCATCTTGGCTAAGGGAGAAGAGGGATAAGCTCACGAGGTTTATAAAGGAAGCAATATTTCTATTAAAGAAAGCAACAATATGAGAATATGAATTCAGGGATTATTAATAATGCTAATGCCTTTAGATTAGTGTTGATTTTTTATGATTTTAAATATACTCATTCTTATTTTATGTCTTTAAGTTAATATTAATGTATTTTCTTTGCATTTTGAATCCAGTAAGTTGATAATCCATATCAAACATTTTTGCTAATACTCAAGCTGAGAATCTATTTTCAATAAGCATGTAGAAAACTCTCTTGCTCTAGCTTCCTTGATGCTGAGTAGTTTAGTATTTGGTGTCCAACTCTAACTGTGAGTTCTGTTTTGAGTTCACTTCCTGAAATCTATCAATATATATATATATATATATATATATATATATATATATATATATATATATATATATATTATGCAATTTATATTTGTTCTATTATTTAGGGAGTTGACCCTGTTGCTGAGATCTTTTTTTGCATTAAAAAAGAGGGAGTCTTATACTGTTGCAAGTTGATGCTTAATGATTAGTCCCCAGGAGTTGGCTCATATAGGTACTTGAGAATGCTAAAGGTGTTGTAGCCATAGTAGTTTCAATTCTGATATTTAGAAACACAGTATAAGGATCGAGAATGGAAGAGCAATTGTTTTGAATATTTTGGTCTTTGGTTTGTAGGGGGTTTAGAAGGGGTTTCAGGTATTGAAATTGTGTATATTATCTGTTTCGATTAAAATAGAAATAACAAATTTTCAGCAATTTTGTAATATGTTATTATTTCTATGTTTTAAATATAAATAAATTATCTAGCAAAAGAGTAAAAAAATATTACTCTCCACAAATAATTTGCAAATGCATTGTATAGACAAATAAATTGTATAGATGATTTTGAAGAATTTCCAATAAATTTTGATTATCTTATAATTTTAAAAATTATTATTCTAAAACAATATGAAATTATACTCTAAGTAATGTCTCCCTGAGCTGTTTTAGGTCCCTTCCAAGGAGCATTAATGATGAATATTTAACACAGCCATGATGTTAGTTTTTTTCCAAGTGAGGTTGTTTATGAAAGTATTTAATTTATCTATTCCTAATGTTTTATGACTATTTCCTCTCCAAAAAAAATGTTTTATGACTGTTACTATATATATCTATTGGTATAGGAATCACTATATTATAATATTGTTTTATGGTTGTTATTATATATAATTATACAATTAATATTAGTACAGAGATCACTGAATTAAAATATTTTCTAGGTCAAAAGACACAGAAATTAATATTTAGTTTTAGTTAATGCAAATAGATGCTTTAGAAACATTCATAGCAACCAACGCGGCGCGACCCGTGCTGGTGCACGAGTATGAAGTTGAATTTCTATATTGGACAACTTTTATTTCATTTTATTTTGTGTCTATTTCATTCACATTGTAATTTTTTTCATAAATGCAATGAAGCACCAAGTAGAAATATGATTACAAAAGGGAAATGGTAAAATATGAATATGAATATAGAAAATTTTGGGACTTTGGGATGTGGAATCATGATGAATTGTGGATTTGGAAAAAGACTGTTAACAGATAGTGAACTAGCTTTACTTTATTTACAGCTAATTTTGGCTTTAGGAGAAATTATGGTGTTTTGTACAGTTCCATTAATTTTGGAGCCTGCGGGTTTGACTCCTTTTTGTTTTGTTATGCTTCTAAGATGTAACGTTATTGCTTATCAATATAAACTCTTTGTTGTTCTCTCTCTTTATGTCTTTTCCATATTGATTTGTGTGTATATTACAATTCTCTAACATAAGTTGCTTTTTTTTAATGGGTCTCCCACATAAGTGTGCTACTTAATAAATTTCCTATTTAACTTTCCTATTTAATAATACTCCCATTTGCATTTCCTTCATAATAGGTTTCCATTAAACTTTCCTATGTAATAGTACTCTCATATAACCTACCCGTGTATCTTCCTCGATCTGTATTTTCACATGGGCAATTGTATGTTGCCATATCAAGAGTCACATCAAGAAATGGATTGAAAATATTACTCACTGATAGTGAAGATCAAGATACAAACATCACTTCGAACGTTGTCTACAAAGAAGTATTTCGCAATTTATAACACAGGTATATTTCATAGAACAATTCATATTTTCATCAAGGATCAATATTTTCTTTACATGTTAAATTTATAATCTGAATCATAGAAATACAAGTTCTTACTTTCTTTACAGATTTCCAACGTGCTACACTTGCGAAATCAAAAAGTGGTTTGAAGGATCAATATGCTTGAAAGAATGGTTGATGAAGGAGTATTTTGCAATTACAAAGAAATATGCTTGAACTACCTATATGATGTTTTTGAGATACTTTCTTGCCTTATAGCTTATATTTCTAATAGTATTCCAATATAAATTACATTTTTTACAGTTTTGCATATAAAATTCTTTTTAAATGGTATTTTCGGATAACCCGCGCATCACGCGAGTGTACCGTCTAGTATAGTTGAAACCAATCGAGATACGCAGAGGGAAAACGTATCTCTATTTTTTTTTTGTTGAGAAAAACGTATCTCTATTGATTACTCAAGTCAACGCCTAAGATTTTTTTTTTTGAGGAAAACAAGGCCTATGATTTTTTTCCCTTTAAGATAAATGCTTATAATTCAGTTTTTCAAATTCAAAGTGATAAAGAACATTTTTTTTTGGATAAATTGACAAAGAACATTTTTTTCATATAAAAAAATAGAGATAAAGAATATATCACTAAAATTCTTGGAGGATAAATGCATGATAGTTAACAATATGACACAAGGCAACATCAACAATATTGAATGCCATGACAATGAGGTATATATACTCCAAGGGTATCACATAAAAAATGACTAATAATTTCATCAAAAACAACAAAATTTATTGATTATCTTGATTTGTGTAAAACAACCTTAAACGACATGTAAAAAGGAACAGAGAGAGTATATTTTTTTGACTGGAACACTACAGGTATATTGATTGCCCCGCAACAACATAAACTATTTTAACTAGGAATTAATCACATACGTAATGTAAAAACTAGGAATTAATCACGAGATACCCCAATCAATTTTTTTTTTAGTCTGTTGACAGAGTGGCAAGCACTACTGTAAGCTCGCACATGCAAAGTGGAGATTATGGGCTCAAACCCGGGCAACCATGAAAAACATCTAGCCAAATACCGTCGGCTTATGCCATTTGTGTTAAGCCTAATGGACAAAAAAAAATGACAAAATTAATCAAGAGATACACAACCCGTCAAAAAAAAAATCACGAGATACACAAATCTTCGCTAAAGGATAAATAACTATGAAGCCTAGATACGTAATACGATACGGGTACAATATGACTCGAATATGGGGATACGGAAATTTTTTGAAACTTAGGATACGATACGGTTTGGATACGTTAACAAAATTTTATATAAAAACTTATATATATGCAGAATACTTGGTAAGAAAGAGACATTGGTGAGAATAGTACTAGACCCATCACTTGAACACATTTCCTAGCTATTTTATAATTTTTTTTACAAACAGTACAACACAATAGGTGAGAATAAACAAGACATTCAATGTCTGAACACCAGAACAATATTTTTGCAAGAGTGAAAAAAAACACTACAATATTGCTTTTGTTGGAAAAAGAAAACCAGAGATGGAGACCCAAAATCGCTGACAGGATGGAGAGAACATAACCACCGTCGGGACTGAAAGAAAGGACGATCGTCGGGATACGGGACTCGGAAAGTATCTAAGAAGTATCAAAAAGTATCTTTAACAATAAATATTTTAAAAAAAAGATAATAGGGATACTTTTGTGACACGTACCGAGAAGTATTCGAGGAGTATCAGTATTCGATACAAGTATGACACAGATACATTTCCTGTCTTGGAGTATCTGGTTTCATAGATAAATAATTATAATTACAAGGGATAATTCAACAACAAAATCAATGTAGATATTGCCACCAACATGGCCAATATTAATGACAAAATTTTGGTCCCGGTGTCTGCTGACAGGTAAATCAATGATTTTTTTTTCACTTTTCCTATTTTTTCCTATTAAAAATAGGTAAAATTGTTCTGTAGTTCTCTTGACTTATTTTTTGGTAACGAATCAAATTTTTTTCCCGAATTGGTCTTTATGCTTTAAAATGTCTTCGAATCAGTCATTTATCTTTCTTTTATCCCGAATAGGTCATTTAAGTTTAAAAAACAGGCCTACATGTCTATTCATTGAATGATATGTTTTTCGAGGAAAAACGTGAAGGACATATTCGAAAAAAAAAATAAGGGACTATTTCGTTACCAGAAAATAAGTTAAGGGACCTACGGAGCAATTTTACCTTAAAAATACTAGTGTGTTTGACTCGTCTGTGTAAAAATATTTGATATTGTCATCCAATAATATGTTAACACCTCATTTAATGAGTTTAAAATTACATGACTTGTCATACTCATTAAGTGATGTGGCAACACATCATTGAATATATGTGTAAAATATTTTTATACTGACAGTATAAATTAAATTCTTAAATAATAAGTAAATAATTGCTATTATATATTATATAATCTCTACTATATATCTCTATCTCTATCTCTCTATATTCTCTATCTATTCTATTATATTCTATTCTATCTATCTACCTATCTATCTATCTATTCTATTCTATCTATCTATTTTCTATTTATCTATCTATTCTCTTCTCTTCTCTCTATCTCTTCTCTTTTATC
The DNA here is from genome assembly GCA_037113605.1 of Calophaca sinica. Lineage (NCBI taxonomy): Eukaryota > Viridiplantae > Streptophyta > Magnoliopsida > Fabales > Fabaceae > Calophaca > Calophaca sinica. Next base: position 124,596,941 of record CM073736.1, on the reverse strand, counting down.
TATCTTCTATCTATCTATCTATCTATCTATCTTCTCTCTATCTATCTTTCTATTTTCTCTCTCTAATAATCCAAACTACCAACAAAATTACATTTTTAGAGCTCTTATATGACTGCCACGTGGGCAATTTTTAGGGATAAAATTGGAAACCGTTCTATTGACACGGGCAAATATTTCTTTTCCAGCATACTTTTCACTTTTCTCCATCTTCCGACTTTTAAAATTTGAAAGCCAGATCTTCTCTCTCACTCTCGATCTCCCTTCGTCTCCCTCTATCTTCTTCCTCCTCCTTCTCCTTTCTTTATTCTTTCTTCTCTCTTCTTCTTCAGCTTCTCTTCTACTTCTTCTTCTTCTTCCCTCTCTCTCTCTCTCGATTGTGTCTTTTCTTTCTCTCTCGATTTTCTTCCTCCCCTGTTTTCTTTTCTCTCAAAACCACCACACCGCCACCACATGAAAGGGGCCAAATTGGAAATCCATAAATCACCACCTTCTCTCCTCATTTTTATACTTTTGGTCTTGTATTTGTTTCTGCAGGAACATGACTGCATTTTGGGTGACAAAAACCCTAAAGATGGAAGCCCTCAGCATCTCTCTTCCTCTTTCCTTTACCATATTTCATTCCTCTCTCCCTCTCCACTAGAGATGGAAACCCTAAGATTATGGCAGAGACTTTTCTCTACTCTTCTCCTCACCTCACCTCAAACCCTACCTTCTTCAAGATGAAATTTTGGTTTAGGGATTTCGTTTTCAGATGTTTTGATTTAGGGATTTCGTCTGTAAATTTATGAAGTTTTTCTTTTGATTACAGGGCCATTTGTTGCTGAGGGTTTAGATTTGAAAGTTTTGGTGGCAGGAAGAAAGAACATTTCGGCTTCTCGACTCAAATCTCCATTTCGGGTATTGAGTCTCACCAATTCCCAGTTCATTGCTCTCCCTCCCTCTCTTACTGGGTAGCTTTTTTTTTTTTTTTGCATTACTTTACAGTATTTGGTATTTTTTGGTCATCTTTTGGTCTTTTACCACTTTACAGTAATATATGGCTGATTGTATTTTTATGTGTGAGAGTTGTTGTTGATTATCAATTTATCATTGCAGTAAATGTTTTTCTTTTTTTTTTCTTGACTTTTTTGTTGATCTTCAGATGATGATTGGGATGGAGAAGTCAAGGACACTCTATTTTTCTTTGTTTATTCTTGCAACCTTTTAGCAAGCAGTGTAAGATGTGGACCAACTACTCTCATGTGCTCTGTTTTTCACAAATCATGTTTTTTATATTTATATTTAAATTTTAAATCTTTGGAATCTGCATTGTCATAATAGCATAAATAACTTGAGTCTTTTGTGTTCTTTTAAAAAAAAACTGTGAACCTGCCTTTTCTTTAACAAAATCTTTTGGAAAAAAAAGTTAGTTTGAGCTAATTTTCAATTCTGACAATTGCAACTTAGGTTTGTGAAAAAATAATAATTTCCAAGTTGCTTTCAATTTCAAATCTTGATATTGCTTTCAAGTTGATCTCAACTAGCTCTAGCTTCTCGAGAAGTTTTATGTGATGTCTTTAGTTATTATTTATAAATAATTTTTTTTTAATTATTACATACTTTTTGCATTTATATTACAAAATTTGGCCATCAGGAAAGGAACCAAGTGAAATATGTTCAAAATGTGAAGGAAATTATGCACAAACTAGAAAAAGCACAATGCGCACACACAATGAAACTGAGAAACTGAGATATTATGTCGGGGTTGGCAGACATTATGTCAGGGTATTCCCATCTGTTTGGTTAGACATGTGGCTGTTTGGTTATAAATATTTTGTTGTTATTGCCTCTCGGTTATGCAGTGGTATTTATTGTTAAAGATTTTATTGTTGATGAAATGGTGCCCTTGTCTGCTACTATAATCTGCAAACCAGCAAAATCTTTATGCTTGTGTACTCATTTATGGAATTTGCCTTCATACATAGGATTGTTTCTACTTCACTTATTTATGCTCTGTTGTTTCTGTTTATATTATTTGTATTTGTGCTATTTCAATTATTTGTGTACTACCCTGTTGTTTCTGCTCATATTTTTGTTTCAAAAGCAGATTTATAATAGCATACACAATATGTGATTCTTCTGGGTTCATGCGTAAAACCGATTTGATATCTTTGTTACATTTCTTATTTAATTATGTAAAGTATGTAATAATAACTGTTTCTGCACAATATCCTTCTAATCTAGACAGATTCTATTTGCGTCTAAATCAGACCAGCAAGGAAGATTGAAATTCTCTATCAAACATTAATTAAAAGTCCATTCCATGTGTTGCGAGTCACACATCGGATGGTTAACGAGCCTGGCCGTTGCTTATATAGCTGGGTAGACCACCCCCTCACAAGCCGGTTTTGAGGGGACCATTCGGATGCCTGAATTCTCACATGGTATCAGAGCCACGTTCTGCCCGGTGGTGTGGATAGTGCCGCTAGCCCTCGCTTGCGGTGACGAGTCGAGGCTCGAGGGGGCGTGTTGCGAGTCACACATCGGGTGGTTAACGAGCCTGGCCGTTGCTTATATAGCTGGGTAGACCACCCCCTCACAAGCCGGTTTTGAGGGGACCATTCGGATGCCTGAATTCTCACACTATGCTCCTAACTTTAGGCCGTCCCCACTACACAAACCAATTGGAAATGGAATTACCCCCACATGACTCTTTGGAACATCGACCTTGAGATCCAAGACACCCACCAAAAAAGATACTACGATGGATAGAAAGAGAACAATAATGTTCATTGGAACACACACATTTGACAACATATGGTCGACATCGTATATGTGTAGGGGCAAAATCGTAATTTGATGTGTCAATTATTTCTTTTTCTCTTATTTTCTTTCTTTCTCTCTTTCCGCTCGCTCTTTCTTCTTTTTCTCTGATTTTCTTTCTCTGAACCACATCTTTCCCTTTTTCAGTCTACTCTTGCTTTCACTTTGCCTTTCACGACAGAGGAGCCACCGGCACCCATCACTGGCAACCATTCTCCTTGCCGCCGGTACAGAGGGAACTGGTACTCGTTAAAAAAAGGTTGTTCATATATCATTTCTACAGAACAATTACGACACTCGTTAGAAACCCTAACATTTGGGGTTTATTCGTCGGTCTCTTCATTACAGCTCTGCCGCCGCAACTGTGCAAAACTTATCAGCCTTCAAATCCAATGGCTTCTGAGAAGAAATTGTCGAACCCAGTGAGGGAGATAAAGGTGCAGAAGCTTGTCCTCAACATCTCTGTCGATGAGAGTGAAGATTGTCTCACCAGAGCCACCAAGGTTTTCATCACTTTTCTCATTCGATCTGCTTTTTTTTTCCCTTTTTTTTTCAAATTTTAATCCCCCTTTATTCTTTTTTCTAAGTTGTAGGTGCTGGAGCAACTTAGTGGGCAAACCACAGTGTTTTTCTAAAGGTTAGATCTGAGCAAATTTTTTAGTGCGTCGTTCCATAATGCTTGTAATGGGTATCAATCTCAAGGCTCTGTTAATTATAAGATTTTTTTTATAAATTAATTTGAACATCATTTTTGGGATTCTACCATTTTTTCCCCACATACATTGCAATTTGCAAGTGAAACGAGTTTAGAGAAAATCAACTTAAGGGTTTGGTGCTGAGTCTATTTTAGGGTCAATAATGGGAGGAATAATGGGTGGCTCAATTGTTTTTTGTTTTGCCAAATAACATCGTGAGAACATGATCATCATTAAAGTTGTGTGATCATCGTTAAAGTTGTCAACTCCAATAGCTTCACCATGAACACTACCACAGTCCACTAAATTATTTGGACTATCCATAAATTTCCAATTGTGGGTGCCATCCTAAAACTACACAAAAAATTCCAATTAGATCAATCTTAAGTTATGTTATAACAATAGGTATTTACAAGCTTATTTTATCAAATAAGGTGCCATGCTCACAACAATAAACTGTACAAAACTATTCATCCAAATTAATATGGAGACTACAAGTGAACTAACTAGAAAAAACAAACTAGTTATTACATAACTATTTTAACTATGGAGATTACATTCACTTCAGGTTTGCAAATTTATTTATGAAATTCTGAAGAATCAGTAGGGTTATTAGCTAGAAAAAATCAATTTGGTAAAAGCAAATCTTTCAACTATCTAAAACAGAACAAATGTATGTTAATAGACATACAACTTAATAGACATGTAGATAAATAGAACTCAGTTATCTTCAATGCATTAAAAGAAAAGAGAAGAAAATAACTAGTTGCTGCTCAAGATAGTTTTTGTTCCCCAAGAAAGCAGGCACTCACATGCTAAATTCTACTTTGGTGCTATCTACATAGCCTAAAAATTTCCATCCCTTCAAGTCATTCACAATCAATCAAGAATTAATTCCTCTTAGTACCTCTCTGGCAAGTGCATCCATCTTTGCTTGGAGCACATTTTTTGGCATTATAATATACCCTGTGTTAAACGCGCTTGAAGCGCATCTATCCGCGCTTAGAGCACAAATTGTTAATTTTATTCTGTGTTGAACGCGCTTCAAGCGCATCCATCTTCGCTTGGAGCTCATTTTTTGGTTTTATCTATCTCATTTGCACTTGAAGCGCACTTATATGCGCTTGAAGCGCATTTAGCATAGTACCCATTCATGGTTCAAAATAAATCCCAAATCTTATGGGTTGTAGGTTTACCTTAATGAAGTCCAAATATATCAAGGGAAAGAGATAAACAAGATTTGCAACTCAAATTTGTGGAGAAATAAGGAAAGAACAAAAAAAAAAGAAGTTACCTTACAAGGAAGGAGATAAAGTTGCTCAAATGGTGGGTGATGAACTAGGTCAGATATATGGGAGCTTTTCCAATCATGGAGGGGGAGTTAAGTGACAAACTTGGAAGTGGGAGAGCTCATGTGCTGGGTCTCGGGAAGAAAGGAGTAACCGAGAAAGAGGGAAAGAAAAAGAAAAATATGAGGGAGAGCTTGGAAGAGTAGGAGATATGGTGTGTTCTTGTGCTAGATATTGGGAGGAAAGATGTAAATGAGAAACAGGGAAAGAAAAAAAAGAGGGAAAGTGGGAGAGCCTGTAGAAGCAGAGAAGAGAGCAGAGTGATAGCGAGAATTTTGGGTGGGATCTTGCTAACTGTGATTAAAATATTTTTGTTAATATAATAATAGTAAAAGAAGCTGAGGATACATTGATAACACCAATATTTTATCATATTTATATAGATAATTGACTGTGAATTAGTTAAAAATTGAATATTATCACATGAAATTCACTCTCTTATATTCTAAATTGTGCAGAATTGAAAAATTAGGCAATTTGGTCGACGAAAACAAGTTTTGGGCTTGAAATTGGGCCAAAAATAGGACCAGAATACTGTTGCACGGCCTTCTTCAGCCCAACGCATGGAAGCACGGCCTCCCCAGCAAGGCTGTGCTTATGTACGAAATTCAGGTCAGCAACGCGTGATTGGCTGGATCCAGCTGGAGGAAGCACGACCAACAAGCATGGCCAAGCCTGAGGCCGTGCTTCTGGTCGACAGACACAGTTTCCACCTGGTTTATTGAATCTGGATGCTTTTTGAGGAGCACGGCCTCAACAAGGCCGTGCTTAGGCCGTGCTGCATCATTTTCCAGTGCCTATAAATAAAAGTGGACAGTTTCATTGCAAAGGGTCTCTTCTGAGTGCAGATGTATTTCCTGACTCATTTTTTCCCCTTTTAGCTTTATTTTCTTCTGTTATTTTGTTATTTTAGTTTTTGTAATTTTATTTCTTTACTCTTTAAATATTATTATGGATTTTAGAATTATTGTTGTGCTATTATCTTCAAATATAATGTGCAATTAATTCTATTACTAAGGTGATGGGAAATCTTTTACTATGTTTATAATCTTAATCCAATTTATAATTTGAGTTTTTAATTCTTATGATTAAATTATTCCTAGTAAATTTATTCTATAAGAATTGGCCATTCTTTACTTGGTTATTAATTGAGTGGCGATCGAACTTTCAATTAGTAATGAAACTGTAAATAATTGAATCTGCATGTTCTGCCGGACTAAGGATTGCGCATTTATTTTCAGTCAGTCATTGAATTGATAAATCTATTGATACTTTATGCTCTTTCTATTTACTTGCTTTGAATGACCAAACAAAGTAGTAATTTAGGAGGAAAACTGTTAATATTGCATGACCAAACTGTGTTAATAGCTTTTGAATATATGATTAGTAATCAATAAGGATATTTTCTCAGCTCTTTTTATGAATTAGTTAAGTGAATAAATATCAGTATAAAGTGAACTCAGAACCTCAGTATCTCCATAGTCATAATTCTTTTGTGCATTTTATTCCAATTTCTCTTTTCTCTTTTAAAATCCAATTTCACTCGAACTATTTGTCTAAATAACAAATTAATCAAAGTAGAGCAGTAATCATTCCAATTCCATATGGAGACGATAATCTTTTATACTATAACTTGACGTGATCATGCACTTGCGATTGACGCACAACATATATAATAATAATTTTTTATTTCCGTAAAACTACGATGTCCCGTATTGTTGTCAAATCTGTGTGTTCTAATAACATTATTGGAAAGAGAAATCCAAGTAGAAAACAACTAAGCAAAGATTATGAAGTATGAACCCCCATTAAACCAATCACAATGTATATACCCAATCTGATATATTATTTTCTCCTCAACAAAACGTGGCTCTTTGACAACAAAGCTACCTGTCTCATCTCATCCCTACTAACCCTTTGCTTAGCAAATGCGGTTTCCTCACACAACAGGACTTACACAACTCCAAGTGTGACACGGTTGTCAGATTCTTTCCCTCGTGTCCCAGTTGATCGTGCTTTTTCTAATGCTTTTGGGGCCTCAAATGTCAAGTTTCTCAGTAATGATTCCATGGCCAATATGGCTCATCTAATTGATGCTAAATTTTTTCATTTTTAAGTATAGACAAATTCTATTGTACCTAAATCAGACCAGCTTTCTAATTCTTCTGTAAGTTCTCTTCCCCACATGTTGTCACCGTTAGCATCAGTTATAGACATTTGGAGTCCAGGCTGTCGTTTTAACCATTCCATTAAACTCCCTTATGCATCTAAGTGTTGTCATGGTTAGCTAAATAAATGACACATAGCTAATTATATTCCACCAAATGCCTAATTCATGCGCCTGGACCTGGTCATCAAAGAAAGAAGGGATAAAATAAAACAAATTAATCTGCCACCTATATTCTCTTCTTTCTCATGAATTGCCACATATACCAAGTAGAGTTACCCTATTCCTCAAAAAAGTTTCTTTTACAAACATGCCAAAATACGAACATGTAACTATTTTTTCCCTCCAAAAACTGCTCATGACAGGGCATAATAGTTCTTAGTACAGATGCCATCTCTTTTTAATTATCGCATGCTAATTCGGGTGGTGATAGTAAATCGAGATAGATATCATCATATTAGTAAAATATAGAAGTTTGTAATTAGATATCTTTTATAGAATATATGAAAGGGATGCAGATCTGCATTATCAATAAATGAATAATATATTGTATAAAAAAAGTAAATTCCTTAGTTTCTTTTGTAAACATGTCTTTTAATGAGGTCTAAACACATTCACTATAATAGAAAACGACATAAACAGCGCTTGATTTTAGCCTTCGCCAGCGCTTAAAACTGCTGCCTAATCACCTGTTGGGGATTGTTATTCGATAGGATAGCGTTTGGCGAGCGCTGGAAATTTTGGACATAGATAGCGCTTCTTTGAAAAAGCGCTGGTTATAATTTTATATAGACAGCGGTGTTTCAAAGAAGCGCTGTCTATTTTGTCTTTTTTTTTGCTGATCCAATTCCTGCATCAAATCCACAAGAAAGGAAACAATCACACATATAAAGGAAACAATCACACACATATAAAATACCATCACATACAGAAAATACCAACAAACATCACACGAAAAATACCATCGCACACAGAAAATATCAACCAATTCTAAGAAAATTTTGGCAGAGTCTCTCCTAAAATATGAATATTCCAAAAATTATCTAATACATGTAACAACAAAAAATACCATATACCAGTCAGCACAAGTCACTATACAAGTCTACCTATTATGCAATTCACTACCAAACAAGTATTTGAAGTAACCAATTCAAAAATACTTAATCTACCAAAAAAGACTTTGAAGTAATAATTTGATTTATTACCTTCATACATTTAAAACAAACTTTCTTGCCACGTAAGAGCACCACTCTTCCTTTAATTCGTGAATTTGAGAATCAGAGTATGACTCGTAATTATAGTCGGGAAAGTACTGCGAAATGAAAAATAACTCATATTAGAATTAAATTGGAAGAATGGTGAAATGTAAGAGTAATTAAAGTAGAACAAATTGCAGACCTTCGTTGGGACTTCCATTTAGTTGTGAACAATAATTTTTTTTCATATACTTCAGAACATAGTACCCACAATTAGTGCTGTTTGATTGTCTGGGGCACTATAAAATTAAAAATGTTAAATCAATATAGATTTTATTTTTAAAATTAAATAACTGTATAAGTATTTTGATAAATACCTTTACAGTTATCCAGTTAAATGCGGTGGTGATTTGAAAAATCGAGACGGCCTGAAACTTTCATCAAGTCGTCGAATAATTTGTAGAGCCCTGGGTGAGAAAACAAATATCATCATTAATTTTGAATCATCAAAATTCAAAATTCATATCACTCACAACTCAAAATAAGACAATTTAACACTACTATATATTAGATTCTTACTGGTCGTACGCGTCCTTCATTTTTTTATGGCTGCTCAAATTCTTTTGCAATGAATCTAAATAGTACATCGTGTTTGCATTGAGATTGATTGCTAACAATACCCAATGTTGCCTACAAAAAAGTTGATTAAGGAAATCCTAATTAGCAAGTCATCACATTTCACAAAAATTAATATATATATATATATATGATTAAATTAAATGACTCACCCTATATTATACATTCATAGAAACAATATCTCAGACTCAGGGTTTCCTAGTGCCAAGCGTTTAGATATATATTGTTTAGCCATGGCAAGTCTCTTCTCAAATGACAAATGTGTGCTCTCTGGGCACAAGAACACAAACCTCTGAGCCTCGTCCTTGTGGGATCAGTATCTCATAATACAAGTACCTTAAATTAAACGTATACAAATTAATAAATTAATAATAACTTCAATATTAATTTAGGTGAAACAATAAAAAAACACGTATAGTTTAAATTTAAATGTAGTACCGTATATATACAATAATAGAAACCCGAATGATCCAAGCGCCATAAGTAAAAATTTCAGACAGTTCGTCCTTGGCACCAAGACACAAGGGGTAATCTTCTGTATGCCCCAAAAGTTCTCGAGGAATATTTATAATCAGGGTTGCTCCATCAACCAGAGTAGTATTAGCATGGGCTTGAAGAAACATAAAAAATTTTGTAGTAGGAGATGTGGAAGGGGGTTGAGAATTGTCCCGATTCTTTACTGAGGATGTAATTGACCCAACTGTTTGCTGCTCCCATTTGCTCTTAACCTTGCCCTTGGATTTGGATTGTACGGGTACCTAAATATTTTGCATTAATTTCAGTAAAGATACATACATAGTGACCACGTAATTTAATAAATATGCAATTATGAATCATGTTAATTTATTAAAAAAATAACATGTTACTTACTCTTACGAGTTGCTGCGGCCATGCCACAAAGGTACCTACTGTCTCTCCCACGTTGTTGATACCTACGTCCTCAAGTGGAATTGGCAACAGTTTTTTCCTTGTAAGCAACTTCATCTCTGACTTTCACACAACCGGGAGGTAATGGACAATTGTGCAACTTAACACTTAAATTGATGTAAGAAATGCCCTTACCAACTGGTCGAGACGAGCCATGCAATAACAAGGAAAACTCTACGGTGCCCTAAATCATGAATTAATAAACAAATTAAATATTAGACATGATAAATTAATGATGCAATACGTACAAGTAACGAGAACAATTTCTAATGCTCAATTACCTCAGATGACTTAAGAGTGCATCTGTCCATGGGTAAAGTAGGCTCGTGTTCCTCCACCGGTTCCGGTTCCATTACCTTTTTCGGTTCCTTAAGTAATCAAGATCCATAATAATATTAAATTAGAATGCAATTCACAAATACTTAATCTACCAAACAAGTCTTTGAAGTAATTTGATTTACCTTATGAGACCTAAGAGTGCAGCTATCTCTGGCACTAAGGTGCTGATCCATCTCTACTGATTCTCTGGCGCTAAAGTGATGATCCATCTCTACCGATCCCTTGTACTGAGACATTTTACTTTTCAAATCCTGGACCTCCCAAAAGAGATGGGATACCATCTTTTTCAACTCTTCATTTTCATCTTTTCTAACGTGCTTTGGTTTACCAAAAATTTGCTTTTGAGAAACACCAAATCCCATGCCCCTTACACGACCAGAATACTCTCTGATTGGTATGGCTTCAGTAAGGATGTCTGTTACCCCCTGTGTCACAGACTATTGTGACAGGCTCTCCTGAGACACACAAATATTATTAACAAAGATTGTTAAATATTAACACTATCACAAGAAAATTGCAAATGAAAATGTCAATTAATCTATCATATACTACAATTTTATCAGCAATTTCCATAGTGGGGGGTCCACAATCAGACCATCCCTGTTGTGGAGGGCTTCTATCCACGAGTAATGGCGATCAATTGATGTTGATGATACATTTTCTCCAGACATCTTCAGCTATACAAATTAACAAAGAAATTAAAATTAGGGTTTTTTTTTATTAGATAGATAGATAGATAATTATTTATAAATATCTTAAACATTTATAAAATTGGTCTGTGCCAAAGACGATAAAATTATATTGACAACATGTAATATTTCCCCCGTCGAGACTTAAAAATAAAATAATCATTTAAAAATAATAAAAATATTTATAAAAATTGATATGTGCTCAAAGATAACGAAATTATAGCGACAACATGTTATTTTCTCCCGTCGGGACTCCAAAGCAAAATAATCATTTATAAAAAATAATAGCATTCATAAAAATAGAATATAAAAATAAATTATACGGACAACATACAATATTTTTTGATTTAGAATCAAAAGCAGAATAATAGATGATAGTATGTAATATTTCCTCCCGTTAAGAATAAAACGTAAAATAATCATCTATAAATAATTATAATAAATATATTTATAATGAAATATATAAATAGTAAAATATACAACAAAACTCTGTTGAGACTCAAAAGTTAGATAATAATTTATAAATAACTTTAAAAAATATAAAAAATGTTAATAAAAAAATAAAATTAAAATTATACTGATAACATGTAATGTTTTTTCCGTCGAGACTTAATAATTTCGTTCTCGTCGACAACATCGTACTTCAGTGATGTTTTCCCGTCAGAACTCTAAAACAAAACTATTTCTTTGTAAAAAATAAATACATTTATAAAAAAATAATTATACAGACATGTAATGTCTCCCGTCACGACTCAAAAGCAAAATAATAATTTATAAATAACTTAAAAAAATAAAAAAATTAATAATAAAATAAAATTAAAATTATACCGACAATATGTAATGTTTGTCCCATCGAGACTTAGTGATTTCGTTCTTGTTGAGAACATTGTACTTAAGTAGTGTTTTCCCGTCGGAACTTAAAAACAAAATAATTATTTATAAAAATTAAATACATTTATTCTCCCATCACGACTCAAAAGCAAAATAATAATTTATAAATAACTTAAAAATGTAAAAAAATATTAATAATAAAATAAAATTAAAATTATACCGACAAAATGGAATGTTTGTCCCGTCGAGACTTATTGATTTTGTTCTCATCGACAATATTGTACTTAAATAGTGTTTTCCCGTCAGAACTTAAAAACAAAATAATCGTTTCTAAAAATTAAATACATTTACAAAAAATTAATTATACCGACATGTAATGTCTCCCGTCACGACTCAAAAGCAAAATAATAATTTATAAATAACTTAAAAAAATAAAAAAATAAAAAAATAAATGTTAATAAGAAAATAAAATTAAAATTATACCGACAACATGTAATATTTCTCCCGTCGAGACTCAATAATTTCGTTTTCGTCGACAACATTATACTTAGATAGTGTTTTCACGTCGGAACTCTGCAACAAAATAATCATTTATAAAAATTAAATACTTTTATAAAAAAATAATTATACTGACATGTAATGTCTCCTGTCACGACTCAAAAGTAAAATAATAATTTATAAATAACTTAAAAAATATAAAAAATGTTAATAAAAAATAAAAATAAAATTATACCGACAGCATGTAATGTTTCTCTCGAGACTTAATAATTTCGTTTCAGTGGACAACATTGTACTTAAGTATTGTTTTCCCGTCGGAACTCAAAAAAAATAATCTTTTATAAAAATTAAATATATTTATAAAAAATAATTTATCGACATGTAATATCTCCTGTCAAGACTCAAAAGCAAAATAATAATTTATAAATAACTTAAAAAATAAAAAATGGTAATAAAAAAATAAAATTAAAATTGTACCGACAGCATGTAATGTTTCTCCCGTCGTGACTTAATAATTTCGTTCCCGTCGACAACATCGTACTTCAGTGATGTTTTCCCGTTAGAACTCAAAAACAAAATTATTTCTTTGTAAAAAACAAATACATTTATAAAAAAATAATTATGCTGACATGTAATGTCTCCCGTCACGACTCAAAAGCAAAATAATAATTTATAAATAACTTAACAAAATAAAAAAATGTTAATAATAAAATAAAATTAAAATTATACTGACAACATGTAATGTTTATCCCGTCAAGACTTAATAACTTCGTTCACGTCGATAACATTTTACTTAAGTATTGTTTTTCCATCGGAACTCTGCAACAAAATAAGCATTTATAAAAATTAAATATATTTTTAGAAAAATAATTATACCGACATGTAATGTCACCCGTCACGACTCAAAATCAAAATAATAATTTATAAATAACTTAAAAAACATAAAAAATTGTTAATAAAAAAAATTAAAATTATACCGACAACATGTAATGTTTCTCCCGTCGAGACTTAATAATTTTGTTTCCGTCGATAACATTGTACTTAATTAGTGTTTTCCCATCGGAACTCAAAACAAAATAATCATTTATAAAAATTAAATATATTTATAAAAAAAATCGTAATTTATAAATAACTTAAAAAATATAAAAAATGTTAATAAAATAAATATAAAAAAGGCAACAAAAAAAAGAGAAAGAGAAAAAGAAGAAAAGAAAAAATGAGAGAGAGAGAGAGAAAAGGAGCAGAATCGATGCAGGTGGCGTCAGATAGAAAGAGAGAGAGAGAGAAAAAGAGAGTGAGAGAAGAAAGAGAAAAAAATAAAAAGTAAAAAGTGGATAGGAAAAATAATTTTTTATGTGAATTAAATTTTTGTGTTTATTTTATTTGTAGTTAAATTGACATTTTTGTCATTAAAAATTACAGGTGTCATTAGTATAAGATATCTAATTGTGTAAATTTGATGGTAGTCTTTTCTTATTATGATGATGATGATGACGATTATGATGATGACGAAACATCACATTAACACATTATTGGGCTGCAATTTGTTTACTGGCCCAAGCTCCACGAGTTGCAGCAAAGAACAGAAAGCAGATAATAATAAAATAATGTGACCAAAATGGGTGGATATCGATTAGGGGCAAACTGATTAATTTTGAAAAATGAGCAATTCTATTCAAATTGATAAATTAAACATCTAGCATTGGATAGGTAATGTATTAAGAGGCGCCACATATTAAAATGAGCAATACTAACAAATAATATTGTGCCATATCTTATGTAATTAGTATAATGAGGTAGTTCTCTCTCTCTCTCTCTCTCTCTCTCTATTAGAATTTAGACAACTAACAATACTAACAAATAATAGTGTGTCATATCTTATGTAATTAGTATAATGGGGTAGTTCTCTCTCTCTCTCTATGAGATGCTCCAGTCTTCTCTCTCCTTTTATGTGAGAAGTTTTTTTGTCCATCTATACTTTTTGTTATTGTTCTATTGGAGTGAAGTATTCGGAGCTATGGCAAATATAGGGAATCTTTAGAAGAGAAGCCCATGTAGTTGCTCATATCTTGGTAGGGGTGGATACATATATAGCTAACTTTCAAAGTTGTGATGAAGATATATACCAATTGTATTATGGTTTTGATTATTAATGATATGGCGTAACTTTTCTTCTGTCAAAAAAAAAATACTAACAAATGAACAAGCAATGATGTGGAAGAGGTAAAAAAAAAAAGTTATTAGTCTTGCTAAACAAATAGTGTGGTGGCTCTTTCTAAAGCATTTGACATAGGGAAGGGTAGATAGAAAGGTGAGGACAGCAAGCGGAAGAAAACGGACTCGCCAGTATCACCAGTTGTTATTTAACTGTCACTTTACTCTAGTTAGGCAAATTTGTTGTGTAAGTTAATCATAGTTAGTTAGTGGTTAGACCATAGTTAGTTGACAGTTAAAATAGCATAGCTTGTATAAAAGCTTTCTCTGTAATTTCAGTTTATAACTTTTCATTCAATCAATGGAGATCATCATTTCTTCCCTTGTTTGCGATGCTAAGATGGTATCAGAGCTCAAATTTTGAGCTCTGGAAATGCAAGAATACACAGTGCAAAAGCCTTGAGAATGAGCTAGGCAAGAGGCAGTTGATTGAGGTAGTCATCTTAAAAGGCAATCCTAAAGATACCATTGGAGGAGATAAGAAGAGGCATCAAGACATTGAAATGTGGTGGATACCAATGAGCAGAATAATTAGGTGTTGTTAGATGCCCAACACCACCTAGACCAATGAAGCTGACAAGTTGGAACTATAAGGGATTGGGGAATCCTCGTGCAATTCAAGTCTTGCTAAGGCTCATTCGTTCCAAATTTATCTATTGTCTAAAGTTTTTTGCTTCAATTACGCGCTCAAATATTTTTCATGACTTTCACGCAGATTGATGACAAAATGAATTAAATTCATATTTACACATCTATCCCGAATTTGTGTGAAATATTGAAACATATTTGAGACAAAAATATTGAAACATATTTGAGACAGAATACATAATATTGTTTATTTTAGATGTTTTAGCAAGTTTCACCCCAAATTTGTGCTAAACTTTGAGACAAATTGGGGATGAAATATATAATATTATTTACTTTTATATTTTACGAGCTCTATCTCAAATAAATGCAAAACTCTGAGATAGATTTGAGATGGAATTTATTTTGTAGTTTGTTACGTTCCATATTTGGGAGAAACTTAGACAAATATGGGATGAATTACATAATATTGTTTATCTTGAAAATATGCGCAAAACCGTGAGATGGATTTGGAGTAAAATACATAATTAATTTATATAATTTAAATAAAATTAGTGGCGTCTTAATAAAATTTAAAGATAAATACTATATAATTTATTTTTTCATCTTATAAAGCAAAAATAATATTAGATATATGAGTTACATTTTTCAAATGGTTTTTTTAAATTTTTTCATGAAGTTTTTTATTTAATTGTCATTATTGAAATTTTAAAATCTTTTTTAAATTCATATTTTATACTCTTTTTATGCAATATTTAAATAAAAATATTAAATTATTATGCCTACTTAGTGTTAAGTTTAAATTAGATTGGATTAGTTTTTAAAAAATAAATAAATAATACAGTGAAGTAAACTAAAAATTTTTGGTATAAATAATCCCTCAAATTTATTATTATTACTGATAAAATGAAAATTATTAATACAAAATTAAATTTAAATTTATACACACTCAAATATAAATAATTAATTCTTAAGTAATATAATAAAAAATTTCCACTCTCCCAAATGAAAATCCCTCCTTCCCTGTTTCATATTTCGCAATTCGCACCCTTGTTAAACATTTGTAAAAGAAAGAAAAGAGGGATAATACATAATTTTGAAAATCCTTTGACATTTAGGCCAGAGGAGATAAAAAAGATGGATTATTTACATGCTAAGAGCTCTGTGATTATACCTTTCGGTGCCTGTGGATCACAAGGAGGTAATTGTTTAATTTTTCTCACACTTATTTTGTTCACGCCAGTAAACCTTTACGGTGAACCTGCGATACAGTTCAAATGCTACCAAAGGCCTGGCTTGTCAAGGAGTGATCTAATCCCTCGGGCCTCGTCTACATGTGCATATTATGGGGAAAATCATGTTGCTCGTGTTCCTCTCACAATGAGACGGTTTTATTTAGTAAACAATTTTAACAAGATAGTTTCTAGATGTACCTCTTGACACAGTTTTCCAGTTGTATTGTATTTTCAGTGGAGAATAGTAGGAACACGATATAGGGAATTTGACCTACGTTTTGTCCTTCTCATAATGACGTGCATGACGCGAATCCATGGTCATTAGAAAAATAGACAGTGTTCAAAGAGCATGTTACCCGTGAGTAGATTTGGCTTACTTATTATTTTCCAGTCGGTGTCATATGGTTTGATGCTTGGTCAGATATGGGTTGTCATGTTAAATCAAGGTAAGCTATGTTAGATTGGGATGTATGTAGCCGATCACTGGTAATACTTAGCCGTGAAATGATAAAGCCACCTCCTCATTTAATTTTCCCACCTCCCAATATTGTTTATTTATTTTCCTAAACTACTCCCATCCCCTACCTCCTACCTCTCCTACAACCCCACTCCCTTCCCCCCATCCTGTTTTCTACTCCCCTCCATTGCAACGTCGTCCCTCACTGTCCCTTCACTATAACAGGATAGTTTCCGGATGCATCTCTTGAGACAATTTTCCAATTGTGTTGTATTTTCAGCGGAGAATAGTAGGAACAAGATAGTGGGAATTTGACCTACATTTTGTCCTCCTCATAATGACGTGCATGAGAAGCAATGGGTGGAAGAAGGTAATGGGATAGGGGTGAAGAGGAAGTGGGGACAGTGGTGGGGGCAGGGGTAGTGACTAGTGCGATGGAGGCGGGAGGGTTGCAGGGAGGGGAACGGAGAGTTTGGGGATGAGGGTATTTTTGTCTTTTAAAGATTGGGAGGGAGGTGAGGAATTTAAAACGGGGAGGCGGGCTTATAAAAGCCCTACTTAGCCTGTCAGTGTGTAAGATAATGGCCGTTATTAAATGCACCCTCCACCTTTTGACTACACCCTCAAAGATGTGAATTTCTTAAAATACCCCTACATAAAACATCAAAAACTCAACTTTCATTTTTTTTCATTCACAATTTTCGGAAATTCCAAATTTCTAAACTGAAAACGCTGAAATCTTACCGAAAATTCTATATTTTCGGTACGTATTTATTTTGCTTTTTGAACTTAGTTCTGGAAATTCCAATTTCCGGTATACAAATTGTATTCCGAAAATTGTGAAATTTCGAGGGTTTTCATTTTTACGTTTCTTTTACCGGAAATAAACAATTTTCGGTACACATTTATTTTAACATATACCGAAAATTCACAATTTTCGGAACATAATATGTTCCAAAAATTCACAATTTTCGGTATATGTAAAAAAATGTGTACCGAAAATTGCATATTTTCGGTACACATTTTATTTATTTGTTTAAATTTATTACAAATTATTTAAGTTTTTTTTATGGTTTCAGATATGTCTTGGTCGAGAGGAGAAGCATCCACTTCTGCCAATACACCACATCGTAGACATTGGCAGCCTCTGACTGCCTCTGAGCGTAGGAGGCGTGTTGATTGTAGACAGCCTCACGACGAGGAACTGCTGCACGAGAAACCACATGAGTATGTGGAAGCTCCAGAGGATGTAGCTGGAGACCAGGATCCCCATATTGCAGAGAGGCTCCAGGGGATGTAGCTGGAGACCAGGATTCCTTTCCTGGAGGACCTTACGATAGGTCGTTGCTTACAGACTTTCAACATCACGTTGCTTATCAGATATGGCTGGGGCAAGTATATATCTGGTTGTTATTTGATCAAATGTTTATTTTTTTATATGATAAATGATGTTTATTTGTGTGCAGGAGCGTGATGCGCTTAAGGTAGCCTCCAACGGCCTGAAGTTGCAAAAATGGTTGCAGGGAAGAGTACCAGCGCCTCGTCAGGTAGAGGACCATGTCGTGGCGGCCGACCTAAACTCCTTGGTATACTGCAGCTTCAGGATGGTTGACAGGGCCTTAGTGTCCGCCTTTGCAGAGAGGTGGTACCGGGAGATGAGCAGCTTTCATCTGCCCTTTGGAGAGATGACTGTCACACTTGATGATGTGTCTTGCCTCCTAGGCCTTAAAGTCAGCGGCTCTTTCTATGTAGCCCCAGTGATGGATGTGGACATTGATATATCTTATTTACAGTCATTACTGGGGTGTACATATGACGAGGCACACAAGGAGACTAGGAAAATGAGGGGTGCTCACATGAGTATTGACTTTTTAATGGCGACATATGACAGGCGCAGGGACGAACGACAGTGGGACTATGTAGCCAGGGCCTTCATAATGTTGCTACTGGCCTGTACCATTTTGGCAGACAAGAGCCGTATATACATTGACGTCAAGTACCTGGACCTGGTACGTGACTTACAGGCGGTTGGTAGTGTGTCATGGGCTAGTGTTGCACTATCCTCTTGTACGGATATCTGAACGACGCTAGCCTGCATGACACTAAGCAGATTGACAGATATATGACACTTCTTCAGGTACGTAGCCTATTTTTGTAAACAATTATTTATTTAAAATATTGGTATGGCGTGTTGATTCGTTATTATTGTCACAGACATGGATATATGAGTATTTCCCTACTATCTGCGATAGGAAAGATCTTGGCATCACCCAGCGCATGGCACGAGCCATGAGGTGGTCGCATGTTAAGGGTGACGACCAGGTGGAGCCCTTTAGGAGAGCATTGGATGCATTGACACCTGATGATGTTGTTTGGGCACCATGGGCTGGCCACAGGACGCATTGTTATCCAGCGTGCCTGTTTTCGGGGTACATCTGGTGTGCTTCGTTTATTATGCCGTACCTGCCTGAGAGGGTAGTCAGAAAATTCAGCTATATCCTGGACATTCCCCGGCCACCACCACGACGTCCCACAGCTGAGGAGATTACGGATGCGTGGATATCTTTTCCTCTGCACTCTATCATTTCGACTGTCCCACTAGACGTGGCCTCTTATCCAACGGAGTGCACTGAGAGGTACATGGAGTGGTATCGCAGGATGTCGCATCCACTTCTGATCAATCCGGCTCTCCTGATTGTGTAAGTGTTTAAATATACATTATGTATTTTTTGTATTTGTTTATTTCCTCTGATGTCTCTCTGATGTCTTGTTTGTTATGATATGATTGAGAGGCTGAATTCAGTCACCAGCATTCTCCAGACGATGTCCGAGGATGAGATGATGGACCCCGCTCTGCTTGCCGATTATATTGCCCAGACATTACAGATAGCGCAGGGTGGGACGAAGGCATCCACATCCGGGACGAAGCGTCGACATAAGAGACACTAAGACGTCATATTTGTTATATATTTGTTATGTTAACTTGTTATATTTGCACATCTTTCATTGTTAAATTTTCATTTTATTATATTTGCGCTTGTTTCGCTCAACACCTTTCTCTCACCCTTTGTTCCTGTGAATGTCTTATTATTTTTCTTATTATTATGTAGTATGTTATGAATTGCTGACTTGCTGCTAATTTTATTTTTCACATATTCATTATTATATTTATAAAATATATATATTTTATAAAAAAATGTTTGTATACTGAATATTCATAATTTTCGGTGTAAAATAAAAAAACTTCGTACCGAAAATTTCTAATTTATGGAATGTACCGAAAATTGCAATTTTCGGTATATAAATTGTGTACCGAAAATTTCAATTTCCAGTATAAAAAGCTTTAAAAACAATTTATCGGAAATTAATTTCCGATAAATTGTTTTTAAAGCTTTTTATACTGGAAATTGAAATTTTCGATACACAATTTATATAGGAGGTATTTTAAAGAATTCGCATTTTTAGAAAGTGTACTCAAAAAGTGGGAGTAAAGTGGGAGTACATTTAATAACGGTCAAGATAATTTGGGATAACCAGCCCAAAAGTATAATACAAAGTAAAAGAGAGCCCAAAAATAAAAATTAAAAACTAAAAAACGAAACTGCGACATGTTTTTTATATGTGATTTTGGATGTGGAGATTTGTATTTGTATTTGTTTTGCATCAAACCTTCCCTTCTCTCTTTCTCCTTAGATCTAAGCTCCTCTTACCTTCTCTTAGTCTTACAGCCACTGCCAACATCACATTCAGAATCAGAGGTACCCTCTCTCTCTGTCTGTCTCTGGATCTGTTCAATTTTTTGTAACCAGATCTTGACACTCTCGTTCCCCTGTTTTTTCTTCCCTCCTTATTTCTTGTTTAATGTTTTCTGGGTTTGTTTATGTGTTTTCCATTTTGCGAATCGCTTAATACGTTTCTTCTGCCTATTTAATTTATAATCCCGGGTATCATTCGGTACGCGCCACCAAATTTTATGTCTTATACGCCAGTTTTGTTCGCATTGATGTGAGCGTGGGGACATAGGGTTTTTGGGTATTGTTGTTCGCATTATTTTGGATCTTTGTCAAGTGAATTGTTATTGAACCTTGAACACAGCTGCTTATTAATTAAATTGGGTAAAAGCTAACTTCAGTTATAATTTTTAGATTGTACTGAATGAATCTTTAATCCGTTGTTTTCATCTTTCTGTCTGAATTGAGATGAATTTACAACATTGGATTGGTTTGGTTTGCTAAGAAATGTTTATTTGAAGTTGGCTGTCTAAATGGTCTGTGTGTGTTGGTTGATTGATTGCAGAAAAATGCCTGGCCAAAAGGTTGAAACGGGTCATCAAGACACGGTTCATGACGTTGCAATGGATTACTATGGGAAACGGCTGGCTACAGCCTCATCAGATCACACCATTAAGATAATTGGGGTGAGCAACACAGCCTCACAGCATCTAGCAACTCTTACTGGTCACCAAGGACCTGTTTGGCAGGTAGTATGGGCTCACCCTAAATTCGGTTCTCTACTTGCCTCGTGTTCTTATGACGGGCGTGTTATTGTATGGAAGGAAGGTAACCAAAATGAATGGATTCAAGCTCATGTCTTTGATGATCACAAGTCATCTGTCAATTCAGTTGCTTGGGCGCCACACGAGTTGGGTCTTTGCTTGGCTTGTGGTTCGTCGGATGGGAATATCTCGGTTTTCACTGCAAGAGCAGATGGTGGCTGGGACACTTCAAGGATTGACCAAGCTCATCCTGTTGGTGTCACTTCTGTGTCGTGGGCTCCCTCCATGGCTCCCGGCACTCTTGTTGGTTCTGGCTTGCTTGATCCTGTACAGAAACTCTGCTCCGGTGGTTGTGATAATACCGTGAAGGTATGGAAGCTCAACAATGGCCTCTGGAAGATGGACTGCTTCCCTGCTCTTCAGATGCATACGGATTGGGTTCGAGATGTTGCTTGGGCACCCAATTTGGGACTTCCCAAGTCTACTATTGCAAGTGCTTCACAGGATGGTAAAGTGATTATATGGACTGTAGCCAAGGAGGGGGATCAATGGGAAGGCAAGATTTTGAATGATTTCAAGACCCCAGTTTGGAGAGTTTCATGGTCATTGACCGGAAACATATTGGCTGTGGCTGATGGAAACAATAATGTTACGTTATGGAAGGAAGCAGTAGATGGGGAGTGGCAACAGGTGACAACTGTGGAACCATAGAATCTGAAATTTGATGTCTTGCTTATTGGGTTGAGGTTATGGTTAGAAATTTCTTTTAAAAATATAATTGACATCTTGTTTCTTTGCATATTCTACAGTTGAGGAATTGTGCTTCGCGATACCCTTAGTTCCCTGAACTTTGTTATCCGTTGAACATGCATTCTGTGCTTGCAAAAATTAAGTTGAATAGCCTGAGTTGTTTTTTCCCTTTATACATAAGAAAGATTTTTTTTTTTTTTAAGTATATATAATGTGAGATTTCATTAGAACTTTGGATGTCCTTCATGTAGTTGTTTAAATTTGTGGCCATTGCATCTAGTTCTGGGACACATGATTTATGAGTTATAACCACATGTTCATATTTGGGAATGGTTAGGATACGACTACTCTAAATAAGATTGTCTTTTTTCAGTGTAGAAAGGTGAATGTCCACCCTTAAATCTGAATGGGTTAAGACTATGATGTACTTTGAATCAAACTAATAGTAGACACATGCTTGTGCACTTCAGTGGCAAGATCACTTTAAGGGAGTTTTTTGGTATCTTAATCATGCATTTTATTTTATTCAGTCAGCACTTCATAATGCTTGTGGGAATTGTGTCTCTTTCTAAATGTTTGTTTGTGCTTTTGGGACTGAGTTTGCTCAATAGTTTGTGAATGGTTTACTTTTGTCATCCATGAATTAAATGGGAATCATAGAACTAGGGAGTAGTGATATTTGTACAAATCTAGAAGTCATTACATCTATCGTAATTTTTTTGAATGCTTCAAATTGTTCCTATGCCTCCCATAACCAAATTTACCTCAATTTCTATTAATGGCAGCCAAAATTATTTTCACCATCCACTGGGATTCATGTGATAAGTGCCTGCGTTTCTCTTATTTTTCCTCCAAAATGTACGCTGTTGAAGTAAATGAAATTGTTCGCTATTCCTTTGAAATGTTTTAGAACCTTGTTAGTAAGCATGCAACAGGTATAACACACTCCATGATTTTATATTTTCATTCTTTCAGACGTCACATGACTTTTTTTTCTTTTTTAAATAAATAGAGATTTTACATCACAATGGTCCCTTTGTGTTCCAAAAAGGTTCTGTGTTTTTCGAAAGTTATACCTATTTAGTCCATTTCGCACCACAATTTAAACAAAAAGAAGCCTATTGGTATAATTTTGTAAAATAAATGATCATTTTGAAATAAAAAAAGGATCGAATTGAAACCTAAACTAAAAGGCAAGGGACTAAAAGTATAGATTATCCATTTTACACCTAAGGGAGAGATAGAAAGGAGTGACAGATAAGATGGATGATGTGAGAGAGAGAGAGGGAGGGAGGGAGTGAGGGAGACTTAAAAGGAGGTGTAATGGGAGTAAAGATCTTATCCATTATTAAAGTTTTTGGTGTATAAATGCACATAAATGTATAATTTATGTCACTATTTTAAAAAGGTAAATTCTTCTATACCCAGGAAAAAAAGTGGGTATCGATATCCATCCGTTAAACAAACAAACATAATCTCAATAAAAATAAAAAAATTATAATTCAAATATAAATTATAAATAACAAAACAAATAAAACCTACTAAACAAACTCGAAATAAAAAAATAAATTAAAATATCAAAAGAAATTGAAATCGTGTATGAAATAAGTAAAACAATAGAAGAAATTAATAAAAATATAATTTTATTATTAGGAATGAAATAAGAAAAGAAGAAAAAACTAAGAGTGAAATTAAATAGCTTTCACAAATATTAGAATATTATTTAAGCAGTGATCCAAATAACAAAAGTAGAGAATTTTTTTTTATAAAAAATAAAATAGAAAAAGAATAAAAAGACTCCTCAGAGAAAGTCAAAATTTATCAATAAATATAGAAATTTTTTCAGGAAATTTATCTTGTACACTTACACTAACAACAGATATGAAAACTAAACATTTAATTTCACTTTAAAAAAGCTAAAAAATGATGTGGCATCACATAATTAGTCATTGGGTATTCATACCCAATAAAACTCCTGGGTATGGGAGTTCTCACCTTTTAAAAATGTGTGTATGTATACACTCAAAATTTTAGTGATGGAGATCTCCATTTCTCAAAATGGAGAGGATTTTTAACCGTGTAACGTTGAAGTGTAGGGATTTGTGTTTTCTTTGTTATAATGGTTGTTTTGTTTGCCTTATTCTCTCAAATTTTAATTTTATGACTTTTTTTATAGAGATCTAAATTGAAAAGAAGAATGAGAGGCAACCTAAAATAGGCTCTTAATATGGTGCCTTTTTTCATACTTTTCTGTGCATAATCAGACTCTAAATCCAAAAAATTTTAAGACCAATTTTCAAAAATAAAAGATTTTATTTATTTTTCTGAATAAAATTTATAAGGACTTTATTCATTTATCTTATTTTATTTCTTAGTTGTCTTGAATAACGACTACCTTGGACACGTTGTCACACTTACGTGATATTCTTTTTTTTTTTTTTTGACAAAAGAAAAGATACCTCATATCATCAATAATTAAAATCGCAGTACAAATGGTAATATCATTACAATTGTGAAAGGTAATGATATTTTTAGCTACCACTACCAATATATGAGCAACTATAAGGGCTATCAACTACCTTCGTAGTAAACTCTACCATAGAGATGGGGAAAAAGATACCAGGCTTCTACAGTATGAAACATTAATTTCATATTCGGTTTCGTCCTCTGAATTTTTTTTAATGTTAACCATGTCATACATTGAGTCCAACTCAAAGATTACTTTAGTTAAGCCAAGCTCAATTGTCCTCCGAATAACATACATGAGGTCTAGGGTTTTCCCTTCATACATTTGCAATCTCGGAAAGTACCAATAACATTTAGCTTTGAAAAACTGACTTCTCTCATTGATCTCGCGTTGTGACGGTCTCCAAATATATTGTAACACTTCGTAATATATATGGCAGTTATTAATAGTGAAAAAAAATCGTGATGCATAAAGAAATAAATTTTGAAGATCAATTGCGTTGTTGCACCAATTTTATAATTTGTTCAGCGTCTCCATTGTCTGCTGCATTCTTGTCTTTCATAACTAGATTATGCGTCTTGAAATAATTATGTCTCTCAAGTGATTGTGTTTTTGTTTCTCTACTTGCCAGAGATATAGGCGTGCAAACACGGGTAGCAAAAAAGTAGAATTTATAGTATAGTTAAATTTTTTGTAGTTAAATTTTTGTAAAAAAATAATTTTTAACAAAATAAATGGGTGAATAAACTTTTTCACACATCCTTAATATAATTAAGTTTATTATATAGATAATAGAGTTGAGCATGACATAGGCTTCAAAATCCTTTGCAGGATTGGTTCAACGACTGAAAAGACCCCTTAGATGGCGCTTTTAACAAGTCAACATAACTGCAATTATGCATATAGAGGCAAGTAGGCCTGGACAACTGGTCGGTTTTGGGTGGGTTTGGGCCCAAACCACCAATTCGGCCCAATCCACGGTGAATGTATACAGGCCCAATTCCGTCCGTTTGAGCGTCCGGTTCTAGCGGGTGGCGGGTTGGTCGGGTGGCGGGCTGAACGGGTGGGTTGGTTCGGTTTCCCACAAACATCGTTTGGAACCAATGGTTGGCATTGCAGAATGATAAAAATATGGGATCACCGGCTTCACAAGGAGGTTGCCGGAGAGGAACCAGAAGACAAGGGCGACCAGGAAATTTCGTGAAGCAAAGAAACACATGAATCACGATCATCCACAACAACATCGACAGAAGATAAAGATGAAGAAGATGAAACTGATGTGATGAAATCAGAGACAGAAGAGAAATAAGGAGTGAGGTGAACACCAACAGCTCTGCACTAATAATAATGAACCGGACTTAGTATCACATAAGAAGTTGCAAATCGATCCCAGAAGAAATAAGAAAAATCAGGGAGACGCACTCTATTGAGAGATATAGATCGAGTCTCAAATGACTTGCATGTAGAAGAGGAATGAGGGAGGAAGAGAAGAAAGAAGCACAAATCTGGCTTCCAACAAAAAAAAAATTCCAGTGAAATCGGTTGAGGTTTTTTGAATCAGGGAGGATTTTTATGCCCATAAAATAATGGCCTTGGCTTCTAAAGGACTTCCCATGTGATTTGGTAGGGTGAGGATGAGAGCCACACAAATGGCATACGAACTCATAATTTTTACAAAGATGTTGCGTAAATTTTAGAAAACAAAGAAATAAAAAAGGAATATTTTATATGTGTGTACATCTCTATTATATACAATTGCGAATAAGTTAAAAAGGAAAATTAAACAAATGTCAACAGCACACGAAACTACAAAGACACGTCAATTAAAATATGTCAACATGGACGTGCTGAGTCAATAATCAGAGTTATTGAAAAATCAAAAAAGTAAATTAAATTGAAACGGAATTAAATGCAATCAATTTGAAACGGAATTGCTAATCAATGCTCCATGCAATATTAGTAAATGCATATATCTGTTGCCATAATTTTTATTTTTTTTGGACGGGGTTGACATAATTTCCATATCAATAATAAAGCAATATTCAATTATTAAAAAATAATAATGTTTTTTTATAGATAAATGTTAGTTGTTAGTAATTGTTAGAATAAGGTCCATATTATTTAAAATAAGGTTCACAATACAGGTTGACATATAATCAAAGACTTGGTGACTAGCATAAAATTTTGATGCCCTTGCTAAAGAGTGAGCAACAACATTTGTTTGTCTCTTAACGAAACTAACCGAATTGAGACCGACTTATATTTATATTTCGATTTCGATTTTTGGCCAGATCTGTCAACTTTGTGGTATCAAACTAGAGGTCCAAGGCTCAAACCCAAGAAACTAACATTTTTTATAATTACTAACAACTAACATTTTCCTATAAAAAAATATTATTATTTTTTAATAATTGAATATTGCATTATTACTGATATGGAATTTATGTCAACCCCATCAAAAAAAAATTTATGGCAACAGATATATGCATTTACTAATATTGCATGGAGCATTGATTAGCAATTTCGTTTCAAATTGATGGAATGATTTTGTTTCCCTCAAAAAAAATTAAGTAAACCAATTATTCGTCGGGCAAATATGTTATTAATTTTAAAAATAATTAATAAATTTTATAATTGTGTTTAATACATTAATGTTGAACGAAATTAAATCAGCATATTTCGAAATTCAAAACCATAAGTTACTAAAAATGGAATTTACAATCAATATAATTAAATTATATTCAGTAACAAAATAAACATAATGATAATTATTACAAGTAAATAAGGAAAATTTTCAAACCATTTAGAATTTTAAAATGATTGTTGATCACTATAATAGTTATGCAAAATCTTTTTTTTTAGGCAACAGTTATGCAGAATCAATTCATAAAATTCAAATATAGTCATATTAATAACAATTATAATTTATAACAAAAGTAAAAATATTTAAATCTATATCTATATCATAATCATAATCATAATCATATCATAATCATAATCATAATATAATACATTTACGAAACAACAAAACAGCTCCGTAAAACGTGTCAACAAATGGAGCTTCGGAAATAGATTTAATTACACGTGTAATCGTTTAATTGGTTTTAATAGGAACGGATGCCACATCGTTTACAATCAAGTTTCGTTTGTGAAATCAGCTATTTCCATACCTGTCTAATTGATTCAATAAACTCACAAACACATGGAAATTTGAATGGTCAACCGTATTAATTGATGAAATAAGGCATTAAAATAAAAATTAAATCAATTAATTATATAATTCCTAAAATAACCAAAGTTTGACCAAATGTTATTGATTTGGATCGGCACTCAGCTATTTCCATACCTGTCCAAATGATTGAATAACCCCACAAACACATGGGAATTTGAATGATCAACCATCTTAATTGGTGAAATAAGGCATTAAAATCATAATTAAATCAATTAATTATATAATTCCTAAAATAACCGAAGTTTGACGAGATCTTATTGATTTGGATCGGCACACGTTGACATTTATTTGCCAGGTTACATGGTTGCTAATATATACCTCAATCGCAAATTAAAGAATTTATATTTCAATCACAAATTTCAGAACGATACTACATTTTTACAAATTATATATTTAACTTCCCAATTAACATTTAATTTACCAAGACCTGCAACAATTGGGCTCAATCGCAGGTCTAAAGATTTTATGCTTTTCATACAATATGAGCTTGCCACAATCGGTCTGATATCCAACCTGTAAGGTGAATATAATTTCGAATTAATAACCTATAATAAAAAAAAACAAATCGAAGTAATATTTGATTGTCAAAATTCCCACTCACAATATCCAAATAAACACGTGAACATCATGCCAGTTGACATTAGTGGTACAAAATTTATTGCATACGTTTTAATTTATAATCAAATCATGATTGTTGACAAAAATAATTATTGTCAGGAAATAGAGAGGCTAAATGAAAAACAACTGATCATCAATTTCAAAACCCTAATTTTGCACTATGTCTATAAATTCATCAGTAGTCAATTGCCATACACATCAAACATTCAAAGCATTTACCCTTAATATCAGATTCACCACTACAAACATGGCACCTAGCTTGTGTACCACAAGCTATTTTTAAGTTCACACCTCCGCAAGAGATTTTTTCCTCAGAATTTGATTGCAATTATTTAGTTGGTAAGTGATACTATCCCATGCAGTATTCTTTTGGAAAATTTCGAGTACCAGTCTTATGATGCTAAACTAACACAAAGTGAGTGTGACAAATTAAATATTTCAAAAGCAGATATAATCGAAGTCCTCACAGGGGTTGGTAATGAAAAGGAATATGTAAAGAACCAAAAGAAGTCCAAATAAGAAAGAAAGATTGAAGAAAGGACGTGGATAAGAGTGACTTTTGTGTTTTTATGAGAGTTACCTTTATATTAATATTAAATATAAAATCTTTATAAAATCTTTATAAATCGAGTTTGTATAGTTTAAAATCAATGAAAAAGGATTTCCTTAACCAGGGAATATAGAAATTAGCTATTAGCTATACTAGCAACCAAAGTAATTAGCTATACTTATTTCTGAGTATAATCCGCGAGGATACTAAAAAATACAAGACATAATTATAATTATAATTCATAATTCATATATGTTTCATATCAAATATATTTCACAAACAAAATAAAAACTCAGCGAGGAAAAAAAAATTAATTCATATATATTTCATATCAAATCTATTCCATAAACACAATCTATTTCATAAACAAAATAAAAAAAATATTTTTGGATCAAATATATTATCTATTAATGTAACCCAGAAAAATTCCTTCTTTATTATGTTCTGAAATTCCTATTAATACTTATTTTAAGTTTATCATCTTTTAAAACAAATAAATTATTATTTCTTACTTTATTAATTAAAACATTTTTTATATATTGTTTGTTTTTTGTTTCAAAACAATTCTTAACAACTATAATTCATATAGATTTCATATCAAATCTATGTAGTAAACCAAAAAACAAAAAATCCACTATCGTTAAATTAAAAATATATAAATCATATACATTTCATATCAATTATACTTCATAAACATAAAAAAAAATGTTGGCTATTGATAATATATTATCGCTTAATGTAACCAAAAAAAAAAACTTCTTTAGTATATTGTTAAATTCCTATTAATACTTATTTTAAGTTTATCATCTTTTAAAACAAATAAATTATTATTTCTTACTTTCTTAATTAAAACATTTGTTATATATTGTTTCTTATTTATTGTTATATATTGTTATATATTGTTTGGTCCCCCTATTTTTTCAAATCCACGATTTTTGTCCCCCTATTTTATTTTTCATGAATTTGGTTCCCATGTTTTTTATTTTTCACGAATTTGGTCCTCACACTTTATTAATTGCACTTTTGGTCCTCCAAAATCGTGAATTTCTTGCACTTTTGGTCCCTAAAAATCATGAATTTTGGGAAAGTGGGGACCAAAAGTGCAAGCAAATCACAATTTTGGGGGACCAAAAGTGTAATTAAAAAGTATGGGGACCAAGTTCGTGAAAAATAAAAAGTATGGGGACCAAATTTATGAAAAATAAAATAGGGTACCAAATTCATGGATTTGAAAAAATAGGGGCACCAAATATGCAAATAAGCCTTTTTGTTTCAAAACATTTCTTAACAAACTATAATTTATATAGATTTCATATCAAATCTATGTAGTAGACCAAAAAAAAAAAATCAACGATCATTAAATTAAAATTATATAAATCATATATATTTCATATCAATTATACTTCATAAACATAAAAAAAAAATTATCAAATATATTATCGCTTAATGTAACCCAAAAAAAAAAACTTCTTCAGTATATTGTTAAATTCATATTAATATTTATTTTAAGTTTATCATATTTTAATATACACAAATAAATTGTGATTTTTTACTTTCTTAATTAAAATATTTGTATATTTTGTTTGTCTTTTGTTTCTTATACTTCGCATGCATTTGTTATTTATAAATTCATTTTTATAACAATATATAAAAATTTGCTATTCTTTTATATTCCTTTATTATCATCAATTAAATAAAGTATTTCTTATCGAATTCGATTCGTTTGTATGTACCTTCCCATTTTTTGTACGCTACTCAATTGATATTAGTTTGTTTACGTATAGTACATTAGGTTCCTTATAACATCCCCAATATTTAATAATTATTACCATAATATTTATTATATTGCATTGTTTAAAATAATCATTTTTTAAAGCTAAATTTACAAAATGTTCCCGTGCATGACACGGGTTACATACTAGTTTATTAACATTTAATTATTAAATGATGAATCTGCATCAATAAAGTGGTTTTTTCAAAGCTTCTTCTCAGCAATACCAATAGAGCAGCACTCTGATCGATACAACAAAGCATGGCCTAGAGCCTGCTATCACTGTAACCACAGCAGTTAGAGTAGATAATAGTCACATCAATGCAGAAGGTAAATTTATGCCAGAAGAATACTACAAATCGGTCGGGTTCGGTCATCTTTGGATTTTCTTAACAAAATCCGAATCCGCCGGTAGTCACCCGCGCCTAACTTGTTTCATTGACCCGCAGACCCGTAAACCCGTTAAAACCCACCCAAAAGCTTTTTTTTCCATCGGGTTTTTCGGATTTGGGTCGGGCTCGGTTTGCTGTCCACCCCTAGAGGCAAGGACAGATAATATGTCTGTGGACCAAAAATGGTCTCTGGGCTAGCGCCAACCCGTTTCTTCACATTTCACACTTCCCACTTGCCCTCGTCCTAAAGTTGCAGGTAAGACAACAGCGGGGGAAACAAAAGGGAATTAAATTCTACAGCCCCCAAATTAGCAGCCACACCCCCACAAATTCTCCCAAAATACCCCTCACTTAAAAATCATAAAATTGTTGGAATTTTATATTCTAATAATTAATATGGGCCGATATTATTAATAATTATATTAGTTATTTATCATAAATGAGCTATATTTTATGTGATCATATAAAATTAAAATATGGTGAGCTCATTGGATTCCTAATTTAATTGATATGGGTCTTATATGAGTAGATATTAGTGTGGCCCGATAAGGGGATAATGGGTAGGTTTAACACACTATAAAAAAAGCTATGGTCCTAATACACCAAATCGTCGTCATCCATTCTCTTCTCCTCATATGAAGAGAACCTAAAGTCTCATGAGAGAGATCAAGAAGATTCGGTTGAGGAAGAACCATAAAGCCACCGCTAATGTGCTCAATATTGTGCTCAATATTTGTTGTTATGGATCTAGATGCTCGTAGATTGTTCGTGATTATTCCTTTGGTATTCCGCTTCAGGTGATTGATTGCTATGGATCCAGATATTCTTCTAATCCTTGATAATTCAATATGTCGTAGATCCTAATGATAGAGAACATGATGTTCTTGTTGAGCATACTTGTATGTCTTTATAGCTTTCGCCTAAATTATTTCTTCTATGAGATTTGAACATGTTTATTCTTCTTGTTGTTATTAATAAAGAATTAATTCCAACAAGTGGTATCAGAGCGGTCTTCTATGTTAGTTTATTAGGATTACGGTTTCTGTTTTATGCCTGAGATTTGTTCATGATTGGATTTTACGTTCTTTCCCTTTTGTATGAACCCTGACCTTAAGATTTTGAGGCTTTTTGATTTTTCCCCAATTTTTACAAAGCCTAAATTATTGAATTTGGGAATTATGAAACGTTGATCGAATATTTTTGTTTTATCAGCATGGCTTTTGATTTTTTGACTGAGAAGAATTAATTTTTCAATTACTGGACGTGAGACTGCAAGTAAAGTTTTTTTTTTTTTCATTCAATTGGTTAAAAGGTATTCACGTGTTCAGGACTTATGTTTTAGGAAAGATTTGTTGCCTTTTAATAGCGTTCACGAAATATTGTGAACCAATATTGTAGTACATTAAATAAAGATTTGTTTCTTTTATTTCGAAAAATATATGGATTCAAAAATTGTTTGTTTCTTCAGTCATTTAGAGAATCTACCGGGATGTATGTGAAGGATTTGATGAGAATATGTTTTGGCCTGATTAATTTATTTTTTTGGCAAATAAAGATTCAATTTTTATTTGATTATGATATATATCGATTAAATTGAATATATAGCTTTATAGCATGATATTGATGTTTGAGTATATTGTTATTAAGTTTGCTGCAATAATATGCTTTCAATCATGTTTTTTTTTTTTGGATATATATTTGTTCGCGCATCATGTCCAGAAAGCTTACACTACTTTTTTTTTGAACGGGATTGATAATAAAGTTATTATTATCATAATTTGGTATTTTTTAAAGAAAATAATAATAATAATAATAATAATAATAATAATAATAATAACAATAATAATTGTTAGTAAAGGCTATTATTATTATTTGTTATTAAATATTTTGTGATGGTGTTTGGTTAAGGCCTTAGTATTTCGGTGTTGTTTATTTATTTTAAATACGACCTGCGTGTCGTGATTTATTTTTAAATACAGCACACGTGTCGTGACTTTCTCTTTATTTATTTTATTTATTTTTAAATATTATAACTGACCGAGAAAGACGAAAGGGACAACGCCATATGAGGATGTCGGTGGAAGAAGCTAGCAAGTGTGCTAAAGAATTGTAATAATTAGTTATTTAATTCTTTTCCGTTTAGGAGGTCATAACCATACCACCATAACTCTTATGAATTATGTATGCGATGTATGAAGTTTATGCATGTATGCTTGTATGTTATGTATGTTTTTACATGCTAAACGTCGCACATAGTTAGAACTTCGCCTCTTAATCGCTGGGCAATAAAGGGCACTACTGGGCGGCAGTGCCAATTTCAGCAGGCCACTGGGCGGTGGTCTCGATTCGTCATTTTGTCGTATTTGAGCCATCGGGCGGCCAACAACACCACTAGGCGGTGATGTGCGAGATACTTCTCTCACTTTAGGACTGCTAAGCGGTCTTTTGACTGATGTGTGGTATTGTAAACATACAGTTATAGATATTCCTACACCTAAGTGTGGAATTTATGTAAATTAACGCTCCCTCCCATTTTTTAATTAATAATTGTCTAGTATCTTTAATTGGGTTGATTGAAATAACATGTTGCCAAAGTAACATCTGTTGCGTAGATTAATTCAATTAAATTTGCAAAAGATGTAGCATGGAGTTATTCATGCGAGTTGTTGTCGGCCCAAAGGGAGGCGCAACTTGGCCGCATAATTCCATGCTTGCGATAATAAATGTATAGTGATTATAAAGACAATTTATCCATGTGAGCAATTGGGATGCCCAAAAGAAACCATTGTTTGACAGGACTTATTGCCAATATTTGATCGTTATGTTAAGAGTACCGCTTGCAGTTAGTCCTTACAATCCAAAGATTAGGGATTAATGGTGTGTTTGGTATCTTGTTTGAGTCTTTAATTTACAGATAAAGAATAATTGAGCATGTATAATTAATTATTTTAATTTGTTGTGCTAACTGATGTTGTGTGGGTGTGTATCCATGCGAATATTAATCGGCCTAAAGGAAGGTTAATATTTGGCCGGGTTGCATTCATACCTATAATGGTAAACATGTGGCGATTACAAGGATAATATCTCCATGTGAGTAATGGGATGTCCAAAGACAACCATTGTTTGATAGGATTTATCGACAATGTTTGATAATTACAACAAAATATCACTTACAATTAATATCACTGTCCAAATACTTGATATTTATGTTGCATTGGGTATTTTGGTAAGTATATTTACTATTTTTTGTTCTCTTTGAACTAGTATAGCTTGTGTATTTGCAGTTTTGAATTCAATTTAATCTCTAAAAGTTTAGACTTTTCAAGATTAAAGCGAAAACATTAAAGAAACTCTTGGATCTAGACTTTACATAAGAATGGAGAAACCCACTTTTTCTCACTCAATTTGATATCTATGAAGTGAGAATTAAGTATGGGGAAGTAGGACTGCTCCAGCCGCATAAGTCTAATGATCATAAAGTACAATATTTCAGAGACCTTTAGGGATATTATTTCGGATGACATAATTTATGTCGTAAATTTCCTTGCTGAAATTAAAAGTGCTTGAAAAAGGCAATGAGGCGAAAACGAGCACTCGTTGGAGAGCTTAATTTTCATTAAGTATGAAAGTAAAGGGAAAATGAGGAGCACATTATGAAAATATTCAAATCTTGTCTTCAAACTTAAGGCGCTAAAACTTGAGCAGTCTAACAACTTAGTCAAACATTTAGCATTGGTATTCTTTCCTGCACAATTCGATCAGATTAAGTCAGTTTACAACTGTCAAAGGAAGAAATAATATTTAATAAGATTATTTCATAAGGTATGCAGGAAAAGAAATGGTGAAGCAAGAGAAAAATAAAATAGTGCTCATTTGGCAAATACCCCAAATGGTAAGAGCAAATAAAGAAAACTAAGGATGAAACTGTTAAGGGTCTATCTCAAAAGAAACAACTAAATTGTTTGGACTGACAAAGGCTAAGTGACACTGAAAGATGCATCCGTATAGGAGTTGACAAAGTCGGTGAAGATTGAGACTTTAGGCATTTTAGATTGTTGTTACTGGCTTATATTTGAAATTAAAAGACAATTTGGTTGAATCAATTTTTGGGATAAAGTTTAGTTTTTTGTTTTCCTTTGAACAAATTAAAATGATTTTAGTTTATTTTTAAACAATGGATTCTATTTGTCTTTAAATTCAAATATTGTTGGAGCCAATTGTGCTACGACTTATGACAATCTATAATTTCTAAAGGATTGAGAAGTATAAATTTTAGTCCTAAGTTAAATAAACTTTTTTGAGATGGGAACTGCAAAGTTCTTTGAGGATATTGAGTTTGGGGGAGAGATAATGTTAGAGAACAAAATTGAGTGAGGAAGAAGCGGTTCTAATTCATGAACTAATTCATACATGTGCTATTGGTATAGCAAATTTGAGTCCTCGTGAGGACATTATTGTTCTTCGTCCCAATCAAGTTAAGGAAATTATTCATGAAGATCAAACTCAACACCAACACCCTCAAGAACTAGAGCATCGGGAGCCAGAAAAGAAATGATTGACTGTAAAGAGTCATTCTATTTGGTTTTATTGAAAGTCTCTTTTTGGACAACCATAGTGCTCATTGCTCATTATAACTTTGGAGCTACATAAGATGGATATCAAAATAGTGTTTCTTAATGGCAACATTAATGAAACAAATGTATATGGTGCAACCGAGATACTTTGTGTTGATAGACCCAAAGAT
This sequence comes from Calophaca sinica, assembly GCA_037113605.1. NCBI lineage: Eukaryota > Viridiplantae > Streptophyta > Magnoliopsida > Fabales > Fabaceae > Calophaca > Calophaca sinica. The sequence continues at coordinate 124,561,302 of CM073736.1, read as the reverse complement.
GGTTTGTGAACTGACAGAATCCACCCATTAGCTAAAAAAGTTGTCTCATTAGTGATGCCGCAAAGTCTCATCAGATACTTGTCTCATTTGGTCTTGAGATGAGTATTGTGGACGAATGTGTGTATTACAAGGTCAATGGGAGTAATTTTGTATTACTGCTACTATATGTCGATGATATTTTATCTAGTCAATAGCGATATAGGCTGGTTGCACGAAACTAATAAATCTCTAACGAAAATTTAGAGATGAAGGATATTGACGACGTCTCTTTTGTATTAGGAATTCATGATACTTAGAGATCACTTTCGAGGTGTCCTTGGGTCATCAAAAAAGAGCTATATCGATAAGGTTTAAATAAATTCGACATGAAAAATAGTAAACCATGGTATACCTCAATTATTGAGGGAGACAATTCTAGTCTCAATTTAGCCCAAAAGATAATCTAGAAATTCAGGAAATTCTGGGTGTTCCCTATGCTCTAACTATGGGAAGTCTGATATGTGATCTTATCTGTACGCATCAGGAAACGACGTATATCGTGGGATCATGTGGCAGATGCTTGAGAAATTCTAGTTTGAATTATTACAAAAGGCAACCATAAGGCTCATTAAGGAGAACAAAAGTCTATATGCCCACACATCAGAGATCTGAAAGATTAGAGATCATCAAGAACTCTGACTTTGATATTTAGGATGTTAATATTATGGACATCAATTTATGGGATATGATTGAAATATCTATGTGACTAGGTTGCATATAGTTAAAGGTATTAAAATACCACTTAAGTTACAGTGTGACAGATAAGTCAGTCGCATCGTACTTCAACAACAATAAAGAATTTTACAATGTCTATTGACATAAAGGTGTTCGTTGTTGAAATAAAGAATTCAGGATAAAAGAATTTCTATAGAGCACACAAAGGCTGATTCCATGCTAGCTATCCACTAACTAGGGGCGTGACACCTAAGGCTTTTCATGAGCATGTTGCTTATATGGGTGTGTTGTCACTAAGGTTGTCTTAGCTTAGTGGGAGTCTTTATTTGTGTTCTATATTTGAGATACAAAATTTATGTTATTTCAGATTTTCTGCAGAAATAAAGATTATGTTTATGAATACATTATAAACATATTTGTATGTTGTGTGCAAAATTAATTTGCACATTAAGGATTTTGTTTTGCAGAATTAAATTTTGCAAAATTGATCTCACCAAAGATTTAAGTAGGACCAGTTGGAAATAGGCATGATTAAGATCACATTCCATGTAATTTCCATGCTACTCATCCATACTGATCTATGTCATCAAGTGTGTTGGCGTGGTGATCGTCGGGATTTTGTCACAATTTACGGACGTTATAAAAGTCGCGGTGGTTTCATTATTGATACATGAGGTAGACCAGATTGTAAGGAGAAAGTCTAAGGATAAATGACATTTGGAGATGCGCACTAAGGAATTCTGATATAACTATTACGATATGCAGCCCAAGTGGGAGATTGCTGGAATTTTATATTCTAATAATTAATATGGGATGATATCATTAATAATTATATTAGCTATTTATCATAAAGGAGATATATTTTATGTGATCATATAAAGTTAAAATATGATAAGCTCATTGTATTCCTAATTTAATTGATATGGGTCTTATATGAGTAGATGTTAGTGTGACCCGATAAGGGGATAATGGGTACCATGTTAGGTTTAACACACTATAAAGAAAGCTATGATCCCCAATACACCGAATCGCCGTCATCCATTTTCTTCTCCCCATCTGAAGAGAACCTAAAGTCTTATGAGAGAGCTCAAGAAGATTCGGTTGAGGAAGAACCATAAAGCCACTGCTAACGTGCTCGATGTTTGCTGCCATGGATCTAGATGCTCGTAGATTATTCGTGATCATTCCTTTGATATTTTGCTTCAGGTTGATTGCTATGGATCTAGGTATTCTTCTAATCCTTGATAATCCAACATGTCGTAGATCCTAAGTGTAGAGAACATGTTGTTCTTGTTGAGCATGCTTGTATGTCTTTATAGCTTCCGCCTAAAGTATTTCTTTTATGAGATTTGAGCATGTTTATTCTTGTTGTTGTTATTAATAAAGAATTAATTCCAACAAAAAACTTCCGCCACTTCTCCACACGCACATACTGTAAATTGCCATATTTATAATACTCAAAAAAAATTTGGATACCGTAAATATGTCAATTTACGGTATTTTTTTTTCAATTCAACATACCGTAAATATGACAATTTACGGTATGGGTTTTTTTTTAATTCTACATACCGTAAATTGCCATATTTACGGTATTCAAAATTTTTTGGGTAAGGTAAATATGTCAATTTACGGTATTTTTTTTTTAATTCAACATACTATAAATTAACATATTTACGATACTATTTGTAAAAAAAAATATTTACGATACTCAAAAAAATTTTAAGTACCATAAATATAGTAGTATGGAAAAGAATAGCATATGCATAGGATGAGCTGGCCTGGGAAAGTGGAAGGCATGAAGCACCAAGTGCGTAGCAGCTGTGAAACTTCCAAAATGAAAATTATTAAAATTAAAATAAAGAAACAAATAAAAGCAAACGACTTTGCGTGTGTGAGTTTACATGTGGTGTTTGTCACTCCGTCTGCAAACCAAAAATTGTGAGAAAATTAAACATATTGTAAATTGACATATTTACGATATTCAAAAAAAAATTGAGTGCCGTAAATATGGCAATTTACGGTATGGAGAATTAAAAAAAAACCATACCATAAATTACCATATTTACGATACTTAAAATTCTTTTAATACCGTAAATATGTCAATTTATAGTATGTTGAATTGAAAAAAAATACGGTAAATTGACATATTTACGGTACCTAAAAAAATTTGAGTGTGATAAATATAACAATTTATGGTATGAAGAATTGAAAAAAAAATATACCGTAAATTACCATATTTACGGTATGTTGAATTGCAAAAAAAAAAACCTTAAATTGACATATTTATGGTACTAAAATAATTTTGAGTACCATAAATATGGCAATTTATGGTATGTGGGTAAGTGGGGGAAGTTTTATGATTTCTAAGTGATGGGTATTTTGGGGTTTAAGGAAATTGTGGGGGTGTGGTTGCTAATTTGGGGGGTGTAGCCCAAACAAAATACACCCTTGTTGTTAAAAAAAGCCCGCTTTAGAGTTTAGAAGTGGTCCAAGTCTAAACCTTTTCTATCAAGATATATTGCTCTATTTAGATAAACAGCTTGGCATAAGAGTTTATCATATGAGAGTTTATGTCATAAGAGCTTAAAATGAATAAGCTATTTGTGTTTGGATACATACATTTAAAAGTGCTTATAAAAAAATTGAACGGTTTGGATGCATCATTACATAAACACTTATAAGATGTAATAATTTTAGAAAATTAAAAAAATTAAAATCAAACCATAATTAAAAATATATTATAAATTATAAAATATCATATTTTATCAAAAAATGGTTGTTAAAAATAAAAAATTCGTCAATGGTACTACAAGGAAATATATTTTTGGTCATATACTACAAGAAAATATTGCTCATAAGTGACAAGATAAATTTATTTCAGATCACCTAGAAATTAGAATTAATAGTCAAAACTTAATGGTCGCAAGAAGATAATGGACATCAAAAATAATATTGCTCTCTATGAAACAACATCCAATAACGCCAAAAATTAAAATTGAAAATAAGACAAGAAGATACCAAAATAATATTATTCAGAAAAACTAGCAATTAAAATTATCCAAAATTAATATAAAAATAAAATGCAAGAAGAAACAAATAGACAAGTAAAAAAAAAATAAGTCATTAGCCAAATGGAAGGGGAAAAAAGGGAATAGTAACGACAACATGGGGAAATTAAGAAGAGAGGGTCGTATTGACGGCACAACGCTTAGGGTAAATTAAAAAAAAACGAGAATGACAGATGAAAAAACATGCCAAAACATAGAAAAAGTGAGCCGGACCTGTTTCGAAAATAGTACGTCTCCATAAGCTCCGATTAGATTTTTTGATAAGCTAATCGTCAATATAGCTTATGAAAAGTAAGCTTAGGCTAGCTTAGAGACTAGCCATAAGCTATTTTATAAGCTCCTCCAAATAGTGTTATAAGTGCTTATACCAATAGATAAGCTAAAATAAGCTATTAATAAGCCAATCCAAACATGCCCATATATACTGATGCATCTAATGTCCCAATCAATGTTGTTTCATAATATGTATTCGGTATTTGTATCACGAAATCAATTTTTAAAAATCTGAATTTAAAGAATGAATCAACGATGGGTAAATAGAAATCAAAAGTATTGCTCCATCTCATGACAATAAATTTATTTCCATCTTTTGTTTGCTAAAATATGTAACTCTGCTTAAAAGCCTAGTCATAGATTTATATGTTTACTATAAAGAATTTAAATTTGCAATCATCTAGGCCAGCTTCATATAGAAAAATTAGTGGACATCCATTCACATAGCATAAAAAAGAGGAATATGATATACATAATTATTGATTCCTTTGTGGCTTTGAATAAAAATTATGTGAGAAATCTGTACCTGAAGTTTTATTGGGAATGGGTACTCAATGACCAATCATTTAACGTCACATCATTTTTTTTATTTTCTTTTAAATGAAATTAAATTCTTAGTTTTCATACTTGTTAGTGTGAGGGTATAAGGAAAATTCCTTAAAGAATTTCTATATTTATTAATAAATTTTCACTTTTTCTAAGGATTTTTTTTTATTCTTTCTCTATTTTTTATAATAATTCTTTCTCTACTTCTTTTTCCTTTTTTCCAATAAATTAAGGCAAAAGTACTCTTTTTCCTTCTAGATTTTTTTTCCTAAAGAGGGTTTTGCATCGGAAGGTTTTAACGAGGCTCATTTCCTTTTTTGCCTTTTTTTAAAAAAAAAAATCTCTGTTTAAATAATAGGGTTAATAGCACTTTTCGTCCATGTAATATGTAATATGAGCAAAATTCGGTTTTAATCCCTGTAAAAAAATTTATTTGTTTTTTGTCCCTATAATATAGAAATTTTTGTTTTTTGTCCTTGTTGTTTCGATTTTAATCACTGTAATAGTTTTTCATGATGATTCTAATCCCTGTAACATGTAGTCCATGTTTATTTTAGTCCATGTAATATGGATCATATAAGGACTAAATCCAAAGTAAACAAATATTATATGGATTAAAATTGAAACTACAATGACTAAAAGCAAAAATTTCTATATTGTAGAGACCAAAAACAAATAATTTTTTTTTTATAGAGACTAAAACCAAATTTAACTCATCTTATAGAGACGAAAAACACTATTAACCCTAAACAATATTACAATGTTTCTCTAAACCATTTAATTTTATTTTTAGCTTATTCTTCTTTTCTTATTTCATTACAAGTAATAAAATTATATTTTTATCAATTTTTCTATTGTTTTGCTTATTTTATACACAATTTCAACTTTTTTTGATATTTTCATTTTTTTTTATTTAGAGTTTGTTTTATAAGTTTTATTATTTATAATTTATGTTTGAATTATGAATTTTTTGTTTTTATTAAAATTATTCTTGTCTGTTTTACAGATGGGTATCGGTACTCATCTTTCTTCTTGGGCGCCGACTAAGCGTGAGTTTGGTTGGGGGTGAGATGCTGAGAGAGAGTAACGTGCGAGAGAAAAAAAGAAGAGGTGCTGCACTGTTCACGTTTGGTGGAAGCAGAGAAAAAGCGACGAGAGAGGGGAGAGATTAAATTTCCACTTTTTGCTTTCTTTGCAAAGTTGCCAAGAAAGGGGGCACCCGACCCTTTTTTCTGTTTTCAATTATATCTCTATTGTCTCCTTATATTTTATATGATTTAAATTTTTAGTCAAGGATATAAATGTCTTTTAAAAAATAATCAACACTTCTCTCTTCTATTTTTATATTCTCTTTCTCATAAACCAAACAATACCCCAAATCTCCTCTATTTCTTTCTTCATATACTCTCTCTCACATATTTTTCTCTTAACAACTTCTCTCCAGAACTAAACACAGCCTAAAAGTTATTCTTGGCTGATCAGGCAGCGAGACAGACAGTGAGTGGGGTAAGAAAATGCAAGGAAACCCAAATTCCTTTCATGCCAAACACCTTCTCCTATCGATAACAGCATCTTCCTCTCTTAGGATTTTCGGATCAGCGTTCAAATCCAAGCCACATGTTTGAGCAGAGCAAAACGTGAACAAAGGTGTTAATTCAAAGGCATTTCACTAACGTTAGGTCCGTCTGGTAAAAAGTCAATTTTCACCGTCAGCTTAAGGAAAAGAAATTGAATTGTACTATTGAATCTGAACTACTGATTGATTAATACCTTTCTTACACAAAGGAATTTACTTACGCCATTACAAATCATTACTTGTAAGGAGAAAGTCGCAAGAGAAAAAAGGAAAACATTTCTTTCTCTCCGTCTAATCATATTCACACACACAAGATCTAAATAGCTTGAGTGCTATAGAAGGCAAAATGATATCCTTTTTTGTTGCAATTGCTCCCAAAAAAAGAAAAGGTGGGGAAGAAATGATCACATTCACCATCTACAAGAGGGAGAGACTGAAATAAAAACGTGGTATAATAACGATTTATACCAAGATCAATTCAATTCAATTCGGTGTCGGCAACTGAAATAAAGCGAAGAGAAAAAAGAACCAAACCAAAAATAGAAACCTAATTTCAAAAAACAAAAAACAGAAAACCGAAGAATAGTATCAAGTGGAGAACCAACTGAAATCTAACTTTGTTAGAACAGCACTTAATTTCTCAACTAGAGCAAGGAATGCAAACATTGGATACCCACACAACACACCCCTATCCACAAATTCATCTTTCACCAAACAGATCATAATTAATTACCCCTTTTTTGTTTTTATATTCCCCCTTAGAGAGAAATTAAAAAAAAAATTACAACATGATTTTCATAACGAAACATTAGTCTTACTCTCACAGAATTAAGATCATATTACCATAATCTTATAACTGATCATCATTTCAATTTTTTCCCGCATAGCATAAGAAAAAAATTAACAAGAATACAAGTGGAGAAGGAGAGAAAAAAAAATAGAAATTAAAAATCGTGTCTTTGACGAAGATCAGAGGCAAAGCGTAGTGCAGCGAACTTCATCCTCAGCGGCGGGAGCCACGTCAGCATCATCAAACGGCAGTGCGTTGAGATCGAAGGGCAAGGGCGGGCGAAACGACGAGGAAACGATGTTATCACCGTCGTCCACAACAGATGAAGAAGAATCACAGTCGCTGTGGCAGTCTTCGGGGACAAGAGGTGGAGTTCGAGGGTAACGACGAGTAGGAGTCAAAAACGACGGCATAGGAGGTTTAGTGGAAGGAGAGCGGGGCCCACTGAAGGACTCAACGGTGCTGCTCATGCCACTCGAGGCTGGTCTCTGCGGGTGGTTGATATTACTATTATGATTATTATTATTATTATTGATGTGATGATCTTGGAAACCGGTGGGGTAGAAAAAGGGATCAGAGGTTGGGTGGTGCGGATAGCAAAAAGGGGGGAGGGGGAAATTGGTTTTGGCCTTTGGACCACGGAGTGTACGTGCGGCTGCGTCGTAGGCTCGCGCAGCATCCTCGGCAGAATCGAAGGTGCCTAACCAGACCCTCGCTTTCTTCAAAGGATCTCTGATCTCCGCCGCAAATCTCCCCCACGGTCTCTTCCTTACACCCCTGTAACGAGGCTCTTTTAATATCGTCCTCGACCCGGATCCGTTCACTTCCGCCGCCGCCGCCGTTGCAGTCGCAGCAGCTCCTCCTCTGCCCCTTCTCATATCTCTTCCCTTTCAACAAGAACAGAACCAATCTATCTATACAAGTATTTGAAAAGGTGTTTGGGAAATGAATTAAAAAGAGAAACACGGATTCGAAGAGGCAGCCTTGGACCTCAGAGACACATCTTAGACACGTTGGGTTTTTCACGGTGTTAGAAAGAAGGAGGACACGGAAGGATAAGGTGATGAAGAAGATAGAGCGAAAGAGGATGTGAGGGGGGGAGAGAGAGAGAGAGAGAGAGAGGCTGTACCACCTTCTCTTCTTCTTCTTCTGCTTTTTCAACTACGCACACAAAAATATACTTACTAATTAATAATAAAAAATTGATGTCAAGTGTGTTGAGTGTTTAGCCTTTTTTTTTTTTTTTTTTCCTTTCTCTTTCTCATCGGGTCTTCTCTGGCTCTGTCTGTCTCTAATGCCATTTGTCTTTTTGTTTTTAAAATTTTTATTTTATTTTGTTTTACTTTCTCGATTTCTTTACCTCTCTGTCTTCCGTCTCAGGACTACTGACCTCGTGTCTTGCTTTCTTTCTTTACTGCTATTTTACACTATGTTTGGGAGTGAGGAAAGAAAATAGGGAAAAGAAAAATATTTTTGATAAATATGAAAAGTGTGTATTAATAAGTGTGACAAGTCAATCATAGTGTGACACATCAGTAATTTTACACTTTAATCAATAAATTTTCTTTCTTCTCATTTTACTTTCTTATATACCAAACATAGTCTTATGGTTAATATATTCCTTTAAAAATAGGGTCTAAAAGTGGTCCTTTAAATTTAACCTGCTATAGCAGGTTCCTTCGTTCTTTAACCGGTTTTTTAAAAATAATTTTACGTTAACCCCCTAATATGATTGTATTTACCTACGCGATCGCCCCATCATTCTGTTGGATGCAGCAATGAAACAGTAACAGGAATGTAAGGATAGTGGATGAAACACTCGAATTCTCTTTACTAAAACCAATGGAACAGTACAAGAGAATGAGTACAATTAGCTTCAAGCTAATATTGGAAACAAATCCAATTCGTGGAATTCAAGTACAGTAAAAGCAGGAAATAACATAGAAGAAGAAATTATCCTGAGAAGGATCCAAAAAGAGAGAGAGAGAGCACTGAAATCCAAGCCTCCCATCATTGGCTAAATCTCTCTCATTTATAGTATCCAATCAGGTCCATATTTGCTGATTCCTTTTTTTTCTCTCTTGCTCCTCCTCACCTCATGCGTGAGTGCATCACCAGCCAGCTGTCCTTGTGCCATGTGCTCCTTGCCCCATTCTGTTATGCGAGATTCCTTCCCTTGAGCTGAGTCATTCCTTGCCAATTCTTCATTCATGACAATTCTTCCCCCATTAACAACAACCTTGTCCTCAAGGTTGAAATTAGGATAATTAATGGAAAAGTCAGCATAGTTTCCCAAGTGGCCTCATCCTTGGACAGACCTTCCCATTGAACCAACAATTGAGGTACTTCCATATTATTTTGCAGAATAATTCGATGCTGCAAAATTGCTATAGGGACTAGCAATGGACCTGTCTCAGTTGTGAGGAATGGTAGAGGCACATACTGGGAAGTATGATCTCCCTTACACAGCTTCAAAAGGGATATGTGAAAAACAGGATGGATCTTAGCAGTAGGTGGAAGCAGCAATTTGTAAGCAACTGTGCCAATTCTCTCTATGACAGGAAAAGGGCCAAAGTATCTGAGCCCAAGCTTTTGATTCCTGTGTAAAGCAAGAGAATGTTGCCTATAAGGTTGCAATTTAACCAACACCATATCACCAATTTGCAACTCAAGAAATCGCCTCTTTGCATCAGCATACTTCTTCATATATTGTTGTGCCCGAGCTAAGTTGCTTTTAAGCAAAGCCAGTACAGCATCCCTCTCAGCCAGGAGTGCCTGCAATGATGGTGGATCTGAAGTATTCAGATCATACTTCACCAGAGTAGGGGGATCACGGCCATAAACAGCTTTGAATGGTGACATTCCAATACTAGTATGAAGTGCAGTGTTATACCACAACTCAGCCCAAGGTAATAGAGCAGATCACTTCCTAGGATTGTCACTAGTGAAACACCTTAAATATAGTTCTAGGCTTTTGTTAACCGCTTTAGATTGGCCGTCACTCTGTGGATGATAAGCAGTACTCATGGCTAAAGTGGTGCCACTCGATTTGAACAAATGCTTCCAAAATTGGCAAGTAAAAACTCTATCTCGATCAGAGACAATTGACTTGGGAAACCCATGAAGCTTGACAATTGTGTGCAAGAACAACTCAGCCACTCTTTGGCTGGTATAATCAGCCTTGAGGGGGGAAAAATGGCTATATTTGGAGAGCCTATCGACTACTACCATTATCACAGTATAAGAGTGGGAAGGAGGGAGACCTGTGATGAAGTCCATAGAAACATCTTCCCAAATATGAGAGGGAATTGGCAAGGGCTGCAACAATCCTGCTGGTAAGGCTGTGCTTGCCTTGGCCTGCTGACATGTAAGACAGTGAGAAACAAACTGCTTAATGTCCTTGCTCATTGAAGGCCAATAAAAATGAGTTGAGATCCTGGCTTTGGTTCTAGCAACACCAGCATGTCCACCTAGTTGTGATGAGTGGAATTCAGAGAGAATTTGATGAATCAATTCGGGCTTGGCTGGCACCACTAGCTTGTCATCCCAAAACAGCAATTGATTCTTCACATTATAGTGGGGCAACTGGTTAGTGCCTTGAGCACATTGAAGTTTGATGTTAGCCAAAGTAGGATCCTGCGACACAGCTGCATCAATTAAGGCAATAACAGCAGACTGAGGAGAAGAAACAGCCATAAATAATGATCGAGACAAGGCATCAGCTGCCACATTGTCCTTGCCTGGTTTGTACTCGATTGTAAAATCATAACCCAGAAATTTATGCGACCGATCTTCTTTGCTCAGTGTTTGGATTATGCCTTTCGATTAATGCCTTCAAACTTCGTTGATCAGTCTTAATTACAAACTTGTGACCAATGAGGTAATGTCGGAACTTAGCCATAACTTCAGTGATAGCATAGAGTTCCCTCACATATGCAGATTGCCGCTGCATTCTAGGACTGAGTTTCTTAGAAAAATAAGCAATAGGGTGTTTGTTTTGGCTAAGTACGGCGCCAATGCCTGAGCCCGAAGCATCTGTTTCCAAAGTAAAAGGCTTGGTAAAATCAGGCAAAGCTAAAACTGGTGCTTGAGTGATGCATTGCTTAAGGGAATTAAAAGCTAAAGTAGCCTCATCATTCCAAACAAAAGCATCCTTTTTGAGTAAGGCTGTTAATGGAGAGGCAATATGAGCATAGCTTCTTATGAACCGTCGATAGTAGCCAGATAAACCAAGGAAACCTCTTAATTGTTTGAGTGAAGATGGCACGGGCCAGTCTATGATTGCCTTCACTTTTGAATTATCCATTTCCACTCCAAAAACAGAAATGGTGTGGCCTAAGTATTCCACTTTCGCAAGGCCAAAACAGCATTTTGAGAATTTGGCAAACAAGGAATGTTGCCTCAGAATGATCAATACGTCCTCAACATGTTGTAAATGAGCTTGCCATGAAGGGCTATCAAAACAGATTTTCTGAGCTGACTTTGAAAGACCTGATTCATTAAACTTTGAAAAGAGGCAGGGGCATTAGATAACCCAAATGGCATAACAAGCCATTCATACAATCCTTGATGGGTCCTAAATGCAGTCTTGTGCCTATCCTCGGGCCTTACCAAGATTTGATGATACCCCGAACGTAAATCCAACTTAGAAAAATAAGTGGCACCAAATAATTCATCCAATAATTCATCAACAGTTGGAATAGGGAAACTATCTTTCACAGTAATAGCATTTAAAGCCCGATAGTCAGTGCAAAAACGCCAAGTCCCATCTTTTTTTTTACAAGCAAGACAGGGGAACTGAAGGGACTAGAACTAGGTTGTATAATTCCTTGTGCAAGCATATCATTAACCATGTTTTCTATTTGTGTTTTCTGACTATGTGGATAACGGTAGGGTCGTACCTTAATAGGGTTGCTGCCTTCTAACAAGGGAATGGCGTGATCTTGAGCTCTTTGAGGAGGGAGACCCACTGGTTCTACAAAAACATCTTGATACTTGCTAATTAAAGCGGCCAACTCAGGATGCAAGTCAGCAGAGGTGCATACAGGTGTCACAGACTGAGGTTGCAATTGCTGGAATTGTAGAGTGAATGATTCATCAATAGCATGAGTATTATGCATCCTTCTAATATGGTGATAGTGTGCCTGTCCAGGAACTGATTGATGCTCCCCATGAAATGTGATAAGAGTGTCCTTATCATAGAATTTAATGGACAAGGCATCATAATCAGCAAGATGCGGTCCCAAAGTCTTTAACCAAGGTGCACCAAGGACCAAATCATCTCCTGATAGAGGCAAGAGATAGACGGGAATACTAAGGGTGTGACCCTGCACAACAACCAGTAGTTCATCAATAAAGCCCTCAGCAGTCAAGGAGTTACCATTTCCTACCAAAACCTGAAATTGTTCAGCTGCTAAAATAGGAATTCGAAGGCAGTGAGCAATGCGAGGTTGGAGGAAGTTATCGGAGCTTCCACTATCCAATAAAATTTGGACTGCAATGCCCTGAATGTGACCAGTAAAACGCATTGTACCTGCTCCATGTGACCCTTTGAAAGCACTAAAGGAAAGGTGATGCTCTAGTGGGGCAGTCATAGTAGTATCCTGAGTTGGGTCAACAGACACATCATCACGGGGATCAGGTTCAGGGCTAGTTTGATCATCCTCCACCAGTTGAAGGAACAAGAATTGTTTGTTGGGACATCTATGAGAGGTAGAGAATTTATCATCACAATAGAAACACAATCCTTTCTCACGCCTCAGTTGCATTTCTATTGGTGTTATCCGCTTAACATTGGAATTCCTTGTGGGTAGGTGAGTGGGTTTAGTGGCTGGGGTAGGCAGAAGAGGTGGTAATTGTGGTTTATTGGTAGGGTAAGGTTGGGTCGGTGTATAGGTTTTGGAACCAGAAGCAGTGAAGGAAGGGCGAGGCTTGGTAGTGTAATTGGCTTCAAAAAGTTTGGCTAGGTGAAGGGCTTTGGGACTGTTGCGAGGCTCTTGGGATAACACATCGCGTTTCAAGTCTTCCTTGAGGCCACTAATGAATAGATCTAACATGGCATCAGGGGTAATACCTGTAGATCGATTGGCCAACGCAATGAATGCAGTATAATACTTACCCACTGAGGAGGTGTGGTGCAGCTTGAACAATGTAGAACGTGGAGCATCGTAAGGTGATGGACCAAATTCCATTTCCAAGGCGCGAGTAAAGGCGACCCAGGACTGAAATGGGTTGTTGCGGGCCATCATCTGAAACCAAGGTACCACATCCTTATCAAGGTGGATGGCGGCGATGGTGAGGCGGTGCGCATCAGGAGTAGCATAATAGTCGAAGAACTGCTCGGCTTTGAAGATCCATTGCAGGACATCAGACCCGTCAAAGTGTGGAAACTACAGCTTGACATTGCGAACCTGAAACGGTGGTGGTGGGGGCGGCGGGGTGGCGTGATTTGAGTTCCCGCTACCATTGATGGCCGAAACGAGCTGCAGAGAGCCCAGCTGGGTTTCGATGCGATCAAATCGAGCATCATGCTGAGCTTCGATGCGATCAAAACGAGCATCACACGCAGCATTGTCCTCCACGATTTTTTGTAAGGTAGCCTGAATATCTTTCAATCTAGTGTTATCGGCCATGGTAGGATGATGAAAGCACCAATGTTGGATGCAGCAATGAAACAGTAACAGGAATGTAAGGATAGTGGATGAAACACTCGAATTCTCTTTACTAAAACCAATGGAACAGTACAAAAGAATGAGTACAATTAGCTTCAAGCTAATATTGGAAACAAATCCAATTCGTGGAATTCAAGTACAGTAAAAGCAGGAAATAACATAGAAGAAGAAATTATCCTGAGAAGGATCCAAAAAGGGAGAGAGAGAGCACTGAAATCCAAGCCTCTCATCATTGGCTAAATCTCTCTCATTTATAGTATCCAATCAGGTCCATATTTGCTGATTCCTTTTTTCTCTCTCTTGCTCCTCCTCACCTCATGCGTGAGTGCATCACTAGCCAGCTGTCCTTGTGCCATGTGCTCCTTGCCCCATTCTGTTATGCGAGATTCCTTCCCTTGAGTTGAGTCATTCCTTGCCAATTTTTCATTCATGACACATTCCCTTCGACCTGTTCGGATTCACCCACAACGGTCGTCTCGAGCTCAACGGCTCCAAAATCTCACCCTCCAATTCCAATCTCGACCTCTCCAAGGTTGGTTTCTTTCTCTGCACCGGTGCACCCTCGATTCCAACAGTGTGGTTCGCAAAGGATCTCGCGTGAGGCCAGCAACAGAGATCGACGAAGGGGGTGCTTGTGGGGTAGGCAGAGACCAGTTGAGGCAGATTCGATCATAGCGGTGCTTTTTTACTGCATCACCAGCAACCGTTGTGCAGATTCAATGGAAGGTTTCGAATGTTGGTAGATGTTTAGGTCTAGGATTCAGAAGTGTTTTGTACAGTAATTTATTTTGGGGGTTAGGAAATACCCAGTATGGTCGTCTTGTGTTCTGTAGCAATTTATGCAGTGAACTTGACTACCTATAGTGTTAGAGTTTGCAGGGGAATCAGAGTTCACTTTTGATTCTTTATAATTCACTACTTGTCATTAAGTGTGAGTATGTGTATTAGATGAAGAAACGAAAAAGGAATTCACTTTTCAATTTTCATTCACGCACAGAAGAAGAAACCAACTATTTGTGTTTCAGTACCTACTTGCTTTGGTCTTTGTACCTTTTTTTTTGCCTGTTCTGCATTTTTTTGTAATTATTTCTTTTTCTTATCTTTCTTGCATTCTTTGTTTTCTGGACCTTGATTTATCATGTAAATGCAAATGTAATTATGAATCTTGATTATTTCAGGTTATATGTTCTGCATATTCTACATGAAGGATTTACTAATAAATCGCTCATCCTCTGTGCTTAAGAAACAACTCTATGTGTTTATTATGATGGCCTCATCATAAGCGATGCCTCTACCTCTGCTTTCACTGAACCAATTTTCAGAGGAGGGTGTCATACGTAAATACAATCATATTAGGGGGTTAAAATATTATAATGAAATAACGTAAAATTGTTTTTAAAAAACCAGTTAAAAAAGTGAAGGAACCTGCTGTAAATTTAAAGGACCACCTTTAGACCCCATTTTTAAAGGACCATATTAGGGGCCACTCTCTTTTATCCTTTTTTCTTTGTTCTCTTCAATTGTTTATTTAATTTATTTATTTTTGTTCTGTTTATTTGTTATTTACTTTCCCTATTTATGAAGATTGAGTTTAACGATTTTAGCACCTCCCCTTTAATTTTACCACATCCCCACCCCTTAAAAAGACCAAAATACCCCTAAATACTCTTTTCTATTTCCCTAACCCCTTCCCCTTCCTCCTTTCTCATTTTCTCTCTTGGTCACCTTCCTCTCTCTCATATGGATCACCTCCATCTCTTACATCTCTCTCTCTCTCTCTCTCCCTCTCTCTGTTACCATCTCTCTTCCTCTCCCATAGTCTCAATCTCACATCTCTCTCTCTCTCACGTTCATCTCGCATTGTTCTGGAGTCCTCCATCTCCAAGCTTCGTCTTTAAGGTGTGACTCCATTTTCTTCTCTTTCTACTATTTTTTTTCTATACGCTTTGGTTTTCCATAGTCTTGTTTACGGATCTATCCGTAAATAAGAATACAGTAGTATATAATGTACATATTCAAATTTAAACTTCTGTATTTTTTCTTACGGATTTATTTGTAAACAAGAATACGGACATTTATATATGAGTATATACATTTTGTAGTATCGTATTATTATTTACGGATAGATCCGTAACAAGAATCCGGTCTCATTTCATAGTTTATTTAGTAAATAACAAATTTTATTAATTATAGTAATAATAACTATAGTTTAGTTTTTAGAAATTATTTAGAAATAAAACATTCTAGACTTTAATTTTTATATAGTTTAGGGTTTAGCCTTTAATTTTTGGTTTTAAAAATAATTTATTTTAATTTTATTATTGTTTAAGTTTAATAAAATTTCGTATTCATGTTGTCGGAATTATCCGTAGACAAGAATACTAACCTTATTTAAAGGGAAAAAAAATTGAAAGTCCGCATTCTTGTTTTCGGACGAGTTCGGTAACAAGAATATGAATGTTATTCTAATTAGTACATTTCTAAATAAGTTTTTATAAATAGTATCTTATTTATATTTTATTTATAAATAATATAATAATCATAGTTTAACATAGTTTAGATATATATGTAATTTGCTAAAAAAATAGACAAACTTAATTTTATGAATTTATTTTTCATAGGTATGGCATGTACGAAGGGTGGTGCAGCCGCGAGGGGTGGTGCACCCCCTAGGGGCGGTGCACCGGCTAGGGATGGTCGAGCATCGGCTAGTGTTGAACCTCGGAGGAGGCCGACTGTGCCGGCATGCAAGCAACAAGACGACATGTATCATTCATCAACTCATCCAACAAATCTTAACAAAACTAATCAACAAAATAAGTACCCTAGTAGTAGTAAATACACTAGTACAATCCATGGGAAAGACCTATAACATCAGGAACACTGGCTATTAGGGTGTCGGGAAAGTTATCTTCCATTAAAATTGCACTGGAAAAGTCGTATCAAAATTCTAACAGACATAAATTCCAGATTCTTAAATACGAATCCTTCCGGATTCTTCTTGCCGGATATTATTGAACTACCAGATTTTAAATTACGGAGGTATCCGGATTGTAGAATCCGAAATCGTCAAACAGTTAAAACGAAAATACAAATATCTGGATTCTAATATCCGGATGAGTCCAGCAGTAAGAATTCGGAAAACCAGAGATCTCAGAAAAGGGGAAAAAATACGCGTATGCATCTCAGATCAGGTGACAATGGTGGGAGAGATATAACACAAAATGACACCATAAAGATAGGAGCAGATATATGGGGAGAAAAACACATTGAAAAGTAAGAGTGATTGAGAGAGGGCGGGAGAGATTGAGAGAGGGAGTGAGAGATGGAAGATGTGAGGTTTGAGAGAGAGAGAGATCATGAGATGTGAGGGAGGCTTAAAAGAGAGGGATAAAATTGTATTTTAAGCAAGGGCAAATTTGCATTTTAAAAAATATGAGAGGTGTAGAAATTAATGGGGGAAGTGATAAAATCAAAGTCCATTGGTGGTTGTGTAATGGCGAGAAGGTCCTTGTGGTTTCTTGGAGGTAAAAAAAAAAAAAATTGATTTGCTTTGGTTGGTGTACTTTTGTTTTGGTGAGGTCCCTTTCATGATATCATGCCTGCCTCTGTGCTTATTATTATTTTTTTTTTTCCATTGTCTGCTTTTTCAGTGGGCACACACAGGGTGGTAAATTGCGCAGGTTTTTTTTTGGTTTAGGTTCTGATTTTTGGTTTACGTAAATTACGCAGGTGACCTTATCTGTATCTTAAATCTTAATAAATAAAATTTCCTACCCGAGAAGCAATAGTAGATATCGATTTTGAAGAGATTTTACGCCAATTTCTAATGATCCATAATTTTCGTTTTTCAAAAAAAAAAATGTTACTATTTGTATTTGTATTTTTCTTGTTCTTCCCTTTCAATTATTTCGGCTGAGGAACGAAAGGACGACCTGACTGTGTTTTATACGTGTGTGCCATTCATATTCATAGCCGGCGAAATATTTGTTTTATTATTTGTATTTTCAACAGAAACATTTTTATTCTGTCAAAAAAAAAACAGAAACTTTAGGCCATCCACAGCGTGAGAAGCTTACTTGCGTGAGTTTACTGACACAATCACTGCTACAGCGTGTGTTTATCTCTATCTCTTTCATCGTGGGACCCGCATTTCCAATAGATACCCGTTAGCAAACCAAATGCTTTGACCGGAATTGTGCACGCGGTGAGTTATATTTTGACTGCCACGTTCGCCTTAAAAATTTAAGCAACGCTATCGCAACGGCGATAAAGTTGCTCTTATTAATTGGTGTTGTGAACCGTGAATCAACTCTCTAATAAACAGCTATTTAATTATTCGTGTGAACCATACTTGTCTTCTAACACTACATTTATCTTTTTTTAATTTGGCGATTTTAGTCCCTCTATTTTATTTTTCACAATTGTAGTCCATCAACTTTCTCAATTTGACAATTTTGGCCCCCATACTTTTTAATTGCACTTTTGGTCCCTCAAAATCATGGATTTTTGCACTTTTGATCCAAAAAATCTTAAATTTTGGAAAAGTAGAGACCAAAAGTACACAATCCACGATTTTTGAGGGACTAAAAGTGTAATTAAAAAACATAGAGACCAAAATCGTCAAATTGAGAAAATTAGGGGACCAAAATAGTAAAAAATAAAATAAGGGGACTAAAATCACTAAATTGAGAAAGTTAAGGGATCAAAAGTGCATTTAAACTTAAATCTTAATAAATAAATTTTCCTACTCAAGAAGTAATAGATATCGAATTTGGAGAGATTCTACGCCAATTTCTAATGATCCATAAACTTTCGTTTTTCAATAATGTGTTTGTAGTATTTTTCTTTGTTCTTACACCTTTCAATTATTTTGGCAGGGTAAAAAACCACTTTGATCCTTGAATATGTGAAGCATTGTCACTATAATATCTGAATGTATCGAAATTACAAAAATATTACTGAATGTGTCTTCTGTTAGTCAGTTTGGTCCCTAGCGTCAACCCAATTAATTAATTTCGTTAGAGACACTGAATTGTCACGTTATCTACCACGCAGGATGCTGATTTGTCATGTTTAGGTCTCAACATGTCATGCCACGTGTACAGGAGCCATTTAGAAGTAAAATTGGTCCTTGTGTCAAATTAGTCCCTAAAGTATAATGTGTATACATTCAGTACCACATTTGTCCCTAAAAGAGAGGAATTATTGTCAAATTAATCCCTGAAGTATCACGTGTATATTATTAGTGTCATATTAGTCCTTAAAAATGACGAATTACTGTCAAATTGTCCCTAAAGTATCATGTGTATACAATCAATGTCACATTAGTCCCTAAAAGTGATGTCTTACTATCAAATTGGTCCCTGAATTAACACACAAATTTTCATACTAGTACATCACAAATTTTATGTATCTTATGCATGTCACTCATGAAGTTCCAACCATTTTGCCTGTAGTCTCTCAAGTCTTCATGCAGAAGAGTGAGGAACCACTTCTAATTATCTTGTTCCTACATGTGCACTGTAGTAACCCTTCAAGAAGCATCCATTTAGTCCAATGAATGTCCTACATCTAGCCTTGAACCCTCTCTTGAATCCATCCAAACACGTAGAATCTTTGAAATTGTGGTAGAGCAACCAATACAGGGATACAATCAATCTTTATTGTTGAGCACCAAAGCAAGAACCTGAGGGTCCACCTGCAGATGAAGGCCAGCCTATTTAGCATTAAGTTGGTGTTGAAGACCAACTGTTGAGGGTGGAGTTGAAGCAGAAGACCAGCCCTTTGAACATGGAATTGAGATGAATGACCTACATTTTGAGCATGGAGTTGATGCTAAAGATTATCCTACTGAGCATGGTCTTGATGTAGAAGACAAGTTTGTTGAGAATGAAGTTGAAGTAGAAGACCAACCTGTTGACCCTACAAATGATAATTGTGAAGAGGATAGTGACTATTGGCCATCATATTTTAGTGGTGAGGATGATTCATATGGTGAATTTGATGTGCAATCTGTTGGGAATGTAAGTGATGGAAATTCTCAAAGAGGTAGTGCAAGTTCGGGTAGGGTGAAGAGATTCAGCAACAAGAGGCCACCCCCTAATATGAATTCATTGTTGATCATGATAGTGATAAGGACAATTATTCATACCATTTTGAATAGTTGAGGAGCCCTATTAGTACAAATGATGAAGGTGATGGAAATGGTAAAAAGATTTTCCCATAATTTAATGTAGCTTCAAAGTTTGACTAAATACATTTAAAGGTTGAAATGAAATTTGAAAACTTAAATACTTTAAGAATGCTATGAGGGACTACACAATATACTATGGGAAAGAGATCAAGTGGGTAAAAAATGACAAGACCCAAAAGACATTCAAGCGGAAGTGGGTTTTGTCATTCAGATCTGCACATGGGAGATTTACGGTGGCTGGAGTGAGGTTAACAAAAACTTTCAAATAAAGACATTCGAATATAAACATTCTT
The DNA here is from genome assembly GCA_037113605.1 of Calophaca sinica. Lineage (NCBI taxonomy): Eukaryota > Viridiplantae > Streptophyta > Magnoliopsida > Fabales > Fabaceae > Calophaca > Calophaca sinica. Next base: position 124,541,175 of record CM073736.1, on the reverse strand, counting down.
GTAGCAGTGGCTTCAAACATTGCCATGCCAAGCGAAAGTGGGTTGTCAACAAACTTGAGGAAAATATTAGAGTGCAGCCAACCATCACATATGCAGAGGCTTTCGACTATATGAAAAGGGAGTTTGGAATACATGTTAATGACTTTAAGGTTTAAGATCATTGAATGAGGAAAGATAAGTGGTAGGAGGAAGTTTTAGGGAGCAATATGGCTGAATATGGGACTATGCAAATGAGTTACTAAGGAGCAACCTTAGTTCAACAACAAAGATTTGTGTTCCCGTGTCGAAAATTCCACCACAATTTCAAAGATTCTACATTTGTTTGGATGGATGTAAGGGAGGGTTCAGAGCTGGATGTAGGCCCTTGATTGGACTAGTCGATGCTTCTTGAAGGGTTACTATGGTGGTCAGTTACTTTTTATAGTTGGCCATGATGCAAATAACCAAAATTTCATTGTTGCTTATGCCATAGTAGACGTGGAGAATAAGGATAACTGAAAGTGGTTCCTCACATTTATACATGAAGACTTAGGAGACTAAAGGCAGAATGGTTGAAATTTTGTGAGTGACATGTTGAAGGTACTTAAAATTTGTGATGCACTATTATGAAAATTCGTGTGTCGATTTAGGGACCAATTTGACATTAATTCATCATATGTAGGGACTAACATGACAATGAATGTATACATACCATACTTCAGAGACCAATTTGACAATAAGTCATCACTTTCAAGGACCAATTTTATTTCAAAATGGTCTTTGTACATGTGGTATGACATGTGGAGACCCAAACATAACAAATCAGCATCCTGCATGGCAAATAACATGACAACACAACGTTTTTGACGGAGTTAATTAACTGGGTTGACTCCAAGGACCAAACTGACTAATAAAAAACATACTAAGGGATATTTTTATAATTTCGATACATTCAGGGGCTAGAGTGACGGCGCTTCACATATTCAGGGACTAAAGTGGTTGTTTGCCCTATTTCGGCTGGGGAAGGATGACCTGACTGTGTTTTATGTGTGTATGTGCCATTCTTATTCATAGCCGGCGAATTCTTTGTTTTATTATTTGTATTCTCAACATAAACTTTATTAGTTGGTGGTGTAAACCATGAATCAACTCTCTTTTAAAATAAACAACTATTTAACTACTCGTGTGAACCATACTTGTCTTCTAACACTACATTTATGTTTGTACGGATTATAAGCTTACCATGACAAATGAAAAACAGTCAATAAAACAAAAAGGCAGGCATGAAGGTTTAATTTTTTTCCCATGATATCCTCCGTGATTGTGAACTTCCATACACGTGAGTTAGGAATCAAACCCCCGGCTACATGTTTAAGGAATCTGAGCCGCTTACCACTCAAGCTACATTAAATTGGTAGGCAGGAAGGTTTATTTGGCTACACCTCTAAAAATTACTTTTTATTTGTTAAAAAAATTGAATGAGTGTTTTATATTTATTTATTTTTTTTCAAAATTTGTTTTTATTTTTTATTTTCCCATTTTATTATTCTATGGTTCACGACCTTGGTTGAGGGTGTGTGGGAATGGAGATTCATTTGGATGAAGAGGTTTTTTGTGTAGGAAGCTGTAGTGGGTGAGTTGTTTCAACTTTTGTCTTTGGTTCACCTATCTCTTGCTAAGGCAAACGAAGTTGGGGGACGATATGTGATTTGTTTACAGTTAAATCTACTTATGATATTTTATTTGAATAATTCCTTGATCCGTTGGTTTCTTTAGTTGTGTAGCCTAAGGTATAGGGATTACTTTGGAAAAGCTATGCTCATACCAAGGTAATTGCCTTTTGATGTTGTGCAGAGTTCCTACTCAACTCAATCTATTTTGGCAGAGGGTGATTGTGTGTGGATGTTAATGCCACACTGTGTGTATTGTATGTGGGGCATCAGGAATCGTTAAGGTACATTTGTTTACCTTGTGTGATTTCTCGTTTTGTGTTTGGTGTGCTATTTGTAGGTGGTTAGGGGTAGAATTGGTTTTATCGAGTGATCTACCTCATCTGTTTTTTTTTTGTTCTTCATCTGTATGGGGGGATGAGGGGTATAGATAGAAAGACCTTGTTTGATTTGGCATGTAGTGTTATGGGCTATTTGGAAATTGAGATATGAGTGCATATTCTCTAATAAGGTGCAAGATGTTTCGGTTGTTGTGGATCATGCAATGACTTTGTCCTGGAAATGGTTTCTAATTAGGGCAGAGTCGGGTCATTGTCTCTTTTATGAATGGTATGCCTAATCACGGTTATGTATTCATAAGAGTTAGACCATGTTTTTGGTTTTGAGGGCTTTATTGTGTTGATTTTGTCGTTGGGTGCTCCTTGGTTTTGAGTGTACTCTTCATTCTATACGAGTGAAATTCTCCCTTGTACTCCTTTATTAATTTATTTATTCTTTGTTGATTAAAAAAATGTTTAAACAAAATATCCACCACTGATGTCAAAAAACTCGCTAATGTTACATGTTTCAAAGTGGGAAAGGATCCTCTCATTTCGATTTCTCTCATGTTCTCTCATGCTGCAGCATCCTCACCCTTAAATGTTTATTTCTCCCATTTTTTTATTTTTAAACCCCCGCTTTTTTATTTTTCTATGGCCAAGATTAAGCTGACCCTCTAGTCACTGGAGAGGATCCCGTCCCCTTGAAGGTTGCTGTCTTTAATTCACATTAGCCTGCTATGATCTTCATTATTTTTAAGTTGATTTGTAATACATCAAACTTGTTATCCATTTCCAGAATTCACTATCATTGTCTCAAATGAATGAACCAGAGTTCAATTGAAGCTACGTCACTCCTTTGGATAAACCAGCTGAAATGGATCGGGAGTTCATGCTACTATATTAACACTTCTTCATTATGAAAAATTTTCAAGCTTTATATTTGACAACATTAAAATAAAATATAAGGCTTCAATCAAGTTGTTCCCTTTGATATTCAAGATATTCGGGAATTCTTTAATTGAGTTTATAGATTGAAAATGGTAAAGTTACAATTGTCATTCAAAGTTCAAACGATTCATTCACTAAACTTGTAAAATTCGTTTATCCAAATATTTTTCAAATTATATATCAAATCCACAACAATTGAGCTCTCACGGCATGTGCAGTGAATATTTAAGTGATGATGACAATGTAGAATTTCGTTGTTGTTTTACAAAATTTATGAATACCATCCCATGTTTTGGACTTCCAAATCATCATCTAAATTGTCAATGAAAAACGTAGCATTGGCTGGAGTTTCCCATTGCATAAGAACATTAGTTAAGAAGTTAAAAAAATAACAAGTATTCATTAAAAAGTGCAACATCAAGTGTTACACCCTAAAATAAAATAGAATCAAATGTTACATTTTTAAAGATTAATTTTATTCTTGTGTCAGGTGGTTATCTCTTCAATTTTCTTGACTGGGAATTATTTTGCTACCATGTGCGGCTTGCGTGACGATGGTAATGATTTGATGGGGGTAGCAACATCTTCACCAAAGAGGTACCATTTTCCTGAGGAACTATTTTTGGCACGACCTGCTAAACAAGCCTGACATCAGCCATGAGTTGTATTGCTTGGAATTATCGTGGGCTTGGGAACCCACGTAGAGTTTGAGCTCTTAAAAAGCTCCTTAGAAGTAAATTTCCCAACCTTGTTTTCTTGTCTGAAACAAGGAAAAAGGATTTTGAGATGAACACTTTCAGAAATTTAAATGGTCTTTCAAATGTGGTTGTTGTGAACTGTCGGGGTGAAGGTAGGAAAATAGTAGGAGGTATAGCTTGTTTGTGGGATGATAGTTTGGATGTCCAGATTTTGTCTATGTCTCTAAACCACATTGAGATGTTAGTAAAGATGGGGTTGAGGAGCTTAATTGGAGGTGTACTGGTATTTATGGTTTTCCAGAAACTCAAAATAAAGGCTGTGACTAGGGGAAGAGATGAGCATGGACAAATGGATGATCTTTGGTGATTTTAATCTCATCTTATCTCAAGAGGAAAAGGTGGGTGGTAACTTCATTCCCCAATCTCTCATTAACTCTTTTAGGGATACATTGCAGCTGAATAATTTATGTGATATTGGTTGTGAGGGTGATGTTTTTACGTGGACTAATAATCAAGAGGGTGTAGACAATATTAAAGCAAGGCTTGATCGTGTAGTTGCTACATCGAAGTGGAGAGTGTCTTTTCAGCAAGCCTCTGTGTTGAATTTAACTAGACATTCCTCAGATCACATGCCTATTCTCCTTTATTTGTTTCCTCGCTAGAAAAGAAAAAGGAAGATTAACAGAATTGCCCGTTTTGAACAGTGCTGGCTACATGATAATGGTGTTGAAGATAAGGTTCGTCAGTTTTGGGCCTCTAGAAATGATCATCTAAGCTCCAAGATTTCTGCTAGTATTGCAGCTCTTTCTCGTTGGGGTCAAAACTGATTTGGTGATGTCCCTAAACAAATTCGTGATGCTCAGATTAAATTGGAGCAATTAAATAAACGGGTAGGTGAGGATGGTATTATTGGTCAAATTAGAGACATGGAGAAAAAACTTAATGATTTACTTGAAAGTAAGGAAATTTGGTGGGTTTAATGCTCAAGAGCTCTTTGGCTTGAGCATGGTGATCAAAATACAAAATTTTTTCATCAAAAAGCTTCTCAAAGAAGAAACCGGAATTGGATTGATTTTATTTTTGATGACTTTGGGGAAAAATTCATTGACAAAGATGATATAGCAAATGTTTTTACTGGGTATTTCCAGCATCTTTTTTCTTCTTCAGATTCTCACAGAATTGATGAAACAGTGGAGGTAGTACAGGGAAGACTTACTGAAGACATGAGAAATATTTTAGATGAAGACTTCTCTATAGAAGAGGTCCATGCAGCTATCAAAGCTATGAAACCATCTGCTGCCCTTGGTCCGGATGGAATGCCTGCAATTTTTTATCAGAAATTTTGGAGCATTGTGGGTGATGATGTTTCTACTTTGGCTCTTAATATTCTTAATCATGGAGCAGACCCAACCGATATTAATCACACCTTCATATGCCTGATTCCAAAAAAGAAAAAGCCTAAGATGACAGGTGATTTTAGACCCATTTCTTTGTGCAATATTATCTTCAAGATTGTTACTAAAACGATTGCTAATCGGTTGAAAATAATTCTTCCCAATATTATTGACAAGTTTCAAAGTGTTTTTGTTACGGGTAGATTAATCCAAGATAATGCTCTTATAGCCTTTGATGCTTTTCACCATGAGGAAAAAAAAGGGAAAGAAAGGTGTGGTGGGATTGAAGCTAGATATGTCAAAAGTTTATGATAGGATTGAATGGCAATTTTTACAAGCTGTCGTGTCTAGTATGAATTTCTCTAATAAATGGGTATCTCTTGTCATGAAATGTGTGTCAACAGTCTTCTTTTCTGTTCTTTTGAATGGCAGCCCATGTCAAAAATTTATTCCCAGTAGAGGACTGAGACAAGGGGACCCCCTATCCCTTTACTTGTTTATTATGTGTGCATAAGTGTTTTCAGGTCTGCTTTGCAGGGCACAAGAGCAACGGTTGATTCATGGCATCAAAATTGCTCGATAAGCCCCTGAAATTAGCCACTTGTTTTTTGCGGATGATAGCCTCATCTTTTGTCAATCAAATTTTCAGAATGCAGAGTGTGTTCAGGCTTCAGGCCAGTTAATCAATCTCGACAAATCTGAAATTTTCTTCAGCCGAAGTGTGCCTATAGACAGAAAAATTGCTTTCCAAGGTTGGATTCAAATTAAGGCAGTGGAAGTTCATTCTAAATACCTAGGTTTGCATACCTTTATTGCGAGGTCAAAACAACAGGTATTTGATTTTGGTCAAGATAAAGTCTGGAAGAAGTTGAAAGGTTGGAAGGAGAAATTCTTATCTTCAGCTGGAAGGGAAATTCTTATTAAGGCAGTAGCACAGTCAATTCCAACATATGCGATGGGTTGCTTTCTATTACCTGTGGGCTTATGTGAACATATTGAAAGCATGATCAGGAAGTTTTGGTGGGGGAGCAAAAATGGAGAAAAAAGAATTCACTGGATAAATTGGAATAAATGTTGTCAACCAAAGCAAGAAGGGAGTTTGGGTTTTAGAAGCTTTAGAGTATTCAATGAGGCTCTTTTAGCTAAGCAAGGATGGAGGATTATAACGAACCCCAATTCTCTAGTGGCTCATTGTCTGAAATCAAGATACTTCCCAATGGGTGATATTATGAAGCCGCAAGTGGGGTACTCTCCTAGTTTCACTTGGCGAAGTATTCATCATGCTTTGTGGGTTTTGAAAAAAGGGTGTCTTTGGACTATTGGGACGGGTCATTATATTGACATTTGGAATTATAATTGGTTGCCCCATCAATGTGGTTACAAGGTGTGGACACCGAACCCTATGGACTGCTCTATATTAACAGTTTCAGATCTTATTTTACATGATGTGGGTTATTGGAACCACCAGGTGATTAATGATTTATTCCTTCCATTTGAAGCTATGCAAATTGTTTAGATTCCTATATCTGTTAGTGGCAGCATGAATCAGCTTGTTTGGGGCCCAGATAGGAGAGGAAATTTTTAGGTTAAGTCGGCATAGCATTGTATTAAAAAGTGGGAAAGGCCGGAGCATCCTCAAAGTTCAAATTTTATAGGTGGTGATGAAGTGTGGAAGAAGTTATGGAGTCTCAGAACAATACCAAAACACATTCACCTTGCTTGGAGAATTCTTCATAATAGTTTGTCTGTTAAAGCAAAACTATATGCCCGAGGAGTTACTGACGATCCTCTTTGTCAAAGGTGTGATGCTAATGGTGAAGATATTGATCACATTTTCAAATGTTGTGAGTTTGCAAAAATTTGTTGGTTCTCATCGCCTTTGGGGATTAATTTTGATGTTATCCATGACGATTTTAATAGCTGGATAAGTGGTATTATTTTAAAGGTGCCTACAGAGGTGGTCATTTATTGTTTGTCCATGTGTTATGGTCTTTGGTGGGCTAGAAACAAAAAATGCTTTGAGGAAAAACTTTTTGACCTAGTACATGTTGTTACCAAAGCTTGGAAAGTTATAGCTGATTTTGAAGCATCATGGAATACTCACAGTGATCTCGGTACTCAGCAAGTTAATATTGATGCTCAACGAATTCATTGGATACCTCCTCCAGACTCCTGGTATAAAATAAATGTTGATGCTACTGGCCCAATAGATGGTTCTTGGGGACTTGGTGCAGTTGTTAGAGATCATGAAGGTCATGTCTTGGCTGCGGCTACATGGAAGATTCACGGCCTCCCTGAAGTTGATACTATTGAAGCTATGGGTTTGAAGCATGCCTTGGTTTTTGCTCTTGAGATGGGTTTTTTTAATATCCAGGCAGAATCTGATAGCTTACAGGTGTTTTTGGCAATGAAGAATGGAAAGCACTCTCTTTCATATTTTGGAAGAATTATTTCTGATTGTATTGACCTATCTGTTAATTTCTCTAGCTTTATGTTATTACATGTTAGGAGGAATGGTAACAGGTTAGCTCATAAACTAGAAAACTTGTTTTGGCTAATCTTGACACTGTTTGGATAGAAGAAATTCCTCCTTGTATTGCCGTTGATTTGTCCTCTGAGCTTGGAGGTGTTTAGTGAAAGTATTTCCACGTCAAAAAAAAAAATTAGCATTTGTCTAACTTAAAACTTTTAATTATAAAAAAACTTAACTAGTAAGTGCCAGATGATTTTTGTAGTTTTGATGCAATATTTTACTTTGTTTTTTCTTAACAAGTAATTCAAGTGCAGTCGTTATCATTTGTTGAAAAATAAATTTATTATTTTCTAATATATTGAAATAATTTGAATAATAACAATTAATATTATTTTTATTTTTGTTGAATGATTTATTAAAAAATTCTTTTAATAAATTTATCTTTGATATTTACATTTAATATTTTGAACATTGAATGATTTTGATACCTATTAAAGTTGTTTAATATTGAGCCTTTTTTTAAAAGTCATTATTATTTGGTTTAATGGGTTTAACTCCTTTTAAACGAGGGGTTATATTTTTCAAGTTATATAAGTTGTATGACTAGTGTAGGAAGAAGTATCCGAAAAAAGTGAAACACAAAGTGCGGCGTCCAAATATTATTTTCTCTCCCTTTTAGTTTCCGAGCAGTTTAGAGGTTATTGGTGGGTGTTAGTTTGTTGGGTTATCTTCTGTGCAGAGAGTACCCTAACTCAGTTTTGGAGGGCAGTTTTATTCTGGGGATGATGCTGTATACTACTGCACAATTTAGGCAGAGCCGCGAAACGTCTTAAAGAGAGCGACCTAGTGCGCAACTCAGCATAATGTTCCAAGCGTGTTTTACCAGAAAATTCGATGGATGCTCAACTTGTGCAAGAACTCTATTTAAATAATTTATCAGATGATTTTTTTTATTGATGCAGCAACAATTGTAAGACGTTATCCTTTCTGTTATGTCTTCTGAGCATGACACCACACCAGTAGTGAAGAACAAACATTACTGAATATTTATCTTTAATTATATGTTTTCACACCACAAACAAAGGGGAATACCAATGGTTTTACTGATAAAAGAGTCAAGTAAGTATCCTTAACTCTGCTTGTTTTGAAATATTGTTTGTGATCTTAATCCACGATTTTATGGTATTTTTATGCTATGATTTGATGAGGTTTTGTTACCGTTTGCAAGTTGATTAAATATTCACTTATGCAGTGTGATTAAAAAAAAGAATTATTTTCGACATAAGTGGATTTTATTTTAAAAAAATGGTTATGGGTGTTTGTTGTGACAATACCTTAGTGCTTGTGAAATATTTCCCAGTCTTTGTTTTTTTCCAAGTATCATGATGTCTTTGGTTATTGAGAACCTGAAATATGTGATATTTTTTATTGGTTTATTAGACAAGGGCCTATGCGTTACGTTGATAAAAGAAATATTATCAAGATTAAGCCTCCAAGTTGCTCCCTCATGTTAGTTATTTATATTTGGGAATTGATTTATTTTTTTCCCACTGTTTTGAGTTATATGCTAGTAAAAAAAATGGATTCAAGGTAATTTTTCCATAAATTTTTTTCTGGCTCTAGTGATCTTTACCTTATGAAATTATTGAGAGAGGACATGAGATAGTTTTTGTTTTTAATCAAAGTACGAGTCTCGCACGTACATTAGATGTAGAGTAGTAGAAGTGTGACATAATAAAAAGACGAAAAAATGTGGTTTTCATTCTTATTCAGAACTTGATGCATTTTCTATTGCTTTTTTTTTCTTTTTCTTTTTGCTTTGAGATGAACATTGTTGCTCTCTGTGAAAAAACATATTGTTTTCACGACTCAATGCATAATTTATGATGTGGTATTCACGTGTCTTTTCTTCTGTTATGAAAGGCATTTTGTGAAAATTAAGGTGAAGATAATAGTAGTCTTCAAGTACGTCATTTGAATGATGATGAAAACTTTATTTAATTTTTTAAAAAAATAGAGCGTATGAATGTGTTTCCATTGGCTATATAATTAATAGTATAACATATATATTTTTTATTTAAACGAGAAAATTGTTATTGAATTGAATGACGCTGATTTTCATGAAGAATGTTTTTCGTTTAAATTGAAAAAATAGTGGGGGCTCTATTTCTAATAGTGCACCAATTAGAATTCATGATTTTAGTATTGATTTTTAGATGAATCTAGAAGGAGTAAAAAAGCACATGTGACTAACAATTTTAGTCTTAATTTTTATGCTTATAAAGTTGAAGAGGATCTTTGCTCTGTTCATGAAGCCTTGTCACCTATAGATGTCAATTTTGGTCTTGATTTTGTGAAAAAAAATTGTTGTAAAAAATATGCTCTGAAATTTTTTGACATGAAGAATCTTGATGATGTAAATGTAATTATTGGAATTAAAATTACTAGAAATGAAAAGGGAACTTCCTTGGATCAGTCTCATTATATTGATAAAATTTTAAAGAAATATAATTACTTTAATTGTAAACCAACATGTACCCCCTATGATTCTAGTGTCAAGTTGTTCAAGAACACTGGTGACAGTGTTAATCAATCGGAGTATCGGAGCATAATTGGCAGCCTCCGGTATGCTGTTGAATGCACTAGACCAGATATAGCTTATGTTGCGGGGTAACTATGTAGGTTTACTAGCAGCCCTAGTAATGAGCACTGGTGTGCTATTGAGAGGGTCACGAGATACCTTAAAAGGACCATGAACCCAGAGTTCCATTATCAAAAGTTTCCCGATGTACTAGAAGGTTACAACAATGCTGGTTGGAATACCTTTTCAGATACTCCTACATGTGAAAAACTGATTGTAGCCATATTGATCCATTGTGATAGTACCGCGGCTATTGCAAAGATTTAGAACCATTATTATAATGGTAAGGATAGATCATGTGAGGTCTAAAGAAAATTTTGCGGATCCTTTGACGAAAGGATTTGTAAAAGAGAAGGTTTTCAAAATCTCAAAAGGAATGAGACTAATGCCCATAAATTAAAATTATCTCTTATAAGGGTAACCCAACCTATGGACTGGAGATCTCAAGATATAGGTTCAAAGGGTAATGACAACTTATAAGGAGATGTGAGAATCATGCTATAAAAATTCTTCTAACTCTCATTCATATATTTAGAGCATGATGTCATGTAGTGTTGAAAGATTGAATTAATTTCTTAATGAGTTCTATATTCTATATGGAGTGGGATACTTAGCTACAGGAGCACTTTTGATAGACTCACCTGTGTGAATGTGGAAGTGAGGCCGCTTCCTATGAAATTTTGGGCAAAATTCTCTAGAGCATTCCCTATACCGGGATATACATATATGGCCATATTGCACGGGTTTTTAGACTACATCTAAAATGGTTGAGTGTGTAATGTTGTTAGAGATAGAGTTCAAGACTACGTGTCACTATAGTATAATCTGAAATATCATCACTATGTAATGGTTTAAGTCTACGAACATCATTGCTTATGTTCAATCTTATGTTAGATTGCTTTACTGCTCGATGAAATATTTATAAAAAATCAAGTGGGGAGATTGTTGAATGATTTATTAAAAAAAAATTAATAAATTAATCTTTGATATTTACATTTAATATTTTGAACATTGAATTTGATACCTATTAAAGTTGTTTAATATTGAGCCCTTATTATAAAGTCATTATTATTTGGTTTAATGGGTTTAAGTGTTTAACTCCTTTTAAATGAGGGGTTATATTTTTCAAGTTATATAAGTTGTATAACTAGTGTAGGAAGAAGTATTCGAAAAAGGTGAAAAACAAAGTGTGGCGTACAAATATTATTTTCTCTTCCTTTTAGTTTCCGAGCAGTTTAGAGGTTATTGGTGGGTGTTAGTTTGTTGGGTACTCTTCTGTACAGAGAGTACTCAGTTTTAGATGATTGTTTTATCCTGAGGACGATATGGCTATATACTGCTACACAATTCAGGTAGAGCCGTGAAACGTCTTAAAGAGAGCGACTTAGTCTGCAACTCAGCCTAATGTTTTAAGCGTGTTTTACCAGAAAATTCAATAAATATTCAACTTGTGTAAGAACTCTATTTAAATAATTTATCTGATGATTTTTTTTTGATTGATGCAACAACAATTTTGCTTTATCTTATTCTTAGGAAATATCAAGTGGCCCCTCGACCATCTCAACAAGTTGAGTTCTTTACTTCATGTAGCCAAAAAAATAAAAAAAATCTCAACAAGATGAGTATTATAGAAAAAAATAATAATTTAACTGGTGAGTATTATAGAAAAAAAAAATTAACTAATTTACTGTACAAGACCATAAAGGATCGTAAGACAACCATTAATTCCTGATTCATCATTGTGTTATGTAAGGACACAATGGGAAACATAGTATCACTGTGTTTTGAAGCGAAGAGGAGAAAGAATGTGGAGTTGAGGGAAGAAGAGAAAGGAGGTAAGGAGGAGACACTGAGACGGGTTCGAATGGTTGTGGGACCGTGGAAAATGGGAATGTTAGGACCGGTTATTTTGTAAAAACATTTACTATTTTTATTTTGGTTAAATTATAAAATTGGTCTTCTATATTTATTTTACGTTTTAATTTGGTCATGTATGTTTTATTTGTTTCGTTTTGGTCTCTTACGTTTTAAAAGTTATAACAGGTTGGTTCTTTCCGTCACTAAAAGCCAATTATCCGTAGCTAAAAGCCAAATAACATTTTGGAAAATAGATTTCTAGCTACGGATAATTGACTTTTAGTGACGGAAAGGACCAAATTGAAAAATAAAATAAAACGTAGAGGACCAAAACGAAACAAATAAAACGTAGAGGATCAAATTGAAACCTAAAATAAACTTAGAGAACTAATTTTGTAATTTAGCCTTTTATTTTTTAAAATCAGTGTTAATTTTAACTTATTAATAAAAAATTTCTATATTTATAAAAATAATAAAAATGCCAAAAAAAAGCTATTTTTATTATTTTCAGAAATACATCCTCTATGTCCCTTTTTTTATCTTTTTTCCATCGCAATTACTCACTTCAAAAACATCTCACCTTCTTATTAACAAATTAAATTAGATGTAAGTTTTAAAAAATAAAAACAAGAAATATTTTTACAAAATAAACAGACCTTGTTACTCCCTCCGGTCCTAAATATAAGAGACAAAACCCTAATTCATCAAAACCAAGAAAAACACTCTTTTTTCCAATGAAAAACACTTTTTTATCTCACATATCTCTTATATTTTGAAACCCTAAAAAATACTTTTTTTTTTCTTACATTGAGAACCGGAGGGAGTATTTTGTTTTATTTTTTTCCTTGCGTTATAGCTCGGGAAACGCGATTATCTACCTACCTTCCTTCCACTTCGCAACGCAGGTGAGGTCCAATCCTTTCATCCTTTCATTTCCTCTGTCACACGCTTTCCTCGCTTTTGTTTTTTTTCGGTATTATTTGTAGGCGGATGCGCGGGAAAATTATGCACCCGCGCAATTTGTTACGCAACTTTATCATATCCTGGTCGGTTACGCTTTTATTATTCCTTCCACACCACCAATATCAAGGCACAATTTCGGATAATTACGCAACTTCTTGCTTTTAATATGCAACATTTTTTTTTTGACAAATATGCAACATTTTTTTGTTCATCATAATTTTTTTTGGCATGATTAAAACTTAGTATTTAAAAATAAAATTAAATGTATTTGATAATTTTTGAACTTTTTTTAACGAAAAAGTGTTTTAAAATTTAAAATAATTTGGCAAAATACTAAAAGATTCAATAAAAAAAATAGTATATAAAAAACACTAGAGAATCAAATGTTCTACATTATTTTATACGAGCAAACCCTAGGGGAAATAGGCTTAGCGCCTGACAGGGGTTTACGACCTAACCTATATTAGTCCCTAATCCGGAGTGGCAAAAAAGGCCCACTTCATACCGGATCGAACTGGCCCGAACAGGCCCAAGGCCCACTTCAGTCAACCGACCCGACCCAGGAGGTCCGTCATCAGGACAACAAACACTAGGGATCAAATCGCCACGGCACGAAACCCTAGAGTACAAGCATTGCGGCGCCAGCCCTAAAAGCAACCTTATCCGCACATAACCCTAGAATCAACATCGATCGTCGGATACATCTAACGGCTGATAATCGATCTAGGGTTACTTGAAGATATCCACACGTCAACAATTTGACCTCAGCTATAAAAGGTCCATGACCTAATCAATAAAGATACGCACTGTCCATTTCCTTACCTCACCTGATTCCGATACTGACTTAGGCATCGGAGTGTGTGCAGGTACACCCCCTTCGTCGTGCTCCGTCGTGCCCACCATTCGTGACCTTACTCCGGCCACTTCTGAGATCCACTTCGGATCAGTCCCTAATAAAATAGACCCTTTTTAATAAACAATACCAAATTTTCTTGAGAAGCCTACTTAGCTAAAAAAGCTAGACTTCGGGTCACTCGAAAAACCTTTTAAACCTAATAAGTCAACTTATTTAATTAAATAAAAATAAAAAATTTATTATTATTATTATTATTATTATTACTACTACTACTACTACTACATTAGATTTTGTACATTGTGTTAAATCATAGTAGTGTTTGCTAAACTTTTCAATAATTTTAGCATATTGGCATAATTTTTTTTTACATATTTAAAAACCTTGTTGCAAAATAGAATTTAAATATGCTATCATATAAGGACAAACTCTCTAAAACGTCAAGTTAGACATTAAAAAAAATTATATCATACAAATAAATCAGAATCAGATCTTATAGAACTCAACTTTTCCTATCTATTTCCACTATTATGTCTCATGTCTGCTAGTAGTAGTGATTTAAATTTTAATTATTTATATTTTATTACAAATAGAATTTAATCTCATTAGACTCGTTAGTTTATTTAAAGATAAGTGTCAGCTGACTTATTTAAAAATATTAATATGAAACGGGTTTTTAAGTAGGCTAACAAGTCATACAAAACTTTTAAAAAGGTCAGGTCAAAACTAAAAAAGGCCTAGCTCGACCCAATATTTTCCCACCCTATCCCTAAACAATAGTGACTTACCATCGGCGACACGATGACAACTATTACATACTACATATGGGTGTTCACGGGTCCGGGTCGACTCGATTAACCCGACAATCCAATCAAATCCAAAGCATTTAGTTCGATTTTTTCGTAGTTTGGGTCGAACCCGAACCAACTCATTCATATCCGATGTGGTTTGGTTCGGGCAACGGATTTGTGATGTCAAACTCATGAATCCGCGAGCTCAACCCTATGACATGAAAATTATAATTTTTTATTTTTTTATATGCTTGTTATCATAAGATCATGACTTATGATAGATGAGACACTACTTACTCACTTAGAAATTAAGGTTTCTTTGTGTTTTCAGCCTCAGTCTAACTACTACTAGATTTTTTGTAAAATTTTAAGTATTGAAAGACATTATATTTAGAATTTTAAAAGTTATTTTTTTATCTTATGATTCACGAACCCAACCCGAATCAATTCATTCATTATCAGATTGGTTTGGTTGAAATTTGACAGAAAAACTACGAATTTTCTACTCAACCCAAATCAAGAAAATATGATTGGTTCAGACATCGAGTTAGGTCAAAATCGACCCAACCTAGCCATGTACACCCCTTGATTTTGATCTACGTTAGAGTTACACCCATCACACCTACCATCACGGCTCCCGGCACCAGTAGTAACATGGACTTACAGCCGACATACAAGTAATTACGAAAAATGAGAAGAAATAGAGAAACTTCTTAAATTAACTTTTTTAAAATGACTTCCTCAAAAAGCTTTTTTAAATGAAGATTGTGTTATTTTTGTCATTTGAATGAACAATAGGTGACACTAATTTTATTTCAATATTAATTAATTTATTTATCTATCAAAAGAATAAAAATCTATTTGTCAAAAAAACAATCTATCAAAAGAATAAAAATGGGTTAAGTGGGCTCGTATAAAAAAACTAAAAGTGGGCTGGCTCGCGTAGTGTGTACCATGCTACTAAATTTTTTTTTTTGGCGGCTGCTATATACAGCCCAACCTTTTAAGATTAATTTGTTATAAATTTCTATGATTAAAATCATTTATTTTCTTTGTCAGTCTCGTTTTCTATCTTTCAAATATCATCGGAATTGAGAGATGAACTTCCCGTCATAAAAAATTATAATAAACTTAAGAGTTTAATGGGTATGTATTGTCGGTGTAAAATATTTTTACACCAATATCTAATGAGAGTTTATCATATTGACATATCACTCTATTTTATAACTATAATTTAAAAATAATTGCACAATTGTGAGTTCTCATTGGACAGCATAAAACTGATTTAAACTAATGGTGTATATCAATTTTTCTCTAAACTTAAAAACAATAAGTATACTTAATAACTCCCGCAGACATTTTTTTTCCACTGGTTCCGCCTTGCTTTTAATGGGACAAGTCCTCTTTATATAATATATATATAAGGACCATATCTAGTGAGAGTCTTTTTTATATGAGAGTGAGAGGAGCAAATCTAGGCCATACAAACCATATATGGATGACCAATGTTAAAAGTTAGTTAGAATTTAAAAAAGTCACATGACTTTTTTGTTTTAATATTGACCATTCATGATTAGATTTAATGGCTATAATTTACTCCTCGCACTCTCACATAAATAAGGCTCTCTCACTAGATATTTCCCATATATATATATATATATATATATATATAAAGTGAGAGGACTCATTATCACCCATTGGATCCAAATACACGGATGAGATTAAAAGGTTACTTAAAGCAAGTCACGTGCACCCTCTACCTATCTCTTCCCACAAACCGAGAGTGTGTTTTCGCTGTAGATCCCCAGCCATGGACCATCAATACCTTCATTTTCTGATGCGTCGCCCATTACCATCGGCGCTACCACCGGGGACGGATTTTGTTTCTCTGCATTCACCCTCCCTGCATTCCCCTGCATTTAGGCTTATTTTAGGGATTTTTTGGTCTTTTGCATCATCCATGAAATGACCCTTAAACCCTCTCCCTCTCCAAATTACACTAATTTCCCAGGGGCTTCCACCAACGGTGGCACATCCAAACCTCGCCTCCGCGCATTAACGGTGTCATGGCCACCCTCGACCTCGAGTTCAGTTGCTTCTTCGTTTTTCAAGTCCGGCTGCGTCTCCATTTTCGATTTCGGCTCTGGTGTGTTTCTGTGGGTTTCAGCTCACACGTTGAGGCTTTGAAATGCGAAAATCTTCAATCCCTGGGCAGGGAGTGCGCTGAGTGAGGGAAGGGGTGTTCAGTGTTCCAGCACCAAAGAAATATACCTAACGATGATTCATGTGTTTCCTCACTTGTGTCCTTGCTACGGCACCATGGTAGTGATTACGAGGGTGGGACGAATTTTTGTTCTATTTCAGCGTTTGGGGATGGGGTTGTCGGTGGGTGTATTGTTTTATGCTGTCATTAATTTATCTATTTTGTTTTAGCTGTGCAATGTTTGATGTTGTGGGAGTTCATCTGTAAGTGTAATTTGATTAATTTCTATTGTTGAGTAATTTTTGTATTTCAGTATGAACAATAACTACTGGAGTAACTTTGCTTTATTAAACGAGGGAATGGGGATGGTGCAATGGAGAGAATGGGTATTCTCAGAAACTAAAAGTCATTGTGGAGGGGGGAGGAAAACGTGCAAAACAGATTGTGATAGTGGGGAAGGGGAAGAGCTGTCACGTGAGTCAACTAATCAGAGGTTTTAATCTCATCCGTGTATATGGATCCAATTGGTGATAACGTGTCCTCTCACTCTCACATAAAAATGCCTCTCTCACTAGATATGCTTCATATATATATATATATATAATAGTTACCCAGTAGCACAGGAACAGCGAAAAGTGAAAAACATTTCAACTATTAAGCCTCTATTTGGTGAAAAGTAGTGGATAGCGAATAAGCTAGCTGATAGCGGATGAGCTTATATCGGATAGCTGATAGCATATAAGCTACCAGATTGAATTTAAGGTGTTTGATAAAATTAGCGGTTGAACTAACTGCTAAATATAAAATGACATAAAAATGCATTTTAATAAATGAGAGAGAATGTAAGGATTAATAGTTTTTTTACTTCATTTAATAGATGATAAATGAGAAATTTAATTAAAATAATAAAGATTAAAAAGAGAGAAAATGATACGTTATAAGCTCAAACGCTACTTAAAGTAGTATTTAAAAAAACGTTATAAACTAGTGAAAAAAATGTTATAAGCTAGTAGTTACTAAATATCTGCTACGAGCTTATTCGCTATAAACTAATATTATCTCCTTACTGAACAAAGCCTAATATGGGCCTTGGACGTTCAAGGACTATTGCGATGCCACTTACCAAATGAGACTATCACAAATTCACAATACAAGTCAACAAAGTGGGGCCCATGGCGACCGCCTCAGTCGCCTTAGGGTCTCCATGACCCTGCATACACTTGTCATGTGTTAATTTTTTTTTCCTTCTGATTTTCGTGATTTTTTGAAAATTTAGTTTCCAAAAAATTCAACTTGACAATTTGAATATCTGGAAACTGAGTTACTGGATATTTTGCTGTCAAGTTGAACTCCTAGAAACCAAATATTTGGACGTTCACCTTGACAGTACAACATCATTTTAGTCATTCAAGCAGTCAGGTTAAACTTCTGAAAACCAAGTTTGCAGCCATTCAACTTTACAATGCAACCACATACAAACATCTATGTTCATAAATTATTGACCACCAAAAACAAATATATGTTCATAAATTATGTTTTCAAAAAATGCGAAATAAAAAAAGACGCGATCTTACTGTCGGGTATAGATGGGAGTATTTTGGGTATAGAAAATATTTTTGAAGGGAGGTGTGTATGTATAAAAAATTGGGTGTATGTCGAAGAGACTTTTTTTTTCAGAATACAAATTTAGGATCTATGTCATTCCCTAGTCCACCAGCCTTCTTGGCCATAATCCATGTGAGTCATTTCAGGATTGAATGAGGTGGGATGGGTTAAACCAAGAACCCTATTTGGCAAGAGAGAGGGTCTTGTTTGAACCGAATTGTTTGATCCTGGTCACCGTGTGCAGGGAAAGGACACATGGATTAGAAATCTAAGCTATACTAGCAGATAACTGGATTCAGAGGGAAGGGAATGGCGTAACTCACTTTAGGGGCGGCCTTTTGTGCACAGAACCGGATCCTTTCTCTTTGATCCAATCTAAACATTCTTAACATAGAATGTCCATTGTGTTTGGGATTTTTTTTATTGCATGAATGAAATTAGAGGGATTTCGGTATCTATGTGTTATGTTAATTGTTTCTTTATCTTTCTGTATTATGATTGGGCTTAAGTCTATACACTTTTTTTAAGTTATTAACCTTGTGCAACCAGTGTTTTTTGTTGTCTTTTTTTGGGTTTTGGGGGGGGGGGGGGGGGGAAGGGTTGGGGTGGTTTAAAATAAGAGGACAAAGACAAAAACCAAAGTGTTAACTATGTTTTTTTTACGAGAAAGTGTTAACTATGTTCTATTTTGTCCTATTTAATTTGAACAAAAAAATTTGAAAGTGCGCAGAGTTTGTTTGTGTAATTTTTTTTTGTCTTAGTACGATTGGTCACGAGGTGGGGAGATGGAGAGGAGAGAAGTGGAGCGTTGCAGGTTTGAACCCGCGTTCCCAATGTTTAGCAACACTTTACCACTCAACTGCCTTCTCTGGGACAGTTTGTTTGTGTAATTTGCTAGCTGCTTTTTTTTTAAAACATGATTTTGGTATAAATTTGCTAGCTGTTTGTTTGCGTGAACAAATCAGCCGAATGATCGGCTAATATTCAGCTGACAAATTAATTTCTGTCAAGCGATTACACCAAGAACGGAACTCTAATTCTCAGTTATGGGTTCCCAACTACCCCAGAAAGCATTGAGATTGATGAATCTTTGCTAAACTAAAGACTAAGAGACATAAAATCGGCTAAGTAAAAGCTATAGATTGCAAGAGAAAATAATTGTTTGATTGATTGGTCGTGTCTGTACAATTTCCCAACATATATATATATATATATATATATATATATATATATATATATATATAAGAGAAAACAAAAATTATAACGCCCCCTATTGGCCACTATACGCTCCCACTACGCTGGTAGCTGGCAACAAGCAGTCATGTGCCCCTCAACTGCCACGTTCAAGCGCTTCCTAGAATAACTGCCTTATCTTCGGCTGAAGAGAGCAGTTACGATGCTTCAATTACGCTGAGGGACCTCAAGAGCTGATTTTAGACCTTTTAGCGCCAAAGTCCCATGATTTTTATACCAAACTCTTGGTCAATTCCTACCTTTTTTTGTTCGGTAAATTTCAACCAGCCGATAGCCTTGTAACATTCAACAACTGTTTAAGCCGCATAGGCTAAACTTTTCAGCAATCGACTGACCTCATGATACTCATTGAATCCTAAACGATTCTAAGTTTTAGCCACAGCTAAGTAGGAGCACATTCGGCTATAATTATGATCGGTTAGATCATGTATCAGTTATTGCCCTAATCGGCTTGCCCTTTGATATTTTTTTGTAAAAACACTTTTTTTTGCTAGTTGATTTAAAAGGAGTGTTTTATTTTGAATTCAATGTTTTGATTATTAATGAAGTAGTCACCGATGCATGTGAGCAACAACCTAGTTCAACCACGGGGGAAAATCAATTATCCATTTTAAGACCTTTTGACTTAAATTTTAACCTTTTTAACACTTTAAACACCGGTAAAAAAAAAACTTTAAACTTAAATTTTTTGTTTGATTTTAAGATATTTATTAACAGGGGGCTTCTAGGATGAACCTTTTCCGGTTCATCGGTGAACCATAATAACAGTTGTTAGATGAAAGACCTATTCAAGCACATAGGTAGGGGCGTATCTCATGGTCAATACGGCTTGGTACCGAAGAAAAAGTTCAGTATGGCCGTACCAAAGGCAGTATGGCCGTACACAATTGCTGTTAGGTAGTGCGGATTGCACAAGTATGGGCCAGCATCGCAACTCAAGTCTGGTACAGCCGTGTATAAACACAGTACGGTCGTACCTAAGCCCATAACATACAGATTTGAAGCTAGTTGACCTAGTGCGCCTCAAAGCCTATAAATAGGCAATCTTAGCTCTCTTTCAAAGGAGCTGGAGAGCTGGAGGCTGAGGGTCTTTTGACCACTTTAGCTTTTGCCTCTTACCTCTTGCCTCTCATCTTTTCTTTTCTTTTAGGATTCCTTGTTTGGATTTATGTTATTCTATTATGTTGAGAAACAGTATGAGTAGAAAACCCCATCACTAGGGGTGATAGGGATCTTTTACGATGTTCTTGACATTTATTTAATTGCTATTATAAATTCCTTATTCTCCTTATGAATGTGTTTTTCCTAGCATGCTAAATCCCATAGGATCTGGCCAGTCCTTAATAAATTAGATAATTGGAGGATTAGTTAATGAAACTCTAGGATTAACAGAATTCACATTTTATGCCTGGTAAAGGTATTTGCTTATTTCCAATCAATCATTGAATTGATAAACTTGCTTGTTCTTAACTAGTGTATGTAGCTTGTGCCATGCACGAGGTATATATCGTCATTTATAAAAATTAATATAACTATTAATATATTTTATTTAAGTTTCTTCGTACATATTTATATGATATCGTGTATCTTAAATACATATTAATACTTGAAAAGTATTTATAGTTACGCGCAACAAATACTTATTTACTTGAATAATATTTGTATACGAAATTATGTATGATTACTTATGAATTATGAATGAATTCATTGTATGCACTCGTGTAATTAATAATTTGGCCTTCAGTTATTTGTTTAGAATATTAGATAATAAATAAATTAGATCAGACAAAGTGATTAGGATAAATGTTAAGATTTAGTAATGTAAATTATGCACTATTGACTCATTTCCGACAATGTATGACTTTTTTTTATTAATTCATTCCATTAATAATTAAGAGCAATATATCTAGTAATTTTGTCACAATTTTAGAAGATAGTGATATATGTAGCCACCCCTATCAAAGTGTGAGTAACTACATAAACTTTCTTCCTATCAAACTCTACCAAAGAGTTGCTAACATAAAAAATTAAAAGACTCCTAAAATTTAAAATAATAGTCCTATATTTACCTTTTTTATGATTATTTTTTATGCTATTTATGAAATTTTTAGAATTCACCGTGAAAGAAAACCCACAATGTATGATTTAACACTAATTTTTTTTTCAAATAGAAAATTTTGTATCTATTTTATCTGTTTTTTTTTTGTAAGATGTATTTTATTTTAAGCTAAATTACAAAATTGGTCCTCTAAGTTTATTTTAGGTTTCAATTTGGTCCTCTACGTTTTATTTGTTTCGTTTTGGTCCTCTACGTTTTATTTTAGTTTTCAATTTGGTCCTTTCTGTCACTAAAAGTCAATTGTCCGTAGCTAGAAGTCTATTTTCCAAAATGTTATTTGGCTTTTAGCTACGGACAATTGGCTTTTAGTGACGGAAATGACCAACCTGTTGTAACTTTTAAAACGTAAGGGACCAAAATGAAACAAATAAAACATAGAGGACTAAATTGAAACTTAAAATAAATATAGAGGACCAATTTTGTAATTTAGCCTTTATTTTATAAGTTTTATAATAAGTAGAGATAAAAAACGTAGGTCACTGCTATGATGTTACTGATCTACTTTATTTGATGGGAAAGCAACAAAGCTCGATGATAGAACTGTCACAAATAATAAAATATTTTTAATTTTTCATTGGTCGATGGTGTTTTGATCAAGGTATTAAAAATCGGACCGGACATTGAATTGGAGAGGGCCTGGGTTCAGGGTTTTTGGGTTCGACCGGGGTTCGATTAAATATTATTAAAAAAATATTTAATACAATATATAAATAAATAATAAACAAAAAATAAACTGATATTCATAACTTCACACCATAAAAATTATACTTCACTTAATATTTTCTTAATAAGTCGACATATAACAAAAAATTACACATTCATCCATCTCAAATATGACATAACTATTACGTTCAATAACACAAAATATGAAAATAATATCCTTAGCAATAACAACTATAAAATAGAGGATAAGTTCAACAACACAGTCAACTAATTCTAACATCAATCATAATATTCATTGAGGTCGACTCCTTTAGGATCAAAGATGTTATGCATGGGGTCTTCACTAGTTGAACCACCATCATCACCTTCAAGTGTAAGCTCAGTAGTGTCAAGTTCTTCATTATTTCTCAATAAATCACCAACTATTGGAATTGCATTTTCATGATAAAGAAGAGTGTCAATCTCATGAATATCAAGTTCTGGAGGTGCTTCTTCTTCTTCTTCTTCAACAACCCAAAAATCATTATCATCAATGGACTCATAATCAATGGGATCATAACATAACTTCTGGCGTTTGAGCCTACAATAAAAGTATAAAATAAAACATCACAATATCAAATTAGGAAGTTATAGGCAACATGCACAAGATCATTCAAGATCATACCTATTCTTCAAACGCAAGTTATAGGCAACATAAACAAGATCATTCAATCGTTGGTGTTCAAGTCTATTTCTTCTCTTCGTATGAATGCTTTCAAAGACACTCCAATTTCTCTCACACCTCGTAGAAGAAGAAGTTTGGCTAAGAAGACGAACTGCCAACTTTTGCATAACTGGAGCACTACCCCCATACATTTTCCACCATTGATCTATAAGAAATGTATTTAATTACATAATACAAAAACATACGAATAACTATTTGAGTATGAAAGACTAAAAATATAAAGTTGTGCTCACCAGGCTGTATTGTCTTTGACATCTGAAGAGCACTTACTTTACTGAAACTTCCTTCACGGTTTTGATACGCTTGCATCTCTTTAACAGCTTTGCCCATGTCAGGACATACAGCTTTTATTTCGAGTAATTCAACAACTGATTCCACAACCCTACTCTTCTCCACGTAATTCTCATAAAAAAAGAATGTAGGATTTAAAAAGTAGGCTGCTGTATGAAGATTGCGCTTTAAATGTTTATCCCAATGAGCCTTAATAATATCTGTGTATGGCTTATACGCAGTCTCCCTGTTCCTAAACATTTGCTTCATTGCATTCTTTGCCCTTTGCATGCCCTCATAAACATATCCCATAGAAGGTTTTTGGTCCCCGTCTACAATCCTTAGTAATCGAATAATGGGAGCCATAAGCTTTGCAATGTTGCAACAACCAGTCCAAAAGTTACTATCCAAAATAGTAGCACAAACAGTTTTTCCTGCTGCAGACTTTGCTAACTTATGGTTAGTAAAATATCTGTCCACAACCAACGCTTGCAAATCACTCTTATGATCATAAATACTTTTCAGTGTAAGAAAAGTAGTAGCAAACCGAGTTACTCCTGGACGTACAATTTCTTTCCAACCTTCTCTTTTCCTCAACCAAGATAGGAATATCATGTGATTATACACAAATATAGTTATCTTTGAAGCCTTTGAGGCAAGCTCTGCAACATGGGGCAAGCTACAAATATCCTTCAAAAGTAGATTCAAATAGTGTGCAGCACAAGGAGACCAAAAAATGGATGGATATTTTTCATGTAACTTCGTTCCAGCAGCTACATAATTGGCTGTATTGTCAGTCACTATATGAACAACATTTACATGTCCAACCCATTCAATAACTTCAGAAAACAAATTGCACAATGTCCCAACATCTTTCACAACATCTGATGCATCAATAGATTTCACAAATGATATACCTGAGCATTAACAAAGAAATTTAGTTAGCAAAGAGTAAGTGGTCAATCAAGTAAATTTTCAGAAGTACACGATTTCATAAATGTTATACCTTGAGGACAATAAACTAGAAAGTTAATCAAAGTTCTTTGCTTTTGGTCACTCCAACCATCAACCATTATTGTGCATCCAAACTTGGCCCAATTGGATCGATAACTTTCAACAAGTAACTGACACTCTTTCTTGCAATCTCCCAACAAGTTAATCCTCAATGCATAAAGAGATGGAACTTTGAAACTAGGGCCAATAGCAGCAATTGCATCTGCAGCAGCTTGAAAATATGGTGACTTTGTTGCATTAAATGGAATGTTACAATCATAAAACCATCTAGCAATTGCCATTTCAGCTTTGTGTACTACTTGCTTGCTAGAGTATACACTTTTAAGGTTTGGTTGGGAGCCTGGAGTTGCCCTTGGAGCAAAACCACTACCAATAGGAGTAGTGGCCTTTCTTTTTCCTTTGTTGGGAATAGGTTGGACTTGTTGTACTTCTTGTACTTCTTCCTCCTCATTAATTTGTTCATCATATGCATCATTGAGGTTGTGGTCATCAGTGCTCTTTTTCTTTTCGATACCTTTCAAAACCTCTTTCATTTGATGACGAACATCAGGAGGAACTTTCTTACAAGAGCTAATGTTACCCTTTATGCACGCAAGATGGTACTTCATTCTGTTTATGCCCCCTCCTCTATAAGTCGTTGTACAATGAATACAAGTGTACACATTAGTTCTTCCTTCCTTTTTAAATGCAAAATGCTCCCATGCCGGATCAATTTTCCCACGAGTGGATCCTCCTGTAGTAGGAGCGGACTCAGTAGGAGTGGATCCAGTGGTATCCCTAGGAGCATTCACACTTGATACTTCCTATAATCAAAAATTTCAATATAATCAAAAAGAAAAAACACAGCAAGGAACAACAAAACAGGACAGATAATCAAAATTTTTTGATACTTCCTATAATCAAAAATTTCAATATAATCAAAAAGAAACAGCACATCACAGCAAGGAATAGCAAACAACAATATTGAAATTATCGAACAGCACAACACAACATCGATAATCAAAGATTAAGATCACATTCTACCCTATTCTTTCCGATCAAATCAATATACAAGGATACTGCACCCGCATTATATACAAGCACAGTTACACAACCACACTGGTTGAACTCTTGAATGTGGATGAATTGGAGCCTGCAGAAACATGTGTGTCTTTGTGTAAGTCATTCACAAGTATTAATAGATGCTCCAATTGAATAAAAGACAGCAAAAGAAGAGTAATTAAATTCGGAGAAGATTGTTTTTTTTCCAAATTTTCAGAAACTTGCAAGCTCTCCTTCAATGTCTCTTTAACATTTTAATTAGTACCATAAAGGTGTTATGATATATAGATATATCAAGCAACCAAAAAGCAAAGAGGATGATGGAAAGCTTAAATAGAAGACGATCTAAGGACAAACAACAACGAACAACACAGATCTAAGGAACCGAAACAGAGGACGATGGAAAGGGGAAACGAAAAGCAAACCTGAGGATCTGAAGCCATTAGGAGGAGCGAACGGAGACGACGCCGGAGAACGAGCTTGAAGCGTTTCTGGCTCACGGCTCTTTGCTCGTGTTTGAGGAGAAGAAGGCTTTCCGGTTGCTCAGCCGCGGGTCTTCAGTCTTCTGAATTCTGATCCTCGAGTTTGAGAAGATGGCGCAGGGGAAAGGGGGAAAAAATAGTTATCAAAATGACGTCGTTTTGATCTTTAAAAAAAATGAGCGCATTTTCGAACCGGCCGGGTGCCCAAAAAACCCGGTTTTTACCCGGTCCAGTCCGGTTCTTCACCGGTTCTTTTGCAACCGGTTTTAGAGGGTGAATCGGACCGGACCATGGCCCGATTCCCGGTTCAACCGGTTCGACCGGCCGGTCCGGTCCAGTTTTTAATACCTTGGTTTTGATCTTCATCTTCGTGATTTCCTTCCTCAGCAATAATCCATCTACGTCGGTTCTCTTCTTTCTACTCTCCCCAAATCATACATAGATCGTGCGATTTTCTTCCGGCGGCGATGATTCTAGAACCTCCGCTCAAAAATAAGAGAGATAGGCTGCATAATAGGATTCAAGTCCCTATTTCTCTTGCGTAAAAAAAAAAAAAGAAAAAAAAGTCCCCATTTCTCAATATTTCAACTTTCTCTTTCCAAGATTTCCCTTTTCACAATAGAAGAATGTTTACACAGCAAGGCCTGTGGTTGCTTGCCCATGGTGGAGCCACCACGAAGGGGCTTAAGAAGAAAACCCATGTAGGGTTGATACAGATCTGCGAAGAAAGTGTTGCGAAGGGGTTGATGCAGATCCGAACTCCCTGTTTGTGCTCTCAGATCTGTCGTTTTGAATGATGGTGGCCGCAAAAGTGAGAGGAGAAGAGTGATTGAAGAAGAAAGGTGCCCCCTGTGTGCGGCGGCGTGTCACGACAATGGAGGGGCTTTTGCGGGTGCAAGCGCAATGATGTTGGCAATTATGTGGGTGGTGTTAGGAGAGTCTTCTGATGCTCTTTACAGGTGTAGCTTATATGGTTTGATTACCGGTATAGACAATATTAATCAACATCAACAGTTGAATAATGGTATCGACATCATCGCAACAGGTTGAGTTCATTTGGTTTGATTAATCAGCAGCAACGGTAGATTTATGAGGTGTGATGTTTATATGGTTTGATTAACATTGGTGTTTTATATTTTCAGTTCTCCAAATTGGTGCCTTTCGAAGAGCCTATGTTTTTATTTTCAATTATTTCAGGTCATTCCTAACACCTTCAAGTACACCTCCGATGTGTGTTTATCTTAGATCTATTTGGTTTGCGGCTTGAATGGAATTTGCTTTTGCATTAATCAGATCTGTATGTTTATCTAGTTTATTTTTATACGCATTCTGCAGCTGAGAAAAAGATTATTGACGATGTAATTGCTTTTGTTTGATTTGTATGTTTGTTTGATCATGCTTTTGTTTGTTTAAACAATTATCTAAGTTGGAAGGGTTAATGAATTGCTAAGTTTGTAACACCTTAAATGAATCTAAAATGAAAAGGAATTGCTGTTATCAGTTGTGTCAGAACAAACATCCAGAAATTTTTAACCACAAAGTAAAAAACAAAGTAGCTAATGTGATAAACCATGCCAAACAGCCTATAACTTAATCGCTTTATTGTTGTACCGTTCAATTGTAGCCCTAGGTGTCAGCTTTAGCAAGTCTTCAACAATGCTAATTTCTGAAGATTCTTGTAATTGGGTAAGACCTTGATTAGGAGATGCAGAATTGGCCAGCATCCTGATAAAACCATCATGTCACATAGCTAAATCTATTTTGAATATTACTGGAAGTATGTAGAAAAAAAAACCTTTTTTTTCATTGCAGATGCCTCAGTAATGTCTGGATTGAACATCAACTTCGTTGCACCAATACTGTTGTGTATGACAGGCTTGCATGAACAATGTAAAAAATTTAAAATATATGTCATTTAAGGTAATCAGTAAAATAGATTGATAAAGAGACTGCTAATTACCATTAAACAGCTTCACTTTAGCAAACAAAATTATCATAACAGCATTGTTTGAGTCCCCAGATGCAAGGAAAGAGTTGAGGTCATCAAGATAGTTGCCAAACAGAGTCAACTTAAAACGAAATCTGGAAAACATGAGATAATTAAAAATATAAAACTCATAAACATTGGCTAGGAATGCTATAACATTGATTAGGTAATGGTTGTTCATCTAACCCATCAGTGTCAAGCTCTATTGAGGCCAACTTAATTTTTTCTCCATTTTTTCATATGATCTTTCCTTTCCAACACCAGTCAGCACACCCATTATGTCTGCATCAATCATAACAGAATAACAATTAAAATGTATAATTGTAAATTAAGGTTTTTTTTCCTGAAAGGAGTAAAAGACATGAAAATGAAAACACACCAACCAAATAGTTAGTGTCATATTCAGTTGTGAGCACCTCAGTAGGTGACCCAAAATTGAAGACATTTTTTGGGACTATGTCGTTGTAAACTTCCTTAACCTTTTTCCCGTACTGGAAACTTAACTTATAGTCATGTCTTGTAGTGCGATAGGGACCAACATTGGCGGCCACACCAAAATTTGACACAACTGAGTCTCAAACCTGTAAAGCAAAGTTTTTTTCAATGTTGTATGTATCCTATCACCCTGCACAATAAATTTCAATTTAGTATTATTATTAGTATTACAATACATCTAAAAAACGACATAAAACATCACAGAAATTGAGAACACATATTTGTTGAACACAACCTTAGAGTCCATAAGCACGAGTTCAATGGAGAACGGTTTTGTAGCGTCGGTAAAATCTGCAACGCGCCACAGCCTGATAACGTGAACCAATAAAGTCCATGCCTCTTGACTGGGGCTCACATCTGAAACCATATCAAACTTAGGGGCCATAGCTGACAAAGTTTGTGATACTTGACAAAGTGCTCTCAAGGATTTCGAATGGATGATTTGTTCCCAACCAGTGCTAAGTTTATATAGTAGTTACCAATAGTGTGAAGTTCATTTCAAAAAACAAAATTATCTCCTTAATTGTAATCTCCAACAATATTATCTTATCATTTCGATTTCACATGTACAGTCTCTCTCACTATTTTTTCGTAATCAACTTTACTGTTTTACTTAATTTTCGGGTTCAAATTAAGTTCTTTTCAAATTTATTTAAATTAACGCTTGTGATTTGTTTGATTTGCAAGTCATTGCTCAGTTTAAAATCATTCCAAAAATATGAATTTTTGTTATAGGCTGAAATTTCGAGTTTGTTATGTTATTCTTAGGTGTAAGTATGTTACGTGATCTGTAAAACACCTTATAGTGATCCTGATCTAAAAACACTGATCGTGATCTACTAACATATTTTATGAGTTTGTTACGTGATCTAAAAACACCTTACAGTGAGTACTCTTTTCTCACTGTTATTTGGTGGCTTTTGTATTTTGCGGCTCATAGGGACTTTTTTATAGCATCAATTCATAAATGCTTCTTTAGTGGCATGCGTTTTTTAGTTTGTATGGATTATAAATGTAAGATGATGTACCTAGACCCCAAAAAAATGCAAAATCATCTAAGAAAAATATTGTTCAGTATACCTAAAATATTATATGCAAAAATATTATTTTATTATTTGGAATTTGAAATTACAATTCATCAAATATGATTCTATTATTTTGTATTTCAAATTTATAATTACTATAAAAAATATAGAATTTTTATTATTTTTAAGTAAGTTTAAAATCATTCTGAAAATATGATTTTTTTAAAATTGTAATTAGATGTCATTGATATCTACATTAAAATATCTATTATATGCAAAAATATTATTTTAATATTTGGATTATAAAATATTCAGATAATATTATATCTGAAAATATAATTCGGGATTTTTAATCTAATTTTTGAAAAAATCGTAATTAGGTGTCATAGATGAAATTGGACCAAATGATTTGATGGATTTGAATTTTGAATTTGAAATTACAATTTATCACATATGATTCTATTATTTTGTATTTCAAATTTATAATTACTATCGAAAAATATGGAATTTTCATTTTTATTTTTTTTAGTAAGTTTAAAATCATTTCAAAAAATTGGACCAAAAAAAAAAATTTCGAAAATGTAATTTTTTTAATTTTTTTATTATCTGAAATTTCGAGTTTGTTACACTATTTTTAGGTGAAATTAGAAGCTACATTAAATGATTTTTTGAAATCGAGATTTGAATTCGAAATAGTTTTTTTGTTGATTGTAATGTTGACACGTGACACATTCAAGAGGGAATATTGCTGAGAATTTCTTTGGCATGAGGAAGGGACATGTGTCGTAGTCTTCTTTGAAGTTATTTTCATTTATATATAGTATAGATGCTCTTTCTTTTAATTGCCTTCCTGGACCAAACAAAGTATTTATTTAGGAAGAAGATTGTTAACATTCTAGGACCAAACGATGTTAATAATTTTATAGTAAGTGATTGGATTTCAATAAAGAGATATAGTTCGTAATAGCAGGTTGATAGATTTAGGAACTAATATTAGTGAATCCGGTTCCCTTAAGCTTTTCCATATTTGATCCCTATTCCGTTCTTGTGACATTGCTTTACCAGTCGAGAAATGAACGAACCCAAAACTATATGTCCGGTGTTCTGGATCTGCAAATGAACGCCCAGTTGGGTGCACAAGAAAAACAAATGAGCGCAAGAAAAACATCCCGGCGTCGCTGCAGTGGCCCTGGGTCATGGCCCAAAGAAGAAAAATCTGGTCATGTGACTGTATCGTCGCACAAGGCTCTCCTGTTTATAGAACGGGCTAACCACCTGTGCACTGCTCGCACAGCTGTGTCTCTGATCTTACTGGCTTTGGCGCGGCTAGGGATGTAATGGGCATCCCTAGTGAGAGCTCTCCAACTCTCTGAGTCCTGCCACCCCTCTGGGATCTCCAAAAAGTGCTCCTAAATACTCTAGCCTCTGTACTGTCTCCGCCGTCTAAAATCCTAGCCTGATGTTAAACTCGGCTAGGGTGATCTCGTGGTGGACCCCATAGAGGTAGAATGTAACTACCAGATCCTCGTCTAGCTTATCCTTCATCTCTGGATGTTCGGGCTCCCGGTCCCTCATATGATAGCCACGTGTGGCTAGAAAATCCAAGACAGCTGCCACATGAGTGGGCTGTTTGACAGAGGTTGTCTGGAGCCATCCAATCCTCTGCAGTAATGTCTCCACCTCTCCTCGCAGGCCGATCAGCTCGAGGGCGTCAAAGTCCAGGTATCTCTGGGTGTGAATATGAAAATCCCTCAGCTGTTTGTATCACTTCCTGTGCTGTTGTGGGATATAAGATGTCGACTATAGGTGTGCGTACTGCTGCTGATGAGGAGGCATCGCCTCTCTGGCGCTTAGACATTTTTCTGCAAGCCTTAAAATAGGAAAAATTAGAAAATTATGCAGAATTTTGTGTTAGATACGGTCGTGCTTCGTGTGGTACGGTCGTACTTAATATCTCTGTATGCCTTAATTTAAACAATAAGTACGGCCTAACTTAAGCAATATGTACTACCGTACACTGCCACCGGCCATACCTGTATTTTATCTTCAACCCTAAGACCGCCAGTACGACCTCTAGTACAACCTATTCTTGTTAGGTACGACCGTACTGCGCTATGGTTTTGTTAAAAATCTACTATATGATCAGATTTTCTTAGTTTTAAGCCTAAATTTTTATGTCTCTAATCATTCCTAGGGTCTCTAAATATGCAAAACAAAACTACTCCTAAATTGCTAAAGTTAAAATTAAACAAAATTAAAAACCTAAAACAATTAAACACTAAAACAACCAGCAAAAGTGGCAATCAATACAAGAAATAAGTTTAGAATCAGTACCTGGATAGTCTTGGAATGAAAAATACGAAGAAGTTGAGAGTAGAGGGTGCTTGAGTGGAGAGAATTTGGGCGTACGAGGGTGTGGTACAGCCTTACTCTCACTGTTACCTTATATATTTAGCCTATGGACATGGGGTACAGCCGTACCTGGTTTAACATGCGGCCGTTCCTACCTGTTTCTCCGCGTTTTTTCAGGACGAAGCCTGTGGTACGGCCGTGCCTAAAGAAAGGTATGCCCGTACATGCTGGTTTTCCAGAAAATGTTTTTGTTTTTCAGAATATTTCATTTTTTTGAATTTTTAATAATTAATAAAAATAAAATCAATGATAAAAAAAGTATAAATAAATAAAATAAAATAAAATAAAATAAGAAGAAAAATGTTGGTAAACACAGGTTACCTCCTGGTAAGTGCTTGTTTAACGTCCTGAGCCTGACGGTTCGGAGGACTTAGAGTTAGTCCTCAGTGGGCAATGACCCTTCTTTTTTGTTACCTTTCATCTTCTCACCATTGGGGAGGATTGCAATTTAATTGCTTTCTTCAGAGTGATCCATCCAAGCAGGGCTTGAGCACTTCTTTGGTGGTTGTGCACTCACATTCTTCGCAAATGTAAGTTGGCTCTCTTATAATGGATGAAAATGTCCTAATAAAATTCCTTACCAAGTCATTCCATGTCTCTATTTATTCAACTGGTAGGAGATATAGCCATATTTTAACTTCCTCATCTAATGAAAACGGGAATATTTTTAGTTTCGCTTCATCTGGAGACAAGTTCTCATATTTAGCATTCCTCATCTTTCTGCAGAACTGTCTTATGTGCGAAATAGGATCTTGCCATGTTGTTCCCTTAAATTGTAAAGTTGACATCTCTGAGATAATGGATGTGTCTAATTCAAAACTAGCAAATTCTTCAGAAGTATCATCTTTTAACTGTTGAAATCCTTGGATATGATCATCTTTTTCTTTTTCCTTAAATATGGGTTTGAATGCCCTGACAAACTCTTCCATTAATTTTTCTCATGTTGAAAAGTGGAATTTCGGATAGAATGAGAACCATTGCTTAGCCACTCCTCCAAGAGAAAGGGGGAATAACTTCAATCTTGTCTTATTTACGGTGGTTCCTGCATGTTTGTCAGTCTTAACCAAGTCATAAAAACTTAGTATATGGGGAATGGGATCCTCCTTAGGCAATCCTTTGAATTTAGGCAAACAAAATGCTTCCAAAATCAAGGAAGGGGTTATATTTTTATCCTGTTCAATAGAGTTGCTATCTTGTTCCTCAACTTGCTCTTCTTTTTCTTTCTCCTGTTTAGGTTCCATATTCTACAAGCAACAACAAGAAGCACCAGAGGAAAAAGATTTGTTAGCATTATAAATATTGAAAATCTCTTCTTCATCCTCAATTCTTAAAGTCATAGTTCCCTTTTTTACTTGAATGGTTGTCCAATATAATAGGGACATCTCTGCCTTCCTCTATATCCAGAACTACAAAGTCAACTGGGAAACTTTAACTAGCACATCTTCTATTATCCCTCTTGGGTAGACAAGAGTTCTGTCAGCTAACTGCAAAGACATGTTACAAGGTTGTGGTTCCTCCAAATTTAATTTTCTACAAATAGACAGAGGCATTAGATTCACACTTGAACCTAAATCACATAGTCAGGGCCGACCCAACCTGATCAGAGGCCTAAAGCGAATTTATCAATTAAGGGAACCAAGGGGCCTTGCCTATTTTCTGGAGGCCTTTTTGCTTCTTACCCACTACCTTGTCTTGACTAACTCTGTGTCTCTGGAGGCCTGAACAGGAAATAAAATTCATTTGTATCGTTTGTAACAAATAACAGTACAGTTGGACAACTAATGTAGTTATAGTTACAGGCTGTTATTGCAATTAGCAGAGGTAGGGTATATAAGAAGGGAACTGAGGGAGGGACATTAGAAAATGAGGGAACATAAGGTTACAGATGTATATCGTAGAAAATGAGGCCTGAGCACCAGCTAAAAAAATTAAGGGCCTTGAGGCCTAAAGCAACCGCTTCACCTTGAGGTCGGCCCTGCACATAGTGCATTGAAAGAGTTATTACCAATCGAGCAAGAAACGACAAAGGTTCTTGGATCTTTAAGCTTAGGTGGTAATTTATTCATTAACATAGCAGAGCAATCTTCATTTAAATTCGCTGTCTCCACCATGGTAATCAAAACCGAATTGGACTGGCCGGTATGACCGGGAATCGGGCCTGTGTCCGGTCTGGGTGACCCCAAGAACCGCACCGCAGAAAACCAGCCGGTTCGTGGCCCAACCCGTTTTTTTTTTTGAAATTTTTAATTGCCTTTATATTAAAAAATTGATTTTGGTCTCAACAGGGCTTGAACCTCTGTCCTCAAGGCCACAACAAGCCATCTTACCACTAGGCTACATGCTATTTTGTGTATAAATTGAAATGCTATGTATATATTACATATTTTTAAATATATATACACCAAATATTATATATATATATATATATATATATAATATTTTATTATTTCCGGCTCGACCCCAGTTTTAATTACCTTGGTCTCAACATCTTCCAGTTTATTTTTATTAAAAATTATTTCCTTTAAAAACTTAACTTATTTAGCCACTTTAGAGGCAATATCAACAAAAGGAATACTGACATGTAATTTTCTATGTTTTTCTAATATTTTAATTGCTTGCCTACCCTTAAAGAAATTTTTAGAACTTTGGGGAAAATAGTTACTTACCTGTCGAGGCTCAGTTTTAGCCTTCTCCTCTGCTTTTTCCTCCGGAATGTTCTTCATTGTAATGCTTGGTTCATCCTTTGTCATAAAGATTGCATTGCACTTCTCATTTGGGTTTGGTTCCACTTGGCTTGAAAGTGCTCCTTTTTCTCTTTGAGTAATTATATTTACCAAGGTTGACATTGTTGGAACCTAAACGATTGAGAAGTTTAGACCCTCATTAATTTTGATGATGATAAAGTATTTTCAAGAGAATAATTTATCTTTTAACATATCTTTGAGTGTACAGATATCAAAGCTTCATATATTTGTACAAAACACTCAAGAAAGAAAAAGAAATTTACAAGAGAATTGAATACACTCCACTGATGTCAGCGTCCGAACTCACTCCAGCGTCTTGCTAACAGCGAGCATCCGTTAGTGTTACTCTTTGACACGTGGAATACTCAATTGCTGCGAGCGTCCATCCTCTGTTCTAAGCGAGCGTCTGATCTCTTTAATGAAACACGTGATGATCACGTTTTTGCTCTTAACCTCAGAATGTTCTGGAATAGAATTCGAATTTAATTTTGTGCGCTCATTTTGATGTACGAGGAAGCAAAAGTGACACCTTTAGCATAAGACAAAAATCGTACAAGGCAATTGTGAAAAGCAGATAGTATGAAAACGGTAATATGTATTATTCTGATATTCTTTGGAAAGGAAGAAAAGGACTACATTTCAAATTACCTCACTCAATGGAAATGAGCTATTCTTTTACTGCAAACAGTATTATCCCTGAAGTCTCCTATAAATACCCCAAGGTATTCATTGAAGAAGAAGGCCAGAACTAAGACTGAAATTGCTAGAACAAATTCTGAGAAAGAAAGAACCTTTATTTTGGAAGCATCATCACTCTGAGTGAGCAATCAAAGTTCGTGCCAAGTTTCTGGTCTACAAAGAACTGAACTCAGCATCTTATACTTTCTTTTAGAAAGCTACTCTGTTTTGAGCTTAATCTTTTCATTATCTCTGAGAGTTATTTTGATTGTATTTAAAAGAATATTCTCTTTTGTAAACAGTATTTGGCCTTGTTAAGGCTTTGTTCCTCAAAGATTCGATCGTACTGAGTCGTTTTGAGAAGTTGAGAGTATTGTCAAGTTTGTGACAGTAGAATACTCTTGAGGAAAATTGTAATCAGTTGATTATAGTGAAAAATCCTTCAGGATCGAAGGACTAGACGTTGCTACCAGTTGGTGGTGAACTAGTATAAATTTCTGTGTCTATTACTTTACTGCTTTTCATTTATCTTTACCTTGCTTAGTAAAACAAATTTTCATATACGGCTTTATTTCCTGCTTCCAGTTAGTCTCTCATCATCCGGTTAGTTTCTCAGCGTCCAATAAACAAACAGTTTTGAAAAATCCGTGTTCTTAGTGCTTTTAACTTAAAGTTTGTGAAAAGTTTTTGACCACAATTCAACCCCCTTCTTGTGTTTACGTTCAGTTGGTACTAGAGCTCGGCCTCTTGGTTGAGCACTTAACAGTGTTAAGAGAAAAGATCCTATACTGTGAACATGTCTACTGAAGGTGGTCATATGAACCGTCCTCCTCTATTCAATGGAGAAAAATTTGATTGCTGGAAAGATAAGATAAAAGCTTTCTTTGAGACACAATAACTTGAGTTGTGGGATATAGTTCAAAGTGGTTACATTCCTCCCACTAATCCTCTTGGTGTTGCTATAGCCAGAGAAGATTGGAATGATGAGCAGAAAAAGAGATATCAAACCAATCAAAAAGCTAGATTCATTCTTATCTGTGCTATGGCAGAAAAAGAATATGACAAATGTGGCAAATTTGATACTGTCAAAGAAATCTGGGACTCACTTGTTTTATCTTACGAAGGCTCTGCCCAAGTAAGAGAAACCAAAGCTAGCATGTTGGTGTGTCAATATGAGTTGTTCAAAATGGAAGATGGTGAAAACATTGAAACTATGTTTGGAAGATTTCAAACACTTGTTCATGGGTTACAGGCCCTTGGAAAAAGTTACACTACACCTGACCATGTTAGAAAGATCTTGAGAAGCTTGACTGAGCAGTGGAGACCCAAGGTCACTGCTATTCAAGAAGCAAAAGATCTAAATGTCCTACGACTTGAAGATCTTATAAGTTCGTTGAAAGCTCATGAACTTGAGCTAAACGAAGAAGAACCTGTCAAAAAAGGCAAGTCTATTGCTTTGAAAGTCGATCAACATAAAGCCAGTTCTTCCAAAGCTCTTCAGGCTGAAGAAGAAGAATAAGAAGATGAAGCTTCAGAAGGAGATGTTGACACATCAGAAGATGAGCTTGCGTTTATATCCAGGAAGATACAAAGAATGTGGAAGAAGAGAAACTTTAGGAGGAAGTTTCAGAAGAAAAATACTAAGGACAAGAAGGAAAGCAAAGACAAGGACAAAGCCCAAGTCATTTGCTATGAATGTAAGAAGCCTGGACATTTCAAGTCCGAATGTCCTAATCTTAAGGAGAAGCCCACAAGAAGTTCTTTCAAGAAAAAGAAGAAGAGCCTCATGGCTACATGGGAAGATATAGACTTATCCTCGTCTGAGGAAGATAATCTTGCTCTCATGGCAAACACCGATCTTGACTCAGAAGAAGAAGTTGAAGAGGTAATAGTATATGATTCCTACTCTGAACTTCAACTTGCATTCGATGATCTTCTTAAGGACTTTGCCACTCTCTCTGTTGAGTATAAGAATTTGAAAAAGAAATTTTCAAAATTATCACAAGACTTTCAAGCTTTAAACAAAGAAAATCAGACTAATAAAGAGAACCGAAGCTAAAGCGAAAATCAGCATCGATGGATAACTGCCTGGCCGCTAACAAGCAACCAGAAGCTGAGAGCTCTCAAGTTGAAAGCTCTAAAGTTACAGGCAACCTTAAATGCAAATCAAATGATTATGATTATGCATTTCAAAAGTTTCTTGCAGAGAGTGTAACTCGAAGCAAGCAAGCTTTAATGATTTGGGGTGTCAGTAAAACGACAACTCATGATCTTGGTTATATATTAGATGAACCTCCTTTAGAAAACGATTCAGCATCTGATAAATCCAATAATCATAGTAAATGCTTGCATTGTACTTATTACAATAAACCTGGTTATTTGAAAAGTGCATGTACTGTCTTTAAAACTGTGAAGGATAAGCTTCTTTCAAGAACTAACAAGAAAGGACCCAAAAAGATATGGATACCTAAAGATAAAATAGTCTATGTTGCAGACATGCTTAGTAACAAAGTCAACACACCTATCTTGGTACTTAGACAGTGGATGCTCGCGTCACATGACGGGAGAAAAGCATATGTTCCAAGAACTAAGGCCTAAAGAAGCTGGATTCGTTAGTTTCGAAGGAAACCAGAAAGGTAAAATAGTTGGAATTGGTCGCATTGGTAAAGGCTCTCTTCCCTCTATTGATAATGTACTTTATGTTGAAGGACTTAAACATAACTTATTGAGCATAAATCAATTATGTGACAATGGTTATGAAGTCATCTTTACAGAAACTGGATGTCTAGTAAAAAGCAAGAAAGATGGCTCTATTTTCTTCACTGCTAAGAGGAAACAAAATATTTACAAAATTGATCTCTCTGAACTTACAAAACAAGATGTCAAGTGTCTGATGTCTGTTGACGAAGAACAATGGATTTGGCACAAGAGATTGGGTCATGCCAATTTGAGATTAATCTCAAAATTAAACAAGCACAGCCTTGTTAGAGGCTTACCAAATCTTAAGTATCAATCTGATGCTCTCTGTGAGGCATGCCAATGAGGAAAACAAGTTAAAACTTCTTTTTATTCAAAAAATGTTGTTTCAACCTCTAGACCACTTGTGCTTTTGAATCTTGATCTTTTTGGTCCAACAAGGACAACCTCTTTAACTGGAAAGAAATATGGGTTAGTCATTGTTGATGATTTTACTAGATGGACATGGGTTATACTCCTTGCTCACAAAGATGAGTCATACAAGGTATTTACTGTATTCTGCAAAACAGTTCAAAATGAAAAAGGAATTTGTATTTCATCTATTAGAAGTGATCATGGGGGAGAATTTGAAAATGAAAGATTTCAAAAATTTTGTGATGATAATGGCATCTCCCACAGTTTCTCCTCTCCAAGAACACCTCAACAAAATGGTGTTGTAGAAAGGAAAAATAGGTCCCTCTAAGAAATGGTCAGGACCATGATCAATGAAGCTAATATTGCAAAACATTTTTGGGCAGAAGCAGTAAACATAGCTTGTTACATTCAAAATAGTATTCTTATTAGACTTATTTTGAAGAAGACTCCATATGAACTGTGGAAAGGTAGAAAACCAAATATATCATATTTTCATTCATTTGGTTGTACTTGTTATATTTTGATTACTAAGGATCAGCTTGGTAAGTTTGATTCAAAAGCTGACAAATGAATCTTTTTGGGATATTCTGAAAGATCTAAAGCTTTTAAAATATACAATAAAGAAACTATAACAGTGGAAGAATCCATTCATGTCAAATTTGTTGACAAGAAGCCTGACACAGCCATGTCAGAGCTAGATGAATTATTTTCAGAATTAAATATAGGTGATATTACAAATAGTGAACCTACATCTTCATCGTTCGGTAGTGACCAGACGCAAGAATCTTCGGAAG
Source organism: Calophaca sinica (assembly GCA_037113605.1). NCBI lineage: Eukaryota > Viridiplantae > Streptophyta > Magnoliopsida > Fabales > Fabaceae > Calophaca > Calophaca sinica. The sequence continues at coordinate 124,501,967 of CM073736.1, read as the reverse complement.
CTGAAGCCAGAAAGAGCTGGAAGTACAAAACCAATCATCCTAAAGATCAAATCATAGGAGAACCTGGAGATAGAGTAAGAACCAGATCCTCTTTTAAAGAGCATGCAAATATGGCACTACTCTCAGAAATGGAACCTAAAACGATTGATCAAGCATTGGAAGATGAAGGTTGGATTCTGGCCATGCAAGAAGAGTTGAATCAGTTCCAAAGAAATGATGTATGGAAGTTAGTTACTCTACCAGAAGATAAGCAAGCTATTGGTACTAAATGGGTATTTAGAAACTAGCTTGATGAAGATGGAAAGGCTGTGAGAAACAAGGCAAGATTGGTTGCTCAAGGTTACTCACAGGAATAAGGTATTGATTTTACTGAAACATTTGCACCTGTTGCAAGGTTAGAAGTTATACGCATTTTACTTTCATTTGCTGCACACCATGATATAATTCTTTATCAAATGGATGTGAAAAGTGCTTTCTTGAATGGTTTTATAACTGAGGAAGTCTTTGTAAAATAACCTCTTGGATTCGAAGATATTGAATTTCCAGAACATATCTTCAAGTTTAAAAATGCCCTGTATGGTCTTAAGCAAGCTCCCAGAGCTTGGTATGAAAGACTGAGTACATTTTTGATGAAAAATGGTTTTACCAGAGGTCTAGTAGACACTACTCTTTTTAAAAAAACATCAAACAAGCATTTTATAATTGTTCAAATATATGTTGATGACATTTTTTTTGGAGCTACTAATGAAAGCCTTTGCAAAGAATTTTCTAAGCTAATGCAGACTGAATTCGAGATGAGCATGATGGGTGAACTAAAGTTCTTCCTTGGAATTCAAATCAAACAATGCAATGATGGTATCTATATACGTCAAAGCAAATATATCAAGGAATTGCTAAAGAAATTCAAAATGGTGGATTGCAAACCTATGTGCACTCCTATGCATCCCACGTGCATTCTTGGTAAAGATGAAACTGATAAAAAGGTAGATCAGAAAATGTACAGAGGTATGATTGGATCTCTACTTTATCTTACAGCTTCAAGACCTGATATTATATTCAGCGTCTGTCTGTGTGTTAGATTTCAATCAGATCTTAGAGAATCACACTTGAGTGCTGTTAAAAGAATTTTTAGATGTTTGCAAGGATCTACTAATCTTGGTTTGCTTTATAAGAAATCAAAAGACTACAAGTTAGTAGGTTTTTGTGATGCTGACTTTGCTGGAGACCGAATTGAAGAAAAAGCACAAGTGGAGGCTGCCAATTCCTTGGAGCAAATCTTGTGTCTTGGTCAAGCAAAAAGCAAAGCACGATTGTACTCTCAACAGCAGAAGCTGAATATATTTCAGCAGCAAGTTACAGTTCTCAACTTCTGTGGATGAAATATCAACTTGAAGATTATCTGATACAAGAGAGTAACATTCATATCTTTTGTGATCATACTTCTGTAATTTGTCTTACTAAAAATCCCATATTGCATTCACGAGCCAAACACATTGAGATTAAACATCATTTTATAAGAGACTATGTTCAGAAGGGTATTCTCGAAATAAAATTTGTAGACACTGATCATCAGTGGGCTGACATATTTACTAAACCCCTTGCTAAAGATAGATTCAATTTTATAAGAAGAAATTTAAATTTTCATCTTATAGAAGAATGATTAATCTCAGCGTCAGATGATATGCATCATCTCAGCATCTAGTATGACATAAGCATGTATACGTGTAAGCATTTTATTTGTCATGTGCATCATAACTCAGCGTCTTGTGAATCAGTTGCGTGCATCTGAGCGCGCACACACATGTCACACGTGTAAAGGACTTAAGCGTCTCATCACATCTCACTGAGTCATGATTATTTATGTTTTTCAATAAAATCTTTTTACTTGATTTTACTTTTCTTTTGGCGTCTTCATTTAATGAAAAAGGGAATCTTCATTTTCTTTTCTTTTTGATTTAATTTTTTTTTTGGAAATGCGAAGCGGTTTTTGAAAAAGGATTGCACCATTTTCTATCAACTTTCTCACTACTCCACATTTTTCGCTCCATCACTTCACTCTGTTTCTACTTGCAAAAATTATTTTCTCTCTCTCTCTCTCTCTCTCTCTGTGATTTCAAACCCTAACACCTCCATTACCCACTCTACAACTGCTACCATGGCCGATAAAAAAGTTGGACAATATACTGCTGCCTACGATGTCTTCTCAGAAGCAAAACTTATGAATGAAAACGGAATTGATTTTGAGAATTTCAAGCTCTATGGTTTTGATTTTGAAGAAGGTTTGAAGAAACTGGGTTGGAAAAATTATTTTATCTGGGAACCAGTTGATATGTTGAGCTATGCTATAAAGGAATTCTGAGGGAATGCTCGTCTACTTCCGGGTGAAATTATTGAAGGACATATCAGAGGTTTCAAGTTACATTTCACTATAAACTCTATCGCTCAGACTATCAAGTGCCCTTGTGAAGGAATCAGTTACCATGCTAACTGGGTCGACGCTTACAGAGGTTTGGAAAACGTCAACGAAGCTCTGTTTGAAAATTATCGTGAGTTGAAGAAGAAGAACATAACTCCCACTGCCAAAGATTTGAAAAGCCACTATAGAGTATTGCACAAAATCATCGCTAAGAGCGTGATTCTAAAGGCTGGTTCAAGCGACATAGTGAACTATGAGCAAAAGTTCATTATGAGAAACTATATGGATGAAAAGAAAATCAACCTGCCAAGGTTGATTATCAATAATCTTGTTAATGCTCTTGTCTATTCAAGGAAAAGTGTTGATAAAAAGAATATTGTCAAGGTAATCCCTTATGGTGTTCTTCTTTCCATAATGATGATAAAAGATGGTATTGTGAGAACGCTTGGTGATGTTTCAAATAAAGAAGAAAGAGATAAATACTTTTGGTGCTGTTGTTCATCCTGAGGTTTTTGGAGTCAACAGCCTGGTAAGAATGCAATTGATAACTGGTACTATGATTAAAAAGGTGAAACTAGAGCAACAAGAAGGAGAAATTGTTGCGAATGTTGGTGAAGCTGAAAATAAAATCACCAGAAGCTCAATGGCTGGTGCGAAGAGACCTGCTGAATCTCTTATAAGGGAGACAAGAAGAATGAAACAGAAGGTGGCTCCTGCACCTACTGTTGATGAACCAGAAGATGAGGACAGAATCCCCGTCAAGAAGATCTTGGAGAAGAAGAAGAAGTCAACAGCTGAAAAAGATGTTTCAGCGTCTGATCAAGGGAAGCAAGTTCCTCCTCCACCTCCTACTGTTGTTGCCTCTAAAGGAACAAAGAGAAGGTTAGTTAGGTCTTCTGAGCTTAACCCAAATGTACTTGACTTTACTGTTGATGAGTCAGTATCTATTTTTGAGTCTCATGATGTTATTCCTGCACCTCCATTGTCTGTTTCACAACCACAAACCCAAACACAAACCCAAACACAAACCAAGAAAACCAGAATGAGCCTACAAAAAACCTCTACCCTTATCCCCACAAAACCGACCCAAACACAATCCAATACACTCAACTTAGACCTACCACAAATCTCCTCAGATACCTCACTTACTACATACATTTCCAAACTTCACTCTCATCCCTTCAACCTGTTATTCAAAGTACCTCCCATCAATCCATTCAAATCCTACACACCTAGAAACTATACAATCACTAAAACCACTCTCACCCCACTCACCCTCACCTACAAACCTACAGATTTCAGTGGAAGGAAGAATGTCTCACGCATTAACAAACCTCGGTTTGTTAAGTATGAGTCATACCACAACATCTACAATCGTCCTTCTACTTGGCATTTGAAAACCTTCACCTCTGGAGTTGCCAGACTGGAGATTGCCTCTCCAATGAATATTGCTTTCAAGGATGGAGAAGACCATCTTGAGATGTCATTCAGAGGGAGATTAAGACCGGAACCTGGTAGCAGAGCAATTCCTTTCTCTGTTGACCTTCCTAAGTCCCTGCCTCAAATTGAACCTCTCACACTGGAGGAGTGTGGAAGGTGGATTACGGATGAAGAAGCTGCCTTCATGGCACACTGTCATGAAATGAAGAAACTTGAAGTTATTAGACAGTTCAGAGATCCTTCTTCTGTATCCGTAAAGATTGTGCCAGATAGACAAAGGTGGCTACCTTGGTCTATCCCTGGGAAGAGGAAAGAACCTGCTCCTGGCAAGTTGCCATACAGCAAGATCGGACTCAAAGAGTATGAGAAAGCTCCTCAGAAGTTTAATCTTAAAGAATTCTCTGAGCTTTCAATTGACAAGATTACTGAAGACCATACCAGATGGTTTTACCTCAGTTCTCTGAAGGAAAACGAATGGAGAACTGGCTCCTCAAATTGTTGCAATGCTGAGAAAGCAACAATTCCCACAGTTGGCACTGTCAGAAAAGTTCCTGACACAAATCTTGGAACAACATATTATGATGACACATTTATGTGTTCAGTAATCAAGTCTCTAGACTGCATGAAGATATATGTCCAATGGGCTGCTATGACTAAGCACTTTGACATTGGATTTATCTGGAATCAATGGTCTGAGTCTTGGAAAGACAAAGCTCTGTTGCCATGCCTTGTCCCCTTGGTGCTTGATGAAGATGGCAAGGAAAATCTGCGAAGAGTATACCTGGCAGAAAATGAAGGACTCTCTTTCGCTTTTGGAGCTTTGAGCGTCTTTATCAGAAGAATATGGGGAGAAGATGCTGGAAACAAGTTTGACTCTTTTACTGCTGATGTGTTTCTGCACAGAGACATTATCTTTATGGATTTGCTGTATCCAGAAGATGTGAAGAAAAGAAGGGAAATTCAGGTAGAATCTGAGCAGAGAAAACTTGAAAATCTCATCAAATGGTATATACCAAATGATGCATTCTTTCAAAGAGCTCAACAGAAGAAGGAATTGAGACTGAAGCTGTCTAATTTGGTGCTAGCAGAGCATCAGAAGATGAAACCTGCACCAGTATCAGAAGCTGGACCTTCCACTTCTACTTCTACTCCTGCAGTTGAGATGGTCACTATTCCTAAAGAAGAGTTTGAAGAAATGAAGGCCACAAACCTGATGGTTGCTCAGTTGGAGAATGCCTTAAAATTACTCTATGAACGTCTTAACATTCCTCCACCACCTCCACCAAATCCTTGAATTTTTTTTGTGTGATATAAAGTATTGTCTTTTGGTACTCTTATATATATATATATATATACACTTTCGCTCTGATTATCTGTTGACATATCTCTATCTGACTGATATTCAAATTTTTCTAAGTCTTATTTTGACTATGATGTACTTTACACTCTTTTTGTCTGATGACAAAAGGGGGAGTAAAAGAAAGGTTTGATGAACACGTGAAAGTCTGATTGACTAATTCACCGTCCAATGTTCAAAGTCCGATGGATACGCTGAAACTGAAATATCACGCATAGCATTTCATACATAGTTATTTATTACTCTAATACCTATAATGCTTTGATATTCTTTGATCCAGTACTCTAATAATGATCAATAACTTTGGTACAATGAAAATCTTTTTGATAAAATGAAATCAGCATCCGATCTCACTTTGTTAAATGAATATATGCTCTGATACATCTACGTATTTTTGCAATCACACAAATGAATTTGTTTATCAATAATCGCTCTAATACCTGAATTGTTCACATATATCTAAATTGTTGAATTCAGGGGGAGACCCTTGATATTATTTTGAAATTAAATTGTTCATCAACTTTGGATATTTGTCATCATCAAAAAGGGGGAGATTGTTCGAATCTAAACGATTGAGAAGTTTAGACCCTCATTAATTTTCATGATAACAAAGTATTTTCAAGAGAACAATTTATCTTCTAACATATCTTTGAGTGTACAGGTATCAAAGCTTCATATATTTGTACAAAATACTCAAGAAAGAAGAAGAAATTTACAAGAGAATTGAATACACTCCACTGATGTCAGCGTCCGAACTCACTGCAGCGTCTTGCTAATAGCGAGCGTCCGGTAGTGTTACTCTTTGACACGTGGAATACTCAATTGCTGCGAGCGTCCGTCCTCTATTCTGAGCGAGCGTCTGATCTCTTTAATGATGCACGTGATGATCACGTTTTTGCTCTTAACCTTAGAATGTTATGGAATGGAATTCGAATTTGATTTTTGCGCTTATTTTGATGTACGAGGAAGCAAAGGTGACACCTTTAGCATAAGACAAAAATCGTACAAGGCAATTGTGAAAAGCAGATAGTACGAAAACGGTAATATGTACTATTCTGATATTCTGTGGAAAGAAAGAAAAGGACTACATTTCAAATTACCTCACTCAATGGAAAGGAGCTATTCTTTTACTGCAAACGGTATTATCCCTGAAGTCTCCTATAAATACCCCAAGGTATTCATTGAAGAAGAAGGCTAGAACTAAGACTGAAATTGCTAGAGCAAATTCTGAGAAAGAAAGAAACTTTATTATGGAACCATCATCACTCTGAGTGAGCAATCAAAGTTTGTGCCAAGTTTCTGGTCTACAAAGAACTGAACTCAGCATCTTATACTTTCTTTTAGAAAGCTACTCTGTTTTGAGCTTAATCTTTTCATTCTCTCTGTGAGAGTTATTTTGATTGTATTCAAAAGAATATTCTCTTTTGTAAACAGTATTTGGCCTAGTTAAAGCTTTGTTCCTCAAAGGCTCGATCGTACTGAGTCGTTTTGAGAAGTTGAGAGTATTGTCAAGTTTGTGACAGTATAATACTCTTGAGGAAAATTGTAATCAGTTGATTATAGTGAAAAATCCTTCAGGATCAAAGGGACTAGACGTAGCTACCAGTTGGTGGTGAACTAGTATAAATATCTGTGTCTCTTACTTTACTGCTTTTCATTTATCTTTACCTTGCTCAGTAAAACAAATTTTCATATACGGCTTTATTTCCTGCTTCCGGTTAGTCTCTCATCATCCGGTTAGTTTCTCAGCGTCCGATAAACAAACAGTTTTGAAAAATTCGTGTTCTTAGTGCTTTTAACTTAAAGTTTGCGAAAAGTTTTTGACGACAATTCAACCCCCTTCTTGTGTTCACGTTCAGACATTTGGTCTTTTAGTGACTTCTGGTCTTCTGAATGGTGCCTACTAATTTTTCTAAAGTCTTGAACCTCTCATCCACTTGTCCCATGAATTTGTTAAAGTCATTCCAACGAGATTTCTATCATTTTGAGCATGGTTCTATAAATGTGGATGCTTGTAAGTATTTTGACTCAAGTCTTATGATTTCTGTTGGCATCCCCATGACAAATTGGGGGTGGTTCCTCCATCCGAGATTATAAGTGCTTGAGTGGGGATCATTCTCTGGCTTATTTCCAATAAAATTCACCTCCTCACTGCAGTCTATAGAATCATGACCTGTTACTCCACAAAAATTACAGGAAGCTTTGGTTGTCTTGGTTTCAATAACTTTGAGTCTTTCTTCAGTTTTTTCCATGAAACAGGCTAAAACTCCCATACACGGATATCTGTGTTTTTGCATGTATTTCAGCATAGCTTCTTGCATTCTAGCTTTTAGATCAAAATCTCTTTGGCCTATAGCATTGACTTCTAATTGGCTCTCAATTGCCATGCATCCCCAATTATTATTAGTTGTGATTGCATTAGGCTGAGTTTGCGCTGCCATTAGAGTCTCTATCTTTTTTGTCATTGCCTCCAACTTTGCTTCAAGGGTTGTGTTTATATCCATTTTATAAATTCCTGCCTGCTGGTTCTTCTTTTCGGTTTGTCTTTCACTTGTTGATCACTGAGCATTATTTTGAGCCATTTCAGTCATTATATCATAAGCCTCAGTGGGTGTCTTCTTTATGATAGATCCTCCACAAGCAACATCAACAACACTTCTAGTTTGCATGGTGAAACCATTGTACAAAATTTGAACCAGCTGCCATTTGGTAAAACCATGCATTGATTCTCCTTCATTCTGAGCGAACACAGATATTTCAGCTCTCAGCTTTGCAGATTTCGCGGGAGGAAAATACTTATTCAGGAACTTTGTTTTTAGGTCCTCCCATGAGGTAATAGAGTTTAGGGGAAGTCAATCCGACCATAATTGTGCCTTCCCCTGTATAGATAATGAGAACAATCTTAACTTGATGGCCTCCGATGTCACACCATGACACTTGACAGTGTTAGAAACCTTCTGGAACCTTTTGAGATGAGCATTTGTGTCTTCTGAAGGTAAACCAGAAAATTGCACTTGAGACACCATTGAAATTAGTGTTGGCTTCAGTTCAAAATTAGTAGCCTCAATTACCGGATAGTTGACGCTGTCTGCCACATCCGTAGTTGGAGTGAAATACTCGTTCAACGTAAGTTCGGTCTCCATTGCTAGCTGCTGTTTTCTCAACAAACGAAGTGTTCTTTCAATTCCAGGATCAAATATCAATTCAGGATGTTGAGACTTTGTCTACATACACCAAAGAAAACCAAATTAGAATGTCCTTAAAACAATAAAGTAAATAGAAAAATAAACTAATAAAATAAAATGCCTAAAGTAACTAGAAACTCGTTCAATTAATATCGCTTAAACACTCTCCGACAATGGTGCCAAAAACTTGTTGCGGCCCAGGCAAGCGCACCCGATCGTAACTCGTAATAAAAGTGGAGTATATTTATGACTCTGAATGTCGAACCCATAGGAAATGCGTGAGTACTAATAAAGTAAAGAATCTATATTATCTAGGCTAACGAAGGTTGTAAATAGAGAATTGCAAGAATTGTCACGTAAATAAAATAACAATTAAACGATGTGCAAGAACGGGTTAAGATTATTATGGGAGGCCTAGGGGAACCGAGTTCACCAATACTTAGCTCCTGAATTTACTAATTAATTATTATGAGATCTATTTTTCAATTGAAAGCTAATCACTCACTCTAAGATCACTAACATCGTTTGGTCCTAAAATGTTAATAGTCTTCTTCCTAAATAACTACCTCGTTTGGTCATGCAAGACAATTAAAGAATAGAGCATTATGAAAAGGTGAGTATGTTAATCTAATAACTGATTAGAAACAAGCAAATACCCTTAACCAGGCATAAACACGATTTCCTTTATTCCTAGAGATCTGCTAACCCACTGTGGTATGATCGTCGCCAATTAAGTTAACTAGTTAAAGGTTGATCAGGCCTTATAGGATTAAGCATGGAAGGGATAAAACAATCAATAAAAATAGTCGAAACTCATAGAACTGATTAGATAAATATTAACATTATAAAGGATCCCCCATCACCGCTAGTAATGGGTTTAGCTACTCATGTCTAATAATAATAACATAAACTCAAACATAAACCATAGAAATCCATAATAAGGAGAATAAATCTAAACCGGGACACCATTTCGGTATGACGACGATCCTTAAGCACGTTCTTCATGTCCCCACGAGCTCCGGTAGCAAAACGAGATTAGCACCAAGCTCCAAGGAAACAAGGATCAATAGAAAAGCAAGGGAAATATGAGAAACTCTCAAAGCGGGGCTGAGAAATCAGAAGTTCGTTAAAAGGTCTTTTAGTCCAGGCTTATAGGGCCCATTTATATGTTAGGATGCGGATTAGGTCATATGGCTTCAAATCTGCACAATTTAGGATGGGGTACGATAGTATCGAACACATATACGGTCGTACCAGACTTTAATTTCGACACTCGCCCGTACTTGTGCACTTTGCACTGCCTGGCATCATCTGTGTACAACCGTACTGCCTTTGGAACAGTCGTACTGAACTTTCTCATCGGCGCCAGATTGTACTGACGAAGGGGATACGCCCCTACTACTTCTCTGATATAAGTACGGACGTACTGACTGACTGTCAGGCTGTACTACACGTCCAGAAGTGCTAAAATCTCCAAAACTTGCCAGTTTTCAGTCTATTCTGGTATCTTTAGCTCTGAGTGGTGTCTCTATGATAACTCTACAAAATAGGACATAAATGAGTACTTCTATACTTTAAATAGCACATAATGATATAATTTAGCACTAAAAATGCCCTATAAAAGTAGACAAATTGGTATGTTAATAATAGCCATGGTGGCCTGTTGATTCAGATCAGCATATGCTTGTCCTACCAGCTTCTCCTTTAACAGAGAATACATGCTACTAATGGCTATAGCTACATACTCTGCCTCTAGGAATTGCACAGAGCATTTTCGACCAGTCTTTCTGAGCCTCTCAACGAAGTCAACTGCTGATTCGTCCACTTGTTGTCTCAGATTCATAAGACCAGTTATTGTAACTTTAAGCTGGGGCCAGTAGAATCTGTCATGAAAACACCTTTCCATATCTACCCATGTTTGTATTGAATTGGGTGGTAGTGAGGAATACCAAGTAAAAGTTGTTCCTGTTAAAGACTGGGGGAATAGCTGGGGCTTGTGATATTCATTTTGATTTCCCTTACCACACTAGGCAGTAAATCTACCTATATGCTCCATAGTTGACTTGCCATATTCTCCAAAAAAGTGGCAAAATCTGGAGTCTTATAGCCTCTAGGCAGAGGTACTAACTTGTCAACCCACTCAGGATATGGTTTCTTGTATATAAGCTTATCCGGGGTTTAAGTTGCACACCAAAGTAATTCTTGATAGTGTTTACAATAATTTTTGGAGCTAACAACTGCATCCACCAAGCCTGGCCTCAGTTGTACCCGGAGATTCCACAGTTGGCTGCCTCCATACAGCTGGTTGAGCCTGTGGCATTTGATCTGAGGGATTAGGATAATGTGCTTGACCTAGTACTGAAGGTGGATTATTGACCCATGTATGCTCCAAACCTCCATCTTGAGGCATCCTCTTTTGAGTCGCTAGAACACCTGTATTGTTAAGTGGATGAGGTGGAATTGTATTTCAGGTTTGCTCAACCCCATAACTAGTTGTTCTTGAAAGATTTGAACCCCATTGAATACTAACAGGTACTTCCGAACTTGGTTAGTAGAATGGTGGATTAGTCGAAATAGGTGGATTCCATTGCTGCTGTCCTGCATAGCCACTATATGGTCTTCCCGAACCTGTTACTGGGCCAAAGGTTTGCCCCCAGTATATTGTGGGTTGGTTGCTTGCATTGTAGCACCACGTGCTTGAGCATATGGCAAAACTTGTGGCATTCCAATGTGCTCCACTGCATCTGGCAGCCTTCTACCCATTTGTACCTGGCCAGCATGAAGATTAACCTGATTAATTGTATCAAAAGTACTAGGCTATGAATTAGCTAAGTTGTAAGGTATGTAACACCCATACCTCGATATGAATTGTGCGTACGACAAATTACATTAAAAATATATGAATTACTAATAATTTACAAACTTGATTATAGTAATCCAAGTCATAAATTTAAAACTTAAATCATTAATCTAAGATATAGTTTACAACTTATACAATACTTGGAATAGCAAATTCCATTACAGCGTAAAACCTAATCTATGAGTCCCAAGCCTGGAGCTTCGCCTCATCAGTCTTCGGTACCTGTTTATCTGTAAAACAATAAAAGGAATGGGGTGAGATTAAAAATCTCAGTGAGCCCTTCATGGACTCCTCACCATTCTCTCTTCGAATCATTCTAGCCTGAAAAGACTAACTTAGGCATTCTATTCCTAAATATACTCTCCCTATATACTATAAGGACTTGCTTAAAAACTTATTAGACATCCTAAGCGAAAACACCCTAGAATGTGCTAACTTGAACTTACGGCTTAGTATATTGCGAGGTAGGATAATCTTCAGTCCAATATACCATTTAAAGGCTTATGAATAATCTAGACATAAAAATGTATAGCAACACACATTATTCCTATAAACATTCAATCTTTAACTTATGCTTAGCACAGCTAAACTTGATGCAATGTAAATGCAATTTTCTTAACTAAGAACATATTGCTCTTACTTACTTACTTTGTGCTTAGCACACCTTTGCTTTTCTTTTATGTTATTGGATTTGGTCTTTTGCTATATTCCATAAACCCCAATCAACATAGCTTGCTTACTTTCTTAAGTGATTTATCACAACTCTTACTACTACTATGCATTATTACTATTAAGTAATTTAGCAATTAAGGATTTACAATACGTGACATCATTTGACTAACTAAGCTAATTCCAAGGATATATATATATATATATATATATATATATATATATATATATATATATATATATATATATATATATATATCACATTCATAGATTTGAACATCACTAAGCTCATAGTCAGCTTTTCTTTGCTACTAAGCGCGTTCTAGCTCTTCCCAAAGGTTGAACCGTTATTCAATAGAGAATCTTCGTTGCCGGGTTTTGTCAAGGCTTTGATCCTTAGACCTTGATCAACGTCACTTTCTATATGGTGGTTAGACGTCATAACCATCCAAGTGGCATCCCACGAGGCTAACCATACCAAATTCTCCTTTAAATTGAGGAGACTTGCTTGGTCTTTAAGTGATTTTTATCACAATTTTAATTCTTTAATGCATGTTTTAAAATGCAACTTAGCTAACTAGGATTATCAACCCTCATCCTCATTTAACTATTCAAGAAAATTTACAATAATTTCAATGAATCTAGCTTAACAATAACCACATACATTATTAACTAACTACTCACTTAGAGGTTGAAACATACCATATTCATAATATGAACTATACCTCATCATGAACAACTACTTCAAACATTCTTCCTATCACATAATTTCCTTGGGACCTTTATTCGGTCGCAAAACTGACCAATATAATGGACACACATACATCAAACTCATCCCTTTAAAGCTCTATGGAGCTTACAAAGGAGCTAACATTAAACATACATATATTTGTGGGGGGTTGGGGGTAGCCATCCAACCTCTTTTTAACCAAACCCACTAATAAAACAGAACAATAATAATAACAAACTCTATTTCCTATTTGTATTCAAAACCCCAACTTGAACCCAAGGTTCACATATTTCTTAAGGAAAATAAATTCCTATATGTGGGACTTATGGGTGCCTATCACCTAAGGGATGAAGAACTCACCATTATTCTTCGAGACCTTGAGCTTGAATGATGGTGCTTTGCTCTCTTTGATCTCCTTCACATTTTTCCCTTCTTTCCCAACTTAGGGCTTCTTCAAATTTTCCCAATCTTGTGCTACAACCTTCAATCTTCTTCTTCAAATATAAGAACTTGAGCCATTCTTGAAGGAGCTTGGTCTTCTTCCTCTTCTTCTCCTTCAATTTGGTTTTTCTCCTTCCTCTTGGTTAGGGTTTCTCCAAACATCCATAAAAACCCAAATCTCAAACTCACCTTTAAACTAGAAATTAAGGAAATATAGTAAGAATCCCTCAACTCCCACTTAGAATCATGAAACCCTAGCTCCTAACCCCTTTTCCCCTTCTCCTTTCTCTTCTTTCTTTTTCCTTTTTCCTCTTTCTCGCGTTCTGTTCGCTGCTCTGAGTTTTTAAGCATTTTTACAGTTGTGAATCGATTCACACAGACACAAAGTGACAGATTGGAATTTTAAGTGAGTGAATCGATTCACAATTTGAGTCACAGAGAGTTGTTTTTGCCTGAATCAATTCACAGAGTGAGTGAATCGGTGAGTCCCAGGGAGTTTGAATTGTCCAAATTGATTCACAAGCTTCAGTGAATCGATTCCCACTGTACAAAAAAAAAAGAGTTTTAACATCTAATCTTGAGAATTTCTCCCTAAACCAACTTCAATTAACTCCTAATTAACACTTCCAATCATCTTAGGATTAAATCCAACTTATTTCTTAACTCAAAATCAATAACTTATACATTAAAGCTTTGTGTAATCATATTTACTCAATTTGAATCCAAATTAAGCTTAAACACAATCACACAACTTCTCACACTTATACTCAACTAAGCTTAGGGAATTTGGGGTGTTACATTACTACCCACCTTTTAAAAAATTTCGTCCTCGAAAATTACTACGTCTTACATTGTAACTTCAACTACAACTTTCTCTCATAGCCAATTCCTATTCATTGGAAAAACCTAGAAGTGATTCATCCCTACAAGGCATCAACCAATTAGCTTAATCGCAATAACATTATCCAGTCCCAGACTAGGCCTTAACCGAGAAATATTACTTGACCGATTAGGGCGTAATCTACAACTGGTTAAGTGAAATCACTCTGAATACTAATCAACGAAATACTTGTAATTGTGAATAACTTTAGATCTCTGCCAGCTCAGTGGCAACTTCCTTCCTTATGAACTTTATATCCTTCCCATGGAATAGGTTTCACATCAAGACTCCCTCTGTGGAGCAAAAAGTACAGGAACTTCATAACGACGTTAGCACGGGGTGAGAACAAAGATTCACCTTCTCACCACCTCTGACATTTCACAGATCATATCACGATGATACAACTTCAAAAATTTAGACCGTCTTGTCTCTTATCCGAGTATACATTCTCTGCTAGAATTTCCTTATCTAGGCTTCATCAAAAGAAAAAAAAAAGAAGAGAAATCAAATCTGTATTGGGAGAAGAAGAACAGTGAAGTGGGTATATATACAGATGAAGAAGAGAATACAAAGAGACACGGTGGAAAAGTTTTTGATAAAAAAAAATCATTATTTAGTTTAAAAATAGTGCATCTATAATTTAAAAATGTCAAATGACTAATTCAAGGTAACTAAAGTAAATTTAATAACATGATAAGTGAATATAAGCTCCCTTGAGTACTATACCCAATATTTCTACCGGGTAACGAAGTGCTCACCATATTGATTTCCCCATGACATCTCAAACTAGCAGTATTTTAATTAGGAATTAATTAATCACGAGATACACAAATCTTCAACTAAAGGATAAACAATTGTACATACAAGGGAAATTCAACAATATATGGATAGGTAAATCAACGATTTCCCTTTTCTTGTTTTAAATTTAAAAATGTCAAATGGCTAATTCAAGGTAACTAAAATAGATTTAATGACATGATAAGTGAATACAAGCTCTCTTAGGTACTATACCTAATATTTCTACCGGGTAACAGAGTGCTCACCATATTGATTTCCCCATGACATCTCAAACTAGTAGTATTTTAATTAGGAATTAATTAATCGCGAGATACGCAAATCTTCGACTAAAGGATAAACAATTATTCATACAAGGGAAATTCAACAATATATGGATAGGTAAATCAACGATTTCCCTTTTCTTGTTTTTACTTATTAAAATTAGATAAATGTTCGTTAGTACGAAAAGAAAATATATGAATGACATGGCGAGATGTAAGCATGATTTGTGCTGGTGTTACTTTATTTTTTGTTTCCTTTTTTCTTTAGTTTACCATGTCTTCTAACCAAATTGCGCATTCCATTTCATGGGTAATATTTCCGTACCATATACATTGTTCTGTTCATATACTGTGCTTTGGTTTGTCGCTGTTTTAGGGTAACGAATCTCTACTATACTAGTATAAGTGAAAACGTTAAAATTGTAAAATGTTGGTCTTTTCGTCGTAATGTTGGTTGGTTTGTTGGAATTAGTTATTACTACTGGTTACATTAAATTCTTTTAGTGAATCGAGTGCGAATGGAGTTGAAAGAATGTGTTTTTATAGGCAAAATTTATTTTAAATATTTGAAAATAGAAAATAAAGAACAAGGTGTGCTAGAGTTTTGGTAACAGTAAGACACGATGTCATAGATCGTCAAGTACTAAAGCATTGAACGAGGTACAAATCAAATCCAAAAACCATAAAAAAAAAAAAATGGAACCCATCGGCCTATTAGCCTCCAGACCATACAATAGGCCCATATCCGTAAAGCACCATTTAGATATCAAATGTTGATTCCAACCGAAAGAGGAGACACAACTTGAAGAAGAACCAGGTCCAAAATCTAAAGCTTAGTTCCGATTGAAAATAAATGTGTTGACACATTTTTTTATTACTCCATATTGCTTCTGACAGAAACAACATATAACACACTACCAGGCTCTAGGAAAATAAGCTCTAGGGAAAGAAAAAGCCTGCAATACACATCTCGAGACCTTCAATATACTAGATATACATCTGCCTTCCAAATTGAGTTGCAACACTAAAAATAATAGCATTCAATAAGAATATTGACAATGGGAGTGAAAACAATAATTTGATTTAACCAATCCGTGGGCAAGGGCACTAAAACCTTGACTTAGGACTAAAAAAATATTGTAATTTTTGATATTCTGAAGCAAGCAGAAACTAAGGGATTCCAATTACAAAAAAAAAAAAAAAAGAAACTAAGGGATTCCTTTAGAGTAGGAATAAGCTCCAAAAAAACGGGGGAGGAAAATGTAATGATACCAATAAAAGAAAAGCTACGTCATCAAATGGTTGAACAGAATGGGAAGGAAACACGTGGAAAATGGGATTGTGAGGGTGAGGTGTATAAGAGTGAGAAAGGGAATTTGACAAGGGTGTGGAATGTGTGATGTGAACCTTCTCCCTCTGGACCTTATTCTTCTCTAGATTCCCTTCCCCTCAGTCTCTTCTCTGCTACTTTCTATACTTGTATGGTACTATTCCTCTTTAGATTTGACAATGGGAGTTGATTTGTCAATACAATCAATAAAACAGTACCCGTTCCTTTAATATCATTTTAGTACCCTTACAAAAAAACTGGACACACAAGTTTTTTTATGCTCTCTACTGTTTGCATTTCATCACTCATCAATATACTGATGACTCTATTGCCTGCATTTATGCGTCCTCTACCAAGTGGATGGATCAAACTAAAACATGCTTAACATACTGGGAATCTTACAACCAAAAGGGAAATGACAAAAATGAAAACAAATGATAAATCATAGGAGATACCGAGTTAGTTTGGGGCGGTAAAAGGGACAGGTACGCTGTTAGGGCTGACCGATAGGTACAAATAGTTTGGAGTCGGATACTAATAGGCTTTAGGGTGTGAGAGGGAAGCCGGTGAAGCTAGGTTTAGAAATAGTGGTACAGAACCAAGAGATAATGAGTGTGATTCCAGGTAAACACCGGTATATGTTGTTCTTGTGTGGGTGCCATTTATATATGCATTCTATTCCTGTTTTCCCAATTTTATAGTGTGTATTGTGTTTCTTAGCTCCTTTCTTCTATTTTTCTTGTTTTGTATTTTTTTTTCATACAAAACAGATATGCATGGATCTGATGAAGATATCGCCCGCATCATGGAGTGTACAGAGGGTACTCAGTATGAGTAACTCTCTTCAGTTACGTGTTACAGCCAGTGAGTCAAAGTCAATGAGCCAGAGTCTATATATATATATATATATCATACAACTTGTGGGCCCAAGACACGGGTTCCGTAAAGTCATTTACTCTCATGTACGGGACAATATATTTAGTTTTAATAAGATGTTATTTTCAGTGTATCTATATTGCCTAATTATTTGATTACGGTTTAATAATTATTATACTGTAGTGCTCCGGAAACGGGGTGTTACATACCCCTTTGGTCTATACCACCTGGCACCGATAAAAAAGTCCATTACGGTCGTGCCAAAGGTAGTACGACCATACACAACTGTTGTCAGGGTTACACCACGCATAGGTCCGGGCCAACGTCACAAGAAAAGTCCGGGGCCGTCTATATATCCGGCACGGCTGTACCCCATCCCAGAATGTGCAGATTTGAAAGCCAGATGACCTAATCCACATCCAACACTATAAATAGAGCTTCTTTGCCCATGTTGAGTACCTCTTTACCCTTGGACAAATTCTGAAGTCAAAAGCATCCCTTTTTGAGAGTTCATATCAATTCCTTACCTTTCCTGTTGATTTGTGTTTCCTTGGAACTTGGTGCCAATCCCGATTCACTATCGTAGTTTGTGAGGATGTGAAGAACGTGCTTAAGGATCGTCGTCATACCGCAAGGGTGTCCCGATTTAGATTTATTCTCTTTGTTACGGAATTATATGCTTTTATGACGATGTTTATGTTATTATCATTGATTATGATTAGCTAAACCCATCACTAGGGGTGATGGGGGATCCTTTACAATACTTTTGATAATTATCTATTTAATTTTATGAGTTTCTATTGATTGTTTGAATGTTTTATCCCTAGTGCGCTTAATCCTATAAGGCCTGATCAACCTTTAATTAGTTAATTTAATTGTGGTAACAGGATCATAATAAGTTAATGGATCTCTAGGAATAGAAGATCTCGCTTTATATGCCGGATAGGTTATTGCTTGTTTCTAATCAGTTATTATATTAACAAACCCACATGTGCTTAATGCTCTTTCCTTTAATTACCTTTTAGGATCAAATAGAGTAATTAGTTAGGAGGAAGGCTATTACAAACTAGGTAGTTCTTAGTAATTTAGAGTGGGTGATTAGCTTTTGAACACAATAGATAACTCGTAGTAATTAATTAGTGAACCCAAGAGTAGAGTATTGGTGAACCCGGTTCTCCTTGACCCCCATAAGATAGTTAATCCTGTCTTGCATTTAGATTTATTATTGCTTTATTTGTTGGGTTGAAAATCCCTTTTGATATGTGGTTTTAAAGACAACAAACCTTATGAACTAAATCTTAAGTATTATGAATGATGATCTACTAATGTTTGCATTTGAGAATGTTTAAAAGCAGGAAGTTACTCAAACCATCAAGTGTATATAATATACTCAACAACTGAAGAATCAGAGTAATATCAAAAGATTACAACAACAGTATTACAAGCTTCATTGAGACATCATAAGTGTGCTACTAAGTCACAAGTGATCTGCATAAGAAGGTTCATAAGTGAGAAGAAGAGAGAAGAAGAGAGAAGACTCATAAATGAGAAGAGAAAGTTCTTGACAAGGGTGAATTCTTGAGTTTGCTGATTGGATCTTTAGAGTAGTGTAACTACTAAGCAGGAGATATTCTCACTGCCCAAGTGTGCATCCACGAGAAAATATCAAGTCATGACTACCTCAAAAGCATTTAAGGTCTTAACTCTCTCAAAGACAAATCAAGTGTCATATAAGCATAAGAAGACTCGTGACAGAAAAGATAAAGTTTACACCAACAACAGAATTCCAATCATGAGAAAGTTCAAGAACATTCAGGAAAGTTCATCAGAACATTCATGTTGAAAATCTGTTAAAGTCAAGAAGAATGTTCCATGTCAGAAAGTTCATAAAATAGAAAGTTCATTCTGTTCAGAAAGTTCAGCAGAATGAAGTTCATTCTATTCAAAAAGTTCAGCAATAAAAAGTTCATTCTGTTCGTCACAAAGTTTGCAGTTAAGAGAGTTCAGTAGAAGAAAGTTCATTCTGCTCATCGCAAAGTTCGCATTTCAGAAAGTTCAGCAGAAGGAAGTTTATTCTGCCTGTTGCAGACTAAAACGTTGGAATCTGCGCTCCTGACACAAAAGCAGAACTGTCTGCAGAAGAGAGAGAAACTCCCCAACGGTCACCAAACTTTCTAACGGTCATAAATGAAGGAAAAAGTATAAAAGGGGACTTAGAAGGTCATTTGAAGGTGTGAGAGTGGGATTAGACAGAGCCTTCACAGATTTGCATCATCCCCACCTTTTCTCCACCCTGCCACAAACTTTCTATTCACGAACAGGAAGTTTGCAGGAGGTTTACTGTAGGTGTTTTGCGATAGAAAGTTCACTGCAGAAGCATCTTCAGCTTATTCCTTCAAAGCACATCCACTTCATAAGTGTTCTTCAGCTGAAATGCATCTCAATCATGTGTGTGAATGGGTTTACACTAAGCTTCAACAGTTTTTCATCATCCCCCTCTTTTCTCCACCCTGTCTCAAACTTTCTATCACGAGCAGAAGTTTGTAGTAAGTTTACTGCAAGTTCTCTGCAATAGAAAGTTTACTACAGAAGCATCTTCAGCTTATTTCTTCGAAGTGCATCCACTCCATGAGTGTTCTTCAGCTGAAATGCATCACAATCAAAGAGGAAGAGAGATAAGCACAAGGCCTATCAAGATTCATCTTAGCTCTCCTTTATTCCCCTCTTTCACACTCTTATGTATTTGTGCTATACACCTTGGGATTATCTTTAAGAGTGTTGTAGCTTGTATTTACACTTTTGTGTAATCTTCTTTTCAAGTTACCTTTATCCCACAAACCCAAACCTTTGTAAAAGTACCTTGTTTTCTTCTACCAAGCTACCTAGGGTGAGTGTTGGTGAGAAGCTTCAGGGGAAATGCTTGTTAAACTTAGGAAGAATTTCTCAAGTGACTTCAGTAGGTAGAGCTGTAGAAAACTTCCATGTAGAGCCTGAAGAGGCATGAAGAAAGAATACTAGCTTCTGTGTAGGAAGATAGCTTGGAGAAGCTGTTCCAAAGAATACTCAGCTGTAGAGCCTGAAGAGGCTTGAAGAAAGAATACTAGCTTCTTGACTTAGTTGTTGCGGCAACGCTATTGAGAAGGCAGCTTTGAGAAGCTGTGGAAAGAATACTTAACTTGTACTGTTTCGTGAAAATAGCGGAAAATCTCACCGTGAGTGAGGAGTGTATGTAGCTCATAGTTTTTGGGTGAACCACTATAAAAATATCCTGTCTAATATTTTTCTCCTTTATCTTTGCGTACTTTACTTTTTGCATATTCAGTATATTTCTATAATAAGCTATTAACTGTCTGATGTTTAAAACAGAACTCTCTAACGACTGCACAATACTCTCTTTCACATGCCATTTTCTCAATAAGAGAAAGTTCAATAAAACTGTATTGTGTTCATATAACTTGTGTTCTGTTTTAAAACTCATGACTATCTTTGGAAGCTTCTGTTTGCACTGTGTTTATCATTAGAATCTTCTATTGTTGAACACTTTGTCCTTAACTTGCAAACTTACTCATGAATATATTTTGCACTGATTATCAATCTTTCTAACATCTTTAGAAAATATGGTTAGCTTTCAACTCTCTATAAATGACCATGTTTTGCTGAAAGCTAAATGTTGCAAATTACAAAATGTTTTTAAGCGTAGCACATCATAAAACTCATTCCCTAAAGAGCTTATTCTATGAGAGAAAGTTCACTGCGTGGAACCTTCTAATGTAGGTTCACTGCATGAAACTCTCTCAAGTAGAGAATGTTTGTAAAACTGTTTTATGTCAACATGAGTATATTTATTTGAGGAGGTTCACGTGACACATCACTGCACAAATCACTCTGTCGTGAACCTTCACATCAAAGAGGACATTCATTTAAAGTGTTCTATGAAACATGTGCATATAACAGAATGTTCTGAAACATTACTTTATACTAATCAATTCATCTCAAAGTATAAACTTGAGAGAACATTCTAAAAGTTTTCAGGCTAAAATGATTAAAGGTAAGAAATTTTCAAAGGGTCACAATCCAATCCCCTTGTTGTGACTCTTTGTGTTACCTTCATTATTTACATGACAACTTTTACTACTTTCACATTACAACTTTAGTGGTTTAAAATATAAGCAAATTATAACTAAATTCACCATATTTATTGATAACGTTTCCAAAATACCCTTCAACTAATTCATATTTTATTTTCCCAATAACCCATTTTATTTTAATTAAACAAGTTCTCATAGAAAATTAAATAAAAGGAAATGATGATACTTTAGGAACTCAATTAACCTCAAGAAAATTGAATAAAATTAATTAATATTCTTAATCAACGTGAATTTAGTCATTTTTTATTATATTCGAGTCCTGGGTCGGAGGAAGTATTTCTTCCTTTTTTTGGAAAGTATGCTAAGAGGTTTTGTCCCTTTTTAACTGTTGGTATTTTTTTTGGCAAAATTGCTCTTTAGGTCCTTTAAAATATTTTTGATTTTTATTTATCTTTTTTTTCTCTTCGAATAGGTCCTTTATGTTTTAAAATATTTTCGAATCAGTCATTTATCCTTATTTTTTCCCGAATAGGTCCTTTAAGTTTGAAAAAAATACTAAAAACAGGACTACGTGTCCATTCATTGAAGGATCTTTTTGAAATATACTAAAAACTTGAAGGACCTTTTTGCAACATATTAAAAACTTGAAGGACCTATTCGGAAAAAAGATAAAGGACCTATTTGGGAAAAAAGATAAATGTGACAACTTTTACTACTTTCTCATTACAACTTTCGTTAGCTTAATAAAATAGGATCATTTAAGTAATTGGTACTCGCGCATTCCCTGTGGGTTCGACATTCGGAATCCTAATTATACTCCAATATTATTACGAGTTATGATCAGATGCACTTGCCTGAGCCGCAACAAGAACTAAACTTCTCACTATGCTCATATATTGGGTCCCACCGGGTGCGCCAATTTTGTTTACTTGGTTGTAATTTAGTCGCAAGATCGACTAACACTAACAATAGTGATTCCCTTTTTCTTCAGTCAATAATGCCGAGGAAGAAATTCTGACCCTCAGCAATGGGTTCCTTTACTATTCCAAAGAGCGTTAAGTGAGGTGAACTCGATTAGGAGTAAAGCTAAACTAATAACATAAAAGAGTAAATAAAGTGCGTCTGAATATAACTTAGATAAAACAAGTGTCGTTTGATTGATGTGTATAAAAATGATATGTACAATTGGTATTTATATTAACAACTAAAATCTGCATCGTTGATCGACTTGTTCGTGCCTTGTTCTATTAACCACATTCCTAAATACGACGCACCAACTTCCTCTATTTTTGCGCTTCCCGAAGCCACGTTGCTTGCCAATGGATCTTTTCTTTTCGTGCTTATTTGTTTGTTTCTTGCTCCGAAAGTTCAGGCGATGGTCTTTGTCTGCTCCAGTTTCTTTTAAATTTAATTAATTATTAATTATTTGGATATTTCCAGGATTATCGCCTTCCCAACTTCATACTCTTCAACTCAACTAACCATGAACCTTGTATCAGTTAATTCGGCTCATCTGCATCGGCTCCTCAGCTGCAACTTCAGCTAGATGTTCATTCGATCGACCAATAATCGACTCACCCTATTCCTCGACTGTTTGTCATTATCGGCTAACACTTAGAATATTTTTGGGTGTTAACAACACCTTTAAATATTTTTCCTAAAATAAATTATTTTTTGGAACAAATTTAAAATAAAAATAAACAACATTATCAAAGAAAATCACATTTTAACTTAAGACAAAATCATGACATTAAGCAAATAAAACATGACCAAATAAATACTAGTACTAATTAAGTTGCTTTTAAATAACTGAAATAGTTTTTTTTTTCCAGCTTAGCCAACTCACTTTTGTGTTGTTTGAATTATGAGCACGTTTACTATTAACACACCAATTTGTCTATATTTATAGGGCATTTTTAGTATCTAATTATATCATTTTACACTAATTAATGTACAAAGGTACTCATTTATGTCCTATTATGCAGTAATATCATGAAGACACCACTCGGAGCAAAAGATGCGAAAAAGGACAAAAAACTGGCTAGTTTTGGAGAGTTTTAGCACTACTGAACAAGCGGTACAGCCTGACCTACAAGCGGTACAGCCGTACCTAGAGCAGAGCTTCAGTAAGTGTGAGGAAGACTACTATACGTGAGAATAGCCATTAGTAATTTAGAGGAAGTGGTTGATATTCAGTAAGGAAATACAATTCATGATAGCAAGAAAATAGATTCAAGAGCTAGTATTAGTGAACTCGGTTCCCCTAGGTTTCTCTTATTTGATCATGCTCTAATCATTTTAGTTTAAAGTCTTGTTTTCATTCTCTTAGTTTTCTATTCAACCCTGATCTAAATATTTTGTTCGCTTAATTAATTAAGGATTATTATTACGCTGGTACTTGCGCATTACTTGTGGGTTCGACATTTGGAGTCCTGACTATACTCTAATTTATTACGAGTTACGATCAGGTGCACTTACCTGAGCTGCAACAAGTTTTTGGCGCCGTTACTGGGGAATATTTTACAATATTAGTTTAACGAGATCTTAGTTACTTTAAGCATTTTTATTTTATTTTCTGTTTTACTATCCTATAGCTATTTTATTCATATTAATTATCATCTGTGTACTCAGGCACTACAATGGAAGAAGAACCGGAGCTCACTCTTGAAGAGTACTTTTCTGCTTCTGTTGATACTCCGAATAGCATAAACGGCCCAGCTATTAGGCGGTGTAACTTTGAATATAATCCTGCATTAATCAAGCTAGTGTCTACAGTACAATTTTTGGGGCTACCTTCGTAAGACCCACATGCCCATCTCAGGAGCTTCCGAAGAATACTTAGCACTGTCAAATATAATGGAGTCCCAGTAGAAGCTATTAAACTAATACTATTTCCATTCTCATTGCAGGGAAAAGCTCAAGTTTGGCTAGACTCTTTGGCACCAAACTCAATCACTACTTGGGAGGATCTGAAGGGAAAATTTCTCCAGAAGTATCTATCTTTAGCCAAATTTGCAGAAATAAGAACAAAAATAACTAGTTTCAAATAGTCTGAGTTGGAATCAATGCACGAAGCTTGGGAGCGTTTTCAAGAACTCCTTAGAGGTTTTCCACACAAGGAATTCACTACATGACAACTCGTTCACATTTTCTATAATAGATTGAATGCACATAGTAGAGCTGCCATAGACGCTGCCTGTGGGGGATCCCTGGGAATAAGAGCACCCTCTGAGATGCTAGAAATTATTAAAGAGGTGGCTCAGAATGATGCTCAATGGTTTTCGGAAAGGAAACAAATTAATCCTGAAACAGGGAGCCATGGGAAGCAAACTCCCTTATCTTTAGAAGCCAAGGTAGATGCTCTCACTAAAAAATTCGAGGCCTTGTTAGCATCTCATGCTCATATCGGAACTTCAAAAAAGTCTTCAACAATTGGGAATGAAGTTGCGAAGGTTAATTTTATAGGCACCGAGAAACATGGTAATCACTGCTCAAATAGTAACAACCCGGTGTGGAGAAACCAAGGCTCATTTTTACAGGCTCAAGCGGGAAGGAAGCCATATCCAGGCCATCCTGCATTAGTTCAGGGATACATGAAGAAACTGGACGAAAGGTTTAAGAAACTGAAAAAATTGGTAACAACAAATGCAGAGACACAGAAACAATTAGCAGATCAATTAGCTCTCTTGATAAATCATTTGGCCAAGAAAGAGGAGAAGCCATATATCCAAGAAGTGCAATCTAACTTGATAACTACAAGAGGAGGGTCGCGGGGCCATCTAAAAGGAGCAAAGAAAAAGCCACACCCGCTTAGCCCCATGACAATTCACCTGCTCCGACTGAAGAAAAAGAGACAAGAAACAAGGAGCCTGAGAAAGAATAGTCAACAGTACCTGTCAATCCACCTGATACAACTCCTGTTGTGCCATTCCCACAGAGACTGAATAATGACTTGCAGGACCCTCAATTTACAAAATTTTTAGAAGTCCTGAAGCAGCTAACCATCAACATACCCTTCGTGGAAGCTATTTCTTATATGCCTAAATATGCTAAGTTCTTGAAGGATATCATTGCCAATAAGAAAAAGCTAGAGGAGTTATCCACTATCCGGTTAAGTGAGGAGTGCTCAGCCATAATCCTGAAAAAGCTACCTCCTAAAATGCAGGATCCAGGGAGTTTTACAATACCATGCACAATCGGAAATACTTATTTTGAAAAAGCTCTTTGTTATTTAGGATCTAGTATAAATCTAATGCCTTTATCTATTTTTCAGCGACTTAGTTTAAAAGAAGTCAGACTCACAAGACTTCAATTGCAACTGACAGACAGATCTGTAGTGCACCCAAAAGGGATAATTGACGATGTCTTGGTAAAAGTAGAAAAATTTATTTTTCCAGCTGACTTCGTAGTTCTAAACATGGAAGAAGACAAGGAAGTACCCCTTCTTTTGGGAAGACCACTTTTAGCGACAGGAAAAACAATCATTGATGTTCATCAAGGAAAGCCTACATTACGGCTTGACGATGAGGAAGTTGTTTTCAGCGTGTTTGATTCCTTAAAAACACCAAATTCTCACTCTTGCAATTTTATTGACACCTTAACAGAAACTTTTCTAATGTCTCCTGATTCGCAGGTACACTTAGTTACAGACCCTTCAGAAAAAGTTTTAAATTGCAGTAAAGAGGTCATCACCGATGAAGAGGAAATTAAAAAGGAAGTTTTAGCTCTAGAGATAGGCATGGAAACAAGACCATGGAACGGGGTGCAGTGATTTGAGAAATTAGATAAACCCAAAAAGACTGCAGTCAGATCATCTTTAGAAGAGCCACCTGAGCTGGAATTAAAACCGCTACCCGCTAACCTTAAATATGTATTTTTACACCCACTATGATCCTTACCAGTTGTCATTTGATCTTCTTTAACAGGTCCGATGGAGGAAAAACTTTTAAGAGTCTTGCGGGAGAATAAGACAGCATTCGGATGGAGCATCCATGACATAAAAGGGATAAGTTCTACAATTTGTACCCACAGGGTTTACATGGAGATTGATCACAAACCCAAAGTGCAACCTCAACGAAGACTCAACCCAAATCTAAAAGAAGGTGTCAAGCAGAAAGTTATTAAGTTACTTGACGCTGACATTATTTATCCTATTTCTGATAGCCCTTGGATGAGTCATGTGCATGTAGTTCCTAAAAAAGGGGGAACCACAATTATGGAAAACGAGTAAAAAGAATTAATTGCAGTTAGGAAAGTGACCGGATGGCGCATGTGCATCGACTACAGGAAACTAAATGAAGCCACTAGGAAAGATCGCTTCCCTCTCCCTTTTATTGACCAAATGCCGGAAAAATTATATGGTCATGAATTTTATTGCTATTTAGATGGTTATTCTGGTTATATGAAAATTCCTATAGCTAAGGAAAACCAAGAAAAGACTACTTTTATATGCCCTTATGGGACGTTTGCATACAGAAAAATGCCATTTGGTTTATGCAATACCCCTCCAACATTTCAAAGATGCATGGTGGCTATCTTTTCCGATATTTTAGAAAATTGCATTGAAATATTTTTGGATGATTTTTCAGTTTATAGATCAACATTTGATGTTTGTTTGCATAATTTAGAACTTGTGCTAAAAAGATGTATAGAAACAAATCTAATTCTGAATTGGGAAAAATGTCAATTTATGATTTCGGAATGTGTAGTCTTAGGACACAAAATTTCTCAAAAAGGCATTAACGTAAGTCCAGCAAAAATTGAGGTTATTTCAAAATTACCGCCCCCAAATTCAGTCAGAGGTATTGGAAATTTCTTAGGACATGCTGATTTTTATAGGAGATTTATAAAAAAAAATTCACAAATTGCAAAACCACTCTCCAACCTTTTAGTGAAAGATGTACCATTTGAATTCTCTAAAGCATGCCTAAAAGCTTTTGAAACTTTAAAGTCTATATTAATAAATGCTCATGTTGTGATAGCACCTGATTGGTCTATTCCTTTTGAACTAATGTGTGACGCTAGTGATGTCGCAGTTGGTGCAGTATTGGGACAAAGGAAAGACAAAATCTTTCACCCTATTTATTATGCTAGTAGGACTTTGGATGAAGCACAACGAAATTACACTACTACTGAAAAAGAGCTATTAGCTGTCATATTTGCAGTTGATAAATTTCATTCTTATCTATGATGTCTAAAATCATAATTTAAACTGACCACGCTGCTATTAGACATTTACTTGCCAAACAGGATTCAAAACCAAGGCTAATTAGATGGATTCTGCTACTTCAAGAATTCGACATCGAAATTAAGGATAAGCGAGGCATGGACAATGTCATCGCAGACCACCTTTCAAGGATAGATGCAGCAGTAAGACCACCTGAAAAGGAGCAAGTTCAGGAAACATTTCCAGAAGAGCATCTATATGCTATTTCTACGGCACCATGGTATGCTGACTATGTTAACTTTTTAGCCGGTAAGGTACTTCCACTCAATTTATCATATGCACAGCGTAAGAAATTCTTTTCTGATGTTATGCATTATTTCTGAGATGAACCTTATTTATTTAAAACTTGTGCTGACAGAATAATTAGAAGATGCGTCCCAGAAATAGAATACCAATCTATATTAGAACACTGTCACTCTAGAGAAGTAGGAGGCTATTATGGACCCACATGTACAGCTCAGAAAATCTTATAATGCAGTTTTTTCTGGCCTACCTTGTTTAAAGATGCTTATAAATTTGTCAAGGCTTGTGACCCCTGCCAAAAAAGCGAAAATATCTCTAGAAAATAAGAAATGCCTCTAAATACCGTTCTATATTGTGAACTTTTCAATGTTTGGGGCATTGATTTCATGGGACCTTTTCCTAAGTCTAATAACAACATGTATATCTTAGCGGCAGTAGATTATGTCTCCAATTGGGTAGAAGCAGCAGCGTTACCAACTAACGACGCCCGAAGGGTAATAAGGATTTTGAAGAAGAATATTTTCAATAGATTTGGAACTCCTAGAGCAATAATATGTGATGGTGGAAGTCATTTTTGCAATAAACAATTTGACAATCTCTTAGCTAAATATAGAGTCAACCATAGAGTGGCCACACCTTACTATCCCCAGACCAGTGGCCAAATAGAAATCTCTAACAGGGAACTTAAGAAAATCCTAGAAAAAACTATTAGTGTATCATGAAAAGACTGGTCTTTCAAACTAGATGATGCTCTGTGGGCATACAGAACTGCTTTCAAAACACCTATAGGAATGTCACCTTATAGGCTAGTGTTTGGAAAAACTTGTCATCTCGCTGTCGAATTAGAACACAAAGCTTATTAGGCTACCAAATTTCTAAATTTTGTTATGCAGATGGCAGGTGAGCATCGTTTATTACAGATAAATGAGATGGATGAATTTCGATTGGAAGCTTATGAAAATGCAAAATTGTACAAAGAGCGTACTAAGAAGCTGCACGATCAAGGCATCCAAAAGAGAAACTTTCAAATTGGAGACAGAGTATTAATTTACAACTCTCGACTTCGACTATTCCCAGGGAAACTCAAATCCCATTGGTCAGGTCCCTATGAAGTAATACAAGTCTTTTCATATGGAACAATAGAAGTGGTTGCTAAAGATGGGTCAACTTTCAAGGTGAACGGTCATCGAGCAAAAATCTATGTTGTAGGAACGCCTAGGGACACATCCAAAATCTCACTGCAATTACCAACCACTTGAAGCAACACGTCAGGTTCGTGACGTTAAACAAACGCTTCACA
This sequence comes from Calophaca sinica, assembly GCA_037113605.1. Classification (NCBI taxonomy): domain Eukaryota; kingdom Viridiplantae; phylum Streptophyta; class Magnoliopsida; order Fabales; family Fabaceae; genus Calophaca; species Calophaca sinica. Next base: position 124,472,868 of record CM073736.1, on the reverse strand, counting down.
AGAGGCAACCTGTAGACCTTTACTTATAATTTATTTTTAGTAATTTTAATTCGTTTACTTTTACAGTTTGTTTATCACCTCCGAGGCGCTACAGGCAACTGAAGTTGATGACCTGGGAGCATCAATATCCCCATCAATTTGCTCGTGATATTTTTCAGAGGGGAGTCTCTTTCCACATTCTTTTATAGCACTTATTTTTTTTATCTTATATCCTTGTGCTTGCTTTAACTTAGATGCAGTGAGGACACTGCTAGAAATAAGTGTGGGGAGGGAGTTTTACATTATGCTTATCACTTGGCTGTGCTTATAACTGCTTGCAATTATAGAAGAACTTTAAATTTTTGCTGATTTAGGGGCTATACAAATTTTTTTTCTTTATGATAACTTTTGATTGAATTAATTCGTTGCTAGTATTAGAATTTACTGAAAATTAGCATTGAAGTTCTGTGAGTTTGACTTTTTGTGTAAGCTACTAAAGGTGAGTTTTGAACCTGAAATAAGAGGAAATATCATGCTTTTGTTTTTCTTCATTGTTGAGTGATATTTTTCTTGGAATGTGCATTCTAGAACTTATGCTGAGACCATTACGAAGCGAATATGAATTTATTTGCATGTGAATTTGGAAAGGGCAATTTTTAGGAATTATTCAGGCCACTACTATTTTGAATACATTATCCCACTAGTTGCCCACTTTTGTGCCCAAAAAGTATTGTGTTTAATTTCTTTGGTACCCTTATTGTTACTATTGATTATTTTCTGTGAAGGCAACATTGGAAAATTTTATTTGAGAGCAATTAGTGGCAGGAATCAAAAGAATAATGTTGCAAAATCCCTTTTATATGTTTACAAAAGAGAAGGCTTAACAATTTGTTCCCCTCCTAGTTCTAAAAAAATGATTGATTGCTGCATTAATGCATAAAAGGAGGAAAGGAAAAAGGAAAAGAGAAAAGAAAGAGCATTGAAAAAGAAAAGAAAAAGAAAAAAAAATTTGCGATCATGCTTTTGCCTTCATAAGTTGCAAAAAGAAAAATTTATTGATTGAAAAATTGGGATTCTTGCCTGCTCTAGAAAGTGAAAAAGATTTAGGTTGCTTGTTTTGGTTGATTTGTTTCTGACCCTTTGCATGACATTTTCTTTCTTTTATCATACCAAACATTATTACCTTGGCCCCATTACAACTAATGAAAGACTCTCATTCCTCTTTTGCATGTCTTGTAGATTCTAATAGTAGAGTTTTCAGTCAATGTACAAGCCTATGATATTGCCTTTTCATTTGAAAAATCTGAGTATTAATGACTATACCGACAAACACTTTGAGATTAGTGGGAGTGTGACTTGAAAATCACAGATTGTTAGCTTACTTGAACTTGCACCTCTAATTGGGCATTCTATTTACTGACATGTTTTGTTATATCATATTGTTGTCTCACTTATTTTTCTGTCCCTATTCAGTAGAAATAGTTTTTCTTACTATAATTAACCAAGTAGTTTGCTTGAGGGCAAGCAAAGCACAAGTGTGGGGATGTGTTAACACACCAATTTGTCTATATTTATAAGGCATTTTTAGTATCTAATTATATCATTTTGCAGTAATTAATGCATAAAGGTACTCATTTATGTCCTATTATGCAGAAATATTAGGAAGACACCACTCGGGGCAAAAGATGCAAAAAAGTACTAAAAACTGGCTAGTTTTGGAGATTTTTAGCACTACTGGACAAGCGGTATGGCCTGACCTACAAGCGGTACGCCCGTACCAAGAGCAGAACTTCAATAAGGGCGTACCCCCTTAGTCTATACCACTTGACGCCAATAAAATAGTCTAGTACGACTGTGTCTATGTCAGTACGGTCGTACACAAGTGATGTCAGGGTAACATCACGTATGGGTATGGTCCAGCATCATCATCGAAGCTCGGTATGGCCGTACCCCGTTCTTGATCTTTGCAGATTTGAAACCAGATGACCAAATTCGCAGCCTACTCTATAAATAGGGGCTCTTAACATGTTACAAAGACCTTTTGACGAATTCCAGAGTCAAGAGCCCTCCTGTTGAGAATCATTCACAAACACTATAGGATTGGAGTAATTTTTGGATCATTGGAGCTTCCCATCAATTCTAAATTGCTGCTGGAGTCCGTGGAGACGTGAGGAACACACGGGAGGATTGCCGTCATACCGAAAGGGTGTCCCGGTTCTTCAACTCATGTCTTTTAGGAGTTTGGAATTGTTTTACTTTCTTTTGTTTCATAACATTATGAGTAGCTAATTCCATCACTAGTGGTGATGGGCGATCTTTTACAATGTTCTTGATATCTGTTTAATTGCGATTTTGAATTCCTTATTATCTTTATGAATGTGTTGGTTCTAGTATACTTAACCAAATAGGGAATAGCTAACCCTTATAAAATAAATTAGTAGAACTCTAGGATCACAGAGCTCGCGATATACGTCGGATAGGTTATTGCTTGTTTCCAACCAGTTATTAAATTAACAAACTTGCCTGCTCTTAATGCTCTTTCCCTTAGTTATCTTCTTGCACCAAACAGAGTAATTAGTTGTGAGGAAGACTACTGTACGCGAGAATAGCCATTAGTAATTTAGAGTAAGTGGTTGATATTCAGTAAGGAAATACAATTCATGATAGCAAGAAAATAGATTCAAGAGCTAGTATTAGTGAACCCGGTTCCCCTAGGTTTCTCCTATTTGATCATGCTCTAATCATTTTAGTTTAAAGTCTTATTTTCCTTCACTTAGTTTTCTATTCATTCCTGATCTAAATATTTTGTTCGCTTAATTAATTAAGGATCTTTATTACGCTGGTACCTGCGCATTCCCTGTGGGTTTGACATTCAGAGTCCTAACTATACTCCATTTTATTACGAGTTACGATCAAGTGCATTTGCCTGAGCATAACACTTACCCATGTAAACAAGAAAAAGAGCAATTTTTATTTTATTACTACGTACTCTAGTCTCTAATATAAGCTAAAAATACTCATATTTAGTGGTTTAAAATATAAGCAAATTATAACTAAATTCACCCTTTTTATTGATAACGTTTCCAAAATACCCTTCAACTAATTCATATTTTATTTTCCCAATAACCCATTTTATTTCTATTAAACAATTTCTCGTAAAAAATTAAATAAAAAAAGTGATGGTACTTTAGGAATTCAGTTAACCTCAAGAAAATTAAATAAAATTAATTAATATTCTTAATCAATGTGAATTTGTCATTTTTTTATTATATTCGAGTCCTGAGTCGGAGGGAGTATTTCTCTCTTTTTTTGGAAAATATGCTAAGAGGTTTTGTCCCTTTTTAACTTTTGGTATATTTTTTTGGGCAAAATTGCTCTTTGGGTCTTTTAACTTATTTTCGATTTTCATTTATCTTTTTTTTCCCGAATAGGTGCTTTATGTTTTAAAATGTTTTCAAATCACTCCTTTATCTTTCTTTTTTCCCGAATATGTCCTTTAGGTTTGAAAAACATACTAAAAACAGGCTTACGTGTCCATTCATTGAAGGATCTTTTTGAAATATACTAAAAACTTGAAGGACCTTTTTGCAACATATTAAAAACTTAAAGGAGCTGTTCGGGAAAAAAAAAGATAAAGGACCTATTCGGGTAAAAAAATATAAATGTGACAACTTTTACTACTTTCCCATTTTAACTTTCGTTAGCCTAATAAAATAGAATCATTTAAATCATTGATGTGGGTTCGACATTCGGAGTCCTAATTATACTCCAATATTATTACGAGTTACGATCAGATGCACTTGCCTGAGCCGCAACAAGAACCAAACTTCTCACTTTGCTCACATATTGGGTCTCATCGGGTGTGTCAATTTTGTTTACTTGGTTGTAATTTAGTCGCAAGATCGACTAACACCAATAACAGTGATTACCTTTTTCTTCAGTCAATTACGCTGAGGAAATAACTATGTCCCTCAACAATGGGTTCCTTTACTATTTCAAAGAGCGTTAAGTGAGGTGAACTCGATTAATAGTAAAGCTAAACTAATAACATAAAAGCGTAAATAAAGTGCGTCTGAAAATAACTTAGATAAGAGAAGTGTTGTTTGATTGATGTGTATAAAAATAATTTGTACATTTGGTATTTATATTAACAACTAAGGCAACCCCTATCTACATCGTTGATCGACTTGTTCGTGCCTTGTTCTATTAACCACATTCCCAAATATTACGCACCAACTTCCTCTATTTTTGCGCTTCCTGGAGCCACGTTGTCTTTTCCTTTCATGCTTATTTGTTTGTTTCTTGCTCCGAAAGTTCAGGCGATAGATTTTATCTGCTCCAGTTTCTTTTAAATTTAATTAATTATTAATTATTTGGATATTTCCAGGATTATCGCCTTCCTAACTTCACACTCTTCGACTCAGTTAACCACGAACCTTGTATAAGTTAATTCGGCTCATCAGTGCATCAACTCCTCAGCTGCAACTTCGGCAAGATGTTCATTCGACCGGCCAATAATCGACTCACCCTATTTCTCGACTGTTTGTCATAATCGGCTAACACGTAGAATATTTTTGGGTGTTAACAACCCCCTTTAAATATTTTTCCTAAAATAAATTGTTTTTTGGAACAAATTTAAAATAAAAATAAACATCATTATCAAAGAAAACCACATTTTAACTTAAGACAAAATCATAACATTAAGCAAATAAAACATGACCTAATAAATACTAGTACTAATTAAGTTGCTTCTAAATAACTGAAATAGTTTTTTTTTTAAGCTTAGCCAACTCACTTTTGTGTTGTTTGAATTATGAGCACGTTTACCCATATAAGCAAGAAAAAGAGTAATTTTTATTTTGTTACTACGTACTCTAGTCTCTAATATAAGCTAAAAATACTCATATTTAGTAGTTTAAAATATAAGCAAATTATAACTAAATTAACCCTATTTGTTGATAACGTTTCTAAAATACCCTTTAACTAATTCAAATCTTATTTTTCCAATAACCCATTTTATTTCTATTAAACAAGTTCTCGCAGAAAATTAAATAAAAGGAAATGATGGTACTTTAGGAATTCAATTAACCTCAAGAAAATTAAATTAAATTAATTAATATTCTTAATCAACGTGAATTTAGTCATTTTTTAACTGTCCTTTTTTAACTGTTGGTATATTTTTTTGGCAAAATTGCTCTTTAGGTCCTTTAACTTATTTTCAATTTTTATTTATCTTTTTTTTCCCCTCCGAATAGGTGCTTTATGTTTTAAAATATTTTCGAATCAGTCCTTTATCTTTTTTTTTCCCGAATAGGTCCTTTAGGTTTGAAAAACATAGTAAAAACAGGCCTACGTGTCCATTTATTGAAAGATCTTTTTGAAATATATTAAAAACTTAAAGGACCTATTCTGGAAAAAAAAGATTAAAGACTGGTTCGAAAACCGAAAATAAGTTCAAGGACCTAAAGAGCAATTTTGCCATTTTTTTATATGATTTGACTATAAAACATAACCACTTTAATAAATTTTCCAAAATAAATAATTTTTTGGAACAAAGTTAAAACGAAAACGAAAATAAAAATATATATCAAAATCATGAATTAGTGCATAGATCACTGGAAAAAATACTTCTTTGTAATGATTGTAACACTTTTTATTATGAAACTTCAATGAAAGCTTTATCAAAATCTAAATTAATTGCCACAATCACCGCCAGGTCCTCCAAATTGAAGAGAATATCCAGCTTGTCTTCTGATATCTCCATAGTATTCAACTCCAAAGCATTTAGGGATGTCATTTATTGTATCTACTAGATATGGTTTTGGCCCATAATCTTGTCTAGATTCATTACGATATGTAACCTGCCTAAAATAACATGCATGAACCAAGTTTTCATCAGGAAGGAATCCGGATCCCATTGGAGGACTAAAAGCACCTGCAGCGGTCGTTGTTCTCCCGCCCCATCCTACTTGATCAGCTACGGTCAAGTTAAAGAATAAAGCTGCTGGAAAATATCCGACATTTTTATTTTCCACGGTCACCCACCAATTTTTGCTTTTTGGGTCCTGAACATATCCAAAAACTTTTGTGAATATTATACTCCTTCCGTCTCTTAATATAGGATCTTTATGACCATTGCACGCCCCTTAAAAAGTGAGTTTTAATAGTTTTTTTTTGGGTGGTCAGTTTTAGTAGTTATTAACATTAAATTTGTACAAAATGTGTGCTATTTTTTCCAAGTTACCATTCTCATCTTCCAAGACTATTAAGATAGAATTAATACATCTTGGTATAATGGTAATTTTATAAAAAGAAAAATTAAGGTACTTTGGTCTTTGAAAAGGGTCTTACTAGGGACACAATTTTTTTACTAAAAAAAGTCTTATATTAAGGGACGGAAGGAGTATTGTGAATTTGTGATCCTTCACACATCACAAGCAAGATCTATCATTGTATTTACTCAATTTTTTTTTGTTAAGAAATTACGAAAGTTGTATATAGTCCATATAACTTCCTTAGTTATATGGACTATATAACTAAGGAAGTTATATGGACTATATACAACTTTTGTAATTTCTTACCAAAAAAAAAGTTATATAGTCCATATAACTTCCTTAGCTCATGCTTTTTCTGCTCAATTTCAATGAAATAATTACTTAATTTTTTTCAAATTAAACTTGGAAAAGAGCAAGGGAATAACCTGGAAAAGAGAAATTGACATTTCAACCATCGGTCCACCGTAGACAGATGTATGCTCCACACGCCCCCCAATGTGATAGTCACTATCGATTTGGACAAAACCCGGACATAATGTATTGTAGCATCCAGTCTTCTTCAAATTATCTGACTGTCATGTTTTAATATCACATTATTTTTGGAAGAAATGTAATTATGTGTTTTTTCTAGTCAACCTCAAAGGTAAAATACAAGACTCAAAGTAAAATTAAAAAAACTGACACGAAATTAATATAGTGAGAACAACTTTTTATAAACAAACAGTGTTTTACATTGTAAGTAAGTGAAATGAAAATAAACAATAAAAAAATCAAATAAAAAAATTGTAAGTGGAGATGATAAATAGAAATAAACCTTCCCTTACCGTCCAAAACGAGTAAACATAAGTTGCGTCATTGCCATATAACTGTGGAGATACCTGGAACCAATGTGTATTGATTAAGATTAATAAGTCATATACATGCAAATTTTAGGATAAAAAAATTGTCATAATAGGAAAAATTAAAACTCACAAGCCATCCAAAGACGATTTTGTTAAGATTATCTGACTGTCCATTTTGAACCCATATGTGAGATGCGCTTGTTTGATCCTTATAAACTCTTGGATTATAAATGCTATTAGTTCCACCAACTCCATAATAAGGACCACCAGGAGTTATGAGAAAAGCTTGAGCAACCTATAAATTGAACAAATTTATATAACTAATTAAAAATTGAAACATAGCCTGCGATTTTTACAAATAAACCAAAAAACTTTTAAAATTCTGTTGTATATAAGAAAACTTACATGAGTACCAGGACTATCTTGAGTTAAGAAATGACTATTTAATAAAGATTTGGCTCGAATGAGGTCATCTTTTGTTGTCCTTCGAATAGGAACAGTTCCTGTTGGACACGTGTCTTTCCCAAGTCCAAATATGGGTTTTGTCGGTGAAATCTTCACACTTTTATTTCCAAGTGTTTTATGAAAGCTTGGTTTTCTCTGTAACAAATGAAAAAAAAGTATATCAACAATGAAAGTGGGAGTATAAATAAACAAACAAATACTGAACGCTAAAAATTAACCACGTTGAAAGTTGTTTTACTCAGAACTTGTGATTTTTAGTAAAGGATGGTCAAAAGCTGGTTGCTTGTTAATATCAATGCAATCAACTATGTAGCCAAACTTTGTCTATAAAACCACCAAAACAAACACAAAATTATCACATCATATATTGATATCGAATTAAACCAGTAGTCAATATTATATGTGCAAGTATGTATGTTTGAATACATGAATACTCTTGATTGGAGACTTGTTAATGAACTTTAATTGTCTCCCCAACTCCAAATCTTCCTCCAATGTACTATGCATACCATGAACCCTATGGAAAGTACTAGTCATCAAACACAAAACAAAGAATAGTGTATCGATCATTTTCACAATTCTCTTATCAAACAAAATGACTTGATGATCGATTTCAGTCTAGTGTATTGCCTATTTATATATCGACGCTTCAGGATAAATGAAATAAAAAAAAAATTGAATTGAGGAAAATATCCAAAGTCATTAATATGAAGTAATTTCTTGCTTCATCATAATTATGAAATTACTTCATATGCTAATACCCTATTTAGTACATTTTCTCTTTATGCATTTTTTTTGACACAACATTTTCTCTTTATGCATATTGCTAAAAATTAGACAGATAAATAGATTAATGGCCAACGGGGCAAAAATAATAAACTAAATTTTCTTTTTATTCAAACAATTTCTTTTCTTATTATTTTTATATAATGAAACTAAGAAACAGTAAACATTTAAAAATTTTAATCGAAGTTAATTTTCTAAAACCTTACACTAGTTTTTTACTGCATGGCATTATAATTTTGAAGAAAAAAAAAGATTGGAAATAATACAATGATGATGTACATAATTCTCATCTCAAATAAAATTAAATAAACATGATTATTATGTATCAATTTGCAGAGTCAATATGTATGTATGTATGTGCGAGACGATGGGATAAGATCTTTTTTTTTTATTTAAATAATGGGATATGATAAGATATATTACCTGATTGGCATTGTTTTTTGAGGATTTTTAGGCCACTATGTATATGGTTATCTAAATACTTGAAACCAATCGAGATACATAGTTGTTTCACGAAAAAATCGAGTTACATAGAGAGAAAAAGTACCTCTATTCATTACTCAAGGCCAGAGATTGTTGCCCCTTAAGTTAAATTCTTCAATTGATTATTCAATTTTTCATAATCAGTGATAAAGAACATATTGCTAAAAATCTTAGAGGATAAATGCATGATAACAATATGATGCACACAATTAACGCTGCATCAACTGTATTGAAATTTGAATGCCTTGACAATGTCGAGGTATATCGAGGCACGGGTTTGAGTTGAGTACAGTTAACTCTCTCTGTCTCTCTCCTCTTCTGTTTTTTCTTTATTTTTTTTAGCCAAAATTAATCAATGGATGGGATTGAAATAAAATGTGATCTAATGGGGGTGGATGGGGTGACTGCACCAAGTCACAGATCGCACTCCAATCCAAAGACAGGCACACAAGGCCACATCAACTATACTGATTGGTAAATTCTCGGGTACGCTTTAAATTAGTCGGGTACCGTACTCATATTAACTGTTCTAATAAAAATAGTCCATTTATTCAATGTTTTTCATATAACTGTTACGACATACTTTTTTTTTATTTTAAAAAGTAAGCAGTAAGTTATGAATAATTGTTTCGGTGCCCCATAAAATATTTTACAAATTTACTAATATGTTGTTCTTTCTCTTTTCTATTGGATGTTTAGAATGCCCATTATATTAGAAAAAAGTGAATAATTAAGTAGCAGTAAACATATACCGATGTGTAGTACCATAATTTTGTCCGGCCCTTTTTACTTTATTTTTTATTTTATTTTATTATTTATTTTAACTTTTTTAATTTTGTAATAAAAAATAAGAATAATATTTTTGGTTTCATAATAAAAAGAAGAAGAAAAAAAAGAAAAAAAAAGAAAAAAAGGAAAAAAGAAAAGAAAGGGATTATGAATAGTAGTTTTGGGGGTGCTAATAGCAGCCCAGCCTAGCTTGTTTCCTTCATTTGCTGCGCACACCCCTTCTTTTTCTAATTACAGCCGTGCTGCTTCATGCACCACTCCTTCCATTCGCACACCCCTAGCCCGCCAAACACACTCTCACGCAGCCCAGCCCAATCATAACCCTAAAAATATCAAAACCTAATCCCCTCGTTCTTCATTCCTGAAGCAGCGCCGCTTCCCTCACCCTCTCCTTTCTCTCTTCCCTGCGACGTTCTCTCCTCTCCCCACCCCGCCTCATCCTTTTCTTCCCTTCTCTTCTCTTTCATCCTTTCTTCATTTTCCTAACCCAAAACCCTAGCCGCATCACCACTCCCTCTTTCCCTCGTTCTTCTTCTTTCCCTTCCAACCCTAGGCCACCGCGGTGCCCCCTCTCCCACGTTCTCTCTTCTCTCCCTTTCTCCAACCCTAAATTTCCTCCACCATTCTCGCCTTCTCCTTCATCTTTCCCTTCTTCCTCCACTCCACCAAACCCTAATCAGCCTCTTCTCACAAACCCTAAGCCGCCACACTTCTCTTCTCTTTCCTTCTTTTTTCCAACAATTCTGAACCTCAATCCCCCTTAAATCTCTATGATCTCGTGGATGGCATACAAGGAAAGGAAGATTTGATCTCCAATCATGACAAAAGGGAAGATTTCCTCTCTATTCCTATTTTGAAAAGTTCCCATCTTTCTCCATTTACTGACTTGATTTCTTTCTCTTTTTTTTTGCAGGATGTGGAAGAAACAAAGGAATGGCTATAAAAGCCCCTCACATTCGGATTCAAGGGGGAGGCCGAACCCTAAGAGAGAAAAATCCAGAGTGAAGAAAAAGACTGAGGGCGAGACAAAGAGCATGAAGTGAAGCAGAAACTAGGCGTGAGGGAGAAGGAAAGGAGAGTGAAGATACAAACACCCTTTTTAGGCTTTTAGTTGTCCTCTTTGCCTCTAATCTGTAAACTCGATTTTAGGGATCCTGATAACATTTCATCAGGTTTTCTATTCTTCTCTTCTCTGCCTCTGTATTTTTTTTATGGACTATTTATTTTTCTGAGATTTGTATGGTCGAGGTTGCATCTGAAATGAGATATTAGCAAGTTTTTTTTTTCATTCTCCTTCTTCATGTGCTTAGGATTTCGTCTTTTGTTCCTTTTTTATTTCTCTTCATTTTCGTGATTGTTTGGCTGGCTGTTGCTGTTGCTGTTATTGTTGATGTTGTTGTCATTGGTGTTGGTGTTCATATCCACGGTTCTGAATTGGAATTAGGTTTAGGGTTTGGCCTTTCAATGGGGCCAAATCCTATATAGGGATTAATTTGCAAATATGTTGTTAAGAGGGGCATAAAAAAGGGGCTTTCTGAAAGTCCTGCTCCACATATACGTTTAGGGTTTGGCCTCCCAATGAGGCCAAATCCTAAATAGGACCCGATTGCAAATATGTTGTCTAGGAGAGTATAAAAATAATAAAGAAAGTTTCCATTTTTTTATCTACACATCTTTAAATAAATTTCTGAAAGTTATATTTATTTCGTTCTTGTCTAAAATAACATTAATCATAAGTAAACTGAATTCCATGGGTTCGATTTGAATATAAAGCAAAAATAAATTAAAGTGTTTGTTTTTAATCTGGTGACTAAAATTTGTTTGTGACCATTAGTTGATATTTAGAAATCTTATTTTTGAGGAAAATAAATTATTTAAAGGCAAACAATTATTTTCAAACAATTAAAGGTACTGCTTTCAAGGCGTCGTAAGGGTGCTAACACCTTCCTCACGCGTAACAAACTCCCGAACCCAAATTTGGTTCAAAGACCTTTTTCTTTATCAAAAATAGGTTTTTCAATGTTTCCTATAAAAAATAAATATTGGTGGCGGCTCCATTTCAAATTTAGGGTGGTTGTCACAAATTGATTTGACTCCACTGGGGAATTTAGAAAGTTAGACATTTGGATTGTTTGAATTGTTTGTTTGCCTTACAATGTGAATTGTTTCCTTTTATTTTATTTTTATTTATTGTTTATTACTATTACTTTTTTTATCTTTTTTATTTTATTTTTTTTTCTTTCTCAATTTGTTTATTTTTGTTTTATCTTATTTGTTTTTATCTTTGTTTAGTTTATTTATTCTTATTGTGATCATATGTATATTGAACATTAGGATAGCCACCTTGTATATAAAAGCATTTGTTAATTTATTACATATATATGCAAATGGGTAGTATTTCAGGTTATGGCTCGTTCACACACTTCACTTAACACATTTTTTGCACACTACGAGTGGAACCCTATACCCGGGTTTGAAAAAGAAAAAACTTTAAGTTAGGAGAGGCTGTGTAGTGAGCACCTGCTGGACGTACGACCAGTTGGGTCCTTGCGAAGGCCTCACCTAGAGTTTGGCCCCATTTGAGAAAAAACTCTCGTTAATAGTTTACCTATTATCGAGGTAACATTCGAAAATGGGACCCTTGGCTCTAGGGACAATTTTAGATCAGTATTTCAATCCACCCATGGAAAGGCACTTATGTGGACCGTAGACCCCTTTTAAAGAACTACCGGCCCATATCACAAAAGGAGCATACCTTATCCCATTTCCCACGTGACAAAAGTCGTATGACCTAAGATCTTAGGAAATACCGGCCTATATTACAAGGGACACATTCTGCCCGTTTCTCCTTCATCCATTTATTTTCTATTATGAAAGATAACAAATGATATTTGTTCTCTAAAAATATTACTTGTTATTCTTTTATGCAAAAAATAGTGTCAACACATACTTCCCCTTCTCATTCTTTTTTCCTACAAAATAAAAAAAAATAAATTTAAAAAAAAAAGCATTTTCTCCTTTTTAGCAACATTATTGCATTCATTTTATTTTTGTAAAAAAAAACAAAAAATAGAAAAATATTTCTCCATTATCCATCATATTATTTTGCATAAAATGTACATAAAAAAATATTCATGACATGCATAATCATGGCATCTTCATAACATAACTCATTTTTCCCCTCTACAGAAAATAGGTACACATAAGCTTTCCCTGCATTCCTACCAGACTCGAGCCCAATCTAGACTCATGGAGTTGTTGGAACAGAATCAGCAAGCGATGAGAGAAGAACTCGACCAAATCAAGGGTAAGATGGACAAGCTATTGGACCTCTTGCAGAACTTGGGTGCAAAATTGACCATTGATGAGAACCATTCCGTCAGCACTAATGAGTATCGAGAGACTTCCAATGGCCCATCAGGAGACCCCCTAGATTAGAAGAGACTCCAAATTGTGGAAGATAGGCTGAAAGCCATTGAAGGGGCAAATCATATTGGGTTCAAAGCTTCAGAAGTATGTTTGGTCCTGGACGTGGTAATTTCTCCAAAATTCAAAGTTCCTGAGTTCGTCAAGTATGAAGGCTTAACTTGTCAAAAAAGCCACCTCATCATGTACTATCGGAAGATGGCCTTCTGCTCCAGTAATGATAAGCTCCTAATCCACTTCTTCCAAGAGAGTCTTACCGGGGCATCCCTACGCTGGTATATGCAGTTAGAGCGGGGCAAAATCAGCTCATGGAATGATTTGGCTAAAGCTTTCATCAAACGGTATAAATACAATATGGAGATGGCTCCTGGCCGCTCCCAGTTACAAACCATGGTGAAAGGGGGCAATGAAAGCTTCAAAGAATATGCCCAAAGATGGAGAGGGATTGCAGCCCAAGTGGAACCTCCGCTATCTGAGAAAGAGATGGTTACCATGTTCACCGACACACTTCAACAACCCTTCTATGTGAACGTGAACACAAGAAGGGGGGTTGAATTGTGTTGAAAACTTTTCGCAAACTTTAAGTTAAAAACACTTAGAACACAGGTTTTTCAAAACAGTTTGTGTATCAGACGCTGAAAAAACAGTTTGTGAAAACTTGTTTTTTTAACAGAATAAGATAAAGATAAATAGAAGGCAGTAAAGCAAGAGACACAGAGATTTATACTAGTTCACTACCAAACTGGTAGCTACGTCTAGTCCCTTCGTTCTTGAAGGATTTTCCACTATAATCAACTGATTACAAAACCTTAAGAGTATTCTACTGTCACAACCTTGACAATACTCTCAACTTCTCAAAACGACTCAGTACATTCGAGCCTTTGAGGGTACAGCCTTAACTAGGCCAAAACAACTTTTACAAGTAAGTTGAATACAAGCAGAAATAACTCTCACAGAGAGGATAAAAGATTAAGCTCAATACAGAAATGCTTTCTAGGATAAAAGATTAAGCTCAATACAGAAATGCTTTCTAAAAGAAAGTGTCGGACGCTGAGTTCAGTTCTTGTAGTCTAGAGACTTGGCACGAAACTTGATTGCTCACAGAAGCAGTGCTTTCAGAGTATTGACTCTTTGTAGTGTATAGCAACAGTGCTTGTTCTCAGTAAATGAAGCAATATTCTCTTGTAGAGTTTCGGCAGTTTCTTCAATGGATACCATGGGGTATTTATAGGAGTTCTAAAGGATATTACCGTTACAGTAAAAATGGCTCCTTTCCATTGAGTGAGGTGATTTCAAAAAAAAGCTGTCTCTTTCTTCCTTTCCAGAGAATATCTCAGTAGTACACATTACCGTTTTCGTACTACCTTGCTTTTCACAAATGCTTGTACGATTTTTGTCTTTAGCTAAAGGTGTCACCTTTGATACCTCGTACAACAATTTGAGCGCAGAAGATCAAATTCGAAATCCGTTCCAGAAGCTTCTGAGAGGACGAGCAACTACGTGACCATCACATGATTTAAAATGAAGCTCAGACGCTCGCTCAGAACATGAAGGTCGGAAGCTCGTAGCAAATGGATAAGCCTTATGTCACAAAAAGATAATTCCAGACGCTCACGAAGACAAAGATACTAGGATGAGCCGGATGCTGACACATGGAGTGTATCCTTCTCTTGTGAACTTCTTCTTTCTTGCTTAAGTGGCTTAGAAGTATATGTAATATTAGTATCTGCACACTTCAAGAATTGTTAGAACATAAATTGTTCTCTTGTGAATACTTTGTTATCATCAAAATTAATGAGGGTCTAAACTTCTCAATCGTTTAGGTTCCAACAATCTCCCCCTTTTTGATGATGACAAATATCCAAGGTTGATGAACAATTTTAAGTTTCAAATAAGAGTTTTAAGGGTCTCCCCTTGAGTTCAACAACTTAGATAAGTATAGCAATAAAAGACGCTGAGATCGGATGCTGAAATGATGTTATGAATGATTGATTAGCATGTATATCTATCCTTAGCGTGTTTATCTTAGCGTTCATCAAGCCTTTCTTTTACTCCCCCTTTTGTCATCAGACAAAAAGAGTGTAAAAACACATCATATTCAAAAAGCAAAATAGAAGAAAAATTTGAGTAATAAATTCACAATATAATTGTACCAAAAATTAAGTAATATCACTCAGTACCAAAAAATTTAAAACAAAACAAAGTTTAAGGGTTTTGAGGTAGCAGGTTGATTCGTTCCATGATGAGTTTCAGCTGTATTTCAAGCTCAGGAACTTTCAAACAGGTTGCCTTCATGGTTTCAAATTCCTCCTTAGGAATTGTAACCATTTCCACTGAAGATGTGGAGGGAGCAGATCCAGCTTCTGGCACACTAGCAACACTTGCAGCTTCTGAAGTCATCTTCTTATGGATTTCAAGAACAGTTTGAGACAAATCAGATTTTATCTTCTTCCTATCCTTTGCCCATTGGAAATAATTATCTCCTGGTGGAAACCATTTGATAGTAGTTCCAAGTTTTCTTCTTTCAGACTCATATAGGGCTTCATTTCTTTGCTCAACAATATCAGGAGACAGAAGATAATTGAAGATCATTTCTCTGTGTTGAAGAATGTCTCTGGCATACCCATCAAATTGTTCAGCAGTAGCTTCTCCAAACACATTGCCTAAGAAGACACTTAGGGCATCAAAGGAGAAGTTGAGGCCTTCATTTTCAGCAACAAATAGTCTCCTCAAAATTTCTCTGTCATCTTTGTCAATAGTCAGGGGCTCAAAACAAGGCATAATGGCTTTGTCTTTCCAAGACGCAGACCATTGCATCCAGCCAAATCCAATGTAAAAGTGTTTCCAGACTAGATCCCATGGAGCATATAGCTTCACCAAGTTGAGCGGTCTAATGACGGAACACATGAACATATCATCAAAATAAGCAGTTCCAAGATTGGATTCAGGTACCTTCTCGATGATACCAACAGCAGGGATTGTTGCCTTCTCTGCATTATAGCAGTTGGAAGATCCAGTTTTCCATTGATCTTTCTTCAGAGCACTCAGATAATACCTTTTGGCATGATCTTCTGAAATTTTCTTTCTGAAATTTGGGTGAACTCCTTGACCTTGTAGTCTCTGGGAGATTTCTCATATTCCTTAGGGCCTATCTTACTGAATGGCATTTTGCCAGGTGCAGCTTCCTTTCTTTTTCCAGGGATAGACCAAGGTAACCACCTTTGCCTATCTGGAACAATCTTTATAGAGACAAATGATGGGTCTCTATATTCACCAATGACTTCAAGCCTAACTATACTCCATTTTATTACGAGTTACGATCAAGTGCATTTGCCTGAGCCGCAACACTTACCCATGTAAGCAAGAAAAAGAGCAATTTTTATTTTATTACTACGTACTCTAGTCTCTAATATAAGCTAAAAATACTCATATTTAGTGGTTTAAAATATAAGCAAATTATAACTAAATTCACCCTTTTTATTGATAACGTTTCCAAAATACCCTTCAACTAATTCATATTTTATTTTCCCAATAACCCATTTTATTTCTATTAAACAAGTTCTCGTAAAAAATTAAATAAAAAAAGTGATGGTACTTTAGGAATTCAGTTAACCTCAAGAAAATTAAATAAAATTAATTAATATTCTTAATCAATGTGAATTTGTCATTTTTATTATATTCGAGTCTGAGTCGGAGGAGTATTTCTCTCTTTTTTGGAAAATATGCTAAGAGGTTTTGTCCTTTTTACCTTTTGGTATATTTTTTTGGGCAAAATTGCTCTTTGGGTCTTTTAACTTATTTTCGATTTTCATTTATCTTTTTTTTCCCGAATAGGTGCTTTATGTTTTAAAATGTTTTCAAATCACTCCTTTATCTTTCTTTTTTCCCAAATATGTCCTTTAGGTTTGAAAAACATACTAAAAACAGGCTTACGTGTCCATTCATTGAAGGATCTTTTTGAAATATACTAAAAACTTGAAGGACCTTTTTGCAACATATTAAAAACTTAAAGGAGCTGTTCGGGAAAAAAAAAGATAAAGGACCTATTCGGGTAAAAAAATATAAATGTGACAACTTTGACTACTTTCCCATTTTAACTTTCGTTAGCCTAATAAAATAGAATCATTTAAATCATTGATGTGGGTTCGACATTCGGAGTCCTAATTATACTCCAATATTATTACGAGTTACGATCAGATGCACTTGCTCGAGTCATAACAAGAACCAAACTTC
This sequence comes from Calophaca sinica, assembly GCA_037113605.1. Classification (NCBI taxonomy): domain Eukaryota; kingdom Viridiplantae; phylum Streptophyta; class Magnoliopsida; order Fabales; family Fabaceae; genus Calophaca; species Calophaca sinica. Next base: position 124,455,590 of record CM073736.1, on the reverse strand, counting down.
TCACTTTGCTCACATATTGGGTCTCATCGGGTGTGTCAATTTTGTTTACTTGGTTGTAATTTAGTTGCAAGATCGACTAACACCAACAACAGTGATTACCTTTTTCTTCAGTCAATTACGCTGAGGAAATAACTATGTCCCTCAACAATGGGTTCCTTTACTATTTCAAAGAGCGTTAAGTGAGGTGAACTCGATTAATAGTAAAGCTAAACTAATAACATAAAAGCGTAAATAAAGTGCGTCTGAAAATAACTTAGATAAAACAAGTGTTGTTTGATTGATGTGTATAAAAATAATTTGTACAATTGGTATTTATATTAACAACTAAGGCAACCCCTATCTACATCGTTGATCGACTTGTTCGTGCCTTGTTCTATTAACCACATTCCCAAATATTACGCACCAACTTCCTCTATTTTTGCGCTTCCTGGAGCCACGTTGTCTTTTCCTTTCATGCTTATTTGTTTGTTTCTTGCTCCGAAAGTTCAGGCGATAGTTTTTATCTACTCCAGTTTCTTTTAAATTTAATTAATTATTAATTATTTGGATATTTCCAGGATTATCGCCTTCCTAACTTCACGCTCTTTGACTCAGTTAACCACGAACCTTGTATAAGTTAATTCGGCTCATCAGTGCATCAACTCCTCAGCTGCAACTTCGACAAGATGTTCATTCGACCGGCCAATAATCGACTCACCCTATTTCTCGACTGTTTGTCATAATCGGCTAACACGTAGAATATTTTTGGGTGTTAACAACCCCCTTTAAATATTTTTCCTAAAATAAATTGTTTTTTGGAACAAATTTAAAATAAAAATAAACAGCATTATCAAAGAAAACCACATTTTAACTTAAGACAAAATCATAACATTAAGCAAATAAAAGCAAGATCATAACATTAAGCAAAATCATAACATTAAGCACGTTTACCCATATAAGCAAGAAAAAGAGCAATTTTTATTTTGTTACTACGTACTCTAGTCTCTAATATAAGCTAAAAATACTCATATTTAGTAGTTTAAAATATAAGCAAATTATAACTAAATTAACCCTATTTGTTGATAACGTTTCTAAAATACCCTTTAACTAATTTAAATCTTATTTTTCCAATAACCCATTTTATTTCTATTAAACAAGTTCTCGCAGAAAATTAAATAAAAGGAAATGATGGTACTTTAGGAATTCAATTAACCTCAAGAAAATTAAATAAAATTAATTAATATTCTTAATCAACGTGAATTTAGTCATTTTTTATTATATTTCGAGTCAGAGGGAGTATTTCTCTCTTTTTTTGGAAAGTATGCTAAGAGGTTTTGTCCTTTTTTAACTGTTGGTATATTTTTTTGGCAAAATTTCTCTTTAGGTCCTTTAACTTATTTTCAATTTTTATTTATCTTTTTTTCCCCCTCCGAATAGGTGCTTTATGTTTTAAAATATTTTCGAATCAGTCCTTTATCTTTTTTTTCCCGAATAGGTCCTTTAGGTTTGAAAAACATAGTAAAAACAGGCCTATGTGTCCATTTATTGAAAGATCTTTTTGAAATATATTAAAAAACTTAAAGGACCTATTCTGGAAAAAAAAGATTAAAGACTGGTTCGAAAACCGAAAATAAGTTAAAGGACCTAAAGAGCAATTTTGCCATTTTTTTATATGATTTGACTATAAAACAAAACCACTTTAATAAATTTTCCAAAATAAATAATTTTTTGGAACAAAGTTAAAACGAAAACGAAAATAAAAATATATATCAAAATCATGAATTAGTGCATAGATCACTGGAAAAAATACTTCTTTGTAATGATTGTAACACTTTTTATTATGAAACTTCAATGAAAGCTTTATCAAAATCTAAATTAATTGCCACAATCACCGCCAGGTCCTCCAAATTGAAGAGAATATCCAGCTTGTCTTCTGATATCTCCATAGTATTCAACTCCAAAGCATTTAGGGATGTCATTTATTGTATCTACTAGATATGGTTTTGGCCCATAATCTTGTCTAGATTCATTACGATATGTAACCTGCCTAAAATAACATGCATGAACCAAGTTTTCATCAGGAAGGAATCCAGATCCCATTGGAGGACTAAAAGCACCTGCAGCGGTCGTTGTTCTCCCGCCCCATCCTACTTGATCAGCTACGGTCAAGTTAAAGAATAAAGCTGCTGGAAAATATCCGACATTTTTATTTTCTACGGTCACCCACCAATTTTTGCTTTTTGGGTCCTGAACATATCCAAAAACTTTTGTGAATATTGTACTCCTTCCGTCTATTAATATAGGATCTTTATGACCATTTCACGCCCCTTAAAAAGTGAGTTTTAATAGTTTTTTTTTGGGTGGTCAGTTTTAGTAGTTATTAACATTAAATTTGTACAAAATGTGTGCTATTTTTTCCAATTTACCATTCTCATCTTCCAAGACTATTAAGATAGAATTAATACATCTTGGTATAATGGTAATTTTATAAAAAGAAAAATTAAGGTACTTTGGTCTTTGAAAAGGGTCTTACTAGGGACACAATTTTTTTACTAAAAAAAGTCTTATATTAAGGGACGGAAGGAGTATTGTGAATTTGTGATCCTTCACACATCACAAGCAAGATCTATCATTGTATTTACTCAATTTTTTTTTGTTAAGAAATTACGAAAGTTGTATATAGTCCATATAACTTCCTTAGTTATATGGACTATATAACTAAGGAAGTTATATGGACTATATACAACTTTTGTAATTTCTTACCAAAAAAAAAGTTATATAGTCCATATAACTTCCTTAGCTCATGCTTTTTCTGCTCAATTTCAATGAAATAATTACTTAATTTTTTCAAATTAAACTTGGAAAAGAGCAAGGGAATAACCTGGAAAAGAGAAATTGGCATTTCAACCATCGGTCCACCGTAGACAGATGTATGCTCCACACGCCCCCCAATGTGATAGTCACTATCAATCTGGACAAAACCCGGACATAATGTATTGTAGCATCAGTCTTCTTCAAATTATCACTTTGTCATGTTTTAATATCACATTATTTTTGGAAGAAATGTAATTATGTGTTTTTTCTAGTCAACCTCAAAGGTAAAATACAAGACTCAAAGTAAAATTAAAAAAACTGACACGAAATTAATATAGTGAGAACAACTTTTTATAAACAAACAGTATTTTACATTGTAAGTAAGTGAAATGAAAATAAACAATAAAAAAATCAAATAAAAAAATTGTAAGTGGAGATGAAAATTAGAAATAAACCTTCCCTTACCGTCCAAAACGAGTAAACATAAGTTGCGTCATTGCCATATAACTGTGGAGATACCTGGAACCAATGTGTATTGATTAAGATTAATAAGTCATATACATGCAAATTTTAGGATAAAAATATTGTCATAATAGGAAAAATTAAAACTCACATGCCATCCAAGGACGATTTTATTAAGATTATCTGCCTGTCCATTTTGAACCCATATGTGAGATGCGCTTGTTTGATCCTTATAAACTCTTGGATTATAAATGCTATTAGTTCCACCAACTCCATAATAAGGACCACCAGGAGTTATGAGAAAAGCTTGAGCAACCTACAAATTGAACAAATTTATATAACTAATTAAAAATTGAAACATAGCCTGCGATTTTTACAAATAAACCAAAAAACTTTTAAAATTCTGTTGTATATAAGAAAACTTACGTGAGTACCAGGACTATCTTGAGTTAAGAAATGACTATTTAATAAAGATTTGGCTCGAATGAGGTCATCTTTTGTTGTCCTTGAATAGGAACAGTTCTGTTGGACACGTGTCTTTCCCAAGTCCAAATATGGGTTTTGTCGGTGAAATCTTCACACTTTTATTTCCAAGTGTTTTATGAAAGCTTGGTTTTCTCTGTAACAAATGAAAAAAAAGTATATCAACAATGAAAGTGGGAGGATAAATAAACAAACAAATACTGAACGCTAAAAATTAACCACGTTGAAAGTTGTTTTACCTGTAACTTGTGATTTTTTAGTAAAGGATGGTCAAAAGCTGGTTGCTTGTTAATATCAATGCAATCAACTATGTAGCCAAACTTTGTCTATAAAAACCACCAAAACAAACACAAAATTATCACATCATATATTGATATCGAATTAAACCAATAGTCAATATTATATGTGCAAGTATGTATGTTTGAATACATGAATACTCTTGATTGGAGACTTGTTAATGAACTTTAATTGTCTCCCCAACTCCAAATCTTCCTCCAATGTACTATGCATACCATGAACCCTATGGAAAGTACTAGTCATCAAACACAAAACAAAGAATTGTGTATTGATCATTTTCACAATTCTCTTATCAAACAAAATGACTTGATGATCGATTTCAGTCTAGTGTATTGCCTATTTATATATCGACGCTTTAGGATAAATGAAATAAAAAAAAAATTTGAATTGAGGAAAATATCCAAAGTCATTAATATGAAGTAATTTCTTGCTTCATCATAATTATGAAATTACTTCATATGCTAATACCCTATTTAGTACATTTTCTCTTTATGCATTTTTTTTGACACAACATTTTCTCTTTATGCATATTGCTAAAAAATTAGACAGATAAATAGATTAATGGCCAACGGGGCAAAAAAATAATAAACTAAATTTTCTTTTTATTCAAACAATTTCTTTTCTTATTATTTTTATATAATGAAACTAAGAAACAGTAAACATTTAAAAATTTTAATCGAAGTTAATTTTCTAAAACCTTACACTAGTTTTTTACTGCATGGCATTATAATTTTGAAGAAAAAAAAAAGATTGGAAATAATACAATGATGATGTACATAATTCTCATCTCAAATAAAATTAAATAAACATGATTATTATGTATCAATTTGCAGAGTCAATATGTATGTATGTATGAGACGATGGGATAAGATCTTTTTTTTTTATTTAAATAATGGGATATGATAAGATATATTACCTGATTGGCATTGTTTTTTGAGGATTTTAAGGCTACTATGTATATGGTTATCTAAATACTTGAAACCAATCGAGATACATAGTTGTTTCACGAAAAAATCGAGTTACATAGAGAGAAAAAGTACCTCTATTCATTACTCAAGGCCAGAGATTGTTGCCCCTTAAGTTAAATTCTTCAATTGATAATTCAATTTTTCATATTCTGTGATAAAGAACATATTGCTAAAAATCTTAGAGGATAAATGCATGATAACAATATGATGCACACAATTAACGCTGCATCAACTGTATTGAAATTTGAATGCCTTGACAATGTCGAGGTATATCGAGGCACGGGTTTGAGTTGAGTGCAATTAACTCTCTCTGTCTCTCTCCTCTTCTGTTTTTTCTTTATTTTTTTTAGCCAAAATAAATCAATGGATGGGATTGAAATAAAATGTGATCTAATGGGGGTGGATGGGGTGACTGCACCAAGTCCTTGCGCACCCAATCGACAGGGCACACAAGGCCACATCAACTATACTGATTGGTAAATTCTCGGGTACGCTTTAAATTAGTCGGGTACCGTACTCATATTAACTCTTCTAATAAAAATAGTCCATTTATTCAATGTTTTTCATATAACTGTTACGACATACTTTTTTTTTATTTTAAAAAGTAAGCAGTAAGTTATGAATAATTATTTCGGTGCCCCATAAAATATTTTACAAATTTACTAATGTGTTGTTCTTTCTCTTTTCTATTGGATGTTTAGAATGCCCATTATATTAGAAAAAAGTGAATAATTAAGTAGCAGTAAACATATACCGATGTGTAGTACCATAATTTTGTCAGGCCCTTTTTACTTTATTTTTTATTTTATTTTATTATTTATTTTAACTTTTTAAATTTTGTAATAAAAAATAAGAATAATATTTTTGGTTTCATAATAAAAAGAAGAAGAAAAAAAAGAAAAAAAAAAGAAAAAAAGGAAAAAAGAAAAGAAAGGGATTATGAATAGTAGTTTTGGGGGTGCTAATACAAATTTAGCTTGTTTCCTTCCTTTGCTGCGCACACCCCTTCTTTTTCTAATTACAGCCGTGCTGCTTCATGCACCACTCCTTCCATTCGCACACCCCTAGCCCGCCAAACACACTCTCACGCAGCCCAGCCCAATCATAACCCTAAAAATATCAAAACCTAATCCCCTCGTTCTTCATTCCTGAAGCAGCGCCGCTTCCCTCACCCTCTCCTTTCTCTCTTCCCTGCGACGTTCTCTCCTCTCCCCCACCCCGTCTCATCCTTTTCTTCCCTTCTCTCTTCTCTTTCATCCTTTCTTCATTTTCCTAACCCAAAACCCTAGCCGCAGCACCACTCCCTCTTTCCCTGCTCTTCTTCTTTCCTTCCAACCCTAGGCCACCGCGGTGCCCCCTCTCCCACGTTCTCTCTTCTCTCCCTTTCTCCAACCCTAAATTTCCTCCACCATTCTCGCCTTCTCCTTCATCTTTCCCTTCTTCCTCCACTCCACCAAACCCTAAGCAGCCTCTTCTCACAAACCCTAAGCCGCCACACTTCTCTTCTCTTTCCTTCTTTTTTCCATCAATTCTGAACCTCAATCCCCCTTAAATCTCTATGATCTCGTGGATGGCATACAAGGAAAGGAAGATTTGATCTCCAATCATGACAAAAGGGAAGATTTCCTCTCTATTCCTATTTTGAAAAGTTCCCATCTTTCTCCATTCTTGACTTGATTTCTTTCTCTTTTTTTTCGAGGATGTGGAAGAAACAAAGGAATGGCTATAAAAGCCCCTCACATTCGGATTCAAGGGGGAGGCCGAACCCTAAGAGAGAAAAATCCAGAGTGAAGAAAAAGACTGAGGGCGAGACAAAGAGCATGAAGTGAAGCAGAAACTAGGCGTGAGGGAGAAGGATAGGAGAGTGAAGATACAAACACCCTTTTTAGGCTTTTAGTTGTCCTCTTTGCCTCTAATCTGTAAACTCGATTTTAGGGATCCTGATAACATTTCATCAGGTTTTCTATTCTTCTATTCTCTGCCTCTGTATTTTTTTTATGGACTATTTATTTTTCTGAGATTTGTATGGTCGAGGTTGCATCTGAAATGAGATATTAGCAAGTTTTTTTTTTTCATTCTCCTTCTTCATGTGCTTAGGATTTCGTCTTTTGTTCCTTTTTTATTTCTCTTCATTTTCGTGATTGTTTGGCTGGCTGTTGCTGTTGCTGTTATTGTTGATGTTGTTGTCATTGGTGTTGGTGTTCATATCCACGGTTCTGAATTGGAATTAGGTTTAGGGTTTGGCCTTTCAATGGGGCCAAATCCTAAATAGGGATTAATTTGCAAATATGTAGTTAAGAGGGGCATAAAGGCAAAAAGGGGCTTTCTGAAAGTCTGTTCCACATATACACGTTTTAGGGTTTGGCTTCCTAATGAGGCCAAATCCTAAATAGGGACCCGATTGCAAATATGTTGTCTAGGAGAGTATAAAAATAATAAAGAAAGTTTCCATATTTTTTTTATCTACACATCTTTAAATAAATTTCTGAAAGTTATATTTATTTCGTTCTTGTCTAAAATAATATTAATCATAAGTAAACTGAATTCCATGGGTTCTGATTTGAATATAAAGCAAAAAATAAATTAAAGTGTTTGTTTTTAATCTGGCTGACTAAAATTTGTTTGTGACCATTAGTTGATATTTAGGAATCTTATTTTTGAGGGAAATAAATTATTTAAAGGCAAACAATTATTTTCAAACAATTAAAGGTACCGTTTTACGGGCGTCGTAAGGGTGTTAACACCTTCCTTACGCATAACCAATTCCCGAACCACAATTTGGTTCAAAGACCTTTTTCTTTATAAAAATCAAAAATAGGTTTTCCAATGTTTCCGATAAAAAATAAATATTGGTGGCGGCTCTATTGATTTTAGGGTGGTTGTCACAGCTGACGACTCCACTGGGGAATTTAGAAAGTTAGACCTTTGGATTGTTTGAATTGTTTGTTTGCCTTACAATGTGAATTGTTTCCTTTTATTTTATTTTTATTTATTGTTTATTACTATTACTTTTTTTATCTTTTTTATTTTATTTTATTTTATTTTTTCTTTCTCAATTTGTTTATTTTTGTTTTATCTTATTTGTTTTTATCTTTGTTTAGTTTATTTATTCTTATTGTGATCATATGTATATTGAACATTAGCATAGTCACCTTGTATATAAATGCATTTGTTAATTTATTACATATATATGCAGTGGGTAGTATTTCAGGTTATGGCTCATTCACACACTTCACTTAACACATTTTTTGCACACTACGAGTGGAACCCTATACCCGGGTTTGAAAAAGGAAAAACTTTAAGTTAGGAGAGGCTGTGTAGTGAGCACCTGCTGGACGTATGACCAGTTGGGTCCGTGCGAAGGCCTCACCTAGAGTTTGGCCCCATTTGAGAAAAAACTCTCGTTAATAGTTTACCTATTATCGACGGTAACATTCGAAAATGGGACCCTTGGCGCTAGGGACCTTTTTAGATTAGTATTTCAATCCACCCATGGAAAGGCACTTATGTGGACCGTAGATCCCTTTTAAAGAACTACCGGCCCATATCACAAAAGGAGCATACCTTATCCCATTTCCCACGTGACAAAAGTCGTATGACCTAAGATCTTAGGAAATACCGGCCTATATTACAAGGGACACACTCTGCTCGTTTCTCCTTCATCCATTTATTTTCTATTATGAAAGATAACAAATGATATTTGTTCTCTAAAAATATTACTTGTTATTCTTTTATGCAAAAAATAGTTTCAAAAAATACTTTCCCTTCTCATTCCTTTTTCCCTCTAAATAAAAAAAATAAATTTAAAAAAAAAAGCATTTTCTCCTTTTTAGCAACATCATTGCATTCATTTTATTTTTGTAAAAAAAAAAACAAAAAATAGAAAAATGTTTCTCCATTATCCATCATATTATTTTGCTTAAAATGTACATAAAAAAAATATTCATGACATGCATAATCATGGCATCTTCATAACATAACTCATTTTTCCCCTCTACAGAAAATAGGTACACATAAGCTTTTCCTGCATTCCTACCAGACTCGAGCCCAATCTAGACTCATGGACTTGTTGGAACAGAATCAGCAAGCGATGAGAGAAGAACTCGACCAAATCAAGGGTAAGATGGACAAGCTATTGGACCTCTTGCAGAATTTGGGTGCAAAATTGACCATTGATGAGAACCATTCCGTCAGCACTAATGAGTATCGAGAGACTTCCAATGGCCCATCAGGAGACCCCCTAGATCAGAAGAGACTCCAAATTGTGGAAGATAGGCTGAAAGCCATTGAAGGGGCAAATCATATTGGGTTCAAAGCTTCAGAAGTATGTTTGGTCCTGGACGTGGTAATTTCTCCAAAATTCAAAGTTCCTGAGTTCGTCAAGTATGAAGGCTTAACTTGTCAAAAAAGCCACCTCATCATGTACTATCGGAAGATGGCCTTCTGCTCCAGTAATGATAAGCTCCTAATCCACTTCTTCCAAGAGAGTCTTACCGGGGCATCCCTACGCTGGTATATGCAGTTAGAGCGGGGCAAAATCAGCTCATGGAATGATTTGGCTAAAGCTTTCATCAAACGGTATAAATACAATATGGACATAGCTCCTGGCCGCTCCCAGTTACAAACCATGGTGAAAGGGGGCAATGAAAGCTTCAAAGAATATGCCCAAAGATGGAGAGGGATTGCAGCCCAAGTGGAACCTCCGCTATCTGAGAAATGAACGTGGCAAAACACAAGAAAGGGGGGGTTTGAATTGGGTTTTTAAAAAACTTTTTCGCAAATACAAATGTTTATGAAAAATAACTATTGAATAAACTGAGCAAGGAATAAAGAGTAGAGAGAAGAAAGAGACACAGTGATTTATACTAGTTCACTATCACCTGATAGCTACGTCTAGTCCCTTCACTCACTTGAAGGATTTCTCCACTATAATCAACCGATTACACTTGAGAGTATATTTACGCCCAGCTGGCTATACTCACAACTTCTTAGAACGACTCGATGCAGTTGAGCCTCTAAGGTATACTGACCACTAATGGGCTAAGTCTGATTCAAATAAGAGTTTTTGAAACAATATAGAGATAACTCTCTTCAGAGAGAATTTACAATGAAACTACTTTTAGCACAAAATAACTTTCTTAAAAGAAAGAATAAAACAGTAAGTGCCTTGTTCAACGATCTCAGAGACTTGGATGAATTCTTGATTGCTCACTGTCTCTTGATTGGGTAGTGTTTGAGAAGATAGATGTTGATGCTCTCACTACTCAGAAAAATATTCAAGTTGCTAGATTGCGTACAACAGTGTTGAAAATCGTTTGTTGAAAACTTAATTTTTTATTTTACTTCAGTGTATGAGGTAGGATATATAGCTAGGGTTGAAAAAGTGCCGTTGTGACACAACGTCTCTTTTTGTCCGCACAACGTTTCTTTTTGTCTAAATTTTGTCCAAAGTCAAAGTTCAGATCCTTGAATTTCGGCTTTTGCAGGATACGTCGCTTTCAAGACGAAAAGCATTCTGAGTATTATACACAATGTCAGTAACTTTGTCCTTAGTGAGCTTTTCAAAAATATAGACACTTCAAGCACAAGTTTCCTTGATGATATTATCCTTTGACATTCTTCTTGTCTAAAGATACCTCGTATAACAAGGTACTTGAATTTTACTATCGAATCGAGCTTCACAGATCACCGATTCTTGTGTGTAGAATTTAATGGACTATCAAATGTGAATCGTGTAGGAAAGCACTAAGTCTATCATGGAGCACATATAACACAATCTGTTGAGTGTTGGTGAAGACCAGGCGTTGACTAAGCAGTGTAGTCTCTTAGGCGATCTACCAGAGTCGTTGACTTACACCAGGCGTTGACCAAGCAGTGTAGTCTCTTAGACTGATCTACGAGTCGTTGACTTACACCAGGCGTTGACCAAACAGATTCTATGTGCCAAGAACCGTGAGCCGAGTCAAGTTTTCCAGAGTGAAATTCAAGATTTCACTAAGTCTTCTGAAGCAGAATTTTTCCGAATATAAATACTTTTTTTTTGCACACTTATAACCATGTTAGAGAATAAATTGTTCTCTTAATCTTTTGTTATCATCAAAACAATTAAAGGGTTATTGTTTCTGAATCCTCTTGATTCCAACAATCTCCCCCTTTTTGATGATGACAAATACATATATTGATGAACAATTTTTTCTTTATAAAAAAATATTTATTCAGATGATTTCAGAGGCTCCCCCTGAATTAAGCATATATAAATATTTCTAAGTGTAACAGAGCATGAGATATTACAGCATATAAGTTTCAGAGCATACAGGAATATATTAATCAGAACACATAATGTATGCATGATGACACTTGGTTGATACACTAGGTTCATCAATTGCTTTATACTCTCTATATTCTTCTCCCCCTTTTGTCATCAGACAAAAAGATCAAGACAGAAATAAAGAACATCACAGTCAAAACAGTATAAAGAAAGATAAAGAGAAAACTTCGAGTGTCATAAATTTCATTAGAAATAAAAACAGAGTGAACAAAAACAAACTCAAAGCAAATCTATCAAAAGAAAAAAAAAATCCTAAGGTTTTCTAGGGTTGCTCCATCCTCTCCAAAATTTGCCGCAGCAGAGTAGTCATCAAATCTTGCTTCTTTTCTGAGGCTTCCAGCCTTTGATCAGTAGATTCCATAAATCTTACAATCGCTGTTTTCTTCAACTTGACCTATCAAAAACTTCTTTTGGCACAACTACTGATTGACTGTCATGTGAAGCCGATCCAAGTAGATGCAACCATAGCATTGTGTGCGGTGGTGGAGTTCTGAGTTCTCTTGGAGGAGTGGGAGGCCGAGGAGGAGGTGCAGGTTCTGGTTCCCAAACAACAGTGACCTCTTCTCTTGGAGGAACTCTCCATGTCAGGGCGGCATGCCATCTCCTGTTTCTTTCTTCTTGCTCTTTTTGTGCTTGTCAAACCAAGTGTTCCACAGACACCCGGTTCTCATACCGATCTTCTTCAAGAAGATCATTGATTACTTCATCAAATCTGTCGTTTCAAGGAAACCCCAGAACGAGATTCCCTGAATCTTTCAGCTTTGAAGTACTCAATGCTACCAATTAAATTGGGAAGAACGTTGGGCACAATTCTTGGTTCCCGAAGACCAGGCTCAGAGGGTCCAGGGGGTGCAGTGAGAAGAAGTGGCAGAGGCTCAGCAGAGAGATCATCAGCATCATCCCCCAGTAGTTCTGCAACAGATTCTGGTTCTTCCTGGAGAGGAGAATTTGGAGGAGAGAACAGTTGAGACATGAAAGGTACCATTATGGGAAGTCTGAAAGAGGAGTCAGGGAGAGGTTGCAACATGCGAAGAGGTTGAGTTTCACACACAACCATATTGCCAGATTCAAGAGATGAAGACTCTTGAACCCTTGACTCAGATTCAGGTTCCTCAGAAATGGACTCAGTCTCACATGGTATGTTGAGGTCTGGTTGTTGGTGAGGGGGTGAAGCGGTTCTAGGTGGAGAAGCTGGTTTGGATGGTGATTTAGGTGGTGAAGGTGTTTGGGTTTGAGGTATAGTAGAATCTGGGGGTAAAGAGGCTAAAGGTTCAATATAGGGAATTTGAACCTGTGGTTGAGGTCTTTGTCTAGTCCTCAAGGGAGCAACATCATCTTCATCAGATGAAGATGAGTCTGAGGGTAAAGACGGCAAAGGCTTTTTGGTAGGTGTTGGTTTGGGTGCAGAGACAGATTGGGGTTTAGGTTTGGGCAAGGATTGTGATGGAGGGGGTTCAACAACTGTAGAAGCAACAGGAACAGAACCAGATTGATAAGTAGTATCATATAAATCAACTACCTTATCAAGTGCCTTCTTCCTTTTTGCAGCAGGGGCATCTCCAACCTTGTGTATCCTTTTCAGGGGTGGCTTCTGAGCAGGATCAACAGAGGCGGGCTCAGCAGGAATAGCCACTCTAGGGTCAGAGGTAGGAGCACGAACTGGAGGTGCAGGAATAGCCACTCTAGGGTCAGAGGTAGGAGCACGAACTGGAGGTGCAAAGGTTTCACGCTGTACAAGGCCTGCAGCCAAGCTTGCTTCATGATATAGTCGTGTTTCCTCTAACCTTTCCTTTATCATTTGATCAATCTCCAGTTTCTTCTCTTCTTCTTCCTCTGTAAGCATAGAGGGCATGCATGTAGGTCTCACAGGGAGAGTGAGCTGAGGGGATTCTGAGGCAATGTGAATGCCTGTGCTTCGAGTGACCCTTCTGGTTGGTCCAGTAGAGACACCAGAGTCCACCACAATCTTCTTCCCCTTCTTCACAACTTTCTTCCTTGCTCCTTCTTCACCTTGCTGAATTGCAGCAATAACCTTCTTGGAAAGGAGTCCCATTCTCCTTAGATTGTCTGAAGAGAGAATAGGAATCACCACCGTTTTCAGGGCAAGCCCTGCTTCCAAGGTGTTGAGACCTTGAAGAAGATTTATAAGACCTTGGTTCTCCATAATTGCTGACAACAGCTTTCCATAAGGGATATTCATATATTTCCCTTTTCTGGAGTACATTAAGTCTCTTCGCAGATGTTCAAAAATTATCTGTGGAAGGTTGATTTTTGCTTTGAGTTCATAATTCCACATTATGAACTTGTGGATCTTCTTGACGGTATCCCGCAGAGCGATTTTGGCACTAAGCGGTTCATGATGATTACGAGCGGTGCTCGAAACCTCGTTCTTCATGTCCATCGCCTTGGTCCCTCAGACTTCTCATAGATGGTTTCATTCACGATATCCCACCACCAGCATCCTTTTTCCCAATGGCGGTTTCAACCGCTCCATCATTAGGGCAATGGGTGATTTCAGCAATTAGGTCCCGAGTGACCACAATGCGCTGCCTTGAACATGACTCGAATGGTCTTATCTTTACTCCAAGCATAAGTCCGAACTCCTTCACCAGCATTCTCATAGACTGAGTTTGTCATGTAGAAGAAATCCATTATCCCCATGTCGATGAAATCAGCTCTCAAGTCGTATCCTTCATTTGCCATATCCTCGAACCTTACTTCTTGTTCCACCAACACTTTGAGGTCTGAGGTTTGAACATTTTCCAGCGTTACTTGTGGAGCGACCATTGTTGAAATCGGAGAAACACAGAGTGCAAAGATGAAAGGGGTTTAGGGTTACGAAATGTAGACTTCTCTTTGAGAGATAGAGTGGGTAGTGAGTGATGTGAGTGAGTGGGTAATAAACGTGTTCGAGAAGTTTAAGCACCATACGCCCGATTTTGAAATGAATTAAAATAAATTTGTCTTTTCCAAAAGAGTAACTGTCAAAATTGAAAAGGCGCAGTAAAACTGTCATTGCGCAGTACAATCAATTATGACTCAGTAAAAGCAAATGTCACTCACTAACGCATCAACCAGTCTCAGAGAGACACGTGTACTTAAGATTCCCAGAGACAGCTATGCAATGATCATACGAACAGTTAATGAAAAGAATATAACGAGATAAGATAATCAACAGAATCAACAGATTTAACTACGACATAGCCAACACACTCACGAGAGTCAACAAGTCAAACACATCAAACAGAGTCGACTTTATTCAAACAGAGTCAACATAGTCAAACAGAGTCAACTATATTTAAACAGAATCAACTTAGTCAAACAGAGTCAACTAAATTCAAACAGAGTCAACTTAGTCAAACAGAGTCAACTAAATTCAAACAGAGTCAACTTAGTCAAACAGAGTCAACTAAATTCAAACAGAGTCAACTTAGTCAAACAGAGTCAACTATATTCAGATCAAACACCTATTCCTTTATAAGAAGGAAATTCAAGTTCTTTCTTATAAAGTTGAATCTATCTTCGTGAAGGGTTTTGTAAAGATGTACGCCCATTGATGGTCAAGATCAATAAATTTAATTTCAAGAATCCCTTTACGAACATAGTCTCTAATAAAATGATGTTTAATTTCAATATGTTTGGCTCGAGAATGCAAAATAGGGTTTTTAGTCAAGCATATAGCGAAGTATTATCACAAAGATATAGGATTTTACTCTCTTTAACTGATAGTCCTCAAGTTGATACTTCATCCAAAGTAGTTGTGAGCTACGACTTGCGGCAGATATGTACTCAAACCTGCTTTGTGGATAGTGCAATTGTGCTTTGTCTTTCTCTTGGACCAAGAGACAAGATTTGCTCCAAGAAATTGGCAGCCACCACTTGTGCTTTTCCTTTCAATTCTGTCTCCAAAGAAAGTCAACATCACGTAAACCTACTAACTTGTAATTATCTGAGTTCTTATAAAGCAAAGCAAGATTAGTAGTTCCTTTAAGATACCTAAATATCCTTTTAACCGCATGATTAAGTGAGATTCTCTAGGATCAGATTGAAATCTTGCACATAAGCACACACTAAACATAATATCGGGCCTTGAGGTTGTGAGATAAAGGAGTGAACCAATCATACCTCTATATACCTTTTGGTCTACCTTTTTACTTGATTCATCTTTGCCAAGAGCACATGTTGGATGCATTGGTGTGCTCATAGGTTTGGTTTCCTCTAGCTTGAACTTCTTCACAGCTTCTTTCACATATTTAGTCCGATGAATATAAGTTCCATCTTGACATTGCTTGATTTGAATACCAAGGAAGAATTTTAATTCTCCCATCATACTCATCTCAAATTGCTCGCATAAGCTTAGAAAACTCCTTACAAAGAGACTCATTAGTAGCACCAAAGATAATGTCATCCACATATATTTGAACTATAATGAAATGCTTTAGATGATTTTCTAAATAGAGTAGTGTCCACTGTCCTCTTTCAAAATCATTTGACATTAAAAAGGAACTTAATCTGTCATACCAGGCTCTAGGAGCTTGTTTAAGACCATAAAGTGCCTTTTTAAGTTTGAAAGACATGTTCAGAAACTCAGTATCTTCAAAACCAGGTGGTTGTTTCACAAACACTTCCTCATTTATGAAACCATTTAAAAATGCACTTTTTACATCCATTTGGTACAAAGTAATGCCATGATGTGCAGCAAATGACAACAAAATTCTAATGGCTTCAAGTCTAGCTACAGGAGCGAAAGTTTCAGTGTAGTCAATACCTTCCTCTTGTGAATACCCTTGAGCAACAAGTCTAGCCTTGTTTCTTACCACTTTACCATCTTCATCAAGTTTGTTTCTGAAGACCCACTTGGTTCCAATTGCTAGCTTATTCTTTGGAGGAGGCACAAGCTTCCACACATCATTCCTCTGAAATTGATTGAGCTCTTCTTGCATAGCAATAATCCATCCATCATCAGTTAGAGCTTCATCAATAGATTTTGGCTCTATCTCTGATAGAAGTACCAAATCAGCATGATCTCTAAGAGAAGATCTTGTTCTAACTCTATCACTCGGTTCACCAATTATTTGGTCCTTTGGGTGATCAGGTTTGAACTTCCGATCTGCATTATGGATATTCCTTTTTCACCAGAGTCGACCAGAGACATCATCGAGTCAAGACTGTGACATCCGCTTTTGTTTCCTTACAAATTTGTAAATCTGCAAAGCTTCATTTAGCTCGACGATGTCATTATCAGGCTTCTTATCATCAAATTTCACATGTATTGATTCATCAACAATTAATGTTTCTTTGTTGTATATTACGTATGCTTTAGGCGTTGAGAATATCCCAAAAAGATAGCTTTTTGTGATTTAGAATCAAATTTTCCTAGACTGCCCTTTGTATTGAGAACAAAGCGGTCACACCCAAATTGATGAAAATATGAAATGTTGGGTTTTCTTCCTTTCCACAATTCATAAGGAGTCTTATTCAAGATAGGTCTAATATAGATTCTATTTTGAATATAGCATGCGATGTTTATCGCTTACGCCTAAAAGTGCTTTGCAACATTAGTTTCGTGAATCATGGTTACGCCATTTCTTGCAAAGATCTATTTTTCCTTTCTACAACACCATTTTGTTGTGGTGTTCTAGGGATGAAAAATTGTGAGAGATGCCATGTTCTTCACGAGAACTTTTGAAATAATTCATTTTCAAATTCACCACCATGATCACTTCTAATAGTAGTAATACAAAAGCCTTTTTCATTTTGCACTTGTTTGCGTAATACGTAAAACACTGTAAAAGACTCATCCTTGTGGGTTAAGAATTTTACCCATGTCCATCTAGTATAGTCATTGACAATGACTAGACCATATTTCTTTCCAGACAGAGGTAGTTCTGGTTGGTCCAAATAAATCTAAATGTAAAAGCTCAAGTGGCCTTGAGGTGGAAACAATATTTTTGGAATTAAAAGAAGATTTCGTTTGTTTCCCTTTTTGACATGCTTCACAAAGAGCATCAGATTGATACTTAAGATTTGGTAGGCCTCTAACAAGTCCTTTCTTGTTAAGCTTTGAGATTAACCTCAAGCTGGCATGACCCAATCTTTTGTGCCAAGTCCATTGCTCTTCATCAATTGACAAAAAACATTTTACATTTTGATTTGCCAACTCAGAAAGTTTAATTTTGTAAATATTATTTTTTCTCTTTGCCTTGAAAAGAATAGATCCATCTTTCTTGCTTTTGACTATACATGATGTGTCATTAAAGGCAACATCATAACCACTATCGCATAATTGACTTATACTTAGTAGGTTATGCTTCAAGCCATCCACTAATAATACATTATCAATGGAAGGAAGAAGGCTCTTACCAACTTTTCCACTTCCAATGATTTTACCTTTACGATTTCCTCAAACCAACATTTCCACCTTCTTCATGATGGAGTTCTTGGAACATACGCCTTTCTCCGTCATGTGACGTGGCGACCATCGCCCAAGTACCAGGATCGGTGTAGTAACTCTGTTGCTAAGCAAATCGCAACATATATAATTTTATCCTTAGGTACCCAAATCTTTTGGGTCCTCTTTGTTAGTCCTAGAAGGAGACGTGTCCTTCTTGTTTTTAGTTCATAACAAGTACTCCTAATGTGCCCTTTCTTATTGCAGAAAGTACAAAGTAAACAATCCTTTGTGATTGTTGGAGTCTTTGGTTTTCAAATTGGTGTTTTGAAAAGTTGGTTCTTCAGGGTTATAACCAAGACCCTTTTACCATTTTGACTTACTCCCAGATCATAGATGCTTGTTTGCTTGCGGTGACACATTCAGCAAGAAATCTTTGAAATCCTCTTCATATTTTGAAGAGTTGCATTCAACCTTATTCTTACCGTTAAAATCAAGTACTCACCAAATGGTGGTTTTCGCTTTGAGTTTCTCATTCTCCTCGGTGAGTATTTGAAATTCTTTAGAGAGTTTTAAGAATTTCTTTTTCAAAGATTTGTACTCATTGTTGAGCTTTGAGGACTCATCTAACAGTTCATCAAAAGCTATTTGAATATTAGAAGATGTGTTAGAATCTACCTCTTTATCTTCTTCTTCACTGCCTGAGCCTATGGTAGCCATGAGAGCCATGTTTGCTTGTTCCTCATCATCCTCGAAGATGATGAATCAATCATCCCATGTAGCCATGAGACCTTTCTTCTTCTTGCCTTTGAAGCCACCTTTCCTTGATTTCTCAAGTCAGGGCACTGAGACTTGTAGTGACCAGGCTTCTTGCACTCATAGCAAGTCACTTGGCTCTTGTCCTTGAAGTCCTTCTTTTCCTTTGAATCTTGTCTTTCCCGTGAGTCCCTTTTGTGGAACTTCTTCGAACCTTCCTTTGCTTTTCATCATGCGCTGAATCTTCCTTGAAATAAGGGAGATTTCATCATCGATATCTTCATCACTCTCATCGATGAAGCTTCTTGATTCAAGCTCACTTGGAGAGCTTTGGAAGTAGATGCTTTGTTTGAAGTTTTGAGCAATGGTCTTTGCTTTCTTGGGAGGTTCTTCTTCATCAAGCTCAAGCTCGTGAGCTCTTAGAGAACTCAAGAGATCTTCAAGACGTAATTCATTCAAGTCCTTGGCTTCTTGAATAGCCGTGACTTTGGGTCTCCATCTCTTTGGCGAGACTTCTCAAGATTTTCTTAACATGGTCAAGAAGTGGTATAGCTTTTCTTGAGAACCTTCAAGCCATGAACTAATGTTTGAAATCTTCCAAACATAGTTTCGATGCTTTCATCCTCTTCCATCTTGAAGAGTTCATATTGTCTAACCAAGATATTAGCCTTGGTTTCTTGTACTTGGGAAGTACCCTCATAGGCTAAAGCGGTGAGTCCCAAATTTCTTTGGCAAGGTCTTTGTTATTGCCACATTTCTCATACTCTTTTTAGAGATAGCACATACAAGAAAGTATCTTGCTTTTGGTGCAAGGTATATTCCTTTTTATGATCATCGGTCCAAGACTCCCTAGGAATAGGATTTCTTTGAGTCAATCGTTGATGTCTTGTTTCGAACCATATCCCAAAGTTCAAACTGTTGAGATTGAAAAAGTTTTTCACTTTATCTTTCCGGTAGTCATAGTTAGATCCATTGAACAAAGGGGGCGGTTAACATGACCACCGGTTCGTTGCTTGCCATAGGATAGTATAGGATCTTTTCCTCTCACTGTTTAAGTGCTCAACCAAGAGGCGAGCTCTGGTACCAATTGAGCGTGGCAAAACACAAGAAAGGGGGGTTTGAATTGGGTTTTAAAAACTTTTCGCAAATACAAATGTTTATGAAAAATAACTATTGAATAAACTGAGCAAGGAATAAAGAGTAGAGAGAAGAAAGAGACACAGTGATTTATACTAGTTCACTATCACCCGATAGCTACGTCTAGTCCCTTCACTCACTTGAAGGATTTCTCCACTATAATCAACCGATTACACTTGAGAGTATATTTACGCCAACGGCTATACTCACAACTTCTTAGAAACGACTTCGATGCAGTTGAGCCTCTAAGGTATACTGACCACTAATGGGCTAAGCATGATTCAAATAAGAGTTTTGAAACAATATAGAGATAACTCTCTTGAGAGAATTTACAATGAAACTACTTTTAGCACAAAATAACTTTCTTAAAAGAAAGAATAAAGCGATAAGTGCCTTGTTCAACGATCTCGAGAGACTTGGATGAATTCTTGATTGCTCACCGTCTCTTGATTGGGTAGTGTTTGAGAAGATAGATGTTGATGCTCTCACTACTCGTAAAAATATTCAAGTTGCTAGATTGCGACAATGATGTTGAAAATCGTTTGTTGAAAACTTAATTTTTATTTTACTTGATTGTATGAGGTAGGATATATAGCTAGGGTTGAAAAAGTGCCGTTGTGACACAACGTCTCTTTTTGTCCGCACAACGTTTCTTTTTGTCTAAATTTTGTCCAAAGTCAAAGTTCAGATCCTTGAATTTCGGCTTTTGCAGGATACGTCGCTTTCAAGACGAAAAGCATTCTGAGTATTATACACAATGTCAGGAACTTTGTCCTTAGTGAGCTTTTCAAAAATATAGACACTTCAAGCACAAGTTTCCTTGATGATATTATCCTTTGACATTCTTCTTGTCTAAAGATACCTCGTATAACAAGGTACTTGAATTTTACTATCAGAACTGAGCTTCACAGATCACCAGATTCTTGTGTGTAGAATTTAATGGACTATCAAATGACAGAATCGTGTAGGAAAGCACTAAGTCTATCATGGAGCACATATAACACAATCTGTTGAGTGTTGACTGAAGACCAGAGCGTTGACTAAACAGAGTGTAGTCTCTTAGACTGATCTACCAGAGTCGTTGACTTACACCAGAGCGTTGACCAAACAGAGTGTAGTCTCTTAGACTGATCTACCAGAGTCGTTGACTTACACCAGAGCGTTGACCAAACAGATTCTATGTGCCAAGAACCAGAGCCAGAGCCGGGCTTTCCAGAGTGAAATTCAAGATTTCACTAAGTCTTCTGAAGCAGAATTTTTCCGAATATAAATACTTTTTTTTTGCACACTTATAACCATGTTAGAGAATAAATTGTTCTCTTAATCTTTTGTTATCATCAAAACAATTAAAGGGTTATTGTTTCTGAATCCTCTTGATTCCAACAAGAAAGAGATGGTTACCATGTTCACCGACACACTTCAACAACCCTTCTATGTGAACGTGAACACAAGAAGGGGGGTTGAATTGTGTTGAAAACTTTTCGCAAACTTTAAGTTAAAAACACTTAGAACACAGGTTTTTCAAAACAGTTTGTGTATCAGACGCTGAAAAAACAGTTTGTGAAAACTTGTTTTTAATGTAATAAGATAAAGATAAATAGAAAGCAGTAAAGCAAGAGACACAGAGATTTATACTAGTTCACTACCAAACTGGTAGCTACGTCTAGTCCCTTCGTTCCTGAAGGATTTTCCACTATAATCAACTGATTACAAAACCTTAAGAGTATTCTACTGTCACAACCTTGACAATACTCTCAACTTCTCAAAACGACTCAGTACATTCGAGCCTTTGAGGGTACAAATTTTAACTAGGCCAAAACAACTTTTACAAGTAAGTTGAATACAAGCAGAAATAACTCTCACAGAGAGGATAAAAGATTAAGCTCAATACAGAAATGCTTTCTAGGATAAAAGATTAAGCTCAATACAGAAATGCTTTCTAAAAGAAAGTGTCGGACGCTGAGTTCAGTTCTTGTAGTCTAGAGACTTGGCACGAAACTTGATTGCTCACGTATAAAGCTTTGAGTATTGACTTTTTGTAGTGTATAGCAACAGTGCTTGTTCTCAGTAAATGAAGCAATATTCTCTTGTAGAGTTTCGACAGTTTCTTCAATGGATACCATGGGGTATTTATAGGAGTTCTAAGGATATTACCATTACAGTAAAAATGGCTCCTTTCCATTGAGTGAGGTGATTTCAAAAAAAAAGTTGTCTCTTTCTTCCTTTCCAGAGAATATCTCAGTAGTACACATTACCGTTTTCGTACTACCTTGCTTTTCACAAATGCTTGTACGATTTTTGTCTTTAGCTAAAGGTGTCACCTTTGATACCTCAGACAACAATTTGGCCTTGAGAAGATCAAATTAAAATCCGTTCCAGAAGCTTCTGAGAGGACGAGCAACTACGTGACCATCACATGATTTAAAATGAAGCTCAGACGCTCGCTCAGAACATGAAGGTCGGGCTTCGTAGCAAATGGATAAGCCTTGTGTCACAAAGATAATTCCAGACGCTCACGAAGACAGTATACTAGGATGAGCCGGATGCTGACACATGGAGTGTATCCTTCTCTTGTGAACTTCTTCTTTCTTGCTTAAGTGGCTTAGAAGTATATGTAATATTAGTATCTGCACACTTCAAGAATTGTTAGAACATAAATTGTTCTCTTGTGAATACTTTGTTATCATCAAAATTAATGAGGGTCTAAACTTCTCAATTGTTTAAGTTCCAACAATCTCCCCCTTTTTGATGATGACAAATATCCAAGGTTGATGAACAATTTTAAGTTTCAAATAAGAGTTTTAAGGGTCTCCCCCTGAGTTCAACAACTTAGATAAGTATAGCAATAAAAGACGCTGAGATCGGATGCTGAAATGATGTTATGAATGATTGATTAGCATGTATATCTATCCTTAGCGTGTTTATCTTAGCGTTCATCAAGCCTTTCTTTTACTCCCCCTTTTGTCATCAGACAAAAAGAGTGTAAAAACACATCATATTCAAAAAGCAAAATAGAAGAAAAATTTGAGTAATAAATTCACAATATAATTGTACCAAAAATTAAGTAATATCACTCAGTACCAAAAAGTTTAAAACAAAACAAAGTTTAAGGGTTTTGAGGTAGCAGGTTGATTCGTTCCATGATGAGTTTCAGCTGTATTTCAAGCTCAGGAACTTTCAAACAGGTTGCCTTCATGGTTTCAAATTCCTCCTTAGGAATTGTAACCATTTCCACTGAAGATGTGGAGGGAGCAGATCCAGCTTCTGGCACACTAGCAACACTTGCAGCTTCTGAAGTCATCTTCTTACGGATTTCGAGAACAGTTTGAGACAAATCAGATTTTATCTTCTTCCTATCCTTTGCCCATTGGAAATAATTAACCATTTGATAATAGTTCCAAGTTTTCTTCTTTCAGACTCATATAGGGCTTCATTTCTTTGCTCAACAATATCAGGAGACAGAAGATAATTGAAGATCATTTCTCTGTGTTGAAGAATGTCTCTGGCATACCCATCAAATTGTTCAGCAGCAGCTTCTCCAAACACATTGCCTAAGAAGACACTTAGGGCATCAAAGGAGAAGTTGAGGCCTTCATTTTCAGTAATAAATAGTCTCCTCAAAATTTCTCTGTCATCTTTGTCAATAGTCAGGGGCTCAAAACAAGGCAAATGGATTTGTCTTTCCAAGACGCAGACCATTGCATCCAGCCAAATCCAATGTAAAAGTGTTTCCAGACTAGATCCCATGGAGCATATAACTTCACCAAGTTGAGCGGTCTAATCACGGAACACATGAACATATCATCAAAATAAGCAGTTCCAAGATTGGATTCAGGTACCTTCTCGATGATACCAACAGTAGGGATTGTTGCCTTCTCTGCATTATAGCAGTTGGAAGATCCAGTTTTCCATTGATCTTTCTTCAGAGCACTCAGATAATACCTTTTGGCATGATCTTCAGAAATTTTCTTTACCGGAAGCTGGGTGAACTCCTTGACCTTGTAGTCTCTCGGAGATTTCTCATATTCCTTAAGGCCTATCTTACTGAATAGCATTTTGCCAGGTGCAACTTCCTTTCTTTTTCCAGGAATAGACCAAGGTAACCACCTTTGCCTATCTGGAACAATCTTTATAGAGACAAATGATGGGTCTCTATATTCACCAATGACTTCAAGCCTTTTCTGCTCATAACAATGAGCCATCATACAGGCTTCAGCTTCTGTGATCAACCTACCAGATTCCTCTAATGTAAGAGGTTCATTCTGGGGCAGGAACCTTGGTACATCAATAGAAAAGGGAATAGCCCTGCTGTTTGGTTTGGGTCTCAGCCTTCCTTTAAAGGACATCTCAACATTGTCTTTGCCATCCTTGAAGACAACATTCATTGGAGGGGGTATCTCCAGTCTTGAAACTCCAGAGGTGAAGGTCTTCAAGTGCCATAAAGATGGGTGATTGTAGATAGAGTTATATGACTCATATCTAACAAATTTTGGTCTAATGTCAAGAGGGACGGGTTTCTTTGGAATTAGGGCAGTAGTTTTTGGTGTCACTACTGTGATATTGTACTTGGGGGGAATGTAGGGTTGAAAGGATTAAATGGAGGGACTTTCAAAAGGAGGTTAAAAGGAAAGGAGGTTAAAAGGATGAGAATGAAGTTTGGAAATGTATGAAGTGAGGGAGGTATATGTGGAGGTTTGAGGTGAGGAGATGGTGAGTGTATTGGTCTGTGTTTGCGTAGGTTGTTTGGGGGCTATGGGAGTGGTTGTGTTTCTGGCTTTGTATGCACGCGTTTGAATGGTTGATGGGTGTGCAACAGATATAGGTGGAGCACGAATGGTATCATCAGTTTCAACAGCAGTCTGAGAATCATCGTGAGAATTCACCTTTGGTTCAAGCTCAGCATCGCTCGACCAATCTCTTGTCTGTCTCAGGAGCAAAGACTGAGGCGGACGTTGAATTGCCTTTTTCATTGTTGAGTGATATTTTTCTTGGAATGTGCATTCTAGAACTTGTGCTGAGACCATTACGAAGCGAATATGAATTTATTTGCATGTGAATTTGAAAATGGCAATTTTTAGAAATTATTCAGGCCACTACTATTTTGAATACATTATCCCACTAGTTGCCCACTTTTGTGCCCAAAAAGTATTGTGTTTAATTTCTTTAGTACCCTTATTGTTACTATTGATTATTTTCTGTGAAGGCAACCTTGGAAAATTTTATTTGAGAGCAATTAGTGGCAGGAATCAAAAGAATAATGTTGCAAAATCCCTTTTATATGTTTACAAAAGAGAAGGCTTAACAATTTGTTCCCCTCCTAGTTCTAAAAAAATGATTGATTGCTGCATTAATGCATAAAAGGAGGAAAGCAAAAAGGAAAAGAGAAAAGAAAGAGCATCGAAAAAGAAAAGAAAAAGAAAAAAAAATTTGCGATCATGCTTTTGCCTTCATAAGTTGCAAAAAGAAAAATTTATTGATTGAAAAATTGGGATTCTTGCCTGCTCTAGAAAGTGAAAAAGATTTAGGTTGCTTGTTTTGGTTGATTTGTTTCTAACCCTTTGCATGACATTTTCTTTCTTTTATCATACCAAACATTATTACCTTGGCCCCATTACAACTAATGAAAGACTCTCATTCCTCTTTTGCATATCTTGTAGATTCTAATAGTAGAGTTTTCGGTCAATGTACAAGCCTATGATAATGCCTTTTCATTTGAAAAATCTGAGTATTAATGACTATACCGACAAACACTTTGAGATTAGTGGGAGTGTGACTTGAAAATCACAGATTGTTAGCTTACTTGAACTTGCACCTCTAATTGGGCATTCTATTTACTGACATGTTTTGTTATATCATATTTTTGTCTCACTTATTTTTCTGTCCCTATTCAGTAGAAATAGTTTTTCTTACTATAATTAACCAAGTAGTTTGCTTGAGGGCAAGCAAAGCACAAGTGTGGGGATGTGTTAACACACCAATTTGTCTATATTTATAAGGCATTTTTAGTATCTAATTATATCATTTTGTAGTAATTAATGCATAAAGGTACTCATTTATGTCCTATTATGCAGAAATATTAGGAAGACACCACTCGGGGCAAAAGATGCAAAAAAAGTACAAAAACCTGGCTAGTTTTAGAGAGTTTTAGCACTACTGGACAAGCGGTATGGCCTGACCTACAAGCGGTACGGCCGTACCAAGAGCAGAGCTTCAATAAGGGCGTACCCCCTTAGTCTATACCACTTGACGCCAATAAAATAGTCTAGTACGACTGTGTCTATGTCAGTACGGTCGTACACAAGTGATGTCAGGGCAACATCACGTATGGGTATAGTCCAGCATCATCATCGAAGCTCAGTACGGCCGTACCCCGTCCTTCATCTTTGCAGATTTGAAACCAGATGACCTAATTCGTTGCCTACTCTATAAATAGGGGCTCTTAACATGTTACAAAGACCTTTTGACGAATTCCAGAGTCAAGAGCCCTCTTGTTGAGAATCATTCATAAACACTATAGGATTGGAGTAATTTTTGGATCATTGGAGCTTCCCATCAATTCTAAATTGCTGCTGGAGTCCGTGGAGACGTGAGGAACACACGGGAGGATTGCCGTTATACCGAAAGGGTGTCCCGGTTCTTCAACTCATGTCTTTTAGGAGTTTGGAATTGTTTTACTTTCTTTTGTTTCATAACATTATGAGTAGCTAATTCCATCACTAGGGGTGATGGGGGATCTTTTACAATGTTCTTGATATCTGTTTAATTGCGATTTTGAATTCCTTATTATCTTTTATGAATGTGTTGGTTCTAGTATACTTAACCTAATAGGGAATAGCTAACCCTTATAAAATAAATTAGTAGAACTCTAGGATCATAGAGCTCGCGATATACGTCGGATAGGTTATTGCTTGTTTCCAACCAGTTACTAAATTAACAAACTTGCCTGCTCTTAATGCTCTTTCCCTTAGTTATCTTCTTGCACCAAACAGAGTAATTAGTTGTGAGGAAGACTACTGTACGCGAGAATAGCCATTAGTAATTTAGAGTAAGTGGTTGATATTCAGTAAGGAAATACAATTCATGATAGCAAGAAAATAGATTCAAGAGCTAGTATTAGTGAACCCGGTTCCCCTAGGTTTCTCCTATTTGATCATGCTCTAATCATTTTAGTTTAAAGTCTTATTTTCCTTCACTTAGTTTTCTATTCATTCCTGATCTAAATATTTTGTTCGCTTAATTAATTAAGGATCTTTATTACGCTGGTACCTGTGCATTTCCTGTGGGTTTGACATTCAGAGTCCTAACTATACTCCATTTTATTACGAGTTACGATCAGGTGCATTTGCCTGAGCCGCAACACTTACCCATGTAAGCAAGAAAAAGAGCAATTTTTATTTTATTACTACGTACTCTAGTCTCTAATATAAGCTAAAAATACTCATATTTAGTGGTTTAAAATATAATCAAATTATAACTAAATTCACCCTTTTTATTGATAACGTTTCCAAAATACCCTTCAACTAATTCATATTTTATTTTCCCAATAACCCATTTTATTTCTATTAAACAAGTTCTCGTAAAAAAATTAAATAAAAAAAGTGATGGTACTTTAGGAATTCAGTTAACCTCAAGAAAATTAAATAAAATTAATTAATATTCTTAATCAATGTGAATTTGTCATTTTTTTATTATATTCGAGTCCTGAGTCGGAGGGAGTATTTCTCTCTTTTTTTGGAAAATATGCTAAGAGGTTTTGTCCCTTTTTAACTTTTGGTATATTTTTTTGGGCAAAATTGCTCTTTGGGTCTTTTAACTTATTTTCGATTTTCATTTATCTTTTTTTTCCCGAATAGGTGCTTTATGTTTTAAAATGTTTTCAAATCACTCCTTTGTCTTTCTTTTTTCCCGAATATGTCCTTTAGGTTTAAAAAACATACTAAAAACAGGTTTACGTGTCCATTCATTGAAGGATCTTTTTGAAATATACTAAAAACTTGAAGGACCTTTTTGCAACATATTAAAAACTTAAAGGAGCTGTTCGGGAAAAAAAAAAGATAAAGGACCTATTCGGGTAAAAAAATATAAATGTGACAACTTTTACTACTTTTCCATTTTAACTTTCGTTAGCCTAATAAAATAGAATCATTTAAATCATTGATGTGGGTTCGACATTCGGAGTCCTAATTATACTCCAATATTATTACGAGTTACGATCAGATGCACTTGCCTGAGCCGCAACAAGAACCAAACTTCTCACTTTGCTCACATATTGGGTCTCATCGGGTGTGTCAATTTTGTTTACTTGGTTGTAATTTAGTCGCAAGATCGACTAACACCAATAACAGTGATTACCTTTTTCTTCAGTCAATTACGCTGAGGAAATAACTATGTCCCTCAACAATGGGTTCCTTTACTATTTCAAAGAGCGTTAAGTGAGGTGAACTCGATTAATAGTAAAGCTAAACTAATAACATAAAAGCGTAAATAAAGTGCGTCTGAAAATAACTTAGATAAAACAAGTGTTGTTTGATTGATGTGTATAAAAATAATTTGTACAATTGGTATTTATATTAACAACTAAGGCAACCCCTATCTACATCGTTGATCGACTTGTTCGTGCCTTGTTCTATTAACCACATTCCCAAATATTACGCACCAACTTCCTCTATTTTTGCGCTTCCTGGAGCCACGTTGTCTTTTCCTTTCATGCTTATTTGTTTGTTTCTTGCTCGAAAGTTCAGGCGATAGATTTTATCTGCTCCAGTTTCTTTTAAATTTAATTAATTATTAATTATTTGGATATTTCCAGGATTATCGCCTTCCTAACTTCACACTCTTCGACTCACTTAACCACGAACCTTGTATAAGTTAATTCGGCTCATCAGTGCATCAACTCCTCAGCTGCAACTTCGGCAAGATGTTCATTCGACCGGCCAATAATCGACTCACCCTATTTCTCGACTGTTTGTCATAATCGGCTAACACGTAGAATATTTTTGGGTGTTAACAACCCCCTTTAAATATTTTTCCTAAAATAAATTGTTTTTTGGAACAAATTTAAAATAAAAATAAACATCATTATCAAAGAAAACCACATTTTAACTTAAGACAAAATCATAACATTAAGCAAATAAAACATGACCTAATAAATACTAGTACTAATTAAGTTGCTTCTAAATAACTGAAATAGTTTTTTTTTTAAGCTTAGCCAACTCACTTTTGTGTTGTTTGAATTATGAGCACGTTTACCCATATAAGCAAGAAAAAGAGTAATTTTTATTTTGTTACTACGTACTCTAGTCTCTAATATAAGCTAAAAATACTCATATTTAGTAGTTTAAAATATAAGCAAATTATAACTAAATTAACCCTATTTGTTGATAACGTTTCTAAAATACCCTTTAACTAATTCAAATCTTATTTTTCCAATAACCCATTTTATTTCTATTAAACAAGTTCTCGCAGAAAATTAAATAAAAGGAAATGATGGTACTTTAGGAATTCAATTAACCTCAAGAAAATTAAATAAAATTAATTAATATTCTTAATCAACGTGAATTTAGTCATTTTTTATTATATTCGAGTCAGAGGGAGTATTTCTCTCTTTTTTTGGAAAGTATGCTAAGAGGTTTTGTCCTTTTTTAACTGTTGGTATATTTTTTTGGCAAAATTGCTCTTTAGGTCCTTTAACTTATTTTCAATTTTTATTTATCTTTTTTTTCCCCTCCGAATAGGTGCTTTATGTTTTAAAATATTTTCGAATCAGTCCTTTATCTTTTTTTTTCCCGAATAGGTCCTTTAGGTTTGAAAAACATAGTAAAAACAGGCCTACGTGTCCATTTATTGAAAGATCTTTTTGAAATATATTAAAAACTTAAAGGACCTATTCGGGAAAAAAAGATTAAAGACTGGTTCGAAAACCGAAAATAAGTTAAAGGACCTAAAGAGCAATTTTGCCATTTTTTTATATGATTTGACTATAAAACATAACCACTTTAATAAATTTTCCAAAATAAATAATTTTTTGGAACAAAGTTAAAACGAAAACGAAAATAAAAATATATATCAAAATCATGAATTAGTGCATAGATCACTGGAAAAAATACTTCTTTGTAATGATTGTAACACTTTTTATTATGAAACTTCAATGAAAGCTTTATCAAAATCTAAATTAATTGCCACAATCACCGCCAGGTCCTCCAAATTGAAGAGAATATCCAGCTTGTCTTCTGATATCTCCATAGTATTCAACTCCAAAGCATTTAGGGATGTCATTTATTGTATCTACTAGATATGGTTTTGGCCCATAATCTTGTCTAGATTCATTACGATATGTAACCTGCCTAAAATAACATGCATGAACCAAGTTTTCATCAGGAAGGAATCGGATCCCATTGGAGGACTAAAAGCACTGCGGCGTCGTTGTTCTCCCGCCCCATCCTACTTGATCAGCTACGGTCAAGTTAAAGAATAAAGCTGCTGGAAAATATCCGACATTTTTATTTTCCACGGTCACCCACCAATTTTTGCTTTTTGGGTCCTGAACATATCCAAAAACTTTTGTGAATATTGTACTCCTTCCGTCTCTTAATATAGGATCTTTATGACCATTGCACGCCCCTTAAAAAGTGAGTTTTAATAGTTTTTTTTTGGGTGGTCAGTTTTAGTAGTTATTAACATTAAATTTGTACAAAATGTGTGCTATTTTTTCCAAGTTACCATTCTCATCTTCCAAGACTATTAAGATAGAATTAATACATCTTGGTATAATGGTAATTTTATAAAAAGAAAAATTAAGGTACTTTGGTCTTTGAAAAGGGTCTTACTAGGGACACAATTTTTTTACTAAAAAAAGTCTTATATTAAGGGACGGAAGGAGTATTGTGAATTTGTGATCCTTCACACATCACAAGCAAGATCTATCATTGTATTTACTCAATTTTTTTTTGTTAAGAAATTACGAAAGTTGTATATAGTCCATATAACTTCCTTAGTTATATGGACTATATAACTAAGGAAGTTATATGGACTATATACAACTTTTGTAATTTCTTACCAAAAAAAAAGTTATATAGTCCATATAACTTCCTTAGCTCATGCTTTTTCTGCTCAATTTCAATGAAATAATTACTTAATTTTTTTCAAATTAAACTTGGAAAAGAGCAAGGGAATAACCTGGAAAAGAGAAATTGACATTTCAACCATCGGTCCACCGTAGACAGATGTATGCTCCACACGCCCCCCAATGTGATAGTCACTATCGATTTGGACAAAACCCGGACATAATGTATTGTAGCATCCAGTCTTCTTCAAATTATCTGACTGTCATGTTTTAATATCACATTATTTTTGGAAGAAATGTAATTATGTGTTTTTTCTAGTCAACCTCAAAGGTAAAATACAAGACTCAAAGTAAAATTAAAAAAACTGACACGAAATTAATATAGTGAGAACAACTTTTTATAAACAAACAGTGTTTTACATTGTAAGTAAGTGAAATGAAAATAAACAATAAAAAAATCAAATAAAAAAATTGTAAGTGGAGATGAAAAATAGAAATAAACCTTCCCTTACCGTCCAAAACGAGTAAACATAAGTTGCGTCATTGCCATATAACTGTGGAGATACCTGGAACCAATGTGTATTGATTAAGATTAATAAGTCATATACATGCAAATTTTAGGATAAAAATATTGTCATAATAGGAAAAATTAAAACTCACATGCCATCCAAGGACGATTTTATTAAGATTATCTGCCTGTCCATTTTGAACCCATATGTGAGATGCGCTTGTTTGATCCTTATAAACTCTTGGATTATAAATGCTATTAGTTCCACCAACTCCATAATAAGGACCACCAGGAGTTATGAGAAAAGCTTGAGCAACCTACAAATTGAACAAATTTATATAACTAATTAAAAATTGAAACATAGCCTGCGATTTTTACAAATAAACCAAAAAACTTTTAAAATTCTGTTGTATATAAGAAAACTTACGTGAGTACCAGGACTATCTTGAGTTAAGAAATGACTATTTAATAAAGATTTGGCTCGAATGAGGTCATCTTTTGTTGTCCTTCGAATAGGAACAGTTCCTGTTGGACACGTGTCTTTCCCAAGTCCAAATATGGGTTTTGTCGGTGAAATCTTCACACTTTTATTTCCAAGTGTTTTATGAAAGCTTGGTTTTCTCTGTAACAAATGAAAAAAAAGTATATCAACAATGAAAGTGGGAGTATAAATAAACAAACAAATACTGAACGCTAAAAATTAACCACGTTGAAAGTTGTTTTACCTGTAACTTGTGATTTTTTAGTAAAGGATGGTCAAAAGCTGGTTGCTTGTTAATATCAATGCAATCAACTATGTAGCCAAACTTTGTCTATAAAAACCACCAAAACAAACACAAAATTATCACATCATATATTGATATCGAATTAAACCAGTAGTCAATATTATATGTGCAAGTATGTATGTTTGAATACATGAATACTCTTGATTGGAGACTTGTTAATGAACTTTAATTGTCTCCCCAACTCCAAATCTTCCTCCAATGTACTATGCATACCATGAACCCTATGGAAAGTACTAGTCATCAAACACAAAACAAAGAATAGTGTATCGATCATTTTCACAATTCTCTTATCAAACAAAATGACTTGATGATCGATTTCAGTCTAGTGTATTGCCTATTTATATATCGACGCTTCAGGATAAATGAAATAAAAAAAAAATTGAATTGAGGAAAATATCCAAAGTCATTAATATGAAGTAATTTCTTGCTTCATCATAATTATGAAATTACTTCATATGCTAATACCCTATTTAGTACATTTTCTCTTTATGCATTTTTTTTGACACAACATTTTCTCTTTATGCATATTGCTAAAAAATTAGACAGATAAATAGATTAATGGCCAACGGGGCAAAAAAATAATAAACTAAATTTTCTTTTTATTCAAACAATTTCTTTTCTTATTATTTTTATATAATGAAACTAAGAAACAGTAAACATTTAAAAATTTTAATCGAAGTTAATTTTCTAAAACCTTACACTAGTTTTTTACTGCATGGCATTATAATTTTGAAGAAAAAAAAAGATTGGAAATAATACAATGATGATGTACATAATTCTCATCTCAAATAAAATTAAATAAACATGATTATTATGTATCAATTTGCAGAGTCAATATGTATGTATGTATGTGCGAGACGATGGGATAAGATCTTTTTTTTTTATTTAAATAATGGGATATGATAAGATATATTACCTGATTGGCATTGTTTTTTGAGGATTTTTAGGCCACTATGTATATGGTTATCTAAATACTTGAAACCAATCGAGATACATAGTTGTTTCACGAAAAAATCGAGTTACATAGAGAGAAAAAGTACCTCTATTCATTACTCAAGGCCAGAGATTGTTGCCCCTTAAGTTAAATTCTTCAATTGATTATTCAATTTTTCATATTCAGTGATAAAGAACATATTGCTAAAAATCTTAGAGGATAAATGCATGATAACAATATGATGCACACAATTAACGCTGCATCAACTGTATTGAAATTTGAATGCCTTGACAATGTCGAGGTATATCGAGGCACGGGTTTGAGTTGAGTACAGTTAACTCTCTCTGTCTCTCTCCTCTTCTGTTTTTTCTTTATTTTTTTTAGCCAAAATAAATCAATGGATGGGATTGAAATAAAATGTGATCTAATGGGGGTGGATGGGGTGACTGCACCAAGTCACAGACTGCACCCAATCCAGTACAGGGCACACAAGGCCACATCAACTATACTGATTGGTAAATTCTCGGGTACGCTTTAAATTAGTCGGGTACCGTACTCATATTAACTGTTCTAATAAAAATAGTCCATTTATTCAATGTTTTTCATATAACTGTTACGACATACTTTTTTTTTATTTTAAAAAGTAAGCAGTAAGTTATGAATAATTGTTTCGGTGCCCCATAAAATATTTTACAAATTTACTAATATGTTGTTCTTTCTCTTTTCTATTGGATGTTTAGAATGCCCATTATATTAGAAAAAAGTGAATAATTAAGTAGCAGTAAACATATACCGATGTGTAGTACCATAATTTTGTCCGGCCCTTTTTACTTTATTTTTTATTTTATTTTATTATTTATTTTAACTTTTTTAATTTTGTAATAAAAAATAAGAATAATATTTTTGGTTTCATAATAAAAAGAAGAAGAAAAAAAAGAAAAAAAAAAGAAAAAAAGGAAAAAAGAAAAGAAAGGGATTATGAATAGTAGTTTTGGGGGTGCTAATAGCAGCCCAGCCTAGCTTGTTTCCTTCATTTGCTGCGCACACCCCTTCTTTTTCTAATTACAGCCGTGCTGCTTCATGCACCACTCCTTCCATTCGCACACCCCTAGCCCGCCAAACACACTCTCACGCAGCCCAGCCCAATCATAACCCTAAAAATATCAAAACCTAATCCCCTCGTTCTTCATTCCTGAAGCAGCGCCGCTTCCCTCACCCTCTCCTTTCTCTCTTCCCTGCGACGTTCTCTCCTCTCCCCCACCCCGTCTCATCCTTTTCTTCCCTTCTCTCTTCTCTTTCATCCTTTCTTCATTTTCCTAACCCAAAACCCTAGCCGCAGCACCACTCCCTCTTTCCCTCGTTCTTCTTCTTTCCCTTCCAACCCTAGGCCACCGCGGTGCCCCCTCTCCCACGTTCTCTCTTCTCTCCCTTTCTCCAACCCTAAATTTCCTCCACCATTCTCGCCTTCTCCTTCATCTTTCCCTTCTTCCTCCACTCCACCAAACCCTAATCGGCCTCTTCTCACAAACCCTAAGCCGCCACACTTCTCTTCTCTTTCCTTCTTTTTTCCAACAATTCTGAACCTCAATCCCCCTTAAATCTCTATGATCTCGTGGATGGCATACAAGGAAAGGAAGATTTGATCTCCAATCATGACAAAAGGGAAGATTTCCTCTCTATTCCTATTTTGAAAAGTTCCCATCTTTCTCCATTTACTGACTTGATTTCTTTCTCTTTTTTTTTGCAGGATGTGGAAGAAACAAAGGAATGGCTGTAAAAGCCCCTCACATTTGGATTCAAGGGGGAGGCCAAACCCTAAGAGAGAAAAATCCAGAGTGAAGAAAAAGACTGAGGGCGAGACAAAGAGCATGAAGTGAAGCAGAAACTAGGCGTGAGGGAGAAGGAAAGGAAAGTGAAGATACAAACACCCTTTTTAGGCTTTTAGTTGTCCTCTTTGCCTCTAATCTGTAAACTCGATTTTAGGGATCCTGATAACATTTCATCAGGTTTTCTATTCTTCTCTTCTCTGCCTCTGTATTTTTTTTATGGACTATTTATTTTTCTGAGATTTGTATGGTCGAGGTTGCATCTGAAATGAGATATTAGCAAGTTTTTTTTTTCATTCTCCTTCTTCATGTGCTTAGGATTTCGTCTTTTGTTCCTTTTTTATTTCTCCTCATTTTCGTGATTGTTTGGCTGGCTGTTGCTGTTGCTGTTATTGTTGATGCTGTTGTCATTGGTGTTGGTGTTCATATCCACGGTTCTGAATTGGAATTAGGTTTAGGGTTTGGCCTTTCAATGGGGCCAAATCCTATATAGGGATTAATTTGCAAATATGTTGTTAAGAGGGGCATAAAAAAGGGGCTTTCTGAAAGTCTGTTCCACATATACACGTTTTAGGGTTTGGCCTCCCAATGAGGCCAAATCCTAAATAGGGACCCGATTGCAAATATGTTGTCTAGGAGAGTATAAAAATAATAAAGAAAGTTTCCATTTTTTTTTATCTACACATCTTTAAATAAATTTCTGAAAGTTATATTTATTTCGTTCTTGTCTAAAATAACATTAATCATAAGTAAACTGAATTCCATGGGTTCTGATTTGAATATAAAGCAAAAAATAAATTAAAGTGTTTGTTTTTAATCTGGCTGACTAAAATTTGTTTGTGACCATTAGTTGATATTTAGGAATCTTATTTTTGAGGGAAATAAATTATTTAAAGGCAAACAATTATTTTCAAACAATTAAAGGTACCGTTTTACGGGCGTCGTAAGGGTGTTAACACCTTCCTTACGCGTAACCAATTCCCGAACCACAATTTGGTTCAAAGACCTTTTTCTTTATAAAAATCAAAAATAGGTTTTCCAATGTTTCCTATAAAAAATAAATATTGGTGGCGGCTCTATTGATTTTAGGGTGGTTGTCACAGCTGACGACTCCACTGGGGAATTTAGAAAGTTAGACCTTTGGATTGTTTGAATTGTTTGTTTGCCTTACAATGTGAATTGTTTCCTTTTATTTTATTTTTATTTATTGTTTATTACTATTACTTTTTTTATCTTTTTTTTTTTTTTCTTTCTCAATTTGTTTATTTTTGTTTTATCTTATTTGTTTTTATCTTTGTTTAGTTTATTTATTCTTATTGTGATCATATGTATATTGAACATTAGGATAGCCACCTTGTATATAAATGCATTTGTTAATTTATTACATATATATGCAGCGGGTAGTATTTCAGGTTATGGCTCATTCACACACTTCACTTAACACATTTTTTGCACACTACGAGTGGAACCCTATACCCGGGTTTGAAAAAGAAAAAACTTTAAGTTAGGAGAGGCTGTGTAGTGAGCACCTGCTGGACGTACGACCAGTTGGGTCCTTGCGAAGGCCTCACCTAGAGTTTGGCCCCATTTGAGAAAAAACTCTCGTTAATAGTTTACCTATTATCGACGGTAACATTCGAAAATGGGACCCTTGGCTCTAGGGACCTTTTTAGATTAGTATTTCAATCCACCCATGGAAAGGCACTTATGTGGACCGTAGACCCCTTTTAAAGAACTACCGGCCCATATCACAAAAGGAGCATACCTTATCCCATTTCCCACGTGACAAAAGTCGTATGACCTAAGATCTTAGGAAATACCGGCCTATATTACAAGGGACACACTCTGCCCGTTTCTCCTTCATCCATTTATTTTCTATTATGAAAGATAACAAATGATATTTGTTCTCTAAAAATATTACTTGTTATTCTTTTATGCAAAAAATAGTTTCAAAAAATACTTTCCCTTCTCATTCCTTTTTCCCTCTAAATAAAAAAAATAAATTTAAAAAAAAAAGCATTTTCTCCTTTTTAGCAACATCATTGCATTCATTTTATTTTTGTAAAAAAAAACAAAAAATAGAAAAATATTTCTCCATTATCCATCATATTATTTTGCATAAAATGTACATAAAAAAAATATTCATGACATGCATAATCATGGCATCTTCATAACATAACTCATTTTTCCCCTCTATAGAAAATAGGTACACATAAGCTTTCCCTGCATTCCTACCAGACTCGAGCCCAATCTAAACTCATGGACTTGTTGGAACAGAATCAGCAAGCGATGAGAGAAGAACTCGACCAAATCAATGGTAAGATGGACAAGCTATTGGACCTCTTGCAGAACTTGGGTGCAAAATTGACCATTGATGAGAACCATTCCACAAAGACTAATGAGTATCGAGAGACTTCCAATGGCCCATCAGGAGACCCCCTAGATTAGAAGAGACTCCAAATTGTGGAAGATAGGCTGAAAGCCATTGAAGGGGCAAATCATATTGGGTTCAAAGCTTCAGAAGTATGTTTGGTCCTGGACGTGGTAATTTCTCCAAAATTCAAAGTTCCTGAGTTCGTCAAGTATGAAGGCTTAACTTGTCGAAAAAGCCACCTCATCATGTACTATCGGAAGATGGCCTTCTGTTCCAGTAATGATAAGCTCCTAATCCACTTCTTCCAAGAAAGTCTTACCGGGGCATCCCTACGCTGGTATATGCAGTTAGAGCGGGGCAAAATCAGCTCATGGAATGATTTGGCTAAAGCTTTCATCAAACGGTATAAATACAATATGGACATGGCTCCTGGCCGCTCCCAGTTACAAACCATGGTGAAAGGGGGCAATGAAAGCTTCAAAGAATATGCCCAAAGATGGAGAGGGATTGCAGCCCAAGTGGAACCTCCGCTATCTGAGAAAGAGATGGTTACCATGTTCACCGACACACTTCAACAACCCTTCTATGTGAACGTGAACACAAGAAGGGGGGTTGAATTGTGTTGAAAACTTTTCGCAAACTTTAAGTTAAAAACACTTAGAACACAGGTTTTTCAAAACAGTTTGTGTATCAGACGCTTGAAAACAGTTTGTGAAAACTTGTTTTTAATGTAACAAGATAAAGATAAATAGAAGGCAGTAAAGCAAGAGACACAGAGATTTATACTAGTTCACTACCAAACTGGTAGCTACGTCTAGTCCCTTCGTTCCTGAAGGATTTTCCACTATAATCAACTGATTACAAAACCTTAAGAGTATTCTACTGTCACAACCTTGACAATACTCTCAACTTCTCAAAACGACTCAGTACATTCGAGCCTTTGAGGGTACAGCCTTAACTAGGCCAAAACAACTTTTACAAGTAAGTTGAATACAAGCAGAAATAACTCTCACAGAGAGGATAAAAGATTAAGCTCAATACAGAAATGCTTTCTAGGATAAAAGATTAAGCTCAATACAGAAATGCTTTCTAAAAGAAAGTGTCGGACGCTGAGTTCAGTTCTTGTAGTCTAGAGACTTGGCACGAAACTTGATTGCTCACAGAAGCAGTGCTTTCAGAGTATTGACTTTTTGTAGTGTATAGCAACAGTGCTTGTTCTCAGTAAATGAAGCAATATTCTCTTGTAGAGTTTCGACAGTTTCTTCAATGGATACCATGGGGTATTTATAGGAGTTCTAAAGGATATTACCATTACAGTAAAAATGGCTCCTTTCCATTGAGTGAGGTGATTTCAAAAAAAAAAGCTGTCTCTTTCTTCCTTTCCAGAGAATATCTCAGTAGTACACATTACCGTTTTCGTACTACCTTGCTTTTCACAAATGCTTGTACGATTTTTGTCTTTAGCTAAAGGTGTCACCTTTGATACCTCGTACAACAATTTGAGCGCAGAAGATCAAATTCGAAATCCGTTCCAGAAGCTTCTGAGAGGACGAGCAACTACGTGACCATCACATGATTTAAAATGAAGCTCAGACGCTCGCTCAGAACATGAAGGTCGGAAGCTCGTAGCAAATGGATAAGCCTTGTGTCACAAAAAGATAATTCCAGACGCTCACGAAGACAGTATACTAGGATGAGCCGGATGCTGACACATGGAGTGTATCCTTCTCTTGTGAACTTCTTCTTTCTTACTTAAGTGGCTTAGAAGTATATGTAATATTAGTATCTGCACACTTCAAGAATTGTTAGAACATAAATTGTTCTCTTGTGAATACTTTGTTATCATCAAAATTAATGAGGGTCTAAACTTCTCAATCGTTTAGGTTCCAACAATCTCCCCCTTTTTGATGATGACAAATATCCAAGGTTGATGAACAATTTTAAGTTTCAAATAAGAGTTTTAAGGGTCTCCCCCTGAGTTCAACAACTTAGATAAGTATAGCAATAAAAGACGCTGAGATCGGATGCTGAAATGATGTTATGAATGATTGATTAGCATGTATATCTATCCTTAGCGTGTTTATCTTAGCGTTCATCAAGCC
The DNA here is from genome assembly GCA_037113605.1 of Calophaca sinica. Taxonomy (NCBI): domain Eukaryota; kingdom Viridiplantae; phylum Streptophyta; class Magnoliopsida; order Fabales; family Fabaceae; genus Calophaca; species Calophaca sinica. The sequence goes on along the minus strand of CM073736.1, from coordinate 124,416,384 downwards.
TTTCTTTTACTCCCCCTTTTGTCATCAGACAAAAAGAGTGTAAAAACACATCATATTCAAAAAGCAAAATAGAAGAAAAATTTGAGTAATAAATTCACAATATAATTGTACCAAAAATTAAGTAATATCACTCAGTACCAAAAAATTTAAAACAAAACAAAGTTTAAGGGTTTTGAGGTAGCAGGTTGATTCGTTCCATGATGAGTTTCAGCATTTCAAGCTCGGGAACTTTCAAACGAGTTGCCTTCATGGTTTCAAATTCCTCCTTAGGAATTGTAACCATTTCCACTGAAGATGTGGAGGGAGCAGATCCAGCTTCTGGCACACTAGCAACACTTGCAGCTTCTGAAGTCATCTTCTTATGGATTTCAAGAACAGTTTGAGACAAATCAGATTTTATCTTCTTCCTATCCTTTGCCCATTGGAAATAATTATCTCCTGGTGGAAACCATTTGATAATAGTTCCAAGTTTTCTTCTTTCAGTCTCATATAGGGCTTCATTTCTTTGCTCAACAATATCAGGAGACAGAAGATAATTGAAGATCATTTCTCTGTGTTGAAGAATGTCTCTGGCATACCCATCAAATTGTTCAAAGAAGCTTCTCCAAACACATTGCCTAAGAAGACACTTAGGGCATCAAAGGAGAAGTTGAGGCCTTCATTTTCGGCAATAAATAGTCTCCTCAAAATTTCTCATCATCTTTGTCAATAGTCAGGGGCTCAAAACAAGGCATAATGGCTTTGTCTTTCCAAGACGCAGACCATTGCATCCAACCAAATCCAATGTAAAAGTGTTTCCAGACTAGATCCCATGGAGCATATAGCTTCACCAAGTTGAGCGGTCTAATCACGGAACACATGAACATATCATCAAAATAAGCAGTTCCAAGATTGGATTCAGGTACCTTCTCGATGATACCAACAGTAGGGATTGTTGCCTTCTCTACATTATAGCAGTTGGAAGATCCAGTTTTCCATTGATCTTTCTTGAGCACTCGAGATAATACCTTTTGGCATGATCTTGAAATTTTCTTTACCTAAGTCGGGTGAACTCCTTGACCTTGTAGTCTCTGGGAGATTTCTCATATTCCTTAGGGCCTATCTTACTGAATGGCATTTTGCCAGGTGCAGCTTCCTTTCTTTTTCCAGGAATAGACCAAGGTAACCACCTTTGCCTATCTGGAACAATCTTTATAGAGACAAATGATGGGTCTCTATATTCACCAATGACTTCAAGCCTTTTCTGCTCATAACAATGAGCCATCATACAGGCTTCAGCTTCTGTGATCAACCTACCACATTCCTCTAATGTAAGAGGTTCATTCTGGGGCAGGAACCTTGGTACATCAATAGAAAAGGGAATAGCCCTGCTGTTTGGTTTGGGTCTCAGCCTTCCTTTAAAGGACATCTCAACATTGTCTTTGCCATCCTTGAAGACAACATTCATTGGAGGGGGTATCTCCAGTCTTGAAACTCCAGAGGTGAAGGTCTTCAAGTGCCATAAAGATGGGTGATTGTAGATAGAGTTATATGACTCATATCTAACAAATTTTGGTCTAATGTCAAGAGGGACAGGTTTCTTTGGAATTAGGGCAGTAGTTTTTGGTGTCACTACTGTGATATTGTACTTGGGGGGAATGTAGGGTTGAAAGGATTAAATGGAGGGACTTTGAAAAGGAGGTTAAAAGGAAAGGAGGTTAAAAGGATGAGAATGAATTTTGGAAATGTATGAAGTGAGGGAGGTATATGTGGAGGTTTGAGGTGAGGAGATGGTGAGTGTATTGGTCTGTGTTTGGGTAGGTTGTTTGGGGGCTATGGGAGTGGTTGTGTTTCTGGCTTTCTATGCACGGGTTTGAATGGTTGATGGTTGTGCAACAGATATAGGTGGAGCAGGAATGGTATCATCAGTTTCAACAACAGATACAGAATCATCAGTAGAATTCAGTACCTTTGGTTCAAGCTCAGACTGCCTGACCAATCTCTTCAGCGTCTGTCTAGGGGCAGCAGCTGGAGGCGGACGTTGAATTGCCTTTTTCATTGTTGAGTGATATTTTTCTTGGAATGTGCATTCTAGAACTTATGCTGAGACCATTACGAAGCGAATATGAATTTATTTGCATGTAAATTTGGAAATGGCAATTTTTAGAAATTATTCAGGCCACTAATATTTTGAATACATTATCCCACTAGTTGCCCACTTTTGTGCCCAAAAAGTATTGTGTTTAATTTCTTTGGTACCTTATTGTTACTATTGATTATTTTCTGTGAAGGCAACCTTGGAAAATTTTATTTGAGAGCAATTAGTGGCAGGAATCAAAAGAATAATGTTGCAAAATCCCTTTTATATGTTTACAAAAGAGAAGGCTTAACAATTTGTTCCCCTCCTAGTTCTAAAAAAATGATTGATTGCTGCATTAATGCATAAAAGGAGGAAAGCAAAAAGGAAAAGAGAAAAGAAAGAGCATTGAAAAAGAAAAGAAAAAGAAAAAAAAATTGCGATCATGCTTTTGCCTTCATAAGTTGCAAAAAGAAAAATTTATTGATTGAAAAATTGGGATTCTTGCCTGCTCTAGAAAGTGAAAAAGATTTAGGTTGTTTGTTTTGGTTGATTTGTTTCTGACCCTTTGCATGACATTTTCTTTCTTTTATCATACCAAACATTATTACCTTGGCCCCATTACAACTAATGAAAGACTCTCATTTCTCTTTTGCATGTCTTGTAGATTCTAATAGTAGAGTTTTCGGTCAATGTACAAGCCTATGATAATGCCTTTTCATTTGAAAAATCTGAGTATTAATGACTATACCGACAAACACTTTGAGATTAGTGGGAGTGTGACTTGAAAATCACAGATTGTTAGCTTACTTGAACTTGCACCTCTAATTGGGCATCCTATTTACTGACATGTTTTGTTATATCATATTGTTGTCTCACTTATTTTTCTGTCCCTATTCAGTAGAAATAGTTTTTCTTACTATAATTAACCAAGTAGTTTGCTTGAGGGCAAGCAAAGCACAAGTGTGGGGATGTGTTAACACACCAATTTGTCTATATTTATAAGGCATTTTCAGTATCTAATTATATCATTTTGCAGTAATTAATGCATAAAGGTACTCATTTATGTCCTATTATGCAGAAATATTAGGAAGACACCACTCGGGGCAAAAGATGCAAAAAAAGTACTAAAAACTGGCTAGTTTTGGAGAGTTTTAGCACTACTGGACAAGCGGAATGGCCTGACCTACAAGCGGTACGGCCGTACAAGAGCAGAGCTTCAATAAGGGCGTACCCCCTTAGTCTATACCACTTGACGCCAATAAAATAGTCTAGTACGACTGTGTCTATGTCAGTACGGTCGTACACAAGTGATGTCAGGGCAACATCACGTATGGGTATGGTCCAGCATCATCATCGAAGCTCGGTATGGCCGTACCCCGTCCTTGATCTTTGCAGATTTGAAACCAGATGACCTAATTCGCAGCCTACTCTATAAATAGGGGCTCTTAACATGTTACAAAGACCTTTTGACGAATTCCAGAGTCAAGAGCCCTCTTGTTGAGAATCATTCACAAACACTATAGGATTGGAGTAATTTTTGGATCATTGGAGCTTCCCATCAATTCTAAATTGCTGCTGGAGTCCGTGGAGACGTGAGGAACACACGGGAGGATTGCCGTCATACCGAAAGGGTGTCCCGGTTCTTCAACTCATGTCTTTTAGGAGTTTGGAATTGTTTTACTTTCTTTTGTTGCATAACATTATGAGTAGCTAATTCCATCACTAGGGGTGATGGGGGATCTTTTACAATGTTCTTGATATCTGTTTAATTGCGATTTTGAATTCCTTATTATCTTTATGAATGTGTTGGTTCTAGTATACTTAACCTAATAGGGAATAGCTAACCCTTATAAAATAAATTAGTAGAACTCTAGGATCACAGAGCTCGCGATATACGTCGGATAGGTTATTGCTTGTTTCCAACCAGTTATTAAATTAACAAACTTGCCTGCTCTTAATGCTCTTTCCCTTAGTTATCTTCTTGCACCAAACAGAGTAATTAGTTGTGAGGAAGACTACTGTACGCGAGAATAGCCATTAGTAATTTAGAGTAAGTGGTTGATATTCAGTAAGGAAATACAATTCATGATAGCAAGAAAATAGATTCAAGAGCTAGTATTAGTGAACCCGGTTCCCCTAGGTTTCTCCTATTTGATCATGCTCTAATCATTTTAGTTTAAAGTCTTATTTTCCTTCACTTAGTTTTCTATTCATTCCTGATCTAAATATTTTGTTCGCTTAATTAATTAAGGATCTTTATTACGCTGGTACCTGCGCATTCCCTGTGGGTTTGACATTCAGAGTCCTAACTATACTCCATTTTATTACGAGTTACGATCAGGTGCATTTGCCTGAGCCGCAACACTTACCCATGTAAGCAAGAAAAAGAGCAATTTTTATTTTATTACTACGTACTCTAGTCTCTAATATAAGCTAAAAATACTCATATTTAGTGGTTTAAAATATAAGCAAATTATAACTAAATTCACCCTTTTTATTGATAACGTTTCCAAAATACCCTTCAACTAATTCATATTTTATTTTCCCAATAACCCATTTTATTTCTATTAAACAAGTTCTCGTAAAAAATTAAATAAAAAAAGTGATGGTACTTTAGGAATTCAGTTAACCTCAAGAAAATTAAATAAAATTAATTAATATTCTTAATCAATGTGAATTTGTCATTTTTTTATTATATTCGAGTCCTGAGTCGGAGGGAGTATTTCTCTCTTTTTTTGGAAAATATGCTAAGAGGTTTTGTCCCTTTTTAACTTTTGGTATATTTTTTTGGGCAAAATTGCTCTTTGGGTCTTTTAACTTATTTTCGATTTTCATTTATCTTTTTTTTTCCCGAATAGGTGCTTTATGTTTTAAAATGTTTTCAAATCACTCCTTTATCTTTCTTTTTTCCCGAATATGTCCTTTAGGTTTGAAAAACATACTAAAAACAGGCTTACGTGTCCATTCATTGAAGGATCTTTTTGAAATATACTAAAAATTTGAAGGACCTTTTTGCAACATATTAAAAACTTAAAGGAGCTGTTCGGGGAAAAAAAAGATAAAGGACCTATTCGGGTAAAAAAATATAAATGTGACAACTTTTACTACTTTCCCATTTTAACTTTCGTTAGCCTAATAAAATAGAATCATTTAAATCATTGATGTGGGTTCGACATTCGGAGTCCTAATTATACTCCAATATTATTACGAGTTACGATCAGATGCACTTGCCTGAGCCGCAACAAGAACCAAACTTCTCACTTTGCTCACATATTGGGTCTCATCGGGTGTGTCAATTTTGTTTACTTGGTTGTAATTTAGTCGCAAGATCGACTAACACCAACAACAGTGATTACCTTTTTCTTCAGTCAATTACGCTGAGGAAAGAACTATGTCCCTCAACAATGGGTTCCTTTACTGTTTCAAAGAGCGTTAAGTGAGGTGAACTCGATTAATAGTAAAGCAAAACTAATAACATAAAAGCGTAAATAAAGTGCGTCTGAAAATAACTTAGATAAAACAAGTGTTGTTTGATTGATGTGTATAAAAATAATTTGTACAATTGGTATTTATATTAACAACTAAGGCAACCCATATCTACATCGTTGATCGACTTGTTCGTGCCTTGTTCTATTAACCACATTCCCAAATATTACGTACCAACTTCCTCTATTTTTGCGCTTCCTGGAGCCACGTTGTCTTTTCCTTTCATGCTTATTTGTTTGTTTCTTGCTCCGAAAGTTCAGGCGATAGTTTTTATCTGCTCCAGTTTCTTTTAAATTTAATTAATTATTAATTATTTGGATATTTCCAGGATTATCGCCTTCCGAACTTCACACTCTTCGACTCAGTTAAACACGAACCTTGTATAAGTTAATTCGGCTCATCAGTGCATCAACTCCTCAGCTTCAACTTCGGCAAGATGTTCATTCGACCCGCCAATAATCGACTCACCCTATGTCTCGACTGTTTGTCATAATCGGCTAACACGTAGAATATTTTTGGGTGTTAACAACCCCCTTTAAATATTTTTCCTAAAATAAATTGTTTTTTAGAACAAATTTAAAATAAAAATAAACAGCATTATCAAAGAAAACCACATTTTAACTTAAGACAAAATCATAACATTAAGCAAATAAAACATGACCTAATAAATACTAGTACTAATTAAGTTGCTTCTAAATAACTGAAATAGTTTTTTTTTTTTTTAAGCTTAGCCAACTCACTTTTGTGTTGTTTGAATTATGAGCACGTTTACCCATATAAGAAAGAAAAAGAGCAATTTTTATTTTGTTACTACGTACTCTAGTCTCTAATATAAGCTAAAAATACTCATATTTAGTAGTTTAAAATATAAGCAAATTATAACTAAATTAACCCTATTTGTTGATAACGTTTCTAAAATACCCTTTAACTAATTCAAATTTTATTTTTCCAATAACCCATTTTATCTCTATTAAACAAGTTCTCGCAGAAAATTAAATAAAAGGAAATGATGGTACTTTAGGAATTCAATTAACCTCAAGAAAATTAAATAAAATTAATTAATATTCTTAATCAACGTGAATTTAGTCATTTTTTATTATATTCGAGTCAGAGGGAGTATTTCTCTCTTTTTTTGGAAAGTATGCTAAGAGGTTTTGTCCTTTTTTAATTGTTGGTATATTTTTTTGGCAAAATTGCTCTTTAGGTCCTTTAACTTATTTTCAATTTTTATTTATCTTTTTTTCCCCTCCGAATAGGTGCTTTATGTTTTAAAATATTTTCGAATCAGTCCTTTATCTTTTTTTTTTTCCCGAATAGGTCCTTTAGGTTTGAAAAACATAGTAAAAACAGGCCTATGTGTCCATTTATTGAAAGATCTTTTTGAAATATATTAAAAACTTAAAGGAACTATTCGGGAAAAAAAAAGATTAAAGACTGGTTCGAAAACCGAAAATAAGTTAAAGGACCTAAAGAGCAATTTTGCCATTTTTTTTATATGATTTGACTATAAAACAAAACCACTTTAATAATTTTTCCAAAATAAATTATTTTTTGGAACAAAGTTAAAACGAAAACGAAAATAAAAATATATATCAAAATCATGAATTAGTGCATAGATCACTGGAAAAAATACTTCTTTGTAATGATTGTAACACTTTTTATTATGAAACTTCATTGAAAGCTTTATCAAAATCTAAATTAATTGCCACAATCACCGCCAGGTCCTCCAAATTGAAGAGAATATCCAGCTTGTCTTCCGATATCTCCATAGTATTCAACTCCAAAGCATTTAGGGATGTCATTTATTGTATCTACTAGATATGGTTTTGGCCCATAATCTTGTCTAGATTCATTACGATATGTAACCTGCCTAAAATAACATGCATGAACCAAGTTTTCATCAGGAAGGAATCCGGATCCCATTGGAGGACTAAAAGCACCTGCAGCGGTCGTTGTTCTCCCGCCCCATCCTACTTGATCAGCTACGGTCAAGTTAAAGAATAAAGCTGCTGGAAAATATCCGACATTTTTATTTTCCACGGTCACCCACCAATTTTTGCTTTTTGGGTCCTGAACATATCCAAAAACTTTTGTGAATATTGTACTCCTTCCGTCTCTTAATATAGGATCTTTATGACCATTTCACGCCCCTTAAAAGTGAGTTTTAATAGTTTTTTTTTGGGTGGTCAGTTTTAGTAGTTATTAACATTAAATTTGTACAAAATGTGTGCTATTTTTTCCAAGTTACCATTCTCATCTTCCAAGACTATTAAGATAGAATTAATACATCTTGGTATAATGGTAATTTTATAAAAAGAAAAATTAAGGTACTTTGGTCTTTGAAAAGGGTCTTACTAGGGACACAATTTTTTTACTAAAAAGAGTCTTATATTAAGGGACGGAAGGAGTATTGTGAATTTGTGATCCTTCACACATCACAAGCAAGATCTATCATTGTATTTACTCAATTTTTTTTTGTTAAGAAATTACGAAAGTTGTATATAGTCCATATAACTTCCTTAGTTATATGGACTATATAACTAAGGAAGTTATATGGACTATATACAACTTTTGTAATTTCTTACCAAAAAAAAAGTTATATAGTCCATATAACTTCCTTAGCTCATGCTTTTTCTGCTCAATTTCAATGAAATAATTACTTAATTTTTTTCAAATTAAACTTGGAAAAGAGCAAGGGAATAACCTGGAAAAGAGAAATTGGCATTTCAACCATCGGTCCACCGTAGACAGATGTATGCTCCACACGCCCCCCAATGTGATAGTCACTATCAATCTGGACAAAACCCGGACATAATGTATTGTAGCATCCAGTCTTCTTCAAATTATCTGACTGTCATGTTTTAATATCACATTATTTTTGGAAGAAATGTAATTATGTGTTTTTTCTAGTCAACCTCAAAGGTAAAATACAAGACTCAAAGTAAAATTAAAAAAACTGACACGAAATTAATATAGTGAGAACAACTTTTTATAAACAAACAGTGTTTTACATTGTAAGTAAGTGAAATGAAAATAAACAATAAACAAATCAAATAAAAAAATTGTAAGTGGAGATGAAAAATAGAAATAAACCTTCCCTTACCGTCCAAAACGAGTAAACATAAGTTGCGTCATTGCCATATAACTGTGGAGATACCTGGAACCAATGTGTATTGATTAAGATTAATAAGTCATATACATGCAAATTTTAGGATAAAAATATTGTCATAATAGGAAAAATTAAAACTCACATGCCATCCAAGGACGATTTTATTAAGATTATCTGCCTGTCCATTTTGAACCCATATGTGAGATGCGCTTGTTTGATCCTTATAAACTCTTGGATTATAAATGCTATTAGTTCCACCAACTCCATAATAAGGACCACCAGGAGTTATGAGAAAAGCTTGAGCAACCTACAAATTGAACAAATTTATATAACTAATTAAAAATTGAAACATAGCCTGCGATTTTTACAAATAAACCAAAAAACTTTTAAAATTCTGTTGTATATAAGAAAACTTACGTGAGTACCAGGACTATCTTGAGTTAAGAAATGACTATTTAATAAAGATTTGGCTCGAATGAGGTCATCTTTTGTTGTCCTTCGAATAGGAACAGTTCCTGTTGGACACATGTCTTTCCCAAGTCCAAATATGGGTTTTGTCGGTGAAATCTTCACACTTTTATTTCCAAGTGTTTTATTGAAGCTTGGTTTTCTCTGTAACAAATGAAAAAAAAGTATATCAACAATGAAAGTGGGAGTATAAATAAACAAACAAATACTGAACGCTAAAAATTAACCACGTTGAAAGTTGTTTTACCTGTAACTTGTGATTTTTTAGTAAAGGATTGTCAAAAGCTGGTTGCTTGTTAATATCAATGCAATCAACTATGTAGCCAAACTTTGTCTATAAAAACCACCAAAACAAACACAAAATTATCACATCATATATTGATATCGAATTAAACCAGTAGTCAATATTATATGTGCAAGTATGTATGTTTGAATACATGAATACTCTTGATTGGAGACTTGTTAATGAACTTTAATTGTCTCCCCAACTCCAAATCTTCCTCCAATGTACTATGCATACCATGAACCCTATGGAAAGTACTAGTCATCAAACACAAAACAAAGAATAGTGTATCGATCATTTTCACAATTCTCTTATCAAACAAAATGACTTGATGATCGATTTCAGTCTAGTGTATTGCCTATTTATATATCGACGCTTCAGGATAAATGAAAAAAATAAAAAAATTTGAATTGAGGAAAATATCCAAAGTCATTAATATGAAGTAATTTCTTGCTTCATCATAATTATGAAATTACTTCATATGCTAATACCCTATTTAGTACATTTTCTCTTTATGCATTTTTTTTGACACAACATTTTCTCTTTATGCATATTGCTAAAAAATTAGACAGATAAATAGATTAATGGCCAACGGGGCAAAAAAATAATAAACTAAATTTTCTTTTTATTCAAACAATTTCTTTTCTTATTATTTTTATATAATGAAACAAAGAAACAGTAAACATTTAAAAATTTTAATCGAAGTTAATTTTCTAAAACCTTACACTAGTTTTTTACTGCATGGCATTATAATTTTGAAGAAAAAAAAAAGATTGGAAATAATACAATGATGATGTACATAATTCTCATCTCAAATAAAATTAAATAAACATGATTATTATGTATCAATTTGCAGAGTCAATATGTATGTATGTATGTATGAGACGATGGGATAAGATCTTTTTTTATTTATTTAAATAATGGGATATGATAAGATATATTACCTGATTGGCATTTTTTTTGAGGATTTTTAGGCCACTATGTATATGGTTATCTAAATACTTGAAACCAATCGAGATACATAGTTGTTTCACGAAAAAATCGAGTTACATAGAGAGAAAAAGTACCTCTATTCATTACTCAAGGCCAGAGATTGTTGCCCCTTAAGTTAAATTCTTCAATTGATAATTCAATTTTTCATATTCAGTGATAAAGAACATATTGCTAAAAATCTTAGAGGATAAATGCATGATAACAATATGATGCACACAATTAACGCTGCATCAACTGTATTGAAATTTGAATGCCTTGACAATGTCGAGGTATATCGAGGCACGGGTTTGAGTTGAGTGCAGTTAACTCTCTATGTCTCTCTCCTCTTCTGTTTTTTCTTTATTTTTTTTAGCCAAAATAAATCAATGGATGGGATTGAAATAAAATGTGATCTAATGGGGGTGGATGGGGTGACTGCACCAAGTCACTGACTGCACCCAATCCAGTACAGGGCACACAAGGCCACATCAACTATACTGATTGGTAAATTCTCGGGTACGCTTTAAATTAGTCGGGTACCGTACTCATATTAACTCTTCTAATAAAAATAGTCCATTTATTCAATGTTTTTCATATAACTGTTACTACATACTTTTTTTTTATTTTAAAAAGTAAGCAGTAAGTTATGAATAATTATTTAGGTGCCCCATAAAATATTTTACAAATTTACTAATATGTTGTTCTTTCTCTTTTCTATTGGATGTTTAGAATGCCCATTATATTAGAAAAAAGTGAATAATTAAGTAGCAGTAAACATATACCGATGTGTAGTACCATAATTTTGTCAGGCCCTTTTTACTTTATTTTTTATTTTATTTTATTATTTATTTTAACTTTTTTAATTTTGTAATAAAAAATAAGAATAATATTTTTGGTTTCATAATAAAAAGAAGAAGAAAAAAAAGGAAAAAAAAGAAAAAAAGGAAAAAAGAAAAGAAAGGGATTATGAATAGTAGTTTTGGGGGTGCTAATAGCAGCCCAGCCTAGCTTGTTTCCTTCATTTGCTGCGCACACCCCTTCTTTTTCTAATTACAGCCGCGCTGCTTCATGCACCACTCCTTCCATTCGCACACCCCTAGCCCGCCAAACACACTCTCACGCAGCCCAGCCCAATCATAACCCTAAAAATATCAAAACCTAATCCCCTCGTTCTTCATTCCTGAAGCAGCGCCGCTTCCCTCACCCTCTCCTTTCACTCTTCCCTGCGACGTTCTCTCCTCTCCCCCACCCCGTCTCATCCTTTTCTTCCCTTCTCTCTTCTCTTTCATCCTTTCTTCATTTTCCTAACCCAAAACCCTAGCCGCAAAGACCACTCCCTCTTTCCTCGTTCTTCTTTCCTTCCAACCCTAGGCCACCGCGGTCTCCCTCTCCCACGTTCTCTCTTCTCTCCCTTTCTCCAACCCTAAATTTCCTCCACCATTCTCGCCTTCTCCTTCATCTTTCCCTTCTTCCTCCACTCCACCAAACCCTAATCAGCCTCTTCTCACAAACCCTAAGCCGCCACACTTCTCTTCTCTTTCCTTCTTTTTTCCATCAATTCTGAACCTCAATCCCCCTTAAATCTCTATGATCTCGTGGATGGCATACAAGGAAAGGAAGATTTGATCTCCAATCATGACAAAAGGGAAGATTTCCTCTCTATTCCTATTTTGAAAAGTTCCCATCTTTCTCCATTTACTGACTTGATTTCTTTCTCTTTTTTTTTTGCAGGATGTGGAAGAAACAAAGGAATGGCTATAAAAGCCCCTCACATTCGGATTCAAGGGGGAGGCCGAACCCTAAGAGAGAAAAATCCAGAGTGAAGAAAAAGACTGAGGGCGAGACAAAGAGCATGAAGTGAAGCAGAAACTAGGCGTGAGGGAGAAGGAAAGGAGAGTGAAGATACAAACACCCTTTTTAGGCTTTTAGTTGTCCTCTTTGCCTCTAATATGTAAACTCGATTTTAGGGATCCTGATAACATTTCATCAGGTTTTCTATTCTTCTCTTCTCTGCCTCTGTATTTTTTTTATGGACTATTATTTTTCTGAGATTTGTATGGTCGAGGTTGCATCTGAAATGAGATATTAGCAAGTTTTTTTTTCATTCTCCTTCTTCATTTGCTTAGGATTTCGTCTTTTATTCCTTTTTTATTTCTCCTCATTTTCGTGATTGTTTGGCTGGCTGTTGCTGTTGCTATTATTGTTGATGTTGTTGTCATTGGTGTTGGTGTTCATATCCACGGTTCTGAATTGGAATTAGGTTTAGGGTTTGGCCTTTCAATGGGGCCAAATCCTAAATAGGGATTAATTTGCAAATATGTAGTTAAGAGGGGCATAAAGGCAAAAAGGGGCTTTCTGAAAGTCTGTTCCACATATACATGTTTTAGGGTTTGGCCTCCCAATGAGGCCAAATCCTAAATAGGGACCCGATTGCAAATATGTTGTCTAGGAGAGTATAAAAATAATAAAGAAAGTTTCCATATTTTTTTTATCTACACATCTTTAAATAAATTTCTGAAAGTTATATTTATTTCGTTCTTGTCTAAAATAATATTAATCATAAATAAACTGAATTCCATGGGTTCTGATTTGAATATAAAGCAAAAAATAAATTAAAGTGTTTGTTTTTAATCTGGCTGACTAAAATTTGTTTGTGACCATTAGTTGATATTTAGGAATCTTATTTTTGAGGGAAATAAATTATTTAAAGGCAAACAATTATTTTCAAACAATTAAAGGTACCGTTTTACGGACGTCGTAAGGGTGTTAACACCTTCCTTACGCGTAACCAATTCCCGAACCACAATTTGGTTCAAAGACCTTTTTCTTTATAAAAATCAAAAATAGGTTTTCCAATGTTTCCTATAAAAAATAAATATTGGTGGCGGCTCTATTGATTTTAGGGTGGTTGTCACGGCTGAGGACTCCAGTGGGGATTTTAGAAAGTTAGACCTTTGGATTGTTTGAATTGTTTGTTTGCCTTACAATGTGAATTGTTTCCTTTTTTTTTTTTTTTATTTATTGTTTATTACTTTTACTTTTTTTATCTTTTTTATTTTATTTTTTTTTCTTTCTCAATTTGTTTATTTTTGTTTTATCTTATTTGTTTTTATCTTTGTTTAGTTTATTTATTCTTATTGTGATCATATGTATATTGAACATTAGCATAGCCACCTTGTATATAAATGCATTTGTTAATTTATTACATATATATGCAGCGGGTAGTATTTCAGGTTATGGCTCATTCACACACTTCACTTAACACATTTTTTGCACACTACGAGCCCAATCTAAACTCATGGACTTGTTGGAACAGAATCAGCAAGCGATGAGAGAAGAACTCGACCAAATCAATGGTAAGATGGACAAGCTATTGGACCTCTTGCAGAACTTGGGTGCAAAATTGACCATTGATGAGAACCATTCCGTCAGCACTAATGAGTATCGAGAGACTTCCAATGGCCCATCAGGAGACCCCCTAGATCAGAAGAGACTCCAAATTGTGGAAGATAGGCTGAAAGCCATTGAAGGGGCAAATCATATTGGGTTCAAAGCTTCAGAAGTATGTTTGGTCCTGGACGTGGTAATTTCTCCAAAATTCAAAGTTCCTGAGTTCGTCAAGTATGAAGGCTTAACTTGTCGAAAAAGCCACCTCATCATGTACTATCGGAAGATGGCCTTCTGCTCCAGTAATGATAAGCCCTAATCCACTTCTTCCAAGAGAGTCTTACCGGGGCATCCCTACGCTGGTATATGCAGTTAGAGCGGGGCAAAATCAGCTCATGGAATGATTTGGCTAAAGCTTTCATCAAACGGTATAAATACAATATGGACATGGCTCCTGGCCGCTCCCAGTTACAAACCATGGTGAAAGGGGGCAATGAAAGCTTCAAAGAATATGCCTAAAGATGGAGAGGGATTGCAGCCCAAGTGGAACCTCCGCTATTTGAGAAAGAGATGGTTACCATGTTCACCGACACACTTCAACAACCCTTCTATGTGAACGTGAACACAAGAAGGGGGGTTGAATTGTGTTGAAAACTTTTCGCAAACTTTAAGTTAAAAACACTTAGAACACAGGTTTTTCAAAACAGTTTGTGTATCAGACGCTGGAAAAACAGTTTGTGAAAACTTGTTTTTTTAACAGAACAAGATAAAGATAAATAGAAGGCAGTAAAGCAAGAGACACAGAGATTTATACTAGTTCACTACCAAACTGGTAGCTACGTCTAGTCCCTTCGTTCCTGAAGGATTTTCCACTATAATCAACTGATTACAAAACCTTAAGAGTATTCTACTGTCACAACCTTGACAATACTCTCAACTTCTCAAAACGACTCAGTACATTCGAGCCTTTGAGGGTACAGCCTTAACTAGGCCAAAACAACTTTTACAAGTAAGTTGAATACAAGCAGAAATAACTCTCACAGAGAGGATAAAAGATTAAGCTCAATACAGAAATGCTTTCTAGGATAAAAGATTAAGCTCAATACAGAAATGCTTTCTAAAAGAAAGTGTCGGACGCTGAGTTCAGTTCTTGTAGTCTAGAGACTTGGCACGAAACTTGATTGCTCACAGAAGCAGTGCTTTCAGAGTATTGACTTTTTGTAGTGTATAGCAACAGTGCTTGTTCTCAGTAAATGAAGCAATATTCTCTTGTAGAGTTTCGACAGTTTCTTCAATGGATACCATGGGGTATTTATAGGAGTTCTAAAGGATATTACCGTTACAGTAAAAATGGCTCCTTTCCATTGAGTGAGGTGATTTCAAAAAAAAAGTTGTCTCTTTCTTCCTTTCCAGAGAATATCTCAGTAGTACACATTACCGTTTTCGTACTACCTTGCTTTTCACAAATGCTTGTACGATTTTTGTCTTTAGCTAAAGGTGTCACCTTTGATACCTCGTACAACAATTTGTCTTGAGGAAGATCAAATTCAAATTGCTCCGAAGCTTCTGAGAGGACGAGCAACTACGTGACCATCACATGATTTAAAATGAAGCTCAGACGCTCGCTCAGAACATGAAGGTCGGAAGCTCGTAGCAAATGGATAAGCCTTGTGTCACAAAAAGATAATTCCAGACGCTCACGAAGACAGTATACTAGGATGAGCCGGATGCTGACACATGGAGTGTATCCTTCTCTTGTGAACTTCTTCTTTCTTGCTTAAGTGGCTTAGAAGTATATGTAATATTAGTATCTGCACACTTCAAGAATTGTTAGAACATAAATTGTTCTCTTGTGAATACTTTGTTATCATCAAAATTAATGAGGGTCTAAACTTCTCAATTGTTTAGGTTCCAACAATCTCCCCCTTTTTGATGATGACAAATATCCAAGGTTGATGAACAATTTTAAGTTTCAAATAAGAGTTTTAAGGGTCTCCCCCTGAGTTCAACAACTTAGATAAGTATAGCACTAAAAGACGCTGAGATCGGATGCTGAAATGATGTTATGAATGATTGATTAGCATGTATATCTATCCTTAGCGTGTTTATCTTAGCGTTCATCAAGCCTTTCTTTTACTCCCCCTTTTGTCATCAGACAAAAAGAGTGTAAAAACACATCATATTCAAAAAGCAAAATAGAAGAAAAATTTGAGTAATAAATTCACAATATAATTGTACCAAAAATTAAGTAATATCACTCAGTGCCAAAAAATTTAAAACAAAACAAAGTTTAAGGGTTTTGAGGTAGCAGGTTGATTCGTTCCATGATGAGTTTCAGCTGCATTTCAAGCTCAGGAACTTTCAAACAGGTTGCCTTCATGGTTTCAAATTCCTCCTTAGGAATTGTAACCATTTCCACTGAAGATGTGGAGGGAGCAGATCCAGCTTCTGGCACACTAGCAACACTTGCAGCTTCTGAAGTCATCTTCTTATGGATTTCAAGAACAGTTTGAGACAAATCAGATTTTATCTTCTTCCTATCCTTTGCCCATTGGAAATAATTATCTCCTGGTGGAAACCATTTGATAATAGTTCCAAGTTTTCTTCTTTCAGTCTCATATAGGGCTTCATTTCTTTGCTCAACAATATCAGGAGACAGAAGATAATTGAAGATCATTTCTCTGTGTTGAAGAATGTCTCTGGCATACCCATCAAATTGTTCAGCAGCAGCTTCTCCAAACACATTGCCTAAGAAGACACTTAGGGCATCAAAGGAGAAGTTGAGGCCTTCATTTTCAGCAATAAATAGTCTCCTCAAAATTTCTCTGTCATCTTTGTCAATAGTCAGGGGCTCAAAACAAGGCATAATGGCTTTGTCTTTCCAAGACGCAGACCATTGCATCCAACCAAATCCAATGTAAAAGTGTTTCCAGACTAGATCCCATGGAGCATATAGCTTCACCAAGTTGAGCGGTCTAATCACGGAACACATGAACATATCATCAAAATAAGCAGTTCCAAGATTGGATTCAGGTACCTTCTCGATGATACCAACAGTAGGGATTGTTGCCTTCTCTGCATTATAGCAGTTGGAAGATCCAGTTTTCCATTGATCTTTCTTCAGAGCACTCAGATAATACCTTTTGGCATGATCTTCAGAAATTTTCTTTACCGGAAGCTGGGTGAACTCCTTGACCTTGTAGTCTCTGGGAGATTTCTCATATTCCTTAGGGCCTATCTTACTGAATGGCATTTTGCCAGGTGCAGCTTCCTTTCTTTTTCCAGGAATAGACCAAGGTAACCACCTTTGCCTATCTGGAACAATCTTTATAGAGACAAATGATGGGTCTCTATATTCACCAATGACTTCAAGCCTTTTCTGCTCATAACAATGAGCCATCATACAAAGCGACCTTCGTGATCAACCTACCACATTCCTCTAATGTAAGAGGTTCATTCAGGGGCAGAACCTTGGTACATCAATAGAAAAGGAATAGCCTGTTTGTTTGGTTTGGGTCTCAGCCTTCCTTTAAAGGACATCTCAACATTGTCTTTGCCATCCTTGAAGACAACATTCATTGGAGGGGGCATCTCCAGTCTTGAAACTCCAGAGGTGAAGGTCTTCAAGTGCCATAAAGATGGGTGATTGTAGATAGAGTTATATGACTCATATCTAACAAATTTTGGTCTAATGTCAAGAGGGACAGGTTTCTTTGGAATTAGGGCAGTAGTTTTTGGTGTCACTACTGTGATATTGTACTTGGGGGGAATGTAGGGTTGAAAGGATTAAATGGAGGGACTTTGAAAAGGAGGTTAAAAGGAAAGGAGGTTAAAAGGATGAGAATGAAGTTTGGAAATGTATGAAGTGAGGGAGGTATATGTGGAGGTTTGAGGTGAGGAGATGGTGAGTGTATTGGTCTGTGTTTGGGTAGGTTGTTTGGGGGCTATGGGAGTGGTTGTGTTTCTGGCTTTCTATGCACGGGTTTGAATGGTTGATGGTTGTGCAACAGATATAGGTGGAGCAGGAATGGTATCATCAGTTTCAACAACAGATACAGAATCATCAGTAGAATTCAGTACCTTTGGTTCAAGCTCAGACTGCCTGACCAATCTCTTCAGCGTCTGTCTAGGGGCAGCAGCTGGAGGCGGACGTTGAATTGCCTTTTTCATTGTTGAGTGATATTTTTCTTGGAATGTGCATTCTAGAACTTGTGCTGAGACCATTACGAAGCGAATATGAATTTATTTGCAAGTAAATTTGGAAATGGCAATTTTTAGAAATTATTCAGGCCACTACTATTTTGAATACATTATCCCACTAGTTGCCCACTTTTGTGCCCAAAAAGTATTGTGTTTAATTTCTTTGGTACCCTTATTGTTACTATTGATTATTTTCTGTGAAGGCAACCTTGGAAAATTTTATTTGAGAGCAATTAGTGGCAGGAATCAAAAGAATAATGTTGCAAAATCCCTTTTATATGTTTACAAAAGAGAAGGCTTAACAATTTGTTCCCCTCCTAGTTCTAAAAAAATGATTGATTGCTGCATTAATGCATAAAAGGAGGAAAGCAAAAAGGAAAAGAGAAAAGAAAGAGCATTGAAAAAGAAAAGAAAAAGAAAAAAAAATTGCGATCATGCTTTTGCCTTCATAAGTTGCAAAAAGAAAAATTTATTGATTGAAAAATTGGGATTCTTGCCTGCTCTAGAAAGTGAAAAAGATTTAAGTTGTTTGTTTTGGTTGATTTGTTTCTGACCCTTTGCATGACATTTTCTTTCTTTTATCATACCAAACATTATTACCTTGGCCCCATTACAACTAATGAAAGACTCTCATTTCTCTTTTGCATGTCTTGTAGATTCTAATAGTAGAGTTTCCGGTCAATGTACAAGCCTATGATAATGCCTTTTCATTTGAAAAATCTGAGTATTAATGACTATACCGACAAACACTTTGAGATTAGTGGGAGTGTGACTTGAAAATCACAGATTGTTAGCTTACTTGAACTTGCACCTCTAATTGGGCATCCTATTTACTGACATGTTTTGTTATATCATATTGTTGTCTCACTTATTTTTCTGTCCCTATTCAGTAGAAATAGTTTTTCTTACTATAATTAACCAAGTAGTTTGCTTGAGGGCAAGCAAAGCACAAGTGTGGGGATGTGTTAACACACCAATTTGTCTATATTTATAAGGGATTTTCAGTATCTAATTATATCATTTTGTAGTAATTAATGCATAAAGGTACTCATTTATGTCCTATTATGCAGAAATATTAGGAAGACACCACTCGGGGCAAAAGATGCAAAAAAAGTACTAAAAACTGGCTAGTTTTGGAGAGTTTTAGCACTACTGGACAAGCGGAATGGCCTGACCTACAAGCGGTACGGCCGTACCAAGAGCAGAGCTTCAATAAGGGCGTACCCCCTTAGTCTATACCACTTGACGCCAATAAAATAGTCTAGTACGACTGTGTCTATGTCAGTACGGTCGTACACAAGTGATGTCAGGGCAACATCACGTATGGGTACGGTCCAGCATCATCATCGAAGCTCGGTATGGCCGTACCCCATCCTTGATCTTTGCAGATTTGAAACCAGATGACCTAATTCGCAGCCTACTCTATAAATAGGGGCTCTTAACATGTTACAAAGACCTTTTGACGAATTCCAGAGTCAAGAGCCCTCTTGTTGAGAATCATTCACAAACACTATAGGATTGGAGTAATTTTTGGATCATTTGAGCTTCCCATCAATTCTAAATTGCTGCTGGAGTCCGTGGAGACGTGAGGAACACACGGGAGGATTGCCGTCATACCGAAAGGGTGTCCCGGTTCTTCAACTCATGTCTTTTAGGAGTTTGGAATTGTTTTACTTTCTTTTGTTGCATAACATTATGAGTAGCTAATTCCATCACTAGGGGTGATGGGGGATCTTTTACAATGTTCTTGATATCTGTTTAATTGCGATTTTGAATTCCTTATTATCTTTATGAATGTGTTGGTTCTAGTATACTTAACCTAATAGGGAATAGCTAACCCTTATAAAATAAATTAGTAGAACTCTAGGATCACAGAGCTCGCGATATACGTCGGATAGGTTATTGCTTGTTTCCAACCAGTTATTAAATTAACAAACTTGCCTGCTCTTAATGCTCTTTCCCTTAGTTATCTTCTTGCACCAAACAGAGTAATTAGTTGTGAGGAAGACTACTGTACGCGAGAATAGCCATTAGTAATTTAGAGTAAGTGGTTGATATTCAGTAAGGAAATACAATTCATGATAGCAAGAAAATAGATTCAAGAGCTAGTATTAGTGAACCCGGTTCCCCTAGGTTTCTCCTATTTGATCATGCTCTAATCATTTTAGTTTAAAGTCTTATTTTCCTTCACTTAGTTTTCTATTCATTCCTGATCTAAATATTTTGTTCGCTTAATTAATTAAGGATCTTTATTACGCTGGTACCTGCGCATTCCCTGTGCGTTTGACATTCAGAGTCCTAACTATACTCCATTTTATTACGAGTTATGATCAGGTGCATTTGCCTGAGCCGCAACACTTACCCATGTAAGCAAGAAAATGAGCAATTTTTATTTTATTACTACGTACTCTAGTCTCTAATATAAGCTAAAAATACTCATATTTAGTGGTTTAAAATATAAGCAAATTATAACTAAATTCACCCTTTTTATTGATAACGTTTCCAAAATACCCTTCAACTAATTCATATTTTATTTTCCCAATAACCCATTTTATTTCTATTAAACAAGTTCTCGTAAAAAATTAAATAAAAAAAGTGATGGTACTTTAGGAATTCAGTTAACCTCAAGAAAATTAAATAAAATTAATTAATATTCTTAATCAATGTGAATTTGTCATTTTTTTATTATATTCGAGTCCTGAGTCGGAGGGAGTATTTCTCTCTTTTTTTGGAAAATATGCTAAGAGGTTTTGTCCCTTTTTAACTTTTGGTATATTTTTTTGGGCAAAATTGCTCTTTGGGTCTTTTAACTTATTTTCGATTTTCATTTATCTTTTTTTTCCCGAATAGGTGCTTTATGTTTTAAAATGTTTTCAAATCACTCCTTTATCTTTCTTTTTTCCCGAATATGTCCTTTAGGTTTGAAAAACATACTAAAAACAGGCTTACGTGTCCATTCATTGAAGGATCTTTTTGAAATATACTAAAAACATGAAGGACCTTTTTGCAACATATTAAAAACTTAAAGGAGCTGTTCGGGGAAAAAAAAGATAAAGGACCTATTCGGGTAAAAAAATATAAATGTGACAACTTTTACTACTTTCCCATTTTAACTTTCGTTAGCCTAATAAAATAGAATCATTTAAATCATTGATGTGGGTTCGACATTCGGAGTCCTAATTATACTCCAATATTATTACGAGTTACGATCAGATGCACTTGCCTGAGCCGCAACAAGAACCAAACTTCTCACTTTGCTCACATATTGGGTCTCATCGGGTGTGTCAATTTTGTTTACTTGGTTGTAATTTAGTCGCAAGATCGACTAACACCAACAACAGTGATTACCTTTTTCTTCAGTCAATTACGCTGAGGAAAGAACTATGTCCCTCAACAATGGGTTCCTTTACTATTTCAAAGAGCGTTAAGTGAGGTGAACTCGATTAATAGTAAAGCTAAACTAATAACATAAAAGCGTAAATAAAGTGCGTCTGAAAATAACTTATATAAAACAAGTGTTGTTTGATTGATGTGTATAAAAATAATTTGTACAATTGGTATTTATATTAACAACTAAGGCAACCCCTATCTACATCGTTGATCGACTTGTTCGTGCCTTGTTCTATTAACCACATTCCCAAATATTACGCACCAACTTCCTCTATTTTTGCGCTTCCTGGAGCCACGTTGTCTTTTCCTTTCATGCTTATTTGTTTGTTTCTTGCTCCGAAAGTTCAGGCGATAGTTTTTATCTGCTCCAGTTTCTTTTAAATTTAATTAATTATTAATTATTTGGATATTTCCAGGATTATCGCCTTCCTAACTTCACACTCTTCGACTCAGTTAACCACGAACCTTGTATAAGTTAATTCGGCTCATCAGTGCATCAACTCCTCAGCTGCAACTTCGGCAAGATGTTCATTCGACCGGCCAATAATCGACTCACCCTATTTCTCGACTGTTTGTCATAATCGGCTAACACGTAGAATATTTTTGGGTGTTAACAACCCCCTTTAAATATTTTTCCTAAAATAAATTGTTTTTTGGAACAAATTTAAAATAAAAATAAACAGCATTATCAAAGAAAACCACATTTTAACTTAAGACAAAATCATAACATTAAGCAAATAAAACATGACCTAATAAATACTAGTACTAATTAAGTTGCTTCTAAATAACTGAAATAGTTTTTTTTTTTTAAGCTTAGCCAACTCACTTTTGTGTTGTTTGAATTATGAGCACGTTTACCCATATAAGCAAGAAAAAGAGCAATTTTTATTTTGTTACTATGTACTCTAGTCTCTAATATAAGCTAAAAATACTCATATTTAGTAGTTTAAAATATAAGCAAATTATAACTAAATTAATCCTATTTGTTGATAACGTTTCTAAAATACCCTTTAACTAATTCAAATCTTATTTTTCCAATAACCCATTTTATTTCTATTAAACAAGTTCTCGCAGAAAATTAAATAAAAGGAAATGATGGTACTTTAGGAATTCAATTAATCTCAAGAAAATTAAATAAAATTAATTAATATTCTTAATCAACGTGAATTTAGTCATTTTTTATTATATTCGAGTCAGAGGGAGTATTTCTCTCTTTTTTTGGAAAGTATGCTAAGGGGTTTTGTCCTTTTTTAATTGTTGGTATATATTTTTTGGCAAAATTGCTCTTTAGGTCCTTTAACTTATTTTCAATTTTTATTTATCTTTTTTTCCCCTCCGAATAGGTGCTTTATGTTTTAAAATATTTTCGAATCAGTCCTTTATCTTTTTTTTTTCTCGAATAGGTCCTTTAGGTTTGAAAAACATAGTAAAAACAGGCCTACGTGTCCATTTATTGAAAGAGCTTTTTGAAATATATTAAAAACTTAAAGGACCTATTCGGGAAAAAAAAGATTAAAGACTGGTTCGAAAACCGAAAATAAGTTAAAGGACCTAAAGAGCAATTTTGCCATTTTTTTTATAGGATTTGACTATAAAACAAAACCACTTTAATAATTTTTCCAAAATAAATAATTTTATGGAACAAAGTTAAAACGAAAACGAAAATAAAAATATATATCAAAATCATGAATTAGTGCATAGATCACTGGAAAAAATACTTCTTTGTAATGATTGTAACACTTTTTATTATGAAACTTCAATGAAAGCTTTATCAAAATCTAAATTAATTGCCACAATCACCGCCAGGTCCTCCAAATTGAAGAGAATATCCAGCTTGTCTTCCGATATCTCCATAGTATTCAACTCCAAAGCATTTAGGGATGTCATTTATTGTATCTACTAGATATGGTTTTGGTCCATAATCTTGTCTAGATTCATTACGATATGTAACCTGCCTAAAATAACATGCATGAACCAAGTTTTCATCAGGAAGGAATCCGGATCCCATTGGAGGACTAGGAGCACCTGCAGCGGTCGTTGTTCTCCCGCCCCATCCTACTTGATCAGCTACGGTCAAGTTAAAGAATAAAGCTGCTGGAAAATATCCGACATTTTTATTTTCCACGGTCACCCACCAATTTTTGCTTTTTGGGTCCTGAACATATCCAAAAACTTTTGTGAATATTGTACTCCTTCCGTCTATTAATATAGGATCTTTATGACCATTTCACGCCCCTTAAAAAGTGAGTTTTAATAGTTTTTTTTGGGTGGTCAGTTTTAGTAGTTATTAACATTAAATTTGTACAAAATGTGTGCTATTTTTTCCAAGTTACCATTCTCATCTACCAAGACTATTAAGATAGAATTAATACATCTTGGTATAATGGTAATTTTATAAAAAGAAAAATTAAGGTACTTTGGTCTTTGAAAAGGGTCTTACTAGGGACACAATTTTTTTACTAAAAAAAGTCTTATATTAAGGGACGGAAGGAGTATTGTGAATTTGTGATCCTTCACACATCACAAGCAAGATCTATCATTGTATTTACTCAATTTTTTTTTGTTAAGAAATTACGAAAGTTGTATATAGTCCATATAACTTCCTTAGTTATATGGACTATATAACTAAGGAAGTTATATGGACTATATACAACTTTTGTAATTTCTTACCAAAAAAAAAGTTATATAGTCCATATAACTTCCTTAGCTCATGCTTTTTCTGCTCAATTTCAATGAAATAATTACTTAATTTTTTTCAAATTAAACTTGGAAAAGAGCAAGGGAATAACCTGGAAAAGAGAAATTGACATTTCAACCATCGGTCCACCGTAGACAGATGTATCCTCCACACGCCCCCCAATGTGATAGTCACTATCAATCTGGACAAAACCCGGACATAATGTATTGTAGCATCCAGTCTTCTTCAAATTATCTGACTGTCATGTTTTAATATCACATTATTTTTGGAAGAAATGTAATTATGTGTTTTTTCTAGTCAACCTCAAAGGTAAAATACAAGACTCAAAGTAAAATTAAAAAAACTGACACGAAATTAATATAGTGAGAACAACTTTTTATAAACAAACAGTGTTTTACATTGTAAGTAAGTGAAATGAAAATAAACAATAAAAAATCAAATAAAAATTGTAAGTGGAGATGATAAATAGAAATAAACCTTCCCTTACCGTCCAAAACGAGTAAACATAAGTTGCGTCATTGCCATATAACTGTGGAGATACCTGGAACCAATGTGTATTGATTAAGATTAATAAGTCATATACATGCAAATTTTAGGATAAAAATATTGTCATAATAGGAAAAATTAAAACTCACATGCCATCCAAGGACGATTTTATTAAGATTATCACACTTTGTCCATTTTGAACCCATATGTGAGATGCGCTTGTTTGATCCTTATAAACTCTTGGATTATAAATGCTATTAGTTCCACCAACTCCATAATAAGGACCACCAGGAGTTATGAGAAAAGCTTGAGCAACCTACAAATTGAACAAATTTATATAACTAATTAAAAATTGAAACATAGCCTGCGATTTTTACAAATAAACCAAAAAACTTTTAAAATTCTGTTGTATATAAGAAAACTTACGTGAGTACCAGGACTATCTTGAGTTAAGAAATGACTATTTAATAAAGATTTGGCTCGAATGAGGTCATCTTTTGTTGTCCTTCGAATAGCAGTTCCTTTTGGACACGTGTCTTTCCCAAGTCCAAATATGGGTTTTGTCGGTGAAATCTTCACACTTTTATTTCCAAGTGTTTTATGAAAGCTTGGTTTTCTCTGTAACAAATGAAAAAAAAGTATATCAACAATGAAAGTGGGAGTATAAATAAACAAACAAATACTGAACGCTAAAAATTAACCACGTTGAAAGTTGTTTTACTCAGTAACTTGTGATTTTTAGTAAAGGATTGTCAAAAGCTGGTTGCTTGTTAATATCAATGCAATCAACTATGTAGCCAAACTTTGTCTATAAAAACCACCAAAACAAACACAAAATTATCACATCATATATTGATATCGAATTAAACCAGTAGTCAATATTATATGTGCAAGTATGTATGTTTGAATACATGAATACTCTTGATTGGAGACTTGTTAATGAACTTTAATTGTCTCCCCAACTCCAAATCTTCCTCCAATGTACTATGCATACCATGAACCCTATGGAAAGTACTAGTCATCAAACACAAAACAAAGAATAGTGTATCGATCATTTTCACAATTCTCTTATCAAACAAAATGACTTGATGATCGATTTCAGTCTAGTGTATTGCCTATTTATATATCGACGCTTCAGGATAAATGAAATAAAAAAAAAATTGAATTGAGGAAAATATCCAAAGTTATTAATATGAAGTAATTTCTTGCTTCATCATAATTATGAAATTACTTCATATGCTAATACCCTATTTAGTACATTTTCTCTTTATGCATTTTTTTTGACACAACATTTTCTCTTTATGCATATTGCTAAAAAATTAGACAGATAAATAGATTAATGGCCAACGGGGCAAAAAAATAATAAACTAAATTTTCTTTTTATTCAAACAATTTCTTTTCTTATTATTTTTATATAATGAAACTAAGAAACAGTAAACATTTAAAAATTTTAATCGAAGTTAATTTTCTAAAACCTTACACTAGTTTTTTACTGCATGGCATTATAATTTTGAAGAAAAAAAAAGATTGGAAATAATACAATGATGATGTACATAATTCTCATCTCAAATAAAATTAAATAAACATGATTATTATGTATCAATTTGCAGAGTCAATATGTATGTATGTATGTATGAGACGATGGGATAATGAATAGTAGTTTTGGGGGTGCTAATAGCAGCCCAGCCCAGCTTGTTTCCTTCATTTGCTGCGCACACCCCTTCTTTTTCTAATTACAGCTGCGCTGCTTCATGCACCACTCCTTCCATTCACACACCCCTAGCCCACCAAACACACTCTCACGCAGACCAGCCCAATCATAACCCTAAAGATATCAAAACCTAATCCCCTCGTTCTTCATTCCTGAAGCAGCGCCGCTTCCCTCACCCTCTCCTTTCTCTCTTCCCTGCGACGTTCTCTCCTCTCCCCCACCCCGTCTCATCCTTTTCTTCCCTTCTCTCTTCTCTTTCATCCTTTCTTCATTTTCCTAACCCAAAACCCTAGCCGCAGCACCACTTCCTCTTTCCCTCGTTCTTCTTCTTTCCCTTCCAACCCTAGGCCATCGCGGTGCCCCTTCTCCCACGTTCTCTCTTCTCTCCCTTTCTCCAACCCTAAATTTCCTCCACCATTCTCGCCTTCTCCTTCATCTTTACCTTTTTCCTCCACTCCACCAAACCCTAATCAGCCTCTTCTCACAAACCCTAAGCCGCCACACTTCTCTTCTCTTTCCTTCTTTTTTCCATCAATTCTGAACCTCAATCCCCCTTAAATCTCTATGATCTCGTGGATGGCATACAAGGAAAGGAAGATTTGATCTCCAATCATGACAAAAGGGAAGATTTCCTCTCTATTCCTATTTTGAAAAGTTCCCATCTTTCTCCATTTACTGACTTGATTTCTTTCTCTTTTTTTTTTGCAGGATGTGGAAGAAACAAAGGAATGGCTATAAAAGCCCCTCACATTCGGATTCAAGGGGGAGGCCGAACCCTAAGAGAGAAAAATCCAGAGTGAAGAAAAAGACTGAGGGCGAGACAAAGAGCATGAAGTGAAGCAGAAACTAGGCGTGAGGGAGAAGGAAAGGAGAGTGAAGATACAAACACCCTTTTTAGGCTTTTAGTTGTCCTCTTTGCCTCTAATCTGTAAACTCGATTTTAGGGATCCTGATAACATTTCATCAGGTTTTCTATTCTTCTCTTCTCTGCCTCTGTATTTTTTTTATGGACTATTTATTTTTCTGAGATTTGTATGGTCGAGGTTGCATCTGAAATGAGATATTAGCAAGTTTTTATTTTCATTCTCCTTCTTCATGTGCTTAGGATTTCGTACCTGTAATAGCGTCGTAAATCCCGCCATCTGCTTCGTCTTAAACCTGCTCGCATCCCTAAGCTGGTAGTACAAATGTACGAGGGCCATGGCACCCCATGCGTAGGTCTCGACACGGCTCAAGTCCCTAAACATGTGCAGCCATCCTATACGCGTCAAGGAGTTACTCTTCTCGGCGAACAGAGTGGTGCCGACAAGGTGCAATAGGTAAGCCCTGGCTGCCATGTCCCACTCTCGATCATCGCAAAGATCGTCGTATACCTCGGTCTTGTGACCACTCGGTCGAACAGAAGTACATCTGTTCCTATCAATCTCCTCATGTGCTGTAGCTCTAGGGACACCTAACAGCCCACAAGATAGCAAAGAAATGCCGCTTATCCGGTGTGCAAAGATTGTAGAACGTCCCCATCACTGGAATATGGAGTAGCTGCGAGACGTCATCCAGAGTGACCGTCATCTCACCAATCGACAGGTGGAAGCTGGAAGTGTCTGAATGCCACCGGTCTACAAAGGCATTGATCAGTCCCTTGTCGACCGCCCCATAACAAAGCCGCCTAAGTGGATCAAGCTTCGACTCAAGCAGAATAGCATGAATCTGTGGATAAGGGGCAAAGAACGGTGTAGGCAAAAGTTAGGGTCAAATTTATAAACATGTTAGCCCGAATTGTATCTCACAGGTCTAAACAGAAACTGAGAAGCTAGGGGCAAAAGCTGAATCCATCATCTACAAGTTTTATATTCGTTCCGATTTCAAAACTACGCAAGGTGATCCGTCTCTCAACATAGATCCTTCCTCACATGGCTGGACGAAGGCCAAAGGGACATTGAAAAGTCTCTATGGATCAAAGTTATCAATCTAATCCTTCCAAAGGCATCCAAAGCATGAAGGTGAAAATTTGAAGATCCACAAAATGATTTGTCAATGAGCAAATACGCAAACCTGGTGCATTACAAAGTCAACCATTTGGACAAGCAAGCCAACATAAAATTATCACCCCATGAGTCTAGGGGCAGAGTCCTCAAAGAAATTCAGGGAAATCAAAAAAATTCAAAACAATAATAATATTCGTGCATAGCATACCATTCATTGTATTTTACGTAATTATTAATACTTTTAGGTCCCCGACCCACCTTCAAAATCATTTCTCTAAAAAATAAAAATTTCATTTCATGCATGGCATACCATTCATTGCATCCTGCATGACTATCAAAGTTTTTGGGTCCATTGACCCACCCTCTCAAATATTACATACAGTTGGTCTGTTGTTACTCAGTAAGAACTAGTACTCAACCTATCCAATCCACTTATTAGCATGAGTTAGGAACCTGTCCTACACTTTGCTGGGAATCTGACCCACCACCTTGGGAATCTGACCCAAGCCTTTAGTCAGAAACCTGACCCGCGTCTCGGATCTTCCTCAATTATGGAAATTGATCCACACCTTTTAACAAGAGTTAGAAATCTGACCTACACCTTGTTGGGAATCTGACCCGAACTTGTGTCGAGTGATGGAGAAGCTCATACACTGGGCGTTCACCTACAATAAGAAATCCAATCCATACTTTAGCAAGAGTTAGGACTCTGACCTACATCTTGTCGAGAATCTGACCCGAACCCATATTGAGTGACAGAGAAGCTCACATCTCGGACCTTGCTTAAATAGGGTAGCCAATCCATACATTTTAGCAAGAATTAAGAACTTGACTTACCCTTGTTGGGAATCTGACCCAAACCGGTGTCGAGTGACGAAGAAGCTCGCACCCTAAACTTTCCCTAAGTAGAGAAGTAATCAATACCAAAGATGTGAGGGTTAGGAATCAGACCTATGCCTTACCGAGAATTCACTAGGAATCGAACCTAGAATCTCTCATCAACTTTGTAAGAGCTAGGAATCAGACCTACGCCTTACAGAGAATTCACTACGAATCGAACCTAGAATCCCTCACCAATGTTGTAAGAGTTAGGAACTAAACCTATGCCTTACCAGGAATTCACTAGGAATCAGACCTAGAATCCCAAACCAAAGTCGGGAGCCAATCCCGCAATCCCAAACCACCAAAGTCGGGAGCCAATCTCGCAATCTCAAACCACTTATTGCGGACAAAATCAGAGTCATTTATCCTTAATTACCTTTTACAACGAATGCACGAAGGCCTTCGAGTAAAATGTAATTAAGGAGGGGCAGCTGTAGTACCCTAATTTTGTCCGGCCTTTTTATTTTATTTTATTTTGTTTTATTATTTATTTTAAATTTTATTAGTAGTAGTAGTAGTAGTAATAATAATAAATATAATAATATTTTTGGTCTTAAAAATAAAGAGAAGAAGGCAAAAAGAAAGAAAGAAAAGTGAAAAAAAAAGAAATAAAATAAAATGTTTTTTTTGAAGAAAGGGGTACAAGTAGTAAAACATGGGGGTGCAATTAACAGTTTGCTATTGAGCAACCTGAGCCCAGCTCAACGCTCCAGTCCAATACTCAGCCTTTTACTTCATGCACTCCTCCTTTCCCTACATACGCCCCCTACGCTCCTTGCATCTCCCTCGCTGCTCATCGCACCCCTCTTTCTTTTATCTTACACTTCCAATCCACCACCCACAACACACGACCCATCCACTTGAGCCCAATTTCCCTCCAGACCCAACCTTTATTTGCCCCATTCTATCTAACCCTAATTCCATCCCTCACCCTCTCTTTTCTCTCATCCGACGCAGCGCCACGTCCTCCCCCATTCTCTCTTCCCTCTCTTTCACTCTTCTTCTTCTCCACCCCTACGTTCTCTCCTCTTCCTTTTTCCTTCATCCTTCCACCAAAATTGATACCAAACCCTAATCAGACGCTCCACCAAACCCTAATCAGCCTCTTCTCACTTCCCTTCCCAAAACCCTAGCCGCAGCCAACCCCTTCTCCCTTCCATTCTTTCTTTTTCTCCCACGATCCTTTCCTCCATTTCCGCCTCCATCTCCTCATTTTTCTCCCCCTATCTCGGCCATCTTCCCCTTTTCCTATATCTCATCTTCTTTCTTCTTCTTTTCTGTTCAAACCCCAAGAACAACCCTAACCTAACCGATTGACACTTCCCCCGGTCAGATTTCCTTCAACCCATGATTCGCGCTTTGAGTTCCGTATTTGGTGTCAACTTTCAGAAGGGAAGGATTCATATTCGTATTTTCACAGAAAGGTCCCATTTTTATTCTTATTTTAAATTAACTGCTATTCCTTATTTTTTGCAGGATTTAGTGTGAAGAAGAGGGCTATAAAAACCCATCAAGACCTCATGAAGAGGAGGACCGAACCCTAAGGAAGAAAACAGAGAGCGAGAGTGAGATGAAAGAATCCAAAAAAGAAGCAGCAGAAGCAAAGCATATGGAAGAATAGAGAGACCTAAAAGGTCCATCAGCATAGATTTAGGTTTCTTTTTCTTTTTTAATCCCTATGTTGATCTTCTCTGTAATTTCCTGGGAAGGAGCACAAGGGCCCAGGTTTCCCCCCTTTCTTCTTCGTTTTCATCTTTTCTATACTCTTTGCCATGGTCTTGTATGCTGGACTGTGACCTATATGATTGTGTCGTTATTATTGTTGTTGTTGTATTATTGTTGTTGCTGCAATTGTTGTTGCTATCGTGATTGTTGTTGTTGTACAATTCTGGAACGAATTAGGTTAGAGTTTGGTCTTCCAATGGGGCCAAACCCTTAGTAGGGACCGATTTACAAATTTTCTATTAAGGAGGGTATAAAAGCAAAATAGGAAATTTCTATTTCTTTATTTACACATTCTTTTAATTAAATAAAGAAGTTAATATTTTTTTTACTTGTCTAATTTATTTTTATT
Source organism: Calophaca sinica (assembly GCA_037113605.1). NCBI lineage: Eukaryota > Viridiplantae > Streptophyta > Magnoliopsida > Fabales > Fabaceae > Calophaca > Calophaca sinica. The sequence goes on along the minus strand of CM073736.1, from coordinate 124,385,194 downwards.
TTTATCTTTTAATTTGTTTTTTGTAAGAAAAATATTCTTTCTTTTAAATAGATTTTTTTTATCCTTTTTACCTGTTAATGACTAAGTAATGAAAATTTTGCTTTTATTTAAAATAATAGAAAAAGGTAACTTTAGGTCCATTAGATTTATTTAGAGGGATCGATTCTTTTAATTATGCTAAACAATTACGTTCAGGTCAGAGTCATAAATAGAGTCTCATTTCCATTTCAGCAGGTATATTTATAGAAATAAAATAAACAAATTTCACTTTTGGGAAATAAATTATTTATGGGCAAACAATTATTTTCAAACAATTAACGGGTACCATTTTTTAAATGAGCGTGTATGGGTGCTAATCCTTCCTTGCACGTAACCAACTCCCGAACCCAAATCTGGTTTAAAGATTTTCTTTTTCTTTATTAAAATCAAAAATAGGTTTTCCAATGTTTCCTATAAAAATAAAATATTGGTGGCGGCTCCATTTAAACTTAAGGGTGGTTGTCACACCTCCAGAAGCTGCTGAGTCTCCATGAAATTCTGCAGTACAATTGGAAAAAAATACAGACTTAACTCATAAACAAAGACACAAATAATAAAAAATATGAGACTAAAAAACAGTTGAAAAAGGTACCTATTACGACATCCTCAACTTCCCCATACTCTTCGTCAAGATTGAGATCTTTGAATTGAGTAAAGGAAGGTCTCAACCAGTTCTGAACACAAATTAATGCCTCCGCCATTTCAGGGTTTAAAGAGCTTCTGTAGGTGTCTATAACCCTCCCCCTGCACTGAATGCACTCTCAGAAGCCACTGTAGAAACTGGTGTGGCCATAAGATCCCTGACTATAGTAGATAATATGGGGTACCTTGATGAATTTTGCTTCCACCAAATAAGAATATCAAATTTGGCATCCCCACTTATATTAGGTTCAGTCAGAAACCTTTCAAGCTCATTCAGCTTATCAATGGAATCTTTTTCCATCAAATGCTGCCTGAAGGCTTCATCCCTTGCCTGAGAAGATGAAATTTTAGCAACAGGTGTTGCATTATTCGAAACACCCCCAGATGGACCAGCTGGGGGCTGTCCAGATGTGTTTAAGTGGTCATATTTTTGCTTATACCAATTGTACATTGTAAACAGGTTATTTTTCACAGAAGTGGAAAGTTCACTTGCAAATGTAGATGATTGACCATACATTTGCTCAAATGACCACTCCACATACCTCAATTTGTATCGAGGATCAAAATTGTACCAAAGTAAATAAATTGTTTGATGTTTTCAATTTCCCCCCAATATTTCTCATACTTTTTCTTCATTTCCAAGCCCATAGTGGCCAGAATAGTATTAAGATTCAAAGCGGACTGATTTATCTCACAATGGATAGTAGATAGTTGCTGAAAGGCAGTATGCAAACTAACTTATTGTGAGGCTGAAAAAATTAGAGTTGCCTCAAAGAATAGTTTCAGAAATTTCACAAACACACGTACGTTCTCCCAATCATCTGCACTTGGAGGACTAGCAATCCCAAAATAGTCCACATAGTCTGGTACTTCATGCACAAGCATCTCAAAGGCAGCTTGATATTTTTATGCTGCTTCTAGCATCAAATATGTTGAGTTCCACCTAGTAGATACATCAAGACACACTTGCTTTTTACATGAAATTTTCGAGAATTCGATGCACTCTTTGAACTTGGCAGCCCTACTAGGTGAAGACCTAACAAACCTAACAGCACTTCTAATGATGGAGATAGATGTGTGCATATCTTTCAAACCGTCATTCAACACCAAATTCAGAACATGGGCATAACATCTCATGTGAAAGAAACCCCCATCTACCATTAGCCCATTTATATTCTTTAATTTCCTCTTCAAGTATGCAACGACAACATCATTGGATGAGGCATTATCAACAGTAATCGTAGAAACACGCCTAATTCCCCAATCCCTTAAAATCTCTTCAACTTTCATACCTACTGTGTCACCTCTATGGTTTGGAACTACACAAAAGCTAATTATTTTCTTTTGATAATTCCACTCATTGTCTATGAAGTGGGCAGTAAGGGTCAAATAGTTTAGGTTCTGAATAGAGGTCCAACAATCTGTAGTCAGTGCTACCCTAGTGGAATCAGATTTAAACAAAGCTTTCAACTTCAATTTTTCATCTAAATACAGCTGAAAACAATGCCTAGCAACGGTACGCCTAGATGGGACGCTGAATTGGGGCTGCAGCTGTCTAACTAGATACTTAAATCCCTCCCCCTCTACAACCCTAAAGGGTTGTTCATCCATGATGACAAAAATGACAACTGCCATTTTACAAGCTTCAAGGTTGAATCTTGTGCTTGCAGCCCCTAAACCAGTCCCCGCAGCACCAGTAAATGTCAGAGTTGTTTGATTTGTGTCATTGACTACAGCATAGGGGTATTTGGGACACCGACTTAAGTGAGCATGCATGTTTGATGTGCCATGCTGCTTAGTGTCACACAAGTATTTTTTGTGGCAATGTTTGCACGCTGCTGTTTGATCCTTTTCACCAGGTATTACATTAAAGTGGTCCCAGGCTACAGAAGTTCTCCTAGGACCATTTGCGTTTGGTTTTCTCTTCTTTACAATAGGAGGTTTGGAACTAGCAGCAACCTCAGTTGCAGTTGCATGTTCAGGTTCACTATTGCCAACTTCAGCAGTGAGATTTTGTGGTGTTAATGTAGAATGCAGATGTTGACTAGGCTGCTCCATCACTAAAACAATGAAGAAGCATAGTCAACAACTGCCAACCACATTAATCAACTAACCACAACCGCACCAAATTTGGCCTTCGTATAATTTTTAAGCTTATTTTATGTTTTCCTTAAAGTTAATCAAGTAACAGTAACAGAAAAAGAAAAAGAAAAAGAAACAGAAACAGAAACAGTTAACAGAAAAAGAAAAACACAAATAAAAACAAAAAATAGAAAAAATGTACAAGTAACAGAAATAGAAAAACAATTACAAGTAATAATATACAAATAATAATAGAACAGGAATATATTTTGTTAATCCAACTCAGCATACAAATTAAATAAGTATACAAGCATTTACAAGTTTGATCATTTATCCAGGAAAACAGTTTGATCATACAAATTAAACAAGCATACAAGCAAATGACAGGCATGCAAGTATATGGAAGAATATGAGCATATAACAAGTATATAGGCATACAAGCATTCAAAAACATTGTATATATTATAGAAGCATACAAGCATTTAATCAGTATACAAATTAAAGCATTAAACAGTAAAACAAGCATACAAGCATTTACAAACATTAAAAAGCAATTACAAGCAACAGAAACAACGTTTACAAGCATTATAAATAACAGAAACAGAAAAGAAAAAAAAAACACAAGTTTATTCATTACCAACTTACAGTTACTCCAAGACTCCAACTCACAGGTTCCTCCTTACTTGCTCCAGCCTCCAAGCAGCAACCACACTATGGCTACAACAAAATCATAAAAGTAGTTAGAAAAATTAACGTTCTGCAATTTTTAAAACCCTAAACCAAAAGAAGCACAAACCCAGAAACCCTAGGCCAAAAAAATAAGCAGAAAACCCTAACCTTTGAAAATAAATGTTGAGTTTGTTCTTGCTCTCACTTAATCCAAGCCTCCAACGCAATCGACAGGGAAGAAGAAACCCTACAAATACGAAATAAGGGGGAAAAAAACAAGTTAGTGAAATCCTACTACCAGAAACCCTAAACTCAAATCGTAAAAATGTTTAAAACATGTTAAAAAATTGAAACCTTAAACCCAAAAGCAACAAAGAAGAAACCTTACCATATATGATCTTCAAATATCACAAGACCCAGTTATCCCATCTTCTAACAGGGAGTGAACCAAGATTGAGAGAGGGATATGATATGGGAGAACGAGACGAGAGAGGGACGGAGAATGAGATGGGAGAGGGACAGAGGGAAGAGGGTGATGACTGATGATGGAGGAGAACGACAGGATCGGAGAGGAGAGGAAGGATCGGAGAGGAGACAAATATGGCTTTCAACGTCGCGCAGCTGCGCTAGGGTTACAATAAAATGAAGCGATAATGGTTGTTCATTGCATTCTGAAACTAACCCTCATTTTCTCCCTTCTTCATTGCCTTCTGAAGATGGATTGGGCCGGCCTAAGTAAGTAGAATGGTTGTTCTGTTGGCTACTGGGCCAAAAAAAATTAATTTTCTTGTAGCCCACTCGATCGGTTTTGGGCCACCGTGGGTTTAAAAACCAAAACCGGGCCTGCACATTTAAACCCATCTACACCCAAAATTCTAACCCGTTGACGCGACTATCCAACCCGACCCGGACCACTAGTGTAGCTTCAAATGGTTTTATCGGTTTTCGGGTCGGTTTTATTTTTTTGTCCAGCCCTAACAATGATTGGGTGTATGAGTCTTTTTTTTTTTTTTTACAAAAGGTGTATCAGTTTTTAGAAAATGTAACACCATGTAGATCTATTTAGTATCAAATGTCACCGAATATCACAAAAAGCAAAGCTCGAACTGCACCTATACGATACCAGCCACAAGTCCAATATATGTAATTCCAATAGCAAGTATGTCTCCGACTAATGGCTTTTTCCGTGTTAACATCGTATGGACTATGGAGCAAACCTCTTCTTAATTAGGTGCTTGACTTTGGGGGCAGCTGCATGTGTCCGACTGCATACGACTTGTATCAAATCGATTTCAGTGTTAAAAATTTGTACTTACATCATCCAAATTACGCCGCAAAACTCCATCTAAATTAATTAACATTAGTCAAAGGTCGTGATGAAATGAGATTGAATTATTATATCTGTGATAAGCTAATTAATGAAACTATGAGTGAAGCTAGTGAAGCATGAAACTATAATATTGTAGCAGAACATGAAACTAATCAAATAGATGTAGAAGACAACCCTTATCAGTCTTCCACAACCGAAAAAAACTATATCTATCTATCTATCTATCTTTAGGGTCTGATTTTTCACAAAGCGGTAACTAACAAGGTTGCTCCACCCCATGACGTCATACTCCAGTGATTAGACATCGGTCGGTCAAAGGCAATGCCCATCAGCTACACTGAAATAAGAATAATTAGAACATTTTGTTACAACTAATTAAACAATTATAGAGCCTACCAGTTTGACAGTCAATATTACCCACAAACATATAAAGATACGGGATTTAATATCGATCTGCTGAGTGTGAACTGCATATTGCTGGTAATCTATTAAAAAAAATTCATTCAGATAAGAGCTCACGCACGCTATTTATGAGTGGAATGCTTGAACTTTATCACAATTTGGCCTTCTAACCTCTATGAATCAAATGCTTTGATTTTGATTTGATGACAAATTTATGTGGACTATTTTTTGTGGACTCACCATTAGTACTACTACTGTATTCAATTGGAAGATGCGAGTAGCCTATATGTTAGAGTTGGGCTAGATTATATTATTGGTTACTATATATTGTTTACGGATTAATTTGTCTACTTCCATAAAACTTGGTTTCATGGTGTGAGGGAAAATTAGATTTCTTGTCAACTACAGTATTAAGTGAATGACATTTACATAAACACTTCACTCTCTGTTCCTCTCAAGAGATAAGCTAAGTATTGCTAACCAATCGTAAAAGTTGAAATGCTCAAGTTTTCCAACATTATTAAGAAAGTGAACAGATCCAGAGAAACAAAATGTAATGCATTATGTTCCATGATCACTAACCTTTCTATGAAGGAATTGAATAAACTACTTTCTTAAACCAGAGAGATCAAACCAAGTGCTTTTGTTTCAAATCTAATTTGCCAAATCACAATGTTCAATAGCAATTTGTTTGCGTAAATGCTTCTAGAAATGCTTATAAAAATAAAAACAGAGAATGAGAGCTTCAATGTGAGCAACATACCAATCAATCATCCTGCTGCAGCTGCTCCTGAGGAGGCGGCGGTTGTAGCTCAATCAAAACTGGCTCCTCCTCGGGCATAGGTGCAACTGCCGCCGCCAGTGGTGGTGAAGGGGACACAAAGTACTTGTAGATACCAGGGAATATGACGACGATGACCACGACAATAACAGCCGTGACGATCGCGACAATCAGCGGCACCACCCAGTTGGGAGGATGAGCTGCGTAGTCGGGATCGTCCAGGTTGGTATAGGGGAATTTGTTGGTCGGAGAAGGGGAAATAGCCATATTGATGAAAGGAAATATATTGCAGAGAATGGGCTTTGGCGAAGTATTCCAAGGAGTGATTGGAAACCACTATGAAGAAGTATATATAGCAGTATTCCAATGTAATGGGTCCAAATAGATATGCACAGAATAAGGGGAAGGTATTATTGAATTCAATTGAAAAGGGAAATCATGAACTTTCAGTGTAATGACAAGAAAAATTAGCTATTTCGGTTGAGACAGATTTTTAATGACGTGTTTCTTAAAGTTAACAAAGCGATAATGAACATACTAGTTGAGCCTTATGTGACTTATGGATACCCAAATTTGAAGAGTGTAAGGGAACTCATTTACAAGAGAGGTTATGGAAAGCTAAAACAGCAGAGAATTGCTCTCACTGATATTGAGCATGGGCTGGGCAAATATGGAATTATATGCATTAATGAAGATCTTATCCACGAGATCTGGACTGTTGGACCACGTTTTAAGGAGGATTAATTTGTTACAACTAATTAAAAAGATTCATTCAGACAAGAGCTCACGCTACTGATGAGTGGAATGCTTGAACTTTATCACAATTTGGTCTTCTAACGTCTATGATTCAAATGCTTTGATTTTGATTTGATGACAAATTTATGATTCAATAGCAGTGTGTTTGCGTAAATGCTTCTACATATATCCTAAAACAGTAACATGAAAGCTAACATGCACATGAAAGCTAATATGCACATATAGACTAGAGCTTACCCCAAGCCCCCAAGTAGTACATGGACCACCTTTTTAATGCTGAAGGTTACAGATAAACATGCAAATTGGGAATGTATTTTCGGTTTCTTTTTAGACCTGAAGAACCTATGCTCGGGAGAGGACAAAAAGAGAAAACATTTATGTTGCAAACGTTAATGGTTCTAAAAAAGGGGAAAACTTGTAAGGAGGAAAAAAAAAAAAAAGAAGAGAACAAGGACGGAATAAACCAAAAGTTTAAATGTTATTTGAGTTGGGGTAAATGAAACAATAGGCAGGGGGTTTTATTTAAAAAAAAAAAAAGTAAAGAAAAGGGTCAAACCGTCAAAGGCGTAGTGACATGTCCCTTCCTGCGTGACTCTTATTTGTTTGTTTTTGTGCTACCTGTTATTTATTTTTCTTTTCCATTGGGTCCCATTCCTTTTTTTAGCTTGTGTGTGGTTTTTTTGACACATGCTTGTGTGCGCAGTTAAGTCCCTGATATCGATTCTTAATTTAGTCCCTATACTTAAAAAATTATTAAAATAGTCCCTATACGTGTATAAATTCTTAATTTAGTCCCTATACTTAAAAAATTATTAAAATAGTCCCTATACGTGTATAAATTCTTAATTTAGTCCCTACCGTCTAACACTATTTTTAACGGCGTTAGCTGTTTAAAAACAATTATTAACAGTCCCTATACGTGACCTAAATTCTTAATTTGGTCCGTATACAAAAAACAAACTATTAAAACAGTCTCTATACGAAAAAAACTATTAATATAGTCCCTATATGAAAATTACTATTAAAACAGTTCATGTAACAAAAAAATAACTAAAATCTGGCCATGTTATAATTCAAATATGGTCCCTAATATGACACTTGCCCATGTGCTAGGTACTTATAAGACATATTTAATCCACAAACAAACATATAAGACATTTAATAGGGGCTATTTTAATAGTTTATTTTTTCGTGTAGAGACTGTTTTAATAGTTTATTTTTCGTACAGTGACTGTTTTAATAGTTTATTTTTCGTATAGGTACTATATTAATAAGCTTTTAGACGTTGTTTCTTATAAGTACTGTTTTAATAATTTTTTTTTGTATAAGGACTAAATTAAGAATTTATGTCACATATAGGGACCAAATGGGTAACAGTTAGAAACGTGGTTTGGACGGCAGGGACCAAATGGGTAACGGTTGTCACGTATAAGGACTGTTTTAATAATTTTTTAAGTATAAGGATCAAATTAAGAATCGATATCACGTATAGTTTAACTTTTTTTTTATATATAACCATTCTTTTTTAACTTTCGATTAATGGGTGAGTGTTTCCCCTGATACTTTTGTTTCTCATTGAGCACAGAACACCGCTTCTAAGTTCATCATTTACTTTAATATTATTTCAATGATCATGTTTAAATTGCAACTTAATATGATATATTTTTTAGTTATATATAATATTTTTTTTAGTTGGGGCTCACCTTAATTAGCCACTTTGTAGTCGAGTGGGCTGACCGGAGTATTCCCACGGCTTCAGTCATTTTGACTGGCTATGGGACTAATTTCCGGTTCGAGGGTCAGGTCACAGCTTAAGACTCATCTCCCTTCCCAAAGAATGTGTTCGGTAGGAATCGAATCTATGGTCCTTCCCCACAAACTCAGCACTGCTTAACCAACTAAGTCTCACCCATTTGGTTAGTTATATATAATATGATATTACATATTTAATTTATAGGCTTAAATACTATTTTAGTCTTTTAACTTATTTTTGAGGTTCGACTAGGTCTTTTAACTATTTTTTATGTCAAATAAGTCCTTTAAGTTTTTAAATTGGACCAAACAGCCTTTAAGTTTTAAGTTAGGCCAAACAGGTCCTTTAAGTTTTTAAGTTGGGCCAAATAGGTCCTTTAAGTTTTTAAGTTAGGCCAAATAGGTCCTATGTAGCAATGACTCATTTGGCCCTACTTAAAAACTTAAAGGACCTATTTTGCCCAACTTAAAACTTAAAGGCCGAAAAGGATCTATTTGGCCAAACTTAAAAACTTAATGGACTTATTTGACCCAAAAATAGTTAAAAGACCAAATTGAACCTCAAAAATACGTTAAGAGACTAAAATAGTATTTAAGCCTAATTTATACATTAAAACTTATTTTGGCTCCCCCAATATATTGGTTCAAGATTTGTCACTGCATCTATCTCAAGCTAGCTTAATTTGTTGGCTTTTTCTAGTAGCACCCCACATTATCCTACCCACAACCCCTTTAGGCCTTTTTAATTATCAAAGGACCAAAACACCCCTTATCCTAAATCAAATTTTCAAAACCCACCACCCACACCCCATACCCATTTCTCATGCGCTTTCTCTCCTCCCACTCTACCTCCTGCCGCTCTCACGCTCCCCTCCCGTCGCTCTCTCCTCCCACTCTCCCTCTTTCGTGGCTCTCACGCTTCTAAGCACCTAGGCCGCAGCATTTTCGTTTCAGCCTCTCAACCGCCTCGCCATCATCACAAGGTAAGGAAGCTTCTGCTCTTTCCCCCCCCCCCCCCTTTCCATCATTTCCTTCCATTTTCGTTTATTATAGGATCTTAGGGCATTGATTGCTACTCCATTTTAGTGGTTTAGGATTTAGATGTTGTTTGGGGTTAAGACGATTCCGCCATTAACATTTCAGAGTTCTGCAAATTTTTTTTTTGAAAACGATCACCTATATGTGAAATGAATTCACATAGAACACGGGAACTGAGTTCACGTAGACTACGTTAATTGAGTTCACGTAGGGTTCAAAAATTCACTCTTCTACGTGAATTGAATTAACGTAGTACACTTGAACTGAGTTAATGTGTGTTACGTGAATTGAGTTCAAGTAACTGATTAAATTTTTGAGCCCTATGTGAACTCAATTAATGTAGTCTACATGAACTCAGTTCACGTATACTACGTGAATTCAATTCACGTACAAGGGACTTTGAGGAATTTTAGGGTTTTTTTTTCTTTCTAAATATGACTGTTAACTGTGTGCAGGCATGGCTAAGACTATGATCACTGATAGCGAGGGGTGTCGTGTTATGCTTCATGCGTCTGTACGTAGGGTCCATACCGAGTAGCGGCAGCGGGGGAGGCCCCGTACCCAGGCTCAGCAGCACGAGCCACTGGTCCAGGAGGAGCAGGATTAGGCACAACCCCATGAGGAGTCCCGGCTGACGGATTTCATGGTGGTCCTGGTGATATGTCTGTCCTCATGACATAGGCAGACCATGTGGCACTCGACTGTGGAGTGGAGAGGTAATGTGTCTCAAAAAAAAATTGTTTTTTGTGTTCGTTGTTAGATTTAATTGTCGATTAACTAACAAAATAATATTTGTTTTGATTTCAAGATCGTGGAAAGTTGAGAGTGTTCAGCAACGGGAAGAAGCCGAAGGACGTGGTTGTACACGCCGAGGTTATGCGGTATGTGGAGGGGTCAAGTGTAACATCTGAATTTTTACGATATCTAATTTTCGTTATGGTATTGTAAATTGGTTGTATTTATGCAATAAATATGCAAATTTTGTCCGTTAAAAAGTGAGTGAATTAAATTAGGATAAAATTAAATTTGAGAATTAATATTTAATATTAATTTATGGTTCAAAATTTGTCGAAAAATTTTAAGTGGATTTTCGCAGAATGTTGAACTGTTAGATAATTTTCTATCTACAATAAAGTCTGTAATGAATTTTGAATTAGATGAAAATAGAATCGTGATTTGCTGTGATATAATGTGACTATATTAAATGAGATTTATGATTTATTGGTGTAGAAATTATTCGGGAATAATGTCCTAGTCACGCGGTAAATTAATTTCTCCGTAAATTAATTTACAGGACGAAGTAAAAATGTGACACTTAGAGTTTTTCTATTGGACCATATTTTATGAGAAGCAATCATGACTTAGTGTGAGTCATGACAAAATCTTGTGGTTAAAATTTGATTTGCTTAATGAGTCACATGGCTAGGTGAAAAATGGAAAGTTTTAATTGGTTGAGAACTTGATTTAATAAGATACTTATCTTCTTAATTCTTCTTGGCCAAGTAAACATTTGTGTAATGAAAATTCCCTCCATATCCTCTCTTGATCGACCAGATTAGGATAAAAAGGGAGGGGATTTCATTTTTTTTTTTTACCTTCACCTATTATGTCTTAAATTTAGAAGAAAGAAAGAAATATTCTCCTTCCACTTCCTTCTTCTAAAAACCGTGGCTCTCCTCCCCCTTAAACCCCAACTTCTCTTTCATTTTCCTATCCCAAATAAATCCTAGAACCTAATCAAGAATTTTCTTTTATTTAAAAACCTTAGAGTCTTGCATCTTTTGAAAGAAATTTTGGGTAAGAATCTTTGATTTCTATTCCTAAATTCTTGGGTAGAATTTGATGATGATTAAGGAAGCAAGAATGAGTAATTATATTTCTCTTTTATGAACCCTAAGCCATGACCAATGATGGGAAGAAAAGGGAAAAATAGCTTCCTTATGAATCGTAGTGTTGTTGTTCTTGTTGTTGATGTTGTTATTGTTGTTGTTTTAATTAATAAATAAAATTTAAAATTTTTCTCTAAAAACCCCTAGAAGCCGTGAGCCTAGGTGGAGGAAGAAAAGAATTTTTAAGCTTAAATCTATGATTTGGTGTAAAAAGAATGAGTTTTAGTTAATTTAAAAACATAACAGTTTTGATAAATTAAAGTTGTGAAGGTTTTTGAGTAAGTTTTAATTTTAAAGTATTGTTTTAATGTTTTAAGAGTGAGTTTTAAATTAGAAGAATTTTAAAGTTTTTGTGTCTTAAGTTCTAATTGCCTAACTGTGGTTCAGGTGTTATTTTAGAAGTGTAGAAATTAGTTCTAAACCCTAGTATTGTTGTTTTAGGACGTGACGATATATCTAACGTTAATAAGAAAGAAAAACTTGGTGGTAAAGACATCTTCTATTTTACTTATAAAATTATTATAAGTAGCTTGCAGTCTTGTGAATTGACTAATTTGATGATTTGTGAGTTGTTGAAATGTTGATGTGTTTTGGTGACTACACATGGTTAAATTTGTTTAACATATATTTGTGAATATATGTGTGAATCTTGTGGTGTTATAATTTCTTGATGATTTATTTATTATGAAAAGTTGGAATATGATATGTGTTGGTATGTTCAATAAACTCTGATGATGCATTGACATGCATACTTGGTGAAATTGACCTGAATTGAATCCTTTATACGGATTGGTCCTATTTGCAGAGTTCAGTGTCAATAATTCTTATAGGTTTGGAGATTCCAGTCTGTTACATCCTATAAGGGGATGAGTCTTATGAGAGGAGCAGAGTCGATGAGCCCATTGGTATGGGTATTATGGTGATATAATCATATGCATTGACATATAGAATGCATCAACAAGAATTTATCTGCATTCCTTCATATATTGATTATTGATTTTTGGATAATATGATATTTGGTATATGTATATGCATTTGTTGTTTATATGTTTTGTTCTGTAAGATGACCCTTGCCCGTGGTTCTTTCAATTTAATGAATGCAACCTAGATGATGAAAACGAGAATAGAGATTCCGGTAATAAAGGAATTGTTGGAAATGACTTTTGACCTTCTGGACATGAACGTACCTCTGGTCTGTGAATTTGACCATATAGCAAGAAGGATTGTGTATAGAGGTGAAGTATTTGAGACAACGAAAATAGAAGGACAAATTACTAAGGTAAAGTTAACTAATAGGACTATTAACTTTCCAGTACCAATAAGAAAGATTGTAGATACTTGGTTAGAGTCACAACCGGACCCAGATATTTCTACTTCTTCTTCTTTTTCTAAGGAATCTTCTCCGGATGTTCCTAGAGTGACCGCCTATAAAGATAGACTCAGAGTTGGGAGTCCACGAGTACGCCAAACTACTCGGGAAAGGGTTGGGTTCCATGGACAAGATGTGGGTGCTTCTATTTCACGTATGGCAGTAGACTCTCAGACACATCAGAAGGAACCAGTACCATCTCCAGAGGTGGCTCCAGTTTCTCCAAAGGTTGTTAAGGAATATACTCTTTCTGCCGATCTTGCTCCAATATGCCAAATTTATGGAGTGGCAGGTTGTGGGATTGATACTTGGATTAATAGTCTGATAGCCGAGGAGGTGAGGGCTCTGGTGGAACCTCCCTCTGTTCCTACTATAGACCTCACTAGTAATGGTGACAGGGGCGAGGAGGTGCAGATGGAAGATGAGGATGAGGAGGATCCTATAGAGAAACCTAGTGCAGAGTGGTGGCAGGATTATTGACGTCTAACTGGGTGGCGTTAACTTTTTGAATGACCAGCTTCATCTTAACTTTGCTTAGTTTCATATTTGGCTTTTGTCTAGCTTCATGTTGAGTCTTATGTCTAACTTGTGTGTTTAGCTCTATATGTAAATTTCGTGTCTGGCATATGATAGTTATGACTAGTTCAATTTCTGGAAAGTTTAGTTGGGAAAGACCTTTTGAAAGATGGTTTTTGACTTTTTGGTGCACATGCATCAGACTGGAAAAGTTGAACCATCTTTCACTACGTATATATACATGTACATATTTTAGTATTTTTCCTTGTACAATGTATTTAATGTTCATGTTTTTGAAAACCTGCTGTATTACTTTGAATCGTGTCTTCATAAAGACATTTTTTTTTACCACATTACTATTTCACAAGACGAGTTTAACTTACACGCTATTTCACAATTAGAAATTATTTATCATTTCATAGTGTTTTAAAAAGGGGTGCTACATTTGTGGTATCAGAGTGGTTCGGTTTCGCCGGACTGTGAGTTGGGTAACACTAAGCTAGTCATTGTGTCGGGTTTTGGTTGTTGGGTAGCAAGTTGTATTTGTATTGAAGTTGTTTAATGAGTGAAGCAATTTTGCTTATAATTGCTTGAACTGTTGCTTGATTGAAGCAATATGGGCTAACACATTCTATGATTGTGGGGTTCTGACTGGATTTTGAACCTTGTAGGAATTTAATGCCCCCACGACGAGACCATACTATTGGATCTGATAATTCATATATGGATAGGGTAATTCAAGCAATGACTGAAATTGCAGCAGCTGTAACTCAACAAACAGCGGCCATGAATCAACATGATGTGCAGCAACAGCAGCGGGCGGAGCAAAATGCAAAAGCAAAAGGATTGGCAGAATTTCATAAGTATGACCCCCCAAGATTTTACGGAGAGCCAGAATCATATAATGCTGATTTATGACTACAAGAAATAGAGTAGATCTTTGATGTGCAACATTGTCCTGAGCACATTAAGGTGAATTATGCATCATATTTGTTATTAAGAGACGCGAAACATTGGTGGAAAGGAGTTAAACAGTTATTGGCCATTGAATATCGGGAAGTTAATTGGGAGACTATCCGTAGTCGATTTTTGGAAAAGTATTTTCCGGGGAGTGCAAGAATGGAAAAAGAGCAAGAATTCTCTAACGCCCATACTCCAATAATAATAATAATAAGACCATTTACATTAAAGTACAGGAATTTCCCAAAAATTTAAACTTGAATTATAAAATACATGTCCAAACATAAACCATGTCATAAGTCTATTAAATAGAGTTTATAACCTCATCCAAGTCCAAAGCTTGGGAAATTACAAAATACAATGTCAATCCTTGCCTTATCAACAAAAGAGAGAAGTACAATGCCAAAATAACATAAGCTAGAGATTAGAACTTCTAGGATCATTACTTCTCCTCTTTCGGTACCCGCTTGTCTGAAATAAAAAAGGAAAGCAGTGAGATTATAATAATCTCAGTGAGTCCTTCACGGACCCTTTACTAAAATGTGCCACAATCACAATAACAATTCACTAAGAACCTTAAAGTAACATGACTATCTCATACAACAAGGATTGCCTGTGACAGTCGGGACGTATCATTCGGTAACAATGGTACACCACTCAGCTACCCTAAGGTAAACAGCCAGGACATGTCGTCACCTCACAGTGGTACACCACACTCCACTTACAGCCCTAAGAGTAACAGACGGGACATATGGTTACCGAACTGGCTGCTCCCAATTGGCGAGTATTATGCGTAGTGGTGCCCCGATCTGCATTTTTCAATAATTCGTCACAGGCGGAGGTATAATTGCCACTCTGGCTATTCCCAATTGGCGAGTGTTATGCTTAGTGGTACCTCGCACTGAACAACTCCTACTAGGACTATTATATATAACCATAGTGCTAACATTATTACTTTAAGCTTTCATAGAATCAATGTTAAACAAAGCTTTTAGTTTAAGCAATGCTCCCCTTAATAGGTTGGAATCCTTCACTCTTAAAAGCCCAAATGATAGGAAACAGTCATAATGCAACATGTTAAAAACATAGGGCTAAAAACCTCAAAATTGCATTAAGCACGGCCTAGGCAGAATACGAAGCACGACCTAGTACAGACCAAGCACGACCGTGCTTCTTAGAAAACTCAAAATTTTGCACTGAGCACGCGCCGCGCGCGTCGATACATGCATCACGTGCATTTCGCGTAGTCGTCTCTGTTTGTACGTGCGTTGCACGTGCCTGGAAGGCGCGTCACGCGCATTACCTACATAATTGTGCAGAAACCAGATTTCTATACTTCTCCAAACTCCAACAACATTTTTACCTCAATCCAAACCAATTTCAAGAAAGATTGGGACTCAAAAATCAAGCATATAGCTGATATACAAGATTAAGAGCAACATATGACACCTAAGAACACAATCCATCATGCTTCAACATATCATAAAACATCAATGCATCAACTTAAGCACATTCATTTTTACCCAAACCCATTCATGCGTTTTAACCATTCACAACTTAGAAATCAAGAAGATACACAAATGAGACCAAAAAGGAAAACACTAAGTGGTGGGTCTTATGGGTTTCCCAACCCCTAAGTGAGCAGGACTCACCAATTAGCTTCAAGAAGATGAGCTATGGGGGTTAAAAACCTTAGTTTCCTTCTTCTCCAACTCGTTTTTCCCTCTTCTCCAAGCTAGGGCAACTTCAAGCTTTATGGAAATGCCCCAAAATCAGCTCCAAGACTTCACCTTCTTGCTAGAGATGATGAACCCACAAGTTTTCCTCTCTTACTTCCCAAAATGATCGAACCCTAGCACCCTCTTTCTTCCTCCTTTCTTCTCTTCTTCTTTTCTTCTTTCTCTGATGAAAAATCGAGGGAGAGAGTGGAATGAGAGGCTGAGGTTAAGTGAGAGAGTAAGGGAGGGAAGAGAAAATAGGTGTGGACGCGTTTTTGTCCCTCCTTTTATCCTAAATTACACTATACCATTACTATGTCCACCCCCTCATGTTAATAAATACCACCCAACTTAGTTACTTAACTATTAATTTAAAACATATAAATTCTTAAATTAATAAAGCTAAATAATTGAATTAGGCGGGGTGTTACATTACTACCCGCCTTTTAAAAGATTTTGTCCTCAAAAACTAGACAAACACATACCTATTGGAATAGATACAGATACTGATCTTGCATCTCTGCTTCGATCTCCCAAGTAGCTTCTTCAGGAGCGGACCCTTCCCAGATGACTTTCACCAAGGGAATGTCCTTGTTTCTCAATGTCTTGACATTGTGGTCCACCACTTGCACTGGCATAGACTGATATGTCAAATATGATCTCAGGTGTACCGACTCATGATCCAAGGGTTGATAAGGATCAGGGATGTACTTTCTGAGCTGTGACACATGAAAAACATTGTGCAGACTTGACAAAGATTGGGGTAGAGCAATTTTGTAGTTAGGGAAGTAGCCTAGCTCAGCTGGGGGAAGCTCCTAATGGAAATAGAGTACTCTCATTAAAGCAGGGTGACATATTACCGTTGACCTCAGACCTCACACCAGATTTCCTCTTCCCGATCCCCCGAAAAAGGGAAGATGCTCCTGTAGGTAAGAGCTACTTCACTTTCTTCGGCACTTGACTGGGTGGACAGTTGACCGGAAGAGAACTTCAATTCGCCCGGCCTGCTGGCGAGCTAAGCACCACGAGGTGTGAAGCGATCTCGTACTAAACGAAACAACTTTCACTTTTCGTTAGCCCAATCCGCTTTATGATCCCAGCAACTGAACCGACTCTCTCAACTATTTCGAATGGACCGGTATAACGGGGACACAACTTTTTGGCTTTCAGTGCCCTACCAATACCTACTGTAGGAACGACTCTTAGGAACACTTGCTCTCCCTGTTGGAACCTAAACGATTGAGAAGTTTAGACCCTCATTAATTTTCATGATAACAAAGTATCTTCTGATAAGTCTTTGAGTGTGCAGGTATTAAAATCTCTTATGTTTTATCTCACTCAAGCAAGAAGAAGAAAATTCACAAGTATTGAATACATTCCATGTGTGTGTATCTAGTTTACTTCAGCGTCTTGTATAATGCGAGTGTCCGGTAGTGTTACTCTTTGACACGTGGATTATCCAATTACTGCGAGCATCCGTCCAGTGAACTGAGTGAGCATCCGGTCTTTTAATGAATTATGTGATAATCACGTTGTTGCTTTTTACCTCAGCTACTTTTGGGACGGAATTCGAATTTGATTTTGTTCGCTCAATTTTATGTACGAGGAATCAAAGGTGACACATTGAGAATAAGACAAATTCGTACAAGGTAATTATGTGAAAAGCAGATAGTACAAAAACGGTAATACGTACTATTCTGATATTCTCTGAAAAGGAAGAAAAGGACAGAATTTCAAATTACCTCACCCAATGATTTGGAGCTGAAATATCTGCAATGATATTATCCTCAAGACTTCTATAAATACTTCAAGGTATTCATTGAAGAAAAGGCTAGAAACTACATTCTGAAAAAGCTATTACTCTAAGTGAACAATTAAGGTTCGTGTCAAGTCTCTGGACTACCAAAACTGAACCTCAGCGTCTGATTCTTTCTGTTAGAAAGTTATTTCTTTTGAGCTTAATCTTTTCATCCTCTCTATGAGAGTTATTTTGATTGTATTCAAAGCTATCTCTGTGAAAGTTGTATTTCTTAGTTAAAGCTTTGTTCCTCAAAGGCTCGAACGTACTGAGTCGTTTTGAGAAGTTAAGAGTATTGTCAAGTTTGTGACAGTAGAATACTCTTAAGGAAATTTGTAATCAGGTGATTATAGTGAAAAATCCTTCAGGAACAAAGGGACTAGACGTAGCTACTAGGTTGGTGGTGAACTAGTATAAATCTATGTGTCTCTTGCTTTACTACCTTACATTTATCTTTATCTTGCTCGATAAAACAAGTTTTCATAAATCGTATTTCCAGTGTCTGGTTTATTCCAGTGTCAGATAGCTACCAGTTTTAAAATCAAGTGTTCAGAAAGTGTTTTTTAACTTAAAGTTTACGAAAAGTTTTCAATACAATTCAACCCCCTTCTTGTGTTCACGTTCAGTTAGTATCAGAGCTCGGCCTCTTAGTTTAGCACTTAACAGTGTTAAGAGAAAAAAATCCTATACTGTGAACATGTCTGCAGAAGGTGGTCACATGAACCGTCCTCCTCTATTTACTGGAGAAAAATTTGACTACTGGAAAGATAAGATGAAAGCTTTCTTTGAGACACAACAACTTGAGTTATGAGATATTGTTGAAAGTGGTTACCTTATTCCCACTAATGCTGCTGGTGTTACTATTGCCAGAGAAAACTAGAATGATAAGCAGAAAAAGAGATATCAAACAATCAAAAAGTTAGATTCATTCTTATCTATGCCATATCTAAAAAAGAATATAACAAATGTGGCAAATTTGATACTGCCAAGGAAATCTGGTATTCACTTGTTCTGTCTTATGAGGGCTCTGCCTAAGTAAGAGAAACAAAAGCTAGTATGTTGGTTCGCCAATATGAATTGTTTAAGATGGAAGACGGTGAAAACATTGAATCTATGTTTGGAAGATTTCAAACACTTGTTCATTGGTTACAGGCCCTTGAAAAAAGTTATACCACACCTGACCATGTGAGAAAAATCATGAGAAGTTTAACCAAGCAATGGAGACCTAAAGTCACTGCTATTCAAGAAGCAAAAGATTTAAATGTCTTGAGACTTAAAGATCTTTTAAGTTCTCTGAAAGCTTATGAACTTGAGTTGAATGAGAAAGAACCTGTTAAGAAAAGCAAGTCTATTGCTATAAAAGTCAACAAACATAAAGTCAGTACTTCTAAAGCCCTTCAAGCTGAAGAAGAATCAGAAGATGAAGCTTCAGAAGGAGACGTTGATGGGTCGGATGATGAGCTCGCGTTTATATCCAGGAAGATCCAAAGGATGTGGAAGAAATGAAACTTCAAGAAGAAATTTCACAAGAAAGATGTCGAGGACAAGAAGGAAAGCAAAGACAAAGGCCAAGTTGTCTGCTATGAATGTAAAAAGCCTAAACATTTCAAATCTGAATGTCCTAATCTTAAGAAGAAGCCCACAAGAAGTTCTTTCAAAGGAAAGAAGAAGAATCTCATGGCTACATGAGAAGATCTAGATTCATCATCCTCTGAGGAAGATAATGATGAAGAAGCAAATCTTGCCCTCATGGCAAACACTGACTGAGACTCTGAAGAAGAAGTTGAAGAGGTAATAATATATGATTTTTACTCTGAACTTCAACTTGCATTTGATGATCTTCTTAAGGACTCTGCCACCCTCTCCACTGAGTATAAAGCCTTGAAAAAGAAATTTTCAAAATTATCTCAAGAATTTCAAGTTTTGGAAAATGAAAACTCAAAGCTCAGTGAAGAGAACCAGAAGCTGAAAACTGAAAATCAGCGTCTGGTGGATAGTCGGCGTCCGGTGACATGTTAGCAACCAGAAGCTGAGAGCTCTCAACCTGAAAGCTCTGAAGCTAACGGCAATCCTAAATGTAAATCAAATGATTATGAATATGCTTTTCAAAAGTTTCTTGCAGAGAGTGTAACTCGAAGCAAGCAAGCTTCAATGATTTGGGGTGTCAGTAAAACGACAACTCAAGGTCTTGGTTATATATCAGATGGTCCCTCTTTAGAAAATGAAAATTTTGTATCTGATAAATCCAATGATCACAGTAAATGCTTGCATTGTACCTACTGTAACAAATCTGGTCATTTGAGAAGTGCATGTACTGCTTTTAAGATTAAGAAGGATAAGTATCCTTCAAGAACTAACAAGAAAGGACTCAAAAAGATATGGGTACCTAAAGATAAAATAGTCTATATTGCAGACATGCTTAGCAACAAAGTCAACACACCTATCTTGATACTTAGACAGTGGATGCTGGCGTCACATGACGGGAGAAAAGCATATGTTCCAAGAGCTAAGGCCTAGAGAAGAAGGATTTGTTGGTTTCGGAGCAAACCAGAAAGATAAAATAGTTGAAATTGGTTGCATTGGTAAAGGCTCTCTTCTCTCTATTAATAATGTACTTTATGTTGAAGGACTAAAGCATAATCTATTAAACATAAGTTAATTATGTGACAATGTTTATGATGTCATTTTTACAGAAACTGGATGGTCAGTAAAAAGCAAGAAAGATGGCTCTATTTTATTTACAGCAAAGAGAAAACAAAATATTTATAAAATTGATCTTTCTGAACTTGAAAAACAAGATGTCAAGTGTCTCATGTCTGTTGAAAATGAATAATGGATTTGGCATAAAAGATTAGGTCATGCCAGTTCGAGATTAATCTCAAAACTAAACAAGCACAGTCTTGTTAGAGGCTTACCAAATCTTAAATTCCAATCTGATGCTCTCTATGAGGCATGTTAAAGAGGAAAACAAGTTAAAACTTGTTTTCATTCTAAAAATATTATTTCAACCTCTAGACCACTTGAGCTTTTGCATCTTGATCTTTTTGGTCCAACAAGGATAACCTCTTTAACTGGAAAGAAATATGGGTTAGTCATTGTTGATGATTTTACTAGATAAACATGGGTTAGATTCTTTGGCCACAAGGATGAGTCATTTAAAGTATTTACTGTTTTCTGCAATCAGTTCAAAATGAAAAAGGAATATGTGTTTCTTCTATTAGAAGTGATCATTGGGGAGAATTTGAAAATGAAAACTTTCAAAAAATTTGTGAAGAAAATGGCATCTCCCATAATTTCTCCTCTCCTAGAACACCACAACAAAATGGTGTTGTAGAAAGGAAAAATAGGTCCCTCCAAGAAATGGTCAGGACCATGATCAATGAAGCTGATATTGCAAAACATTTTTGGGCAGAAGCAGTAAACACAGCCTGTTATATTCAAAATAGAATTCTTACTAAACCTATTTTGAAGAAGACTCCATATGAGCTGTGAAAAGGTAGAAAACCAAACATATCTTATTTTCATCCCTTTGGTTGTATATGTTATATTCTGAATACTAAGGATCAATTTGGAAAGTTTGATTCCAAAGCTGACTAAGGTATCTTTTTGGGATACTCTGAAAGATCTAAAGCTTTTAGAATATACAATAAAGAAACTTTGATAGTGGAAGAATCCATTCATATCAAGTTTGATGACAAGAAGCCTGACACCGCCATGTTAGAGCTGGATGAGTTATTTTCAGATTTAAATATTGGTGGTACTACAAATGGTGATCCAGCGTCTTCGGCGTCCGGTGGTAACCAGACTCTGGATTCTACTCAAGCAGAAGCTGAAGTCAGAAAGAATTGGAGATACAAAACCAATCATCCCAAATATCAAATCATAGGAGAACCGGAGATATAGTCAGAACAAGATCTTCTTTCAAAGAGCATGCAAATATCTCACTTCTCTCTGAATGGAACCTAAAACGATTGATCAAGCCTTGGAAGATGAAGGTTGGATTCTAGCTATGCAAGAAGAGTTGAATCAATTTCAAAGAAATGATGTCTAGAAGTTAGTCACTCTACCAGAAGATAAACAAGCTATTGGTATTAAATGAGTATTTAGAAACAAGCTTGATGAAGATGGTAAGGTTGTGAGAAACAAAGTAAGATTAGTTGCTTAAGGTTACTCACAGGAAGAAGGTATAGATTTTACTGAAACTTTTGCACCTGTTGCAAGGTTAGAAGCTATTTGTATTTTGCTGTCATTTGCTGCACACCATGAGATAACTCTTTGTCAAATAGATGTGAAAAGTGCTTTCTTGAATGGTTTTATAACTGAGGAAGTTTATGTGAAACAACCTCCTGGTTTTGATGATATTGAATTTCCAGAACATGTTTTTAAACTTAAAAAGGCTTTGTATGGTCTTAAGCAAGCTCCTAGAGCTTGGTATGATAGACTAAGTTCCTTTTTAATGGGAAATAGTTTTACCAGAGGTCAAGTAGACACTACTCTATTTAGAAAATCATCAAACAAGCATTTTATACTTGTTCAAATATATGTTGATGATATTATATTTTGAGCTACTAATGAATGTCTATGCAAAGAATTTTCTAAGTTAATGCAGACTGAATTTGAAATGAGCATGATGGGAGAATTATGGGAGAATTAAAGTTTTTCCTTGGAATTCAAATCAAGCAATGTAATGATGATATTTATATACATCAAAGCAAACACATCAAGGAATTGCTAAAGAAATTCAAGATGGTGGATTACAAGCCAATGTGCACACCTATGCATCCCACTTGCATTCTTGGTAAAGATGAAACTGGTAAGAAGGTAGATCAAAAAATGTACAGAGGTATGATTGGATCTCTACTTTATCTTACTGCTTCAAGACCTGATATTATGTTCAGCGTCTGCCTGTGTACTAGATTTCAATCTGATCCTAGAGAATCACACTTGAGTGCTGTTAAAAGAATATTTAGATATTTGCAAGGATCTACTAATCTTGGTTTGCTTTCTAAGAAATCAAAAGATTACAAGTTAGTAGGTTTCTGTGATGCTGACTTTACTGGAGACCGAATTAAAAGAAAAAGCACAAGTGGAGGCTGCCAATTCCTTGGAGCAAATCTTGTGTCTTGGTCAAGCAAAAGACAAAACCCTATTGCACTCTCTACAGCAAAAGCTGAATACATCTCGGTAGCAAGTTGCAGTTCTCAAATTCTGTCGATGAAATATCAACTTGAAGACTACTTGATAAAAGAGAGTAACATTCCTATCTTCTGTGATAATACATCTGCCATTTGTCTCACTAAGAATCCTATATTGCATTCTAGAGCAAAGCACATTGAGATTAAACATCACTTCATAAGAGACTATGTTTAAAAAGGTATTCTTGAAATAAAATTTGTAGACACTGATCATCAGTGGGCTAACATTTTTACAAAACCCCTAGCTTAGTATAAATTCAATTTTATAAGAAGAAATTTAAATTTTCATCTTATAGAAGAATGATTAATCTCAGCGTCTTACGATATGCATCATTCAACATCTGGTATGACATAAGCATTCACATGTGTACTAATATGATATTTCATTCATAATGCATAACTCAGCGTCCGGTGAATTCATTTGCGTGCGTCCGAGCACACACGTGTTGAACTCGTGTGGGACTTAAGCATCTCATCACACCTAGTCTGAGTCATGATTATTTATGTTTTCAAAAAAATCTTTTTTTTGATTTTATCCTCATTTTGGCAACTGCATTTATTGAAAAAGGGAAATCTTTATTTTTATTTTCTTTTTAAATTATTTTTATTCAGAGAAAATGTGAAGAGGTTTTTGAAAAAAGTAACTGTACTATTTTGTCAAAATTTTCCCACTACTCCACCTCTTTTGCTCCACACTCACTCTGCTTTTGTCTGCGAAATATGTTTTTTCTCTCTCTCTTTCTCTCTCTCTCTCTGTGAATTTCTCTAAAACCCTAAACCTCCATCACCTACTCTCCAACTGCAACCATGACTGGGGTTAAGGTCGGACAATACACTGCTATCTTTGACACCATGACAGAAGCAAAGCTTTTAAATGAGAACAAGATTGATTTGGAGAAGTTCAAAGCCTATGGTTTCAACTTCGATGAAGGTTTTGAGGCTATGAGTTGGTCAAAATATTTCTTCTCGACTTCTTCTGTTGAAGTTATGGTTAATGCTATTAAAGAACTTTGGGGAAATATCACTTTTCTAGATGGAAAAATCGAAGGCTATGTTAGAGAATTTAAGTTAGAGTTTACTCTCAACGACATTATTGATGTCACTAGTTGTTCATTGGAAGGAATTAGTTTTTACAATGGCTGGGAAAAAGCTTTCAATGATATGGAGAAAGTGAATGAAGCCTTGTTTGAGAACTATAAGCAGTTGAAGGAATCTGGGGAAACTCCTATTGCCAAGCATCTGAAGAGTTACTTCAGAGTACTTCATAAGATCATAGTCAAGAGTGTTCTTCTGAAGGCTGGGTCTAGTGACATAGTGAACTATGAGCAAAAGTTCATTACGAGGACTTACCTGGAAAAATTTTAAAGGTGAACCTGCCTAGATTAGTCTATAACAATCTGGTTCAAGCCATTATGAGTTCGAGGAAAGGCACTGTAGAAAAGAAGAACATCTACAAGAAGATACCCTATGGTGTTCGTCTTACTGCCCTGTTGATTAAAGCTGGTATTCCCAAAAAGCTTGGAGCTTTGGAAGGAAAAGAAAGGGAAAAGTATTTTGGTGTTGGTGCTCTTGTGCGTCTTAATGTATTCGGTGTATACAGTTTGGTAAGAATGCAGCTGGTAACTGGTGAAAGAATGAAGAAAGTAAAATAGGAGCAATAAGAAGAAGAAGCTGGTACTTCTGTTGGTAAAGAAGCTGAAACAAAACCCACCAGAAGCTCAGTATCTGGTGTGAAGAGAACTGGTGAGTCTCCAGCAAGGGAGACAAAAAGCAAGAAGTAGAAGGTGCCTCCTGCAGCAGTAAGAAGAGTTGAACCAGAAGATGATGAGGACCGGGTCCCCATCAGGAAGATGTTACCTGTTTTAGCATCTGGTCCAAGGAAAGAAGTTCCTCCATCTCCTCCTCATGCTGCCTCTCAAGGCAAAAGAAGGAGATTGGTTAAGCATTCTGAGCTTAATCCAAAGGTACTAGACTTTACTGTTAATGATTCAGTACCTGCCTTTGAATCTAATGATATTATTCTTGCACCACCACTCTCTGTTTCACCACCAAAACCTACATCCATTGAACCACAAACTTCCCTATTAACCTTTAAACCCAAAACACTTACACTTCCCTCACCACAAACCTCCACCTCCTCATGCACATCCCTCTCCACATACATTTCATCACTTCGCTCCCACCCTTTTAACCTCTTCTTCAAAATCCATCCAAACAAGCCCATAAACTACACTGTCAAGAAAACTTTATCTATCCCACTTACCCTCACCTACAGACCTACCTCTTTTCTGGTGCAAAGAAGGTTGTATCTGCCATTAACAGACCTAGGTTTGTTAGAGAAGACGTGTATCACTCCATTTATGATCACCCCTCTCTATGGCATTTGAAAAATTCATTCGGGAGTTGCCTCTCCATCAAGAGTTGTACTCAAAGAAGGAGATGAGCAAGTTGATATGTCCTTCAAGGGAAGATTGAGACCTCAATCAAATAGTAGAACAATTCCCTTCTCTGTTGATCTTCCCAGGTTCCTACTACAGAATGAACCTCTTACTCTTGAAGAATGCAGAAGGTGGATAACAGATGAAGAAGTGGCCTTTATGACTCATTGCCTGGATGAAAAGGCTTGAGCTGATTCATCAATACAAAGATGATGCTTCAGTGTCTGTCAAGATTGTACCCACTAGGAAAAGGTGGTTGCCGTCTTCTATTCATGGAAAAAGGAAGGAACCAGCCCCTGGGAAAATGTCATTCAGCAGAATTGGACGGAAGGAATATGAGAAAGCTCCTAGAAGATTCGATGTCAAATCATTCTCTCCACTTCTGGTCAACAAGCTTGGTGAAGACCATGCTCTGCGAGTATACCTGAACTTGCTCAAGAAAGATGCTTGGAGCACTGGTTCTTCTGGCTGCTGCAATGTAGAGAAAGTAACCATTCCTACAGTTGGCTCCATCAGCAGGGTAATAGACACAAAACTTGATACTATTCATTTCGATGATATGTTTATGTGTTATGTTGTAAGGCCTCTGAATGCTATGAAAATAGAAGATCAATGGGCTGCTGTTTGCAAACATTTTGATATTGGCTTTAATTAGAGACAATGGACTATGTCTTAGAAAGACAAAGCCATTCTGCCCTGTTTTAAGCCTTTTAAGATTGAAGAAGATGATAGGGAGAATCTACATAAGTTATTCCATGCTGAAAATGAAGGACTCACATTCATTTTTTATGGAATGGGAGTTTTTATAAGAAGAATTTATAGAGAAGCTGCCTTGGTGCAATTTGATACTTATACTAAAGATCTGCTTCAGCAAAGGGAAACTGCTTTAATGCTTATGTTGTATACTGAAGAACTTGTGTGTAGATGGGAATAGGAAATGGAACAAGAGAAACTGAAGCTGGGAAGATTCATCAAATGGTCCTTACCAAATGATGACCTCCTTCAAACGGCTAAGGTAAGAAAGGAAAGGAAACTGAGATTGTCACAAGATGTGCTAGTAGAGCACCAGAAGATGAAATCTCAAAGGGCTGTTACATTTGAATCGGTTCCATAAGCTGATGTTGAACCTGCCCCTACAAATGCTGATGTTGTCATTTTACCTCGAGCAGAATTTGAAGCTATCATGGCAACCAATCAAAAAGTGGCTCAGCTGGAAAGCACTTTGAAATTCATCTTGGAACGTTTCAATCTAGATCCTCCACCTCCACTAAACCCCTAAATATTTTTTTTTTGTATTTGTGTGCTAATATTTATGTTACTTGGTACAATTATATTTCAATTGGTCTGACCTTATGTCCAAATTTTTCTAAGTATTACTACTTACTGTTTTGACTATGATGTGTTTTACACTCTTTTTGTCTGATGACAAAAGGGAGAGTAAAAGTATAGGTCTGATGAACACGTTGAAAGTCTGATGGACACGCTAAAGTATCACAAAATTTCATGCATAAATCATATACATAGCATGTTCCTTAGTTGCTCTGATACTCATTAATATTCATTGTTTGTTGCTTTGATAATCTTCAATATCTGTTCGCACAATTTTTATTCTATTTTGTACAATGAATATCAACATCTGATACTTGAGTATATTCATTGTCGGTACAATGTTCTCAGCATCCGATCTCAACGTTTAAATCAAATATATGCTCTGATACTTGTATGTATTTTTCCGATCATATAGATGCTCTAATTATCATAAATCGCTCTGATACCTGATATATTTAATTTTATCTGAGTTGTTGAACTCAGGGGGAGACCCTTGAAATTACTTTTGAAATTAAATTGTTCATCAACCTTGGATATTTGTCATCATAAAAAAGGGGGAGATTGTTGGAACTTAAACGATTGAGAAGTTTAGACCCTCATTAATTTTGATGATAACAAAGTATCTTCTGATAAGTCTTTGAGTGTGCAGGTATTAAAATCTCTTATGTTTTATCTCACTCAAGCAAGAAGAAGAAAATTCACAAGTATTGAGTACATTCCATGTATGTGCACCTGGTTCACTTCAGCATCTTGTATAAAGCGAGCATCCGGTCCTTTAATGAATTGCGTGATAATCATGTTGTTGCTCTTCACCTAAGCTACTTTTGGAACGGAATTCGAATTTAATTTTGTCCGCTCAATTTTATGTACGAGGAGTATATTGGCTAAGCTGCTGAAGTCTGCCTGGGAAAGGTTGGCTAGAATATCAGGCCTCAAACCCCACTTAAATTGATTGATTTTCCAGCAATCATCCAGTGCATACTAGCCATAGGAGGAGTATCTGGCCAATTCTTCAAACTTAGTTACATACTCTTCAACTGTAGAGTTTCCCTGCTGCAGTTGAATGAAGTCTATGTCCATCTTTTCCTCGACAGTTTGAGAAAAATGCTTTCCTAGGAAAGTTGCTCGGAAATGTTCCCAATCCAAGGGCTCCTCCTAATCTTCCAAGTAAGCGTGTGCCCCTCTCCACCAGTTCGCAGCTCCTTCCTCCAACACAGGGGTCGCGAAAGTAACTTTCTATTCTTCTGAACACTGAACGACCTTGAAGATCCTCTCCATGGCTTCCGACTAGTGTTGGGATGCCATGGCCCCCTCCTTACCCGTAAAGGTCGGGCGTTTCATCTTTTGGAACTTGAAGAATATCTTATTCATACCCTCATGTGGATCCGGTGGGGGTGAAAGTGGTTGAGGAACCTGTTGTTGCTATTGTTGTTGTTGTTGTTGTTATGCCACGAGATTCACCAAATTATTAATAGTCGTAGCTTGGTTCTGCATGGCTTGCAACATAGCTTG
Organism: Calophaca sinica; assembly: GCA_037113605.1. Taxonomy (NCBI): domain Eukaryota; kingdom Viridiplantae; phylum Streptophyta; class Magnoliopsida; order Fabales; family Fabaceae; genus Calophaca; species Calophaca sinica. The sequence goes on along the minus strand of CM073736.1, from coordinate 124,356,979 downwards.
CATCCAATCATTATTCAGAGTCGGGGGATCTACATGACCCCTAACGTGCCTTCCTCCTCTACCACGTTGTCCAATACCTAAAGCCATATTTCTGCATAAAATACGCAAAGCATTGAGTTGACCAGGCTCAATATCTCATAGCATAATAAGTAGAAAGATAATATCAAATTCTAACCAACACGCTAAACCTACTCTACCGATTCCACAGTCCGATAAGATCCAACTGCTCTGATATCATAATGTAACGCCCGTACTCCAATAATAATTGAAATAAGACCATTTAGATTAAAGTACAGGAATTACCCAAAAATTTAAACTTGAATTATAAAATGCAAGTCCAAACATAAACCATGTCATAAGTCAATTAAATAGAGTTTACAACTTCATCCAAATCTAAAGCTTAGGAAATTACAAAATATAATGTCAATCCTTGCCTTATCAACAAAAGAGACAAGTACAATGTCAAAATAACATAAGCTAGAGATTATAACTTCTAGGATCATTACTTCTCCTCTTCCGGTACCTGCTTGTCTGAAATAAAAGAGGAAAGCAGTGAGATTATAATAATCTCAAGTGAGTCCTTCACGGACCCCTCACCAAAATGTGTCACAATCACAATAACAATTCACTAAGAACCTTAAAGTAACATGACTATTTCATACAACAACGATTGCTTGTGACAGTCGGGACGTATCGTTCGGTAACAGTGGTACACCGCTCAGCTACCCTAAGGTAAACAGCCAGGAGATGTCATCACCTCATAGTGGTACACTGCACTCCACTTACAACCCTAAGAGTAACAAACGGGACATATGGTTACCGAACTGGCTACTCCCAATTGGCAAGTCTTATGCTTAGTGGTACCTCATACTGAACAACTCCTACTAGGACTATTATATATAACCATAGTGCTAACATTATTACTTTAAGCTTTCATAGCATCAATGTTAAACAAAACTTTTAGTTTAAGCAATGCTCCCCTTAATAGGTTGGAATCCTTCACTCTTAAAAGCCCAAATGATAGGAAACAATCATAATGCAACATGTTAAAAACATAGGGCTAAAAACCTCAAAATTGCATTAAGCACGGCCTAGGCAGAATAGGAAGCACGACCTAGTACAGACCAAGCACGACCGTGCTTCTTAGAAAACTCAAAATTTTGCACTGAGCACGCGCCGCGCGCGTCGATACACGCATCACGTGCATTTCGCGTAGTCGTCTCTGTTTGTACGTGCGTTGCACGCACCTGGAAAAGCGGCCACACGCGCATTACCTCTGTAATTGTGCAAAAACCAGATTTCTATACTTCTCCAAACTCCAACAACATTTTTACCTCAATCCAAACCAATTTCAAGAAAAAGATTGGGACTCAAAAATCAAGCATATAGCTGATATACAAGATTACGAGCAACATATGACACATAAGAACACAATCCATCATGCTTCAACATATCATAAAACATCAATGTATCAACTTAAGCACATTCATTTTTACCCAAACTCATTCATGCATATTAACCATTCCCAACTTAGAAATCAAGAAGATACACAAATGAGACCAAAAAGGAAAACCCTAAGTGGTGGGTCTTATGGGTTGCCCTACCCCTAAGTGAGAAGGACTCACCAATGAGCTTCAAGAATGAGCTATGAAGGTTGAAAACCTTGGTTTCCTTCTTCTCCAACTCGTTCTTCCCTCTTCTCCAAGCTAGGGCAACTTCAAGCTTTATGGAAATGCCCCAAAATCAGCTCCAAGACTTCACCTTCTTGCTAAGATGATGAACCCACAGGTTTTCCTCTCTTACTTCCCAAAATGATCGAACCCTAGCACCCCCTTTCTTCCTCCTTTCTTCTCTTCTTATTTTCTTCTTTCTCTGATGAAAAATCGAGGGAGAGAGTGGAATGAGAGGTTGAGGTTAAGTGAGAGAGTAAGGGAAGGAAGAGAAAATAGGTGTGGACCCCTTTTTGTCCCTCCTTTTATCCCAAATTACACTATACCATTACTATATACACCCCCTTATATTAATAAACACCACCCAACTTAGTTATTCAACTATTAATTTAAAACATATAAATGCTTAAATTAATAAAGTTAAATAATTTAATTAGGCAGAGTGTTATAAATTCCTTCGCTTGTATCAAGGAAATATGACGGTGTTAGAGTACGCCACCAAATTTGAATCACTGGCCAGGTATTTCAGTCCTTTCTATGATCAGGCAAAAGAGAGATGGATGAGTGAGAGATTTCAACATGGGTTGAGATATGATATAAATAAGTTAGTACTGCTATTGGGAATTCGATGTTTCCAAGTGTTGGTAGAAAAGTGTAATGAGGTGGAAGCAATGAGAAATAGCAAGAGGAAAGGTGGTTCAGGTGGACCTATTAGATCACAGTCACATGGTCAAGGACGATACCAGAAAGGAAAACAGCAGCAAAATAAGCCTTATAATAGACCACAAGGAGACACCCGAGGACAATATCGTCCAATGGCACAAAGTTTGGGTGATAGTGGAAATCAAATTGGAGAAGAGCAACAATTCTATTATCGTTGTGGTAAACCGGGGCATTACACAGATAAATGTACTGTGAGGAAATGTGTGTTATAACTGCCAGAAGCCAGGGCATCTTGCCAAGGATTGTAAAGCACCAAAAGTTGAACCACCAGTGAATAATACGAAGGCAAAACGTCAAACTGCTCAAAATCGAGTTTATTGTGTAATTGGAGAAGAAGCAAAACATTCTGACAATTTGATCCAGGGAGAATGTGAGATTTCGGGTAATTTTCTATTCGTACTCTTTGATTTTGGTGCAACACATTCTTTCATTTCTATGGACTGTGTGAATTGATTAAAATTATCTGTGACTGCTTTGCCCTTTGACTTAGTAGCTACTACCCCAGATGCTATGAAGATGATTGCCAACACTACATGTCTTCAATGTGCTGTGACCATTCAGAGTAGAAAATTTTTGGTCAATCTGATTTGTTTGCCCTTGAAACATTTAGATATTATTCTCGAGATGGATTGGTTATCATACCACCATGTCATTTTGGACTTTGCCCGCAAGACTGGGTAAAAAATACCTATAATTACAAAAATGACAAAGTTGTAAAAAGTACCTACAACATGGTAAAAATTACCTACTTTTTTCAATACAATGCATGTTAAATATTGATAACATTTTATAATTGTGTCATAAGGGTATTTACATGTGCATACGTAAATTGAAATCACACAAAGCTATTTTATGTAAACTCAATTCACGTAAGTACACGTGAACCCAATTCACGTAAGTTCACGTGAATTAAATTTACGTGCTGACACATCATTTAACTTCACGTAACGTTAATTACAAGAGCCATATATATATATGCATGTGAATTGACTATACGTGAATTCAATTCACGTAAGCGTAAGTACATTGAATTCACGTATACTTACGTGAATTGGGTTCATGTGAAATTCAAAAATTTACAATTTTAAATAAGGTACATGAATTGAATTCATGTAGTAATACGTTAACCCAATTCACGTAAGGTTCGCAAACATGTGATATGATGGCTTAGTCAGGGTTTTTGGTATTTTCACACTTACAGAAAGCTGACAGAGGGGTGCTACTAGAAAAAGCCTAATTTGTTTTGTTTGTGTGGTCTCACTCTCACATTAGCTCTAGGCTTACTCACTCCTGGACTTGTATCCCGGCCAGTGCTAGAAGGAAACTTAAGACTGACAACAACTGTATCTTTTTTTTTTTACTAATAATAATAATAATAATAATAATAATAATAATAATAATAATAATAAAGGTTAAATATGTTTTTAGTCCCTATAAATATTCTTATTTTTATTTTTAGTCCCTATAAATTTTTTTCGAACTTTAGCCCCCACTTATTTGTCATTTTCAACATTGGTCCATGTTGTTAAGTGATTGTTTATCTGGCTAACGGAGTGACAGTTGGCACCTGACACGTGGACGCCACGTCAATTAATGAACCATGTGGCATCTGACTCAATTAATTTTTTTTTTGAGTTAACTAATTAATTTAATCCCTAAATTAATAAGAAATACTAAATATCTAAATTCCCTAATTCTTTACTTCTACAAGCCCTATTCTCGCCGATTATGGGAACCATCGAGCTTGCAATTGCCTAAGCAGCAAGTTCTCTAGCAATGTTTACTTTAGGTATTTAGTATTCTTTGCTTCTTCATCTTCATCTGTTGCTCTAAATCATGAAATGGGATGAATGGCGAATTACCAGGCAGCACAAATTTTCAATTTATTTGCCATAAGATAGATATCATTAGGTACAAAATAGTGGTTTCCACCAATCATAGATCAAAAGCATATATTTTTAACTCGAACATAGATCAACACTTGTAAAAGCCATTGAAAAAGAACAGAGTTCTCCGATTCGGTCGGCGCTTGTGGCCGGAAAATTCCGTTGATTCCAAGACCAACAGGGGACAAAGGGGATGATTGGTCAAAGCCTACGCCCCCACCTAAGAAGACCGCAAAAAACAATGTCGTTTTTCCATTTCATGAACCAATTCATGGTGCTTTTGCATCAAGGGGTGTTCGGTTTTTGCAGGTATCAATTGGGGTTGGGGGTCCGAAGAAGAGATGATAAGAATTTGGGAATTTATGTTTTCTAGTATTTCTTATTAATTTAGGGATTAAATTAATTAGTTAACTAATTGTGTCGGATGCCATGTAGTTCATTAATTGACGTGGCATCCATGTGTCACCGTTAGTCAGATAAGCAGTCATTTAACAGTAGAGACTAATATTGAAAACGGCAAATAAGTGAGACTAAAATTCGAAATAAAATTTCATAGGGACTAAAAATGAAAATATAGATATTTATAGGGACTAAAAACATATTTAACCCTAATAATAATAAATGCACCAAAAATAATAATAATACTCCCTTCGTCCCTTAATATAAGATCATTTTCAAAGTTCAAGGAGCATTAATTTTTTTTTATAAAATTATCCCTATACCAATGTGCATTAATTCTGTCTCTTAATAGTCTTGAAAGATGAGAAGGGTAACTTGGAAAAAATAACACACACTTTGTACAAATTTAATACTAATATATACCAAAACTCACTTTCTTAAGGGGAGTGAAATGGTCAAAGAGGTCCTATATTAAAGGACGAGGGAGTAATAATTTTATGGGTTAATACATGTTTTGGTCCCAGTAATTTCAACAAAATTCGGTTTTTGTCCCTGTAAAATTTTATTTTTTGATTTAGTCCCTGTAATTTAAGATTCTTCCACTTTTACTCTTTGTAAAAAAATTTGTTTTGATTTAATCTCTGTAATTTTAAGATTCTTCCACTTTTAGTCCCTGTAAAAGTGGAAAAATCTTAAAGTTATAGGGACTAAAAGTGGAAGAATCTTAAAATTACAGGGATTAAATCTAAACAAAAATTTTTACAGGGACTAAAAATAGAAGAATCTAAAATTACAGGGACTAAATCAAAAAATAAAATTTTCCAGGGACTAAAACTGAATTTTACTGAAATTATGGGGAAGAAAACATATATTATATAACCCTAATTTTATTCTATTCTTTCTGTCAACAGTGGACCTGCCTGTTGAGATGATAGGTTACAAAGGGTGGGTTAATGCAGTAACACAACCCCGATCGGTTTGACAGTGTTTTCTGATCTCTCTCTCTAATTTTGGTTTTGGGTCATAAAGTTATTCGTTATTACGTTACAGACCCTCGATCACCCATTAGGGTAATATCGAAGAGCATTTGAATGTGTTGTATTTTATGAAGGTATTTCAAAAGTTACAACTTACAAGTCTCACATTATTTGGTTTTGAGACCTTTTAAAGCTTTATATACTTACATGTGAAGTTGAGCTTGTAAACAAGGTAGTGGGAGCATGGACCTTGCACGCACAAAAGCTGCCCAAGTTGGCCAATTACAATGCAAATCATTCGATTTGCCACCCCTGCACGCATGGTAGTAGTTCAGCCCACTTAATTATTTTTTGTTTTTAAAATATTTTCTAAAAGCCTTACCCGAAAAGTTGTCATTTTAAGGCAAAACCGTTTTAACTTGGTCTTATCCAGAAAATGTGATTAGTTCCAACGTGTATCCAGATTTCCGAAATCTTATCTTCCACTAACGTTTATCTTTCACTAACGTTATAATATCTTTAATTAACGGTTAAAAAATCTTTTATTAACGTTAATATTTTTTTATTATAAATTCGGAGCTACACACACTAGAGTACACCTCTCTGAAACCCCTCTGCTTTCTTTCTTCTTTGTTTTCTGCTTGGGTTACCGATAAGCCTTGCACGTTAGTTCTTGAGTTCAGTTAGCATTGGTACGCTTATCACCGAGAAGAACTTGTTGTATCCTGGGGGAATTTGTGCAACCTTACGGATAAGTCATTAGAACAGTGACTACACGCCTCAAGTTTTTGCACGCAGCTGGTCATCTGAACAACAGAATGAAGTAAAGATATACACAATTTTTTTTATTATGAAATGAGTTATAAAATTTTGAAGTGGCGTCTAGAGTGAACTTGCTTTTAAATGATTAACTGTGAACCATAACTAAAAACCGTTGGATGTTGCGGTTCTACCATATCTAACGATGCACCCTTTTACACTGAATAGGTTTTTTCTCCTTTCATTGAACCCAGCCAGGGTGCCATGGCTGTCCTACAATGGACAACATGGTGGGTTTGTGGCGGAACGACAGTAGGATTGCGTTCTTGACGACGACCAAAAAAACGCGTGAATTAATGAAGTGTTTGCACACCAAATTTTCCAGCAATCAAATTGATGTATAATCAATCCCTTTTGATCCTAGAACATAATTTCGACTGGTCCACGTAACACTGAATCGTTTCTGTTCAAAAGTCTAACTTCAACTATGATTCCAAATAAACAAGACGCACGCAGTCCAGTCCGTCACGCGCCGTCGTGCCAGCGGTTCGCGGTTACTAGTGGGGCTAGGCGGAGAGGGAAGGTTCCGCCGTGGATCTCGGATTTGTGACAGGGGAGGTGTCGCCGGGGGTCACAGTTCGCGCAAATGGTTGGTTCTCGCCGGTGTGGGGGTTAAGGGAACTGGGGCTTATGGTTCTGCAGCTGAGAGTGGGTCAAGTATGGGGATGCGTCGTTGCGGCGGTATCGTGACGGAGTGGTGGTGGCCGTTGCTACTCGTAACAGAAGGAAGGCAGAGGGGTCACAAAGCTACTCACGGTGGAAGATTTTGGTTCTTCAGCGGTTGAACAAGGATTGGATCAATAATTTTAATTTTAGTTTTTAATTTTAGTAATTGAAAAAAAGTCGCTCCATTCACACAAATTAGAGAGAAAACATCTTATTTTAATCAAACCCTGTATCAGCTTACAATAAGTTTGATTTTTAATAATTTTCACATAAAAACTGTTACTTTGTTTATATATATTTGTTTAACTCTTAATTCTACAAGGGTAGGTGGGTCTCACTATTTATTAGGAGTTAATAAATAAATAATTGTAATTAGTAAATTGTTATTGTTTCATTAATTGTGAGGTTAGTTATACTTGTAACTAACTCAGTTTAGCTTGGCTTCATACATAAGCCTGTAACCTTCATTCTCAATAATCAAGAAGTTCATTTGGTTAACTTCCTATTATGGTTGACGATGTTATACTTGCCCGTTCAAACCTTGCTGACATTGAACATGTGAAATAGCTTTTGGATGACAAATTCAAAATCAAGAACTTAGGAAAGCTTAAATACTTTTTGGGCCTTGAGGTGTCTCGGTCTCACAAAGGCATTCACCTCAGTCAACGTAAATATGCCTTGGATATTCTTGTTGACACCAGTTTTTTTGCCTCTAAACCGTTTTCTACTCCATGCATAAAACCCTCTGCTGATACTGCTTCTATTGCAACTCACCCGGACCCTTCTGAATATCGCAGATTAGTGGGTCGATTGCTCTATCTCACTACTACTCGCCCAAACATTTGTTATGTTGTCCACTATCTCAGTCAGTTTATGTCTGCTCCAACTGTCCTTCATCAGCAAGTAGCTCATTGTGTTCTGAGATACATCAAAAGTTCTCCTGCTCAAGGTTTATTTTTCCCTGCAAATTCTTCTCTGCAGTTAAAAACATTCAGCGATAGTGATTGGGCTTCCTGCCCTTCTACCCGTAGATCAAATCACGGGCTTTTACATTTTTCTAGGAAATTCCCTGGTTGCTTGGAGATCAAAGAAACAGCCAACAGTTTCTAAGTCTTCTTTGGAAGTGGAATACTGTGCATTGGCTGATACTACTTGTGAGGTTCAATGGTTAACCTATATTTGCAAGACTTATCAGTTCCATTCATCACACCAGCCTTCTTATATTGCGATACTCAATTCGCTAGACATATTGCCTCAAATCCAAGTTTCCATGAAAGGACAAAACATTTGGACATTGATTGTCATATTACTCGTGAAAAACTGCAGAAGAACCTATTTCGGCTACTGCCAATCACTTCTGCTAACCAGATAGCCACCAAGCCTTTGGAGCCAACTCCCTTCTGTCGCCTTCTTTCCAAGCTGAGTGTGCTAAATATACACCCTCCAGCTTGTGGGGGGGGGTATTAGGAGTTAATAAATAAATAACTGTAATTAGTAAATTGTTACTGTTTCATTAATTATGAGGTTAGTTATACTTGTAACTAACTCAGTTTAGCTTGGCTTCATACATAAGCCTGTAACCTTCATTCTCAATAATCAAGAAGTTCATTTGGTTAACTTCCTATTACTATTGCTTCTATACCTTCTTCCCTCTCTCAAATTTTTACTTTTTATCTTATTGTTGCCAGATTGGATTCCGATAATGAAGATGATTCAAATGATTGTGAGTGAAAAAACTGAAAATTATATTTTCATTGTGGTTGAACGACAAAGCTTAAGGGAGACAAAGCTCAGAAACTGAGATGTGTAGGAAGCGGGAGATGGAGGTATGATCTAGTGTGGCAATGTCTAATTAAATCATGTGAACTTGCTTAATCTAACAGCTATTAATCATGATCCACTCATGAAACACTTGGCATGCTTCTCCGTCCTAAAAGCCACCAAATTTTGAGTAGTTTTTTTTTTTTTTGGGAAAAGGAGCTAAATGTTTATCTTTTACTTAATAATTTATTTATTATACCTCTTTATCCCAATTCCAGTATGCTCTAAATTTTTATTAGTTCTCAATTTGATATGTTGTTTTATGATTTTTTTTTTATCATGATTGTAGAGTCAGCCTGTGGAGGAATTTTATCGTAGCAGATATCCATAGAGTCAGTTTCCTGGTATTTAAGTGCTTCATTTGATTCATTTTTAGGATAAAATCTGATCTTTAGCTGACTTATTTTTCTTTCCTTTTTATGCCCAGGTTCGTTTTTGAAAATTTCTACCTGCTACTTCAATGTCCAAATTTTAAGTGTGAATGCTATATGGGTTTTCTTTGTGCTATGTCTAGATAATATAATATAATATAATATAATATAATATAATATAATATAATATAATATAATATAATATAACAGTAAATTGAGATGAGTAATAAGAGTTGTTGCAATGGTAATCATTAATGATTATTTATTTCCTTGCACTTGAGATAAGTTCATTCTTAATTTATACTCCAATTTTTGTTCCAATTTTTGAAGTTTGTTCTTCATATCTGTTTGTCAGGCTCGGGTGTGTCCGTGTCAAGCATGGTTTAGGCCTTCAGCAGTCAGCACAGTTGCCAATTCCTAATTAGGGAGGTCAATTTGGGTTAGGGAGTTTACCTGTTAGATATGTTGCACGTATATCTATATCTATATGTATATAATATACAAACATGAATAAATTAAAAAAGGAAACTTAACAAATGTCATCACATGGTAAATGGAAAAAAATAATAACTAAAAATGTGAATAAACATACACACATGGTAAATGGAAATCAAATTAAAAAAATATAAATTTACATTTGAATCATAAATACAAATGTCATAATTTGTAATAAATCAATCAAAATCGGTTTACAGTAATTTTGGTAATAAAGAATTATCAACTCCTTATTAAAGTGGGTTGAAACTAATATGGTAACAACTTAATGAAAAAACGTAAAATGGAACAAAATAAGCCAAATACGAATTACAGTAATTTTGGGAATAAAATATGATCAATTCCTCATTTAAGTGAGTATGTACAACCTAATATGGTAACAAGTAATGAGAAACGTAACATGAAATAAATGTGGCAAAACAATTCCCAAACATTTCAAATTGAAAATAACATGAATAAGAACACATATAACCTCATGTACCAAAAAAAAAAAAAACGAACACATATAACCTGCCGAGTTTTAGCATGTCACGTCTGAGTAAATATATCGAACCAAAATCTTTTTTTTCATGAAATAAATGAACCGAAATCTGATTATAGTCAAACCAGCAATAAATTTGTGTCAAACAAAATTAAAAAATATCAACTACAATGGAATAAAATTAAGTAAACAAATCGTATGTTTAATAGGCATGCTCCAAACATTTCAATTTGGAAATAATACAATTAAAATGATCATCAATCATGAAGATTTGAATATCAATTGTCATATTCCGTTCAGGACAGTTTAATTGTGGAACACATTTGGTCCATTCACAATTTGATTTTTGCACGCTTTCTCGGTGGATAGCTTCAGAGCAAGTCAGATGTGAAGATATGACAGCAGAAAAAGAACTGAAATTATTTGGAAACCATAAAAACTTTCTAGGACTATAGAGCCACCTCCAGGACCCTGTTCCACATAGAAACCACCGGCACCGCAACAAAACTTCCACCGTAGAAGAGAAAAAAAAAGGTTTACATATAAGGAGAGCACAGACTAGTCCAATGCTCTGATCGTCAATGTTGGCGAGGAGGTTATAAGAGATTCAAAAGATTGTTGTCTTTGAAGGTGAAGATTATTTCAGTTTTTTTAATTAACCAATGAAATGGTACTTGGTTTTCATCGTGAATAAGGATTAAGAAATGCATATTTAAACATTTAGTATAGCTCTCTTCAATTTCGATTTAACGATTACATACTTTGAAGTTCCTAACATGAAGCAGAATTGTAAGATCCACTTGATAACTAGAAACCTTTTGTGTTCATTTTTATTCATTTGAATGTTTTCATTATGTTATTGTTTTTGGGTCCTACTTGCTTTATATTCTCTCCAGTGACATAGGAAGACAACTTAAAAAACCAACCACGCAGAGAAACAAAAATCTCATCCATCAGAAAGCTTCAAGCTTGGATGTAAACCCCTCCCAAACACACATACGCATTAGGATTTCCTTCTCTATATTTTGTTTTGATTGAATGTTTTTTCATTTATGAGCAACTTAATACTAATGATTTGAAATTTTATGTTATTGAATTTTTCATGCTTCAATTGAAGCCAGGGTAAATGTTCTGATTTCTTTCACTGTGTTATAGTTCTTCACAATCGTGACTTCAACTTTTTAAAGCTCTTTTTTACTTGAAAGATCATGGAGAGGGGATACGATAGATGTGCTGCGAGCTTTTTGGTTGGTAACTTGGTTAGGTGCTTAAATAACTTCAAATAATACATGACCAGACAGATGAAATTTAGATTATAGTATTGAATTTGTTTTTTCTCTTTCTTTTTTAGTTATTTGTGGCGGGGCAGACCATTGGTTGGTCGGTGTGTAATTTGCAGGGGTAATATATGGGTCTCTTTTATACGTCAAAGATGCAGATGATTTCAAAGTTATTGATACAAAGACCTAGTTTCAGGTAAATACATGATTTGCACGTGTGATGTGTATGCAGATATTTGGTGCCCTAAACCGTATCCAGAAACAGTTATGAAATTTTTTAAGACCATCCTAATAAGGCTTTGTCATTTTAGGATCAATGGCTGTAAGGTTTGTATTTTTTTCCTGATCGCCCTTTTGTATAATACTCGCATATACATCTACAAGAATGCAGCTAATTAGCGTAGGCCAAAAGCCGACGCTAATAGGAAAAAGTCCACGTCGGATTAGCGTTGGCATCAGGTCCGACAGGCCCAACTGAACAGTAATATTTTGCGTCAGCCTTTTTTGATTCGACGCTAGTTAGCGTCGGCTTTGTCGACGCTTAGTGGAGGCTAGTGTAAGTCAAATATATAGCCGACGCTAACTTTAGCGTCGGCTTGGCCCACGCTAATCGACCAACACAAAACACTCGTGTCGACTTTACGTGGGCTTGGGGGACGCAAAAGTTTTGGTTTTTTTAAAAAAACAGCATTATAGCTTATGCTCCATAAAGTGATAACACCATCAAGTTCTCAATTGCAGATGTGGATAGGCCTACACACGTAGCAATTCTCTGATAAGCGATGAAGTTATTCTAGAAATAGATGACTTTGAGTCCCTTTTCAGTTATTCTAGAAATAGATAGAAGATATCAAGAGCAAAAACGTGATTACTCACCATGTAATGCAGCATAGCAATCTCTATTTTTGCTACACCAAAAAAACCACAGAAAAGCAATCTCAATATGGAAAGATCCTAGGTCACGCAAATCCAGTTTGTTGTGCATCGTTTGCATATAGACATAAACTAACAGAAATGAATGATATCATGCATATGGACGAATACACAATGCACAAGTTAGTTTCCCCACCAGCATGTTTAAGTTAGTAGCCCCACCAGCATGTGTCACGGAACACTGGAGATAAAATTAAAAAAAAAAAAAATTAACTAGGAGGCCAGTAGGACATTGTCTCAAAATATTCATGAAATCAAGGTGGTCATAAACAAAAAGATCACTCAAAATCAAATGCAATCGCAACTCACAATAAATAAAATATAAACAATATTCCAAAGTTATTAGTCTAGACAATGCCTTGACAACTCAAATCTATTAAAACAGCCAAGCAAACAGAACTTTAGCTACCCACGTACTTCTGTAAAGCTGCAAATTTAACAAGAATGTCCTCAAAACATGAGACTCTAGGTATATCTTTAATCATCGATCTCCACAATGATATTTGATCTTAGCTTTCTTGTTTCCCTTACTTCGAATTCCTAAAATGTCAAAGTAAACAGGATACATTACTCAGATTACCACAGCCAAACAAGTTTATGGTGAGAATGCACCTGACAATTTCCTAGTGCATAAAAGAGGGGGACAATTCATTATTATGGTACTTATAATTTGAACTTAAAAAGAAGTCCATGAACTGAATCCCCAATAAATGAAAGACACCAAGCATAGGATAAGATGTGTTCCTAAAACATAATGCAGGAGATATAAGTATATGAGAATGAATCAAAATATTGCATCCTTCCCAAGCATAAAACATAATGCACACAGTCACACATCAATATGGACTTAAAATCACGCATCAGCAAAATCTTCGGTGTTTCTGTTCAGATAATCAAATCAAATCAATTCCACCAAAACCATTTATTACATATATTATGAACTAAATCATGCTATAGTCTGCAATAGATGCAGCAATCGGGCCAAATTTGTTTCCAAGTTCAAAAATGAATTTAATTTTCATCCCAAACTCAATCTTAGAAAAATACCAAGTGAAAATACCAAGTGAAGACACCAGCTCAGTTGATACCAAGATCATTCACAACAAGGCCATAGATTCGTTAATGACACCAAGATCATTCACAACAAGGCCATAGACTCATTAATGACATTTTTTCAAGGAAAAAAAAATGACATTGTTCCTTTCCATTTATGATCATGCAACTTGAATTACAGCTAAAATTGGTTTACACATCAAATCATCAATGTATGCAAAACCTCACGCTACAACAATCAAAATAGGAAGAGGCATCGGACTCGAGAGAAAAAAGATAGCAAACTTAAATAGTGCTAAAGCTCCATATGCAAATTTTTAACCAAAACATTACTCCCTGTAGAAGCAACTTCTTGAGATGTTGAAGTTGTTAGTTTTTTTTTTCAACTTCAATCTGCTGGTGCAAACACTGGAAATAGAAATCATGACACCAAGGAAACATGAGTTCGTGAACCTAGTGGAAAAGGGAATATAGCAGTGACATGAAGCAAGAAAATGGAATCATCCAGGAAACTCTCCAGATGAATATAAGAGGTTTAACACCAAATCAAATTTAACATCACAAAGTAAGCATAGCTTTGCTCGAAGGTCATTCTTAAAGGAACAATAAAAGCCACTAAGATACTTATTAGATATCCAAACCTCATTGAGTTGGTCCTTAAGATGGTCCAGTTGCTCTTTTAGCAGCTCTGCTTCTCTCTCAGCATTATTAGCTCTGCATTCCATTTGTTCAAGCTACAACAAAAGAATTACACAACTTAAAACAATAATTCATAGCTTTGAATGACCATTAGTCTCTAAACACTGAACAACAAATATCGCCGCTTACATTTGCAGTTACTCTAGAAGTAGATGACTTTGAGTCCCTTTTCAGTTGTGAATGCTCATCATGCAGTCTCTTTTTTCCCCTCTCTATGCTTTCTGAAAGATGGCCTAGCTTCCCTTCTACAGATGCCACCTAAATTCTCATCGTGTCTCATGCTAACAACCTGAATTCTCTGATAAGTGATGAAGGCCAAGGGATTTTAAACTTGAACCGTATGCCACGTGAAGTTTTTTACCAGCAACACAAATGAGCATTGCAGTGACAACATCTGCAATCATACAAACCAAACCATATCCAGAAATGCGTTGATATTTACTGCTTAACTAAGTACACTATATGCAGCAGGAAAATGACAAGGGAGAAGAACTGAACACACAAGTTATGTCAGGAAAAAGAATAAGGATGAAGATCTGTGTCATTAGGATTATGGAAACAATGGCAATCAGGAAGATCAATCACATGTAAAGATCATTCAGTAGTGGGGTAGGCACAAATTAAAAGTAAGGATCACTTGCAAAATCGCCAATTAACAAAGATAAATATATTTAACGAGCAACAAAGATCAAAGTAATTATGGTTCACAAGAATAGGCAATAAAGAATTCTACAGATACTAATTACAGGTAAAAGGCAAAGAAAGTTACCTGCATAAAAGATGATTAGGTTGTCCTTCAATTCTGCATCACCAACAAGGTTTTCAATGTCAATATACGATGCAAATTTTAACTCCAGGCTATGATGTTGTGGGGTTACATATAACATTTGAAACTCAGCTCTATTGAACTTAAGCAACAAAAGAAAAGCACATAAAATTTATAGCACTTACCTTGTAACTGTGAGCGGTCCAAGAAGTGTCAATAACAAGGGAGAACCATGGTACATTGATCCTGGTAGTACAAACAATAGCATGAAATTTCTTAGAAAACACACAATAAAAGAAATAATGAAAATGATAGAGAAGAATGCCTATCTCTATACAATGACCATAACAAGGTTGATACACCATGAATCTGAATCAGTCACCTATCTCCCTCCTTTATCCAAATTAACTAATCTGCAAAACAGTGACAATGAGACTCACACCAACAACTTCAAAATACCAAAAAAGTAATGCAAACTAAACATTTTAATAGCAAATAACCCCACCCTACCACCCCCTTTTATCCTCTCAGTAATCACTTCTGAGTTCTGACTCTGATCACACAAGTTACACTAATTTGAAGATTCAAGTTTTCCCAGCTTCAAGTTTCACAAAAAAAAAATGAATTGGAAACAGAATCTTCTACTGCCACTTTCACACCAGAAACCCCAAAACAAAAACCCCAACAAAATCCTTTTTTTTTTTTGTTTTGCTATTCTAACCTGAATCACACTAACCCCATTAATTAATACTTAATGAACTCTAAAAGGTCAAAAGCAGCAAGACCCAGAAGCCAAAAAGAGCTAAAAAAAAAAGTGAAAACAGCACAAACCCAATTAGAATTAAGAATCCAGTCAACAAAACTAAACAACCCCAGACACAAGTACTCACCGGTTACAAGGAAAAACATCAGAGATTCGAAAAGAAAAGGGAAGCACCATTAACATAAAAAGAAAAAAGAAACAAAATCAAAAAATAAAAAGAGAAGAGAAACAGGGATATGACTAACAAAATGAGAAGAAGGAGATATAGAGACGGAAGACGGAGGGGTTGTTACCGGTGGCCGATGCGGCCATGCCGGACCCTTCTGCCACGTTGCCTACCCACCGCTGCCGTTGTGCATCCCCCTGCGAACATCTCTCTCCCTCTTCATTTGCCGCACGCGACTTTGTCTTCGGGGTGCACAGCCTCGCTGCTGTCACAGGAGGCCCTGCGATTTGGTTAGGGTTCTATTGGGATTAGACTGGGGTTCTGTCATAGGGGTGAGACTGGGCTGCCGATACGATAGTAGAAGAAGAAAAGTGGGTGATGTTAGGGTTTTGGTTTTTCCTTTTCTGATTTGGGGGAAAAGAAAAGTACAAGGAAAAGGAAAAGACTAAGTGCCCGTTTGGATTAAAGTTTGCGAACGGACGTTTGATTCAACGTTATTTTGTAAATGGACGTTTGGTTAAAATTGAGTTTATCGTAACGTGATTTCTGTTTGGATACTTTTTTCGCAAACGTATATTTAATAAAATGAAATTTGTTTGGATGATACTAATCAAACGTACTTTTAAATGTGTAATTACCAAAGAGGATATGAGTTTTATAATGTAGTATTAACTAGTATTCCAACCCGTGCCATGCACGGGTATATAAACTTGAGAAAACATTTCTATAATATTTTTAAAATATATTATCTGTCATGTTTCTTTTTTATACTTATATAATATACTATTTTTATATATTTATATAATATACAATTCGATATTTTATATATTTATAAATTTTGCTATTAAATCTACAAAAATCCAAAATCTGCAAAATCAAATATAAAATATTTTCTTAATAGATTTGATATTTTCTTAAAATATTTTCACAATAAATAAACTAATTAAAAATAACTGATTTTTGAAAGATTTGACATTATTTTTAAACAAAACATATCTTTCATTTATAGTGAATTGTTTTCATGTAAAAATATCTGTTATTTATAATTAATTGATTTATATATTTATAATTTTTTATATTTGATATGTTACTACTTTAACCCTTTTTTTTAACAACATGTTACTACTTTAATCAATAAACTATATATACACAAATATATATTTAAATATAATTATACATATTTATAAAAAATGGATATATATATATATAATATAATATTCAATATATTTTATAAATTCATATATTTTGGTACTGAAAGCAAATCATAAATTTTATATTATTATATAATATTTAAAATCTGAAAAGAAATTTTAAATATTTTCTTAAAAAATTTAGAATTTTATTAAAGTATTTTGACAATAAATAAAAAATTATAAATAATAGATCTTTAAAATATTTTAAATTTGTATGAAACAAAAAATATCTTTAATTTATAATAATTAATTTTGTATAAAAAATCTGTTAATTATAATTAATTGATTTATATTTGTATAAAATTTGATAAGCCGCTTGTTAAACAATTTTTGATTTGACCACGTGTTACTAATTTAACCGCCGCCCCCCCTTTTGTCTCATATATATATATATATAAGATTTGATATTCTTATGAAACAAAACATATCTTTTATTTATAATTAATTTCTTCCATATTAAAAAATTCTTTTATTTATAGTTAAATGATTTAAATTTATATAAATTTATGATATATTTTTAGACTGTAAAAGGATGTATTTTCTAAAGCTTTTAATGTATCAATTTTTTATATTCTAATTTAGAGTTTAATAAGTGTGAACAATCAAATATAATTGAAACAATTTAATGTCTACACCCTCTTATGAATCTTTCCATGAAATAATTGAAACATTATATATTATTTTATTCTAAACATTTGTAGTAGGACTTGTATGCAAAAATTTATATAATATTTGATTTATTTCAATCATGGATCACAAAGTATAATAATTTACATATAGATATTAATATTTTTCGTATAAAATATTGTGTTTTCTTGTAAAACGTCAATTCACGTGTCTTATACTTTATATACTATACTAAAAGAAAATTGTAATTTTCTTTGATAAATTTTTTTATAATATATTTGTATGCCCGTGCGACACATGATATATACTTAAAAATTATAATCATATATATAGGGTTTAAAAGAAGCATCATTATGTATACATTCAAACCTTCAATATCCAAGTCTCAATTTGAGAATAGATTTAGATCATAGAGTCATAATATTTGACAATAGATCTGTAGTCTCGTGTTATACACAGTATGTACTTAAAAATTATTTATAATCATACACATAGGATTTAAAAGAAACAAATTCATGTATACATTCAAACATTCAATCTCTAATCTTCTATTTGAGAATAAATTTAAATCATAAAATCATAATTTTTTTTAGAATATATTTGTATGTATGTGCTACATACAATATATACTTAAAAATTATAATTATAAACCTAGGGTTTATAAAAAGCAATATTCTATATATACTTAAGCCTTCAATATCTAAGTCTCCATTTGAGAATATATTTAGATCAAAGAATCATATGGTGCATCCATGGCAAACGACTAACAAATATCGATGGAACAGAGCAAATGCTCTGCCAAATATTTGATCCCATATCTCGTTCTCATATCTCATATCCCAAATATTTTAGATAACTTCAATGTTGTAATTGGAGAAAACACTTTCCACTCATCCATCATTTTGTATACATTTAAACTTTCAATATCTAAGCCTCTATTTAAGAATAGATTTAGATCATATAATCATAACTTTTTACAATATATTGTAGGCTCGTGCTATGCACAGTATATAGTTACAAATTATAATCATATCAGAAGTACTTTATTCTCCAACTAAAATTCCGTTTGGAGGAGTTACGTAATTTCTTTAAACTCATTGTAGCCTTTGAACCATAGTGTCTTCAATTATTAGTTATTTGGTTTCTTTACTTCTTATGCTATTATATTGTAGTTTTGCGGGGTTCTGATGAAAGTGTGTTGCTTAGTGATGGTTCTGCTCAGGCACTGCTTCATTTGTTTTTTATTACTTATTAATCCAAAATTTCATTTTGATTGGGTCTAACTTGTCTCATACTATAAAATTGTATATAGTTTGACTGCAATTGCTTAAGAAGTTTAAAGTTGGTATTTTAGAGAAAGGTCCGCTTATTTTGTGTCGTCTTTTTTACCACTTTGTGGAATGATTGCCCTTTTATTCTTAATATGAAGGTCCCAAAGTCATGGAAGGCTGGACCTATTCATTTTTTGTATTTAATCATGTCATAATATTTTTCCTGAAAACGTTACTTCTAAACTTGATAGTATCTATTTCTTTTTTGAAGGGATATATATATATATATATATATATATATATATATATATATATATTTTGCAAAGGCAAAAAGATGAGTTATTGAAGGGATAACCTCTTTTTCTGAAAAGGATAACTTTACTTTCATGCTAATATACCTATTTCCTGGTTTGTTGTTGCATTGCCTTGATTCCAGCTGAAGAATAGCCTCAAAGCATATATGGCCGTAGCGATTCAATGGTCATTAATTAAGCTTCTATTTATTATCTTTATAATCTATTCCAAATAAAACAATGTGAATTTCTTTCTGCATATCCGATTGTGAAATATCTCCTTTGAGGCACTCCTAAATAGTTGTGATGTTGAAATAAAGGTATCTCCCTATCTTCCAGAAGCTCGAAGAATTATTTTATCTGTTTTATTCATTTCAAAATAAAAGACTTTTTAGAAGAAAACCATTGAAGTAGTGTATAATAATTATTTTAATTGATTTCCACATCCTTTTTAAGATTCATTTGCTAATTCCAAAGGCAGTAATTGTCAAATTTATGGTAAAACTGAGGAGCATGGTCACACTTTAACTGATTTATAATTTTATATATGCACCATCCCGGATGGTTTGCTGTTGCATTGGCCATTTAGAGGTATGTCTCTCATTCTCTTCTTTCTCTTAAGACTTCGGTGTGAGTTTTCTTACTCAAGTTTATTTTCATTATTGTACCTTGCAAAGAATAGTGTTGTTGAGCTACAATTATACCGCAGAAATACTTTCAAAGTAAGATAAGGATTCTGACGTTACATGGTTTGAATCCCATTTGATGTTTGATGTTAGATTTCTACTCACGTGTTACCATTATTTAATGATAGCAAAAAGATAATTGCAAATCTGTGGGAGGGAATACCATTGTAGCGAAAATGTATTGTGTCAAATATATATTGATGGTTAATAAGAATAAAATTTATCATGACAAATCGTGCAAATCAAATAAAAAAATAAAACATTCAGATTAAGATATAAATAAAAAAATCATGCAAAACAAATATAATCAACTCATGTAAACCTGATAGTAAATAAAATCAAAAAAATAAAACATTTTCATGCGCGTTTTACTGATTTCTTAATAAAGAATGTTTGGTGTAATATCTGGCATTTTTTCATAATTAAAGTCTTTTATTAGTAGATTATAACTTATAATAAGAAATCATAACTGATATATGTCATTATTGAAAAATAAAATCATATTATATTACAGAATCGCATTGCATATTATGATTAATACAATTAAAGAGGGATGGTAGTATGCGGTTGTGTATAGATTATAGGCAACTCTATAAGGTTACGGTTAAGAACAAGTATCCGTTTCCTAGGATCGATGACCTGCTAGACTAACTTAAGGGAGCTTCGGTATTCTCTA
The DNA here is from genome assembly GCA_037113605.1 of Calophaca sinica. NCBI lineage: Eukaryota > Viridiplantae > Streptophyta > Magnoliopsida > Fabales > Fabaceae > Calophaca > Calophaca sinica. The sequence goes on along the minus strand of CM073736.1, from coordinate 124,336,265 downwards.
AGATTGATTTGAGGTCTGGGTACCATCAAATCCGAGTCAAGGTTAGGGACATACCGAAAACCGCATTTAGGACTCGGTATGGTCATTACGAGTATGTTATTATGCCTTTTGGCTTGATAAACGCTCCAGCTATATTCATAGATTACATGAATAGGATTTTTAGACCTTACCTTGATAGATTTGTCGTGGTATTCATTGATGACATTCTTGTGTATTCTAAGGATCCTCGAGAACATAAGGAACACCTTAGGATTGTGTTAGGCATACTTAGGGAGGGGAGATTGTTTGTGAAACCAGAAAAGTGTGAATTTTGGCTTCAAGAGATTAAGTTTTTGGGTCATGTCATTTCTCAGGCAGGAGTAGTAGTTGATCCTAATAAGGTGTCGTCCTCGAATGGGAGCAACCGATTACTATTACAGAAGTTAGGAGTTTCTTAGGACTGGCTGGGTATTACCATAGGTTCATAGAAGGGTTTTCTCGGCTAGTTCTTCCTTTGACCCGGTTAACCCGCAAGGGACAACCATTTGTATGGGATAAGAGCTATGAGGACAGTTTCATGGAACTCAAACTCCGGTTGACCGGTGCACCAGTTTTGATTATCCCCAACCCGACCTTAGGTTTCAAGTTTTTAGTGATGCTTCTAAGAAAGGTTTGGGTTGTGTTTTGATGCAAAATAGGCAAGTGGTGGCCTATGCATCTAGGCAGTTAAAGCCCCATGAGAAAAACTATCCTACTCACGATCTAGAGCTTACAGCAATAGCATCTGCCCTGAAAATCTGGCAGCATTATTTATATGGTGCCCGATTTGAAGTATTCAGTGATCATAAGAGTTTAAAATATATGTTTGATCAAAGAGAGCTGAATATGAGACAAATGAGATGGGTAGAGTTCCTTAAGGACTATGACTTTGATTTGAAATACCATCCGGGCTAGGCGAATGTAGTCGTCAACGCTTTAAGCCGAAAATCTGTTCATGTCTCATCCATGATGGTTAGAGAGATGGAATTGTTGGAATCCTTTAAGGATTTAAACTTAGGAACGTTTTCAACAGGGGATAGCCTAATAGTGAGCCATTTGGAAATCACTTGTGGTTTTAGAGACCAAATTAGGAATGCCCAAAGTTTTGATGAAGAATTCCAAGCTAGGAGACACCATCTCGGATTCTCCGAAGCTAATGATGGTACAATCCTTTTCCATCAAAGGATTTTTATTCCAAAAGACGAGGCAATCAAGAATCAAATTCTTGAAGAAGCCCACAAGAGTGGATTCTCGGTACACCCTAGTTCTACCAAGATGTATCATGGCCTTAGACAAAGGTATTGGTGGCCGGGATTGAGGTTGTGATATGAAATAAAATCAATAATAATTTTGTGTTGAAATAGAAAAAATTAACATGAAATAAAATTAATTATTTGATTTCTTCTTTAAATATTAATTGATCACAAATATATTTGTTGCAAAAATTTGACTTTCATTTATAAGTTGTTTATTTATATCTCATTGGATTCAATGTTTTATTTTTCTTAAACTCTCATATATTTGGATCCACTATATGTCATTTGTTCATTAGTCGTTTTTTAAAATTAAGGTATAATAATTTGTTTAATATTATATATTATATTGTTTACATATAAAATTTAAAATGTTTCTTGACCAATTATTCATTTAATTATAACAATTTTTTTTTCAAAATGGTAATTAAAATTTCAAAAAAAAATTAAATATTTAATTAAAACTATCACTAATAATGTGATTTTCAACAAGCTAAGCTCCTGAGAAACAAGAAGTAAAATACAGTCTTACGAACGTGAACTTGAATGAAACGACATGGCTATTCAATGTGGACAAAATTTTCGGTTGGTTACGCGAGAACCAGATTCTCTCTTCGTTTTTGCATACTTTTATTTATTTATTTTTTTTTAAAATCCAACGAAAAAACAATGAAACCAAACACACTTAGAATAGACTGGGCCGAGTTAGACTTTGTAAGGCCCATGCCTGACCTGCGCAAAACACTCAATGCCCAAGCCTAATCTGTTACCTATTATAAACTTTTCTTTAGGCCCATCCTGACCTTTTTAAAAACCTAGTATGACCTAAATGCCTATTTCATATTAGCTTCGTTAAATAAATCATCTGACATATCTTTAAATAGATTAACGAGCTAATGGACCAATAACATTAAATTCTATTTATAATAAATAATAAAAAATGAAAATGAAAACCACTACCACTAAGATGTATGAGGCATAGGGGTAGAAATAGATTGGACGAGTTGAGTTCTACAAGGCCTGATTCTGATTTATTTGTATGATATAAATCATTTTTAAGCTCTAACATAACCTTTTAGATAGTCTGACATTATATGATAGCCTATTTAAATTTTATTTTGCAGTAAGATCTTTAAATCATTTTTAAGGTCTAACCTAATTTTTTAGAGAGTTAGACCTTATATGATAGTCTATTTAAATTTTATTTTTGCAATAAAACCTTTAAATATGTTAAACAAACTTTTCTGTGACCAAAAAATTTCCAACAAACTTTAAACATGTCTCCTAAATCTAATCTTAAATTCCAAATATTAGATTTCATGAATCATATTGTTTAGGCATGAAATAAGGGCCCATATCATATCAGGCCAGTACTGAGATGGACATATCCATCTAGTCAGAATGGGCTTCCTACAAAGGCCCATAAACAAAGGGGTGTCTGTTTCACGACATCAAAATTTTTCTCCAAGAATAACTCCTCTAGGAATAACTTTTCCTGAAATACTTTTTTCACAAAAAGTGTTTAGTTGCCATATTAAATTCTCAGCAATCTTTTGATTTAAATTCTCAGAAATAATTAATAGATGTTTGGTTTGCAATTTATATTCCAAGAAATGGATGTTCAATTCCTAAAATACCCCATGATTAACTTATTTCATTCGGTTATATTAACTTTGTATATTATTTTTTGTGAATAGGAAAATATCATTGGATACCATTTGGCAAACAATAACAGCTTTTTTCAAAATGGTAATTAAAATTTCAAAAAAATATATATAAGTATTTAATTAAAACTATTGCCAATAATGCGATTTTCAACAAGCTAAGCTCCTGAGAAACAACAAGGAAAATACTTAGTCTTGGGAACGTGAACTTGAACGAAATGACATAGCTATTCAACGTGGACAAAATTTTCGGTTAGTTACGCGAGAGCGAGGTTCTCTCTTCGTTTTTTTCATCCTATTTAAAAAAAAAAAATCCAATGAAGAAATAAGGAGCCCAAAGGACACACTTAGAATAGATTGGGTCGAGCTAGGCTTTACAAGACCTATGTCTGGCCTGCTCAAAAAACTCAACGCCTAAGTCTGTGCTGTTACCTATCATAGATTTTTTTAGGCCTAGTCTGACATTTTTAAAAGCTTGAAAGGACCTGTTACTTGTTAGCCTAGTTAAATGTCGATTTCATATTAGTGTTTTTAAATAAGTCATTTGACCTATTTTTACATAGATTAATGAGCTGATGGACCATGATGTTAAATTCTATTTGTAATAAACTATAAAAAAATGAAAATGAAAACCATTACCACTAAGAGACGTGAGACACAGGGGTAGAAATAGATAGGACGAGTTGAGTTCTCCAAGGTCTGATTCTGATTTATTTGTATGTTTTAAATTATTTTTAAGATCTAACTTAACCTTTTAGAGAGTCTGACATTATATAATAGCCTATTTAAATTATATTTTGCAATAAGACATTTAAATCATGTTTAAGATCTAACATAGTCTTTTAGAGAGTCTGACCCTATATGATACCTATTTAAATTCTATTTTACAGTAAGACCTATATATATCTAGTCACAATGGGCTTCCTACTGGGGGCCATAAACAAAGGGGCATCTGTTTCGCGGCATCAAAATTTTTCTCTAGGAATAACACTCTCGAGAATAAATTTTCTTGAAATACTTAAAAAATGTGTTTTGTTGCCATATTAAATTCTTAATAATCTTTTAATTTAAATTCTCAGAAATAATTAACAAATGTTTGGTTTGCGATATATATTCCAAGAAATAGATGTTCAATTCTTAAAATATCCCATGATTAATTTGTTTCATTCGTTATATTAACATTGTATATTATTTTTTGTGAATAAAAAAACTCGTTGTATATTATTTGGCAAATAATAACCAGCTTTTTCAAAATGGTAATTCAATTTTAAAAAAAATTATATATTTTATTAAAACTATTGCTAATAATGCGATTTTCAACAAGCTCAGCTCATGAGAAATGACAAAGAAAATACTTAATCTTATGAACATGAACTAGAACGAAACCATGTGACTATTCAACGCGGACAAAATTTTTGGTTGGTTACGCGAGAGCCATGTTGTCTCTTCGTTTTTTTCATCCTTTTTTTCAAAAAAAAAAAAAAAAATCCAAATAAGAAACAAGGAACCCAAGGACACACAGCGTTGCAAGGCCTGTGCCTGGCTTGCTCAAAAAACCCAAGGCCCAATCCTGGTTTCCACTCCCACGCCTACTTCCCGCATCAGACACGTAGACAAGACCAAGGTGCAAGTATCCTATTAGCATACCAATCAATCACGAGCCTCAATAATTTGGTGGCAGAAGATCTTTGGATGTATTCCACAACAACAAGCTTATAATTGCACCAACTCATGATAACAGAGTAATCGTTAGCAGCACACTCCAAAGCTAAGAACATCATAGAGCATAATAACATCATTGAGCAGAACCACTGAGATAAGAATTTGTTATTCAGCTGTGGTGTTGGTGTCACCACCAGGGAAAGCAAGTGGGTTTTGGAACCATTGTGAAACTGAATAGTTGTGGCTTTTTGCAAATGAGTACATCCAATTCCATGCTTGTAATTTGATTTCCTCTACTATTGCAGCAGCTTCAATATTTTTTGAGTGAAAGATAACCTTGTTGCGTCCCTTTCTACCAACCTTGCTCAATGCTTCAGCTATCATGTCCTACCTCATCTAATTGTTCCCTGCACTGACTGCTGCCACACCTGCCAATTCACTATCTTCAACCTGCAATCACACAATCACAATTCTAATTCTAAGTGTAAACAAAATGATGAGTGAAATAATAATTACAAAGAAATGAAAACACTAAAATATGCAAAGAAATGGGAAGATTAAGGTACTCCATGAAATAAACATGATATAACACAGACACACAAAACAAGAAGCAAAATTTAAAAAAAAAAGCTTCACTTTCTTTGACATCTATTTAAGCTCAGACACAAGAGCTTTCATTGTCTTCTCAATGCCACGTGTGATGAGTATAGGGTTTGCACCAGCTGCAACAACCTGTAAAATTTAACATAAAAATGAGGCCCCAATTGTGTGACCACAAGAAAAACCGAACCAAGCAGCTATCATAGAACAATAAAGTCTTTCCTTTCAAATAAAAATTATAGGACTGAAAATGAATTAAAAGGGAGAAAGAGATATACATGGAATGATAATACTTAAGAATAGACTTAGTTAGGAAGACCCTGAAATGGAAATGAGAAAATACATACTTGTTGCTTTAACTCATTTTTCTCAAATTGATAATTCTTAGACAAGTTGGATAACAAGGACGGAAGGAAAACAAATGCAGCTCTTGTCCTCTTCTAACCAACTAAATCTCTTCTTGCCTACCCCATTTGATTATATACATATTTAATTAACTACTGCAGAACAGAAGGCCACTTGATAAACACTAAGGTAACAAAAGGCCACTTGATAAACAGTAAGGTAATAGGTGTCGGGTATTATTTTCAAATTTCCACCTATATAATAACTACAAATTTTCCACATCCAAACTACATTAATCAGTGTACACTTAAATTTGTTCCTCACTACTAATTCACATAACAGTCCTTTTTCTAATGAGTAATTACAATTATTAAGGCACTTCAAAAGAACTCATCCCCATTCACCACTAACTTCTTGGCAACATGTTAGTTACAAGAGAAATCAGGTAAGAGAGAGAGGGGGGCTTACCTCTCTTTGGTGCCAAAAATTGAACAAAATATTTCTCTGGATCAGGGGTTTTCTCCCAATCTTTAGGCCTGCTTATCTAAAAAACAAAGAAGCAACAAAATCAGTATCCTCTCCTCAGTACCGATATAATTGAAAGCTCAAGCAACCACCATTCCATAAGTCGGTAACCATACAACAATGCACATAAAAAATGTTTAAGTTAAAAAAAACCCTCATCCAAACAATTTCACAAAATCAGCAGAAAAAGGCGCTACAAAGCACCGGTTAACCATTCAAAATCGAAGTAGCGGCACCAATAACTACATAAGGATGTAACGAAATCTGCTATGTGACACAGATTTATATCGCAAAACACATATTCGCAAGCAAATCATAAACTATAAAGAATATTCTAGAGACAAGAAAATTTTAATGAATAGTGTTGAACCTTGGCAGGCTAAGCAGGGAATCCATTGACCTTAGCGAGGACGACTTCGCCCAAACTCAAGTGTCTGTTCACCTTGGCCTTGTTCGCTTCGCGTCGACATGCAGGAGGCATGGCTCGAAAAATGACGTCATGGGAGAACGGTCGGAAGGAGAACCGAACGATCCGAAAAACCCTAAAAAAATCCTGCAGAGGCGCAGTGGGGATGTTGACGATGGTTCAACAGTGGAAAAGGGGAGAGAATATTGTTGGAACCTAAACGATTGAGAAGTTTAGACCCTCATTAATTTTGATGATAACAAAATATTCACATGAGAACAATTTATGTTCTAACAATTCTTGAAGTGTGCAGATACTAATATTACATATATTTCTAAGCCACTTAAAACAAGAAGGAAGAAGCTCTCAAGAGAAGGATATACTCCATGTGTCAGCATCCGGCTCATCCTAGTATTTTGTCTTCGTGAGCGTCTGGAATTAACCTTTTGTGACACTAGTCTTATCCAATTGCTATGAGCGTCCGATCTTCCGTTCTGAGCGAGCGTCTGAACTTCATTTTATATCACGTGATGGTCACGTTGTTGCTCCTCTTCTCGAAGCCTCGGAGCAGTTTGAATTTGATCTTATGCGCCAAAATTGTTGTACGAGGTATCAAAGGTGACACCTTTAGCTACAAGACAAAAATCGTACAAGCAATTGTGAAAAGCAAGGTAGTACGAAAACGGTAATATGTACTACTGAGATATTCTCTGAAAAGGAAGAAAGAGACAACTTTTTGAAATCACCTCACTCAATGGAAAGGAGTCATTTTTACTGTAACGGTAATATCCTTTAGAACTCCTATAAATACCCCAAGGTATCCATTGAAGAAACTGCCGAGACTACTGAAATTGAAACAGCCGAAACTATTGAAACTGCTGAAACTCTACAAAAGTATATTGCTTCATTTACTAAGAACAAGCACTGTTGCTATACACTACAAAGAGTCAATACTCTGAAAGCGCTGCTTCTGTGAGCAATCAAGTTTCAAGCCAAGTCTCTAGACTACAAGAACTGAACTCAACGTCTGACCCTTTCTTTTAGAAAGCATTTCTATTGAGCTTAATTTTTATCCTCTCTGTGAGAGTTATTCATACTTGTATTTAACTTATTTGTAAAAGTTGTTTTGGCCTAGTTAAAATTTGTTCCTCAAAGGCTCGATTGTCTCGAGTCGTTTTGAGAAGTTGAGAGTATTGTCAAGTTTGTGACAGAAGAATACTCTTGAGGAAATTGTAATCAGATTGATTATAGTGGAAAATCCTTCAGGAACGAAGGGACTAGACATAGCTACCAGTTTGGTAGTGAACTAGTATAAATCTCTGTGTCTTTTGCTTTACTGCTTTCTATTTATCTTTATCCTGCTCTGATAAAAACAAGTTTTCACAAACCGCTTTTCAGCGTCCGGTTTATTTTCAGCATCCGTTTAACAAACTGTTTTGAAAAACCTGTGTTCTAAGTGTTTTAAACTTAAAGTTTGCGAAAAGTTTTCAACACAATTCAACCCCCCTTCTTGTGTTCACGTTCAAATATGAGATTGGGGGAATTGAGAGAGAATAATGAAAGAATTTTGTGAGAATAGCTTATTGGCTTTGTGTCTGCGTTTGCGTTTGCCTCGTTGGCTTTGGCTTTGGCTTTGCCCAGAAGGAGTATGGGATGGGACCTGAAGGGAAACCATATGCAAATCCAACTCATCTTCTTCCACTCGCGTCATAAATTGGTTATATTTTCTGCCTCGTAGTTTTTGTCTGGGTTCAATTCTCAAACTTCCTTTCTCCGATCTGAGTCTAGAGAAAGAAGAAGAAGAATAAGGGAGTTTGGATTTTGTGATGTGAAGAGAAGAAAAGAAAATTGAAATGGGGGAGGATGAGAGTCGAGTACTAAGGAAATGCATGGAGTCACAGATTAAAATTTAGAGAAAAGGAAGAGATGGCTCTTCCTATGCTCGGAAAGCACTATCTATTCCTACCACGAACTTTTTGTAGCGCTTCAGTGGGAAGCGCTATTAAAAAGGTCGCCGTTTAATGTAAAATCTGGTGTAGTGTATATTCTCTGCTTATTGTTTTGGTTGAGTGCTATGAATCATCATGCCCCTCTTAACCGTAGTCTTTTGTTTTGAACAAATGTGCATGATTAATTTCTTTTGTTATCTGGTAGCAATATATATTGCTTAATTCAAGTTTCCTTTGAAATGATAAAGACGTGAGTTTATGGTGTCCATTAATGTGAAAGCATGATTTTATAAGCAAACATCTGCTAAAGATTCAATGTATTTGATAGATACCTATTTGGTGGAATGCTAATTAATTCATGCAGAAAGCATATTCATAAGCGTGCTCTTCAATGTTTGGTTTGATTGTCTATGTGAGTATGGTCATAATCTTTTATTACTTCTTTATCAGCTGCTTTCTTTTTAATGCTACAACCTATGCTCACTATTTCTATAACGTATTGTTCTCAAATATTGGAATGTTGATATTTGGAAGGAAGAAGTCTTTTATTTTGGGCTAATTATATAATGATAAGGGAAAAAAAAGGCTAGTGAATAAAAATCTGTCTTATTTCCTGTTAATGCATGAAATGGCAGGGCATTCCTTCTCCTCGTAGCAGCGTCCTTTCTCCTATGGTACGGCTGGGGGGATACCTACAAAAGGCACTCCGATGCCTAAGTCAGATAGGGCTTTAGGAGAAGAGAATGTGAGCTTAAGTGTTTAGGGTTTTAGAGTGTGTAGAAAGTATGCAAACCTGGGGGGTCAAGCCCCCTTTATATAGTGGAGTCTCGCATGAGGATGATAACTAACGATCTGAATCCTACACGTGGTAACTCCTCCCCCAAGCTTCAGGGATCAGCTCATCCCTTCCTAATATCTCGCACTTGCCAGGTTTATCACGTACTAGCTACGTGCTCCTCAATCTTCCGAGTGGCAACGACCCCAAGTGTCGTCTCCGGGCACATCCTCTTCCAGAAGGTTCGAGAGCCACCGGTAGGCTCGGCCCTGATGTACTCGGTGCTCGCCCCTGAACGACTATACCTGGAGGATGGGTTTGGCCTGTTCCGGGTCGGACGTGCCTCGTCCAATGTCGGAGCTGATCGGATGGAGGTCGGATTGGCTCTGCTCGGTGGATAGACGGGAGCTCGGCTTGGAGACCGGTTCGTAACACAAGCCTCCTAGACTCTTTGCACGAAAGGGCATAGGATCTAACTATCGTTCTTGGGTCGGCATCCGAGCTGAGTGTTATTCTCGGGAACATATCTCAGAAGCTTTCATGCCTAGGGCGCTACGCTCTACGTGTCGTACCCTTACCTAGCGTTCTGCCACACGACGGGACTCGGATGGGACACCTGCTCAGCCGTTCCCCTTCCCACGTCGATCGCCTGATACGGCCTGAACCGTTAGATCTGCGTCTGGTTTTGAAAATGGAGGGCTCGGATTGGTTCGTCTTTTGGCCTCCTTTCAGCAGGGGTTATAAAGCTACCTCTTTCTCCTCTCTTCTCCTTTCTTCTTCGTTTTCCTTGCTCCTGCGACGCTCCTTCTGCCTCCTCTCTCTGCATTTATTCCCCGAGCTGTCATCTTTACCCCTTTCCTTCGCACTTCTTGGTAAGTTTCTCTTCTAATCTCGCTAATGGCTTCTTCATTTTCTTCTCGTCGTCCCCCCTCCCCCATACCTCTGAGTTCTGGGGGTGGCTCGTCATCTGAAACACGAGTACTTCCTTAGATCTCTCCACGCCACCATGCACCGGAGGCTCAGGCTAAAGGGAATTTTCCTCCGCTAGTGGCCACGATGGCTGCGACCCGGTGCCCATCCAGGTGGTTCCCCCCGTTTCCTGGGTTCCAGCTTCTCCTCCCGTCACTTCGCTCCTCAGATTCACTTCACAAGGCGAGCGACCGAGTGGGAGACGATAGGTCTCCTTATGCTTGGGTGCACCCAGATGTGCTCAGGGTGGCCTCAAATATCTTTTCGGATACCGGCGTGGCCGCTCTTCGGTCTAGCGTATCTTTTACGCGGAACCGGGAACAAGGAGGTGACGTGCTTTCCTTGCTCTCCCGACGACCGAGTGTGTTTTGATAAGGGTGAGTCGAGTCCTTCCGACTTCTGCTTTTTCTACAAAACTTTCTTTACCCGAGTTGGCCTCTGGTTTCCCCTCGGTGGGTTTGAGTGCGAGGTCCTCCAATGATTGGATGCAGCCCCCTCGTAACTTCACCCCAATAGCTGGGCTTTCATCCGAGCTTTCAAGCTCGTGTGCGAGTACTTTGGGGTTACCCTCTCTGCTGCTCTCTTCTTCAGTTTCTTCCAACTCAGGCTTGACAAACAGCTTAAGTGGTGTTCGCTTAACAAAATACCTGGCTTCTACATTCTTGAGCTCTTCGACCAATCCTATAAGAGCTGGAAACCCGATTTCTTTAAAATCCGGGTACGAAGGGGAGATCCCTTTTTCTTCTCTGCTCAAGACGAGCCCTTGTTTCCTTTCTACTGGAGTCCCAATCCTCGCCCCATAAAAGAGGTGGACTTCAACTCGTTGTCGGTCACTGACCAGACAATAGTGAACTTCCTCGCCCGTTTACCCACATTGCACTGTGGTCCCCTACTTACCCGAGCTCTAAAGGACCCACCACAGTGGAGGGAATACTTAAGTAAGTTTTGTTATCATCCTCCAGTATGATTCTCGGCCTGAGTGTGGGTACTAACTTTACTTTCTTTTCAGGTACGATGGCCCCGAAGATGAGCAAGAAGGAGATGGCCGAGCTGCTTAAGAAAGCTCAAAAAGAGAAGGTCGCCCAGGCTCCTGGGCCGGTACCTTCCCAAGCTGCTGCCTCCCCTTCTCCTGCCAAGGCTGCTAAGAAGCGACCCCACGCTTTTCCGACCCCTGGCTCCGACCAGCCCCTTGCGAAGGCGTCGAGGGGGCCTCATGGAGGGATACGTTTGAACATCCCTGATGGTTCCGAGTGGTTTCTCCACCTCGGAGAGTTTGTTGATCAAGGTGAGAACGCCGAGGACTCCCTTTGGAACGTCGGGATCGATTGTTCCGATCAGATTGACCAGATCATGCGTCGAGCCGATGACAGGTGCATGACCGAGGCAGGCGAGCTGGGTTTGTGCAAGGCCTTGGGCATTTATGGGCTTCGTGCCTCTGCTATGGCCCAATTCCTTTCTGATCGGATAAGGGCGCGGGCCACCGAGGCCGAGCTGGCGAGGAGGAAGTACCAAAACAAGGCCACCGCGCTCGGTGAGCTTGAGGAGAAGATGGATAAGTTGAAGGAGGACTATGCTCGCCTCTCGGAGGCAAGGGACGCTCTGAATAAGAGCAACACTTCTCTGCTCGGGCAGCAAGAGGAACTCCAAGCCAAGAATGACCTTCTGTTGGATCAGCTGTAGGAAGAGAGGAAGAAGTCTTCGTCCGAGGCTGCCCGGGTCAAGGAGTATCGTCAGTACAACGCCCTTCAGTACAAGGAAGGGTTCGATAATGCCGTTGCGCAGCTGAAGGTGATCGCCCCCGACCTTGATATCTCCAAGCTCGACTTCACCAAGGTGGTGAAGGAGGGGAAGATCGTGGAGGAAGATGAGGAGGGCGAGGAAGAAGACCATGCCGAGCAAGAGAAGGAGCCTGAGGGCGAGTTGGAGAAGGAAAATGAGGTTGGGCTCGAGCCCGAGAAGGGGACCGGAGTCGGGCCCAATGTGGAGGTTGCCGGTCAGAGTGTTGCGGCCGAGGAGGTCGTTGAGACCTGAGTTGAGGACCAAGGGGATGCCCTTGTGTAACTTGTTTTTGTTTTGCTTTTGCTTTCATTCTGTCTTGGTGATGTACTTGCTCTTCTAGGAGCTCCCCTTTTGTATTTCCGTTTCAAATGAATGAAATTGACTAAGTTTAAACAGTGGTCGCGTAAATTTGCTTTGTTTTGCACTTAGTAATCATCGGTTACCGTACTCGAATGGGGTTGTCCTCGGGTGGCTCCTACTCGACTAGGGTAGTCCCCGGGTAGCTTCCCCTGAAAAAACTTGTTTCAACCGTTGAGTTTGGAACATTTTCTCCGCATACCGATACTAGCCGAGTACTAGTTCCCCTACGAAACCTTTAGGTCGGGTACGACTTTTCGCGCCGCGAGCGAGTTCGCCAAGTTTTTATGCTAACTTGGGTTGGGGACCACAGGGGTCATTTAGGTCGAGTAAGACCTTCCGAGTTGCAAGTGAGCTCGCCAAGTTTTTATACTAACTTGGGCTTGGGACCACAGGGGTCATTTAGGTCGAGTAAGACCTTCCGAGCTGCGAGTGAGCTCGCCAAGTTTTTATGCTAACTTGGGTTTGGGACCACATGGGTCATTTAGGTCGAGTAAGACCTTTCGAGCTGCGAGTGAGCTCGCCAAGTTTTTATGCTAACTTGGGTTTGGGACCACAGGGGTCATTTAGGTCGAGTAAGACCTTCCGAGCTGCGAGTGAGCTCGCCAAGTTTTTATGCTAACTTGGGTTTGGGACCACAGGGGTCATTTAGGTCGAGTAAGACCTTCCGAGCTACGAGTGAGCTCGCCAAGTTTTTATGCTAACTTGGGTTTGGGACCAAAGGGGTCATTTAGGTCGAGTAAGACCTTCTGAGCTGCGAGCGAGCTCGGTAAAGTACACGAATGATGTTCTGAATGCAATGGGAGATGGATTTTATTAAATGTGGAAAAAGGAAATAAGGATGTGCCTCGTTAAAACATTCACAAACCAAAAACCCAGTGGAAAAAAAGGTCTGCAAAGGAAAAAGAGTACGCCATCCGTTTACATATGTTGTCAACTAAAGTAAAGCTTGAGGTGCGTGGCATTTCACGTCCTCGGTATCTCCTTCCCGAACAGTTCTTCCAGCTTGTAAGCTCCGTGGTGCTATTCCGATCTAATGCGGTATGGTCTTTCCCAAGTAGGTCTGAGCTTTCCTTGCCTTGTATCTTTTCGTGCCAGTTCAATCTTTCGGAGGACTAAGTCTCCTACCCTGAATCCTCTTGGTCGGATCTTAGAGTTGTAGTGCTTGGCAATGCACTGTTTAGTTGCAAAGTCTTGTATTCGGGCGAGCTCCCGAGTTTCTTCCAGCAGGTCGAGCTCTACTCTTGCTTCTTCTCCCTGTGCCAGCGACTGCATGTGCTCTCTCCTGATTGAGGTCGAGCCGAGCTCCACTGGTACCATAGCATCCATCCCGTATGTTAATCGGAAAGGTGTTTCGTTTGTTGCTGATTGTGGGGTGGTGTGGTATGCCCATAGCACGCCGCAGAGCTCTTCTGCCCAGTTTCCCTTGGCTTGGTCTAGTCGTTTGCGCATGCCTCCTAGGATGACCAATGTAACAGTCCAAGAAACAAAACAAAGCCAAAAATTTATAAGCCACATAGTTATGAATGATATAAAATAAAATAAAATAAAATAAAATAAAATAAAATAGAACTTTTATACCTGAATCAACTTCTACATCAGCCATTGGAGCTTCTAGCTCACCATATATGTTACTGTTGGAAAGTCCCAACCAGTTTTTGGTGCAAATCAATGCCTCAACCATGGAGGGATTTAAGGAACTATGAAAAGGGTCAAGAACACGACCACCCGTGCTAAATGCTGGCTCAGAAGATACAGTTGATACCGGAATAGCTAACATATCCCTATAGCCATACGAGAAAGAACATGATACTTTTATGTCTTTCCTTTCCACCACCTGAGAATGTCAAACCCCTCACAATCATCCTCAACATCATCCTCCAAATATCTTTCCAACTCATTTGTTTTCATCTCCCCTTGTTTTTTTCTTAACTTTCTCCCTGAATTTGTTCTTAAGTCTAATTGTAGGATTTACATCTTGACAAACAGGTGACTGGGGGACAACCTCTGATGATGGGAGACTAGCTTGATTGTCATCAACAACATAAGGATACATTGAAGCATATTGATCAGACAACTCTTTTATAACATCATTCAGTCTTTTCAACACTTTATCACACTTTCCAGAATCATACATTTCACTTAAACAAAACTTCACAAAATCCAATTTATATCTTGGATCAAGAAAAACAGCCACAAAGAGGAGATAATTCAAATTTCCACCAATATCCCAGTATTTGTCAAATTTAATCTTCATGTTTAAAGCCATGTTTTTCATCCCTACATCTTCAATTCCCTTCCATTCATCCAAAGTATTTAAGATATGACATAATTGATGGAAAAAATATTAGCAGTCACACTCAATGATGAAGAGAATACAAAGTAGCATCATAAAAAATCTTCAAAAATTGAATGAACTTACGAACACGACTCCAATCATCAGTATTTGGCGGACCCCCTTCAGAGTCAAGCTGATTTACAAACGTTTGGTCTTCATATTCAAGGCGTTTAAAAGTATACTTTTCAGCTGCTTCCAACATCAAGTAGGTGGAATTCCACCTAGTTAGACAATCAAGTATCACCATTTGATTGACATCCTAATTAGCATCTCGGGCACACCTCTTGAATGAAGCTAATCTACTTGGAGAACCCTTCACATACTTACAAGCAGCTCTAATCCTAGCAATAGAGCAATCAATCTCCTTCATCCCTTCACACACAATTATATTCAATATGTGAGCACAACATCTTAAATGCATATATTCCCCTTTCAACATGGTAGTCCCATTCCAGTGACTCATATTCCTAACCAAATATGTAAGAGCAGTAATATTGGAACTAGCATTATCAACTGTTATAGTTCCCACCTTGTTAATACCCAAATCTTTCAGACATATCTCCAATGCTTTTCCTATAGTGTCCCCCTTATGATCAGAAATCAAACCAAAGCTTAATTTTTTTTATTCAACCCTCATCCATCATCAATGTAATGAGCAGTGACACATATAATTCAAGTTTTGGACTGAAGTCTAAGTATCAGTTGTTAGTGAAACCATTTGATGATTCAAAGACAACAGAGACTTCAAGATTACCTTCTCTTCTATAAACAGTTGCATGATATCTCTTGTAATAGTCCTACGACTAGGAATTTTAAGTCGAGGTTGAGCTTCACTCATGAAACTTTTAAACCCAACATACTCAACAAACCTTAAGGGCAATTCATCAACAACTAACATCTTAGCAAGAGCAGCTCTAGACCTTTCTTGACTAAATTGTGCAAGCTTAAAAGTTATAGGGTCACCCTCACCTTGCTTTCCTAATACAACATGTTTTTGCTTCTTATCAGCTTCTCTATTAGGATTCTTAGCACATTTCGGCAAATGTTTGTGCAAGTTTGTTGTCCCATGAATATTACTATCACAAGCATATGATTTACCACAGTAATTACAAATAGCATTCTTTCCATCCTTTGTAAAATGAGCCCAAACACTAGAAGAAGGTTTACTGGGTTTTCTTTTGGTACCTGTTTATGTAGGTTGCCCAGCTTGAAGAGGTTGTTGCTCTAGAGTATTAGTTCCTCCAACAGGTTGTTGTTGTTGCTGCTCTTCCTGCACAATAATTGGTGTTGGTGAATTTGGTACACTTCCCACTTGAGTTTGTTGTTCACCTTCAGCCATTTGAAACTGCCAAAAAATTCAATAAAAGTGACATTCAGATTCAAAGCAACAGAAAAGAAAAAATTAAAATCTGTAATACGAAGTTCTAACAGAAAAGAAATCCACACAAACCCAGTGAACAATGTTTGAATGAATACGACACTTACTCTTAGGGTTTTCTCTTCGATCTGTATCAGTGAGCAGTGCTTGAAGGAAGGGAAAATCTGGTAGACGAATCGGATGAACACGCTGAGGGACGAAAGGGAACGAACACGCTTGGATGAAATCGGACGAAATGGGAAGAATCGGACGAAATGGGACGAAATCAGATGAGGGAGACGAAATTGCACAGTAACAGTGAAGCAGCTGAATCGGATGAACACGAAGGTGAAGAATCGCTCAAGCCAAGGTGAAGAATCGCTCAGAAGTGAAGAATCGCTCAGGCCAATAGTGAAGAATCGCTCAGGCTGTTTCATTGAGAATGGGATTTTATAAGTGAAGTGAGTGAAAACAAAAACCACTTCCAGATCTGATAGCCTCGACGCCTCGTATCCTTGGTTGCTTCTCAGTTAATTTAGGTGGCTGAGTATTTAAGAAGAGTCATCAAATTCAAGATAGAAGAGTCAAGAACAGCCGTTGGGCTTAATAATATTCCTTTCTATTATGTGGGATGGGTTGGATTGAGTGGGTTCACAATCTTTGGACCCAGCACCCAACCCATAGGCTATGGGTTTGCTTATTTAGAAACCAACCCAACCCAATGACCCGAACCAACCCAATATTTACGGGTTGGGTTGGATTGGGTACACCGGGTTCGCGGGTCGACCCGTACCCGTGCCCAGCCCTACTCCCAAGGCCCCGACGCCGCTCGGTAGGCCGTCGGTAATTGGCCGTTTCCGACGGTTTTCGAGAGTTACCGACGGTTTTTGGTCGTCGGTAATGTGCAAATTTCTTGTGGTGATGTTTGGTTGGCTCAAAATGAAGCATACGAAGCGTGTCGATACAAGAATGGACATGTTGGAAGTGATCTAACGATAATTCTACAGTGATGTCAATAACATTTTTTAGATATGGCAATATCATTTAGTACTGTACATATGGATGACAATCAGACAAATCAAGAAGAGCAACTCCAGAATTTAGTTCAAGATAGGGTGAAAAAAATACAGTCGATCGCGAAAAAGGTAACCTTGCATCTTGGGAGCAGAGTTCTACAGTGATTCCTAGCATATTATATGAAGGAGCTTCACACGTAGCTATAAGTAGGGTTTAGTTATCTAAAACATGCTAATCCATCTGAGTTAGATAACATGACATTAAATGCTTGAATATTGGGTCCGTGGATGGACGTTTTATTGGATCCTCTTGCCAAGTACTGTGCAAGAATTCAGTTTACTCACTATTTCATTGTATTTTGCTAAGAAACTTCCCTCGCGTTACATTAGAACAGGAGCTCGCGCTTGAAGCATAACACAAGTTTATACGCAGTTGGTTGAATTCTTACCTCTGCTTACCATCCTTTACCTAAAATTTAATGTTTGACTATGGCTGCATCTACTTAATTGCATGTTTTTGTTTTTGTAGTAAACTAGATGCAAACCCATGCGTTGCACGCGCTAATAGCTAAAATTAATTCAATTTTTTAGGAAAAACGTACTTTAATTTTAATACAATATCCACATTTTAATTTTAATCCAATATTCACAATATAATTTTAATTAGAGATTAAGGATTATGCACTCACGGTGTACCATTTTTTAACACAGTCACCCAACCAGATTTTACTATTATGCCACTTTGTTATGTTATTTCTTAAAATATATCAACAAACATTTATATGGTGGGATATGATAAGATGATTGTGTAAAAAAGTTTTACACCGTCAGTGTATAATGCTTAAAATCTTTTAATTATATCTTCTATAAAAGTGGATGACTTTAAAACTAACATATCTCAAAAGATAAGTTAACTACCGAGGTATTAATCCACTATACGTTTAGCGAGAGAAGGTAGGCACTTAGATTGAAATTATTTTGACTGGTGTATGAACTCTTTGGGATGCTTGGAGTCTATTTCATTGTAACAAGCTTTTGATGTAACGGGTTGGAGTACCCCTTGTACTCTTTTTTTAAAGAATTTTTGCTTATAAAAAAAATACTTAAAATGTGAGGGTTGATTGTTAGGAATCAAATTTTTAAAATATACGTTTAAAATTTTTTAGCCAAACCCATGATAACATCGAAAGTCTAGAACTTGTGTGGTTGAAATACAAAAGTTTAGAAAACTAAGGTGACAATTCTAGAACTTGTGTCTCAACCTTTTATTATAATAGATTGTTGAGTCAGGCCAGCTTTCTCGCCTCAACAAACATGTCTGCCTTCCTGGAGAATCAACTTAGTTTATCCACACATTTGCAATATTACAATGCTTTCTCTAGGTCAACATGAATAGCTAATTTTGAATTCTCGTACTATAGTAGATAGTTTACCTATCTTCCATCAATTTCAATGTTGTTTCAATAGTTTGTGCGGGTTCACTCCAACAGTACCAGAGGAAACATTAAAATTAAGCTCTTATGTAGTCTCTAAGACACACTCCAACACCTTTTCCATTCCTAGATCTTTGAAGGAAACATGTTGCTTTGTTTGCTCCCTCTCCATTGACTTGATTGATTCACTTGATGTCTTCTCAGGAGTTGTTAGGTTACACTTGCATCCTCATTGTACAAATGAGTGATTTTCTTCTCAGGACACCTCCACCCGACTTCTACAAATGCAAAGTAGATATTCTATGAGACAAGTTCTGGCAAGTGCATTAGAGATTCCTACAGTTCGAACTGAAAGGCTATCTCACTGCCGCCCAACTTTTGAGGGACGCTACAACACAAAACGAAATAGATAACACTTATTTTTTTGTCTTTGCTAGCGCTTGAAAGCACTTCCTATTCAGCCACTAGTGATGCGTGTTCAAAAAGACAACGTTTTAAAAGCGCTAGTGATAACAGAAATCGCTAACGCTTTCTTGAGAAAGCTCTATCTATTATTGATAATAGATAGCGCTTTCTTTAAAAAGCGTTAGTTATGATGAATAATAGATAACGCTTTCTCAAGGAAGCGCTATCTATTATCCTTTTTTTTACAGTAGCATTATATTACTGCTACTAATAATTCCTACAACCTGGCCAATACAACTACATTAATTCTACCAAAATTTTGACAGAATATCCCCTAAAATATGGGCATTCCAAAATAACATAAGTATCTGTATTACAACAGAAAATATGCCAACCAAAATAATGTCTCACATGGGCCAACAACATACATCTAATTACTACTACTATATTAAAGTGTATATACATGCACAATTAATGATTAAAGTTTTAAAACAAGAGCCAAGAAACAATTAAACCAAGACACATACATGGTAATCACAAAAAAGAAAAAAAAACACCAGCCAGAGAAGGATTGATGGTATCTTACAGCTGGATAACATGATGTGAAGCCATAGTGCATGAGACGCCAAACTAATTATAAGGATCTGAAAAAAAAAAAAAACAGTGCAAACACTTCATTTCTATAAATACATTATCGAAAGTTTCAATTTCACACAGAAAACAGTGTTTGTTATATTTGCTACATACTTAATGACACTTCAAATAAATTATTCAATCGCAAGTAATTAATCAATTTCGGAAGAAGCCATCTATCTATCTGCAAAAAACTTAAACACAAGTAATTTAACAAGTACATAATTCATAGTCATTTATAGCCATTTTGGGTCCATCGCGTCACGATGGTCTTCCGGCACAAAAGCCACCGTGTCGCGAGGAGGGACACGTGTCAACAATATCACGCTCCGATCCACCAACTTACCCACCGACTTAGATCGCATCGTGATTCTCTCCTTTGTATTCTTCGTCGCGTTGCGACGACCCTTAAGGAGTAAAATTCCATTTTCGTCCTTCTAGAAGATTCTAGCGTATTCCATGTTTTCCAGGGATTTCTAAGTCCTTTTCAAGCCTATTTCATTCTTAATTAAGGTTTCTAACTCCCATTTATCACTTAATTACTGATCTAATTATTTTCTAATACTGTTTTGAAAATCAGGATGTCACATTACTACCCTCCTTAAAGAATTTTCGTCCCCAAAAATTCAAATGATGTTATTCTTCCTGAACAGGATTCCTAGTGTCAAACTCTCTACCCAACCTCAATCTCAGTTGTCATCCGATGTGGAGATAACTAGACTTTAGACACGGCCAGTAACTCGACCCACCCTACAGTCCGGTTAGAACCGAACTGCTCTGATACCACTAATGTAACACCCCGCCCAGGCAGGGCATCATTTTATCCTGACTTAACCACAACACATTTTCAATTCAATATCATAGTACGCAACAGGACGCACTGGCCGTGATGCAACGCTGCTTCCCAGGCTCTTAAGTACTTAATTTTCTTTGCTATCTATTATTTATCATCATATAATAGAAACACACCAGAAAACAAAGGGGTAAGACACTCATCAATCACTAACAAGCAGAAAAACAGCATAGCCGAGTAACTGTTATCATGCACATCATAATAGCAGCATATCACAACAATTTTTAACATGACTGTTACCACAGATACCACACTCAAAACTCTTGAATACACGGTCACAGACCATACCATATTGATACGGCACACTGACAATCCTGACAACACGGTCACAGACCACATCATACTCTGATACCACACGTCACTGGTCTTTCAGGCCTATTACCGGCCCTACTGACCCAAACCACTAGGCTTTTCAGGCTCAATTACCAGCCCTACTGTCCCAGAGATTTCAAGCTCATTACCAGCCCTACTGACCCAGAGCATCGCTAACTATTGCAGGTCATTCACGCCCTCCTCACTAGACTGATCACCAGTCTCAGGGCACAAGAATGAAACATAAGTTAGTTGTCCCGGGAAGATATCCTGTCACGCTGCCATCTCCGATTACCGGTTACGGCATCCCATACTACTATATCCAATTGCAGGAGTAAGGTATCATCCCGTGTACTAGGACGACATCCCCCATACCGGGATTGGCCAAGATTGTCCACCCGTCAGACGTGGTGTCCTGGAGCTCGGTCATATACACCTACTCCACACTACTCCGTACCATCGATCATATACATCTCAGGTACACCAACCTCGGGTACACTGACCCGACTATCACCACTATCAATAGGGTATTGATGGTAACACTTACTATTACCATCTAGGGATTCTCAAACCTCTAACTAGAGGGCGGCACCCTTAACTCATATATCAAACTCACAAATATCATACCAAGTCAACCAGCACATAAATATCATCATGTTAATCAATCAGCACATCAACAGTTACACAATCATAAAGCAATCATATCAAAACATCTCAACAATCAGCATCCTTGCATAGACTTCAAAAGATCATTCCTAAAGTTGATAGACCTCTGACAACTGTCCTCAGCTATCACAGGTCACAGCCCCTCTCCTGAGGTGCTGCTGTTATCAACCCTTATGAGGGTTGAGATCTCCTACGCATGCTAATAGTACTACTCTATTACCTATTTTCCCTAATGATTAAGATATCTTCCCCTTTACCTGGCTTAGAAGACTGTCACTACCCGTGTCCTGTCTCCTACGTCCCATCGTGCCTCCAGAATCTCCTCCACTACAACATTTTTCTTGTACAGCTACGCCCAAAAACTGTTGTTTAATGTAAGAAAATCGTTGTCTTAAACTACGAAAACAGTTTTCAAAGTGTGGTAAGTTAAGGCGTTATCTATTCTTTAGACAATAGTTTTTCTGCGTAAAGGCAACAGTACCAAAAAACCATAGTCGTTAGTATGGAAAAGAGAACGGTTTTTGAGAGGTCCTACGATAACGGTTGTGCACTGTTGGCATCGAAAAACCGTAGTCGGTGGTACGGTACAGAGAACGGTTTTTGCGATATCCTACGACAACGATTTGCTACCGTTGGCACCAAAAACCGTTGCCTATCGAACTCAAATAAGACATTTATACAACCGTTGCTAGAGTTTAGAAAATAGTTTTTTATTTCAACAACGGGTTTTTATTTCAACATTGTCTGCATAGCGAACCATGTTTTGATAAGATAATTTGAGAATAGATTTTTTAAATGCAGCAGTTTCACTTGTACATATAAAAATGGTTTGTTATTCATTAAAAAATGCTTTTATAATTAAGAGCAAAAGAATTAATCATTTAGTATAAGTATCTACCAAGTAAATAAAAAAGATAGTCATTAATCATCAATCACTTGTCACCAAAATCCAAAACTAAAAAGTCATGATAATAAAGTTATGTAATTGGGTCTTTAATGTATCAATAATCATTAATCATTAGCTATCAAAATAATAGTGTACTCCAAAATAAAACTCCATGTCGCTTATGAACCATCAAGATCAATGTCTTCATCTTCTATTTCCAAAGTATTGACATTCTTCATCCATGCCATTATTATTCATCTACAAAATAAAAATAAGATAATAAGTATGTGACTGAAATCAAAATTTTAAATTGCTAAAATCCTTGGGATCATTCAACAAGAACCACAAATTGATCATGTTAAGGTCTTTATCAATAAATATCAACATCCCAGTATTTCACAAAGCATGCAAGCAATTAAAATTTAACCCTATCCAACAACAAAAAAATAGAAGAGGAAAAAAAATTGCATTGCAGTGACTAACTTGTTTTGTTCCCTCTGAGATAAGGAGTCCCATCCATGATTGACAAAAGATGCTTGGATTCTGTAAAGGCATCGGTAGCACAAAAAAGGATGAATATCAGCTGGAAAAGGATGAATATCAAGCCTCGTTTGTTTGATAATTCATAATTAAAATTTTCCAATTAATATGTTGACATATACAGAAGGGAAGGAGATTGCTCATGGATATCTTTCAATGACCAGCAAAACATTTACAACCTAAATAAAAATTTTGTTCTATTATTAAAATAGCCAAAGATTAAACTAAACTTTCAAAGAGCAAAGTATGCAGCTGTTTTAAAGAAAAAAAAAAAAAACGAGAACTAGTGTTGTCAAGTATTCCTTGCAAAACTCACAGGTTAATTATGAACAAAACAAAAGAAATTTGAATGTGCACAAAAAACAAAGGAGCAACTGGGTATGGGAAAACCTGTGGCATGATCAATAGATCCTAACCCTCAGCTTCACCCATCTCCAGCAAGTTTAATAGCCGTCTCAGAAGCTTCCCTGTAGATGGGTAACAGAAAACTGAGACAGCAATGTCCAGAAGTTCGAAGATATACTGTGCAAGCCAGCTTAAGAAGCCGAGTACGCTGAGCTTCAGAATCTTGCGTTTTAGATAGCTAGTTGGGTTTCTTCCGCTTTAGAAATATTGTTTTTCATGTAATTAAAAATAAATTGATACTTTTCAGAGTATATACTTTTTCAGAGTATTGACATAGAACTCACTCAAAAGTTTTTTTTATCTGCAAGTGAACTAACCAATCATTTTCCTGCAATCGAATCTCAGGCCAATCATTCGAGTTATAAATTGACATTGCCATACAAGTGAGAAGTTGCAAAGCTACATACATATATGCATTGGACAGTTATCAATATACTGCATAACTACATTCATTTATGCATATAAAACATTTATAGATCACTTTAGTCTAACTTTCAAATCATTTCTTATCAGAAGACAGCTCCTAAGCTTGATAAAAAGAATCTAGTAATTCAGCTGCTATAGTTAACAGGCTTTAGACAGCAAGAGAAAAAAAGTTCCATTCTCTCTTGTTACCTTTTGAAAGTGGCCAACTTGATTTGTAGTATCTACAAGGAGAGCGGCTTTACTAAAAAAGATATGAACGCCAGTAGCTATGACCACGCATTCAATCTCTCCTTGTGTGTAGGTAGAACCAGAATAAACACTTTCACCAGGGCCCTTCTTCATTGGTAGGGACTCACCCGTGAGTGCAGACTGAAAACGGAAAAGTGAAAAGCACCAAACAAGGAAAAGGAGGAGGGTAATTGAACCATTAAGCATTTAATGGATTAAAACAGAAATATATATATATATATATATAAACATAAAAGAAAAGTAGAAATGATCATCTTATAATGATTACAGGTGATTGCACTTGTAACTTATAAAAATTCTTAGATAAATTAAAAACTAAATATTTATCTGAGTTTAAAAAGCTTCCATTAACTAATGTCTAGGCACTATACTTGTGTGAGTGAGTTGCAATAATGAGTCCACTTGCAGGGGATTCATTGCTTTATTTTTAGGCAAGAAGTCAAAACAAACAAAGTTTATATATTAAACTAACACATATTGGTATCGTTGCTTAGTAAATAAATGGCTCAATGCTAACTCAAAAAAAGTAGTTCTGGTATGCTATATGCCTATATGCATAACAGTCACATAATAATGAAAGAATTATACGAGGTTCAAAGTTATACTAACGTGAGAGACCACTTCAAATGATGTATTTCCTCCTCAATGTAATCACGCTCACTCCTCAAGAATTAAAGTTCCTTCACAATAATATTCATGTAAAAATCTTCCTAAATGCAAATTACCTTGTCAGAGTTAAATCAACATCATCTTGAAACAACAACAACATCATGCTAGCAAAAGCATAATGAAAATTAGCAAATGTAGCAACTTATGTTGTTCCTTCTCAGATACCATGCCAATTTAACCTGCTCAAATACTATGCCTGAGTTTGGAGCAAGTCTTGTTATCAAGGATTAACCTGGCAAGCAATTGAAAAATCCACAATTACTATCAAGATAAGGACAATCAAAACAACTGACATTAGAAAAAGGAACAAAACAAAAAATAAAGTGAGTAAGATGATAGAAAGTGATGAAATCAATAACTCCTTCAATCTTAATAAAATTTTTAGTGTTTTAGAGAAAATGTAAGAAACTTTATTATAAAAAAAGCCTGAAACTTAGAGCTGGAACAACTTTGTTAAAAGGATCATCTCACCTCTTTGATCCAAATAGAATGTTTGATCCTGAAATCTTGTCAATATCGTAAATATGTCAAATCCTTGGCAGCTAGTGTTTCCAAAGTTTCCTACCTAAGCCAGCTAACAGGAACCAAAACCATAAAAGCAATTACGTTGCAAATACACTAAATCTATCTAGTTTCCTTTTAAACAAATGCAAGCTCAATCATTGCTCATTTAAGACAAGAAAAAATAACTATTACAAGTTTCCTAATAGCAGACAAAATTGTGAGATAAATGGGAGAATTACTAGTAGAAGAAGGATAAGGAGCTGACAAGCTGATTTAGCCCAGAAAAGTAAATGTACTCAACTCATTTTGTTCAAAATATTAATTACATTGTTGGATATAACACATGCTAGGTAAAATGGAAAGAAAATCAGTCAATATCCATTGCAATTTATGAGTTATGAATGATAAAAGAAATGAAAAATATTTGGATACTATTTATAATAATCAACCAGATATATCAATTGAATTAGTATGCAAAATGAAAATGCATAAAACTCTTTGTGCTTACCTCCCTAATTATTAAAAATCCAATCAGTTCCCGTAATCCCATGTTCTGCATCATCCAATTATTAGTGTGCAAATCTTTGAAGCTTCAATTTCACGACAACAACCTAGAGTATGAGTATTCAAAATCGACAACCACCTTAGAATAAAATTTTGTGGTGTAGCCTCACCATGGAATTCTTCTGATTGAAGTGTACCAAACCTATTGGATGTTGCCTAATTCTTTATCCAGAATTTCTTTGCATAATAACCATGTGGCATGCTTTTCTCTCAATCTCAAATAAATTACCCTTTTTTATCTCAAGGCAGTATCTAAATGGATACAAGCAAATAGTCTTACCAGACACGAGAACACTGTAAGCAATTCAAGCACACAAAAACCAATAAATACAAATAAAATACCTCTCCAACTGTAGTAGAGGTGTAGAATCAAAATGACCCCTTCAACTCCTGAAACTAATTGGGACTCCTCTCTGCAACAAACCTACAATTCCACGAGATATAAAGCTTTCAACAGAAGGCTAATTCACCAAACCCGAAAATAAATAAATAAAAACAAACAAAATTGATTGGATAAGTAGAAGAATGAAAATAACCAAGGAAGGAGGCCAAAGCAAAGAATGAGGGTAGGTCTCAGCTGAAAGTTTCACTAAGTCCCAATCTTGTGCGCAAAATCCGTTACAGCGAAGCGCACAAGTGCCTTGCTTAAGATTCTTGGGTACTGCAGATGAAATCGTGACTCGATCAGGGCATGTTTATTTACAAACCACAAGTGCATAACAAGAAAATAAGCAAATAGATGTGGTGGAGAGGCGACTGTGACAGCATGAGATTGTACTTCGGCGTGCGACTATGATGGCGTGGCCGCGTGCGAGAGATTATGAGTGACGAGAGAATCTGAGGTTTTTCTTAATGGAAAAAGGGTAAAGGTTTTTTTAATGGAAAAATAAGGGTTTGAGTACGTCTTCGAAAAGATCACGAGAGATAGCGAGTAAAATCGCAAACGAGGGCGAAATAGAATTCTAGCGGGATTGAAAATGTTAAACCTACTAGTACGGTTTGCTTTGTTTTCATAATTTATAAAAAAAATAAAAGAACGGTCTTTGGTTGTTGTTTAAAGAAATAAAATAAACATAAATAAAAAACTGTTGACCATTACCTTTTGAGAACGGTTTTTAATTATTGCACATAAAAATTATAAAATCACAACTAATATACCAACAGAATAAAAAATCGTTGCTTATTATGATATAAGAGAATGGTTTTTTTACCTCCATTAAATGAGGCATTGTCGTAGGGCTAAAATGTTGTAGGGCCCTACGCGCTCCCAAGAATGCCTTGGAAGAAGGTGAGGAGAATGAAGGGTAAAGGGTGGTATTTATAGCCATTTTGGGTCCATCGCGTCGCGATGGTCTTCAGGCACAAAAGTTATCGCGTTGCGATGAGGGACACATGTCAATAATCTCACGCTCCGATCCACCGACTTACCCACCAACTTAGATCGCGTCTCCTTTGTGTTCTCCGTCGCGTCGCGACGGCCCTTAAGGAGTAAAATTCCATTTTCATCCTTCTAGAAGATTCTAGCGTATTACATGTTTTTCCAGGGGTTTCTAAGTCTTTTTCAAGCCTATTTCATTCTTAATTAAGGTTTCTAACTCCCATTTATCACTTAATTACTGATCTAATTATTTTCTAATACTATTTTGAAAATCAGGATGTCACATTACTACCCTCCTTAAAGAATTTTTGTCCCCGAAAATTCAAAGGATGTTATTCTTCCTGAACAGGATTCTTGGTGTCAAACTCTCTACCCAACCTCAATCTCAGTTGTCATCCGATGTGGAGACAACTAGACTTTCGACACGGCCAGTAACTCGACCCTCCCCACAGTTCGGTTAAAACCGAACTACTTTGATACCACTAATATAAAACCCCGCCGAGACAGGGCGTCATTTTATCCTGACTTAACCATAACACATTTTCAATTCAATATCAAAATACGCAACAGGACGCACTGGTCGTGATGCAACACTGCTTCTCAGGCTCTAAGTACTTGATTTTCTTGTCCATCTATTATTTATCATTATATAATAGAAATACACCAGAAAACAAAGGGGTAAGACACTCATCAATCACTAACAAGCAGGAAAACAGCATAGCAGAGTAACTGCTATCATGCACACCATAATAGCAGCATATCATAATAATTATTAACATGACTGTTACCACAGGTACCACACTCAAAACTCTTGAATACACGGTTACGAACCAGACCATATTGATGCGTCATACTGACAATCCCGGCCATACTGTCCCAGACCACATCTTACTCTGATACCACACGTCACTGGTCTTTCAGGCCCATTACTGGCCCTACTGACCCAGACCACTGGACTTTTCAGGCTCAATTACCAGCCCTACTAACCCAGAGCATCGCTGATTATTGCGGGCCATTCACGCCCTCCTCGCTAGACCGATCACCAGTCTCAGGGCACAAGAATGAAACATAAGTTAGTTGTCTCGGAAACATATCCTGTCACACTACCATCTCCGATTACCGGTTACGTCATCTCATACTACCATTTCCGATTGCAGGAGTAAGGTACCGTCCCGTGCACTAGGACGACATCCCCCATACTGGGATTGGTCAAGATTGTCCACCCGTCAGACGTGGAGTCCTGGAGCTCGGTCATATACACCTACTCCACACTACTCTGTACCATCGATCATATACATCTCAGGTACACCAACCTCGGGTACACTGACCTGGCTGTCACCACTATCAATAGGGTATCAATGGTAGTAATACTTACTATTACCATCTAGGGATTCACAAACCTCTAACTATAGGGCGGCACCCTTAACTCATACACGAGACTCACAAATATCGCACCAAGTCAACCAGCACAAAAATATCGTTGTTAACACACCAATTTATCTATATTTATAGGGCATTTTTAGTATCTAATCATACCATTTTGCATTGATTAATGCACAAAGACAATCATTTGTGTCTTATTATGCAGAAATATCATGAAGACACCACTCGGAGCAAAAGATGCGAAAAAGGACAAAAAACTGGCTAGTTTTAGAGAGTTTTAGCACTACTGGACAAGCGATACGGCCTGACTTACCAACAGTACGGTCGTACCTAGAGCAGGACCTCAGTAAGGGCGTACCCCCTCAGTCTGTACCACCTGATGCTGATAAAATAGTCCAGTACGGCCGTGCCAAAGGCAGTACGACCATACACAAGTGATGTCAGGGCCACAGCTCGCACGTGTACGGGTCAATGTCATCATTGAAGCTCGGTATGGCCGTGTATATATGTGGTACGGCCGTACCCCGTCCCTGATCAGTGCAGATTTAAAGCCAGATGACCTAATTCGCAGCCTAGTCTATAAATAGGGGCTCTTAAGATGTTACAAAGATCTTTTGACGAATTTCTGAGTCAATAGCCCCCAATTGTGATCTAACAGTAAAACTATTGCCCATTCTATTGAATTCTTGTCTCCTTGAAGCTTGGTGCTATCTCGAATCGCTACCGGAGCTTGTGAGGACGTGAAGAACGTGTTTAAGGACCGCTGTCATACCAAAAGGGTGTCCCGGTTTAGAATTTATTCTCTTGTTATGGATTATTTTGATTTCATATCCTTGTTTATGTTATTATCATTAGTAATGAGTAGATAAACCCATCACTAGGGGTGATGGGGGATCCTTTACAATACTCTTGATGTTTTGTTCTTTAATTATATGAGGTTCTACTGATTGTTTGAGTATTTTATTCCTATTGTGCTTAATCCAATAAGGCCTACTATCCCAAAGATTTTAGGCTCATTACCAGCCCCACTGACCCAGCGTATCATTGATTATTGCGTGCCATTCACGCCCTCCTCCCTAGACCGATCACCAGTCTCATGGCACAAGACTGAAACATAAGTTGGTTGTCCCAGGAACATACCCTATCACGCTACCATCTCCGATTACTGGTTAGGGCATCCCATACTACCATATACGATTGCCGGAGTAAGGTACCGTCTCGTGCACTAGGACGGCATCCCCCATACCGGGAATAACCAAGGTTGTCCACCCGTCAGACGTAGAGTCCTCGAGCTTGGTCATATACACCTACTCCCTACTACTCCATACCGTCGATCATATAGATCTCAGGTACACCAACCTTGGGTACACTGACCCGGCTATCACCACTATCAATAGGGTATCGATAGTAATAATTACTATTACCATCTAGGGATTCGCAAACCTCTAACTAGAGGGCGACACCCTTAACTCATACATCAAACTCACAAATATCATACCAAGTCAACCAGCACATAAATATCATCATGTTAATCAATCAGCACATCAACAGTTACACAATCATAAAGCAATCCTATCAAAACATCTCAACAATCAACTTCCATCCATATACTTCAAAAGATCATTCCTAAGGTTGATATACCTCTGACAGCCGTCCTCTGCTATAACAGGTCACAGTCCCTCTCCTGAGGTGCTGCTGTTATCAACCCCTAGTAGGGTTGAGATCCCCTACGCATGCTAACAGTACTACTCTACTACCTATTTTCCCTAGTGATTAAGGTATCTTCCTCGTTACCTGGCTTAGAAGACAGCTGTCACCCGTGTCTCGTCTCCTACGTCCCATCGTGCCTCTAGAATCTCCTCCACGCGCTCCGAAGAATGCCTTGGAAGAAGGTGAAGAGAATGGAGGGTGAAGGGTGGTATTTATAGCCATTTTGGGTACGTTGCGTCGCGAGGGTATTCAGGCACAAAAGCCATCGCGTCACGATGAGGGACACGTGTCAATAATCCCACTCTCCGATCCACCGACTTACCCACTGATGTAGATCGCGTCGTGATTCCCTCCTTTGTATTCTCCATCGCGTCGCGACGACCCGTAAGGAGTAAAATTGCATTTTCATCCTTCTAGAAGATTCTACATGCTTTTCCAGGGGCTTCTAAGTCTTTTTTAAGCCTCTTTAATTCTTAATTAAGGTTTGTAACTCCCATTTATCACTTAATTACTTATCTAATACTGTTTTGAAAATCAGGATGTCACATTACTATCCTCCTTAAAGATTTTTCATCCCCGAGAATTCAAAGGATGTTATTCTTCCTAAACAGGATTCCTAGTGTCAAACTCTCTACCCAGCCTTAATCTTAGTTGTCATCCGATGTGGAGACAACTAGACTTTAGACACGGCCAGTAACTCGACCCTCCCTACAGTCCGGTTAGAACCAAACTACTCTGATACCACTAATGTAACACCTCGCCGAGATAGGGCGTCATTTTATCCTGACTTAACCACAACACATTTTCAATTCAATATCATAGTACGCAACAGCACGCACTGGCTGTGATGCAACACTGCTTCCCAGGCTCTAAGTACTTGATTTTTCTTATCCATCTATTATTATCATCATATAATAGAAACATACCAGAAAACAAAGGGGTAATACATTCATCAATCACTTACAAACAGGAAAACAACATAGCAGTGTAACTGCTATCATGCACACCATAATAGCGGCATATCACAACAATTATTAACATGACTGTTACCACAGATACCACACTCAAAACTCTTGAATACACGGTCACAGACTAGACTATACCGATACGTCATACTGACAATCCTGACCACACGGTCACAGACCACATCATACTCTGATACCACACGTCACTGGTCTTTCAGGCCCATTACCGGCCTTACTGACCCAGACCACTAGACTTTTTAGGCTCAATTACCAGCCCTACTGTCCCAGAGATTTCAGGCTCATTACCAGTCCTACTGACCCAGAGCATCGCTGATTATTGCGAGCCACTCACGCCCTCCTCTCTAGACCGATCACCAGTCTCAGGGCACAAGAATGAAACATAAGTTGGTTGTCCCAGGAACATATCATGTCACGCTACTATCTCCGATTACCGGTTACGGTATCCCATATTACCATATCCGATTTCCGGAATAAGGTATCGTCCCGTGCACTAGGACGACATCCCCCATACCTGGAATGGCCAAGATTGTCCACCTGTCAGACGTGGAATCCTGGAGCTTGGTCATATACGCCTTTAACTCATACATCGGACTCACAAATATCAT
Organism: Calophaca sinica; assembly: GCA_037113605.1. NCBI lineage: Eukaryota > Viridiplantae > Streptophyta > Magnoliopsida > Fabales > Fabaceae > Calophaca > Calophaca sinica. The sequence continues at coordinate 124,304,645 of CM073736.1, read as the reverse complement.
ATCAAGTCAACCAGCACATAAATATCATCATGTTAATCAATCAGCACATCAACAGTTACACAATCCTAAAGCAATCATATCAAAACATCTCAATAATCAGCATCCATCCATGGACTTCAAAAGATCATTCCTAAGGTTGATATACCTCTGATAACTGTCCTCAGCTATCATAGGTCACAACCCCTCTCCTGAGGTGCTGCTATTATCAACCCCTAGTAGGATTGAGGTCCCCTACGCATACTAACAGTACTACTCTACTACATATTTTTCCTAGTGATTAAGATATCTTCCCCTTTACCTGGCTTAAAAGACTGTCACTGACCGTGTCTCGTCTCCTACGTCCCATCGTGCCTCCAGAATCTCCTCCACGCGCTCCCAAGAATGCCTTGGAAGAAAGTGAGGTGAATGGAGGGTGAATGGGGTATTTATATCCATTTTGGGTCCACCGCGTCACGATGGTCTTCAGGCACAAAAGCCATAGCGTCGCGATGAGAGACACGTGTCAACAATCCCACGCTCCGATCCACCGACTTAGATCGTGTCGCGATTCTCTCCTTTGTATTCTCCGTCACGTCGCGACAGCCCTTAAGGAATAAAATTTCATTTTCGTCCTTCTAGAAGATTCTAGTGTATTCCATGCTTTTCCTGGGGTTTCTATATCTTTTTCAAGCATATTTCTTTCTTAATTAAGGTTTCTAACTCCCATTTATCACTTAATTACTGATCTAATTATTTTCTAATACTGTTTTGAAAATCAAGATGTCACAAGACCCATGAATCACAAAAAGGGAAAAACATGAAGAGCTTCCATCTAAGAATCGAACAAAGAAAGAATCACATTTTCAACACAAATATACAGAAACAAGTTAAAAAGAAAGGCTGGTACCTCAGAAGTCAGAACACGGTATCAAGCACAAAGCAGTTTCCAGTATCCAACACCATTGAACCGGTTGAAAGCTCCGTCATTTTCCAGTATCCAACAGCGTCTCTTCGTCTTTTCGTTCTCAGAGAGACAGAGAGAGAAAAAAACACAGAATCAGAAGAGGGGCGACGGTGGAGAGGAGGACAAAGCTCAAGGAAAGAGAGGAGGACGACAGTGATGGTTTTTCGTGGTGGTTTTGCGTGCGACGAAGAAGGAGATAGAGTGAGATTTAGAGACTGGTAGCATTCGCGAATGGGAAGAGGGGCAACGGTGGAGAGGAGGACGAAGCTCAAGGAAGGAGAGGAGGAGGACGATGGTGGTTTTTTATGGTGGTTTTGGGTGCGACGGAGAAGGAGATAGAGCGAGATTTAGAGACTGAGAGGTTTTGCGTGAGTAGAGACGGAGACATATGTGCGCGTTTCTTGTGTCATTTGGGTTTATCATGAAAGGATAATAACAAGCGCTTCCTTGGAGAAGCGCTAGCGAAGTCCAGTAACAAGAATCATAGATAGCGCTTCCCCTGGAAAGCACTAGTGAAGATCAGAAAATAGATAGCGCTTTCTGGAGAAAGCGTTAGCAATATCCTTACGCGTATTTTTAGTAGCGTTTCACCTACAAAACGCTGTCTATTAGTTCGTTTTTACTAGCACTTATTCTAGAAAGTACTAATAAAGGTCAAAATATAATTTTAGTCAGCACTTTCAGATAGAAACTCTGTTTAAGGTGGCGCCATTTTTTTAATAATCTATTGTAATGTGAGAAGCAACATATGTCTTTTTAACGCTATATAGTAGTTCCGAGATTTATGAATACGCCAAGTTATTTTTTAGCTCAATTGCTAAGTAGTTGTTGATCATCTCAACAAATTCGAGAGAAGACAATTCAGAATTTGGTGTTGTGATTTTTGAATGTATTGTCCTCTTTTTCGAACTTAGTGTAAGTTAGTCTCCATAATTACTGTCATTATCCATCATGTATTGCTCTTTTAATTATTAATGAAATCTTGCGATTTCTTGGCCTAAAAAAAGTGATGAAATAAAAGAAGAAAACAATATTCTAAGATAGAAGGTTAAGTGGACAAATACTGCGTCAAGCCTAATTTTACTTTCAATGATTGCGATAGGAGAATTTGAAATATTTCCATCCTTTTTCCAATTTTCTCCGGTGGGTATAATGATAACGAAGAGAATTAAACTTGTACCAACTATACCTAATTCTCTCGGGCTGGTTCTTAATGGCTTGAAACTAATTCTTTCTAGATTGGTACAGTTGATGTAACGCAAGGATTCAACCAGCTAGTTGGCATTATGTATATACGAATAACTGAATAAGTATATGGAAAATGATTTTTGTACATCATTTTTGCGACACCCAAATACGACAACGTATGTCCGTACAGTACGGACATATACGGAACCGTACGGACATACATATGGCTTTTTTTTGTAGAATTTTTTAACTAGCTAACGTAGTTTAAGTAAGTGGTTAACGCAGTCCACTAACTGGTTAATACAGACACAAGTTTTTCTAACTGGTTAACGCAGTTGATGTAAGTGGTTAACGCAGTTCATATAAGTGATTAACGCAGACCACTAACTGGTTAATACAGATACAGTTTTTTTTAACTGGTTAGCGCAGTTCATGTAAGTGGTTAACACAGTTCATGTAAGTGGTTAATGCAGTCCACTAACTGGTTAATACACAGATTTTTTTAACTGGTTAATGCATTTCATATAAATGGTTAACGCAGTCCATGTAAGTGGTTAACGCAGTCCACTATCTGGTTAATAGACAAAGTAATCGTTAACAGTTAGTGAACTAGATTAACCACTTATTTGTACTGCGTTAACCACTTTTATAATAATTTTTTTAGAAAAAAATTATTTTTCTGAAGAAATTTTTTTTTAAAACAAATATTTTTTAAAAAAAATATTGTCCGTATATGTACGGCCATACAGTCCATACACGTACGAACTACGGTATCGCTAAATGGACATATGATGGACGCTTAATTTATCTTTGGCAAAATTACTCCAAAGTCATTTATCTTAATTTAATATTTTAAGTTAGTTCGTTGTCTTTTTTGTTTCAATTTAGTCTTGCATGTTCTAAAACGTTAATTTCGAGACAAATTGTTGGCTGATCTATAAATTGTAGTTCAAATTATTGTAAAATACCGAAAACAGACCAATTTGGCCAACATCGTTAACATTTTAGAATATGTGGGATTAAACTGGAACTAAAATTAACTTTAAAGAACTAATTTGACATAAAAAAGAAAAAAGATTTAAGACTGAAGTGAAACTTAAAATTAAGATAAAAATACTCTGGTGTAATTTTACCTTTATCTTTTGGTCGATTTAGTTTAAGAAATTGACAACAACGTGAACAAGGTTATTATGCATACGTTCAATCATATCTCACCACGATGTTATGTTTTAATATTATTTCCTAAAATATATACAAATATCTAACTTATGATATATGATTGTACGTTTGTGTGAATTTCTTTTACAACGGGTGCATAGTAGTTAAAATTGTAAATACGATGAGACATGTGCGCAATCTCTATTTATTCTACAAAAGTATAGTTATTTTTTTTTTTTGATAAGCAAAGGTAATTTATTATTAAGGGAGTACAAGAGGTACTCCAACCCGTAACAACATGGAGGTGCCTCATTAAAACCTCCCAGAGCCAAAACCCATTGGAAAAAAGACTAAGGGAGAAAAAAGAGTACACCAACCATAGAATACAGATTACCAATATACAATAACCAAACCCAACAACCCAAAGAAGAAGAACCAAAGCTAACAACCTCCAAATGAGCAATAGAGGACCGCGTCGCAGGCAGAAAAAACCAGTCCATCGCAGCACAATTCCAACACCAACTAAAGCCTCCAAACCACACTGTACAGTTTGTGAATATAGTGCAACCCCACCTCAAGCCAACAATTCCCAATACTATGCTCCCAAAATAAATAACCGCCCCCCCATCCACTTTACACCCTCTTTATCAGTATTAGCCAAATATAAACCAGCAAACCCCTCAACAAAAAGCTGCATAAGTCATAAATCAAAAGCCACAACCTCCTTAAATTGAGCTGCAACATTTGATCGGGTTCACACACCAATCGGAGTATTTCCAATCCGAATGTCTACCTTCCCGATAAATAAACCACTGCCAAGAAAACAATTTTATCTTCGCCACAATCGAGAGGGGGTCAACATGCTCACCTGCAAAAATCAACTTGTTCCTAGCCGACCAAATCACCCAAACCACAGTACACCAAATGATATGCTTAACTTTCCTACCCTTTTTTCCTCTCACCGGGGGTTTAAATGCAAGGAAATTCTCCACCACGTTGTTGATCCAAACGCCGTAAAAGCCAATCCATTCAAACACATGCCTCCAAATATTATATGATACATTACATGCACAAAACAAATGCTCCCCTGATTCAAGGAACTGAAGACAGAATACACAGCTTTGATTATTAGTACTCGGAATAATACCTCGATGAGTCAGAGCCTCCCTAGTAGGAATACGATCCTGAAGTAATTTCCAAACAAACACTGCCACCTTGGATGGAATAGAAGTTTCCCATAAACATTTAAATGCCAAGACCAGCCTAGAGTATAGTTATTGAATTCAAAACTTAATATTACTCCAACACAAAATTATATCGTTTAATGGATATTCTAAAATGCAATAGAACGATAACCCTATTCCCCTACTCCCCCTTTTCCATTCCCTCTCAGTCACCCCAGCCCCCATTCCCCACACCCCCTCTTTCCTAAAACCCGCTCCTCTAAAACCCACCCACGAACCTCCTATAATTTTCTTTTGTCTTTGGAAACGTCGAAAGGTAAAAATACGTTATTTCAAAGGCTAGTTTACACGTCCGTAAGGCCTAACACAATTGGCGTAAACCGACGTTGTTAAGCTGGATATTTTCCGTAGTTACCCGTGTTCGAGGCTGGGATCCCTACTTTGCGTGTGTGAGTTTACGAGTGGTGCTTGTCACTCCGTCTACAGACAAAAAAAAAAAAAAGACTAGTTTACATTTGTAGATGTTGATGTTTAAGTTAATGATTTATTATGGAGTCAACTATTAGCCTTTGTTCTCTGTACCGTATAGTCCAACGGAAGTTTGTATGATTCTACGAATTTAAATAAGTAGAAGCATGATATATTGATAGCATTACATTCAAAGGGGCATTGCATGCGTGTTTTTGCTAAATTATCTTGCAAAGCAACTAGATGTTTTAAAAGGAATACAATAAAACGAGCCTTTCAATTAAACGTATTTTATTCTGTCTAAAAAAAACGTATTTTATCTCATGTTTTTGCTAAATTATCTTGCAAGGCAACTAGATTTTTTTTTTTTTTGACGGACAGCAACTAGATGTTTTAAAAGGTATCTTTTTTCCATAATGAATTATAAGCAAATTTTATATCATATTTTTTACAATAAAATATAAGTAAATGTTAACTATTTTTTTCCTATTTAATGCTAGTATCTATAAAATACCTTTCATTTAATTTAATTTTTTGTATTTCCAATGAATCAATTTATTAGTCATAAATGATAATTTAGGTAATAGAATTAATTTTTTAATTAAAATTATATAGATTAAATGTGATTAACTAACTACCTTAATAACCGTGAATTAATAAATTTTTGCTTATAAATCAGTGTGAGGGAAGTAGAGAAGAAACAAAAACTCTGAAGAAATGAATCATGGTTTTCTTCATTAAAAAATAAATAGGGATAATTACAAACAAATAAGTCAAAGAAACCGATAATCCTCCTAACGATAAGAATCACAACCACAAAGAAACGATAAGAATCATAACGCATGCTTCTCAACGCCTAAACGCGTGCTACCAAGGAAAAACAAGAGTAAAAGCCTATAACCCCACCAACAAATCCCAATCAAATAATCCAAAATCTAAGCTTCACCTAATATACCCACTCCATTACCGTCCATTCAATATCCTGTGGGGAAGTCACAGTTCCCATACGCTGCAACACAGATTCAATAAACACAGTTTTTATTAGTACACTAAAACAAATCAAAATCTCCATTAATTTAAGCAAGTTTTAAATTAAACAGAGAGTCAAATGACTTACTAGGAGGCTGAGTGACGACATAAGCAGCACCACCGAAATCGCACGTGCCAGTGCCACGTGACTTCTTCTGATAATAACTGTTGAAAGCATAGGAAGCATGCGCCTCCAACGTGTTGGGATTGTAGCACGTGGCACCCGGCTGAATCGGAGTGCAATCAGCCCCACCTTCTCCACAAGCATAATCAAGCGCCGCTTGCAGCTTCCCCTCCGCAGAACCGCCGTTCGCCACGCACCACGTCTGGCCACGACTCGAAACCGGCGACACGCCGCCTTTTGCCGGAACCTGACTTTTCCCGACGCCGGACGGCGGCGACGACGTTTGGTTTAGCTCCGCCACCGTCAGCGGAATTTCGTAAACTCTCTTCTCAGTTGGATAGAACAACCCGTAGTTTCTCTCCGATGTGGGACCAGGTTTCTGGTTCTCATTGAAAAGTGCGAACAAGAAAACGTTGAGTGGGTCCTTGGGCCTCAAGGGGGTCCCACTCCCACTCAAAACGCGACGAACTAAATTTCCGTTATACGACGCCGCATTGTCCTCGCCCGCTCCAATCTCGTTCGAGTCCCCTAACGAAGGCCAACCAGTCTCCGAAACGGCTATTTTCACGTCGTCGTATTTTAATGCTGACATGGCAGCGAAAACGGCGTCGAGTTGAGCATCGAAGAGGTTGGTGTATTTCAATCCGTTACCCGAATCCACGACGCCAGGGTTGTCCTTAAAGAGCGCGTAGTCTAAAGATATTGTGTCTGTGTTAGCGGCGTATGCGAAGAACGGGTACGCGTTCACCATGAGGTACGAACCGGTTTGGCGGAGGAAATCTAGCATGGGTTTAATAACCGGTTCGACTAATTCGGTTTTGAACGAACCGGATGACGTGGGGTATGAGGATTGGAGGGCGGAGAGTGCGACGGGGGACGAGATTTTGATGGCGTTGTCGAGGTTGTGCTTTGCAAGCGAAGCGTGCACGTTTTTCATGGCGGGAACGAGGAACTTGGTCGTGTTTTTCGGGTCCACGAAGACTTCGTTGCCGACGGCTATGGCTTCGATTTGAGTGGCGGGGTAGTAGTTGGTGATGTTGGCTTGGACCCAAGCGTCGGTGAAGGACTGGTCGGCGGCGGCGGCGGAGAGAAGCTCGTTTGGCATGGCAACCACCGCCTTGATGCCGGAGTTCGCAAGCGTGGTTAGGACCGTAGCGTCAGTGTCGTAGAGCTTCACGCGGTTGAGCCCCTGAGCCTTCAGTAGCTCCACCACCTTCGACGGTGTCGGTAAATCGTTCGCCACCCTGCCGTAGTTTATTCCTACAGAACCTGCTTCTGCAAATTAAAACCCGTTAGAAAACCACGTCAACGTGCAAACGAATTAAGAACAATAAAAATAAAATAGAAAAAGCGAGAGATGTTTATACCTGATGATGAAGCAAAAGCAGAAAGTGAGAGGAACATGAAGAAGGAGAAGGAGATTGCGATTGAGGCCATGCTCTCTGATTATGAGAGAAGCAGAGCACGTGTGTAGAATAGAGATAGAATGTTGCTTGCACTTGCAGTTATTTTCTTTCTTTGTGAGGAAGGAGTGTGATTTTTATAGAGAGTGAATGGGGAGTGGTGGTGGGCCAGGAAGGGGTGAATCCGGAAGGAAAAGAGCTTACGCTTTTTACGCAATGACGGTACCCAATTTGGAGACCCACTCTCACCAATGCACTATTTCAGAACCGCTGATGTTAGGTTGGAAAATGTTAAACATGGTTTAAATATCTGTTCGATGTAGGATCTTAGGCCAACTTTAGCGCGGTTGTTAAGCGTGTTTCTTAATTTCCGAAGCAGAAAATTAGCTGACGTGGATGGGTTGGTACTAGTGGGCGTTGCTAATTTATGAGTCAAACCAATTATGTGTGTCAGTAAAATAACGTGATAAATCACCATTGGTAAAGATGCTCTTAGGTCAATAATCTTGACCGTACACGTGGAGCGTCTTCTTTTAGTCGATGCCGGCAAAAGGGACACGTACTGTTGAAACGGGAAGAGGTTGTGATTGCTGAAAGGTTTTTATTAAATAAAAGAAAAAGAGTAATAATTTTACTAAATTAATCTTATTAATTATTGATATATTAACAACTGTCATAAATATAAAGTAGAGTATTTGAGAATTAAGGGTATTTTTTTTTTATTTGGTGAGGTTTAGCTTTTTTTTTGGTGAGGAATTGAGGGTATAATTAGTATAAAACATTTAATATTACATTGAAAATAGAAAATCACATATATTTTAGGACAAACTTTTTTTTTAAATATGACATATCTATTCGGTCGTCGGTGGGAATATATTTTTACTCTTTATGAATATTTTAAATTTGAAGCTCAGTTTCTATGAAAAAAAAATTCAAAATTTGGTCCCTCAAAATTTGCAACTTTAGTCTCTACTGTCAAATTTTTGCTGATTCAGCATACACTGGTTTATGCGGCAGTTGTCATATAGATATTTTAATTGATGTGACATCCACGTAACAGTGGTTTATGTGACAGTTGTCATATAGATATTTTAATTTATGTGACATCCATGTAACATCCGACTCATCATTTTTATTATTCTTTAATTGTTAAACCAATTTTACTCATTTAAACTCATGGTTATTAAAACCGGACCAGACCGGCCGGTCCGACCGATTGGACTGAGAATCGGGCCTGTGTCCGGTCCGGGTGACCCTTCATAAGGGACTGGCAAAGAACCGGCCGGTCCGACGGCAGAACCGGCCAAAACCGGCCGGTCTGGTGTCGAACCGGTTTTTTTTTTATAAATTTTAATCGCCTTTATTAAAAAAATTTGACTTTGGTCTCAATAGGGCTTGAACCCTTGTCCTCAAGGCCACAACAAGTCATCTTACCACTACGTTACATGTTATTTTGTGTATAAATTGAAATGTTATATATATTTAAAAAATAGTATTTTATTAGTTCTGGTCCGACCCTAAAACCCTGAATCCTTGCCTATTGCGGTTCAACACCCAGTCCGATTTTAATTATCTTGGTTAAACCTATTTTACTCTCCCCACATCTTAACTAATTGATTATAATTAAATGATTTTAATGAGTAAAATAGGTTTAACAATTAAAGAATAATAAAAATGGCGAGTCGGCTGCCATGTGAACGTCACGTTAATTAAAATATTCACATGACAGCTGTCACCTAGACCACCGTTTGTTGAATCAACAAAAATTTAACAGTAGGGACTAAAGCTTCAAACTGTGAATATGGTGGTGGCAAAACTTCGGAAAAAATTATATAGGAACTAAACTTCAAACTCGAGATATTTATAGAGAATAAAAATATATATTTTACCATTTTTTATGAAGCATGGTACTCCAAAATCGTAATCTTATCGGTATCTTCTATGTATGTGCTGTATTCGGTATGCATTGGGTTACTTAGATACTTGTGGCTGCATATTAAAAGTATTTTTCAAATAAAAAAAATTAAGTACTTAATTTGGATACCCATGGGTAAGTTTTGGGTACGTACTGTACTAACTTATACGCGAGGCTCGATAGATAAAACAACTATTACATTTTTATTGGCTAAATTATACATTTGGTCCTTTATGTTTATTTTAGTTTTTAATTTGGTCTTCTATGTTTTATTTGTTTCGTTTTGGTCTTCTACGTTTTATTTTAGTTTTCAATTTGGTCATTTCCGTCATTAAAAGTCAATTGTCCTGCTATAAGTCAATTTTCCAAAACGTTAATTGGCTTTTAGCTACGATCAATTGGCTTTTAACCTGTGTTTGTTTGGAGGTGAAATGATGCGAGAGAGTGGCCGAAGAGAGAGTTAGAAGCGAGAGGCTCAACCCACCTCGTTTGGAACAGTGACGAAGTTGACGAGAGAGAGACAGAGGTGATAAATTTTTCACTTTTTTCAATCGTCTCTCCGTTGCGAAGAAACGGGGAGAGAGAGTATTTTCTTTCTTTTTCCATTTCTACCCCTTATTTTTTCCTAATATCTCAAATTATTTAAATTTTTAGCCAAGGATATTAATGTCTTTTCAAAAATAATCAACACTTCTCTCTTCTTTTTTTCTCTTCTCTTTCTCATAAACCAAACAATACCACAAATCTACTCTATTTCTCACCTATTTCTCTCTTCCTACACTCTCTCTCACCTATTTTTTTCTTCACAACTTCTTTTCGGAACCAAACACACTCTTAGTGATGGAAATGACCAACCTATTGTAACGTTTGAAACGTAAGGGACCAAAACGAAACAAATAAAACGTAAAGGACCAAATTGAAAACTAAAATAAACATAAAGGACCAAATGTATAATTTAGCCATTTTTATTTTAGTTAAAAAATTACGTTCTTCTCACAAAAGAAAATTAGGCTCTATCCATTCTTCCTTTATAATGTTGATATCTTTTTATTATATTGTGGATTCTTTTATGGTTTTCTGTTATATAACTTTTCTTATTTTTTGTTGTGTAAATATCTCCTTTTTTTTCCTTCTAATTTCCTTGTTTCCTGTATATATCTTTTGATCCTACTTTAATTTGTAATGGGGTAAATCGGGAAATTAGATGTTTCCGGCCTCCGCATATTTTTCATGTTGCTTTTTAATTTGTAATATATAGTAATTTGGAAATGATGTTTTCCAGTATGTATTTCTGATTGTGATAATATTTTTATGTTATGTTTATTTGTGGGATGTATATTTTATACAATATCGTCATATTTATAGAAAACTTTAGTTTTTGTTTCTATTTTTAAATTTATATTAACATAACAGTACATTAGATTTTTTAAAAATCTCATATCACTTGTACATATCACTTGTTTTTGGCCTTTTCAACTTCTATTGTATTATATAAAATAGAGTTTTGCTACGTAGACCCGTGGCAGCTTCACATTCATTCTTTTTCCATCAAAATGCAATTCTTTTATTTTTTTTAATTCATGATATTTTATTAATTAAGGTATATCAATTAATTAATACTCATATCTGCATTTTTACCATTCAATCAAATTTGAATTAGTTCAAATTTAAAATGTAATTAATTAAAGCATATCATTCAATTAATTCTCATATTTGGACATTTGTCATTCAATCAAAATATTATTTTTTTTTTGATATAATTAAATATTATCTAAATCATGTAACACTATGTGAATCATTAAATATTTTGCCTAAATCAATTTCAATTTATTTATTTATTTATTTATTTATTTTTGCCTAAACATATGAATCAATATTTTAGTTATTTATTATCTACTATCTACTATATTATATAAAATAGAGTTTTTTTTTTGGGAAAAGGAGGGCCGAAGCCCAAAGAGAACAACTACAAAGCAATAAACCAAGGAGTCGAAACTCCAATTACATCAGCAAAAAGCGCTGATCTAACACGAGCCGGAGGGCTGTCATAGCGAATAAACTCTAAGTCTTGCTCACACCCCCAATTAGCTAGGATATCCGCACACTGGTTAGTTTCACGATAAGCGTGACAAACTTTGATCTCCCAATCCATTTGAACAAGCCTTCTAATCTCCTGAACCAACTGCCTGCCCATTGGACTCACACTTGCCGTCCCAAGCACATGCTCACAACTTGAGAATCAACACTAACCTCCACTCGAGAAAAGCCAAGCTGTCTGGCCAGCTTCAAACCTTCTAGCACTCCCCATAACTCTGCTATGTAAGCAGTACAATATCCTAGATACCTGGAAAAGCCACATATCCAATTGCCATCCTCTCCCTTCAACAAGCCACCACAACCAGCTCTAGACAAACCATGCTTGGAGGCACCATCAATGTTAAGCTTCTTCCACCCAACCACAAGGGGATGCCACCTCACATTATTGTGAAGAAGTCGAGCGTTAAAGTACTGGTCAACAACGTTTAAAATACACTTCCAAGGTTGATAAGGCCTCACAAAAGTAGGATCATGTAACTCCTTATTTCTCCACTGCCACAAATAATGGCATGGCACAGCCCAAGTAGCAGGCCAATTCCTCTCTACATGCCACCCGAAATCATGCTGCAGGTTATTACAAATCCAAGTATCCAAATCACTTTCAAAAAATTGATCTCGAACATCAATCCTAACCACATTAAACCACACGGCCATGGCAGTAGGACAGTCTCTCAGCACATGACTTGTTGTTTCCACCACTTTTCCACAAAGTCTACAAAAAGGATCGCTAAGCTGCATCTTAGCCTTCCTACAATTAGTAAGCAATCGGTCATGCCAAACCAGCCACATGAAATGTCTCACTCTCTCAGGCACATTGAGCCTCCAAATTTTTTTCCAACTTTTGTCATCTGTAGTAGTATGATAATCGCAGAGGAGATGGTAAGTCCAGGAAACTGAAAATCTACCTTGGTTACTGCCAGGCCACACGCAAACATTAGCACCAGCAACTACATCAGGGGGACACACAGCCAAGATCTTAGACACAATGTCATTAGGCAACCAATCACTCAACTGCTCCATATTCCAACAACCCGCAGCAGTAAGAAGGTCCACAACCGAATGTTGAGCTAGATTAGGAGGGACCACTATATTTAACTCATAAATCTTTAGGCCTGGTTCAATCCAACAAGAATCCCAAGCATTAAGATGAGTGCCATCACCAACTGACCAGAATTCAAACTTGGAGAAATTTGGCCATAATCGCACCAAACTTTTCCACAAGCTCGAATCTGAAGCCTTAGCCACAACACTATGCAAATCAATGTTGTCTCTAGCATACTTGCCACGCATAACCTCACACCAAAAGGAGCCAGAGCCACATCTAATCTCCCAACCAAGCTTCATAAGACAAGGTGAGTTCATTTTATCAAGCTTACGAAGACCAAGTCCATCCAAATGCTTAGGCTTAGTCACTACCTCCCAATTCACAGCATGCACTCTTCTAACATTGTCAGCATCCCCCTAGATAAAGGCACGCTGGAGCTTTTGGATCTCATTGATGCAATCTTTTGGAATGGGTGCTGTCATCATGGGAAAAATGGGCAAGGCCTCAATCACAGACTTTGCTAAAGTGACTCTCCCTGCAAAGGACAAACGCTTGGCTTTCCACAATGCTAACTTGGCTTTCACATGATCAAAAATATACTGGAAATCTCCTCTTTTGGGAGCCCTCCCATGTAAGGGAACCCCAAGATACTTACCCAGAGAGTTTGTCTCCACAAAACCAGAAATATTGGATAGAAGAAGTCTAGTGTTACTATCAATATTCTTGGTAAATAGAATGCTAGTTTTAGCATTACTAACTTGTTGCCCAGAGAGAGAGCAAAAGAGATTAACAACCTGCATGACGCACTGCATTTGCTCTACAGTAGCTTGACCAAACAAAAGCAGATCATCCGCAAACATAAGGTGAGAGACCAAGGGGCCATTCCTCCCAGCCCTCAAAGCCCTCCACTCACGATCTTCCACCGCCTGAGAGATAAGATGAGAAAGCTTATCCATGCAAATAACAAAAAGATACGGAGAAATAGGATCTCCTTGACGGATACCGCGTTGGAGACTGAAGAATTCTGCTCTCGCCCCATTCCATATAAAATAGAGTTTTACCACGATAACTCATGTCACGTGGTAGCTCCACATTCATTCTATTGATTTTAATTTTTATTATTAATTCTTACTATAGATTCACCTTAAAGTTATATTACTATTTGTTATTATATAATAACTTCATCTTTTTTTCACATGATTCATAACTCTCGAATCTCACTCCTGTATTGCACGGGTTATTACGCTAGTAAGTATCTAATAAGCACTATATACCTCTAACCCAGCATCTCCAAACAAGTTACAAAATGACTTCTATCAATAACTCCACATCCGTACATTCTATCAATAATTTATTTATTAACTCTACATCCTAACGCATAGGCCCACAAATTGTAAGATAGAAAGTAACTAAACATATAGGGAATTGCTAAGGGCACCCTACAATTTGCTGGGGCACCCTACAATTCCCAAAATACCCCAACTAAAAAATCAAAAGTGAAAAAAAAATTCTCATTCTTCCCTTCATTCGCAATTGTCCAACTCGTAAAAATTATTCTCTAGAACTCGCAAATTTGAGGCAAGTTTTTGCAAAAACCAACCCTACTCGCAAAAACGAGTGAGGAAAATTTTCACTCAACTCGCAAAAATGAAATTTGCAAGTGAACAAAAATTTTAATTTTATTCACTCGCAATTTCATTTTTACGAGTAAAAAAAAAATGCTACGCTCGCAAAAATGAAATTTGCGAGTGAACAAAAAATTTGTTCACTCGCAAATTCTATTTTTGCGAGTTAAAAAAAATACTCAACTTGCAAAAATAAAATTTACGAGTGAACAAAATTAAAATTTCATTTCTGCAAGTTAAACAAAAAATAGGGGTGTAATGGTCAATACAGTCCAATATAGGGTGTCTCAAGTAATTTGTAGGGTACCCTTAGCAAAACCCATCATAAATCATTGCTGGTTAGGTACTATTTTGGATTGGCCCAAATGGAGGTAACTAATACTACTTAATAAGCAAGTACCATCTAAGTTGACCAAAAAAAAAAAAGCAAGTACCATCTAAGTTCCCCAACTAGGGATGTTCTTATTGACTCATTAACAATGAAACAACACTGATGATATGATAGTGCAGAACCAGGGTGGGGGTTTCAATAATTTTGCTCAAATATGAACGTTGGATTTTGCCGGACATATTTGATTTGATGTTCTTGGCTTTTTTTTCTTTTTCTTCAGAATATTGAAAAAAAATCTGGATAAGAATTAATTTTGGACTGCATATCGTATTCTTGACAATGAATTGTAGGCATCACCGTGACAGCGCCGTCCTATTATTTTATCCAATTTTCTTTCGTCATTTATCCAATAATAGTTTAATTTCGTCAGAATTTTAGTCCATTTGGTTATGTGCTTGAAATCTTTCAAATTAAAATTATAAGTTTGGCAAAAGCTTTAACTTATAGTTTTTGTTGAAACAATGATTTTTAAAAATTTCGACGTAAAATAAAATATGCACTTAATTTGCTGTCACCGCCGATAAAGTTACGATAGCTTACCTATTTGTTCAACAAAACAATTATGTATAAGTATAATAATAGAAGTTTGTCGTTAGCTTATAAAAATATATATATAAGTTTGTCGTTAGAGCTCAACAACGTTCCTTTGGATCCCACAGCTACAATCATGTTGTTTGCGTAAAAATTTGAAGCTAGCTAGGTGACGGTGACGGATCCACTTGTAGTGTTATGGGACAAATGCCTTAGATATAAATATTTTAATTGAGTATACTTAATTAGAAAAAAAAATTTGTTCCCATAAAAAATAAAGGTGTTGCCCTATGAGCCAATTTTTTTTTTAAAGGATAGAAAATCATAAGAGATAAAAGAGAGAATAAATTTGTATTAATTTTACCTTTTTATCTTTTTAATTTTTATTGCTCCTGACACTAAACAAACAATTAGAAGCTTAAGTATTTTGTATTTTATTAGGAGTAAAGACAAAAAAAGGCCACTGATAAAAAAACACAAAGACCTATTTGCTCCCTAAAAAATAAAAGGTATTAATTTAGTCTTCAAAAATTTTAAATATCGGTCAAATGAGTTTAATGTCCGTAAAATTATCTTAAAAAGACTAATTTAACCGGTATTTGAGATTTTTAAAAATCAAATTGATACTTTTCATTTTTTAAAGACAAATAAGTCTCAATGTTTTTATAAGGACCAATTTGAGTCTTCACTTTTTTTATTATGAGATTATGTATTTTGTAAAAGTTTATAATACTTTTTGGTGAAAATATTAGACTATTATTTTGCACCCATTATTGAAATTTTTTGGATTTGTCACTGTTAGGTGACCATTTGTTCAATACGAAATTAAATCATTTACACCGAGTAAATAAACTATTTTGTTCTCTAAATATGTGAAAGGTTGTCATTATTTTATTTGAATGACAAATGTTAGTCATTAAATGTTGTCAGTAGTGTTGGTTTTTTGGAGTGGGGAGGATTTGAACCCACACCACTTTATACCTCATACTCTTTTACCTCTCATACCCCATAATGAAAGGTTGTCATTATGGTTCCTGAATATATCAAAATTATAAAAATATCATTGAATGTATCTTTCGTTAGTCAGTTTGATCATCAAATGTGTATTTCGTTAGTAGTCTCTCAAATTACTAGTAGAATACACACTCGATGATGCTTTTGTAATTTCGATACATTCAGATACTATAGTGACAACACCTCACATATTTAGTGTGTGTTTGGGAGTTTGGAGGGGAGGAGAGGGGAGGGCTTACAACTAATAGTTGTAATTTATCAATAATGTGGTGAAAATTTATCCCCCAAATTCTCCTAAACCCTTCCTCTAGTTCATTTTTTAAGTTCCCCCAAATTTGGAGGGTTTTGGAGGAACTCAAAAAATGAACTAGAGGAGGGATTTAAGAGGGTTTGGGGATAAATTTTCACCACATTATTAATAAATTACAACTACTAGTTGTAAGCCTTCCCTTCTCTTTCCCTCTAAACTCCCAAATACACCCTTAGGGAATAGAACGACTGGTTACCCCACTTATACTCTTTTGGATATATTCTTTAACACAATTTTCAGTTTTTACAAACGATCTAATTTTTAGAACATATGTTGATTTTTTTTTAAAAAAATGAATCAATCATAAAGAATGTATTAAAAAGTGTCCGTGTTTAAATATTACTAACACTTCTATTTGTTTACTCCATAGCTAACTTCTAAATTCTAACATTAGCTAGGTTGTCACACAACGACCATGTAATTTAGTTTTTCTTTACAAATGTCATATCTGTTTTCTTAACTATCTTATAACATATAATGAACGTAGTCATATCGCAATGTTTTAAACCAAGTTGATTGCTTAATTAGATAAATTTCCAAAGCTTCGTATTTACCCCAGCTTTTCTTCTCTTTTCAACTAAAATCTCTGTTTCAAACATCCAACCATTGCCAGGTTATTTTTAACTTATATGGGGTACATTTCATACACCAAGGGAGTGCAATATCTAATTAATTTGAGTTTCCTTCTGCAAATAAAGAAGACAAATACGTATTCGGCAAATAGCAAAGCATATGTGCAGATATGACATCTTCTCTAATAATTAGTGTTTATCCACAATTCTGGAAAACAAAGTCAATTCAATCACCTTGGTTTTCCCTCTAGCGTGCATTATCCCAAAATAATAATTAATTAATACATAAGGAAAAATATTCAAGTTTAATGTGTATCCTTAATTAATTAATTAATTAATCAGATGGTGCAGAATTGCAGATCAAGTGAAATGAACCTTAATCTGAAAGCGCAGGAAGCGGCCGCAAGACTTTTACATTTCAAGCGCATGAGTAGTTAGTGATGAAGACATATGAGATGACAGATCAAAAAATGCAACTAGGGTCGATCAATACGCAATCAATATATGTTCACACAATGACACAATCTTTCCAAAATCTAGACCGTGTGGGTCGTTGCCTAGGCCATTCAGTGAAAGGAAAAGGGTGAAGTGTGAGGTTTGCTTGGGTATGTGGGTTTTTAGGAAAAATGTAATAAATTACTAGTGGGCGAATTCTAGGTACACAAGTGAGTTAGGTTATGTATTGTACATAACCTTTTTTCACCGTCAGATTAAAAAGTTGCATTAGATTGAATTATACACTACCCACACCTAATTACCCCTTCTCCCTTTAAGTTTTACTCTGTTTTCCCCCGTCAACGTCCTCTTCTTTTGGCTTCCATGTCTCACTGTTTACTTCTCCCTTTGCTAGCTCCCTCTCTAGCTCTCTCTGCCATCGAAGCCTTCAACACCGACTTTTCACTTTTAAGCTTCAACGCTCAAGTACTTTACGTATTTGTATTTGTTGTAGGCTCGACAAAAACAATGTGAGCTCGGAAAAACAACCTTGTTGTGTTTGGTGGTCTTCAGTTCGATTATGTTTTTGTTGTTTTATTTGTTGTCGTCCGATTTTTTGAACGTAAGAATTGTTTAAATAACCATAGAAGATAAGTCACTTTGTCAATAGCGGGCTCGTGGTGGTGTCCCATGCGGTCAGGAGCACTTCATAGTGAAGGGCTGAAAGCAACATAATAGTGGTGATACTGATGACAAAGGGGCTGAGATTACAGTCGATTGCGAGGAAATGTTGTTGGGGATTTGGATCCGATGTGTACTAGTTATGATTAGATCACTATGACCTCTTAGTCTAACGGTTAGAAAATTGCTCTCTTTAAATTGGAGGGTGAATATACACAATGTTTATCGTGAGGATAATATGGTCGCTAATGGTTTAACTAAAATTGGTTGTGAGCTGGAGAGTGGTTGTATGGTTTACGAAACTCCTCTCCATCTGATTAAGCATTTGGTAACTGCTGATTTGTTGTGAGTTTCTATTCCCCATTTGATTTCTGTGTAATCTTCTTTTGAGCTTTTTACCCGTTCAATTTCAACAAAAAAAAGAGGTCTTGCATTGTATATCACCTAGTCAACTAACGCACGATAGAACTGAGAGGGTCGTTGTTGTGTCCTAATTTTAAACGGTGTTTTCAAAAAATTTGAAAAAAAATCAGGAAAAAAATATTTTTTTTATGTATATTAAACTTTCGGCATCGGTTCATTTTCCTTATTTCACTCTTGTTTTATTTTATTTTCTCAAAAAGACAAAAAGTAAAAAAATTTGAAAATAGAAAAGCTAAAAATAATCATATTTCGCCTTCCTCATTCATTGATCCATTGATCAATTTCTGATCACAACAAAAGTCCAAAATGAAAATACAATACAAGTGGCAGAAATATGTAGAAGCACAGTCCACGGCCGTGCTAATTTTAGGTGTAGTAGTCAGGAAGAAGACGGTAGCTAGCCCTCCTCTTCCTCCTCGGGGGACCCTTTCATCTCTCCCACCCGTCTCGCGATAAGATTGCTGTAGAATCAGCTTCTAGGTTTTTCTCTTATTTCATTTTTTTTTGCTGTGTCTATGTATGCCCATTGTTTTGTTTAAATGTGAAATGACCCAGCCTAATCTATTTCGGGAATTGCTAAGGGCACTCCTAGAATTGCTGGGAACACCCCTTATTAGACTGTGATGACGATTTTATCCCTTTTTTTTTTCAAATCGCAAGTTTTTGTAAGTGAACAAAAACGCAAAAAAGGTTTTCACGAGTCGAACAAAAAAAAATTTTGACTCGCAAAAACGGTTTTTACGAGCGAACAGTAAAAACTATTTTTGTGAGTTAAAAAAAAATTCACTCGTAAAAACCGTATTTGTAAGTGATTTTTTTTTTCAATACTGTTTGCGAGTTGCCTTATTGTTTTTGTGAGTTGAAACTGTTCCCTGTCACAAAAAGAATTGAAACGTGCTGATTTTTTTTTCACATTCACTGCAAAAAGGCTTATTGCCAGTAAATTGCCACCTTCCATTAACAAAAGATTCCAAAAACAAAAGAAAAAAGCTGACAGCGTTGTTTTTTTTCTGTACACAATTGTAATCTACGTACACTCGTAAATTACAATTTTTGAGTGAATTTTTTTTTTACACTCGCAAATTTTATTTTACGAGTGAAGAAAGTTTTTGCGAGTTGAAATTGAAAAATTGCGAGTGAAGGAAATTTAATATTTTTAGTAGGGCGTATTTTGCGAATTAGGTGGTGCTCCAGCAATTCTAGGGGTGCCCTTAGCAATTCCTATCTATTTCATGCTGCTTGTTTCTTTTTACTTTATGCTAGTGGGCTTGGCCCATCTGATGTTGCTTTTTATTTCTTTACAGATTTTGGGTACAAAACTTAGCCCATTTTTTGGGAATTGTTAAATGCACCCAGCAAATTGCTGGGTACACCCATACATTCCAAAAATATCTTTGGGTAAAATAATAAAACTCAAGTTTTTTACAACTACTCACAATTTTTTACCACAATTTTTCTGAAACTCACAAATAACAAATTAAGGTGCGCAAATAAGGAAAATCCTGGCAAATAAGCTATTTACGAGTGTACAAAATTTAAAAAATTGTACACGCGCAAAAAAGCTATTTGCGTGCATACAAATTTTACTCGCAAATAGCTTATTTACGCGTGGTATACAGAAATGTATATCACATGCACAAACAAGCTATTTGGATGGGTATAATTTTTTAAATTTTGTACACTCGCAAATAGCTTATTTGCGCATGTACAAATTTTTAAATTTTGTACACGCGCAAATAAGATATACATTCTGTATACCACGCGCAAAAATTTTAAATTTTGTACACTCGCAAATAGCTTATTTGCGCGTAGTGTACATAAATGTATTACATGCGCAAATAGGTTATTTGCGCGTGTATTTTTTTTACACGTTTTGCATCTATTAGGTATTTATTTTATTTTGTTTGTTCGATTCTAGTGTTATCGGAGATGGAAAACCGCAAAAATGCAACACACGCAAATAGCATATTTGCAAGTGTTTTTAGCTACGCGCAAATATGCTAGTTTGCGATGGGAACTTGCAAATACCTTATTTGCGACCGAATAAAGTAATCTGCGAGTGTATGGAGAAATTTGCGAGTAACAAGAGAAAATTTTCAACACTCTGAAGTTAGAAAATTGCGAGAGAGACGAATGAAAGAAAATATGTTTTCACTTTTGATAATTTTACCAAGGGTATTTTTGTCATATCGTGTAAATATTGGGTGTACCCAGCAATTTACCGGTGCATTTAACAATTCTCCATTTTATTTGCTTATATTTATATAGATAGGTCATGTCCATTTAGTTTCGGACTTTGATCCCATTTCAATTTGAATTGCATAATAACTTAGGACGTTCTTAAATTATTTTTTTTTTAAAAAAATCTGTATGAAAATATTTTTTTATAATACGTAACTATGAAAATCTAAATTAAACATTATAATAAGATATGCATATTGCAAGACCAACAAAATCAACTACGTTAAAATTACACTTTTATCGAATCTTTTAAAAGCCTTACGACTTATGATTTAATTTATATGAACTGTCAGTATAAAATATTTTACACATACATCCATTAATGTGTTGTCATATCATTTAATAAGTAAGATAAGTAATGTCTTTTTAAAATTATTAAATGAGGTGATAATATATTATTAGATGACTGTACAAAATATTTTTACACTAACAGTGCATAGAAATTAAACTCTATGACTTATGAATACCAAAAACCATAAAGCCTTATAACTTATTTTAAAATATATAGGTTAATAGTGGTAACTATTTTGGGATCATCTTCCCATTTGGTTATCGTGAAGACCTTATAGTTTTCAAAATCTAAATACATAGACGGTCATAGTTATTTTGGGATCCTCTTCCTATTTGGCAATCGCAAAAAACTTAATAATTAACACATTAAAGTACATTGATAGTGGTAACTATTTTGGGATCCTCTTCCTATTTGGCCATCGCAAAACCCAAATAATTTATAATTAAAATACACTGACATTGATAGTTATTTGGGGATTCTCTTCCTATTTGGTTATTGCGAAAATTGCACAACTTACAAAACTCAAAATATGGGTCAACAAAGACAATCATTTCAGATTTTGTCATGAGATCCTTTCTTTTCGTAATTAAAACTAATCAACCAACAATCATTTTCTACTCCAAGAACTACTAACTTTTTTTATAGACAAGAACTACGTAGCTTTGATTTCTCCACTGCATTCAGAGATGCTAGGAGTAAAGAGTAGGGGACTACCTCCGAGCACAAAAATAAATTTTCACATATTCCTTCTCATTTCAAAAATTAAACATTTTTAAATTCCTCACTCAAAAAAAAAAGATTTTTCTTTGTATTTTTAATAAAAGGGGGAAATAAATATTTTTAAAGTTAACATGATTTTGCACAAATAGTTAGAGGTAACCGTTTTCGAGTGAATGTCGTAGGGTGCTAATACATTTTCTACGCATAATCAAGTATCGAACCTAGATCTGGTTTTGTAGACTATTTTTCTTTTAAAAGTGTTTTTCCTAATCAAATAAACTTTAAAATTAACCTATTATTCTTCTTTTAATTAATTCTCAATTAATTAAAGATGCATACCTTCACCTCAATCCTCTCGGTCAAGCCATTCCATGGTGTAAGTTGATTTGGAACAAGGCCATTCCTCCATCTAAATCTCTGCTGCTTTGGCGAATCCTGCACAATCGTCTTCCAACAGATGACAATCTTTGGCGTAGAGGCTGTGTAACTGTTTCGATCTGTTCTCTTTGTGGAAGGGCAGCTGAAACGACTCAGCATTTGTTCTGCCATTGCACCTTCATTCAGCAGCTTTGGAGCTGGTTAAGCTCAGCGATTGACTATAGCATTGATACCTCTAGCATCCATAACATTTTACAGTGTTGTGATCGTAATCTGTCTCCTCTTGTGAAGGATGTTGTTCTTGCTGGCGTCATCAGTGTCATCCACACCACATGGCAGTGTCGCAATAAACTCAGATTTGAGAGTTTGCCCACCACCATTCAGGCTGCTAAGAATTTAATTACTGCTAGTGTCGCTTTAGCAGGAAATGCCAGCTCCAATAAGTCCACTTCCTCTATGAGTGATTTTGTTCTTCTAAATTTCTTCTCGGTGAAGACTAAACTCGGTAAGGCTCCCATCATCAAAGAAGTTCGTTGGTGGCCCCCGCTTTGTAATTGGATAAAGTGTAACACGGATGGTGCGGCCAGGGGTGCTCCGGGGTTTGCGGCCTGTGGGGGCATTTTCAGAGACCGTAGTGCAGCAGCTTTGGGCTGCTTTCAGTTGAACATTGGGATTTCTTTTGCTCTACATGCGGAGCTCATTGAGCAATGGTGGCAATTGAGATTGCCTCTAAGAAAGGTTGGAATAACTTTTGGCTGGAATGCGATTCCAAGCTTGTGGTGCTGGCTTTTAATTCAGTTAGCTTAGTTCCCTGGCAACTTAGAGTTAGATGGCGGAATTGTATCGAGTTGTCTAAAAATATGTGTTTTGCGGTCTCACACATTTATCGAGAAGGCAATATTTGTGCAGATAGGCTTGCCTCGCACGCTATTCACACTCAGGGTTTTCAGTGGTGGGATGTCATTCCCCCTTTCATTAGGGATGATTTTTTTAGGAATAGAGTTGGGCTACCCAACTTCAGATTCAAATAATTTCTACGTAAGGGTTTTGGTTTATGTCCCCCCTTGCTTTTGTTTCTCTTTTTTTCCTTTTTAATATATATTGATTGATATGCTGCAGATGATGGGTGGCAGCTGAGGTGCCAACATAGTTGGGATGTCAGTTGTTACAGTGATGCCTTTGCATATCAATTTTTGTTTAAAAAAAAAAAATTCTCAATTAAACTATAATACAATTACTCGCTAAGGCACACAATGAAATACTTAATCCCATAAAGTTAATGTTTAGAAAATTAGGATGTTACACATAGTCCCCTGGGAATGGGTTGCTAATCACACTTTTGCGGATCTAAGCTGTCCGATTTTGATCAGACGATCCAAATTTTGATTTCGTGTAAAGTTGGAATACGAGCCACTTGAGATGCCCTGTTGTCCCATTAATGAGATCCTAATTAACTAGCCTCAGTCGTATTATTTAAGTACGAGGGAGTTAAAATTTCACAATATATATATATATATAGTTTACAAAACATCAGAGTAGTGAAAGTATAAATATACAAATCTCTAGACATAAACATATAATGGTAAGAGAAGTCACCCTATACTTGCTCTGATCGAGAATCTGCATCCTTTCCGAGGTCTGCTATGGCAGATACTCCCTCATCCTCTGCGACATGCTCCTCTCCCAAAATATCCTCAACAGGGTCTCCTCACAATCCAAAGGAAGATAACAGTAAAGAAAAAGGAAATTAGAGATAAGACTCTACACAAATCATCATGAAAAGGGAAATAAGCATGACATATCACATACTAATAGCACATAATCACACATATTCAAACATCTCCCGAGTCAACCTTACAACCGTCCTCAAGTTATATCTAGATTACTACTCTCATCTATCTCTATATCCTTCCAGGCCTATATACAAATCACTCCTTTTGAATATAGGTGTCCCTACCTCATAGGGTACAAAGTTAGTTGTTCAGATAACCTGATTTTGTTTGCCAAGACCAATAAGAGTGCATCACTGAATCCCAATTCTTTTGCTATGGTCTTTTGGCTATCTTGGTCGTATAGGAAAGTCCACCTCGAACGTTAAACAACAGTGTCTCCTCAGGATAATCAGGTCTTTGTCGACGTCCACGACACAATGAGAGCTAACTACCGATCACTTGTGGCATTTTATCGAACCTGATTGGTCCCTAATGATTCTCAGCCTTCACAATCATGTTTTGTAGCTTGCACTCATGTAAACTAGTCTCGTGTAAGAGTAACTCACTCTGCACACACAATTATTCAATCTCCTCAAATTCATAGACTCGAGATTCCATCCATAGCTCCCTCTTCCTCAAAGTAATAATCTTATCCTAACTCATGGTTTAACACTCGTATTCTCAGTGAAGTGCCCCCACTACAACCATGTAATCATCTTACTTCCTTGAGGTTAGGTCCTATAAGTCCTAGCCTTAATCCTCACCATGATAACAACCATCCATTGAATCATCTAGATCAATACTATAGTAACAATCACAACAGTCACCATGCTATAGTAATAATCATAACAAACTAACAAGCATTACAGGTATCACATATAACACATAAAGCATATATAACATCTTAACATACATTATATCATCTAAGCGTGTTAAACAAGCAACCTCAAAGAATATAGATCAATCATATGGTTGATGAACCTACGACGCCTAACCTTAGACATCGTCGGTTACAACATTTATCCTTAGGTATTGTGGTCAATCAACCACTAGTAGGGCTTAAGTTACCCTACGCACATTAATACGTAAATATACTATGTTTGCCTCCTCGACGATTGTGGAACTTTTCTCCCACCTGATAACTCCTAACCATATGCTCGTTCACGATTCCACAAACAGCCTTGACTGTCAAACTATGATGACAATGATATTCCTTTCTCGAACTCGCAAACAACCCTAACCCTTGAATCACATTCACCACAAACCGAATCACCTTGATTGGGCCAAAACTATGGTTTTTTGATGGAGCCTAGCTCAGGATGAGAACATCATCCATTTAAAGTGAGAAAGGGTAGATTATAGAGAGAGATGTGGTGAGAAATGTGAGAAAACCGAAATGAGAATGGCTATTTATAGTGGTTGGGATTGGTTAGCTTCATGCCACGAAGCCATCTTTTGCGACACGTACGTTCCACACGTCTAAGTTTCTCGTGCGAGCTAACACGTGATTTGCGTTGCAAACAACAATGTTTGCATAGCGAAAAATGATAAAATTTGTGATGCGAAGAATGATAAAAATTGTGTCGCGAAGAATTTTAATTTTTGCGCAGCGAAGAATGATCTTTGCGCAACGAACCTTAGCGTAGCGAAAATAACCTTTAGCGTACGTAGCGAAACAAGGAAAACTAAAATGTTCAGTTTTGGTCCCTCTTCAACTCTAAGTCCATTCTAAGTCCTAATCTAGGGTCATAATCACCCACACAGGTCACACAAACATATATAAGGCACAATCAATCACAAAATATGGGACTTAGAAAGTCGGGATGTAACACCACCCGATCTTGATCAAAAGGCTAAAATTGCATGACTGCGTGGTTATCCCGATTGTAGGGAATATAGGTACATAGTCCCCCTAGTCTTACATATTTCTTTGGTTAACGTGTTTAGTTTTATTTTTCAATACAATATAAATTAAGTAAGAAACTATAATTATTTAAATAGTCCTTATAATCATTATTAAGTTCTTAAAACAGTCTTATAAATAACACAAATTAAATTAACTTTTTCTATAATTTAAAATAACTATAAGATTTTTTTTTTGACTCAAACTATAAGATAGTATATGAATAATTGTATATTGAAAGTTATAATAATCATTTGATATTTTTTATTTTATAAACATTATATAATAGTTTATAACAAAGATTAGACAAATTTGTAAGGTCAAATTTGTATTAAATTATTCAGTCAAAACAAATTAAATTAAATTATTATTTTTTTATACTAAATTAAATTAAATTATTAACATAACCTAAAACTAATAAAATTAAATTTCCGTCAAAAAAAATTAAATGAAGTTTAGTTTATAGAAGTATATGACAAATGCTTGTCGAAAAAAAAAGAAGACAAATACTAATTAATGCCATTAGGAAACTGGTTATGGAATGAAAAGTAAAGGTTTTTTTATTGACATTTGTATCATTTAATATTGTCAATACATTAAATTTGTCCATTTTTAGTTTATTTTTTAAATTGAAATAAAATTGATTTTTTTTCATGCTTTTCCAAATCAAAGGAAAACTGAAATACAGAGAGAAGGAGGAGGAGGAGGAGGAGTGGGGGGGGGATAAATAAGACTAAGCATGACAACATAACCCGAACTCGCGGGTACCCACCATACTCCGACCCGATTTTGACTGGAAAAACTCGCTTTGACCGAGGATGAGGTGGGGTTGGAGATGTCGATACTCGACCCGCCCCCGACCCGAACCCGCCTGGCTAAATATAAATTGTTAATTTTTATTTTGTTTTATGCATGTATACTCATTTATTTTATTTCATATATTTTGTTTATTTTTAATTTAATCTCTTTTTAATAGAAAATTTTATTTTGATATATTTTTATTTTATTTTATCATTGTATAATAATTATGATTTTATTTTATTAATTATCATAAATATAATTTTTCAATTTTTCTACATATATATATAGCGAAATCGGGGGCTCACGGGGAAACCCGACCCTATCGGGACGGGGATGAAAAAGACAAAACCCGAACCCACTGAAAATGGGGGCGGGGACGGGGGAAGCAAAACCTGCCCCCGACCCAGCCCGTTGTCATGCCTAAATAAGACTATAAGTTTGCGGTCTCGAAGTTTCCATAGTCATAGTCCTTGTAGTTTTACATATTTTCTTTGGTTAACATGTTTAGTTTTGTTTTTAAATTTTATATAAACTAAATAAGAAACTATAATTAACTAAATAATCCTTAATATATATATATATATTATTAGGTTTTAAAATATCAATAAGAATAATATAAAATTAACTTCATTTTTTATAACTACAAAATAATTATCAAATATTATTTCAATAACTTTATATTGAAAATTATAAAAATAATTTTACATTTTTAAATTAGAAAACATACTTGAATAGTTTTGAATTATAAAGGTTAAACAAATTTATATTGTAAATATAAGATTAAATTATTAATATAACCTTTTTTTGAAATAAATTATTCATATAACCTAAAACTAATAAATTTAGTTAGGATTATTTAACATTTAAAATTTAATGAAGTGTACTATAATATATTTTTTGGTTACATGTACAATAATATTTAATGTATGACAAATGCTTATTTGCTAAGGAATTAAAAGAAAAGAGTTTTTATTGATATTTGTGTCATTTAATATTATCAATGTATTAAATGCTACCAACTTTTCAATAAAATTTTTTTGGTTACAACTTTTCAACAAATTTTTTTATTATATTACTGTCTCTGAACTCAATTATAAAAAAAAAATCTATGTATTTGGTCCAAATTTGGACCAAATACATGGACTTTATAATTATTATGATATTTTTAATTTATTATCAGTATAGAATATTTAATATTCTAATACTATAATAGAGTTTTTTTTGTAGTGGTTGAAAACATAATAGAGGTTTCTCTTATTTCATTTATTATCTGTATTTCATTGCCTTACATATAATAAAGTTCTAATAAATATAATCCTAATAAAGTTCGATTAATCAATTGAGTTCCTAATAAACACTTTCTCAAACATCATGTGATTCATTGTTCTATGCATTTCACACACGCACACACACACATGCCAGGCTAAGTAAGCACATAGTTACATAGGACAAAAAAAGAATAAGTTAATATTCTTACAATATAAATCTTTAATTAATTTTTTCTGCACATTAATTTTTATAGAAAATTTCTCATTCAATTTACTTTTTTTTTAAAGGAGGAAGCTCATTCAATTTACTTATATAATTTTTTATAAATTTAAATAAAAAAATAAATTGGACTATAATTACTTTTCCTATGGTTTTATTCACAGTCCAAATGAAGAGAGAGAGACTATAAAGAGAGAAAGAGGGAGAGAGAGAGAGAGAGAGAGGGAGAGAGTGATAGCTACCAAGGGAGAAATGAAGGCAGGCAAAGTTCAAAAGAACATATGGTCTTTGACATTATGCCTTTCTTTACTCTCTCTCACCACAATCTCCCTTCCCTTTTGTGAGTCTTTCAACTATGGCCAAGCCCTGTCACAGAGCCTCCTCTACTTCGAGTCACAGCGTTCGGGTCACTTACCCCACAACCAAAGGGTCACTTGGCGTTACGATTCTGGTCTCACTGATGGCCTAGAACAAGGGGTACATTACATTTACCAATAACTGCGTTGTTATTTTTTTGTGCCTATGTTCACTTCAATATTAATTCATTTCAACAATTAATATGGTTTTTGTTTTTGGGCAACGTAGGTGGACTTGGTGGGAGGCTACTATGATGCCGGGGACAATGTTAAATTCGGACTACCAATGGCATTCACTATAACTCTCCTCTCCTGGGCTGCTATAGAATACGGCGAACTAATCGACGGAGCCGGCGAGTATGTCCACGCGCTTGAGGCCATCAAGTGGGGGACTGATTATTTCATCAAGGCCCACTCACAACCAAATGTTCTCTGGGTAGAGGTATTTCAATTCCCTTCATACAATTCCAGTGATTTTTCTTTTTTTCTTTTTATTTATAAAAGACAATTACACCACGCTCCACCGTTGAGATTGGGATTAATAGACCTTCCTAGCTTACCGGAGGAATAGATTCATATGTCGGATGACTTTCAGAGCTGACTTGCCGTGATTGGCGCGTAGTTTCACTCGCGACTGGACTTAATTAGAGCATGAAACTTTGGATACAAATTGCCATGTGAGTAGCTTATATATGAATGACAATTTTCAGGTGGGTGATGGAGACACTGATCATTACTGTTGGCAGCGGCCGGAGGACATGACAACGTCACGACGAGCTTATAAGGTTGACGCGAACAACCCCGGCTCCGAAGTGGCAGGCGAGACCGCGGCTGCTTTGGCAGCGGCATCCATTTTGTTTAGGAGAACAAACCCACATTACTCTCAACTACTCTTGCATCATGCACAACAGGTATGTTAGTTAATAGTTAGTAACTTCATATATATATTAATGTTATTCACATTACATAACAAATATACTTGGATTAATTAATTAATTAATTAATTTAATTGAAGTAAATTTTTAATTTGATTTGAATTATTGGTTGTGACTTCTGAGAGATTATAACAACGTGGTTGTGGTTATGTTTTTAGTTGTTTGAGTTTGGTGACAAGTTCAAGGGGAAGTATGATGAGAGTGTTGGAGTGGTTAAAGGGCATTATACTTCAGTTAGTGGGTACAAGGATGAGTTGCTTTGGGCAGCCATTTGGCTATTTAAGGCCACTGAAAAGGAGGAATATTTGAAGTATGTTTTAGAGAATGCTTATGACTTTGGTGGGACCACTTGGACCATGACAGAATTTAGCTGGGATGTTAAGTACGCTGGTATTCAAGCCATTGCTTCAATGGTAAACCGTCTCTCTCATTCTCTCTCTCACACAATTTCCAATTAAAAGAGATACATTTATTCTGTACTTTCCTTTCACTTGGTTGTAATCTCTCGGTAATTTGTTCAATTTTTTAAAGATTTAGTATGTCATAAAGGTACATGAGATTTGTTTGACTACTAGTGAATAGTATTGAACCTGAATTTTGTAGGGTCACTGGATACTCACAGTCCCAAATCTCAATCATTGAATCAAATCGGACTGTCTATGTCTAAATTGTATTTTAAACCCGATTTAATGACTTAAAAACATAAGGCGTTTAATTTTCATCCAATGACCGAAATTTGCAAATGTTGTGTAGAGTCTATTTCCAATAATATTATACCTTACCTTAACTTACCTTTGGACACTATTTCATTTAATCAAGAACATATACGAGTCACTCTTTTAAAGGGCTAATTGTGAAATTAAGATTGCTTGCAGTCACAAATTCCACGCATTCACGCTGCCAACAACTTGGAGTTGTTAGATCAGACGACTCCTATTTCAAGGTTACTTTTCAAGTTGATTTATTGAGCTTAAAATGAGAGTCGTTCGATCTTTTATCCAATGACTTTGCCTTGCTAACTGTGAGAACGCGTGGATTATGTGAATGCAGGCAATCCAAAATCCTAGCTACGAATAGAAAAATTCAAATTGATTATCCATAGCTCCTTTATTATTTTCATTCATATATACCTCCGTTAATTTTCTTTTAACAGCTCCTTATGGAAGAAAAGCACAAGAAGCACGAAGTCATATTAAAACAGTATCGTTCAAAAGCGGAGCACTATCTTTGCGCGTGTCTCAACCTCAACAACGAGACTAACGTGGAACGCACCCCAGGAGGGTTACTGTACATTCGACAATGGAACAACATGCAATACGTCGCAAACGCAGCGTTTCTTCTCACGGTGTACTCTGATCATCTTCTAGCCACAGATCAGAATCTGCATTGCCAAAAGGGAGATGTGGATCCGGATGAGCTCTTTGCCTTTGCAAAATCACAAGTTGATTACATCTTAGGTTCTAATCAAATGGGTATGAGCTATTTAGTAGGATATGGTCCCAATTTCCCGCAAAGGGTGCACCATAGGGGTGCATCCATTGAATCATACAAAGGGAACGAGGGTTTTATAGGGTGCATTCAAGGCTATGATAACTGGTATGCACGGCCCAAGCCCAACCCAAACATTCTCATTGGAGCCCTTGTTGGTGGGCCCGATAATAAGGACCAGTTTAAAGATGAAAGACAAAATTTCATGCAGACTGAGGCTTGCATCTACAATACTGCCGCACTTGTAGGGGTATTTGCTAGATTGCATAAGTCAGAAGGTGGTGATGTTTATGGCAATGAAACACCTTTGATAGCTTCTAGTTAATTGGGATTATAGGGAAAATTTTAGTAAATTCTTCAATAATGAGATATAAAATATAAACAATACAAATTTACAAACAAACACCGTTGACGCAAAAATGCGTCTAGGAACATTAGTGGAATAGCAAATTGTATCGCTTATACTTAGTGTAGCAATTTGAAAGAGTTAGCATTGAGCAGTGAAGGAGGTATACAAGCCTTTTGAGTTTTGACTTTAGCAATTCACCATTGCACTTGTGTTTTCTGGCCATATTTATTTACTAGTTTATTACAACAACAAAAACTAATAAAATAAAATAAAAATGTGAAAATTTAGTGGAGTGTCAACGTGAAGGGGGGACAACTAAAGGAAAAAAAAATGTAATACTTCCACCTACCAACCCAAAAAGGCAAGTCTCATTTGCAACACTTGGAGCATAAAAGATTGGAGATCGAAGATCCCACAAATCTAAAAAACGAGAGTTTAATAAAATTCACGGGATTCATGGATTCCTTTTTGTCCTCATATAACTCTAGTTATTATCTGATCCATCTAAGTTTCCATGCATTCTTCTTCCCCTTTAATTACGGTTGCAATGTGGAGAGCCTAAGGCCTAAAAAAATGCACTTTTCCTTGTAACCAAATTTGCGGTGAAATGGCTCATGGGAAAGCCACACAAAACGAAAATCAAGCAGGATTTAGTGCTATAATGTCTTGTTTAAATCCTCAAAATTCAAGCATCGGTCACAATCACAAGGATCAAATTCGGAAACTCAGCACATTAGACCACATACATGTCGCCCGTTGCCTTGGCTCGTGCTTGATTGACGCACACTTGCAGCGCGTGGCAACACTTCAGGACATTTTTCAAGAAGTGTGTGCGTGCGTGAGTGTCATTTTCCTTAGAGGAATAGAAAACACAAAGGCACTGGGGCATGCTTTTAAGAACAATTTATACCTGATATTACAGCACAAGAATGTTTGATGAATGCCGTAAAAGTGATAAGTTCAGAAGCGAGTAATTTCACCATGCTGTAATGGAAGAGGCAAAAAGCAACGTGACTTTGTAATTGGTGGCAATATTGAATGAAGCACACTAATTAAACCTTCAAGAAAGTCATGAAACTATAATTGCAACTCATGATGATTCAGGACACTCACGATTTAGACGGGGACTTTTAAAGATTCTGGAAATTTCATCTAAACCACATTGATCATAAAGTAATTTCACCTGGAAGCAAGTAAGGGCCCAGTTCTACACGAGTCAATGTGAAATCCTTCACAGGTATCAAAGTGAAATGCTAGGAACACTTTTTAATATCTACTCCCTCCCTTTAATATAAGACACTTTTATTAAAAAAAAATTGTCCACTCTTTCTAAAGATAAATATGCATTAATTATTATTTTTTTATAAAATTATCCCCTATACTGAGGTGTATTAATTCTCTCTCTCTTAGTAATCTTGGAAGATGAGAATGGTAACTTGAGAAAAATAACATATATTTTGTACAAATTTAATGCTAATAACTAACAAAACTCACTTTTTTAAAGGGCGTGAAATAGTCAAAGTGGGTTCTATATTAAGGGACGAAGGGAGTATTTAATATTTTTTTATTATTAAGTGAAATTTAATTTCTATGAAATCAGTGGTAGTAATTTTTTTCTCCCTACAGAAATCAGAAGTTGTATTGGATCTGGCTTCTGTGCAGTCAGCCGATCTCGGCTGCCCGATCTCAATCAAACGGCTCACAAAAAATATAAGTTTTTATTTTTCTAAAAATATAAAATACCGAGCTTGAATCTAGACCATCCGATCGAGATCAGACGGCTAAAATCGTCTGATTATATGACTACACGTAGTCACTGACTGCACAGAAGCCAGGTCCGTATTAAACTAGGTGTCACCACTCAACAGCCTAAAAGATAAAAGCCAATACAGTATTCGGTGATTAAAAATACAACAGGGTAGCTACTAATTTTGCAGGTTGTGCATATATACTTCATTTTTTTCACGGAAAGGCCTAAAGAAGATTATGTTTGTGGGAGAAAAGTAAAGCTCAGAAACCAAACCAAACAAATGTCTTCTTTTCCAGGCCCAAGTCTAATGAGTCCATGGGATATATATCCCTCATTTGTTTTGGGCTTTCTGCTGTAGCACCATGGATGCAAAGAAAGGTACTTCCGTTGATGTTGCTATTTGCCAAGTTGGATTTAAGCTAGGCCAGAACAATGTTTTGGGTGTACTCTAGCATGGACCATGTGCATTTCCTCCATAGTAAACCTTACTAAATATAAATTAATATCAGTTAAGAAATTTTCCAAGCTAATCCATAACTAATTAGCTATGAATTATAATTGTCACATGAAGTGGTGGTCTATGTTACAATTCACCCATTGTATTTTTCCAAATCTAACACTATACACTTTCTTTGTTTGTTACTGGTTTTCAAGGACGAGTCAGTTCCACTGTAACAAATCAGAAAAATCAAACATATTATGCCACTGGATGGTTTCATATGCTAATTGCAACCTTGGTTTTTGCTTCTTGAAAACGGAGCCGACTCAACACATTTTATAGCCTCAAATAAACTTTTAAGTGAGACTTTTTAAATGAGAGAAAGTAACATAAAAATTTCGCGCCTTACAAAATTAAATTAAAAATAAATACAAAATGTATTAGTTACTCATGTATGTTAAAAATAAAATATGATATGGATAACATTTATAATTTTTTAAACTATAAAGTAACAAAATGAAATTAAAGTATATATAGATATAATAATAAATATATGCATATATATTTTATTTGTCATAGACATATATCATTGTCATGAGTTGGTGTAGTGAAAAACTTTTTCCTAAAAGGTTAGAACCTAAGTTCAATTCTGATGGAGGAGTTTTTGTTTTGCTATTTTGTTGTGAGACCAATAGCTTGTATAGCAGCAGGGCCTGCAAAAAAATTGATATTTTAGCAGCTTGGTTTGGATTCAAACCCACAACACCGGTTTCAGAGTACTGCACTCCACCATCTGTGCTAAATATACTTCTTGAAATTATTTAACTTTTTTTACTAATGGGAAATATTATTTGGAGACATATTTACTACAAAATAGAAAAAGTTTTTTTTTTTATTTGGAAGCCTAAAGCAAGAGCTTGAACTGCCTTATACTTAGGTCATCCCTGTTTGAGGACAGGTGCTCAAGTATATTGGAGGCTTTTGATCTTGTGGAAATGTACAGCATCTTTGCAAATTTCTTGTGGCATCTTGCTAACAATCCTCCATGAAATGCTTTTTACCTATTATCAACTACCCAATGAACATTACTTCTGGTACTGGTGGAGACCGGATGTTAATCTAACTTTCAAATGGCAATTTTGGTTAGCAATAGTGCTTAAATCTGCATTATTTTGGATCTTAATTTAGCCGTGCATTAATTCCACCTAAGCAGCAAAATGCTCAATTTTCCTGCAATTGTGAATGCTCCTAATCCAATTTTCGGATTTGAATTCCCTGCTTCGGCAAATCTGAACTCAACCAATCCAGACTATTTGATATTGATCAGATGACTCACAATGTACAGATTTTGAATTTTCTTTTTTAAATCCAATTTTTCGAGTTTAGAATTTGAACCGTTTGATTTTGATCAAATGTTCCTGATTTACGCAACTGCGTGAATTCATGACCGACTGCAGGCAATCTGGGGGTGCTTCTCAACAGAATAGTCATTCACTCCCTTCCATACACATAACTCTCACTACAGGTAGATATGCTGTTTCTTTGACTCAATGGTCTTTCTTCTTTTTGTTAGTTACTTCGTCCTACCTTAAAACATACACACCACAAATATTATTTTTATGAGCATTGAATTACAACAAAAATTCTTCATCCTCTTTCCACCTACCAAACTTTCTTATGGCCTCATATTCATATCCTAGCTTATACATAAGTAGTGAGCTTATTTAATTTTCATTCTATTGCCACGCACGCACCAAACTCTTTCATGATCTCTTTTATCTCACCTTCTGGCTTCTACAAGGGGTAGGAATACGGTCAAGCAGCTAACTTTTCAGCAAAACCCTTCCTTTTTTTCTTTCACAGTTTATTACAATTGCTACGAATCAGAGTGCATAATTAAAAAAATAAATAAATTGTGAATAAAATGGCTTTGTCTTTTCTTTTACTTATTCTTTGAACTTGAGTAGTGTGGCCTACTTTTGGTCCACTGCTTTAATTTTTGTGGCACTGTAAATGCCTTGTAGGGCAGACCTGAGAGGAACTGGGAGGGGCCAGGTCGCCAAAGCACAAGATACTTCATTAGTGCTTGTCGAAAATTATTATTATTACTAATTAAGAGAACTCGTGCTTAAGATGAGTGACAAAGAAAAAAGAACCTACGGTGTAGTTAAATTTTGATAGTTAAGTTTTTTGATGGGAAAATAGTTTTTTGTGAGAAAACGAATGAATGGACTTTTGACACGTGTCAATATAGTTAAGTTTTTTATATAGATAATGAATTTTTTAATTTTGAACAATTCTTATATAATTTGATGATTAGCCCCTTCAAGTGGATAAAATTAATTTTTAGCTCCCCTGGTCAAACATAGATAAAATTGCTTGCTATGAATGTGGTGTGGGACTGGTTGCCACTCATTTCAATCACTTTCGAAATGGATGATACCTCCCAACTACAAAGTAGTAGTTGGATAAGAACATAGCTGCAATTGAGGGACACGTAGGGGGTTTCTTTCACGTAAAAGAAACGAAAGCACCATAAGAGGAAAAGAAGTGTTTATTCAACCACAAATTCTGCCTCTTTTATCACAAAGAAAAAGCTAACCATGTTGTATACAGAAAAATGTAATTATGCTGTGATGTGTTTTGGTCGTTTTATTACTGCAATGCAACATTCTCATGCGTCATGAATGAGAATGACACAACACATAAATGTAAAGAAGAAAGTCTCAAGATCACCTCACTGAATATCCTTTTTTTTTTTTTTTACACCTATTTGGAAAAACTTTAGAGTGAAAAAACTGAATTACTTGTTGTACTATCTTGTTTAATCCAATCAACTAAATTGGATTGATTTCAAATCAGTTGCATATGCATGAGCCAAGAGTGGTTCATAATCATAACAGTTTTAAGGGTACAATAATGAGGCTCTTAGTATAGAAAATAATATAACTTTATTCTGGTTGCCCATACATTAATACAGATAGTTCAGAATTCATATCAGAGATTAGGTTCCTAATTACCCTCTCCTGCGGTAATCGCCCCAATTTTTTGCTCTTTGTAAACTGATTCGACCTTAGTATCATCAATTTCAATGGTACCCTCTTGTGCACCACCATAAGACTTATCAACATTCTGACTTGCCATTTTGGTTTCCATGGCCTTCTCCTCTGCAACTCTCTGGAATTCTTCAGCCGTCGATGGTGCCCTCTCTTTCATCATACGGCCACGGTTTCCATTGCTCGCTTGCCCATAATTCTACAATAATAAAAAAATTACTACATTACTTCCTCTTCATTGTAAATAATTTCACATCGTCTATTATCTTCTATTCAGGAAACTTAATTACACTAATCACACATGTCAAAATTTCATTCATCCACTCAAAACTGTTTTCTTTTCTGCCAAAAACTGAAAACCCAATTTCAAGCTTAACAAGTCTTTTATAGGTCCAATTCTGCTGTCTTAATGTCCACTTTCATGAACTGGATTATCCAAATTAAAAAAACAACTCCATAACATGAAATATTCCTTCTCAAATACATACCATCTAAAACTCACTTGCAGCCAAAAAGACACAATGAAACTGAAAACTACTGAAATTCCACACTTGGTTTATTTTATTGAAAACTATGGAATGAAAGGTAGTTAAATATAAATTAGTAGGTAGTAGTAACTATTGGTACAAAAATTAGAGGAAAAATAAAAATAAAGAGGATACCTTATTGGTGTTGTAGAAGAATGGTCTACAAGGCTTTGCGAAGGAGGATCTTGAAGTGGCATGGAGAAGAGTGAGGAATTGACCACCAGCCATGGTTCTTCTTCCCTCCCTCTATCTGCGGGCAATGTTTGTTAGACACAGACTAATTGGTAAAAGTATTGTAATAGGGGGAGAGTCTCTGGCTGTTTAAATCGGCTACCTCATGCAATGCCAAAAACAAAATGAAAAAATTGCACCTGACCTTTTAGTCTAGGTGCATGTTTGGTTCAACTATAGAGCTTGTCAAACTTTATTTTAAATGAATTTAATTTTTGTAAAATTAATTGAGTTAAAATGAAGTTTGAAAGTGATTTATAACTTAGTATAAATTTTTCTACTTAACTCAAAAACTACCTTGAAATTGAATCACCTCTGGTCAAACTAAAATAAAGTGATGCTAAAATAACATCTCTTATGGTTGAAAGTGAAAATAAAAAATAAAACTAAAAAAAATATTTTCTAATAAGTTTCATCCACACTCCAGACAATCTTTTACAATACTTGAAAACATATTGAATGATTTTTGTGTTTTCAATATAAGAAATATTTTTCCTATCCAAAAAAAATATGATAATATTTTTATTTAATACTTTCTATTCTTATTTTATTAATTAATTAATTATCTAAAAACACTCTTTAAGCAACTTCTTTTCATTAAAACTCTATTTTGAATTTAAAGTGTTTGGTAAAATTAGCGGTTAAAGTGACTGATAAATATAAAATGACATAAAATGACATTTTAATAAATGAGAGAGAGACTGTGAGGATTAATAATTTTTTACTTCATTTAATAGAGGATAAATGAGAAATTTAATTAAAATCGTAAGTGTCAAAACAAGAGAAAAAGTGATATACTATAAGCTATAAGCTCAAACACTACTTCAAGTAGCATCTAAAAAAACACAATAAGCTAGTGAAAAAACGCTATAAGCTAATGATTACCAAACACCTGCTATAAGCTATCCATTATAAGTTAACGTTTTGACCTTACTAAACAAAGCCTAGATTTGTTTTTCTTAGATGTCTTTGATCCCGCTCCGGAGTTCGACCGGGAGGTACGTAAATCGACTCCAAGTTATTTTGTCACCAAGAATCAAGTTCGGGTAATAGCCAAGCTCGTCTATTTAGATGAAACGTGTTAACCACTTGTACCCAATCTAGATTAAATAAATATCCAAACATAATTTAACTTCATAGTATATATTGGTACATATTACGGATTTGGATTCAGTACAGTAATTTTAGCACGCAGTTGAAGCATTTACACTGATAAAACAAACCGCATGCGGTTCACCATTATCAATATTTGACAAATTAGTTGAACTGCGTGTAATTATGTCAAAATAAACTGCAGCCGATCCGGATCATATTACATAATTTTGATACTGTATGTGAAAACCAAACCTGTGTGTTTGGTATATGAAAGAAAGATAAAGGAAAAGAATGGCGAAGAAGAGAAAATGAGTAGAAAATGAGATGATTGTTTAGTGGTTTGGTTTGAGTTAAAATGAAAGTAAAAATGGAGAGGAAAGAAATAAGTATATTTATAAAATGACGTAAATATCCCTAAGCAAAATGAAATATGATAAAAAAATAAAAATATAAAAATAAATATAAATATTTTGTTAAAATCAAAGAGAAATTAAAAATTATAATAATAACAAAGAGAATAAATATATATAAAAACCATATTTTTATTTATTTACAAACTAATAATAATAATAGTAAAAATAAATACGTTAACGTTCTAGTTAATGGGTATCATTGTCATTTTGATAATTGTACACTTGATTTCGTCGCTTTCTTCTCAAAACGGGAGGAAAAGATTTTGTTGTTGGGCCCACACGTATTTTTCCTTTCTTTCGTAAATCTTTCGGAACCAAACTGTTGGAACATTCTTGAAAAATATGTTTTCATTCTCAACATTTCTTTTCCACTGCTTTTCGTGCGTACCAAACTGAGGCTTAAATAAATGTGTTTTCACACTGAAGGGAAAAGTATACCTTTTTAATTATTTTTTATTTTTGACAACAGATACATAAAAGATCCCAAGCCCCGTTAAGGATGTCACGCAACAGTAAACATTGGAATAGAAAACCCTGGTTTTGTTTGGTGTTCGGCGTTGTTAACGCAGAAACAAAGTCAACACACTACCTAGTTTGTTAGTTTAAGTTTTTCGAAGGAAGGTGAACTAAACTCAACACACTAGTTTCTTCATTTGTTTGTTCCCTTCACTCAATCAATGTCGTCGGCGTCAGAGATTGTTCAGGAACTTGAATCACTGAAGGACGCAAAGAGCAAAATCGAACACAAAATCTCAGTGCTCCAAGCTCAACTGAAGGATATTAATCTCCAAAACGACGCCGTTCCCAATGCCTCTTCCTCGTACCCCACAAACGGATTGAAACCTGACATGATCCACAGATACAGTCGTCACCTTGTGCTTCCTTCCTTTGGGGTTCAAGGTATATATCTATCTATCTATCATGCATTCTTCTACATAAACCAGATTAAATTTAAGGGAGATTCATATTCATTGTATATGTAAGTGTGAAACCGTTTATTGAAAATTAGTGTAACATCTAATGTTCCCAATTAATTTCTTCTTCTTATTATTATTGCTATTATTATTTAACCACTGTTTTAAGGACACTTGTTAGCAAGACCTAGAATATAATTGGTTATGAATTGCAATTGTTTTATAGAAACCTTAAATCTTAACAATTCATAATCTTAGTAGAAAATTGTTTTTATCAGCTTTACTTTACCCGATTCAGCAGAGAAACAGTTTTGCATTACTTTTTTTGTTTCACGGAGTGCAGGGCAGGCAAATTTGTTGAAGTCATCAATTTTAGTTGTGGGAGCTGGAGGATTGGGTGCTCCTGCATTGTTATATTTCGCAGCTTGTGGTGTTGGTAATATATGACACTTCTACTAGTGATTGTTGCCTTAATCTATACTCTTGTTAGAGCTTACATTTTCAAAATTTTAGCGATTGTTGCCTTGATCTATACTCTTGTTAAAGCTTACATTTTCAAAATTATACTCAGGTCGCTTGGGTATTGTTGATCATGACAAGGTTGAGCTCAATAATATGCATAGACAGGTACAATGTTTTTTTTAACCCTTGTGGCATTTCATGTGCAACATTTACCTTATGTATTGTTATGTGTTTGTGTCTGGCATTAGCTTCTAGGTGTATGCATTTTTGCGAGTACAAGTTGTTGTTAACATGTATCTTCCTTTGTTTGTTTGTGTTTATTTCCTGCGTGTAACTTTGTGATCGTTATTCACTTCAACTCATTTGTGTTGTACTTCAGATTATCCACACCGAAGCATTCATTGGTCAACCAAAAGTGAAATCTGCTGCTGCTGCTTGTCGCTCGTATGTATCTCTCTTTAATCTTACCTACAATTCATCATGTCAGTTTTCATGGAGAAACTCAAAATAGATCCCCATATGAATTTTATCTCAAATATTTGTAACAGTTGTATCACTGTTGATGGAACTAAAATGTTGTGAATATTTAGGGTCAACTCCTCTATTAAAGTCGTGGAACATGAAGAAGCTTTGCGGACTTCCAATGCTTTGGAGATTCTCAGCAAGTATATTTTCCTTTCTATATAATAAGCATGATCTTTCTTTTTTCTTGAGGCCCTGTCTTTCTTCTTTGCTTTTCTTTTTCATTTCCCTTTTGAATATTACCACTGAATCTGTGTGATTTCTTTTTGATCATGTGAATTTGTTAGATATGATATAATAGTAGATGCAACAGATAATGCTCCTACCCGGTATATGATCAGTGACTGCTGTGTGGTACTAGGAAAGGTAAATCTCAATGTTTCGATGTATGAACAGATTGTGACAGTTTGAATTGATGTCAAACAGAGCTTCTCCCTTGTTACAGAATTTTGTTTATTCCTTCATTAATGCACTTTCTAGGTGTGCACTATCATTAGTATTTGGTTCGTTGATGTGCATATCTACATTAAGTCAGTAAGAAAATTCAAAATTGAAACTTTTACATTTATTATGAGACAAATGAAGATTAATTTCCATGAACAGTATTTAGATTTCTGAGCTGGGTTGGATGTATGCTATAGATTGTGGGGGAAATTCCCTTATTGATTTCAGAAGTTTTCAAAATGTATATGCTATATACGTTATTGCCCCTAAAATTCTTGCACATTTGTTCCTACTAGGAGTCAAATTTTGAATTCACTATAAATTAGAAAAAGTTGCAAATTTATGGCTTTCTCATATTTTATTAACCTTTCTTTTTTTGTTTCATATATTTATCTTATTTTTTCGCATATGTACATAATATGATTTGGAATTTAATGACTATGCACTGATAGTGTAAAAATGTTTTATAAAGGCATCCAATCTTACCATGGAAATGTTTGTGGAGATGTTTTACTTTAGTAAGTAATATTACAAAATGACATCATGGTGAAATGTGATTGAACGTTTGTGTAATTTTTTTTTTACACTGTCAATGCATAGTCAATTAGTCATTAAACTTTACGATTTGTAGGAAAAGTTAGGTTACCTTTGTTGCAACTTTTATATTAATTGCTTTCGTGTGTACACATGCAGCCCCTTGTATCAGGTGCTGCACTTGGATTGGAAGGGCAGGTATGTGTCTAAATATTTTTGTTCTAGCATTTGAGTTGTATGATGCTTCAGCAACAAGTACTCCTAGATGCTTGATTATATCAGATAAATTTGAGGTATAATTATGGAAAATGCATGCTGCAGCTCACTATCTACAACTACAATGGTGGTCCTTGCTACCGATGCCTCTTTCCAACTCCACCTCCTAGAACAGCATGCCAAAGTTGTGCTGATGGTGGAGTACTAGGAGTAGGTAAATATACTTTCTTCTTTGGTAATAACAAAAAATTGAGTCTGATTGTTTAATTCTTGTGCCAAACATGTCTATGTAACACATGAAAATATCATCATGTTTAGAGCCATCCAGCCAAACTGAAAAGGAGAAGATTTTCATTTTGGTAGGTTCTTAGCCAGCTTAAAAGTTTTCTTAATCTCGTCAATGTCGGCAACTATACCGAGCTAAAGCAAATTTAGAATGGAGAATCAAAGGGATAAGAGGTTGGGTAAGAATGACAAGCTATTGCAATATAAGGCATATTGCAATTTCATATTTATATTGGAGACTGAACTCGTTAGTAGGGCTGGATGGTGAAAAAGACAATTGGATATTGAACTCTTTAAATATTTATCACTTAACTTGCATTACTTCTCTTTCGGCCCTTTTTTTTCCTGCTATTACAATCTGTTCTGATTTTCTGACATCTGGCCTGTTCATTTCAGTTCCTGGTATAATTGGCTGTCTCCAAGCTCTTGAGGCAATTAAGATTGCAGCTTCTGTTGGGGAACCACTCTCCGGAAGGATGCTTCTCTTTGATGCATTGTCTGGACGGATCCGTGTTGTATGTTAAGAACTTCACAACCTTGCTTATTGTACATATAGTCATTATTTTATGCATTGCCCTACAAGATGGAATTAAGATAGAATTCCGCTTATTTTTGAATGATGCAGCATGAGAAAGGAATATTAAGATCCAATGACTATCAGGATTTTATAAGTGGGGCATCTAATAGTTGTTTGAATGGTTAGGATTTTCTTAAGTTAGAATGGTTACTATTGAGGTAAAACTTTTTCCTACTTAAGGATATGTGCCTTAAATTTGCTTTGATGAATTAATTGATATTATTATTGACTGATTCTCCTCATTCACACAAGTTTTTCTGTAAACTATAATAGCTGTCTCCTGACCAATCTCTTTCCGCACAAATGCTAGTAAAAACTGCTTATCAAACTGGCTCTCCCAAATCAAACCGACACTCGTAATTTTTACAGTTCCAAATCGTAACTATGCTGTCTCAAAGTAAAAATATAATGTTTTCATCAGAATGTTTTCCCCACAAGGCTACATTTGAATATACAAAGTTAAGACAGTTCATAATATTTTTTCATGACTGTGATACTATAGCAAGATCTTATATATTAGTTAATGATAATAAATTTATTGCACAGGTCAAAATCAGAGGAAGGTCTACGCAGTGTGAAGCTTGTGGAGAAAATGCAACATTTACTCAGCAGCACTTCCGAGAATTTGATTATGAGATGTTCACTCAGACTCCGCTGTGCGTGGTATGATTTATTTTATTCTTGCCTTCAGCGTTCACATCCCTTGTATCTAGATGCGATATGTTTCAAATTTCGCTGTGCATATTTTTCATTTGACCTTTGTATTGAATGAGGTTGTTGGGGATAAAATTCTTCACAAAATACTACAAAATTGTCTTCCAGTATTTGAATTTTGAGTTGCTATTTCTGTATACCATTTGCAAGTGGTGATCACGTTTGTTCAAAACTTGTTAATGTTGAAAAGAAGTAATAATATTTTTAATATCATTAATGTATTCCATGCATATATGCAGCCTCCTTTGAGGTTAAATCTACTTCCAGGTGAATCAAGAATCAGCAGCAAGGAGTACGGTGAAGTAGTTCTGAACAAGGAACCACATGTGCTGGTTGATGTTAGACCAGCTCACCATTTCAAGATTGTGTCTCTTCCGAATTCCCTGAACATTCCACTGTCAACTATAGAGGCTAGAATGCCTGAAATATCATCAGCTTTGAAGAAAGAGGAAGAAGACAGAGGTGTGGTTTCTGGATCAAGCGCACATTTGTATGTAGTGTGCAGAAGGGGAAATGATTCTCAAAGGGCTGTTCAATACCTTCAGAAAATGGGTTTCACTTCTGCCAAGGATATTGTTGGGGGCTTAGAGTCTTGGGCCCAAAATGTGGATCCTAACTTCCCCACATATTAGCTGTGTGGCTAAACTTTCATTAAGTTATACTCCTGACTTGAAATTGTTTCTTTTTATATTTTATATTAGGGATGCTGCTTTCATTTTTCCTTGTATTCTTCACGTTACTTATTTGTAGTCAATACTATAGGTCATGAATGTTATGGAATTATTGGAGGAACTCATGTCTCGAACCATACCTTTACCAAGATATGAATCTTGAGCCAAACCTACCAGGTTCCCAAAATCCAAATGCAGAAGCCATGGAAGGGATTTTTGAAGAAAACCAACGGGCAATACAAAATGTACAGGAGCATTACTTTTGACGAAGACAGTACAAGTGTACAACTTCTCTCTTAGTCAGAACTCTAGATGAAATGTGTACAATAGATTCTTTGTCCGTGTCA
This sequence comes from Calophaca sinica, assembly GCA_037113605.1. Classification (NCBI taxonomy): domain Eukaryota; kingdom Viridiplantae; phylum Streptophyta; class Magnoliopsida; order Fabales; family Fabaceae; genus Calophaca; species Calophaca sinica. Next base: position 124,260,249 of record CM073736.1, on the reverse strand, counting down.
CAAAAAACAATGGTCATAAGTCAAAAAGCAAGATGACATTGTCAAAAAAGTTATTATAATTTGTGAAAAGGTGTGCTTATTTTTCCCAAGTGTGGAAATGTCATAAAGTAGATGTAAAAATCTAAAGCATATGATATAAGTGTAAATGTGTATCTCATAAGTCAAAAAGTCTATTGATAATAGTCAAAAGGCTATAAAGACAATAGTGTAGCATGTGAAAGTTTCTTGTTACGTGTCTTAAGATCATGAAATGGTCTTTAAAGTTGTAATGGATCATTTCATGACCATATGAGACAATTTTATAAACCATTTCACGATTTTAAGACATAAGACATCTTCACATGTTACACTATAGTCTTTATCGCCTTTTGACTATTATCAATACGCTTTTTGATTTGTAATACACCTTTAGATTTATATCATATGTTTTATACTTTTTACAACTACTTTGTGACATATTCTACACTTTAGAAAAATAAGCACACTTTTTGACAAATTACGCCAACTTTTTGACAATGTCTCCTTGTTTTTTTTGACTTATAACTATTGTTTTTGTGACACGAAAGAGGAATCCTAGTACATATCTCATCTGGAGTTCTGACTAAGAGAGAGATTGTTTGTCTCCATTCATTAGAAGTAACGATTAAGTACATTCTGTATTGCCAAGTGGTGTTATCAGGATTTGTCTTTTCTTCTAAAATCTCTTCTATTATTTATGCATTTGGAATCTGGCAGGTTTGGCTCAAAATTCATATCTTGGTCAACTTATGGTTCTAGGCTGGCAAGATTATTGATAATCATTTATTGGTTCTTGACTTGTTGAAGCTTAGTTTGAACTTTCACTAATGACTTGGCTATCCATTGGTTGCCATGGATGGTTAACATATTTTCCATGATTGATACAAGTGGAAGCTATCAATTCTTCCTTATAAAAGTTGGCTTCACATAGTTGGATTATCAATTCCTTTGTGTCTTTCAAAGAAGTTTGGTTTCAGCATAATGGTGACATGCTAGTGAAGTATAAAAGCTGATTTAAATTTTTTGATCCGGGGATAATGGTGATATGTTGATGAGGCATAAAAGCTGATTTAATTTTTTTTATTTCTTTAGGCTCGTTTCCTTGTCCATTTGCTTGATCTAGAATTGAGTTTAGTTCATTTCTCTACCATCTTAACGGAGATAACCATTCCATAGCAATTTATATGAGAGAATCATGTTTTCTGGGATTTGTGAGGAACATGAACATGAATTTTGTGGGTATGAGAACTAGCATACAATATAGTAAGGTTGCACATCAAATGCACCATAAAGGGTTAGGAAAAGGAACAAAGAGCAGTCTCAGGAAGAAAAATAGTTGCTTTATAAACATTTTCTGACTTTGCTCATGGCTCTGGATATGAAATGAAAAAGGTGGTTTCTTTCTGGCATATCTTTTATTGGGAAAAACCCAAGTCTCGCATAGACTAGAGGTAAAGCCGCAATAGAGTTTATAAGCACGGACAAAGGATGTGTTAGGCCTAAAATCCTAATATGGTATCAAAGTCTATCATAAATCTATTGGGTTACCCACTATATTATACAAGCACCAAGCCCAATGGTGCTGAGTGTAAAAGGGTGTATTGGAAAAACCCAAGTCCCACAGACTAGAAGTAAGACATCAATAGAGTTTATAAGTAAGGGCACCCCTCATCTTACAAGACGATTTTGTAAGGATGAGCAAGGACGGACCTATGTCTAACGTTTTAGGTGCAAATAACCCCACTTATATTTTCTATCTTTCTCAAATATACATATTCATTGCCACTTCTCTACAACACACTTGTAGGAAGCTATTCATTATTACAGTCCACGCAAGCTATTCACGCGCTTGTGCATCTTCTTATAAGTAGAACTAATGCATGGACCCGTGCGATGCACGGGTGAAATATGTTTGAGAGTAATTTTCTAAAACAATAATAAGAATAAAAAAGGATAGAATAAAAACAAATGATATCTAAACGTTGAAAACACTTAATAATAAGTGTAGACAACATCCACATAAATGAGACCGTAAGTTATGTGACTACCAAAATCTGTTATGCTAAAAAGAACATCACTACAATACTACGACATAATGAGTTAATAAAAACAGCAGCAGCAAGATTACAACCAGCACACATTTATACATGATAATGCTAACGCACAAAACAAATGACTCATGTTATCATGGCTTGATTCAACAATTATTGTTTCACATTTCCAATGGCTTCTAGTAAAAATAGCCTGCAATTCACATGCCATGAGACATAAATTTACATGTTAACAATGTAAAATACTCTTATGATGAGGCTTGAAAATGACATCGGGAGAGAGAAATTGAAATTGAAATTGAAATTTAACAAATGCAAAAGTAATTGTTGTAATATAAAATTATACCTATTTTAAGTTTTGGAACACTTCTTTATAAACTACATTTGAAGTTGTGTTTGAAATGCCACCTTCATTGCCACATATGAGTATTTTCAAGCCATCACGGGAGGTAACACGCGACAATGCAACATACAATTGTCCATGCGAAAAAACAGGTTATTGGAGATATACTCCAACATGTTTTAGTGATTGTCCTTGACTCTTGTTTATTGTTATTGCAAAAGAGACAGCAATGGGAAACTGCCTATGCTGGAATTTTAAAGGAATTCTACTATCTGATGGTGTCAATGACAATCGAGAAATAAAGACCTTTTGACCAATATTGCTACCTGAAATTACTTTCGCCTCTAAAACATAGCTTCCCATTTGAGTGATTATAAGTCTAGTACCATTGCAGAGTCCTAAGGATTGACCTATGTTTCTCAACAACATGATGGGAACACCAACTTTGAGTGTTAACTCATGATTGGGAAGTCCTGAAGAAGTAATGGTGTTCAAAAATTCAGGAGTGTGAACATCATTTGGTGAATCCATACCTTCATTGACTAGCAAGGACTATCAAAGCTCAAACAAGTTTTTGCTTCAGCAGGAATGAGTGACAACATGTAATCATTTAGCTTGTCAACAACTTCATTTTTAGGTGTTAAGATAGCTCTATTCTGAAAAAATGATGGATCAGTCATGTTCTGTAAGAACTATGGGTAAGTGCTATCAACAATAGATGTGATAGGATCACCTGAATTTGTGATTAGCATATCATTTGGTATCCCAATTGTAATATCTTCATCATTGTCCACACCAATTGTTCCATCCCCAATTTTTAGTATCCACTCTGAGAAGTGCTTTAGCTGTTCATTATTTGAATTTGAACTCCCGGATTGAAGCCTCATGTTTTTAGCTAGAGTCAGCACTTGACAAAATTGCCAAAGGTATGATGCATTAATGCTGGCATGAACAACATCTTGCCTTGTTCCTTTTGGTATGACTGGAAGAATTTGTCTGAAATCACCACCCAATACCATAACCTTCCCCCCGAATGGAAGATTTAAGCTATCAGGATTTGTGAACCGAAGAATATCTCTAAATGTTCTGTCAGCTGCTTCAAAACAATGTCTTTCAGTCATTGGAGCTTCATCCCATATAATGAGTTTGGACTTAATTATCAACTCAGCCAAGGGACTTCCTTGTCTTATATTGCAAGTGGAATCTTCATGTACATTAATAGGAATGACAAATCTTGAATGAGTTGTCCTACCTCCAGGGATTAGCAAAGATGTTATTCCACTTGATGCAACTGTTAAAAAAAATTCTCCTTGAGACCTTGAAGCTGCAAAAGCAGCTCTCCAAATAAATGTTTTACCTGCTCCACCATATCCATGAAGAAAAATCAATTCAGGTCGATTTTCAGTAACTGTAGACATAATCTTGTCATATATCTCCCTCTGCTCAGATGTCATCATTGGCAACAAATGATTGTGTTCTGTAGCCAACACAGCCCTGTCACAATTGAGTTCGTCATATATCAACCTATTCTGGGTGTCAGCAATCAATGACATGTCGAGTTGTGGCATGATTGAGTCATCAACCAGGCTCTTATTGTTGCTTTACAACAACTTTTCTATTTCTGCAAGTGCTAAAGTTTTCAACTCATCCTCAGATAGAACCAAGCCTACATTAATTAAAGACAATAAAATGCATAGTTTTCCTCACATGAATGGAAAATTTTAAAATAGAACACATATAAGAATTTTTAAAATACCTTGAAACTGGAGAAGTAATCTTTGCCTATGCAATATGTCATCACTCAGATACTGCCAAGTATGGTTCCAAACAAATTCTGGCCGAGACATCTGATTTGACAACAATAAAGTTGTAAAAAGTCTTCTTAAGTAATTTCCCGTGCCCCAATGACTTGCTTCCACAATTGCATCAACATACTCTTTGTCATCATCTAACAAACCCAATGCATAGTAAGCATCTTTGAATGTGGGATATATGACATCATTAACTATCCTGATATCATCAAATGATTGTGGTCCCTTGACTATATTCGGTAAGTTCCTCAAATAGTATAGTTCACCACTTCCTGGAGCAATGAACTGCAATCTTCCAATGGTGAAGCCTTGTTTTCGAGGATACCATTCATTTGCGCCTTGCTTCCAAACAAATTTGGTAGGAAAATCTCTATATCTCAATTTTTTTGCGTCTGGATATTTCTTATTTGCATCCATCCAAGCCAAAAACTTTGATGTATTAATGTTTGGCTTATTAACAACCTCCTCAATTGGATCATCATCACCAAATAAAACTGTTTGTTCATTAGGCAAATGAAAACATAATCTCTCAACAGCAGGTTGTCTAAAGCTTATATCAAAAGAAAATATCCTCCATGTCGCCTCACATGATGATAAATACCGACAATATTAATACAGCTTAATTTCATCCAAACAATGACCATCCTCCGCACCTCCTAAATTTTGATAAAAGCTCGCAGAGACACGGTCATGACCTTTATTCACATATTTAAACAGATATTTTATGGAACGTGACTGATTACACCACTCGACATTTATATGAGGATTATATCTCAAAAGCAAATAACCGTTGTATGGCACAACAAATCTATTGTCAATGACCAAATCACCCTTTTTAACAACTCTCCCATTGTCTCTTCTTCTATACACTGGATATCCATCTGCATCAATAGTTATTCTGTCAACAAATTTCTTTGGAAAATATTTAGTACACTTTCCATTTTGCATACATGGAGATTTCTTATTATAAACTCCACATGGACCATGAATCATTAGAGATTGTACAACTGTAAATAGCTGCAGGTCACTGTTTTGATCCGGTATTTCAGCACAAATAATTTTATCAATATCATCAGGATTAGAACGTCTAAACTCGGGGTGCAAAAAAATCAATATGTGTGCATGAGGTAATCCACGTTTTTGAAATTCAATTGTGTATATTGCTGCAGAATGAAGCAAAAGTCATTTATTCAATAGGATAGATAATGCGATATAACTAAATATTATAAAAACCCATAAAAAATAAATGCTTAGGTAAAAAAGTTTATGTAGAGGATTTCCATACCTGCTTTTACTTTTCCAAAGACGTTCCCTGCCTTTATTTCCTTCATTAATTGGTCAAGCTTGACCTTGAAGACACGACAAACCAAGTCAGGCCTATCCTCAGATCTGAGACCTTGACTACTAACAACTCTGGATATTTCAGGCCAATTCTTATTGCATGTAAAGGTAATGAATAAATCAGGATATCCGGCCCATCTACAAATTGCCATTGCATCTTGATAATTTTGAAACATATACCGTGCACCACCTGTAAAAGATGAAGGTAAAATAATCTGTTTTCCGACAGTAGAGGGATTAGTTTCTCCCCTCATTATTGCATCTGTAAGTCCTTTGTACATCTCAACTCTTAACTCTTTTTGATGATGTCTAACAAATTGCAACTGAGAAGACTCTATCATACTGTAAGCATCAACCAAAAATTGGTGAAATAGTCATTTTGAGATCAATAAAGTTGATTCCTCACATCTCTTTTGTTGAATTCTGTAAGCGAAAAACTCTCTCATTGACACAATTTGTCTTTTGTTTGATGATGATTGGAAAGATTCACTAATAGGGATATCATCTAAATATCCATTTTCTCCTCGAGGAAACAACAATGGATATTGTAAGGGAAGATAACCCTTACTTATAACAGAAATACGTTTCAAGATTCCTGTTTGGTATTCTACTATGATATCCCTTTCAGCACCAGCAGAATCAAAATCACCAACAATAAGTGCAGCAACCTTAGATGCTGTAGGTAGAAGGTATCTTCTACCATCATGTCCCCTCTTACCTATAAGTCTCAACCTTAAGTGGAGGATTATTTTTCCACTGCATCTTTCTCGAACCATTCGATAAACTTTTACATATGGGTTACATTTGTCAAGCATTTCTTTTAAATCAGAGACAATTTCTACTTGTAATGAAGAGCAATCATTGTCCATCGTACATGGGAAACAAAAATAAAAAAAATTGTAAGTTTTATGAAAATTATTATGAATCAAAGTATTAAATTAGTCCGTACTATAATAACAATAAGAATAATAGAGGACTGATACATACCTGACTGAAGACATTCGATTGCTTATTTCATTCTCAGTGTCGTATATGTACAATTGAGCAAACTTTGGCTGTTCACCAGGGCGTGGAAGCAAACTTCCAATTCTGTGATAATTTTCCCCACTCATGACAAACATTGGTGGAGCATTTCCAACATTAATAGAAGTATCCACCTTTCCACCCATTGACGTGAAAGAGAACATCATATTGAAGGATCTAATATGGTCCCTAAAGTATTTCCCTCTTCGGTCCATATTGAGCAATAGATCTCGTAAAGTCTTAGGGGGAGACTTTAGATGCAGAAGCTTTATCTTACCTTGCAGACAACACAAAGAAAATGGTGTATTTTTTGGATTCCGTGTTTTTTGTACTCTCTCAGAATACCACATCATAGCCCCACAATGTTGGCACTCCCATGAAGGATCATCAATGTCCCAATATTCTAGTTGACAATGAGTAAACACTAGCCTTAATATAAAATATCATATATAATTATATAATAAAATACACATTTCGGTTCTTAAAAGCATATCATTGTTATAAGTTCACTTCATTAGTACTTAAGAAACTTACCTATTTCATTTGTCTGCGAAAATACATCGTTGTGATTAATAGCATCGTCAACAATTGTATCATGTAGTTGTGTGTGATCTTCACAATTGATTGAAATTAGCTGGACAATAATAAAAGATATACTTGATTTTTTGAACTTAAGTTAGAGAAATAAAAATAAATAACGTTTGTGTTTTGTTACCTGATAATGATGTGATACTTAGCTGCTGAGACAGCACAGAATCTTGGCCAACACTTTGTTTAACATTGGAATTTTGTGATAATTTTCCCGCACTTAAGACGAACCATCCAACACCTAATTTATTTCTTTTGTTGACATCAGTGTTGTTATCATGGGATGGAAATGATTTGTCGTTATAATGCAAGTTCTGCCTTGGCCTTTTAGCTGAAAAAGAATTGACTGCAATAATTTGAAGAACCACAAAAATAGCCTTATATTCAAAGTTCATGGAATTCTAAAAAATTTTGATTAAATTGATGGAAATTTATATATATACCATTTGTTATGTCTGATAAGGGATTACTTCCAATATCCATGTCAACAGGTCGATTTCCACGTGTGGAATTTGTAATTTGTGATGATATGACTCGCGTGTTGGGCACAACACCATTTTCTATAAAATGGAGGTAATTTTAATTATTTATTTCCAATCAATCACTAAGAAAAAAATCACTTGTTCACTTGTAAACATATATCCTTAGTAATTTATTCAAAATTGTCTATATGGAATATAATAGCTTATAATTTTATGAGTGGTACCTGATAATGACATAATGCTATTATCCTCCAAAAATATATGTTGATGACCAACACGATTATCAGCAATTGAAGGTTGCGAAAGATTGAAAGCACAGGGAAATAACTTCTCTGGTCCAATATGCCTTATATCACCACTATTGGCAGACTTGCTTGCTGATTCTAGGATAGAAGAAATAGTAACTGAACATTACATAATTTAGACCATAAAGAAATATCACACATTGCATTCAATTTATAATTTAGCTACATGCAAATTATTTAAGAAAATAGTATTTTATACCATTAGTAACATCAGAGAGAGGACATCCGCCTAAGGAGAACTGATTAGAGCCATTTCGAACCTCATATATTGATAAGCCTGTGCTGATAATGTTTCCACTGAGAGGAGTATCTAGTTTTTTTAATTGAAAGGAAAAGAGATATTAATTTATCATGTACTTATAGGAAATCATGCATCGCAGTAATTGAAAATGAATATTTACATAGCATACTACCTTTACTATTTGACAGTGGTATGGGTTGGTGCAACAAATCAATATTATTGCTCCAAGTGGATAACAGATGTAGTGTTTGGTCGTTGTTTGCAGGAACTTGATGCGTTTGGCTTTTGTTGCTAATACTAATAACAAATGATTCTAATCCAATCTGTTTTTCACCACCAAAACTAAATGACCTTCTTGTTGATGGTGGAGTAGAAAATGGTTTAACTGCATATTGTTAAGAAAAGTATCATAACAATATCAGATGATATAAACTCTTTAATTCAGTATTTTCTACATTACTTATTAAAGCATAACTTTATACCATTAGTAATGTCTGATAGAGGACTACTGCTTAAGGATTGATGATAAGAAAGATTTTGAACTGCATCAGTTGACAATCCCGTGGCGATGACGTTAGTTGAAGAAGTATGTGTTCTATCATTTTGACTCTTTCCCCTTATTACAAACTTTCCTAATCCAAGCTTTTTTTTATTAACAAACCCAGTTGACTTGATTATTGATGGTGGAGTGCATGAAGAGCTTTTGACTTGCCTGTTGAGGGTGGAGTAGAAATGCTTGTAACTGCAGATGGTGTAATAAGAAGAACATATAAATATTAGATAATATATAAGTCATGAAGTTATCTATTATCTAAAGAAAAACTCATTATCATTAGTAATGTTAGAGAGAGGAGAATTTCCTAAGAGCAACCTATTAGAGTGGTTAGGAACTGCATTAGTTGACAAACGGTTGCTGAAGACGTTGTCTGAATAAGGAAATTTAATATTTCAGGAAAAAAAGTAGGTTAGTAATTTGTCCTCAACTGTTCAAAAGAATTGATCATATATATGAAACCACTACAATGCCAGTCATGTAAGTTACTATTAGTTGCACCAAAAAATGATTTTTTTCCTTGGATAAAAGAAAGCGATAAATGACGCATCACTGGATCATTAGTTTGCTGCAATATTTTGTTGTCATTTCCCCTGCAAACTGGGTCACTGTCATCCACCATTGAGGGATCTTTTATTACATTATTGGAGACATACTTTGTTTGTTCAGTCATGGCTAATTGTCTGGTTACATAAAAAAAAATGAATATCAACCAAACTGCTGATGACTAAATTATATATATTGACTACATGTACAACACATGTAATATAATCAGACCACTCCCTTAGGCATATAACAAAAGTTCATAGCAACCCAAACTATCAAAAAGCTGTCAATGCTTAATAACACCACAAAATGAAGCCTACAAAAATGACAACTCTAAAAATTATATGAATACCATATTATTTTACCCTATGTTTATAAAATACTATTTTTATAGACTCGTAATATTTTGGCAGTAGTAATATATGTTATTAATATGTTGGGAGAGAAAATATAGTTTCATATTTAGAATATTTTATAAAAGGGTTTTTATGATGGGAGTATTTTAAAAATAATAAGGATATAATTTAAATTAGTTTTGGGCTTGGGGTTATTTTCTTGGGCCTAAAACCCATTTTATTGATCAGATTTCTATCTGCACCCCGCATATTCTGAGATGCACCCCTAATTTACCCTAGGTATCTTATCCTAACCCCAAGCCCAATGTGTCAAAAAAAAAACCCAAGCCCAAAACTACTCCCGGCGATAATTTACCCTAGGTTCTCATCTTAACCCCAAGCCTTCTTCCATGTGCATTCTCCTCTTCACTACTTCCAGCGCCGCACACACCCTCCGCCTCCCTATACGTCGTCGCCTTTCAGGCACCTTTTCGGCACCGCATGGCCTCGTTTGGCCATGCCACCACCACCAATCTCTCCCTCTATTCCAAATCCCAACAATTGGATTGTTACCGGAGAACCACTGTCACATTCCTCCGCCCTTTTTACCATCGTCCGATACCGTTTGACAGCGCTGCCACCACCATTCCACTCCCCTCTCTTTCCTCTACAAAGCCCCTAAAGAGTTGCAGCAAAGAAGTTCCATTTTGAAACCTTAACTGCGGCCGTGAAATGCATTTTTTGGGCACCGTGAGCCGCCTTTGGAGGAAGTATACTGATGGATGAGCTTCTGTTGAAGTCCGCAACAAAACCCCTAAAGAAAAACAACGATCGGAGATTGTTCCAGACCGCAGCCAGTTCGTTTTCTACCTTTTATTTTGGTGAGTTCCTCTCCTTCTTTCACCTTTAATTCGATTTTCACCAAATTCAGATTTGATTAGGTCTCGAATCCTTCCTCTGTCAATTTTTGGGTTTAGATGGAAGTTTTCCTCTTGAAAAATGCATCAAATTTTTTTATGCTTAACCATTGTATGCCTCCTAAAAAATGCATAAATCTGAGTTTTCCTGATCAACCATTTTATGCTTAACCATTTTTTCATCTGGAAGTTTATCAATTATTAAAACATGGTTGCATCTTGTATCAGAACCAAAAAAAAAAATAGACAGGGGATGAACACAATTTTTAAAACATGGTTGCATCAATTTTTAAAACACTCTGTGATATCAATTTATAAATGAACACAAACAGCGGATGGGTGTTGCAGAGAAAAAAAAATAATACATACCTGCAGAAGAGAAGACTGTTGCATGCGGCGAACTGGAGGAAGGAAGAGGCGCAGCTGTGTGAGCTACTGAGCTGTGTTGTAGTGCAGAGAAACTGAGGAAGTGAGACAATGGGGAGTCTGAGCAATGCCTTTCCACAGGGATTGATTTTTGAAATTCAAAATCCCAAACCAAAGTTCACCACTTCTTTTCCTCTCTTGGTAGTATTATTTTTTTCTTACAGGTTGCAAACCAAGTAAATAAGATCAGCATTAAATTGCAAAGAAAAGAATCTACTATTAAGATCTTCATTAAATGAAGATCAGCATTCCATGCTGGAGTGAAAATAGGCACCATTTTAGTGTCACTGTAGGAAGGAATGTTTCCTTCAGTGTCCACTTTGGTTTGTATCTCTTTATTTATTAAGTTAAGCATTAAACGGTGGAAGTAATTCCCTCCCAAATTAAGATTAAGATGTCTTCAATGCTTGAGAAAGTGTACTTTTTTTATTGGCTTATTGATTTTTATCAAAAATTGTTTCCAGATGGTGCAAGAGCATTGTTATGTATGGGTTCTGACAGAGAAATTGTCTTTTGATTAGTACTTACAATAATGGTTAATTTGCATGGAATGTGTTTCTAAATATTTTCCTAACACCCATTGTCCTTGTAATTAATAGGAATTGTGGTGACAAATGATGGAAATGCTCACTTGCGTGGATGCTCACCCAGCTGCAAAGGCATGATATCTCTCTCTCTACTACATTGATATTTGCTTACCATTCATACACACCATTGGTGCTATATTTGCTCTGCTAACCACGACTTTTGTGAAAATGAAAGCACTTGTGTGTCTGCATTGAATTTTACTGGTGTAGTTGTTGTTGTTAGGAAAGCAATTTAATCAAAGTTAGTTGAGTGGTTATGATTGTTGAAAGCTGTTAGCAGTTGGTTTAAAAGCTGTTAGTAGTTAGTTAATTGTGTAATCAGTTTTAGTGTTTGGGCCAATGTATTTGGGCTTGTTTTGTGAATAGCTCGTTGCCTGTTTTGGGCATTGTATAAATACCATTAGTGTGTAAAGCAATGTAATAGTAATATAACAATTCAGTTTTTCTCCTGTCATTCAATTTCTCCCCAACAAATTGGTATCTAGAGCCATTCTTGGTTCGGATCCTTGAAGCCAAACACTGAGCGATTGAGAGTGACACAGTGTGAGTAAAACATTGTGGAGTGCAAGAAACTTTCATCCATGGCAGAAAGGACAGAAAGGAATGGAAATGGAGGCTATTTCGGTGGAAATCTACCGATCTTGGATAGCAAAAACTGGGACCGATGGAAGAAGCAAATGGAGGTGATTTTTGGTTTCCAAGATGTGATGGAAATCGTGAAGAATGGTTTTGCTGAGTTACAGGCAAATCCAACTGAGGCGCAAAGAACAGCTCATAAAGATTCAAAGAGAAAGGATTATAAAGCACTGTTCTTGATTCATCAGTGTGTTGATGCTGCGAATTGGGAGAAGATTCAGAATGCAGAAACGGCAAAACAGGCATGGGATCTGTTGGAAACAAGTCATGCTGGTGATGGCAAGTTGAAGAAGGTCAAGCTTCAGACTCTGAGAAGACAGATGGAGTTGATACAAATGGAGGAGCAAGAGAAGGTTGCTGACTACTTTACAAGACTGCAAGGTCTCATCAATCAGATGAAGTCTTGCGGTGAAACCATATCAGATCAAACAGTGGTGGAAAAGGTAATGAGAACTCTACCATCAAGGTTTGATTACATATGTGTGGCCATTGAAGAATCTAAGGACCTGTCATCCATGAATGTTGAAGAACTTAGGAGTTCTTTGGAAGCACATGAGCAACGGTTGAATGAAAGGAAGTCAGGGAAGGCCACTGAACAAGCTTTGCAAGTCTTGCTTGCCCAACACTCGAAGAAAGGAGGATCGGGAAACAGCAAGAAAGGCAAAGGGAAAGGAGGAAATTCCAAGAATAAGGGCAACAACCAAGGCTCATTTGATCAAGAACATGAAGGTACCTCAAAGAAAGGTGGCTCGGGCAAGAATAAGAATGGGAAGAAGAAATTTGACAAAAGTAGAATCAAATGCTACAATTGTCAAAACTTTGGACACTTTGCTAGTGAATGCAAGAATAGCAAGGTTCCAAGGCCTACACATGAAGAAGAAGCGAATGTGGCTCATGATGATGATAGCTCAGATTCAGATCAGGTTACTTTAATGGTAACCACTGATTTGGAGGCTGAGAAAGCTGAGTCTTGGTACCTAGACACAGGTTGCTCAAACCACATGACAGGGCATATAGATTGGCTGCTGGAATTTGATGGAAGTCATAGGAGTAAGGTCAAATTTGCTGATAATAGCATAGTTCCTGTAGAAGGGAAAGGAAAAGTAATGATAAAAGGAAAGAATGGAGAGTCCACTTTTGTCACTGATGTGTTGTATGTGCCCTCAATGAAGAATAATCTGCTAAGTCTCGGGCAATTGCTTGAGAGAGGATTTAGCATGAATATGAAGGAGAATTTTCTCATGGTGTTTGATCCAAAACAAAGACTGTTGCTCAAGTCACCCCTGTCCAGGAACAGAACCTTCAAAGTAAACTTGGAGGCTGCTGTAGTTCAATGTTACTCAAGTATCAAGGTGGATGATGAAGTGTGGAAGTGGCATTATAGATTTGGGCATCTTAATTTTAAGAGTCTAAATCAGTTGTAAGCCAAGCAAATGGTAAGTGGCCTGCCCGAATTGAAGCAACCTGAGAAGCTATGTGAAGGGTGTCTCATAAGCAAGCAACCTAGGAGCAAGTTCAAGTCATATAGCCCCTCAAGAGCCAAGCTTTCCCTGAACATTGTCCACTCTGATGTGTGTGGCCCGATGGAAACTTCATCATTAGGAGGCAACAGGTACTTCTTAACTTTTGTTGATGAGTTCACTAGAAAATTATGGCTTTATCTGTTGAAAGAAAAGAGTGAGGTTTTTTCTGTCTTTGTCAAATTCTGTGCTATGGTCGAGAGACAAAGTGGAAATGAGCTAAAGATCCTCAGGATAGATGGAGGTGGTGAGTTTAATTCCAATGAATTCAATGAGTTTTGTGATCAAAAGGGCATTGTGCATGAGGTAACAGCTCCTTATACACCTCAACATAATGGCTTGGCTGAAAGAAGGAATAGAACCTTGCTTGATATGGCAAGATGCATGCTAAAGGGGAAGGATTTGCCAAAACAATACTGGGGGGAGGCAGTAAGCACTGCTGCCTATGTTCTAAATAGGTGTCCAACCAAGAGAATGTTGAGTTTGACACCTGAGGAAGCCTGGTCCGGTTCTAAACCAAATGTGAAGCACTTCAAGATTTTTGGCTCAATCTGTCACAGGCACATTCCAGATGAAAGAAGAAGGAAGCTTGATGATAAGAGTGAAGCACTTGTGCTAGTGGGATACCACCCAACAGGAGCCTATAAGCTCTATGATCCTGTTCAGAAAAAAACAGTGATCAGTAGAGACATTATAGTGGATGAGTCTGCATCTTTGAGTAGCAGGAAAGGGCTGGATAAAGGAGTTTTTGTTCAGCTAGATGAAGGAGATCATGCTAGGTCTCAATCAGAAAATCAAGGAGAACAGCAAGCTAGGAAATCTCAGAGACAAAGGTTTCCCTCTGTCAGGTTATCAGATTATGAGCAAGTGCCCGATGATGCTATCAATGATGAAGGGGAGCTGGTGCATCTAGCATTCATGGCTGATGTTGAACCAGTGCAGTGGCAAGATGCAGTGAAACAGAAGGAATGGAGTGATGCTATGAAGGAGGAAATGAATGCAATTGAGAGAAATCACACTTGGCAGCTTGTAGATTTGCCTGCAAACAAGAAGCCAATTGGTGTGAAGTGGGTTTTCAAACTCAAGTTGAAGCCAGATGGTTCTATTGCAAAGCACAAGGCTAGGCTTGTGGCTAAGGGATTCCTTCAAAAGGCTGGGATTGATTACTCAGAAATTTATGCTCCTGTGGCCATATTAGAAACAATCAGATTAGTGGTAGCCTATGCTAGTTCAAGAGATTGGCCTTTGTATCAGCTTTATGTGAAATCGGCTTTCCTAAATGGAACACTAGATGAGGAGGTTTATGTGTTGCAACCACCTGGTTTTGAAGTGCAGGGCAAGGAGAACAAAGTGCTTAAGTTGAAGAAAGCCTTGTATGGGCTAAAACAAGCCCCTCGGGCTTGGAATAACAGGATAGATGAGTTCCTGCAACAGCTCGGTTTTGCCAAATGCAGTGTTGAATTTGGAATTTATGTGAAGTGGAAGAACTATGAAGATGTGATTCTGGTTTGCCTATATGTAGATGATCTGTTGGTAACAGGAAACAATAGGGATGATATTGAAAAGTTCAAGGGGAGATTGATGGATGAGTTTGAAATGACTGATCTGGGTGTATTGAGCTATTTCCTTGGTTTTGAATTTGTCTACAACAGCAAAGGCATCATGGTGCATCAGAATAAATACATAAGGGAGGTTCTGAAACGATTTCAAATGGAAAACTGCAATGTGGCAGCCACACCAGCTGAAGCCAACTTGAAACTGACCAAAGGAGAAGAAGAGAAGTCAGTGGATTCAACCTTGTTCAAACAGATAGTTGGATCTTTGAGATATATTTGTAATAGCAGACCAGATATAGTGTTGGCAGTGGGGCTGGTTAGTAGGTTCATGAATGAGCCTAAGATTTCCCATATGGTTGCTGCAAAGAGGATCCTAAGGTATCTAAAGGGTACTCAGGATTTGGGGCTGCTGTTTCCTGGAAGTAAAGAAAGGTGTATTTCTGAATTTGAAGCCTATTCTGACTCAGATTGGTGTGGGGACAAAGTGAAGAGGAAGAGTACTTCAGGGTATTGGTTTAAGTTCCTTGGAGCACCCATTTCATGGTGTTCTAAAAAGCAGAACATTGTAGCTCTATCTTCTTGTGAAGCAGAATATGTGGCAGCTTCACTTGCAGCTTGTCAAGCACTATGGCTGCAATCATTACTCAATGAGTTGAAGATAGAATACAAGGGACCAATACAGCTGCTTGTAGATAACAAGTCAGCAATCAGTTTAGCAAGGAATCCGGTATCTCATGGAAGGTCCAAGCACATTGAGACTAAATACCATTTCCTTCGTGATCAAGTAAGCAAAGGAAGATTAAGCTTGAGCTACTGCAATACAGAGGATCAGGTAGCAGATGTTCTTACAAAGCCCTTGAAGATTGAAAGATTCAAGGCACTAAGAAGCAAGCTTGGCATAATTGTAATGAATGATTAAATTGAAGGGGAGTGTTAGGAAAGCAATTTAATCAAAGTTAGTTGAGTGGTTATGATTGTTGAAAGCTGTTAGCAGTTGGTTTAAAAGCTGTTAGTAGTTAGTTAATTGTGTAATCAGTTTTAGTGTTTGGGCCAATGTATTTGGGCTTGTTTTGTGAATAGCTCGTTGCCTGTTTTAGGCATTGTATAAATACCATTAGTGTGTAAAGCAATGTAATAGTAATATAGCAATTCAGTTTTTCTCCTGTCATTCAATTTCTCCCCAACAGCTGTTGGGTATGTAATTGTCTAATAGTGTTCTCTTATTCTGGTGGCTGCAGTCTATGATTGAATTGAGTCACACCCAAGACGAAGAAGTTGTAGATGGAACAACATTTGTCATCATTCTTGGTATGTTTTTAGCAAATGTAGATGCTTCCTTTTATAAATAATAAACTGTCATCTAATGCCATATCTCATGTGAAACTACTGTCACTTATTCTAATTAGTGGTTTAATGAATCAGGGCACTTCATCAAAATAGCTTGCATGGAATCGTTCCTAATGAAATTACCAATTGTACCGAGCTTAGAGCCCTCTAAGTGAAATAGTTCAATAACTTGCTAGAAATTTGCCATGTATGTGTATTTTGTAAATATATTTCCTTTTTTATACCATGTTGAATGTTTCATATGACTCTATTGAAAGGTACTTAAGAGCTAATTATTTGAATTGGTTTCTATTTTTTTTAATAGTTATGGTATAATCTTTGTCCAGTTACGTTTTTTTCCTACATCTCTTAAATGGGCATTAATACCTGGTAGATAGAAGTTAAAATTAAATGTGCATTAAATGGGCAGCAATGCAATGGAAATTATGTGTAGACATAATTAAATGGGCTTGCAGTGTTGATATTCCTTGTCCCTGTGTAATTAAATGGGCAGCATATTTGAGAGGGATATTTAATGCACAGATCCTTTTACAGATATCTTGGGCTGAAAATGTGACGTTCTATTTGTAAGGCAGACAATCCGGAATTAATGAGAGGGATATCCAGAATTAATGAGAGGGTTATTTAATGCAGGGTGGGCGGGATAATTGGCGGGCAAAATGTATTTGCATTAATGATGGGGCTTATAATTACATTTATACCCTCATTATAGGAGGGAAAGTTTCCTTCAGTGTGAGCTTTCTTTTATACTACTCCGGAACCATTTATAAGGCAAAAAGTCATTTCCAGATTCGTTAAAAAATGTATGTATCTGGTCCAAAAATTAGACCAGATACATACATTTTTTAATGAATCTGGAAATGGCTTTTTGCCTTATAAATAGTTCCAGAGGGAGTATATATTAAGATTACCACACCCAAAAAAACCGAATTATACCACACAACCGGCAATATTGATGCAATCGTTTGGCAATTAAACTTATATATCTTTAATACTATCATACATACAAGTTCTCATGCATTCCACTTTAATGATGTTATATATAGTTTAATATGTTATGACATTTCGTGTGTGTGTGTGTGTGTGTTATTTTTTAATTAATATTAGAAACTAGTGTTAGAACCTTGAATTGATGGAGATGCTGTGAGAAATGCTACAACACCTGAATAATGAAAGAGAAAAAATTGTTACACAAATAAATCCAAAATGTGTGTAAAACACTAAGCTTTAGGTTCGATTCGCCCCCACCAATCTTAATAAATTGGATGCAACAGGGTTCTTGGGAAATCCCCTTCAGGATACTTTGGATTCCTTGAAGTGGTTTGCACACACACTTCAAGCCTATCAATAAATAATAGTTTACAGAATAAAGTTTCCTCACTAACTCTCGTGCACTAGAGAAGAGAAGAAATGATTTAGAATTTGATAATGGCAAGTAAAAGCAATGAATTTCGTATGCTTTTCTGCATGCAGAGTGCTTCTATTTATAGAGCAACTCATGTCACTTGGTGTAGGGAAACAGCACTCTAAAAGTTATTAACAATGGTTCATCAGACAACGTTTAAGTATTATTAACGTTCAACATTTGATACATTGCGACCCTTGGCATGGTGGTCGCTACTTGCACCATTTCATTGCAGTGTGCGGGTTTGAATCCGGCCGGACGCAATCTTTCATTTTAAATTTTTAATTCGTTGAATAACGTAATGAAAATTCAAAACAGCCCTTGCACAGATTCGATCCTGGGACACATTGTTTCATGCAAAACACTGCGACCACCGAGCCAATCGAGACATTGTGTCAATTTTGTATCATTATGTGTATTTAACCATTGCAACCATTCATATGTTTTGAAAATCCCTCACAATCCCCCACCATTTTCAAAATATATCTAAATCCATTATTCTGGAAATCTCATGGTTTCAGATAAAGGTGTCTTATGACTTCAACCTTCACTTAGTAAGCTATGGTTTCACTCATCCCTAAATAGAATGATAGACAAGCTTTGAACTAACTATTCATTAGAACAAGTGTGCATAACTCACACATGAAATCTCGGTATCATTGACTGAATTATAAAGATGACACATTTGATAAGGTCTTGTGTCATGTACCCTTTTCATGAGAACTACTAGAGTCAAATATATGCTATATCAGATAGGTAGACTACATCAGAAATGCACCCATAATATGCATCTCAGCAAATATATGCTATATGTCTATTAAGAGCAAAGCTCAACCTCCCACTCTTTATTCTTGTGGTCTAAGTACTTTATAACCTTGGTATGTATCTATTAACAAGTACTTGCAATCACTCTGATAGTATACTTTCACCATTGAACTCAAGACTTGATTTTACTCAAGTGTGAGTTGGGTTTCTACTATTGATGATCAATTAGATATGGGCTTGAATTCCATCCCCAAAATGATGTTTCGAAAGACATCATATCCCTTGTCAATTCTTTCGTCAAAAAATCGCAAGATTTCTTTACTTCTCTTATAAAATTTAAATGTAACTTCTTCACATAGCTATGTCTTAATCCAATGTCTCATGATATTTTTCTATTCATTAATTAATGTATTCTTGATAGTATTGAATAACTATCACAGAATTTGGACTACTTGTCCTATTGACTTTCCATTATCCAATTGGATATATGCCTTTGATTGTTTTGACAATCACAAATGTAAGTTTAATCATGCTATTGATTTGACCAGACTGATATATCATACAACAAGTTTACAAATAACTCTATTTTATTGCTACTAAAACATGCAATACCCATTTCAATATGAAATTTTAAATCTATTTTATTTATCTTAATTCATTTAAGATATCATGCAATGAATGCATTAAATGTACATAACAACTAGTACAATCATATTTGAAGATCAAAACTATCTTTAAATACCAAAGTGGATTAATCATGTAAATCATATACATACAAAGTAAAAAATTAATTCTAACACTATAAAATTTATGTCAACTCTATTAAGAAGCATTGTTATCTTAATTAGCATACAAATTATATATACATCATAAATTCTAATTATTAAATATTAAATAAGAACTTATCATAGAACTTCTAAAACAAATATGTCTCCATAGAATAAGTTATAAAACTTAACACTAGACAAAACTTAATAATATCATTATCTATTACATAAATACATCACAACAAGTTTAAACAAGTTTTTACACATAATCTATTATTACAATCATACCCTCTTATAGAGGATAAAGATGTTACCCTCAAATACACACATGAACCCATACTTGTTAAATAATGGTACATAAAATTAATTCATCAAGTACATTACATATATTCTTGAGAATAATCACTTTTTCCAAAAGTGAATACTATGCTTCAAAGTAATCCTTTGATGCATTAGAGTTCTTTTCTTTCTTTTCATTCTTCAAGAATCTGCATTCATTCTTGTAATGTCCCGGTTTACCATAATGGAAACAACTCATTTTCTTCTTCTTTTTCTTTTGGTTATTCTCATTGTTGTTATCATGAGATTCTTCACAATCTCGATCACTTTTCTTGTTAGACTTGTTAGTCTTTCCTTTCTCCGTCACATGCACTTTCTCATGAGTATATTGATCTTTAGTGTCATCTTGTTTTCGATACTTTTCTTCTAAGCGAAGGTGATTACCCAATTGCTCAAGAGAGATATCATCATTTCTATGCTTCAAACTTCTTTTGAAGTCTTTCCATGAAGGAGGGAGTTTGTCTATGATTGAGGAGACAATAATGGTTTCATCCATATGCATGTTATGTTGTTTGTAGTTATTGAGAATTCTTTCTATTTCATGCGATTGTTCTATAATAGATCTACCATCAACCATCTTATAATTATTAAAACAAGAAACAAGAAACTTCTTACTTGTTGCATCTTCACTCATGTATCTTGCTTCAAGTTTGTCCCAAAGTTTTTTTTGCAGAATTTTCGCTTTGATAAACATCGAACAAGGAGTCAGACATACCATTGAGGATGTGTCCCATGCATATGTAGTCATCATTATCTCACTTCTGTCTCTCGCGAGTTTTAGTAATTGTCTCGTCATCTTTATCCATTGGTCTTGGAGTGTTCAAAACATATACCACTTTCAAAGTTGTGAGTAGGAAATGCATCTTTTTCTGCCAACGAATGAAGTTGCCACCATCGAATTTCTCCAATTTCACAAAGTCAGATGTCATTTCTTTCAGTGTTGCCGCCATTGTTCACAAACTAAATAGAACTCGAACCTAAATATTGTTAGAACCTTGAATTGATGGAGATACTATGAGAAATGCTGCAACACCTGAACAATGAAAGAGAAAAAATTGTTGCACAAATAAATTCAAAGCGTGTGTGAAACACTAAACTTTAGGTTCGATTCGCCCCCACCAATCTTAATAAATTGGATGCAACAGGGTTCTTGGAGAATCTCCTTCAGGATACTTTGAATTCCTTGAAGTGGTTTGCACACACACTTCAAGCCTATCAATCAATAATAGTTTACAGAATAAAGCTTCCTCACTAACTCTCGTGCACTAGAGAAGAGAAGAAATGATTTAGAATTTGATAATGGCAAGAAAAAGCAATGAATTTCATATGTTTTTCTGCATACAGAGTGCTTCTATTTATAGAGCAACTCATGTTACTTGGTGTAGCGAAACAGCACTCTAAAAGTTATTAACAATGGTTCATCCGACAACGTTTAAGTATTATTAACGTTCAACATTTGATACATTGCGATCCTTGGCATGATGGTCGCTAGTTGCACCATTCTGCTGCAGCGTGCGGGTTCGAATCCGGTTGGACGCAATCTTTCATTTTAAATTTTTAATTCGTTGAATAACGTAATGAAAATTCAAAACCGCCCTTGCACAGATTCGATCCTGGGACGCATTGTTTCATGCAAAACGCTGCGACCACCGAGTCAACCAAGACATTGTGTCAATTTTGTATCATTATGTGTATTTAACCATTGCAACCATTCATATGTTTTGAAAATCCCTCACAACTAGAAATGTATATATTTTCCCCCACAGGCTAAAGTTTCTAGGTCCGTCACTGAGGATGAGTTAGGCCCAAAATCTTAACTTCTTTTGAGTTTTGTGGGAGAGAAAGATGAGTTAATATTAAGAGGAAAAAGTTTAGTGATGGATGTTTTTGAAGGTAATGGGTTTACCATGTAGATCAAGGGAAAAACACGGGTTTCAATTGATGATTTGGACATGTTTTAAGAATCTCAAGCATATCAGGAATCAAATTTTGATTTCTTCTAATATATTCCATGGTGAAATCATATCTAGAAAACGAATCTTTTAGTCTAGGGGTTTGAGGATCCAGACACATTTAACTTTTGAATTCAAGGATCCTAAGAAAAGAAGAATTGTCCATTTGAACTTCAAATTGGTATCGTCTAAGTCGGAAATCAAATTTTTGAATGCCATATTTGACAACAAGATTTTTTGGATTCATCATTGCTTTTTGAGCATCTGTATCCATGTATGCAATTACTTTATTGGGATGTGAAAATTTGATGGAAGAATGTGGATCTCAACCCATGGCTAAAGAGGAGTAGGCAAAGCAACGTCTATCTCTTAGAATGGGTATAAAGAAGAATAATCATTATCAAATTTGATAAAATTTTCTTTATTAGAAGAGGAACTCTGTAGAGAAAAGGCAATTTCTTCATTTGCAATTTTTTTTTTAGAACACAGGGATTCCATATCTCCTTCGAATAAGAGCAAAGACTTGATCTTGTTTGTCTTGTAAGGACAATTTTTTTGAGAAAACTCCACAAATACAACATTTTTGGTTTCCTTTCCTGCTTCAAATCTTCTTTTTGAAGAAATTGAAGGATCTCTTCCTTTTAACTTTCTTAGAGAATTTGGAGAATGTAGCAAACTCCTGTTGATGATTTTTTTTTTCCGCGATACAAACAAAATTTTTGCCTTTACATTTAATTTCAAGATAAGGCTTTTTACATGCCTTGTGAATTTGGATATGTAGTTCACAATGTTTGAGAAATATTAATGTTGTCTATATATCTTTTCGAGTGCTTCTAGTGTCATTTGATGTATTTGACTGCGACTCGTCATGTTTAAGTCTTTTTAAGCTTTTGCTTCCATTTAGTGGAGTTCAAGTTATAACCCTTTACGCATAACAGAGACATAAGTATTTTTTTAGGCATAGCATCATTATATCCATTAAGGAGGTAGAATCTTTAAGACATACTGTGATAATGTCGTTCAGGATCTTTGACTTTGAGGGAACAACATATCATCTCAAAATACTCTTGTCTAATTTTTCTATCAAAGATGTACATGTCTCCTATAAATTCTTGATGAATAACTAAGAACTGATGCAGTGTTAGGAAACTTGTGAAATTCATTTTGTTTGAAAGCTCCAAGATTATGGTACCATTCATTCGACTTTCATGTTAAAAGACATGGTGTGAGGGTATTTCCCACAACTATATTTAATTATTTATGGAAATTTCGCACAATGTAAGGGCTTTTTTACTTTGTTTCCAAATTTTCATTTTCTGTTTTCAATAAGATACACATACTACAACACACATTGGCAAGGAGATGACATCCAAAATGGGATGATATACATAGGCAAGGAGTAACATATTTGGAAATGGTGAAAATGCTGCAAAGTTGTTTTCACCATTTCTAAATATGTTATTGTTTCTTAGACCACAAATCCCCATTTTGTATATCATCTCCTTGGCAACGTGCGTTGTAGTATTTGTATCTTATTGAAAACAGAAAATAAAAATTTGAAAACAAAGTAAAAAAGCCCTAAGCTTTACTGTCAAAAGCAAAACATTTCTCACTAA
Source organism: Calophaca sinica (assembly GCA_037113605.1). Taxonomy (NCBI): domain Eukaryota; kingdom Viridiplantae; phylum Streptophyta; class Magnoliopsida; order Fabales; family Fabaceae; genus Calophaca; species Calophaca sinica. The sequence continues at coordinate 124,236,779 of CM073736.1, read as the reverse complement.
TGTTGTCTTCCACAATTTAATGGCATATTGAGACATTGATATTATAGTTTGAAATAAATTAATTGGAATTATTTTTTGATATAAATACTTATATTAGTATTAGTAATTAGTGATATTTATAAAAATAATTTATTATAGGTCTATTTTAAGCTTATTTAATAAACTTTTCATAATAGCTTATAAATAAATACTTAATTAAATTTCTTAGAATAACTTGTTGAATAATGCATCAAATATTATATTATTTGTGTTCTAAATTCTAAATTACAGGAATCTAACTCAATGCTGGCTGCATGTTGGACTGGTCAGCTTATTGGCCTGTCAAATTTTTTTTTAAAAGTAACATTTAATTCTTACAAAATTTAAATAAATGAGAATTGAAAATTTTAGATAACATAGTCTCGAGTCAGTGATAAATAAAATAGAGAAGTAACTTATTTGTCAATTGAGTTTCATTTTTTTAAAATAAAAAAAAATAGTATGTTTTTAAGAGATATAGCTTATATAAGATAAAAAAAGATGTTTTAGATTAGTGTGCCAAATATTTTTGAACTCGGCTGAAAAATTTTAAACTCTTATTTGTTCAGTCTATATATTTTACCAGGTTGTTTAAGACAAATTCATCACATTCTGCCTATTATTTTAATAGCTAACCATTTAAGGGAAGGGACATGGTGTGGATTCGAATATGACGTTAATATTTCTAAATAGAGCACTGGGGCCTCTGAGCAGGCGTAAGAAGTGATTTTCTCTCTCTGTGGAAGTGTTGTTCAGAGGAGTAGAGCTAATAACACTGGTTCTTAAAAAAATTTGTATCTTGTGATTTTTTATTTGCAATTTCAAAATATTGTGATGATCATTTCTAAACAACCCGCGTGTTAACATGGTTAATTGTCCATAAATCATGACCTTGCACAATGTAGCAAGTAGCAACAATCACTGCTAAATGTAAAAACAAATAAATAAAATGAGCCAACTTATGTTTGTGCTGTAAAAAGAGGACTAAGCTCATGCACTTTGGTTAGGGGGGAAGGGGGGGAACTTCCATTTCAAAGGTGATTTTACTAATGATGATTTTACTAATGTTTAAGAAAGATTATTTTTTTTTCCCTATTTCTCACTGTATGAGACTCTGATGCCTATGTAGGCCACAAAAACAAGTAAACAAAGATAACAACTGAAACAAATTGGGATTAGATCATCTCAGTCACTCGGAAAGTGAATGCACCTTTACCAACCAAGAAGCAAAACCTTTAACAAAGCCATCCGAATATATAAACCGTTCTTTGCCTGCCTAAAGTAAGCAGCTCTTGGATCATCATCAACATCAACTTCTATCTGCGAGAAATTTAAGGGACCAATTTAAGCTTATATTGAATCTTAATGCTTATGCATATAAATATAATGACTATGAGAGTATATGTATCACAAGAAGACATGGCCATATGCGCTTACCTCGTCGAGTCTTGGAAGAGGGTGCATAACCACAGCATGTTTCTGCATCACCTTTAGAACATCGCGATTTACAATATACTTGCCTCTTGCCTCTTCATAAAGGTTAATTTTCTCTCCAAATCTTTCCTTCTGAATGCGAGTTTGATAAACCACATCGCACTTTGAAGCCACTTCCATTAAATCAGCACTTTCTTCCCACTCCACTCCCCTTGATGTCAGATACTCTTTTATATCATCCTATAAAAGAAAATTCCATAACTCACCATGTCCTGTAACTTGCATAACATCTTATATTCTTTGTTCATGAGATCATAACTAGTATTTGCAACAATTACCTTCATTTTGACCACATTAGGAGAGACAAAATAAAACTTCACGTCGCGGTACTTGGCAAGTAAGTAAGCAAGTGAGCGAACCGTCCTCCCATTGGCGAGGTCTCCCACAAGCCCAACTTTAATTCCATCCAGTTTTCCCATCTCTCTTTCAATGGTATAAACATCTAACAGTGCCTGAGCAGTTTGAAAAGGCAAGAGTTTTAGAATAATTGTACCATCCATTTTTACCAATAACAACAACAACCAACCTTCTACCACTAGGTGAAGTCAGCTACATGTATCAATTGAGGTCATAAAGTCTTGTTTTGTATTAAGTTCAAAATAGACCATTTACCTCTAAACCGATCCATGCCATGTATATTTGACAAAGCTTTACAAAACACAACACAACATAACCTACTCTTTTTAAGGGGTAGAAAGAACACTGAAGTAATTAGTTGAATATACTTGCCATCCATTTCCAATTCATTTGCCGCTCAAATTATCATAAATTTAGTAGAATGATAAACAATAGACAAAAATGAATGAAAAACAAATTCCTGCAGTCTGTATTCTCTTGCTATACAAGAGGAAGGGGGAAAAAAAAAGAAATAAACTTGGAATTATCTTGTCTCAAGTGTAAACAAGAGATCAAGAGAGACCATTATAAAAGTCAAGAGAGCTTTAAAGGAAAAATTATATGGCTCTATCTGGCCTTTCCTTGTTAAATAGATACAGATAACAAACAATAAACATCAGACAAAATAATAATTACAGCCAGCCATAGTAATTTGCCAAATAATTGGTTCCACGAACCATGATTCCATCTGGCATTAGCAATTAAAGTGCACACAAAAAATATGTACCAAAAAAATAAAGTATACTTGAAGGTACTTTTAAGTGGAAAAAGTCCATATTATGTTGTTACAAACTTACAATTTGCTAACAAACTAGCATGTGCTCAAGATATACCCTGGTAGTTACCATCTCACTCCTTGGTATCAAGAGTTTCATTAGATAAATGGAGCCACATATTTTAGTTCTATACTTTGATTGGTTTTTGGCTTCTAACCCTGACTTTGTAAATCCAGTTCAATGCTGGTTTGTTGAAAACAGAGTTGTCCCCAACTGGGAGAAATATGCAATTTCCTGAATGGAAGTCATAAGTTATAACTCATAAAAAATAATTTTACACTATTAACCTATGTCATTGTGAAATTATATGGAGAAGTAACTGATTTGTCTGTTTCAAATACCCCATGACTGCCTCAGCACAATAAGGGGTTTTGCCTAAAAGTTTCCGTGGCAATACAACACACCCTAAAAAATCTGTAACAAAAGGTAGCTTAGCTTGTAAAGCAATGTCATAAATGAAGATTAATTGGTGCAAATTCTGCAGTCTAAAAGCTCTCTATCTTTATAGCTAGGGCAACAGACTAAGGATTAGTTGGAAAAAAAGTATCATCCTATGTTCCTATCTGATGGACTTTCTTTGTGAAGCATTGGATTTCGCATCACTAAACTGTGTCATCGCAAATTCGTTCATACCTGGGTGGGATGCTGTCCTGGGCCATCCCCTGCATTGATTACTGGAATGCTAGCAGTTCCTGCTGCTCTTCTAGCTGCACCACTTTCGAAGTGCCGCAATACAATTATATCTGAGTAACCTTCAACAGTTCTTATAGTATCTGCGATAAGTAAAGTTACATGAAAATTCAATTTCATATAGAAAAATCAAAAGGAACCCCAAAAATAAACTTTGTATTGTCAATTAAAAGGTTACACCTTCAAGTGTCTCTCCTTTAGCTGCAGATGAAAACTCCCTTGCATTTTCAGTTGTCAGAACATTACCACCTAATCTTCTCATGGCAGACTCAAATGAAAGCCTAGTTCTAGTGGAAGGCTCATAAAACAAGGTAGCCATGAGGTAACCCTTTAGCATTTGGCTCCCAGATGAGTTGCTCCTAATATTCTCCATACTCCTTGCAACTTCAAATATGGCATTGAGAGTTTCTCTATCAAACTGCTGAGCTTCAATCACATCATCAAGTTGAAATTTTTGCCCCACAGAGAAAGAGGGTGAACTTTCAACTTGAAGTGCCCCTGCCCGGCACAGAATCTCATCACTTTTGCTCAAAAGTTTCGATTTTTCGAAAACCCCAAAGTGCCCAAATGATGATGCTGACATCAAATGACTCCACGGATGGTTTAAGGAACAAAAAACAGAGGAATTTGCAGCCATCTTTGGATGAGGAACTCCAACATGCATTAAGCATGAGAATAACAAAGAAGCAGCAGTCATTGTGTTTCTATTAACACAAGCGGCTACAAAAAACACAAAACAAAGTCTCGTTTGGTATGAATAACAAAGCCCTTCATAAATTACATAGAAACACACGAAAATCCATTAGTCTAAAGCTGAAAAGAAAAAGAGCACGAAAGTAACATGAAATGCTTTTTTTTTTTTTTTTTGAGGAATCACCCGAGTTTTAAGGTATACACTTACAAAACACGTTTCAAAAACGGCACAGAATCAAGAGTCCACAACCAACAAGCTATTTAAGATTATGACAGCGGAATGGGAAAAAATAATAATTAAAAAAAAAAGGTGAGTGTGATGAATCCAACAAACATATATAGATGTTGTTGAAATAAGAATCAAAAGCCTTGAGAATGAAATAGTGCGAAACTGGTATTTTGAAAGCCAGACAAAGACAACGGCTCCAAAACAATGTTTCCACTGTGTAAGAAACAAATACAATAACAAATGCGTGTGTATATAGATCATAGATGCTCCAAGAGAAGACGGCTTAGTTGAGATTAACCTTTGTTTTAATAACGGGGCCTAAATTTTGTGTATAGCCCAATCTGTTCATTCTTTTTCTTTTGGGCTAGGCCTATTCTTTAAGGGTAACTAAATACAACCTCGTTTTTACTAACGTACACCCTCCATTAGCTTCTGGATAAAGTCGATCCAGGTCTAACGTTAATTTGCTTAGCAGAGTCATATTCACAGACACCTTACAACATCTGTAAATATAACACCAGACAAATTATCAGTGGTCTCCTGATATATACTTACTAACGATGCCTGGAAGTATATATTTGGAATTGTTATGATAGTCCAATACTGTATTTACGGAAAAACAAAGTTTTTCAAACAGCATACTGTCAACGTATGTTAATAGCAACTACAATTAAATATGTTGCATCATTCATATACTATTAATATTGCAAGCACTTAATACATACATGAAAAAGCGAGTACTAACATTATTAATTATATAACTCGAGAAAACAAATACAATTATTCTTCACCTAGGTCTACAATCCTTTTTTTTTCGGTACAATATATGGACTAAATGTAGACATCCCATGAACATATGGAAACCCTCATGCTTCAGTCTCAGGTATACAGTATCTACGCCGTGAATGAACAGTATGAGGTATCAGACATCCATCATTCAAGAATACTTGTAAGTAAGACATAAAGCCCCCCCTAGGGATGGCAATATGGGCCTGAGCCGTTGGGCCAGCCAGCCAAAATTGGGCAGAGCGGGGTGGATATGTAAACCCGCCACCCCACATAACCCGCCCCGCTTAGCCCACCAACCCATGGGCCACGGGCGGGGCGGGCCAGCCCGCCTGGTTTTTATATATTTTTTTAAACCATTTTTTATAGTTTTTTTTTTGTATTTTGTGCGGGCTTAGGCGGGCCAACATGCCATTTTGGCCCATTTTATGGCACGTTTAGGCGGGCCAACCCACCATTTTTTAGGCCAAAATTTGTTTTTTTGTTTTTAAATTTTTTATGTTTGAAGCGGGCCAACCCGCCGCGGGGAGGGGTGGGCTCACATTCTCGATCCACTACCAATTGGCGGGCTGCCCCGATTTTGCCATCCCTGCCCCCCCTGGTTTTTTATAGCATTTACCCTCCTTCCAGAAGTTTATTTTTCGAACAACATAATTTGTTCGGAAATAAACTTCTGGTAGGCAAAATGATACACCATGTTAGCAAAAAGGGGGTGTCTTAGTTACTCCCTACACACCAACAAAAAAAAATACTCCCTATTTTCAATGTTCTTAAATCCAACCATTTATTAGATCATTACAAAGATGGACCTAGGGATGTAAATGGTGTTCTGCGGGTAGGGAATATATAATCTATACTCATCTTATATTTGTGCAATTACCCGCCGTGCAACATATTTAGTATTTCAATCAACACATTAATAACAATATTTCAATTTAGTTCGTAAATATGACTCCACTAACAAATATTTCAACGTTGTACGGTGTTCGTAAATATGACTCCACTAAGCAAATTAACGTGAGACTAGGATCGACATTGTCCCAAAGCTAATGGAGGGTGTATATTAGCAAAAATGAAGGTGTATTTAGTTACCCTTAAAGAATAGGCCTAGCCCAAGAGAAAGAGGATGAACCGATTGGGCTACACAAAATTTAGGCCCCGGTTATTAAAACAAAGGTTAATCTCAACTAAGTTGTCTTTCCTTGGAGCATCTATAATCTATATATACACACACTTGTTATTGTATTTGCTTCTTACACAGTGAAAACATTGTTTTGAAGCCGTTGTCTTTGTCTGGCCTTCAAAATACCAGCTTCGCGGTACACTATTTCATTATCCTAACTTTTGATTCTTATTTCAACAATATCTATACATGTTTGTTGGATTCATCACACTCACTTTTTTTTTAATTATTACTATTTTTTCTCCCCTTCTGCTGTTATAATCTTAAATAGCCTGTTGGTTGTGGACTCTTGATTCTGCTGCCGTTTTTAAAGCGTGTTTTGTAAGCATATACCTCAAAACTCAGGTGATTCCTCAAAAAAGTGATCCCACTCAAAGTTGTTTAATTTATCTTATCCTTTTTAAAAAAAAAAAAAACATTTCTTGTTACTTTCGTGATCTTTTTCTCTTCAGCTTTAGATTAATGGATTTTTGTGTGTTTCTATGTAATTTATAAAGGGCTTTGTTATTCATATCAAACAGGACTTTGTTTTGTGTTTTTTATAGCCACTTGTGTTAATAGAAACACAATGACTGCTGCTTCTTTGTTATTCTCATGCTCTATGCATGTTGGAGTTCTTTATCCAAAGATGGCACCAGTAGCTACTTTCAATCCTTCTTGCACAATTAGATTCAAAATATGTGCACAACAACGCACATGAAAGAATTCTCCATCACACAACAACCAATTTTGCAATGTAAGTACACTCCTCATAGTTTGTTGCATGACATCATTGGCAGAAGCATTATCCAAAGTGATACTAAAAATTTTCTTCTTTATTCCCCAATCATGTAAAAATTCAATTGCTTTGTTAGACAAATCAAAACCACTATGAGAGAGATGCATGTGACGAAAGTTAAGGATTTTGCTATTTAACTTCCAATTCTTATCCACAAAATGAGCAGTCAAACTTATGTAACCCTCAGTATTACAAGATGTCCATAAATCGGAAGTTAAAGATATCCTACTAGGAATGTTAGCCATTTATTCTTTAAGCTTTGCCTTTTCCCTTATGAACACTTTCAGGACATCATCCTTAGCTGTGTTTCTAGTAATAGGAGTGTAATCAGGATTCAAATACTGCAACCAATCCGTAAGCTCCTCAAACTCACAAAATTTGAAGGGTAAATCACGCCTAAGGATTAATTTAGCACACTTTTCACAAGATACCATTTGCTCTATCTTCAAAGACTTCAATTTTCCTTGCATATCTAACATCATTTGACCCACATCTTCAAATTTAATTTCCTTACACTTATCAAGGTGACGTTTTAAAGTCGAGGTCCCGTGTTTTTTACCACCACCTGCAAACTCTTGATTACAAGCATTGCACTTTACCCTATCCTTTTTTTCCTCTATCTTAGTGAAAAATTTCCATACTTCAGATGTTGTTCTTTTAACCCTTTTCTCACTAGGTTCAATGGATTGACACTCTTGTTCAATTGCTGAGTCAAATACCAGATTCTCATCAATTGTATCCATTCCAAATCTAAATCATAAAACACAACAACTAAATGTAATTAGAAAAAACTATTTCATTTACTAAGTCAGTTAAACATAACAATCTCAATTATTACTTCAATCTATGTTTCATCATTAAATCCCTAGAATTGGAGAACCATGATGGATTGCCACACCAAAAAGCAAGCAGAAATTATGCAGAACACAATCACACTAGCACACGTTATAATTAATGATTAAATCCCTAGAATTGAGGAAAACACCAACAGAGGAGTAAAAATGGCAACTGAGTAAGTTCATTGTTACCTTCAGTCCAGATGCAACGAACGACGGAAGGCGAGCAACGCACGAACGACGGTGACGCTCACTGTTGTTGCGGCCGAGAGAGACAGTGAGTAGTGTGAGACCGAGAGAGAGAGAGAGAGAACTGAGAAGTGAGAAGAGAAGAAATTAGGGTTACACCGAGAGAGAGAAGCCGGTTTAGAGTTAGGCCGTTTGTTACGGCTTAAAAAAAAATGATTATGTTTTAAAATAATTTAGAGATTATTTTTTATAGATTTTAAAAAAATTAGAAGCTAATTTGTGTTTGTTTAAGATTATAAAAATTATTTTTTCAACTCTTATAAATGAGAAGTTAAATTTTTCAGCTTTTTATTTTTACCCCAAAAATCATTTTTTTAAAAAATTATTTTCTGAAAAATCTGAAACAAGCACAATTAAAATTAAAAAAATGATTTTTAACATAAAAAAATGATTTTATTCTAAAAAAACCTGTAACAAACGCTTTTAGTGGGTGCTGGGTCTGGGCTAGTGGGGTATTTTTGGCAATTATTAAATGCACTCCCACCTTTTGAGTACACCCCCTATTTTTCGCAAAACCCAAAATACCACTGTACAAAATCAGAAAATTGGGATGAATTCCGGAAATTCGTAATTTTCGATATGTATCAATTCCGAAAATTTGAATTTTCGGTATGTGTTTTGCATACCGGAAATTAGAATTTCCGGTAGACACACTTTTTTTTTGCACCGTAAATTTAATTTTCAGTATGCAAAACCCATATCGGAAATTCGAATTTCCGGTGGTAAGACGATTTTTTTTTTGTATTCTGGAAATTATGAATTTTCGGTATGAAATTTTTTTTAAAGTATGCCAAAAATTCATAATTTCCGGAATACAATTTTTTTTGATGAAATGTATTTATTTTTTAACCACAAAACAATATTACATTACATTACACGACCTACAACATTACACCAAATGCAAATTCAACACCAATCTACAATATTAAAAAAACCAAACCCAACGATTACACACCCAACAATAATACAACACACACATTACATGACCTAGTCACCAGTTCTAATCATTGGCTATGGTTGACGAAGGAGAGCAATGATCTCATCAGCTGTTCTTGGTGCACGACATTTTGCAATGATCTCGTCAGCTGTTCCACCAAGCACAACATACAACTTTATTGGGCCATGGTTAGAATGATCATTGAATGCTTCCCACAGGCATTGTATGTCGCTGTCGTTTAGAAGTGTCATATTCATATACTCAACACGCCCACTACCTACCGAAACAGGGCATCGATAGTAGAGATCTGCCACTATACGTAATCCAGCTCCAAGCTTTTGTCGTATCTTTTGCTTTAGTTCTTCAAAGATGATGGATGTCTTAATCCTAAATATTTTTGGGACATCGCATTCATAAACCACGCCATCAATGGTTGTTGTGATTCTGCCATTGTGATAGACAACGACAAGGCTCGAATCCATCGAGAACTGGGTTGACTGTGTGAGTGACATAGCTCACGAACGGGCTAAGGGATGAAATGTATTTAGGGTTTAGGGTGAAATAAAAGTTGTGTAAAAGGGCTCTATTTACATAATGTTTGATGTGATCTGAACCGTTAAAAGTGTCGATCGCATCTCGTCCGTTGATTTTTTTTACAAAGGAATTGATTTTTTAAAAAGACAATAAATAAAACGCTTGATGCGAACTGAACCGTTAAAAGTGTCGGTCGCATCTCGTCCGTTGATTTTTTTTTTTAACAGAAATGACAAAAATCACAATAAATAAAAAGCTTACAAAATAATAAAGTTTACTTCAGATCACTACAATACAATAATAAAGTTCACTTCAGATCACATCAATTGTCGTCCAAGCATATACGGTCCATCTGGGTCCTGTGGTGTATTATGACGCAACGATGGAAATAATGTAAACCATTCCTGCAATCGAGTAGCATATAGTGTTGCCCATGAATGAGCATCGGGATAACAATGTTGACGCCAACTGGGAGCGACATTAGGCAATGGACATCCGGACTTAAAAAATAACTGAAAAATGCAAATTAACTAGACACTTTTTACATAAAAAAAAATTAAAACTAAGTAAAAATTAACACATTGTTATAAAAAAATTACCTGTACCCAGTGATTACGGTCGACAAACCCAATACAAATTATGGCATTATTTAACTGGGTTGGATGACACATGCCCCTAAGAGGGAAAAATGTCCAACACGTTCGACTGCACTCATTCAAAGAGATCAGAATCAATTTATATTTTGTTGCTATTACGTAACCCATGTCTGATAAGGGCATCCACTTGTCACCAAAACAGTACCAGTTACACCTAGCAACGACTCCCTCAATTCTTGATATCGATCTCCGAAAAGCTGACCATATAAATCATAATGCATTCTGATCTCTTTTTCCAAGTTTTGACGGACTATAGGCCATCCATCCTCAGATTTACCAAGTAATGCTGCAACCGAACGATATCCGCAGTTTCCATCATCTTCAACGTCCACGATATCCACAATATATGGTCGAAACTGCGCAGGAAATTGACCCACTTAAGGCAATCGTTTCTTTTTCCTTGTGGGTACATTAGGTGGTACATTAGATGCCTTTGATGTATTCCCAGATGGTATGGTAGAATACTTGTTGTCCACATGCTCAAAATATGATGGGTCGCGCCTAACGTCATATCCATCCATTGTTGGGGCCTTACCTTTACCCTTTTTCAGTGCTCCCTTGGTCTTCACCTTTTGAGGAGGTGAACACCCGGAAATACAAGTTCACGCACTTTGGCAAACAGTGTGCTCTTGCCAATAACTTTAAGTGATCAATCGCATTACCAATGCATCCCACTAAAGCGCAAGCTCTTCCTTTGACACCCCCTTCTGTCTCAACTTGATGTTGTTGTTGTTGGTGTTCACCAAAATGTAAAATCCTTCAGTGCAAGTGAACTTCCTCCAATGGAATAGGTGCAAACAGCCTAGTGTAATTCGCCAACTCACAAGCACAAGGTAACCCATGTGTCGTTCTGATAAGGCAACCACAAGCAGATTTATCAATACCCACATAATTCATTCTACTGTACTCGTCGGCAATATGTTGCAGTGCAGTCCTTGATACAAATCCATGCAATCTGATAAACAAACGGTTGTCGCATTAACAACACCATCCCATGCATTCTTCACTGCCTCATGTTTGTCTTCACGAAATACCAACTTCTTGCATTTTGCATAGACATTCTTACTTATGTGAAATTGACACAGCAAATTGTTCGAAGTTGGAAAAACGGACGCAGCTGCATTCATCAGAGCAAGATCTCTGTCGGTAAGAATAACTTAAGAAAATGGTTCCTCTCGCACAAATAGTCCTTTTTTACTTCAAGAGTATCCATACAAAGTTATCCTGCTGCTCAGAATCTAAATAGGCAAATGCCACTGTTTATGTAAGGGATGTACTGGTAACACCAACAATTTCAAACAATGGCAGCCAAGGTTGTCAAACTTGAGAGTTTAGGTAAACTCGTGGAGTCTAGGTGAACTCGACTCGTAGACTCATACGAGTTTACCTAATATTAAAAAAAATTAAAAAGTATATATACATGACATATATACTCATATAATACCTTCAAAACACCAATAATTCAAAATTTTAACTCCATAATAAAGCAAAGTAGGAAATCACCATAATAAAGTGTCACACATAAATTAATAACACAAATAAAATTGACACCGAGTTAGATAATAAAAAAACTGAGATGATCGTATTGTTAAAAAAACTCAGATAATAAATTGAAAACAAGGATAATAAATTTATATCGTTTAAAAAACTAAGATAAAAGAAAAAACTGACTTTAAAAAACAGGAAGATAAATACGAACGAATATAATAAAAAACTAAGACATGCTTTTACTTTAAAAAACTGGATATAAATATAATAAACAAAAACTAATAGATGAGAAGGAAAAAAAAACACACGAAGGAAGGAAGAAAGAAGAACGATGCTCTATTTTTTGGTCTGAGATGAAGTCGTTGTTCACGCCAGGAAAGACCATCACCACGTGGCAGTGCGCGTCGCCGTTCGCGTCGCCGGAGACACGCTGTCGTTCGTGTTGCTGGCGCTGTGAGAAGGTGCGGTTACCTTTCCTTTGGGGTTAAGTGTGCTATTTTTGTTAGGGGGAAGAACTCAGAAGTTAATGCATGGTCACTGTTCACGTTGCAGTCGCGCTACCGTTTGCTTCGTCGGAGAGGATTGTTCTGTCGTCGGCGCTTGAAGGAATGTGGTTCTCGTACGCCTCTCCTTAGGCTTCACGAAGCGTTTCTGTGTTTCTCTGCTTTTACTTTTCCCTATTTTATTCGTTTTACGTTTTGAAAGAAACGAAGAAGCATTTTTTTTTGGTTGAGAAAGGAAGAAGCGTGTGAGAGTTGGGCCCTGCGTTTTGGGCCACAATTTTTAAAAATAAAAAATTGCTCAAACTCGTCCGATTCCACCCGATTTTACCGAGTCCATGCGAGTTAAAACGCGTGAAATCACAACTCCTTGCGAGTTTAGCATAAAACGATTCCACACACGAGCTAACTCAAAATTGCTACCTAAAAATGTGGAATCGTACGATTCCACGAGTTAAAACGCAAGTTTAACTACCTTGGTGGCAGCCAATATCTGTTGGTTTTGTAGGTGTTGTCCAAGAACAAGACAATGTGAAATGTATTCAATAAATTGATGACATATGAATGTGTCCAAAAAATATCTCTCACAATGCCGGAATCGTCATGCCTTCTATACCAGAACACATATCGATCACGTTGGATTAAGTTCAACAAGTGTTGCATTTCAGTTCTTGGACCTTTCTGAGTTGATCGAAAGTTATGCCGCTCATTATATACTTGACTGATGGTAGTGAAATTGCCCATATTGCGCTGTTTCAGTGTCAATAAAATGCTTTTCAGCCTTACATTGTTCTTTATCATATCATGAACAATTTCTTTATCTTTTTGGCTTAAACGACCAACAAATGGATGACCCGTCATGCTTTCAGGTATCCAATGGTTGTGAATTCCACAAAGGACCTTAAGTATCCAGCCTTTACCCGTTGACATATGTCTTCCTTTAAGCGCAAACGGACACTCACACTTATGAGATCCAGTTGACTTTGAAGAACTTGATGCCTTGGATCTATACTTTTCACCCCTTTCACAACCCAAAATGATTTTTGTTCTTCTTCCTCTTTGTCTCGTTTCTATGTTTGATCTTACAATGACAACAGTTGTATTGTTTTCCTTCCCAACCTCTCGAGCCTAATACAAAAGATCATCTCGTATAGGAAATATCTGGAAAAAAGTATTAAACTTAATATTTTGCTGAAAAAATACGACATAGTCACAATATCAAATAATAATTAAATTACCTGCATAGTAGTGAATACATTACTACAATCGAAAGCTTGGAAAATATTGGTGGGCTTGTCAGCTTCATCAGAATTGAAAACACTAAAATCATTCATTTCCAATAAAACTAAAATAAAACAAACAAACAAAATATGATAAATTATTATGTGGGAAACCCAAAAACATCTCTACTTAAGCCCAAATCCCATTTAAACCCAAAAACACAACCCTGATTTTTTAAAGACCTGATCCTCCTCATCTCATCACTTCCCAGCAGCCACAAACCCTCTTCTCCACTCCACAAATTTCGCCTCTCTCTCTCTCTCTCTTTCTCTTTTTCTTTCTCTTCTTCCTCACTCAACCTTAGCCTTTCTTCTCCTACCCTAGCCGCCAACCATCTCTCTCTCTCTCCCTCCTCAGACCACATTTCTCTGCCTTACTCAACGGTTATCTCCTCCATCTGGCCCATCTCCCTGCCAACGTCGCATCACCCTCCTGCAAGCCGCCCAAGGCCGCTTCTCTTTCAACACGCCACCTTCTTCCTTAAATCTGACATGTATCTGTGCGTGTTTCCCTGTTTTCCTTCCCTTTACCCCGCGGTTTTGAGTCACGATCGATCCATTACGCTTTCTGGGCCGCACACACATACAAGCTCCATACGCAGGTAGATCTGAGCGCAAGGCTCGATGGGGGCGAAAAAGCGAACACGCAACCATTCATAAGTCAACAGAGTTCTCCTATAAATACCAAGAAGATAACCAGAGTTCAGGGGGTTCGATTTTTTTTTTTGGAGAAGAGATCTGCAAAGAGTTTCAGTCCAGGAGGAAGAAGATCCTTAAGTGCGAGAGAAAGAGTGAAATCTTTTTTCCTTTCTTTCTTATTGAGAATATTTTTATTTACAATTTGTGTGTTTGTGAGGAAAGATTTCTCAGTTTTAGTTGTACTAAACCGTGATCGAGCCTCAGTTTGGTAATTTTTTTTAGTGTTTTCTCCCTTTTAAGTTTGAAGCTTGCAGCTTTAATACATAAGAAGTTGATATTGATTTGTCATATTCCTAATGTTTTTGGTTGATTTCATTTGTTTTGGGTACTGGACTGAGTGATCTATGAATATGAATGGTACTTATTTTGTTTTGATTCGGTCTATGCTCTCGGTCAAATTAGTTTAGGCATTTTCAATTGCTGCAATCTATTTCCATTCTACCCATATGGGGTAATCTGGTGACACATTTTTAGATAAATGGAAGATTTTTTTTTTTGCTACTTTGCCAAGATTGAGATGTCATGATCTTTTTTATTTGTTTCTGAGGATGGATAAGTGTTATTAGTCGATCGATTTTGATTTGTGGGTAGGAGTCAATTTTGTTTGTGCTTAAGACAACATCTTATTTCCCTTTGCGTTGTGCAGTGTTTACTTTTCTTTTCTTAAAATAAAAAGGAATAATTTTCTTTATGAGTTGTGATTAATATTTTTAACCCTTTTTTCTCATTCACAGTGGCTTGATTTGTTATTTAAATAGAATTTGGAAATGCTGATATAGTGATTTCATTTGTGGGGTGATTTTGGAATAATTTTTCCTTTTATTTGTGGAATGATTTTGTCGCAACTTTTCCTTTTATATTACCCCATTAGTCATGCCTATTAGTGGAACATAGTTGTTTAGACAATATAGCTATGATTGATTCAACCCAATTAATACCTTTAATTTCTGATTCCTCTTTACGTGCTGGCATTCATTTGAAACAATTAATTCAAATCCAAATTTAACTAAAGTTTTTTTGTTTTCTTTCCTTCATATTTTCCGTGCTATTATTATCATTTTAAAATAATTAAAATCTGACAAGTGCTTATTGTCGTAAGTTTCGATTCAACATTATTTTTCTACACCAATTTTCATAATTAAATTTCTAATATTTTCTTAAACAAAATCAAATATATATTTTATGAAACTAAGGTTGACTGAGACGCGACGTCTTGTTGACCTTAGGTTTAAGACGCCTGAGTTGAGACAACTTGGTGATCCTAAACTTTTTCCTATCAAGTTTCACTTTCAAAAAAAATAATAATTAAAATTAATCAACACACAAATATTTTCTAGAAGAACTACGTGACTTTTGAGTTTCTCATTGCACCGGAGGATACGTAGGAGCGGGTCAACCCCATCAAGTCAAATTTAAATTTTTCTAATTTAGTTTCTTTTTTTTATATATATTCATTTTTACACTTAGTATTAATTTTATTTAATTTTGAGGTGAAACAAATATTTTAAACTTATTAGATTGCACAATCAATTTGGGTAACTGTCATAAGACAGGCGTGTTGGGGGTATTGTGAGGTTTAGTCTCCACCCTTCTCCATGCGTAATTGATTCCTGAACTCAATATGGTTTTCAAATATCATTATTTTTGAAATTTTTCCAATTTTTCCTAAATATAATAAAATTGGTGGCGGCTCCCAAACTTTTGGATCGTTACACTCAACGTCAAAGTAGTGAGGCATCTGATAATAGAATGTGTTTGGATTGGAAGAGTATATGTATTGTCGGCAATCCTTAGTGATTCCGCTCAATTTGCGATGTCAGGCAAGGTCAAACAAAGGACTATAAAGAAACCTGTGTTTGAAAACCTACATTGAATACCAAAAACTGTTCTATTTAACCCGAAAAATTGATTGATCTTAAAACTATATTATTTTGCTAAACAAAAAATCAATGAAAAATTACAACACTTCATATACATAAATTTTTATTATTTATCATTATATTATAATTTGTATATTAATTTAAAATTCGATATCTTTATGTTTTTAATATTTCATATTAATATAATATTAAAAACATATACTTAAATCAGTGCCTTTACCAGAGGATCCGATTTCTAAAATATTGCCACCAACCAATAAATAATCAAAACCAAATGATTTCTGCCTATGGAACAACGGAAATATGATATTAATAAAGAGGAAAAACAATACAATTATGAGCCCTGTGTGGTTTTTACAAGTTAGCCATTAACATGGCTCGAATTTTGGCTCTAAGCTCATCAGAAACATCAGTCACTTCAGGTGATAGAGATGGTGTCTTTGCAAGGTGATCCGACTTGGATAATCCGGCAGAAGCCTCCCTGCTATCCCGTCCAACCTCGCTTACTCGTGACTTGTCTGATTTCACTATCTCACCCTCCTCCAAGTCTGTCTGTCTCTCAGTACGAGATCTGCTCTTATGCCCTGTATTTCTGCTTCGGTGCCTGTGCTCATCATCAGACGAACCATAATGTTTGTATGAATGTCGAGAATGTTTATGCTCATGATCTGACATGCTACTCTCTCGACGTTGACATCGAGAAGAGCGGTGCTTTTCATCAGAGGAGCTATCATATTTATGATGGTGCCTCAAGTGTTGATGCTCATCATCGGAGGAGCTTGCATGCTTACTCTCCCGATAAGCATACTTGTCTTTGGAGGAGGAATGTCTTCTCCTGTGCTTACGCCTGTCTCTGTCACTGTCCCTCTCCCTGTCCCTGTCCCGACTTCTGTGTGAAGATTGATGCGATCGATGTTTTTTTCTGGATCGTTTGTGATCCCTTATATGTTCGTTATTTTCTTCCTCTTCCTCCTCTTCATGTCTACTGGATCTTGAACGGTATTTTCTTTTTGATCGCCTTTCTTTATTATCATCAACAGCAAGTTTCTCCTCAGACTTGCGACTTCTATCTGAATTATTATCAGAAAGCTTCTCCTCAGACTTGTGACTTTTATCTGAATTATAAGCTTCGAATGGAACAGAACTTCCTTCCCTTTCTTTACCCACACGAGTCCCAATATCAGCATCCGAACCTGAAAGTCCAGAGCCTGGTGGCTCAACAGATAAAGCTCGTGGCAGTTCACTTTTAAATGCTCCAACCCCACTTTTTATCATGGCCGCAAACATCTTTGCTCGTTTCAATCTCTCTGCCTTAAGTTTCTGCTCTTTAGTCATATGTGCTTCAGAGGAGTCTGCCTCACCTGCTGCTGCACTAGCCACTGTTTCAGCAATAGCCTTGGCAACGGGGACAGAAGCATTAGCCTCGGCATTAAGATTTCGATTTTGAACAAAACCCTGCGGTTGAGATGAATGCAGACTCCCAGAGCTGGACAAATACCCACCATCACTTCCAAGGCCTTGACCATTACAACTTGATGTCTTGGTAAAAATTTCTAAATTGGGATTTTTAATGCCCCGAGTAGCTGCCTGAAGAATAGCAGCAGCTGCCGCTGCATCCATGCCAACCGTGGTTTGAGATTGGCTGTCTTTGGGAGTTGGATCTTGACCATCCTTTTTTAACTTGCCAATAATCATCTTGAATTTCTCTTTCCGGTCCATGTCATCCGGTAGGTCAGAACCCATGGATCCAAATGAAAGATTGTCACTTTCTTCATGTACAGCGGTATTATTTTCCCCTGCACGACCCGCTGTATTGTGCTTCTGACATCCCTTTCCTGGTAACTTAGACTGTAACCAATAGGAAAGATCATTAAGCTGCAGCTCAAAGTCAAATTTAACAATAACTTCAAAAAAAAAAAAAAAAGGTTAACAATAACTTAATCAAATGAGTCTCCCAAAAAATTCCTCAGATGCACTAAGTGCAAAAAAGCCTCCTGGACCTAAATAAAATAATCAGTAATATTTGAATTTAGCCAGAAGGCATATCTTTGAAAGGCAAAGATGAATAAAAATAACCGTGACTGCTTTGTAGATTCATAATTTAACACAATTATATAGCCAGACATAATATTTGTAATATTGTAATGTATAAAAATATACAAGCATACATGCTGATAAGCTAGCAGTTGATGATATCTGTCAATTAAATTATGTTTTTGTTTTGGAGGGAAGGGCTAGCGTAGGCGGCATTAAATCATAGAGTAACCTTGGTCATGTTCTACAAGGTAGTAAAGTGCAACTAATTTCTCACTTCTCAGGGCATGATTTGAATCACATAAACAGATGAATTGTTGGCGGAAAAATTTAATGATTCTGAGAAACACACCTCTTCAGCAGTTTGAAGAACTTTCAGATAGTAAGTATGATATCGATTAGATGGCAGAAGAAATGGGAACCTTCCATGAGCACGATCCTGTTCAGCAAGGACAGCCTCAAATTGTCTTCCATTTTTTAAGATGAACTCAACTATCTTCTCAATAACTCTCTTTAATTCAGATGGAGGTTCGACAACAGGTAGTTCAATCTTAGCAGTACTAGGCACAGAAGTCTGTGATTTGTTTGCAGCATTAGGCACTGAATCCATAGCATCACCTGTTTTTGCCCTAGCTGCGGTTGCTGTCTTAACATTACTGATGGAATGATTCCGCTTTATAACAGGAACTTTTTCTTTCAAAGGCATTGGATTTTTAGAAATGCTTCCATCCTTCTTGGCCGCATCTGAAGAAGATTCTGCCTGTTCTCTCCCTGGAGAAGCAGAAGTAGTAGCAACATCAACAGCTCCTTCACGCGTGTTTCTCTCAAAGCCACTAGTATTTTCAGTTGTACCATCCTCATCCTCTCCAGACCCATACACAGATCCAAGCAAAGACAATGCACCACCTGTTTGATCAAACCCCTGGCTTTTATTCTTGTCCAAAGTCGAGTTTCCATCATCTTTGCCAACTTTCAGAAGTTCTTGATGATCAACAAGAAACCTAAAATATGGATGAAGATGATGATCAGGCATCAGGAACCCAAATGTTGGATTATCTCCTTGTTTCACCCTCAGAATAATCTCTGATTGGCTTCCATTTTTGCTGACAAACATTGCAGTTCTTGAAATAATCTGATGTACCTTCTCATTTGGAGGCTGGAAAAGAAAAATAAAAAACGATTTTTCATCAATAAATGTGAATTTCAGAATTAGCATTCTTGCTAAGCAGAAGATATGAAAACATAAAGATCTTACTAAACAAACACAAGACAGCCTCATATATACTTGGACAATCATAAAGATCAAGAAACAGAACTTTATGAAGATATGTTTCATCCAAATTGCTCTCAAGAGGTAAAGATTCAACGAATTTATATCATCCTAATCCCACCTGCACGGCCCCTTCTCATGACATCACAAGGAATGGCTACCTTGAGTCACAAGAACTTCATCTATGCTCCGAGCATCTGAAACTTAGACATCATAAGCCTTAGAATAACACATGTACCCTAGACAATTATCACCTAATCACGGTGGTTAAACAATGAAAGGTCAATTAAATGTGTAACATCCGAAAATCACATGACCAAAGTATATTTTAAGACAGATGTTACTCACCAGGTTATGAAGTAGGCTTTCTGGTACTGGAAAGTTAGGACGAAAACCAGACTCGGTATCATTGTCCTTTGTCTCCATGGACACATTAGAATTCTCATATGAAAATGCAACAGCACGATAGCCAGCTGAATCCACTGGAGCTGAGTCTTTATCTAAACAAACACAGAAAGGTGACACCATCATCATTATCACATACAATTCTCAACCATAACAATATCATACCCCTAAAACAGTAATGGCACTAAACCAAAGAAACTAAACGTAACTGGAAGCCAAGTGAAAACATCCTTACTTGTATACTGAAACAGGAACCGTAGCATATTACATTGCATCCTGCAAATGTAGAGAATGTTGTTGTACAAATAAAAAACACTCAACATAGTCTTTAGGTGGAAGTTGGAAAATAGTTGTTCCATTCCATCATCCACAATTTTTTTTTTTGACTTGCTACCAACTAGCCAACACTGCACCATCACCTAGTTGTCTCAACTAAATGACACATCTAAACTAAATATATAGATGTGTCCAAGAGATGAGACCAAATCGAACAAACTTGTTTAAGCTCGTTCGTTTAAAGTTTATTTTGAAAACAAACATCAGAGAATTATTTGTGATTCATTAAAGTCCTCCACTGTAAACACATAACATAATATGTTAAATAAATATAAAAGTCTTCAGTATAACAATAAAGAGGATAAATATAAGATTAATTTCCAGACCAGAATATGCTCATTGCAGTAAAACCGTTTAATTGTTTGTCCTAAAATTTTCCTATGACGTCCTCTACCCTTAATAATCAGACTATCTTCCATTTAATTGACTTATTAACCTTCAAATCCCAAAAAAAAATAAAAAAAAATCTAAGTTCTCTCCTGAGATCAACATAAGGCAAGATCACACATCAAGCTTTCCATCTCTTCTCGTTTGGAAAACATAACCTCTATCCATTCAACAACAAATACAATCCATACAAGCAATTCCAATTAAAAGATAAACTTATTTTTGCAAAAATCAACGATGACAGAATGGAAACGCGAAGAAACCAAATAGAAACAAAAGGAACAAAAAAACAAGAAGAAGAAGTAAATATTAGGTTACCTTGTGGTTGTTCGTGAGGAGGAGATGAAGGAAGGTCAAGATAACGTTGATAATCAAGGTCGGCTTCGAGAGAAGAAGGATGATGAAGAGGGCGGCGCTTCAGGCGAGGAGGAAGGGGACCGGGAAGGAGGTGCCGAACATCGTAGCGATCGATAGAGAGAGAGTTCCAATCCACCAGAGCTTCCGCTGAGTTCACGAACGCCGCCATGCCGTCGTCGTCGAACAGCATCGCGTGTCGACCAACCACTTCCAGATCCATTGATTCTCGACCCTCCGATTGGTTGATGATCGAAACCCAACTTTGATGAATCAACACACAATCTCTCTCTCTCTCTCTCTCTAAAACCAAATAGAAATGATGAATGAGTTGTATTTGTCGATATGAACGTGCAAACTGATTTGATTGAAATTAGATCGAAGTCCAACTTTGGGACGATTCTCTCTCTCTCTCTCTCCCCCGGACTCGGGGTTGCTTCTAGCACCCCCACCAATTCGCTGTCAGCACTCTCCGGTACTTAAAAAAATTTAAAATTTCCAAAATACTCCCACTCATTTCTTTTTTTTTTTTCCTTCCTTTTTTCTGCTATTTTTTTCGAAACATATTTATATTCCGATAATTGAATTACCGGAATAATTACTGAAAACTATTGAAAATGTATTCTGATAATTGAGTTGTCGGAATACATTTTTGAACAAGTAATGAAAATGTATTCCAGAAACATATTTTTTCAAAATTATGATATGTTCCGGTAATTCAATTGCCGAAATACATTTTCAACAGCGTCCAGTAATTCAATTGCTGGAACATATCATAATTTTGAAAAAATATGCTTCCGGTAATTGAATTACCGGAATATATTTTCATTACTTGTTCGAAAACGTATTTCAACAACTCAATTACCGGAACATAAATACCGGAATACATTTTCAACAGCTTCCGGTAATTCAATTACTGGAACATGTACGGTCTGCAAAAAAAATAACATAAAAAAGGAAGGAAGGAAAAAAGAGTGAGTGGGGGTATTTTGGGAATTTCAAATTTTTTGAGGACTGGGGGGTGCTGGCAGCAAACAGGTGGGGTGCTGAAAGCAAAAGCCCTCAGATTTGTGCCCTACGCCCTTACCTGTAAGGGCTACGCCCAAGTTTGTGCTGCAACTTTGGGCCTTTCGCCCATCCACATTTGGGGCACTGCTACCCACACTTTCCTTTTTTCTAACCAAACCCCTCCCACGCAAACAAAAATGATACATAGACAACCATTTTGGACAACCAAACAGTGACACTGTATGGCCAAGTGATTTCCATGTGTCTTGCGTAATGTGTCAGAAACAATAAAAAAAAAATGGAATGGTATATTTATACAATGTGTGACAACCAAAAGTTGTCTATCTATCATTACTCCTATGCAAAATGACTATTTTAACCTTTTTTCACAGCAACCCCAACACACACCTTCCCCAACTCTCTCGTGAACCCGATCAAGGCCGCCTCCACCCCTGCGACAATTCTCGACCACACGCAAGTAAGGTTCTCGAGCCATTGAACTAGACACACCACCCTATTTCTTCATGCAACAAGGTTCTCCTTATTAGGCGTTTACTACTCCTTCTTCGGCGCTTCTGTAAGTTTGTTTATTTTTTTCCTATTTTGTATCTCTCAAAAAATTAGTTTTCGGATGTTTTGATTTTTTTAAAAAGTCTGAAAACTAATTTTCAAATGTTATGAGATATACCATCCAAAAACTAATTTCCAATAGGTATATAATATAACATTCAAAAATTAGTTTTCAGAACACAAATGTATTTGACTTTACATGTATTCTGAAAACTAATTTTTGGCTGTTATATTTTATTTTACTCGTCCAAGAACAAGTTTTTAGATAGATAAAGTAAAATATAACTCAGGAAAATTAGTTTCAAAAGGTTGGAAACTGAACCAAATTTTAGTACTATGGTATTTGGAATTTGTTTGTTTTGAATTCAATGGTTTGTAGGTATATCACGCACCAGAGGGGATCATGTTGGACGACAAAGATCGACGATTTTTGTACACAGAGAATGTGTTGGTGCTAAGGAGGCTAAGGAGCATCAAGTACCTACACGCAACATCCCAACACCTTCCCCTGATGTCCTTGCACTTTCCCTTGATGTCCCTGCACTATTTCCCGTAGTTTTTTTATTTAGTGTTTGGATGAACATAACAAAGCTTTTATGGTTCCAGGATTGTGGCGACCTGAAGGTGGTGAACAACAGAAAGAAGTTGAAAGAATATGTGATTTAGAATCTAGAGATTCAAGCTTTAATGGACACGTCTGGACTAGCACCACTCCTGCGCTGCGGCTACACGATTGTTGACAGGTGGCACCAAGATACCATCAGCTTTCACTTATCGGTTAGTGAGCTAACTATCACTCTAGATGATGTTTGGTGCTTATTGCATCTACCGATCACTGGTGCCATCTTCACGCATCTAGTTAGGGGTGTTCATTAACCGGCTCGGTCCGGTGACCAACCCGACCCAAGCTATTTTGGGACGAGTTTGATCCTATTCGACAAGAAAATAAGGACGGGTTAGGGTCTTATTTTATGACTTGGTATCGGGTTTGGGATAGGTTCGGGTTAGCGTCGAGTTACCCAACCCGTTCTATTTATATATATAATTTTAACGTACAATTTTTATTTCACCCTTTTAGTTAGCATTTCTATCACTTTAATTGTTCATTATTTAAAGTTTTATTTTCTTTTTACGTATATGTCTTTTAATTTTTGAGTTCTCACATATTTTTCGTTTATTTGAAAACATACTCAACATGTAAAGTGATATATTATTATTTTGTTTTCGTAACAATGATATATTATCATTCTTATCTTATAGCAATGTCTTAAAATTACAATTGTTACAATATATGAATAATAACGAAGTGGAAAAATGCCTCTTAATGGACAAACATTAGTGTATATGATATTTTACTAATTGCATGAATTTTTTCTTTTAGACATAACTAGATAATAACTTTGTAATTTAATTTTATTTGTACTTTGGGTCATTCGGGTCATGTCTTACTTAGACCCGGTCCTAATTAGACCGGTACATCATCAGGCATAGGGTCGAGTTCAGGTTCAAAAATTGACCTGAACAACATTTACGTAACTTATCTCAACCCGTCCTTTGAACACCCCAACATCCAATCATGGACAGAGACATCACAACTGGAGTCTTGCATGACTTGTTAGGAGTGACTTATGCGACAAAAGTCCTAGAGTGTGAAGCCACTTGAGGGGTGCCCATGTTCATCTTCGGTGGCTGTTGCCGATCTATGACAAGCGAATGCCACAAATAATAGCATCCTAGTTGAGGTAGCACCAGCGACCTCAACTAATGACAAATGTTATTTTTTAGTTTTATATATATTGTCAATAGGGATGGCAAAACGGGCCAACCCGGCCCGCCAAGGGATGGTTGAGATGTTGAACTCAACCCGTCCCATCATGGGCTGGCGGGTTAGCGGGCTAGCCCATCAAAAAATCAAAAAATAAATATAAAAACTGAAATTCGGGCTAAAACGGAGCAAAAATGGCGGGCCAACCCGCCTAAAAGGACCAAAATGGCAGGCCGGCCTGCCAAAAATATGTAAAACAAAAAGTTGTTACTCCCTCGGTCTCATTTTACTTGTCCTATTAGTTTATGCACACCTCTTAAGAAAATGATTGAATTTACAAATTTTCATAATAAAATGACACTTCTTGACTAAAATAACCTTTTTTTACAAGAATAAAATACCCCTTATTAATTAGAGTAGTTAAGTAGGAAAAAAATCATTAATATAGTTGGTTGAAATACAAGGGTATTGTTAGAAAATAAGTAATTAATATTTTTTGATTTTCTAAAGAGACAAGTAATTTGAGACAATGATATATTCCAAAGAGGACAACAAAAAATGAGACGGAAGGAGTAGAAAATAAGAAAATAAATAAATAAAAAATACATGTTAACCTGACGAGTTGGCCCGGCCCGACCCGCTTGTGGCCCGACGGGTTAACGGGCTAGGCGGGCTGAGCTAAATGGGTTGGTGGGCTGACATGTCGAAACTCAACCTGTCCAATTTTAGGCTGGTTCGCGGGCTGGCCCATTGGGCCCAACCCGCTTTGCCATCCCTAATTGTCAATGAGCAAAAACGATGTGGAAAGTATTCAGGAGTGTAATGGCATCTGGGTGTATCCATAATATGTCTCTCACAACATCAGAAACATTAACCCTTCTCTACTAGTAGACATATTGATAACATTGCATTAACTTCATTAGATGTTGCATTTCAGTTTTGGGACCTTGTTGAGAGGATCGATTTGCATGCCACACATTGTAAACATGTTTAATAGTAGTCAATTATACACATTATGATCTTGCCATGTCGGTAATATGCTTCTCGACTTTATTATGTTCTTTGTCATCTTACCAAGCAAAGGCTTCTCTTCGGCAGATAGCCAACCAACATAAGGATGACCAGAGACGGATCTAGAAATTTAGATTAGTGGGGGCAATATCACATACCATAAATGTATATATAAAAAATACATCAATATATAAGTGATAAAATAATGACATCATTATCATTAAGCAAAAAACTGGAGATTACAAAAACTATAGCATTATATACCCAAGAAATTGAAGACACTTCAACATCTACCAATTATAATTGTTTTCTACGTGTTTTCATATTTTGAAATTGTTGTATGATTTTTTTCATTTTATAACACTATTAAAAATATCTCTCTCTATGTATGTAACCAAGGAATCATTCCACCAATCATCTCTCAATCATATCAAAAGAGAGTGGCTTATTTTCTATTTTTTTCTCTTTAGTGGGGTCAACACTAAATTTTAAGTGGGGTCAAAAATAAAATTACCCAATAATTAGTAAAAAAAACAAATAAGTCAGTGGGGTCAGGTGCCCCCAATTCTCATCAAGTGGATCCGTCCCCGAGGATGACCCACCAATGTTTTTGTCAACTTATGGTTGTGAAATCCACATATTCCATTAATAATCCATCATTCACGACTTTTCAAGGGTTTTCCTTTTAATCAGAAGGACACCCATATTTTTTAGTACAAGTAACCTTAGTAGGTAACACATGCTTCCAATGTCAATACTTACCACTCATTTCATGACCCAAAATTATTTTGGTCTTCCTTCCTGCACGTTCTATGTTAGTATTTAACCTCAAAATAACAACAATTTTAATCTCTTCCCCAACATCACGAGCTCAATTCAACATATCATCTCGGACAATATTTTGAAAACCGAACCGAAGGTCGAACTGACGAGACATCCGGGTCATGGCTCAATTGGTTAATTTGGTTAAACTGACAGTTGAACCAGATGACTAATAAATATATAAATAAATAAAAAGTAACAAATTTTGGGGGAAACGTTAAAAAAAACCCATTTTGAGTGGTCCAACCCGAGTCAATTAGCAGTTCAAAGCGGTTTAACCATGGTTTAATCCGGTTCGACCCGGTTCTGGGCGGTTCTACCAGACCTTGGTTCAAATGCATTGAACCAAACCGCCGAACTCGCCAGTTCCCGGTTGAACTAGCCAATTCGGTCCAATTTTTAAAACACTAGGATAATAAAACCTAGAAATATAAATAAAAGTTGATGTCATAATGTTCACATAATCATAACTTAGCAAACTTAATTTATCAATGAAGTACCTCTGTAGTGGTCCACAATCTGTGAAGTTGACATGTCCACTTCACCGTGACTCATAAAAAACACTATTAAAACATAAATGATTGACAATGAGGCATGTCTTTTCAGTGTTTTAGAAACAATAATCTTTTGAAAACTAATCTTCGAACATTTATTGAAAATGTATGTCTGAAAATTAGTTTTCAAAAACTTATTTAAATAACTCTCAAATAAACTTCCAGAAAATCTTATTTAAAAGCCTATTTTATATAAAAATCTTAAATAGATTACAAGTCTGCCTTTGATAGATTACTCAAGTCTATAAACTTACATAAATCTTTAAATAAGTTAATGAGTGCATAATTTGAAAACATTATGATACAAATGTAATATGATAATAATAACAATAATCAACATAATTTAAAATATTTATATTTACTTAAATATATTAATCTCTAAAACGTTTTTTGAATGACTTAAAACTTGACCATTTTAGTTTAATAGGTTTTTGAAAAAAATCTTGATCTACTTCGAAAACATATTTGATCTGATCGACGCAAGAGGCCCACGATTTTCAAGCCTCCCTATTTTAATTTTCACACCTCCCCTCTCCCCAAAAAGACCAAAGCACCCTTATTTTTTTCTAACCCTTCCCCTCCCTTTTCTCTGTCATTTCCCTCGAGACCTCTGTCCACCTCCCTCCTCGTTCCCTCTGCCACCTCCCTCCATCCATCTTCTCTCGTTCCCTCCGCCACCTCCCTTCGTCCATCTTCGCTGATAATCTCTCTTCCTTCGTCCCCATTTCGCTGCTAGTCTGCATTATTTTTTTCTGCGAATTTACAGTTCCCAGAAACTTATTGACGGAAGATACCATCAACAAGAATCCGGTAGTTCAAAATCTTGAATATGAATTGAGAATAACTGAATTCTTGTTGACGGTATATTCCATCAATATGTTTCCAGAATCGTAATATTGGTTTTTAAACAATGTACAATCCAGAAACATGTTGACGAAATACTCCATCAACAAGAATCCGGTAGTTAAAAAATTTGAAAATTTCCAGATTCTTGCAAAAGCATATTTTTCTTCCCTTCCAATTCTTCTAATCTCCATTCCTCCTCATTTCAAACTAAATTTCAATGAAATTAAAACTTCAAACATAAGGATCAAACATGCTACATTGAGTAACAACATATTCAACATAACATCATGGGCAAGGACATACTTCAATCATCACAAACTCATCCAATTCATAATCAACTCATACTAACCCATTTCTAATCATATTAGGACACCAAATAATTTTACATAGAATTCATGAGGAAAAACCTACTTCAGAAAATTTCATTACAAATTATGAAGTGTTTATAAAAGAATAGTACTCAGTCAACAACAATTACATAAGATTTTGTTCTTGTTGGTAAAAATATCGACTTCCAATCTTGCATGCGATGCGCATATACAGTCTCCCATTCTTTTGTTTTGTCGCTTCTACAAGTTACCCAAAGTCAATCTAAAGGAAATATTGGAGCCCCATTCTTGAAATATACTTGGATACATGTCATTTTTTTAACAAAATTAGTATTATCATCTATGAAAGCCAATTAAATGTCAAAAAAATAAATAGGACACATAAATGTCGTACCTGTACAAAATGTCGCATACTATGTATATACCCAATGCAAATGACGCGGTGGGTATTACGATCTCTTGGTGGTGCATGCCGAATAGGGCAAATTATGTAACTTTCCCTTGATTCTAAACATATAACGACCACCTTATACTTGTTAGCAATGACATATCCTGCATCTGGCATCGTCATCCACTTGTCAGGCCTGCATCTGCCCACGTTCTCAACATATAGTGATCGAATTAGTTCGTCCACGTTGTCATCGCCGCCAAGCATACCGACATAGTCGTCACGGTTTTATCAAAGCTCTGTAATTAAATCCTTGCGGATTAAAGGCCCATAATCCTCACTCATACCAAGTAAAGCAGCAATGATGTGATATCCACAATTGCCATCAGGCTGTACATCAATAATGTTCTCGATGTATTGATGAATTTGATTTGGGAATTGATGTATGAATGGCAAGGTCGGTGGCGGAGGTGGAGGTGGATGTGGAGCTGACTGTTTAGGTGGAGGTGACGGGGTACTTGACTTCTTGGATGGAAGAGGAGCTGACCATCTAGAGGAAGTTGGAGTTGACATGCTGTCATGTTGGGATACATAGAAGTCATCAACACGTTCTCAATATGATGGATCACGTCTTGTTGAAGTATCTACTGTCAATCTCTTTCTTTTCTTTGGTGCTACCTTTGTGTTCACCTTACAAGGGGGTGGACACACGGAAGTGGTGTCAGGAAATGCTAACTCGCGCAATTTCACCTTCAGTGCTACATTCCCTGCAACATCAAGCTCCTGAAACCTACGTGCCAATGCTTCTAGCTCAACTTGTATACTTAGTTCTGAACCATGGCCACTATCGGAGTCACAGGTGTTGTTGAAGCTCAATCTCCTCCAATGAATATGAACTGACTCCAATGGGATTGGGATGTAGTGCATTGTATTTCTGGCCAGTTCACATGCATAAGGTAGCCCATGAGTGTATCGTAGCACGCAACCACATGCAAAACTATCAATACCAACCGTATTAACTCGACGAAACTCATCTGCAATGTGGTCTAATGCACTCCTCGCCACAAGTCCATTTAAGCGCTTGTAGACTGCAGTATTATAACAATACTATTGTCTACTAATGCTATGCTCGAATAAAGCCTTCAGCTCAGTGTGTTGTAACCTGATCATGTTGTTCATAGCATCCCAACAACTACATAAGTCTCATCTATTATCAGCTAACAACCTCTTCAACCTCCAGTGTGCAGACTCAACCTTGTTAAAAATAAAAAAGACCAACAAATGTGAGTAATCAAACATTTACAAGATGCATAAACACCAACAAATACGAGTAATAAAAAGATACATACCTGTTGGTTGTTGTGTTTCCAAGGTGCATTACCCAATCTATCCATAATGCAACGAACTTTTCCTTGTGAGGATTCAGCCAAGTGGTTTTGACATAGTCAACGAAGTTACCAAACGGTGCTGATTCATCCTCAAAATGTGTCAATCGGTCGACGTACGCATCCATGTCAGGGGAGTTAATAACGGAATCAAATGCAGTCATGACCAACTCAATTTTCTCCTTGGATACACGTAATTCTTGCATTTGGCTCTCACATTCTTACGGATATGGAATTGGCACAACAGGTTATATGACATGGGAAAAACTTTAGCCACTGCGTTCATCAATGCAAGATCCCGGTCGGTCAGTATCACTTTTGGCAAGACATCCTCTCTCAATAACATACTCTTCAGCTTCTCAAGCACTCGTATGAAGTTATCAACTTTCTTAGACTCCACAAAAGCAAATGCAACAGTGAATGTCGTCTCAGTTGAGGTAACACCGACAACCTCAAGTAATGGCATCTTATGTCTGATAGTCTTGTAAGTAGAATCAATCAACAAAACAGTGTTAAACGACTTTAGAAGCGTGATGGTTTCTGGATGTGCCCAACATATATCTCTGACAGCATCAGCACCATCCGCCTTTCTGTGCCAGTGGACATAATGATTGCGATGCATTAACTTCATCAAGTGTTGCAGCTCAGTTCTGTCCTGTCTACGATTTGACCAGATCTTTTGACGTGCATTGTAAATTTGCCTAATTGTAGTGTGGCTGTCTGGGTTGTTCTGTTGCAACGATAGCAGGGCGCTTCTCGGCTTGATCATATTCTTTGTCATGTCACCGAAAAAAGACTTCTCTTCGGAAGTAAGCCGACCAACGTATGGATGACCTTTGAAGTTTTTTATCAGCTCGTGACTGTGAGTTCCACACATTATCTTCAAAACCCACCCTCCAACACCTTTCACCAGGCTTCCTTTCAGTCTGAACGGACACTGACTTTTTCTAGTACCAGTAGCCTTCAATCCCATCTTGTAAGGTCTATACTTGCCACTCTTTTCACAACCCAACATCACAAATGTCTTCTTGCTTGATCGCCTGTTGTTTGATCTTGAAATAACAATCACGCATCCAATAGGTTTACCAACAGTTTGTGCCCATGCCAATAGGTCATCTCGGGTAGAAAAGACCTGAAAACGCACAAAATAATGATTTAACAACTCATCCAACAGTAACAACTTACAAAACTAATCAACAAAATAGTAAGTACCGTCGTAGTAGGGAATGCACTAGTACAATCCTGTGTAAGATCCATTGCAGTACAATCCGCATCCTGTATAACATCATCCATTGCAGTACAATCCACGTCTTCAGTAACATCCATTACAATACAATCTATCGCCTCTGTAATATCCATTGCACTAGGCATTGGGGTGTCGGAAAAATTGCATTCCATGGAAATCTATCTGCACCCCACAACAAAATTTGTCAAAATCAAAGACTTAATTCCGGAAATTAAATTCCGGAACTCATCGAAAATATAACTCCGAAAGTTTTGAAAACGGTGAAAATAAAATAACTCCCGGAATCTTGTTATCGGGTACTTTTGTCAACAAGAATACAGTATTTTATAACTACTGGATTCTTGTTGACGGACGTGTCCGACAACAAGATTCCGGAAGTTTTGAAATCGCAAAAAAAAAGGAGGAACGCGCCTCAGATGACGACGGACGGTGGCTGTGATGCCCGCGGTGGCTATGACAGGACAATGCGAGAGTGAGGTTGAGGTTGGGAGAGAGATGCAGTGGGAGAGAATGGGAGGGGTACTGAAGTTTTGAGTGGGGGGAGGGGAGGTGAGGTGAGGTGAGGAAGAGGGAAGAAAAAGAAGGAGTGAGGGGAAAAAGAGGAGGGATATTTTTGTATTTTAGAGGGGTATTATTGACTTTTTTAAAAAAGGGAGTTGTTAAAATTAAGTGGGGGAGGTGAGAAAATAAAAGCCCGACGCAAGGTCTCATATGGACTAGGCTATATGTTCCCAACACATTGCTTGGCCTATTCTCATGATGACTGCCCAATTAAACGAAAAATAATATTTGAGAGTCCGAATAAAGCTTTTGGTGATAAATTGTAGCCAAAACTTTATTTGTGTCGCAAGTAGATGCTGAGGTTTTATCACTGTTATGAAAATCGGATCTGTCGGTCCGACCGGTTCAACCATGAACCGGATACAAGTCAGGTCCGATCGAATACATAAACCGCTCAGTTGCTGAACCAGTCAAGAACCGAATGGACCGCACTTAAACCGTGAAAACCGGCCCGGTTCCGGTTTGACGGTTTTTATCATTTGTGTAAAAAATTCTTGAAAACGTGCTAGCAATGATTCGATACCTTGTCCCTAAAGCCATTCTGCTGCACTAATAACCACTAAGCCACAAATGTTCTTGTTGTAAAATGCAGAACGTTTAATATATAATCTAACTTCTTTTTTTTGTTAACAAGGAAAATATAAAAACGACAGCTAAGTTTAAACAATTCTTTTGCCAAAAAAAAAGGTTTAAACAATTATTATTATTTAATATAATAATAATAATTGTTGTCTTCATTTTAAATTTGTCTTTTACTTTTTTTAATTTCATGTCTTCACTATACATTTTAAGGCCCACAATTAACAATTGTGATGTTTAATTATTATTAAAAGTAAAAATCTAGATGTGATTTATTTATATAATAAATTTAGTATTAGTATTAGATATTATAATATATATTACTCAATATACTATATTAAAATTTTAAAAATTATAATTTATTTATTTCCGATCCGACCCCTGTTCAACCCTTAAACCTTGAACCAGTACCTCTCCATGCCCTGTCCAGTTTTCAAAACATTGAGTTTATACACACGACACCCCACTGCGATAAGAATAAGGGCTCTGTCTAGCCTACACAACCAGCTTAGGTTGTGTATGGTACAAAAGATTGAAAAAAAAGTGGCGCAAGTTTCAAGATGTTATAAAGCCGTTGAATTGGAATGTTCTACAAGATCTTATGGTAGTCCTTCCACATAATATCATTTCTCATTTCCATCCCACTCCCGTGCCACCAAAATTCAACTCCTCGCAGCCACATCGGCAACCACCCATAGCAGAGCAAGAGAAAATGTTCGAGTTCCAGATTTGTTCCTCGCGGTGCAGAACAAAAGCTCTTCTACCGGAGTCATTGCTGTGCCAGAAACGTTGCGACCGCGCCATGGCTCCCAACCCACATCTGAATCGTCGCGAACCCCCACACTCCGTCGCACCGGCCTTCTTCCATCGCAGAACAACAACATTAAATAGAGAAAAGGGAACAAAATCGCATATAAACAGAAACAGAAAGAAGAAGGAAACAAACAGAGGAGAGAAGAGGGAAAAAATTAGAAACAAGAATTGAAACGGGGTGGAAACCCCCTCACACCACATCGTCACCGCCACGGCAGCATCTTGCCTCGCCGCACGAACGCGGCCGCCCACTCTGCTCAGTATCTCTCTTTCCCTCGGACCCCTCTCTCCCACTCAGGCTCTCTCCTCTCCCTCCACGTCACTCTCTCTCCCTCGGCCTTTGTTGCGAGCAGCGGCCACCATCTTCCATGGCAATCCTCTCGCTCTCACTCCCGTCGCTCTCGTCGTCTCTCTCCTTCGTCGCCGTTAGCCGTTCACCGGAGTCATATGGGTGTTTACGGTAAAAGACAACTAGGGAAGCGGGGGGAAATCTCCTATGAAGTGGTCTACCTCTAGATCCTGTGGTCCTTCTCAATCCAACAATCAAACGGATTTTTTGAAGTTTCGAACGTTGAGCCACTTCTTTTCTAATGTTGCGTAAGCTACGCCACCTATTAGGGTTGTGCGTGCTAGACAACGCCTAAGAATACGATGCCACTTTGGTTATAAGGCAACTGCCATTAAGCCTAAACTAGAAGTTCGTGAACAAAATCAAATCAAAAGCCATAATAATGATGATGATGATGAAAAGGGAAGAATACAAGGTGAGTGACCTATCAACATAGACGAACACAAAATCATACAGAAGTAGACCCCATGGCCCCTGCAGAAGTTGGTAATTGCTTGTTTACAAGTTGAATGGTTGACCGGAGGCATCTGTCTTGGGCACTCAAACATGACTTGGCAGTTTCAACCAGTGTAAGGCAAATAGAGGATAATTCATTGCTTAGCTGCCAACAACCAAGAAACATCGCGTGTCAACATTTTATGGTTCATTTTGAATTTATGATTACAACAAAGTATGGCGATTTCAACTTGGGGATTGATCAATAGAATACTAGCTGAATTATGCTACAAAAGAATGACTAATTTTCTACACGGAAATGTTCCATATCCCACTAGAATATTACCAAGGGTGTGGAGTTAGTTATATCAAAGTTGGAAAGAGTTTTGTCAAGAATTTATAAAATATAGGCTTAATTATACTTTAAGTCCCATAGTTTAGACAATATGCAATTTTAGTTTCTATATTTTCAAAACTAAGCAAATTTAGTCCTATGGTTAATATCTTTCTAAAATTGTTAAATTCTCATTTTCTATTCAAATATTTGGAGATTTATGATGGATTTGGTATATAAAATAATTTTAAAAGTTTAGAAGTTAGAAATTTAGTGAAAATTTGGTAAAATTCGAAAGACTTTGAAGGATTTGAGGAGGGGAAAGACTTTGTTTGAGTAGAATAAGGTTTAAAACAATTTAATCTATTCAATTTGTGGAGAATTTTGAGTAGAAAATGAGAGTTTGAAGGTTTTAAGTAAAAGTTGAAGAGGAACTTAATTGTAACAATTCAAAAATTAAAGGATTAAATATCAAGGGGCCAAAATCACACATTAATTATGGTAGAAGGACTAAAAGTACAATTAAACCTAAATTTTAATCCTCCTTTTTCCTTCTTAATTTTTCCCACATCAATAATAATTAGGTTGACTACAAGTGTTAAATGGAAAGCCGAATATAAACAATTATACAACATCCTACCATGAAAGATGATGCAATGCAATTGCAAGCTTCAAGTGCCATACTTCCTCGAGCAGCCTTCAATTTAGCATGATAAATCAGTACCAAATATAATTTTTCAAATAAATCAATGTTAACTAAACCACACTGAAGATACCTGGGAAGGTTCTTGTTGAACGGCACAAAGTAGGTTCTCAAGAACAATCTCAGACAAAGAAACAAGTTCTTGCTTGTAAGATGAATCCCCGTAGTATAACATGTCATTGCCTGGAATCTGGAAAGGAAAAAGAATACATTGCTCTGGGAATTAACATACATAAACCATAACTGGTCAAGAAGACTGGGATTTACATAACCATAAACCATTGTGCTTATTATAGCCAGTGCAAATATGAAAGAACTGCCGTAACTCGAGCAGAATCTTGGTTAGAAACTGCTCATCACAACTAATGATAGAACCTCAGAAAAACAAGAATGTATTATTGATGGTAAATGGAAGAGAGACTAAGCTCTTACAAAGGAGAAACAGAAAGACACCAGAGCCTATGGCTCCTTACCAGAGCAAACGCTCCTCAGAGAATCATTTCTCTGTCATCAAACTAACCAAATGACTAGCTAACTGTTAACAATTTCTGGCTTGATGATCTTCTTCATTGTCTTTCCACTATAAATAGTACATGAGCCATTATAGGCATTTACAACTAATAATTACAAATATTGTGTTGCCTGATTTGCTAGCCTAAATTAGGGAAACTAAATATATACAACTTATAATAAGAAACGATTAACCCCTCATTAACATCCCCCCTCAAATTGATGCGGCTGGTCAAGGAGCATCAATTTGCTAACAAGAAACTGATGCCGTGGCCGAGGAACAGCCTTGGTAAAAATATCCGCAACCTGCAATTGAGTGTTGACGTGAGGAAGTGAAATAACATGATTATCATAGGCCTCCCTAATAGAATGACAATCCACTTCAATATGCTTTGTGCGCTCATGAAAAACTGGATTGGCACAAATCTGAATGGCACTTGTGTTGTCAGCATAGAGAGGTGTTGTCTCTGTCTGAGGAAATCCAAGCTCAGCCAAAAGACCCCTAAGCCAAATTATTTCAGAGCAAGCAGTAGACATGGCTCGGTACTCAGATTCAGTGGAGGACTTAGAGACTCGTGCTTGCTTCTTACTCTTCCAAGAAATCAAAGCAGAACCAAGGAACATGCACCAACCTGTGACAGATCGACGAGTATCAGGGCACCCTGCCCAATCAGCATCACTGTAAGCAATCAGTTTAGGAGTCGTCCCAGAAGGAAAGAAGAGGCCTCGTTGAGAGGTGCCTTTCAAGTAACGAATTATGCGACGAACAGCAGCTAAATGAAGATGACGAGGCGAGTGCATGAATTGACTTACTTGCTGAACTGCAAATGAGATGTCAGGGCGTGTAATAGTGAGGTAATTAAGACTACCCACTAGCTGACGATACAACAATGGGTCAGGCAACAGATCTCCTTCATCACGGCGATATTTAACATTAACCTCGAGAGGAGTATCCACCGGATTAGCTGAATGTAGCCCGGCCAGAGCAATTAAATCCTTGGTGTACTTGTGCTGATGTAGAAATAAGCCCTCGGAGGTAGAGTGAACCTCAAGACCAAGGAAATAGTGCAGATTACCAAGATCTTTCATATGAAATGAGGCCTGTAACTGTTGTTTCAGTTGTTGGATGGATGCTTGATCGGAACCCGTAATGACCATATCATCAACGTAGAAGTAGAAGAACAATGCCACGGTCGTGCGGTGAATGAGCAGAGATGAGTCGATTGACTTTGAGTAAAGGAAAACCCAAGAAGGGTAGAGCGAAATTTTTCATACCATGCTCGGGAGCCTGTTTCAAACCATATAATGGCGTTTGAGCTTGCACACACCTTTGGATGATGAAAATAGACCTGGAGGAGGAGTCATATAAATGTCTTCTGTCAGATCACCATGAAGGAATGCATTCTTTACATCCATTTGATGGAGGGACCAGCCATTAGAAGCAGCAATAGAGAGCACTATCCTGACAGTTGTCATCTTTGCCACAGGTGCAAACGTTTCATCATAATCAATCCCATATTCTTGCTTATTCCCTAAGGCAACCAAGCGAGCCTTGTAACGGTCTAGGGAACCATCAGAATGCAGTTTCACCGAGTACACCCATTTGCAGCCTATGGGTTTGATATTAGATGGGCAAGGGACAATATCCCATGTAAAATTGTCTTGAAGAGCTTGAAGTTCATCTTGCATTGCTTTCATCCAACACACATCCTTAACTGCCTGTGAGTAACATGTAGGAATAGATATACCAGAGAGAGTAGCAGTGAGGGAAGTATGTGAGGAATCATACCTTTCCGGTGAATATCTATCAGGTGCCCGGGACACTCTGCCAGAGCGCCGTGGTACCACTGGCACAGGTTCAGGTGGCGGATCAGCATCGAGAAGGGGTGTGGGAGCCTGCTGTCTGGGTTGTCTGACATATATGTGACCTGGTTTAAAACGTTCTATAGATGAAGACACAACAGAAAAGTTGGGAAGAGTAGCAACATCATTAGAATCAAAAGAAAGACAAGGAAACACAAACTGATTATCAAAGAATGTCACGTTCCTGGAAGTACGAAAGCGATGGTTAGTAGTATCATAACACAAAAAACCTTTTTGTGCATTACTATAACCCATAAATGCACATTGAACAGATTGTGCTCCAAGCTTATGTCGTTCAACCTGAGGTAAGTGAACAAAACATACACACCCAAAGGTATGTAAATCAAGATAATTTGGATGAGTCTTAAAAAGACGAAAGAAAGGGAGTCAAGATCAAGAACCGTAGATGGAAGGCGATTGATCAAGAAGACGACCATGGACAAAGCTTGACCCGAATTTAGGTGGAACAGATGCTTGAAGAAGCAATGAGCGCGTCACATCAAGCAAGTGACGATTCTTTCGCTCTGCAATCCCATTTTGTTGGGGTGTATGTGGACAGGAACGTTGAGATACAATGCCTTTTTGCTGCAAGTACCCCTGAAACTCATGGGACATGTACTCACCACCAGAATCAGAGCGAAAGATTTTAACGCAGGCTTGGAATTGATTTTCAACATATGCCAAAAATTTCTTAAACATTGAAAAGACTTCAGCCTTAGATCGAAGAAAATATATCCAAGTAAAACGACTGTAATCATCAATAAATGTGACAAAATATTTATAGTGAGTAGGAGAAGCTACAGGAGACATACCCCAGACATCACTATGAATCATTTCAAAACAAGTGGAAGAACGATGAGCACCAGATGGAAAAGGAAGTGTTTTACTTTTGGCCAATTTGCAGACAGAACATGAAACACAAGAAGTAGAAACAACATGTTTATTACCCAACAAACCAGTTTTAAATAAATGAGACAAAACAGCAGAGTTTGGATGGCCCAATTTTCTATGCCAATCCTCATAGGAATTCAAAACATCATTACAAGCAAGAGATAAATGACTGGAAATAAATTGGAGTGGAAACAATCGTCCCACTTTAGGCCCCTTCGCGATCACTTTCCCCGACACCTGCTCCTGCACAAGACAACCAGCCCGAGAAAAATTAACATTACAATTGTTGTCCACCAATTGACCAACAGATAATAGATTAGAGGCAAGTCCAGGTGATACTAGCACATTCCGAAAATCAGAGTTTATGTCACCAACATTAGTGATAGATAGAGAATTACCATCAGCAATTTGAATTTTCTGATTACCATGATAAGAATGTAAATTGTGCAAGTATGCAGAGGAACCCGTCATGTGATTCGATGCCCCAGAATCAAGAAACCATGGACGAGAAACATTAGAAGACTTACCCTGAATGCCCAAGGCTGAAAGGGCTGAAAGTACCATTTGTTGAATCATTTCTGGCTGTAGAGCACCACCATTAGATGCACCAGTGGTGGAAGGACCAGCTGCGGAGTTGGTAGTGGCATGGAATGCCTGCACTGGACGCTGTGTTGGTCGTGGAGGACGCGTGGGACAGTCATAGATGATATGACCCTGCTGCTTGCAGTAATTGTAAAATTTCTTAGTGCAACTACGAGCAACATGCCCAAATTGTTTACAAGAGAAGCATTGGACCTGTCGCATATCACGGCCTTTGCCTCTACTTTGAGCAGCATAGGCAACTGTCACAGGTTCAGAAAGGACAACATCCTGAGACATGGTTCCTTGGGTGAGGAGATGTTGCTCCTCCCTGAGAAGTTCGCCAACACATATATCCAAAGAAGGAACAGGATTCCTATTCAGCAAAGCACCTCTCACAGCCTCAAATTCCGGGCGAAGTTTCATGAGAAATTGATCCCGCTTACTGATGTCGTAGACATCTCGGACAGCCGAGAGTGAAGTTTTGGGAACAGCAGCATATATAATAGCAGAGTGTTCTGTCCACAAATTCAAAAAACCAGAATAATATTCTTGAATGGACGAATTACCTTGTTTGTAATTGGCTATCTCTAGCTCCAACTGGAAGCGTTTGGCCGTATTGTCCTGGTTATAAATACGCTTCAAATAGGACCACATTTCTTTAGCAGTTGTAAAAGAGCGCAAATTATTGATCATCTGGGGATCAATAGAGCTGAGAATCCAAGAAATAATTTGCGCGTCTTTTACTTCCCACGGATCTAAAGCAGCTTTATCTGTCGGTGCCTTGGAGAGCTCATCCAGGTGATCCCATAATCCTTTCCCCTTAACATACATCTTGAATTGAAATTCCCAGGCAGCATAGTTCTTGCCAGTGAAACGGACACAAAAATTATCGCGTTCCTTTTCCGAGGCCATTAAGTAATGTTGTCTATCATGTTGCTGTAGCAAAAAAAACAAAGAGCGAACAACAAAATCACAACGAAGAGCGAACCACAAAATCACAAGCAAACAGAACTTGTGAACACTGTGCGTGACAGCACCAGGAATCACGCAGGTCTTGTGAAACGAGAACAAGCGAGCGGCGGCGAGTCATGGCAGAGGCTGGATTTGCGATCGGAAATCACAACAGGGCGTGCGAACAGAAGCACGCGGACGAACGCCAAGCAAGAACGCGAACAGGACTCGCGTACGGAACTTGCGAGCAGGAGCAGAACTCACGCACGGAGAAGACGAAGTGGAGAACCAAACGATGGAATCACGATCTCGCAGGTCAGCGAGAACCAAACGACGGCGAGAAAACTAGGGTTGCAACTAGGATTGCACAGGTTTGATCGACCAAGCTGATACCATGTTAACAATTTCTGGCTTGATGATCTTCTTCATTGTCTTTCCACTATAAATAGTACATGAGCCATTATAGGCATTTACAACTAATAATTACAAATATTGTGTTGCCTGATTTGCTAGCCTAAATTAGGGAAACTAAATATATACAACTTATAATAAGAAACGATTAACCCCTCATTAACACTAACTTCCCCTATTCTCCCACTCTCCTTATATCACGCTGCATGGCACAACAACCTGCCACATCAGCTCCTAACAAATTCACACTCCCCCACGCCCTTCTGTTTCCTACAGGTGTAAGTCTTCCAAATCTTGGGCTTGCTTTGATTGGAGCCCAATAACTGGTCCATACCTTGTTTAGCCTCATTCTCAGTGTTCGGTG
Source organism: Calophaca sinica (assembly GCA_037113605.1). Classification (NCBI taxonomy): domain Eukaryota; kingdom Viridiplantae; phylum Streptophyta; class Magnoliopsida; order Fabales; family Fabaceae; genus Calophaca; species Calophaca sinica. The sequence continues at coordinate 124,196,621 of CM073736.1, read as the reverse complement.
CTCTATCAACTAAGATCTCAAATAGCATTGTGAATGATGGGTTATGGCTACTTCGGACCATTAGTGATCATCTCAAAGATGATTGAAAATGGATGATCATAACAAAAAGGTCCCACCTCCCTGCCTCTCTACCCCTGCAGGTTGTGCCCAAAGGAGAAGAAAGGCCGTATCTGGTAAGGTGTGAGTTCACTAGAGAAGATCAATGCATGAGCAGATATTAGTGACATTACTGAACTTTCTTAAGAAGATAAAACGCAGGAGAAGATTGAGATAAAAGTAAAGGGAAGGCAAAATGGATTCACAAAATTGGCTCGGAATAATTATACTGCAAAATACCAGAGCTATGCCTATGCCTCTATCAGAATATATGAAAAATATCTCATAATATTTGGGGTCCTATAATGGAGTAATTTAGAATATTTTAAATTATCTCTTAGGATTGGTTTCTATTTTTCTTCACATTTTAATATTTGTTATGTCATTTAATTAGGATGAGGAGTCTAGTATCAATATAAAGATGGCTTGCAGTCAGTCTTTTATATGAATTAACCACAATCACAATTCATCTTTATTCTTTTTCTTCCCTCCTTTATCTAAAATCCTATAACTTCAACAACCACCAAATGACACTTACACCCATTACTGTGGACGCACAAGAAGAAACCCACAAGACTTTTGGCAACACTCGTTAGCAAAATCAACATTTGTTTTGTTCATTTTGGAATGAAAGAGGAGATGATATATCCTTTTTATTCCATTAAATGTGATCACATGTCAAAAGTAGCTTTTAATCACAAATATGAAATTAGGAAAGGCGAGGCTATACCTGTGTATTTGCATGATATGGCAGAGTCTTCTGTGATAAAGTTGTCAGTAACAATAGGATAGCAGAAAAAATCTGTGTCCTCATTTTTGGGTCAAACCTGTAGGGGATTTTCAATTCAGTCATCAATTCTGGAAAGGAAAAAGGGCGAATAGGTTTGAATCATTGATATATCCCAAGAAAACTGACCATGATTGGGAGCTGATCAATATAAATAAGTTATTGGGGAAATAGGTGGCTGGTAGACTAAAATTACCTTCAATAAAGTTGAAGAAAATCATTGTAAGTATACACATATGAGAAGGGGCAAAAAGGAAACCAGATCTCAAGACCTGGTACATAGATCTTTCTGTTACAGGTTATAATAGCAGAGACCTCCCTTAAAAGAGATATTTTTAAGCTTTTATGTCAATCAAAGTGAAAAATTGAAGTAATATTAGCAACCTGGAACCATAATCAAGAAGCCACACAGCTTTCTAATAGATGAAACTAGTCCTTCAATATCAGCTGGAGTTCGAAAGCCTACAAAATCAAGTAAATCAACAGTCAACTATTTTTTAGATGCAAAGAATGCTATCTAGATTACACATAAAAATTCTTTTAAGTGTACTTTAATCACAGTATTTAAAAACAAAACATACTGATACAAGCAGCCAAAAGAAAGGAGAGAATGATGCTCAATAGAAACCCGTCTTGGAAAGAACAGTGGGAGTCTTAATCTAAAACATATTGCAGCATCCAATGTTATATTAGTTATTTCTAAGAACTATTGCTAGGGCTTTCTGGAAGAAGTTAGTCTTTTTATCATATTTCCTATAAATATTAAGCATCAACATCTTTGGGTAATTTCAATAGGGAAAATGACCCTGAAGTTCGGTTCACCAAACGTTTTCCATTTCAGTTCATATAACTTTATTAACCAAACAATAACATAATTTAACTCAAAATACAAACATAATTTACTACTGAATGGCTTTCTCCATTTCAGTTTGTATATTGATTGATCAATCATCAAATCTTAAACTGACTTAACCAATCCTATATTCTGATACATTTGGATGAGTTTATAATTGATTGTTGCTTGGTTAATCAATATATGAACTGAAATGGAAATTCACAAGTTGCACCAATGGATCATTTTTCAATTGCATTATGTAATGGAAGTATAGACCATGCATATATATATATATATATATATATATATATATATATATATATATATATATATATAGCTTCAACATCTCATTGGAGACTTAATCGTAGTGGAATATATCAGTTTCCATGTCAGCTTTTAAGCTATATGTTATATGTCCCAATCCTTGTTAGGTTTTAAAACTTGAAAAGATTTACTAAGTTCATATAAATATGTTTGCATGCAATGCCTTTCAAATCATTAGATAACAGACCCTGGGAATACAAGAAAGTTGTAATGCCCACATTATTGAGTTTTAGTTTCCACCTTGAGCTAGTAAAAAATATAGAACAATTCATGGTTAGGGCAACATAAATAAGTTTCTTTCTGCTGTGATAACCGTTCTCAACCTTTTGAGCACCACTGTTTGATAATAGCACATAGGAATTCAGTGTCGAATAAATTCCCGCAAAATAGTCATGCCACAAGTAACAAATGAATAACATTAATTTTCATATATTGGTTCTTAGTACTTCCACAATGGTTCAGCGACTACTTCACATGTTTTACATATAAACTAACCATCATTTCTGTCTAAGGTATGCAAACAGCTGATTGCTGACTCAATCAATCCATCTGAATGAGAAACCAGACCCCCTAACAATGCAACCTGAAAATTCAAACTATGAATCCATGAATAAATGTAGCAAAAGTAGATGCAACTTCAATGCGCCAAAAACTGTCACACCTACCTCTGCAGTCTCAAGAAAAAGATCAAATTGCCTTTGAGCAGAAATAGAAGGTATTGTGACTTCGCTGAACGTGACACAGGATTTGACAAAACTGAGATGTTTCTCAGCACATTTCAAAGATTGAATTGCTAAAGAATTGCTGGAGTGAACGAGAGTTTCCTGCAAGAAAGCATGATTACTATGTCACTACATATTTTAACAGGGCCTTTTGCAAACGAAGTATCTCCAACCATTACATCTTTTTTTCAAAACTCTATAAACAACTTTAGACCTTTAGTCTTTACACATATAAGAGCATGTCTAGTACACCAAATTGTTTTCAAGGAATTGGAATGAAATTGGAGTCGGTTGGAACGAGATGCGTGTTTGGTTGTGTCAAGAATGGAATGGCATAGTGGATTGGAATAGAATGACCACTCCTATTCCAATGTTTAGTTGCATCAGGAATATAATGGAATTCTACTCCACTACCTTTTAATGTATGATACATGTAATCCGATTGTAACTAAATGAAGATAGAGAAAGGAAAATGAAAAATTAAATCATTTCTGATTGCTAGGAAAGGCGATTTGGGTTTCTATGGAATCAAAGCACAAAATGGAGTAGTACTCTCATATCTACTTCTCCTAGGGAATGTAGGCAGGAATGAAGTAGTCATTTGCATATACCCAACGTACTATAATAGTATAACAAGCACAGATTCAACCAACCAAGTCCCTGCTTCGCAAGGATAATGAATTTGAAAGGTAAAGCTTAGAAATCATAAAGTTCCCAACTTTGAGACCTTGTGTGCATGTGCCCTGCCACTCAAACCCAAACCTGTGACGCTGCTTCCCCAAGAATTAGCAACAGCTACGCCTAAACTATGGTTGCCACTAAGGACTCAAGTCGCAACACCCAAGCACCCCCCTCCTCTGAGAGCATCAACCAGCCCATTCAATCGCAATGTGATCATCAACACAACCTCCTTCCCGCGCCAAGGTTCCCCAAGCACCATGAGCTTCGTGCCCCTAATGAACCACAGCTGCACCTTTCCGCCTCCCAATCCTAGCTTTTCCCCTGAACTGCCATTGTGCGGTGCTCCTCTACCTCTGTCAAACTTTGCTCCTTTAATCCCTTTACCCCTGCTCTTGATGCCCTCAATCAGTGCTCTTGTTGTCCTCAAACTGTTTCCAAAGGTAACCCAGCCGCTAACCCATCCTCCTTCCCTGTCTTTGATCCTGGTTATAGATCACACCATCCTCAACATGCCTGTTGCTAATGGAACACATACTCGCATGCTGGGGTATGAGAAGACAGTGGGGGAGATAGGAGTGTGAGAGCAACTTTCTCTGAAGGTGTATTGGTAGACCACCTTAAACGTGGTCTCGACCTTAAACGCCACCTACTGCATGAAAGAATGTTGGAATGTTGTGTGTCCTATGATCACACATGGGTCTTATTTATAATCGCAGAACACAATCATGTAATAATTACAAAGGATCTGTAAAGAGTTGTATATTTACTTGTTGATTCAACATGAGTACAATGTGTATATATACACTAGGATATGAACCTGATTCCTAGAGAAATAAAGGCCTATGCTAATTCCTAGAGGAATGGATACAATGAATGGTAAAATACATTGGATAGGACTCCACCGTCCACACCGTCCATATTAATTACAAGCAATACTCCCCCTCAAGCTGGAGCATACATGTCATATGCACCAAGCTTGTTACAAATGGATTCAACCCGAGGTCCTCTAAGGGACTTAGTCAACAAATCAGCCAGTTGATTATTGGAACCGACAAAACTAGTCATGATTTCTCCTGAAAGAACTTTCTCTCTCACAAAGTGGCAGTCGATCTCTATGTGCTTAGTTCTTTCGTGAAATACTGGATTGGAAGCAATATGCATTGCAGCTTGGTTGTCACACATTAGTTTCATTGTCTTGACATCTCCCAATTTGAGTTATTGGAATATTTTTCTAAGCCATGTGAGTTCACAAGCTGTTACTGCCATAGCTCGATACTCTGATTCTGCACTCAATCTTGCGACTGCGTTCTGCTTCTTGCTTCGCCAGGAGTTCAAATTACCTCCAACAAAGACACAATATCCTGTAGTGGATCTTCAATCTGATGGTGAACACCGCCTAATCAAAGATCGTAATAGCCAACAACTTCGGTGTTACCCTTGTTTTCATAAAGTAATCCTTTACCTGGTGCATTCTTGATATACCTAAGAATGCGAACCACGGCGTTCCAGTGGCTGTCACAGGGAGCATTCGAATTGATCGACCACGCTACAAAGAAAGGTAATGTCAGGCCTGGCTCTGATAAGATAGTTAAGTTTGCCAACCAGGCGTCGATATCTACCAGGGTCTTTCAATGGCTCCCGACCTGGTAGTAGTTTGGCGTTGGGATCGTGGGAGTATCACTAGGTCGACAATCAAGCATCCCGGTTTCCTCTAGTATATCAAGCGCATATTTCCGTTGAGTAATAGCTACACCTGTCTTAGACTGAGCAATTTCAATCCCCAAAAAATATTTTAAGGGACCCAAGTCTTTGGTCTGAAAGTGGATGGACAGATGTTGTTTGAGCTGATGGATGCCCGCATGATCGTTACCTGTGATGATGATGTCATCAACATAGACAAGCAGATAAAGACAGGTAGTAGGTGAAGAATGCATGAAGAAGACAGAGTAATCAGCTTCACATCTGGTCATGCCATACAGCTTGAAATGCGATGCTAAATCTCCCGAACCAAGCACGTGGAGATTGTTTCAAACCATAGAGAGATCGACGTAGCCGGCATACGTGGTGAGGCACACCACTAACAGTGAATCGCGGAGGTTGCTCCATGTACACCTCTTCCTGTAACTCACCATGTAGGAAAGCATTTTTGATGTCCAATTGATGGAGAGGCCAGTGATGAATAGCAGCTATGGCAAGGAAAAGACGAACAGATGCGATCTTGGCAACTGGAGAGAAAGTATCCCCATAATCAAGGCCAAAAATCTGTGTATCCTTTTGCTACGAGGCGAGCTTTCAAGCGGTCGATCTTCCCATCGGGCCCAACCTTAACTGTGTAGACCCATCGACAACCCACTGTAGTTTTGCCATTAGGCAAAGGTACCAAATCCCAAGTACCATTGGAGTGCAAAGCGGCCATCTCATCCACCATTGCTTGTCGCCAGCCAGGATCAGACATAGTTTCACCTGTAGTTTGGGAATAGACACAGAATCCAAGGAGGAAACAAAGGCAGAGTAGGATGGAGATAATTTTTGATAATCCAAAACACAAGCATAAATAGGATTAGGGTTCCGAGTGGACCTGTTACCTTTACGTAGTGCAATGGGTTGTTCCGGTGTAGGATGCACGAGCACGAGTGCAGTAGAGTAGGAGATGAGTTCTGAGGTGCAGAAGTGGCTTTTGGACGGGGCCTCCGTTGATATGTGCGGAAGGTAGGAATAGAAACAGGGGTAGGTGCAATTGGAATAATAGAGTTCTCTAAGGGAAGAAAGTGGGACTTACCGGGATCATTTGCCTTGTCAGGAGTAGAAGGAAAGAAAGGACTAGTCTCAAAGAAGCTGACATCCGCAGAGACAATGTACCGACGAAGATCTGGCGAGTAGCATCGATAGCCTTTCTGCAGACGGGAGTAGCCGAGGAAAAGACACTTGAGAGACTTGGAAGCAAGTTTATCTTTCCCTGTAGTAAGGTCGTGGACAAAACAGGTGCATCCGAAGACTCGGAGTGGTAGAGAGTAGAGGTGTTGGTGAGGGAACAAAATGGAGTGTGGTACCTGGTTGTCAAGAACAGATGAAGGCATGCGATTGATTAAGTAACAAGCTGTGAGAATCGCATCCCCCAGGCAAGGTGGTACATTACTATGAAGGAGCATGGTGCATTTGTTTCAACTAAGTGTCGATTCTTCCTTTCAAAGAACACCATTACATTTGTGGAGTATGGGCACATGAAGTCGATGGAGGATACCTGTGAAGTCACAAAAGATTGAAAGGAAGTAGACAAATATTCACGAGCATTATCACTTTGCAATATTTTTATTTGGGTACCAAATTGTGTTTTTATTTCTGAACAAAAGGTTTGAAAGATGGAGAAAACTTCTGAACGATTTTTCATTAGAAATATCCAAGTGCATCGTGAAAAATCGTCAATAAAGGTAACAAAATATTGATATCCTAAACAAGAAACAACACAACTAGGACCCCAAATATCTGAATGAACTAAAGCAAAAGGAGACGCAGCTCGTTTATTGACTCTGTCGGGAAAAGAACTCTTAGTATGTTTCCCAAACTGACATGACTCACACTCTAAGGTGGACACTTTTGAAAGACTTGGAACCATAAGACGCAGCTTGGAAAGGCTAGGATGTCCCAAGCGTTGATGAATAATAGCCGGAGACTTAACAGCAGAGCATGCAATAGGAGGTGCAGGTGTCGAAAGGTAATATAGGTCTCGGGACTCATGTCCTACTCCAATCATCTTCCCAGTACTCTGATCCTGCACAAGAACAGAATTGTTAGTAAAGGTAACATCATAAGGTAGGGTACTAGTGAGTTTACTGATGGAGATTAAATTAAAGGGACATTCAGGGACATAAAGCACAGAGTCCAAAGGAAATGAGGGTAGGGGTTGAGATCGGCCAATGCCTTGGCATTTGGTTTGTGATCCATTAGCCGAAGTAACAAGGTAGTGTGTTCATAAAAGTGAGATGGGAGAAAAGCAATTTGTTACCAGACATATGATCAGATGCGCCTGAGTCAAGGATCCAAGGTCCAAGTGAAGAAGATTGTGAAACAAAGGCAGCAGGATTACCAGTCTGAGCAACAGAGGCAACAGGAGAAGATGCTGTAGCAGATCCGGTTCCCGTCATGATGAACAAGGCGAGGTGAAAGAGAGAAGGTTGTTGGAAAATCACTAAATGAAGAAACAGACCTCGGAAATAGGCAGAGGAGGCTCTGCGACGGTTGACGCAGAAAAATGGTGGCCGGAGATGGAAGCACGCGCTCTCACCCGCGGATCTGGTGGCGGCGCGTGTGGAGTCGGATCGGAACGGGGCAACGACGGTTGTGCTCGCCGGAGTGATGCGCACCTGTTTGTGGTGGTAGCTCGGTGTGGGTCGCACCGGAAAAGGAATTTCTGGACTGGACAACACTGTTTTGAAGAGAAAAAAATCAGTGTGTTTTAGAACGAAAAATGAAGATGCACTGACACAGGAATAAACTGGACTTCTGATACCATGTAAAGAGTTGTATATTTACTTGTTGATTCAACATGTACAATGTGTATATATACACTAGGATATGAACCTGATTCCTAGAGAAATAAAGGCCTATGCTAATTCCTAGAGGAATGGATACAATGAATGGTAGAATACATTGGATAGGACTCTACCGTCCACACCGTCCATATTAATTACAAGCAATAGGATCAAATCAAATCCTTGATCATATCCCTAATTATGAGTGCTGACTCAGCATCTAGTGTAAACATAAAAAGCACATGTTAAATGTGTTTGCTAACACTCCTGCTCAAGCTAAAGCTTACTAAGCTTTAAGCTTGTTACAAGAAAACAGTGCATTTCTCTGCAAAATCTTGAAAATAAGTCTGACAACTGTTGTGCTAGTGTGAGTCATAACCAACATAAGTCGCCATCAGAATAATCATCGGTGGGAAGAGAAGGCATTACCGGAATGGTCATCGGTGTGAAGAGAAGGCACCACCGGAATAGTCGTCGGTGGGGAGAGAAGGCACCACCAGAATGGTCGTCAGTGGGATGAGAAGGCACCACCGGAATGGTCGTCGGTGGGAGGAGGCGACCGACGGCGGGTACGATAACCGGCGGTGACAAAAAACATTGTAGGGACACGGACACAGTAAATGATGGCAGCCGGAAATCAAAGAGATACCGTCGGAAAATTAGGTGGGTACGATAACCGGCGGTGACAAAAAACATTGTAGGGACACAGACACAGTAAATGATGGCAGCCGGAAATCAAAGAGATACCGTCGAAAAATTAGGTGGCGCCGCTGGCGGTAGATGTTGCCGCCGGCAACGGTGGTGAAACACAGAGAAAAGTTACAGAATCAAAACCTGCTCTGATACCATGTAAAGAAGAAAGAATATTGGAATGTTGTGTGTCCTATGATCTCACACAGGTCTTGTTTATAATCGTAGAACACAATCATGTAATAATTACAAAGGATCAAATCAAATCCTTGATCATATCCCTAATTATGAGTGCTGACTCAGCATCTAGTGTAAACATAAAAAGCACATGTTAAATGTGTTTTCTAACAGCATCAAATTTCTTTCTTGCTACAATTTCAAGAAATATCATGTTAGAGCTAAGTCAGAAACAAGAGTGTGCAACAACTCCTACTAACATTTTATCTAAGAGATCCCTGCCATCTAAATCCTCAATTTCATTATAAAAACGTATACTAGTTGCATGACCTTTTAACAATAATTGGCTCCTCTTTAAAATAAAAAATATATGTACATGACTAAATGACGAAGCAATAGAAGATGTTAACTATAAGATCTAGCGGGGTGAATAAATGAAGGAATGTTTTGGATGTGATTTGCGATAGGAAAGTACTACACAAGTTTAAAAGAAAAATTTACCAGTTACAAGACCTGCAATGCTATATGGGATTGAATTTTTGGCGATAAGGAGCCAATAAGGAAGTAAACTTAGTGTCGCAGAGATGAGAATGTTACGATGGATGAGTCGTCACACAAGACGAGATAGGATTAAGAAGATAATTATTAGAGAAAAATTAAGGTAGCTCCTACTGTGGAAAATATGGTAGAATCCTGTCTTTGGTGGTTTGGACATGTGTAGAGAAGATCCATTAGAAGCACAGGTAAGGAGGGTTGCACAAATGGAGGATAGTCCTATGGTTAAAGGTAGAGGGGGGCCACAAATAACTATATGTCTAACCATTAAGAAAGATTTAAAGGCCAGTCTATCTTTGAACGTAATATATGATAGGAATTATAAAATCGTTTGGTCCAAATAGTCGATCCCATCCAGTGGGATAAGGCTTGGTTGTTGTTGTTGTTGTTGTAACATCGGTAAAGACTAAACCTTCAATGACTAATGGGCAATTCCAATGGGATAATTGAGCCAACTTGGGCTTAACTTCTTTCTAAAGTGATCACATCATATATTATCAGCTATATATTCTAGTGGCCATGCAAATAATAAAGCAATTGTTTCCTCCACTAGTAAGTACTTCACTGTGCAACACTTCACCATTTTCAATATTATATAACAATATCAGATAACACTTGTAATTTTTTTTATGAAAAGTATACATTATCATAAATAAACCAAAATAAAACAACAACAAACCTTAAGCTCGTAAAATCTGCCAAAAGCTCCTCGGCAATCAACCAGAAATGCTAAATGGCGTTCCATCTCTGTTCCATAATCTACCTAGCAATTTGAGGCAATCAAGTGTCAAAAACTCATAATCATGGCAAAAACATTACCACAGCCAAAGAAGGTTAGCAAAGTAAAAACTACCATGTGCACAAAGCGAGATACTGAACGTGCTACTTGGCCGCCATCATCTTTTACATTCATAAATTCCATATTACCATGTAGAGTCCGAGAAATTTCAAAAAGCAGTTGAATGCTTGTTGGATCATTAATATGACCGCTCCTGCTCAACAAATAATAATACATAATTGCTTAAAATAATAAAATAAATGTTTAAAACATTATAATCTCCAGCAAGACAGAATTAAGTAAGAGCATGTTGCAAGAAGCAAGCATATCAAGAAAGAAAATATTTGAAAATGCAAAAGAGAAAAAACAAAAGAAAAGAAAATTCTGCAAACATGGTTCAGTTTTGATTCAGGATCTGGATGTAATATCCCACCGAATTATTTTTAGATATAAATATTCCCATCAATTTAATTGAGAATAATGACCTTATCTAATGCTAACTGAGTGACATGATGCCTCAGCCTTATGCTCCTAATTTAAGAAATTAGAAGCCCGTGTAAGATGTATTTTCAAATTCAGATCCAATATAGTAGACTTCAAAAGGAGTCCAAGTTCCAATAGGTTTTGTGATAACAATCATCTACATATATTAAGGTTAGTCCAGTAGCCACATCAGAGCAGCTTTCAAAGTTCAAGTACAGCGATCTAGGAATGGTAAGAAATGAAAGGTTATATAGAATTGTACTACGTTAGCAGCTATTTGGGGTAGATGGAGCCTAATGCCACAATTTATTATGAAATATTTGCCCCTTTCAGAACTGGGGGGATTTTTTGGTCCCTTTACAATAAGGCCAGTGGTCATTTTCAGTAGGTGCCATAACTGTCTAACATGCATAGGATTTAAAAGTGCATCACTTCTTTGAAGAGAACATTATTCTTCCACTACAGTCAGTTTGTTTTTTCCTGTTTTGATTCTTCCAAGCAAAAAAGAAAGAAGAAAATCAGATGTGTAGGACCATACAAGGTTGTCCAACTCGAGAGTGTGTGTAAACTCATGAAATCTCCATAGACCTGACCTATAGACTCCGCAATAACAAAATTTAAAGTGACCCAGCCTAACCCGACCCAACTCGACCAAACCAAGATATGGAAACATAGCATCATAATTCAAAATTAATGGACAAATTCACAAATCGCAAGATAGGTTCACAACTCAGCATAAAAAAAGAGCATAACAAGTTCAAAATTGATGAACAAATTGACAAATCACAAGGTTCGAAACTACTAAAGAGTGAAGGATGGTGGGACTAGGTTACCCTCGTTTGAGCTGGATTCAACTCAATAGAGCTAGGTTTCAGCTCATCAAAGTTGGGTTCATTCACATTGTTGGCATATTGGGCTAATTGCAAACTTGCAACGATGGGTTTGTTCATGTTTTATGGTTTGTGACTTCATTTATGCTGGAAGATATGGGGTTGAGACTCAATACAATATCATTCATCTCTTTTGCAGATGGGTTCACATTAGGATGTTAGATGTTTCTGTGGAGTCGAGTGCTAAAAACGAGAGGATGATGTTTTGTTCACCACGCAGCTCTATTATTCAGGTGTTGCATTCTGGATTTTTCCAAAAACACAGAACCACACTATCACTTTATGCATGTCCAGGGAAAATAACCATTATGTTGGAGACTCATTCAATCGTTCTCAACCTCACGATTTTATGTAGTCTACTCAATTTGTAAGTGAGTTAACTCAGTTTCAATACGTAGGGTCATAAACCTGCACGGTTCTCAGTTAACGTGAGAGTTTGACAACCATGGGCCCTGTAATTATGTAAGAAAATTGTGACTGAGCGGTAATTCAACAGTACTAATCGCAACTTCAGAAGTAAATTGCCTATTAAAATTGCCACCACAGCAAAGAAATTTGTAGACTATCAATCAACTCAACTCTTGAAGAATATATGTATCATATATGAACTAGAAAACCAAGGTGAGCTCATATGAGTGCCAATAAGGATGATGTATGAGTGTAAGGAGTACAATAAAATAATAGTACCTTGTTGCCATATTAAGGATGTGCAAAAAGACAACATCCTGTGATTTCCCATGCATTACATCTAAAACTTCAGGAAAATGATTCTACAAAATAATAACGATAAAAGCAAATCACCACTAGTATTTACAGCTCATGTATAGAAGTAATGAATAACAAAAAAGACCCAGAGAAAGATGATAGTGTACAATTGTATAATATCAGGTATATACCAGACAAAACACATCTTCCAGACACTCAAAATGAGACAGAAGCTTCACCAAGAGAGATTGCAAACTTGGCATTTCATCTTTTGTAACTCCTCCATTCCAAGCACGCTCTGAAATGCCTTCCAAAATGATGTTCAAATGGTCATCCTGGCATAAATGATTGTATTTAGCGGAAAGATTACAAAAGAAAGTTTTAAACGTTATTCGCATTAAGTTATTTGAGAGTGGCAGTTATATCAATTGGCAACTAAACTTTGTGACTGGATAACAATCAATCCAAGGAGCAGATAAATCTCAATATTATCTATGGGTTTTTTTTACGTTGTCATATATATGTTAGACTACAGATTGTCTACTTAGACACGCCAATAGATAGAAAGAAAGAATACAAGAAAGAGGCAGAAAGGATAATGTCCTTGCATCAAAGAATCAGACAAAAACATATGAAACTTGTTTCCACAATTTTTAGTTATAGATCTCTTGTTATTTTGTGGAAACGGCTTTATTTCCTTAGCTTCCTTATCATTTCAGCTCATAGGTAGCCTTGCCATATTGACTATTTAATCCAGGTAAGTATTATAGGCATGACATTAAGAACTTTGAAATTCTCAACTCTCCTCTTCACTCTTCTCTAATTTCCAATTCCTTTAAATGTCTAAATTTTGTTCAGTGCTATGACATCAATCTACTACTTGCATGTGAAAAGCATTTTGCCATTAATTTATTCAGATATGGGACGGGATCAGTCCCTAGAGATTGGAATCATGTTAGTGGTTGACTGAAAAGCCAAACCCTGAGATTGAGCAAGCTGGAGCTACCAGAAGCAACAAATCTTTCCCCCTCACCCACCCAGCCTGCAAAACTATGATATGTTGATACTCAATATACTGTATCTGTACACATCTGGCTGGTTGATGGCACAAACACCAAGCATTGGCTTTGGAAAATTATATTAGTGATATAATGCTAATTGCCAAGTTGAGACAAGTATTAATCACCCATAAAGAGTTTCAAATCTCTCCTTGCTCCAGACTTACAATTAGTCCTTCCTATCTCAGTATCTCTCTTTAATTTTGCTATAAAAAATTATTATGAGTGAAGAGGAATATATTGCAGGAGAATTATGCTCTCTTCTACTATTCTTCTTTTCTATTTCTTTATTTTATTCCTGCATCAAATTTACGCATCAAATATCAGCTGTTACTTACTTACTATCAACAAAAGGATAAGAACTGCATTACAGCCCAGCTTAAGTCTTGTTTGAAATCTCTCTCTGCTTCTAATTTTTAAAATGAAAAAAAAAAAAAAACTTGTTAGGTAGGAAAAAGTTTGAATAGGTGAGTTGCTTGGTCATAGAAAACAAAATGCGATTGAAAAGAGAGGGAAAACTGAAACTGAAACTGAAACTGAAACTTCTGTTTTTGGGAACTGAAATTCTTACAACAGAATGTGTACAATCTGACTTATATGGATAGCTTAACATGTGCACTCTTGAGTATCCTACACCCTCTTTATGAGTTGGCATAACAGCTGTCATAACTAACTGATGTTCAGTTAGTTTTTAAACTAAACTTGTCACTCTAATACCCCCCCTCAAGCTCAATGTGGGTGAGCCTGGGAGGAGGGATCAATTACATTGAGCTTGGATCTCAGACAAAAACTTTGAGGGTGCCAATGGCTTGGTGAGCAGATCGGCCCACTGATCTGTGCCAGGAATATGCTGAACACTGAGATGTTTGGCAATCACTTTCTCTCTAACAAAGCAAAGATCAATCTCCATGTGCTTGGTCCTTGCATGTAAAACAGGATTGTGAGCAAGCATTACAGCAGATTGGGTTGTCACAGAAAATCATAGGAACTAGATGAGGGATATGTAACTGTGAGAAGAGTTTGTATCCAAATTAAATCAGAAGCAACTTCTGCTAGGCTGCGGTACTCAACTTCTGTGCTGGACCTAGCAACAACATGCTGTTTTCTGGACCACCAAGAAACCAAATTAGGACCAAAATAAATTGCAGCCCCTAAAGTGGACTTTCTATCATCTGGGTCCGAAGCCCAATCAGCATCACAAAATGCTCTAAGAGGGAAGGGCATGTTAGGCAGTGCACGAAATAGTTGCAGGCCACAATGAACTGAACCCTTTAGGTATCTGAGTATCCTTTTTACAGCACACCAGTGAAATTCTTGTGGATTTGCCATGAATTGACACACTTTATTTACTGCAAAACTGATTTTTGGTCTTGTGATGGTAGCATACTGCAATGACCCAACAACAGACCTATAGAGAAAAGGATCTGTTACTGAGGTAGAACCAGTTTTTGAGAGCTTGGAGTTGGCTACCATAGAAGAAGAGATAGGATTAGTTTCAAGCATGTCAGTCTTTGCAAGAAGATCCCTGATATACTTGCTTTGTGTCAATAAGAGAGAACCATCAGCCTGCTTTTTAACTTCAATTCCCAAGAAATAATCCAAATCACCTAACTGTTTTAGTGCAAAAGCAGAATTTAGCTGCTGAACCAAGGTGGAACTAAGGGCAGCAGAACTTCCTGTGATGATTATATCATCCACATATACCAACAAGTAAACAATGTGACCCTTGTGATTGTAAACAAAGAGAGAAGGATCACACCTACTGCCAAGAAAGCCAAGCTTGGTAAGAGTGAACTTGAGTCTCTCAAACCACTGCCTAGGGGCTTGTTTGAACCCATATAAAGCTTTGTTCAGCTTACAAACCATGGAAGAATCTCCCTGTTCAAAGCCTTGTGGTTGTTGCATGTACACTTCTTCTTCAAGCAAACCATGAAAAAATGCATTGTTAACATCAAGTTGCTTTAAGGGCCAATGATGAATAAGAGCAAGGGTTAGAATAAGTCTAACTGTGACTGGTTTAATAACAGGAGAAAAAGTCTCTTGAAAATCAAACCCTTGAAGTTGATGAAACCCTTTTGCCACTAGTCTTGCTTTAAGTTTGTTTACTGACCCATCCGGGTTTTCCTTAACTCTAAAAACCCATTTACACCCAATTGCTTTTCTGTTTGGTGGTAAAGGAACTAGATCCCATGTCTTGTTTCTTTGCAAAGCATTAAATTCAACTTGCAAGGCTTCAAACCAATTAGGATCCTTCAAAGCTTGCTTAACAGTCCTTTGTTCTGTGTGTGTTAAAAGAAGCCTAGGCTGAACTCTAGGAACCACAATACCAGATTTTGACCTTGTTTGCATTGGATGAGTGTTTGTGGACACTGCTGGAACTTGAGCCTGTTCAGGCTGTGAAGACTGAGAGACAGAAGCAGGAGGAGAAGAATTACTGCAAGGAGAAGACACACTAGGAACAGTAAGTCCTGGAGGATTTGGACTAGAAGGAGTAGAAGGATTGGAAGAAGAACTGGAAGTAGAGGAACTGACAACAGAAGAATTAGATACATGACTGGGATTGGACAGTACAGTAGGTAATGGTGACAGGGAAACACTGGAAGCTTGACCGAGAGGAAGAGAGGCAGAGGATTTGGAGAACAACTCAATGTAAGGAAATTTAGATTCATTAAAAAGGACATCCTTGGAGATGAATAATTTCCCAGTAGGGGAAAGGCACTTATAAACTTTATGAGAAGAAGAATATCCCAGAAATAAGCATTCATGAGACCTAAAGTCCAACTTATGAGTATTATATGGTCTAAGGAGAGGAAAACGGGCACATCCAAATACTTTTAGAAACTTGTAATCAGGAACAGATTTGTGTAGAACAGTGTAGGGAATTTAGAAATTGAGAGAAGCTGTAGGTAACCGGTTTATGAGATAAACAGCAGTTAGAAAAGCATGGTACCGAAATTGAAGAGGTAATGAGGCATAACTCAAAAGAGTGAGTCCAAGTTCTACTATATGTCTATGTTTTCTTTCCACCACCCCATTTTGGTGATGTGTATGAGGGCATATTAACCTATGAGTGATTCCTAGGTCAGTAAGAAATTTAGTAAAAGGTTTAAACTCACCACCCCAATCAGTTTGTAATGATTTTAGAGGAACACCTAATTGTAACTCAGACATAGCCTTAAATTGTTTGAAAATTTCAAAGGCTTCAGATTTGGTTTTCAAGAGATAAATCCAAGTAAACCTAGAATAGGCATCAACAAAAGTGATATAATATTTAAAACCAAGGGAAGAGGTGCTAGGGGAAGGCCCCCACAAATCACTGAAAACAAGTTCAAGTGGCATAGTGTATGTAGTATGTGAAGGTGGTGAGTGAATTCTATGTGCTTTACCCATGCAACAAGCAGCACAAAAATGAGTGGCATCTTTATTAGAAAATGAAATATTACACTGATCCATTATAAGTTTCATTGATTGGGCATTAGGATGGCCTAATCTTAGATGCCATAGGTAAGTACAAGAGCCTGTAGTGATGGAATTCACAGTTGACACGCTGGATTTTGTAGCAGGGAATGGTGAAGACTGGACAGACTGCAGAAGCATGTTAGGGAACTCATAAAGTCCATCAGGACCAACTTGTCCCCATAGCAGTATTTCATTAGTTTCCTGAGATTTGACAAAAAAATGATTAGCATGAAACTCAAAGAATACTGAATTGTCCTTAGCAAACTTACTAACACTAACAAGATTTTTGGTTATGGAAGGAACTAAGAGAAGATTATGCAACACAAGAGACATATTTGGATTAAATGGAGACTGAAACACACTAGAACCAGAGGAATGTATAGGCAAACCTTGGCCATTTCCTATGAATATTTGTTCAGGTCCAGTGAATGAACCAAGCTGCTGGATATTCTTTTGATCACTGGTCACATGAAAGGAGGCTCCAGAATCAGGGAACCAGGAGCTTGAGGCACTTGGAGCAAAGTTAGTAACCATAGCACTTGGTTGAGGTGCTTGGAAACCAGTAGGCCTTGGCTGTGATGAAGGTTACACCCAAGTATTAGAGGGAAATTGTTGTGGAAACACATTTGCAGGCATAGGTAACCCAGGGAAACCAGGAGAACCATAAGCATTGGACATAGGAGGTCCATGGAAGCCATAAGCATCAGAATGAGGACTCTGAGATCCCTGGAAATTGGAAGGTATTGGAGGCTGAAAACCTTGATTGAACCGATGCCAGCAAGTAGCAGCCAGGTGACCAAACTTGAAACAAACTTGACACTAAACAATGGAGAAGCGACCACCACGGCCACCACCACGGCCGCGGCCATGAACAGAAGCATTTCCAGTAGATCCAGTCAAATTATGATCAGTTTGTGACTCATGAGTGAGATGAACTTGTGCAGAAGTGTTCTCTTCTGCAGACTGAGTGGAATTCTTAGGAGCATGAGTCAAATTAACAGAGACAGATTCATTAACCGCTTTCTTTTTTAACTTATCAAGGCGAAGTTCATGCGTAAGAAGAAGAGCTTCAACTTCCTCGATATCCATGGATTCGAACTTGCTTTCAACAACAGAGATAACCGGTCCAAAACCTTGTGGCAAACCTTCAAGAACTACATCAAGATGTTGATTCAGAGGAACTGGATCTCCAATCGACGCTAAGGAGTCAACGAGAGCCTTGATTCGAAGTAGATACTCAGAGACAGTACGACTATTGAGTTGCATCGCGCGAAGTTCAGATCTCAGTTGCCTCGCCTTCGCGCGCGTTTGTTTCTGGAAATACGCATTAAGTCGCTCCCAAACCTCATACGCATGAACGCATACAAGCACGCGAGAGAGAATCTCGCTCGAAAGAGTCGATTGCAACCACGACTGAAGCATTTGATCTTTTTGTAACCACGCGTGATACTCCGGATTCACCTTCGCAACAAGACGATCTGCATTAGTTAGGTATTGCGACGGAACCGCATGACAAATTAGGAACTCATGCATGCCATTCGCAATGACATAGGGCTCAATCTGTTGACGCCAGATCAAGAAGTTCTTCTCAGTGAGTTTCTCTGAGATTTTAAGAGTAAACGACATTGGTGCAGACTAGCGATTGATCAGAGAGGCTTGAATCGGAGGAGGAGACAGTGGCGGAGGTGGAGGAAGTGGTGGAGGAGGAGAATTTTCGATCGAAGCAACCATGGATCGAACTAGCTCTGTGATACCATAATAGAAAACAGAATGCGATTGAAAAGAGAGGGAAAACTGAAACTGAAACTTCTGTTATTTTCGATCGAAGGAGCCATGGATCGAACTAGCTCTGTGATACCATAATAGAAAATAGAATGCGATTGAAAAGAGAGGGAAAACTGAAACTTCTGTTATTATTATTATTATTATTTTTTTAACTGAAATTCTTACAACAGAATGTGTACAATCTGACTTATATAGAGAGCTTAACTGGTGCACTCTTGACTATCCTACACCCTCCTAATGAGCTGGCATAACAGCTGTCATAACTAACTGATATTCAGTTAGTTTTTAAACTAAACTGATCACCTAATACTTGGCTATCAATTACATCTCGTTGACACAGGAATAGTCTGTTTCATTTATTATAAAATCACCATTAATCAATGTACCCAATTACAAATTTGCCACCGCACTTTTGTGTCGTTCAGACACAAAATCAGAAAACACCTAAAAGCTGTTTCTGTTTTCTAGTTTTTTTTTTTTTTTTCTTACGTGATTGTTCTCTATTTTCTAGAAACGATGATTTGAGAACAGTTTTCAAAAGTCAGTAAGAATAAAGTTAACCAAATGCCTTTTTTGTTTTCCTTTTGTTAACTTAAAACAGTTCTTAAAAACAGAAATCAAACAAGGCCTTAGTCTCTGACAAAGATTTTAATACTGAGGTAGAGCTAAGACTACATAGCTCCCCCCCCCCTTCTCTTTTCAAAAGAAATGTGTAGCATATAGAATGGGAATTACATTGAGATCATGTAAATTAATCAAACAAGCACAATAAAATCAATGCCTCAAGCAGACACAAAATCCAACCCATGGTGACATTTAATATTCAGTTGTCACTTGTCACTGCTATTCAACGATAACTAATGCTATTGTTACTCATGGTTAATGTAATTTCAAAAAACAAAATCTAAACCTCCAACAAATAATATTTTAACAGTCACATAAAAAAAGGTGATTACTACAAATGCATAGCAGCCTAAATAATCCTTACCCTGTAAAATGGACAACAGAGTAGTCCACTCAACAAAAAAGATACAAATGGCATAAGAAACCTTTTATTCACACAATATATAGAACCAACAGCAGTCTGATTGTACCCACTCTCTCAAACTTACCATGTGATTCTGAAGAATATGATCAGCATAAGCATCTACAACCTTCAGGTACTCATCAAGGCTCTCATACTGGGCAATAACCTGAAATTGCAGCCAAGTTAGAGAATATATGGAAATACCTGGAGGAAAAATGACTGACTGTTGAAAACTTGCTTAGAAGTGAAGCCCAGAATAAATCATAAAAAGCAAAAAAATTTACAGAGATCAAAATTACCACCATATACTCAAATCTGAACTCATTTGTTATTACAGAAAGTAAACTACTTAGCTCTGCCCTGAGTTTGGGTGCAAATACACAAACATCCCCTCTTGATATAAAATAAAAGGGGTTTCTGGTATGTTAAAATTTAAAATCAGGGAGATTTAGTTAAGTATTAGAAACAAGTCAAGATTTAATTAGTCAAGGTTTATATTAATAGTATACTAGCCGGAAGAGTCATCACCTAGAAATAGAATCAACCCCCAATTATCACACTTAATATTAGGGGTCAACACTCCATAACTCATCAAACTTTCCTTAATAATGGGTCTATATACAACATCTAACCAAATTCACCAATTTACAACAGTTGGGAAACAGCTGTTAATGACTAGACTGCAAAATAGCCTTTACCTTAAGTCTATATTTAGTAATGAGGTTACAAACAGAGAATAGAGAGAAGAGAAATACACACAGCTTAATATGGCTCAACTTACAGTCTATACATGCTTTTCACAAGTTATTTTTCAGCAAAAAGCGAATGGTATATCGACTTTATTCAAACAGTTATCTACATTGGGCATGCAAAGGGATTAAAGAACTCTGTATTTTTATTTTTTTTAGATAAAATTTATTTTAGTTATTTTTCTCTTTCTATTATCATATATATTTTGCTGTTTAAGGGGATTTCCAATCATCAATGTATACTTCCTCTTTCTATTTTTCATTTTTGGAAAACAAAAAAAAATGATTGGAGAAGAGAATAAATTAATGAAAGAAGTGCAGGACCAGACAACAGTATATCCTCACAGAAGAACCAAACAATAAAAAAAAATTCGACACCAGCTAAGATTGCCCAGTCTCTTTCCTTCCTCTATTAATGAATACCTCTTCCCTGCATTCTTACTAAAAATTAATGGAATAAAATATTACACGCCCCTGATACCATCCTTGCCCACCACTAGAGGAAAAAACAAAGAAAATAGACTTTTTTTTTGGTGAGCAACAAAGAAAATAGATCATTGCCCCAAAGGTGTAGATGGATAAAGAGATGGAGATCTAAGAAGAATGTATGCAATTGTATAGAAAGTAATCAGGTAACTAAGATGGACTAGAAACATATAAATACCTGAATAACTTTATCTAACACAGCATTGACAATGTCAACTGGGCATTTCCTTTCATACAGCCTGAATCCAAGCAACCTGTAATTCAGGTGCTGTATTACCGAAAAGAAGAACATTAAAACTGCATATTGGAAAAACAGAAACAAAGAAAGCAGCTAGAATATAGTAAATAACTACATAATGTGTACCAGAAGTATTTAAGGCATGACAGAAATTGCAAATGCATACCTGACCAAAGGTATTATCCTTGTTAAATTCAATGAGATGAAGGATATGCAAAACATTTGAACTGACTAGTTCAATAGGGAGTTCCTTCAGTAAATGATGAAGAACGATTGAAACACATGAAACAGTCCCAAAATTTTGCTGATTCTTCATCAATCCAAGCTCTAATAGAACTTCGTTGACTCGTCTCTTCAGCACAGTAAATATACTTAGATCAGCATAACACAGAGGATAAAGGGGGAGAAAAGCAGGGTAAATTTAGCAATCTGACTTTTCTTCTTTTTCAAACTTATTGTCCAGTTACTGAAAAGATAGGCAATAATTGTTGTTGAAGATAAATACATAGAACTTGATTTTCCGTTATAATAATGAGAAGAACCCTAATCATGTAGCTAATGATATGTGCATATTTCATGAAGTTTCAACCAGCATTTTCCCTTGAAATGATCGGGCAAAATTCAATATGGGAGAGCAACTATACCAATCAATGAAATTTTAATTATACGCTTCATATAACAAAGATGTATGAGACTATGAACATACATAACATTGTCCAAAACAAGTACACATATGACAAGAAACTTCACCACATACCTGAGATAACCCACTAAATAGACACTTTATAATATACTCAATGGTCGGTTCCATGAGACTGATTTGCAATTTTTTGTTGTGTTTGAAATTTCCATGAGTCCTTTCATTGGCAGATAAGATTTGAATCAAAATAACTCTGATGTCATTAATACATGTAACAAGATAGCCTGTTCCAGTTGCACAATTTATGAAATAAGTTTTAAGAAAATGAACACAAGGAAGTACTTAACAGCAAACAGAAATACAGGATGAGTAAACTCAATGAAAACAATAAAAAGTTGTTTTCACTATTTTCTGTATAAAACTATGAAAACAACAAACAAAGTGAAAACAAGGCGTCATATTTGTAATTAAAAGCAAAAACAGGAAATGAAAACAAAGAATGGAAATAGAAATCAAACAGGACCTTAAGCATTCATGGGCAACCAAGCATAGCTATAGAGCACAGAATACAAACAAGAGCACAAAATTTCACCCAGAAAAGAGTATAGAGCAATAATCCATATCCGTTGTGTTGAGAACAGCGCAACCGGAATCTAAAGTAAAACAGAGTAAACGCAAATAACGGCAAGACAGATTTAACGAGATTTGGCAACATGCCTACGTCCTCGGGAACAGAGCGGTTGTATTTCTTGTTATTTCATAATAGGGTTACAACTCATGTATTTATACTACAGTCCGTCCGTTCCAGCATTTGTCCACCTTTAACAGATAAGAGCCATAAACAACACGTCAATTCTGCTTACTCTGAAATAACTAATAAAATAATGTGTTTACCAGCCGACTTATCACATTCTCATTGGCCTTTAAAATTTGGTAATTTGCAGAAGAAATGCAAGAACTTCAAAACCAAAGTATTTGTGTATTGGCACCAAAGAGTGTATATAATATTTAACATGAGGTCTTGGATTGCAGTTTGCTAGGGTGTTAGTGCATTATGATACACAATTATATATGCAAAGGCCAGACCAAAAAATCTCCGCATACATACAAATCTTATTTTGACAATTAAGAGGGATCCATCTGGTTCACATGTTTTATACAAACCAAAAATACCTATATTATGTGATGGCAGCTTCTGAGCACAGTGAGCCATATATAGACGGCAATATGCAGATGCCACTGGATCTCCTAATCCTCTCGTCATCATCACCAAGCGTTGAAGACTGTCTACAGGCTGTTCAAGCAGAAAACGCCAGCAAGGCAATATTGCCAGCTCCAAGTAACTATGGTACAATTTCAGATAAACAGTTAGCCCATACCCGTCAGTAAGAAGCAATATTTGGCGCAGCAATTTTCAAAATGTTATTAACAAACTCTTCGAAGAGTTTTCTGAAAATAGATCTATATTATAGCAAACTTTCAAGCAATATTGATAGCACCAGCGACCATGGAGAAAGCATGGGCTAAGCAATATTGATAGCCCGATATGCCCTTTTGGGCATAAAGCATGGAGAAAACACCAGTGGCCAGCACACTCAAACCTTATGCTGGAATTATATTTCAATCATACAAACAAGAGAGAAATGGTCAAATGCCAGAGAACTAGATCAAACAGGCTTTGACAGCATATCAAGAACCAGAGCAGATTATACCAAAAGCATGAGCAGTTAGACACTGGCCCACGAATGGTTTTTATATTTAACAAAGCTGTGCCTCACCCAAAAATGTAGTTTGTGTAACCTAGTTGTAGCAAAAAAGCATGGCTATTTATTAGTTGAAATGGGTTTAGGTTTACCTTTAAGATTATAGAAATGTAGATGGCTGTATTTTTTTAAGACCAGAGCAATGAATAGTCTTTTAAAACTGAATTCATAGAAATTCTAACTGTGATTATGAAGAAAATAGAGGTGAACATGGCATCAGAAAGTCTCAAACCAACACAAACAGAAGAAAAATAACTTCAACGGAAAAAGCTTACAAGGAATAAATTAAGAAGAGGGAAGGATAAAGAATTCACATGCGTGGAAGAAGCTCTTGCACAGCACCAATTTTGCTGAACCAGTTATAGCAAGTTTCTTTAGCATCAGCACAAATATCGCTTGCTTCGAAGTTTTCTACACAATTCAAATAAAATATTTAAGAAAAATATGCCACTTTTAAATCTCCTGCAGACCATCAAGTTTATATGACATATACATTTCATGTTTGAGCTAGCGTGGACCTTTCTTGAAGTTATGATATATTTTCAACTGGTCAATTCATCCCAAATCCAAAATATCCTAAAATGTATTTCCACCAATCACATATGTACTTCTCTATGATGCATGGATATCCAAAAATTGTGGCTTAACCAAATAACATTTGTATCTGACACCAATGCATTCATATTTTTGGTATATCCGTTTTTTGGATATTCCCTGCCCTCAAAGTACTTACCCACCACAAAATTATTACATAGGGACTTGGGAGAGGGAGAACGTGCATAGATAAATTTTATTTTAGTTTTTACATATACTTTATTTCATATATTATTTGTGTATTAATAATACAAAAATTATTGCCTTTGGATATCATATCGGATATCTGTTTCCCTACCCATGCAGTTTTGGGAATTCTACTTTTAGTAATTTTATCAAAAGAAACTCTTTATAAATCCTAATATTATTATTTATAAATAACAACATTAGACATGGTCCAAACCGGTATCACCAATTGCATTCTGGTTAGTTTGGCTAAGCATCATGCTGGCAACAGTTCCGTTGAACCAGTTGCAACATGGCTGGGGGTATCTTCACATAAATAAAGAAATTCAAAGTAATTGACCGGGGACCTAACCATCCATGAGTAGCACTAGCCAATAGACCAGCGTTCAAGGTTTAAGATGTACAAAGTATTAAATATTATTTAACATATAACTTTATTTTTTTCCTATGTGTATAAATTTATAAGCCTTGCACATTTATATGTATTTACAATCACTATTTTGTGATGGTTTATTAATTTATGTATACATTGGGAGTTATATTTTTATCATTTCATAATTAATAATTACTAATACTACTGCACAATAACGATCAGTTTTCTCTTCAAAATAATTTACAATATTTGTATTATAACTTATTAATGTATTGTTTTAAAGAAAAAAAAATTAACTATGTTTACATGATATAATGATTTCGTAAATTTTATTCTTTTATGATTATGACACTGTCAGGTTCAATTTTTAGTCTCATTGGATAAACCAAATGAATCATGACTCGTACTGGTATTTGAAACATTGGCCCGAAAATACCAAGAAAAGATGGAAATAAGGAAATCTAGAAAGAAGAAAGAAGAAAACAAGGTGTTATTTTATATCAAACCAGTTTTCAGTTTATACTTCCTTTTCGGGAAAATGTATATTAGGGGAAAAAAAAAAGTTCAGAAGAACAATTTTATAGGTAAGTTTTCCCAATAATGATGAATAGTACCAATTTTTTTTCAAACGAAAGTTCACGAATTGATTATCATCGTTCAGTCAATTGATCTCAAGTTTTCAATCATGATTGGCTTTTATACTGTTGTGATTTTGAAAATGTAAAACAATTGTATAGGATGATTCTTGACAAGTTCATGCTATTTTGGTTCATACCAAATAGCACTTTTAAAGTTTTCCTTTCCATCTCTCCCAAAACAAATACAAGGACAAGGACAAATCAGAAACCACAAATTATTATATTTCAAACTTATTTACCAATTTCTCATTTATATCTAAACTATCATAATCACAATGATATTGTCAACATCGCCATTGCTATCACCAATAAAACCTTCACCAACCACACTATTGCCCTTACGGCCTTAAGTCGGCAATCCCTCAAACTAAAACTATTATAAATCCCTTTGCCACAATTGTTATTGATTTTCTTCTGATTTCTCCATGACCTACTCAAGTGAGAGATTCATTAGGCAGCCAGCTCTGAACTTGCAGATTTTCATCAATGACTAGTCAACATTAGAAATGCCCAACTCTGGATATCCATTATTAATTAATAGTTAGGAATCAAACAACCCAGTTCTAAACAGCATAAAGTTTTAAGGAACTAACATGCCGTAATATGTTAAAAAACAAAATACAAAGTTTTCAAAATATTATCATTAAAAAATGTTATGTTGAAAAATTATTAGCATGTTGCAGACAAGCCATATGCTTGTTCTGACTGAATTGCATTACTACAAGCTATTTACATACTACCTAAACAACATTCTGTGAGTGAGAGATTCAAATTGATGAAGTACCTGCCAAGTTGCAGAGTAAAGCTCCATCTTCAGTAAACTCAGCTTTCCTCTTTATGCGTTTCCAAACCAGGTCCCCGAGCATGTCCATGATATCTGTAACAAGGACAAATAAGGTAGGATAAAACTCGAATACTGACGTATCCATCAGAAGCTTCGCAACCTGCAAATAAAATAATCGGTTTCAGACTTACATAATTAACCATTAGCAACACAGTTGAGATCAGAAACGAAAAGAAATCAATATTTCACTCTCAGTCTCTCAAGTTAGTAGAATACATGAGTTAGATTTCAAATGGGTAGCCACTATCTCTAAGCCAGTTCTATTTAATTAAAATATTGTAAAACAAAATTAAACAAGATCTGCATCTGTAAAACAAAAACATTACCAAGTGTAAATAAAGCATGAAGGAAAAGAAAAATATAAAAATGTCATATCAGTTTAAAAGGGCTCTCCAATCCCTATATTATCTGATAAAGGGATGTCAAGAACCAACTATCCTAAAAACTTAAGCTATTGGGTGAAGGCAAATGAATGACTTTATATTATATTTCTAACAAGCCCCCTCACGTGAGAGCCCTTTTGGGCTTGAAACGTGAATAATGCACAGGCCCCACCTACCTTGTGCTAAAATTCAATAATTTTTATTAGAAAAATGGGGGCGGCAGGGATCGAACTCTAGACCACTTGGTCATAGAGGCTCTGATACTATGTCAAGAATCAACTATCCTAAAAGCTTAAGTTGTTGGGTGAAGGCAAATAAATGGCTTTATATTATATTTCTAACAAGGGGAAACCGTGTTCAGAAACCTACAAACAAGCAACAAAAACTATCATAACCTGAAGAGGTTACACAAGGAAGGATCTCTAGGCTAGGATGTCTAGACCATTACATAAGAGCAAACAACTAGAGAACATATAAATGAAATACAGAAAAACAACAAGGCCGTTGAATAGACACTAAAATGAATATTGTATCCCATATTATACAACCAAAAAAGGGATACTACAAATTTTGAAAAATTTATGATATAGGTACACTAAGGTATATTAAATAAAATGAAAAAAATGAATTCATATACATATAAAAATATTAAGAAAATATATAA
Source organism: Calophaca sinica (assembly GCA_037113605.1). Classification (NCBI taxonomy): domain Eukaryota; kingdom Viridiplantae; phylum Streptophyta; class Magnoliopsida; order Fabales; family Fabaceae; genus Calophaca; species Calophaca sinica. Next base: position 124,169,482 of record CM073736.1, on the reverse strand, counting down.
AAGAACCATATATACCAACCATATCACCTTTCAAAATATAATTTTTTGAACAAATTCCTTGCTCTTTCCTTCAAATGGCATTATCGATAACCTTATTAACACTAAAGCAGCATCTAAGATTTTCCAAACTTTATCAAAGCATCTAACAAACAAAGTATCATACGAAGGGACCAAATAGCAGACAACCTAGTAGATAAAACCTTCAAGATAATTAATTAAAAAAGTATCACTATCATTAATAAAATCACATTCTAGCTAAATGGAACTACTAGAAAACAAACATGTTTCTCTTCATGATTTAAAAACAAAAAAGGTGATTTCACTTATACAGACTGTGATATTGCAAAATAAATTATTAAATACATTAAGGCTCACCTTTATAGATAACTTCAAGGATGTGACACGGTCATCGGCAAGCCAAGAACGGCTAATTTCATCTTTGAGCTCATGTAGTCGAGAAACATACTCCTGCCAAGTAATCACCTTGACACCCTCGTCTGCAAATTTTTGTGGATCATCCAGTTCCTCCAAGTGCATACTTGTTGAAGATTTCTCGTGTACTGAAAATTGGGATGTCACATAACTAAATGATGATAAATAAAGGATAAAACATGGAAAAACAATGTCAAAGATATTGGCATACATTTTCCACTTCTCATTAAAACATCGGGCATCTGTAATTTGAAACACAAATAATTAGATAATTAAAATAAAAACTGAATGATTATAAATAAAGGATAACAACTGGTTTTAGAATACAATGGATTATTTACCAATGCTTACTTAAAGATCTAGTCTATAACAATATCAAAGGTACTTCCTTCAACATTACATGATAGAATTTACAGATATTTAAAGTAACTAACTGATATTTATAGTAACTAACTGATGTATCTCAGCCTTCATAAAAATATTTCAAAGTTTGTGAAATTTTCCAACAGAGCATGGGGTAAACAGCTAGTTCACAAGAGCAGTGTTTTCTAGCATATAGCAGGGACCTTAAAAGGGAAAGCACAACAATGCCCACACCCAACCTTGTTCATTACCATAGTAACTGGGGGGCGGCACAGGGGAACCAAGTTTTTGAAAAAAGAAAACAAGAAAAGAGAAAGACAAGAAAAGCCAAATACCTACGGAGTAATTTTATAAATATGAAATTCGAAAATACCTCTAAGGGTTTCAACATAGAGTGTATTTAATAAGAATTTAAATTTTAAAATGATTAGAAATATCTTAGTCAGGATTTACTTTTTGCACAACACATATTCACAACATTTGCAAGTCTACTAATTATAGGTGCACCTCTTCCTTAAAAATATTTGATAAATTAATATCCATTAGTGAAGCCAATGAAACAGTGTTTTTCTCACATGGAAACCAATAAAACAGTATCAGTCAGCTCTATATTTGTCTAACAGAAAAATATCCAGCCTTTCCCCCGGCCAGCCCCAAAAAGACATTGAAAGAAAGAATAACCCTTGCAGGAGGAGGTATTGTCCGAATCCACAGCGGTTTAACCTAACTTACCAGCAGTATCAAAATTCACGTTTCCAATCTACCACTACTAACAATTGAGAGTATTCAAATTCAATATGAAGTGTCTACAGTGTCATTACACAACATACTTCCATTGCATGACAAATACCTTATTTGCCCTCAGCTATCCTTAGATACCAACATATTTATATGTAGCACAGCTTCTTTAAAATTTACATGAACCAGAAAATGAAAAAACTGTAAAACTTACTGAAGAAAGCAAAACCATTTTGGAGACAGGAAACCTCTGCATTAGTAGTCTCCTGAAAGAGGTCCACTCCTTCATTGGCTGATGATCAGCAGCTTCACTCAAGTTGCTGGGATCCAGAGGGGTGGCCTTTGCATCATTATCAGTTCCTCTCAGTGGATCAAAGAAATCAGTATTCCCACCATCCACAGCAACATTAACCTAAACAGGGAATATCAACAGATAATTGTAGGTTGTCAGTTTGTCACAAGTTCTACACTCACAAATCAACCTAAAATCGCAACACAGCTGTTTTCGATGGAATTTCTATTTCTCCATTTTTTTTACTTTCGTTAAGCAAATCACCAGACTAATAATCCCTAAATTGTTTTTAACTCACCAAATCTCTCCCTAACCTCCTCTCCTTCCGCCAACCCAAAGAGTGCATTATCGCTGTGTTACATAAGCTATTAGTAAGCAACTAGTTTACAGTTCATGATTACGATTCTATGAATCTTCATCCAAATTACCACAGATTTTATAGCACTGATTATGCTCATATCACTCGCCTCAAGAATATCGATATCGAATAATCAGATTACATTAAACTGAATAAAGGTTTCTTAGGCGTTTGACTATTTTAGGTTGATGGAACTCAAAATCTAACTCAACGAAATCAAATAACGGATCCATTAGCATTTAGCGTGTTAGTGAGGCTGTTATTGCGATGCATTCTAATCGGTGAAACACAAAACCGATACTACATATAGTCCCGGACATTTTTTCCGCCATCATTCAAGGTAGTGTAATTGTTAACGAAAGAAAATTTTGCGAGAGAAATTGTGATGTAAGTAGGACCTGTGTGAGGGGTGGAGCCGGAGCAGAAAGAGGATGAGCATCGGCGCCTACGCGAGGAAGCGCGTGAGATTCATTCTCGGCTCTGTAATTACGAGGTCTGAACTCCATGGAAGCATTCAGCAACGATAGAGGGGTTGTTGGCACTGTGATTTTGGCAAGGAAAATGCAAGATAGTAACGGTTTACGGAATACGGAATCTTCTCCATCAAAATAAATATTTTTTTTTTTGGAAAAAACGAGGTAATAAAATACCCATAATAAGACTGAGAGAGAACTAGCTACATCTATAACTACTTCATTTCTTAAAAAAAATTAAAAATAAAAATAAAAAAAATCAATAACTTCTCCATCAAATGAAGCAGGCCTGGAATAGCTAAATGATCTGCACATTTTTTTCCAAGTTGAAATGATGTGCAAATTTATTTGTCTTTCTATATACATGATTCACATAAGTCTTTCAATTTGGCCGTTAAAGAATACAAATAACCTCTTGAAGAAGAGATTTCATGAAAGTATTGTTGGTTGTACCATTTTTTACCATGTGGGTAATGACTTGATAATCCATCTCAAACTCCCCTCATTTAAGTTCAAGACTACAACTGCCCATGATTTTCCCTCCTCCCCATTTTAATTTTCCTACCTCCCCTCACTCAAAAATACCAATAATACCTGTGACAACCACCCAAAATTTCAATGGAGCCGCCACCTAAGTTTATTAAGGAAAAACATTAGGAAAAACCTTTCTTGAAAATAACTTGAAAAAATGATCTTTGAACCAAATTTGGGTTCGGGAGTTAGTTACGCGCAAGGAAGGATTAACACCCATACACGCTCATTCAAAAAATGGTACCCTTTAACTGTTTTGAGAAAACGTTTGCCTTAAAATTAATCCCCTTAATGAAATCTAATTATCTTTTATTTATAAGAAAAAAGAAGGAGCCGCAAAATAACCGAATTGTACGAATGACATTTCGGAGCTCCTTGCCAAAATCTATTTTAAAACGAAATAAAGAGATAAAAAAAGATGAGCGCACATGAAAGAGAAGCAGAAAACCACATCAGGATCGTTGGTTGTCAAACCCTATTACTAATTAATATTAATACTAGTATCAATGAGACTAATTTATATTACATGGAATCTAAAATTTATTATTATCCTTTTATTCACAAAAATACCATTATTTGTTAATTGACACCTTAATTTGCTAAATCGGTCTCAGAAAATAATAATAATAAAAAGAAAATAGAAAACTTTTAGGGAAGAAAAAAAATTGATTTCAGATATTATATAGACTTAATAAAGATTTGATTTTAAAAGAAAAGTACAAAAATGAGAAAAGGAATTTTGGAACTCCTTGTTTTTGCTATTACACCCCTGTTTTCCCCTTTTTTATATTTTCATGCATACCTTATAAAACCATAATTGCAAATATGCCCTTTGCTTGGGTTTGGTCCCTATGGAAGGCCAAACCCTAGCCTTAGTTCGATTCAACCATCAGCAGATTAACAAACAACAATGTTGAGGAATTCGGCAGTATACCGAATCGCACAAGTAATAAAGTGATAAGTAAGATCGTCTCCACAGGGATTGCGATTGATTATTCAACTAAACAAAGTTCGTAACTATTTTGAACGAGAACCGAATAGTGGTATTTGGAAATAAGTAGATTTGTAACAACTGAAAATAACAATAACAACTATTTGTAATTAAATGGTATAAAAACGACTAGCGGTTTGAATCCTCTTGTATCCACTCTCATGCATTTAATCTACAACCAACGCAAGTTATTTCATACAAATAGAAGTTCGAATCAACTAAATTAGTTTAAGAACAATCCCTTGCCTCATAAACCCTTTACTCTAACTAAAACCCCCAATCCCTTAGGTAATTTATAGTTATGTTAAGCATTAAGAATAGTGATTCATAAAAACACATAATCACAAATTTATATTCCTATACTCATCATGACTATGGCTAACAATCTCAGTTCAAGTTCTTCACCCAATTTCCCAATCATCATGAAAAACCTCAATCGATTCAATAGCGGCCAAGTATCGAAAAGCATTAAGCACGGAGAATTGAAAGCTCAATTGAAATGAAATAAACTTGCTTTAATATAATAGAATTAACTACATAAAAGTTTCATCAAGATTCATCTAACCCTAGTCTAAAAAGCTTAGTTACTCATAGAGAAAGAAAAGTCAAACCAGAAATTCATGAATTAATGAAGAGATCGTTCCCAATCCTCCACCGTGCCTCCAAATAACAAAGTTCGAACCCTAGACAAGTCTTTAAAGTGTCTATTTATAGTCTAGGGTGAAAAGAAGTAAAAAACAGGTCCAAAACATGTAAAAACGTAAAATTCTGCGTCCAAGGTGCTGTCATAGCACGGCTGTGGCGTGAGGCACGGCTAGGCCGTGCTTCATTCTGTTTCTCGCACTGTTTAGGTGATGTCGCAACACGGCCGTGCTTCCTGACATGGCTAGGCCGTGCTTCATGTTGTTTTGTATTTTTCACCTCTTTAACGTCTGAATTAGCTCAAGGTGTCTTCATGAAAGTTGAAGCTATGGATCTTAGCTTTCCAATGGCACCGGTTTTATCTCATTTGGACACCTAAATCTCCAGATATGATTAAAACATTGAACAAGTGTCAGGCTGAGACAACATTACATTATCAACTTGTAGTACAAATTACCCCAACTTATTTCGAGTGATTTTTCTCCTTTTTCCTAGGACAAATACCTTCCTTTAAGCACAATTGAACCAAAACCAAGTGCGTTATTCAAATCAAGCCAAATGCATAAATAACATGGATTAAAATGACTAAAATGACTAAGATGCGATGCAAAACTAACACTAAACTATATGCTATTTCGAACGCATCAAATTACCCCAAGCTTAGAACTTTGCTTGTCCTCAAGCAATTACTGTGGCCAAAGACGACATGGAAAATACGAGATGCAACCGATAAGAAACCCGAGATAGAAGCAAGATCAAGTAATAGGCTAAAGGACTATCAAACACAATAGAGACAATCAAAATCAAGTCCAATTAGAAGTTTAGGCACTCTGAAATCATGTCTGTCACTAATAAGGGTAATCTCCTTATCACTCTCCAAGTGTTTTAAAGGTTAAGACAATTCGCTCATATCCATCAATGAAAGTGCTTTACCATAGGCTTGACTATTAACCAAATCTCAGCAAATAATTAATGAAAACACACAAGAATCAAAAGGTCTTTCAAAAGGTTGTAACGTGGCCATGGGATTTAACTTTTAAGATGGGATAAAAACAAGAAAAGAGGAAATTCAAGGGCTAACAACATGAACAATTAAAGCAACCCTTTTAAGCAGAATAAGTGGAGCAATACATTTTCCCTTTTTGCTTTCAAAACCTTTTTATTTTGCTCCTCTTCTGTTGTTTTTTTTCCTTTTCTATTTTTTTTATTTTTTTATTTTTTTTATTTATTTTTTTTATTATTTATTCTCCTTTCTTTTGAGATTTTGCAATAATTATTGGGGAGGAATTAAACAACAGAAGAGATCCCAAGTTCAAGCATCAAAACAATTCACAGATTAAGCATCCAATTGCTCCCTTAAACATGCTCTAAAAGGTACCATAAACATTTGACAATAGCATGGGTACCAAGAAAATTTATTTCAGTTAAGGCTCAAAAGGGGCAACTAGAGGAAGCTTTCATTCAAAAGTCAGAGGCTTGAAAACATGCCTAAAATGCCTTAATCATATTCAAGTGTGTAATAAAAAATTTTCAAGTTTTGAAACGGTATCAAGTCAAGTTCTAGAGAGCACAATCAATAGGAACACACTCATACAAGGAGAAGGGGCATAAGAACATGATGAAGTACAAGCCCCAAATGAAGCTCAAGTCTCACATTTAGAAGTTCAAATCAGTGAAAGACATCAAATCAGAGTGCCACATGCTAATCATCAACTTATCAAAAGATTATCCCTATGTACATTAAGAACACTACCTTTAAGCCCATCACAAGAGAAAATAATTGGGTTCCAAATCATTGCAATCTCAAATTTCAACAAAAATGTGGCACACATAGAAAAATTAGGAGGGCAACAAAGCAATTGGGGATAAAATGATGCAAACAAAAACAAAAATTAACACAAAAAGCAAAAACTAAAATGAGATGCAAATCTAAATGCAAAAATGCAAACCCCTTACCCCAAGCTTAAAAACTTACATTGTCCCCAATGTAAAAATTTAAGTTGAAGCAGGGATGAGGAGGAAAGAACTCATAAAAACTTGGGTTGCCTCCCAAGAAGCGCTTCTTTAACGTCATTAGCTTGACACTTCAACACCCCTATTAGGGTGGATAATATGTCAGGAAGAAGATTTCTTCCTTCCGCTTCCTTCTTTGGAGAGAATTCCCATGTACTTGGCATAGGGAAGTAAGTGTTCCCATGCCTCAGCAATTATACATTTGGGATATTGTTTCCCCCACTCCTTATCTTGAAGCACATCAAATTCAACTTGCAGATGACCATTCTCTTCAATGCCCAAGAGTTGAGCTATCACTTGAATCTCTCCATGCCTCAACCTTAGGTCCTCTTTTATGTCACTATTTTTGTTTTTCCATTCTTCTTCCAATGCCACCATGAAGTTATGTTCACTCTCTATATCCACTTTCTTCTGCTCAAATTGGGATAATTGCTCTGATAACCCCTTACAACGAACCTCAAAGCTATCAAATGAAGCTTGGTTGGCTCTCATGAATTCCACCAAAACATTGTGGAGGTAAGAGTCTTTGTCATGTGATTCTTTGAATTGAGTTTGAGGATGTGAATCTTCTTCTCCCATGATACTTTCCATGCAATAATCCTCTTCTTCTTCCACCATGACTAAGAGATCCTCATCTTCTGGTGATATGACCAAGAAATCCTCACAAGTGCCATTTCTATGTTTTCCTCCACAAAAATCACATCTAAGAGGCTGCATGCTACAGAAGCTAAGAGAATTGTGTGCAACACAACAACTCTATAAGAAAAGAAAAGAAATTTTAAATTTTTGGTTTTTTTTATAAATAGAAAATAAGATTGTTCAAAATAATACTCGTTTGCCTTGTTAAAAATCGATTCAACAATCCCCGACAACGGCGCCAAAAACTTGTTGAGGAATTCGGCAGTGTACCGAATCGCACAAGTAATAAAGTGATAAGTAAGATCGTCTCCACAGGGATTGCGATTGATTATTCAACTAAACAAAGTTCGTAACTATTTTGAACGAGAACCGAATAGTGGTATTTGGAAATAAGTAGATTCGTAACAACTGAAAATAACAATAACAACTATTTGTAATTAAATGGTATAAAAACAACTAGGGGTTTGAATCCTCTTGTATCCACTCTCATGCATTTAATCTACAATCAACACAAGTTATTTCATACAAATAGAAGTTCGAATCAACTAAATTAGTTTAAGAACAATCCCTTGCCTCATAAACCCTTTACTCTAACTAAAACCCCCAATCCCTTAGGTGATTTATAGTTAGGTTAAGCATTAAGAATAGTGATTCATAAGAACACATAATCACAAAGTTATATTCCTATACTCATCATGACTATGGCTAACAATCTCAGTTCAAGTTCTTCACCCAATTTCCCAATCATCATGAAAAACCCCAATCGATTCAATAGCGGCCAAGTATCGAAAAGCATTAAGCGCGGAGAATTGAAAGCTCAATTGAAATGAAATAAACTTGCTTTAATATAATAGAATTAACTACATAAAAGTTTCATCAAGATTCATCTAACCCTAGTCTAAAAAGCTTAGTTACTCATAGAGAAAGAAAAGCCAAACCAGAAATTCATGAGAATTAATGAAGAGATCGTTCCCAATCCTCCACCGTGCCTCCAAATAACAAAGTTCGAACCCTAGACAAGTCTCTAAAGTGTCTATTTATAGTCTAGGGTGAAAATGAGTAAAAAACAGGTCCAAAACATGTAAAAACGTAAAATTATGCGTCTAGGGTGCTGTTGTAGCACGGCCGTGGCGTGAGGCACGGCTAGGCCGTGCTTCATTCTGTTTCTCGCACTGTTTAGGTGATGTCGCAACACGGCCGTGCTTCCTGACATGGCTAGGCTGTGCTTCATGTTGTTTTGTATTTTTCACCTCTTTAACGTCCGAATTAGCTCAAGGTGTATTCATGAAAGTTGAAGCTATGGATCTTAGCTTTCCAATGGCACCGGTTTCATCTCATTTGGACACCTAAATCTCCAGATATGATTAAAACATTGAACAGGTGTCAGGCTGAGACAACATTACATTATCAACTTGTAGCACAAATTACCCCAACTTATTTCGAGTGATTTTTCTCCTTTTTCCTAGGACAAATACCTTCCTTTAAGCACAATTGAACCAAAACCAAGTGCGTTATTCAAATCAAGCCAAATGCATAAATAACATGGATTAAAATGACTAAAATGACTAAGATGCGATGCAAAACTAACACTAAACTATATGCTATTTTGAACGCATCAAACAACAACAACGACAACAATCGAACAATCTCAATAAAAATAGAAAGAACGAAAATAAGGCAAAAGATGTAATGAAGTAGATTGCGATTCTCTTTCGTCCTTGTTTCAAGATAACATAAAGAACTCAAAAAAAAAACTGGAGAAAGGAAGGAGATGAAACCTGGGTGGTTGTCACGCGAAACAGGAAAAAAAAAGAAAAAGAAAAAGGAAGAAACAGGGAAGAAGAAGAAAGAAAAGAGAAGGAGAAAGAAAGAAGAGAAATGGGAGAAAGATAGAGAGAGAGAGAGCGCATGCGGCGGTGAAGGAGAGGGGGAGCCGCACCGGTGGCCCTATGGTGGCGGCGCACAGTGGCGTGCCGTGGTGAGAAGAGAGAGAGGCAAAGACAGAGAGCAAGATAGAGCTCGAACTGAGAGAGATCGAGGAAGAGGAAAATGAAAAGAGGAGAATCAAGGCTCAAAGATGGAAGAGATTGAAGAATGGAGGAAAAAGAAGCAAGAATTGGAGCTTTAATGGTGGAAAGGAGCAAGCATGAAGGAGGAAACTCCAAGCCCTAGAATTTGGGGGTTTTCATCCCAAAACATTTAGGAACAAATGTAACATAGAAATCCCCAATTTAAAACCTCTCTTGGGGTATGCCTAGGTTTGATTTTGAATGTTTAACGAGTTATATGTGATTTTCCTAAGTTAATGAATGGTTCTACGTCTCTTGGAATGGGTTAATGGGACTTGATGTTATATGGGGACCTTATAGAATTAAATTGCATGCAAGGTGTTTGAGATATGTTCTAAAAGAGGAAATTGTCTTAGGAATCCTTCAAATACCTTGATTATGTGTGTATCGATTTGGATTAGTGTATTGGAGGAGGGTTGGATTGCTGTCCCCAACCCCCACATGCATCCGTGAGATGTGTTGCCCATTGGGAACTCCACAGAGCTCCAATTGGGATGAGGTGTGAAACATGCGAATGGGTTGTTAATCTTCTAAGTGTTAATAATTTTGTGACACTTTAAGTATGTGCTTGCCCATGAATTGATATGTATAATGGATTGATTTTTAATGTATCAATTGTGAGTTCTTCTTACTTAGTGGTTGGGCACCCATAAGACCCACCTTTAGGGTTTCTTTTCCCTTTCCATTTTGTGTGCCTTCCTGATTTCTAAGCATGGATGGTTGAAAAGCATGAAATGGGTTTGGGTATAAATGTGATGTTCATAGTTTGATGTATTTGATGACATGAGAACTATGTGTTTAATTGTGATTCTTATGCTAATGCTTTGATTCTTCCATTAAACATGTTTTATCCTTGTTTTGAGTCCTTTTTTGTTTTGGATTTGGCTTGGATTGGGAGAAATTGAGGTTGGATATGGATTATGCAGAAAAAATAAAGTTTCTGCTGAATTCTGCAGAGGACGCACGTGAAGCGCGCCCCAAGCACGCAGAAACAGAAACAAGGAGCAAAAATGCGTGTGACGCGCGCTCCAAGCGTGCCCTGCGCATGCAGAAACAGAACCACAAGGTTCTGGCGCCTGCGAAGCGCATGCAGAGCGCGTCCCAAGCGTGCCAGTTTATGCAGAATTGTGTATTTTCACATTTTTAGGGCTTTAAAAGCTATGAATACTTGTTTTTAGTGTTCTAAATCCTATGGGATCAAAGGGATATCATAGGAATCCCTTAGAAGAGTTATTTCAAAATGAGTTTTGGTTGAAACGTTAGAGATACGGTATTAGGACTATTGAATTTATAATGGTTCTAGCAAGATAGTCGTGCAGAGCGGTGTGCCACGGTGAGATAATGACACGTCTCGGCTGTCACAAATAGTTGTACATAGCGGTGTACCACTGTTATCGAACGATACGCCCCGACTGCTACGAAACAGTATGAGTGCAGAGCGGTTGTACCACTGTGAGGTAACGACACATCCCAGCTGTTATAAATAGTTGTACAGAGCAGTTGTACCACTGTTACTAAACGATACGTCCCGGTTGTTACTCAAAGGATTTGTAAGTACAGAGCGGTTGTACCACTGTGCGGTAGCGACATGTCCCGGCTATTACAAATAGTTGTACAGAGCGGTTGTACCACTGCTACCAAACGATATGTCATGATTGTTACAAGCGATCCTTATATGATTGAAATTGTCATATTTGCTGATGATGTTTATGAATGAATGTATGGTTGAATATTTTAGCATAGTTGATGATTGTATCTATGGTGAGAGGAGTTTTCCATACTTCACACACCAAGTATGGCTGAAAACAACGGTAAAATGATTTATGTTAGTCCTATGTTACTGAGTTTTGTAAACTCACTATGTTGGGGGCGTTGTTTTCAGGTACTTAGCATTTGGAGAAGCCTAGAGCATGTCAGGATGCTCGGTCTTGCCTTCATGCGAGATTTTCTTATATGTTGGAGCCGGATCACGAGTCGAGTCATAATTATTATGAGTCTTTGTACCACCTTGAATTCGGTTGTAATTTTCTATAAAAGTCTTTATCCGCAAATTTGTTTTATAACAACTTTATATATGCTAGTATTTTATTTAGCTAAAGTATTGTGCTTTCAAAAACTTTACCTTCTTATGATTGACATTCGAAGCGAAAACTTTTCTACGTTTAATTGTTTTCTGCTAAGTTAGCAAGTAATACTATGATTAGAGTCGGGACATTATAGTATGTTTTTAAACTTATTAAATAGTGTGACAACACCTCATTGGATGTATGTGTAAACATGTTTACACTGTCAGTGCATATAAATTAAACTCTATTTTTATCAAAATGGTCCATTTAACCTTATTCAAGAACATAATGTTATCAACAGTGAAGAAAAATCGATGTAAACATTGGTGTTTCCTGTTGTGGCAAGCGTAGTTTCCAATTCACACGGGCACAAGGCCATTTTTAACTATGAATCTTTGACAAAAGAAAAACTACGACTCTACGAACACAAATGTTATTTGCACACCTGAAATTTTCGACACTTACTTAACGCGGTTTAAAATTGTGGTTAATGCAGTTCAGTGGGTAGTTATTAGGCATATAATTCATTAACTATCAAGTGAATCGAATTAACTATAAATTTGCACATCATTAACCATGTTTGTAATGGTTTGGATGTGGTTAATGGGTTATCCTGATACAAGTTGTACTTATCAACCACATCCAAACCATTACAAACATGGTTAATGGTGTGCAAATTCATGGTTAATTCAGTTCACTTGATATAATGAATTATATACTCATTAACCACCCACTGAATTGCATTAACCACAATTTTAAACTGCGTTAACAGGTGCTACGGGTGTTGTGAATTTCAAGTATACAAATAGCACAACTGATCTACGAATGCAGTGAGAACAATCAACCTAGTGCTTGGTTTGGGGGATGCGCTAAGAATAGATAAAATAAATTAAGGTAAAATAAAATTATCAATACCAACGGAAAGACGGCACAATGGTGTATTTTTTTACATATTTATATTATTAATAAACTTGTTAAACAAAATAATTTTATCTAATAGTTAAGTAAATTATTATTTTCAGTAAAATAAAAGAAAATTATTATTTTACTTTTTTAATAAAAATAAAAACAAGAGATATATAGATTTGAATTTAAGTTTAAAATTTCACTTAAGTGGCAAAAATGGGAGGCAAATGTGGACACCAAAAATGTTTTTTTATTAAGGACCCCAAAAAAGTTAATTACCTTGACTTATTCTCTTCTTTTTTTTTTTTATGTGAGGGAGGCCCAATGGCTAAAAATTAAACAATTACAAAATTACAGGCCTCTCAGAACACACTCATATCCTGTCTTTTAAGGACGTAACACACACAGATAACGACAAATGACAGGAAGGGTGTCAAATATATGAATACATGGGGCTATATCCCTTCCAAGACTAGCAATGGCAAAATAAATGAATTGAAATTTCCATGAAAAAGTGACTGCCTCATAAAGCAACGAATTAGAGCAAATAAGTACCAACAACCTGACTGCAACTTTACATAACAAAGCATAAAGGTGAAAGGGTTTTCCTATATGTCACGTAAGCATACTTCGAAGTTCGAACTCGTGTAATTTGTTTTTCTTTTCACAAGCAATTTAAACAATTATGCTGCATGATACACGACGCGATCTCTCTTTGTTGGATGTTGGTTTTTAGTACCACCTAGTTCACATAAAGGCCCCCCCCCACAAATTTCATTATAAAATGTCAAAAGAATCCAATTTCCGTAATCGACATCCTTTGTAGCATCACTTTCACATTATACCCTTATGCAGATTGCAGAGTAAAATGTATTAGCAGCGTTATTAAATTTTACCTCACCAGTCACCATCCCTGAAAAAGAAAGCGTCCGAGAGTAACACAGGCACATGCTTCCTTCCTTTCGGCGTAAATGTCACTGAAGGTTCTAAATTCTTATCCTCTCAAAGAAGTATCGGCCAAATCCCTTCAGAAATAGAGAAATAGAAGAAGACAAAAGTGACCATGCTCAAGTTAATTAATTAAAAAGAATTAATTGCACTTTTGGTCTCTACTATTGTACAATTTTGGTCCTCAATTTCTAATTGAGTGAATCGGGTCCCCCAAATATCGCAATTGTGCGATTTTGGTCTTCATGTTCTAATTGAGCGAATTAGGTCCTCTAAATATCACAATTATGCGATATTGTTCCTTCCACTCAATTGATGTACAATTTATAACTAAAAATTTTGTAAAACTTTTTAATTTTTAAGTCAATTAACATGTCACATAGATCAAATTACGTGCTAGGTCATACCCACATATGATACATCAACTTTTTTATTATAAATTGAACGGTAAGAGAGACTAAAATCGCACAATTGCAATAACTGGAGGACTCAATTCGCACAATTAGGACCTGGGTGATCGAAATTTCACTATCGCAATACTTGTAAGACCCAATTCGCGCAATTAAAACTTCGGGTAACAAAATCGCATAATCATGATATATTGGGGACTAAAAGTACAATTAATCCAATTAAAAAATATAATACCGTACTGTAACAAACAAGCACTTTGGTATCCAGAACAAAAGAGTTAAACTTATTATTCTCTTTTTTTTTTATGATATATTATTCTCTTTCTTTCTTTATATAGTATATGAATATGATATGATCATATGATCATATTTCCTTCCATAAAAAGCCATAAGAAAAGAGAACATGAATTCTACCTTACCATTATTAACCATCATGGTATTGGCCTTTCTCTTCCTTGCCAATATTATTGTCACTGTCAACGCTCAATCCTGCAGTGATGAATTCGCCAAACTCATCAAACAAAGAAACATAACAGAGTGCAAGAGATTGCGCACTCTGGAGGCAGAGTTTGGCTGGAACTACCACAACAACACAAACTCCACCACACTTGAAATCTTATTCGGTGCAAATATCAACCAACATGAAGGGTGGATAGCATGGGGGGTGAATCCAGGAAAAAGAGCAGAAATGATTGGAACAAGAGCACTCATAGGGATTAAACACCCTGCAGGTGCACCGTTGAGTGTGAAAACCTATAATGTTACTAGGGAAACCAAAAGCGGTTGCAGTTTGTTGCCAACGAAAATTGATCTGCAAGTGTGGAACATGTCGATGCAAGATGAAGGGTCTAATTTTTACACTATATATGCTAGATTGGTTCTTCCTTCTGATGAGTATAATATAACGAGGTTGAACCATGTGTGGCAAGTTGGGTATGCGGTTACAGGTGAAAAACCCCTGAATCATCCAACAACTCTTCACAATGTGGACAGCACAGAGACTATTGACTTGACTTCTAGTGGTGGTCGCAGCACTGGACAGTACCGGAGTTTCCTTCGATCGGTAACAAGATTAATTGAACTATACTTCCTCCGACGTTACTTTTTACTTGTCATTTTAGGTTAATTTATGATAACCAAAATAATTAATAAATTTTATTATTTTTTATAAAAATTTTAATCTTTTTCTTATGATATTATTGACTATTCATTATTCCATAAAACATATTTCTCTCTGCAATAAATAGTTAAGGATATAATTAACAAACAAGTAATTAATGTAACCTTAAACTTTGAAAGTGACAAGTAATTAACAACAAAATTTCTCTAAAAAACTGGCATGTAGAAAGGAACAGAGAGAGTATATAATAATGAGTTTTTAAGCAATATATAATTTGTTGTAGGTTTAATTACATTTTTTTGTCTCCCAACATTCTAAATTTGGTATTTTGTTTCCTCTATTTTATTTTTGGCGATTTTAGTCCCTCAAACTTTTTCAATTTTACGATTTTGGTCCACATATTTTTAATTGCACTTTTGGTCCCTCAAAATCATGGATTTTTTACATTTTTGGTCCCAAAAATCTTGGATTTTGGGAAAGTGAGGACCAAAAGTGCATAATTCATGATTTTTAGGGACCAAAAGTATAATTAAAAAGCCATAGGGACCAGAATCGTCAAATTGAGAAAGTTAATCGACTAAAATCGTAAAAAATAAAATAAAAAAACTAAAATCGCTAAATTAAAAAAAGTGGGAACCAAAAGTGGATTTAGACCATTGTATTAGAGACTATGGTTAATTTGTTTTGTTTGAAATTTAGGTACATGGACTCATGGAGTCTTTATTGTTTTTTTTTTTTTTGGGTACATATGGAGTCTTTATTGTATTAGAGACTGGTTAATTAATTTGTTTTGTTTGAAATTTAGGTACATGGAGTTCTAAACATTATCGGGTGGGGAACACTGTTACCTATTGGAGTTATAACCGCGAGGTACTTTCGGGTGTTTCCTTTTAAATGGGAGCCAATGTGGTTTTACTTGCACATCGGCGCCCAATTAAGTGGTTTTCTCATTGGTACTGCTGGCTGGGTTATTGGACTAAGTCTTGGACATTCTTCAAAATACTACACCTTCCATACTCATCGAGCCTTTGGCATTATCATATTTACGTTTAGCACAGTCCAGGTATTACTCCTCTCTTTCACATATCAGAACTATAATCTCTTGTGGATTACTTTAATGAATGCTTAAAGCGTCCTATCCACCTACCTCGTGTTGGTATTTTTCATTAAATTTTATGATTATAAGTTGCTGAAATAATTATAAGACTTAATTAGCTTTTAAAAATAAATTATCAGAAATAAAATGCAAGTGTTACCGTAAAAAATGTATATATAAGGAAAATTATATATTATATATAAATTAAAAATGTATGTGAGAAACTAAATGAGTTTTGTTAAAAACAGCACCTCTATTTAATTTCCTCACCTGAGTGGCAGAGCTTCACTAAAATGTGTGAGGGAGCTAATATATATATATATATATCTAAGTAATAGTTGTTGCAGTAGCTTGTCCTACTTGCTTTTAACAACGAGTACGCGGTTTCAATCTAACGTGAGGCTTTTATTTTGGTCATTTTTTCTGTATAGAAATATATTTAGCATGCAAAAACATAAATTATGTTTCAAGAGTACTCGATCACATGTCTTGGGAGTAGGCAAAAACTACTTTACCACTACGCCATATAAGCATTTCAAACATATATGGCGAGATACATGTATATATCATTAAAATTTAAAATGTTTGGGGGAGCCACAACTCCCTTATGTCTCACTGAAGCTCCGCCCTTGCTCACCTCCCTATCCACTTGAAAAGATCAAAATACCATCATCTCCTTAAACTCTCCTCCCTACAACCCTGCCCAGCCCCCCATCCCACTACCCCTTCCCCACTTCCCCTTCACCCCCATCCCATTACCCTCTTCTCCACATTGCCCCTCCCCACACCATCTCTTCTTTTCCCTGTTCGCAGCGCTTTGTTACACCTATGTTTTTTTCTCGCTTTGCAGAGCTTTCAGAAACAAAATTTTGGACGCATTTGAAAAATAAATTTTGGATGTGTAAAAAGTGTGTCACTTACACGTCTGGAAATTAGCTTTAGGAAGCAACCTCGCTATATACCTGTGCATTTGCACGGGTCGCGCCACGTTGGTTACTACGAATATTTCTAAAACTAAAATTGAGTAGTAATTGATATGTCTTTTGATCTAGCAAATATTTGAATAAAATGATTCATATACCAATATTAATTTTATATAATAATAGAACCCAAAATACAGTGACCTAAAATTCTCTCTGTTATATACAAATAAGTTTGTTCATACAAAGTCATTACATATTTCCCCGCCAAGACTTAATTAGAACTGTGAATAGATATTTGTTATGTTTAATTGTATTTTTAATCCCCCTATTTTTTCAAATCCACGATTTTGATCCCTTTATTTTATTTTTCACGAATTTTGTCCCCATACTTTTATTTTTCACCAATTTGGTCCCCACACTTTTTTAATTGCACTTTTGGTCCCCCAAAATCTTTAATTTCTTGCACATTTAGTCCCTAAAAATCGTGAATTTTGGGAAAGTGGGAACCAAAAGTGCAAAAAATTCACGATTTTGGGACTAAAAGTGCAATTAAAAAAGTGTGAGGACCAAATTCGTGAAAAATAAAAAGTATGGGGACCAAATTCGTGAAAAATAAAAAAGGAGAACCAAAATCGTGGATTTGAACAAATATGAGGACAAAAAATACAATTAAACCTATTTGTTAACAATTAACACATGCATAAAATAAATATGTGTTCAAAGTTGTTCCGGATAAATTTTTTTTTTTTTAAATTAAGAATTTTTTTTGGTTAAAAATATGGGTTTCTGGGACAACAAAGTTTTTGCCCGCCTAAAAGTTGTTTCCACAAACAAGTCTCCGGAAGGCAAAAAAAATTGCCACCCAGAAAATCCATCTTTTTTATATAAAAAGCAAAAAAAATAACATTGAAAGGGAGAGTGAGTGACGAGATTGTAGTGGAGGGAGAGTGGGAGGGGGGTTTTGAGGAGGAGAGTGGGAGTTACGAGGAATGGGAGGGGAGGGGTTTTACGGAAGTGAAAGGGGAGAGGGGAGGGGGGAATGGGTAGGGGGGGAAAAGGGAAAATTGGAAGAGAGATGTGAGAAAATTAAAAATGGGAGTGGCTTTTAAGCATTTCCCAACTTCAATCGGAAAAAAAAAAAATCGTAATTACATTGATAAGTTTTGTGAAATACTGATGAAAGATGGGCATTTGGTTTTCAGATGTTGGCTTTTCGCTTAAAGCCCAAGGTGACAGATGATTACCGCAAATATTGGAATATGTATCATCATTTTCTTGGGTATGGACTGCTGGCTATCATAATCATAAATATATTCAAGGGAATTACCATTTTGCACGGGGGACATGGATGGAAGTGGAGTTACATTGGAATTCTTGTATTTTTGGGTGTCATTGCATTTGGTTTGGAGATTTTCACATGGATTCGTTTTTTCATGCTGAAATGGAAACATAACCAACAAGACAAAGGTAAACAAGCAAATGAAGATAAGTCGGGCAATGCCAGCAATCAAAAGGAGGGGTAAACCAAATGGCAATGCATACGTGGATCACTACGAGCCGGCAAAGAAAGTAGTACTTGAATAATGTGTGTTCTTTTTTGGTTTAGTAATTGATTGATAGTTTAATTAAAATCATGAAGCACCTTGAAAACTTTTGTTTGTGTGATAATTATTCAATGACAAATCGTATGATAAGAAACTTACGGCATGTTTGATAACATTTTTTAAAAATTATCTTTTCTTTTTTAAAAATTAAAAAAACAAAAACAAAAACAAAAGATCTTGTTTAAGTGTGATGTAATTATTTTATGTCCAATATTGCCACTTGACACTATTCGCGATCACTCAGTGACACCCGTCACATCATGGTTGTCACCATCGTTACCCAGCGGCTTCTACAATTGGTGACACTGCTTAACACCTCTGCTATTATCACAATTCACACCACAAGACCATTACTGTCATTACCCAACACCTTCTGCATCCATTGACCACCATTACTATCTAGATTCTAGCTTCTCGTCATAAAATCAAACTAGTACCCATCACCGCTACCCCACTACACCATACAACACCCTCCATTATTTTCATTTTATTAGGCTATAAAAGTTTTGGGTAGCGATTTCATGTCCTAAATGACTAAGTGATTTTAACCCTTTATTAGACTATACTAGATAGATGATTCAGTATTTTGCCACCTTCTTTGCCAACAAGGGGTTGGTGCATCGGTTGCACCCTTAGGCTTTATAAGCTCTTTAGGCACTTGTACCGGGTTCGATCCCGTGAATCACCAAAAAAAAATATATATATTTTGCCACCTTCGAGAGAAACTCATGGTATCAAAATATGAAATTTAAAAAAATAAAAAAAAACCCCAATAAGTCTTAAAAATCTCGGTGCAATATGATATGCTAATAATATACATCATATGCTTGTACAAATAAATATTTATGGAAAGATTTATTTCACTATAAGAAAACCTATCATGCCAAGGGCCTAAAGCCGTCGGTAATGGCAAAGTCTTTGTAATAAAAAAATTATGGATGGCATACCGACGACCAAGAGGTCGTCGATGAAAGATCTTCTTGCTAAGTTACCAGCGGCAAAAAAAGTTATCAGTATTGCCAAAGACTTTACCATCGGTAAAAGGAAAAATGATCATCAGTAAACCTAATGAAATAACCATTAGTTGGTTCTATTTACCGATGGCTTAGCCGACGATAATACTGAATGTTAAGCCCACTGTAATTCAATAAAAAATTAACTCCAAACAGCTATGCACCAAACTGTTGCTTCCAAGGGCATGTGCACCCTGTTGCAATGTAGTAATAAAATGACTTGAGTCCCAAACTATCGTACCCAAGGGAATAATAACAATTACCAAATTTGCCAGTCCCATATTATTTAGGCTATTGAATTGAGTGATTAATTGTAAACGCGACAACTAACAAAAGAGCAAAAATAGATGTTACGAAAGCAATAGAGCAAAGCCTAGGGTCACAGTTTCAGTACTTGTACCTTCGATTCCCCCAAAGTCCTAATTCTATTTGATTCCTTTATTATTACCCTATTACCAATCTCTCCACTAATGCTATTAGCAGTCAATTTTCCCCCCTAAATTAATTCCCTATTTGGTCATGCAAAGAATTTAAATAAAGAGAAAGTATAAAGCGAAAAGAAGTTGAATTGATTGGAAGACTAAAACTAAGGTTGTTCATGCAATAGCCTTAATCCCAATTATTCTATAGGTCTACCAATTAACTACATTACGACTGTTGGTCAATTAATCGATTATTAGCATGCAATGGGTGATCAATCCTATCATGTACAATGAAAGCCATAATCAAAATAGGATTCATAAGTACAAGAAAGAGAAAAATCCAAAGAAAATCCTTGCTTCTTGTTTCTAGATTCTAGCCTCAGCTCCAAAGCTCTCAAAAACCAGTCACATGGTCTCTTCAGTAGTAATTGGGTGTGTCAAAAGTCCTTAGAAGGGGAACGAGATAGTTAGTTAGAGAAAAACCTAATTTCTAGAAATGAAATGAAGGACATGAAGAAGGCAAATGGAAATGAAAGAAAATGCCATTTTCAAAAAAAGCCAGACCCCGGGATCAAACCAAGGACATGATAGTGGCTATACAACCCCTTGCAACTGCATCAAATATGCACTTTTGGATTTCTGTTAAAAAACTACTTTATATTCCAGATAAAATATTTATAAATTTCATATACACCAGTTCATGTGATTTAATTAGTGACTTACTAATTCGACTAGTGAGTCATTGACCTAGTAGCATAACCAAGCCAATGATCAGCCCGAGTTTTAATTCACTAGAATGGTGTAGCATTACATGTGATGTTTGTTTATCCAACTTTTGCCAGTACCATTGCCTTATATTTTTGTAGTAGACTATGACTTACTTGATAGAAACAAATTAACATTTATCCAACAAAAAATAAATAGCATTTTTTTGGAACGCACTGTGAAGAAAAATAGTACTCCTTCCATCCTAGAGTGTAAGAACCTTTTAATTAATTCTCTCCCACAAAAGAAGTTGGTTAACTTAGTTATAAGCATTAATTCTACAATTTATACTATTTTTTCAGACTACCTTTGAATTTATAGGTAAGTTTGGTTATTTATCTTCTTAAGAAATAGTTTATCTTGGTAAATCACTTCATTTATTATTTATTGACAAAAAATGTAAATCAAATAAGAGTATTGTGGTAAAAAAATAATGAATGCAAGAGACAATAAAAGGGTTTTACAAAATGAAACAAATGAATTACTAAAAAGTTCATACATTTTGGACCAGAGGGAGTTATAATGGTATTTTATTATTATTTTTTTCTATGGTGCTTCCACACTCTATGACTTATTTAATTATTGTTTTTTTGGGTAAATAATTATTTTGGTCGCTGAATATGTAAGACATTATCACTGTAGTACTTGAATGCGTCAAAACTTCAAAAACATCATCGAATGTGTATTTTATTAGTAACTAGTGTATTAACCCTAGCCATGCACGAGTGAGATTCGAAAATTACTAAGTCACTTAAAATGTATTTGAAAAAATAGAATAGTTAAATATGTATTTCAAATGATGTGATTTACTTGAATAAGTTAAAATTTTTATTTTATGTTTTAATTAAAAGGAACATATTATTATTTCCAAAAATCGTAATAAAATATTGTATCTTCAGTTCATTGGTGACATTATAAATGATATCATGATTTGATATAATTAACTAATTTTTTTTTAGAAAAATGGAAAAAATAATAAAAAGAAAGGGGAAAAAATAATCAAAAGGCTCTTAGCTAAGAAAGATCCAAAAATAAAAATAAAAATCTTGTAGATACCTAGTGAGAGAATATTTCTTGCTAATGTTAAGTTGAACTAAATAGGAAAGGTTAGCTGGTCTAAATTTCAAACTTGAAAAAAATTAATAATAATAATAATAATAACCTATATAATATACAATTCAAAATGTTTTATAAGAAGTAAGTTCCAAATGTTATCTAATGACAACAATTAAAAATACAACTAAGATCCAAATGTCATTCTTAAATGAATAACCTCCAAATAAATGTACATGTGGCGTGACAAATCATTTGCATACACATCTACCACGTTTTCGAATTTATTATGGAAACGAATCGGCCTGCATGATTTAAAGAATAAATAAATGTATAATAATTAGACATGATTGTCAAAAAAAAATCGTACCAAAAAGGAATGTATTGATTGGGTCCAACCAGCCTAATATATTTCGATGGGACCTGATGCAAAATACATTCCTAAAATAGGTTTTAATGGTCAAGAAAATAGGTTGTCAAGATTTGAAACATTAAAAACTTACCAAATTTTGTAATGATTCAGGGAAATCAATCACCACGATTGAAAACAGAAAATACGTACATGGTATTGATTTGAAAATCTTTTAAAATCACACATTTTAATTCAAATAAGTACTGATTAAAAGGAAAGACCAACCAAAAAGGAACGAATTAATGGGTTTACCTAAAGGATAAAAGTATCAATTACCAATCCTATGTTGCAAAAAATACAAAAATAGAGAAATGCAGCAAAGCTGCGTCCAACATATCCCTAACCCTAAAAAAGTTCTAAAAATGGAACAAATAATCAGCCTTTAAGCTGATTAAAATACAATTAGCCCCAGAAAAGAAAGAAATGCAAATCAGGACGACATCAATCAACCATGAAGCTGATTGATTCCTATTTCCTATTTTAGCAGCTCCTAGATTTGTTTTCTCTGCTCCCTTTACTTCACCTGCACCATAAAAACTTTATAAATACCATAATAAAATTCACAGAAAAAGAGAGGATTTCTGAAAGTTTCACCACTGAATAAAGAATTAGAGACTCCACATTGGGGTCCTAATTCACTTAATTCAAACAATGAGAAAAAGGGAGAATCCACGGTTGAAAGAAAAAGAAGCAAAGCAGTGAAAAAGTGAAAAAGAAAAGAAAAAGGGAGACACACAGTGGGAGGAGAGTTAGAGCAAGAGCAGGAAAATCATTTTTAACACTCTACAAGAGCTTGGAATCCAGGTTGGTTTCCTTTTCTTTTAAACAAACCCAATAATATGTTGAATATTTAATTTCTGATTAGTATAAGCATGCAATGTTAGATTTTTTTTTTCTTTCATTTTTTTAGCATGAAAGCAATAGCAACAAAATATGCAGAGAAGTGTGTAATCCCCAAGTCCCATACCAACAAGCCAATAAACACAGTCTCCTAATAATCACAAACGGTAAATTATCAAGTTTTATTTCCTCTCATTACAATGTAAAAATAAGATACTGACTAGAATAAAAACATAGAGAGATCACTACAAGAAAAAGCCTGCATAACAACGGCTTATTACCGACGGTCTTAGCCCGTCACCAAAAAATCATCATTTCCGATGGCTTTAGCCGTTGGGATATCAAACCCATCGTACTCTAAATGTTACTGACGGCCTAACATTTAGAGTACGACGGGTTTGATATACCGACGGCTAAAGCCATAGAAAATGGCGATTTTTTGGTGACGGGCTAAGACCGTCGGTATGCCCGCTTTTGTATTTAACACGTTTTAGGTTCCCGTTGATTTTTCAAATACTGACGGGCTAGGCCTTCGGTAATGTCAACATTCGATTGACCGTTGTGCTAGCCCGTCGGTATTTAAAACGTCAGTATTTAAAAAGTGGTCGTTGGTAACGCCGAGTCAGACCGTTGAGTTTACTGACGGGTTTGGGTTGTCGGTAACTTAAATGAGGTCGTCAGTAATCTCAACATATAACCAGAGGACGAACCCTTCTCCCTTATTCCCAAATTTCTCTCCTTTATACCCGGTTCCATATTCCGACCCGCCACTCTCATACTCAGTCTTCCTCCCATACCTTGGTTTCTCTTCCTCCTCACTATATTCCGAAGAAGCTTTCGTCGCCCTACTGTCCGCGCCGCCGCTCTGTTATCCACACCGCCACTATTACCATGTTCTTCCCAAGCCCGACCCTGCAACCACTACGTTAGTCTCGGTTAGCACTTACTTCTCCTCCATTTAACATAAGTCATGAATAAGCAATTGATTTTTTCATCTCTATCTTTCTGCCTCATCACTCGTTTTCACACGTTGATCAAAGCTTCTTCTACTTAATTGACGGAGCATGTGTTGGATTTTCTGAGCTTTCTGGATCCACTCAACTATAATCGGAGAAACTAGGTGCTTCTTCTTGTTCCTTGTATGCTTTGTTTTCCTCTGATTGCTTGCAGAAAATGAAGTGAATTGAGAATTTTGATGTTTGAGTGAGGCACATTTGATATTTCTATTTTTATTTTCAATTTGCTTTTTTCAGCAATAGATGTTTCGGGAAATTGTAGCATTTTTTAGGTTTGAAGCATGAAGATGATTTCAACTTTGAATGATATTTAGGTGTTGACCGATGTCAGATTGGGAAGGCTTAGGTTTGGTTAACTTGAAGGTGGTGTTGCTTTGCTCCCTTAGATTAGGCTCAGCGGGAGGGAGTGAGGGTTTTGTCAGATTGATGATTTTGAGTTTTTTTCAGATTAGGATAGGGTTACACTTGTCAATGGCAATTTTAATTCTTGAGGAGAGTGTTATGGCGCATGAAATTGATTTGTAAGGGAATGAAGGAATTGGGGTTGATGTTGCAATGGCAAGGGGAAGACTATATAATAAGTTATTTATGTTTAGAAATTTATAAAGACAAGTTAGAACCTCTCTCCTTTCTGAATTTTCTCTATTGTAACATGCTCATAAAATTCCAGAGCCAGGATACTGAGTTAGGGTTAAGGTCATTGTGATAGTGTGGTCCTGGTATTGAAGTAACAATAATTTTGAGTAAGCTGTGTTATCTTCATAATTTGACTAACCTTGTAAACTCGCTGTTTGATTCTGCCTGTTGGGGATTGACTCAACTAGCAGAATTGAACAAGTGTAAATCCTGCTATAATCCATTGTTGAGGCTTGTGGTATGCCATGATTTTGAAGAACGTCCACCTCCCTTCCTTGCAAAATTTATTTTAGTTAAAACTGAGTTTGAAATGAATAATTTATGTGTACTAATTTTTCATATAGAAGTGATCTTAACATATAGGCTTTTAAAAACAACTTTTGTTAATTAGTTTCTCTTTTATCCAGAGGTGATCTTTATTCCATTAAGGCATCCTTCGCCATTTCACCGCACCACCA
Organism: Calophaca sinica; assembly: GCA_037113605.1. Classification (NCBI taxonomy): domain Eukaryota; kingdom Viridiplantae; phylum Streptophyta; class Magnoliopsida; order Fabales; family Fabaceae; genus Calophaca; species Calophaca sinica. The sequence continues at coordinate 124,144,253 of CM073736.1, read as the reverse complement.
CAGCTGCCACCACCGCCCGTGCCTCTACCACTACTCTGCAATCGAGGTTGGTTCGTTATAAGTTTTTATAGTGCGAGTAATTTTGTATGATCTTTATTCCATTAAGGCATCCTTCGCCACTTCACCGCACCACCACAGCTGCCACCACCGCTCGTGCCTCTATCACTACTCTGCCATCGAGGTTGGTTCGTTATAAGCTTTTATAGTGCGAGTAATTTTGTATGATTAGGGACTGTATTTTAATTGAAATTTTGTATGATTAGAGACCGTATTAGATACTGTAGTTTAGTTAAAATTTTGTATGATTAGGGATTGTAATTATGATTAGAGACTGTATGATTTGGACTATTATGTAATTTTGTTTATTTGGGACTGTAATTGTAATTAGAGACTATATGATTAGGGACTGTAATTATAATTAGAGACTGTATGACTGTGATTGTTGTTGAATTGAAAAATCAATGTTGTGAATTACTTTTGTTTTGCACAATTGAGGAATGATATAAATTATCGTAGCCGTAATATTGCCGTACTGAAACCTTGGGGAAGATGAGTACCCAAGTTATATAGTTTTCTAGGTACCTTGTCTATGCTTGTTATTAGTATCGGAGAAAAGCCTTTGCTTCCCGTTTGAGGTTCAATATATTATTGAGTGCATGTACTCTTTTAGGGAACCACATGTTCATTGTATATTGAACCTTGAATTGTCCAAGTCAGACAGTTTGGGAAAAAACTTTTTCTTTACTCGTATAATAGTTGTTGCTTAATTCTCGTATCTTTATATTTGATGAAATTTCGGTTCGATTCATTTCTTTTTGTTCTCTAGGTGCATACTTGATCGCGGTATTCATAACTACGATCTTTTAGTGTACGCAGAGACTAATGAAAAATGCTGCTAAAATTTTGTCAAGTATAAGATATGAGAATTAAGGAATGACTATTATACGAGTTCTGAAAAAGTTTTTACTCGAATGGGATATGGTCATACCATTTAAAGAAAGAGAGCGGTTCTAAGAATGTCATGCTGCTGAAATTGTCATTTTTTTAACATGCAGAAGATGGAATTTTTTTCCTTTGAGTCGTAATTGGATGTACGATAGGTTGTATCCGGGGAAAGGGGGTTTGAAACAATCTTTTTGCGATGAGGTTGATCACTTTGTCGAAGCCACAATGGCATATGAAGATTTCATAATTAATGGAATGATTAGATGTCTATCCCTTGATTGCGATTGCAGAAGGATTAAGAGTCCAGGTGAGGTCATGCATCACCTATATTCAGTTGGATTTAGGCCTAATTACTGGATTTGGACTAGACATGGTGAAGAGTTTCCTTGGGTTAATTTAGGGGTTGGGGATAATTGCACAGATGCTTAAAGCAGTTGCGTAGATACGGGATATGGTGAGTAAATTGAATTGATGCAAGATATGGTTTGTGATGCCTTGGGGGTCAACGTTCATTCGAGGAGCAACAGTATAATGACATAGATGGACTTCCAAATGAGACGACACAAAAATTTTATAATCTCTTGTTAGAAACAAATAAGTCGTTGTTTAAAGGGTCTGCAGACTCTAAATTATCAATGTGTGTGAGGCTTTTAGCTGTTAAGTCCAATTGTAGTGCTACTGATGTGTGCTTGGATTTCATAACGAAAATGATGTTGGACTCATCACATATCAGAGATGGTTTGCCAAGAAGTTATTACGAGGCTAAAAGCTTAGTGTCCAAGTTGGGGTTGGAATCTAAAAGGATTGATTGTTGTGTGAAAGGGTGTATGTTATATTACAACAATGAATTCAGTAAAAATGACGGCGCGTTGATTCAATGCAAATTTTGTGGTGAGCCAAGGTATATTTCACACACTGATAATGGGAAGGGTAGACAAAAACCAGTTCCAGTGAAGACAATATTTTATTTGCCAATTATTCCAAGGTTGCAGAGAATGTTTGCATCAACACAGACTGCAGGCAAAATGATGTGGCACTATGAGAATAGAAGCACTTCAGGTATGTTGCGCCACCCATCTGATGGTGAAGCTTGGAAGCACTTTGATCGTGTGCATCCTGATTTTGCAGAAGATCCACGTAGTGTACAACTTGACTTATGCTCTGAGGTTTTACCCCGTATGTTCAATCCACGGCGAAACCTTATTCTTGCTGGCCAGTTATTGTTACCCCATGCAAATAATCCAAAAGATGGTATTGACATCTATTTACAGCCTCTCATTGACGATCTCAAAAGGTTGTGGAATGGTGTTTTGACTTATGATATTGCACGAAAGAAGCATTTTACAATGAGGGCATCTCTGATGTGGACCATTAATGATTTTCCTGCATATGACATGTTGTCTGGTTGGGGTACTCATGGTAATGGCATGTCCGCATTGCATGGAGCATAGAAAGGCTTTTACCTTGAAATTCGGGGGGAAGAGTTCTTGGTTTGACTCACATCGCAGGTTTTTACCAGGTGATCATCCATTTAGACGGAATAAGAGCGCCTTCAAGAAGGGAAAAGTTGAATTAGATGGCCCGCCCCCAAGGTTGACATCTGAACAGATTTAGAGCAGATTATGGAAATGCCAAAAATCTCATATTATGGTGAATTTGATCGATTTGAAGGATATGGACAACGACATAATTGGACAAAAAGAAGTATTTTTTGGGACCTGTCATATTGGAAAGATAATTTATTGAGACCCAACCTTAATGTTATGCACATTGAGAAGAACTTTTTTGACAATATTTTTCTCACAGTGATGAACGTTAGAGGGAAAACGAAAGACATTGATAAGGCCAGACTAGACTTACCACTTTACTGTAGGTGAAAGGACTTGCATTTGACGACTCGGTAGGATGGAAAAACTCTGAAACCCAAAGCTTGTTACTCTTTAATTGCTGAGGAAGCTAAGTTAGTTTGTCGGTGGATAAAATAACTTTGGATGCCATATGGTTATTCTTCTAATTTGACAAGATGTGCCGATGTGAACAAAGGAACCATGATTGGGATGAAAAGCCATGATTGTCATGTATTCATGGAGTGTTTACTTTCTATTGTATTTAGTTCCTTGCAGTCAAATGTTTTAAATCCACTTACTGAATTCAGCCAATTTTTTAAAGATTTGTGTTCTGCGACATTGAGAGAGGATGATCTTATAAAGATGGAGCAGAACATACCAGTCATTCTTTGTAAGTTAGAGAGAATATTTCCCCCTGCTTTCTTTAATTCTATGGAGCATCTCCCAGTGCATCTTGCACATGAAACTAGGCTTGGTGGACCGGTTCAATATAGATGGATGTACCCATTCGAAAGGTAATATAATAAAATATTCTTTAATATAAATATTCATTTGTAGGGTTAAATGTTTCAATTTTGATCAACATTGTTATTTTATAGATTTATGGGTGACTCAAAACGATCGGTGAAAAATAAAGCCAGGGTTGAAGGATCTATTTGTGCAACTTACTTACACGGTGAAACAATCCATTTCTGTTCCCATTATTTTACGAACTTCATGTTGACACCAACAAATATTATGAATGAAATAGAAATTGAAAGTGAAAGACACCCACTAGCCTTATCAGTATTTGGCCTTCCCGGTCGTCATGCTGGAAAGGAGTTGACTCACTGGTTAACGAGAGAAGAGTTCAAGTCAGCCCACATTCATGTGTTGATCAACTGTACTGAAGTATCACCATATCTTACATATGTATCATTTTGACCACTTTCAATTTCTTTTATCCACAACTACTCGTGATTATTTGTTTGATAATGACTTGATCAGGTCATTCTTGTTAACTAAGCCCACAAGCGAACAAGACTCTTCTGCCTAGATTCATGAATATTTCCGAACATGGTTTATGAACTAGGTATGTATTTTTAGTCCTATTTGAACTATTTATTGTTTGAAAATACAAAAGATTGTTTTAAAAAAAACCATAATTTGTTTGCATATGGTGTATACGTAGGTGTATAGTGAGGTAGAATCCCCTAAAATCCAACACTTGAGAAATTTATCTCATAGTCCTCGTTCACGTGTAAAAGAATGACATCCGTTTTTCGTAAACGGATACAAATTTCAAACTCAGTCAAAAACAGAGGGGAAAAAACAATTAACATCGGAGTTTATGAACTGGCGTACAATACATTAGACTATACTAAAAGAATAGTGCTATTTTATTGTAATTAGTTTGATCCGTCAAGTAGAGGCATAAAAGTGGATTGAAAATATAATACTGTGGAGATATGCATGAGCAGAAAATACCAAATGTTTGATCTGTTTATCATGGCACAACATGTAAGACAAATGTATTATATCCCTTATCCATCGACTCAAAGGGACAAACAAGGTTGGTGTGTTGCAATAAAGACAAAACCAATGGGTCGCATTGAAGCAGATGATCCACAGGAAGAAGTGGCTTATCAAGTGGATGAGATGTCTCATGTCAATGTAGTAAATGAAGTGGAACCCATTTCTCGACATGTGACAATCCAATCACATATGAAGATGTAGATGGAGATGAGGAATTAAATGAAGAAGTGGCAGAACCATCAATATCTGAAGACGATGCTGAAGTAGAGTAGGCAGAATGGGCAGAATGAAATTGTTTAACTTTCTACAATTAGAAAAATGTCTAACAATATATTTTAATTTGTCAGTTATTTTCATAACTTGTTGTTTATTTTTATGGAATTCATTTTTAATATTGTTATGTTTAAATATAATATTTCATGATTGTTTACTGTTGAATTGCTCTATAGACATATGGCATCAGGATCAGGATCCGACCCCCCAGACCACCCGCTGGTGGTAAAGGGAAGGGCAAGGCCATCGCCATCGATCCCTCCGGTCGTCAGAGGCCGAACATTATTAAACTTGACCTACTGGATTTTTGACATTGTCATCTACACAACGTCCACGTATATCTACGCCTACACAGCCTCTGGCATGTTCGACACCTACACAGCCTCATGCACCTTCAGCACCTACATAGCCTCCGGCACGCTCGGCACAAACACCCCTTTTACCTCCCATTCACATGATCCCCAACCCGGGGTTCCAGCAGACATATGTCACTTCTAGTTCCCATGTTATGCTTGAGACGGTGCCCGATGCTCTTTAGTCCGAGCATGAGTATAGTACGGGTCATACACCTGATCAGACCGAGGTTGAGCAGGACAAGGATGAGCAGCAGGAGGTTGAGCAGGAGATTGAGGATCTTGAGATGCTGCATGATTGTCGAGTTGTTATCAGGCCGGCTGGTAAAGGGTAAATATTTATATTTTTTTTTTGTCGAGTTATTAATAATTTACATGTATATATATATTTTGGTGTTTGACATGTTTTTATTGTTTAGGTTCCTTCCCTCAAAGCCAGCTGCGAAGGCTATCACAACAACAATTGAGGAGAATTATTCGGCGTATTGGCCTACGTGGGGGACGTTGAAGGACAAGGAGCGGAAGCATATGTTCAAATCTTTCGGAGTAAGTTACAATTTTTATTTTATTGCATATTATTTTTTTATTTCATAAATTTCAATTATGTTTAATAATGTCTTATATTGATACAGGAGAGGGTTGTTTGGATGGGAGAGGATGAGGACCGGATCGAGAGGAACTTTCATATGAAGACCTCCCACCGCCTCTCTGATATGCTTAGAGATGTCTGCCTCAGGGGACATGCCCACTGGATAAGGGATGATATCTGGCAGAGGCTGGTAGCACACTGGAACTCCTCTGAGTTCAAGGCGATCTGTGAGAAGGCCAAGAAGAACAGAGCCTCTGAGAAGGGTAGGAGCTTGCACACCGGAGGTTTCATCAGTCAGGCACAGCACGCAATTATTGTTGTTGTTGTTGTTGTTATTATTATTTATTATTTATTTATGTTTTTTTATTAATTAATTACAGTCAAAGAGGTTGGGTAGAGAGGTACAGTTGCACGAGCTCCATCGTGCAACTCATATTAGGAGGAGTACTAGTGATTTTGTTGATGATCGGTCGAGGCGGACCCAGGTAATTATAAAATATAATGAATAGTTTTTTAATAATGTTTATATTGTTTTCTTACAAAAAAAAATTTGACTTATTTGTTTATACATGACAGGAGGAGTTTGAGGCGAGGATGTCTCAGATTAGATCTCAGACATCATTATGTTCCCCGTCTCTGAGCCCTGAGGATCCATCTGCACCGCTCAGGGTTTGGACAGAGGTTGTTGGCGGAAAGAAGAAGTGTCGCCTATATAGTGCTGGAGACTTTGCCAGCAACTACAACAAAAGGGACCAGCCACCTCCACATCGGAGAATCATCGAGTAGTGGTGGTGCCAGTCATCGCTCTGCTGCGGATGAGCAGGAGTTAGCCGAGGTGAAGCAGAGACTGGCCGCTTCCGAGGAGGAGACCCGTCGGACGAACGCCATTTTGGCTCAGGTGCTGGAGCGACAGGAACAGATATACCAGATGCTAGCTCGCCAGCAGCCTCAGCCTTATCATCAGCCACCTCCTCCGCCTCCACCTCCACCTCCTGGTAGTGATGATGTCGATGACGCGCATGGTTTAGAGCATCTCGTGCGTGATCAGGACTTTGAGGATTATTAGTGATATTTGTACTTATTTTTTTTTAATATTTTGATACTGTTTGGATATTTTTTTAATTTATATTACGTTTCTTTTTTACTTTGTTTTTTAATTTACGTTATCAAATTTCTTAATATGGAATAAATAATTAATTAAATAACTAAATAAATAATTAATTAATAACTAATAATTAAATTAATAGTTAATTAAATTAATTAATTAAATAAATTAATTAAAGAAATTAATTAATTTAAAAATTAAATAAATAATTCAATTAATTAGTTAAATTAAAAAATAACAATACCGACGGGTATGGCCGTCGGTAATCACCGTCTGGCATTATCGACGGTTGCGTCCATCAGAAAACTACCGATGACCTTTTCCGTCAAAAATTACCGCCGGTTTTTAACCGACAGGTTAGCCCGTCGGTAATACCGACGATAAAAAAAACCTTCGGTAATCATTTGCGACGACCATTTTAGCGACGGGCTTATGGCCGTTGGTAAGCCATCGGTAAATATATGTTTCCGACGGCTTTTTTGCGTTACCGACGGCTTTCGTGTTTTCTTGTAGTGGATGGTAAGAAATTGGAGAGAATATTGAGAGAAGGGAGGGGGATCTATTGAACACACAAAAGAAAAATAGGAAGAGAAGATTAGAAAGCAAGATGGTGATTTTAATCGGCAAAAATATAAAAAAAGGAAAAAGGGACTTGATAAAAAATAAGAAAGCAGTAGAAGAAAAGAGAGGCTTCTTATCAGACCACCACGAACCACCGCGTCGGAACCACCATGCCCACTGCAAAACCCAGATCCGCCTCCTCCCTCCTTCATCCTCCACTCGCCGCCGTGGATGCGCGAGCCACTGCCATCCTCGCGGCCGAAACCACCACCGTCGTCCTTTCTTCTCCCACCCCCTCTTTCTTTCTCTTTTCTTTTTTCTTTTTTCTCCAGCAGCGCTCCACTTTTCTTTCTCTTCTATGGTTATGTGTGTGATAGGGTTAGATGTGGTTTATGTGTGTGTGTTAAATGTCGTGGGTTATTGTGTTCCCCTTTCTTTTTCACTTTAGTTTATTTTTTTTTTTCCTTTTTTTTTGTGAACCTTTTTTTTTCTAAGTAGGATTTGCTATATTATGACTTGGCCTACCCTGACCCTGAATCTTTTTGAATGAACTTGACTAAGATTCTGACTTGCTTTGCTGCCTCTGTTTTTCTATAGTTAATCTAATGGTATAGTATAATTTTTTCTTTTCCGTTATCTTAGAAAAGCAAATTCTGCTATTTTTTTTGGTTTCTCAAATGCAGACGAAGGGGTGCTATAAAATTTTGGGTAGAACATATAATGATGAAGCTAGAGCAATATTCGAGGTAAGGCACAAATTAAGAGCATTGTTTCCGTTGATTTTCTAAAATACTGTTACTAATCTTCATAACATGTTTACTTATTACCAAATTGTTTAAATTAGAAAATTTTTAAGGGTTTTATCATGATTCGTTTTGTGTGTGTCATGCCAACTCCATGGACATATTTGAACATAAACACAACTCTAAATATCTTTATTCTCCTATTAGTTATAGCATAACCATGAAGGATGTGTTAGTTATGAATGTTATAAACCTGTATCACACTTCTTATGTAATTTTACAATCCAGACTGATTTCAATTTGTTATTTGATGGTTCAGAAAGCATTTTGGAGGGTGAAATGTGAATTATCCACTCCTGTCTAAATGCTTAAAGATATTTGGTTGCTCCTTTGATAGAAAGAAGGCACATATAAGGGAAAGAAATTCAATGCCATTTGACATTTTTTTGGTTATCAAGCTCGAGGAGACTATGCATGTGTACGTTGATCCAATTGCCTTTGATTAGCGCTTCTAATTAATCAGCTTTGGTATTTATTCTTTTGTCAATAACTTTCTTATATATTATTGCAGGTTCTGGAACACGTCTTCTACCATACATTGAAATGCGATGATAGGAGCATACAGAATCGATTGAGCAATGGAGATGCATATAAAAGCATTAACTGTTATTCTAATGAAATTACGATTTCACTCCTTCAAGCTAATTTTTTTGTGACTTCTAAGTCCCTGTCACAAGCACCAATGTTTTTTTTTTTTTTTTTTTGGGAAATCCTACATAGGATGGTTCTCAAAGAGTTAAAGTGTTTATAAGCCATCATGTTATATGAGATGGTAAAAGTGGCTAGGGAAAAAGATGGGTCTCATGCATATGAGTCTAACCCAAAGTGAGTGGTTTCAGTGCAAATCTTCCAATTTGCCCCTTACGTGCACGATATGGACTTGTTTTCCTTTTTATTTCTTGAATTAATATTTTTGAAAATATCTTTTTTATTTGAGAAGGCTTACCCGGAAACCCCAGGTTTTAGCCAGTTTTTGTTCCTCGACCAAGTCTTACATGTTTTTGGTAGTCCTTATCCGCTAACGGTAACATTCCGCCTAATCCTGATTTTTAGACCACGACTTGATCCACTATCTCCTACTAACAGCTATATTTCAGATTGATTAAATACCTGTAACTGGATGGGTTTTGTTTTTAATTAATCTCGTATACACTCCTCATCTCTCCTGGGTTTCAACATTCCAGTTCAGCCTTTTTCTTCTTGCTGTATTCTGGGGAATTTGCGCGCAGTAGGGGGATAAATCCTTAAGGGCAGTTTTACCGACGCCTCAGGTTTCTTCGTGACAAGTTTCTGTTTTGTAGGTTCTTCGATTCATCAAACGTCATTCAGCAATTTGGGACAACATTTTTTCACTATATATTTCTTTTAGCTAGGAACAACATGTTTTTGCACATTTATTGTGGCTTTATGATATATGGATAAAGTTTTACTGGATCGACATGCTTACCTTTTTTTTTTTATTATCATGATATGATGACAGTGTTCATTTTGATTTTGACTACTACAATTCTATTCACTATAATTTATGGTCTGCCCCCTGCCTGTGAGATGAATGATAATGCAAAGACTGTTTATTTGTAGATGACAGAGAGGTTGATACTTGTGGATGGAAATGTTTTCTTTCCCCCAATATTCTTTCTTTAATATTTTGACCATTTTTATTTATTATTGTCATTTGGTAATTATTATTCTAGAATTCAGTTAGTTTCCAATTTTAGCTAAAACCTCAAATTTCATGGTTCTCATTAAACATGTGCATCCACAACTAAGGTGTTTGTTATGTTCAGGATGAAGCGGGGTCAATTTGTGCCTCTAGATTGCTGACAACTATAATCTATATAGGTTTCAGATGTCATACAGGAATGATGGGTTGATAGTGGAGATGCCTGCAATTTTGTTTTCAACATACAAAGAAGTGACAGAACCTGAAATCAAGTGTTAAGTTAAGTTAAGCATGCCTACAATCAATTACTTTTAGTTCAGATAAATTTTTCAGACCAACTGCTCCAATAAATCTTTCAGACCTATTCCACAAGTTATGAGATGCATGGGGTTTTGGTTCCGTTGAGATTTTCCATAATGAAAACTGCAAGTCAACTTGGAAACCAGAGCATATGAAGAAGCTTTGTGATTGTGACTTTGTGATTGCTTTAGAGCAGTGCAATTTTTTCACGCCGTGAGGATGGGAAACTTCAAAACTGTGTGATTGTAAATGGATATGTCATGGTAGCAATAGATCAAAAGGGAGGTGTTTCAATTTTTGAATTTCTTTCTTTCTTTTTTTGTCACCTTTTTCCAGGCCATTGTTTTATGAATCTGATATTCGAAGAATATTTTCTGCACGGTTTGCATTGCACAAATCATACAATTATTGGATTTTCCGCTGCTTTAGGTTATAAAAAATTATTGGCATTGTGTTTATAATAATACATGTTTTACCTTTTTTTTCTAAAAAATATTGGCATTGTCTATATAATATAATATAATACATGTCTTACCTTTTTAAAAAATATTGGCATTGTCTATATAATATAATATAATACATGTCTTACCTTTTTCTAAAACATCTAGTAGATTGCGCTGCTTGGCACAAGAAATTGTAAAAAAATTCATAAACAATAAAATATTGTCTACTTTTTGTATTTTATTGTTGTCTACAATAAAATGGTCATGTAATAAAAACCTGCCACGAAAAACGTAGAGCGAGGGAATTATATTACAAATAAAAGAAAAACAAATCATCTATCTATATTAAATGTGTCCTTAAGACTACAATTTCTTTGGACATTAGGAGGAAATGGCATAAGAGAAGTATATCTCTATATTCTTAATGATAACGAAAGAGAAGCAAATTAAATAATACCACAAAAAATGTAACCTTTCATTTTGACAAAGATAACTAAAAGAAAAGAACAATTTTATTGAAAGATTGAGAATAGGAGAAATGATTCTTCTCCAAGTGTTTCCTCTTACATTGCAATAAAAGATCTTTCGAGAATAAGATAACATTGGATCTGTCCAGAAACTAAAATACTAAGCACTAAGAGAATACCCTTGAGACACCAACTCAGCATTCCTTCTCACCAAAATAAAAAGACAAATTTGCTAAAATGCAAAAAATCTAGAAATAAAAGAGAAGAGATACTCATCAAATCCTTCACACGGGTCAATCACAATACCAATCCACTATAAGTAATATATGGAACTACCCTGAAAAAGAGGAGCTACCAATCAATTCCTTCACACATATTTCGCATCAAGTTAACTTAGTTACAGAATCAGCAATGGGGATTATAAAAAGATAAACAAAAGCCGATACTTAAGCTGATAGATATCAAAACATTTTTTAAATAAAAGAAAGAGGGAAAATATGTTGAGAAAGAGCACAACTTTTGATGGTCTCGCTGCACACAATACATGTTATAAAATCTCATAGTTGGAAACCATTTCACTTGAGGTTGTTTCATAATTTTATTTTTCAAGAAAAGGGAAATTTTGAAAAGAGAGAAATGGAAATGAAATGCCAGCAAGAAAGCATGCAGGGAAAAAAATAGAGAATGGGGAATGAGGAAATGCATCAAAATAAGAAAGGATTCATTAATGTGCATTATCAGATAATTGAAAAAATTCATAAATGGATAATCTGCAAGGATTTGAAAAGATTCATTAATGTACAATATCAAAGAATTGAGCCGGATTTGAAAGAATTCATTATCGTATCAAAGAATTCATTAATGTGCAATTTGTGTACATGAAAAATTGTTTGAATCACATTTAGTTTCCCCAATTTTGTAGGCCGACCCACTGTACACATGAACACATTTTGAGTCAGATGCAAAAGTATGAAAAGTACAAACAACCTTTGAATCTATTTTCCCATAAAGTTCTAGGGGTGATTGAGTGAAAACTACCTATGTACATCAAGACTGTACTAACATATGTAGAGAAAAATGCAAACAAATATAATGCATAAGAGAAAAAAGATGCATACATATAAAGTGAGATACATTGTGAAAATATTGGCCAAGTCATGCCTTAGATGGCCCGTGTTGCCGCTTAGTTTCAATAAAAACAATTAAGTGCATCTTTTTATATGCTTCTAGGCTTCTAGTTAATTGCATTCCCAGAGCTACATTGTGGAAATATCGTCGATGCTCTGTGGGTAAATTTCATTCGTATTATAACTACTCATGATTTGATAGAAGGGATTAGAACCAAAGCATAACAACCATTGATACAATTAAGAAAGAATACTAATCTAAAGGACTCCATCTTACCTTTCTGAAGCATCCCTTTGTCCTGTAGAACCAAGACTTCTATGTAATAATGATGTGGGATGATGGCATTCCCTTAAATTTATGCCCCTTCATTACACCCTGAAATAGAAAAAGATAGTTAAAGTTAACACTCATGTAATCGAGAAGACTTAGATCAAAATATAACTTTAAAATACAACCTCTATTTATTAGTTGTCTTAATTTATCTCCATCTATTTCATGGAAGAGTAAATAACCTTTCATTCCAATTTAATTCCTAAAGCTGGAATAAGAGTAGATCTCCTTCCATGACAGAGTTTATCACAATGAAAGTTTACAAAAATCAAGGTAATATAAATCTGCAAAGAAATTGACCAAGTAAAAGAGCCGTGATTAGAGCTTGATCCACCCCACAAGAAAATGCTAAATAATAGAAGCTTAAATAGAAATAATATTTGAAGCTCATTACACCTCCCCGCCATTCGGATTCGAGAAGGTCATCCGCTTTGTCGCTTATCTTTACTAAAAGTTAAACATTGTATCTGAAACCAAAAAACTAACGAATGAAAGATCAAAGAACAACAAAATTTAGATTTTAAAGAAAAAGTCAGAATAAAAGAAGGTATATAAAATAACTCCTTTGACCATAATGCATGTGTAAAAAATCGGCATCTAGAGCATGATGAGCAGAAAGTGTCCTAAAAATTACTTGATCCATCGAACATGATTCAAATGCTACCAAATTTAATATGAAACATCCCAACATACATATAAACATGTCTATATTTTAGTATTTCAAGAAAACATCATAGAAAAGTACAGTTTTAAATTAAACTTTCTAACACACATATTAATATGTCCATATTTCTAAATTTCACAAAATGCATGCAGTACAACAGCTTCAATATTTTTCACCCCATTTAAACCATCAAATGAACTGCAAACACAAATTTCTTAGGTCATTCAAAGTCTTATAAAGCCAATAGAAACCATAGTTCATGTCCAATATCTTTTCTAGGTCAAACATGAATCATGAAATATAGAAAAAAACATTCTTAAGTCAGATAGCTGAACCATGTGCATTGTTTACATAATGAGGAATCAAGTGACAGAATGAAAGTTGCATAGTAAGAAGTTTTCAAAATATCAAAATATCAGATCTAATATGTAACAGTTTGATGCTTCTTTGTGGATAACCATGACTTTCTCCAATCCATGGTCATGTGTAATGAACAAACTTGACTGAACACATCTGCAAAATGAGTAACCACAAAGTTTTGGTGACTTAAAATTACAATACAATTGAAATCGCATATTAGTGATAGCAATCAAGTCAAATCAGCTTACATATTTGAAATGAGATTGAAAATCTGATATGCACAATAGTAAAGGGTGATACACAAAATCTGATCTGCACAATAGTACAGGACAACAAAAGTTTCAAGTAAAATCTTCTAATTTATTTTCGTTGATTGTTATTCTTTACATATTAATTTATGTGCAATACAGGTATTATAGATGTGATATAGAGGGAATATCTTTTCTATTTGTCAAGTACATTAGAAGTTCAATATTTTGTGAAGACACTAACATAATTAAGAAGTATTTAATTTTCAGCATGCAATTGCAAGCTGTTCTGCAATTGAAGAATGAATTGAAAGTTTGAACAAAAAAGTTGTTTAACATTAATGGAACAGGTAGTTTGGCTAGGCTCATCACCAAAAGACTTATCCGTATAAATATTGTGTTAATTGAATGGCTTAATCTCACTAAAATAGATGCCGATACTCACATGATTAAAAATTGAAAATCAGTCCTTAAAAGAAAGAAAAATATATGCAAGTGAACAAATATAACTCAAAGAAGACATATGACATAATATAAGTTCGTAAGAAATGAATATTTCATTCTATTAAAAGGATCAAAGACTGTTGAAACTAATGCCTAAACAAAATGTTCACTTAGCAAAAACACCAACTACATTCACTTAGTATAATATTGTTTCGTGATGCTTGGTGGGTAATTGATGCAGAATATTTATGCAAAGAGTCAATGAACAGAAACATTTTTTGTCATACCTCAACAAGAAAGTACCGTAGTTGGTCACTTGAATCCTAAATCCTTGTTCTAATATGCACTGACTCCAAATGTTCATACTGCGGTCGACATTCATCTTGACTGTGATTTCCGTGCAGCTTGTTTTTATCTGTTTAACTTCTCCTTCCTTTAGAACTATGAGAGCCTAAAAAATAAGTGATGAAAAGGGAAGCTAATAAAGTTAAATGAAACAAAGCAAGCTATCAAACTGAGCCAAATGTGGTCAAATCAAGGTACCAATGTGTTCAAATCAAGCTATTCTCCTCCCTTTATGCAAAGATCCACGATGAAATTCCCATCTGCATAAGACATTCATATAATCAGTATAAGGATGGATGAATGTGAGAATATACCTGACATGAGAATACCAACATTTAACATACCAAAATCTAGAACTGACACGAGGTTTGCTAACATATCAACATTTAACAAATAATAATATACATGTACATTGATACATGCCTGACAATTGCTTTCATGAACAGTGATACATGCCTGATAATGTCCCTTTCCTATAGAATCATGAAAGCCAAACTCAATTAAAACTTTTAGCAAATGGCTTCACTAAGAGAGATATATTGGAGAAGAAAAAAAATGAAAAAAAAACAATGACCTTGCTTTCTTTCCCCTGCAATGACCTTGCTTTCTTTCCCCTGCCAAACCACTCATGAATTCTCCTGTATAATAATGATTGCAATGAAGACCAAATCAAATAAATAAAAAAGGTATATCCATACCAACATGGAGTAGCTAACAATGATAAACAATATGAGTTGGTGTTGATATAATCCACTCAAATCATTTAAGACCTATCAATATAATATTTTCATCAAGCATGTAGATTTTTTAGATAGTAGGCATGTATTAAAGATAGGTGGCATATGGCCCAGAAATTAAAGTTCAATTTAATATTTTATATAGCAAAGAGCAATCAAACCTGTACATGGCCCATAAATATGGTTTGTTCCTTTGTTTACTGTCAAGTATGCAATGATTATGTACATAAGTTTAGATGCATCATAAGGCAGTTCTAATCCCCATTCACCCAAAAAAAAACCATCCTCAAATTCTGTTTTTACTTTTAATAATAAGATATTAAAAAAACTGTGATTACATGATAACACAGTCTCTTTCAAGTTATAGACAATTAGAAACAAAAAATTAGAACAAATTTGAACCATAAAAAACAAATCAAGATCAATCAATACATTAAATAAGCAAGTAATAACTCTATATATCATCAAATAACTCACCAACAAACTCAACAGAGAAAATAGAATAACTCATCAACAAACTCAATAGTGAATTCGAGTTGGTTCACTGTCGAGTAGAGATAATAGGGTTGGTTCTGCTCGTTGTCGAGTTGGTTGGTTTAGTTCTGCTCGTTTTTGAGATTGGTTCAAGCTCGTTGCCGAGTTGGTTGGTTGTGCTCGTTGTCGAGATGGTTCACTGTCGAGTAGAGATAATAGGTTTTCAAAACTCACTCATCATGAAAAGAAAGAGGAGGTAGAAAATATTGTGATATAATCCAAATCATATTGGGCCTTGTCGAGTTGGGCCTGTTCATTGTCGAGTTTAGTTCTGCTCGTTGTCGAGATTGGTTCAAGCTCGTTGTCGAGTTGGTTGGTTCTGCTCGTTGTCGAGTTGGTTGGTTCTGCTAGTTGTCGAGTTGGTTGGTTAAGTTCTGCTCGATGTCGAGATTGGTTCAAGCTCGTTGTCGAAGTTGGTTGGTTGCGCCGTTGTCGAGTTGGTTGGTTACGCTTCGATGTCGTGTTGGTTGGATCTGCTCGATGTCGAGTTGGTTGGTTAAGTTCTGCTCGATGTCGAGATTGGTTCAAGCTCGATGTCGAGATTGGTTCAAGCTCGTTGTCGAGTTGGTTGGTTCTGCTCGTTGTCGAGTTGGTTGGTTCTGCTCGTTGTCGAGTTGGTTATTTCTGCTCCATGTCGAGTTGGGTGGATCTGCTCGATGTCGAGTTGGTTGGTTTAGTTACGCCGATGTCGAGATTGGTTCATTGGATCCGCCGATGTCGAGTTGGTTGGTTTAGTTCGCTTCGTTGTCGAGATTGGTCCAAGCTCGTTGTCGAGAAGTTTGGTTCTGCTCGAAGTCGAGTTGGTTGGTTCTGCTCGAAGCCGAGTTGGTTGGTTCTGCTCGATGCCGAGTTGGTTGGATCTGCTCGTTGCCGAGATTGGTTCAAGCTCGTTGTCGAGTTGGTTGGTTCTGCTCGTTGCCGAGATTGGTTCAAGCTCGTTGTCGAGTTAGTTGGTTCTGCTCGTTGTCGAGTTGGTTCTGATCTTAAACCACAATAATATATCGCAATCCAAAGAATAAACAACTGCTAGGTGCTAAAATTTGAAAAGGCAGATATTGTAAAATACATCTCCCCCATCTATGCCTCCATTCTTGGCTACTATCAACTATTCACATGAGCTAAGACTCCTTCAAAATAACGAAACTATACAACAATTGATTAATGAAGATTAATCCAAATTGCAAATAAGACATTCATTGTTATAATCATACCCAAGAAGAAAGAGTTGGTAAAATCTGTAAGCACTGCATTACCATATAAGTTTTTATAAGAGACATCTACGACATGAACTTGGAAAAATAATCACACAAAACACCACCACACGAACTTGGAAAATAAATTTGATTTAATGTTCAGCATGAATAATTTTAGGAACATAAATGACTCAATCCATTACCTCTTATTTGCGGCAACAATTCTTATAAGCTTATTCACATCCTTTGATACTAAATCTTGCACACCCTCTAATGTAAGCACCTGATCTTTCAAGTAATCAAATACTTTTTGTTGAAAGAGATTCCATAAGACTAAAACCATTGACAATAGTGTTTGCAACCTCAAACGCTAAAATGCCAACTTCAGCAATAGAAAACTAAGATCATGAAGAAACTCATATCCAATCTGTTGAAGGCATCATATCTTCATCCCCTGAGTCCCTTCTGAAACAATAATTCACTTATGAAATGTGCTTTGGAGCTGCAACCCTAAGCTTCACAACCTCATATTTTGCATTCACCACCAGGGTATTTGGGATAATACCATCAGCCAAATAAACATTACACTAACATTGAGTAAGGATATAACAAAATCTATTTCATCAACTCAAAATTTATTAAAAGTTTTATTTTTCTTAATAAAATAAACAAAACAAAAAAGTGTTGGCCTTGCTTGCTCAGAAGTCAGAATGAGATTAGTAGTTCTTAAAATCACAACACAAAAACAATATTCAGCATTGTTGAGAGAGTGCCCGTGTAGCCTAACGAAAGTTGTCTGTCGGGAAATTGTATTTTGAGCTACAAACATGTCAAACTGCAAGATTCAAAACCCAAAAATATCAAAAAATACAAAACAAAAATGAAATGAAATAAAAATGAAAAATGGAAAACCCTAAACTGATATGCGATACCACAAAATCAGAAGAAATAATATGAGAACTGAAAAATTTTAACAGCAAAAAGAATGAAATATTTACCATTTATTTGTTGCCCTTGGTAAATTCCCAAAACCCTAACCAAATAAGTGATGTTGAGCAAGAAATGTATGACGAAGATGGATTTCAAGAGGAAGAATCCAAGTGCAAAGACCGCCACTAATAGCATGTTTGGAAACACGGTAGAAGTCCCATAAACGTGCAACCATGTGTGCAGGAGAGAGGACTGATTTTCTGGAAAATGAAGAGGGAAAAATTATAGAGAGAAGGAGATGAATTAGAAGAGGAAAACATTCCTTTCAAAAAAAAAAAAAAGGGGAGGGAAAAAGATGAATCAGAAGAGGCAGGTCGAGAGAGAGAAGATTGTCGAGAGAGAGAAGATTGAGATCGAGATGGAGATCAGAGGGAGGAGGTAGAAGACGGAGGGAGCAGACGGAGGCAGATCGAGAACAGAGGGAGAAGACGAGAGAGTTCGTGAGAGACTGAAACTTTGAGATTGAGTTTCAAAATTTGAAATTTAGCATTTGGTGTGTTTTAGTTGATTAGAAGGAGCTGATTTGCGTTTCATTTTAAGGGTTATGCGTTTAGATGCAAAATTGACACGTGTATCAAGAAAACGTTGCTTTATTATTAGTAATAGATATTGGCATGTTACACTGGTTTATTACTGGACGAATGTAAAAGGAAATTTTATTGTTTCATTCTGACCAAGAATATGCATGTGTAATGTGTTTGAGTTACAGAGCATTTTTTTTCAAATTGACATTATCATATTTGTTGTACTATACTCCCTCTAATCCTTTTTATAAGAAATAAAATGGTCTTTTTTCTTAATTCTAATTAGAAGAAACAACATCAATTTTCAAAAGCATTAACTGTCTAATTTCAATTTATACATTTATTTATAGTATGACATGTTAATGATGTACATTTATTTTCTATATAAGTGAGTTAGTTCATAAAAGGGATATTTTTGAAAAAAAAATTAAATATTTACGAGTATTAATTAAAAAAATTATTTTCAATATTTTTCTTTAGTCTGTGTGAAGATACACCTATCTTCAATACTTATCAATGATTTTATTTTTTTCCAAATAAATTTTAATTTTCTGAAACAATTAATCTATATTTAATTACATGATAAAATCAAGGTCAATTTATCTATATAAAAACCTTTTCCATTCAAATGAAAGAAAATTATACTTTATTATATTTTAATATTTTTAATTAATTATTATATATTTTTATTCTTTACAATCTTAACTTATCAAAGATTTTTTATTTGAGAAATTTAATTTTTTTCCACATTACTATATATATATATATATGTTAATTAACCTCTTATATAATTATTAATGTAAAATATATAGATAACTATAACACACATATATGCATATTTTATATGAAAGTATAAATGGAAAATTACACTTAACATACGATATTGAACATTTTACGTAAAACTATATTAACATCTTAATTCAAAATTTATAAGGGAAAAATACTTATAGTTGTATTAATTGTACCAATGGGAATATTTTGAACCATACACACACCACCATATATATATATATGAGGAGAGATCAAATTACACCGGTGAAATAGTTGGGTATTGTTACACCGCTCAATAACTTTATACCGGATACCTGCCTTACAAAACTCATCATTGGATTGAAAGATACGATCACATAGACCATATCTATAATTTTTTTTTATTAATCTAAGATCATTTGACGTGTCATTGAGATGCATCAAGATTAACATCGTTTAATAAAAGTGTATAAGACGTTAATCTTGATGGATCTTAATGACACGTCAAGATTATATATATAGTTGTACTTTTTATTTAAATATATACAAAATATTGATTCTTCTAAACTCTAGGTGTATGGTTATAATTTTTTAAGTATATTTGTCATGCGTAACATGAACCTATTATGAAAAAATATCAAATATTTTTTATCTAATTTTTTTTAAAGGGAGACTTAGACATTGAAGATTTGAATGTATACAGAATATTGATTCTTCTAAACGCTAGGTGTATGATTATAATTTTTAACTATATATCGTACGTAGCACGGGCCTTCAAATATATTATAAAAAAAATATGATTCAATGATCTAAATCTATTCTCAACTAGAGGCTTAGATATTAAAGGTTTGATTATATAATGAATGTTGTTTCTTCTAACTCCTAGGCGTATGATTATAATTTTTAAGTATATACTGCGCGTAGCACGGGCTTACATCTGTGTTGTGAAAAAAATTATGATTCTATGATCTAAATCTATTCTCAAAAGAAGTCATAGATATTGAAGGTTTGAATGTATACATAATGTTGATTCTTCGAAACACTAAGTGTATGATTATAATTTTTAAGTATATAATGTAACAAAATTACAGATATATTGTAAAAAATTATCAAATATTTTTTATATAATAAAATTACAATTCCCTTTTAGTATAATATATAAAGCATAAGACACGGGGATGAACATTTTACAAGAAAATACAATATTTTATATGTAAAAACATTAATATCTATATGTAAATTGATCAATACAAAAATCACTTATAAAACATTACATGCGGGAATAAAATTTTACAAAAAAGAAATATAGCGATTTACACTTAAAGATACATTTAAGTTAATTCACGAGAATGAACATTTTCCTTACAAGTTTAAAATCTAAAGTTTTAATAAATTTTATACGAATTATTGCCATTTTCTTTCTTATTAATAACATTTGTTAAACATATTAATTTATTTTTCAAATAAAATATTCCTATTCTACCAATGTCAATTATCTCGTGGATGACACGGGTCAACAAAATAATAGACTATTTTGATATATACTCCCTCTGGAACCATTTATAAGGCAAAAAGTCATTTCCAGATTCGTTAAAAAATGCATGTATCTGGTCTAATTTTTGGACCAGATACATACATTTTTTAACGAATCTAGAAATGACTTTTTGCCTTATAAATGGTTCCGGAGTAGTATATATATAAACTAGTAATTAGTAATTTAAAAATTATTATACTTTGTGATCTAAGGTTGAGATAAATTAAATATTATATAAATTTATGAATACCAGTGATTTTACAAATGTTTAGGAAAAAATATATAATGTTTCAATTATTTTATAAAAATGTTCATAAGACACATACACGTGTTGTGCATGGCATGAGTTGGAATACTAGGTGTCACAGAGGAATAAATTATTAATACATCTAAGGAAATCGGTCACTTGGGTGCAGAGGAATAAATTTCTCAATTCCACAAGACTTGAAGAATGAAACAACAAACTTGGAATCTCCAGTGTATTCAAACAATATTACATCTTTGTGTTGTGATTCGTAATGCAGACAACCCTCTATCTAGCCATAGTGTCTTATCCACCTCTTTAAAATAGACTGTTGATTCAATTCCAAGTGAAAATGTCATCTTCAGAGGGTTTTTCAGAGTATGACCACATATCTTCACAAACCTATGAGGTATTCTGTGCACAACATAATTTTTACTAAATTAATACTAAGTTTATATATACTCACAATGTGATCCTTATCTGGATTTTTGAAAATGACTGCAAAGTAATCCATTAGTGTCTTCAATTATTTCTTTCTGCTTTCATAAACATTACCTTTGATAGTTAAGTAAAGTCATTTTAATTTTGAAGTTTTAATGTACTGTATTGTAATACTTCTCAATTGCACTTTCTATGAATAAGAATTACAGCATCAAGCTTTGATGGAAAAGCTAAGCATCAAGCTTTGATGGAAAAGCTATTTACACAACTAAAAACTTACATGAATTAAGTGATGGATTTTCCCATATACACAATTAGCAAATATTTATACTAAAAACGTATTCACAAAACTATTAATAAAATAAGTTATTTCGATTCTAATAACAACAAATTTGAAAAAAAAAATTGAAAACTTTTTTGTCAAAAAACAAATTTGAAAAAAGATTCTGAAAACATTTACAAAAAGACGTTCCTTGAAAAGGGGTCAAGGTATAGGTCTTTTGTTGTTTGAAAGTGGAAGATCCAGCATGCATAAGAGTAAATAATCAAACCAGTAGCATTAAAATCCAGAAACAAGCATTTCAAACCTCAAGATCTATTGTTTAACACAACAAATTACATGTATTAATAACAACACCAAAAGATCATAAATTTTAAATTTATCATTGATCTACATTACTCACGGTGCTATAAAGAAAAGGGGTTGTATATTTTATAACCATACCCAGATTTCGTGTACAGTATATCTAGATCCTGTCAACGACAAACAACCCAATTTAAGTTAAGTGATTTTCGTGTCTTCGGTGGTGTTGATAAATTCCCTATATCTTTAGAGACAACGAGATAATTTGGTAACTAGATTTAGATCCGAAAGAAATGCGGATCAGATTGCGATTAGGTAGAGAATGAATAAAACTTACAAATATTTCACTTCAATTTCTGTCGCGTGTCCGTCAGACCGAGCGAAACAGTGGTTTTGGTGTTGTGGCTGAAACCCTAACAGAGTCGTCGAATGGAAAGGTAGTGACTCGGTGCCTTGCAGACGAAACCTTCATTGACTTAACACATTAGATCGTGTTTTCAAATCTTAGTTTTTTTTTATTTAACAGAATTCCGTGTAATATCATTTAACTCCAAATATTATATTTGGAGCTAGAAATTAAATATAATGCAAAACTCTATCATTTGTTTGTTATATGAAGTGTCTTTTTATTTGCATTTGGGTATATTAATTCGGGCTTAATTAAATTAACCTATCTTTATAAAAAATTATGAAGAAAGTTTATGTGACTTCGAACGCATGGACTCATAATAAAAGTGTAGGCCACAATTAATGGTTATTAGTTACTACTATCTAACGACATTATCATAGCGACTGCTAATTTAAACTTACTAGTGTATTCACCCGTGCTTGCACGTGTTATCTAAATTTTATGATGTACAAAGTAAAATAAATTATTTATTTATTTATTTATTTTTTGACAAAAATAAATCATTTATGAAAAGTTATAAAATTAAAAGTAACTAAATTTGTATAGTAAAATAATAAAAGGTTTGACATAAGGTAATAATGGTTGCTATAAATAAAATAATAACTTAAAAAATTAAATTGATTTAGGTAATATTTTGATTGAATGACAAATGTCCAGATATGAGAATTAATTTATTGATATGATTTAATTTATTTACATTTTAAATTTAATTTGATTTAATTCAAATTTAATTAAATGGTAAAATCTAGAATGAACATTAATTGATTGATATGTTTTAATTAATAAAATGTCATGAATTAAAAAATACAAAACAAATTATTTTTCATTTTGACGGGAAAAGAATGAATGTGGAGCTGCCACGTGGCATGAGTCTACGTAGTAAAACTCTATTTTATATAATATAGTTGATATATTTCTGATTGTTAATGACAATTAATTGAGATAATGTAATAATGACTATCTTAAAATAATAATAATTAAAAATTAATTTTTGTTTTTGGTGAAAAAGTAGATAAATATGAAGGTGACATGTGACATAATCCCACATTTATATAATATAATATAGTAGATTGAGAGAACATCGAATGTGTCATTGTTAGTTATTAGGATTTTTGCTATTTCCTAATAATTTTGTGAGAGCTGCCAGAGAGTGAGAGAATGCATTTCATAATTTTTTTTGAATGAGTTGTAATTTACACCGAAATACAAACGTTTTTTAATTTTATGGGGGCTATGCGAGCTGCCCGAAGCCTGGTCGGGTTAGTCCGCATCAGGTTCGGTCTTTATCGGGCCATGCTAAAAATCCCAAATTGAAAAATGGACTCCAATTTAGCTGTCCAAACCCTATAAACTTTCGGGCTTTTTCAGGCCGGCCCAATCGGACCGGCCCATTTTACCATCTCTACTACCAACCCAGTTTTTTTAAATCAAATCTTCTGCATTATGTGAGTAAATGGTACTATAAGATTTCACACTTTTACCAACTACTATCGTATTACTAATATTTAAGAATTTTTAAATATGTCCCTAAACTAAATTTTTTTGTAATTGAGTCCATGAACTTTTAAATAAACTGTAATTAAGTCCATGTATTTTGGTCTGGTCCCTAAACTTTTAAATAATTTATAATTAAGTCTTTAAACTTTTAAATAATTTGTAATCGAGTTCCTGAATGCATGGACCTGATTATAAATTATTTAAAAGACCAGGGATCTGATTACAAATTATTTATTACAATTATTTTTAGTTCAAAGACCTATTTAAAAATTCTCAAATAGTTAAACAACCTACAAAATAATTAAACCTACTTTAAATATTTTAAATGAATTAAATAAATAAATCATATTTCTTCTTTACTGTTCTCCCCCCTCAGTAGCATAAGAGAAAACTCTTGCAACGTGTAAAAATCACCATCTCAAGTAACCACTAGTATATTAACCCGTACTATATACGGGTGAGATTAGAAAGTTACTGAGTCGCTTAAAATGTATTTCAAAAAATAGAATAGCTAAAGATGTATTTCAAATTATGTGATTTACTTGAATAAATTAAAAATTTTATTTTATGTTTTAATTGAAAGGAACATATTATTATTTCCAAAAATCGTAATAAAATATTGTATTTTCAGTTCAATGGTGACATTATAAATGATATCATGACTTAATATAATTAACTAATTTTTTTAGAAAAATGGAAAAAATAATAAAAAGGAAGGGAAAAAAATAATCAAAAGGCTCTTTGCTAAGGAAGATTTAAAAAAAAAAAAAAAACTTGTAGATACCTAGTGAGAGAATATTTCTTGTTAATGTAAAGTTGAACTAAAGAGGAAAGTATCACATTTTCACATCTAATAATTTTCCAAATTTACCTATAATCGTTAGAGAAAAGTATTTATTGATAATGATTTTCCAAATTTGCATATAATTGAAATCAATTGATGGATCAAATCAAAATAGGATCACGAATTTGATTTATTAGTGTATTTTAATTAGTAATTAATGAATCAATCAAAAAATATAAATTAAAATAAAATAAAATAAAAGTTGCATCTTGGCGGAAATTAGAATGATGAGGTTTTGACACGTGATATGAGTCCACGTGGTAAAACTCTATTTTATATAATATAATTGATTTATTCATGGAATATGATTTTTAATGTTACAATATTGTCAAATGTAAATTAGCGTGTGTGTGTGTGTATATATATATATATATATATATATATATATATATATATATATATATATATATATATTATCATATAAATATAGATTCAATATATATTTTAAAATTATATCATATAAAGGGAGTCAAAACTTCATTATATGTATTACTCCTTCCGTTTTTTATTATAAACAAAAAAATATATGTTTTTGGTCTAAAATTTAGATAAAATAAATGTATTTTTTTGCTTATAATAAAAGACAAAATGAGTCTTATTTTTTTATGACATAAATATTTTCAAAAATTAATCATATATACTAACAATTTCTATTTTTTATATTTGTATATTTTAAGAAAGACGATGTATACCCATGCACGGCACGGGTCACACACACTAGTAATAATACATAACTAAATTAATTAATAGCTAAGAAATGGAAGCATTTATTGAGATCTAATTTTCATGAAAAAATTAATTGACATATTCGATCGTTAGAGGAAAGTATCACATTTTCACATCTAATGATTTTCCAAATTTGCATATAATTGTTGAAGGAAAGTATTTCTTGATAATGATTTTCCAAATTTGTGTATAATTGAAATCAATTGATGGATCAAATCAAAATAGGATTATAAATCTGATTTATTAGTACATTTTAATTAGTAATTAACGAATCAATAAAAAATATAAATTAAAATAAAATAAAAGAAAAGTTACATTTTGGCGGGAATTGGAATAATGAGGTTTTGACACGTGACATGGGTCAACGTGACAAAACTCTATTTTATATAATACTAGTATTAGGACCCGTGCAAATGCACGGGCGATAAACCTTATTTGTAAGTTATTATCATTATACAATTGAAGTTAAAAATTTAGAGACAAAGTTATTGTCATTTTCTCGACAGAACTATTGGTGTTGAAGTTATCGACAGAACTATTGGTATTGAAGTTCTCGACAGAACTCTTGGTGTTGAAGTTCTCGACAGAACTCTTGGTGTTGATCTCGACAGAATTCTTGGAGTATTTCTCAACAGTTGACTTGGTTATCTAATACGCCCCCTCAAGATGATGGTACCATCTGTTACCTTCATCTTGTTTGTAAGATCATGAAACTGTGATGTGGGCAATGGTTTAGTTAGGATGTCCGCAAGCAGATCCTTGGTTGAGACGTGTGACATGCCTTTGGGAGCCCTGCTCGGTTGGTGGGCTTGGTCATCGTCTCTGGGGCCCTTCTCGGTTAATGGGCTTAGGTCAGTACTCGGTCACTATGGAGCTCAGCTCGGAGGCCTAGCTAAGAGGGACGGGTCGGAGGCCGGCCCGTCACACAAGCCCCCTAGACTTATTAACTTGAAGAGTTGATAAGTCTATATTATTTGTTCTCATCCGCAGCAGATCTCCTTCCTAGCATGGCGACCTTCCGAGCTGCTTTTGAGCCAGGCCTCTATGCTGACCTGGTGTCTTGGAAACCACAGGAGTTGTTTAGGTCGACTGGCGACCTTTCGAGCTGCTTTTGAGCCAGGCCTCTATGCCGACCTGGGTTTAGGACCACAGGGGTCGAGCTGCGAGTGAGCCCACCAAGCCTAAACTGACTTGGGTTTAGGACCACGGGGGTCGAGCTGCGAGCGAGCCCACCAAGCCTTTATGCTGACTTGGGGTCTTCGGGACCGCGGGGGTCGAGCTGCGAGCGAGCCCACCAAGCCTTTATGCTGGGAATCATCTTTTACGAACCTGAGAATCATCTTCAGAATCTCTATAATTAATATCTTCTTGATATTTGACAAATGAATGCTGATTATTTGACAGCTAATGGAATATACACAATTGATACTATCATATGAAACACATGGGCTAATGATAATTAAGGTAACAATTGAAGATCTCGACAGAACTCTTGGTGTTGAAGTTCTCGACAGAACTCTTGGTGTTGAAGTTCTCGACAGAACTCTTGGTGTTGAGCTGTCAGGTCTCTGATGATTAGAGCTGGTTAGGTTTTTCTTTAGGTCGAGTTATCACCTTCCGAGCTGCTTTAGAGCTCGCCAGGCCTCTATGCTGACCTGAAATCTTTGGAACCGCAAGGGTTAGTCTTTGTCGCGCTGTGTTTGAGCTCGGCACGTCCTTATGCCGACATGGTGTCTTTGAAACCACAATGGTCTTGTTTAGCTCGACAGGCGACCTTAGCCGAGCTGCTTTAGAGCTTGTAGGCCTCTGCTGACCTGGTGTCTTCGAAACCACAGGGGTTGTTTAGGCCGACTGGCGACCTTCCGAGCTGCTTTTGAGCCAGGCCTCTATGCCGACCTGGGTTTAGGACCACAGGGGAGCCCACCAAGCCTTTATGCTGACTTGGGTTTAGGACCACGGGGGTTGAGCTGCGAGCGAGCCCACCAAGCCTTTATGCTGACTTGGGGTCTTCGGGACCGCGGGGGTCGAGCTGCGAGCGAGCCCACCAAGCCTTTATGTTGGGAATCATCTTTTACGAACCTGGGAATCATCTTCAGAATCTCTATACTTAATATCTTCTTGATATTTGACAAATGAATCTCGATTATTTGTGACTAATGGAATATACACAATTGATACTATCATATGAAACACATGGGCTAATGATAATTAAGGTAACAATTGAAGTTCTCGACAGAACTCTTGGTGTTGAAGTTCTCGACAGAACTCTTGGTGTTGAGCTGTCAGGTCTCTGATGATTGGAGCTGGTTAGGTTTTTCTTTAGGTCGAGTTATCACCTTCCGAGCTGCTTTAGAGCTCGCCAGGCCTCTATCTTGACTGAAATCTTTGGAACCGCAGGTTAGTCTTTGTCGTCTTGTGTTTGAGCTCGGCACGTCCTTATGCCGACATGGTGTCTTTGAAACCACAATGGTCTTGTTTAGCTCGACAGGCGACCTTAGCCGAGCTGCTTTAGAGCTTGTAGGCCTCTGCTGACCTGGTGTCTTCGAAACCACAGGGGTTGTTTAGGCCGACTGGCGACCTTCCGAGCTGCTTTTGAGCCAGGCCTCTATGCTGACCTGGTGTCTTGGAAACCACAGGGGTTGTTTAGGTCGACTGGCGACCTTTCGAGCTGCTTTTGAGCCAGGCCTCTATGCCGACCTGGGTTTAGGACCACAGGGGTCGAGCTGCGAGTGAGCCCACCAAGCCTAAACTGACTTGGGTTTAGGACCACGGGGGTCGAGTTGCGAGCGAGCCCACCAAGCCTTTATGCTGGGAATCATCTTTTACGAACCTGGGAATCATCTTCAGAATCTTTATACTTAATATCTTCTTGATATTTGACAAATGAATGCTGATTATTTGACAGCTAATGGAATATACACAATTGATACTATCATATGAAACACATGGGCTAATGATACTTAAGGTAACAATTGAAGATCTCGTGAACTCTTGGTGTTGAAGTTCTCACGTAACTCTTGGTGTTGAAGTTCTCACGTAACTCTTGGTGTTGAGTGTCAGTCTCTCGATGATCGAGCTGGTTAGGTTTTTCTTTAGGTCGAGTTATCACCTTCCGAGCCGCTTTAGAGCTCGCCAGGCCTCTATCTTTGACACTGAAATCTTTGGAACCGCAGGGGTTAGTCTTTGTCGCTACTGTGTTTGAGCTCAGACGCCCTTATGCCGACATGGTGTCTTTGAAACCACAATGGTCTTGTTTAGCTCGACAGGCGACCTTAGCCGAGCCGCTTTAGAGCTTGTAGGCCTCACGACCTGGTGTCTTCGAAACCACAGGGTTGTTTAGGCCGACCGCGACCTTCCGAAGCCGCTGAGCCAGGCCTCTATGCCGACTGGTGTCTTGGAAACCACAGGGTTGTTTAGGTCGACCGCGACCTTTCGAAGCCGCTGAGCCAGGCCTCTATGCCGACCTGGTGTCTTGGAAACCACAGGGGTTGTTTAGGTCGACCGGGCGACCTTCCGAGTCGCGGAGCCAGGCCTCTATGCCGACCTGGGTTTAGGACCACAGGGGTCGAGCTGCGAGTGAGCCCACGAAGCCTTTATGCTGACTTGGGTTTAGGACCACGGGGGTCGAGCTGTGAGAATGAAAGACCCAAACCGAGAAGTGAAGAAGGGGAAAAATCTCACCATTCCTGGCGGTGGACGGCGGCCACGGTGGCTTCGGCGAATGTGCTCCGGGTGAGAAGAAGAAGAAGGATTATTCACGGGTGAGCATTCCGGCGCGGCGGAGGTCTCCGGCGATGGCTCAGATTGTGGTTCGCAGTACTGAGTTTTGTTGCGGACTCTTAAGAGACCTCGTTAATCGAATTTGTTTCTTTGATGGTGGTTTACCGTCAACAGCTTTTTCCTCTTCCTCCTTCTCGATGCTCAACTATGTTCTTCGCGAGCGTCTCCCTCAGTGCGAGAAACTATAAAGGAATCAGAAAAAACAAAGAAGAAACCAAATTGTCCTAGTTTCTTCTACAGCAAAATAAATGAAAGAATAAGATATAAAATCGAAAATAGAAGTAGAAGAAACATTATCTGAAACATAGAAGATCAGAATGGAGATTTACAGGTGATGGTATGGCGACGTCGAGGAGCTATCGATCTGGCTTTCCTCCGCGTGTGTGGTTTCGCCACTGCAAACCGGTTCCATCTCTACTTGCCACCAGGTCGTAGTGGAAAACAGAGCTCTGGAATTACTACAAACGGAGCTATCGATCTGGAAAACGAAGCTCTGGAAAATCAAAGAGGAGGAGAAGAGAGAAATTGTGTTTAGGAGAGATGGAGAGAGAGAGAATGGCAGAAGAAGGGAGGTTGGAAATTGGTGAGGAAGAGAGTTGTTTATGAGAGAGGGAAACGATTCAAATTTTTTTGAATCTCGGCGTTATTTTTCTTCTAAATTTTTTGAGTCTCGGCAATGGGCATTCTTTTTCTTCTGTGTGAATATTTTGAGCTTCGTCGTTGCAGTCTTGCATAGTGCAGTGTGAATATTTTGTTTTTGCTTGCGGTGTGAAAAAGCTGGCCAAACATTTGTCCGCTTACCATGTACTGGTCCATTGCTTTTCCAGCAAAACGTTTGTCCCCTTGTGTTTGCCTTATGCTGGAAACTAAAAGATTTTCTCTTTCACCAAAAGAAGCATGGATAAAATAATAAAAAAATACTGACGTGGTGAAAGGTATCCCATTGATTGACACCTGTTCATTGTTACTCAAACAATGACTTCCATATGTATTGTCTTTAGATACTGTAGTTGATTTAGAGACCAAAATAACTAACGAAAGACATATTTGAGGACCAAATTGACTAGTGAAAGACAGATTCAATGACCAAACTGACTAACGAACAACACATTTAGAGATATTTTTAAAATTTTGATATACTCAAAGCTTATAATGATAACGTTTCACATATTTAGAGACAAAAATTACTTTTTAGATTTTTTTTTTCCCCCTTTCCCCAAGTCGCTAAGAAGAGGCGGCGGCAGCAGCATGGAGCGCAGCAATATACAATTTATTGCACGAGTTGCTTGAAATTCAAATTCTCCTTTGTCTCCGTGACCCAGACACACTAGTGTAGTCTGTACTAATTGGGCACTGGCATGTGAAACACGTGTCGCATCCTCATTCCAAACTCGCTCGGGGATGTAGTACCCTGACCCCACCACGCACCCTTTTCTCGCTTACGTTATTACATCACGTAGATAAAACCCAGCAGATAAAACCGAACGCGTAAATATCATTCCCATTTCCCACCCTATCGATGGCGAATTTCCCCCCTCAATCGCTCTCCATGAAGAACGACGCGTCGTTTGGAGCTCCTTCCGTTCCCAGTGCCTATGCCCAATCGAACAACGTCGCTCACAAGATGGCGTACGCGGAACGCCTTGTTCTCGAACTGAGCAGCCCCGATCTCCGGGAAAACGCTCTTCGCGTGCTCTCCAAGGTTCCTACCAATCCATCTTTCAATTTTTTTGTAATTTTAATTTAACGTCTACTTTTTTTTGTGTGTGTTCTGGTAGAATCGGGATGAAATTATATGTTGCAGTCGAGTAAAAAAGCTGCATTAATGTTTTGTGTACCGTGAGAAAAATGAAAACTTTCATTAGGGTTTTTTCATTTTTTTTTTCCTAAATATCATTCGAAGCTTTGTTCCAGTATTCACTGTTAATTAGTAGATGGGAGCAATATCGTGTCACGTCATGTGTTGCTGGCTTGCACTAGCATCTGAGTTTTAGAAAATTTGATAGCTATTGTGTCACTCTATCTCATGATGATTAATGTCCATGTAGTGGAAAAATGGTGTAGAGAAGAGAGTGATAGAAAAGAAGGAGAAATAGAGAGAGAAAGAAAGTAAAAGATGTGAAATTCAGATGTCCTGCAGTGAGGAAAACCAGGTGGTCACTATAGTTAGTAGAATGGATTTGCTGGACGAAGATAGGACAACTTAAATCTGTTTTATTGAAGTCAAAATGTAAACCGTCCGATCTTATCCAATATCTTTATTGAGCTAATTGCAATGATTGCACGGTTATTTGACTGCAATGAATTGGGATCTAAAAAATGTAATGGTAAAGAAACGGATTTGGATTATATGCAGTTATGGCGGTAGGCATTCACGCAGTCAACAAATCTGGACAGTTGAATTCTCATCAATTGCTCCACATCATCTCTTCGAAAGTTCTCAAGTAGATGAATCTAATGGTTCAAATTCACTAATTGCGTGAATGCATGCTGCCATAACTGCATGCAATCATCCATAAAACATAGAGACAGAAATGGAGTTGAGGCGTAAAAGGTGGGACCTGGATTCACTGCAGTCAGTGAATCCTAAAGTCCCTGCAGTCACAACAATGCTAGCCATTGAACGTGTTTCTCTTATAATCCCATAGAAATAGTGAATGTAGGGAATCCTCATCCGTAAAAGGTGATGCGAGAGAAAAAGACGCTGCAAAATTGAGATTGCTATTTCATAAATGTATCGCAAGCTCTTCTTAGGTATTGCCTTTTATGTATTACAATTGGTTAGTACTCGGTAATGCTACCGGACTCATACAGTTAATACATAAATTTCTATTTTTCCCGTTTTTATATTTCAGAGGACAGATTTATTCCCGGATCTCGCACCATTATTGTGGAATTCTTTTGGTACTATTGCAGCACTTTTACAGGTATGCTATGCGACTTGCATTATAATTCCTTGTTACTTGGTTTTCTTTTCTATCATAAATCTTTTCCCAAGTTCATATTTATATGTTTCCAACTTTTACTTTTCAATTTTATTTTCACAATTTCAACAAAAGGGCATGATGATTAGGGAGAGATAAAGTAAATGGTGATGGTGTGATTTAATTTGGAAGTTTTTTAAAATTGTTCACTCTAAATTTGCTCAAAGTACAGAAATGTTAAATTTTTAAGTAGTATTCTTCTCTAAGCATACTTTTTCTTTGCTTTTCTTCTTATTTAATATATACTTTGTATTCATATGCATGAATATCCCAAAACAAACTAATACTTTGTTTTCTTGATTGTTTTAAGTACTAGAGTCTCTTAGTTCTCTGGGTTGCCCTGCACTAATCGGCATTTGATATTTTTTTTCCCAGGAAATAATTTCAATATATCCTTTTATTTCACCACCAGATCTTACTTCTGCACAATCCACTCGAGTATGCAATGCTCTTGCTCTACTTCAGGTGAGATGAGTTTGTCCTGTTAAGTTTGTATCTTCTGTTCAGCAGATGGACATTTTCAGTATGCCCCAAATACCTGAAAATCAATTATGTTAACAAGGAATCCAGCCACAAATATTATACTTTCTTCTCAGTCTTTTTTTCTTTTCTTCATGTAATAAAAATGTGAAAAATAATGCCTCTAACACTTTTCTTTTTCTGTCATGCTTTTACTACAGTGTGTGGCATCTCACCCTGATACAAGGATGCCATTCCTCCATGGTAATGTCAAGTTTCTTATTCATCCGAATTGCTCTGAATTTCTGTTTTCTGTTGTACTTATCCTTTTCACATCATCTAATCTGATAGTGATAGGACTAGAGTTTGTTTAGAAAAATAGTTTTTATTGTGAGCATGCTATGGAGATACTGACAGACAGCTTATTGGGATTTGGTTGATGCCATCTGAGTAACACCAATGGGAAAGATACTCCGAAGACAAGTTGATGAGCTCAATCATGAGCTGCACATGGGCTTGGGTTTCGATCTTTATGATAAATATACCACATAAACAGATGGGCAAATTCTCTTCCTTTGCCAGTTCAATTCCAATCTTCCCAAATTTCCACTATATGATATAATGCATAATGCATTTGTTGAAATTACTGTTTTATAATTATTCATAGTTTGATGATTGCTTTGCTTTTGAGGATATAAGATGGCTGACCTTTTACCTTTCGTTTTGGCCCAGTTTTATATTCCCTCCTTACTCTCTAATAAAATTTCTTTTTTCGTGCCTGGAAGGTCTTTGGTCCAGTAACTGGTTTCTAAGTGCAACTTGCACACCCTATATGTTATCTCTCCCATTAGAGGACGTCTGCCGTAGCATGCTTGGAATGGAGTTTCTTTCTCCCATAGTTTACAGGACAAGCTGCCTGATTTCTTATTTTAGTGGTCATACCTTTTCCTTGTGACTTATATTTTTTGCTGCCAATATCTATACTTTCACAAGCATCTGTAAACAGAACCTTTTGGGCTGAATTGAAAGATGTATTACTGTTGGTTTCTGTAATATTGAATATAAGGAGATTGCTTTATTATCTTAGCATGGTTTTTGCTCATTAAAAGATATCGTGTGAAGAAAAAATATATTAGTCTTTTCATTTTTTACACTTACCTTTTCTCATCTGCAGCTCACATACCTTTATATTTGTATCCCTTCATTAAAACAACAAGCGAGTTAGGACAGTTTGAGAATCTGAGGCTTGCCAGTCTTGGTGTCATTGGTGCCTTGGTGAAGGTACTACGTCCCTGCTGATTCTGTTGTTTGATACACTTGACTATGGGATGAATAATTTTTTATGGTAACATTTATGCTGAAAAGAGAATAATTTTAATTACTAAAAATATTGTCACAAAAAACCTTGCCACAGAAAACTATATATGGCAGTAATCTGAAGTTAACATGTCATTAACATAAAAGCAGTACTAACTGATTTTTGATTATTTCAAAATTTATGGCAAGCAGCTAGTAATGTAAATAGTTAGTTGCTGTAAATAGTTAGTTGCTGCAAATAATTAGTTTACTTGTAGTCTTATTGCGTTCTTGGTAGGTTTCAATTATATCTGTTTAAGTTTCGTATTCAATCCCATGAAAATTTCATTCATGTATTTGGGACGTAGAAATCCAACTTGTTAGGATGGATTCATCTCTCCTATCAGGGAATTGAAACTTCCCAACTATTTTAAGCTCTTTACATGATTGTTGAATTTCTTTTCTTCTTTTAAACATGTATTCCACTCATGCTTTGTCAATTGTAACAATTTTTCCTCTTGTTGATACTTGATCTTCACCAGGTTAATAACAAGGATGTTATAGGTTTCCTTCTATCAACCGAGATAATTCCGCTGTGCCTGCGCAATATGGAAATTGGCAGAGAACTATCAAAAACTGTTGAGTTTGTTGATTCTTATTTTTTCGCCAATTTATTTTAAGAGTATTTTGTTTGTATGAATTGGACTAGGTTGCTATTTCATTCTTCATTTTTCTTCAATCCACTCTTTTTTTGGGTATGTATTAACATGTATGCATGTGAAGCTATCTTGTTCTGAACTCCAGTACCCTTGTATCATTTCTTTTTATCTCTAGGCTGTACCATTTGAAAGCCTGTACATCAGTCCCAAGTTCCAACTCCCAACACTTTGACTATTAAGATGAATTTGCTCTTCACCCTTAAATGACAAGACTAAGGCCAATAGGCGGAATCTTGGTGGCGTGTTAGGCTGGTTCTCACCAGGGTCAGTAGTCATATCACAAAATTTGAGTTTCTAACTTCACTCTGCTTGGTAAGACAGAGCCCTGTGTTAGTCAAATAGGCACCCCTCAGTTTCTTAGTGAAACTCATCAAGGTGGGGTGTGGTAGGTTAGCAATGATTGGTGGAAGGCAGCAATCCAGCAAGGAGAGAACCATCCCTTCAGTTCAGTGGAAGTTGGGGAGGAGGTGGAGAGAAAGAGATTACAGCCCAATCTATCATAGGTCTAGGGAGAGACATATTCCAGCCTTCTTTCCAATCGAGTCAGCAAACAATCGAACAGAAGGTCTGGCTGTGCTTGAAGGACTTTGGCCATTAGTCAAATTCTCATGAGTTATTGAGGTTAATTTTGATCATTAGTCAAATTTCACTAGTTGTTGAGGTTAATTCAATTGAACATCAGCTTTACTGCTTAGAACAAACCAAGCACAAGCTACTTCCTTACCACTTCCTACGAGACATGAAAGACTGGTCTTTGTGACTTTTGTCCCAGTCTTCAAGCAATACGGTGCCTACACAGTGTTCGACAACTATCTTACAACATATCTTGTAGAAAATATATCTGAATAATATTTCATTAACTTCACTTTGAATACACACACTAATGTTATTATATAGACTACGCTAGACTTAACCTAATGGGCCTGAACAATGGACCGAATAACTAAACTAGGTTACAGTACAAAAGGTAAATATTTACTATTTACTCTAATTATTTACAATACTCCCCTCAATTTGGTGAGTGGATATCAATCATTCCTAGCTTGCAAGTAAGGTGGCGGAATCGTTCTGTAGATAGCTGTTTTGTAAGCACATCTGCTAGTTGGTGTCCAGGAGGAATGTAGGAGGTTGTGATCAGTCCACAATCTACCTTCTCCTTTAGAAAGGGTCTGTCTATCTCAATGTGTTTGGTCTGTCATGTTATGCAGGATTATGAGCAATGCTGATTGCTGATTTATTGTCACAAAACAACCTCATTGAGCCTTCATAATTCACCTTCAAATCATCAAGTATAATCTTCATCCACAATAGCTCACAAATTCCATGAGCCATTGCTCTGAATTCTGCCTCAGCACTTGATCTGGCCACTACATTTTGTTTTTTACTCCTCCATGTAACAAGATTACCACAAAAGAATGTGCGATGGCAGTGGACCTTCTATCACTCATCGAGCCTGCATAATCTGCATCAAGATAGGCTTCCAATGTCAGTCTTAGCCTCTTTTGAACAAGAGACCTCTTCCTGGAGTCGCTAAGATATTGCAAAATCCGCTCATCGCTGCAAGTGCCTCATCCTCGGATCATGCATAAAGCGACCGACTACGCTATCGCATAAGCTAAATCAGGTCTAGTGTGTGCCAAGTAAATTAGCTTCCCCACCAATCTCTCGAGCATCGAGGCTTGTCAACTCTAGCACTCTCCTCTTGATTGCTCATTTTATGATTTTGCTCTATGGGAACACTGCAGTTTACACCCAAGCTTGCGGTTTCTGCAGAAGATCAAGAACATATTTTCTCGAGAGATAAAAATTCCTTGTTTTGAGTAAGCTACCTCAATCCCAAGGAAATACTTGAGAGTTCCCGGATCTTTCATCTCGAACTCTGCAGATAATTTCTTCTTGAGGAGTTGTCTCTCAACTAAGTCATTCCTGTAACAATAATATCATCAACATAAACAAGAAATCTTGTTAGTTTTCCTCCATGTGAATGTTTGAAGAAGAGGTATGATCTCCTTGACTCTGTTCGTATCCAACACCCAACATAGCCTTTGTAAATCTTCCAAACCATGCCCGGAGAGACTGTTTTAGCCCATACAAGGCCTTTTTCAATTTACACACCTTATTTATCCCAAGGGTTGGATCAAATCCGGTGGGATGTCCATATACACTTCCTCCTCTAAATTTCCATGCAAGAATGTATTTTTAACATCAAGCGATTAAGTTCCCACCGTAATGAGCGAAGAGATAGTAAGATACGGACGGTGTTCATCTTAGCTACGGTGCAAATGTCTCCTCATAATCAATGCCATAAGTGCAGGTGTACCCTTTGCTACTAATCTGGCCTTATATCGATCAAGAGTGCCATCGATTTGTACTTGACAAAGATAAATCCACCGCAACTAAGCGCTTCTTGCCTCTTGGCTTCTCAACTATCTCCCAAGTTCTATTCTTTTCAAGGGCTTTCATTTCCTCATTCATGGCTTTGATCCAATTTTCATCTTTAAGTGCCTCCTTAATGATCTGAGGGATTCTTCTGAGTCAGCTAACATCATAAAAACCTTATCTTTGAGGAAACATGGTTAGATGAAACAAATTGAGAAATAGGGTATTTGGCACAAGACCTTTTCCTTTTCTCAAGGCAATAGGTAGTCATTGAATCAAGATCAAGTGTATCGGGAATAGAAGAATCAGAAGCAAAAGGGTTACTTTCAGTACTTACCTCCGGCTCAGACGGTTGGGGTTGTTTCTGGACCAGGTCGGGTTTTCCTCTCCTCTGATATGTCAAAGTTGGCTCACTAGCCTTTGTCTTTCTTTGGTCTTGAAGGTCTTTGTTTCCTGCAAAATAAAAGGTAAAGGAGAAACAATAACAGGTGACTCAGAAACAACTGGAGACTCGGGAGGTAGTAACTCGGGAACAGCGACAGGAGACAGACTCAGGGATAGGAGACTCAGAAGCAACAGCAGACTCGGGAGGATCAACTGACAAAGATGGTGACTCAGGGTGCCATGGACCAAGGAGAAGAAACTCGGAATCAGATTCCAAATCACTACTATTCTCCCCGAAGGCGAGGACGAGTGAAGAGCGGGACATGTTCATGGAAAGTGACATCCATAGAGACAAAGTGTTTACGATCGAAGGATGGTAACACTTGTATCCCCGTTGTTAGGCGATAGCCCAAGAAGATGCATCGAGCGACCGCGAATCCAACTTATTGCGATCTTTGCTTGTGGATATGAACAAATGCAACACAACGAATATTCGGGACTCGGACTACGCATGATAGAGCAGACGGGTAAAAGATAACATAGATCGAGCAGGTGAGATTACCTAGAACACGGGATGGAATCCGATTGATGAGATAAGCGGAATCAGCGCTTCTCCCAATACGAGTTTGGGCCCGATGTTTGGAAGAGAAGAGCGCGAGCAACCTCAAGTAAGTGACGGTTTTTTCTTTCTGCAACTCCATTTTGTTGTGGAGTATCAACACACGTTAGTTCATGAAGAATACCATTTTTACTAATAAATGAAGAAAGAGATTGGTTGACATATTCTCGACCATTATCCGACCGTAGTCTTTTAATGCATTTGTCAAATTGAGTTTTTATCATGTGATAAAATTGAATGAACAACTGAGATACTTCAGATTTATCTTTCATTAAGAATAGCCAACTAACGCGAGTACAATCATCAATAAAAGTAACAAACCATCGCGCACCCGAAATATTAGAAACAGGGGCAGGCCCCCAAACATCAGAATGAATAATATCAAAAGGTTCAAAGACTTCTATTATAATTAGAAGGAAAAGACACCCGTTTGTGTTTGGAAAATTGACAAACATCAAACTTAAAAGACTTAATGCACTCTTGTAAAAACAAAGCTGAAACGTAGTTTTAAGTAAGGAAAATGGAGGATGTCCTAGACGCTTATCTTTGAAGCCAAACTTGAGAGGAAGTATGGTGAGGCTGGGCCGGAGGACAAAGACCTTCGGACCATTCTCTTGGCGAGATAGAAAGTATAACCCTCCCTGTTCCTTAGCAACTCCAATCGCCCTCCCGTGGTAAGATCCTGAAAAAGACAATGAGTAGGAGAAAAAGTTCTTTGTGCAGTTCATATCCCGAGTAAGTTTGCGAATAGAAATTAAGTTATTTGAGAGTCCAGGAGCATAAAGCACACTTCTCAAATAGAAAGGGGTGTGGAGATTAATATCTCCAAAACCTACAACAGGAGTGTGAGAACCATCTGCAACAGTAATATAGGGAATGCTTGAATGAGGGTTATAAGTGCAAAACAATTTAGAGTGAAAGGTCATATGGTCATTAGCACAGTCGAGAATCCATGCATCCTTAGGAATAGTACAGAGGCGAAGAACGATCGAGAACATAGAGCCTTACCAGTCATTGTCAGGGAACTAGAACTAGAAGGCTTACGCAAAGAGTCGAGGAGGCTCTGCAAGCGGTCCAAGTCTTCAGCACCCAAGGGGGAAGGTGCAGTTGGACCAGATAGAGGAGCAAGTGTGGGAGTAGATGCTACCACATGTGCTTGAGTACTTTTGAGACCTCCAATACGGTTAAGGACATTGTCTTTCCCATGCAGTCTAAAACATCTGTCCTTTGTGTGCCCTGGCTTCTTACAGTGTTCACAGTAGCGGTCCTCCCTCCCAGGCTTGGATGATCCTTGTTTGCCTGTCTTGCTGGCAACTAATGCAGATCCTTCAGAAGGTTTGGGACCTAGCATGACACTTCGACGACTCTCTTCACCTCGCACAATATAGAACACTTCATCAAGAGAAGGAAGACTGTCCTTGCCCAAAATCTGTAGTCGAACAGGGTCATACTCACTGTTCAACCCAGCCAAGAATTCAAAAATCCGATCAGTTTCAATGCAAGTATTCAAAGCAAGCGTGTCATTGGGAGTCTCCATCTTGAGAGTCTGATATTGATCCAACTCAATCCAGAACCCTTTCATAATGGCAAAGTAATCAGAGACAGACATATTTCCCTGTTTAGTATTGAAGATCCTGCTCTTCAAATCAAAGCGGGCAGAGAGGTCCTTTTTCTTGGAGTACGTCTTGCTGAGGCTATCCCAAATTTCCCTGGCAGTAGCAAGAAACATATAATTCCCGCTGATCTGCGGAATCATCTTTGTTCCATATCCAGGACATAATGAGAGAGTCTTCATTGTCCCAAGTAGGGAATCCAGGATCAGTGGCAGGAAGAGGAGTCCCTTCAATATGATTCAATTTGCCACGACCCTTCAGATTCGTGCGCATAAATTGGGCCCAATTGAAGTAGTTCTTCCCATTGAGGCGATAACTGGGATGCAGCGTTGGCAGGGCATTAGAATTCATCAAATTTGACGAGTCCACAAGAGGAGGAGGAGGAGGCGGCGGCGGTGGAGGATTCTGAACAGTTCCGTTCCCTTCCATAACAACAGATCAGATGTAGTAAAAAACAGGGCAACGAACGAATGAACGTCAAATAACCCACAAAAATGAAAGTTCTCGGATCGGAGAGTGGACCCCCAAAACGGAAAGAGGAGGTGCCGGGGATGCTGCTGTTGAGGAACCGGCGTCGAACGGAGGTCTGGATGACGGCGCGTGAGCCACACGCGCCCGTGAGGTGAACGGACTGTGGCGGCGCGTGGCGGCGCGTGGATGGTCAGACGGCGGCGCGGTTTGTGGGGCCTGGCTCGGAATTCCTGTGCGAGGCTGATGGTGTGGGTGGTGAGACCAGATCGGCAATAAATGATGCGGAATGAAGCAAACAGATGATGGTAGTACAAAGGTGTGGGTGGTGAACAGTAAGCGAGGCCCTTAAGCAAACAGAAGCGCAAAAAGGCAGCTAAGCGAAGGCGCAATGAAGGCGACAAGAAAAAACAATCACCACAATGAAGGTGGCGGCTAGGGTTTATCTTGAGCGAGGCCCTCAAGAGCGAGCTTCGTGATACCATGTAGAAAATATATCTGAATAATATTTCATTAACTTCACTTTGAATACACACACTAATGTTATTATATAGACTACGCTAGACTTAACCTAATGGGCCTGAACAATGGACCGAATAACTAAACTAGGTTACAGTACAAAAGGTAAATATTTACTATTTACTCTAATTATTTACGATACTTATCAATGAAATCACCATTGAGGAGAGTGATCTTCAAAGATAATAGGTACTATGTGAACTTGAGGAGGCTGCTCTTTTAAGAACCTTTTTTAAAATCTCATCGTTCAAACCATTGGTCTTATCATAAGCTTTTAGCTATATTTAGAAGACTATTGAACTCTTCTTGACATGTTTAGTCGCATCAAAATGCAACTTAAGACCAACAACTATACTACATGTGTCAAATACAGTGAGTGCTTGTGTTGTGAGAGTGGAAAATATAAAAGTTACTTGTTTATTAATGTTGCACTCTTGTACTTCTATGCTCTGTAAATGCTAAGCTACTTGAATTATTTTTAGTTGCCAGTATCTCCTGACCTGATCCTGTTTTATGTGAAAAGGAAAATGTTTGTATAATGAAAGTTCTATATCACTGCAGGTTGCAACATTTATAGTTCAAAAAATTCTGTTGGACGATGTTGGTTTGGCTTATGTTT
Organism: Calophaca sinica; assembly: GCA_037113605.1. Taxonomy (NCBI): domain Eukaryota; kingdom Viridiplantae; phylum Streptophyta; class Magnoliopsida; order Fabales; family Fabaceae; genus Calophaca; species Calophaca sinica. The sequence continues at coordinate 124,103,025 of CM073736.1, read as the reverse complement.
GTGCTACAGCAGAGCGCTTTTTTGCAGTAGGTCGAGTTTTGGAAAACATGATGGCAAGTCTTGAGAATCAACCTTCATCTCGTCTTATGAAGCATATAATTCCATGTTATTTCCGTCTGTCCAATAATCAGAGGTTGGTTGAGCAAAAAGCAACACCAGTATCGTAACTGCTACTTTCCTTTCTTCCCAAGTTTCTAATAAAACCTCGGTCATATTAAAGCAGGGCTTGCGATGCATTAACAAGGTGTCTTCCGGACATGTTAAGAGATGCCACTTTCATTAGTTGCCTTCGTGTAAGTACTTTTTTTATATTTTTTTATATTAGTATATTATAAACTTTTCTTATCATTCTTAATATGACATGTCAACGAGCTCTTGATCAATAGGATTGGAGTGACTTGATTGAGTAAATCACTGATTGAGCCGTTGAATGGTAGGGCAGTAATTAGTGAAGTTCACTTTCAAATACTCAACTATCTGAGAGAACCCGTGCTCAGCACGGGTGGCGAAGAAAAACGGAACGTACAGTGTAATTTAAGTTTTTTGTGAGAAAATAGTTTTTGACGAGAAAATAGATGAATGAGTTTTTACTTCGTGTGCTTAGTGTAGTTAAGTTTTTTTAAATAGAGGAGTAATAGATTTCAGAGCTAGAGATTTTTGCTTGTCTTTATAAAGAGATTATTCATGGTTTATTTACTTTATCTGATCTTGCTATAATGCATTCAGGAAGACCCAGCAACTTGGAGGTGGCTCCAGCAGTTGCATGAGAATGTTGGAGCGAATCAGGTTCCTTCACCACAATCTGGAGGAGGATTCGATCATATTGCAGTGTCGTAAGAATAATGATCTTGCTCCATCTGGGCTTGCTATATCATCACTTCTGGCCCACTTATCTTTCCGCATGAAACTTGAGATAATTCAATTGCATTCAGCAATTTGTATTCAGTTTGGTGGTTGTTTGACCCCTTATAATGAATGTTCAATCTGATAATAAGATATTTCTCTTGTTGACTTGATAAAGTTAGAATGCACCATGAGATATTAGTTAAAAGAAGCATAATCCATTAAGGTTACAAATTAGATGTTGGTTATATATATACAGAAGAGCACTCAAGTTTTTTTTTTCCCGTTCTATCAAAAGAAAAGGATGAAGACAGCTGATAGATTCTCAAATCAAGTTCCTGGTCCATACCATATGACGGATAGTGCGAACTGCAAAAGAAGCCAGCTAGGCTACCAGAACCAACAATTGTGTGGTCCCGCCAAGAATATCCTTCATACAATAGTTGACCCGCCAACCAATCAACTAATTTAACAATATATTATATAAAAATCTAAATTTTAAAACGACGAGATAACCCAAGCTTTCCGTCACTAATCGATTATATGAGTCAAATAGCATAGTATATCATAATTTCTTTCTTTTATTACTAAATCGTATATCATAATTTCTTGTTATGAATTAAGTTTAGAAATAAATAATGCTAAAATTTCTCTTAAGGTATGAGTATGAAATGGAATGAGTTTAGGTTTCGTTGTTTAGATTATTTAAAAAGGCAATACCAAAAATATGATTATTTGAAAAGGGATGGAATGGAGCAAGGAAAACACAATTTTTTTAGCTCCAAACTTGGAAATAAACAGTCACAAAAAAATGACAAATTAAATCAAGAAAATGCAAGGGAAAGGGACGTAAAACTTCCACTCATGGTTTGCCTCCGAAGTGTTTGTTTATCGTCCTAAGCTTAACGGTGTTATTATACTTTCAAGGTAGCATATATGACACAAATAACACATCATCCTTCTTCTTCCGTTTATGAGGCTAGAACTCCATGAACTTAATACATGGATGTTCAGATGAAGAATGATGAACAAGACATTTAAGGAATCTAAAATCGATCAAGCTTTTCATCCCTATCTTTTTTATGCTCAACAGATGCGGATGAATATTGATTCGTTGAGAAATTTCTTGTCAGACCTCCACCCCTTCCCCAAATCGAGAATTTTGGGTTTCCCTCCCAACTAGATAATCCTCCAGTTTCATTCTTTTTCATTCCTTATCTTTCTTATTCTCCTCTAGTTCTTCTTCTCTTGAATCATGTTCTTATTCTAAAGGTCTATGCTCTTCTTGTTCTACATTTGGAGTAAAACAAGGCTCACAATAGCCATTTAGATGACAAACCCCACAAAAATCTCAACGTAGATGTGGTGGTTGGTTACTTTGATTGTGAGGTTGTGCATCTACCTCGCACATACATGTATCTTTATGGTATAGCTACAGGTGGCAAAACCGGCTACCCGGCCCGTATCGGGCCGGCCTGTGTTGGGTTTGGACTTTTATTGGGTCGGGCTAAAAATGCCGGATAAAATTCGGGGTCGAAATTTATTGCCGAACCCCGGCCCTATACGGACCACGGGTTTTTCGGGTCGGCCCGCATATATTTTTTCAAATAAAAATATTTTCTTAGTATTACTTATTTTTCTTAGAAAAACTAATTAGGAGATTATTTGGCTTAAAGATTTTTTTTAGTATTCACAATAATAATAAAAAATATCATCTTATTTTTAATTTTTTTACGGAACCTTATTTTTAATTTATTTTTTGTTCGTAAAGATTTATATAATAAATATTGGAAAGAGTAACATTTTTTATATAATTTTGCAAGTGTGTGCACACACATAAATAAACATTTTTTTTAAAATAAGAAATAAAATACTAAATATATATTGTCCCCACAGCTTAAACATAATAAAATACTAAATATATTGCGGGCAGCCCAAAGCCCGACCGGGCTAGCCTGGTACAGGCTTAGGCTTTATCGGGTCTAGCTAAAAAGCCCATTTGTTAAGACGGTCTCAAAATTAAATGTCTGAGCCCTATGCTTTTTTTGGCTTTTTCGGCCCGGTCCAGTCGGCCCGACCCATTTTTCCAGCTCCAGGTATAGCTCCCTTAAACAATGAGCATTAAAAATAACGAGCATTCAATGACTATTCCTAACCTAAATAATTGCAAGGTCTATAATCTAAGAGCACATTCATATATCAAACTCTCATTCAATATATAAATCTATAAACATTCAAAAGGAGACCAAACCCAAAAAGACATGAAGAACCTAGATACAAGTACAAAAGAGAAGAACAAAATATATTAAATTTAAACCTAAATCAAGTAATAACAATATCCATTAAAATCCACCATTTCCCAACACAAAAGGGATTTAGCTAGACATGACAACGGAAATAACAACTAAAAGAGAAGAGAGGAATAAGAAAAACTCCATGAAGAGATGAAAATGATATGAGCTTCTGCTGTCTGCTCTCTAATCTAGCCCACGGTGCCCTGCTAGAATCCCAAATACTCTCTAAGAAGTTAATTCAACAGCCCCCAAAAGTCTGTCAAAAGCCCCTTTAAAAGATGTCAAAAAGCCCCTTAAAAAGAGGTAAGATGCAACGTAAGTGTGGGCTTGCGCAAACCCCATCACCCAGTGGTCATGTCCACAGCTTGGCGGTGGGCCATGAACTTGCATGGCCGCTCGACGGCCACGTCCACCGCCTAGCAACAGCTGGCAACATTTCACCTTTGCAATGCAATGCATTTTTCACCATTTTAATCTAGCTTAAGATGTCTTCATGAAAGTTGAAGCTTTGGATCTTAGCTTTCATTTCACACTGGTTTCATCTCATTTTGATACTTATAGCTCTAGATACGATCAAAATACCATGGACAGGTCAAACTGTTACTAATAACACCACATTCCTTTTATACCCTTAATTTATTATGCATATTAATGACACACTCATTAATTCCACATACAAGTAGAGTAGTTTTTCGCATGAGGGGTACATGACACCCATTTATAGTTGTTTTCTTTACAAGATTCCAGTATTTGAAGTCGATAAAAAACAACATGGGTGAGCAAGAGATGGGTTGGGATGCATACTTGTCCCTAACCCGACCCTTTATTTTGATTCGGTCAATTATTTATACCTTTACTCGTCCTAGGACCTGAACAAACTAGATGCTCTGCGGGTCAAATCAAGACAAGTCTATCTAAGACAAGACTGGGTTGGCCCAAATGACAATTCAAATAAAATTATAAGGCGATCATTCAATTATGATCTTTAAAAGTGAAAGATCGAATATTTTTAGTGTGTGTTTAGTTCTACGGTGGCAAAAATTGATGTTGAATAAATTGATTTTATAACATTGATTTTAGTTGAAAGTGAGTTAAATGTAAATTGATTTATATTTTGATATATTTACGTAAAAGTGAGTTAGAACAATAAATTTGTTAATAAAAATCACGTTTTGTGGCAAAAGCTCTAAATCACAACAAGTTAGAATCAATTCTAGAGACAAAATCAATTCTACTCAAGAATATACAAACATGTCAAAATCAATTATATGTCTTTAGAATCACTTTTGACACTCCTAAGAGTAAAACCAAATATGCACTTAGTATTTTATTATATACCCAAAGTCAAATATGACTCTTACACTTGTACTTTACTACCAGATTAATAACTAAACTAACATAGATTCTTACTTGAATATTTTGTTTATATAAAATTCATCACAAACATAATAGAACTAACAAATTGGTGAGTAATGGCTAAGTTGGAACGAGCTATACCTAATATTAATTCGTCCCTGAATTTTCGTCATATTCATTCCTTATGTCCTAATTTATCCCTAGGTCCGAACAAACCCAAACGGTTCAAATGAGACGAGAACAAGACGATTCTTTGGATTGAGAGGGCTCCTCACGGGCGCGTGTAGAAGTTTGCAAATTATAGCAAGAGTTGCTTGAACTTTTCCTTTTTCTCCATGACACGGACACTCGTTATTATAGTTTGTAGCACTCACTGGGCACTGGCATGCAAAACACGTGTCGCGTCCTCATTCCAAACTCGTTCGGGGATGTAGTACTCTTTTACACAACACACCATTTTCTCGCTTACGTTATTACATACTAGCGGCAAGACGGGCACTCCTGTGCCCGTTTTTTCGCATTTTTACTGTGCTATAACATGTATTATTTTATCGCATTTTATTGTTTAATGTTGGTTTTAAGGGATTTGATTATGAGTTTCAAGTATTTCATCACACTAATTTTTCAGAACGATATGACATATTATTATTAACACATTGATATGTACGTATGTATTAACTAATCAAATATTCTATAAATTTATAATTGTCAAAATAACCAATGTCTTTATTTTTAAAAATAAGGTCCCTGGCTACTACCTTTGTCCTATGATAACAGACCCTTTTGAAAAAATTGTACTTCATTTTTATAAGACCCCTTTGAAAATGTATTGTATTAACCTATTTTTTACCAAAATACCCTTAATTAATTTGATGGTCAAAAATCTTAATGCAATATTGGCGAATTGCATGTGATAATGAATTATGCAGGTAAAATATTGTCAAAAATAAGTATAGGCGATAAAGAGAAATATCATCACAGAATAGTACTATTTGACCATTTCATAAAAACGGAACTTCTCTCTATATCCAATGTTAAATTGATCCCAAAATAATCGTTGATCTCCTACTTGATAACATGATAGTTGAATTGAATATCATGGATCCATCACTATGGCTATGTTTGGTTCCGAGAAGAAGTTGGGAAAAGAGAAAGAGGTGAGAAAGAGTGTGAGAAGAGAGAAAGAGGTGATAAATAGAGTAGATTTGAGGTATTGATTGGTTTAAGAGAAAGAGAATAGAAATAGAAGAGAGAGAAGTGTGTTTAATTTTTGAAAAGACAAAAATATCCTTGTGCTAAAAATTAATTTATTTTTTGTTTGAATGTCATTTCTTATCAAAATTAATATATTTTTTATTTGAATTCAATTAATTAATTTATATAATTTTATTAATTTACTTTTTTTTATTTTAACTTTTAATTTTGATTTTAATTAATCTACTTTTTTCAACCAACATTTTATTAGATTTATTAATTCAAAATTTATGTTGCTTTGAATTTAGTTTTATATCACTGTGTGCAAGACAACTAACGTTGGTCCGTTTCCGTGATTCACTTTGTTGGTCATTGTACAATTTTTTTTTGTTTTACGAGACGATACAAATTTTTAATGCATTGAATTAATATCAATTAAGGGCATAAATGGAACTAAGCAAGAAATTAACCATTTCTCTTCTCTTTCTTCTCTATTTTGGAGAGATTGAAAAAAGTGGTGGGTCCCACTGATTTTTTCTCTCTCTCTCTCTCTCCCCTATTTCTCCTTTAAACCAATCAAGAGAAATTTCTCATCTCTCTCCAACTTCTCTCTCACCCCACTCTCTCTTCCCAATTTCTCCTCAACCAATCACACCATATATGATCAATTATAGTAAGTCTTTGAGTTACATGTAACAGAAGATAAGTAAAGAGAAATTTTAGTATCATTTGAACCCATTACAGCATTCAAGAAACCATTCTCAAACAACAAAAACCAACAAAAAACAATTGTTTTTAACATCGACTGTTAGATCAATCAAGCTGACAGTGTGTATATATCTTATTGCTTCCAAAAGTAAAACATCATGAATTATGCAGGTAAAATATTGTCAAAAATAAGTATAGGTGATGAAGAGAAATATCATTACAGAATAGTGCTATTTGACCATTTCATAAAAATGGAACTTCTCTCTATATCCAATGTTAAATTGATCCCAAAATAATCGTTGATCTCCTACTTGATAACATGTTAGTTGAATTGAATATCATGGATCCATCACTATATGATCAATTATAGTAAGTCTTTGAGTTACATGTAACAGAAGATAAGTAAAGAGAAATTTCAGTATCATTTGAACCCATTACATCATTCAAGAAACCATTCTCAAACAACAAAAACCAACAAAAAACAATTGTTTTTAACATCGACTGTTAGATCAATCAAGCTGACAGTGTGTATATATCTTATTGCTTCCAAAAGTAAAACATCAGAAGGCCCGATAAAGAAACAAAGCAAAAACTCAAAAACCAATTTGCATTATCATGGGTTCCATGAATAGATGACTATGAAAAAGTATGATCTGCAAGTTTAAATAGATAAAAACATTAATAACGAAATGATAAACAATCAATTGTGTGTGTGTAGATATACTAATAAAAAAATTGTCAAATTCTAATTTATTTAATTTTTTTAAGATTTTAATATATATCAATCGTGTGCAATGCTATTAATGTGTCAAATACTTAACACTAACATATATTAATTAATATGCCTAAATTAAGTATTCAAAAATTAAAGGATAAGTAACTATAATTGTAATAATTTATGAGTAAATATATGATAGGTTGTGATGAAATTTTTTGACTTACCAAGATCCATTTCATTATTATGCCTTATACTTGGTCCTGTTTCACTATCATGAGCTCTTTGAAAACTTGATGATGCAAAAGTACAATCTACAAGTTTAATTAAATAAAAAGATTAATAATTAAATGAGAAATAATCAAATGTGCACGTATGGATACAATAATAAAGAAAATTGAATAATTTGAATTTATTATATAAATATGAAGATTATAATCTTCAAATTTAAGTAGGAAAAAAGATTGATTATTAATATTGATTATAATCTTCAAATTTAACTGAAAAAAAAGATTGATTATAATCTTCAAATTTAACTTGAAAAAATATGAAGAAATATTTAAATATAATTTTTTGTCCAAAGTATTTTGCTACCTGAATTAAGATGTTGGCAATCTATTTCACTTGGCATATGCGTATTTGTCAAATCCTAAAAGGGTAACCTTGGTGAAATACTTGTAGAACATGATGTCTCAAGTTGTTTTCCTTTGTTGATAATTTGCTCGTATTCGAGATAATTCTTGTTGTCTTTGCTCTGTGCTCATTCTTTGCCTTGTATTCCTAGCATTTTGCCTCCTTCTTTCTAGTCGATGTTCTTGTGATTGTTGGCTTCTGATATTTTCCATACCTTTTATAAGATTTGCAATCAGAAGTTCAATATTGTACGTTGTTATGTGACTTATCCTAAAAATTTATAAAAGAAGAAAAGATCTCTCCTATGTTACTTTTAGACCGATAAAATCCCAAGTTTTTCTTTGTTTATATATCCCTTTGAAGCATAGCCCTTACACAGTAGCAAAATCAGCCCCGTAGAACTATAAAGACGATATTACAAATTACAAAATAGAAATGGTTTTTAAAATATATAAGATACAACTTTCATTAGTGTAAAAGTTATAGGCAATGGGAATCATTAGTTTATATAATAAACTCAAGGGAAACCAAAGTGACACCAGTGAGAGAGTGGAGAAATCAGAACATTAAAATTGTGATAGTCGCCACCAGTATTTACTTCAACTTCATAATTCATTGAAATATTCCTTTATTTTTAACTTTTGTTTCATAAATAAATTTTTTGAAATGTTGGATTCAACATATTCGTCGGGTGGTGATTGATTCAACTTATAATGAACCTTTTTTTTATTTCTTCAACCCTAACCTAATCCTTTATATTTTTTCAACTTATTTCCAAGCTACATGGTCGAAACAAAACAAAATCCAAGCATTCAACTTAAATATTAATTAATTATTTAAAAAGGAATAAAAGGAATATAGCAAAGCATGTATATACGGAGAAAATTTAGAATGAATGTAATGATTGGATTGGAACCTGAGTAGTCAGACATGGAGGATGAGAAGGAGTCGAAATTGGAAGAGTGTAGTGATGCCTCCAATAATAGCAGAGTAAAAGTGAGAAAGATAATGCTTGTATCTCTTCTTTGGCGTTTTTCGTTCGATATGCAGCACTGCAACAGTGCAATAGAAGTAAGAAAGGTCTTCAACGGTGGTTTTGTTACCGCGTTCTGACTTGGTACACAATAGTTGCACTCAGTCAGTTTGGAAACAATTCAAACATTAACTAAGACAAAAATCAACTAACTATTTTGCGCAATGTGTACGTCTTACTCATATTAACTTTTTATCCATTTTCTTCAGTGGCACTCCAGGAGCACATGATGCTCTTCATACACCAACAACATTTGAGTTCCAAAAAGTGAAATTTTAAAAAGCAACTTACAAAGGTAGAACAGAACACAGTTAATGCACCAAAGGTCTTGAACGGTGACACATTGCACTAAATATATTGAGATAAGAAATGCGGTGACCAAAAGAGAATTTGGGTTATTGTTTGTATGTGTAGTTGGTCAGTTAGAAAGAAGCACCGAGAAGATAACTGTGGAAAAATGAATATCTCTTCTTTGGCGTTTTTCGTTCGATATGCAGCACTGCAACAGTGCAATAGAAGTAAGAAAGGTCTTCAACGGTGGTTTTGTTACCGTGTTCTGACTTGGTACACAATAGTTGCACTCAATCAGTTTGGAAACAATTCAAACATTAACTAAGATAAAAATCAACTAACTATTTTGCGCAATGTGTACGTCTTACTCATATTAACTTTTTATCCATTTTCTTCAGTGGCACTCCAGGAGCACATGATGCTCTTCATACACCAACAACATTTGAGTTCCAAAAAGTGAAATTTTAAAAAGCAATTTACAAAGGTAGAACAGAACACAGTTAATGCACCAAAGGTCTTTAACGGTGACACATTGCACTAAATATATTGAGATAAGAAATGCGGTGACCAAAAGAGAATTTGGGTTATTGTTTGTATGTGTAGTTGGTCAGTTAGAAAGAAGCACCGAGAAGATAACTCTGAAAAAATGAATAATCGTGTCTTTTAGTGTGTTAGTAGGTATAAAGGGGTATTTTTGAAAAGATAAAAGTATACAGTGAAACCTTATATATTGTTATAGATATCGTATAGAATCGCGGAGATAAAAAAACCCAAGTGATAAAACTGAACGCTTATAATTTCCACCCAATCGATGGCGAATTTTTGCCCTCATTCGCTCTCCATGTAGAGCAACGCGTCGTTTGGAGCTTCTTCAGTTCCCCGTGCCCCTGCCCAATCCAACAACTTCATCCACAAGACAGCGTTCGTGGAACGCCTTGTTCTCGAACTGAGCAACCCCGATCTCCGGGAAAACGCTCTTCACGCGCTCTCCATTGCCTCCAAGGTTCCCGCTACCGATCCATCATTCAATTTTTATGTATTTTTTTTTGTGTTTTAGTAGAATCGGGATGAAATTCTCGTTGCAATGGAGTCAAAAAGCTGCATTGTTTTGTGTCTCGTCATGACTCGTGAGAAATATGAAAACTTTCATTAGGGTTTTTTTGTTTTTTTCTTTCTAAACATCGTTTGAAGCTTTGTTTCAGTATTCATAAATGTTAATCACTGTTAATTATTTGGGAATAATATCATGTTACGTGCTACTGGCTTGCACTAGCTAGTATCTATGTGCTAAAAAGTTTGATAGCTATTGTCTCACTCACTGTCTCATGATTAATGTCCATAGAGGTGGAAAAATGGTGTAGAGGATTGAGTGATAGAAAAAGATGCAAAATAGAGATAGAAAGAAAATAAGAAGGTGGAATTTGGATTTCCTGCCATCAGTGAAACCATACCATTCACTGAAGTTAGTAGAAAGGAGTCATTGGATAAAGATCGAACAGTTTAAATTTGTTTTACTCGAGCTAGAATGCGAATAGTCTGATCTTTATCGAATGATTCCGATGTGCTGATTGCAGTGACTGAGTGGTTATCTAACTGCAGTGAATCCGGGTTCGAAATATGCGAAGTTCAATGTGGCGGTAGAAAAACAGAGAGATAGAAATGGGGTGGAGAAGTAAAAGGTGACTGAAAGAAAAAGACGGGGGATAATTGGGATTGCTATCTCATACATGAATGACAAGATCTTCTTAGGTTTTGGCTTTTAAATATTACAATTGGTTAGTACTCGGTAATGCTACCGGACTCATACAGTTAATACATAAATTTCTATTTTTTCTGTTTTTATATTTCAGAAGACAGATTTATTCCGGGAACTCGCACCATTATTGTGGAATTCTTTTGGTACTATTGCAGCACTTTTACAGGTATGCTATGTGGGATTTGGACTCCCTAGTGTAAAGGGAACACACAGTCATGCAATTAGTAAACTTACACAGTTGGATCTCATGCAGTCTTTGATTTCAAGAAAAAGATGCAAGTAAAGGATTAATTCAACGGGGTAAATTCACTGAGTACGTGACTGTATGTTCTCTTGACAGCAGGGAATCCAAATTCTGCTATGTGACTCGCATTAAATATTGCTTGTTACTTGGCTTTCTTTGCTTTAGTCTTTCTATTAAACTTCGTCCCTAGTTTGTAACATCTTTCAGCTTATGAATTTCTCTCTCCCTTTTGTTGGCCTCTCTTCTATCATATAAATCTTTTACCAAATTCATGTTTATGTTTCCATCTTTTATTTTTCAATATAAAATAGTAACCTTTTATTTTCACAATTTCAACAAAAGTGAGATGATGTTGAGGAGAGTTAGAAGTAAACGGTGATAGTGTGATTTAATTTAAAAGTTGTTTTGAAGCTTTTGCTCTAAATTTGCTCAAACGTACCTTGTCATTCCAGAAATGTCAATCTTAAAGTAATACTCTTCTTTCTCAACAAAGTACTTTGCATTCTCATTTAACATAACTTGTATACTTATATGCATGAATATCCTAAAACAAACTAATACCTTTTTTCTTGATTGTTTTAAGTACTGGAGTATCTTACTCACCCCCCCCCCCGCCATAAAAAAACCACCCAACCCAAATGTGCTTATTGGTTTCCCAGCGCTCACCCGGATTTGATTTTTTTTATTTTCTTCCAGGAAATAGTTTCAATATACCCTGTTCTTTCACCTCCAAAACTTACTGCTGCACAATCAACTCGAGTATGCCACGTTCTTGCTCTACTTCGGGTAAGATGAGTTTGTATCTTGTGTTCAGCAGAAGGACACTTTCGGTATGGCCCAAATACCTGAAAATCAATCATGTTAGAAATATGAAAAAATAATGCCTCTAATACTCTTATATTTCTCTCATGCATTTACCACAGTGCTTGGCATCTCACCCTGATACAAAGATGCCATTCCTCATTGGTAATGTCAAGTTTCTTATTCATCTGTATTACTCTGAATTTCTGTTTGCTGTCGTTCTTATCACTTTCACATCATTTAATCTGATGGTGATAGAACTAGAGCTTATGTTTAGAGTAATAGTTTTTATTGCGAGCAATGGGAAAGAGTACTCTGAAACCAATAAGATCATAGCATGGGAGATACTGACAGCTTTTTGGGATTTGGTTGATCCCATGCGAGTAATACTCTGAAACCAATAAGAGCAGAGCATGGATTCCATCTTTCTTTATGATAAATATACCACATGAACAGGTGGGAGAATTCTCTCCCTTTGCCAGTTCGATTCCAGTCTTCTCAAATTTTACCTATATATAATATAACGCGGAAATTACTGTTCTGTTCCTGCTTGATGATTGCTTTGCTTTTGAGGATATAAGATGGCTGACCTTTTGTTTTGGCCCTGTCTTATATTCCCTCTTTACTCTTTAATAACATTTCAATTTTAATATAAGATCTGCTTGGAAGGTCTTTGGTACAGCAACTAGTTTCTAAGTGTAAAAAATGAATCATGGAAATGGAGTTTCTTTCTCCCATACTTTATAGGTCATACTACCTGATTTCTTTTCTTAGTGTTCACACCTTTTCCTTGTGACGTGTATTTTTTTCTGCCAATATCTATACTTTCACAATCATCTATAAACATAAGCTTTTGGGCTGTGAATTGAATGACATTATAGTGTTACCGTGTGTTTTTGTAATATTGAATATAAGGAGATTGCTTTGACATGATCTCAGCAAGGTTTTTGTTCAATAAAAGATAACGTTTGAAGAAAAAAGATGTTAGTCTTTTCATTCTTGACACTTGCCTTTTCTCATCTGCAGCTCAAATACCTCTATATTTGTATCCCTTCATTAATACAACAAGCGAGTTAGGACAGTTTGAGAATCTGAGGCTTGCCAGTCTTGGTGTCATTGGTGCCTTGGTGCAGGTACTGCATCCTTGCTGATTCTGTTGCGAGATACACTTGACCACGGCATGAATATTTTTTTGTGGTGACATTCATGCTGAAAGGAGAATAATTTTAACTATTCAAAATATTGTCACAAAAAACATTGCCACAGAAAACTATATATGGCAGTATCCTTAAGCTAATGCCTCATTAACATAAAAGCAATATTAACTGATTATTAATCATTTCAAAATTTATGGCAAGCTGCTAGTCATGTAAATAGTTAGTTGCTGCAAATAATCAGTTTACTTGCAGTCTTATCATGATCATGGTAGGTTTTCAATTTAAGTTTCGTATTCAATCCCATGAAAATTTCATATAATGTATTTGTGACGTAAAAATCCAACTTGTCAAGATGAGTTCATCTCTTTTATCAGGGAATTAAAAGTTCTGAATTATTTTAAGCTCTTTACGTGATTGCTGAATTTCTTTCCTTCTTTTTTACATGTATACCATTCATACTTGTGTTTTGTCAATTGTAATAATTTCCCTCTTGTTGATACTTGATATTAACCAGGTTGATAACAAAGATGTTATAAGTTTCCTTCTTTCGACCGAGATAGTTCCGCTGTGCCTTCGCAATATGGAAATTGGCAAAGAACTGTCAAAAACTGTTGAGTTTGTTGATTCTTATATTTTAGCCAGTTTGTTTTAACACAGTATTTTGTTTGTATGAACTGGACTTGGCTGCTATTTCCTTCTTTATTTTTATTCAATCCACTCTTTTATGCATGTGAAGCTATCTTAGTCGTGTGATAGGCTGGTTCTCACAAAAATCGAGTTTCTAACTTCACTCTGCTTGGCAAGATAGAGCCCTATGTTAGTTTCATAGGCACCCCCAGTTTCTTCTTGAGATTTGGTAGGTTAGAGAGAGAGAGAGAGAGAGAGAGACCTTTTTTAAAATCTCCTCCTCTTTCAAACTATTGGTCTTATCATAAGCTTTTAGGCTTACCTAAGAGACTATTGAACTCTTCTTGACATGTTTAGTTGCATCAAAATGCTCTGTAAAAGCTAAGCCACTTGAATTGTTTTTAGTTACCAATATCTCCTGATTCTTTTTTTTTTTTTTTCGCAAAAAGGAAAATGTTTGTATGATGAAAGTTCTATATCACTGCAGGTTGCAATAGTTATATTCTAAACATTCTGTTTGACAATGATGGTGTGAAGTATGTTTGTGCTACAGCAGAGCGCTTTTTTGCAGTAGTTCGAGTTTTGAACATCATGCTGGCAAGTCAACCTCCACCTCGTCTTTTCAATCTTATAATTCCATGTACTTTCGTCTGTTCGATAATCGAGGGTTGATTGAGCAGAAAGCAACACCAGTATCGTAAGTGCTACTGCCATGCCCTTTCCCTTCTTTCCAAGTTTCTAAAAAAACCTCGGTCATTTTAAAGCAGGGCTTGCGAATGATGAACAAGGTGTCTTCCGGGCATGTTAAGAGATGCCACTTTCATTGTGATATATAGCACATACAAATTTGATTTTAACATAAGACCTGATAGTATTGGATCTTATTGTATATATACTATACGACTCGATGAAATTTTAATGATACCTCAGTGTGTGGTGCGATATCGTACATTATAGAAAATACTATCTCCTATTTATTGATGTGCTCTATAATAGAAAAAGAGATAACAATTTTTTAATAAAAACACCCTTTATTTAAAATATCCTATATTTATATAAATTTGTTATATTATACTTATTTTTAGAGAAATAAAAGTCAGCAAGTCGTAGAAGAAAACTCGTGCCCATTACATAAATTCAACAAATAACTTAAAAATAAAAGATCCAATTTGCATATGAAAATATATAAAATTCTAATAAGGAGCTAGATTGAATAGTTAGTGATAAATTTCAAGTGATCTTCTACGAGTGATAAATTTCAAATTATATCACAATGAACTAAACTTATATTTTTAGAAAAATGATATTCAAACACCACAATTGTGGCAACCGTATAGGGCCACCGTATTTTCGTACGGTCCGTACGGTACGGACTTGTACGGATCCGTACGGAATCCGTATGAGTTTCCTTTTGTTACAGGAACAGATTTTTTTTGAGTGGTTAACAGAAATTATGTAAGTGGTTAACACGAGTTGTGTAAGTGGTTAACGCAGTCCACTAACATTAATAGACACAGATTTTTTTAAGTGGTTAACAGAAGTTATGTAAGTGGTTAACACGAGTTGTGTAAGTGGTTAACACGAGTTGGAAGTGGTTAACACTGCATCTCACTTCAAAGTAGTGTTAACCACTTACACAACGCGTGTTAACCACTTACATAACTTGTGTTAACCACTTACTAAAAGCCTGTTAACCACTTCAAAATATATTGTATCTCACTTCAAACTCGTGTTAACCACTTACACAACTCGTATTAACCACTTGCATAACTTGTGTTAACCACTTACAGAAAGCCAGTTAACCACTTCAAAATATACTGTATCTCACTTCAAACTCGTGTTAACCACTTACACAACTCGTATTAACCACTTGCATAACTTCTGTTAACCACTTAAAAAAATCTGTGTCTATTAATGTTAGTGGACTGCGTTAACCACTTACATAACTTCTGTTAACCACTTAAAACAAATCTGTTCCTGTAAAAAAAAAAACCATACGGATTCCGTACGGATCCGTACAAGTCCGTACCGTACGGACCGTACGAAAATACGGTGGCCATATACGGTGGCCACAATTGTGGTGTTTGAATATCATAACTGTATTTTTATGTGTGCAATTTTTTTAAAGTCGTATAAGCTGATTTTGTTATTATCTATGCATCAGTATATAATTAAGTATTAAATTTTCTTGAATCTGTGTTTATTTCACTACATATTAACAAGGATATAGAGATATACTTTCTTCGGTATGAAATATAAGCAAAAAAAAATCACTATTTATAGTCTAAATTATAAGCAAATATTAACTATTTTTACTCTAATTAATAACGATGTTCCAAAAAATACTCTTAAATTTATTGAGATTGTCTTTTTCAATAAAACTTTTTACTTTAAAGCAAGGGTGTTTTAGGAAATAGAATTATTTTTTTGATAACTTTAAGAATATTAAATGAGAATAACCAATTTTCTTAATAAGTGTGAAATAATGCTTATATTTCAGACCGAAAGGAGTATATAATACTAACAAGTTTTTTTTTTTTGGTCAGCTTAGACGAAACGACATAAACACCACACACACACTACCAAACAGACACACTCGGTTTCGAACCCGAGAACCGGCATCTCTATCACTACGAGAAAACGCAGGATTACGGACGACCAAATCCAAAAAGCCGTCGGTAATACAAATTTTCCGACGGATTACCAACGGCCTCTAACCCGTCGGTAAAACGGGTGTTGCAAATGTTTACCGACATAATTTTTTTTACAGTCGGTTTTACCGACTGGCGAAACCGTCGGTCAATGTCCAGAGGAAATTTCCGACGGGCAACGCCGTCGGTAATTTTCCAACGGCTAAAGCCATCGGTAATGCCAGTCGTGTTTTTCCGACGGCCAAACCCGTCGGTATTCTTAAATGTTTTTTTATTCCAGAAATTTAATTAAAAATTAAATAATTAATTAAATTAATTGATTAATTTTTATATTTAATTTAATTAATTGATTTATTTATTTAATTTTAAATTAATTATCAATTAATTTCTTTAATTAAATAACTAAATAAATATCAATTAATTTTAAATTTAATTAAATAATTAAATAATATTTATTTATTTAATTTCTTTAATTAATTTAATTAACTATTAATTTAATTTAATTAAATAGATTACTTTTAATTATTAATTAATTAATTATTTACTTATTTAATTATTAATTTATTCCCATATTAAAAAAATGTGATAACGTAAACTAAAAAATAAATTAAAAAAATAAACGTAATAAATAAATAAATAATCCGAACAAACATCAGTAATTAAAAAAATATCCGAAAATATCAACAACAAAAAATAGTACATACATTGCTAATAATTCTGGTAGTCCTGATCATGATCGACATGCTCTACGCTATCTGCGTCATCGACATGATCAGTACTAGGAGGGGGAGGCGGCGGAGACGGAGGAGGCTACTGGCGAGCTAGCATATGGTACAAATATTCTTGTCGCTCCAGCACCTGAGCCAAAATGGCATTCGTCCGACGAGTCTCCTCCTGCTGCTCCGCTAGTTTCCTCTGTAGAGAGAACTATGAAGGAAATCAAAGAAATATGTCGGTGTGGGGGGGTCAACAGCCAACCATTTTCCACCCAAAAGGAACCAACATTTGAAGAGAGTGCTAACCTCGATCGCAGAGTAGTGGTAGAGGCACGGGCGGTGGTGACGGCTGTGGTGGCGTGACGAAGTGGCGATGGATGCCTTAATAGAACAAATATCACCTCTGCACAAAAGAGAAACTAATTAACTAAAGCTGTTTTTAAAAGCGTATATGTCAAGATTAATTAATGTTATCGGGAAATTAAACATGAAGTTCTGCAAAAAATACCAGGATTACATGCAAGGCCAGGAGAACACTAATTGTATCAAGAATACTAATTCAACAAATTCAGCATTAACAAATAATACATTCATCACAATTTAACTTAGAGACAGACTGAAATTCATTCATCACAATGATTTACACATTGTTCACAAATAGCAACACAACTCGGCAAACAATTCCACACACATATTTCAAAATTTTCGTTAGTACAACAGTGCCAATACCATTCACAAATTGAACACTGAATATTCATTCACTATTCAATCACAAATAATAACCAAAATGTCCAAAGGTTCAATTTACCATTTCAACTCACAGGGGCAATGTTACTCAACCGTTCCAAATTCTCTAGCAGTATAATCCAAATTCACTGAAACATAATTTACATTTTCTCTAGTTCAATAGAAAACAGAACCACAAACACACACCTAAGAGTGGTTATTGTGATTTCTCAAGGTTTGAAACATAACTCACAATCTCAAGGTTTTACAAGGAAACCAATCTATGAATACAGAAGCAAGAATTCCACTATGAACCAGATTGAAAACCGAATTTGAAAAGTAACTTACCTCACCGACTCATATCTAATTTAGTTAAAACCATATATCATCAAATGTCTTGATCTATAATTATGATTTAAATTTAAAGAACTCTCACAGTCAAGCAAAATCCGTCCTAACTTGTCCTACAAACACTTCTTTCTACTTACTCCTAACAATCTCAGAGTAACTCAAGTAATTCACAGCAAAGTCTTTCCGCCAGTAAGCAAGCAACATGATTACATTCTTTACAAAAACCAACCAAATTGAACACATGAATCATAATTTCTATTCCATATTGCTACAATCTACTTCCAGCCATGGACATAAATAAACACTAACCAATAATAAATAAACAAGCCAAAATAATTTATTCATATGTAATCAAACAGTTCACTAAGCATATTAAAGATGCTACTCAAAGAGTTGGAATGCACAGAAGTTGGTTATCCATTTGATAAACCACATTGATAATCACATGTCAACACACTTACAAGAATAACAATCAATTTGGCATCAGGACTCCACACGACCTGCAAGTTTTCTCCTTCCCTCTGCAATGAATTTGAATCTCTCTTGTACTTCCCCAATCTCACTCTATGCTGAACCAACAAAAAAAATCAAAAATACTGTTAAACACAAACTATAGCCACATTACAGTAATTCACTCTCATAACCCCAATTCAATTTTTTCCCAAAAAACAAAAATTTAACAAGAATTCAAGTACCCAGGAAGAGCTCCAGAGTTCAAAGCAACAAGCGATTGATGATTTTCAGGTGAATCATCTTCTGTGTAGAAGTTTTCGCACTAGATAAGGCGGTGGTGGGGTGGTTGTGGCCGCGACAGACAAAGGGAGAAGGAGAAGGGCGACACGGTCAGAGAGAAAGACAGGGACAGGGACGGTGGACGACACGGTCAGAGACAAAGAGGCTAAGAGAGGGAGTCGACCTGAGAAAGAGAAACTTACGGCGACGGTACAGAGGTGGTCGCGCTATGGTGGTGGCGGAGGCAGAGGTGGTCGCGGTTGCGGTGGTGGGAGAGGGAACACGGAAGAGAGAGAGGAGAGAATAGAAGAGACAGTAAAACTGGGAGTGGAGAAGAATGGGTCGTCCTCTGGTTGTATCCGGACGTTACCGACAGCCTCATTTAAGTTACCGAAGGCCTAAACCCGTCGGTAACCTGTCTCGGAGTTACCGACAACGGTTTTCAAATACCAATGGCCATTTACCGTTGGTAACCGAAAAATAACCAGGAATCTAACAACCTGTCTCGCCGTTTCCGACGGCTTTAGCCGTCGGTAAAGCTCACTCGATGAACGCTGGCAGTTACCGACGGCCTCGAAAACTCTGATTTTTTGGCGACAGGCAATGGCCATCGGTAATAGGCCGTCGGTACGCCCACTTTTTCTTGTAGTGCATGTTGCTGAAATTGCCAATGCAACCAGCAGTGGGGGACTAACAAATTTTCTTTAATGATGCATGACATGCATGCATCATTAAAGATGTGAAACATGACTCTATAATTAAGTAACCACTATCCTAGAATTAAAGAAAGAAAATGATAGATGAACACCCCTTTTGGGACACCTGTACAGACGACACCGTATGTCCGTACAGTTTTTTTTTTTGAAAAACTAATATTTTAATTTTTATTTATTTTAAAGAAATTTTTTTGACTAACAGAGTTGATATTAGTATACAGTATTTGAAGTAGTTAATGGGTGCAAGTGCAACTTAATTTGTGGCATCAGAGTAGCAATTAATCAGTTAGTGAACTGTATTAACCACTTAATTGCACAATATTAACAACTTTTATAATGATTTGTGAAAGTTATTAAACGTTGTGAATGACACTTGGTTAACCGGATTGATATTACTGGTTAACAAAGTGTTGAAAGTGATTAATGGGTGTAAGTGCAACTTGTAGCATCAGATTATCAATTAATCAGTTAGTGAACTGTATTAACCACTTAGTGGCACAATATTAACAACTTTGTAATGATTTGTGAAATAGTTATTAAAGGTGGTGAATGACACTTGGTTAACAATGTTGATATTAGTGGTTAATACAGTGTTGGAAGTGGTTAATGTATACAAGTGAAACTTGGCATAAGAGTAACCCATTAACCAGTTAGTGAACTGTATTAACCACTTATTTGCACCGTATTAACCACTTTTATAATAATTATTTTTTTGAAAAAAAAATATTTTTTTTGAAAATAAAATTAAAACAAAAATTTGTCAGTACATGTACAAACATACAATGTCCCCAAAATGGGTGTTCATTTGTCATTCCTGTTAAGAAAAAGACTATATAAAGCTAATAATAATTCTAATAAACATTTAATATCTCAACAAATTTAATTCAATTTTGATGTTTTATTTTAGAGTTTAATGATTGTATGCCATCTTCCCACGTTCTGGATGTGATGATTCTCTTTTTTAATCTATGCCTGCTTTGACTCATAAATGTGTAGTTTTCTTCAATGGTGGTTGTAACATTCACTCAATTGGTGTTTGCTCCACTCTCAAATTGTATCGCAAAACTTTAATCTGCATTGATACTTCAAACCAGCTGCACTAGTTTTTAACACTGAATCTATGGAGTG
Organism: Calophaca sinica; assembly: GCA_037113605.1. Taxonomy (NCBI): domain Eukaryota; kingdom Viridiplantae; phylum Streptophyta; class Magnoliopsida; order Fabales; family Fabaceae; genus Calophaca; species Calophaca sinica. Next base: position 124,082,353 of record CM073736.1, on the reverse strand, counting down.
ACTTCAAACAGAAGACTTTAGCTGTCTTCTTTTATTCTTTCGATCAGGAAGCTTTCCATCATGATTCACGTCTCATTCGACTTGGTCTATGACCACTACAAAAATTTCCATCATGATTCACGTCTCATTCGACTTGGTCTATGACCACTACAAAAATTTTCGCTATTATCGACAGTCATTTTTCGCCAGTAACGCACAAAATCCGTCGGTAAATCAAGATTATCGACGGCTTACCGATGGCCTTGAGGCCGTCGGCTAATGGCTCGTTGGAAATCTGTTACCGACAGCCATTTAAAGCCGTCGGTATTACCGACGGCTAAGCCTTCGAAAAATTATACACAGCCGCCGCAAAATTGGTGGAATTTTTTAAATTTTTTGTAAGAGTTACCGACGGCTAAGCCGTCGGTAATGCGCTACCGCACACGGTGGCGAATTACAGACGACTCTACCGGAGTTTTCCGACGAATGGACCGTCTGTAATCTACTGACGGCCAAGCCGTCTGTATGTTACAGACGACCAAGCCATCGGTAAGTTAAAACAAAAAAAATGAAATTACCGACGGCTAAGCCTACTGTAATCTTGAAATTAAAACAAAAAAAAAATCTCACAGGAATCTCACAGAAATTAAAACAAAACCCAACCACAGAATTTCAATCCACATAAATACATAAAAGTTAATTTCTGTTTTCTATATATAGGATCATCATACATGCATAAGCATCAAATTTGAGGGAATCTAAAAAAAAAGGATCTTCCAAAGAAATTACGAAAATTTCAAGCATCTTGCTTCTGCAAATAAAACCCCTGTTGTAACCAGTATCAGACATAACAATATATCATCTCTCACTATTATCCATGCATAATCTAATGCTCCATCTCCCCATTCATCACAGAACTGTGATGATGAACCATATACCACCGTCCGCTGTGAAACTCAAAGACATTGGTCACATTGAATGGCCCTGTATCCATGCCAACTCTGCATTACTGCATTATACCTGTAGCATGGATTATTGCATTATTCACACACCAATATGGCAGAGATTGTATTGAAGTGAAAAAAAAATGTCTATAAATTTCACAAGCTTGCAAGAACTTTAAAAGGAATTATTTATGAAATATCTTTTTCCAATAATGAAAATGTACATTCTATCATATGTTCAAACTGCTCGTATCTCTGGAGTATCAAGCTCCAAAGTAACCAAAAACCAATTTTATTGACCTGGAACTAGTATACTAGAGAGTTTAGTCAAAATAATATACTAGGGAGAACATCTGTTGAAATTAATAGAAGAGGACTTCAAATAGGGAACATAAGTACTGGCATGACTCAATAGACGTGAAACACATGCCTCAAATCACATAGGCTATGTCCCAACACCCCCTAACAAAAAAAACTACCCTTCTCTTGATTGTCTTTAAATTCTAAATTTGTGATATATATACATAAATTCTTTCTGCGGTAGCATAATATACCTCACAGCATCTTCCTTGAGAACCTTTGTTGGCTGCCGGTCAAGAAGCAGGAATAGTTCTCCACCAGGGCAGTAATCAGTTATCAAACAAACATGTGTTTTGGTCTGCAAATTAATCAAAATCCAAATATTTGACAAATTCAATATATGATGCAAGCAGCTACATGGACATGCTTGCTATTCTGTAACTTCAGAATTAAATGAAACAGGAAATAAAGGCACTAATCTAGGTGAAGACAGAGAATATAAGCCATGAAATCATCATTATTCATAAAAGCAAAGGTCTGTGACAACGAGATTACGATGCGACATATTTGCACTCTATAATTACAGGTTTTTTGTGTGAAGAAAGAGGCAAAGTGATTAAGCAATCATAAAGATCCCAATATTGCTACCAGTTATTCCTAATTCTGGTCATTAATAAAGGATACTTAATGAGTTACTTATTTGAAATTAATATTTGATATTCAAACCTGAAAGGAAGCATATAATACAGGCAAAAAAGGGTGGTCCAACATGTCAAGGATTTCTCTCTCTGTGCAAGCTCTATGCACTTGTGGAAAGTGTAAAAGGCCATCCTATTACGACGACAAGTGGTAAATGCTGCTATAACTTGCTAAACACAATCAGAATAGTAAATTCTATGTATTTAGAAAGGAAAAAAAACATGAACATAGATCAAGTCTTAAACACTTGCTTCATTTAATATTTTTTTTTTAAACATTCACAAGTATTTAATTTTATAGACGACATTGCTTATATTTTAAAAGAAGGAGAATCCATGGACACCAGCTGCAAGTGTTTAAACTTACACCAAATTCCATCCATTAATTTAAAATCAATGACGCTATAAAGACGCTGACGAGGCATTGTACAATGTACATGATCGCTGATAACTCTACCAGAAGATGGTAACAAGGCAAATGGAAAAGAATCAGAAGACATAGCCAATTATTATTATTATTATTATTATTATTTGGTACTACATCTATACACGTCCTCCTTAGGAGTGAAGACGACAACAAAGAAGGACCAGACAATCGGAATAGAGTTTGAGAGCCGTTTGTCACACTTTCCTCGGCCAGCGCCACCGTCGATGAGATGTGTCCAGCAGTAGGAACACACCCTGCCTTAACAAAACATAGAAAATAAAGCAAAATAGAAGGGAAGGTGGATAACTAATGGGAACCAAATTGTAAGATGCTTTTCCTATCCCCAAAAATATCTATGGTTAGGAATGAAATATACATAGCTATAACATAAGCAAACTATAAGCATCCAAGAACTTTTGCCAATTTGATATAAAAGAGACCTAACAAACAATCTTGTCAAGTATCCACAACACATCATGCAAGCCACAACATAAAACCAACATGAACTACAAATCCAAAAATATGGGAATGATATTCTGCCTATGGCTCTATGCAAAATGGATGATTATAACATAGAAAAGGATGCCAAATACTCATGAAACAAAAAGTCATACCCTGAAAAAAGTTCTCTCGAGGCATGGATGCACTTCATGTAATCTGCATTTAGCCAAAAACGACTCATGGCTGGAACAGACTTATCTCTTATAAAGAAACACTAGAACAGCTCATTAAACAAACCAACTTGCAAGGCAAAGAACTTGGTACTCAGATTTTGAGTGTTTTGCAAAATATGATCAGCAGAACAAAGGCACCAAGTTATGTTATTGTTAACACTCAAAACATAATTGAGCATACATAACAACAAGGAACAATTTAGAAACACCTTCTAGAGGCCTTGCAAAGGAAAATCAATATCAGTGTCGATGGAATATACATTATAAAAAATTATAAAAGGAAAACTTCTTCACAAGTTTCCATTATTGCATACAACCGCATCACAAGTGGAAAGTGCACCTACATGCAGGGCAACATTGTGAAGCATGCAAATTAACTTGGACGGAAAGTTAGGCTAACTAGGTATGAAGTCTGTTTGTTTTTGCATGGAAGCTGCAACCTGAAAGTTATAGTAGTCAAGAGAGACACTTCCATCAGCACCCAAAATACAGAAATATAAGTCATGCTCATACAATCATGGCGCAAGAAACATACTTGCTCACTGTGTCCTTGAGGGAAGTAAACCACAAGACTTCCAACAGGAGGCAATGAAACCAAAGGTCCAGCACAAGCATGCCATAGCTCAGAATTGATGGTCTTCCTTTCCCCTGTTGTCAAAACAAACACAACTTTACTCCATTGAACAGAAATATACAAATATGCTTTTTTAACTGTAAATGTGGAAATAAAGAAGAAAATGACTGAAGTTATCAAATCCATGTTTTATAAAACACAGCAAAAACTTGCTTTTAAGAGCTCAAAGAAACACAAAACTTCATATCATGCATGGACTTAGAATCAGGTTCTCTTTTTGAAGTGAAAGTAAGCTTTCCTCCATTTAAAGATGACATGGGCACATATACAAATTATTGATAAGTTTATGGAGGCATAATAAAGTCCAGAAGTAGAAAAGTTTCTTCAAGCATGCCATTGAAGAAAGGCTACAGAACTTCAAAAAAGATATATCACAGAAAACAAAAGTTCTTCAATGACTGATATTTCTCAGGGAGCAGTAGCTTAATCAAACTCACATATTTGCAATTGCAAAAAGAGATTTTTAGTGCCAGAAGAAAAAGAACAGATCTATCATATTCTCCTCATTCTTCTGAAATTATTATCAATAGACCCATTATCCATAAAGGGCATAATGAGAAGGTTATCAAATTCAGGTGAAAATCCTTTTCTTTCTCAAATATTTGACTACAAACGAATCAGATTCTCACATAAAATAAAACCATCATGCAAATATGTCAACCTTTTCCCTTCTTCTAATGAAACTTCAGCAGCAAAAATACTGACCCTTTGTCACAATTTGCCTTCTTGTTACTACAATCAATTCACAAACCAAACTAATATGCTGATTTTCCAAAATATGTAAACAAGTTACACACGGACTTATCAAAAACACATTGGACTTTTACGTCATTACATGTTTTAATGAAGAAGTGGGTTTGGAGAAGTAAGATGAAGGTGAAGAAGGGATGGCTAGCGGTTCAAGGGATGGCAATTTGAGGCCTTGGAAAGGAAATTTGATCAACAACATTTCTCTGCACGATTAAAACGTACAAAAAATGGTTAGATCTGGTACTATCAGCATCATTCATCGCAGTGTTCGGGACATTGTGGAAGAGAGAGAGAGAGAGAGAATCAAAGGTGTTGGTTGAGACTGACCTCTTCCTTAGATCTGGTGCCATAGAAGGTGGCGACGGTGGCGTCGAGCAAGGGGACATCAATCGGTTAGCTCAAATCTCTGAGCTTCTCGGCGGCCATGGAGGAAGAGAAATGAGAGTGGTTGAACCCTAGACTAGAGTAGAAGACTCTTCGGTACGGGCACCACCAGCAGCAACAAAAACCCTAGAGAGAGACGGAGACATTATTGTGTTCCTCTTTCTCTCTCTCAATCTGTAACAAGAACCCTAGAAATTTGGGGAAAACCTTCGATTGCAAAGGCAGCAGGGGAGAACCTTGCGCATGAGAGGGGAGAAGAGGGAGACCCGCGGCGGCGAAGGGAGCAAAGGGAGAGCGTCGCGGCTGCAAGGGGAGTAGAGGGAGAGCGCGACAATGGCGATGAGAGCAGAGGGAGAGCGTTGCAGAGAGCGCAGAGAGAGGAAAAGGAATTAAAACGAGGGAGAGGAAAAGGAAAGGAGTAAGGCCGTTTCTTAAGGCATAAAAAAAAAAGTGATTATGTTTTAAAATAATTTAAAGATTATTTTTTTATAGATTTTAAAAAAATTTAAAGTTAATTTGTGTTTGTTTAAGATTATAAAAATTATTTTTTCAACTCTTATGAATGAGAAGCTACTTTTTTCAGCTTTTCATTTTTAACCTAAAAATCATTTTTTTTTAAAAATCATTTTCTAAAAAATCTGAAACAAACACAATTAAAATTAAAAAAAATGATTTTTAACATTAAAAAAATGATTTTATTCTAAAAAAAACTGTAACAAACGCCCCCTAAATCATATTTAGTCTCAAGCCGTCGGTAACTACATATATCAGAAAATGTGTTTATTTTACCGCCCAGAGTACCGACGGTTTAGCCGTTAGTAATTACAGACGGCTTTTAAGCCATCGATAGCCGTCAGTAAATTTAAAAACTAAATTTGACTTAAAATGATTCTTTACCGATGGCTTAGAAGCCGTCACTAATTACTAATGGCTTAGTAAAAAATTAAATTTCGCCTCAGCTTTTTTTCAGCGCATTACCGTCGGTAAATAAAATATTACTGATGGAGTCGGGGCCGTCGATAAAATTCTGTCGGTAATATACAGTTTTCTTGTAGTGAACTTGGCTTTTTATACTTGGCCACTTTTATAAACCAATACTTCGAAACCATATCACAAATTCGCTCGACGTATAGGAGTACGTACTCATTTGGTACTTTGAGCACTTTAACTTAGCCATTTTTCTCTTTTGTTTCCGTGGTTCAATCTTTATTTTGGTCGAAATTTAATTACTATAAAAACAATGGTAAATTAATATATGACAACGAGAACATATTTAATTACCTCACCCTTGGTCATAAACACTATCTGTTACTACTAATTTTTATGAAAATAGATTATTGATATTCATGAAATACATTTAAATTTCTATATCTCTTTTTCATTGCTTATATGATTTATTATTTTTCGTAATAAATGTTAAGGTTTTCTTTCTCAGTTTTTTTTAATTAACAGATAGTGGTTTTTTCTTTTTTAAATTACGTGAAACTCTGAATATAGCCTCATCTTTCCATTTTTTCTTCAACATAACCAAGTTACATAAATAGTCTAATTGCTTTTGGGAAATGCTTTTTATCGCGAAAAAAGCAGTCGGGATGCTATCGCGAACATTTCGTATTTTGTAAGATTCTGTTTTATTTTTTTTGAGGCCTGGTAAGATTCCGTTTTTTCTGCACAATATTTGATGGCCACTTTCCTTTGTTTTCAAAAACCGTCACGTATGCATTCGGGAAGTTCGCGATGAAAACTTTCGCCGTATATAGCACTGCTGATTTCTCCTTTTTCTCCGTGACACAGACACTTGTTAACCGGGGCATCGGCATGCAAAACATGAGTCGATCGAGATCCTCTTCATTTCTTAAAAAAGAGATGGATCACTCTATTTAAGTAAGAAATAGACACAAAAAAGATATTTAGTGTATCAAGTTTTAATTATTATTTAAAAAATATTGAGATTATTAAAAACCTATGTGTTTCTGTCTTAATAGAATCCTCCATTTCTTTTAGGCTATGTTTGGTAGCTAAAAAAGTGAGAGAAAAGAAAATTTATTGATTAAAGTGTAAAATTGCTGATGTGTCACTATGATTAACCTGCACACTTATTCATGCACACTTTTTATATTTTTCAAAAAACTTTTCCTTTTTCCCACTTTTTTTCTCCCCATCCAAACATACCCTTAAGGAATGGTGAAGACCTTTACTCGCAAAACGTATGAGAGAACTGGATGAATTGAAAAGACTTCGTTGATTAATGAATTGATTAGGAAATGTAAGAAAAGAGGAAAGCTAATGTCTTATAGCTAACAGAATAAAACTAACTATTCTAACTAACCGCACGTGCTCATTAATTTACTAACTGTCATCAACTAACATCAGTAGCAGAACTCTCCTTCTGCTCCTCTAATAAAACACGTGTCGCATCCTCATTCCAAACTCGCTCGGGGATATAGCAGTACCGTACTTATACTACAACGCACCATTTTCCCGCTTCCTTTACGCTATTATTACATCACGTAGATAAAACCCAACTGATAAAACTGAACGCGTATCACTCTCATTCATTCCCACCCAATTGATGGCGAATTTGCCTCCTGAATCGTTCTCCATCAAGAACGACGCGCCGTTTGGAGCCCTTTCCGTTCTTGGTGCCTCTGCCCAATCGAACAATGTGGAACGCCTTATTCTCGAACTGAGCAACCCCAATCTCCGAGAAAACGCTCTTCGCGTGCTCTCCAAGGTTCTTTCTTGCTACCAATCCATCTTTCAATTTTTGTGTAATTTTATTTTAACGTCTGTTTTTTCTTTTTCTTTTTGTGTTTTGTGGTAAAACCGCGATGAAAATTTGGAATTTGGGTTTACTGCCACCAGCAAAATCATACGGACACTGAAGTTAGTATATTGGAGTTGTTGGAATAGGATAAAGATCGAAAGATTTTAATTTGTTATATTGGAGTTCGTATATGAATCATCCCATCTTTATCTAACGACTTCAATATGCTGATTTCAATGACTGCATGGTTACGTGACTGCAGTGAATCCGGATTCGAAAGATGTGAGGTTCAATGTGATGGTAAAAAAACTGAGAGATAAGAATAGGGTGGAGGAGTAAAAGGTGACCTGAGAGAAAAAGACGCGGGAAAATTGGGATTGCTATCTCATACATGTATCACACAAGCTCTTCTTGGGTTTTGGCTTTTATTTATATATTATATTATGTATATATTATTACAATCGGTTTATTACTTGGTAATGCTACTGGATCATATATAGTTAACACTTAACACATCAATTTTTATTTTGCCTTATTTTAATGTTTCAGATGATGGAGTTTTTACCGGATCTCGCTCCATTATTGTGGTATTCTTGTGGTACTATTGCAGCACTTTTACAGGTATGTTATGTGGGATTTGGATTCCCCAGTTTGTAACATCTTTCAGCTTATGAATTTCTCTGTCATTTTTTTTTTTTGGCCTCTTTTCTGTTATATAATTTTTTTTACCAAGTTCATGTTTATATGTTTCCAACTTTTATTTTTCAATATAAAAAGCCTAATTTATTTTCACCACAATTTCTACAAAAGTGACATGATGTTGAGGGAGAGTTAGAAGTAAATAGTGATGGCGTGATTTAATTTAGAAGTTGTTTTAAATCTTTCACTCTAAATTTGCTCAAAGTAGCTTGTCATTCTAGAAATGTTAATCTTAAAGCAGTACTCTACTCAAAGAATACTAATTTGCATTCTCATTTAACATATACTGTATATTTATATATATCAATATCCTAAAACAAACTTTGTTTCTTGATTGTTTTTAAGTACTACTGGAGTCTCTTAGCTCTCCCCCCTCCCTAAAATGTGTTTGGTTTTATTTTCTTCCAGGAAATAGTTTCAATATACCCTCTTCTTTCACCACCAAAACTTACTGCTGCACAATCAACTCGAGTATGCCATGCTCTTGCTCTACTTCGGGTAAGATGAGTATTAGAATTTTGGACCTAACTCATCCATGCAAAATCGGCTTGTATTTATAAATTCTTTTTGGGACCTCACCTCTAGTCTACATGGGACTTGGGTTTTTCCAATAATGAGTTTGTATCATGTGTTCAGCTGAAGGACACTTTCGGTATGGCCCAAATACCTGAAAATCAATCATGCTAGAAATATGAAAATATGAAAAAATAATGCCTAACACTTTTCTTTTTTCTCTCATGCTTTTACTACAGTGCATGGCATCTCACCCTGATACAAAGATGCCATTCCTCAAAGGTAATGTCAAGTTTCTTATTCATCTGAATTACCCTGAATTTCTGTTTGCTGTTGTACCCATCACTTTCACATCATTTAATCTGATAGTAATATAACTAGAGCTTGTGTTTAGAATAATACTAGTTTTTATTGCGAGCAATGGGAAAGAGTACTCTGAAACCAATAAGATCAAGCTGGTGAGCTCAATCACAGACTTACCTTTTTCTCATCTGCAGCTCAAATGCCTTCATATTTGTGTAACTTCATTGAAACAACAAGCGAGTTAGGACAATTTGAGATTCTGAGGATCTTTAGTTTTGGTGTCATTGGTGCCTTGGTGAAGGTACTACATCCTTGCTGATTCTGTTGTTTGATACACTTAGATTATGGGATGAATAATTTTTTCTGGTGACATTTATGCTGAAAAGAGAATAATTTTAATTACAAAAAATATTGTCATTAAAAACCTTGCCGCAGAAAACTATATATGGCATTGGCAGTAACCGTAAGTTTATATGTCATTAACATAAAAGCAGTACTAACTGATCGTTGATTATTTCAAAATTTATGGCAAGCAGCTAGTAATGTATAGTAAGTTGCCACAAATAATTACTTTACTTGCAGTCTTATCGCGCTCTAGGTAGGTTTCAATTATATAAGTCTAAGTTTCGTAATCAATACCATGAAAATTTCATATAATGTATTTGGGACGTACAAATCTAACATGTTAGGATGGATTCATCTCCCCTATCAAGAATTTAAAATTTCCCAGGATAGTAAGCTACTTTAAGCTCTTTACGTGATTGTTGAATATCTTTTCTTCTGTTTTACATGATTGTTGATGCTTGATATTCACCAGGATAGTAACAGAGATGTTATAGATTTTCTTCTTTCAACCGAAATAATTCCGCTGTGCCTGCGCAATATGGAAATTGGCAGAGAGCAATCAAAAACTGTGAGTTTGTTGATTCTTATTTTTTTAGCCAATTTATTTTTAACAGAGTATTTCGTTTGTCTGAATTGGACTTGGTTGCTGTTTCCATCTTTATTTTTCTCTGTTCCACTCTTTTTTTGGATATGTATGGTTAACATGCATGCATGCATGTGAAGCTACCTTGTTTTTAACTCCAGTAGATTTCTTTCCTTATATCATTTTCTGTTATCTCTTGGCTGTATCATTTATTACTTCAGTCTCAAGACTATTGAGATGAATTTGCTCTTCACCTGTTGGTCAAATTTCATGAGTTGTTGAGCTTAATTTCGGCCATTTGTCAAATTTCACTGGTTGTTGAGGTTAATTCAATTGGAAATTAGCTTTGGAGCTTAGAGCAATCCAAGCACAAGCTACCTCCTTTCCACTTCATAGGAGACTTAAAAGACAGATCTTTGTATTAACCCACCCCCCAAAAAAAAAGACAGGTCTTTGTGACTTTGTCATAGATTTTCTTCTCTTCAAGCAATACAGTGCCTATGCAGGTGTTATTAGGAATATGTAAATTTTCATTTATACCCTCCATTAACAATTAGTTAGAATTGGGTAAGTTAGCTATTGTTTGTTAAGCATCACTATTGATGCTACTGCCTATATATTTGTACCAGCTTTTGCAACTAAGTCTAACCCGTTGAGATTCATTTTTCTCACTTTCAAGTGAGACCTATGAGATTTTCTCTCTGCTTGATGATTCTCTCTTGATATGGTATCAAGAAGGGTTCTAATTGCGCTCCTGCAAAACTCTGCTTTGATCGCGTGATTGTTCTTCATCATCCTCGATCATTCTCTTCAGTTCTGTCAAATTATGCAAGTCATCTCCATGTAACATAGTTAATACCACTAGCACTAGTTATCTTTCTTATAGCACTGTTAATACCACTAGCACAATTTATAATAAGGGCAGGCCAATTTGTGGCATGCCCGAATGGGGCATCTTTCTATTCAATAAGAGAGTGAGTGTTGAAAAAAAAGTGTTAGAGAGTGTGTTGATATAGTACTACACAAATATAAATTACTTGTTAATTAATGTTGCACTCTTGTACTTTCATGCTCTGTAAAAGCTAAGCCACTTGAATTGTTTTTTAGTTACCAATATCTCCTGATTCTGTTTTTTTATTTTTCGCAAAAAGGAAAATGTTTGTATGATGAAAGTTCTATATCACTGCAGGTTGCAACATTTATAGTTCAAAAAATTCTGCTGGACGATGTTGGTTTGAAGCATGTTTGTGCTACAGCCGAGAGCTTTTTTGCAGTAGTTCGAGTTCTGCACAAAATGTGGAGAAGTCAACCTTCACCTCTTCTTATGGAGCTTATAATTTCATGCTGTTTACGTCTCTCCAGTAATAATCGGAGGTTGGTTGAGCAGAAGAAACCAACACCAGCATCGTAAGTGCAGTGTGTTAGCAGCTTTTTTATTTTTATTTTTTATTTATAAGCGATAGCAGCTAAAATTTGTTGGATTTGGATTATCTCCTAAATATTTTCTTTCCCTCCCTCTACAAAAATGCATCACAATCATTAAATTAATTCGTATGGATAAGAAAATAAAAATTAAAACTAAATTTGAATTTTAAATTAAAACCAAATTTTAAAATAAATAAAAGCCCCTTTTCTCTCTCAATTTTTCGTGTGTATTTTTTCTCTGATTTATGACTCATTTGTTATAGATTAAAAAAAGTGATTTCGATACAAAATAATTTAGAGATTTTTTTAAAAAAGTAAAAAGCTAATTTATGTTTGTTAATAATAATAAAAATTATTTATTAAAAAAGTCATTTTAAACTTGTTTGGATACAAAGTTACTATATTATTTTTTTAAAAATCATTTTTACCTTTTTAAAAGAATCTCTAAATTATTTTGTATCAAAATCGTTTTTTTTAATTTATAACTAATAGATCTTAAAGTTTGTTGATTATTTTATGAATGAATCACTTTATTTAAAAAAATAATCACTTTTTAGGATTTTTTATTCGTTTGTTACAACTTTTAAAAATAATCGGAATCTAAATATATATAATCTGAAATTTGATTATAACGAAAAGCTATTTGAAGTAGCTTCTCAGAAATAATCTGATTTTAATGAATGTCAGGATAACAGAGAAGATTAAAAAAATATTTTTTATGATTTTTAACAAACACAAATTAGCTTTTATTTTACTTGAAAATCTCTTATAAATAATCTCTAAATTATTCTGTTTAAAAATCACTTTTTTTAATCTTAAACAAACGGACCCTTAAATCTGAGAGAAACATATACGAGAAATTGGAAGTAAAAATAGCTTTTGTTTATTTTAAAATTCGGTTACAATTTAAAATTTAAATTCACTTTTAATTTTTAATTTCTTATCCATACGATTAATTTAATGGTTGTAATGCATTTTTATAGAGAGAATGAGAGACAAAATTTAGGAGAGAATCCAAATCCAAATTTGTTAAGCCTTTGCAGTTTATAAGCGACTGAAATTTGTTTATCTATATCTATGACAATTTTTATCTCTTATTCAATTATATTTATCCTTATCTCTTACTCTGTTATAATTTTATCTAAATTTAAATTTTAGTTATATTGAAGCTGTGTGACTCTATATTTTGTGTATATATATAATCATTCGATCAATGAATTGTTACTCTCTGCCTTTTATTTATCAGAAACACTCTTCTCTTTTTTTGTGTTGTGCGCGCATAATAATTTCTTTACGCTCCAGTTTCAGGAATTCAGATATGGAAGAATCATCAAATTCTGGATTGAGAGAGCGGGAGTTGACCAAAGTTAATCAGCTACGCCCGTTGACTAGTGGCCTCACTCTAACAGTGAAGGTTGTGAGTACAAAGAAGTTGAAGCAGAAGGATCGTCGTGGTCGTCAACCTCGACAAATGCAAATTGTTGAATGTTTGGTGGGTGATGAATCAGCCATGATCATATTCACTGCCAAACATGATCAAGTGGATCTGATGAAAAAGGGCTCTACCGTAATTTTGCGAGATGCCAAAATCGACATGCTCAAAGGATCAATGAGGCTTGTCGTGGACAAGTCGGGCTGTGTTGAAGTCACACGACCTGCTGATTTCACTGTTAACGAAAACAACAACATGTCACTTATTGAATTCGAACTAGTTCATGTTGTGGATTAGTAATTTTTTTTTTTTTTACGAGTTGTGGATTACTTCTACCTCCAGCAAAGCATTCATTAATTAGTTTCCTTCTTGTAAGTACTTTTTTTTCTTCATATTAGTATTAGTATATATTTTTTTGATCCGTTGCAATATATTTTTTTTAATCAGTATATTAGCATATACAAACTTGATTTAGAGGACTCCTTTGGTACGCGTAATACGTGATAGGAAAAGGATTAATAATGGTATTAGACCTCATTGTGTACGACTTGACGAAATTTTAGTACTACGTGGTGTTTGGTACGATATCATACAGAATTTTATTTCCGCACCCCAGATTTTGCTTATACCCCGTTTTTTATTCTCCCAAAGAACTCCTTTTCGGAACAACCTGTTACCTTCGAAACTCCTTTTCCCATTTAATACGACGAGGGCAAACTCCACGAAGGGCAAAGATTCTCCGACGGGAATCCGGCAACCCAACCACCATAAATCGGCGATCCAACCACCAAAGCTCGTGTTTTCTTCACCGTCTTCGTCTTTTCTGAAAAGCGTGTCTCGGAGTCACCCTCACTCACACACAGGACACAGAGAAGATTAACAGTTGCGTATATGGAAGCGGCCGTTGCGGCATTGGAAACCACAATAGGGTACAGCTTCAGCAACAAGAAGCTTCTAGAAGAAGCCCTTACCCACTGCTCCTTCACCGACGCAGTCTCCTACGAACGCCTGGAGTTTTTAGGCGACGCCGTTTTGGAACTCGCCATCAGCAACCACCTCTTCCTCGCTTACCCGTCCCTTGACCCCGGTCAACTCTCTGACCTCCGTGCCGCCAATGTCAGCACCGAGAAGCTCGCGCGTGTCGCCGTCCGCCATGGCCTCCACCGCTGCGTCCGCTACAATACTGCTTCGCTTGTGGACAAGGTTACAGAGTTTGTAGACGCCGTCGCTCGAGAGAATGATCACGCCGTTGTTGTCTATGGTGGATTAGTGAAAGCTCCCAAAATTCTCGCTGACATTGTTGAGTCTGTCGCTGCTGCTGTTTACATTGACGTTGGTTTCGACCTTCAAAGGTTATGGGTGGTAGGATTGTTTTCTAAGCAATCACTGTTATTTATTAATTAATTGATTGATTGACTCAATTGTTCTTTTGGATAGAAATGCGTGATTTTGAAAATTTGGTCCATGTTAATGTTCCTTTCAATAAAATCATCATGATAATAAAGGAAGTGGTATTTTTCAATTTATGATTACTGTAATCGTGATCCAAGTTAGGTTTACATTGAATGGAGAATTAATGTTGGAACTAAATTTATTGGAAAAGTAAGGAATGGTACTCTATTTAAGCAATCGAAGCTGCTGGACCAAAATCACGAATTTCGGAAACTACATGAATCCAAAGTACATCTGAGCCTAATTAGTTCATTATAATAATGATTATACGATCTACAAATGATTATTAGGCTTTCAATTTTGACATGTGAAACTTCTGTTTCAATATAGAAGGTGCTAGAGATATGAAAAGCATCCATGTGCTTTTACCTGGCAGTTTAAGTGTGTGTTTTTCAGTTTGTAGAGCACCAAATATATGATGGATCAGAAGCAATAATTTGTTGCTTCTCACAAAACGTAGCACAAACACACTCTGTCTTTGGATGGTTGATTAACGGCATGGTATCATGGTCCATGTGACCATGTTTTTTAGGCGATGTTTGGTAAGTAGGTCAGAATTGGATAGTAGGGGATGTTTTATTCAAATTTTGGTGCATGATAAAATTAAAAATAGTGGAAAACGAGACACGGGCTACAATAAGTGGCGCATTTTGGTTATAATAAAATGATGGAACCTAAAAGAACTGAATGTAACATGCTCTGTCCCATCTCATACTAAATGCAATCTTAGAGTTCTATACTTGTTCTAATTGCTCTAAATAAAAGTTAAATGTCAACACAAGATAGGATATGGTGAGCTGCATTGTCCATGCTGTCTAAACTCTAAACTACTCTTGCATGATGGTGTGTGTTAGATGTGAAATCATTTAGTTGCTTTCACCCAACAACTTTATCATTGCGTGTGGTTGGTGTCTTTGAGGCTGAGGATAAATGATTGTATTTTTTTGTTGACAGATAATAAGAGGTCTTTTGGAGCCAATAGTGACACTAAATGATCTGCATCAACAACCGCAACCAGTGACAATGCTCTTCAAGATCTGCCAAAAGAATGGGAAACAGGTTGTCATCAAACCCTTGAGGAATGGTGCCAAAAGCATTGCCAGTGTCTATGTTGATGGACAGTTAATTGCCTCTGCTTCCTCTGATCAGAAGGACATTGCAAGGCTTGATGCTGCCAAGATTGCCTTGCATAAACTGGCACATTTACTGCCTGCCAGTACCATGGTGTTTGACTTTTGTGCTGGCGTTGATGGTACTTTTGAGATTGAAGCAGCCAAGCTGAACTTAAACAAAATATGTGGGATGAAAAAGTGGCCGAAACCAGCATACAGGTAAACACCACTAGCTTGCCAGACTGCCACTATAATTTGCAATGGCATATTGAAAGAATAACATTCATTTATAGTCCTGATTTCTGTATATAAAAAGTGCATCTTCTTGTCTTCCAGTTTCCTTGGGTAGACAAATTTGAAAATATATGGTGTGTGTGAGAAACAAACAACGATGAGGGTATTCATAACCCTTCTTTACTATTAATGAAGAGGACATCTCACAGTTTTCAGCCTACATATTTTGTTCACATTTTTCAGTAGAAGTATTTCCTTTTACTTGTGTTTTACCGAATGTAAGATCAGTTATAAGATAATTTTGTTGAAATCATTTATTGTTTAGAAAAGAATTAAATATATTTTTGGTTCCTGAAAATATAACGTTTTTGTGGTTCTAATCTCTATTAAAATTTATTTGTTTTTAGCCTCTCGAGTCAATGAAAATGGTGTGTTTTTAGTCTATCGCTAAGGAATAAAAATACACGATTTTTGTATTCTATAAAGATTAAAGATTAAAAATAAATAAATTTTAAATAAAGACCCATTACAAAAACGTCTTATTTTGAGAAACTAAAGATATATTTAACTCTTGTGGAGATAATAGAAATTGTATTTTGGTGTCACTATCAATTTGTGTGCTGGACAAGCTTTTTCATGGGCTTTTTATTGTGAACATTTTTGGTTGATCTATTAGGTACTGGATTTAGTATACACTACTAATGCAAATTTCTACTAGCTAATAAATCTTCCTTGTCATTTTCGATTTGTTCTTTCAGTTGAGTTGCATGTGTCAAGTTTTTGACCCCTCCTTGTAAACTAACTTCTTACTTCTCTGTAATGTTTCACAGCATTGAGAAAGACACAGGTCCTCCACATGAAAAAAAATTTGTCTGCTCTGTTCAGATAGCGACTTCAGATGGTATGCTCCAAATGTTAGGCGATGAAAAGTCCCGGGTGAAAGATGCAGAGCAGTCTGCAGCTTCCTTGATGATTCGGGCCTTACAAGAATGTAATTATCTGTGAGAATTATGTTGTAATTATCGTCTAGTGTGCTCCCAGCTCCTGGTATAGTTTTTAAGTCTCTGATTAGATTAGTTTCTGACTTATGAGAGCTTCTCAATTGAGATAAGTATTTGATTCTGAGCTAACAAAAAGGCCTTTACAAGGTTGTAGGGGGTTATAGAGTAGTTAGATGAAAGAGTTTCTAAAAATGTTGAGATGCATAAACTCATTTCAATGTATGCAAAAAGCTATTAGTTAGAAAATTCTTAATCGTTGTAGGCTTATTTCAATTTTATTTACCAATAAATACTTATTGAAAAGTTTATTCAAACTGGTTCTAAGACAAAGTTGCTCACTGCCACAATGAAAACTTCATATTCTTGACTGTACAAGCATGACAGGAAATGGTTGCTGAGTACCTGGCTTGCTACCTCACCTGACATGCCCCCAGTTGACATGTCACAGTGCAGTTTTCATTATTTAGGTGGTTAGTTTGTTCATAAAATAAAGATAGCTCAACTTATTTGTAAAATGGATTAGGATGACAAACAAAGCAATTATTCTATTAAAAGAAAATTCACAGGCCCTTTTATCTTACAACTACTTGCAAGCAAATAAATCAGAAAAAACCGTATCAAAATACAGAAAAGTTATTGGAAGAGCATGCCTCAATTAGGCGAAGTCAATTCAACACATATGTTTAGCAAGTTAGGAAATTACAAGTAATATAAATCCTGGTTTAAATAAAGTTAGGAGCTTTTAAGAACTTAATGTTTGTTAAGCTGATTGTCAATGGGGGTTTAATATGTTGTAACATATAGTTAGCGGAAATTTTGTTCAGTGGGGAGGAAATGATTAGCCAAAAAAATCCACAAGATCAATCAGTGGACTTTGCTTGCACACAAGGCTCCTCTCTTGGCACGCACGCCAGTAGACTTCTCCCTTTTTTGGGCTATAAAAAATGTATGATAATGTATGATCTATGGACACAAGGGGCATGTTTGGAAGGAAGGGTTTAGGAAAGAAAGAGAAGAGAGGATAAGTATTTTATTTAAAGTATATATTATATAATTTCATAATTTTTTAGAATGAAATAAATAAATAATAGGTTATATACTTAAAGTGTTAGTCCTTTTTTCACTTATATAAACATTGTATAATTCTTTTAACTTAAAAAAATGGTGAATTGGACTCTCTCCCCTGAGAAATACTTGAATTACACTTCTCTCTTCTCTTATGTCAAAATCTACCTTCCCCAACCTTGATATATAAATATGAATTATATTTTAGTCCATATCAATGTTAACACATCTTCAAATGATGGTGAAAGACTTTAAACGGTACTCCTAATAAAAAAAATTCTTCTTTATTTATTACTTTCTATGTCATTGATGACTAATTTTGAGCACTTTATTGATAAATTTATAATTCTGGGAGACAAAATAAAGTTTAAAACACCTACTTTATTATCTTAAGAATTTTGCCAAAAAAATTATTTTATTTTTTATTATTCTGTAATTAATAGTAAGGGTTTATAATTATATGTTAATGGTGTTAAGAATCAAAAGCAAAGAAAAAATGTATATAAGAAGTTTGATTTATTAAAATGTATTAAAGTGCAATATGCATTTATCCTTTTTTCAAACATACATTAAAGTAACTTTGAGACGTGGTCAGAGCAAAACAGAATAGCAAATCAGAATGTATATCATCTTTTTTATTTCATGTCATGTTATGTCTGTTTTTAATATACACCAAATATATAATGTAACTTTATTTTATGTTCTATTTCTTCAATCCATGTGCAACATGCTAATTAAGAGTTCAATTATCACTTATTGAGAAAAGGGAATGACATAACTATGTAAGAATTGCGTCTATATGGAGAACATCCACAATTTTTTATTATCTTCCTTCGTTTATTTCAGTTAAGTTCTTTCATGTAGAAACGGTGCTAGTCTACTAGTACTGTTTTTTATGGAGTTTAGTTTGCTGTTGTTTGAGCTTCTAGCACCCTTTTCTCATAATAAAAACTACAAAAAATTGGTTATTTATTCCGGTGGTTGGATACTTATGTGATTATCTTAAAACGCAGTTTTGGATTTTTTTTTCCCTAACGTCATTCATATAGAATTACACATTAGGTAGCTGTATGATGTACACCACTCTTGGTAAATTTAAACGCACTAACACCAAATATATGGCTGAATACATCCAGTTGAAAGCATTCGTATGAGGACCATATCAGATATTTTAAAGGGTTTTTTTATTTTATTTATGAATAAACATTCGAAAGCATTCACTTAGGTTGAGTGTGTACTTGTACTTTTGATTTTCTATGTCATCAAGGAGTAATTAAAGACTGCCAGCTTGTTGTGTGTGTGGACCTTAGGATGCAAATTAATGGAAGGGTCAAAATCTAAATATTAGGCATAATTAGATCACTTATTTTGAAGATAAGGTTAATCCTTTACTCTATTTGGAAATTAGTTTTACCATAAAAATAGATAGTTGCTTACCTCCATGACCATCGATGGTTTTAAGATAGGACCATGAATGAAACTATTAGAATTTGTAATTAGGCCTAACCTAACCCCAAAATTAGCTTATGAGTGAGAATTATCCATCACTTATAACCACTAATCAGACCGTATCACTATCTAATGTGAGACTCTCAACATAACCCCTCACATCCAAGACTGGATATCTGAAGCGTGACTTAGGTAGCCGAATAACGGTTGGTCTAACAGATTTCAGATACTCTCTGGTACCATATTAAAATTTGAAATATGGGGTGAGAGTTGAACCCACTTATTACAACCACTTATTATAAGTTTATAACGACTAAGAGGTCATAATTTCATGTCACTATACAATATGTACTCTCAACATAAACTAATATGAAAATTTTGGGAGCTGAAGAATATTGGTAGGGGAATAATCCATTATAAAGTAAGATAAGGGATCTTCACAAACAAACAGCCTTTGCATATATGGACCCCTCTCTCCTCACTTCCCACGTATGGCCACATATCACAAATGGAACTTCTAGTCTAGCACTAAAGAAAAGAAAGAATCTCTTGCAATTTGATTGATAATGATGACCCCATCCATCATCACATATTGAGATCATCCATGGTCGATAGAAAACTGTACACAATCTCAACCTTGAAAATTATTTTACCTTGTAACTAAAAACAATTGTAAACATAACTATTAACTATTAATGAATCTAATATGTTCTGCTCAGTATTCATATCCGTTTTGGACTGCAGGGATGTAATTTCCCATAGTCATGCAGATCAAAAGTAAAATAAATGAATAATATCAAAGTTTTTTTTTTTTAAAAAAATGGGTGGGGAAGATGCTATATTATTATTTCAGTGACACTAATGGTCATGTTACAACTGTCCCCGAGAGGATTTGAACCATGTCCCTTGGGGTTACAAGGCCAAGCTTCAACCATTAAGCTGACATCCCATGGACGAATAATATCAAAGTTAACTATTAGAGAGAGAAAACAAATGCCTTTTTTATGTTCATTGAATAACTTATGTATCTGGTTTATAATATAGACTAGATACATCAATTATTTAATAAACCTAGAAAGTGCATTTGTCTCTTATATATGGAACCGGAGGGAGTAACTTCTTTCGAAAAATAAAAAGAAATTCTGAACGCACAGAAAACACCAAAACTGACAGCTTATTATTGTCTGTTTAAAAATGGGGGGCCAGAGGAAAAGAACTTACTAACTACTAAAGTTTGGTTGTCACCAACTTGATACAAATGGCATGCATACCTGTGCACTGAAACCTAAATTTAGGGGGTGTAATTTGGTTTTTGTCAAAAGTGAATGACTGATTAAGGAATGGACGAAAGTTTTGAATTTCCAATTTTTTTTTTCCGGATTACTAATTACTCCCTCTCCACTGAGTGTTGTCTTTGTCAACCTTTTAAGCTGCACAGCACAGTGATACAAAGGTATGTCTATATTTTCAGCTAAATATAGCTACTCCATTATTGAAGTGAGTTGTAACTTCATCTATATGCACTTGGGTTTGTTCTTTTTCCTATCACGGTTAAAATTTGAAGCAAAATATCAGTATCCCAAGAATAAAAGAACGTGCTATTCATGACAAGTAAACCCAAAAATTCCCATTTTTGACACACAACTTTGAGATTGAGACCAACCTCAATGACCATATAGCAAAGAATTTAGTGCTATACACTAATTAATCCTGTCACATAGATCACTGCAACATATGCCATAATGAGGTGGCTAGCTAGAAAAAAGGCCATTTATAATGTGATGATAAACATGCAGAGATTCTTCTGTATAAATTCTTATCAGAAATGTACCCCCCAAAAAAAAAAAAATCTTATCCAGAAGGCCACATCTAAGCTATCCATTTTTAATTTAAAGAGATATTAGAATTCGATTCCTTTGATTTTGAAATATATATGAAATTTTTAACAAAATAGCATGCAACACAACATCAAGTGTAATGTGCCTAACACTAACACCTAATATTACAATTTAATATTATCTTATAGATAGTGGATGTCTCATATGGTGTGTTTGGTTCCGAAGAGAAGTTGTGAAGAGAGAAATAAGTGAGAGAGAGTGTAGAAAGAGAGAAATAGGTGAGAAATAGAGTAGATTTGTGGTATTGTTTGGTTTATGAGAAAGAGAAGAGAAAAAGAGAAGAGAGAAGTGTTGATAATTTTTGAAAAGACGTCAATATCTTTGACTAAAAATTTAAATAATTTGAGATATAATAAGAGAATAGGGGTAGAATTGGAAAAGTAAGAAAAAATAAAAGTTGCGTTGCCTTTCTCTTCAATATTAAAGAGAAACAAAAAAGTGGGTGAGACCCACTAATTTGCTATCTCTCTCTCCCCAATTTCTCTTGCAACTAAATAGGAGAAGTAGTCCACTTCTCCCTAATCTCTCTCGTCCCTCATTCTCTCTCACGCTTCCACCCTCAAACAAACATACCAATAATGTTTTTACCTCACCTACATCTAATATTCTTCTATATAGGTGAAATAATCAGGAATCTATACATTGATTTACTAACAAAATATAATATAATTTTCAATTTTCAGAAAAATGATTTGCAACTTTTTACAAGACAATTGGATACAGCAACAAATAAGAAGTTTCTCTAATTGAGTAAATGGGTATTTGTGAAACGGTGGCGTCTAGAGTGCACTACTTGCAAGGGGTGTACCGGTACACTAGATAGTCATCACCGTTAGATCTGTTATTTTTTAAATTATCTATCAATCATCGGTCAAGATTAAAAGATTGTTTCAGGGGTAAAATTGTAACACAACTATCTCTCATTTCCCCCACGGCTCCACCTCTCTCTTCGCCCCCCCCCCCCAACTGCTCCTGCATTCCCGCCCCTACCCCCAACGCCGTGATGGTGGTTGCTAATGTGCGGTTGAAGAAGACATCTGAGCAGAGTTCTAGGTCATGGCGATAAGCAAGAGGGAGACGAAGTTGCTGGGCCTGGTTTGATTGTGGTCTAGCAGTGTTTCCCGGCGCGGTTCCGGGGCTGTGACGATGCAAATGCAAATTTTATTTGACGAAGGAGCTAGCTAATGCTGGATGAAGGGTTGCTCTGCAAAAATGATAATCAATTACTATAAAACTTCCACCGAGTAGCAGTGAAGTTTTCCAGTAATTCTTCAGCATCGACAAAGTTCAATTAATGTTGTAACTCACCCTTGGTTTAATTTTTATTTTTTTTTTCAATTAAAGGCAAAGTCGATGGTAGGAACCACGATTTGCCTATTTTATTTTTCTTAAAAAAAATTAGTGGAGTCGTTGGCAGAGACCACAATTTGATTGTCTTTGTTGACTTGGATTTGTTCATTTCGTCTCCTCTTTGAATATAAAGATAGTGTTAATGCAATTGAGCAATGCCTTTGGTCCTCTTCTTCAGCAACGACACCGTTTTGATCGAAAACGATGATGGAAAAGAAGTGACTGCAATTTCTGTGAGGTCTGGTGGTGGTGTGGTTTACGAGAATGCGATGGTTGTAGTCGGATTTGTGCCGTGGTTGACCAGTTTGTGGGCAAGGCAGGGACGATTTCTTTGTGGTGGTTGAAGATTCAGGCGAGATTTCAGATAGGAATGGTGGCGATTTCAATGTCAGTGAGGGGGTTCTATCTGGCGCCGGCGCGTCACTGCCATCTTCGCCTACGAAGTCGGTGAAGAAGAAATCAAAGAAGCTCTCCACCGGTGCCATTGTCGCAATCGTGATCGGAGGATTTGCTTTGAGCTGCGACGAAATATTTGGGAAATATAAAGTTACAATTTTGTCCTTTGGTGCACCGGTGCACTACCGTAGACATTCCCTTGTGAAACTCATACTAGGGATGGTATCCCATCAGATTAAGGCACTGTCCCCTTCTTGGTTTGAGCAACATGAAGGGTCATATTTCCCATATATAAGAGATAAATATACTTTTTAAGTTCATTGAATAATCAGTTATTCAATAAACTTAAAAAGTGTATTTATCTTTTATATATCGGACCAGAGATAGTCTTATATTTGAGGCAACCATACTATATAAAAGGTTAAATTATAAAATTAGTCCTCTAAGTTTATTTTAGATTTTAATTTGGTCCTCTACGTTTTATTTGTTTCGTTTTGGTCCTCTACATTTTATTTTAGTTTTCAATTTGGTCCTTACCGTCACTAAAAGTCAATTGTTCGTAGCTAGAATTTGGCTTTTAGCTACGGACAATTGGCTTTTAGTGACGGAAATGACCAACTTGTTGTAACTTTTAAAACGTAAGGGGCCAAAACGAAACAAATAAAACATAAAAGACTAAATTAAAACCTAAAATAAACATAGAGGACAAATTTTGTAATTTAGCCGTATATAATTCGATGTATGTATATATAGTTGATATGATGGATACGACAGATATCATGACAGGTGTAATCATGTATGTTAAAATAAGGAGTGATGATTTCTGTCACATTGAACACTCGTCTTCTATCTTTTCTTATTATTATTATATGCAAAAAAATAAAAAAGCTGGCTCAATCAAAAATTACCTGGCATCTATGTTTTCCTTTTTTTGGTATGAAGTAAGTAACACCTTTATGAATATTGTTATAAAGAAATTCCAACATGCTTTTTACAATAATAGGATATCCCACAAGTTGGTCATTTCATTTCATCAGTCATCATCGCATGCATGACTTAAGAAAATTAGGAAAGCAACAACTAAAATATTCTTGTGCATTTTTAGTATATATATATATGTGGCTCTGAGCTACAGTTCGTGGCATCAATGTCATTCACAACTTTAACCTTTTTATTTATTTAATTAATAAAGCTAGTCTATTTTAACATGCCTAGTAGTAAGAAAGTACTTGATTCAACTCATAAGTCATTAATGAAAATAGTTTTGCAGTATAGTTTCAGCACTTTGCTCTGATGACTCCTATTAAAAGGTTCAAGTTGACTTAACCTTTGACTAATTATAGATATTTTTTTTTGGTTAAAAGTGCAAGATGCATGGATATCATATAATTCACATATTGCATGTTATATTATACCCTTATATATAAAATATAGGATAAATTATAAAATTAGTCCTCTATGTTTATTTTAGGTTTCAATTTGGTCCTTTATGTTTTATTTGTTTCGTTTTGGTCCCTTATATTTTAAAAGTTACAACAGGTTGGTCTTTTTTGTCACTAAAAGCCAATTGTCTGTAGCTAAAAGTCAAATTCTAATATGACAATCGACTTTAAATGACAGTAAACGATAATCAAAACTAAAATAAAACGTAGAGGACCAAAACGAAACAAATAAAACGTAGAGGACCAAATTGAAACCTAAAATAAACTTAGAGGACCAATTTTGAAATTTAGCCTAAAATATAACAGATATTATATATCATGCATCAGTCCAGTTACTTTACAAACATGAAATATTTATCTGATGTCTTGTAAAAGTAGGATAGTATACTGAGTAAAATTCATTACACACATCCCTTTTATTTTCTGAATAAATAGTTATCCCCTTGTTTGTTTAATTAGTGACACTCATAATCCTTCCAAGTTATGATGAGGACCTATGTGTCATTTAAACAGATCTAGAGGGGAATGAGTCCATTTTCTCCCAATTCTTTTTACAGGAACTTCATCTATATGATATAGCAAAGTGAAATTGGCAAAAAGACCTGGTCTCTATTTCTGTACATACAAACCCTATGAAAGAACAACCAACAGTGTGGTTAAGTTAACAACACAAATCATTTATTCTTTGAGAAAAGAAAGAAGTTAACGTAGTCCTAATTAATAGGCTCTCTGAGAAGTCCAAGTCTCCTCTCTCTGCATCTTTAACTGCTTGTAGAAGTTTCCAATAAAGGCCTCAGCTTTTGCAAACAGCTCTTCTTGCCCATTAACTCCCCTAATCTCATCTTCAACTTCAAGCTCCTCATCCTTGATTTCTAACTCAGCTTCTCCACCTTCTATATAAAAAAGACTTGGCATTGAAGAACATTTTTTCACCTTATCTACTTTAGCCACACCAACAACAATCTTCTCAGAAGCACACTTTTCAAAAACCTTATTAGGCTTCTTCTCATTTTGTTCTGACACAGAACTTGCATTGGTTATGCTTGAAGCTTCCTTCTCCTCTGGTTCTGAGGGCATAACAGGTTTCTGAGTAGCTGAAACAGGTTGCTTTCTATCTTCTGAAGGCTGAGAGAAAGCTGAAAGAAGACCAGCTTCAGCTCCAAGTGCAATGATGAGGATGTTGAAGATGAAGTAAAGGTAACTAGGCCTCATAGAGGAAGGTAAAAAGGGTGTGATTACAAGGAGAAGAGCTAAGACAAAGAGAACTATTACTTGAGATTTATCAACTTTGTTCATCATGGCCTTGAAGAGTGAGAAGGAAAAGTGCCAAAGAGAGAACAAGATAAATGATCAAATAGGTAGATCAAAGGGTATTAATTAGTGGTGGCAAAAAGTAGTAGTGGTTGTAGGAATAAGCGTGGGAATAATGAGTATGGGGTTCTAGACATATATATAGAGGACATAAAGGTGGAGGAGTGAGGTAGAGAGACAAAAATAAACGGTGGAAATTGTGGCTTGCATCATTGTTGTACGTGAATAAGTGTTGTTGCCAGTGTCCGTGAAAAAAAGTACACAAATATTTGTTGGGCCGGAAATCAAGGTTTTATCATGGAGAATTTATGTGGCTAATGCAGTTTTAATCGCAGTTGTATTATTATCACGACGACCTCAAAAACCATAATGTCACATAGTTGATGCAGCCTCAATCGCAATTATATTACTATCGCATCGCCCACAAAAATAAAATCATGATGTCCCATCTCATATCATGTTCGCCTATATTTTTTTGCAAACCTCGCTAAACATTGCAAGGAAAATAAGTCTAACACAATATAAAAATAATTTGTTGAAAGTGGCAGGGTAGCAAGATCAAGCTATATTTTGTCTGTCATTGACTGAAGTCAATTATCAGCTGCCGACTTGATGGGCAGGTAGCTAGGGTGTTATTGATTGGTGGAAATAGTTCTACATATTATTATATATTTACCAAATTGATGATAAATAATATATCACAATATTTAACCCAATTTGGATTATGAAAATGAAGAGCTGATTTGCTATCTGCATACCTACTTCTTTATCTTATGAAGAGTATCAGAAACGTTATCAATGTCAGCAAAATGGATCACATGCATGGCAGATATTTAGTCTGTATTTGGATTAGCATTTGATAAAACAATATTTAACCCAGCTTGGATGAAAATGAAAAAACAGATTTGCTACTTGCAAACCAACTGCTTTATCTTATGAAGAATATGAAAGAAAACGCTGTTACTGTCAGCAAAATCAATCTCATTACAGATATTTAGTGTGTATTTAGATTAGAATTTGATAAACACAATTTTGGATAAAATTGATCAGGGCGTCTTAAACATTTTGGGGCCCTGTTTTAATCTTAAAAATTAGGCCCCTAATAAAAAAGGTATTAAATTTTTATAAAGATTAAACTTGAAAAGTCGTGATTTTATAGGGACTAAAAGCATTCTAATCTTAAAAATTATGTCCCTAATAAAAATGTATTAAATTTTTATAAGGATTAAACTTGAAAAGTCGTGATTTTATAGGGATTAAAAACATATTTAACCTTAAAATATATAATAAAATTGGGCTCCTAAATTGGACCCTAAATTGGGCCCTGTGCAGTAGCACAGGTTGCACCGGCTAAAAGCCGGCCCCGTAATTGATTTGGTTATGCTTGAGTCAAGAATGAAATAATTTATGATTGGATCTATTTTTTTACTTAGAAGTTTGATGGAGAAATTAGTGTAAAATATTTTCTAACTCAATGCAAAAGTTATATTTTAACATTTTTAGTCAAACCAACGTTTGGAGATAAAAATAATTTTGGCTGGCAAAAACTAAACACTTGTATTTTTCACGAAAATCACATTTGATAAAGACAAAATCAATTTTATTACAATTCGTCTTAAAACCAAACACACACTTAAACAATCGAACCCATTTTCATTCTCTTTTTCTCTCTATTTTTGTGATATTGCTTAGGAGTTGATTAATTATTTTATCTGTATACCAAATTAGAAACAAGATATCAAGTTGAGTTTTGGCTCAAATATGTTAGGACAAAATATGACATTATTACCTTTGCAAGTTGAAATTAAACTTGTTACAGCGGGATTAGATTTAGATGAGATAACAGGAAAGGACAGGAGAACATCCAAGAGGGAAATAAATTTGTGTTATTGGACGTTGCTTGATAAGGCCGGTGAAAGGATAAATATTCCCCCACTACAACTTTTTCTTTTGTGGGCGTTTATTTGTTTATGTATTTGTTTGATTTTTTTTTTTTTTTTTGGTGCTTATGTATTTGTTTGATTTTAAGTGAAGCAAGAAGGAAAGAAGGTGAACTTTATTTGGAGCCTTCTAAAATTCCCATTGCCTCTTGGGTCTTCTTGTCCCTCATTCCAAAGGCTGCCCAAGTGGTGGGTCCCACTAGCGAGCATTTCTATGTGGACACCACAACCACTCAGAAACTGTTACGGGTAGGATTGGGATCTTGTGGTTTTGGAGCTTGGACCCTCTGAATATAACTCTCAGGCCCGCTAAATTACCATTTCAAAGTTCCGCCAACTTCAGCCCATTCTCCTCTCGTTTTTTGGGTTGCTATTTGTAACCCTTTTTTCCAATGCGCCCCTCCTTACCCTTTTAAATCCTAGTTTTTTGGCACAAAATACCCTATCAGAAGTTAACTTCCGAAACTCATCCCTCTTCTCGGAATTTAACTTCCGAAAACCCCCAATAGTCTCTACCCCAACTGCCCCACCTTTATACCCCCTCCCCCGACAGAACCCTACCCCGACATCTGCTTTCCCCTAACCTTCCCCACCCCCACCCCCCAACCGCCTCCTCCCATAATTTCCCCTCCCCAACAGACCCCCTCCCTCGACAGCCCCCCACCGACAATAGACTTAACCCAACCTTTCCTCTCCCCTAACAAGCCCCACCCTCAGAGAGAGAGAAATAATTGAGAGTGGGAGAGAAGAAAAATTGAGAGTGAGAAGAAAAATGAGAGTCTGATTGTGAATACCTTAGGGGTTAACATCTGAATCTAGGGTTTTTTGGTACAAAATACAAATTAACTCGTGGAAGTTTGTTAGAATAAATGGGGAGCAAATAGTAATCCTTTTTCTGAATGAAAGCTCGTTTTACACCTTGATGAAGGGAATTACTAACAGTACCCCCACATTCATTATCCACACCCCCACAAGAAACATGTTTTGGCAAAAATATCTATACAACTTTCAAAACCCCTACACCCCACACAATTCCTCATTTCCGTAAACTTGAACTTAACACCCTAACACATTTTCTCTTCTCTCTCTCTCCCTACGTTTTCTGGAAAACAGGTAAAACCTACTAAAATTATATGTTTACCGTAAATACCATCTTTATTGAACACAATTTTTTTAACAAATTGTGTTCCGTAAAGATGGTCTTTACATAATTTTTTTTAAAATTAACCAATGTTGTAAAGACCATCTTTACGAAACACAGATTGTTTCAAAAATAGTGTTTCGTAAAGATGGTCTTTACGAAAATTTTCAATTTTACCATCAAGTCGTGGATTGAGTCATCTTCCTCCTCAAATACATGACCACACTACGTGCCTCGACCAATGCTTAGTGAATACACTCGCAGGCCGAAGTCCCTTCCACTAACTCCCTGTTGTCATTTAGGTCCTGAAGAATATGAGTAATCCTCTGAATTATCGCCCACAAATAGCAACACATCATATTAAGTAAATGGGAAAAACATAGTGAATTAGTACGTAATATCATATAAGTTGATATTAACTTACCAGATGAGGAGGTGTGACACTGCAACTGGCCTTCGACAGTCTAGCAGCCTCTATGACGACTGCCCTAATTTCCCTCATCCGACAGTCCAACACACTTCCTTGGATGCGTGGCACACGACCCTTTGTTGGCCTCGTCCACTAGATGCTCGACGAACTGCAAGTATGCGACATCCATATCGTAGAGGATGTAACCACCCTAGTGACCTCGTGAAGAGATAGTGAAATGCTCTACACCTAGCCGTATTGACACAACAATTGCTTATGAAGGTATGCATGCATCAGCTGCCCTCTCTTGATCCATCCTGAGTACTAGGAGATCTGTTGAAAGGGACGATCCTCTTAATGATCTGCGTACGACATCCAACACACTCTTTCCAGTGCTAATCGATTTAGAGCAGCCTGAAACGACAACACTTCACCATAACCCATCACTGGTGAACAGAGGTAGGCTCGAGGAAACTCCTCTTTGAAATCCTCTATTAGGTGGTGGTTTGCTTTTGGGAGTCTACTCCAGAATCCATGCATGTAAAAAAATGAATGACTCGGTTAGCTTTTGATAATAATTATTAATCACTCAACAAATATTAATTATAATCTAAGGGTACTTGCAGAAGAGACGTGTATCCCCTCATCTGCCTAGTCTAATGCAACCTTACACCACCCAGGTGTTCGTAGAGGTATGCAAGGGAAGATGCACCCCATGCATACCTATTACACGTTTGGAGGTCGCAGAACAGATACAAGTACATGACGTCGACCTACATCACGCTTTTGTCAGCAAAAAAGGTGGTATCCACCCGATGTAGAAGAAATGCTCTTGCTGCATACTCCCAATGGGCCTCTCCGTGCACCAACTCTAATTAGTAGATCACACACAGTCAGCTATGAACATGTACACCTATGGTATCATTACACTTCGTAAATGCCTCTAAATACATGCAGCTGAGAAGATCCAATAGATACTTGCACACCCTGTCTCTACCTTTGGAAGCATACAAGTTGAGTTCGTCAACAACTGGTAGGTGGAGCAACATGAGACATCGTCCAAGGTGATTGATATCTGGCCTTGTGGGAGGTGGAAGCTGTTGGTCTTCTTCTACCGCCTCTCGGCAAAGGCAAACATGAGGCCTTGTCCATCGTAGTGTAGCTGCACTACAAAAAGGGTGGAAACCCAAAGTTGTCGATGACATCCCACGACCATTTGTCGTTATCGCTGATGGTCATCTCTCTCAGTTTCCATCTGTGGGTGACAACCTTCCGCAAAACACAGTCCTACAAACACGAAAGTTCTATTATGTTAATTATAACAACAATTATAACTGAAAATCAAAATACAAAAAAAAATATATTTATTACTTCTCCCACCCATAAGTGAGGTACAACTTGATATGAAAACGAGCGAATAATAGGCATATCCTCCAACCTTCCTAAAAATGACTCCAGTGCTTGTGTGGGTATCTTCGATGCAACTGTCACCACCTGCTCTGCCTGTAAGGAACCTCATGCTCAACCTAAGATTCATGTACCTCATGCACATGCCCACTCAGTTCATCTACTGCACATTGTCTACATGTAGAAGCCTTGAGTTTTTGGCATCCAACAAGTGCACTGCTGGTTCGTGCTACATCTACACAATTCATATAGTCACAGTAAATAACAAAAAACTTTAGGTTTAATTGTATTTTTGGTCCCCCAACTTTCTCAATTTGGCGATTTTGATCCCTCTATTTTATTTTTGGCGATTTTGGTCCCAAACTTTCTTAATTTGGCGATTTTGGTCCCATAGTTTTTTAATACACTTTTGTTCCCTCAAAATCATGAATTTTTTGCACTTTAATTGGTCCCCGGAAATCTTAGATTTTGGAAAAGTGGGGGACCAAACATGCACAATCCATGATTTTTGGGGACCAAAAGTGAAATTAAAAAACATAGGGACCAAAATCGCCATATTGAGAAAGTTAGGGGACCAAAATCAGAAAAAATAAAATTGAGGGACCAAAATCACTAAATTGAGAAAGCTGGTGACCAAAAGTGCAATTAAGCCAAAACTTTAATATAATTACAATAAATTTTAAAGGTTTGGTACCTTTTGAAAGTAAACTTTAATTGACCTTCAGAAGTATGTTTCCAAACCTCAACAATATAGGTTCCAGAAATGTACTTGTGGAATGCAGTTAAATAGGTTTTAAACAATCCATAAACATACTTCTAGAACTAAAATTTATGAGTTTTGGAAGTATACTTTCAGACCATTAGTAGAAACACTAGATTAAATATTATTCCCAATAACATGTGTAAAAGATAACTGCACGCAATAAGGTTTCCAATTACACAATTAGGTTAAAACTGGTTTAAGGAACATACATGGATCGAATCACACACTAAACCATTGCACAAACCTTGGGTTCTCCTTCGTCGCACCGGATGTTAAACAATTGGGCTCTCCTCCCTCACAATAGACGTTCGTAGTCGAGTAAGAAACGACAAGGACATCAGTCACTTCTCCCAATTCTTTAGTGTTTGCGATTAGGGGTCAAATGGGATTACTTAGGATTCACAAGTCACTTCTCATCCCATCTGATTAGTGTTGCCATGTCATTGGGGTTCACTTGCCACAATGGTTCCACTTAGGATTAGTATTGCCATGTCATTAATGTTGACCTGACAATCTATGTGTCACATATCTGCTTTTTTTTTTACAAAAAGAAAGTTACTGCATTTCACTCATAATAAATGTGCCAATACAAGTGGGAATATCAGTGAAAGTGTGAGGGCTAACATAATTAGTTGTTGCCCTATCTAGAGTATGAGCAACCACGTTTGCCTCCCTCTTAATAAACTCGACACAAGAGTTTTGGGACAAAGAGCTAAGAAGCTGGTTACACTCATTCAATAATGCTCCCAGCTCAGATACATTATTCGAAGAAGAGTATAAACTATCAAACATAACCTTACACTACAAGAAAACGCGAGCATACCGACGGCCAATTACCGACAGCCTTGGTTTGTCGCCAAAAATCGGCTTTTCCGACGGCTTTGGCCATCGGTAATTCCAATTCGTCATACTCTGAATGTTACCGAAGGCCCAGGCCATCGGTTTGGAATTACCGACGGCCAAAGCCGTCGGAAAAGCCGGTTTTTTGGCGACAGACCAAGGCCGTCGGTAATTGGCCATTGGTATGCCTAACATAGGTTTTAGTATTCCCGCTATTTTCCAAATACCGACGGTCTAAGTCGTCGGTATTTGAATTTGGCCGTCGGTAATCCCGACACAGTTTTCCGACGGGTTTAGGCCGTCGGTAATGTAAGTAAGGCCATCGGTAACCTCCGGATATAACTAGAGGACGACCCCTTATTCCCCCTTCCCAGTTTTACTTCTCTTCTTTCCTCTCTCTCTCTCTTCCATTCTCCCTCTCGCAGCGCCGCCACCACCACCACCTATCTTTCGTCCTCCCTCTCCCAGCGCCGCCGCCACCACACATCCATCATTTCCTCTTCACACAGCAGTGCAGCACCCCTCGTTTGCATGTCGCGCTCCACCACTAGCCACGGTGCTCCACCACTGCCACTGTCTATCACAGCCAGTCACCACCACGACCATCGCTAAGGTCATTCCCCTTTCCCCTACTCCTCGGACCCTTTCCTCTTTCTCCTCTCCCTCATTAACTTTGTTTATACTGAAGAACACAGAGACAAGTCAAAACCAAGTGACCACCAAGTTTTCTTTTTCCCCCACATTCTTCTTCACACTGCCAATGCTTCAAACCTGAAACCCTGGGTGAGTGATTTCTTCAGGATGAGTGATTTCAATCACCAAACACACACACTTCCAACCAGTCATGTCTCTGTGCAATTTTTGTATTTTATCTTCTCATTAAAATGTCTTATTCATTTTCAGGAACAATAAAAAGAGTATCACGATTGCTGAGCCGGAGCCCTAGGTGAGTGATTTGTATTTCATCTTTCTATTTTGTTCAATATTTAGTTTAATAATTGGTGAACTCTGTAAGGCTCTTTTTTCTTGTTCTTTTTCTTCTTTTCAGTCTTCAATTTCGTTCCTAATTTTAATTTTTCTTCACATTTCGTTCCTAATCTTCTTTTTCAGATTATACCTCGTTCCTAATCTTCTTTTTCTTCTTGTTTGCATTTTGTCGTATTTCATCTTCTTCTTTTTTTCAGATTTCGTTCGATTCAATTTTATTGGGGGTGAAGGTGTTGAAAGCGTAGTTGGTTGCGGCTTTTTAATCTGATATCATCAGATTAGGTACATGTTCTTCTTTTTCCCCCCAGATTTTGTTTTTTTTTAATTTTATTTAATATTTTGTTATGGTTGCGTGATTTCTGGATCTGGTGGCCTTATTTCAGTAGTATTTGCTTTGATTGTTTGGTTCCTCCTCCGCAACTCTCTTCCTCCGCCACACGGCAAACACGTCGTCACACCGCTCCGCCTCAGTCTCGTTCTCCGCCGCGCCACCACTGCTCGTGTCTCTACCACTACTCTACGATCGAGGTATGCACTCTAAGGAAATGTCGGTTGACTCACTGGGTGGGAAAGGGTTGTCTGTTGACCCCCACACTGACATATTTATTTGATTTCCTTCAGAGTTCTCTCCACAGAGGGAATTTTGAAGTGATGTATGTACTTTTGAATTTTGAAGGGGTTATAATCACGAATTGGTCAGTGTTTACATATTTGAAACTAGTGTGTTTGAAGTGAAAAAACCTATTTCAATTTTTTCCCCTTTGTTTACATGTTCTGCTGCGGCCCTGCTTATTTTGAGGGAACTTGGGCTCCACTCTATGCTGATTTTATGAGTTTAAATGCATTATGAGTGGTATTTTTTATATGGTAAATTGAGAATTGGATTTCTTTTTGTGTTGTCATTTCTGAGTGGTGTTTTGATTCTTAGGGGACAAGATTCAGATTTTTGAATTGCAATTTTTGATGAGATATAGGTTTTTAATTCATTATGCATTTTTATTCTTTCTATCTTTCATGTTGTGTTTTTTATAAGATTTCTATATCCCAATGAACATTCACTTCTCAATTTGAAGGCAATTAAGATAGATCAGGTCGAAGGAAAAATTGTTATTTAATTTGTGGAGTGAAAGTGGCATTTTGACATAGAAACCAGTTGAGAAGAGAAAAAATAAGTATAGAATTATATATTATATAAGTCCATCCCTTGAACACATAGTAGTTACTGCCTAACTCATTTGTATAATTTCCATATCTTTTTTTTTTGAGGGACTAGGTCAGGATTGAATAGGAGGAAGAAAAGGTTTTGCAAATTGCTTTTATATGATGTCATTAATTATGTTGTGAACTACATTGCATTTGAAACTACAGGTTGCTATTCCATAAAAGTTGAATGCTTGAGGGATAGTTAATGATCAAGATGTTTATAAAAGCATCCTTGATTTTCTTGCAAAAAAACTATTAAAAGTGGTGGCAATAGTTAGGGATCTTTAACATTGAGTGAGTATGTATTTAAATCCACTTAATTGTATTCTCTATTTTTGACATGAGGCATATTCATGATCTTTCACGCATTCAGATGCCACAAGCATAAACTTAGGACTTCGGTTAAAACATTTAACCATAGGTCTGTTGACAGTGATTGTACTAATTTAGCTACATATGTATACATAATGCTTACTGCCATCAGATCGATAATAAACTCTCTGAAGCAGCGTGCACTAAATAGTTACTGCCACAAGTATTTTTTGTGAAATTTTCACTATTGTTGTTGAAAAGCCGGCTAATCTTATCTTTAATTAATGTCTAAGAAGTTAATTCTAATAACTAAAACTTTAAATATTTGTCCATAGCACATGTTTTAAGAAAACAACCTGTTGATATCAAATTTTTATATAGTATAAAATTGATGAAAATAGTGAAAGGCAAAAATGAACTTGCTTATGCAAAGTTAGCTGCTAAATTGGATTATAATTATAAATTTAATACAATACAGTTGTGCTGTCAATTGTCTCAGAGTAATAAAAAGGCAAGTCATGTCCAAGTTATGTTTTTTCTGTGATCCTTGACTTGTCTTTCCTCTTTGAGTTTTGCAAGCCCCTTCATTATTGTTGATTGGTGTTTGGTACTTAAATCAGAATGTTCCTCAACAAATTGTTTGTCTGCTTTAAATTGACTGTTTCATGAATGCCTTAAGTATGGGTTGAATCATTTAATGCTCTCTCTGCAGTTGTTTATCTCAAGGTTGATTCTCTTATATGCATATGGTTTGCAAGGTTTTCTCTTTTTTCTTTTGTTATCATGCAATTAATTTCATGTGTGCATGAGTGTTGAGTATTCACATGGCCCAAAATAATTTGCCATAATCTTTATAAGTGTCGTGCTTTCTGGTCTTACTCCGAGTCATGGAAGTGTAGTTTCCTTGTTGTCACCTTAATTATATGCTGCTAATGTTTCTTATAGACTAGTAATATTGTTGTGTTAGTAAGTGCTGACTTGATTTTTGAATACAAAATTAGAGACTCTGAGTTAGATTCTCTGCCATGGGCTAAGCCACCAGGATAAAAACAAACTTTGATACGTGAAGAAATGCTCCATGTTGGATACATTTATAAGATGCAAATTTGGTAGAAGATTTGTATATGTTGTTGTGTTGGTTTTGGTTTAGGGTTTTGTTTATGTTGCTGTGTTGTTGTTATAGTATTGTTTAATGTCCTCTATTGAAATCCAAATCTATTTATAGCAGGTACTCTGCAACAACATCATGGCGGTAGACCATTTCGTTGTTAAAATATTACGTGTTGATACTGAAATGATTGTAAATGTTGAATAATCTAAAATGTATATACAGTAACATATTTGTTTTATGTTATTGAATTTAGTAAACCATCAATTATTTATGTGCAGAAACTACCTGTAGAATTCACAAATGTAGTGGGCCCTACATGTCAAACCTTTTGAGGTTTAGGTTCTGTGATAACAATGTATGGGAAGTTCAAACTGAAATAGTTGATGGGCATATTTGGATGGATTTGGGATGGAGGAAAATTGCTAAAGAATATACTATTGAAGACGACTATTTGTTGTTTTTCAACTACTCTGGTGACTCGAATTTCAACGTAACCATATATAACCACACTGCCTGTGAGAATCCACACTATAGTCGTAAATTTCCAATCATGTCTGTCAAATTCTTTAAGTACATTCCACATGTTGAACAACTGTCTAGCATTGTAAGATATTTTTCACTCTATTCTTTAAGTACATTCCACTATAATTTTTTATATCATTGTAACTAATTCAGCCAATCATTGTATTTTTTTTGTATCAGAATCTACCAAATACTTTTCACGAACCTATATCGGAAACATCTGTTGAATCTATTTATTTTATGTCCTGGTGATGGCACGAAATGGCCAGTGTTTTGGCAGTTTAAGGAAAGGCACATTTGCCTATGCAAAGGATGGAAAACAGTTACTGCTCACCTTTGAGTCCAACCGGGTGACTTTTGCTTTTTCACTTACAGTGGGAGTTATAAGGTCCCAATGAGAGTAGCTTATGGAAATAGGGGGCAAATTGTAACTTCCGAAAGGAGGACCACTGAAGGGATTAAACA
The DNA here is from genome assembly GCA_037113605.1 of Calophaca sinica. Taxonomy (NCBI): domain Eukaryota; kingdom Viridiplantae; phylum Streptophyta; class Magnoliopsida; order Fabales; family Fabaceae; genus Calophaca; species Calophaca sinica. The sequence goes on along the minus strand of CM073736.1, from coordinate 124,045,686 downwards.
GTCTGGATTAAGAAAGTGTACTTTATGGACGGTTGCAATTTCAGAGAACATTGAGTCAGGTGTCAAACCTTTGGTGAGTATGTGTTGTACTAATTTATAACAGTAATTTATTATATATTGTTTATTTTATTTATGTAACAACTTATAGTCTAACTACAATCTGGCATATAATTGTTTTTTGTAGTATGTTCCTGCAAGTGTTGTTCATAGGTACTTCAACAACAAACCACCACACATGGACTTTAAGTTACCTTCTGGTGAAATACAGAGTTGGTCGCTCATTTGGAAAAGAGATCGCAAATCAGAATGTTATCTTGGAGTAGAGTGGTTCAAATTTGTTTCTGATCACAATTTGGCTGAGAATCAGAAAGTGTGTTTCTTCAAAGAATGCAATGAATCAGTCATATGTGTTGAAGTCACCGAAGGAGCAGATGGAATCGTAGAGGATTAGTACTTATAGTTGATTAGGATATGACTATGAGGCATATGAAGTCATTATAATATTTTGCACCCACTGCCCATACATCCCCCAATTTTATTTGGTACCCTTTCGTAAGCCTTATTTTTTTTCTTCATGAACTTCTACATGTCATTTTGTGAGTACGGTTTCAATCAGGTTGTTTAGCATTTTTCTAGTTTCTTCACAAGTTTCATATTTGACTCTATTTAATAAATTGCGTGACAACACTATTTAATAATAGACGCAATTCTTCATTTTTTTTAAGTATAAGTATGTATGTAATTCGGATGATAAGATATATTATGATTTTATGATTTTTTATATTTTTATATTATGATAATAATTATTAATTGAAGATATAGAGTTTGATTAAATAAATAAATCAAGTAATTAATTAAATTAAATTAAATTAAATATATAAAAGTAATCAATTAATTTAATTAATTATTTAACTAAATTCATAAAAAAAACTATGCCGCATTTACCGACGGCCTTTTCCGTCGGAAAAAAACATTGTCGTGTCCAACGATACTAACGGCCATATCCGTCGAAAATTACCGATGGTTTTTTAACCGACAAAAAAACCCGTCGGTAATCATTTGCGACGCGCATTTTAGGCCGTCGGTAATCCGTCGGTAAATACGCGTTACCGACGGCTTTTTCGATTTACCGACGGCTTTTGGTCGTCGGTAACCCCGCGTTTTCTTGTAGTGTTAGAATCCATCTCAACAATAACTTTCTCGATCTTCAGTTCTGTTATCCAGCAAAGAGCTTAATGCAGGCCTAAAGCTTTACCAATAGCCACATCTAGAATAGGCTGACACCAGAAGGTTCTAGCTGCGATAAAAATCCAGCATCATCGCGAAGACAAATGCCAACACCGACTGAGTCGTTGAATGAGGAGAAAGTCGCGTCAACATTGCACTTCACATAACCACGACGAGGCTTCTTTCATTTCATAGAGTCCATGTTTGTCACATATCTGCTAAACAAATGAAATCAATTGTAAGGGACTATATACAATATATTTCCAAATTTGAAAGACTAAAATAATACTTTTTAAAATTGAGAGACTAAAAATGAATTATTGCTAAAATACATGGATTAATTAAATACATATTTTACCCATTAAAATTAAATCGAGCAATTATTGTAATTTGAATGTCGCATTCCTATTTCTAGTTAAGACTAGTATTCCAACCCGTGTCATATACGGGTATGTGTCTTATGAACATCTCTATAAAATAATTGAAATATTATATAATTGTTTTTCTAAACATTTGTAAAATGACCATTATACAGAAACTTATGTAATATTTAATTTATCTTAATCATGAACCACAAAGTATAATAATTTTTAAATTACTAATTACTATTATATATATAAACACACACACACATTAAAATAGTCTACGATTATGTTAACTCGTATCATACACGAGGTAATTGATGTTTGTAGAATAGGAATATTTTATGTGGAAAATAAATTATTGTATTTAACAAATATTATTAATAAGGAAGAAAAGAACAATAATTCGTATAAAAATTATTAAGACTTTAGATTTTAAACTTGTACGAAAAATGTTCATCCTCGTGAATTAACTTAGAGCAACGTTATATAGACAACCAAATTGTCAACACCGTAATTCGAAGAGAGAAAGCCAACCTCGTGATGCGTGTCAAAAAGAAAAAAAAAGGCAAAAACTAGATAATGATACGGTGTCCGACAACTTTCAGTTGTCGGTTTATCATTTCTGATTAACTTAAGTGTATCTTTAAGTATAAATCCCTCTATTTCTTTCTTGTAAAGTTTTATTTACACATGTAATGTTGTATAAGTTATTTCTATATTGGTCAATTTACATATAGATATTAATGTTTTTACGTGTAAAATATTATATTTTCTTGTAAAGTATTCATCTCCGTGTCTTATGTTTTATATATTATACTAAAATAAAATTGTAATTTTATTAGATAAAAAATATTTGATAATTTTTTTACAATATAAACTTAAAAATTATAATTATACACCTAGGTTTAGAAGAATCAACATTATATATACATTCAAACATTCAATATCTAAGACTCCATTTGAGAATAGATTTAAATAATAGAATCATAATTTTTTCTACAATATATATATACACATATATATATGAGGAGGGATCAAATGACTCCAGGAACTCTTATCTGAATTACTCCGGCTAATAATTCACTATATACATTGAGTTTTATCAATCCAACCATTGAATATCATCATATTACATTAACGATCATGAATATCAAATTTTAGATAATTTGGACATTAGTAGCTATGCAATCATATGGTCAATATTTTACTTGTATTTTGAAAAGTATATTATACGTTGAATTAAAGTTATTTGATGAAGTATCAAATATTTTTAAAATTTTATGGAATTGATCTACTCAATAAGAACTTTTAATTCAACGGTTCGATTGGTGAAATTCAATATCTATAAATGTGTTTATAATACTATAAATATATTTTGATTAAAAAAATCCCCTTTATTCAATATCTACACAAAATGTTTTGATAAAAAAAAATTGAATTTAGCTAATCGACAAGTCCCCTTTATTATTACATGAATGTGTTTATAATATTATAAATAAATACATTTTGAAACTCATAATTAACCACGTTTTCTTTTAGGTAGTCTACGAAGTCCCTTCTTTTTTTCTTTTTTTTTTAAACATAACTATTCTTTAATCATATATTAGTATTTACATAAAAGAATAGTTGGTCAGATCATGTATTAGCCACTCAGATAAAACTGCAAGTATTTGCCTAACAGCTGAGTTTTAATCAGCTGCAACCATATCAGCTGAATCACGATCGGCTAACTCAAGATCGACTAAGGCAAGATAGGCTAAATCCAATGTCAGTTGCCTGAGATGAGGGGAACCAAACAAAACTACTCAGTTGAAATAGGCAGCGGAGGAGCAACAGCTGAGCAGACTCAGCTGACACAGAATTAGCTACACGTGGCTGCTAAGTCTAAATGGGCTTAGAGGCTGTTAAATGGGTCTTATGGGCTTGTGTGAATGTTGATTAAGGGCCCAAGAGATTACTAATATATTTAAAAAGGAAGAAATGAACAAGTCAAAGCGCGGCAACCATTTTCCTAGATTTTTTGGAAGAAGATTAGAGGTGGTTTCAGAGAGAGAATGTGAAGATTATAGGTGGTATCAGCTGAATCATGATCGGCTAACTCAAGAATGGCTAAGGCAAGATCGATTAAATCCAAGGTCAGTCACCTCAGATGAGGGGAACTAAACAAAACTACTCAGCTGAGATAGGCAGCGGAGGAGCAACAGCTGAGCAGACTCAGCTGACACAGAATTAGCTGCACGTGGTTGCTAAGTCTAAATGGGCTTGGAGGCTGTTAAATGGGTCTTATGGGCTTATGTGAATGTTGATTAAGGGCCAAAGAGATTACGAATATATTTAAAAAGGAAGAAATGACCAAGTCAAAGCGCGGCAACCATTTTCCTAGATTTTTTGGAAAAAGATTAGAGGCGGTTTCAGAGAGAATGTGAAGATCAGAAGGTAACCACCTGGAATCAAGGGATAAGCAATTTAAAAACGTGCACTCACTTCCTTGAAAATAGGAAAATTTAGAACATGGTCAAGTGGTGGACTGATTGAAAAGATATGTGGATTCTATAAGTTGACCAAGTCAAGAACGTGTATGAAGACCCATTTCCTTAAAAATAGGATTATGGAGAACATGGTCAGCTGATGGGCAGTTAGCCGTTTGACCCACAACTTAGTCGGCTGAAGAGATATGCGAATTATATGAGCTGACCAAGTCAAGGACGTGATGGAAGGCCTATTTCCTTAAAAATAGGATTGTGGAGGACGTGTTCAGGTGATATGACAGTCAATACGTTAGCTGACTAAGCGCTTTTGGGCCGTAACTTAGCTGACGGGGTAGTTACTTATATTTATGTTGTTAGTCGTGATCTTATATGATGTAATATGTGAGTTAATGGGTTAAGAACGTGACAAATAGGGTAAGTATGGGTTTCTTAGGTAGTCTTTGTATATAAATACCAATTGTACAGATTATATTCAACACACCCATTCAATCAAAACAAGTCTTTACAATTATCTTTACTTTATAGCTTTTCTTTATCTTTATTTTCATGCAACCTTAGTTTGGTAGTTCAATCTTCTACAGTAGACGCTTTCTGGAGTAGTCTAGGAACCCGCAGCTGAGGAACAGAGTTAGGGATGGCAAAAAAACCCGTACCCATGGGTATCCGTGGGTAAAACCCGCCACGAATTTTAAACGGGCAGTTAAACGGGTACCCGCGGGTGTAACGGGGCAGATATTTATTACCCGTGTATAAACGGGGCGGGGGTGGGTATCATACTACCCGTGCCCGCGGGTACCCGTATATACGTAATTACTTAAATTTTATGGATATTTGGTTGTAATTTCCATAAACTTTTTAATTTAGGAGCATGAGGTGGTATTTTGTAAATTTTCATTTGAAACTTTGTCTAGAAATCTAGGTAAAAAATAATTTTTTTTGAAAATAAGTGTGTTTTTTAAGAATTTATTAAGTATCCATGGATACCCGTGGGTACCCGTGGATTCTCAAAAATCCGTTAAAAACCCACCACGCGGGTATCTGCGCGGGTATGGAGCGGGTGCGAGGGGCAAATTATCCAACGGGGCGGGTAGTGGGGGGCTACTACTCGTGTCCGCCCCGCCCCGTTGCCATCCCTAAACAGAGTCCCTTTCTCAGCATAATCGCCTGATAAAAAAGGGGATCATTGTTAGCAGTGCGAGTTAGCTGACATATCATCTTATCAGCTGAGTAAACACCCAGTCGGCTAAGCACCAAATTCGTACAACGCCTCAACAAAATTGGCACGCCCAGTGGGACCATGAAGGTGAACACCATGTTCAGCTTTGGAGTATCACAACAAGAGCAACCACATGTTCAGGCAGAACCTTTACCACAAGTTCAACCGAACTTTATTCAGGCAGGACCTTTACTGTATGGCCAGCCGAATACTTTTGCTACTATTAACCCAGATGGCAAATAGTTGTAAATTATATGGTTGATAATGCAGTAGGACAGATTGGAAGGCCGTTTGTTATGTCAAATACTCTGGCTTATGGTACGACTATACAGGCCATCAATCAAGGACTTGCTGCTTATCAAGCTCTGGGCTCTAGAATGCAAACGATGCTATCTGGTGATTATACGAGACAGCAGCCATGGAATAATATTCCACCTACCTTGGCTAATCAGCCATTCTATCAGTCTGTCCCAGAAATGCCTCCCTATGGCGAAGTGGGTTCAAATCCTCCTCTTGGGATTTTGTATGGAACAACTAGGGATTACAATGGAGAGCAGTCATGGAATACCATTCGACCATTCTTGAATAGTCACTCAGCTGTTCACAGGACTCAATATGAGAATCTTGGTGGTTATGCAGCAGAGCAGCAATGGGTACTAATTCCACCTACTGCGACTAATCAAACAATGATTCCAAAGACGTCGAAGCAAATTTATCAAATGTCGCTTCAAGAGGCAGCAATGCCAACAATGCAGCACAATCCAGCTCCAACCTTAGTACCAAATTTTGTCCAACCGATAATGGTTGAAAGTAGACCGGTTGTCCCTCAGTCAATTGATCCCAACATGATAGCTGAGGTTTTGCGAAGGCACTTCGGTGTAAAACTAAGGCCCTTATGTAGGCCTATGTATGGAAAGCCATATCCAGAATGGGTGGACAAAATGATGCCATTACCAAGTGGGTTTGAGACCCCGAATTTCACAACTTTCTCAGGAGAAGATGGCATGTCTACCATTGAACATATTGACAGATTTACTGCTCAGTGTGGAGAGGCGAATCGGAATGAATACTATAAGTTACAGTTATTTTCTTTGTCATTGACAGGGATAGCTTTTGGTTGGTATTCCTCATTGCCTCCTAATTCTGTGGTAAACTAGGCAGACATGGAAATGTGCTTCCATGATAGGTTTTATAAACCTCAACTTGAAGTTACATCAGTCGACTTGATGAATTTGAAACAACAAGAGGATGACACGGTTACTGACTTCATAGAAAGATTCAGGAAGCTGAGTAGTAGGTGTACAAGGCGGCTTCCAAAAGCAGAATATACTGCAATAGTTGTGGATAACATGCTCCCACATATGAAAGAAGAGTTGATCTCCCGTGAATTTTCAGACTTGAGTCAGCTGAAGACCAATGCTTCCATGGTTGAACGATTCATTCTTGAGAAGAATAAGGGGGGATCTAACTGGGAGATAGTTCCTATGGACAATTATGATGTGTTTGAGGATGCATCTGATTACCATAGTGATTAGACAGCTAATGTCATGGCAGCCGAGATCTTGAGGAAAACGCTAGCTGACAAGGGTGCAGCTAAAATGATGACTGATGTAGAGTTATTCCTAGCTACATTCTCTAATATGGTTTTGATGTTTGGCATATCATTTCCTACATCAAAGGATAAGTGGAAATAGCTAATGCATAAGTAATGGAAATAAAAGGGCAAACCAATTGAATGAAGAAAGTGGGAGGACTTTTAGTTGTGCCAAATTGGCAACACAAGACTCCTATCTGCAAACCCAATGTCTTTGTAATGTTGAAGTTTCCTAGATCGACTGGATCATATAAAGCTGGGGGGCATTTAGCAGTGTCATTTTGACATTGTGAGTCTTCTATCTACGAACCTAGTTGTTCCAGAAGATTAAGTTTCCATATGCAACAAAGTCGTATTAGTCAAAAGTCAGAGCGGCAGGCGAAAAGAAGTTCGGCTGAAATAATACATCTGTCAGCTTCCTCTTATTGTCATCAGCTAAAAGATGTAGGGGCATATGTTTACACAAAAGAATTGTTTGCCAGATTATGTATTATCCACTCAGATAAAAGTGCAAGTATTTGCCTAACAGCTGAGTTTTAATCAGCTACAACCATATCAGTTGAATCATGATCGGCTAACTCAAGATCGGCTAAGGCAAGATCGGCTAAATCCAAGGTCAGTCGCCTGAGATGAGGGGAACCAAACAAAACTACTCAGCTGAGATAGGCAGCGGAGGAGCAACAGCTGAGCAGACTTAGCTGACACAGAATTAGCTGCACGTGGCTGCTAATCCTAAATGGGCTTGGAGGCTATTAAATGGGTACTATGGGCTTGTGTGAATGTTGATTAAGGGCCCAAGAGACTACGAATATATTTAAAAATGAAGAAATGACCAAGTCAAAGCGTGACAACCATTTTCCTAGATTTTTGGTAAGAATATTAGAGGTGGTTTCAGAGAGAGAATGTGAAGATCAGAAGGTAACCACCTGGAATCAAGGGATAAGCAATTCAAAAACGTGCACCCACTTCCTTGAAAATAGGAAAATAGAGAACATGGTCAAGTGGTGGATAAATTAGCCGTTATAGTGGATTTTTGCCCATATCTTAGCTGATTAAGAAGATATGTGGATTCTATGAGTTGACCAAGTTAAGAACGTGTATGAAGACCTATTTCCTTAAAAATAGGATTATGGAGAACATGGTCAGCTAATGGGCAGTTAGCGTTTGACCCATAGCTTAGTCGGCTGAAGAGATATGCGAATTATATGAGCTGGCCAAGTCAAGGACGTGATGGAAGGCCAATTTCCTTAAAAATAGGATTGTGGAGGATGTGGTTAGGTGATATGACAGTCAATACGTTAGTTGACTAAGAGCTTTTGGGCCGTAACATAGGTGACGAGGTAGTTACTTATATTTATGTTGTTAGCCATGATCTTATATGATGTAATATGTGAGTTAATGAGTTAAGAACGTGGCAAATAGGGTAAGTATAGGTTTCTTGGGTAGTCTTTGTCTATAAATACCAATTATACAGATTGTATTCAACATACTCATTCAATCAAAACAAGTCTTTACAATTATCTTTACTTTATCGCTTTTCTTTATCTTTTTTTTCATGCAACCTTAGTTTGGTAGTTCAATCTTTTACACTAGACGCTTTCTGGAGTAGTCTAGGAACCCGCAACTGAGGAACAGAGTCCCTTTCTCAGCGTAATCGTCTGATAAAAAAGGGGATCATTGTTAGCAGTGCGAGTTAGCTGACATATCATCTTATCAGCTGAGCAAACGCCCAGTCGGCTAAGCACCAAATTCGCACAACGCCTCAACAATTAGTATTATGTTTCTAGCTATATTAATTTTACCTTAACTTATCAATACTTCCTTTTTAGATTTAGAGTGCGTTTGTTATAGATTTTTTTTATGTAAAAATCACTTTTTAAAGACAAAAATCATTTTAAAGTTTTTAATAGTGTTTGTTTAAGATTTTGAAAAAAATAATTTTCTAAAAAAATAAATTTTTTAGTTAAAATAGAGAAGTTACTTTCATCAGCTTTTGAAGAAATCTAATGCAATAGAAGAGAGAGAAAATCTTTAAAAAAACACGAAGCTTCACCTAAGTGGCATCACGATTTACATATTGAAACTTTTTGACGAAATTGATATGACGTAAACATTACGTGACTCGACAATTTTAGTAAAGGTGACGATACATAAACACCCACATTTTTCTTACACCCTCTAACACCCCACTGTCTTCCTATCTCTCTCTTCTATTATCTATCTCATCCATCACTTCTCATCGTTTTTCTCTCTTTATTTCTATCTCTCGTGATGTTGGGTGGGTGTTTGGGTGTCAATATATCATTTTCCTTTTAGTAACATTCACGTAATATATATTGATTATCCAATTTGGCAATAGTGTTTGATTTTTGTAAAATTAAATTTCCTTACTAACATTACGTAGTCATCGTCAAAAAAAAAAAAGCTTTACGTTTTTTTTCTGATGAGCTACATAAAATTAATTTTTTTGAAAATGTACATTGTAAATATATATAATTAATATCACGTAACACATGTATATATTTAAATAACATATATGTTTTAAAATATATTTAAGTAAAATTAACATAGCATATATATATATATATATTAAAGTGAAATTAATATATTCAAATATACATAATAAGTAGTTTTTTCAATAAAGATATTTACTTGAAAATGATTTTTCATGTTCTTTATGGTAATTTTAAAGGAAAAAAACACTTTTACATAATTATATCCAAACAAGTTAAAAACTATTTTTATGTAAAAAATGATTTTTATGATTGTAAATAAACGCAAAATAGCTTCTACTTTTCTTAAAAATCTCTAAAAAATAATCTCTAAATTATTGGAGGTCAAAATCATTTTTATTAATCCATAACAAACGGGCCCTTAATTGAATAGTTTAATAATCTTTAATTTAGATGACGTAATTAGGATGATGTAATCTTAATGACATCACTTAAACACTTGTGTGGTAGAAGATCACTCCACTTGTTAGTTTCTAATCTAATGGCTAATAATAGTGCAAAGTGGCATAGATTATATCCATGTGTTGGTTTCACATGTGCTTAATTATTTGAATGGAATGGATAAGATTAATATATATATATATATATACACATTAAATAATATATAATTTTTATCTTATAATAATACTTTAGTTTTGCACAATTTGTTTTTCTTAAAAAAATAAATAAACTAATCTGAATAATTTAATATTGCTTTATGTTATAAATGATATTATATTATACTTAATTAGCGTTCCAAAAAGTGTTCTTTTTAAATATCACAAAATTATATAAAAGTATTGTGAAATCTTGCTTTAAAATTAGAATTTGTTATAAAATCAGCAAATTATTTTATTTAAGTTTATATATATATATATATATATATATATATATATATGTATGTATGTATTTTTAAAAATGAGGGTGTAACCGTTATCATGACCCAAATCGAATATATCATTTGTTGTCAATATGAACAAATTTATTTTTGGTAAGTATTTAAAACTTGCCCATGAAAATAATCGTTTACTATTTTGATAAACAATTAAACATGCTAATTCTATTTGATAAACTTACCGTTAACAACTTTGTATTTCAAAAATGCCATAGCTATAACAGGATTATTCTTGTTGAAAAACTCAACCAAGTTGGTTAATTCTTCAACGTATGAACCATACAAAGTGTAATGGAAACGAAATCTGTTGAGAAAACTAGGACGAGATTAGTAAGAGCAAATAGTTTTAGACGATTATTTTTTTATAATGTTAATCATAAGGTATACCCATTATTATTAAGCTCCATGACAATGAGTTTAGTGTTAATCCCAATGAATTCAACAATAGTTGGATTTTCGATACCAATGAGCACCCCAATAATATCTTCAAAGAAATGAAATATTGTTTCGTTTGTCAACAAATGTAAAAAAGATTTTTATGAATCCAAAAGGAAATTTAAAATATAAATATCTAAATACAAAATACTAATCAACCAAGTAATTATTATCAAAAGCATCTGCAAAGCAATCAGTAGGTTGGGCAAAATGAATAACATTCATTGGAATATTGATGTTCATAACAGATATAATTCGTGTACAAAACTTGAATTTAAATTTAAAATGATGTCTAGTAGTACGGTAGGAACTGCTGTTTGCAACAACATCTACATTTATGATGTTATAAACAAAACCCTCCTTTAAAACTGTATGGAACTTATACAGCAAACTTATGGGCACTGTGGCATAAATTTTGTTTCCCTACATGAAAATTGTAAAGTTAGATGTAAACGATACGTATTGTGAATGTGTTGTAGACACGTATGAAATATAACAAGTTTACCTCATTGTCAATAAAGATCATTTCAATGGATAAAGGAAATCTATTTTTTTGTGATGCATTAGTGCACCGCATACGAAAAACCCCAACTACTATATTTCAGCTCCAATCAATTGAAGGGACGATGTTAGGAATTTGATCATGGTTGGAGTTCGTTTTCGTCATAATTGTCAAAACTGGACCGGACCGGCTGGTCTGACTGGGAACCGAACCCCTGTCCGGTCCGATCGAACCTCAAAACCGGATTGCCCAAGAACCGGCCTAAAAACCGGTAAAAAACCGGCCAAAATCGGGAACCGGGCTGTTCAGAAAAAAATATTTTTATTTTTTTATTTTTAAAAAAAAATGGTAAATGACATTATTTTTGACACATAAGAGATTTTTTATCCATTTTTTTCACGTCGATGGATCAAATTAAATATTATAATAAAATTTAAAATTAATTTATATATTAATATTATTATGAGAGTACTTACATTACAGTATTTGTGATTATTGAATATTAGAATGTTATTATAACATATTTGTTTTAGTTTAATATGTAATTTTTGCATGTTATATGTTGACTTATAATATTTTAAGCGGAGTTTAATTTTTTACGTCGTGATGTTATGAATATTATGTTATTTTTTGTTTATTAGTGCTTTATATGTTATATTAAAAATTTTAAAAATATAATTTAATTCATTTTCGGTCCGACCCCAGTTCGATCCCGGTCCGACCTTTGAACCTTGAACCAGTGCCTACATCGGTTTAGTGTCTGGTGTAACACCCTGTTTTTGGAGCGCTACGGTGTAACCCAATCTAATGCTGAAAACATTTGATGCTTATATGCTTTCAGTAAAATGTACTCTTCAGTTGTTCACAGTGGAAAATAGGAGTAAATTTTTTTCTTTTTCTTTCCTTTGAAAACCCTTTTAAAAAATGAGACATGAAGAATACTACAATTTCAAATGATGAGGAATCAATCTTTTATCAAATATCAGAGTATAACACATTATATTGAATACATCACGTACAATAAAACATATCATGATCATTTACAGGACAATACCCTAAGCTAAGCTGGCCAACAACTATGACTCTTACTGAAAAACCGTTCAACGAGATCTGGACATAGAGCTCTCAGAGGAATCTTCCTCCACTGGCTCATTCTTCAAGCTCCTGGGAGGAAGGAACTACAGCAACAATGTGGAACTCCATCTGGTAACATCCATAAGAATGTCCAATCCAATAATAGTGGAAGGGTAAATTCATTGTCCACGAGTTTATCATAGGTTATGTCGCGTGCAAACAAGATATATACATCACATGTTACAATGTGGTTAGTTATGCATGCTAATGCATTATGAACAAGTTTGTGTATACACCTGCAGCCTTAAACAAGGACAGCAGTAGACGAGGAGCTTTGTTTTTCAGGTCCAAATAAATTCCCCTACCAAGGGTAAAATGGCACTGTGAACAGCCTCCAGGCCGGACACTAGGAATAGCCTCTAGGCCCAAAAAGTCCTAGGACACTGGGAACCACCTCTAAGTCAGAGAGTCCAGGACACTGGGAACGACCTCCAGATTTGAATGCTTCATGATTAGTATGCATCAATCCAATTCTTTAGTATGGCCCACCCACCATATAGAGTGTCCGAGATATCTTTTTAATTAACTAATGCAGATCGACGAGTCCTCAACTCTCTCAACTTAGTGAATTTCAAATCTCAGTTTTGGTGTCACACCTAAGTGATATTGTACCAGAAGTAGCTTTTGAGCTTTAGGTCGTTGGAACCCTGGTTGTGCTAAATAATGCATTAGGGAAATCTCAGGAAAGAGAAGCGGTGAGAACACTCTTAATTACCAAGTCATTCCTAGCCAGAATTTTCCCAGATGCATCATTTAACTCAACTGTTTTCATAAATTTCATTGTTTACTCAAGTTCTTTCTCTAATGTGGTTCCATTAAAAATATCCTTTGCAAGCTTTGGCTAGTTGTACTAAACCCTCACGCTTAATTTTAAATCAAAGTTCCCTTAACATTTCATTTATGAAATCCTTACTCGGCTTGTGGATTCGCAACGGATTTACCGGTTTAAATCGTCAAACCAATAACAGTCGATCGTCGCATTATTAATTAATTCATCATCATCAACATTATCATGCATACTTCAATCAATTTCAAGTTCAAATCAAAGCAGTCATACTTGATTTAAGACAAACAACACAATTTATTGTTGCCACGCAGAACCAAAACATGCTACAACATCTCTACAACACATAGTAATATTACAAGTACTACCACACAATTAGCAACCAATCAAGTCACACAACAAACAAGGCGAAAAACTCAAACTCATTATGTAAGAATTTCCCTTACCTAGAATGTGTTCCAAAGAAGGTAAATCCAAAGTGTCGTCGAGTCGTACGTCGCACGAACCTTAACAATCATAAGTTCATTCAATTAGAACTAAAAACTCATGTAGTGTACTCCTAGGGAAGCCACGTTTTTGGGTACTCAAAGGCCTAGGAATCACTTAACTTATTCCCTATTTGATCACATCTAGTCATATGTCATGAAGCAAGTTCAAATCATGCAAGTTTTGAAGTTTTTACAAAACTATCACACTTAGAAAATACTAAAACCAAAACTTACCACTTTGAATAGTATTTTACCAATTGGAATAGTATTTTACCACTTTGAATAGTATTTTCTCAACTTTGAACAACTTTTTAAAGCACTTAAATATGTCATAAAACTTTGGAAACACTTTCCTTATAAGTTTAAAACAAATCTTAAGACATATGCTAAAACTTTTTCCCAAAATCAAATATCTTTGAAAGCTTTTGTTAAATCAAATCTTTAACCACTTTTTACAACTATTTAGGCATAAAAACAAGTTGAAATCATTTCTCAAAAAGCCTTTGGAGGCCACGGTTTGTACCTTAGAAACAACTTCAAAATATTTGAACATTTACTTCCAAATCATACAAACTTTGTTAGATCTAAAACTTATTATCAAAAACTAACATCTTAAACACTTTGATACACTAAAAACAAATCAAAAACTCACCCAAATCATGTTCATGGGCCACGGTTTCAAAGAACCAATATCAACAAATTTAATTTCACAAAACCTTGCTTAAACATGTATATGACTAGATCTAAACATATTAAGTTAAAACCTTGCAAGATCTAACTCCAAAACAACTAAATCAAACCAAAACAAGTCCCTTAATCAGCCCTATAGGTTCGACCACTTCCAGATCTAGGGGTTTTACAAATTTTTAACTTCACCAAACATGCTTAATCTTGAAGGAAAATGGTATATCTAAGAAGTAATCAAGCTAATACATCAAGATCTAACAATTTCTAAGCAAAACAACACTAAAACCTTGAAGAACACTTCCATGGCAGCCATGAGAAAAATAAGATGGGTTAGGAAGCTTACCAAGAAGTTTGATGATGATTGATCAAGGATTAAGAAGAAAGGAATGGAGATTACAAGCTTAATCTCTAAGTTTCTTCAAGAACGCCAACTTTCTCTCTCTAGAATTTTCTCCACCAAGCATAAATGGAAAAATTATGAAGGGGCTGGTCTCCTATTTATAGAGATCTCAAGGGATAAGGAAGGGATAAAAATTGTTCATCTAGTTGGATCTTAACCATTTAGTTATAAACTAACTAAGTAAACTAACTACCAATTACACCTAAGCCAATCAAAATATTCCATTTGCCCAAGGTGGGTCCCAAGCATTGTCTTGTCTCCCATTGGTCTAAAGTGGTTGACATCCCCCTTAAAATATCTAAGGGTTTCGCTTTGGCACGTTATCGATTAACCGGGTGTGCGACGTTTCGCGTTTATTAGGGGTTTTGTACCAAAAACTCCAAAAATAAATCTAATAAATTCCTCCATAATCAAAAATTATTAATCAACCAAAATGTCTTCAAAAATATTAAAAGTATTTTTATGAATGTCATTTTCTCGATTTACAAGCTAAAAAGTTATCGTTAGGTAGTTTATAGGCGTAGAAAATACCTTATATATTTTTTGATGCCCAAAAATTTCCAAAAAATTTAAATAAAGCATAAATATTGGAAAATACTTATATATCAAATTTTATAAAATTTGGATCATGTTTAGGTATGTTTCAATTAAAAACTTACCTAATAGCCTTATAACGGCAGAATTACTATAACATAGTAAAAACTGTAAATTAGTAATTCTAATTTTCTTATCATCAAGAATAATTTCAAACAATAAAATTATTCATAGAAAATTATTAACAGAGAAGTCGTATTAAATACGACAGAAAATAGTCAATTAGTAATTAACTAAACTTCGAAAATTTCAAACTATGACTTAAAAATATTTATTAAGTCCTAAAAATTATTCCACCTTCAATAAAATAATTTTCATAAAAATTGGGGTGTTACATCCGGTCCGGTTTTGATAATTTTGGTTTTCGTTGAAGGAAATTTGGCACAAAAGTAGTAGAATACGAAAACACAAAAATAACAATAATGATGAATATCAAATTTGCAATGAAACTGGTTTGTTTTGTCCACTATTTACAGAAATCCTAATGCTTGTAAATCTGGTAGGTCATGGTTTTTCATTTTCCTAAAACCCTAATTCGGCCGATTTACTATTTTATTAGGTAAGAAATTCTTCATAAAGTTAATATTTAATTTGATCGATACTAAACATTAATACACGTTTTTTAAATTTTAAAAACGAAAATATTTAATTATGAAATCATTAATATGTTTAACCATGTTTTCTAAAGTTAACATTTCACATTTGTTAGATTATCTGCATTTGTGGGGAAGATTCTCAACATTATAAAAGTCTTATTCATTTTAGGTGAACAATTAACTATTTTCATTGGGTTGCTCCCTTGACGGACTACTGCTCTGCTTGATTAGAAATTATTGTTTTGGTCACTACTTAGCAAATGCTTTTTTGTTGCTGGAATTTTCATCGACTGCTGCATAAGGGCAACAACCTTGAACGCCAACAAAAAATAGAAACTGATTTTGAGAAAAACTTTAGTCTAATATGAACTATATTTCTGAACCCAAAAAAAAAACTGTTGTTTATGTGTATTATCGCATGTTCATTTTTCATTACTTTAATTTGAAGTGAAGTTGAACTAAATAATCAAGGCATTTTTCATTTACTGCATCAGTTTAGAGCATAATTGACTAAATTGCCTTTGAGAAAGCCAATTTAATTGGATAACCAAAACAATTTTATGATGCCTTATTTCAACTTTACAGTTTGTTTTAGTTTTATGAGACTAAAATATGTCATGTTTCTTATGCAGGTAATTTCTTAAGGTCACACTTCCAAGGTTTGCTTCAGATGAGAATTTTGTATTCATTCAAAGGTCATGCTTTCAAGGTTTTAAAGACAAACAATTATCTCTTTATATTATACTTCAAGTTTTTTTTTGTTCATGTTAAAGTAGTCACCAACAAAGGTATCAATATAACTGTGAGAAATGTGCAAGATCTGAATCCAATATCAAGCAAACAATATATGAGCTACTTCCATGAAAAGTGTGCCATTGGGGAAACTAAATGTGAGAGAAATAGAGAAATTTGGTTAGATTAAATGGAGAATAATATGTTAAGTGATGAGTTGTTATGCTTTAACTGTTTTTCTCGTTGCCATGTGCTTTATTTTGCTGGTTGCTACTGCATGTGCTTTATTTTGTTGTCAGGGTGATTGAGTGCTTTGGTTTTATAACATACATGTTTGGTTAAAGAAACATCTCAGTCACTATAATTACTTTCATTTGCTACTGTTTTGGAAGGGTGATTGATTTGGTAATCAAAGGAGGTTCCCACTTTCTTCATCAAATCAACTTATCTTTAATTTTCAATTTCATGTTTACTTTGTTTATATTCCTCAAGCATGTTGAACCAAATCATGTATAATATATTTTGATTGAGATAATTTTCAGTGCAATACTAATAAATTATCACGATTATTTTTTTGGTCAACTATTACGTAGTGTTGTGCTGGTTTTATGTAGATGTTGTTGGGTCAATTTCCTTCCGGGCTTCGGTTTATTAATCTTTGTTTCTTTTCACTTTTCATCATTCAAACCTTAACATGTAACTATTCATTTTATTGAGATGGGGAGAATGGTTTCTTTTCACTTGCTTCTGCCTAACTTTTTGAATTAATTAATTATTTCTCAAAACTTGATCTACAATGTTAGAATAAGAACTTTAATGTTTTCTTGCAATGATGTAAATTACCTGTCCTGTTAGTTTTATAGTAATACTTACTTCCATTTTAACATTTCAACATCTAATTTTTATCATACAAGTGTCTATATATGTGTAGTACTACAAATTGATGTTAGATATTGTTGATATCAACTTATCTTAAGTCTTTCTAACTTAGAATTTGAAATTCAATGTACCAAAAAAAAAATTGAAATTTATTAACATTTCATTTTAGATAGCTTTAATTAATAAGAAATTTGGCAAGTTGTATTCTTCATTTTAAACAAGCCAAATCCCATGTAGCATAAGAGGACACGACGCGTCCCGTGCGTAAGCACGGGTATTTTGCTAGTTTAATATATTTTCCAAAAATAGTTACTACAATCAATACCATGTTCGGAATTTATGTTCAATTTCTTATTTATTATTTTTTATTAAATACACTTTCAACGGTTTATGTTAATTTTTTTTAAGAAATTGTACATGTCAATGTCATTTCATATCTCCATGTCATTGGTTTTTACCACATCAACGATTTTCCTTAATATAGATGACACATAATCATTAATTAAATGCTAATTCTCTTAGAGGATGTTATTTGGAGAATAATCAATAAGATTATTCTCATTTGTATATAATAGAGATAGAGATTTGCTTATTATATTTTAGACCATCAAATATGATTTTTTATTATTTATATTCGATTGTTATTTATATTCGAGATATGAGGAATTAGTTAATACTTAATACCAATGGGGATTTAAAAAGTAAGGGTGTTGGGATAAGTAGGGCCGTTAAGCATCCAAATAGATTTGGTGCAAGTGCTTGTCTTTGTCTTGGTCCCCAGCAGACACACATGGGTTTCTGCCCTTAGAAATGATCCCTCTGTAGATTCCGAATCTTCCACGTCATTCTCTTGCCTTTGTTCTTTCCTGAAACTTAGTCGTTTAAATTTTGAGCATCAAGCAATTTATTATTTTTTGTCAATATTTTAATTTATTGTTAACATTAACCGCATCGTTATATTTTTTCCGGTCAGCTACTTTCTAACATAATAAGAAGCAAAATTGAATGAAACTTGAGTTTAATTTCTGTGTACTATCGGTGTAAAAATATTTTACACGTGTACTTAATAATGTCTTGCCATATTATTTAATGAGTTGATAAATACATAATTTGTATTTTGTCATACTTATTAAATGATGTGGCGACACATCATTTTTTTTAGGAAAATCAAATTTTATTCAAAAATTAGAAAAAAGATCAATACACCCAGATTGAACAGAATGTGTTGGGACATTCCACATTTACACTTGAAAATCAACACGAACATCTAAGTCAGTCAAGTACACGGTAATAAAACACTTAATCAGAACAGAAGTCAATATGGCATTACCAAGTCATCTTTATCCTAACAGCCAAAACAAAAGTTCCAAGTACGATCGATGACCAAAGAGAAATGAGGAGCCACAGTCTTTAAATTTCAGTTACGAGTCATTAATATACTATGTGCATACTCAAATCGACTATAAGTGGTCTCAGATATAACCAATCGAATCACATGCTCAGGAGCCAGTTGTAGGGAGGAAATGATGCTGAGGTTGGCAGTGACCACCATTAGCACTCCGGATCTGTAACGTTGACGCCCACGTCTTGATTGAAACTAGGATGGATCGAAGCTGATCTGTCAATCTGAATCAAACACGCAACAAGACGGAAAACCAAACAACGCCGCACCAAGACGACAAACAAAATAATACCACACTCAGATGACGAAATCACGGAAAACAAGGGGAAAAAACTAGATCTATGTGGAAAAACCACTTATTTAGATAAAAAAAAAACGATGTAGAGAGGTGGTTTTAGGCAAAAAAAAAAGGCCAAAAAATATCCCCTTCGGTGGATGAAGAAGAAGAAAGAGAGAGGGTTTAGAGAAAGAGGAGAGAGGCGCTAGGGTTAGTTGTTACGCACCTCATGTGGTGACACATCATTGGATATATGGGTAAAATATTTTTACACTGAAGATGTGTATAAATTAAATTCATGAAACTTGCCTTAAATAATACTAATAATAATATCGTAGTATAAAAATTTAATTGCTAACCTTGTGTGTACGTAAATATACTTTTGTAACTTTTGTTCTGATGATAACTTTTAATATTTTATTTTTGCAAGAAATAATTAAGAATAATTAAAAATATTCCGAAAACTCAATGTATTCATCAATGTAAATGTTCAACTAATGCATTATAGTTATTTTAATTTAGCTCAATAACACTGTATAAATTCATCCATTTAACAATGATCAATTTTAGCCTAAAAACAATGATCAATTTTAAGTTTTTTTAAGAGGAATAAACTCACTTCATATCTTTAACAATCAAATCCGAAATACACGGTAGAACTTGCTAAAAAACATGGGGGCTAGGCAATATAATGGCCACCAGAGCTAAACTATGGACGACCTCATTTGTTTGCCTCTTAATAAATCTCACATTTAGGTTTGAAGAAGACTTAAGAAAATTTGAATACTTCTTAATAATGGACCCTAACTCAGACAATTTTAAGTTAGAGTGCTTATTGTTGTTGTTGTTGTGAAAGCGTGTCACCAATACATTATATAGCAAAGTATTTTAATAATATACAATATGTTTCCTATGGAAATTAACCTTTTTTTTTTGGGTACAAGTAACCTGGATTTTATTACAAGTATTACTGCAAAACTAATTACATATTATGAAGATTTTTTTTTTTTGACAATATATTATCATGATTGGAAAGCTATTTTTGTAATTATATATATTCTCTAGAGTAAAGTTGATAATAAATTACACACACTTACATTACATTATATACAGACGAAAATCACCTGTCCCTTTTCTCATTTCTCGAATTACATATATATTATCAAGACATGCTACTACTACAATTTTGGGTTAATTACGTTTTTAGTCCTTATATTGATATTTGATTTTGGTTCCTAAAGTTTAAAAATTATCTTTTTCATCATCAATGTTCTAAAATGTGCTACATGTCCTTGCTATTTTTTAAGTCCCTATGATATAAAATTTTTTCTCATTTTAGTCTCTGTAATTTTTTTTTCATTTTATTTCCTATCATATATGATATATGGACTAAATTAACATAAATCAAATATTATAAGGATTAAAATAAACAAAAAATATATATAACAGGGTACGTCAAATTTGATCTATTTTTTAGAATTAAATTTATTTTATTTTATTTTATTTCTTTGAAAGACTCCTCATCTATTATCTATTCTATCTATCTATCTATTTCTATTCTATCTATTCTATCTATCTATCTATCTATTTTCAAACTAATAAACCAATAGGCTAGCACAAATACCATTTTAGACATCTTATATTAATGACACATGTATTTTTTAAGGACAAAAATATCAATCTAAATCATAATAAATAAAAATAAAAATTTAATTCACATAAAAAATTATTTTTTCTTCCTACTTTTTACTTTTTTCTCTCTCTTTTTCTTTCTTCTCTCACTCTTTTTTTTTCTCCCTCTCTATCTATCTGACGCCTCTGCGTCATTTGTTCTGATTCATCCATTTTTTTTTATCTCACTCTCGTTCTTACTTTTTTTTCTCTCTCTCTCATTCTTTCATTTTTTTTTACTCTCTCATTCTTCTCTCTCTCATTTTTTTCATTTTTTTTCTTCTCTTTCTCTCTTTCCCTTTTTTTGGTGCATCTTTTTTTTATTAGCATTTTTCAATTTCATTTTTTATTAACATTTTTTATATTTTTTAAGTTATTTATAAATGATTATTTTGTTTTTGAGTCGTACCGGGAGATATTGCATGTCGATATAAATGTATTTAATTTTTATAAATAATTATTTTATTTTTGAGTTCTGACGGGAAAACACTACTTAAGTACATATCAATTTTCATAAATATTTTTATTATTTATAAATATTATCTTACTTTCAAGTGTTGGCAGGAAAACATTACATGTTGTCGGTATAATTTCATCGTCTTTAAGGATGAATCAATTTTACAAATATCTTAATTATTTATAAATAATTATTTTGTTGTTGATTCGTGACCAAAAATTTGTTTGATTTGGTAAAATTTATTTGTCTTTGATGGGGGAACGAAATTATTAAGTCTCGACAGGGGAAATATTACACGTCGTTGGTATAATTTTATTGTCTTTGACATAGATTAATTTGATAAATGTTTAAGTTATTTATAAATGATTATTTAACTTTTCAGTCCTTACAAAGTTTTGTTATATCATTTTCCACACATATCAATCTTTATTATATATTATTTTATAGATGACACATATCAATATTTATAGATGATTATTTTAGTTTTTATTCTTAACGGAAGGAAACATTAACGGGAGAAAACATTACATGTTATTATCTATTATTTTGCTTTTGATTCTAGACGGAAAAACATATTATATTGTTAGTATAATTACTTTTTATATTTTGTTTTTATGAATGATATTATTTTTTTATAAATGATTATTTAGCTTTTGAGTCCCGACGGGAGAAAATAACATGTTGTCGCTATAATTTCGCTATCTTTGAGCACATATCAGTTTTTATAAATATTTTTATTATTTTTAAAGGATTATTTTACTTTTAAGTCTCCACATGGGAAATATTACATGTCATCGGTATAATTTTATCGTCTTTGACACAGATCAATTTTATAAATGTTTAAGTTATTTATAAATGATTATCTAAATTTTTAGTCCCAACAGAGTTTTGTTATATATTTTACTATTTATATATTTGATTATAAATATCTTTATTATATATTATTTAAATATAGATAATTATTTTACTTTTTATTCTTAATGGGAGGAAACATTACATACTATCATTTATTATTGCTTTTGATTCTAGACGAAAAAAATATTATATGTTGTCGGTATAATTTATTTTTATATTTTGTTTTTATGAATGTTATTATTTTTTATCAATGATTATTTTGCTTTTGAGTCCCGACAAGAGAAAATAACATGTTGTCGTTATAATTTCTTTATCTTTGAGCACATATCAATTTTTATAAATGTTTTTATTATTTTTAAATGATTATTTTACTTTTAAGTCTCAACGGGGGAAACATTACATGTTGTCGGTGTAATTTTATCGTCTTTGATACAGACAAATTTTATAAATGTTTAAGTTATTTATAAATGATTATCTATCTATCTATCTATATATCTATCAAATCAACAAAACTCTAACCATGTTTATTTCATCTTACCCATATATGATACGCAAGTCGCACAATTACATAAATTATAATATTTATGTAATTAAATATTTACTATAAAATTAGTTAATTTTTAATACATTAAATCAAAAATATTATTTACTAAAAACAATTATGTCTTAAAATATTAAGCGTAATAAATAACGCGCGTCCCGTGCGAATTCACAAGTAACATACTAGTTAATTTAAAAAAAAAATTGAATCCTTTATTAAAAAAGGATTATTCTGAACTTGCAAAACTAGTTATGGGTTGGGTAGGACCTGACGTGGGAGATTCCCTCCCACTTTGTGCTTTTAGTTAGTTTTACTCCTATGCGCGCATACTCAGGAAGGAGGACCCACACCCAGAGAGACATTTTGGTGGCCATTCAATTCATGAGGAAGTTTCATGGACAAGAGTTTTCTGCACGTTACAAGAGATAGATATAGAGAAAGTGCATATAGCTTCTTTTCCCTGCGTTTTGGGTAGCCATTCATCATCTATATATGTTAAACCTCGTCAGCTGAGTCCTGTAGTTGCAACAGTGCGCTACAGTACCTGTTTTTTCTCTCATTTTTTTAATGAATTCTCTCACTTTTTTAACTAAATTCTCTATATATCATTTTTCCCCCTTTCACCATAGTTGTTAAATCTGAACCAGAATCGATCGGTTGAACAGGAAATCGGACCCTTGTCCGATCTGATTGAACCTAAAAACCGGACTGCACAAGAACCGGTCTAAAAACCGAAAAACCAGTAAAAAATCGGGCAAAACCGGGAACCAGCCGGTTCTGGAAAAAATTAATTTTTTATTTTTATTTTTTAAAAAAATGATAAATGACATTATTTTTGACACATAAGAGATTTTTTATCCATTTTTTTCATGTCGACGGATTAAATTAAATATTATAATAAAATTTAAAATTAATTTATATATTAATATTATTATGAGAGTACTTATATTACAGTATTTGTGATTATTGAATATTAGAATGTTATTATAACATATTTGTTTTAGTTTAATGTGTAATTTTTGCATGTTATATGTTGACTTATAACATTTTAAGCGGAGTTTAATTTTTTATGTCGTGATGTTATGAATATTATGTTATTTTTTGTTTATTAGTGCTTTATATGTTATATTAAAAATTTTAAAAATATAATTTAATTCATTTTCGATCCAACCCTAATTCGATCCCGATCTAACCTTTAAATCTTGAATCAATACTTACACTAATTAAGTGTCCGGTTCGGTTTTGATATCATTTCCTTTCACACACACCCACCTCCTGTACTCACCAATACTTTCACGTATCACATCACTCACCCACTCTCTTTTAACACTCACTCATTTTTTCACACGCTTCCACATACTGGACGCTCTCTTTAATTAATCAATTATGTTCCTTTTTATTTATCGATTTTTAACAATTTTTTTATTTATCATTTTAATTATACTCTTAATTATTTATTATATATAAAAAAATAAGCATAATAGATAATAAACAATAAAAAATATCATAAAAAAACGACTAATAATTTTATTAAAAACAACAAAATTTATTGATTTGTATAAAATAATCTTAAAAAACAAGTAAAATAGAATAGAAGTAGTACACACAACACTCACTCTTACCAACATATAAGCACTACTAAGGTGGCTCTCCTCACCACACGCGCGCCTCAACACACACACACACAAATATTAAAAAAATAACTGAAAAATTAAAAAATTAAAAAAATTAAAAATGTTTTTTTCTAAATTTTAATTTTTTACAATTATGTTTTATTTTCCATTTAATTCTTTTATATTGAGTGTAGATTTCATCTGCAAATGGTTCCTATGTATCATTGTTTAAACATTTTGTGACATTTTTACCCCTTGATTTCTTTAAAAAAATTCTTAACTTCGTAATTTTTATAATTAATTATATTTTATATTTGATGACATTTAATCAAAAAATTAAAGTTCTATTAAATATTTTATGATTCTTAATATATACATAATTTTTGAATATTAAGAGTGAAAGATAAAACATTGAAAATAATTAATTTTAAGCTTTTCACAGTGAAATATAAAATATCTACATCATAATATTTATACTAAAAAAATACAATAGTACAATTTTTAAAAATAGTGAAAAAAATTTAAAAAATAAAATATACATTTCATATATTATAATAAGAATGATATTTATGATTATCATATTTACGTATTTTATAAGTAAATTTAAAGAAATTATCTTCTTAATTTTATCATAATTATAATAATATCTTAAAAAATACATTTAATAAAATTTAGATTTTTACTTGTTTGCCCCGTGCGTAGCACGGGATTCACATCTAGTTCGTCATCAAAATACAAAATGGAAAAGCTACTTCAACGCAACGAGGTTTCAAGTCCACAAAAATGTTATATCTTATCTTCATACGATAAACAAATTATATTAGCGTGTGAGATAAGATTTACGTGTATTCATTTTAACGCATCGTTTCTTTCTTCTTGTGCAAGTTTAACGTACGATCGGGGATCGGTTGGAAAAGAAATTGTTTTTTTTCTCTCCATCATATAGAAACTATACTCACAGTTTAGTAATTTCTCAATTTAATATAAATAATTACTTAATGATTTAATTTCTTAATTTTATAATTAGTTTATGCTTGAAATAAGTGACCGAAAAAAGTATGCTGCAAATATGATAATTATCATATCATATTTAAATAAATAATGGTTGGGGAAATAATAAAGTCCAAGAAAACACAAATAAAATTACATGAATTCGTTGATAGTAATTAGAGCCGGTAAAATGGGCTACCCGGCCATCACGGGCCAGCCCGCATCGGGCTGTGGGTTTTATCGGGTCGTGCTATAAAGCCCAAATAAAATATGGGCTCAAAATTTACTGTCCAAACTCAACCATATGCGGGTTGTGGGCTTTTCGGGCCGATCTGACTTATACAAAACTTTTATTTTTTATATAAAATAATCTGATTGAAAGTACTACGTTTTTTTGGTTACAAAAGAAAAGAAAAAGAAACCAAAAACAAAAAAAATCAAGCCTAGTGCCCGACAAAAGTCACACCCATGACATCAGCTATTAACAAACTATTCAACTCTATAGAAAGGGATGACAAAAACACCAAAGGAGCATCTCTTCGAGCGCTCATCTTCGCCAAAAAGTCAGCAGACTGGTTGTCGTACCAAAGGGTATGATGCAACTGGACTTCCCAACTATACTAATTGTTCATTAAAATTCAAAAAGAAAAGTTCACTGGTTCAATCTTCGGAAAAAATGGTTCAATAACTACTATACTAGTTC
The DNA here is from genome assembly GCA_037113605.1 of Calophaca sinica. Taxonomy (NCBI): domain Eukaryota; kingdom Viridiplantae; phylum Streptophyta; class Magnoliopsida; order Fabales; family Fabaceae; genus Calophaca; species Calophaca sinica. The sequence goes on along the minus strand of CM073736.1, from coordinate 124,019,668 downwards.
ATTATACAAAAGGTCAAATCGTTAAAAACTTTAAATATGTAAAGCGCAGTAATTCATTAACGTTAAAGGGAGAAAAAAGCAAATTTGTTCAGTTCTTCAATTAGAGATGATTTTATCAAAAGATTCTAAATCAAAGCTTCAAATATCTTCTATTTTACCCAAACCCATCTACTATCTATTTAAGCAAACAATAGGTTTGATAAAAAGACAAAACTACACTACCATATTTTTGACACCTATTATTTTAAATGGACAAATATGTCAATCTGAATAAAAATAAATGAATATAAAAATTAAATTCACATAAAAAATTAATTTTCTCTACATACTTTTAACTTTTTATCTCTCACTTTTCACTTTTTTCTTTTATTCTCTTTCTTCTTTTATGTCACGTACGTGACTTTTCTTTTTCTCTTTTCCTTTCTCTTTCTCTCATTTCTCTTTCTCTTTCTCTTTCTTTCTCTCTCTTTTTTCTTTCTTTCTTTCTTTCTTTCTCTCTTTCTCCTTTTTTCTTTGTCTCTTTCTTCAAAATAAATATAATGAAACCATTTTAATTTTTCTATTTTATTTATATTTATATTTTTTATTTACATTATTTAATTTTATTTTTTTATATTTTCATATTTTATCATTATAATTTTTTTATTATTTATAAATAATTATTTTTATTTAAAGTCTCAATAAGAAAACATTACATATTGTCAATATAATTTTATCATCTTTGATCACGTATCAAAATTTACAAATATATTTATTATATATTTTTTATAAATGATTATTTTACTTTTGATTCTTAACAGGAGGAAACATTACATACTATCGGTATAAATGATTATTTTTCTTTTGTGTACAGACGAAAAAACATAAAATATTGTCGACATAACAAAAAAATCTATTTAAGCAAACAATATGTTAGTGAAAAAGCAAAACTATACTATCATATTTTTGATACCTATCATTTTAAAGGGTAAATATGTCAATTTAAATAAAAATAAATCAAAATTAAAATTAAATTCACATAAAAAATTTATTTTTCCTACCTATTTTAAACTTTTTTCTCTCACCTTTCATTTTTTTTTCTCTCTTCTCTTTTTTCTTTTCTGTCACGTACGTGACTTCTTTTTTTCTTCCTCTTTCTCTCATTTCTCTTTCTCTTTCTCTTTTTTTTTTCTTTCTTTCTCTCTTTCTCTTTCTTCAAAATAAATATAATGAAACCATTTTAATTATTTTATTTTATTTATATTTATAATTTTTATTAACATTATATAATTTTATAATTTTATTTTTTATATTTTATCATTATAATTTTTTATTATTTATAAATAATTATTTTCGTTTAAAGTCTCAATATAATTTTATCATCCTTGATCACGTATCAAAATTTATAAATATATTTATTATATATTTTTTATAAATGATTATTTTACTTTTGATTTTTAACGGAAGGAAACATTACCTACTATCGGTATAAATGATTATTTTTCTTTTGGGTACAGACGGAGAAACATAAAATGTTGTCGGCATTACATAAAAATCTATTTAAGCAAACAATAGGCTGGTGAAAAGACAAAACGAGATTAACATATTTTTGACACCTATCATTTTAAAGGGGCAAATATGTCAATATAAATAAAACAAAATTAAAACAAAAATTAAATTCACATAAAAAATTAATTTTTTCTACCAACTTTTAATTTTTTTTCCCACCTTTCACTTTTTCTTCCCTCTCTCTTCTCCTTCTTTTTTTCTGTCACGTACGTGACTTTTATTTCACTTTCTCTCATTTCACTTTCTTTTTCTCTTTCTCTCTTTTTTTTCCTGTCTTTCTCTCCTTCTCTCTTTTTATTTCTTCAAAATAAATATAATGAAACCATTTTAATTTTTTAATTTTTTAATTTTTAATTTTTATTAACATTATTTAATTTTATTTTTTTATTTTTTTATTTTATCATTATAATTTTTTTATTATTTATAAATAATTATTTTTATTTAAAGTCTCAATAAGAAAACATTACATATTATCAATATAATTTTATTGTCTTTGATCACGTATCAAAATTTATAAATATGTTTATTGTATATTTTTTATAGGTGATTATTTTACTTTTGATTCTTAACGGGAGAAAACATTACATACTATCGGTATAAATGATTATTTTTCTTTTAGGTATAGACGGAGAAACATAAAATATTGTCGGCATAAAATAAAAATTAATAAATATCTTTATTATATATTATTTATATAAGATTATTTTACTTTTGACTCTTAACGAGATGAAATATTACATACTATCGGTATAAATGATTATTTTTCTTTTGGGTCAAGACAGAAAAACATAAAATGTTTATTTTTTATACCAGCGTAAACATCTTTATTATTTATAAATGATAATTTTGCTTCTTAGTCTATACGGGGAACCATTACATGTTGTCAGTGTAGTTTTATCATCTTTAAACACATATCAAATATATAAATGTTTTTATAATTTATAAATGATTATTTTGTTTTTTAGTCCATATGAAAAAATATTACATGTTGTAGTTGCAATTTTGTAGTCTTTTAACACATATCAAATTGATAAATATTTTTATCATTTGTAAATGATTATTATTTTTTTAGCTCTTACGGGGAAATATTACATGTCGTGAGTGTAATTTTATCGTGTTTGAGCACATATCAAATTTGTAAATGTCTTTATCATTTGTAAATAATTATTTTGCTTTTTAGTCCTTACGGGGAAACATTACATGTTGTCGGTGTAATTTTATTATAAATGATAATTTTGCTTCTTAGTCTCTACGGGGAAACATTACATGTTGTCAGTGTAGTTTTATCATCTTTAAACACATATCAAATATATAAATGTTTTATAATTTATAAATGATTATTTTGTTTTTTAGTCCATATGGGAAAACATTACATGTTGTGGGTACAATTTTATAGTCTTTTAACACATATCAAATTAATAAACGTTTTTATCATTTATAAATGATTATTTTGTTTTTTAGTCCTTACGGGGAAACATTATATGCCATGTGTGTAATTTTATCGTGTTTGAACACATATCAAATTGGCAAATGTCTTTATTATTTATAAATAATTATTTTACTTTTTAGTCCTTATGGGAAAACATTACATGTTGTCGGTATAATTTTACTATAAATGATTATTTTGCTTTTTAGTTCTTACGGGGAAACATTACATGTTCTGGTGTAATTTTATCATCATTAAACACATATCAAATTTATAAATGTATTTATTATTTATAAATGTATTTAATTTAGCTTTGATATTGTTTTATGGCTATTAATGCATGTAGGTGGTTCAGAAAGATGCTATTAAAATTGGTATAAGGACCATTGTATTAAGATATTTGTCAGATCAAAAGACATAGAAACTGGTAGTCAATTTTAATTAATACATATAAATGCTTTAGAAACATTCATTGCAGCCAATACTGCGCGACCCGTGCGGATGCACGAGTATTCTACTAGTTGTCACACAAAACAAATTCCAAGCATACCACCAATTTCTCCAAGTCTGCAGAATTATTAACACATTGACACCTATGAACAATGCTCAAACACCCACTTGATTTTGTGCAAAACAAAAGGCTTGCAAGCATTAAAAGGTAATTCTTGCACAGTATTAAACATCACCGAATTGACTAAGGGTGTTCACAAACCGATCCAATCCAATTCAAACCGCAGCCACCGAACCGAAAAACCGCAAACCGAATTAATCGCAAACCGAAAAAACCGAAAACCGCAAAAAACCGAAATTTTGGATTAGATTAGATCGGTTTTCGGATCCTTCTAATGGAACTAATCCAATCCAAACCGATCCAAAGTATTATTACATAACATAATATTATACTTATAATTACCTTATTTTTAATATATTTTCTCACACATTATAAAATTTAATTTTTTAAATTAATCATGTATATTTTTATATAATATAGAATATTTTACTTTTTAATATACATTTTTTTGTTACATTTTAAGCTTGCAAATAAATTATTTATTCTTATTTTTATAATTTTAAACATATTTTTCTTAATTTGTGGATCTACTCTTCTCTTTCCCATTTTATAATTCCCTTTTACATTAATACAATAATGCGTGATATATCATTACAGAAAAATAATGCATGATATGGTCGTACCTCAAGCATTCCTGGGGTCAATGATTCCTTTTGATTATTTCATAGTTTCATTTATAAGAAGCAAAAAAAAGTTGGGTCGTTACTGCCCTACTGTTGGCTACTGTAATACTATTAGTTTAATGTTATGAAATTTAAGTTATCGTTATTGTCGTAATTTCACCATTTAGAAAAATATAAACCAGGATATTAGATTATAAATGAGAAACCGAAATCCAATCCAATCCAAACCGAAGTAAATCGGATCGGATCGGATCGGATTTGATTTTAAAACCAAACCGTTTGGATGATTAGAGTAAAAACCGAAAAGATTGGATCGGATGGTTTTTCCCCTTAAAACCGATCCAATCCAATCCGCGAACACCCTTAGAATTGACCGCGTTTTAGCAGTATACACGTGTTTTCTAATTAGTGCAGGCTATGCGAGCTGCCCGAAGCCCGGGTTAAAAAATGAGCTCAAATTTAACAGCCCAAACCCTATAATTTTTCGGGGTCGCCCAGTCGAGCCGGCCCATTTTACCGTCTCTAATAGTAGTTAACTTATTTCATCTCATTTATATATTTTTATTAGAAACTTAATTTTTAATAATAGGGTTAAATATATTTTTAGTCTTTGTAAAACTGGAAAACTTTGATTTTGGTCCTTCAAATTTTATTTATTTTTAGTCCTACATTTAACAAAAATATTGTGTTTTTAGTCTCTCATTCTTCTCTTATCAACGACTAAAAATACACATTTTGTATATATTTTTAGGGACTAAAAATGAATAAAATTTTTGTAAGGACAAAAATTGTTTTTTTATAATTTATAGAGACCAAAAAATATATTTAACATTCTGCTAAAAAAGTATATTTAACACAATACAAAAATGGACGTAAAAGTAAATTTTAAATAATTTAAATTTGATATACTTATAAATATACTAAAATGATAAGATTTGAATTAAATAGCGAAACTACGAAGAAAAGATAGTATGTATAATTTCATAAATATATTTATACAAGTATACTATGTATAACTAATATAATTATTTTATTAATAAAATTAAATTATTCAAATCCATCTGAATTGATTTGATTTGGTTAAGAAATAAAATAGTTATCTTTTAAATTATTAATTACTATATTAAATACTTTAATTTTAAATAAATTTATTATTCTTATTTCTTAACAAATGTCCTGAAAACATATATTAATAGGGTCCTGTTTACAAAAAAAGTAAGCATTAACTAACTTTATTTTTTCCTAAAAAACTAGTTTTATATTTTTATTTTTTATTAAATAATAAATATTTTTTAGTTATGTTTTTTTACTAATGTTTGTTATGTTTCCTTACTCTGAATTTTTAGAATACTCGATAATATTCAGCTGTTTATAAACAGCTTATTTGAATTCCACAGCGAAAAGTGGAGTTGGATTCGCTCATGAATATTTTGTTTGGGTTTATTTAGCGGGATTATCATTTTCAAAGTGCTTGAGATAGCTTATAAAAACATCTTCTAACATGTTCATAAATTGTTTTAAGGACAACTTATCAAAACAACTTTTTTTATAATAGCTTATCAAAACAACTTATAGCTTACGTGAAAATAATTTGACTTTTTTTCTTTGATTATTAAAATAGCTTATAGATAAACGCTTACTCCCTCCTAACTCAATTATAAGCAAAAATACTTAATTTTATACTGATTAAATACAGTAGTTAAGTGCTTTTAATTTTTTTGATTTCAAATAAAATAGGAACTACACTTACTAAACTACTCTTAATCATAATGATCTTCACATATTTTCTAAAAAAACAAAAGTTGAATTTATTTAAGAATATTTTTAGAATAATAACATAAAATATAGGTAGATTAGTTTAAATTTGAGTCTACCAAACTTAGACATTTTTTTTTCTTATAATTGATAAACGTTTGATTAAACCGTTTAACCTATCATTCCCTCGTAACTAAGAACATGATAATTAATAGTTAATAGTTATAGTTGCTCCTTGCGTCCCATTTCATCACCTCAAATTACTTATTTTTTTAAAAAATTAATAAGTATTAATTATTTTTTTTCAACAATAGCACTCCTATCTCAGCCAACTATATTAATAGGTTTTTTTCACCTAATTATACCACTACTTCAATTAATAAAGAATATTTTAATCAAAAAATGTTATTTTATCTTAAAAATTTGTAAACTCAATTAATTTTTACTCCCTCCGTCTCATTTTACTTGTCCTGTTTGACATATTTCATTGTCTCAAATTATTTATCTTTTTAGAAAATTAATGAGTATTAATTACTTTTTTCTTTCTTTCTAAATATACCATTTTTCTCAACCAATCTCTATTAATGAGTTGTTAGTGAGTAATTACAGCTGTCCAATTTAAATAGAGATATTTTAATCTAATAGTATCATTTAATTATAGAAATAAGTAAATCTAATTATTTTTTTAAGAATTGGAAAAAAGTAAAAAAGACTATTAAAATGAGATAGTGGGAATAATTGACCTGCATAACCAAAGTGTACGAGTAAAATGAGACCGGGGCGTTAATAATTATTGAAAAATAAAGGCTACATTATACTTTTAGTCGCTTATATTTATTTTTAGTTTTAATTTAGTTCTTTATGTATTAAAAGTTTCGAATTGATCCCTTATGTGTTAATTGTGGTCCCTCTTATTTTTTTTATTCCGAAATGGTCCTTTATGTTACAAAAATAATATCAATATGGTCCCATTTTGTCCTTTTTTTGTATAAAAAAGGACCACACTATTATAATTTTTATAACATAACGCATCATATTGGTGTAATCTTCAAATATAAAAGACCAATTCGAAACAAATAATATATAAGAGACTAAACTGAAACCTAAAATAAACTTAAGAGATTAAAAATATAATTAAACTAAAAATAAAGTGTTGTTTCCCAAAGTAATTGAGAGGTTGAGAGCAATAGGCAGAGTTAAGTTACAAATGGCGACCCCCGCAGTGGTCCAACTCCAAGCAAGTGAGCCACTGGCCATACGGTCAAATCATCAAAAAAAGGAAGAAGAGGAAGAAGAAACAGCGCCCAACCCAGTGACCCACTACCCACCCATTGTGAAAGCGCCACCTCTTTTTCCTCTGTCTCTCTCTCTCTCTCAACAAATTGTCTCTTTCTCTTGTGATTTGTGATACTCGCAAGCAATTCAGTAACGCCCGGTCACTCAACAAACACAACGCCCTACTCATTCATTCTGGTACACAACACACCGAGGCACATTCACAGCCACATTTCAATTTCAATTTCATCTCAACCCCTTCTTATCTATCTATCTATCTATATAACTATCCCTAATCTCTTCCTCTCCTCTCATTCCCCATATTCCTCAACTCATCAAACTTCCCTACTTTCTTCTTCCCTTTAACAACTTGAAACGTTGAGTTTGGTCTATTCTCAGAGAGAGATTTGTGTGTGGGTTAAAACCCGGTGTTGACGCGTTGTAGACATCACGGCTATTCTCAGAGTTTCTCGGTCCGTATTTCATGCCCAAACTGTACGACGTAAGGGTTGCGTAACACCCACCAACCCTTCGCCGCACGGTGGGCGTGGTGCTTTGCCTTCTGAAGGCGGTAGTCCCTCCGACCTCCTCTTCCTCGCCGGTGGCGGCACCGCTTCTTTCTTTCTAGTCTGTTAGTTTAAGCTTCTTTGTAGTAGTTTAATTAAGACTATAATTAACAACTATAGTGAGTGTTAAAAAGAGACTTTGTATTAAGATCTCGTTGAAGGTGCTTTTTCTTCTAGTTGTTGTTGTTGTTGCTGTTGTTGTTAGAAGAGACTTTTGGTGTTTGGTTTTGTACTGAAAATGATGCTGAAAATTAAGAGGGTTCCCACTGTTCTTTCCAATTATCAAAAAGAGGAGGTTGGGGTTGGAGAGGCTGCTCGTCCTGCTGGGGGTTGCGGTCGAAATTGCCTCAAAACTTGTTGTATTCAAGGTATTTTCCCTACTGATTTTTGTGCTTTTTTTTTGTGATTTTGTGCTTTGCATGCATGTATTATTATTAGTATTTTGGTTATAGGTTTTGTAATTTTTGTTTAATGTTTTGTGATTTTGCTTCTTGTTGTTGTTTTCTTGATTAACAGATGCAAAGCTCCCTTTGTATGCTTTTAAAAAGATTGACAAGGTTACTGGAAAGGACTTGGCCCTCCATGAATGCCAGGAGGAGGAGAAGGAGGAGGAGGAGGAGCTCCCTGTGGCCTTTCTGGACTCACTTATCCTTGGGGAGGTGATTATGGAATTTTGATGATGGAGAATAATTTACAAATTTATATTTTTTGTTTTAAAGTCTTTTTCCTTTTCATTTCAGTGGGAAGATCGCTTGCAGAGAGGACTTTTTCGCTATGATGTTACCGCCTGTGAAACAAAGGTTTGATACCTTGATACTTTAGATTTTGTCTCTCTTTTTGTATTGTGCTTTTTTGGGATACATGGATATGGTGTATGAGCTTAGTTTGATTGATATGTGTTTTTGTGGAAATTTTGGTATAGATGATTCCGGGTGAGTATGGTTTCATTGCTCAGCTTAACGAGGGTCGTCACCTCAAGAAGAGACCAACTGAATTCCGAGTTGATAAGGTCCTTCAGCCCTTTGATGGAAACAAATTCAACTTTACTAAAGTTGGACAAGAAGAGGTCCTGTTTCAATTTGAAGCCAGTGATGATGGTGGAGTCCAGTTCTTTCCAAATGCTCCAATTGATGTTGACAATTCTCCCAGCTTTGTTGCCATCAATGTATGGTTCTTAGCTTTTGTTCAGATTTTGCCATTAATTCTCCCATTAGGCTAGAGTAGATGTTTTATATGATGATTTTTGTTTGTTTGTTTGTTTGTTTGTTTTCTTAACAGGTTAGTCCTATTGAGTATGGGCATGTTTTGCTGATTCCGCGCATTTTCGAGTGTTTGCCCCAAAGGATTGACCGTGAGAGCTTCTTGCTTGCACTTCACATGGCTGCTGAAGCTGCTAATCCATATTTTCGATTGGGTTACAACAGCTTGGGTGCTTTTGCAACTATTAACCATCTTCACTTCCAGGTATCTTGAGACTACCACCACCTTTATGGTCTTTGTAGATAATTTCATTGCTTATCATTGTTCTTTGTCTTTAATTTGATTGCAATTTGGTGATTTTGACATATGCAGGCTTATTATTTGGCTATGCCCTTTCCCATTGAGAAGGCTCCCACTAAGAAAATTGAAACTTCAAATGGTGGAGTGAAGATATCTGAATTGTTGAAGTATCCAGTTAGAGGTCTTGTCTTTGAGGGTGGTGACACACTGGAAGATTTATCAAACGTTGTCTCAGATGCTTGTATCTCCCTTCAAAACAACAACATACCTTACAATGTTCTTATTTCTGACTGTGGAAGGCAAGTGTTTGTGTTACCACAGGTAAAATAATTCTCAAACTAACTCAATTTCATAATTTGCCTAACCCACTTTCATTAGCTGTGTGGGTACTTATCAAATAGTTGAACAGTGTTATGCAGAGAAACAAGCTCTTGGAGAGGTGGATGCTGAGCTTCTTGACACTCAAGTGAATCCTGCTGTGTGGGAGATTAGTGGACACATGGTTTTGAAGAGGAAAAAGGATTATGATGAGGCATCTGAAGCCAATGCTTGGAGGCTTCTTGCTGAGGTTTCACTCTCTGAAGAGAGGTTTCAAGAAGTCAATGCTCTTATCTTTGAAGCCATTGCCTTGACTGAATTGGATGTCAATCTTCAATGTCTCCCTGAAGGTGATGCAGTCAACTCAAGCACATACCCTGCTGTGGTGGCTGGTTCACAAGAATGTGTTGTTCTACAGTAAACGAACAAATTCAGTAATTCTGCAGTATTATTACTAAAAAAAAATTGCTGAATTATGTCTGGTTGAAATAAGCACCTTCTATGGTAGCAGTTGCTTAAATTCTAGAATTATGCTGTGCCTAGTGTTTGTGTTTTGTATCTCTTTACTTCTCTCTGGCTTTGTGAAGCTTGTTGTCTAGTTAGTGTTAGTGATTTGGTGTATGTTAGGTGACTGTACTGTACTGTATGTCATGGCTTTCACCCTGCCTGAAATAACAAGTTCATGTATCTACCCCTCGTTGTTCTTAAGAATGATGTTTTTACCTGACGTATTTCTGGCTCCACTTTGTAATCCATAAATAAATGGTGTATAAATAAATGTCATTGTTTAAAAATTTGATGCGAATATATATATATATATAAATAAATGGTGTATAAATAAATGTCATTGTTTAAAAATTTGATGCGAATATATATATATATATATATATATATATATATATAAATAAATGGTGTATAAATAAATGTCATTGTTTAAAAATTTGATGCGAATATATATATATATATATATTTTTTTTTTGTTAATATTTTTCCAAGCTCTTGGCTGCGCCGTCTATGAGACCAATGTACCTTTGCGGTTTTTTAATGTTGAACCGAACATAGCATGAGTGCTCCAGTATAAAAATATCAGTGCAAAAACCGAGTGGGTAGGTGTGTATCCTTTCAATGGATGAGCCTGTACCCTTTTCTAACACTTAACAAACTTGAAATATTGAACCAAAAAAAACAAAATAAACTGAAATAAAATAAGATAAAATCTAGAGTCCAGACCATGCTTGAACTGGAGTACCAAAATTTAATAATATTAACTATGAACATGTCAAAATAATTTATATTGTATTATGATGTTAGGTTTATGTAGCATTAGATGCATTAGTTTTGTAAATTAAAGAAATAAAGAGGAAAAAATGGGAAAAAAAATAAGAAAATTAAATAAAAAAATATATTTAATATGATAATTTTCTGTTTAGATCGTACAAAAACAAGTATAATATTAATATACTAGCAACGTCAAATTTAGAAAATATACATAATAACTTGTCAATCATCAGTTATCGCTCGAGTTCTCTCTGAGCGCCTAGGGTGCCTCTCTCACATAGCTTTCATCGGCATTTCTTGTTTGATTCCTTAGCAGTTCCAATCGCTACACTGCTTTGAAATCCCACATGGAGGAGTCAGAGGGCTTGTCACTAGTGCAGGAGGACGAAGGGCAGACTACCATTGTAGAGCGTAGCAAATCATTAACGGAGGAGTTTAATCTATGCCTGGTGGGGAGGTTTCTTACAAACAAACTAGATCGCCCTCGTGTGATGAAGAATATCTCTCGAGTGTTTGGAGGCTGGGGAAAGGTGTTGCCATAAAGGAATTGGAACAAAGGAGGTTCTTGTTCCAATTTTATCATAAGTTGGATCTTGAAAGGGTGCTCAAAGGGAGACCAAGGGCATTCAACAACTACATGCTACTGACAGAGAAGGTCAAACTGGGGGTCTCATTGAGTAGTGTTCCTCTTGATTAGGTGGAGATGTGGGAACAAGTTAACAATTTGTTGGTTGTCTTCATGACGGAGCAAGTCGATAAGCACCTAGAAAACTACATTGGCGAATTCCTCGAGCATGACGGGAATAACAAGTCAGGGTTATGGCGAGCCTACATGAGAATTCGTGTTCGTATTGATGTCTGAAGAAACATAGGAAGGTGAGGATGGCAGGGGAGAGTGGTGTACAACACAATTCAAATACGAACGACTTGGTGTGTTTTGTTTTATGTGTTTTGTGAAAAGCAATTCGCTTTAGAGAGGGGACAGGGAGCATCACAGAAATTCGAGCCGCGTTGGTCCGATGGCAGTACCTCCAATCGGTGGCTCGGGGAGGAGGGAGTGCAAGGAGTGTGCCAGATTAGGAACGAAAGGAGAGTTTGCACGATAATCACGAGAATGTCTTAAATGGTAGTAATGGCGCTCCACTCAAAAAAAGAAGGTAACGCGAGAGTCAAAGGTCTAGCATTCATATTCACAACAAAGTGTAATCAAGAAAATAAGGAAAGGCGAATTCGTGGAAATTACGGGTAATATGGGAATCAATCCGACAAAAACAATAAAGGTGGGATCCTCATTTAATGTTGTGGCAGTATTAGGTTTGACCGCGCCATATCCAATCAACACGCTAATAATTGGAGACTCTTTTAAGGAGTGGAAGATTATACAGTTACGAAAAAAGGAGGAGAGAGAATATGAAAACCCAAATTGCATGCACTAATGTAGATGGAAATTCTGGAATTGTCATGCATGATGAAACCCTAGTAGAATTTGTTGCAATGTCTGTTCACAATAACCCCATATATCAAAAGTATTTTTTATTGGCAGGTCTTGATTGTTAGGCCTTCCGGGACCCATAAGTATTCCAAGATGGAACTGTTGATGCATGAGTAACTCGCGAGCAGTTCATGCCCTCAATTACCTCATTCGATGTGATTGGCTGGACTAGCTCTTTCACTTTTTCATTTTTCTTTTGGAAATTTTAGTTCAAGGAAGCAAAGTAGAGAAAAACTATTGACAATGCATTGAGTCTTTTTTTGCAGATTGCACGAAGCCTTAGTGATTTGACAATCGATATTGGCCTCGATTTACGTAATGAGAAAAGATATTTCTTCAAAGCTAAATCTTACAGTTGCTCTCCTAGACTCCAGGTGCATGAGAGGGCAGACCTAGGCCTTCTATATGCTATTCAATGGGTACTTGAGCTTGGTTCAATCAAGGTAATTTTCGAGTTGAATTCAAAGTATGTCGTGGATAGCGTACAAAATAATCAGGAAGACCAAACTGAATATAAGCTATTTGTTCAATTTAACTTTTGTTTAAAGTTGAACCATGTTTTTTTCCCTTAAAATTGTTATTCATTTAAAAAAGATAAAATGAAGTGTATATCTATCTATCTATAAAGTAAACCTGAGTACTATTTTAGATTTAGAATTAAATTATGCAATATCAGTTTTAGTTTAGAATTAAATTTTATGTCCTCCACTATTTGTCAGTACAATATGATAGCTTTCTATTATTATTTTCTTACTAAATTCGTTCTTTCACCTTCTCATTGCAATAAAGACCTATTGCATTCTTTAGCTTGATATTAAATCTTATGACCATTCAAATTCGTGAAATTATTTTGTAACTAAAAAATCTTGAAATTATTTAACTAAACCTTCTTCTAAAACACATATAGATATATTCATAGATCGAATTGTTTTTTTTTTCCTCTTATATTCATATTTACAAATTGTTCAAACTTAAATAAGTACCTATAATAATAATCATAATAATTTTCAATGTTATGATATTTTTCTTTCATTATTTTTAGAAAATAATTCCAAATTTATATTTGATTATTTTACTATATTATATAACAAATAAAATTTCATTTTTGAACATACTTTTGTAGATTTAATTTAGGCTTAACTGCAGTTTTGATACCCAATTTTTATCAATCCGTAATTTTGGTCCCCCTTTTTTATTTCGCAATTTTGGTCCCTTAATTTTTAAAATTTCTGACGTTTTGTCCAACCGTAAAATTGGGTCACAAATTTGGTGATGTGGCAAGTGGGGTGATGATGTGGCAATTGTGTGTCCTATAAAGGTGGCAAATCTGACCTAATAATGTTTCCAAGTTATTATAACTTATAAAATAAAAACATTAAATCATTTAATTTAACTTTTCAAATAAATAAATAAATAAAATCATAATAAATGAGGAATCTGATTGAATGAATTGAACCCTAAATCCCAAACCCAAACCCAATCTTTTTCCCCCATTTCTTCTTCCCCGATTTCTTCTTCCTCTCATTCCCTCGACCCAGGGGAAGACACTGCCAATGAAGAAGAAGTTGACGACTGCGACAACGAAGACGATGAAGGTGATGATGATGATGATGATGGTGTAAGCGACGTCGTTTGATGATCGAAAACCTCCATGGACGCGGCTGCAGCTGGGACATCACGAGGCAAGTTGGAGTCGGGTCGGGGCATTGAACCCGCGAGTTCGGGGAAGTTAAGAATGGCGGAGTTGCCTTTGATGGCGAGAGCCACCACGTCATGGGCGCGCACGGCCATCTCCGGGGTGGCAAAGGTGCCGAGGCAGATCCGGTTCTTCTTTCGGGGCTCGCGGATTTCGGATACCCACTTGCCCCATGCCCGCATTCGGACCCCTCTGTAAACTGGGTGCTGGCTGTTGTTTTCTCTGGGCTTGTGGAGGTTGGCAGAGGGAAAGTAACCACCAAATGGTCCCCAACAAAGGAAGGAACGACATCATTTTTCAAGGTTTGTCGCCATCTGCATGGCCTTCTTTGCAACAGCAGCAAAGATGAGACGAAGAGGAAGATGGATTCAGTTTGGTTTATGGTGTGACGAAGATGAGATGAACAGGAGGGGGAATTCCACGAAGATGAATTCCAGAATTTCTCAGCTTTATGAAGAACAAGATGGAAGATTGATGAATAACATTTAGGGTTCACGGTTTTTTTTAATATTTCGATTTTGTTATTTTATTTATTTAATCAAAAATTAAAATTAATTGAATTAAATGTTCCAAATTATTTTAAATAAGTTATAATGACTTGGAAACATGATTGGGTCAGATTTGCCACCTGTATAATACACACAATTGCCACATAACCACCTCATTTGCCACATCACCAAATTTGTGACCCAATTTTACTGTTGGGCAAAATGTCAGAAATTTTAAAAATTAGGGGACTAAAATTGCGAAATTAAAAAAAGGGGGACCAAAATTATGGATTAGTAAAAATTGGGGGACCAAAAATGCAGTTAAGTCTTTAATTTATAATAATATTTACATATTTCTAAAAAAATTACAGTTATAACTAAAATTAAAATATATAATATAAATAAATCCGTGCAACACACGAGTATTATATCTTTCTTTTTATGAACAATGAATCACTCAAAGACACAACTCAAGAGGAACAAACTCCCCTGAGATCTTCCCCCAAAAGCAAACCTAATGAAGGATCAGACCTATCAAAAAAAGATAAAGAAAATGAACTACTATGACCTTTGTGTGCCACAAGCACACTTATTGGCAGACCTAGGAGCAAAATTAATATAAACAGACCAATCTCTCAATTTAAGGAAAGCAAGAATTTCTTTTGGTTACAAAAATTTAGGGTGAGGGGATGGCGCCCCAGTACAAGGCAGAGAAAACCTCCGGGCTTTTTAAGCACTTACAAAGGTAATTACATTTATCTTACCCCAAGGGGACTAGTAGGGACTTGAACCCGCGACATATCAGATACAAGGGGTTGAAAGCAAGAATTTCGACAAGAAGGAATAGTAAAATAAACTTAACATTAGGTATTAATGTGAGATCTAATTTTAGTTTATCAGTTTCAGTTTGATATTAATTGTCACCATTATCATAATGATAGATTAAATTCATTTTAATCAGCATTAATAAATTTGTTGAATAATAATATAAATATATGTTAAAGTTTACAAATATTTGTTCAAATTAAGATAATTAATAAATTATTTTATTGTACAATATTACTGTGTATCCTTTACATATGCTAAAAAAATTAAGTATAAAAATATAAATATTAGAAATTTTATTTTTAAAAACAATTGTTTTAAAGTGATTATCAAATCGTCAAAAAAACTAATTAGCAAGAATAGTTATTATTTTTAATACTTAAGTCGTGCAATTACAAAGTGTTTAAATTATTTTGTTAGTCAATTTTTAATATACTATTATTCAAGGTGCTATGTATTTTCTTTTTATTAAATTAGAAGAGATTACAAACTCAATTGCTTAATTTCAAGTATTCATCGGCAATGATTGTATAATAACCATGTAATATGAATTATTTTCATTTCTTTTCAATTTTCATCATAATTTTAAATTATTTCATCGTGTCTTCTCGCTCTTTCATAATTAAAGTCAGATATTTATTTTGTCTATAACATACATTGTAAGATATAAAAAGTTGTGTTCTTTCATTAATTCTAATAATATTAATTTGGATTTAAAATTTCTTTTAAACAAGTAAAACTTACTATTTAGTAATATTATATATTTATTATACGATAAAGATTAAATATAGACTTTTTATTTAATTAAATTATTAAACATAAAAATTATTTAATCACAATGGCAATTATTAAACATTACTAGAAAAAAACTAATTCACAATGCCAGTTATTGAACATTACTAGAGAAAAACTAATTTAGAAGATGAATAACCTTTTTTGATAGAAAAAGATGAATAACCTTATTACTTATCAAATGTTAACTATCAAATTTGAAATTCATGTTTATTTTGTTTACAACTTAAATACTCGCTCACAAAACTACCTATTGTTAATAATAGTTTATATATTGAGGAAAAATATGTAAAAGTAAACGCCACTATATATTATTAAATATTAACAATAAAAATTAAAACTATATAAATTATTTCTTACAAATTATATTAATTTAGCTGATAGAAAAATTTTACGATATTGCTATATAATAATATATCTAAAATCTTAGTAAATTTATAATCAAGAAATTAAGTTATTAGTCATACATGAGTCTTTTCATTTTAATAAAATTTATTAAAGAATATATATTACTATATATTATTAATTATTAACTACAAAAAATAGAATTATATATTAGTGTTGTTGTAAAATAATTTTAAAATGTCAATGAAAATGTATTAATTTAGCTTATAATTAAATTATTTAAGATATTATTATAAAATATTGTACATATAGATTGATAATATTTATAATTAAAATAATGTATATATAACACATGAAAAAAAGTTACCAATCATATATTTATCTTTTTATTACAATAAAATTGACTTAAAAATATTTGACATGGAATTTTAATAATTTTCATTGTCCTTAAAAAATAACTATATATATATATATAAACTTATTTGATAATTGTATTAAATGCTATACTTATTGAATACAATATATAAAAAGACATAAGAAAATAAATATATATTTAATTTGTTAAATGTTATGTTTATATAGACAAAATATTAATATTGTATTATATATAATATGATAGAGCAAATTTGAATGGAAGTTTTTACCATCATTAAATAATTTACATATATTCTTTTTGATTTAAAAATAATTTACATATAACTATTACATGAGATACATAAACTTTAAAATTTAAATTGTATATAAATATCAAATTTTAAGTTAAAAATGGGTATGATTATTAAATTTAAATGAATCTATTTGTAATATATTTTGAAATAAGTAATATAATATATATTTAATTCAAATAATAAATGAGAAATATGATTGTATTATACATTTAGAAATAAAATGAGCAAGATGCATGTATGCTACTCTAAAATAATACTATATCATGAAAACATATATATTTTTTTTGACAAGATCATGAAAACATATATAAAAAGTCTTTTAGCTTAATATTCAGTGAACTTTATCAACATACTTTACTTTTTGTTTTATTGTATCTTAATAATTGAACACATAAAAAATAATTGACAGTTATTATACATATATATATATATATATATTGTCTTAAATGAATTATTTAATAAATTTTTTAATATAATTACCCTGATTTGTTTTATTATATTTTGAAATTAATAAAATATTTACTACCGTGTTTTATATATTTAAATAGTAATAGTAATAGTAATAACATTTTACCTGTAGTATATACAATGCGTAAATGAGGCAACAACCGTGTTGCGTAAGCGAGGAGCTCAGTACCTAGAGGTTCATAATTAACTTGACATGGAGTTTCCTGGGGCAGTTATTGTCTTTTTAGAAGGCATTGCAATTTTCATGTGAATTAGTATTCATTCAACGTGATTGGAAATTCATGAATAGCATGACGCCAAGTACATCACCACCTAAATTGCGGTGGTACGCTACCTTATTTCGAGGATTGATCGTCGCTTATTGAGTGTCAAGCTACTAAAATCACCATGAAACATTCCACCTAGCTAGTACAAACAAAGTGCTAAATCATGTTCAACGCGAAAGCTCTAACTTATTGTTGTGACTCCAACGTGTGTTTGAGTGCATTTGAGGTTAAAACAAACACGCCGAAAGTTCACCATTCATGGCATGAGGCCAAGGTTGTCATACATGTAAGAAAAACATGTTTCTCGCAAGTTATACATGTTCACACAAACACTTATGTATAAATAGGTTTCAAAGTCCTAGCCTTCTTGCCACTTTTCAAGATGACTCTAAGAGCACAATTTTTTATATCACTTGTGACATTGCTGCTGTTGGTGATCGAAATAGAGGGAGATTCAATACCAAATGAAGGGGTAAAAAGTGCAATCAGTGTCTCACCAACACCAACACCAACACCATCATCAGCACCAAAGGATGAGGGAGTTGTGGAGCAATTACCCACTGGATGCACTACAACACCATGGATATGTAGCCGAGGAGAATTTCCACCAAGATTTATATGCTGCAGAGATCGTTGTGTGGACGTGACTAGTGATGTTAACAATTGTGGGTTATGTGGGATTAGCTGCCAACTTAATTGGCAATGTTGCAACCGTTTGTGCATAGACATAAATATAAGCTTTTTCAACTGTGGTAGATGTGGAAGAACTTGCCCCATTGGAAGATTTTGCTTATTTGGGATGTGTGCTTTTGAGCAGGCATCGCCACCACCACCACCACCCCTCCCTCCTACGCCACCGCCGCCGCCACGCCTACTCCCTCCTATGCCACCGCTACCAGGGCAAAGCCCAGCACAAGCACCCACCTACCCACCTCAATATCCCAAACACCCACCTGCAATAATGGAGTGAATTATATTAAAATGTGGATGGTGTTTACTTGTTAATTATTTCTTCCTTGTTTCAAGTTATGTTGGCTTTCATATGCAATTGTTTGTTATTATGTAATGTTGTTGTTATGTACTTGTGATATTGTATGTTGGATTTAAGAGCATGGCAATGTTATATTAAATTTATGTGAGAAAAAACAACACCTAGTAATATATTGATTATTGTTGGCATGTAATTGTTGAATTATTATTAAGTGTTATTAGATTAAGACATTTTAAAGTACTTAGATGGATCATTCATTTTTCTTGTTTAAGAATTTTGCAAATACTTAAATATGAAATCCTATCTGGATGGGGTCACATGTGAACGAAGTGAAATGGCTAGAAGACATGCAGTAATTGTTACTTGAAAATAAATAAATCATTTATATGAATTATAAACACGATTTGGGCAATTGTATACATATATGCAATTCAAATCTTAGCTCTACACATTCATACAATACATGCTACATCTTCAAGCTTTAAGATAGATCATTGCATCCTCTTGACTTTTACTTTTCAACAAACTTCTGCATTGGCAATGTGCAAATTTTGTCTCACATTCCACTTACTTAACCTTTTTCTTCTCAGTTTCCTCTGCCTCTCTTCTCTTTTGCGTTTCATGATTGTGACTTAGTTTCTTTGTTGTTTCCAAGTTCTTCCTCAGTGAAGTAATCTCTTTAATATAATAGTGCTGTCTATCGATGATCAATCCGAATAATAGAGAGAATCCTGCCCAATATTTTCCATTTTATATGATTTGAAATTCATTATGTTCTTCGTATAATAATTACATTAGGAGAAATGGTAAAGACAAATCTATATTCATTAATTGAATGCATTTGGTAGCCTGGTTTGAATGAATGAAATGAATTGTCCAAGCATTAGTGCGGTAAAAAAATAGTGCAATTAATGTAGTTAACAAATCAGAACCATTGGATGAAGATCAGACTACTCACATTTTGAATTCGTGTTTTGAATCAAATTTGAGTCGTCCAACCTTTATCCAGTGTTTTTGATTTAATAACTATGCAATAATAGTGTAAAATAGTTTTACATAGATGTATAAACATATCTCATTACGTAGATATTTGTACAAATATTTTAAGAGATAATATTACATGTCACCTTGGTATATGTAAAATTTTTGTGTATTGTTCTTAAACTCTTATAAATATTGTCTCTTCAAAAATATTTTATCGGCAAGTATATCTCACCATTTTTATGTAAACTTCATAGTGAAAAGTTATAATACAAATCAGATGAAGATGCTCACATATAACATGTGGGGTACTCTAACTTGAGTAATGATTGAGCTTTGTATAGTGACTGAAAATAATAATGCAAGAATTGGAAGTAAATAAGGAAACTTTTTTTGAGTAATTACCCATGAGAGATGCTTCCAAGAGATGATGTGCCATTAGAACCTCATCTGTAGGGTTAATCATGCCAGCAGCATCCTTTGAACGCTTTTGGATTTTGACTATAGTATATACAGAGGAGCCAAAAACCAAAAGCACAGTGGTTGCTACAGTGATTAACGGACCCCTTTCCCGCTTCAAAAGGTCTAGCACCTTGACCATTAATTTCCATAATGGATTTGCGAAAGATAGAATCAGGATTACTGCCAATTCGATCGTCAAAAGTGCAAATAAAAGTTGTAACATCTTTGCAGAACTGCGTGAATATTGATTTCCTTTTTTTTTTTTTTCTTCCTGATAACAAGAATATTGATTTCTATATGATGAAAAGGTAATATGAAAGCCAGAACATAAAACAAGCTCTAGTTTTATCTTTTTTGTTCCTTGTCTTAAATTACAAGCTGCTTATGGAAACTTATGAGGTTAAGCAAAGAATTATGCTATGCTTTCCTTTCCAACATCCCAGGAAGCACAGAGTAACTTTAATTAATGGCAACATTGAGATGGGTAAAACTGAATATGTCTGCAATCTTTGGTTATCTCTGCCTTTTCATTTTTTTACATGTCGTTTTGTAGTTTTCCCCTAGAATATACATTATAATCTGCCTTGATTATCCAAAAACCGTTGACCGAACTTTTTTTCTTCCATATTTACCCCAACAAAAGCGCCATCAATCCCAGACTCGATTCTCCACAACCAGGATAACCACGCATTCACGCACGCAGTCATGTAATCTTAATTGTTCGATCTTAATTTTCAACTTTGCAAAACGAGTCTAAAACACAAAGTTGG
Source organism: Calophaca sinica (assembly GCA_037113605.1). NCBI lineage: Eukaryota > Viridiplantae > Streptophyta > Magnoliopsida > Fabales > Fabaceae > Calophaca > Calophaca sinica. The sequence continues at coordinate 123,998,564 of CM073736.1, read as the reverse complement.
AATGTGAATCGTCGATCTTGGTTGGAGGGTTCGGTTCCGCAACAGCGTGATTGTATGACAGCAGTGTGATTGTATGACAACAAAAAATTAATTTCCATCATTTACTACTCTATCATATGGAGTTTTCCGCAAAATGTAATGGGGCTCTTGAACACAAGAATATTAAAAGAAATAAATAAATATAACAAAAGAAGGCTTTGACAAATTGCAGCAAGTATTTTAAATTTCCTATTAGAATATGTAAATAATATTTTATTTTTAGAATTTTAATAGGAGATACTCTCTTAATTTGTATAAGAGATATTCTCTTGATTTGTATAGGAGATACTCTCTCGATTTACTTAGCAAAATTATAGCCAAGAGATCATCCAACCTTAAAAGTTGACATGATTATTGTCCAAAAAAAAAAAAAATTGACATGATTTAATTATGGTAGTGGTTTGGTAGACAGGTTAGAATAAGACAAAGTTAACATATGAATTCTATTCTAAAAATACAAATTTGCTGATAACCGATATAATTGGAATATAATCCTATAAAATTTGCTCATTACAAATATTGAATCACGACCGGCCGCAATTCAAGACCCAAACACATGGGCACTCATTTCTATTAGGCAGTTTATGTTTCTACTAGAAATAATTTTATTTTATTTTAAAAAACTCGGTATAATCCAAGTGGAGTCAGGTGGACTTTGTGCGTGTTTAATTCTACGGTAGATGAAAATTATATAAAAAGACAAAGCTCTCTCGACACCTGTTTTTTTTATTCACAATACTCGTACTCAAAACCTTAATTAAGGAGAACCAAACTCTTACCACTTGTACCAACATTATTGGTTGATATTTAATAGAGCAAAACCTTTTTCAGAAATTTATTTTAAATTAGGCAGCAATTTAATTGTAACATATAAACCCCATTGATGTATCAAAAGAGGAGGGATTCTCGTGTACAGATGAGTGCACCGGGTGAACTAAGTTTACATATAAAAAGTCCTTAAATACTGTAGAGTATAAAACATGTTTGATGCATTAAAAAAAGTAAAATGCCTTACCCCATGTTGCATTCCAATCCAATCATGCCTTTAGTTCTTCCTTTCTTTTGTCCAAAGCACCCAAAAGAAAAGCTCCTACATGTAATTATCAATATTTATAGGGTGAGCCGAAGTCCCAGAGTAGTGCATGTATATATAATCTTCAACGTCCAAAGGGTTGTCATAAGTTCCTACACCATGTGGTTGTTTCCCTTCTGCACTCAGCATTCCTTTAGAATTGTTGAATCCAAAGAAGAAAGATGGGTCATTATTCTTCAAGGCCCTTTTCCAAAGTAGAAAGATTGCTCTCTACTTCCTTATCCTTGTTTTCTTCTTTGGTTGATAATTTTCTTTTTGAATTACTCTCAATAGAAGCAATTGATGCATGGCTTTCTTCTTCACAGTATTCCTTTGCAATCATCAAAACATCCAACATACAAATTTTGTCACACAACAAATTAGAATCATCCACACAAATTTTGTCACACAACAAATTAGAATCATCCACCTTCCTTTCTGGTTTTAGAACATTTTCTCCTTGAATCACCTTTGATTTCTGCCACCAATTGAAGTATTCCAATGACACACAAGGCTTGTAACATCTTGCAGAAACAAAAAAAGCTAAAATTTCCCTTCAAACTTGGGCGCATAACAGTGAACTCTCCAGGCAAATCTTGGTCCATTCCAAATTGCATTGCTACCCGGTATGGCATATACTTCTCAACAACACAATCCAAACCCACAAGCTCATCTGCACATAAACATACTCCAAAGGACCTCAACCCCTCAGCTTAGTTTAAACCATCAACAACCAACTGTTCATTGTCTTTGTAATGAGACACAAAGCACCAATTTTTCAATTCAGCAACATAAGGACACCACTGAAAATTTTCCACTGATTTCAAAGCAGACAAAATGGATGAGAAACTAGCATTAGACTTTATCTTGTGCCACCTTGCAGCTCTAGGCTCACCAAGCGTTAACTCTTTGGGACAATTGGGTCCAACAAGAATTGAAAACCTTTCAAATGCCCGTAGTTGCACAAGTTGAAATGGACCCATTACAGTCACAGTGTCCTTCACAGAAGACACTAGTTTTTCTTCAAGCAAACTCAGGTTGTGATAAATGTTAGCAAGAACAGCAGGTGCTAGAGCCATTCTAGTCCATTGAGACAAGTGGATTGCAATGGGGAAGACACGTGTCCCAATAGTAGTGGAATCAGAAAGAGAGGGAAACACAAACCTTGATAACCATAGAGAAAGAAACCCCACATGCTCAAGTTCATTGCTTTCTAATAACTCCTTTTTGAACAACTTGAGCCAACTCTGTTGGTCTGGTTTTTTAGACTTGCTTTTCCACATTCTCCTTCGAAGTTCAACCAATTCGGATTCCTTTGAAAGCATTTTATAAGAGAGGGGAAGTGTTATTGGCTCCCCAAGAACTGAAAACCCACCAAGGATCATGATATCTTCGAGTGTGATGGTGGCTTCACCCCAAGGAAAAACAAAGGTGTTAGTATTTGGACACCATTGTTCCACTAACCCAAGAATCAAACTTGGGTTATGTGGAAACTAGTATAGAGAACACAAAACAGCATCACAGATACCCGTTTGGTCCCATGTGAAAGCGTGTTCTGCGGTTAAACTCTCAATCCAATCGCCCCATTTGTTCTGGGGATTTTTCCATCCTTTGAAGTGAAGTTTCGGATGAGGATGAGGATGATTCTTCTTCTCTTGGCCGTTTTGAGACGCGGTTTCAGAATGCAATGTTGGAATGCTTTTGGCACATGGTTTGAGGAAGTTGGCGAGTCTCTGTGTGGATTCTACTTTTCCCTCTTGTGACTCTGAAGCTTCTTGCAAAGTAGGTGTGTAAACGAGTCGAGTCAAGCCAATCAAGTTGCAAGTACTGTATAACACATGTCTTCGGTGCATACCGCAGACCAGACGTTTAGGGGTGAGCAAGAGCGATTTGGAATGGGTTGGGCTTGAACCGGTTCTTGACCCAGTCTTAAATTTTGATCGGAGCAAATCTTTAAATCCTAACTCCTCACTAGACGCGAGTCAAGGGCTGGAAATAAGTTGAGCTGCTCGAACATAGTTCGAGACTCGACTCGATAATTAGCTCGTTGAACTTTGTTCATGAACCAAATGATTCGAACTTGAGCTGAAAATTGAGCCCGTTAAATAAATGTGCTGAACTTGAGCTATGCATAGCTCGACTCGTTTGGTTCATGAGTTGGCTCGATATATATAACCCTTAATATGAACCCTATTTTAGGGGTCCAAAGGTGATCCCGTGTTGAAACCAGATATATTTGATTTTATTTTAATTTTTTAAAATATTATTTAGGTAAAACATTAATAATAGTGTTGGGGTATTTAAATTTTAACAAATTAAGGGCCACCATAAAATAAATAATATATTTTTTATTATTAAATTTTAATTTAAATTATTAATTTTAGTTAAATAATAAATTTTGTATTAATTTAGTCCTTGTCTGATCTATGTCTCTGTAGTATTTTCTAACTTCTATGCTTTTATAAAGCAGGTATATAATTAAGAATAAATATTTGAAGTAGAATGACATCTAGTTTTAGTCAAAATTCATGTGACAAGTAAACTAAAAATATGAATTTGTTTGCTTAGACTATAATTTTATTTATATTTTTCAATTAGGCAGTAAAAAACTGTAATTACTTTCTGTCAAGCTAGCAAACCGGGCTAACGAGCGGAACGAGTCGAACCGAGCTCAACTGGAAAACTACTGTTATTTTGAGTCTTGGTTTATGTGATTCGAACTAACGAGCTGAACCGAGCTGCTCGCGAGCTTGAATCAAGTCGAGTTCGAGCTAAAAAAAGTTCGTATCGAACTCGAGTCGAGTTTCGAGCTGATCCAATTCTTATCGAGTTGAGTCGAGCTGAACCAAGTTCGACTCAACTCGACTCATTTTCAGTCCTACGCGAGTCTATTTAAGAAGGGACCGAATTGGCATAACCACATGGCATCACATCTTACATGGCAATGATGGCACATACCTCTGTTAGCCATGTCAACGTTTTTGTAACGATGATCGAAGGTAGGGACTGAAAAGATAGGATTCATACTCTACAATGATGAAAACCAAAAACAAAAATGTATAGGGTTCACAAGCGAAAAATTCTATATTTGTAAGGACGAAAATAATATTTAAATCTATAGATAATCTAATAATGACTGCCATATAATAATTTTAGACAGGAAACAACATGTCTCAACTGTTGATATGTGACATCAACCCACGTGGTAAAATCTTACTTTACAATGGATAATAGACGTATAATAGACCATTAATCTATGCACTTAACATAATTGATAAATTAAATTTTATATTAATAAATATCAAATGGAGGTTTTTACTCTATCTTTCCAAATTAGATAAGAGTTTAAAGACTATGCATTGTTATTGTAAAACATTTTACACGAGCACCCAAGTACATCTCACTATATAGATATTTGTAGAGATATTTTTGGAACTAATATAACAAAGTGACTTCATGATAAAATGCGATTGAATACATGTGTAAAACTTTTTTATATTATTAGTGTATAATCTTTAAACTCATTAGATAAGAGTTTAAACACGATACACTAACAATGTAATTTTCTTTTTTTACACATGCATATGATCACATTTCACCATGTAGATTTTTTTACTAGAAAGATAACATAATAAAGTGCATAATCCTAAAGGTATAATATATTAGTTAAATTGTAACAACAATGTCATGTGTTTTTTTCATAAAAAAAAACAATGTCATGTGTTTTTGACAAATTATGTGTATAAAGCACATTAAATTATCAATTCAACAACAATGTACTGACAAAGTATGAAAGGTTGTACACATCCATGGAATAATATATTACTCCCTCCGTTTCTTTTTATTTGTCGATTTTTAAGAAGAAATTTGTTTCTTGTTATTTATCATTTTGATAGTTTAAGGTTATAATTTGTCAATTATACCCTTATCTTCATTAATTATCTTACATAGTTTCCATAAAATTGATTTGAAAAGTTCAAAGATGAATTAATTATGATCCATCTACTCCCAAAAAATTATTTTGATCCCAAAGAAGTAAATTTATTATGATACATGTGGTGAATCTAAATTTAAAGGGAAGATGCTCTTATGAAATGGAAAAACTTTGATTAAATTTTTCAAATCAATTTTTTTGGAGGTAAAAATTTTAAGATTAAAGATTATAGAGAGAAATTTGTTCTTCTTAAAACTGTGGGGGAGAAGTTTTTTTTTTTTTTTTTGTTAAAAGTGTGTTTATTGAACCAAAGTATGGATATATCATATAAAGTGTGTTTATTTTATGAGTGCTGTTAATTAGACACAAAAGAGGACACAAAATGGGACACAAAGTCCGTACTGTACGGACATACGTCCGTATAGTACGGACACTGTATATTTTTTTTCAATTTTTTTTTGATTTTTTTAGCTGTTTAAAAAAATATTTGTCATTAACCAGATAATGAATTGCATTAACCGGATAAATGAACTTCATTAGCCAGATAAATAATGAACTTCAGGGTTAACATTCACCAGATAATATGAACCATTACCCAGATAAGTGAACTTCGTTAACTAGATAAATAAATGGTTCACATTATCTAGTGAATTATTTATCTGGTTAATGAAGTTCATTTATCTGGTTAATGGTTCATATTATCTGGTGAATGCCAACCCTGAAGTTCATTATTTATCTGGTTAACGAAGTTCATTTATCTGGTTAATGCAGTTCATTATCTGGTTAATGACAAATATTTTTTTAAACAGCTAAAAAAAGTCTAAAAAAAAAAATTGTCCATACATGTACGGATATACGGTCCGTACACATACGGATATATAGTGTATCGTATTTTGTGTCAAAATATGTGTACAGATATCATTTTTCTTATTTTATTCTCTTAAAGCAAGCAGCCAAGCACCATGGAGTAGACCACCACCAGAAAGGCCATACCCGCCATGGAAGACACCTCCCTCTACTCACCCTCTGCAGTACCGTGAAAACATCACACATCTACCATGAATGTCGTTGTCCCATCCACCTTCAATCATTGCCCACCATGAGACTTTCATCGAACTAACCGCCTTTCTTCTTTTCCAACCGCGAACCATAGGAGCGCAGCACCGTGAACCCCATGAGCTCGGACTCGTTGGGAACCATCCACCTGCAACTCGCCAGATCTGCCATGCCACCTCCTCGTCCCCGCAAGCTAACCTCATCATCTCCGGCAACCTTCGGCAGCAACCGCTTCCTCCGTCTCCCATTGTCCCTAACTTCCAGCACCTCCACACCAGGAAATCCTCCACTATTTGAGACATCAGCTGCTTTGCACCACCTCCGTAAAAATAGCACCCACAGAGTGGCTTGACGCACTCCAAATAATTAAAAAAAATTAAAAAACCCCTAAACGGGGAGATTCGGTGACCAAGCAAGTTATAAAAAATAATGACGTGGCTCGATATATGAGCAAGTGTCAAAAAGAGAGTGTTTAAACGATTGACCTTAGCGCAATTTTAGTGGGGGAGCTAAAGTTGCGTTCTTTAAAAATTAAAAACGAATAAAAAGTTGCTTTGGTCAAAAAAGTGTTTGCCTCGTTTTTTCTCTGACACAGCAAGGCCTCACATGGTTTTTATATGTGTCCCTCTCTCTTATAAAAGAATGGCCAAGTGATTTAGCAGGGTTGCCAATTTCGTGCACCCTGACACAAAATAAAAGAACGCCAACTTGCCACCTCTGCTTCGGACCATACCACCTCAGCTCGAAAAATTTAGCAACTCCGTAAAATACTCCCACTAAAGATGCTCTTAGCATTCCTCTTTATTTTTTTCTTCAATATGTTGAACAATTTTCGGGGTACTTCAATGCACAGAGAGTGAGTGGGTGGAGTGGGATAAGGAAAAGATAAGGGTATATGAGGAAAAATTTTGGCCACAAAGTTGTTCCTGGGCTATTGTGATACTACCTTAAACGACATATAGAAGTCATTAATTATAGTGATGTTTTTGTATGTCATTATTGCTTTTTTTAGATCTAGTTTCTTCATTATAGATTTGGTTTTCCTTCCTATTGGTCTGACTTATATTTTCGTCTATGGGTTTTGGCCTAGTCCCCCATATTTCTTTGTACTTCTTTTTTCATTTTTTTAATAAAATTAAAAGGGGAATACTCTTTTTCCTTTTAGATGTTTTTTTTCTTAAGGATGATTTTGCATCAGAAGGTTTTAGCAAAATAGGATTAGACATGTGCGTAAAACCTATTTGTAATTTTTTTTTTACTAAAAACATTACAAATATGTTTCTAGTTATCACCGGTGCTAGGGATGTCAATGAGGCGGGGTTGGGGAGTACTCCCCCGCTTCCCGTCCTCGATTCCCAAATTACCCCCGTCTCCGCGGATCCCCGCAGGACCCCAAAAATTCATAAAAAAATAATAAAATTATAAACTAAAATTCAATAAAATAAAAATCCAATACCCTAGATTGACTAGTGGCCAAAGTCATCTTGAAAACTAGTAATATATTAATTAACGGCAAGTTCTACGGTGCACAAGTATGATGGGTAACACCACCATGCACAAGTAGTTTTAACCGTTGATCAATCTCATCCCTACAATAATATGATGCACCATCTCCACCAAATATTTTCTCTTTTCCTCTCTCTTTCCTTCTCACTCTCCCTCTCTCCGCCGTGAGTCTTCCAGCGCGGCTGAGCCCCTCCCTCTCCCTCTGCCTCTGACTCTCCCTCTCCACACAATCTCATTCGCTAACCCTGTTTTAGTCTATCTCCACCACACACACCCTGCCACCTTTTCCCTCCCTTGCTACCCCCACCACGCCTACTCCCTCCTACGCCACCACACATACTAACTCCTACGCCACCACTACCAGGGCAAAGCCCAACACTAGCACCCCCCTACCCACCTCAATATCCCAAACACCCACCTGCAATAATGGAGTGAATTATATTAAAATGTGGATATGGTGTTTACTTGTTAATTATTTCTTCCTTGTTTCAAGTTATGTTGGTTTTCATATGCAATTGTTTGTTATTATGTAATGTTGTTGTTATGTACTTGTGATGTTTTATGTTGGATTTACTAAGAGCATGGCAATGTTATATTAAGTTTATGTGAGAAAAAACAACACCTAGTATTATATTGATTATTGTTGGCATGTAATTGTTGAATTATTATTAAGTATTATTAGATTAAGACATTTTAAAGTACTTAGATGGATCATTCATTTTTCTTGTTTAAGAATTTTACAAATACTTAAATATGAAATCCTATCTGGATAGGGTCACATGTGAACGAAGTGAAATGGCTAGAAGACATGCAGTAATTGTTACTTGAAAACAAAATAAATCATTTATATGAACTATAAACACTATTTGGACAATTATATACATATATACAATTCAGTTCTTAGCTCTGCACATTCATACAATACATGCTACATCTTCAAGCTTTAAGACATATCATTGCATCCTCTTGACTTTAACTTTTCAACAAACTTCTGCATTGGCAATGTGCAAATTTTGTCTCACATTTCGCTTACTTAACCTTTTTTTTCTCAGTTTCCTCTGTCTCTCTTCTCTTTTGCGTTTCATGATTGCGTCTTAGTTTCTTTGTTGTTTCCAAGTTCTTCCTCAGTGAAGTAATCTCTTTAATATAATAGTGCTGTCTATCGATGATCAATCCGAATAATAGAGAGAATCCTGCCCAATATTTCCCATTTTATATGATTTAAAATTCATTATGTTCTTCGTATAATAATTACATTAGGAGAAATCGTAAAGACAAATCTATATTCATTAATTGAATGCATTTGGTAGCCTAGTTTGAATGAATGAAATGAATTGTCCAAGCATCAGTGCGGTCAAAAAATGGTGCAATTAATGTAGTTAACAAATTAGAACATTTTTGTGTACTGTCAGTGCATTGTTATTAAACTCTTATAAATATTGTCTCTTCAAAAATATTTTATCGGCGAGTATATCTCACCATTTTTATGAAAACTTATAGTGAAAAGTTATAAAACAAAACAGATGCAGATGCTCACATATAATATAACATGTGGGGTACTCTAACTTGAGTAAATATTGAGCTTTGTATGGTGACAGAAAATAATAATGCAAAAACTGGAAGTAAATGAGGAAATATTTTTGAGTAATTACCCATGAGAGATGCTTCCAAGAGATGATGTGCCATTAGAACCTCATCTGTAGGGTTAATCATGCCAGCAGCATCCTTTGAACGCTTTTGGATTTTGATTATAGTATATACAGAGGAGCCAAAAACCAAAAGCACAGTGGTTGCTACAGTTTTTGTGATTAATGGACCCCTTCCCCGCTTGAAAAGGTCTAGCACCTTGACCATTAATTTCCGTAATGGATTTGCAAAAGATAGTATCAGGATTACTGCCAATTCGATCGTCAAAAGTGCAAATAAAAGTTGTAACATCTTTGCAGAACTGCTTGAATATTGATTTCTATATGGTGAAAAGGTAATATGAAAGCCAGAACATAAAAATGCTCTTATTTTATCTTTTTTGTTCTTTGTCTTTAATTACAAGCTGCTTATGGAAACTTATGAGGTTAAGCAAAGAATTATGCTATGCTTTCCTTTCCAACATCCCAGGAGGCACAGAATAACTTCAATTAATGGTAACATTGACAAGAGTAAATCTGAATATGGCTGCAAGCTTTGGTTATCTCTGCCTTTCCAATTAAATTACCTGTTTCTTTTTAGATTTTGCCTAGAATATACCTGATTTTTTACCCAGGCAGAAGCACCATCATTCACTAGTCTATCGTATGCAAAAAGCATTGAAATGCATCCCTCACCTACACAACTTTTCTTCCTCACCCTACCAATCTCTCTCTCTCTCTCTCTCTCTCCAATTTCAAATCGGTTCTCTTCTCCCTCGCGCACACAACTTTTCTGTTCCAACCCTTTTTCCTCTTCCACAGCATATCTTCTTCTCCTTCCCTTTTTAATTTCTTTTAATAGAAATGTTGTAACGTGCGATGCAGTTATTGTGAGAGAAAATAAATACTAGGAGGAGACTGGATTTTTTTCTAGATATTCACACTAGACACAAACTAAAACCAGGATGCTGTCTTTTTATCTAACTGCAGGTAGTATTCATGAAATTTACGTTGTTTATCAAAAAGGCAGATCAGGCAAACTTTAAACTCAGAGATTCAAAGATGTCTTGCTTTTTCTGACTCTAACATGAATCTATTTCAATGCCAATGTCTTGATGAAAACAGAAGGTGGTTGCAAAATTTGACAGTCTAGTCTTAATGCATATGTTCTTCATATAGTTCATATGTTATTTTGGTGTTGTAAAATTTATGGGGAACCTTAGTTCTAAAGTAGGCTAAATTACAAAATTAGTCCTCTATGTTTATTTTAGGTTTCAATTTGGTCCTTTATATTTTATTTGTTTCGTTTTGGTCCCTTACGTTTTAAAAGTTACAACAGGTTGGTCCTTTCCGTCACTAAAAACTAATTGTCCGTAGCTAAAAGCCAAATAACATTTTGGAAAATGGACTTCTAGCTACGGACAATTGACTTTTAGTGACGAAAAGGACCAAATTGAAAACTAAAATAAAACGTAGAGGACCAAAATGAAACAAATAAAACGTAGAAAACCAAATTAAAACCTAAAATAAACTTATAGGACCAATTTTATAATTTAACCGTCTCGTATGGTGTCATAAAGTTCACGGGGATGCCTCAATATAGCCCAGTATAGACTTATTATCACACCATGGATTTTTTTTAACTATCATTTGACGGGTATTATTGACGAGAAGAAAGATGAGGATGATTAATAGGATGGACGTCATGACAAGCATTATTTTGTTGGTTTTAGTTTCGGCTTTTGATTAGTATTTAATTTGCTGTTATTGTATTTTGAAAGTAATTGACAGACAAGTTCCAGGACCCGAGCCATGAGCATATAGTCGGACTAGCTTGTAATCAGGGTGTACAAGTGCCGGTGGCAAACCCAAGACCCTAGGCTAGGGGTGCAAATAATTTTAAAATTATAAGTTATTATTGCTAAAAAAAAGTTTTAATAACAAATTATTGCTAAAAAATTTAGGAACTATTGGCAGCGGTAACGAAAAATAAAATCATAATAACATTCCTAAATGATTAACCTATGCAAAATTGCATTAGATTACAACTTCGTGTTGCGTGTCTTGAAAAATAAATTCATCATTTATATTACTTATATATTCTTATAATCATATATATATATATATATATATATATAAAGTTATTTAAGTCATTTTATTTTAAATGATTTAAGCTCCCTCCTCTCTTTTCCAAAAAACTCCAATATTGGATTAGAGCAAAAATTTGAGTTAGCAGAGATTTTACTCTCATTCCCTCCTAAAAATTGAACTAAACGTAAAAAAATTAAAATAACCCCTCATCTCCCCTTTATTCACCTTCAACCAAACACTATCTGAGTGAGAGAGTTGAGAGATGAAAGTGTATGGATCAAAGTGTGCAAAAATTTAAATTGACTGGGGTAAAAAAAATTATATAAGAGTGTAAGTGAAATTTTTAAAATTTGAGAGTTGCACACCCTCAACTTGTTGGGGAGTCCGGGGAGCACCTGAGAGCAACAATTGGCTAAGGACCAGGACCACTAAAAGACTCAAACACCACATCTCCACCCAAAACCTTAAGGCATTGGGTATATGGGTCACATCTCTCATCCCCTCCTAAAAATTGAACTAAACATAAAAAAATTAAAATAACCCCTCACCTCCCCTTTATTCACCTTCAACCAAATACTATCTGAGTGAGAGAGTTGAGAGATAAAAGTGTATGGATCAAGGTGTGCAAAAATTTAAATTGAATGGGGTAAAAAAAAATTATATAAGAGTGTAAGTGAAATTTTTTAAATTTGAGAGTTGCACACCCTCAACTATACATAGGTCAGCCTATGGCAAGTGCACCTCCTGGATCTAGAAAAATTACAAGCAATTTATTAAATTATAAAAAATTACAAGTAATATATCAAATTTTTGAATTTTGTTTCCTCTATTTTTATATGTTTGCATCCACTCATCCTATTTTTTATATTATGCTCTCACTGTCCCAAGGTCCTAGGTCCACCACGCCCATGAGGCTTAGAAGATGATACTTCTGTCGTTGCTTTTTTATCGTAGATTTGACAAAAAAATATCACCTGGCAATATGTCTAAATTGAGCTACTTGAGAGTTTATCTCCATTTGTATCACCATTATCTTTTGTGCATGTATCATCATTATAAAGATAAAAATACTTTTTTGTTTTGTGGGTAAAACTCCTAATGAGATTGGGAAGCTTGAGCATCACTTTGAATTGTGAGTATTAACCATTCAGTTACACTCTTGACAATTATCAGTTGTAACTTGTAAGCGTCAGTGGTGCTAAGTTGCCTTAAATCAGTTGTGAGATTTCACAGGACTTGTCGGCAGTTGTGGAGCTGTTTTTCAATACCTTGGCATGATACATTGTTCGTTAATTTTGGTTATCTTCTGCAGTAATGTGCAAAGGTAATCAGTCACTTAAGTGGTTCTATTCCATTAACAATAAATACATTGGTGCCACAGTTGACAAGCTTCATTCTTCATAGTTTACAGCTCCATCTCTGGACTTAGTAGAAGAAGAAGCAAATCAGAAAGAAGTGGAAGATTATTCACAACATGCAGAAGCAACTTCACTAACACAGGCAGAACTAATTCAGCATCCACTATGTCCACTGAACCATGTTCAAACAATTCCATTTTGCAGATGATGGTTATGAAACAAAGGACAGGGTAACAAGGCTCGGTTCTGAATCAAACCCTGAGAAACACTAAAGTCCATTCGTAAATTATCTCCTCTCTCACCTTCCTCTAATTATAACACTAAATTACTCTAAAATATAATCATGATATTATAAGATTTTTTTCATATATTCTAACAAAACCTAACAGAATCAAACATATATTTGGTCCTATATTCCTGGCAGCCCAATAGTCATTAGATTGAGTGTGGTCTATGTTCTGGTGACGTAGAAATTCCTTCCTCTAGAATGTGCATATCAAGTAATGTCTTCTTCTAGAATGTGCATATGGAATTCAGTTTTCCAGTTTTGGTGAAGGCTTTTTTTTTATTTTTAATTTCCTTCTTTCATTAGTTCTAGGTAATTTTTATGTGAAATTAATATTTTGTGAATATGATTTTTCAAGTTGCAAGGTCTCTGTTTAATTTATAAGGTGACTTATCCCCAACAACCCCTTGAGTTGTTCAAGACCAGTAACGATGGCTGCAGTACCTCCCATGAATCCTATAAGGGCAGCATGTGAAAGAAAATCCACCAGAAAGATCAACCTGCAGATTATTGCATTAAAAGAGTAAATTACTTTTTTTTGTATAGTGAAAAGTTTAGGTGAGTTTGGTCCCGGGACTCATCGGGGTCAGGAAAACAAGCTGCAGATTATTCCACTAAAACTAGCTCTTATTTTATCTTTTTCGTTCCTTGTCTTTACAAGCTGCTTATGGAAACATATAGGATAAGCAAAGAATTATGCTATGCTTTCCTTAATTCCTTTCCAACATCCCTGGAGGCATAGAATAACTTTAATTAATGGCAACATTGATATGGGTAAAACTGAATATGTCTGCAATCTTGGTTATCTTTGCCTTTGAAATTAATTTACCTGTCTCTTTTTAGTTTTCTCCTAGAATATAATTATGCCTTGATTATCCAAAGACCTTTGACCGAATTTCTCTCTCTCCATATTTACCCCAGCAGAAGCGCCATCAATCACAGACTCAATTCTTCACATCAAGGATAACCACGCATTCCCGCAGTCATGTAATCTTAGTTGTTCAATCTTAATTTCCAAATTTACAAAACAGGCCTAAAACACAAAGTCGGAACGTAAATCGTCGATCTTGGTTGGACGGTTCAGTTATGCAACAATGTGATTGTATGACCACAGAAAATCCATTTCCATCATTTACTACCCTATCATATGTAATATATATGGAGTTTTTCCGCGAAATGTAATGGGGCTCTTGAACAGAAGAATATTAAAAGAAATAAATAAATGTAACAAAATAAGGCTTTTACAAATTGCAGCGAGTATTTTAAATTTCCAATATAACATTGCCTTAAAAGTTGACATGATTTAATTATGGTAGTGGTTTGGTTTTTTTTTTCTTTCTTTTTGTTGGTGACCATGGTAGTGGTTTGGTAGACAAGTTAGAATAAGACAGATTATAACATATGAATTCTATTCTAAAAATAAAAATTTGCTGGTATCCAATAGAAATTGGGATATAATCCTATAAAATTTGCTCATTACAAATAATGAATCACGGCCAGCCGCAATTCAAGACCCAAACGCATGGGCACTCATTTTTACTAGGCAGTTTATATGTCTACTAGAAATGTTTTTTTTATTAAAAAACCCGGCATAATCCAAATCGAGTCAAGTGAACTTATAACATAAGAAGACAAAGCTCTCTCGATGCCTTTTTTTTTATTCACAATTCTCATACTCAAAACCTTAATTAAAGGGAACCAAACTCCTTACCTCTTGTACTAACACATATTTGTTGATATTTATCTATTTATCTAGAGCAAAACCTTTTTCAGAAAATTATTTTAAATTAGGTAGTAATTTAATTGTAACATCTGAACCCCATTAATATATCAAAAGAGGAGAGATTCTCGAATACAGATGAGTGCACACGGAGCACTAAGTTTACATACAAAAAGTCCTTAAATACTGTAGAGTATAAACATGTTTGATGCATTCAAAAAAATAAAAAGCCTTACCCCATGTTCCAATCATGCCTTTAGTTCTTCTTGTCTTTTGTCCAAAGCACCCAAAAGAAAAGCTCCAACACGTAATTATCAATATTTATAGGGTGAGCCGATGTTAGGATATTCAATATTTTATTGTAACTGTTATTATAATTGTTATTTAGCTAGAGCATTTTAGTTAGCTTTCTGTTTTGTTAACAGTTCATCACAACTGGCAGTTATTAGTTAGTTACAGCTGTTAGTTACCAATTAGATGTATATATGTAACAGTTCTTCATTCAATACAATTTGAGAAATTCATTTTAACAATTCTGTTTCTAACAGCCGAAGTCCCAGAGTAGTGCATGTATATATAATCTTCAACGTCCAAAGGGTTGTCATAAGTTCCTACACCATGTGGTTGTTTCCCTTCTGCACTCCGCATTCCTTTAGAATTGTTGAATCCAAAGAAGAAAGATGGGTCATTATTCTTCAAGGCCCTTTTCTTGGTCTCACACTCTTGATTGCTCGATCTCTACTTCCTTATCCTTGTTTTCTTCTTTGGTTGATAATTTTCATTTTGAATTACTCTCAATAGAAGCAATTGATCCATGGCTTTCTTCTTCACAGTATACCTTTGCAATCATCAAAACATCCAACATACAGATTTTGTCACACAACAAAAATTAGAATCATCCACCTTCCTTTCTGGTTTCTGAACATTTTCTCCTTGAATCACCTTTGATTTCTGCCACCAATTGAAGTATTCCAATGACACACAAGGCTTGTAACATCTTGCAGAAACAAAAAAGCTTTTCCCTTGAAACTTAGACGCATAACAGTGAACTCTCCAGGCAAATCTTGGTCCATTCCAAATTGCATTGCTACCCGGTACGGCATATACTTCTCAATAACACAATCCAAACCCACAAGCTCATATGCACACAAACACACTCCAAAGGACCTCAACTCCTCTGCTGAATTTGTGGAGTTTAGAGTGCCTTAAAATCAGTTTGGAGGGTCATGGAATTGCTTAAAAGTGTCTCTTGAACACTGGGAATCGATTCACTATTGTTATGAATCGATTCAAGCATGTTTGGTTCTCTGTGAATCGAAGCACGCCTCTGTGAATCGCATGGGAAGCTTGCAGGAATCGATTCACTTCATTAATTCGTGCAGGGGAAGTTTTTTAACTAGGTGAATCGATTCACCTATGTCTGTGAATCGATTCACAGTCGGGTTTTTTATAAAACCAGACGCTGCAGAAATCCAATTACGACGTGCAGTCTTTTCTAGGGTTGTGTGCAGCCGTTCTTGAGCGTCTTTGTGAGGTTTTAGGGGCTGGGAAACACTGTTAAACACCTAGGGATCTTAAGAGAGAATAGAGTGAGGATTGAAGGCTTTCTCTATTGTTGTTCTTGAGAGTTTATCATAGAGGGAAAGAGAGAAGGATTGGGAACTCTTGGGTTTGTTCTTTGTGGACATTGTAAAAGGGGTTCAAAGCAATTGTAATCTCTTGTAAGACTCATTGATAGTGAAACGGAGTGCTGCTCTCTCCCGCAGATGTAGGCCATCTTCTTTGGGGCCGAACTGCGTAACCAAATTGTGGTGTTTTCTTCTCTAATCTCTATCTCCTTTGTTTGTGTTATTTTTCATGCACCTTGTTGATTGGTTGGTTGCTATTATTTAGTTATTGGTTGCCATTGAAGTTTGTTCCATTTATCTTGTTTGAATCTCAACAAGTGGCGCCGTCTGTGGGAAGGAACAAATCATTCAAGTGAGCACCATGGGTACTAAATGGGACATCGAGAAGTTTTCCGGTAACTGTTACCAATTGACTTCAAACACAAGAGGGGGGTGAATTGTGATAGCGGTGCTTATATAAAAAATTACAGAAAATAAATGACCGAATAATAAATAAAGAACAAAAATAAATAAAGTGCTTGAATGATAAAGAGACAGAGAGCAAAGAAGAGCACGACAATTTATACTGAGTTCGGCCACCAAACACCCCCGTGGCCTACGCCCCGTCCCCCAAAGCAAACCACTATGGGATTTTCACTAAATCACTAGCTTTTAAATCAGGTTCAGCTAGAAACCTTTACAACTCTATACTAGAGCAATACGTTCAAGAGATATCACCTCTCTATGAACACCTTGGGATTCCTACCCAAAAATAAATGATTTTCACAAATAAAATGAGACGAGAAAGATACACTCAATAGTGCAGATATAACAAATTGAAGCTCAAATAATACAACTCAAATTATGTAGAATAAAAAGACTCTCAGAAAATTGTGCTCAAATAAGTGTGAGTGATGAAAAATATTTGACAGAGTTTTTGGCACAAAAATTAAGCACTGCGTTGTTGTTTTTACACAGCTCACGAGTTGTGTTTATATAGGCAATAGAGGAGCGTCACTTTAAGAAGATTTGTCCGTTGAGGATTTGCGGATTCTGGCGGATCTGTCCGTTGGAATTTGTCCGTTGCGTTGAACATGAAAGAATTGAAAACACGAGGCGGCTCGGCATACGACCTCGAAGACGGCTCGTGACGACCTCGCCACGGCTCGACCAGGCGACCTCGACACGGCTCGGCAAAGACCTCGGCACACGACCTCTGAACACGGCTAGGCATACGACCTCCTCATCGGCTCGGTTCTCATAGCTCGGTACCACGACCTCATCACCGACACGCGACTTCCTCCTCGATTCGACATACGACTTCCTCGAGCTCAACATCCGACTTCCTCCTCACTCGACATCCGACTTCCTCATTCGACATCCCACGAGATATGCATGTCAAAATATTTTGTGCGTGTGTGATTTAATTTTAATTGAGAGCTTTTTATTACTACTTACAAATTGTCTTAATAAAGATAAATAAATACCCGTAACCCAAAGACTTGAAAAACTATCATTCTTGATACGCGTCTTGGTATTCTTTTTCCACTTTTGCACGGTTGACTATTTGTAAAGCTCCTTTGTCAATCATCAAAACCATCCTGTCAAGGCATGTATTCTGAACTCCCTTTTGATGATGACAAACATCTCATGGAGGAATTTAGTAAAATATAATCATGATATAGCAATGAGATATAAGCATGGTTTTTCAATAAAAGATATCGAGTTTAAGCACAATATTTAGAAAAACTCCCCTCACAATAGGCAATACTTAAAAGATCACTCCTGAATCATGCATTCATGTAACTCTCCTCTTTTGGCAATATCAAAAAGCGGGAAAGACAAATAAAGCAAGGCATATATTCAGGATTAAACAAGCATATTTTGATAGTTACATGATACCAAGCTTGGTGTGTGTGATGAGTGGTTGGACATGATTAGCTAGTTGCATAAGACAAATGCGCCACCCACTCATTATTCGCACTTAAAGAAAATGGAAGGGGAAAAGACACGCATAAACTCGTTAGCACACTCAAACGCCAAGTTAGAATTTATTCAAAAGAAAATGCAATCACAAAAATACTCAATGCATGATTGGTCTAAAATTCCCAATTCAGTTCTAATAAAAAGAAAGTTTCCTTAGGCAAAGGTTTAGTAAAAATATTCGCAAGTTGTTTAGATGTTTCCACAAACTCAATCACACAATCTCCTTTTGAACATGATCTCTAATAAAATGGTGCCTAATTTCTATGTGTTTGGTCCGGAGTGATAAACCGGGTTTTTCGTGAGGTTTATGGCACTAGTATTGTCGCACTTAATTGGAGCAGGTTTTGATTAATCCCATAATCATTCAATTGTTTCATCCAAATAATTTGTGCACAACAACCGTCAGAACGTATTCCGCTCAAAGAGTGGACAAAGCCACACTGGCTTGTTTCTTACTATGCCATGAGACCAAGGCATTCCCAAGTAAGTGACATGTCCCACTAGTGTTTTTTTCGGTCCATTTTGCAACCCGCAAAATCAGAATCCGAGTACCCAATCAAAGTGCATTCGGCACCTTTGGGGTACCATAAACCCGTGTTTTGTGTGCCAATGAGGTATCTCATAATGCGTTTTACCGCTAAGAGATGTGATTCCTTAGGATTAGCTTGAAAACGTGCACACATACAAACACTAAACATAATATCAGGACGACTAGCAGTGAGATAGAGAAGAGATCCTATCATACCTCTATACTTACTTGGTTCGACCGACTTACCACCTTCATCTTTGTCAAGATAGCATGAAGTGCTCATTGGAGTTGAGATTTCTTTTGCATCGCTCATTCCAAATTTCTTGAGTAAATCCTTGCAATATTTGGATTGATTGATGAATATTCCTTCCTTTGTTTGTTTGATTTGAAGTCCAAGGAAGTAATTTAGCTCTCCCATCATTGACATTTCAAATTCACTTTGCATGATTTTGGAAAAATCTTCACACAAAGACTCATTAGTAGCACCAAAGATGATATCGTCAACATAAATTTGAACAAGTAAAATGTCATGATTTTTGTGTTTAATGAAAAGAGTGGTATCAACTTTTCCTCTTTCAAAACCTTTTTCAAGTAAATATTTGCTCAACTCTCGTACCAAGCTCTGAGCTTGTTTTAAACCCATATAAAGCCTTTTCAATTTGAAAACATGATTTGGAAATTCAAAATTTTCAAAGCGGGGGTTGATCAACATATACTTCTTCTTGAATAAAACCATTTAGAAATGCACTCTTAACATCCATTTGAAAAAGTTTAAAATCCATGATGCATGCAAATGCGAGAAGCATGCGAATAGCTTCTAATCTAGCCACGGGTGCATAGGTTTCATCGAAATCTATGCCCTCTTGTTGATTATAGCCTTTTGCAACAAGTCTAGCTTTATTTCTAACAATGATACCGTTTTCATCAAGCTTGTTGCGAAAGACCCATTTGGTCCCAATGACTAGGTGATCTTTAGGCCTAGGGACAAGTTCCCAAACATCATTTCTCTCAAATTGATTTAATTCCTCTTGCATAGCAAAGGTCCAATGCTCATCAAAGATGGCTTCATTGACGTCATTTGGTTCAATTTGAGAGACAAAGGCCATATGATGACATGCATGATTAAGAGAGTTTCGAGTTGTTACCCCTTTAGAGATATCGCCAATTATATTGTCAAGTGGATGATGTTTTGAGACTCTCCATTCTTTTGATAGATTTGAATGAGGAGATTCCTTAGAAGATTGTGGCAAAGGATTTTCATCTTCATCTTTGGACTCGTTTGAATCTTCTAAGTGACTATTTCCCAATATTTCTGCAAGATCATCAACACTATCTTCTACCAAAGATTTTGGGTTAGACTCATCAAAGGTAACATGCACAGATTCTTCAATAGTCAAAGTTCTCTTATTATAAATTCGAAAAGCTTTACTAGAAATAGAATATCCAAGAAATAAACCTTCATCAGCTTTAGCATCAAATTTACCAAGGTTATTCTTACCATTGTTTAGGACAAAACACTTGCATCCGAAAACGTGAAGGTGGGAAATGTTGGGCTTCCTTCCTTTGTAGAGTTCATACGGTGTTTGCTTAAGGATCGGCCTTATAAGAACTCGATTCATCACATAGCAAGCGGTGCTCACGGCGTCTGCCCAAAAGTACTTAGGAAGGTTAGTCTCATTGAGCATCGTCCTCGCTAGCTCTTCAAGAGACCGATTTTTCCTTTCAACCACTCCATTTTGTTGCGGTGTCCTTGGAGCAGAAAAGTTGTGATCAATGCCATTTTACGTGCAAAATGCTTCAAATGCTTCATTCTCAAATTCCCACCATGATCACTTGAATGGAAGCAATGTTAAGTCCCTTCTCATTTTGTATAACCTTTGCAAGTTTTGAAAAGCATTAAAAGCATCATTTTTGTGAGAAACAAATAAAGTCCATGTATAGCGAGAATAGTCAGTCCACAATAACAAGAGCATAGTAATTGCCACCAAAGCTTTTAGTTCTAGAAGGGCCAAATAAATCCATATGTAAAAGTTGTAAAGGCCAGGTTTGTAGAAACAATATTTTTAGATTTGAAAGATGCCTTTACTTGTTTTCCTTTTTGACATGCATCACAAAGTTTATCTTTTTCAAAACGAAGCTTTGGTAAGCCAATTACTAAGTCCTTTCGAACTAACTTATTAAGATGATCCATGTGAATATGAGCCATTCTTCTATGCCATAGCCAAGATTCATTCTCTTTACTAAAAAGACAGCATGCATCATTTGAAGGTAGTTCATCTAAATTAACCATATAGATATTTCCAATTCTAGATCCAACAAAAACTGTACTTTTATTAAAAGAATTTACGACCATGCATTTTGAAGAATCAAATATAACATTATTGCCTTTGTCAGAAAGTTGACTAATACTTAGCAAGTTATGTTTCAAACCTTCCACATACAAGACATTCTCTATAATGGGATTAGGACTCTTACCAATAGAACCAATCCCAAGAATTTTACCTTTGTTGTTGTCACCATACTTACATAACCACTATTCTTAGGTACCAATGAGGAGAACTTGCTTTTGTCTCCTGTCATGTGCTTTGAACAGCCGCTATCAAGATACCAATTTAAGTCCTTGGCTTTCAAGCACACCTACAACAACAAATCATATTTTAACCTTTGGTACCCAAACCATCTTGGGTCCAGGTGAGTTAGTCTTGGGCAAGGTGCCCTTTGGAATCCACATCTTTTTGCCAACTACATTTTTATTCTTTCTAATATTGCAAATAGAGGCAGTGTGACCATTTCTACCACAGTGAAAGCATTTAATGAAAGGACTACTTGAGGGTTTGTTGTGATTGAAGAGTTTAAAAGATTTTTCATGAATTTTTGGATGATAACCTAAACCACTTTTCCAAAAGTACCTTTTGGTTTCCTAACATAATGTTTAGATTATATCTTCCCATCGTAAATTTTGCAAGAGTGTTATTTAAATCCTTAACCTTATTTTTCAAAACACTACACTCATTGCATTTTAAAACTTCATCCTTTTTATTTTCACAAGATATGGGAGGAGAAGTTTCAATCACAGCAACTTGTTTTTCTTTAAGAATCACTATCTCTTTGTTTAAAATTTCAATTTTTGATTCAAGAGAAGAGATGGTTTTCTTAGAAGAAAGAACAATTTTTCCAAGTTTAATCGTTTCATTATTGAATTCTTCACAAGCGACAAGTAATTCATCATAAGTTAAAGAAGAGTCGGGATCATAAAAATTTACCTCATCTTCATCATGATTTGCCATTAGACTAAGGTGAGCCTCTTCATTTTCAGATTCATCGAGAAGAATCCATATCATTATCATCCCAGGCAATGTAAACTCTTCTTCCCTTCAATCCTTTGGTGGTTTCTTTTCAAATTTCTCATTCCTCGCTTGGTTTTGAGGACAATCGGGTTTATGTGACCTTTCTTTCCACACTTGTAGCGGTAGGATTAAAAGAAGTTGTTTCATCACTTTTCTTTTGAGAGCTTGGGAACTTACCTTTGTTTCGAGTCTCATGAACCTTTTGAATTTGCGAACCATTAGACTCATGTTTTCCTCATTATTTTCATCTTCAAGGAAATCACATTCGTCATCGTCTTTCCTCAATGCTTGCTTTGAGGCGAGCCCTTTCTTTTTCTTATCGCCTTCTTCGCTTTCCATGAGGCGATTTAGTTCAATTTCATGTTCCTGCAATTTTCCAAACAAAGTAGCCAAGGTCATAGAAGATAAGTCTCTAGATTCAGCTATAGCAGTGACCTTGGGTTGCCAATTCTGTTTAGACATCTAAGAACTTTGTTAATCAAATCTTCACATCAAGACTTTCCCAAGAGCTACGAGATGGTTTATTATATGGATGAACCTTTTTGCATATCTTGTATGTTTTCACTTGGTTTCATCCTAAATAACTCATACTCATGGGTTAATGTGTTCATTCGAGCCCTCTTGACCTCGGTAGTACCTTCATGGGTCAATAGAAGGGTGTCCCACATTTCTTTAGCAGCCTTGCAATTTGAGACCCTATAGAACTCATCGTAGCTTAAAGCGAAGTGATGATGTTCTTAGCCTTCAAATTTTATTGGACATTTTCTTATCATCTTCGGTCCAAAGTGATCTTGGTTTGTCTACCACTGCATCATTAATTGATTGAGTGGGGACAAATGGACCATTTTCCACAAAGATCCCAAATATCAAGATCAACACCCTCAAGAAAGATTTGCATTCTATCCTTCCAATAACCATACCCTCACCATTGAAAAATGGGGTCTGTTCATGGAAGTTCCTCGTAATTGTTTGAAGTCATTCTCTTGAGACGGTTAAGTCCTTTATACAAGATTCTAGCTCGATACCAATTGTTACCAATTGACTTCAAACACAAGAGGGGGTGAATTGTGATAAGCGGTGCTTATATAAAAATTACAGAAAATAAATGACCGAATAATAAATAAAGAACAAAAATAAATAAAGTGCTTGAATGATAAAGAGACAGAGAGCAAAGAAGAGCACGCAGCAATTTATACTGTGTTCGCCACCAAACACCCCTGTGGCCTACGTCCTGTCCCCAAAGCAAACCACTATGGGATTTTCACTAAATCACTAGCTTTTAAATCAGGTTCAGCTAGAAACCTTTACAACTCTATACTAGAGCAATACGTTCAAGAGATATCACCTCTCTATGAACACCTTGGGATTCCTACCCAAAAATAAATGATTTTCACAAATAAAATGAGACGAGAAAGATACACTCAATAGTGCAGATATAACAAATTGAAGCTCAAATAATACAACTCTAATTATGTAGAATAAAAAGACTCTCAAAAATTGTGCTCAAATAAGTGTGAGTGATGAAAAATATTTGACAGAGTTTTTGGCACCAAAATTAAGCACTGCGTTGTTGTTTTTTACAAAGCTCACGAGCTGTGTTTATATAGGCAATAGAGGAGCGTCACTTTAAGAAGATTTGTCCGTTGAGGATTTGCCCGTTGCGGCAGGGATCTGTCCGTTGGAATTTGTCCGTTGCGTTGAACATGAAAGAATTGAAAACACGGAGACGGCTCGGCATACGACCTCTGAAGACAGCTCGGCAGACGACCTCGCCACACAGCTCGACAGACGACCTCGACACAGCTCGGCAAAAGACCTCGGCACACGACCTCGGAACACAGCTCGGCATACGACCTCCTCATCAGCTCGGTTCTCATAGCTCGGTACACGACCTCATCAGCTCGACACGCGACTTCCTCCTCAGTTCGACATACGACTTCCTCAGAGCTCAACATCCGACTTCCTCCTCAGCTCGACATCCGATTTCCTCAGCTCGACACGCGACTTCCTCCTCAGCTCGACATCCGACTTCCTCAGCTCGACATCCGACACGAGATATGCATGTCAAAATATTTTGTGCGTGTGTGATTTAATTTTAATTGAGAGCTTTTTATTACTACTTACAAATTGTCTTAATAAAGATAAATAAATACCCAGAACCCAAAGACTTGAAAAACTATCATTCTTGATACGCGTCTTGGTATTCTTTTCCACTTTTTGCACGGTTGACTATTTGTAAAGCTCCCTTTTGTCAATCATCAAAACCATCCTGTCAAGGCATGTATTCATAGTAACAACGACTTCGGTCTATGGAAGGTGAAGATGGAAGCAATCTTTATTCAACAGAAGTGCTTTGAAGCCTTGAAGGGTGAGGCAAGAATGTCGGTCACTCTGTCTCAAACGGAGAAGAAGGAGATGATAGATAAGGCAAGAAGTGTCATTATCTTGCGCCTTGGAGATAAGGCATTGAGGGAAGTTGCAAGAGAGAAAACCGCGGCGGAGATGTGGGCAAAGTTGGAATCGTTGTACATGACAAAGTCATTGGCCCACAGGTTATGTCTGAAACAACATCTTTACTCATTCAATATGGTAGAGACCAAACCTATTGTGGAGCAACTAGCAGAATTCAACAAAATTATTGATGACCTGCAGAACATTGATGTGAAGCTCGATGACGAGGATAAGGCTCTGCTCTTATTGAATTCGCTGCCTAGATCCTTTGAACACTTTAAGGATGCACTCCTCTATGGCAAGGAGTCCACTATTACTTTGGAGGAGGTCCAACAATCTATTAGGACCAAGGAGCTAACCAAGCTCCAAGACTTGAAAGTGGATGATAGTGGTGAAGGCTTAAGTGTGTCAAGGGGGAGAAGTGAGAGTAGAGGAAACCACAACAAAGGGAAAAATTCTAGGTCGAAATCCAAGTCAAAGGGGAATAATAAGAAGTATAAGTGCTTCAATTGTCACAAGACCGGTCACTTTAAGAAGGACTGTCCTGAGAAAGGGGGCAGGGGTGATTCTGTGGATGTTGCAATTGCTATGGAGGATGGTTATGAGAGTGTGGGGGCTCTAGTGGTGTCGAGTTTGGAATCTGAAAAGAACTGGGTCATGGACTCGGGATGTTCTTATCACATGTGTCCTAGGAAGGAATACTTTGAGACTTTGAAGCGCTTAAAGAAGGTGGAGTCGTTCGCCTGGGTGATAACCGAGCTTGTAAGGTGCAAGGTATGGGTTCGATTCGTCTCAAGATGTTTGACAACCGTGAATTTCTTTTACAAGATGTGAGGTATGTTCCTGAACTCAAACGAAATCTTTTATCTATAAGCATGTTTAATGGATTAGGCTATAGTACTAGAATTGAGCATGGCATGATTAAGATTTCGAATGGTGCATTAGTAATGGCTAAAGGATCTAAAATGTGTGGCTTATACATATTAGATGGTTGTACTGTTATAGGGCATGCATCATTAGCTAGTCAAGCTCCGCATGATAAAACTAAACTATGGCATTTAAGGTTAGGGCATGTTAGTGAAAGAGGTTTAGTTGAACTAGCTAAACAAGGTTTGCTAGGAAATGATAAATTGGATAAGCTAGAATTTTGTGATAATTGCATACTAGGCAAACAACATAGGGTTAAGTTTGGAAGTGGCATGCATCATTCTAGCAAGCCCTTTGAGTATATTCACTCGGACCTTTGGGGTCCCTCAAAAGTGATAACTCATGGAGGGGGTTCCTATTTTCTCACGATGATTGATGATTTCTCTAGGAGAGTATGGGTTCACATTTTGAAAAATAAAAGTGACACATTTGAAAAATTCAAAGAATGGCATACTCTCATAGGAAATCAAATAGGAACTAAACTGAAAGTTTTAAGGACTGACAATGGCCTGGAGTTTGTTTCAGAGCAGTTTAATGAGTTTTGCAGGAAACAGGGAATTAAGAGACATAGGACCGTGGCAGGGACACCGCAACAAAATGGCCTGGCAGAACGCATGAACAGGACTATTTTGGAGCGGGTCAGATGTATGCTTTTGGGATCTGGGCTACCTAAAAGTTTCTGGGGTGAAGCTGTGAGCACAGCAGCTTACTTGATCAACAGATGCCCATCAACGGCTTTAAACTTCAAGACACCTATGGAAGTTTGGAGTGAAAAACCGGCAGAATATTCTACGTTGAAGGTTTTCGGTGCTTTGGCGTTTGCTCATGTCAGACAAGACAAACTTGAAGCCAGGGCTGTGAAATGTGTCTTCATTGGTTATCCGG
The DNA here is from genome assembly GCA_037113605.1 of Calophaca sinica. Lineage (NCBI taxonomy): Eukaryota > Viridiplantae > Streptophyta > Magnoliopsida > Fabales > Fabaceae > Calophaca > Calophaca sinica. Next base: position 123,972,145 of record CM073736.1, on the reverse strand, counting down.
AAGGTGTGAAGGGGTACAAGCTGTGGAAGATGGAGCCTGGGGGATCAAGATTCATAATAAGCAGGGATGTGACTTTTGATGAGACTCGTATGGGGATGAAGTGCAAGGACCTGGAGAATAGTAACTTCGAAGCAGAGGTAGAAGACTCGGTTTGAGGTGGAGCCTTCCACTAGTGAGGCAGGGAATGATGAAGAGGAGAAGCGATTCTCCACCATCAGGTTCTAGAGGAAGACAACCAACAGTGGATCCTGGCTATCGGTTGGCAAGAGATAGGGAAAGGAGGAAGCTGTGGCACCTAAGAGATATGGCTATGCAGACTTAATTTGTTATGCTCTAAATGCGGTGAAGATGTGCAAGACTTCAGGCAGAAGACATTCAGGGAAGCGATTGAGAGCAAAGAGGTCGAAGTGGTTAGAAGCGATGAATGAGAAATGAATTCATTGGAGAAGAACGGACACTGAAACTTGTGAAACTACCTAGAAGCAAAGGGTGGTTGGATGCAAGTGGATCTTCAAGAAGAAGGAAGGCATTCCGGGAATTGAAGAACCAAGATATAAAGCAAGACTTGTGGCCAAGGGTTTCACACAGGTTGAGGGAATTGATTACAACGAGATTTTCTCACCCGTGGTGAAACATTGTTCCATAAGGGTTCTTATGGCAATCGTGAATCAATACGATCTTGAGTTGGAACAAATGGACGTGAAGACCGCATTCTTACATGGAGACCTAGAAGAGACAATCTACATGCAACAACCAGAAGGCTTTGTAGAGGACAAGTCTAAGGTATGTCTTTTGAAGAAATCCTTGTATGGGTTGAAACAAAGCCCTAGGCAATGGTATCTTCGTTTTGACGATTTTCTTCTGAAGACGGGATTTGTGAGAAGTAGGTACGACAGTTGTGTGTACATTTTGAAGAGGGATGAGAAAGTGGTTCTCTACCTACTTCTCTATGTTGATGACATCCTGATGGCAAGCTCTAGCAAAGAGGAGATTAACATTCTCAAGGAGAAGCTAAATTCAGAATTTGAGATGAAGGACCTTGGGGCTGCTAAGAGGATACTTGGGATGGATATCGTGAGGGACCGGAAGAAGGGTGAATTATTCTTACCTCAGCATGGGTACTTGAAGAAAGTGGTGGAGTGGTTTAGGATGCATGAAGTTAAGCCGGTTAGCACTCCTTTGGGTCATCACACAAAGCTCTCGGTGACACAAGCTCCTGAGTCCGAAGAGGAGAGGAGGAAGATGGATACTACTCCATATGCTAGTGGGGTAGGAAGCATCATGTACGGCATGGTTTGTAGTAGACCAGACTTAGCATATGCAGTCAGCATAGTGAGTCGGTTTATGGCAAATCCGGGCCAAGCTCATTGGGAAGCACTGAAGTGGGTTCTGAGGTATTTGAATGGGTCACTCAAAGGTGGTTTGAGGTACACAAGACCAACTCAAGGAGAAGACGCTTTGGAGGGTTATGTAGATGCAGATTATGCAGGAAATGTGGATACAAGGAAATCCTTATCTGGATTTATATTTACATTGTTTGGAACGACAATAAGTTGGAAGGCTAATCAATAGTCCGTTGTGGCACTATCTACTACTCAGGCGGAGTATATCGCCCTAGTTGAAGAGGTGAAGGAGGCCATATGGTTGAAAGGTACGATTGGGGAGCTAGGAATTACACAAGGATGTGTGAAGGTACATTGTGATAGTCAAAGTGCTATCCACTTGGCAAATCACCAAGTGTATCATGAAAGGACAAAGTACATTGACATCCGCTTACATTTCATTAGAGACGTCGTAGAATCTAAAGAAATTGTGGTTGAGAAGGTTGCGTCAGAGGACAACCCGGCGGATGTATTCACCAAGTCATTACCTAGATCAAAGTTCAAGCATTGCTTGGACTTGATGAATTTCTCTGAGACGTAATTCCAATAATGGAGAGAGCAGCTAGTGGTTGATGGATAAAGCTGAGCATCACCACTGATTTGAAGTCAAGGTGGAGAATTATGGAGTTTAGAGTGCCTTAAAATCAGTTTGGAGGGTCATGGAATTGCTTAAAAGTGTCTCTTGAACACTGGGAATCGATTCACTATTGTTATGAATCGATTCAAGCATGTTTGGTTCTCTGTGAATCGAAGCACGCCTCTGTGAATCGCATGGGAAGCTTGCAGGAATCGATTCACTTCATTAATTCATGCAGGGGAAGTTTTTTAACTAGGTGAATCGATTCACCTATGTCTGTGAATCGATTCACAGTCGGGTTTTTTATAAAACCAGACGCTGTAGAAATCCAATTACGACGTGCAGTCTTTTCTAGGGTTGTGTGCAGCCGTTCTTGAGCGTCTTTGTGAGGTTTTAGGGGCTGGGAAACACTGTTAAACACCTAGGGATCTTAAGAGAGAATAGAGTGAGGATTGAAGGCTTTCTCTATTGTTGTTCTTGAGAGTTTATCATAGAGGGAAAGAGAGAGGGATTGGGAACTCTTGGGTTTGTTCTTTGTGGACATTGTAAAAGGGGTTCAAAGCAATTGTAATCTCTTGTAAGACTCATTGATAGTGAAACGGAGGGCTGCTCTCTCCCGCAGACGTAGGCCATCTTCTTTGGGGCCGAACTGTGTAACCAAATTGCGGTGTTTTCTTCTCTACTCTCTATATCCTTTGTTTGTGTTATTTTTCATGCACCTTGTTGATTGGTTGGTTGCTATTATTTAGTTATTGGTTGCCATTGAAGTTTGTTCCATTTATCTTGTTTGAATCTCAACAGAATTTAAACCATCAACAACCAACTGCTCATTGCCTTGTAAGGAGACACAAAGCACCAATTTTTCAATTCAGCAACATAAGGACGCCACTGAAAATTCTCCACTGATTTCAAAGCATACAAAATGAATGAGAAACTAGCATTAGAGTTTATCTTGTGCCACCTTGCAACTCTAGGCTTACCAAGTTTTAACTCTTTGGGACAATTGTTTCCAACAAGAATTGGAAACCTTTCAAATGCCCATAGTTTCACAAGTTGAAATGGACCCATTACAATCACAGTGTACTTCACAGAAGACACTAGTTTTTGTTTAAGCAGACTCAGGTTGTGATAAATGCTAGCACGAACAGTAGGTGCTAGAGCAATTCTTGTCCGCTGTGACAAGTGGATTGCAATGGGGAAGACACGTGTCCCAATAGTGGAATCAGAAAGAGAGGGAAACACAAACCTTGATAACCATAGAGAAAGAAACCCCACATGCTCAAGTTCACTGCTTTCTACTAACTCCTCTTTGAATAACTTGAGCCAACTCTGTTAGTCTGGTTTTTTAGACTTGCTTTTCCACATTCGCCTTCAAAGTTTAACCAATTGGGATTCCATTGAAAGCATTTTATAAGAGAGAGGAAGTTTTATTGGCTCCCCAAGAACAGAAAACCCACCAAGGATCATGATATCGTTAGGAAACTCGTTTGATTGAAAGTAGATTCTCACAAATTCAGTAATAGAGAATAGAGAGACTGAATATTATCTATTGAATAGTTGAATATGAATGGAAGAAACACAAAGGAGCCCTCTCATTTCTCCACTGGCTTAACCCAGTACAAATTTAGTTCTTCTCTGCCTCTCTTCACAACTCAACTCCCCTATTTATACTAATTTATCCTCCCTAAATAAATAACTAACAAATCAGAAATAAATCTTCAACAAATCAGAGATAAATCCCTATCCCTAATAGATAAGATAATCTTAATAACAAATCAGAAATAAATCCTTATTCTATCCTAATAACAAATCTTTGAATTCAAATTGAAATCCTGACAGAAAAATAATTAAACTCCTAATAGAAAATCTTAACAGATAAACTTCATCACCTCCTATTCTTTCTGTTGTAAACTTGTTGAATCCTTGGTTTGGTTGGATCGGTTGCTTGCCTAACAATACCTCCCTCCTCCCAAACAACCTTGTCCTCAAGGTTGAAGTCCGGGAATTTGTCTCTAATTGTTGAGGCATCTTCCCAAGTAGCTTTCTCGGGATGATTGTCTTGCCACTGCACTAAGACCTGTTGTACCAGCGTTCCATACTTAGTAATTGCACGGGTTCCCAATATTTGCTTTGGTTGATAACTGGCTGTTTCACCCTGAAGGTCTGTGGGCAACTCTGTTTCCACCTGATGATCTCCAGTCGCCTTCTTCAATTGAGATGCATGAAAAACAGGGTGAATGCGAGCGTTTTCGGGTAGTTGCAGTTGAAAGACCACTTCTCCTATTTGTTTTACCACCAAGTAAGGACCATAATATCTGGCTGAGAGCTTTGGATGGAGTTTGGTGGGTATTGAAGCCTGTCTATGAGGTCTGATTTTCAAGTAGACCCAATCGCCAGGTTGAATCTTTACTGGTTTCCTTTTAGCATTTGCATAGTTAGCCATTTGGGCTTGAGCCCTCCCCAAGTGATACTTCAGCTGTCTCAGTGCCTCATTCCTGTCCTTCAAGTCTTGAGCCACTGCCTCTACTAATGTTTCTCCTAGAACGTACCTTGCCAAAGAGAGCGGAGGCCGCCCGTACACAACCTCAAATGGGGTGCAGTGAGCTACACTTTGGTAACTGGTATTGTACCAGTATTCAGCCCAAGGAATAAACTCGACCCAAGTTTTTGGTTGCTCAGAACTAAAATATCTGAGATACGTCTCCAAAGTCCTATTGAGTACCTCTGTTTGCCCGTCTGATTCCGGGTGATAGGCCCTACTCATCCTCAGCTTAGTACCCTGCAACTTGAACAACTCTTGTCAAAAGTGGCTGATGAAAGTAGGATCTCTATCACTAACAATTGATACTGGCACCCCATGGAGTCTAACAACTTCCCGAACAAATACCTCAGCAATGGACCTAGCTGAGTAAGGATGCTTGAGCAGTATAAAATGCCCATATTTACTCAACCTATCAACCACAACCAGCACTGCATCATAACCTTTGGACTTCGGCAGTCCCACAATAAAATCCATACTAATTTCTTCCCAAATTGCATTCGGAATTGGCAGTGGTTGAAGCAGTCCAGCCGGCGAAGAAGCTTGATATTTACTCCTTTGACAGATATGACAAGCTGCTACATAATTCGCCACAGCCCCCTTCATTCCAACCCAGTAAAGTGATTGAGCTATCCTCTTGTAAGTTCTATAAACACCTGAATGTCCTCCCGTAGGGGAAGAGTGAAACTCCTGCAAAAGCCTTGGGATCCAAGTTGAATTAGCAGCCAACACCAGTCTTCCTTTATAATGCAACCTCCCATTTTCCAAAGTGTATTGAGGGTGGGAATCTGGGTCCTCTTCTAACTCTTTTATAATTTTAGCCAACTCTAGGTCAGCCCTGACCTCTTCATCAATACTAGTTATGTCTTGCCAAAAAGGCCTAGAAATTGCTTGCAACTCTTTCTCCTCCTCTTTCCTCGACAAAGCGTCTGCCACCCTATTAGAGGCCCCTACCTTGTACACAATTTCGAACTCATAACCCAGTAACTTGGCCAACTAGTTCTGTTGGTTTTGGGTGGTGATTCTCTGCTCCAATAGATACCTCAGGCTCTTTTGGTCAGTAAAAACTATAAATTTCCTCCCCAAAAGATATGGTCTCCAATGTTGGATGGCCATTACCAATGCCATTAGCTCTTTCTCATAGATTGATCTACTGAGAGTAGAATCAGATAGAGCGTTACTGAAATAAGTAATAGGTCTCTTGCTTTGGGTCAGTACCGCTCCAATCCCTTTCCCAGATGCATCACATTCAATTAAGTTGCCAACACTGGTGCTGTAGTGACTGCTTTCTGTAATTGCTGAAATGCTTCGAAGCTTTCCTCCTTCCACTCGAAGTTCCCTTTTTTCAGCATATTAGTCAGCGGCCGTGCTACTTTCCCATAATTGCAAATGAAACGTCGGTAATAACCAGTAAGGCCCAGGAATCCCCTCAAAGTTTTAAGTGATCTAGGAAGTGGCCAGTTCAAGACAGCTTCTACCTTTTGCGGATCCATGGACACCCCTGTTGGAGAGATGATGTGGCCTAAGTAACCTATCTCCCTTTGTCCGAAACAACACTTCTTTAGATTGGCCACCAAACTATGCTGACTCAATGTTTCCAACACCCTTCTTAAGTGATTCAAGTGCTCTTCCCAAGATTTACTATAAACAAGTATGTCGTCAAAGAATACTAGCACATACTTCCTCAAAAATGGCTTCAAAACCGTGTTCATCAAGCATTGAAACGTAGCTGGTGCATTGGTTAATCCAAAGGGCATGGCTAAGAACTCATAATATCCTTGATGTGTCCGAAAGGCTGTCTTAGAAATGTCAGGCTGGTGCATTCGAATTTGATGATAGCCGGATTTTAAATCAATCTTTGAGAAGTAGGACGCTCCATTCAATTCATCTAACAACTCCTCAATCATGGGGATGGGGAACTTATCCTAAATGGTGGCTTTGTTAAGGGCGCGATAGTCCGCCAACTCCCATCCTTCTTCTTCACTAGGATTATTAGGCTCGAGTAGGGGCTGTTACATGGCCTTATAACTCCATTTGCTATCATCTCTGCCACTTGCTTCTCTATCTCATTCTTTTGCAAGTGCGGGTAGCGGTATGGGCGGACATTTATGGGATCCATACCCGTCTTAAGGGGTATTCTGTGATCGACTTCCCTAGTAGGAGGCAAGCCCTTTGGTTCCTTAAAAACTTGAGACATTTCCTCCAGTAAACCTTGTAATTGCTTCTCCTGGGCTTCAGGTAAGTTGATGCCACTGTTCGGCTGCTTTTCTAGAACCCACAACATTGAGGCTTCTTCTACTTCTTCCATAGCTAATTTTTTTAAGGCTTTCACTGAAATCACCGATTTCACCAAACTAGGGTCCCCTTGGATTCTAACAATCTGTCCTTGATGCTTAAAGGCCATGCTTAAAGTCCTCCAATTCACTTTTACGGTCCCCAAGGTAGTTAACCAGGCTACTCCCAGTAGACACGTGTCTAATAATGATACATATATCTATTAGACACGTCAACGTTTTTGTAACGATGATTGAGGGTAGGGACTAAAAAGATAGGGTTCGGACTTTGCAATGATGAAAAACAAAAATAAAAATGTATAGGGTTCACAAGCAACAAATTCTATATTTATAAGGACAAAAAAAATATTTAAACCTATAGATAATCTAATAATGACTTCCATAAAATAGATGTATAATGTCTCAACCGTTGATAAGTGACCTCAACCCACGTGGTAAAATCTTACTTTATAATGGATAATAAATGTATAATAGACCATTAATTTATGCATTTAACATAACTGATAAATTAAATTTGATATTAATAAATATCAAATGGAGGTTTTTACTCTATGTTTCCAAATTATATATGAGTTTAAAGACTATGCACTGTTAGTGTAAAAAAATTTACACGCGTATCAAATTACATCTCACTATGTAGATATTTGTAGAGATATTTTAGGAGTTAATATAACAAAATGACATCATGGTGAAATGTGATTGAATACATGTGTAAAACTTTTTTATATTACCAGTGTATAATCTTTAAATTCATTAGATAAGAGTTTAAAGACAATACACTAACAATGTAAAAAAAAATTACACATGCATCTGATCATATCTCACATGTAGATTTTTTTTACTGGAAATATAATATAATAAAGTGCATAATCCTAAAGGTACATTATATTAGTTAAATTGTAACAACAATGTCATCTGTTTAATAACAAATTATGTGTATAAAACACATTAAATTACCAATTCAACAACAATGTATCGACACAGTATGAAAGGTTGTACACATCCATGGAATAATATTTTACTATTTTGTCATAACACAAATAGATTCTAATTAGACATGTGTGTAAAACCTATTTGTAATTTTTTTTTTACTAAAAACATTACAAATATGTTTCGAGTTATTATTGGTGGGGATGTTAATGGGGTGGGGCGCAGGCTCCCCCATTCACGATCCTCAAATTACCCATGGGGAATTTTTCTTCCCCATCCCCGCAGTCCTCGAAGGGACCCCAAAAATTCATAAAAAAATTAATAAAATTATAAGCAAAAATTCGATAAAATAAAAATCTAATACCCCAGATTGGCTGGTGGGACCTCGCAGGGAAGGGGGTATGGTCCCCGTCCCCAAATTGTTTGCGAGAGATTTTCTTCTCCGTCCCAGTCCTCGTGGGGCCTCGAATGAGATAGTCCCCAAGGAAATCCCCGTGCACGGATGTAAATTGACATCCCTAACCGGTTCTTAACGTCTGTCCATACTTGTTTCTAATAATAACTAGTTGTATATCCCTGCATTCGCACGGGTCGCATTGTGGTTGTTATTACGAATGTTTTTAAAACTAAAATTGAATAGTAATTGATATGTCTTTTGACCTAGCATATATTTGAATTAAGTGATTATTATATCAATATTAATTGTATAATAATAATAGGAACCAAAATATACAGGCCTCAAATTCTCCCTGTTATATACAAATAAGTTTATCTATACTAAGTCATTATACGTTTTCCTGTCGAAACTTAGGATTTTGAATAGATATATGTAAATAATAAACACATACATAAAATTGATATGTCTTCAAAGACAATGAAACTATACCGACAAACTCATTAAAAACCATTACATGCTTCTCTGTCAGCATTCAAAAGAAAAATAATTATTTATAAATAATAAATACGTGCATAAAATTGATGTGTCCAAAAACAATGGAAGAACCCCGATAAACTCAATCCAAACCACCATTATTTGTTTCCCCTTCAGACTCTGGATTGTGAATAAAGATATATGCATAATAAATTCAATCCAAACCATTACATGTTTCATAATTACTTGGAAAATATTTTTTGTATCTTAAAAATCGTAAGTTTATTAAAAAATATTGATAAATAACTTGTGCAATGTTCGAGTAAAGTGTTTTTTAAAGTGTATTTTTTTTTTATTCTTTATATGTATGTATGTATGTATGTATGTTTCATTATGAAGTATTGATGGTCCGTGATCCGCAAGATATACAATAAATATATAAAAATTATATATTAAGATATTTGAAAATAATAATAATAATAATAATAATAATAATAATAATAATAATAATAATAAATTGTAATGTTAAACAAAGTTGTTTAAATTTCTAATTTTAATTTGAATGGAGAAGATAAAAATAAACACACAATTGTATTTTACTTTTATCATGTAATTAAATATAATTTCCTGTTTTTTAAGCACCAAAAATATTGATTTAATTATAAAATTTAACTTTATAATTAAAAAATTAACTCGTAATATAATCAAATGTTCCCTATTTTTAAATTATTTGAATTCTTTTGAGACATATGAAGAACGAAAAATGATCTATAGACACTCATACCCCCTCCAACACCGAGAGAGAGAAAGAAATAGAGAGTCAGAAGTGATAAATGTGATACGTGGGTGATGTGATAGAAAGAGAGAAATAGAGAAAAAGATGGATCCGGATCCTCTCCGAAATTTTATGCCTCCTTCCTTCTACAAAAATGCATCACAACCATTAAACTAATTGTACGGATGAGAAATTAAAAATTAAAACTAAATTTGAATTTTAAATTAAAACTGAATTTTAAAATAAACAAAAGCTATTCTCACTCCTAATTTATCGTATGCGTTTCTCCCAAATTTAAGGGCCTGTTTGTTTAAGATTAAAAAACGTGATTTTGAAACAAAATAATTTAAAAATTATTTATAAGAGATTTTTAAGTAAAGTAGAAGCTAATTTGTGTTTGTTAAAGATCACAAAAATAACTTTTAATCTTCTCTCTAATCTTGACATTCATTAAAATCAGATTATAGTTAGATTCTGTTTATTTCTAAAAGCTGTAACAAAAGAAAAAAAAAATCCTAAAAAATGATTATTTTTTTAAATAAAGCGATTCATTCATAATATAATCTGAAACAAACAGGCTCTAAGACCTGTTTGTTATAGATTAAAGAAAGTGATTTTGATATAAAATAATTTAGAGATTCTTTTAAAAGAATAAAAATGATTTTTTTAAAAAATAATTTAGTGATTTTGTATCTAAACAAGTTTAATAAATGCTTTTTATTATTGTTAACAAACATAAATTAGTTTTACTTTTTTAAAAAAATTCTAAATTATTTTGTATGAAAATCACTTTTTTTAATATATAACAAACGGTCCTAAAATTTGGGAGTGAGAAGGGTGTTTTTTTATTTTAAAATTTGGTTTTAGTTTAAAATTCAAATTCAGTTTTAATATTTAATTTCTCATCTGTACGATTAATTTAATAGTTGTGATGTATTTTTGTAGAGAAAATGAGATATAAAATTTAGGAGAGGATCTGGATCCGAGATGGAGAAGTGTTGGATGGGTGTTAGGGATTTTGGGGTGTCAAAAAATAAAGGTTGTATGAAGCACGTGCATGCTTTTGCTAATTGCAGTCACGCGTCACATGTTTCATTATGGTCAGTAACATTCTCAACAACCCATGCTAAGCATAATATGTATTAAAATGGAAAAAAATATAAATTTTATGCTAATAAACGCTCGCGCACACATAGTAATGTTCATTTTACGTAAAATATTCAATCTTTGTATGATTTAATTTTAGTCTATAATTTAAATATTAAAAGATTATCATATAGGTATTAGTATATTTTTATGTAAAATGTTAATCTTTGTATGACATAAACTCGTTAAGGTTAAGCAAAAACGTAATTACAAAATTTACGTAATAGTATAATTTTTTTAGCAAATCTAATATGGATTTGGAAATTCACGTTATGATATAGACAACAACTTGTTTTAATATATCTGTACATTGGAAAATAAGATGAAAGTTCAAATAAAAAATTGAAAATATCAATGATTCATGGATAGATTTGTATGATTTTAATATTAGCAGTATAGTGTTCAAGTTTGGAAGTATAGAAAAATCAGTTGAATAAATATGATTAAAGTGGTGAGCCCTGTGATTAGATGGTTAATTCTTTTGCTGTTGAAGTCATTGTTTAACTTAATTAGTGGATTGTTTCAGCCCAACTTGATATTCACAAAAACAAAATCACACGTTTAGAGACAATTTCTGCGATATCTGATAAAGAAATCAGTCTAATATAAACCTTCCTGTGCGCCACAGCTTCAAGAAGTGCACAATTTCGTTGTGATTTTTTATAAAGAAATCAGTCTATTTTTTATATATTGTTGTTCAAATTTAATGTTTTGGGGTGTACAACTTTTGACTCAGTTTCAGTTATTCCCTATTTAACATCAGATGAATTGATTGAAGTGCATCGGAGGTTATAGAGGCATATGGCAGAAACTACTCATTGACTTCACTATAGACCAAATTATCATAGATAAATAAATAAAGGATGAGCTACTAATTACGAATTAACTTCCAGTGGTACTTCCATCTCTTAGTAAACATCTACGATTTATGTAGCAAAGCATCACCAAGCTGTCCAAATATGAAATAGAAGTAAATAAGGTTTAAAATAATTGTTCTTGTGACCTTCTTAGCTGTCCAAGTATGAAATAAAAGTAAATAAGGTTTAAAATAATTGTTATTGTGACCTTGTCGAACACAATATACTTGTAGGTCATAATATTACATAAAATAATCTCCTGATGACGCAAAATCATATATTACATAAATTGTCCCTGAACTTGTGAAAGCAAAATATCCTCACTCTTACGAGTTTTATAAGTATGACATTGAGGAGCATGAAGGCAGAAAAACACTATATGCCCACGAAACACTTGAGAAAAACACACATTACTACCTTTACACATGTGATCCTAATCCTAATCATTTAAAACCCATAGTAAGTGTTATTCATTAATTTTCAACCAATAAAATTAACTTCAAGACAGAATGTCATTAATCTCCTACAAGAAAAAAAACTGTTGCAACTATCTAATAGTTGTAAGAAGAATGATCCAATCAACACTTTTAGATCTTGCATTGAATTAAGCCGGATGTAATCTAGTCACCGGAACTGCAATAAAAGCAAAGTAGAGTCAACTAAAAACATTCTATTTTCTCTTTTTTGATACAAAATAGAAAGAAAGTAGGACAAAAAGAAATAAGATAATAAAATATTGTACAATGAGAAAGAAAGGAACACTATCTAATTTCAAACACTACAACAAAAATCAGTTTAGGCAACAACAAAAAGCGTGGAGAAATGAAAAACAGCTGACCTAAACTTTAGCCAGCGGTTTGGCCCACAGTTTTGTAGTCAAGTGGGTACGTGCCTGCCTATTCCTTTACATACGGTTTTGTTTGTTTACAGCTTACAGAAAACCGTTGCCTATAACACTAAGCAGGCCACGGTTTTACGGACCTATTTCAGGCCACGGTTTTACGGTCTTGCTTTAGACCACGGTGACATAACCGTTGCCTATACTTTAAGCCGCGCAGATTATACTACCGTTGTCTCGTCTTTTTAGGCAACAAAATTTTAACCGTGGCCTATACCTTTGGGCCACACATATGCAAAGCGTTGCCAACTTCAAGAATAGGCAATTCGCTTTCTAGACCTGTTTCGTGCCAATTTCAGTGGTCTTGTTTTGAGCCACGGTGACATAAACGTTGCCTATACTTTAAAACATAGATAATTAAATAAATACGGTAAATTATAAATGTGAATAAACCATATAGATAATTAATTACTATCATTTAAAACAACTAAACCATTAAATTTTTTTATAGCTATTTAATAATAAACAAGAGTTTAATATAGCGAAGTCTTAATACAAGTAGCAAAGGTTAAAAACTTTGTCTAAGTATATCAAAATATTATAACACTACTACGCAACCACAAAACACCAGTACATAATTACATCTTGTCATCATAAGTATAAAAACATCTAAATCTTCCACGATTACTAAAATTGTAACAAAAAAAATGTCATTATTACTAGCTATCACATTTTATACATTTAATTTTTTTCAATTAAAAAGAATAAACATGTTATACTGTTAAAGAAAGGGAAGGAAGGAGACAGACTAATATTTACAAGCTACTTGACCTAGTATAATTTCTCTGACTTGCTCATCAAAAGCATTGTTGTGCTATTTCTAATAATGCCATTTTGCACTTTGTAGATAAGCACCAATAATTCATTTGCTTTAAACAGGTTCGTGCTACAAAATGTATTTTATTAAAAACATGCAATAAAAAGAAGCTCTAATATTGTTCTCATTTAAACAGACTTACTAACTGTATTATTGGCAGCATCTGAGACCAAAGAGTCAAATATAATGAAAAGAGCTTTGTCACGGTACTCCCATTATCTGATGCAACAATTCAATCAAATTATACACAAGAGAAATGGAGCTTTAGGAAACAAGAGAAAGGGCACTCAACATTTAATGTTGAAATGTAAGATATTTATAGTGATACTACTAGTACCATCAATCTAATAGAAAACACTTAGTAGGAAAAAAAAATGAGAACCACTGAGACTGACCTCCTACCTCAAACTTCCACGCCATAAGTGTTTGGACAGACACGTTTGGACCCCACCTCATCTTGCAAAAGTTTCCTTGAAATTTGCTCACGATCTGATGAACAAGAGCAAGCCTATAATAACATGTCAGAGTTTCAATATATAATGACAAAGGGAAACCCAGGTGCCATAAAACTATCGCCATATAGCAAGGTCTAAGATATACAATGGTATACTTCCAAACATGCTCAATACAACTGATTGCTTAAGTGCAAGAATTGTGGAGATAACTGATTTCTCTAAGACCATGTTCTGGATATATTCTCAATGCAACATATATGAAGCAGAGCCAAGAAAAAGACTTTTGAATTTTATCTTTGAACAACATGTATGTACAGGTTGGCATATATGGTCTTTAAGTAAGATTCATTGCATTTAGGGACTATAGTTTATTTTAGCTATAAACTAAAATTATAAATGAAAGTGAATTATTAATATTACTAATAGATAATCCCGATGTCGAAAAGAAGTATCGACCCATACAAATGGTGAATATATATTGTGAGATGATTTTAAATATGAACTAATATTATGGACTAAAACCAAAACCAACGAAGGAAAAAACCACATTCTATAAAAAATAGAGATGTTGCCAAGTGGTACAATGTGGATTTGACCAAAGCACATAATAACCAAGAGAAGAAATCGATTCACCTGATCAAAAATAAGGAAATCAACCTAATAGATGAGAATAGGAATAACCATAATTATTTTGATTCTTCAAACTTATATTAACATCATTTACTTCAAAACTTTGTTGCATGCAATATATTGAATAAACTAGGTGATCCTATTACTATGTTTTGAACTCAATTATTTACAAAGGTGTAAACAGTATGAACAACCAATATGCATGAGTAAGAAAATGTAAGTTCATTATAATCAAAACAAAAACCCTCTAATACAATACAATGGCTATCTATGCATTGTCAAAATTACAAAGCTATTACACCTACATATACATTGTCACATCTCAATTTGGTGACAAAAGTGGCTTGTTAACACAGAAAAATTGCAACCATATAGTTGCATGATGACACTGCAACAATAAGCCAAAGACACATCATTTTAATTTTAACACCACCAATACTCAACTGATTTAGAAGTTTAGTTGCTACATAACTAATTATTTGGAACTTGGTGAAAGAACCACAATGGTAATGGTACCTAACCTATCAAATCAACTCTCCTTAAGCCTCGCAAAGGTCATAATAAGCAAGCAAGCAAGCAAAGACCTTGAAAGTGTAAAGATTGAGTAGTGTGGGGTGGAATGATCTAGCTTTAGGTAATTAATTAATCTGATGTTTGAAATTTTGTAGTCTACCCCATGGTAAAAGTAACAATAAAAACTTTGAGAAGGGTAAGGACCTGTACTTATAGTGTTTCTCTAAAACAAGCAATATGGTGGGCACACTTTGGTAAAGGCAGTGTTTAGAGTAATGCTCAAATCGATTATTCTTGCAAGATGGAGTTGAACAAGTATTTGTTGGTGTTGAATATGGGGGAATGATTTGAGGCGCTTTGCGATAACTCAGTTCAGAGCTCCATTTTCAAGACAAATTTTGTTTCAGCCCGATGCAAAAACATTAGAATAAGCTGTCTCGAGAAGAAAACCAGGACTCGAGTTTTGAGTCCATGCAAATAGCTGTAGATATAAAAATTAACAAAAATATTTTTCGATATCATAAATAATGAAACTTACGAAGTCAAATTTAAAATTTTGGTTTCTGTTTGAAGTCGGTTATATCATTTTACGCAAATCAACGAGTTTGATTCTTCTTGAAGCCATTCTTGAGATTTAGTGTGCCTTGAAGTGGTTGTTGCTCAAGATCATGTTAAGCACATTTGATAAATTCACCTATTACTCATACATTATTATTCTCCTCCTTTTTCTTGAGGGTTCTTGTACTAGTGTAGTAGTGAGTCTCTGCTCCTGGGTGAACCCTCAATTGAACAAAGGGGTTGGTGACCTTTTATGAGTTAACTCATATAATGCTTTCGAAATCTCTCTCTCTCTCTCAAAGATCAAAACCTTTTACATTGATCAACACTCTCATTCTCCATATCCTATAATCCCACATTCTCTTGGCAAACAAAAAATGCAACAAAAAAAAATGCACAAAACTGAAATGAAAGAAGCGGTGCACATTATGCACAAACTTATATCTGAACAAAACCGTATACCAGCGCAATTTTGAGCAATGGATAACCAGAGAAGAAATCGATTCACTTATCAAAGATAAGTAAATCAACCTAATAAATCACACGAAATAAAAATAAGCGACAAAATTAACAATAGGACACCAAGCAATCTTGTTGTGTACACAGGATTTGAAGCGATGGCCGATGAGCAAAGAAGAAGGAATGTGTAAGATTGAGGCTCTGCAGAAAAAACAAATCACGGCATTTCAAAAATACTTATCGTAAAAAAAAAATGGAAATCAAAATACAAAGTAAATAAAAAATTGGGGTTCCATGGAAGAGCGAAGGCGAAGAGAGGGCGGAGGCGAAGGCGAAGGCGAAGGCTGACAAGGTGAGCGGGATTCTTCTGTGGCTGTAGAAGAAAGCAAGCGGAGAGAGTAGCGGCCGGAAGTGGTCTTCTTCGCTCGAGAATGCTTCGGCAAGTGCGAGAGGAGCGAATCACGGGGTTAGGCGATGGGGTTTCAATCTTGGGCGAATCACAGGAGCGAATCACGAGGAGCGAATCAAGGCTTCCCGCGATAGGCGATAGTCCTTTGTTTAGGTTTTGGTAATTAAATTAGAATTTGTTAAGTCAGCATTAAGTAATTAGAAATTAGGCGTCACGACAAAAATTTTTGGGCATTTCGCCACCTGATTGTGGGTAATACTAAATAGGCCCACGGTTGATAAGTGTGGCCTCAGCGATTAACGTTTTAAATGGCAGTGGCCTATACATGCCCACATTTTTTAAGCGTTGCTAGATAAAAAAAGAGGCATGATTGCACGCTTCAAACTCAAAGAAGACGAGACAAAATTTGTACACTTACACTTTGTAAAGCGTTGTCTATTACCTTTAGGCCGCGGTTTTTTAGCCGTGGACAAGTTCAGCGTGGGCTAAAGTCAAAAATGCTGTAGTGAAAATACTATAACAAAAATTATATAGTAAAGTTTATACATGGCAAAAGGCAAAATAAAAGCCATAGATTTGGCCTAGCAGGAAGGACTAACCACTTTCTGCAACAAAAAAAAAAAAAATGCAACAACATCCTCACAAAGGCCTAATTCATGGGATGACTCTGTGTGTAGATCTCTTTCTTTGCTAAAACTTTGACAGCATAAAATGGATGGCCACAGAAAGAAAGTCATATTGATATGGTAACCAAAATGTCCCTTGTATGTCTTGGATATTACAGGTATGAAATAGGACATTGTGGTTCGAAGTTATGATTCCTCCCTCATAGTTATTACCACTCAATTTTGTCATGTCTTATGGAAAGTAGCCCTAAGCATTGGATTGGCAATAGAATTACAGGAAATCTACTTCCCTCATTATAGGATGTGAACTTGCGCAGCCAATACATTATTATAGGATGTGATTGAAATAATTTGACCAAATTGCTATTATATTCTACCACTCTAGCATCAAGTAGACATGTCCTCCCTCCATTACAACCAATCTATCCTTCCCTACCAAGAAGGCAGTGCAATAGTAAACAAATATCAGAAAAATGGAAAAAGAAAGAAAATAAAAATTGGAAAACAAATTAGAAAAAGAAGACAATGGTAGCAGTAACTTGAAAGAGAGAATATTGAGAGAGAAAGAGACTTTTTCATACCGCAAGCACCATCATGGAACCTCCTCCTACTTCATCCATCTCGCTGCATAATTATAAAACTTTCAGAAATAGACAAAAAACTATTAACTTACAGCAGGTTAATAAAAACATCGCGATTTTTGGTATATTGAAATTTAAGAATGATAAAACATGGTTCATTAATTAGTTGTGAACTACTGGTTGCACAATGGAAAATAAAAGGACCATGACCTTAACTGAAAATTATTTTTGAAAACAATGAGTAAGAGAAAAAATAAGTCAAAACGATGGCACCAAAATATCAAAATATTGTGGAAACTAAGAAGTATCATTGCTCAATTTTCTTTTATGTTCTGCATTATTGTGCTATATTTCAACAACCATGAAAGAACTAAAACATAAAAAGAATGAAATATAGCAGGAAAAAAGGCTCTAACCATAAAAGCTGCATTGAAGATGATCGTGTGTCTCATCTCCCTCCGTTTTGTTGCCTCCGTAGTGACTTAGAATGGGGTCTCTAAGGAATGTAGTCTCCAACATAGATGCGTTGTGCACTACAGCAACAACCATTTCTAATTTGGTTTTCTAAAAAATCATGCAGATATTTTCAACACATCTGATTCAAATCAAAGTCTGTACAGCAAGTGGTGAGGTGGGGAAATCAAAGAGACTCTCAAACAGGTCTTTCACACATTATTTGGTTAAAAGGGGGAAGATAGAAACCTTACCTGATAAGGTTGTCGGTTCTCATGCAGATCCAGTAAGGGATGGGTCTTTTCTACCTCATAGAACTGCGTCATATAAATGAGTGAATAATTTAATATAATTCATAGTTGAACAGGTGTCTGTTCTGAATTTTTGTTGTCCAAGAGATCATTGTAGTACGCGATATCAACATTTTATTAGAAACCATCAAAAAAATTAAAGGAAAGAAACAATATTGAGTTATTGACTTGATCCTATAGGAAATGAAACAATGCAGCCATTTATCACAAATTGCATATTACAAAATAGTGAAAGTATTTTTCAACTGATATCAATGTAAATGCAAAACTCTTCACATTTGGGCCAAATAAATTTATTTGATAGTGTAAATAAATCGATTTACACTTCAAATTAAGTACTTAGAATTTAGACTATAGTAATACTATCTGAAATTGAATAATGACATTACTAATTGACAAATTCTATGAAAACTTCAATATCACAAAAGGTACTTGAAAATATTTACATACATGTAGTTACCTTGATCTTCCACTTTTGTATCCATGAATTTTTTTTTGATTTATCCTCTTGCCATTGCTGAAAAGGGAACAAAAAAAATAAAAATATGAATGTCATATAATTGGGGAAAAATATTCTACAGGAAACATTCTAACCAATCTATTCACTACAACAACAATCAACAACCAACAATAAAGATAAATAAAAGCTGATAGTTACACTTGTATGCATACCAAGATGGAAGTAACATCTTAACTTGTTTTGGCAGAAACCAGTGTGCCTTAGATTCAGAGCTTGTCCTTGCACATCATAAGAAAGCTATTTTTAAAAACGAATGAAAAAAATACATTTTATAAAAAGAAGAAAAATGAAAACTTGTCCGCTTTTGTTCGGTCAAAATCGCAAAATATACGATCTTGTCAAGTTATAGTATAAAAGATTATCGTCTCCGCAGGGAATTGAAATGATTACTGTTCTACTTAGATCAATTTGTTATTTAGACAAATGGTTCGAGTGAATTTAAACAAAAAGTGCATAAAATATGTAGAAAAGAAATTATAAAATATTTAAGAAAGGAATTAGATAATAAAAGCACTAATGTAATGGGTTCACTAATACTTATATCTGTGTATTTGATTAATTTATAACATGAGTAACAATTCTTACCGATTACCAATCATCTATTCAAAAGCTATTAACACCCAATGATCATGGAATGTTAACAGTCTTCCTCCTAATTTATTACTTTGTTTGATCATTCAAAGCAAGTAAATAGAAAGAGCATAAAACATCAATAGATTTACCAATTCAATGACTGACTGAAAATGAACACGCAATCATTGATCCGGCAGAGCATGCAGATTCAATTATCCCTAGAGTTCCATTAACTAATTGAAGGGACAATCGTCACACACTTATATAACTGTGTAAAGAGTTGCTAATTCTTTTTAAAGTAATATTACCAGGAATAATTTAATCAAAAGGATTTAAAGACGCATATTATAAATCATAAAGATATCACAGATAAAGTAAAAGATCCCCCATCACCTCAATGACGAGATTAGTTACCAAACATATTTGAAGATAGCAACAACGTATTTACAAAAGACATATTTAAAACTAAAACTAGCAAAACAACTATAAAGTAAGACTAGAAGATTACAGAGAAGAATAGAATTAGGAGAGAATCAATCCCGGGGAACTTGAAACGTTCTGCTGAGCGTTCCTTTTATAGGCAAAATAGTGGGTTCAACACGGCACCAGCACGGCCGTGCTCCAAGACCATGCTCCCTTTACAGTCTGTTTACGCGTCACCGACCTTGCCGACATGATTTTCTGATATTTTTGGTTGAACACGGCTGTGCTCCATGATGAAGAGGTCGTGCTTCATGTTAGAGTCTATCCAATTTGTGACAAAGTTGTAGGAAATTCTCTTAGCTTTCAATGTCACCAAGAACGCCTTAATCTGATAACTACAGCTTCATATATGATTAAAATACCAACCAGTTATCCGAAGAGCGCGTGGACGTGCGTGAGACCCGCTCGTGGCTAATTGTTGCTTTAGGTAAGCATGGACATGCTTCATTTATATTATGCGAAGGTCGTGCTTAGCATTCTGGGCCTATTTCAACCCCAAATTTGTATTTGACCACCTTATTGCCTAATTTTTCATTTCTGCACAATTTAGATTAAAAGATAGTGAACTTCAATTGATAATATTCAATAATTATTCAAATCACATTCCAATATCCTTATTAAAATGATGCAATATTGGTGTTATCAGCTTTCTTCAAAACAATATGCACACTTTCAACAAAATGTGAGTTATACCCAGAAAAAAGACAGTACATTGATAACATAAGAAAGGTTTCAAGACATGTCCAAACGGCTAAAAAATGCTAGTTACCAAAATTTGAGAACAAATCGTCGGAGAATACAGCGCAGAGAAGAAGCTTCATGCTTTGTTGGTCTATATATGGTGTCACCTTCCCGTTTCTGAGACCTTGGTTTCTTACTTGCATCTATAAGAGGGAAAATAAAATTTTAAAAATGGAGGAAAAATAAAGATAAAAGCAAGATATATGATAGCAGTCAACTAAAAACTGAAAATCTCATATTATAAATAAATTTCTCATCAAAAGTTGTACATGGAAAGGGGAAAATAACTTCAAACCTGCATATTGGAAATGGCAAATAGAAAACGAAATATAGCAAATCTCCAAGTAAAGAAAGAGAGAAGGGGAAGATAACATGATTGGACCAAATATAGTAAACATAGCAAGATTGGATCTGTTATCTTGTTGATGGAGAAGGGAAAAAGAGAGAAAAAGAAGTAAAACCTTGTGTTGAATGGTGTTGAACGAGGGTTCCCTTTTTCTTTAGGGCTTCATCAGGTTTCAAACGAAAGTGAGAAAGAGAAGAAAGATGAAGAGAAGAAAGAGAAGAAACAGGGGAGAGAGAAAGTTTTGGGAAATGAGATTTTGAAATTTGAAAATTGTGAGAAAGAGAGCCCATGCAAGAAATAAGAAAAAAGAAGTGATAATTTTTACCCTAAGAAATAGACACGTGGCAGCAATATAATAACTCTAAAATGTAATTTTCCTAGTAGTTTGTTTGATTAATTAGATAGTTCCCCTCTTGGTTAAAAGAATCATCAAGCTAGCGACCAAGAATTGGTAGGTGAAATTCCAGCACACTTTGAGGGAGAGAAATCGAAGCGCCGACTAGCTAACTAACATAAGCATTAGTTTAGACTCTTCGGATTTGCAAGTAGGCATGGCAGTGGTTGAGCGGTTTTGCATTCCCGCCCTTTAAAAAAGCCCTAACCCGCCTCGTCACAAATTATAATATAAATATTAAAAAAATTATAAAATCATTTTAATTTGTTTCTTTTTTTTACAAAAAACCATTTTAATTTGTTTTTTTTCGAAAACTGTAATTTCATTATTTACTAATATATATATAAGGGGTATTTTGGTAATTGTACACTAGCGGGCCGGGTTCGGGCTCGGGCTCGGGACGGGTATTAATATCCCCGCCCCTGCCCCCGACTTTGTGAAGCGGGGAAAAACCGAACCCGAACCCGAACCCAGTCAAATCGGGTTTTCTCAAAATCGGACGGGTTGGGTGGAGTCTCATGCGGGTTTCGTTCTCTTATTGCAAAGATTCAACCAATCTCCTAGGGAGATGATGAAGCTGCTCTTTGATGCCTTCTCTGGGGCTCTCATACCCCGAAACGTTTAGTTTGGTTTTTTGTTCTGTTTTGGGCCTTGGGCCCGCTTTTGTAACAAAAAAAAAGATTAAGTAGATAGTAGATAATAATAATAATAATAATAATAATAATAATAATTTAAAAAATTAAAACTCGCAATATTTGACTTTGAAAATTAATACAAGACAATAACGAAACGAAAAGAAAGGGAAACTAGACAAGCAACACAATATCATAAGGAAAGGAAAGTGTATTATTCCCTCAGCGACGGCGATCTGCTCTGCCTTATTCAACCCTATCTTTCGATCTGCGTTTCACACTCAGGTGAACCACTATTCTTCCCTCTTTCCCCCTAGAAATTTTAAATCTGCACATAA
Organism: Calophaca sinica; assembly: GCA_037113605.1. Lineage (NCBI taxonomy): Eukaryota > Viridiplantae > Streptophyta > Magnoliopsida > Fabales > Fabaceae > Calophaca > Calophaca sinica. Next base: position 123,950,037 of record CM073736.1, on the reverse strand, counting down.
CAATAGGTGTATTTTGCATTTTTTTTATTTTTGTTGTTGCTTTGAAACGAAATCGATCGAAGTGCTTGCATTTTCTGTTCACTCCGATTATTTTTCAATCTTTAATGTTGTTGAAATTGTTATCTGTCAAATTAGGTTTGAGTTTGGAAAGAAGAAAAAGAGCGTAATCATGTTTGGTGTCATAAGGCGAAGGGTTGCTTCTGGCGGCACATCTTCGGTGAGAACTCAGTTTTACTAATTTTTTTTATGATCAAATTTCAATTATGAATGTTTGTTTGTTAATCCATGGATCGAAGTTAAAAGTTTAAGTGAAGCCTGACACCTTTTCTGTATATATAATATATACTTCAGTTTCTAGGTCAGTCAGGGCAGAAAATCCGGTCTGGCCGATCAGTTCCTGGTAGAGTTTCTTCCATTGTGGAAAAAGAGGTATTTTTCTGCAGATGATTACCCAAGTGTTAGTTTTGAGATGTGTGTTTAATGCACAACCTGCATAAAATTATTTTTGCAACTCCCTAATCTTGCTAAACTATTCTAAATGTTTTTGATAAAAAAAATTCTTAGTTTGAACGACTCCCGTGTTCATCTGGTGCTTCTCATTTCTAACTTCTTTTGAAAATAATGTATACGTCTGTGAATTCTGGATTTTTCAACGGTTTGAAAAGAAATTGGTCACAATCGATTCTTTTTGTGGCTGCTTCTCTTTGGTTTTGTTTGAGTTCTCTTCTGTAATGTTTGTGTTTTGGTCAAAATGTGATTGGAACCACAAATGATTGTTCAATTTCAATGTGATAGGGTAAAGTTTCCCCTTTCACTCAATTGAAGTTAGAAAAGTATGCTATTTGCAAATTGATATATAGCTTCATATTTGAAATGCCCACATTTTTACATCAGACACTACTTAGTTTACCAACTACACAATACAAATTTCATGGGACAGTCATGTTCGTTTGGAGAATGTCTTACAATTAATATTGTTTTCTTGTACTCGCTTCTCTAAATCGAATTCTTCTTTTCTCTGAAAAATTATTGGAATGGTTAGCACACCTGCTTGTGTCATTTATCTGTTTTTTACCTAGACGGGGTATGTCCCCATTTTATTCAATTGTCACCAATGGTCTTCATTGTTTTACAGGTTTAGGATTTACTTATTAGCCATATCCTAGGAGGGTTCTTACAACTATATTTATCATGTTTGACAGATTGCAATTAATTCAGGAGGATGTGGGAATGTCCGGAATTTCTGTAATATAAGACCTGGTAATTTTTTGTGCAGTTTTTTCAAAATTCATTAGCTGTTACAATTTTAAAGGATTTATGCAATTGTGCAATTTATGTCATTATCTTTTTTGCTGTTGTAGGATGCTGGATTAATTCAAAACCTGTAAGGTTAGTGGTTCCATTTATCAGTCATAGGTTTTAAGGATTGCTCTAGGATCTTTAATTTATAAAATACGGTTGGCTCAGAACTAGAAAAATGAGTCAGTAAGGGGTACTTGATTAAGCATTTTGGGTTTCCTTTTTTCGTTTCCCTGAAAATAACAAAACTTATGAAATCATGTTTGCTTTAGTTATAGTAATATTTAAGTGGGAAATTCAGGAAACATAAGATCAAGCTCTCCAACCAACCTTCTATTGTTAAAATCAGGTCTGGACTTTGGAGACTTGAACAACATACTTATGGTTTAAATAAAGTGCTAGAATAAAAATAGAATAATTTGGAAACATCTCCTGTTCCTAACCAAACAGGCTATTCAGAGGGAAAAGAAGAATGAAAGAAATGGTATTATTGTTAGAAAATGAAATAATGAAATTGTTTTTTAAACTGAGTAAACTCTAATTTTTTATCGTGATAAATTTAATTTTAGCATGGTTTCCTTGCCTTCTTTCTGTTTAGTTACGATTTTTACGCTTTTTTTTTCCTTGAATGTTGCTAGTGTTGGCTTATGCACATAAGCACACATATCATGCATTCATCTTCATGTGACAACCAAGTATTTAAACTTAGTGGTGTTCATGTGTTGGTAAGGGCTTATGATGTCCCAGAGAAACAAGTTAAATAACAGTTTTACTTTTTTTTTTTTTTTTATAAAAATGAGCATTAAAACTCAAAAGATGTATTTTCTGTAATCTGTAATCTACTTCATCTGTACTCAAATCAAATTCTGTTGATGAACTTCTCACGTGGAGTTTGGGGTGCAACGATAATAGATCAACCTCGTTACTTCACTCTGCATCTGCTCTTTTGTGTTTGTTCAAATATAATAATCCGAAAATGCAGGGTTTAGAATTTTTCCTAGTTCTGTTATTACCATCAATTAATTAGTGAGTGTACAGAATGGAAAGAGTAGTTACTGTCTCTTATCAGCGGAACTGTTCTGATTACTTTATTCCTATGCAGGGACATTTTCCGTCAAGAGGCTACCATGCAGACATGGAGGCGTTCATTTTCTTCGGAAAGTGGTGAGATATTAATGTGCCTTTCAGTTATCTGTCATTTAAGTTACTTTTGTAGTTCAAGTTTCTCTTGCATGAAAGATAACTGCACATGCATTTTGGTTATCATAAGAATTTTAACTTTTTTGGAAGAGGAATATTTCACAAACTCCATGGTTATGATGACAGAGTTTGCATGTGTGTATTACTGATTTATTGTAATAGAATATAGAATATATTGTATGTTTGCAGAGATAAAGCATTTCTAAGATCCAGCATGGTATAGAAAGAATGGCGATCCTTGGGATTTGGGTCATTGATATGATCATGATTTTGCAGTGTTATGAACAAACTGCTTGACTATATAATACATTTGAGAAGTTATGTTCTACTCTGTGTGGATTATGTAACTTGAGCATATCTGTAGGAATTTTGGGAATGTCCTAAAATGCTGTTTCATTTTATTAGTTAGAGTCGGGAGTTTAGGGTATAGGGCCAAATTAGTCCTTCTGTGAAGGTTAAGATTTGATTAGTGTAGTGTTTGTGTCTCTGGCATTTATGTTGTTTAATTGACCTCTTTTTTTTTTTTTTTTTTTTTTGGGGCTTTTGATTGCTAATATTTTTAAGATATTAAATGCCATTTATATTTGTGTTAAAGGAGATACGGTTGATGTTGTGGTCCCTCCATTGGCTGAATCTATTGAAGATGGGACTCTGGCAAAATTTCTGAAGAGTATGTTAACCAGCTCCTTGTATATGGTTTGTTTTCAATTACTTGTTATTTTTAATGGTTATTGGTGATTGACTGTCACATTTTTTGTTTTGATGTATGGGAGCAGGGCCTGGTGACAGGGTTAATGTTGATGAACCAATTGCTCAAATTGAAACAGATAAGGTGTTATGTTGAAACAACATGCAAATGTTTTTACAAAGGATTTAGATGGTTATAAGTGGATCCGATTTGCTTTGTTCCTAAATAATAATTAATGCTGTATTCTTTTCCTATTCATGTATTAGGTGACAATTGATGTTTCAAGTCCTGAGTCAGGTGTGATTGTGAAGGTACTGTTAATAGGTTCAAAACACTTTTTACACCCACAAACCACTCCATGAATACTAGAAATTATTAATCTTTTCTTTTTTTAATTAAATTTGGCTTATGTGGTCTATTTAATGATTTGCAGTTTCTAGCCAATGAAGGGGATACTGTTGAGCCAGGTAACAAGATAGCAATCATTTCAAGATCTGCTGATGCTACAACTCATGTTGCGCCATCTGAGACTGCACCCGAGAAAGCTGCTCCTAAGCCAACTGAAAAGATTAGTGAGCCTGAGGAGAAGAAAGCACCTAAAGTTGAAACTGCTCCTATTACAGAGAAGCCCAAAGCACCTGCTCCACGAAGCTCTCCCACTGAGCCACAACTTCCCCCTAAGGAAAGAGAAAGACGAGTGAGTCATTGTGATTTTGTGATTGTTATAGCTACCTGAATTATGTTTAGCAATTATGTTGTTTTGATGTCGTCCTTCATTATCGAAGGTTCCTATGACAAGGCTTCGGAAACGAGTTGCTACACGGTTGAAGGATTCACAAAACACATTTGCTATGCTGACAACCTTCAATGAAGTTGATATGTAAGTTTCATTGATTGACAAATTGTAGCAGAAGCTTTGAATATTGCCTCAAGCTTTAGGGTTTTTCATGTGTGTAAATATTCCCTATTATGCATTATATGGTGATGGTTACTTTGAATTAGAATATTGGAAACTCTGGGCATGATCTCTGCAGTACTCAGTAGTCTAAATTTAATGAAGTTCTCAACCCATGGTCCCTGTGCTAAATCCATGGTGCATTGGAATTTCCTGCCATTTCTGTCTATTTTCTTGGTGTTTATGTTAGATCAGCAAAATCTGTTACATGTTCTCCCAAATCCCACATGTTATAGTAGATTTTTGTATATTATTTTTTGTTGTTCATATTGAGGGCGAGGCATCGGCATACATATGCACTTGGGGTGAAACTTTTTTCTCTTATTTTCAGATTTATACTTAACTTTTAGCTATGTTATTTAACACTAGCAGAAAGACGTGTCATTCTGCACTTTTTATCTAACTGAATAAATTTGAATTTAAATCTAATTGAATAAAAATTCACTTTAGTGAAGGGTAAAATAGTCCTAAAAAAGCGACACCAAAAAATGTAGTTACTAAAGGGAATTCCCTTTAAATATATTTAAGGGTCCGTTTGATTTGCAAAAAATCAAGGGACTAGACAGCACAAAACCAAGTGTCCCATGTTTGATTTAAAAAGTTGTTAGAGAACTGGACAAAAAGGGAGACAATGGACTGCACAAAAACCCAATTTTTTGTCCCCTAATAAACCATGGGACAAAAAGTTGTCCAATGGACAAACTACCAAAAAGACAATACTATCCTTTCCTAATTAATAACTATGCTCTCTCTCTCTCTCTCTCTCTCTCTCTCTATATATATATATATATATATATATATATATATATATATATATATATTATGTTCAGTTTACAACAACGTTAACGATGAAAAACGGAAACGCATAAACATATAGCATAAAAAACAAAACGAAAACTGCATACACATACATCATAAAAAGCCTTCGTTCTAAACTTTTAATATATATTTCTTTAAAAAAAATAATATATATCATATAATATTATCTTATATAATATATTTTAATATTATCTTATCTTATATTATATTATATCTTATATAATAGTTGGTTATATATAATTAAAATAATATTTTTGTTATATATAATATTATAATTGTATATTATATATTATAAAGGGTATATCAGTAAATTTCACAAAACTTTGTTTGTCCTGTCCATTGTCAACCAAACGATACACATGACAAAGAATTATCCAGTAACTCAGAAACTTGTCCTGTGCTGTTCTGCTTGTTCTGTCCCTCGATGTGTATCAAACGCACCATAAGACTTAAGGCTATGCCACTCTGCATGTTTCGGTGATAACACCAGTATTTATGGGACGTGCCATTGATTAAATTTGAGGGGGAAAAGGATAAAAATTCAGTTCTTATTAAATTAACAAAATAGAAAAGGGGTAACTCCATTTGTTTATTATCATTTATTGATTATTGATGCCATGTATCTTGTAATGGCCTTATATATTGAATTACCATTGTTATTCTCTCACCGATTACTCTGCAATTTATAATAGGACTAATTTGATGAAGCTCCGTGCTGATTATAAGGATGCTTTTGTTGAAAAGCATGGAGTCAAATTGGGACTTATGTCTGGGTTTATCAAAGTATGCTTTCAAATTCGGAAGTATAGAGTAAATGGGCTTTCTATTTTTATTTTTTTTTTAATTTACTCATTACTTACTTTGGTCTCTATGTTAGGCTGCTGTCAATGCACTTCAACATCAACCGATTGTAAATGCAGTCATTGATGGGGATGATATTATATACAGAGATTATATTGATATCAGCATAGCTGTTGGAACTCCAAAGGTTTTTATCAATCATCTTTACCTTTTCTTATTTACTTTGTTTTATTATGTAGGGAAATAATTGGGGTTGGATGCATTATATTTTGGTGAAACTTTCCCATTTTTCATTGACCTTGGTTGATTGATGTTGTCATGGCTGGTATGCAGAATTTTAATGGCTGGATTTAAGGAGCTAATTAACTATATATTTTCTGATTTGCTTTTTTTTGCTTGCCTATAAATATTATCATCATGCCTCGATGTGTTTAAACTACAATGAATATTATTAACCTTTTTAAATGCCTTCCCAGGGACTTGTTGTGCCAGTTATCCGTGATGCTGATACAATGAACTTTGCGGACATAGAAAAACAGATCAATGCTTTTGCAAAGAAGGCTAATGCTGGAACTTTATCAATTGATGAGATGGCTGGAGGCACTCTTACAATATCAAATGGTGGTGTTTATGGGAGCCTTTTGAGTACCCCTATTATCAACCCCCCTCAGGTTTGCAAGTTTTGCTAAGAAAGCACCTATTATGGTTGTTCTTTTATTTTATAAAAACATTCTTTGATTTATATTTTGAAGTTGTTTCTCTTTCTAAATATGGTAATCATTGACTGCTTTTTTCGTCTAAAGATCCCTATGGGCTTTCTTAGATTATAAGGAAGTAGGAACGAACAAGGGCCTCTTAATTTCTACCTTTCTTATTTTCATGCATTTGGTTTTTTTGTCATATCATGTGAATGGACACTTGTCACTAGTAACTCATCAAAATGAAACTTTCTTCTGTATAATTCAAAATATCATATCAAGCCAAATGAGTAAGATTTGTATAATGCACTGCTTTCCTTTTCTTCTTAATGATGCCAAATAATTGTTTAGCAGTTTTGTGCGATAAAATTTGAAACTAGTTATTTAGAAAGAAATCTCATGCAGCTGTTGTTTTTGGCAGTCGGCAATCTTGGGTATGCATTCCATTGTGAGTCGTCCGATGGTTGTTGGAGGAAATGTTGTCCCAAGGCCAATGATGTACGTTGCTCTAACATATGACCATAGAATAATTGATGGAAGAGAGGCAGTGTTCTTTCTGCGACGCATCAAAGATATTGTGGAGGATCCTCGCAGGCTTCTGCTCGACATATAAAGTGAACTTCAAAGTCATTGAAGCAAATTAAACTTGTTAAAATTCAAATACCATAATGGGTACCCTTTTGTTTGGGTCTTAAATTGCGGCGTGATTTACAGTATTTATTGAGCAAGCTCTTTAGGATCAAATCTCAATTTATCTGACATCAACTCGGCATGTTTGTGCTTTCCTTTCCCCTATCCCTCAAACAAGAGGGTCACAGTTTTTGGCTCATAAATTGTATGAAGCGTCTACGAAACGTGTTGTAGGATTGTCCCAGAAGTAATAATGTGATTAATTTCATAGTACTATTAGCTACAATAATTTTTTCATTTAACTGAATATTCAAACACGTCTCGTGAATAGATAGACTGGATTGGATAGGACCCAAGAAACGGGATATTAAGAGTTTGTTTGATTATACTTTTTAAAAATTTAACAAGAATAAAATTGGTTCTTAAAACAGAAAAATTATTTTTAAAAAGTGTGTTAAACAAATACTGAATTTCCTGTGGCGGTATGTTTTTTACTTTTGCCTACTTCATTGGCTCGGAGTGGTCCTAACAAAACAGTGCATTCATTCTAGTGCTGTCAAGGATGATTAAGTTCTTGTCACTGGATTTCGTGGACATAATAGGGAGGCAGCTGTTCCATTGTCTATGCATGTGCGAATCTGGATAAAAGATGAAAGAGGTGAATCGAACCCAGTCCTTTTTCTTTGTCGGGACTTGGGAACGCAAACAGCTCAAGTACATTTTAGGAGAGTTATTAATGTAATAAATTCTGATAAAATATAATATCGATACAAATTTAATCCATGAATTGTATATTTCAGTGAGCTACATATAATAATATATTCTCAATGAAGTTGTAAAATCACAACAACATTTTGCTGGTATCAACCGTAAAAATGAAGGTAATTTCTTTGATACCCATGAAGAAAGGTGGGTACCGATACCCATCCATAAAAAGGACAAAAATAATTTCAATAAAAACAAAAACAAAATCATAATCCAAACATAAAATATAAAATATAAATAACAAAACAAATAAAACCTATAAAACAAACTCTAAATAAAAGAATAAATTGAAATAACAAAAGAAATTGAAATCGTGTGTAAAGATTTAAGTAAAGCAACAGAAGCAATTGATAAAAATATTATTTTATTACTATGAACGAAATAAGAAAAGAAGAATAAACTAAGAATGAAATTAAACAGTTTACACGAACATTAGAACATTATTGAAGCAGAGATCCAAATAACATAAATGGAGAAATAATAATAAAAATTATTAGAGAAAGTGAAAATGTATTAGTAAATACAGAAATTCATTAAGGAAATTCTCCTAAACCCTCACACTAACCAGTATGAAAGCTAAGAATTTAATTTCACTTAAAACAAAGTTAAAAAAATGATAGGAGATCAAACAAAACTTCTAGTACCGCGATACACGATACAATGGTAAACCGAATTCCCATTAGGCCTTGCATTCACTTATTATGTATTAACAATTTCGATATATATATGATTTGTTTTACTGGAGTTAATTATGATGAGTGCTAGCAACATACTCTCTAATACACTAATTTAAACACTCTCCATAAATGGTTGAATTTTACGTGGGTCCCATCACTTTGAAAATAAGACCCATGTGATTTAGTAGAATCCATATGAATTTCAATCAATCATAGAGTGTTTTTTTTTTTTGAGGAATCAATCATAGTGTGTTAAAAAGAATGTGTTATTAGCACTTCTCCTATAATAATTAATATCAACAAAAAGTATCTCATCTTTTATGAGAAATTATGATAAATCAAATTAATATTAATTTCTGACTATTCAGATTTTATTTATTTATTTATTTATTTATTTATTTTTACTTAAACTCCTATATATAGTTTCAAGTTAATCAACTTCTGCTATGTTACAATATCATTGTTTTTTGAATTAAATTTCTATATGAATTTTCAAGGTTATTTTCTTTAAACAGTAACGATGTTTGATTCAAATTTATCCTCCCTTAAAAGTATAAGTTATTTTTTTAATTTTCTATAAGTTATTTAGTTTATTCAAAGATGGAAAAATATTTATCCTCCCTTAAAATGTTTATCCTCCCTTGACGAGATAAAACAATCATAGTAAAACAATCATAGTTAGTTTCTTAAAATTTTGAAATTCACACTTGTCATCACAAATCTATATTTAAACTAAAACTTTTTAAATGAAGTATCAGTCTTATTTATTTTTTATAAAAAGAAACGATGTATCAGTTAATACAAATGTAATTACAAATATCAATGGGAGATAAAATAAAAATAATGAGGTGGACACTGGGTACCGAATAACGTCAAAGCCCAATATTAGGAGAAGATATGAAAATTCAGAATTTAAATCTTTTAAATTCAAATGAACCCAACCCAACAAATCAATCTATAAATAAACAAAGACGGATCAAGAGAGAAAGGAAACTCGCCTATGTTATTCGTTTCTGCAACTGCAATGGAGGAAGAAGGTTGTGCTTCTATAATATCAGAGGCTATGAGCCATGACCGTCGTAGCTACTTCAATCCGAGTATTTTTGTTCTGTACGTTAAAGTTCTAGATGTTTTTGGATTAAAGAGCGAGCTAGCTGCTGATTACGAACGCAACGAAGGTTTTGAGAAAAGAATAACAACCAAGAAAAATGTTGGAAATATAATTCAAAGTTAGTTAAGAGTTTGTTAGTGGTTGTTATTCTGTTAATGATAGTTAGAAGTGTGTGTTAGTATATTAGGTGTATTAGGCCAAAACCATTGTGGGCTTTTGGGCCTAATATTGTAAGTGATATAAATAGAGGTGTGTAGTGTGTAAATGTAGAGAAGTAAGTCATTCATTCAGTAAATAGTTTTTACATTTTGTGTTCCTTCTCTGTGTGTTAGTTCCATTTCTCTGTTTCTATTCTTTGAGTGTTATGTGTGTGCATTCTTGCACTAACAGTGGTATCTAGAGCTATAACGATCTTGGGAGATTCAATGGAGGTGGAGAGCATAGCTGGAGATCTGGAAATTCCTTTACCAGTTCTTGATGGCATCAAGAACTTCCATCGTTGGAGTGTGATGATGGGTCTGTTATTCAATTTCCATGAGGTGCTAGAAATTGTACAAGAGGGGATTTCAGAAGTGGAAGGAAGTGCTTCCAAGGAGAAAGATTTGTTGGCTCTCACCTTGATTCATCAGAGTGTGAACTGTGAAGATCTTGGAAAGATTGGTGCTGCCAAGAATGCTAAACAAGCATGGGATATGCTGAAGCATGCTTATCATGGTTTTGGAAAAGAATCGAAAGAGGGTGGTAGCAAAAAAGGAAATGAAAAAGAACAAGAAGTGGAAGAGATAATCAAAATCACAGAGAATCGTGAGTCTGTGGAAGCAAGTGTGGTTGGGGCAGTGGCTAACAAGAGCTGTGCCGCTAAGGTGAAGACAGAATCAAATTGTTCAGCTTCAGAAAATAAAAGTCCTTGTGTGCAAGAAAATCAAACAGATAAAGATCAAACAGAGACAAAATGGGGTGTTTCGCAGAAAATAGAGACAGAGGTGAAACAGAATGCAAGACAAGAAGAGATCGCGGTGGATCTTTCAAGTGATGATGTGGTGGAGGAAACCGTGACCGAGCCTTGCGTGGTTGAGTCTTTGAAGGAAGAAGAAGACAAGCAGTTGTCGAATTTGGGGAAAATTCCAGAAATTAGGGTTTTCAGGAATTTGAGTTTTGCAAGAGAAGAAAAGATGTACGCGGAATCTGTTTCATTCTCTGGGTCGCGGTGGCAAGAATCATCCTTTGTTTGTTCGCTTGCTGAGTCGCCATGGACAAAGGAGATGGTGAACGAATCACCATGGAAGCCCCCAAACACTGGTCCATGGGCTGAGTATTTCAAACAGAGAAAAGAAGAGAAGAGTATCTCACGAACAGAGAAGAGGAATTTTTCAGAAATTAGGGTTCGGAGAAATTCGAATCTCGCAAAGAAGAAAGTGATGTGTGAGATTAAAGCCAGCAAAAGGAAGAGTAAGGCAGTGGAGAAGATGCAGGAGTCCGATTCGTTCCCCGGGTCGTGGTGGAAGGAAGCATCTCTGTGTGTTTACTCACAGTTGATGTGCCGCCATGGAGAAGGAAGAAAGATGAAGGTGCTTGCGGCTGAGAAGAATTTGTGTGTCACAAGGGTGATGCTGATGTGTGAGAAGCTGATGCGTGAAAGACATGCAAAATTGATGAGAGGTGCTGGTTTGGTCTCGGTCAGGGACGAAAGAGTTGAGAGCATTGGCCAAGATTTTGACCTAATGGCCATTGTTGCAAGAAATGGAGAAACGGCGCTGCGAAGTGCAACTGAGAGAGAGAGATGGAGAAGAAGCTTCGTGAGAAGAAGCTGAAGACTGGGTTACAAAACCTAGTTCGCATAATGGGCCTAGCCCTGATGCGCATAATATGGGCCAAGTGGGTCAAAGTTTCTGAGTTAATGGACCAAGTGCAAATTCTAGCCCAATTAAATGAACATTTGGGCTCAAGAGAAAATGCTGTAGTGAAATTAAGTGGTCAATCCGTGAAGCTTATTAAATTGGGCCAAAGTGGTGTATCAATTGATCAAGCCCAATACTTGCAAAGGAGTGAATGAGTCAATGTTGGGTTACAAACCAAACAATATGATCCTGGAATAATTTTTGTTGTTCCAAATAAAAGTGATTGTAGAGACTTTGAATTAAGGGGGTGTGTTGGAAATGTAATTCAAAGTTAGTTAAGAGTTTGTTAGTGGTTGTTATTCTGTTAATGATAGTTAGAAGTGTGTGTTAGTATATTAGGCCAAAACCATTGTGGGCTTTTGGGCCTAATATTGTAAGTGATATAAATAGAGGTGTGTAGTGTGTAAATGTAGAGAAGTAAGTCATTCATTCAGTAAATAGTTTTTACATTTTGTGTTCCTTCTCTGTGTGTTAGTTCCATTTTTCTGTTTCTATTCTTTGAGTGTTATGTGTGTGCATTCTTGCACTAACAAAAAAAAAAAAAAAAGAAGTAAGCGATCAAAGAGAGTTGTATTCGACAATATCCTTGGTGCAAGGAATAATAAGGCTGCGGTTTCTATTTCTAAATGGGGTTCTAAGAAAATACTAGCCGAGAAAAAAGGAAGTCAACCATCTAAGAAAGGTGTTTTCGGCATTCTTGATACAGAGAATAATAATGAAACTGCTGTTTCTAAATCCAATGATTCTGTTTTCAAGAAGAGCCTGAAAAGAAAAGCCGAGAAAGAAAGACCAAGGAAGCCATCAAAGATACGCCAGAACAACAATGATAATAACAAGAATATTAATCATTAGCAACCAAATATCAAACAAGAATATCAAAGGCAACTAATACTAAATTTAATAGCAATCAAAACAATGCAATAAAGTCAATCAAACAAGGAGTAGAGAGTAGGAAGAATAACACCGCTATTTGGTTACGCAGTTCGGCCCCAAAAAAGATGACCTACGTCTGCGGGAGAGAGCAGCCCTCCGTTTCACTATCAAAGAGTCTTTACAAGAGATTACAATTGCTTTGAACCCCTTCCAAATGTCCAAGAAGAACAAATCCAAGAGTTCCCAATCCCCCTCTCTTTTTCTCTATGAATAACCTCTCAAGAACAACAATAGAGAAAGCCTTCAATCCTCTCTCTATGATTTCCTAAGACCCCAAGGTGTTTCAATGTGTTTCCCAGCCCCAAAAAACCTCACAAAGACGCTCAAGAACGGCTGCACACAACCCTAGAAAAGACTGCTCCTCGTATTGCACAATTCTGCAGCGTCAGGTTTATAAAACCCGACTGTGAATCGATTCACAGGCATAGGTGAATCGATTCACCTAGTTAAAAAAGGCCCCCTGCACGAATTAATGAAATGAATCGATTCATGCAGGCTTCCCATGCGATTCACAGAGGCGTACTTCGATTCACAGAGTCTCAAACATGCTTGAATCGATTCATACAACTAGTGAATCGATTCCCAGTGTTCAAGAAACACTTTCAAGCAATTCCATGATCCTCCAAACTGATTTTAAGGCACTCTAAACTCCACAATTCTCCACCTTGACTTCAAATCAGTGGTGATGCTCAACTTTATCCATCAACCACTAGCTGCTCTCTCCATTACTGGGATTACGTCTCAACGCAATTGATCAAGTCCAATTGATCCTTGAACCTTGATCTAGGAAGATACTCGGTGAACTTCTCACAACCATGCGTAATCCCCAATTCACCAATCATACTCTTCATTGCGACTCCACCTTGAGTTGTCTTCACATGCTTCAAACCGCCTTTCAAAGAGCCATACCTCTTTTCCGGTTCTTCCCAATATTCGTTCCAAGTGTCCTTTCCACAATGCCGAGATTCTTCATCTCAAATCCAGAAGCTAACTTCCCCTTGAGCATACCAATCTCCTCCTTGCTAGAACTTGCCTTTTGAATATCATTCACACTCTCCAACTCAAGATTGACCTTACACACAAGCCTCTCCTTATACCTTGGTTCTTCAAACTCCGGAATACCTTTCGTCCTCATGAAGTTCTACTTGCATCCAACTACCCTTGACTTTTCTGGTAGATTCACAAGTTCCCAAGTCCGGTTCTTCTCCAATGAATTTACACCTTCATTCATTGCCTTCAACCGTTTCTGACTCTCCATGCTTCCCATTGCTTCACTGAAGTCCCTTGGTCTCGAGTCTTGAACCTCTTCAGTCACAAACAAAGCATAACAAACAAGATCAGCATACCCGTATCTCTCTGCCACAGCCTCCTTCCTTTCCCTATCTCTTGCCAACTGATAGCCAGGATCCACTGTTTGTTGTCTTCCTCTAGAACCTGATGGTGGAGGACTATCCTCCTCTTCATCATTCCCGGTCTCACTAGTGGTAGACTCCACCTCAAACTGAGTTTTCTCCACCTCCACTTCTGAGCTACTATCCTCCAGGTCTTTGCACTTCATCCCCATGCGGGTCTCATCAAAAGTGACATCCCTGCTTATGATAACATTTGACCCTCCAGATTCCAAATTCCACAACTTGTATCCCTTCACACCCTCCGGATATCCGATGAAGACACATTTCACAGCTCTAACATCAAGCTTGTCTTGCTTGATATGCGCAAAAGCCAAAGCTTCGAAAACCTTCAATTTGGAGTAGTCTGCCGGTCTCTCACTCCAAACCTCCATAGGTGTCTTGAAGTCTAATACCGTTGATGGACATCTGTTGATCAAATATGCTGCTGTACTCACAGCCTCGCCCCAGAAGCTTTTAGGTAACCCAGCTGCCAAAAGCATACTCCTCACCCGCTCCAAGATGGTCCTATTCATGCATGTTGCTAGGCCATTTTGATGCGTCTGAATACCTTGTTTCCTGCAAAACTTATCAAAATGCTCTGAAAGAAACTTCAGGCCATTGTTAGTCCTTAAAATTTTCAGTTTAGTTCCTATTTGATTTCCTATGAAAGTATGCCATTCCTTGAACTTTTCAAAGGTGTCACTTTTGCTTTTCAAAATATAGACCCATACTCTCATAGAAAAATCATCAACCATGGTGAGGAAATAGGAACCACCCCCATGAGTACTCACTCTAGCCGGACCCCAAAGATCCGAGTGACTGTACTCAAAGGGTTTACTAGAATGATGCATGCCACTCCCAAACTCAACCTTATGATGTTTGCCTAGTATGCACTTATCACAAAATTCTAGCTTATCCAATTTATCACCACCTAGCAAACCTTGTTTAGCTAGTTCAACTAAACCCCTCTCACTAACATGCCCTAACCTATTATGCCATAACATGGTTTTATCATGCAACAACAATGATAATAACAAGAATATTAATCATTAGCGGCAAGAGCGAGAAGAAGACCAAGAACAAATCCCCGAATTGCCAATGGCATTTAAAGAAAGGATTGAAGAATTGGAAGGCGGTGAGGTGAAGTTGGTCATCCAGAAAGAACTGACCAAGAGTGACTTGAATCCAAACAATGGCCGCTTCTCCATTCCAAAAGGAAAGATTCGAGAGAAGAATTTTCTCACACCAATAGAGGAATCATCGTTGAATGTGCGTGAAGGGAAATACGAAAGGCTTCCCGGTGTGTTTGTGTCTATGTTGGATCCTAATCTTAAACTCCACGACAGCATGTGTATCAAGAAGTGGAAAATGAAGACAACTGAGGTCTACAATATCACATGTGGGTGGAACAAACTTGCAGCGGAAAATCTTTTGGAAGCCAACGACAAGGTGCAACTATGGTCTTTCAGAAGCAAGCATCAACTCTATTTTGCACTCGTCAAGCTCTAAACAAATATCTATCAATCAACGCACATTTTTTTTTCATGTTCATCTTTTATACTATTTAGAACTTTTTTAGCTTCCTTCGTTTTATGTATGCCTCGTTGTACTCATTATTGAACATAGTGAAAGATTTTTCTGGACTAGGTCCCGTGGTTTTTATCCCCTCATGTTGAGGGGAGCTTTCCACGTTAAAAATTTTGGTGTCTTTTTTTTTTCTTCTTCAAGTTGTCTATGCTCTTTATTATTATTGGTTGCTAGAATTAGCTTAACAGGCCTATTATTTTCATTACTTCTTTTGGCTTGGATTTGGAAGGTGGTTGTTTTGTTTCCAGAGACTTCGTTTTGTTTGTGGGGTTTGAGTTGGTGGGTGCCTACTGACATGTTTCCATTCAATTTCAAGGGACAAAATTCTTTCTGCTGAGTACATAGGTAGGAGCTGTGGTACTGGTGAAAGTATATGATTAGGCTTATATAGCCTAATCATTTGGATAAGAAGAGATTAACTTTGTGTTTTTGGCTGTTGCTTTGGATTCGGTTGAGGGTGCTTTTGTGGGATTAATTGAATTGATAGCTACTGCATGGCTTGGGAATTCTCCTATTAGCACACCTTTGCTTATGATAACTAGCATTTCCTATGTGTTCTATCCTAGGTGCTTCATGTGCCCAAAAGTTCTCTTTGTTCACACACTTCTTTTTTATATCGCTTGGTGTGTCTCTATCTTCTTTGCCAAGGGAGGTGGCTGTTGACAAGGATCAATAAGAAATGCATCAATAGTTCATCAAGAGGGGCTTTTCAATAAGCTCTATGCTGGTTCTGCCTTCCATTTTTTGCTCATGCCGTTCTGTTTCTGCTCTTGATAGTTCATTTGGTTTTTGATTGTATTCTACAACTTGTTCTGTGTAGTGACCATTTCATTAAGGTATGAATCAATGTAGAGATGCTTCACATAGCTATCCTTTTTAACTCACATAGCAAACATGGATTAACTGATAACTAGCCAAAAAGAATTATCAATTGATAACAATCTAAGGGAAATGGAATATCATTTGCTTTTATCAATTATTAAAAGGAGAAACATGACATTATGCAGAGTTTTTATTTTTATTTTTGCTAAGCCAATATTGCTGAAGCACAAAAGTGGATGCATTTGTTTAGAATTCTAAAAAGCCAATGGCCTACAACCTCTGTACGTAATCGATTGTAAGGTAGCTCTATTCTAATATAACTTTCTCACGTAAAAATGACAAAAAACCTTCACAGAAGCACATGAAGCTTCACGCGTGCAGAGGAACAGAACCTTATTGATGCTTACACCAGAGAAGGATGAAAAGGTTAAGGGTGGAACCTTTAACTTTTTTATTTAAATATTTCGTAAATGACAAGCCTATCATACCTTCTAATTGATCATGTAATTAAGGAGCTATTAGTGATACACATTCAAAGTTAGTTTAGTTAGTTATTTCAGTTAAGAATTAGATAAGGTTAGTTATAGTTAGTTATTTCTGTTTTATCATATTGGTTAATTCTGTTATTATTTGGTTAACTTCGGTTGAAGGATTAACCACCACTCCACTATCATCAAGCCATATGTAGCTTTGTACATTCACTTTGATTCAAATGATGAAGTATTATTCAGTACCAAAATTCACCTCTCAATATCATAACAGGAGCAGTTTAACTTTTAATTGATTTTATTTAGGGGGATGGCTAGCTCAACTGGTTTGAGCTAAGGGTATGAAGGTGTGAAGGAGTCAAAGGTCCAGGGTTCAAACGCTGGTGAAGGAAAAAAAAACTAATCTAACAACTAACATACTAACATTTGCCTATAAAAAAAATTGATTTTATTTGATATCATTATTATAATCGCAAATGTTCTATGTCTCTTGAATTTTTTCATATGAAAAATATCAACTTCTAATATATTCAATTTAGTTAGTTGTAACTGATTCAGTTATGAGTTGGTTAGTTAGGCAATTAGTTAGTTTGAGATCAGTTAACAATTCAGTTGTATATATAGTTACTTCTTTTTTTCTATAATCTATAGTTACTTTGTATTGTAAACTCTTAGATCATTGAATGAAAACTTCATTTTCTCTCCCAGTTTTCTCTGCTGTCATACTCAATATGGTATCAGCTGAAGTTTTCTCTTCCGCACTCTGATTCTTTTCCTTCTTTGATCGATTTTTTTTTCCATAAATCCAATAATTTTTGGTGGAGTATTTTTTTTTATACAGAATTCAATATTTTAATCTAAATGTGTTTCAAAAATCCATTAATTTTTGCTGGATTATTTTTTAAAACGGAATTCAATATTTTAATTTAAATTCAACTAAAAAAAATATTTTTCCCATAATACAATTTAAAAAATCAATTACACTTCACACTTTTATAATTGTAAAATTTCTTGTATTATATTCATTATTTTATTTCATACTCTAAATTTACATTTGAGACCTATTGATTCATTCTAAATTTCTAGCTGTTATTTACTAATTATATTACCTATATCAATTCTAACATAATTTACATTTAAATACAACTTAACTAGAGGATATGCCTTATTTCTCTCTTGCATGCCTCTCTGGTTTACGGCTTAAAACATTTTTTAGACTTTTGGTTGAGATATATTAAGCTGCCAGATTCATCCTATTTAGCGATTGATATATTTGTATCAATTGATCTTTTCTCCAGATAAATATACAATTGAGAAAATAACTCTGAAAATCAATGAAACTACAAGATAGGATGGATATGACTAGCAAATATTTATCTTCACCCCTCATTTTGAAATTTCACTTATCATGATAAAACAAGCTTTGCTCATAAAATATGAAAATTATTTTTGAACACAAATATTAAAACTTAGTATATAACATTTAGAGTTATTTTCATAAAAAAAAATCAAATTTATACCCGGTGTGCAAGCTTAAATTATAAATAGAATACGAAAGGGATTTTTTTTTCAAAATAAAAGACCTTATATGTTGTCGTTCAATGATATTGGATTTATATAATTGAATTCAAACTTTTTTACAGGGGAATTCAAACTATTTAAATGAAGGATAAACACGTTTACAAATATATCATAATAAGATGATGATAATCAAAATTTAAAATTAACCAACATATTTTTACCGGATGATTTTAAATCTTTCTATTTAAGTTCTCACGACAACACAAGAGCTACTACATAGAGTGAGAACGAAAGAGCAATAAGAAGAAAAAAGAAAACACTGTGACGTTCTTCATTAATTTTACAACCGAAATGGAGGAAAAAGATTTTGCTTCTGGTGTCCATGACTGTCTCATCATTGAAGGATTATTGTATCTTCGATTCAAGCATTTTTCTGATATGTTCATTGAACTTTCTGAGGTTCTTGATTCAAAGAATGAGGTTGATGTTGTTTCTAAATGCAACGAGGGTTTTGAGAAAAGAATAACCAAGAAAAAAAGAAGTAAGCGATCAAAGAGAAAAGATTTTGGCACTTTTTATGAGGCTGCTGTTTCTAAATGCAACGAGGGTTCCAAGAAGAGCATGAAAAGAAATGCCAAGAAAGAAATATCAAGCAAGTCATCAAAGAAATGCAAGAACAATAATAATAACGTTAATGAACAACTGCAAGAGCAACGCGAATTGCCAGTGGAATTTAAAGAAAAGATTGAAGAAATGGAAGGTGATGAGGTGAAGTTGGTGATCCAGAAGGAACTGACCAAGAGTGACTTGAACCCAAACAATGGACGCTTCTCCATCCCAAAACGAAAGATTCAAGAGAAGAATTTTCTGACACCAGTAGAGGAATCATTGTTGCATGTGCGTGAAGGGAAACGTAAAAGGCTTCCTGGTATTTCCGTGTCCATGTTGGATCCCAATCTTAATCTCTGCGATAACATGTGCTTCAAGAAGTGGGAAATGGAGACAACCGAGGTCTACAACATCACGCATGGATGGAACAAACTTGCAGCCGAAAACCTTTTGAAAGCCAACGATAAGGTGCAACTATGGTCTTTCAGAATCCATCATCAGCTCTATTTTGCACTCGTCAAGCTCTAGACAAACATCTATCAATCAACACACGTTTTTTTTTTTCATGTTCATCTTTCCTAGTATTTAGAAGTCTTTTAGTTTCTATACCCAAAAAAAAAAGAGTCTTTTAGTTTCCTTACTTTTATGTATGTCTTGTTGTACTCCTTGTTTAACTTAGTGAAAGATTTTCTGGACTAGGTCCCGTGGTTTTTATCCCCTCACATTGAGGGGAGTTTTTCACGTTAAAAATTGTGTTGTCAGTTTTAGCTTGTTTATACTCTTTATTAATATTGTTTGTTGGAATTGGCATTTCCTGAAAATTAGTTTTCCATCGCTTCAATTAAAATCTTTCATGGTTCTATGGTGAAATTGCACAGTCCCCAAAAATTTAGATAGTGAAGGAAAGGAAATGAAAATATGTACGCAATCTAGACTCTAAAGGTTTAATTACAAAATTTTAAAAGCATAGAAATCTAATTAAAAAAATTCATAATATAAAAACATAATTAAAAATTCCATGAAATTATTGACATTTACATATTAATTTAACCTATTTTATATTGACTCACTATCTATATTCTTCACACCCCCTTAATAATAATCCAAAACCGATAAACTCTAGGTCCTAAATTTTTCCATGAACAAACATACAAAAAGTTGACCCTGTGTGTAGCTGTAAGGATGACATCATCTTTACTAAAATATCTCCCTCCCAAACATTATCCCAAGCAGACTGAATGAACACAGTGGACAAAAACTTATCTTTTGAAGAGAAGCTTTCCACACTGAACAAGCACAAGCTTCCCCATGACGTGCCTCCACCACCACTCTTCATTGCTTCCCATGCATGCAAAACTCAAACCGCAACAACATCATATGGGGCAGACCACCAAACTTCTTTGGGGAGAACTTATCAGGACGGTTCCACAAAGCCAGCACATTCCTTCAGCAAGTCTATTAAGGACCAAGGCACTTCCACATTTCATTGTTGTTGCCGCTACTGCTACTGCCCCACCCAAATCCGGTGACCTATCCTCCTTTCTCCCAATAAGGTTCTTTTTTTTTTTTTCCTTGTTCGTTATGTCACATGGTCATAGTATTTCACAGTAGGAGATATAACAAGCATTTACTCCAAAATGGTGTCGTTTTCAGCTCATCCTTCGGTCTTTTAAAGTTCATAAGTTACTCAAATTTTCTTCATACATTGCAGTGCTCTGCTTCTATCGGTATATTTCATAGCAAATTTCGTCGTACCAGATCTTCTTACCAAGTATTTCGGATTCGATAAACTAAACGAAGACCAGAAGGTTGATGATGTGGATGCAATAGAAGATAAATACTTAAATAGACAGGCACCCCGTGGTGATCAAGGGCGCAAGGCGAAGCCACAAAGAAAAATGATTACTAAAATGTTAGAACTGCGCTCAGGATGTTTGAACGACTACTGCCTAGTTGTGTGTATGAATTTGTCTTTCGTTGTATCTTTAGTTTGCATTCAGATGATAAAAGTCATTTGTGTTGCTCATTTCGTTTGGTCTTGGCTGTTTTAGACTTGGTAGCAATTACAATCTCGTTGAACTAGTGTGTTCCTGCCCTTGCTTCTGTGGGGTGAGGATGCGAGTTGGTCATGTTTATAATAAGCAAAAGGGAAAGACACAAATAAAATATCACTTAAGAGTACGAAATACTAAAGGCCTAAATGATAGATCATCAAATCCCTCTGATTAAAACCAAAAAATAAAAAAGCACGAAGCATTCATTAAAATTTGCTACAGAATTCAACAGTCAAGTATTGGGAAAAAGAATTAAGAAACTTTACAGTTATCTGCTTAAAGGGGGAGAAGGGGTATAAACAGGGTGAAGATGATTTTTGTTAAACAATTGTCCAATCAGTTTCGATGGAAGGTTTCTCAGAAGGGGACGGGCATCCAGACCTAGGAGGCTTCTTTGAAAATAAAGATGACTTGGTTTCAAAGAAACTTGAGAAAGATTGCCGTGGCTTTTCTTCATCGTTTATTTGATCTTTTGACACAGGTTTCTTCGATAGTTTATCTTTGCCACCGAAGATAAGGCTAAGCCTCTTAAATCGGCTCTTTGGTTCATCGGTAACCGTAGGTGATTCTTCTGTCTGCCTCATCATCTTCAATGCTTCTTCAGGATTCAGTAGCATTGTCTCCACTGTTTCATATACCTAGGCAGGGATGTGACCATATACTGTCAAATAGTTGCATATGGAAATCAACAACACCCAGTCTATATCAATTTACTTTTTTCTTATAAACAAAATCTATATCAATTTACATTTGTAGAGGAAATATTTTTCATCCCAATGGGATCACAGGTGGGGTTATCTTGCACAATGAGCTTGTACGCTAAAAAAAAAAAAAAGCTAGCGAGTATGGTTGGATTTCCGTTGCAAATGTACGTTTGACTCCAAAAGTATATTTGCCCCAAAAGAACTCTAAAGATACTTTGGTTCCAAAAGTACATTTGCAGCTTTCCAATGGTAAACCAAACATACATTAAACAGTTCTGAAAGGTGGGCTGGTTAAAGCAAAAGGTCTGAGTTTCACATAATGTAATAGTCCGGAAGTGTTCCTTTTTTTCTCAAGGCTATGCTTTATAAGTTCATATAGTGAATGACTCTTCAAATAGGCAGATAATGCAAGGATTTTATCCACTGGGTTACACATTGCCATAGTGACCATTTCATTAAGGTATCAATCAATGAAGAGATGCTTCACAAGGATATGGGAGGCGCTTTGTAACTTCCGAAATTAGTCAGAGTCAGAGAGTACCTACCTGGACAAGGTCATCAACTTTCTCACTAAATTTGTTGCTTTGACATGTGGCAACTATGTATTCCTTGCAGTCATAGAAAAACTTCGAGAAGTCACTGTTACTACACAGCATAGGCTCAGCAATCGCAAATCCTAACCCAAGCTATAAAATTAAGACCAAAGTTATATTAGAAAGGCATAAAAATGGTATAACCAATCCAACCGTTGAATCATGTGACATTATCTCAATGATCATGTATATCAAACTTTAAATAATTTGGACATTGATAGGTGTGCTATCTAATAGTGGATATTCACTTATATTTTAGAGCTCTAGGGAGGTGTTGTGTGTGGACACGCCCAATTGACATGCCAGTCTCACCATTCTAAGCTCACATAAAATGCCTAGATAGCAATACATTCTCTCCTATGACCCGCATTACAAGCATATTTGTTTAGCTTCTTAACCAGCACCCTCATGAAATCGAGTTACAACTAAATTCTACAATATGCTTCAGATTCAGTCACCGGACTCCAATAAATAATTAAACAAAACTTTAAAATATAAAAATAAATTAATGTACACAACTAACACAAGTGTCAATATTATAACTTAAAAAGATCCATTATGAACGCAATGACAGATGACAATCATTTATACACAAAAAAAAGTAATAAATGTGATAAAGATAAAATAAAATAGAAGAACTTACCAAAGAAACAAACAACTGTCCAAAAAGCTCAGAAGGATGGATGTCCTCAAATGCATTGAGGATGCCCTCCCTATAAACAAATGTAAAATGAGATTCAAGAGATGGCTTTAGGGGGAATTATAAATTACAAAAAATTGATTATTCACTTACACTGCCAAATCCTCATCAAATAGAGGTGCCTGCTTAACAGCTGGTACTGGTTTAGATGTTTCCCACAATTCACGCCACAAATTACCTATCATCAACATCTAATGAAATTCAGAGAAATTTTCTGATATGAAATTAAAAAAAACAAACATGCTCAACATGCCATCTTTCATACAGATTATGTGTTATAATAAAACTAAGCAACACTCAAAATTCACTTATCTGCATATGCTTTACCATATATTACGATATGATAATCTATAACTATACAGTAAAAACTTTTCTCACAACTGGTGACAAGATACAGTGAAGAAGCTATACTTGTTTCAAGCAAAGAAAATCCACAATTTTATCAGATGCTGATGATCCACTAAAAAAAAAAAAAAAAGACAGACCACGAAATTGTGCTGCAGTAGATTTTAAGCATCAATATAGGATGAAAAAGACCATTAAGACCATTAGTACACCTTCTTTTTGCATTCGCCTGCTTAGCTGACCTCTGGTAGTCAATGACTCGCCACTATCAAAAACGTCACTGTCCTCAATACTAGCCTCATTGTCTGTCCAATCAGGAGGTGAGTGCCATCTTACAAAATCCTCCAAAATACATCCAGGATTTGCAGCCTAAAATATGATGAAAAACTT
Organism: Calophaca sinica; assembly: GCA_037113605.1. Lineage (NCBI taxonomy): Eukaryota > Viridiplantae > Streptophyta > Magnoliopsida > Fabales > Fabaceae > Calophaca > Calophaca sinica. Next base: position 123,926,359 of record CM073736.1, on the reverse strand, counting down.
AAACAAACTCAGACAGAACATTAGGCAAGAAAAGTTTCCTTCAAGGAAGAGCCCTGACCTTGAAAGCCTGCATATCTGAGAGCAGTTGAGAGCAGCCAGCACCAACACTGATCATAAGAGGGAAGTTAGTAATCAATAAATGCCTAACTGATGCTAACCATAAGCTATTACATTATAGATGCACATCTGCAGTTAAATGAAGCCAGCATTTGCATATTAGTCACATGAGAAACAGATACATGATCACCAATGAATTACAAAATAAAATTATGTGAATGTTCTGTTGATCAACTAGTCCATCAATACAATTGCTAGATATTATTTATAAAAACAGATCAAAGTGAACATAGGTCATAAGTTTAGACTCCCATAGATTTAGATCATGCTAAACAATTCAAAACTCATACATGAACACGTTACACATCAAATAAGCAGTGAAGAGCTCAAGAAACAAGACGAAGTTGATTATTCAATCAGAAGGTTTGTGATATAAAACATTAAATTGGGATTTGTATGAAAAACAGAAAATGGATTTAGAATTTAAGGTAACAAACTGGGTCAAAGATGAATCTCAGTTACTGTACAGACCTCCCTGTCCGAAGCACAAACTCCTCTGTTTCTTTGATTAAATCTTCTGTTAGCAAAGGTCCTTCCTACATGAAATGATCACAAAGTTATAAAGTAAAGCGGCAAGTTTAAATAGTAATTATATAGCACAAATAAATATATAACAAACCTGGGTGACAGGAGAGTACACAGGCTCGCCAGTTTCCAACAATGTCAGATCTCCAGCTGGGCAATCAGCACCAAGTCGAAGAACAAGCTCCCCGGTATTTAATCTAGCATATAGAACAGGGCTTGCAGGAGATCCATCATTATGATTGGATAATTCTTTTATGTTTGGACTAGTTTGCATCATCATAGAGTCTAGAGATTCAGTTGCAATGATACGGAGCCTTTTCCGAGAGATACAACAATTAATTACTTGAAATTGTTGATATAGAAGACATGTCTTCAGATCTGGAATCTCATTCTGGGGAACTCCAGGTAAATACTGTTCTTCGGACCAAAGTTTTCTCAGCTGCATCAGTAAATAAAATAAAATAAAATATTCTTCTTCAGCCAGTAATAACGAAGGACAACAAAGGAGTAGCATTACTGATCGAAGTTAAGTTCAAGTTACAAATTCTATATCAGAAGTTTATACAGTGCTTATTTCTTTTCTTTCAAGGACAAGCAGATTTAAAGGGGGGGAAGTAAAAACAACTTCACGGGAACAGGACACATAGGATCCTATTAGATTCAGAAATTTGAATAATGTGAATCAGTTTTTGATTGATTTGAAATGGAGCATGATGCTCTATTTATACAATAATAGCTGGCCATCCAAATTCTATAGAGTTAAGGTTGGCCTTTCTTATTCTATAAAATTAAAGCTGGCCTTTCATATCTTGAGTTAGTGCTGGCCTTTCATATCCTAAGATACAACTGAAAATTAATGTGAATTAGGAGTAGAACTCATCATATTCTCTATTACTCCCCCCACAAACTCAGTGGTGTTTGACACTCTGAGTTTGTCTCTAAGGAAACAAAACTGAGGACGAGCCAGAGATTTAGTGAGAATATCTGCAATTTGAAACTGTGCAGGAACATGTTCCACTATCAGCGATTTGTTGAGTACTTTTTCCCTGACAAAGAATATGTCTAACTCCATATGTTTCGTCTTTGAATGCAACACAGGGTTGTGGCTATGCAATCAGACTGATTATCACAAAGAGATAATGTGAGTAGGAATAGACAAACACAATTTTGAAGCAAGGATTGAACCCACAAAATTTCGAAAGCAAGAACAAGGCTGCGATATTCTGCTTCAAAGCAGAAGATTTGGCAACAAGAGTTTGCTTTTTAGACCACCAAGAGATGAGGTTAGCCCCAAAATACACAAGCACCAAGTTGAAGCTGGCGTCTGTCATCCATATCGATGCTCCAATCAAAGCATCACAAGAGGCCACGAGATGAATAGGAGCAAAGGTAACTAGCTGGTTTAAACACCAAACCATAGTCACTTGTACCTTTAAGATACCTTAGAATCCTCTTTCTTTGCGGTCCCAATGGGAAACCAGTAGGGTGAGACATAAATTGACACACCTTATTCACAGAGTAACCTGGCTCAGGTGTGGTGATTGTAACATTTTGTACAGCACCCACAATGCTCCTATAAAGTGCTGGATCTTCAAAGAAATCAGCACCAGCTTTAGAGAGTTTAACTGCAGCAGGTAGGGGTGTAGTAATACTTTTGCAGCCATCCATCCTCGCTTCTCCAGGAGATCTCTCACATATTTTCCTTGAGACAACAAAGAAATTACCATTGAAAGTGCGCTAACCTCAATTCCAAGAAAATAGTCTAGATCACCCACTGCTTGAGAGAGAAACACCGGCTTTGGTAATGAGATGCTGAATCATAGCATGAGGAACCCGTGGAGTATAATATCATCGACATAGATAAGCATGTAGAGGCAGCAGCCATTTTTGTTTAATATGAGCAAAGAAGGATCACACTTGCCTTCGAAAACCAAAACTAATCAACGCTGGTGAGCCGATCGTATCATGCCCTCGGGGCTTGTTTTAACCCATAAATTGCCTTGTTAAGTTTACAAACCGTAGAGGAATCACTGGAGATAAAACCAGAGGCCGTGTCATGTATACATCCTCATCAAGATAGCCATTAAGAAAGCATTGTTCACATCAACTTGCCTAAGATGCCAATCAGTAAAGTGAGAGCAATGGTTAGAATAATCCGCATATGATGATGGGCTTGACAACCGGTGAGAAAAGTTTACGTAGTCACACCCATATTTTTGAAGGTAACCCCTTAGCTACAAGCCTTGCTTTGTATTTGTTCACAGAGCCATCTGGGGTTCTCTTGGACACTAAAACCCATTTACACCCCATGAGCCATCTTTCCAAAGGTAGAAGTTAGAGTCCGTGTTGTTTGCCATAAGAGCATTATACCCGCCTATTGCTTGAGTCCACTGAGGTGTAAGGGCTTGTTTGACAAGGGTAGGTTCCGGTGGTGGTTAAAAGCGTGGTAGGAACGGGACGGCCCAGGATTTCCTGTTTTGGAACGGGTCATCATAGGATGGTGATTAATAGGAGCAGGTGGTGAGGGGCTTGGAGTAGGGGAATTGGGGTCAATTGTGCTGGAGGCTGTAGATGGTAGAGAGGTGGAGCTGTGACTATCAGTGAGGTGAGTAGGATGTTGGTGAGATGGAACAGGTGAGTATAGTTGAGGTGTGGTAGCAGGGATTGGGCTTGGGATTGGACTAGTGATTGTGTAGATGACATAGAGTGTAAGACACAACTCCAAGAGTAAGAGCGAGGGTGTGGAGGAGGTACAGGGTCGGGACTGCGGAAGATAGTTGCAGATAGTTAAAGGGAAATACAGACTCATCAACAATACATCCTTAGAGATGAATAGCCCGCCAGATGAATCAAGGCATTTGTAGCCTTTATGCGAGGGTGAATAGCCAAGAAAAGTACACTCTGAGGACCTGGCAATTTATGATCATGTAGGGTCTAAGTAATGAAAACAGCACAACCAAACACTTTGAGAAAAGCATAGTTTGGTGGTGTTTTAAACAAAACTTGGACAGAATTAGATTAGTGTGTGAGGTGTGCAACCTATTAATTAGATAAACTGCAGTGATGGAATGCATGATCCCAAAAATGATAGGGAAGTGGAAGCTTTCGAGACAACAAGGATGCACTCTTTTCAACAATATCTCGATGTTTCCTTTCAACAACCCCGCTCGATGGTGAGTGTGAGGGCAAATAAGTCTACGTGGTACAATGCCTAGATCAGAACCTGCTTTGAAAGGTCTAAACTCACCCCCCAACTGCTTTGTATGGCCTTTAGCTTAGTGTTTAATTGAAGCTCAACCAGACTCTTAAACTCCTTAAATTTAGACAACGCTTTCATCCTTTGATTTTAGAAAATATATCCATGTAATGACGATCAGAGTATCAATAAAGGACACATAGTACTTATATCCCATAGAAGACACCATTGCGCCTTGGACCCCACAAATCACAATATACAAGTTGGAAGAGGCTCAAAGATAAAACAGTCTTAGAAGGTCGAGAAGGTAACCTATGAGACTTTCCCATGCAACAAGCAACACAAAAGTCAGTATTATTTCGCGGAATAGCAAAGTGAGATTACACAACTTCAAAACAGACTTAGAGTAACAGTAACTAGGATGTCCTAGTCGATTATGCCAGTAGAGATTGTAGAGCGAGTGTGTGAGGTGATACATGTAATTCACTGGGGAGGGAAACATTATTCAGTGGATGAAACAGACTTTGAAACTGGTACTGTGCAGGATATAGACCATTGACAACCATCTGGACCTTGAAGGAGAGGAGCATTATCACTGTGATTTTACAACATAGTGGAATGGGTGAATTTGAAAATAAGTGATTATTATCATAAGCAAATTTGTGAACACTAATGAGGTCCTTAGTGATCAAGGAACATGTAGAATATCTTTGAGATGCAATTGAATTTTAGGATTAATAGGAGATGGAAATGACTTAGAACTAATGGAATGAACACAAACCTTGGCCATTTCTAGAAAGACATTTTCTAGGTGAGGGGCGACTCAAAGATTGTTGTTAGGTCCGGTGAACTCACATTGTGTGCACCAGTATCAAAGAAAGGAACAGTCGGATGGGCTAGTAGCATTGGTAAACATAGCTTGAGAACCAAGGGCAGAGGACCTAAAGGCACAGACGTCCAAGCAACAAAGTCAGTTGTGTGGTTGAGATGTAGCATTAGCAATGTAATTTGCGCTGAAGAGTTGTGTCTCACATAATCGATAAGGATTGCCATGGATTACGAGTTACCATAAGCAGGAGCAGCAGGATCTGACCTTGTGGAGCGATTGAGTATTGAAGTGATGGTAACAAATGGATGCATTATGGCCATACTCGTAGTGCATTTGGCATCAACAAGCCCACTGGCCAACCACGACTTACGACCACGGCCAAAAGGCCACCGCCACGGCCACCACGCCCACCGTAAAAACTACGACCGTAACCAGTACTCGACTTAGAGTTGTCATTTGACCGAGTTTCAAGAAGTAGCTTGCTTGAGGAGTAACGATTCTCGCTTGAAGACGCTCGCACGAGTTACATTTAGCTAAGCAACTTCTTCAACAATTTTCTGCTTTGTTGACTCATTGTTCATGCGCAATAATGCTTTGATCTCATCAAGATCGAACCAATCAACCTTCTTTGGCACGTAATAGTAACTAGAGATTCGTGATTCTGAAGGTAATCCTTCAGAATAACATCCAATTGCTCGTAGTAACCAATTCACGCGATTGACATTAGAGAATCGAGATTGCCTTGATTTTGTTGAGAAATTCAAGAATAAAGTGTTCGTACCTTTCTTGAGCGTCGAACTCAATTCTCGATGTCGTGGCTTGACTTTAGAGTGAAAATTCTGGTGAACTGATCCCAAAGCGCCACGTGTGGGCAAGAAATGATGACACTGTGGAGAAGCGATGCGGAAAGCGACGATCAAGCCACGAGAGCAATTGATCTTGCACCTCCCACGCAGTGAATGCAGGATTCACGTTAGCAAGACGATCCATCTTCTGCATGGGCACTGGGCAGGAATTTGAGGAGCAACGCAATAATGGTGAAGACTATGGCGCCGAGCACCTGGTTCTACTTGCAAACCACATAGATAGTTCTTATCATCTAGTTTTTCAAGAAATTTGTAGTCAGTGTGAAAAAAGGAATATTGACGCTGTAGACGCAGAGCGCTGATGACGGACTCGCCATCTCGGCTTAAGACTAAGATCGAGATCTAGGAAGCTACTGGTGGCAAAAAATGCTCTGAATACCATATTAGATTCAGAAATTTGAATAATGTGAATCAGTTTTTGATTGATTTGAAATGGAGCATGATGCTCTATTTATACAATAATAGCTGGCCATCCAAATTCTATAGAGTTAAGGTTGGCCTTTCTTATTCTATAAAATTAAAGCTGGCCTTTCATATCTTGAGTTAGTGCTGGCCTTTCATATCCTAAGATACAACTGAAAATTAATGTGAATTAGGAGTAGAACTCATCATATTCTCTATTAGATCCAGTTGTTTTGAGAAGCATCTCAAAGCCTCCAATAACACACACAGCATATAGTTTGCTACTTGTCCCTCACTTTTTATTTAATTGCAAAGGGGAAAGGAGGAAATAACTGGATCTGGATGCCAATTTTATCAGACCAGAATAAAAGAAAGATAACAACAACAACTACCATAGCCTAAAACTTATAATAACAATGCAAAAAAAAAAAAAAAAAAAAAAAAAAAAACACCACAAAAACAAAATGAAAAAGATCCCTAATTTTTAAAATAACTACTAAAAAACAAAACTAGGAGGAAAAGGGAAAAAAAAAAAAAATCTCAGTATGGCATCAAGTGATCTTGAAAATTTATTGTCCAAATCATATGGTATAAGATGAAGATATTAATCTAGTAAAGATGATGAACACTATTACTAAGATTGTAAGCCCATAAACTAACAGTTACCTAAGAAAATAGTTTATCGATCATAGAAAATATGATCTAGAGCAAACATCAAATCTAGAGTTCTGGGTTAACAATAAAGTGTCTATATAATATATAATATCAGAACTAGAATTTCTTTTTGAGCTAAACATACTTCAACAACAACCCTGCACCAGAACAGAGCCATTTTTCGAAGGGTCTTGTAGTTTCCAATGATTTCAGCTAGCTTAACAACGAGACTTTCGGGAGGAGCACCATGAATATCTCTTGGCAAAGATGTTATGGCATTTTCTTCTGGATTGGAGTTGATCTTCCTTCTAAGGAAATCTCCCTCTGCGAATATCTTGCAAATATTACAATGAAAGTGAAAGATCATCGCAGGATAATATGTAAGGAAAAAAAAAAAGTATAAGCATAAAAAGGTTGTTTGATGCAACTTCATCATCAGCAAGCCTCCTAAAATGCACATACCTGGATCAAACAGAGAATTAATCAATTGTACAACTTTCTCATCGCTACTAAACTCAGAGGTAAGCTTCTCCTCCTTTTCACGCAACACTAAAGCCTTAACTGCAGAGAGACTTAAGCCTGTCCTCTCTCTGGCAGGTGAAGAACCTCCTGATGAAGCTATAAAATCTTTCAATGACTTTGTTTTACTTCCAGCCCTGGCCAAAAGGTCCAAATATTTTAAGAAAGAGGATAGTTGTATCATTAAGGTGAAAATCTTTCTGAAAGACAGAAACAAAATTCTAATGTTGTTTGATTATTCAAACATGCATTCAACAAAATAAGTGTCAAATAGAAAATGGGAGAATTTTACAACCAGAGGAATAGAATGTGACATGGTAAGTGGCGGGAAAAGAAGCAATAAAAGGCAAAAGAATTGCCAAAAATTACAACTTACTCAACAGCTATAGCCAATTGCTTCAGCACAGAGGATGGAGGAATGGGATCTTTAGTCGCAGCAGTTAGGCCTTCAACTGAGGGAATTGCTTCTGTAGCCTAAATCGAAGTTTTTACACACATCACTAAAGCAACCCATTTGTATAATTGAATTGGCTAATCGACGAGGAAATCTCAATCGTGTCTTCAAATAATTTATTGGAAAGAGACAGTTAACGATGAGACACTTAACAAGCATGCATTATTAAGTCATCACAAGCATGCCATGAATTCCTATCTTACATATTAATTTACTAGTTGAAATTGAAGAAGACACGGTTTGACCCAGACTATTTTGAAATGTTTCAGATTTTCTAACCTTGGCCTCAAGGTCATTCTTCACATTCAGGATGTACAAATTTTCATCATAAAATGGAATTGCCATGTTTGCATCCCCAATTTTATCTGTATCTTCAGCTTCTTTTCTCCCTATCCGGATGTTCTTAATTCTATCTTGCCAATCTTGCTTTGTCCCTATATGTGGAGGCCTCCACTTTATGTGCTTCGATTCACCACGGAGCTGCAATATCCCATTACAAAGATCAGTTTTGTAAGTAATTACCACGCACTACATGGCAAATGTTGCTTAACAAGCAATTAGACATAAAACAAACAAATAACCATTTATTGATCATCTTTAAGCCAGGACACATTTCTAATTATAACCTTTTCAGAGGGAATGAGATGGACTCCCGTAAATATTTTAACAATTAATTGTGCACAAAAACAGGAAGTCGTCTCCATGCTTTGTGTGGATGCAGAATTAATTCCGAGGAACAACATTAAAGATATGAATTAAATAAGAAACAGAGTTCATTAGATTCACCAAATAATGAATTTCAATTTAATATATTTAATCTCAATAACCCTGATCTAAATTTCCCTTCCCTTATTAACCTTCAATCAGAAGCTAACAAAATAAACAAATATACTTTATTTGGTAATCAAAGTATCCAACTGCATTCCTGGTAGTGCATACATTGTCACCACACTCCAATGCTACAAATTGGGGAAAACCAAAGAACAAAACAGTCCAACCTCAATAGGATTGAAACAACCACAAAGCATAACAACAGTTAACAACAGGTCTCGTAGCCATTACCTTGGACTCGTTCTCGTTGTGAGGAGATTCAACTTCCGGTTGCCTCGTCAAGTTGTTGTTGTTGGGCGATTGCTTATCGGGATCTTTTTCAACGATCAAAAGATTAAGTCAATGCTCATTCCCAAAACAATTATTCTTTTAAAATAAAACATCCCGAAAAAAAAATGAAAAAAAAAACACATCCATTTAAAATTAAATGAAATTGAAAGTAAAAAATAGCAAACAAAAAAGACGAAATCGGAAGAGGATATTGCGTTTTTTGCGTGTGTGTGATGTGGCATGAGGAGAACCTCGATCTGATTTGAAGTCCATGAGAACCCGCTCCGCTTTCGCAGCCGCGGAATGGAAGGCTGTCCTCGCTTTCGACACAAAAGTGGGCGCCTCCATTTCCTGCCCCAGGGATGCGCACGTTAAGGCACGACACACACACGCACTCTCTCTCTCTCTCTATCTATGAAGAAGAGCTTGAAAGACGGTGAGGATTGAAACGTGGACAAGAATAGAAGAGCGAGGAGCAATAGCTGAAGCCTCTTCAGTATTTGTAGTATGCGAGAAGAGAAGTAGATAGAAGAAGACCGAGTTGATGCTGATGATGCTTCCTATGGATTATGGTAGTGGAAGATCACAAATCCAGTGGCCTGCGCTAAAATATTCAAAAACGGGAAAATAAAAATAAAAAAACTTTTATTATCGGTGATTAATAGATTAGATTAAAATATTGATTTACTCTCCGTTATATATACGTCCGTGCCGGCCTTTAAGTTCGTTTCTCTAAGGCCTCTACTTTTTCCCTGCGTCCAAAACTAAAATCGTTGAAAAGAAGGGGAAATCAATTTTCGTTTGTTCGAAAGACGTTAGTAATGCTAACTTCTTTTTTAACAATAAAAAATGAAAGCTAACTTTTATAACCAAAAAAATAAAAAAAAATCTAACTTGTGTTTTTTCACGTTAAATGGTTCTTTTAGATTTTTTATAAATCAAAATTTAGAGCGGGGAATGGTGTCACGGTCTAAGAAATTTATATTTATCTTACCACACAAAGAGATTAGCGGGAATTTAAACCTATAACTTGATATATATGAGTCTCTAGCATGTTTTACTAGACTAATTAATGTTAAATGGTTCTTTTAGTTCCAAACAATACCTTTGGTTCCTTTAAATGGTTTTTAATTATCTTTACTTTTCCCTTCGAAAGAAATTATTTTTACCTTTTTTATAAGCTACTAGCTTCTTTTTTTCACATTCAATGGTTTTTTTACTTCCAAACAATACTTTTGTTTGGTTCGTTTAAATGGTTATTTTTTAGTTCCAGTGTGTGGATAGATTCTGACGTGTGAGTTATGTCCGCAACAAAATTGGTTACAAAAAAACGTTAACGTATAAACTCGTACGTCACCATTCATAAATTTTCATTTTTAAAAAAATAAAACTTGACCATTTTATGTTTGTGAAATCCTTGTGCAAACAACATTGTCTATTATTATTATTATTACTAGCGGCAAGACGGGCACTACGTCTTTTCGTATTTCTATTGCGCTACGATGAATATTTGTAAAAAGAAAATGTATAGAATGTCAAGCAAAAAAAAGAAAATATAGTTTTTTTTTTGCAGTTATTTTTTTTATAAACTGCTCAAAGGTAAAATAGGAAGTAAATTAGGAAACCAAAAAACAGTTATTGAAAGTAGTTCTCTTTATATAATGGTATAGATTATTATTATTATTATTATTATTATTATTATTATTATGTGTTAGCTGGGTTATACACTCAACCAGTAATTTACCTTAGTTAAAAAAGTGGTTTAAGTAGTAAATATGTCTAGAAATTTTACAAATGTCACAGATTTCACTTAAAAATTATTTTTGAAAAGGATAGAAATTCCAACACTATTTCTTCTCTCATTAGGGATCCATTTATAACGGTGCTATCAACCTTTTTGATCGCATTTGAGGTTGGATTGATAGAGAGTGGAAAGTTGTGTTTCGTCACATTTATCGTGAGGATAATGCTAACCAATTAGAGTTTCTCTTAAGAAGTAGGGGTTCATCTTTTAACATCTTGTTAGGTGATGTGAATGGGGCTTTCATATCCCGTAGTATAGTTATTTTGTAATTTCTTTGGCATTAAGCCCCTTTTAGCGCCCAAAAAAAAAAAAAAACTCCAACATTAGTGTTATATATAAAAAAGCATGAGAAGCATTATTAAAAAAAGTGTCGCGCTATTTGAACACCCTTTTAGGGGATACCATACATGTACGAACAAAATTTGTTTTCAAAAGATAATTATTATAAAAATGGTTAATGCAGTGCAAATAAGTGGTTAATACAGTTCACTAACTGGTTTATGGCTAATATGATGCCATAAGTTGCAGTTACACCCATTAACTACTTTCAATACTGTGTTAACCAGTAATATCAATCTGGTTAACCAAGTGTCATTCACCACCTTTAATAACTTTCACAACTCATTATAAAAGTGGTTAATGATGTGCAACTAAGTGATTAATACAGTTCACTAACTGGTTAATGGCTACTCTGATGCCACAAATTAAGTTGTACTTGCACCCATTAACTACTTCTAATACTGTATTAATTACTAATATCAACTCTGTTAACAAAAAAAATCTTTAAAATAAATTAAAATTAAAATATTAGTTAAAAAAAAAACTGTACGGAAGGTGTCGTCCGTACAGGTGTCGATTTTAAGTGTTCATTTATTATTTTTGTTAAAAAAATGAAATTTTGACTTTTCAACTTATAATATATAGTCGTGGATATTAATTTTACGTAATTAAATTTTTTGCACGTATCCCTTTAAATAAGTTCCAATCATATTATGTACATGTATACATACTTTTCCTTACATTAACAAGCTATGCCTTTTTTTCTCTCTGGGTGAGAGTTTTGTTTTTCTCTATAACCAGGAGTTTTGTTTTCCTTTCCACAAAATATAATGTTCCATTGTTGTGGTAAGACTATGGAGGCTGGTTTGATTCATTTATCTCTAGTGGATGAAGAGAAAGAGGGTCTTGTTTTCCATGTTGAAGAAGACTGTGAACAAAGCATTGATATTGACTTATGCCTAGATTGGGAATTCCTCACGGAGAAGCCTATTCGGGTCCACATTATGAAAGATAGGATGGCAAGCATCTGGCGGCCAAGAAAAGGAGTAACAATCAGGGAGTTAACCACTGGGCTCCTTGTTTTCCCGTTCTACCATAAGATTGATATACAAGTACAACACATCTTTATTGGTGACCTATGGATGTTCAATAACCATCTCTTGATCCTTAATAAGGCAAAACAGGCGATATTCCTAGTTAGATTCCTCTATACCACAGACCTTTTGGGTGTAGTTCTATGACCTTCCTGTAAGGTTTATGACCCAACTGATTGAACACCACGAGGGAACATCATTGGCAAACTCTCGGAGTACAATGTGAATTACAGCTAAGAAGTTTGGAAAAAATGTATATGCATTAAGGTCAAAATTGATGTTAGGTTACCCTTACGTAAGGAAAAGAATGTCAAGAAGCCCAGACGTGTGTGATGGTTGTGAAGTTTAAATAAGAACGTTTGGGAACCTCAGACTTGGGCTGAATACGGATAGTGGTGAAGTTGGTGAGGAAGGACTTTTTCAGCTCGTCCCAAGAATTGATGGATCTTGGTGGAAGGATTTGAAACCATCGTAGTGCATTCTTCTTGAAGAAGAGAAGGAACACTCTACATAGGATCAATTCACTGGCCCCCTTTGGTTGACAACAATGACTCCAAGATACCAAAGTGTTTGTGAGGATCACCTACCCTATTATATTGCTCCATGTGTGGGAGTTATTCGAGTCGATGTGGAATGTGGAAGAGCATTATCCAACTAGATAAGGCAAAGTTGGTCGAGATGACTTCACGATCCTCAAGAACGATAATTTCTTGGGCCCATGAGGATGAATGTCGATGAGAACGACGGTGGAAGGGAGAACATGATTAATGTGTAGCTGAACTGGGTGATGCCATTAGCATATAACTATGTCCTGGCACGGCGAGGAGAAGATCGCTATACCAAATGCTCCAAGTCTCGAGGCACCTCGTTTCTTGGGACATGACAGAGGTGTTCAGCATCTTGTTGTGCAAAGATAAGGTACGGGGCCGTATTTCAAGGCGTTCATACTGGTGGTTCTATTCGACAATGGGGCACTGCTGTTGAGCGAGGAGTTCCAGCAATTCTTTGCATTCCAACTCCGGCGATTAGGGTCGTGTCGAAGTTTATTGATCTTGGGGCGATAATTGAGGGAGTTGTGGTGCTTCTTAATCAAGAACCGACAGCGGCAGTGGTAAAGGTTTCGACAATGAGAGTCGCAGATTGTCATGGGGAGTGACAGTGATGTAGGCCTTTGCTCAGGCTACTTGTTCCTCTAGGTAAGGAGGTGGAGGAGGGCCCGCTCACTGTTTTGTGATTGCAATCTTTCAGGTGTCAACCATTTTCGGATCTTGCTTAGAGAAAGGAAACAACCAAGCTATCAGTCACATAGACGGTGCCAATGTTCAGTGTTGGAGTCAAAGAATGGAATTAGGCAAGATACCTCAAACGGACGAAGCACATGATGAATGAAACACATTGGAACCACAGTGAATGGTGGTGAATCTGATGAAGTCTCTAGAGCTGAAAAATAATGGCCTCCTATAAGGACTCTGATGCTCAAGTCAGTGCGTGTATAATACTCACTCTGTCTCATATTATTTGTCATGTTTGAAGTATTTCTTTGTCTCAAATTATTTGTCACTTTATAATATTGAGAGAGTATTAATGATATTTTTCCAACAATACCCTTATGTATGTATATCTCAACTACTCTATATTAATTGACTTTTCCATTTAATTCCCACTATTATAAGGATATTTTAGTCAAGAAAAATTATTTTACCTTGAAAATGTGTGCAATCAATGATTTTCTTAAAACATGTGCATAACCTTAAACGACAAATAATATGAGACAGAGGGAGTATCGGACAATGTTAGGAATGAGAACGTGGACTCTGAAGGGAATATGGTATATAGGGGTTTACTGATATGGTTAGGTTGGTTAGTCGTTATTCCATTGGGATGAGATCATTATTTTTCGTTAGGATACCTTATTGAGTCGTTATTAGTCCGAGAATCTCATAAACGAACTCTTGGGCCTCTTTAATGGACTTAAAACATGTTAAGCCGAATATCCGAAATACTGGTCCAAAACAACATCTAAATAAGGTAAATTCTAAGGTGATATACCTTTACATGTCTCCCACCACGAGCAAGAACCTTTTGACAACTTTTTATTATTTTTAAGTTTGATAATTATTTAAAATTTTTAAAAAAATTGCGCCATCTAAAAAAATAGCCTTATATGCAAAATGCCTTTTGCCAACCGCCACCGAGAAAAGAAGAAAGAAGAATCTGATTGAGTGTAGGAGTGAGTGCAAGGTGAGGAGAAGAAAGGAGTGTGGCGACTAGAAGATGAAGAAAGCATCTCACATGTTGTACAACTTGACTCTAATGTATTTTGACGGCATTGTAATTCGCAATTGAGTTGGGCATATTGATGTGTTGCAAAAAGTAGGTAGAAATAGGGATGGACCACTAGAGAAGACCTGAAAGAAACAAGAAAAATCTGAGACAATAATTAGTGTTGCAAGTGGATTGAAGTGAGTGCCGAATACTCGAGTGACTGAAAAGAGTTAGCAATGGATTTATTCGGGAGAGTTCAGTTTTGCAAAATTAAACCCAACTATACCCAATCTCATACGAACAATAACCTTCCTAACTCAAGATAGGTAAAGCAAACACATTGTGATGATCATATCACACTTGGCATCGATGTGAGCGACTGTGTCAGTTGTTGCAAAAGTGTCAGCAACAATAGACATAACATATGTTATGTAGATAAGCCATGCAGTTGCAGAGATCCTGCATTCACGAAGTCACGTTTTTTAGCCGTCCGATGTAATGCTTTTAATTTCAATATTTTGTCAATATAAAATATTGGTTAAACTATATTTTTAGTCCTTTATCTTTATTTTATGTTTAAATTTGGTCCTCATTATATTTTTTTTCTCAAAATAGTCCTTTATCTTACAAACATTATATCAACATATTGCTTCTGTTACTAAAACCGTTAATGTTAACTTACATGGTAGTTAAGTGAAGATACGTGATCTGATAACTGAATTAGCACGTGTGGGACCAGTGTGGGACCAAGTTAAAATCAAAAATAAAATGAATAACCAAATTGATTCTTCCTTTTTAGTGAGCCCTCTTCCCCAAATTGATGTCCCAGGGTTTATGAGTTTTCTGCAAGGGCCTTCTTCCCCATCTAGCTTTCTGGGGAGGTACTGAAATAATCAAACACCTCCTTTGGAAGATACCTCACAAGGCCCTGCTTACAAAATGCACAAAGAGCCCGAAGGCATATGATCCAAACTGGAAGTTGTCCTGTTTGCTTTCATCACGAGGAGGATTTGTTCCATGTCTTCTGTAACTGTATGGTGGTCGCATCAGTCTGGAACTCTCTGCTTGGAGGGATGAGCCAACATTTATTTGAGGAGGGCAATTAACAGTAGTGTATGCTTGAGAATATCAGAGGACACGCAGGCTAAGATTAGGTCTGGGTTGGAGTATAATGTTCGACGTTGCTTTTGGCCATCTATGGAGGGCAAAAATGACTATGTTTTCTCTCAGAAGGTAGCAAACAACCAGTCTATCATGGAGTCAATCCACCGAACTGTGGAAGCAATCAAGAGCAGCATGATCCAAGGGGAAACCACTGACATCGCAATTCAAGGAACACAAGAAGAACCTTGATTGCTTGGCGACATCCCGCGATGGGAGTGGTGACTCTAAATATTAATGGTGTTGTCTATGGTGTTGAGAGATTTGCAGGGTGTGAAGGTGTGCTTCGGGATTATAGGCGTAACTTTATTGTAGGTTACTCTTGTAAGCTTGATATGTCCTCGTTATTACAAGCTGAACTATGAGCTGTTTTTCATGGCTTAATACTGGCATAGGAAAGGGGTTACATGCTGATAAGAGTTGACTCTGATTCTTCAGTTGCAGTGAACTTACTCAACAGAGGGTGTGAAACAATCCATCTGTGTTATAACTTAATTGAAGCAATACACGACATCTATGACAAAGACGCGAATCGAGAATGGGTCCATATTCTTCAAGAAGCAAACTAATCAGCTGATGTTCTTGCCAAAAAGGGGAAGCTCCCTTGAAGTTTTTTTTAAGTTTATAATTTTGATCCAGATTTTCTTGTAATTTCCCTAAGGATGGATGATACTTAGTAGTGGTTTTCTCAGAAGTTTTTAATCTAGTTTGAGTTGAGGCTTTTGACCCTTTCATTTATTTAGAAAAAAAAAAAAAAGTAAAAAATGTGAAGGTGACCTTCGATTCTCCTAAGGTGATTTTATTCACCTTAGCACCAGCACCAAACCAAAACGTGCCTGCTAATACTATAAATGTGATCCTACAAAATAAAATTCATGTTTGATTATAGAAAATTAAAATTTAGTTTATTCTTTTTTTTTTGGAAAGAGGAAAAAAATTAGTTTATTCATAAAAACTCATTTGACTAGAAATAAAAAAACTACATTACGTTTAAAGTTTCATATTAAAATTCGCTGTAAACTCACTTTTAAGATAAACATTTTAAAACATATTTATTTGATCTCAAACTCATTTTTAATCAAAATTAGAAATATAGAAATTATTTTTACAGCAATTAACCCAATAGGTGATCCGTTCATGAAATATAGAAAGCCCATAGGTGGAATTGAGCTTACATCACGAGTCATTGTCATGCTTATTGACCGATAAACGACGCCGTATCACGGCAGTTATGGGTCGGGATGGATATTTTCCATCCCATTATAAAAGGAGATTCTCCGTTTTGATTTTGCCCGCTCAAATTCTGGCGACTTGCTCGCATTTGATTTTCAGTTGACATTTACTCGCTGGTTTACTTGGCAACGCAGAATCAAGATCGCCGATAATGGAGGACATGGACGAAATCGATGCGGTTCCTCAGGTCCATCTCTCGCGCAGTTTTTCTTCAAAATTTTCGTCTCTTCCTCACTGTTTGAGTGTTTGGCTACCGAGAAGACCGCGTAGAAAACGAAAGAACATTCCACATGCTAAATTTATTTCTGCTAATTCATTTACTTTTTCTTAGCAATTAGACAATAGAACAACACACACTGCGTTTTAGATCAACGAGGTTAAAACTTAAATGGCGCCATTGCTCTATCCGGTTAACGAGATTATTGCATTTTTTTTTATATAGAAACTGGAAAAATAAACCGTTCATTTGTAGATAACGCTATTTTTTTCGTTTGAATTGATGACCTGAAGTCGAAACTCGATTAGACTGTGTTAAAACATGCTGATTATGCTTAATCGTTATGTTTATAGCTCCGAATAACTAACACTTTGACATTTGATTCTTTAATGACTTGATTCTTAATTACCTTAACTTGATTTATCACAACAGTAGATTTCAAGGTCAGTGTATGATAAGTGATAACAAGTGACAATTATTAGTCATCTATGGCCGGAGCCCTGGCTTTATCTTCACCAGTTTAGCGTGCTTCTGTATTAACAGTTACTAGTATGGACAAATTTAGAAAGAATGAGTTCCAATTTCATTTCATGAAGTGATTTCATCAACAGTTATTAGGTTTCTGTGTTGAATAAGGTTATGTAAAATATAAATGAGTTTTATATAAGAACGTTTTTACAAGTTTCGTATTAGGATTTAACATATGAAATTATTAAGATTAAAGGCTTATCTGATTAACGAATTTTATAATAACACTGTTATAGGAGGAGGTATATCACAGATAATGGGTACAAAATTAAACTAGATTGATATTGAATATTTTATTAGCCTAGTGGGAAAAGGCTTTCATTTTTTGTTTGTTAAATATTTATTAGTGATATCTTAACCATCTGTTCATGTTTAATTTCTTAGGGATTATGCATAAATAACTCTTAGTTTCAATACTCAGTTCTTTTAATTGTTTTTTACTTCATTTGATAGATAGATTTGGTTCACCGCAATATCGGGCCTTCATTGAAAATTTTGGACTTTATGCAGGTTTACATGGCTTGCATACAAAATGGTCATAGGTAAGCTTCTTGTAACAGCTCAAATATCAGTTGCCTGAAATTGCCAGCCAATCTAGATTAAAATTGCTTGATGCAAAAACAAAATGACAGTTTCCCTGCATTGGAAATGAAATTGTGTGAAGAGTGATGAGGAAGGTAGTTGAAGTTGAGTTGCAAACTGTTTCAGAAACATTGAAAATTAAAAATAATTTATAATGTGCCAAGTAGCAGGCAAAAAGTGGTTAGCTAATTATAAAAAGGTACATGCAGCGAATATGCTTGCTTCTATTACATGTTTTCCACATTACTTTTCTTCACTTCTCTTTTAATTTACAAAAGTGAGTCCTCGGATGTGGGAACATCTCTGCGTGAAGTTGGACCGTGCATTCTTTGTTTGATGAGTTCACAAATCTTCTTTACAGAATAGGAGTTTCTTATTATGATTCCAGCCTTCGCCAACTGTATGTGCTTGAAGTTTGGGATGATGGTGACAACGGTTTTCCAGTTATTGATCTGGGTATGGTTTTTTTTCTTCTTATCCATGTTGAATTTGAGTTCAGTTTTAGTTCCTGTATTCCTTCTTTGTGCCATATTCCATGATAGTCGAAACCTGAACCTAAGAGCATTTATGCGTTCGCTTTTCACACTGGTTTCATTAATGTGTTCCGTATACCCCTACTGATTTGCAGTTGAATACATTTCTTATTAGTTATGGGTTGTAGTATATGAATGTCTTTTGGCTTCAATAACTAGTGCAGTGAAATATCAAGCAAACCCTTTGGTCATTTACACAAGCACTAAATGTGAAGAATCTTTCTTGGCTGCTCTGCAACAAAGTGGTATGATGCACATTATTTGGTTCAGTTACCAAAAACTAGCTCTGGGACCCTTTTACTAATTGAAATTATGCAGATGAAGTAGCTGAGGCTCCTACAGTAAAGCTTGTGAAAAGTTCAATATTCAGCTATGAGCAAGCATGGCACAGGTATTGTAGCTGCTAAGATCTTAAAGAGAATTTTTTAGTCAAGTGTTTGCAGTGTACTTGCCAACAATATGTTGAATTCTTAAATCTTGATAGACATTGTTTTGTATAGATCTTTCAGGCTCTTAATATTTTGGATATTAAAATTTGTTTAATTTTTGTACGTTTATGTTGCATGGTGATGGGTCTATTCTATATAACATTTCAAAATATGAATGATCAAAACTTATCATGCTCAAGGACATACCCACATACAAAAGTAATTGTCATTTAGGAACTCACCTTCCATTTGAAATTAGGGTCTCTGGCTTGTCTTTGTAGCATAGGGTTGTCAGCATTTCCACTTTCTTTTTTGTTTTTAAAAAAGAAAACCTAGAAAAGTTTCTTTTTTCGGTTGTTCAGTGAGGGTGAAGCAAAACTCTTTATAATTCATCTTTTTTTTAGTTGTTTTAATTAGCATTCATAATGTTTCATTGTGATTTGGAATGAGGCTATTGTATGACATATCTTATTTGGTGAATTGTCAACTCCAATCGATTCAATAAATGGAAAAAACAAAATGGTGTGCTCAATTTCAGCGTTCTCCTTCTTTCTCCTCCCAATTTACAGATTAATTTACCTTCGGGTGGCCGGGATGGATGATGGAATAGACGTCAAGGAGAGGATTTACTTTGTGAGTCCGAAAATACTATTATTGTATTTTATCATCATTGTTTGAAGATATCGTAATAATGGATCTTCCAAGTATCTTAAGTGTTACTTTTAAATGCACGTGCTTAGATTAGTAATGGGAATATTTGTTCTTGGATTATTCGTTGCTTGTATTAAGTCTGGTATGTGAATCATTGTTCCGGTCCTTCCATATATTTGTGCAATACTCTACAGCTTTACATGTATTTTCTCCCTTTACCTCCCTGTTATAACTGCAGTTGAGTTCCATGATGGACATGGGAAGTGAAGTACAAGTTCGTGCTAGTGGTGGCCTTCTTGCAATATTAGAGAATGAAAGGATTGTAGATACTCTTGAGCAAAAAGAATCTGGAAATACATCAATTACAATAGATTCTTTAGCAGAAATTTCATTGTATCCTTATTTTACTTGGTCTTTAAACGCGACCCATCTTTTGCTCTTCAACTTTGTGCCGTTTGAAAGGAGATAATGTTGAGTTCAACCCGTGTCCTTCTTTAAGACAGAGATACAGAAATAACTTTCTCAAACTTGATGCAGCAGCTCATGAAGCATTACAAATATTCCAGATAGACAAGCACCCAAGCCACATGGGAATTGGTAGAGCGAAAGAAGGGTAGTTGCTGACTTAATCTTATATACTTTATACTTTAAAAAAAAGATAAAAAATATGTAATTATCGGAGATAATATGTCTTAATTGCAGGTTTTCTGTATTTGGAATGATGAATAAGGTTTGTCGGAGTTGTTTGATTCAATTTAGTGAGTTTCAGTTTCTTGCCACACATGACTAATTGTTTGTCCTGTATGCAGTGCGTCACTCCAATGGGTAGACGTCTTTTGAGGTAACAAATATTAAAACTTGTGAGATCGATAACGTATACATCACTTAAACTTCAAAACTTACAGTAATGTTTTTATCTTTTTCCCATTTCAGACACTGGTTCTTGAGGCCTATACTTGATCTTGAAGTTCTAAACTACCGTTTAAATTCT
Source organism: Calophaca sinica (assembly GCA_037113605.1). Classification (NCBI taxonomy): domain Eukaryota; kingdom Viridiplantae; phylum Streptophyta; class Magnoliopsida; order Fabales; family Fabaceae; genus Calophaca; species Calophaca sinica. Next base: position 123,905,930 of record CM073736.1, on the reverse strand, counting down.
GTATCCATCTATTGTTTATTACATATGATCTAATTATGCTTTACTAATCTGCAGAATCACAAGTTTCAGATTGGAAGACATGTTTACTTTATTGTCCATTTGTAGGTGAACTAGCTATTTAGTAAAAGGTGCTGATTTTCTTTGATGGGAAATAGATATCTTTCTTTCTATGCTCAGAAGAAATCATTGCTTCTTTACGTGAAACCCTGAAATCTGTGAAGGACATCCCCCACTTGCTGAAGGTATGAAAATTTATCCTGGCACCCCAAATTGCTCTGACAATTTTTGTTTTTTTGTTCTTCTACAGTTCTACTTGACTGACTATAAGTCCATTGTCCATTTTTGGAGCTCTATAGATCCTGTTGTGTTAGGGGTCTATAAATAATTGAAAAACACTATGACGTATGCTCATAAAACTTCTTGTAATATAGGACTTTTTTTATTCAAAGTCTTGATCACAGATATTGAACATTATCAATTGTTGAAACATGATGTTTTAACTATTATATGCTGCATTGAAAATGTCTTTTATCCTATGAGCATATTGTTATGTGAAGATAGGCTGGTCCGTTTTAGTACAATTATGAATATGATGTTTCTCTGTTCAGCATAAGCTTGATTCTTTGTATACTAATATGTCGAAATATTTAATTTTCAATCGGTAAAGAAATTTGACTCTCCAAGCTCCATATGCACTAGCACTGATTGGACAACACTTTTAAAGGTAATTTTATCTTTAAGGCTTTATATGCTTTCTAATTATTGTGATGTTCCCTTGTGCAGTTTGAATCCATGCTTGCTTCTACATGTAAAAGGAAATTTATATCATTTTGTTCCTTGAATTAATATTTATGTAATCCCAATCTCCTTGACAAAAAAAAAACATAAACTTGTAAGCACTTTCTTTGTATCCTGTTACTGGTTGCCTGAAACCAAAGGTTTGTAGTAATTCCCCTCTCAAAATATTTCTAGTTTCCTATTTGTCTTAGCTTGTAAGTAATGGCAAATAAAGAAGTCTTGTTGTTAGAAAAATGAAATGGTACAAATTGTTGCAAACATAAGGAGGTAATTATAATCTCAGGCTTATGTCACTGAGAAGTGGGGAAGAATTTGAACCATTTAAATAATAAGAAGAATCTTATGTTGTTTTCACTGGTAAGTGATAGGTCAATGTATAAAATGAATACTATCTCAAACTGTCTGGCTTGTATTTCCGCTTCATGAGGTTTGCTCCATTCTGTATGGTATTTATTTGTGATTTATAAACAATCATATAAATATGTGAATTATTTAAATGTCATTGTTTGTATAAAAAAATATGGATGGAATCTTTTTTCATAGTTTCTCGGATTATCCATTATTATTGTCACAATATAAGTATATTCCGGTAAGGAATGGGATCGACAAAATTCACCAGTGAAGTGACAAAATCAAATCTTTTTTGTGTTCCGGGGAATAAAAAGGAGAAAGAGCAATGCATCCCCTTTGCTTTCTCTATTTATAGAGTAAGCACGAGGGTTGCATAGCGAAATGTAGTCGAAATAAAGCATTGGACAGCAATCATGTGGCAATGACATTCTTGATGAAAGCAAGGAGTTGGGCATTGGTGTTGTTCCTGTGCATAACAATATTTCATTAAAAGAAAAGAGAGATATCAGAGTTTCCTTTCCATATTGGGCGCTGTTTAATCAATGAATCCAGTTGACACACGAGTTGCGTATTATTGAGAGCATACCTCTCTACTCGTAGGATGAATATAATATATTGTAATGTTGTAAAACAGAAACAAATACTTCTGTTATTTTTTATTCATAGAATAGGGTCTCTTTTATAGAGAGATTACAAAGAGGAAATTAGGGAAATAAAACCTAATGCAATCAATATAATAAATGACAATTAAAAGGAAATAGAATCAGAATAAAATCAGAGTAAAATAGAACCGAATCTTTTACAATCTTCTACACCCCCCCTCAAGTTGGTGCATAGATATCGATCAAGCCCAACTTGTCTAATAAATTCTCAAAGGTGGGCCGAGCTAAGCTCTTGGTCAGGATGTCAGCTGTCTGTTGACTGGAAGTCACAAAGGGAATGCAAATAATGTCAGCCTGTAGTTTCTCCTTTATGAAATTTCGATCAATCTCAATGTGCTTGGTTCTATCATGCTGGATGGGATTGTGAGCTATGCCTATTGCTGTTTTATTGTCACAGAATAACTTCAATAGGAGGTCAACCTTTATCTTGAGTTCTTTCATGATTCTGTAGGTCCATATCCCTTCCTGTATACCTTGGGCCATTGTTCTAAATTCAGCCTCAGCGCTACTTCTAGCAACCACACTTTGTTTCTTGCTTCTCCAAGTTACCAGATTTCCCCACACATAGGTGCAATATCCAGAGGTTGATTTTCTGTCAATAACTGACCCAACCCAATCTGCATCAGTGAAGGCAACAACATTCCTCTCACTACTCTTCTTAAAGTACAGGCCATTCCCAGGGTTGGCTTTCAAGTACCTCAAAATTCTGTAGACCGCCTCAAGGTGCTCTTCATAAGGAGAGTGCATAAATTGACTTACAACACTTACAGGGAAGGCAATATCAAGTCTGGTATGGGACAAATAGATTAGCTTGCCAACTAGCCTCTGGTATCTTCCAATATCAACAGGGACTTTTCCTTTCTCCCAAAGCTTCACATTTGGGTCCATGGGGGTATCAGCTGGTCTGCAACCACTCATTCCAGTTTCTTTTAAAAGATCCAGAATGTATTTTTGTTGGGAAACCACAATTAAAGTACTTCATTGCTCCCAAATCCTTGATTTCAAATTCCTTTGCCAAGTTTCTCTTCAGTCTGTCCATCTCTACTACATCATCCCCTGTAAGCACGATATCATCAACATAGACAATTAGTACAACAATCTTCCCATCGGAAGAGAATTTTGTGAATAGTGTGTGATCAGCCTGTCCTTGGTTGTATCCATGTTTCTTCATAGATATGGTGAACCTGTCAAACCATACTTTCGGAGACTGTTTAAGTCCATAAAGTGATTTTCTTAATTTACACACATTTGACCCAAACCTTTCTTCGAACCCAGGGGGAGCATCCATGTATACTTCTTCCGCTAGGTCACCATTGAGGAAGGCATTCTTCACATCCAGTTGATGTAACGGCCAATCTAAGTTGGCGTGAGGGATAAAGGATTACGGCGGTGTTTAGCTTTGCAACAGGAGCAAAGGTTTCTGAATAATCTATGCCATAGGTCTGAGTGAACCCTTTAGCCACCAAACGAGCCTTGTATCTATCTACGGATCCATCTGAATTGAACTTCACAGTGAAGAACCATTTACAACCTACTGTTTTCTTTCCAGCTGGCAAGTTCAGAACACTCCAGGTGTTATTCTTCTCAAGAGCTCTCATCTCCTCAAGAATAGTTTCCTTCCACTTTGGAACTTTTAGAGCTTCCTGTACATTACTTGGAATTTCTATACTAGACAATTGTGAGCTAAAAGCAGCATAGGAAGAAGACAAATTTGAATATGACACAAAATTAGACAAAGGATGCTTAGTACAAGATCTAATACCTTTCCTAAGCGCAATTGGAATGTCTAAATCAGAGTATTCAATGTGGTTCTTAGGCTCAGAAGAGGACTCACCTGTCTCGGGTTGACTGGCGATTTTTTCTCAATTCGGTTTCATGACAGTGCTGGAGAGTTGGAGCTTCATTTGTGTTTTTCTTACTGTTCTTTGAAACATAGAACTTTCCCTTGAACCTTCGGTCACCTCCTTTGAACCTGTTATTTCCTTCTTCACAAGAATCATGTTGTGGCATTTCAATTAGTTCTTCAAATGTTTCTATTTCCAAAGGCTGTTTGTCAGAGTTTTGATTTTGAGATGTAGACCCAGATTCCGTAGGAGCCTTACTCATGATAGGAGTAGGTCTAGATAGTGAATCATGGTCATTTGCTATTGGTGCAGTAGTTGTACAAGTTTCAGAATCATGTGAGTTTTCAGATAAAGTAATGATTTCAAAAGAATCTTCATTTTGATTCCCCCCTGAAGATGAGTGTCCTCAAAAAACGGTTTGTTTTCAAAAAACGTGATATCCATGGTCACAAAATATTTCTTTGATTTTGGATCAAAACATTTATAACCTTTTTGGGTTGGAGAGTATCCAATAAAAACACATTTTATAGCACGTGGTTTTAATTTTCCAAGATTCTTGTGTTCATGAACAAAAACAGTAGATCCAAATATTTTTAACGGTAAATTAGCAGAAAGATGAGCCATAGGGAAACATTCCTTGAAAACATTGATTGGTGTTTGAAACTGTAGGACCTTGGACGGCATGCGATTGATCAAATATGCAGCAGTTAAAATCGCTTCACCCCACAAGTATTTTGGAACTTTTGTTTCAAATAACAAGGCTCTAGCAACTTCTAGGAGATGTCTATTTTTTCTTTCTGCAATTCCGTTCTGTTGTGGTGTATGAACACAAGAACTTTGATGCACAACCCCATGCTCAAGAAAAAAATTCCCCAAAATTATATTAAAATATTCCTTTCCATTATCACTTCTGAAAACTTGAATATTTGTTTGAAATTGAGTCTGCACCATTTTAAAGAAATTTTTAACAACTTGACCAGCCTCAGATTTTTCCTTTAGCAAATACACCCAACAAAGTCTAGTGTGATCATCAATAAAAGTGATGAACCATTTTTTATTTGAGAGTGTGCTTGTTTTATTAGGGCCCCAAACATCGCTATGAATCATAAAAAAAGGCTTTGTTGGCTTATAAGATTGCATAGGAAAAGTGGAGCGATGATGCTTTACAAATTCACAAGTTTCACAATTAAATAAGGAATGATCCTTATTATTAAACAACTTAGGAAATAAATATTTTAGGTACCTAAAACTCGGGTGACCTAACTGCAAATGCCATAACATAATATCATTATTGTTATCAGAAATAAAACTAGATTCAAAGCAGGAACCTCTCGGTTGAGATTGTTCTGATCCAAGTCCACTATCAAAGTAGTAAAGTCCTCCATTCTCTTTAGCACTGCCGATCATCCTTCCCGAGTTCAAATCCTGAAACACACAATGAGAAGAAAAAAAAATGAGTCTGACAGTTTTTATCTCGGGCAAGTTTACTAACTGATAAGAGACTACATGATAATTTTGGAACATGAAGGACATCTTGGAGAGTTAATGTCGGAGACAGGACAATGGACCCTTTTCCTGCAATGGCTGATAAAGAGCCATCTGCAATTTTTATTTTCTGGTTACCTGCAGAAGGACTGTATGAAGAGAAAAGACTAGACTCTCCTGTCATATGGTCAGTTGTACCTGAATCAACAATCCAAGTATGATTGACACTAAGGAATGCAGTTTTAACAAAGTTACCTCTCTGTGCTATAGAACAGGAAGGGGTTTGAGACTCGAGAAGTTTGTACAGTTGATCTATCTGTTCCTTAGTAAAAGAAAACGAGCTTAAGGAAGACTGCTTCTCTTGATCAGAGGTACTAACTTGAAGTGCACGGTTCTCACCGCCGCCCTTTTTCTTCCAATTCGCAGGATTGCCATGGAGCTTCCAACAAGTCTCACGGGTATGCCCTGGGCGTCTACAATGCTCACAACATTTGTCAAATTTTTTCCCGTCATCCCTGTAGTTTCTGGTAGCAAGTGCAGAGCTCTCTGTTTCTGAAATTTGCACTGTCTTACCCATCATAACTCCTTGTCTGGCCTCTTCTCTCCTGACTTCCGAGAAAGTTTCACGAATAGTAGGCAAGGGAGTCTTCCCTAGAATCCTATCTCTTACTTCATCTAGTTCCTTATTCAGCCCAGCAAAGAACATAAACACACGATCATTCTCTTGCCTTTTGATGAACAGAACACTATCTTCAGTACACTTCCAACTGTCCTCATAGCAGAGATCCGATTCCTGCCACAAAGTCATCAATTTATTATAGTAAGTAGTCACATCTCTATTACCTTGTTTGGCATGCCATAACCTGGATTTTAAATCAAAAATTTGAGAGGAATTCTGAATGTCAGAGTATGTATCTTTAACAGCTTTCCAGACATCCCTTGCAGTCGGTAAGAACATGAACGACTTTCCAATAGCTGGTTCCATGGTATTGACCAGCCACGCAATGATTAGAGAATTCTCAGATCTCCAAATCCCAAAATTCGGATCATTGTTTGGAGGCTTTGGTGTGTCTCCTGTAAGAAATCCAAATTTTCCTTTGCTCTCCAGGATCAAGCGAACTGTCTGGGACCACTCAATATAGTTTTTTCCATGAAGTTTTGGGACATTAATTTTAAGAGAGTTAGAAAACCCCTCTTGTCCATTGAAGCAGCCACTGAGACCACTTGGGCCGCCACTTCCAACTCTTGGACCTGGGCCACCGCCGGCGCCACCTACGCCGCCGTTTGGGCCACCACTGGTGCCTCCTGCGCCTGGACCAGCCTCTCCAACACTCGCGACGCCTGGGCCGCCTCCACCAGTCACGATTCCACCACCAGCATCGACGCCTGGACCACCACTGGCTGGGCTGCCTCCTGTGGTGCTGCTGCCGTTGTCGTCGGCCGCCCCAGTGAGGGCCTACCTCCATGTTGCTGGCTTCGTCATCGCGCAGAAGAAAAAAAAGAAAAGAGGGATCAAACCCTAAAACAGGGAAGAAGGATCGAAGCCTAAAGCTCTGATACCATATTGTAATGTTGTAAAACAGAAACAAATACTTCTGTTATTTTTTATTCATAGAATAGGGTCTCTTTTATAGAGAGATTACAAAGAGGAAATTAGGGAAATAAAACCTAATGCAATCAATGTAATAAATGACAATTAAGGGGAAATAAAATCAGAATAAAATCAGAGTAAAATAGAACCGAATCTTCTACAATCCTCTACATAATACATAATATATTTTCCTGTGCAATTCAAACTGTTAAGCATAGCAGAGATTTGCAGTGAATATCACATTTTGGTGCCACAGCACTGTTTTTTATATTCATTTTTTTTAATCTTGAAGAGTATCAGTGCACTATTGCATGTAAACAAGATATTTGAAGTTGGAATTTCCGAAGGTCTTCTAGAAGAATTGAAGTACCTAAACTTAGATATTGTTGAGAAGGTACATATCCGTTCTATTCAAGTGCACTTGTATAGGTTCTAGCTTAAATGAATTTTTGATGTGCAACATTACTGCAGGCAAGTTCATGCATAACAACAGAGCTTGCTTATGTCTACGAGCTGGTAAGTTTTATTTGCTTTTCTCCCATTAATTACCAGAAAGAAAAGCAATAAATAAATTGTGTATGATGATTAAAGGCATCTGATTTTCTGTTTAAAAAAAAAAGGAAAGGCGTCTTAAATGTCAATGCAATCTAGAGACTTATTTGAATTTTTTTAGGAGTGATAGTAGTTTTTCCTTAATTTGGATTCCTGTTATAACTGACAGTGTCTTTTACAGATAATTGGTGTTATTGATGTAAATAGAACGAAAGAGAAGGGATACACGACAGTGGTAAAAGAAGGTTTCTGTGATGAGGTTAAACCCAGGTTCCTCGTTCTTTTCTTTACCTTAGTATGTCAATATAATGAATTTAGGTAAGATGGTTATGCAGTTCATGTTGAAAATCATGCATTATTAAAATTGTCTCCTCGAGCATTTGTGTTGTTGGATCTTGGATGGACTTTTAACAGATGATTTAGTGCATAGATGTTAAAGTTTACTGCATAAACCTCTACAAGGTAAAATTAGTTTTTACTATGGCTAATATTTTATTTGACTTTGGATGAATTTGTCATCGTATAGTTGGATGAGCTAAGGCAAATATATGAGGAATTGCCAGAATTCCTGGAAGAGGTAGCTTTTGGTGCAAATTTTAATTGAGTAAAACAAATGTGTGTGTGTGTGTGTGTTTTCAGCACAAATACATTTTTTGCAGGTTTCCTCATTGGAACTTGCACAACTCCCTGTTCTATGCAAGAACAAGCTTGTTCCTTGTATTGTTTATATACAGCAAATAGGTAATTCTGACTCTGAATTATATTTGTATCCAGAAAATTGATGGGTTACTTCATTGCTCTTCCTGAAGTATATTTGCTAGTAGGCAGTTTTTTTCCCTCAATTTTTGTATCAAGTATTTCTTATTGGGTGGTTGCTATATCAACGTACTTTCCTTGTACTAATATTTGCTGGATTATCGTGCCAACTGCCGAAGCATGTTTGAGCTGAAGCTGAATAAGAGTTAGAGTCTGAGGCCCTTGGCCCAAAGCGCCACCTGTGTCATTAAGCTTTAATTTTCAGGGTCTTGTGTTCAAAATTCAAATCCCACCACAACCCGCCATCTGATTTTTTTCCCTTTCTCTTGTGGAGAAGAGAGCCCAATCCCCCTATTCCACACCCCAAGCTATAGGCCTAAACTATAACCAAGAAAAAAGGGAACAAAGTATCCAAGAGTGAAAAAAATATGATGGTTTAGGAGAACAATTAACTCAATTGATTGTCTGGATTCTTAGTTCTCTGATCACAGTAAATAAAAGGGTTAAATGTGTTTTTAGTCCCTTAAAATATGGTAATTTTTGCTTTTGGTCTCCCCAAAATTTTTTGTCTCGTTTTGGTCCATCTTTTCTGAAAATGTGTCAAGTTTGGTCCTTGTAGTTAATTCTATAGGGACTAGAAATATATTTAACTCAATATTAAAGTTTCTAACAAATATGCCCATTTTTTGAAAAAGCCTTGGACTGCCATGGCACCATCATACTTGCAGGCTTGCAGCTGCCATTGAGGCTGTTTAACAACACTTGACATTTTATTATTGCATATTGTTTTTGTTTGCTGTAGGATATTTAATGTGCATCTTCGAAGAAAAACTTGAAGAAACCACTCTAGAGAAACTTATAGATTGGGAATACACAGTATGTTGGTGTTTGTACTTTGTTTAAGTAATTTATGTAATTGATATATTCTATTTTGATGGTAATCATTTCGAATGTAGTTTTGTGATGCAGATGGAGAGACAAAAACATATTTTTATCGTACGCCAAAGACACGAGAATTGGACAGTCTTCTTGGAGATATCTATCATAAAATTCTAGGTGTTTGAGTATATATTTGATATTTCCCTGATGTCTTTTAACTTTTCGGCGGGTCTATTAAGTTCGTTGATTTCAAAAAATTGGATAACTCGATATTATGCAGTCAGTTTTAAATTGTTTAGTGATAAGCATTAAAAATTTAAAATTAGTTTCACTTAATTTATGTATATTGATATTTGGCAGCCGAGCAAGGCAAAATCATTTTATTTATAATGTGTATTAATTTATTTAAGGTTAAAAAGAACTTGTAATAAAGCTTCTCACAGATTTTAAAAAAAATGGAAATTAGTTCAACTAGTACGTCTTGGTAATCTCCATTCCTAGGTGGTAAGTATCTGAGTTCAACAAGTAATACCAAACCTTCTCCCTATGGTTATGTTTGAATTGATAGAAAGGGAGAGAATGAAGTGGAATGGAATGAAATCATTATGTTTCATTATTTTGATTGTTTAAAATAGGATGAAATGGAACAGAATGTGATTTCCATCCAATATCTTATTTTTTTCTTTTCCTCCATTTTGGGCAAAATGAAATGGAATAAGTCTTTGTTTTTCCCTATTCCATCATGAAAATATCCAAATAATGGAATGGTAAGTTTGTTTTATTCTATTTCATTCCATTCCACTCTTCATTAGATATCCAAACATAGCCTTAAATTTTGTCAACCAAGAAAAACGTAAAACTATATATATAGAGTAGAGCATGTAATATTAACTATTTAAGTATTGTCACACAAGAAATTAGAGGTTCATAAAAATATGAAATTCCTTGCATGCGGTGAGAGCTTGGATACATTACAGAGAATGTTGAGCTTGCTTTTAGGGTTACAATACTTGGTCTCTGGTGCAAATCTTAATTATTTCTGCATTCTGTCATTTAAGATATGGAGAGGGCGATCACCAGAGACTTGTTTTCACGTGTACTGTTGTTCTCAACACATTTGATAAAGGTGGCAACTTTTGCAGCTGAATTGGACTGGTAAGATCAATTTTGTCATTATAATAACAGGTGCTTGCCCAGACTTTTTCATCGTTGATAATTTTGTTTTCAGCTTTTTGTCAATGGCATTGGTTGCTCGACAGAACAATTATGTCAGGCCTTTGTTGACTGAAGAAAACTTGCTCGATATTAAAAATGGAAGGTTCAAACCATCTCATAAAAACTTCTTGAAAATGGAGAACTATTGAAATGATTAATGATAAAAATTGGTTTTGTTTGTAGGCATGCTTTACAGGAAATGACTGTAGACACATTTATTCCGAATGACACTAAGATTTTTCATGATGGTAAACAGATGTAGATATACATAACTGATATTAGCCGAGTTATGTCCAACAAATCCGATTTGATCAAATTGTACTGTTTAATACCTGTTCTATTCCTCTTTTCATCAGGAAGAGTTAATATCATCACCGGCCCTAATTTTTCTGGGAAGAGTATCTATATAAAACAGGTCGGTCAGTTATTAGTTCTTTATATTTTTGGGATGTGTATTTACTGTTTCAAATAATAGTAATGTTTAAAAGGCTATCTTATTTGTAGCCTCTATTTCTAATCTCCAAATAATGTTTCAGAACTATTGTTTTAGCAGCAGGTGTTCCAACTTCTGATTGTTAGTACTCATCTCATCTGACAACCCTAAAAGCTACAATTGTTAACAGAGTTTATGAATCTTGAAACAGAAAAGTCCATTGCAGAACAAAGTTACATATTACATATCCTAAACAAGTTACAGACTATGATATATAAAATCCCAGAAACAAGTTAACAAGTTAAAAATACAAATGAAATAGTTGCTTACTGGTTTGCAGGCCAAATGTTTCTTTGTTGTATTATCATTGTTATGTTTTCCTATGATTTTGAGACATATTACACTGCCCAAATGCAAGATAGTTATGGCGTAGCTTTTTGGTACTTTTGGTGAAAATGTTGGTTGGATTTGTCCATTGAGCATGGAACATTTTTGCATGTCATACAGAAATTTCAGGAGTAAAGAGGGAAGTTCTCTTCAGAGAATTACAATTTCTTTTATTTATTTATTTATTTATTTATTTATTTTTATTTATTTTTGGATTTACAAACTTAAAATAACTTCATTTATTTAATTTGTGGTTCTTTAATATTTGCCTCCTTTATGTGACGAAGTAGTCTTTTTTATCTCTTTATGGTGCTTAGATAAGGGATAAAGGGTTTAATTCTGATGATGGATAGGCAGAGAATGTCTGTTTTGGTTGTCGATTTTGCATTTTTCTTGTTTTCCTGCTATAGTATATTCTATTCTCTGTTCATGTACTTCACTCTAACAAACTTTTATTTATCATGTAATTGAAAAAATAATTTAACTTACATGCATGTTTTGTATAGAAATATTTTATGTTATAATTTAATCATTTTTTATTACATTATTTAATAAATTGAATAACACAAATTGTCAAGCTCAATAAATGACATAATAATATATCTTACATGATATTATATCATTACACGGATAGCAGTAAATTAAATTAGATAAAAAATTTAACATTTGTTGTGGTATCATCTTATTTGTACCTGATTGCCTTGGAAGTAAAACGAATTATTATTATGAGGAAAAATAATTAACATTCATTGTCTATCTATTGTATCATGTAATGGGACTGTGCTTATCGACCTTTCCAGACAAATGGATTTTGTGAGTGACTGTTAAAAGACAAAATTAAAACTTCTGGTTTCACAGAACAGTTCTTCGGATCGGATAGTTGATCCTTGACATACAGTCTAATGCGTGGCAACTACATGATGCTACGGTCTTTGACCCTTGTTTGTTGCTCTATGATCACAAAATAACGAATAGTGTTTTCCAGGTGGCTTTAATTGTTTTCCTGTCCCACATCGGTAGTTTTGTGCCAGCTGATGCAGCAACTGTGGGTCTGACAGATAGGTATGATTTTCTTGTATCCCATGTCTCTTATGAGACAGGAGTTCATCTTTGTATGTTGATCTTAGTAATTACTACCTTAACAGTCTTTTTTTTTTTGGGGTGGGGTGACAAAATTGCAGAATATTTTGTGCAACGGGAAGCAGGCTTATGACAGCAGAAAAATCAACATTTATGATTGATCTACATCAAGTTGGGATGATGCTGAGGTATGCCGAGAAAAGGCTGATTAGGATAGCTCTAATACATTGAACTAAGAGTAAACATGAGCTAAAACTAAATCCGTATAATCACCTAGTATTTGGACTTCTGTGTGGGACGACCCTCTCTTCCGCATTACTCGTTTTATAAATGCAGATATCCTTCTGAATGGTTTCATCTGAAAATAGATGGAGGATTCTAGGCGAATTATTGTTTACTAGATAAGACAGATAGGATTAGAAATACAATAGTTAAAAAGAAAGTAGTGTAGTTTTCATTAATAAACAAGATACGGTGTCTTGTATGATTTGGAGGATGGTCTAATAGTCAGAGATAGAGAGAAATTAAAAAAATAAGTCATATTATTAAGAGAGATTTAAAGGTTACATGTAAATTCAGTACCTGACATAAATGTACTGATAGTAAAAGATTCGATTGTTGTTGTTGTGGTGAAAACCTGCAGGCATGCTACTTCACGATCTCTGTGTCTGGTGGATGAATTTGGTAAAGGTACACTTACAGAAGGTTGGTTTCTTTGGTGTTTACGAAATGTATAAATCATAAAAATATGAAATACATGTATTTATTGCAAAGACTAGTTTTTAGCATATCCGTTTCATCTCCTTTCAGATGGCATTGGTCTGCTAGCTGGGACCATAAATCACTTTGTCACGTGTGATGAACCTCCAAAGGTTTAAGTCTTCTCTTTGTGAAAATACATGGTATATCTGTTTAATTTTCATTCAATTTTGAAAATTGATGTAATTTTTTATTGTGCTATTTTGGTGTTGGGCCACTTTCAGTTGGTTTCTCGATACTTTTTAAGGCCTATGTTTATATATAGGTTCAGCCTATGTTCCTCTTAAAGGGAAAGACGTGACAACATTTCATAGAAATGACATGGTTTTTTAACATATTGATTGGTTGTTATTTTTTGTATGAAATTCATTTTTTGTTCCTACACACAGACACTCATATGTGTCTTTTATCAAATTTGTACCACACGCACATGCATGTCTTTTATAAATTTGTACTCCAGGTTCTAATTTTATCCATCTAACTTCTAATTCACTTCAATATTATAAATTTAGAGTACCGACTTTTGAAAGTGAGACAATCTCTTATCATATTTATTTTTCTTCAAGATGAATATTATGAATAGTATATGTCATTTATATTTTGTACTAATTAACTGGTCAAGGTTCATTCCATATGATTGTATGGTGAAATGAATATATGTAGTTACATTCATTTGTTTCTCCTTTTGCAAACGAAGAAGCACTTTCTCATGAGAGATTGTAATTGCCATTTGTTACATGAAATTTGCAGGTTTTTGTGTGCACTCATCTCTTGGATTTATTGCATGGGAGTTCCTTGACCAAGGTTGCACTTCTGTATTATTGTGGAGTTGGAAGTTTTTAAACTCTCAATTTAGTGATGGTAAATACAATTTCTTTGGACTATTTCAGTCTGAGCAGATTAAGTTCTACACAATGAGTATACTGAGGCCTGACGACAATTCCACACATATCGAGGACATTGTATTTTTATATAGGTATCGTTTTGTTGGTTCTACCATGCAGTATGGTAAGAATTATATTTACCATCACAAGGTCATCTGATGCCAGTGAATTTGATAGAAGGCTATTGAACTTTACTTGATCAAGCAATTTCACACACACACACATTATCTAATAAAATGCAAATCTTTTCGTTGACAACTCTGGAGATGGAAAACCGATCGCCTAAAATTATATATTTGAGCACACATTTGTTTCAATTTGCTCGTCCTGATAGCTAATACATAACAACCTGTTCATGGATGATAGTATTTGATTCATTCAATAATAGTATAAAATTAAAATGGTTCTGCTATCTGACGAGATTTCGGCTTATTAACATATTCCTGCAGGCTTGTCCCTGGGCATGTGCATCATAGCTATGGTATGCTTTTGCTTTACTAGTATTCTATATCAACTGAAATTTTGATGAAAATGACATACATAGTTTTGGGAATCCTGCAGGGCTGCACTGTGCACTGCTTGCAGGTAATTTACAAGATTACTGTTTAAAAATGATAATACCTGATCCCAAAAATTATATAAAACTTATCTGTCATTCTTTTTTTCCTAAAATAATGTTGATGCTGAAATGCTTGTGTTCGCTACAATTTCATTGTAAAAAAATTATGCTAAGGTTTTAAGTTTTACTAATAGCAATGGTGGGGATGAAAGGCTGACAAGTGAGTGGAAATGGATGGGATACCATATTGCCAAAGAATGCTCTTATGGGATGGGATTTGAGATTTTTGAACTTGTTTAATACCATATTTTTGAACTCGTTCAAAATCTCAAAAGAAAAGTTAAAAGCATTTAAAATGCCTTATCCTTTTGTATTTGCTAGAGGTGATGAATCTCAAGAACACTGTAAGTGTCTTATTTCTGATTTAATTGGTGGATCAGCCTCAAGAGGCTGCCATTAAGAGCGAGGGAAAGGAAAGGAAGCATTGCTTTATTTTTCAATCACTTATACGATGTAGTCAGCTTCATAAAGTTTGTGCTAAACGTAATAAAATCAGGCCATTCTGTTATACTCATCCTCACCGAGTCATCAATATAAATATACTGTGGTTTAAGGTAGCTTTTAGTCCCTCCCTGTAGTTGTGCTTATTTGAGTTTTGAACTTTTGATCCTTAAAACTGTTCCTTTTTTTTTTGTTATAGGTCTCTATAATTTCAGATCATGAGATCATACCTTATAAGTTAAATTATAAGGATTAATCCTTGCTGAAAAATAAGGACCATTTACTTTTAGTTAATAGAAATTTTAAGAACCAAAGCCCAAATAACCAAGAAATAGAGAGATTGATACTTAGTTGTTGGGACCAAAAGCCAAATAAATAAAAATATTGTAGGAACCAAAACCCAAATTTGTGAAAGATGCAGGGAGTAGGGACTAAAATTTACTTTGAAGTTTAAACTAAAAATATTGATATTAGATGGATGCCTGATCAGTTATCTGGAAGGTGTAAGACTCAATGCAGTAGTCTTAAATTTATTTTATTTTACTTTTTTATTAATGTGGTGAATAATATTTAAGTCTGCTTTTTCCATTCTAGATTTCTGATAGAAAAAACTGCATCGTTCATACAGGGGTGCCAGACAAAATTATAAAAAGAGCAGCAGTTGTGTTAGATGCTGTTTCAAATAACAATTCTGTTGAGAGGTTATGCAATGAGAACATCTCCGCTCAAGATCATCAATACAAGGTGTCATTTCAGTTTCTAGAGACAGATGAAAGATATTACATTTTGGATATCGTTTACTCTCATAGACATGTTTAATGCAGGATGCCATGGAGAAACTGTTGAAATTCGATATTGACAAAGGCGACTTAAACCTTTTTTTTGAGGATATATTCTCTAGTTCCTAATGCATCATAACTAAGTCTTCTGTTGGTAGTTTCCAACGAGGAGTGATTCACCTCTAGGGATTTATACCAACTTTTGATCTTGAAGCAGTTGGATTTTCATCATATTGATATTATTAGTCATTGCTACTGATGAATGGGGATGTTGATAGCTTCCTTGTATGTCCACGATTTATATGGCTAAATAATAAATGGTCGAATCATTGGCCATGGATTATAATTTGTTTTACATTGATTGAACTCGTAAAACACCTTACTTACAGGAACGCATCTTATCATTAGTACACCATCATCCCATGTTATACCTTTCTCAATAGACAATATACTATCCTCTTTAATTAAAGTAATACCTTTGGCTAGCTGGTGATCACTTCTCATGAAGGCACGGAGTCCACTTGGGGATTCTAATCGAGTAACGAATCTAGTTCTTTTTTTTTTTTTAGTTGTCCACAAATATACTGTGTTTGATAACGAGTTACACACAAAAAATAAAAAAAAATAAAAAATCATTTGATGGGACAAATGAATCGCCAACTTCATCAGGCAGCTACTAGCTGTCTCATATTAATAGGAGAAGTGTAGCCTGAAGGACCATCGAAAATTCTGTCAACAAAGATACGCGAAGCTGCCTCCGTAGGATGGAATTGATCCCAGAAAACGTGGTCTTGTCTATTGGGACAAAGGCTTGACACCGGCAAGCAAGGAGCCTTGGCATTTAGCTCGCCAAGTCCACAACAAGCAGCTTTCACCTCTGTAAATCCTGAAAGGGATACATAAACTCATTTTAGAATCAAATTTCACAAAAACAAAACCCAGACTCATCCGTAGCTTCTGCTCCCTCCAAAAACAAAAGACGAGTAAAGTACGATGTAATTACTTAGTACTTATTTAAAATTTTAAAATTACGCTCTTGTTTACTTTTCAAAAAAAATTAAGGTATTCATTCAAACAATTTATTTATAAAATTATGATATAATGTCAATAATTATGTTTAAAAAGTAATTATTATTATTATTATTATTATATAAAAGAAGTAGCATGTGTTGTACCGGAAAAAAAAAAAGTAGCATGTGCAATGTGCAATAAAGCATTACATTCTGATTCTGGGCCATGCGGTGTGTCCTGATGTTTAGGCTAATTATAATTTAATAAGGTTAAAAAATATGTAACATTTCTCAGGACGAGATATTAGATAGAGAATAAACGATAATACCGTAGGAAGCTGGACTCTGAACGAGGTCGCTCATGGCGGCGTAAGTGTCAAAGTAGGAGTAGATTATGCCTCCATTCACCGATTGCCATTCTTTCAACATTGATTGAAGGCCTTCGTTATATTTAACCGACCAGTAATTGACTTCTACAACGCATTCTGTTTTGTTCTTGAGCCTGAACACAGGGCAGCATCCAAGTGCCCCGACTCCCGCAATCTCAAATTTCCGGGCACCATGATCATATAATCGCTGCCAAAAAAAGCTCCAAATAAAAACAAACATTAGAGTGGTATATAATCGTTAGATTTGGTATATATTTAATAACCGGTTGTGATGAAATACAGAAAATTTGTAACTTAATGACATCATGTTGTGACTTATGTGTTACCTGTAGTTGCACTTTTAGTGAGAAAGCCATGGAATCCACATACTGCTGTGGGGTGTTTTTTTTACGAAGTTCCGATGACTCAAAGTATCCAAAGAGATCGTTGCTGCCAATCACCACACCAAAAATTGATTTTGAGAGATGCTTCTGTAGGGCAGCTGCTCCTACTTCCCGTGTCAATTCTTCGCGAACAAGTGAGTAGTAGTCCACCTGCTTTGTCAACGGTATCGATTGGCGCTGCAATAAACATAATAAGAAGATACTTTTCAAGATGCGGGGATAGCTCAGTTGGGAGAGCGTCAGACTGAAGATCTGAAGGTCGCGTGTTCGATCCACGCTCACCGCAATAATATAATTTCTTTTTTTTTTTTTTTCAAACTCTCTAATTCCCTAATTCGACACAAAGGGAGCCGAGCCACGTTACTATCACTATTATAGGGGCCCATATCCTTCAAAGATGGATCCAAAACACCCATCTTTTTGAGGCCCAACCTTATATATGGGCTATGTTTTATGCAAAAGAAAAAGAAAAGAAAAAGGGTAAATTAAAAATATTGAAAAGGTCAAAATGGAACTGCACTTGGTCACTTACATAACGTTCATCTGTACCGTCAAATATTCCAGCGCCTGCGGAGGCAAAGCTAACACCATCCATGAAGGATATGTTGTTGTTTTTGTTGTCCTTTGATATTAGGGAGAGGTAAGGGGGCGAAGTTGGCAAACCCAATTTCTCAGCTGCAAGCCACCAAATCATATATATTTGATTTGAGACAAATAGAAGTAAAATATTTGGGAATTCTATAATTGTCAATACACGTCTCTTTATTTTACTAGTGTGTGCCTCAATAAAAAAGTGGTAAGGAAGATAATGACATTAATATTTGGACCTGTATGTGTGCAACTGCATGTACATTATTTAGTTTTACTACCATCCTGTTGTTTTGCTTTTGGCCATTAATATAGTTTACTTTATAAAAGCTTTTTTTTTTGTTTTGATAAAGTACTTTATAAAAGCTTTATTTTATTTTATAAGGAAGTACTTTATAAAAGCTTTTATTCTTATAATAAGAAACTTTATAAAGTTTCCTAAAGTTTGTAGAGCAACCCCTCTATTTCTGAATCCCATCTAATTGTCTTTTTTGTGCTTTTCGGGTGTCAGCCCACATGTTGGTATCTTTTTTCAGCTGTATTACGTGGACACCAAAAATCGACAACAAATCGATACCTGGTTAATGACGTGCAAAAGTTTGGTTAATAACGTGCAAAAAATTGGTTAATTTAGTTGAGTAGTTGGTTAATGGTTAATGGTTAATGACGGGCAAAAGTTTGGTTAATGTATACAATTCACCATTAACCAACTACTGAACTGAATTAACCAAACTTTTGCACGTCATTAACCAGTTGTCGATTTGTTGTCAAATTTTGGTGTCAACCAATCATTTCTCATCTTTTTTATATTTCAACCTCAATCATGCATATGATAATTTCTTAGAAGAAAAAATTGCAGCAAAGAAATATGACTTACGTGTTATCGTTTAAATTCACGGCATAGAGCACCAAAATTGATTTATATCAAATATGCTTTTAGTATAAAATTATTCAAACCAAATATGCTTTTAATATAAAATTATTCAAACTTAAAATCACTTCAATTCCAATTCAGTTTTAATTAAATTAATTTTATAAAATCAAATTCATTCAAAAAAAAATTTGCCAATCGGTTGTCCAAGTACATACTTTTTTAATTATTATTTCAGTGGCATTAATGACCATGTTACAACTGTTCCTGAGAGGATTTGAACCATGTCCCTTGAGGTTACAAGGTCAAACTCCTACAATTAAGCTGGCACCCATGGACAGTCCAAATACATACTCATTCTACTAAAAAACAGTGTGAGTGTTTTAACTACATAACCGTGCGCTAATATATATGCCCCACTTTTTTTGGAGTATATAAACAAGTTCTAATTTTAAATTTGTTAATATACTCTCTCTAGAAAATTAATGGAAAAAATTATACATACATATTATATATACACATATATTCAGATACATACGTATTATTATTATTTTGGTGTATAGAGATACATACGTATTATTATTTTTTTGGTGTATAGAGATACATACGTATGGATATGTTTATATATAATCAACGCATGACTGACTCATATATATGAATATTTGAAGAGGCAGTTGAATTGAGTCAATTTTGAATGAATGACTACTTACCAATAAAATCTGCAGCATTCTTGCCGTTGCTAAATCTCCCAGTGGGTTTGTGGTTAGGAAAATCAATGCCATAGTGACGATGATTAGCCTTGGCAATGGAAAGAGTCAAGTAATTGTTGTTGCCCACGTCTACAAGTGAATCTCCAAACACGTAAACTGCAGGAACAACCGTTTCTGCCTTTGAGAAACCATAGCTGAATATGAACAACACAAAGATAAAGAAGAGAACAGGGAAAGCTCTGAAACCCATATTCTTGGTTGTTATGTTATGTTATGTGTTGTTTTTGGTTTTGGTTTTGTGTGAGTGGAGGTAGACAAGTGCTGTTGGATTGGTATTTTAAAGCCATATATTATATATCCCAAAACTAAAATGAACGGTATACGTCAATTTGCGCGTGAAAAGAAGAAAATTCATCAAAAGGCTGATGGGAGATAAATAGTGAAGCAAAGAGCACTCTCTAGATTCTAGATTCCCCACCCACGTATGTTAATTGGTTGATTCGACAAACGTTGTCATTGTCAAAAGTAAAATTCTTAATTGTGATATGGTTTATATCTTACGATGACTCATAATGATATGAGTTTGAATTTCGTTGCTTGAGCATATTCTTAGTAGATAATATGTAAATATTTTATAAGCATTTTTTGGGTCTTGAGATATTTATTTTGGAACCTAACTCATCAATTTTTTTTTTCATAAAAAAACAAAAAACAAACATTTTAATTTGTGCTTAGGAGCTAAGTTTACTATGCAACTCTGACTCCCCCTTATGAATTGACCAAAAGCAAAGCAGCTAATGGCTTTGAATGCAATCAACAGTCAATACATATATAATTAAGTACTATGTCTTGTGTTCTTTATGAATTGATTTAATAAAAGATTGATTTGTACACCTGAGGCAGCCACGTCAAAAAATATGCAGTATATCCGACAAATAAAAGCTTCATTTAGCAGTCAGCAGCACAAAGTAAAAGGTGTATAACCAATATATACTCTTAAACCCACGTGCAACTCACTCACACACCCAACACTTTTTTGAAAAATTCTAAAATATCCTTCTAACATAACTGTAAAAATCATATTCATGGGTTATATATATATAACCGTAAATATAATATTTACAAGTTATATATTTTTTAAATATATAACCATAAATAAAATATTTACGGGTTAGAAATTTTTTAATAACAAACTATAAATACGTGAGTAAAAACTGTAAATATGGGATCAAAATTTAAACCGTAAATATTAAATCCTATACTGTAAATATAATATACAAACTGTAAATATATAATACAAAAAGAAAATATAAAAAACAAAACGTAAATATCAATTTTTTTGTCAGCTTTTCAGTTGACATAAACCAACCGTGAATACCAATTTTAACCGTAAATACCAATTTCCAAACCGTAAACGGAAAGCACCATTTTTAATTTTTTTTTTTTTTGTAAAACGTGAATGAAACCATAATTTTACTATAAAACCCTAATTTTAAGAATTTTTTTGATAAATTTTGGATGTAAAAGATGTTCTAAATTATACTATTAGGTGCAAAACACAGTCCAAAATCTGGTAGAATTTTAAATCCAAATTTTAATTGGTACAAAATACATTTGATCTATTAATTTACTTTCGTGAAATTTACTCACTTGATCATAGATTAAAAATACACTTAACCTTGTGTTAATAGGACAAATTTACCGAGTAACTGTATTTTTAATCTAAATGAGTAAATTTCACGAAAGTAAATTAATAGATCAAATGTATTATATCATAATAGACTATGGTTAAAATTTGGATTTAAAATTCTATCAGATTTTGGACAGTATTTTGCACCTAACAGTACAATTTGGACCATCTTTTGCCTCCAAAATTTGTCAAAAAATTTTAAAAATTGGGGTTTTATAGTAAAATTATGGTTTCATTCACGATTTATAAAAAAAATTAAAAAATTAAAAATGGTGACATGTGTTTACGGTTGGTTTATGTCAAGCCGTAAAAATAGTGCAAAAGATGGTTCAAATTGTACTGTTGGGTGCAAAACACAATCCAAAATCTGGTAGAATTTTAAATCCAAATTTTAACCAAAGTCTGTTATGATGTAATATATTTGATCTATTAATTTACTTTCGTGAAATTTACTCACTTGATCATAGATTAAAAATACACTTAACATTGTGTTAATAGGACAAATTTACCGAGTAACTGTATTTTTAATCTATAATCAAATGAGTAAATTTCACAAAAGTAAATTAATAGATCAAATGTATTATATCATAATAGACTATGGTTAAAATTTGGATTTAAAATTCTATCAGATTTTGGACAGTATTTTGCACCTAACAGTACAATTTGGACCATCTTTTGCCTCCAAAATTTATCAAAAAATTCTAAAAATTGGGGTTTTATAGTAAAATTATGGTTTCATTCACGATTTATAAAAAAATAAAAAAAATAAAAATGGTGCCATGTGTTTACGGTTGGTTTATGTCAAGCCGTAAAAATAGTGCAAAAGATGGTCCAAATTGTACTGTTGGGTGCAAAACACAATCCAAAATCTGGTAGAATTTTAAATCCAAATTTTAACCAAAGTCTGTTATGATGTAATACATTTGATCTATTAATTTACTTTCGTGAAATTCACTCACTTGATCATAGATTAAAAATACACTTAACCTTGTGTTAATAGGACAAATTTACCGAGTAACTGTATTTTTAATCTATAATCAAATGAGTAAATTTCACGAAAGTAAATTAATAGATCAAATGTATTATATCACAATAAACTATGGTTAAAATTTGGATTTAAAATTCTATCAGATTTTGGACAGTATTTTGGACCTAACAGTACAATTTAGACCATCTTTTGCCTCCAAAATTTATCAAAAAATTCTAAAAATTGGGGTTTTATAGTAAAATTATGGTTTCATTCACGATTTATAAAAAAATTAAAAAAAATTAAAAATGGTGCCATGTGTTTACGGTTGGTTTATGTCAACTGAAGAGCTGACCAAAAAAAATTGATATTTATGTTTTCTTTTTTATATTTATGGTTTGTATTATATATTTACCGTTTGTATTATATATTTACGGTTGTATATTATATTTACTGTTTAGGATTTAATATTTACGGTTTGAGTTTTGATCTCATATTTAAGATTTTTAATCACGTATTTACGGTTTGTTATTAAAAAAAATTTAACCCGTAAATATTATATTTACGGTATATATATATAACCGTAAATATGATATTTACGGTTATATTATAAGGGCATTTTAGGAATTTTCAAAAAAATGTTGGGTGTGTGAGTGGGTTACAGGGTGCATTTAACAAAAAGCCTACTCTAAACTCACTTGGTAACTTCAAGGCCCAAATGGAAAAAAAAACTACTATTAGATAGGAATTTGATTTACTAGCTACCACCTCGCCACTATGGAAGTCAGCTTTCAATATGCTTCGATCAATTCACCCTCCAAAATATGCTTTCTGATTCGCATTCGCTATGCCCTTGCCTTGCCGCCCCATATTCATCCCACTTCCCCTATATTTATTATTATGATTATGATTATGATTTTATTCCTAGTAGAAATTACAAGATCGAAACGCGTAAGAAAAGGTTCTCTTTGAAGTCATCTTTATGTAGCATAGTAGTATAATGTAACAAGGCACTGAGGAAAGTGACCTCAATACAGTGTAATTAGGCCTAAGAAAAATACTATATATATATATATATATATATATAGTCACATAGCATCAATTAATGTAATAGTTTAGTTTATGCCCGTTTGCTGCACATGATAAACAAGTCCTCCTCAAAAGTTTTGAAATTATAACAAAGGGACATTCACTTTTGTATGAAATTATTGGAGAGTTTTGCACAAATGATTTCAACTTGTATTGACTGAATGTGATCCAATATTGTTTAATAACTATGAAAGTTGTTATGGACCGGTCCCGAGCCGAGTCCTAGTACGCTTGCCGACCTTGTGCAGATTAGCTCGCAGCCGAGTCCTAGTACGCTTGCCGACCTTGTGCAGATGAGCTCGGTTCCTTCTTACCCGAGCTCGACAAATTGCCTTCGACCTGAGACCCGCCAGACCCGACTTCTGGTACAATTTTAACGACGATGACGTCGAGCTAAGGAAGGGGCGAGCTAATCTGCACAAGGTCGGCAAGCGTACTAGGACTCGGCTGCGAGCTAATCTGCACAAGGTCGGCAAGCGTACTAGGACTCGGCTCGGGACCGGTCCATAACACAAGCCCCCTAGACTCTTCGCACGAAAGGGCGGAGGGTCTATCCAATGCCCTTGGGTCGGTATCCGAGTCGAGTCACCAAGGTCGGGGGTGTGTCCCAGAAGCTTGTTTGTCTGAGGGGTCACGCTCCACGTGCTGCACCTTTACTCGGCGTTCTGCCACGTGATGGGACTCAGATGGGACGTCTACTCGACAGTTCCTCTTCCCGCCGTCGATCATCCGATGCGGCCTGAACCGCTAGAACTATATCCAGTTTCGTAAATGTAGAGCTCGGATCGGTTCGGCTCGGTGATCCAGTTAGGAGCCCAGCTCGGAGGTCGGCCCGTAACAAAAGTGTTGTACATATGACTGAAAGTTTGTACATATGGTTTAATAACTATGGAAGTTTCATTGAGATATATAATCATATCTCACAATATAAATGTTTGTGCAGATATTTTAAGAAATAATATTACTACATGATATCATGAGATATAATTAGATAGTAATGTAATTTTTTACACTATTGCATAGTAATTATATATATAAGAGATCAACTTACTCTAAAAGTAACTTTTGTCAGAGTTGTTCCGCTTAATAACTCTTTGCATGTACTCAATTATAATTCAGTCGTCAAATTATTAGAAGTTTTTATCGAGTTGCAAATTTTCGTAAAATTAAAAAAATATTTGATACTTTATCGAATAACTTCAATTCAACGTATATGGTTTTAAAATACAAGTAAAATATAAACTAAATAAGATTGTATAGCTATGAATATTCAGTTTATCTAAAATTTGATGTGAATGATCGTTAAGATAATACAATAATAATCAACCATTGGGTTCGTAAAAATTAATGTCTGCAAGAGTTATTCAGCAAAGTAAATATACTGGTAAGTTGATCTATACCCAATATATATTTAGACAAAACTTAGGTAAGATTTCTTAGGTGTTATTGATGTGGTTCCTCTCACAAAATAGATAAAAATTTTCTCTTTATCTACACCTAATATCTCTAACCTCTCATAAGTACCACTGTTTTATCTATTTTGTGAGAGGAACCATTCTAACAGCACCTAAGGAACTTTACCTAAGTTTTGTCCTATATATTTATTATGATGTTCTTTAAATTAATCCCTCTCTAAAAAGATTATGATGATAAATATATTTAAATCTTTTTTTGGTGAACTTATATATTTAAGTCATGTTATCATCAACATCATTATTTTTTTTACATAGTCATCAACATCATTGTTAGGGTTAAATATGTTTTTGGTCCCTATAAAATGAGCGAATTTTGGTTTTGGCCCTTATAAATTTTTTATTTGGTTTTTATTCCTCCAAAATTTAAAAGTATTATTTTTGGTCCCTACCGTCATGTGACATCTGTTAAGCATTTATGTGTCTTATGAAAGGTCACGTGGTCATTCCAGATGACACCCAATTATGTATGCGATGTTATGTTAGCATATAACTAGCTAAAAAAATTTCCTTCATCCTTAAAATGAATTTTGTTTATCTGACCTAAAATGAATACTAGGGACCAAAAATGTTACACCCTCAATTTTAAAATATATATTTAAATATAAGAAAAATAATTTACTGATTCTATAATAGATTCAAATCTTAAAACAAGTTTCCACAATACTTTTATATGATTTTATGATATTTAAAAAGAACACTTAAAAATGAAATGGTTGGAATGTTAAGTATAATATCATACACAACAATAATTTTTTTAACAATAATATTGGTTAGAAATTTATAACTATTTTTATTACCGAAAACAATAAATATTTAAAAGGAAATATTATAAGAAAAATAATATATCAAATTAGAGTTTTAACAAGTTAAAGTGATATTTCGCTAAAAAGAAAACTTCAGGTAATAGGGGGTGACGAACTTCAACAATGGTGGTGGAGTAGGAGGTGAATCATTTGAGTCAAGGGTGACCCTACCCCTTTATAATCCTATTTTGTTTTCTGATGGACTAATCTTAGAATAGTGAAAGTGGAAATTTGAGTTTTTCTTTATGTTATGTGTGTTGGTTGTTATTCTTAGCTTTGATTTTATATGAGCTTCTTTACTGTGACTGAACATTCTTTTTGTGCTATTAAGTTTATTCCTTGCTTAAGTGAATATCTTGAAACTTGTTGAAAGGATTATTAGACGTATTTTATCATAACGCTGGTGCAGTTTTATCCTCTGGTGGTCGGATCTGCCTCTGGTACAGTTTTCTCAAATCTGCCTCTAGTGCAGTTTTCTCCTCTTGTGCAGTTTTCCCTCTGGTGCAGATTTTCTTCTCTGATGCAGTTTTCCCTCTGTTTTCTCCTCTGGTGCAAATTTTCTCCTCTTGCGCAATTTTTTCCCTCTGGTGCAGTTTTTCCCTCATGTGCAGCTTTTGCCTCTGGTGTAGCTTTTGCCTTTGGTGTAGTATTTGCCTCTGGTGCAGCTTAAGAATTTTTAGTATACTATTTAGTGTCTGAAGAACCCGATAAATGATCAAACAAATAAAATTTGGACTAGAAAGGAAGATGTCATGTGCCCTCATCCTAAGATGTCTTGATAATCAAGAAATAATCCTAGCCATTCAAATAATTAAGCACATGTGATAACTTACACTTGGATACAATTTAGCCACTTTGCACTATTATTAGCCATTAGATTAGAAACTAACAAGTGGATTGATCTTAGACCATACAAGTGTTCAAGTGATGTCACTAAGATTAAATCATCCTAACTATATCATCTAAACTAATGATTACTAAGTTACTTAATTAAGCCTAAAATATGTTAATTTTTCTTCTATAAATACCCATTCACTCATTCACTTCAATCGCACCATATTTTCTACAATTAAACCCACGATTACCCCATTCTTTAAAGTATTATTTTCTGTTTTATTCTTTTCCTTTTGTCCTCCTTATTGGTAGAACACATAACATCAGAAATACCACTTTTGTTTCATCTTTCACATACACTTTCTTCCTTAAAAGCAAGACCAAGAGGACAAGAATGTGAAGTTTGAATTTTCCTCATTCCCATGAAGCAAGCAGGTGACAATAGATGTCCCTTCGAATCTTAAAACCTCCCTATTGGTGTGGTTTATACTATGATAATTGATTTATTTTAATATATGTAGAAAAGTAGAGACAGATAATCCTCATATTTTTTATATATCAATATACAAGTTACAGCCTCATTATATAGAGGAAGAAAGCAATTACAGGGAAACAAGGAATAAAAACTAATCTAACAATTAGGAGGTAATTACACACTAATTTACATGGATTGACAGATAATTGATACGAGACTAATTTGAGCATTAACACAGATTTATTCCTAAAATATAAACTTCCTTCAAT
Source organism: Calophaca sinica (assembly GCA_037113605.1). Classification (NCBI taxonomy): domain Eukaryota; kingdom Viridiplantae; phylum Streptophyta; class Magnoliopsida; order Fabales; family Fabaceae; genus Calophaca; species Calophaca sinica. Next base: position 123,878,862 of record CM073736.1, on the reverse strand, counting down.
ACTCCCCCTCAAGCTGGATCAAGGGGATTTGTTGATCCAAGCTTGGACAGTAGACGATGGAATTGTGAGCTTGGCAACATCTTAGTGAATACATCAGCAAGTTGATCATGACTCCGAATATAAGCAGTTTGAATAATCTAATTCTGAACTTGCTGGCGAATAAAATGACAGTCAACTTCAATGTGTTTCGTACGATCATGAAACACGGGATTGGCTGCTATATGCATAGCTGCCTGGTTGTCACAAAAGAGTGTCATAGGGAGATTACTTGGAAAACCAAGATCAGCAAGAAGACTTTTAAGCCATACGATTTCACAGGCAGCAGATGCCATGGCACGATATTCAGCTTCGGCACTAGAACGAGCAACAACATGTTGTTTCTTGCTACGCCAAGAAACAAGATTACCACCAACAAACATACAATAACCAGTAGTAGATTTTCGATCAAGAGCATTTCCAGCCCAATCAGAATCACTATAACCAGCTATTTGTGTGTGACCATTCTTGACTAGGACAATTCCACGCCCAATCGATCCTTTAAGATATCTCAAGATTCGCTTGACAATACCCAGATGAAAACAAGTAGGTGCATGCATAAATTGGCTAACAAGACTAACAGCATAAGTTATGTCAGGTCGAGTGATAGTAAGATAAATAAGCTTACCAACCAACCGTTGATAGTCATTGATAGTCTATAAGGGTGTACTTTCTGTGTCAAGATTCAACTTACTATCCAATGGAGTAAGAGCTGGCTTACAATTCATCATCTCAGCATCTTTAAGTAAGTCAAGAATGTACTTTCGTTGGTTAAGAAATAAACCTTTACGAGCTGCCATTTCAATTCCAAGAAAGTAGTTTAGATGGTAGAGATCTTTGATAGGAAAAGCGAGGCTGCGGGATACCTTTGAGTTGAGAAATAACATGATTGTTATTCCCAGCAATAATATAAGATCATCGACATAAACCAGAACTACTACTGTTTCATTTGAGACACTTCGAACAAATAAGGAAGAGTCTGCAACACTTCTTAAGAAACCCACTCCCTGAAGAACAGCACTTAATTTTGCATGCTAAGCACGCGGAGATTGTTTCAAACCATATATTGATTTGTGTAGTTGGCAAACCAAGGAAGAATCTGAGCTTTGTGGATGACCTGGAGGTAATTTCATGTATACTTCTTCTTCAAGATCCCCATGTAAAAAGGCATTTTTCACATCCATCTGGCTCATTGACCATCCACAATTTACAGCAACAGAGAGCAAAACACGTACAGTATCCATCTTAGCCACAGGAGCAAACGTCTCCTTATAGCCCACGCCAGGTGTTTGAGTAAACCCCTGGGCTACAAGGCGGGCTTTATGTCTATCAATCGTGCCATCCGACTTAAACTTTGTTTTGTACACCCAACGACTCCCAACGGGTTTTTTTCCATCGGGGAGCTTAACAATACTCCAAGTGCGATTTTCAGCGAGAGCCTGAAGCTCTTCATGCATGGCCTTCTTCCAAATTTCATGAGAGCTAGCTTCATAGAAGTTTTTTGGCTCATGTACACTAGATATGGTAGAGAGAAATGTTGCATGACTTTGGGAAAAACGATGATACGAGATGTATTTAGAGATTGGATGGCATACTGAGTAAGTAACAAAATCTTGGAACTTTGCTGGTGGTGCATGATCTCGAGCAGGATATCGACGTGGCTGAGGAGCATCTTGACACACAGGAGACATAGACACAGTTGGTAATGACTCAGTTTGGGAGCACTCAGGCTGAACTGCATTTGTGTCTGAAGATGTGCAGGTAGATTCGGTACTCCCATTAGTAGAAATAGCAGGAGTGGATTCTGCATTTGTGTCTAAAGGTAAAGTAGTGTTACTGCTTGTAGCTTTTGTAGTATCAGACAAAGTTGAAGAGCCAGGCAACTCAGAACCTGCAAAAGGCAAGGGAAAAACATCCTCCAAATCGACATTAGATTGTTAAAGTAAGGAACTGGTTCAACAAATTTAACATCTCTAGTAACAAACAACTTCCTAGAATCAGGATGATAGCATTTGTATCCTTTCTTCGTTGATGAGTAGCCCAAGAAGACACACTTAGCAGCCCGCGGATCAAACTTATCACGAAAAGGAATCTGTATATGCACAAAACAAGTGCACCCAAAGACCTTCAAATGGGACAGATCAACAGATTTTCCCTGCAAAACTTCAAGGGGAGATTTAAAAGACAACACCCGGCTTGGTAACCGGTTAATAATATAAACAGATGCTAACATCCCTTGAGACCAAAATAATTTTGGAACATGCATTTGTATCATCAAGGCACGAGTTTTTTTCAATAAGTCTCTATTCTTGCGCTCGGCTACTCCATTTTGTTGAGGAGTACCAACACAACTAGTTTGATGCACAATGCCATGGGAATTTAAATACTGTGACATGTTTTTAGACATGTATTCTGTGCCATTATCAGAACGAAGAATTTGAATTTTACTAGAGAATTGATTTAGGACAAGCATGTGAAATTCCTTGAAAACATCCATAACCTCACTTTTAGATTTCAATAAGTACACCCAAGTAACACGGGAAAAGTCATCAATAAATGTGATAAAATACTTAAAACCATCAAAAGATTCAATGGTAGGTCCCCAAATATCGGAGTGTACAAGCTTAAACATTTTATTACTCCTAGATAAAGATGAAATAAAAGGTAGTCTAGTAGACTTGGAAAAATGACAAGTATCACAAGAAGTGGATTCACTATCTAAATGAGGAAGCAATTTTGTAAGAACATTTTTTGATGGATGTGCTAGACGTCGATGCCATAGAGTATAGTCTGCCAAGGAACAAGAGAGAGTAGCAACTTGAGAACTTTTGGGATTTAGAAAATCTCATGAGATGTAGTAGAGTCCTTGTAAGAAGAATCCTTCACCAATCGTCTTCATGGTGACAAGGTCCTGAAAAAGCACGGAATGAGGAAGAAAAACAGCACGACAATTAAGTGCTTGAGTGAGTTTTCTAACTGACAACAGGACAGGAAAAGAAGGGACATACAAGGCCACTGAGTTCACATCATTTGGAAAAAATTTAAGTTTTCCCTTACCAATAACAGGGACACCATATCCATTGGCAACAGACACATGAGATGGAGTAGAAAATTTTTTGAAATCTAATAAATTGGTTAATTTATTTGTCATATGATCGGTGGCACCAGAATCAACAATCCAAAAATCATGCACAGTACTAAATTTCAAGGCAGTAGAAAGTGCAGTTGATATACCTTCACTGTTTCCGTGAGAGGGATGCTCAGAGTTTCCTAAGAAACCAGCAAACTTACCCAGAAGTGTTGTGGAATTTGGGTTTGCAGAATTTGAAACTCCCTTTTCCCTTACATTGAAGGTATCGACAAACTCATTGATTAGAGAAATAGGATTAGAGTTATAATTTACCATTTCTCCCTGCAATGTCTCAGTAACATGGGCTCTATGTTTTGGGAGTCCCTTGTCCTTTGCAAACTTGGATTTCAATTCTGGATGGAGAACCCAACACCTTTCAATTAAATGTCCCAGATGATGACAGTGTTGACACTTCAAATCTGGTCGTTTGCCCTTGTATGAATTTTCCCCTTTGGATGGACGATTAATAGCATAGGCATGAGAATCAGACAGTGGAGGCTTATGTTCTGCATTCATGACTTTCTTCCTCACTTCTTCTCTCTGAATAGTGGAACAGACAGATGATAAGGACGGGAGTTCTGGGGACATGAGAATATGGCTGCGAAGATCTTCATAATCAGAACCAAGACTTGCAAGCAACTGAAAAATTTTGTCCTCTTCAACTCGTTTACGAAGAGAGGCAGCATCGACTGTGTGTGGACGATACACCTCAAGTTCATTCCACATTCTTTTGAGACTGCCAAGTAATTGGACAAAAGGTTTACCAGATTGTTGCAGGTTCACGATGTCTCGTTGGAGTTCAAAAATGCGAGCAGAATTATTCTGTTGACCATACATATCACGAACTGTTGTCCATAATTGCAAGGCAGAATCCGAATAACTAAAAATCTCAGCAAGATGCGAATCCATGGAATTGAGAAGCCATGATCGCACCAATTGGTCTTTGGACAGCCAAGATGCATATTCTGGAGATTTCTCATCTGGAGGAGAGGTTTTCTCATCAATGAAACTCAGTTTAGATCTTCCACCAAGAGCAAGGGTTATGGCTCTTGACCAAGGAAGGTAATTGAACTCATTCAGCACAACAGAGCTTAAACGCTGGTTAGGGTTAGATTCGAAATCTATCCCGGCAGATGACGACACAGTGGAGCCGATAGTAGACGACCCAGCGGAGGCGATTGTAGAAGACGACAGAGGAGAGCTTAAAATTCCTGCAGAAGACGACATACTTGAAGTAGAGCACGCCGCGAAACCAAAAGAGAAGGGCAGAGCACGCCGCAATCAAAGGCAGAGCACGCCGCAATCAGAAACAGAGCACGCCGCGAAGAAGAAAAATGGCACGCCACGAGAAGAAATAGGCACGCCGCGAAGAAGAAGCAGACACTTCAACAGAAAGAAGAAAAGTAGGGCACGCCGTGAGAAGAAGCAGGCACAGGGCACGCCGCGAGAAGAAAAGAAGGCACGCCGCTGGCTTGAAAAAAAATAGGTCACGCCCCAGAAGAGGAAGCCAAAGCCGCGAAGAAGACTCTGGGAAAAATTAGGTCACGCCCCAAAAAATAAAAACAAGTAATTTTTTGTTAAAAAAAGAGGCAAAAGGAAGACCTGCTTTGATACCATGTAGAAAAGTAGAGACAGATAATCTTCATATTTTTTATATATCAATATACAAGTTACAGCCTCATTATATAGAGGAAGAAAGCAATTACAGGGAAACAAGGAATAAAAGCTAATCTAACAATTAGGAGGTAATTACACACTAATTTACAGGGATTGACAGATAATTGATACGAGACTAATTTGAGCATTAACACAGATTTATTCCTAAAATATAAACTTCCTTCAATAATATACAAGTTATTTGATAGATTTTTGTTTGAGTATTGTTTGAGATAAATCTCATGTTTTCACTCATAGGAAGCAAGAAAATCCATATACGCTGAAATAAAGTATTTAGAATTTCTACTAAAACGTTATAATATGGTTGAATTTAATTGACTAAGTTGAGCTATAAATGTCCTTTTTGAGTGAAACTAATAGTATTTGAATGATTGCTTGTATTAGTAATAATCTAAAAGTTTCATACTTTTATACTAATTCCATAAGTCCCAGAAATTTCATAATTATAGTTGTCTTGTTGTGGATTATAAACTAGTTAACTTTGGCAGGTTGTAACATGAGCTATAAGTATGATTTTATGTAAAATAAATTGAGGCTCAATGCAAAATAGGGGGTGCATGGAATTATGTGGTGAATTTATAATGAGACAAGGCATATGTATTAAAACCATGATTCATTCTTGTCATTGATCCATTGAGAAATTAAGCGTTAAGCACATTTCCGTTGATGATAATAAGATATTGGAATGGTATACCAAGTAAAGCACTTACAGAAAAACTTAATGTTATGATGATAAGAAACCGGTGTTAATTTTATTAGATTTTATGCATGACAATTGCATATTATGATTATGGAATCATCGGCTTAAAGCCGAGGAGAGAGCTACACCTTGGTGCAGTGAGAGTGTGCTAGTGAACGCCAAGATAGTCTTGGGGGCATAACGGTGCAAGATCCCACAAGGGGCCAGGAGGTAGCCCCCCTGTGCCGTGGTATTCGATACCCCATAGTGACGATCCCGAAGAGATGCTACACCACTCAAGATCGGTGGCAGAGTGTTCCGGTACAGCCGTATAGCATGTTAATTGAGATATGAAATTGCACCATGATTTGGGCTGATGAATACGAAACATGCCCTCTCGATCGCTCCTCTTATTATGATATCTCTCTGTGGAGTAGATGAATGGGTCCCACTCATCGCATACAATGCATCATAAGCATTTTATTGTCATGGGCAGGCGTATTTATGGTATATATCTACCTGTCCATTGGTAATTGTATTTGATTTATGCTCTCTTGTTTTGTTGAGATATTGTATGAGAATACTACCGTTATGCTACCCAGTAGGGGTGTAAATGAGCCGAGTCAAGCCGAGCATCTGAAGCTTGAGCTTGACTTGTGGAAAAAATGAGTTGCTCAAGCTTGGCTTGTATATTTAAACAAGCCTAACTCAAAGCTTGAGTTTGACTTGTTAAAAAATAACAAAGCTTGAGCTTGGCTTGTTAAGTTCATTTATACTTTGATTATTTTTATATTAATGAAAATATTTCCTAAATAATTTATAAGTTTATGACTTTAGTTAATAAAGATTTTAATATCGTATGGTAATCTACAAATATAAATACGTATTTAACATGTGATACGTGAAATTTAAAAATTCTAGTACACGGACCAGTAGTTGGAGCTCAAAAGGGGGCCTCTTCTCTGCTAGATGACTTGGAAAAAGGTTGAATGTAAATGTAGCAGCCCTTTCAATCATCAATGGATTACTTAAAAATTATGTAAAAAAAAAAGTAAATTAAAAAAGATAATACTAAAAATAAAATATTAATTTAAAAGACAATTATACCCTATATATATAAATGAGCTATTCGCGAGCCGTTAATGTCGAGCCTATGAGGCTTGGGCTTGGCTCAATTAAATTGTCGAGCCCAATTTAAAGCCTGGGTTTGTTTATTTAATTAAACAAACGAGCTTTTCCGAGCATTTAACGAGTCGAGTTCAAATAGTTCACGAATAGCTCGGCTCATTTACACCCCTAGCCTACCCATTATATTTTGTTTGTTATATATACAATTATTTAAAAGGGAGGATTTTTCCATACCTATCACACCAGGTATGGCTGGAATTGCCATAGTTCAAACTATCCTATTAAAATTACCTATTGTCACTGAGTGTTACTCATTTTTTGGGTTTTCTGGTATTTCCAGGTCTCATATGTGGCATTGGGTTCTTGATAGCATTTCCGGGATGATTGATAGATCCCAATGAGGAAAAGTCTTTCAGTTAGGTCAAGCCGGATCAAGTGTTTCTAGTTGGTCTACTAGTTTTCTTGTAATCAAAGTGATTTATGTTGATCAAATTTTCATTTTTGTATTCTTTACTATTATTTTAAGATAGAAATTTGTGATATGATTAAGTTTGAATATTGATTGTGGTATGAAGATTTAAATTCTATTGTATTACTACAAAGTTGTCACACGCTATTTTGAAAGAAATATTTATATTTATACTCTCTGGAAAAAAAATGTCATTAATTTCAATTTAAGGATATTTAATTATGAATAATAGTAAGTAATATCTTTATTTTTTTTAAGGGATGTTACAAAAAACAGCGATTCCAGGTTCAGAGGGATGAAAATCAAATAAAAACATTTTATAGAGAGCAAAATCAAAATTTGTCTATTTTACAAGGACAAAAAATAATACTTTTAAATTTTGGAGGGATGAAAACTAAAGAAAAAAATTTTATAGGGACCAACACCAAAATTCGTACATTTTATAAGGATAACAAATATATTTAACACTTAATAATATTACATGATAAAATAGATCTGATTCAATAAACCACGTTATTAACACTCCATGTAAAACAAACTCTCCCATAAAAAAGTAAAACAAACTCGCATTTAATTTTAACACTTTGTTTGGAATGCAAAGAAAATGAAAAAGGTAAAAAATAAAAATAAATAGTCATTTTAATCCCTAAATACGTGAGACATTGTTTCAAATGATTTGCACGTGTCTGATTCAATGAGACCAATTTAGGAAGAAAGCAACAAAAACATGTGCAAATCATTTGAAATAACAATTACGCCCAATATCATGTGCAATATTTCATTTCTAATCAATTTTTTTTGGACAAATAATCAATTTGTTTTTGTTTTAATGTTAACATTATTCCTTTATTATTCTTAGTTTGTAAATAAATTAAAATATTTTTTCAGCTTCACATATTTCATTTTTATTTCAATGATAAAATAAATAATTTTAATGTATTAATATTTTTAATAATTTATTTCTGATATTGATGAATTATTTTTTTATATTTTTATTATCTTTATTACTTAATATATTTTTAATTTATCTTTGATTTTAATGAAATGTTTATTTTCATTTTTCATAATTTTATTCTTTGTATCATATATTTTTTACTTAAGAATATTTACGTCATTTTATAAATATAGTTATTTCTTTCTTCTCACTCTTTTCTTTCATTTTCTTACATATCAAACCACTAAATAATCATCTTATTTTTACTCATTTTCCCTTCTTCTAGCTTCATTTTCTCTACTTTTCTTTCATACTCTAAAAAAAGTGTAAATGAAGCGCGGCGAATTCGATAACTCAATTCATGCATGACAACTAAGCATTATGAATGATTATTAAAAAAAAAGCATTACTAATTGCTAGGGATGACAAAACGGGCTGACCCGCCCCGCCCCGCCTTTCCATAAGCCTGCAAAAAAGGGGTGGCCCGCCAACTGGTGGCGGGTTAAGAAAGTGAGCCCAGCTCGCCCCGCCGTAGGTTGGCCAGCCTTAAAAATTAAAAAATTAAAAAATAAATTTTGGCCTAAAAAAGTGGCGGATGACCCACCTAATCTTGCCATAAAATGAGCCAAAATGGCGGGTTGACCCGCCAAAAATACAAAAAAGAAATTGAATATATATATATATATAGGCAGGTTGGCGGGCAGACCCGCCTCGCTCGTGGCCCAACGGGCTAGGCAGGGCGGGTTATGCAGGCTGACATATCTCTCACTAGTGCAGAATACACCTTTAATGGCGGTTTTATTGGACTTTTTACGTTGGTTTTCAATCCGGCGTGTATTCTTTTGACGTTGTAAGTGTGAACATTTAACTCCAGTTTATAAACAGGCGTTAAAAGTCACTTTTAATCGCGGTTTTTATCTAAACCGGCATGAAAAGGAACAAATTTTTTTGGGAAAAACGAAAAATTCACTTTTAATCGCGGTTTTACTAGGTTTTTAGTAAAACCGCAATTAAAAGTAACATTTAATCGCGGTTTTACTAAAAACCGACGTGGTAAGTCTTTTTTTTTTATTTCATTGTACAGATCCGCGTATCTTCGAAAACGGAAAAAAAAAAAACTGGGAGGAGAAGAAGAAACATCAAACAGAATCACAAATCAAAGCTTCATGCTTCAACTCCCAGTAACAAAGCTTGAAGGGAAAAAAAAAGTTGTGTGTGAAAGCTGTGTGAAAGCTGATAAAGAAAACGAAAAAACAAGAAAAGCAGACACAAATTTTTCTGATTCTCTTGGTTCGTTCTCTCAATCCTTTGGATCTTCTTCTTCCCAACCTTCATCCTCCACAAACCCTTCCTCTTCCCCATTTGCATTCGGGTCATCCACCCCCGCTTTCTCATTCGGATCTTCGTCCCAGGTCCACGCCGTCCCAGGTTCAGAGGCGAACGAATCTGGAAATTTCAGAGGCGAACAGAACCAATTTAAATTCAATTAGAGGGGATGAATCCCAACCAATAAAACACACAGGTTATCTCTCTTAATCACCCAAAATCAACCAAAAATCCAACCCCATACACCAACAGAAGCAAGATAAAAAATAAAACTGAGAGAAAGTTAGAAAATAGAGAGAGGGGTGCTACCGGAGGTGGCGCCACCCCTTGAGCCACCGTCGCGCCTCGTCCTGGTGACCGATCCGCCATGGATCTGTCGTTGAACACCACGAACAGCCACCCCTTTTCCTTCCATTTCCTGTTCCTCCTCTCCCAGCTTCCCTCTGTCTCTTTCGTTCTCTCTCTCGCGGCTGCACTTCTCATGTCCCTCTACGCTCCCTACTCCATGCTCTTTCTCTTCCTTCTTCCCCTTCTCTCCCTCGTTCCATTTTTCTGCCGTGCGGCGCTTTATCTTCTGCGTTATGTGTGTGTGTGTGGGTCTGTTTTCTCTAGGATGATAATAATAATAATAATTAGTGTGTGTGTGTTTTGTGAATGTGTGTGTTCTGTGAATCTGTGTCACTTATAACGCCGGTTTTAGATAAAACCGGTGTGAAAACCTCGTGCGTTAATTTCACACTACCGTGTGTCACTTATAACGCCGGTTTTATTTAAAACCGGCGTTAAAACCTGATGTGTTAATTTCAAGTGACCTGGGATCACACTTATAACACACGTTTTAGAAATATTTAGCGTAAAAAGTGATGCATTGATTTCAAAAATGCCACCGCATCACTTTTTACGCCGGTTATTGCCAAAACCAGCGTTATAAGTCTATTTTTTAGGTATATTTTGCACTAGTGCCTCCCCGCCTGCCCCATTTTGACGGGTTGGCGGGCCGACCCGACAGACCTAGCTCGTATTGCCATCCCTACTAATTACAGCTATCATGTCATTAACAAGTTTCAAGAAAAAAAATAGTCGTACAAGAAACAAAAAAAGATTCAAACACTTTAAATATTTTTTAACAATTTTGTCAACACATATCATGATGTAAATAGTATAAAATTTTTTCATAAAAAAAATAATTTGAATTACTAGTGCCACAAAATTTATATATAAACTAGTTGAGATAGTTGAGAGAATATGTGTTCAATGCGGGTGACAAAGAAAAACATAATTTATAGTGTAATTAAATTTTTTGTAGGAACTAGTTGTGATAACCTGTGCTGAGCATAAGTGACGAGAAAAACATAACCTATATTGTAGTTAAGTTTTTGGTAGAAAAATATTTTTTTTGCAGGAAAATGGTTATTGAGTTTTTGCCACATGTCCTTTGTAGTTAAATTTCTTAAATATAAAAGGTAAATTATTTTATGCGGGAAAACAGATGAATTAGTTTTTGTCATGTATCTTTAGTACAGTTAAATTTCTTAAATAGATACCCTTATGTTCCATATTAAGTGTCATTTTAATTAGCAAAAGAAAAAACTTTCATATTAAGTGTCACTTTAATTTTTCAATGCAACATTAATTTTTTTTTCCAATTTTTTCGGCAAATAAATATTGTATGCATCACCCTCTTTTGCACCAAAAAAAAGTATTGTATGCATCACTGCCAAGACCATTACGTATATTTATTACAATTGTTAATTCTCCCATGGCTAGTAACGACAATTTAATAAAATTAGTTTAGGATCCTACTAATGAGTGCCCTTAGGGCACTTGTTAAGGAATCAAAAAATAGAAGTTTTGTATTGGAAATAATAACTTTTAAACTTTAAAAGAATTGAATACACCACTTTTAAGATAATATTTTCATATTTGATTCCTTAAAAAGTACCTTAAGACACTTGTTAGTATTTGTCATTGTTTTATTTATAAGATTATTTATTACTTTCATTTTTTTATATATATTTATTACTTTTATTAATACTTGTGAAAAAGCATGTAACATCACTTGACATGTAATGGAGGTAGTAATGATTACCAACATTGACACCTTCCATCCTTTGGACTCAACCTAATTCTTGCCCGCTAAGTAATCCCTCTGTATTTTTATATAAGCAATAACAAAAAAAAAATATTACACACCTATTAAGAAGGATAGTCATTCTCATTAAATAATTTTGAAATAAAAAAAATTGTAATTCTTAAATTGTCCTTATTAATTGAAGGCGTGAGAACTGAAGAATTACAAAAGAATAAATATATGCTAAAATTCGTTAATGGTATTTTTGGGTTAACACCATTTTAATAGAGTAAAAGTGGTTAATTGTTGCTTATACTCCCTCTGGACTCAATTATAAGCAAAAAAAATGCCTAAGTTTGGTGGACTCAAATATAAGCAAATGTCAACTAATCTACTCATATTTAATGTTATTATTCTAAAAATATTTTTAATTTAATTCATTAATGTTGTGAATAGATGACCATTATGATTAAGAGTAGTTTAGTAAATAGATTTACTTTTTTACATGAAATTAAGAAAATTAAATACTCCCTCCGATCTCGATTATAAGCAACAAAGTACCTTTTCGCATTCATTAAAAACTGCATGTATCTGGTCCAGATACATACAATTTTTAATGAATGTGAAAAAGTACTTTGTTGCTTATAATCGAGACCAGAGAAGTACACTTAACTACTATTCTTTTTTTTGGACCAAACTACTACTACTACTATTCTTAATAAGTGTGATAATATGTATTTTTGCTTATAATAGAGTTCAGATGGAGTATTTTGTAACAACAGCTATAGAGATTGTGTTGCTTAAATATGAAATCGAAAGGAGTAATCAATCACTAATGGACCTAGGACCCACAAATTGTGGGACCTAATGCGACCTGAAATTTAGAATGTACTCTTTCTGTTTTTTTATATAAACAACAAAGTATTTTTTTGGTCATTGAATAACTCACGTATTTGATCTATATTGTTGCACGTAGGGGTGTTCATGGTTCGGTTCAGAAGGAAAACCGAACCGAACTGATTTTCCAGTTCGGTGCACTGTGTTCTAGTTTCCAAATCGAATCGGTTCAAAAAAAAATTCCCGAACTGAACTGTTATTATCCAAACTGAACTCTGAACTTTTCACCAAAATTGTCAATTTTTTTTTACTGAACTGAACCTAAACTGAAGTCGTACAAGAGTGTCACTCACTCATGTGTTCATAACTACAACTGCAAATCTCAGATCTGACGTATGTTAAATGTAGAAAGGACAAAGAATAGACAAAAAATGAAAAAAACTTACCTCAGATCTCAGATCTGGTGCACCATGCTTTTTGCTCTTCTTTCCGTTCTTTGGCTTGCTCGGAGCCGAAGCAGGAACCACGGGAGTGATGGTTGGCGCCGCCACCAGAGCAGTTGTCGGCGCAGGTGCAGGGGGAGATTTGGCTGGGGTGAGCTAACGGGAACAGGAGCGCGTGGAGCGCTGACTGGAACTGGTGTAGGTGGCGAACTCACTGGGGTCGCCGTCGGAGGAGATGATGCTGGAGGTTTGGTCGCCGGAGCAGGTGCTGTAGCGTTGGAAGGAGATGCGTTCGGTGATGTGGCAGCCTTGGGAGATGATACTCTGAACATTCAATTAGTTGAAATTGGAACATGATTTTTTTTATTTCGCATGTCGCAGAGTGTTCGCATTTGGGAACAGGATCTGGAAGTGAGTATTAAGATTTAAGTGAACAGTTCAGTTCGGTTCGTTTGGTTCACTAACTGGACTGTGTTTAATAGTTTAGTTAGTGAACCGTATTTATAACAACAGTTTGGTTCACGAATTGTGATAAACAGTTCGGTTCGGCTTGGTTCTATAGTTCAATTCGATTTTTTTGTTCTTTTGAACGGTCCTAGTTGCACGGCAGTTGACAATACTTCCTTTATTGCACCGGGGATCTCAATCCCAATCCCCAATTAAATTTCCCTCCGTTCTATTGCCGACCTAACACGGCCCCCACTCACCACCTTCCCATCACTAGCGTCCAACTTCGCGGGACCTACAACCCAGCTTCAATCTCTGCCGTCCATTTCTTCTTTGCATCATCTTTCTCCCCTTCACGAGTTTGCTTTCGACGCCTCTGACACAAGTGTCACAAATTGTGGACCCCAACCACAAAATTTGAAATGACCAGTTTATCCTTCACTTAACTCCCATGCAGTGTGAAACCTGTTTTTAATTTCGGTGGCTGTTTAGTCAAAAGCGCTGGGCTGGACCACTAACATTTGATCACGGCCGTCCCATTCAAACTTTGTGGAATTTCATCAAAGAAATCCAACCACACAATCTAGCTGCGCGTCCCCGCCACTGCAGTACTTCAAAATTTGTTTTTTGATTCCGCTCTTTTTGATTATCCATTCATTGCTTTGTCACCAAATTCCGAAGTGCATTAGTAATTCACATCACTAATCACTAATTTAATAATTTAATCTGGCCACTGACCAACTTCACTAATTATTCTGTCAAAAAAAAACACTTCACTAATTATGGGCGCTGTGAGATAACAGTACAAGGGTACACGAATAGAAAAGATAGCTTCACAAAATGTTGTGTGCTCATTTTTTATGTTGAAAAATATTTCTGAATTGTGTGTAATTTTGATATTTACATGAATTTTATAAGAAACAAAGTATATATATCAAAGGAAAGCTTTGAAACAAAAATGAAACATGTTCACCCTTCAGCCAAAAAAAAAATTGGCTTGTGATAGAGTCATTTTAGAGAATGAAATCAGTAGTTATAACTATTTATTTTAAAGCAGCAAATCCAACTTAAAGAATGTGTCCAACGTTGATACAAGTCCCCCAAGCTTGCAATGTGTATGCTTAACTTAAAACTTGTCTCAAATAATTAACCAACATAATTAATTAATGTAGTATTATTTAAAAGTCTTCTCAATATGTTGAAGAAAATATAAAATATTAATCGAGAACGTATAACCCAAAAATCTATGACTGAAAATGAGACATGAGTTAGATCAATTAAGAGATGCAAAAGTTGAATAAAAAAAATAAGTAAACTCGAATTTCATTAACTTTATTATCACTGAGTCAAAAAAAAAAAACTTTATTATCACAAATTAGATTGTGAATTAGTGAATCTAAAGACTAAGGGTCCGTTTGTTTTAGATTCTGGTAGAATAGATTGTGAAGAATCTTGTTTAAAAAAATTGATTTTAAAAAAATTGAGTTTAAAAAAATTGATTTGTGTTTGGTAATGGTAGTTTAAAAGTGAGATCAGAAGAATTGATTTGTGTTTGGTTGACAAAGTAGAATCACTTTTGAAGTGTAAATATGAAAGATTTTGTGGGTCCCATACCCAGAATCAATTATTCTGAACGGAAAAGCTTGGATGTTGTAGATTCTACTAGAATTGATTCTGGAATGCAAACGAGATTCTGAAATCTGCTAAAATCTAAAACAAACGCATGAATAATAATTAAAAAAATGCCAGAATCAATTTTGGGGTCCAAACAGGATTCTAAAATCTAAAACAAACAGGCACTAACTATAACAACATTTTATTATTACTACTCCTACTAAACCAATACTAGTATCTTTAAGGAGAGGTAGGATTTACGCGCCAGTAGCGTGACCCGGTGGAAATAAGGTTGTGACCTGTGAGAAAAAAAGGTAAAAATGATGAAAGATACGGGCAGCAGGCAAAGGGACACGCAAGGGGGTTCCGGGCAACGGGCAACGGGCAGCAGCCAGTGACATTTCCGTTTCACGCGTACACAGTCCCAAAATTTAAAACATTTATTATTATTATTATTATTATTATTATTATTATTATTTATTAATTATATTATTATAATTATATTTGTTACTCTAACTAGTACTACTAGCTTAGCAAAGAGAAAAATAAATAAGACGAGTGACAGTCTCTCAGACTCTCACACACACACACAACCAAACCAACTTGATCCGAACCTGAGCTCCGTGTGTGAACAACGAGGCTCGGGCCTGACTGAGCCTCTCGAAAGAAGCCAAGGCACTCTCGAAAATAATGGAACCTAAAGCAAAGCAAGAGAGAGAAAGGCAAACAGAGGTTTAGAGAGAGACAGAAAGAGATAGAGAGAGAAAACAACGATAGATGGGTCAGATCGTGAGGAGGAAGAAGAAAGGACGTCCCTCCAAAGCAGATCTAGCTCGCCGCTCCGGCCAATCTCCGGCGACCTTAGAGCCTGACCTCCGACGGAGCCGGCGGCGACGAAATGTGAGGTACAACATAGACTACGACGACTACCTGGACGAGGAGGACGAGGACGAGGATGAGGACGAGAGGAGGCGTGAAAAGAAGAAGTTGAAGCTGGTTGAGAAGCTGAATCAGGGCGCTGACGAGGAGGAAGACGAGGACGAAGAGGAATCTGCGCATACTCGCGGTAGGTCGCGTGTGTCGCACGCGCCAGAGGGGGAGAAGATAAAGGGTTCGAGGAAGAACGAAGAGGGGGAAGAGGAGGCAGAAGAAGAAGAAGAAGAAGAAGAAGAAGAGGGTGAAGAGGAGGAGGAGGAAGAATTAGGGAATGAGGATGTTGAGGAACGTGAAGATGAAGGGGAAAGGGGTGAGGTATGTGCTTAAAATTGAAATATAAATGTGACAATGCATTTAGATTTGGATGGTACTGTGAGAGGGAAGAGTGTGTGTTTGTGTTTGTGTCCAGCTCAGCTCAAATCACTCAGAATTTTTTTGGGTTAGGGGTTGAATGATACTAATTGGTCCATAATTCAATATATCACACTCTCTCTCTCTCTCTGTGATTTTTTGTTTCTCACTCTAGGTCTCTCTCTCTCTGTTTGTGTCGGGATTTTGGGAGAGATATAACTAAGGAGTCAACTGTCTAAAACTAACACACACATGCAGAGGCTCTCTGATTACGCTTACATTTTCTCTCTCTCTCTCTCTATCTATATATATATATATATATATATATATATATATATATAACTATATACTGTCTATAACTATAATAACCTATGCATTGTTGTTGTCGGTCTGGCTGTTTTGCCTGTCTCTGTCCCTGTCTCCATCGCACTCTTTCTTACTATATGGAGTACTACAAACGCAGTCTTTGCCTTTTTAACGGTTTTGGATTACATTATTAATTGTGTGCTTCTTGGGGGTTGTGGTGTGTGTGGTTTTCTTGTGACAGGTAAAGGGCAGAAAAGTGGATTCCAAAGGGCTCCACTCTGTTTCAGGTTTGCGTGGGTGTTTGTGATTTGTTGTTTCGGTTCTAATGCTTATTGCCCACCTTTTGTTTTTTAATGTAACGTGTTGGATACTGAAAGGGGCTGGCAGCAGTGTTTCTTTCACTGTGAGTTTCTCAGCTTGCTTTTCTGTTTTTACTTATTAGGAATAGGAACGCCTTCAAAGGTTCTGTCTGGGATTGGGATTCTGTTGCCTGATAAGAGGACCCTGGAATTGATCCTTGACAAGCTTCAGAAGTAAGGGATTTTGTTTCCTGTTTTCTTCTTCACGCATTCTTTTTTGTTATGGTTTCAGCTGTGGTGAATGATTTTGTATGGCATGGTGATGCCGTGTTTTATGGTGCTTGTTTTCTTGACTTGGGGTTGTCTTGGGTCTGACTGATGGCAGGAAGGACACGTATGGGGTGTATGCAGAGCCAGTTGATCCGGAAGAGGTGTGTGGATTTTCCTTCCAGTAAATTGTTAGTCCGGCTTTTGGAATGCAATCTGGGTTGGAAATTCTAAATTTTCTTTTAATGTTTGCAGCTTCCCGATTATCACGATGTGATTGACCATCCTATGGACTTTGCCACTGTGAGGAAAAAGTTGGCAAATGGATCTTATCCTACCTTGGAACAATTTGAGGTGTGTTAAAATGTATCAGCGTGTTCATGGTTGAAGTGGGAGGCGGGGGGAGGTTTCTTTTCTTTGATGAGATTTTGATTGTTTTTGCAATATGATTATACTGGTGTTCTATGTTGACTATGTTCTTCTTTTATAGTGGTATTCCATGATTTATTGAAGCATAACATGGTTTCACTTTTTATAGTGAATTCAGCAAGGACTGCTGTTACTATATGTGGGGTTGTGTGCAAGATTCTGGCGCATGCTATTGGCATGAGTTGAAACATTTGGGATGGGTAACTTGTCAGTAAAATGGAGTCATTTAGGATTTTGCTTGCGTATGTTGACAGCGGTATGCCACAGGAAGCAGTGATTTGTGTGCTTTAGAGAGGGATTCACAGGTGCATCTGTAGGAATATAATATTAATGGGGATCATATGAAATTTAGCTTAAGTTATAGCTGTGATTTTTACTTCCCCCCAAACAGTGTGTGTTTTTCATTCTGATGTTAGATTGGGATTTGGTAAAGACATTGACATCGAAGGTGGAAGGAAATATTCAGTTTTCATTGTAACTTGTCTATTTTGGCATTGACAAATGATAGTCCTCTTAACTTGGCAGCCATACTGTAATTTAGCTCTTGGGGACATAGAACCCCTAAACTTTTATCCTCATGGTATGATCTTGCTTAAACACAAGACAAGATAGGATTTGAAATACGATTACTAGAGGGAAAATTTGGGTAGTCCCCATTTTAGATAAGAAGATAGAATCTCGTGTTAGGTGATTTGAGACTTTGAGTGGTAAGGATCAGACCAGATGGAGGATAGTCCAATATTTAGAGGTAGAGGAATATTGAGAACTATAGGCCGAACCTTTAAGAGATTTAGAGATAAATGGTCTATCTTTGGAGTTTGGACCTAATACATGAAATTGAAGTACTTTATGACATCAATTGATTCATGTAGCCAACCCCACCTAGTGAGAAAAGGCTTGGTTGTTGTTGTTGTTGTATGATCTTGCTTAAATTAACTTACGTGTACCCAAGACATTTGCATACGAAAAATGATGTCTAATAGCATCACCCATTAACACTACCTTCATCTATTTATCATCTTCTATGTGTGTTGTCGTGAAGTGAATTGCATGTTCAATTGGTCTGAAGTCTAAAAGGCATAATTTGCTTCCGGCTTTCCTTTGCTTTGTGAATCACGAGTGTTATTCGGGTGGTAATGTCTGAACAAATGTGCCAGACTTACTTGATCTTAGGCTTGAAATTTTGATTTACCAAAGGCAATGCCTGTATGATATACCTTATGGTGCATGGCCTGTTCAAATCTTCACTCTCAAATGTACAAAAATCTAAAGTTAAAACTTCACCCTAAAAAAACAAGTTTATGCCTGGTGAGGCCACAGAGGACTATAATTTAAGGATGATAGGCATGGGGTGATATATCACGTGCTTCTAGATGTATTCTGTTTACGACTCAAGTTGGATCCTCTTTTAGATGAGAAAGGGATGCAGGAGAAAAGAATTATATCTGTAATTTGCTTTTCTTTGTAGACAACCTGTTATTATCATCATGATATTCAAGAAATTTAAGAAACGAAATTGTTAAGGATCCCTTTATTTCATAAAAATCCTGATTTTTGTTTTCTATGTGAACCAATTTTAAACTGCACATAGATATTGTCTTCATGACTGAGTGATATATTGAAAGACAAGTTATTTTACTGACTTCTGTTTGCAATTGTTGAATGCAGAGTGATGTATTCTTGATTTGCTCAAATGCAATGCAATACAATGCACCGGAGACTATATACCACAAACAGGTATAAAGATGACTACTTTCCTTTGTTTACCTTGAAAAAATATGGCAATGAACCTTTTGCCAGTGCTTGCTTTATGATCTTTGTATTTGTTGCAGGCACGTTCAATACAAGAACTAGCAAGGAAAAAGTTTGAGAAGTTAAGGATTGACTTTGAACGCTCTCAGAATGAGCTGAAATCTGAACAAAAAACAAGATCTAATTCCTTGGGTAAGAAGGTTACAAAAAAGGCACTGGGTTATGCTTCACAGGAGCCTGTTGGCTCTGATTTCTCCTCAGGTGCAACTCTTGCTACCATGGGGGATGTACTGCCAATTTCCCATCCAATGCAAGGTATCATCTGTGAAAGGCCTGGAAACATTGATGGCCATGTGGAGGGGAATGCTTTTTTGATTGATGCAAATCAAGAGAAAGCGGAAGACTTTATATCAGGTATTACAGAAGAGATTGAGCTCAGCATATGATTTTTTTTTTTTTTTTTTATATAAACTCCATATGATTTGTTAAATTGTGTTTTCACTGTTTAAAATCGTAAAGTAGGATATTAATGTCAACATCTAGCTATTCTCTTTTGATTGTATTATTTTATTGTTTCAGGGAAAGGCCTGCATTCCAAGTTGGGAAGGAAATCATTTGTGCAAGATTATGAACGTCGTGCTACTTATAATATGTCTAATCTACCAGTTACTAAATCTGATTCAATATTTACGACATTTGAGAGTGAAATTAAGCAGTTAGTTACGGTATGTATCAGAAGGAGTAAAATTTAATCCTCAAATAGTTGAACCATTTTTTCTTGTTCAAAGCATTTTAAATTGTATTTTTTGGCAACAGGTTGGACTTCAAGCTGAATATTCCTATGCCAGGAGTTTGGCCCGTTTTGCTGCAACTCTAGGACCTACTGCTTGGAGAATTGCGTCCCAGAGAATTCAACAGGCACTGCCATCTGGGTGTAAATTTGGTCGTGGTTGGGTTGGAGAATATGAACCACTTCCAACCCCAGTATTAATGCTTGATAACCGTGTCCAGAAACAACCTAGTTTCGCAACAAAGTTGCAGTCTACTGCTAAATTAACAAAGGTTGACAAAAATGGTAAGAATGTAGAATCCAACATGGATCATCCTGTCAATGGACCAATGTTTGAGGGAAAACAGCCTTCAAGTGGGCTCACATCAGAAGGAAAGCCATCTTTGTTTGGATTTGCTGGAGTAAGACCGAATGCAGCTTCGATCAATCTCCTTCATCAGCAATCGAATGTCCAAACCAGGAATGCTGGCAAGTCTGAGAGTAAGGGTTTGAAACAAGTGGAGTTGAACTCTTTACCCTCGAGTGATCAGAACAATGCCAGTCTAGTTGCGAAGCTTACAAGTAATGCTCCAACAGCTGTTTGTAAGCCCAGAGAGATGGCACCAAGTAACATGAATATCTTACAGTCTATGCCTTTCAAGCAGCCAGATACCAATGGAGCTGTTAGTGGAGAGTTGCCTAACGGAAAAGTCAGGAATACTAGTTTAAATAGACGGATGACTGATCCATCATCTGAAAGTACATCAACAACTCAACCAGGCAGAGCAGCTCCCTTTGTTGCCCATGGGCAAGAGCAGAGTCTTAGTGACCCAGTTCAGCTGATGAGGATGTTATCCGAAAAGTCTCAAAAGCAACAGGCTTCTAGTTCATCTAATCACTCCCCTGCCGAAACTCCACCAGCAACACCATCAGTTCCACCTGGAAGGAGAGAAGACTTGAGCAATGCTTCAGCAGCAGCTGCCCGTGCATGGATGTCTGTAGGGGCTGCAGGGTTTAAGCAAGGACCTGAAAATTCTAGTTCACCGAAAAATCAGATTTCTGCAGATTCATTGTACAACCCAGCCCGAGAGTTCCATCAGCATTTTTCACGAATTAGGGGGGAGTTTCCTTCTGGTGGAATGCCTTTCCAGTCTGAGAAGAACAATTTTCCATTTCAGGCACTTGTATCCCAACCTAATCACGCCGTTGGTGTTTCACAGTTTTCAAACCGGCCTATGGTTTTCCCTCAAGTAGCAGCTTCTGACCTATCGAGATTTCAAATGCAGCCACCTTGGCGAGCTGTCCGTCCTAGTAGTCAACCAAGACAGAAACAAGAAACACTCCCTCCTGACTTGAATATTGGTTTCCAATCACCAGGGTCTCCTGCGAAACAATCTTCTGGTGTGCTGGTTGACTCACAGCAACCAGACCTGGCTTTGCAACTATGACACGATGCTCCGATTCTGCTAGGACGTTTCCACAAGAATTTAACTGATTGAATTTTGGCTCCTGTCTGTCATTGGATGTTGATTTTGATCCAAAAGGCTTTGCGAGGAAAAGGTTATCGTTTTGGAAGGGATGAAATGAATACCATGTGCTGGAGAAGATTGTTACCCCTTGGATGGTTATGTTGGGGGTCTTATGGTTTTGTTAAGTAGGATTTGGCACAAGGTAAATCGAAATGGGTTTCCTTATGTCCAGAAGACATGGGAGATAAATCAGAAAATAACTCTACGACCTTCCACTTTTCGATGAGGATTTCCGAGAAATGCAGCATGTATTTGTCCTATCATGGAATTGAAACCATAGAATATATCTACGGGTCAAGTGATTATGATCAAGTGTTGCTTAGATTTTTCGATTAGCCAGCAAAATGTCCTGTTGGTGCCTTGTACATTCATTACAAATGGGTTCAAATTCAGTTGTCTAGATATTGATTTCATTAGAGGATTACTTGTTTATCTGAATGCTGCTATTGTTCTGTACATGAAATTTTTACTTGTCATGGATGCAAGACCACAAATTGTTTTACCCGATTGGGCTGCTGCAACAGATATTCAGGTTAAATACCATCCACCCCTTTGAAATTGAAATTATCCTACCGTGTCTTGTGTTTCTCTTGTTCTTTAAGCGTGTGTTTGTTTTAAGTGAAACTGGCGAGAGAGAGGTAGGAACAAGATAGTTAAGTGAGAAATGACACTGTTCTTTCGTTTGGATGATAGGTGAAACAGAGATGAGTGACAAAATGGTGCTATTGAAGACATAATTGGGGTACAAAATTAGTTTGCTATTTAGGGACATTGCATATGTACCAACTGAGATTACATGAAATGATAAAAACAAGCGTCACCTACATGGTGGTTCCCACTTCCCACTTTCAGATTTGCAAGGCTTCAAGGCATTTAATGGCAGCTAGCCAGCTACACACTACAAATTGACGTAGACATACACCCATTATACTATAATTAGATATATAAAGCATAAACTAGGTGATCCATTTCCCCCCTCTTCTTTGCTCTTGCAGGCATTTGGATTTAGATACGTTGTTTATTTGTGTTTTTTAAGTAGAAGTTAAACTTTAATTAGAAGTGTGCAGAAAATAATTTTAAACAACTATAAATGGTTTGGATTCCGTGAGGATTCGTAGGAGCAGCAGAAGACACTTGAGAAGGATAAAGCTGTGAAAGTTTCTGGCTCCAATGTAACAAACTAGGCCCACAGCTTCATGAAATTAGCGGTACCACTTGAAATAGTATTTACTATATCCAAACTGAGATAATTCCACGATACAAAACTGAAAAAGTCAAAAAAACTCGTAACATGGTTTGGTGGTTGGGAGACAGTAATACTTGGTCCTTGTCCTGTCATTGGTCCCTTAATACTCTGTCCCACACCGATTAGAATAATCAAGTGTCCAAAGCATTATATTAGTGGGGTTAAGTATTTTCAAATGGATCATAATATTAACCTATTTTTTTACAAACAAAAATCACAATTGATTGTAGATCGCAAAAATTAATAGGAAAATTCTAAGATTTTTCCACTTAGGCAAAATCAACTGTGTAGTTTTTTTTTAATTTATAAAGAAAAGACTCTAGAGCTAATAACATTTCCTAATGTGGTCACTAATTACATGATCGCTAGATACAACACTTAATTATGACTTCATCCGATAAAAATCAAGCAATATGGAATCATGATGGTAGTCGTATCTTATATTGATATAATACCTTTCATAGTTACAAATATCACAAACTCTGCGATTAGTCATTTGCATGGAGCGTGGTAAGAAAATGACATGTCAATGTGATTCAACAATCATACTTTTTTTTTTCTTTATATGTCCTTAATTTCTCTCAAATGTTTGAAAGCCAAAGAAATTATATGGTTTATTAAGTAACCATTATGTCTCAGCTCCATCATGGTATCCACCACCGACACAGTAATCTCAATGACACCGAACTATGTGGTTCAACAAAACCACAATGTCTTAACTCCAAGATGGTGTCGACGAATGAAAAGGTACAATTCCATAACTATAGTGAGCTTAAGTATGTCTATTAATTAATTGCTTAAGTAAGTCATTATCATAGGTGAACAAGTTCTATTTAGGGTATGAAACTCTCTAAATTTAATTATTACTAGTTAAATTACACGTGCCTTGCACGAGTACTAATTAATTAAATTAAGTAATAATGCACAAAAAATAATCGTCATCATACAATATATAATAATTATTACTCCCTTCATTCCATAACTTTGGTAGTTTTGGCATTTTTTTTTTGGTTTCAAAATAATGGGTGTTTTCTAAACCCAAAATATAATTTACATTTTTTTCCAAGTATTCCCTTCATATATTTATTGTCTTTACATTGAAATTTGACACAACCCCACAAATACTTAATTAATTATTTTGGAACCTGTAACAATAATGAGGTTGTTTTGGTAAAATATACTTCAATTAAATGATTCATTGGTCTGTGTGTAAAAACCTCAAACCACCAAAGTTATGGAATAAGTGGAGTAAATTTGTAAGGCAAGTTAATAATTATTTCATCATTAGTTTTAAATATAATAAATAATGATTGATAAAGATGAATGATATATAATTTAAACTAAATAAGTAATTTAAGAAAATATATTACTAATTGTTAATGATAATTAATTGAGATAATGTAATAATGACTATCTTAAAATAATAATAATTAAAAATTAATTTTTGTTTTAGGTCAAAAAATAGATGAATATGGAGGTGACACGTGTCATAATTCAACGTGGCAAAACTCTATTTTATATAATATAGTAGATTATTTACCAAGACAACAGAAGAAACAAATAACTTTATAATTTATTGTAAATTTTTAAAATATTTTATCAAAACTCACGTTTTTTGTGTACTTGACCGGAGATCTCCGCGCACACACATAGTTATGATATTGATCTGGAGTGGCCAAAGGCCCACTCCGAACTGGGCCGATCCGACCCAATAGGAGGAATTCGCCCTAGTACGATACCGACCCGAATAGGCCCAATGCCCACTTCGGTTGTCCAACCCAACCCGGGAGTTCCTTCCTTTGGCAACAAACCCTAGGAGGGATGCGGCCACGGCGTGAAACCCTAGAGCATAAAGCATTGCGGCGCTAGCCCTAAAAGCAACCTTATCCACACACAACCCTAGAAATGACATTGGTCGTCGGATACATCCGACGGCTGACAATCAATCTAGGGTTACTCGATACTATCCACACGTCAGCAGTCTGACCTCACCTATAAAAGGTCCATGACCTAACCAATAAAGGTACGCACTGTTCATATTTCCTTACCTCATCTTACTCTGATACTGACTTAGGCATCGGAGTTTGTGCAGGTACACCCCCTCCTGTCGTACTCCGCCGCTCGCGCTTCTCCTCTGGCCACTTCTGAGATCCACTTCGGATCAGTGGCGACCACAGTGGGAGACATCTTCTTTGTTTCTTTACAAAATCATTCGATTACGATGGCCGGACCTAAGCGACACACCACGCGAAATACGACCCGCATACCTACATCCCCTTATGTTAACGAACAGGACGAAGAGATCCTCACACCGCCGAATCGAGTCCCACTCCCCGCCGAGACCGATTCCAACTGCCGAACCGGGGCCATACGGCGGCCAATCCACCGCCGCTATTGATGCCGCTGTCAATGAGGTGCTCGCCCTCGTTCGACAACACACGGAGACCATGGCGGCCCAGAACCTCCGTCTCATTAACATTGAAGACCGGCTGAACGACTTGTACAAAAGGGTCGACGCCATCGCCGCCACCGAAGCCGAGCCCTCCGATCAAGTGAAACCTCCCATGACCGAACCATCACTGGAGACAAAACTGGCGATCACCAAACTTCCAGCCACAGATCTGCTACTCGCTCCTCTCACAGAGAGATTTCAGAACGGTCCCCTTCGAGGCGCCGTTCGCCGACGAGGTCTCGGACGCGCCACCGCTCCGACGACCGTTCCCCTCAGCGACGTCGTTCTCCGGATGGTGTGTGCCGCCATGGCCGTCGCACCCCAGAACGCTCGTCCCCTCGACGTTCCACCTTATCACGGCCCCAGCACCGTCGACGGTCCCTAGGCTACGGCAAACGCCCCGTCTCTTGCCGTTCTGTATCCCCCCAGGATCGCGAGAACGCGCTCATCACCACCGACGCCGCCGTTCAACGCGTGTGTCCCCTCGACTGACAAACAGCCACGTCCGATGTTCACGGGCGAGTGTGACTCCACCAAGACGTCGCCAACCGTCGGCCTCACCAACTACATATGCGGGAACGCAAACTTTCGAGGAGACCGATGACCACTTCTCCTCGGGCCCCTTCACTGCGAGGGTCGCCCGATTCCCAATTCCAAAGGACCTTCAAAAACCTCCCCCCGCTGGAAACCTACGATGGCACAGTAGATCCCGATGAGCACATCAGATACTTCGACACCATAATGGGGTTCCGCGGAGCCAAAGGGCAGGTGAAATGCAAAATATTCCCGCTCACCCTCAAGAAGGCAGCCCTGACTTGGTTCCAGGAACTAAAACCAAAGTCCATAGACTCTTGGTCTGAGCTCATCGCTCAGTTCTGCTCTCATTTCACAGCATCTCGCATTCAGCCGAAGTCCGTAGCCACACTCAATGCTATTTACCAGCGAAAGGATGAACCACTTCGGGATTACATCAAATGCTTCAATAGAGAAGCCATTTTCATCAAGAAAGCCTCTGACGAAATGAAACTGTATTTGTTAGAACAAGGCTTGATTGAGGACAACCTGTTCAGCATCAACGTCGGGGTGGACAGACCCGAAACTCTTAACGACTTCCTCCGACGCGCGGAGAAATACATCAACTTCGAAGAGAAGCAAATGGCCTTACGGTCTAAAAAGCGGACCTCCCAAGGGAAAGGTTCCATACGCGAGGAAGATCGGCCGGGCCGAGACAAGGACCTCAAGGGTCCCCGAAGAAGGTACGAAGAGTACACCCCGCTGACCGCCTCTCGATCCCGCATCCTGCAGGAATGTGCCAGCACGGAGTTCAAGGATACGGGAGTTCCGTTTCCCAAACCTCTCAAGGAGCGCCCAGGAACAGATGGGACGAGGTAATGTCAATTCCATAAATCTGCAGGTCATAATACCGACGAATGCATCCAGCTGAAGGACGCCATTGAAACCCTAATCCAGAAGGGGAAACTACAGAAATATGTTAAACCGATGAACGGAGGAGGACGAGACCGATCCCGATCCCCCCGATCTAGGCGCGATAAGAGCTCCGCCTTGAACCAGACAGAGAATCGCCCTCAATAGGCCGACTAAGAGGGGGCCTGACCCATAGCAATGGTAATTTCTGGAGGCTTGGTGCGACAAGGTGAGCCCTCCACCGAGTCCGCCAAACGGAAGATGCGGGAGGCGATGTCCATAGCTACAGTCTACCCTCCTGTCAACCGACCCAGCTCAAGCCGACCATCTTTGGCTTTTTATGATGAAGACCTGCTAGATGGTGGCCCAAACGATCAAACCCCCGTGCTAATTTGCGCCTACATGGCAAATTTCGATGTTAGAAGGATCCTAGTTGATCAAGGGAGTTCGGCCGACATCATGTTTGTTGCCCTCTTCAAAACCCTGAAGCTGGCCGAAAAAGACATGATTCCCTATCATGGCTCCGATCTCCAGGGATTCTATGGTTCCACGACAAACCTCTTGGCTACATCGAGCTGATGGTCACGTTCGGCGAAAAAACCGACACCAGAACCGTCAAAGTACAATTTATCATCCTTTCATGTCTGTCCCCATACAACTGTATCCTGGGACGACCTACCCTGGCAGAATTAGGAGTAGTTACTTCCACCGTCCACCTCAAGATGAGGTTCCACTCATCCGAAGGAAAGATCATCACCATTCATGGCGACCTTGAAGCATCTAGGCGCTGCTACCTACTGTCAATCAAGGGGCAAGAAAGCAAGCCGGCTCCACCAAAAAAGAGCATCGGGTCACCCGATGTTAACCTCACGGACTTCGACGCAAGAATCGAGCCTGAGGACGAAGTTGAGGGAGAGGCAGACCCTGTCGCCAAAGAACTCCAAAAGAAGATACGCCGACCTGTCCCCCATGGGGAATTTCTGAAAGTCCAACTGGGAGACGATCCGATGAAAACTGTCCAGATCGGCATCGACCTTCCCACCAAAGTGAAAAATGAGCTGATTAAATGCCTAAGAGCCAACGCCGACCTTTTCGCGTGGACTGCAGCCGACATGCCGGGAATCTCCCCCGTCGTCGCAAGCCATCGTCTCGCCCTGGATCCCTCCGCGAAGTGGGTCGCGCAAAGGAGGAGGAAGCAATCCCCTGAGAAGGCCGAAGCTGCCAAGAAAGCTGTTAGTGATTTAGTTAAGACAAACTTTCTAAGGGAGGTCAAGTACGCAACTTGGCTCTCGAATGTAGTCCTCGTTAAGAAAGCTAATGGAAAGTGGAGAATGCGTGTTGATTATACCGATCTCAACAAGGCTTGTCCGAAAGACGCCTATCCCCTCCCCAACATCAACAAACTCGTGGATAACTCCTCGGGTTTTCGATTACTGTCCTTTATGGATGCGTATTCTGGGTACAACCAAATACCGATGAATCCTGTTGACTAGGAAAAGACCGCATTTATGACTGACAATGGCAATTACTGCTACAAAGTAATGTCGTTCGGTCTCAAACATGCCGGAGCGACTTACCAACGAATGATGAATAAGGTCTTCAAAGACCAGATCGGCAACGTGCTCGAAGTTTACATGGATGACATGATCGTCAAATCAGCCGAAGAGCCAAACCATGTGGCCAACCTATCGAACGTCTTCGAACAGGCGTGTCGACACATCATGAGGGTCAACCCTGAGAAATGCACGTTTGGTGTCAGAATGGGCAAATTCTTGGGCTTTTACTTAACAGAGCGCGGCATCGAAGCCAATCCCGATAAATGCCGCACAATCACTGAAATGCGGCAGCCAAAATCTAAGAAAGATGTATAACAACTGACATGAATTATAGCCGCCCTCACCAGATTCATTTCTAAGTCCGCCCAAAGAGCACTTCCCTTCTTCAAATTACTGAAGAAAGGAGTACAGTTTGAATGGACTTCGGAATGCGAAGAAGGCTTCACACGGCTGAAAGAAACACTATATACTCCGCTAGTCCTGACAAGGCCCTGTGCCGGAGGGACCCTGTACCTTTACCTGGCAATTTCCGAAGAGGTACTCAGTGCCATCTTAATCATAGAGACAACAGAAGGACAAAGGCCAGTTTACTTCATAAGTAAAATGCTACAAGGCCCCGAACTTCGGTATCAGAAATCGAAAAGGTCACTCTAGCGCTAGTCATTACAACAAGACGACTACAACAATACTTCCTATCCCACCGCATTACAGTCCGAACCGACCAACCAATCAAGCAAGTCCTCCACCGACCCGATTAAATGGTCCATAGAACTCTCCGAGTTCAGCTTTTCTTTTGAGTCCCAACAGGCACTCAAAGCTCAGAGCTTGGCTGACTTCATAGAGAAGATGGCTTCGACGACCAAGGACTCAAGCACCAAATGGACCATCCACGTCGATGGGTCCTCAAATTCGAAGGGAAGTGGAGCCGGCCTGATCATGGAAAATGCTCAAGGCTTGACCATTGAATTCTCCCTAAGCTTCTCATTCCCCACATCAAACAATCAAGCCGAATATGAGGCGTGCATTGCTGGGCTGGCCTTCGCCCGCGATCTGGAAGCCACTGAAGTCAGTCTCCGCACCGACTCTCAACTTGTAGCATCACAAGTTAACGGGGAATATCAAGCAAAGGACCCGTTACTGCAAAAGTACCTGGCCATAGTCCAGCTGCTGATGAAAAGCTTCTAGAAAATAGAAATCATATACGTGCCCCGAGAGCAGAACTCGAGAGCCAACATTCTATCTAAACTGGCAAGCACGAAGATAGTCGGGTGCAACAGATCGGTCATTCAAAAAACCCTTTCCCATCCAATCATCATAACCGCAGTAGAGATCCCGAACTCTCCGAAAGGGGTCGACCGAAACTTCAAGTGTGTCCTCATTACACCTTCGGTATACACAATCCCGAACTCCCCCTCGAAGAAAAGGCAACATCAAAAATTCGCCGCAGAGTGTGCTGCTACTCTATCATCGAAAACCGCCTGTACCGAAGAGGCTTCTCAGCACCTCTTCTGAAATGCCTCGATGCAACCGAGGCCCAAAATGTACTTGCCGAGATCCACGAGGGCGTTTGCGGTCAGCACTTCGGCGGTCGATCTTTGGCCAAGAAAGCACTTCGAGCAGGTTATTACTGGCCGACAATGGATGTGGATGCCATCATCTATGTGAAAAAATGCGATAAATGCCAAAAGCACGCCGACGTCCATAACGCTTCTCCTTGCGAGATGACTGCCATGTCTTCCCCCTAGCCATTCGCCTGGCGGGGAATCGATCTCCTCGGACCGTTTCTTATGGCCCCATGACAAGTCAAATACTTGGTCATGGCGGTAGACTACTTCACAAAATGGATTGAAGCCGAAACAGTGGCGAAGATCACAGCAAAAAACGTGATCAAATTCTTCAAAAAGCAAATCCTCACGAGATTCGGCATTCCTAAAGTCATTATCACCGATAAAGGAACACAATTCGCGGACAAAGGGTTCTAGAAATCCTTAGCAGACTTCGGGATAAAGCAGAGATTCACTTCGGTCGAACACTCACAAACGAACGGGCAAGCCGAAGCAGCAAACAGAGTCATCTTGAGGGGCTTGAAAAAGAGGCTCGACGAAGCCAAAGGAATTTGGGCGGAAGAGCTCCCACAAGTACTATGGGCATACCGAACTACGCCCCACTCCTCCACGGGAGAAACGTCATTTCGGCTTACTTATGGATCCGAGGCCGTGATCCCAGTCGAGGCCGGAGAGTTGAGCCGGAGAACGCTCTACCCCCTTTGAACCTCGTTCAATCACCAACAGTTAATAGAGGAGCTAGACCTCCTCGAAGAAAATCGAGAGCTAGCCTACCTAAACAAAGCTGCTGTGAAACAGAGAATTGCAGCAAGACACAATCAACGAGTTGTACCTCGTGAGTTCAAAAAGGACGATATGGTCCTAACAAGAGCCGATATCGGCCTCAAAAATGCAAGCCAAGGGAAACTGGCACCGAACTGGGAAGGCCCATATCGGATTTCCTCGAAGACCGACCATGGCGCCTACACCTTAGAAACCTTGCAAGGCCAAGCAATTCCTCGAACATGGAATGCTGCCAAACTTAGAAAATATTTTAGCTGAATGCTTATGTAACTCCCTCATGAAAGGGAACCTACCACTTGTAAAAATCCAAGCATAATGAAACGACACTTCGACAATCGAATGTTTTGTTATCGCGGTTATTGAGGTTTTAATACCATTGTTCATTTGGGTAGACGAGCCAACTCCGACCATACGGAGTTCTGCGTCGTCACGCCTCCTTCGGGAGTCTCAACCGACGTGACTAGCCATCACGTCGATCTATGGACATTTTCGATCCATCGCACACATGAGGCTTGATGACAAGTCAATCTTCTGGGGTAGAGGGAAGGTTCCCTTGGCCGGGCTCCCTTCCCGAAGTGACGACATCGCAATAAGAAATCACGTTGCAAAATAATAAATAAACACAAATCCACCAATGAAGGTCGAAAAATAGAAATTTCATTGATTTGAAACAAGAAGGTACAAACTGCCCTCAACAAAGGAGCTAGTACAAAAAAGAAAACACAAATTACAAACTAAAGAAAACTAAGTATTGGCCGAAGGGCGAACGACCAGGACGGCCTGGGTATCGACATTAATGATGTGGTCCCCGGAGACTATCCCCAAGTCAGTAGTGCCCTCAGTCCGAATAGAGACTCCGGGGTTCAGGAACACCACTTGTTCAACACCATTCTGGAATTGAGCAGCCCCGATCTCCAACATGGTCCTCTCACAGGCATCCCTCTCCTCCAGAGCGGTCTTTAACATCCGACCCTCTTCGTCTAGCGCATTCCTCAGCTTGGCGACCTCGGAGCGGTAGGCATCCCTCTCTTTGCGATAAGCATCCCTATCCACGGTGATCTTGTCTGCCTTAGACTTGAGGTCGTCATTCTCCTTTCGGAGTTCTTCTTTTGCCGACGACAGCTCACGACAATTCCTCTCGGCCTCTTCGGCCCGATCTGTCTCTTTAGAAAGTTGGGTCTGAAGACCCACGACACTCTGCACCTTGGAGAGAAGATCCTCGTTCTTATTTACCAGATCACAGATCCGATCCTTTTGATCTCGATCTCTCTTCAAGGCGGTCTTCGCTTGGCTCTTCGTCTTGTGCAAGCGAGCGATCTTCTCCTCCATTTCCTTCACCTTGTCACCAATCTTTTGCCAGACGGGCCGACGAGCCACTTCGAAGGACTGGGCAGGATCTTGAGTTTTGAAGGGCAGCACTTGTTGCTCCAAACCCTTTGCCTTCTTTGGCTTTGAATGGTAGGGATCGGAAGAAGGACGCCTCTTGTGCTTCTCCACGTCAATAATATCCGCAGAGGCACTCACCACTTCGGGCACCGCAGAAGGTCCTGAAGTCACTTCTTGAACCGAAGGAACTGGTCCAGATCCACCATCCTTTGACACGACAGAACTAGGGGTCCCGACCACTTCGGCGGCATCAGATGAGGGCTGAACTTCCTCTCCTTCAGTTGGAGCTCCATCTAGCTTCTTAGCCAGGGTGGCCCTTGCTGCAGCAAACTTGGCAATCTGAGACATGGATTCTGCATAAAGAAACAAACGTGTCAGACAAAAACTTACATAAGCTAAGTTAACACAAGCAAATGAAACCCCTACCTAAGATATATCGGGCATCCCCCCAAGTCGGACATCGTAGCAGAGTTCGGGTGTGAACAAACCGCTTGAATGATACTTGTTTTTGAGTTTTGGGATCGATGTAAACTTCAGGCTCAAAGTTGCCGACCCAGTCACGGAACCTCTTCACCCAACCCTGCTCAATCTCGGTGAGGTCGGAGATCTTGAAGGTGTAAGAACCAACAAGACGGTCAAAAAATGACCCAGACCAATAAAAGGGGAACTTCGGTATTTCCGAACCATCCTCGGCGAGGTCGAAGACACACTCCCGGACGACATCATCCATCAGAAGAAGAAAAAAGTACTTTGTCTTGAATCTTTTTAGAGATTCACTATACAGATCAAATGTTTTGCCAGTCAGCTTAAAGGAAATCCAACCTTGTCGATTACTGGCCTTTTCCAAAGTCTTCATCGGAGAAAATAAATGGAAAAAGACCCTATAGGAGGCTGGTACCTCGAGATACTCGCAGGCCAGATCGAATGCTCTGATAAAAGCCCAACTGTTGGGATGGAGCTGAGAAGGGGCCACGCCCGAATGCCTAAGGATAGAGAGTTCGAAGGGCGAGAAGGGGAAAGAAACCTGCATCTCAGTAAAAAGCACTTCGTACATTGGTATGGACCACATATCACCACCTTCGGCAGAACATATCCGATGATCCATTCCGGGAGCTAAGAAGGCCCTCTCCCCTCCGGATTCAACTGTCTCCGTTACTCTGGTCCGGTTCTCTAAATCGGCCATATCCTCATTGGTCGTGAACTCTGATCGGAGACTGAGAACTTCGGTCGAAACCCACTGGTAGTCCTTCGCATCGGCAGGAAGGGCAGAAGGGTCATTCAAGTCAATACTCCGCCTCTTTCCCATGACAGACCTGTCCATGGGGACTTCGGGGTAAGAAACGGTATTATACACCTCTTTATACCACTGAGCCACTTCGCGGGGGTCACAGGGACGTTGGAACTTGTCTTCCAAAACCACCCAAAAACGCTCTAACCGTTCGCGAGTAATTTCAACTCCACGTTTTAAACGCTCCTCCGACCCTCCCTCACGGGAAGGAGGCGGCACCACCAGGGGCACCGCCACAGAGGTACACACGGGAGGGGGGATTTACGATCGAAACCCCCCCATTACCGGAAGCCAAAGGAGAAATCTGAGAAGTCATTAATTTTCGCAAAGAAAAACCGAATTTCCCCCTTTCGATTTCTGATAAACGAAGAAAGAAAAGGACAAAAACCGAATTTCCCCCTTTCGATTTCTGATAAACGAAGAAAGAAAAGGACAGGGAAGAAGAGAGAGCACCATTGTGAACGCGAAGGAAGCACAAGCAGGGAGAAGAAATCTTAAGAAAGCTTGATGCCCACAGAAAAAACTGCTGCACAAATGCAACCACTTGCAGAAAACACAAGGAAACAGAAGACCAGTGTAATGAAGAAGAAGAGCGAAAGCCAGAAGAAATGACAAAGGACACTCCCCTTCAGAATTTATAGATTCTGAGAAGGGCAATAATCAATTCCAAAAAGGGGTAATGATGACAACACGAAAAACAAGGCAAAACATCGCCAAATCCCTGCCACTACCGCTTTGGGAAACAAGCGTGTCTTTTCAAACGCCTCGAATTTGAAATGCTTCACCTTTTCAAAATGCCTCGAATTTGAAAACAAACCGCCTCGGCCCAAATCTTAATCA
Organism: Calophaca sinica; assembly: GCA_037113605.1. Taxonomy (NCBI): domain Eukaryota; kingdom Viridiplantae; phylum Streptophyta; class Magnoliopsida; order Fabales; family Fabaceae; genus Calophaca; species Calophaca sinica. The sequence continues at coordinate 123,844,892 of CM073736.1, read as the reverse complement.
AACGAGGCGTCACGAATACGACTTACGTACTAAGTCGCCTCGACATTGGCATGGCCGAAGTAAACACTTACCCAAAGTCATCAACAACTGATGACATCGGCTAGGGAGGCAACTGATCCGGAGTGGCCAAAGGCCCACTCCGAACTGGGCCGATCCGACCCAACAGGAGGAATTCTCCCTAGTACGATACCGACCCGAATAGGCCCAATGCCCACTTCGGTTGTCCAACCCAACCCAGGAGTTCCTTCCTCTGGCAACAAACCCTAGGAGGGACACGGCCACGGCACGAAACCCTAGAGCATAAGGCATTGCGGCGCTTGCCCTAAAAGCAACCTTATCCACACACAACCCTAGAAATGACATCGGCTGACAATCAATCTAGGGTTACTCGATACTATCCACACGTCAGCAGCCTAACCTCACCTATAAAAGGTCCATGACCTAATCAATAAAGGTACGCACTGTTCGTATTTCCTTACCTCATCTTACTTTGATACTGACTTAGGCATCAGAGTTTGTGCAGGTACACCCCTTACCGTCGTACTCCGCCGCTCGCGCTACTCCTCCAGCCACTTCTGAGATCCACTTCGGATCAGAAATTAAATTTTGAATCGAGAGTTGTGGTGAGGTAAAATTCAGTTGTGGTTAGGTAAAATTCTTTCCGAAATGGTGATTTTAGGATTTATATTGAAGTACTTTTAAGCTGCAAAATTGACTCCATTATACTTCCCATAGTATATAAATAGTTTTTCTTTTCTTGGAGCATATATACAAGGTAGCAAAAGATCAAAATCCTATCAATATAATCCTGAAAATTTAAGTTATTAACTAACAACTAGTAACATGTAAAGAATGGTCGTTGTTTTTTCTATATTAAAAAATAATAAAAAAGAATAATCATTTTCAGTAAACACCTTAATTAATGGTTTAGCAGAATCGTGTACATCTGGGAGATTAAAAATTCAAAGTACATTAAGAATTTAAGATTTTTCTAAGGTACTAATATACATTTATTATGAGAAATTAAGAAAATAATCAAGATGCTACAGCATTCATATAGCTTCCAAGAATAACTTTCATGTTTGACGATAACACTACTATACATATACTAAATTATAAATAGCAACAAATAATACAATACAATCATATAGTAAATGGAACAAAGCGAGAATCACAATCGTGAACCAATAACACCAAATTAAGCAACCTGTTTAACTAATTAATTGGAGACGATTTCAAAGAAAAACGGGCAAATGAAGTCCGAACCCTTTGCTTTGGCTTATTGCTGCTGGGTGCTTTTCTGCCAAGTTTTTCCTTTGGGTTTCTAAGAACACAAACATCACCATTGCATATGTATCTTTTAGATTGTGGTGGTGGTGAGGACTCAGAGAAGCACCCAAAGATGTTTGACAGATACAAAGCCATTGAAAATTAATGAAATCGGTGTATACAATATTTGCCATCATTTTCTTCTATATATATAGAGGCATGGTTGTGGTGGTTGCAATGCAAGTAGGGTCAATGCTGGTTGGCTGCAGGCTCAAAAACTTATATGAGATATTCACTGAATTTGAGTTTTGTTGTTTGTGTTTGTCAATTCAGGACCACGCGTTCGTGCATGTTAATTAGTCAAATGTTTTTTTAATACTGAAACGTGTTGGGCTTTGTTATTTTGGTTGATTATTTTTCTGTGTGTTCACATCTTACCATTTTGCTATCTAGAACTATATTTTCAATTTTGTCACTTAAGTCGGTTCATATGTATATTTATGGATTATTGGAGTCAGACTGTCTCACATATGATCGGTGGTGGTGACCATGAGCATGTTTTGGTGGAAGGATGGCCTTATTTTTAGAGATATTGGATAATATGAAAATTTTACTATATATAAATATTAAAATAAAAATTTTATATAATTTAAAATTTTATATATTAATGCTTGAGGGTCCAACTTTATTTTAAACTCTAGGTTCTAAACTTGATAAGTCTTTGCTTTAGGTCTCCAAAAAATTTTTACTACTAGTTTTTTACGAACCAATCCCTTTTTGTAAGGTCTAGCTTTGATTTTCATTCCTAATTTTTCTACTCATTGTTCAACTGTGTCTGCATTAACAAACGAAACATTGAAACAATAACAAATAATCAACAACAAACTGAAATAAAAAAAACATTGTGAACGAATTAAGGCCTATTTGTATTAACTACTTGTCAATGCAACTGTAAGAGTAAACTCCGTTTGCCAAAAAGAGACTCACACTTGCTGCTAGAAAACGGGAAAAAAAATCACCTTAGAAATCTGAATTTTGCCGTTTGCGTTGGTTTTAATCCAAATTCCAAACACACACTTATTAATGATTTTGCAGCAAAAAATGCAAGGGCAATAATATTCCAAGAAATAGGACATCAATTTCTCAGTTCGCACATATGGTACCCAAAATCTCAAAAAAAAAAAAAAAGTGAAATATTATTTCAAAAAAAGAGTGAAATATGTTCTTACAATAAATCAATGATTTAAAAACCAGACCGGACCGGACGGTCCGACCGTCACCCGGTAATGTTAGCGGTCGGTTCAACCTCAATTGAACCGCAGTCTGGTTGAACCACCCAGAACCGGATTGAATCGCGGTTGAATCGGACAAAAGAACCGGATTGGACCGGGTTGGATCGTTTTAACTTTTTTTATTTACTTTTTCCTCAAAATTAGTACTTTATTTATTTATTAGTCACCCGGTTCAACCGACGGTTCAACCGACGGTTCAACCGGTTGAACCAATTAAACCATGACCTCGAGGTCTCGCCGGTTCGATCTCCGGTCCAGTTTTTAAAACATTGCAATAAATACCTAAAATCTACTACCATATATAATTAATAAAAGAAATGGTTATATAAGAATCACAAAATTAACAAATGAATTATACGTAAGGAACAATCTAAAAGATTAATATTTAAAACGTAGGAGGTCCTGGTATTAAGGAGAATCAAATCGTTTGAGTAAATTTTAAGGTCGAGTGTTATAAATTAAATAAATATATGATAATTTTGCTTTCTTGGTGAGTTTTGTTGGGTTTTGTGGTATTTCATAAGTGGGAAGTATCAACTTGTCTAATCCTTAAACTTTAAAAAAATAAAGAGTTTTTAAACTACTATTGTTGAGAGTAATTCAAATAAATAGTTTGTTAAGTGTTAGTTTGTGATATGGGCCAAGTGCATTGGGCCCTATAAGCCCATTGTTATAAGTCATGTATAAATAGGTGGTATACTTTGTATAGTTAGTAGTGTGAATAATAAATTTTCATTCAGCTCATCTATGTGTTTCTCATTCTTTCTCTATTCTGTGAGTGTGTGTGAGAGGGCAGAAACTCATTCTGCTCCAACAAATGGTATCTAGAGCTATAACGATCTTGGGAGTGTCAATGGAGATGGGGAGTATGTGTGAGGATCTTTCAATCCCTCTACCGGTTCTTGATGGCAAGAACTTCAATCGTTGGGTTGTGATGATGCAAGTGGTCTTCAATTTCCATGAGGTGCTAGAAATTGTGTAAGAGGGGATCCTAGGTGTGGAAGAAAGTGCTTCCAAGGAGAAAGATTATTTGGCTATCTCCATTATCCATCAATGTGTGAATTCTGAGAATCTTGGGCTTATTGGTGCTGCCAATAATGCAAATGAAGCATGGGAAATGTTGCACCAAATTTATCAAGGCACTGCTAAGAAGAGCATAGACAACAAGGTGAAGGCAGAATTAAAGCCTTCAGGAAAGAGCAATAGAGAGGAGGGTGCTTCACAGAAAGCACAATCAGAAAGTGTAAGCAGAGAAGGGTTTTCATACGCAGCAGATCAGGATGTAGAGAAATTGAAGAAGATCAATAAAGAATCAAATCGTTCGATTTCAGAAAATGGAAACCACTATGTGCAAGAAAATCAAACAGAACCCAACCAAACCCCACAACCTCAAGACAAACAGTTTTCAAAATTGGGGGAAATTACAGAAATTAGGGTTTTCAGAAAATAGAGTTTGCATCAGAGAGAAGAGCGCGGGCCAGACTGTGACGGCATGGTGCCATTGATGTGTCGGAGAAGATGAAGGTGAAACCACCAAAACTGCCAAACAAGGGGACTCGTACAGTGACTGTTACAAATTCAATGGAAGAATCGAAGTTGGCTTATGGTCCTGCCTTAGATCTTTAAGGTCAAGCCTTCATGAAATGGGTCTTGAAGGGAAAAGGAGAGGCAGAGATAGAGAGTGAAGGCGAAGATCATGCGGTTGGTAGCGATGGCGATTCCAACAGATCCAATGGAGTTGCTCGCGGCGGTGCGAGGCGGTTGGTGACGAGGTGCTTGGCGGCGTGCGACGGGTGACTCGCTGGAAGAAGAGGCGCTGATATAGAGGAGGTCGAAGATTCGTTCGATCGTTCACTGGGTCGCGAAGGGAAGGATGAAGAAACCGCAAATTTTCAAGGGCAAAGATCTGGAGATGACTTGTCTGATCCTGAAGGGGAGCTTCAGAAGGATGAAGTAGAAGCAGAAAATGCAGTTGAGGTGGTATCAGTTCAACACGAAGCAGCTGATGAGAATGCCAAGGCTCAGAAGAGAAGAGAGGAATTTTGTGAAATTAGGGTTTGTGGAATTCGAGTGAGGCTGAAAGCGTTTGCACGAGTGAGTTGGGTCATGTGTGAGTTGGGTCAGGTTACTGTTGACCAAATGGGCTTAGCCCAATTGCGATTTCTGGCCCAAGTTAAGTGTAGCAATCCAGAGTTGAAGCCATTTGAGTTAATGGGCTATGTGCAGCTTGCAAGAATGGAGAGGAAGCTGAAGATTGGGCTGTGCAAGGCAGCAAAAGCATGGGAAATTTTTTGGTTCTTCCAAAAATGGGATCCAGGTGGAAATAATCTAAAGGGTACAATGTTGCATAATGGTGCCAATACTTGTGTAATTGGATATGTGTTAGTTTGTGTCATTAATGTGTGTTTTTAAAAAAAATGCAATTTAGTATAATAAATTTGTGTAGTTAGAATATTTGAATTACATGGGAGTGTTGAGAGTAATTCAAATAAATAGTTTGTTAAGTGTTAGTTTGTGATATGGGCCAAGTGTATTGGGCCCTATAAGCCCATTGTTAGGTGGTATACTTTGTATAGTTAGTAGTGTGAATAATAATTTTTCATTCAGCTCATCTATGTGTTTCTCATTCTTTCTTTATTCTGTGAGTGTGTGTGAGAGGGCAGAAACTCATTCTGCTCCAACAACTATGTCATATGGGCTTGTAAACAAACTTGAGAAATGATTGGGCTCACGCGCAAAAGCTTGGGCCAATTTGAGTGGTTCCCATGCAAATCCTTTGATTTGTCCCCATATTTGTGTGCACAATATTAAGGGATCATAAGACTTTTTCTTATCCATGTACGCTCCTCTCCTCTCTACCTATTTGAGAAATTCATGGGTTGCGTCGTCTGTTTTCATCTTTTTTTCTTGCTCATGTCTCCTCAGTTCCTATACCAAAAAGAGCCTATTGTACTCTTGGAGATTTGTGTATATTGCGGATAATCCTTAAGAGTAGTGTCCTCCACTAAATTGTAGTGCTAGGCTAGACAACCTCATTTGCCACAAAATCGCGGTAACTATTGCCGCTCAACAGTGCTTTGCTACCATCACTGCCCCCTTACTGGCCCTTCCTTGTTTGCAGTCCTCACCAACAGGGGCGGTCCTAAGTCCAACCAAGGGTGTGTAGCTGCACACCCTCAAAATATAAAAAATTCACCTACCCCCCTCATAATATTTTTTTGACCTATCTGACTGTTCTATTTTGCACACCCTGACCAGGGCCAGTCCAACAGCTATTGAGGCCTAAAACAAACTCTAAAGTGAGACCTAACAATATTATTTGAGTAGCTTAAATAGATAATAAAACAAGTCATTTAGCTATTCTGAAGTTAATTTAAGATTTTTTTTTCTATCCAACGATAACTTGTGAGACAAAATAAGCTAACCAATGGGCCACTCTAAACAACTCTTTTCTAAAATAAGCTAACCAATGGGCCACTCTAAACAACTTTTTGCTATTGAACTTCTTTGTTTTCCAGGACATTCATTTATCCATAGCAAAATGCTAAAATAATTACAACAAAGTCATCCAAAATAGGGCTTGAACCCATAAACACAAGGACAAGAGCACTGTTTTATACCATCTAAACTAGATAAATTATTACTAGCGAGAGGAATTATGTCATTTATATTAAGTAAAAATAAAAATTTTGAGGCCTTTTGTTTGGTTAAAATGGCTTTAGCCCTAAAGCCATTGTCATAGTAGTTTGGGCCCTGGGCCAGCCTTGAGCCTGACTTGCCCCACACTTTCTCAACCCGACACTCTGACAAATGAATTGTCACTAGCAAGACATCATCAATGTTATGAACTTGGTTAACATCACAAAGGAGCAGTTACAAACTATGAGGGATAATGAATGAGAGTCTTTATTGCAAGAGGTAAATTTATTTTGCAGTAAGCATGACATTAACATTCCTAACATGAAAGATATATTTTCTAAGGGGATAAATAGGTTGCATCCAATGGAAGATCACGACGTGAGATAAATAGGTTGCATACAATGTAGGTTGCGTAATTGAATGTAGGGATAAATGGATACACGATTGTCTAGTGACTTATATTGAGAGAAAAATGTTCATGAACATTAACAATGAGTTGATCATTCAATGATTTCAAAACATGAATTTCACGTAGAGGATAATTATATGTATGTAATTTGTTTGATTAGATATATTAAAATTTTATGATTTTAATATTTATGTCTTTATTTTATATATTATGATTTTAAAATTTTACGAAGTTAAATAGTTTGACCCCTCGATATGCCACTGCTCACCACCAGTTGCCTGCCGTGTCTACACAGGAGTGAATATGGGGAAAGAAGAAAAGATGGGGGCAAGGAGAGGGGAGAGATGAGGAGTGAGAGAGGAGGACCGAGGGGAAATGCAAAGAGAGTAGTTATTGATTTGTAATTTTTTAAGTCGTCAAAAAATACTTGTGTATTGTGCAAGGAAGAATCCACCATGTGAGTGAATTAAAGTATAAATTTAGTAGTTAAAAAATAGTTAAAATCCAATAAGAAAAAAATGACAATGATATTTACAACTTTTTTTTTGACCCAATGATATTTACAACTTTTGTAATTGGGTCAAATTAAATTTAATGTACTGGAAAAAAACGACTAACTAGCTATCATATATATAAGCAAGCATGATTGTTTTAGAGGTTTGAGTAGTATGCATGGGGTTAAAGGTAAAAACCCTTTCAAATGTCCCCGTCAATTTCTTGCAGTAAATTTGTTTGTGTAAAGAGAGGTAAAATTGTCTAAGGGGGGTAACATATTGAGAAGACTGAAAAAATTCCTTATATTAGCTAAGCAATTATTAACATTTAACTAGTGTATATGGGATGCACTATTGCCACTAGCCTTTGTACTTCTTCTAAATAAATTTCTTTTGCTAAGAGCGCAGTGGAAGAATTTTTTCTCTCTCAAAAGATCAACGAGAGTTAATTTGATATGTATCACGTGAAGGAAATGGATTGTACAAATGATGGTGATGATGCAGGTGATTTTGTGAAATGCCAATCAATAATATGGTTTTGAATTATTTGAGATACTATATGTTCATAGATGAAAATAGATATAAATATATCGTGAGTATTATGTGGTAATTGGTATAAACAACTAACACTCAACCTGACTCATTCATATTAGTAATCTAATGGGCAATCTTTGATTGCTTGGAAGAGTATCAACAAATTGTAAGCATTTGCGAACCAAAGTCTTTTCTTGGCGATTAATGGGATAACAGCTATATTATATTAACTACTAAAGAAAATTGTAAGCATTTATTTGCTTGCCTTATATTTCAATTAGAATTTCGTTGCTTCCTTTTATTTTCTGTGACATAGCCTTGATCCATGGCTCGCTCTCTTTTCATGCTCTTTATTTACAGAACATTCCTTCTTTGGATTGCAACATTGAAAAATGTAGCCGTTAGGATTTTTGTCAAGTATCTACATTACAAATACTCTTCTCATGGCAAATAAGACATCAAATTTTATGCAAGATTTCCTTCTTCTACCAAATAGCAAAAATATAGAAAACAAGAAATCTTTCTTGGGTGCCAGATTTTGTCTTTGGATTTATTTTTTTTCTTCTTTATAGGGAAGTTTTGATTATTTTGATAATATATATCATCATGATTTCTGGTAGATGTGCAGCTTGCAAAAGTCAGAGAAGAAGGTGCCCTTCAGATTGCATTTTCTCTCCATATTTTCCTGCCAATGATCCTCAAAGATTTGCTTGTGTTCACCGAATCTATGGTGGTAGCAATGTTGGAAAAATGCTTCAGGTACTTATAAATTATAATATAATAACATATTAAAAAATGTTACTATATATTATCTTATACAAAAATTTGCATGTGTTTGAATAATATTCTAATTGTAAAATTTTATTTAATGTTGCAGCAACTCCCTCCCTATTTAAGAGAACAAGCTGCAAACACTATGCATTTAGAAGCACAATGTAGGATTCAAGACCCTGTTTATGGGTGTGTTGGGATTATCTCTAAATTGTATCAACAAATCCATGATACAGAAGTTGAGCTGGCCAAAATCCAAACTCAGATTGCTTATCAAAAGCTCCAAAACCCACAGGTTGAAGCTGAATCAAACTTCAATGTCTTGTCCACAGATGATGCTGAATCAAACCTAAACTTCTTGCCAGCACAAAGTAGCAGCATGGGGCAAATTTTTCAATGGTCAAGTCAAGCTCCTTGGTTCAATTAAAACTTGTTTTTCCAATAGATACAAAGCAATAGCATGATCTTATTCTTTGATTCTACAATCAAATTCAAAAAATTCAATTGCTTTGGAGATTTTTGTTACTAAATTTGGCAAAGTTTGAATAATGTTTGAATGAGTTCAATGATTGATATTTGTAGTACTGAAAATGTGATGATTGATTTGTTCATTTGTTACTTGCTTTATTCACAATTCAAAGTGTTGGGCATTGGCAATTTTTGCAACGGGTCTCCTTAATTAGCTCCAAAAATACTAATCGAAATACAAGTGACAGAACTAACTTAATTTCTATGAGAGAGCCAAATATAAAGAGTATAGTATTTTTTATATGCGAAATGAACTTTATTAAAATAATTGAGCACCAAAAGTAATAGAAGTCTATATACAAATAATAATTAAAAAATAACAAACTCCCTATTTTAACAAAACCAATAGCCGAACTCAATGAAGTAATACAAAGCCTAAACAAAATATCAACACTAGCTTTAGACCTTGCATCTTTTCAAATCAATGGGTCATGTTGAGACTTGAGACTCTTTCCTCAGCCAAAGTTTGTGTTTGTGTTCTATAATATTTTTTTAAAGGCTAAGATAACTTATTTATATACCTAGCCTACAATATTTTATTTTATTTTTTGGTCGACATGGCTACCTCATTACCGTGAGAGAACCACCACTACGAAATACTGATGCATGTTGCCTAAAAGTTATAAATTTTAAAATATTTTTCAGTACACATGTTTACCCTCTTTAATAACTTTTCTATAAATGGAGAATTCTTATGAAATATAAATTTGCAAAATTTTGTATAATTCAAAAGTTGATTGATAATTAATTATACCACCTTTATTTAAACATATACTGTATAATCTAAAAAATATAAGTAAATATTTATTATTAAATTATATACCTAAAAATATATAGATTATTAGTTCAAATTTTATATACAATATTATTGAGAATATATATTATGATTCATCTGGTAAATTAATTAATTTCACATTGTATAAAAATATATTAAAATTATAATTATACTGATTTTGACATTCAATATTAATCGATCCAATTCTCTTTCTCACAATGGACCCTCACACACGCACAAAACAAATGTATTAACTTAGAACATACTTAAATGAAATCTCAACCACATGATAAAAATTACATTTAAGTAAAATAATATTGATCATATATGCATAATTGAGATTAAATCATCTCTCCTTTTACACTTACACTATGCAGCCACACACTAAGGATAGATTAAAAAAAAATAGATAGCCCTGGCTCAAGTTTGTAAATAAATAAATATACTTTCTCATCAATGTATCTAAAATTTGGAGTGTTTAATCATCAATATAATATGATAGTATTCAACAATTGGAGTGAGGAAATTTAATATTTACAAAAATTAAAAATTATTAAACAGAATAACTATAACAAAAATTATTCTTTGAAGTAATTGGATCCCCACTCTTTTAAATTTGTTCTTTATGTACATACATTTGACTATATTTATTGAATATTCGGTTCAATGGAGGGAAAAAGAAAAATAACCCTCTTCTTGTTTTGAGAGGTTGGCAAAGGAAAATAAAACTAATTTACTGTTATACTATTGTAATAATAAATATAATAAGTAAAGATATTTTAGTTAATGTATCAAAAATAAATAAACTTATTTTCTCTTTCCCTAAATCTCCTAAATATTGGAAGATTCAAAACTGAGAGAAGAAGTATTTTAGTCCTCTTCATTTCCCTCCAAAATCTTAAGTCAAATAAAAAAGGTTCTTCATTTTGTTCCAACCAAACAATAAGTAAAGAAGTCAAATCCAATTAGTTCAATATACTACTCCCCACACGTCTTAAAAAAATTAATGATACTTATTTCCAAAGTAAAATAATGTTTTAACTAAAAGAGCAATGCTAAATGGTACGTAGAAATTACTGCACGAATTTGACGAATACATGAGAATGTGTGGTTTTATTTTTTAAAAATAAATAAAATAAAAAATTTGAAAAATTGAAATCAAAAGACCGTTTCCGTAGCTAAAATATCCTTATTATAGTAGAAAATAAGTAGATTGAGATGTCTGAGATATTATTGAAAAAAATAATGAATACTCTCTTGATATTCTAAAATAACACATAATTTTAAACAAATAAATATTCCACAGATAAAATGTGACAAAGGGAGTATTTTTTTGATATAATTTTTTTTTATATAATGACAAAGGGAGTATTTGATAACTATTTGATTTTAAATATAATATATTGTAAATATAATATAATATAATTAATACCCCAAGTCGCGTTTCGCATGCGGAGTCATTTTTACATTCACAGGAATCATGATTTCCAGCAATGTGTAAAATGCATTTGGCATGCCTAAATATTCCCGGGAATAGTTGACAATATAAGTTTCCTACATTCATAGAAATATTTGATTTCCACCCAACCCCCTCCCACCAACGTATGATTGTTTTGCTAAGAAACATAATTAAAAAAAAAAACATTAAGATAATCTAAGATTCTCAAATTAAGATTCCTGGAAAACTATAAAAAAAAAAAAAAAAAAAAAAAACCCCTAATAGTCAACTATGAAACTTTAGGTAATTTTAAAAGAATATATTAAAATAAAAGAAGATAATTGAAATTCAACAAGTTTTGAATACATAATTAAACTTGCACACTATACGAGTCCTGTATGCAAAATACATGCCCTCTCTGAAAGAGGATTAAGCACCTGTAGCTGGCTTCTTTCCATCAATGAACAAGCCCATCGTTTTGAACCAACGCATTAGATTTCGATGTTCCTTCACATATAGCCATGCTTGAAGAAATTTAAAGAGGCTCTCATTTACACCTCGCTCCTCTATGTAACTGTGAAATGCATCTCTCATCCTTTCATCTAGTTCTCTGTCAATTTACATATAGTTCAGTCAAAAAGTGCCATTGTAATTTATTATCTATTATTTATATAAGAAACTTAATTATAACAAGAACACGTGTCAAAAACTCATTCATCCGTTTTCCCACGAAAACTAATTTCCCACAAAAAAACTTAACTTCACTCCCAAAACTTAACTATACTCTAGATTTTGTTTTTCTTTGTCATTCGTGCTGAGCACGGGTTCTCTCAGCTGGTTCAGAACAGAAACCAAAAGCTATGCGGTTTAAAACAAATTAGGTAATCTAAAAACAGCATGGATGTTCATATTCTCCAACAACATAAGAACTACTTGCTTTTATGCAGAGAAGTGAGAACACAATTAAGCAGTTTTTTTGCCTTAGTTAACCCTGCCTATCTTATCTCACCACAAAGGAGCATATAAATGAATCACTATGACATTGACATTAATTAAGCACTCACATGAAAGAACACACACACAGTCACAATATTTTCTGACAACAGTTGTCACTGTCACTTCGGGTTATTAAAGGAAAACCGAATGCTATAAAACTCTCACTATGATAGGATTCACTGATTCAGGAAAGGATCGAATCCATTGTGAATCTATTGTAGGCAGATTATTAAGACCTTCTTAATATCATTTGTGGTACACCCTTATCTTTTTGCTGTGTTGATACAACAGGAGACAATTAGAATCAACATAACCTAAGCTCCACTTACAAAAGAGAAAGAGTGCTCAGTGGAGGGCTATACTACTTTAACTCCATTGTTAAAAATTCAAATCCTAAATTCCAAATAGCCACATAAAATTCAAAGCTTATTCCTTACCATGGAGAAAATCTTCTCTTGTTAGTAAATGTATCCAAAACCATTCTCCACATTATAGAAAAGAAGGAACAAGTATATACTTTATAGCATATATCTTCCCAACCGATTCTCTTCTTTCATTTATCTTTTTATTTCTTCAGTTTATATTTTTACAGTTGCAATTAGCCCCCCTAGTATTAATCCACAATCTCCATAATTAGACAAACATAAACCCTGCTCTAAACATAACTCAATTGTAAGTTTCACTATAACATTTAAATGCTTTAAGAAAAAAAAAAGATGCAAATTAGCAGAGTAAAACCCTGGTGTATGAATTCATCATAGTAGTAGATGAAAAGAGAGGTAGAGAATGAGACATACGCAAAAACAGGACCAGTGTATTGGGAAGGAATGAGGAGGTAGCCAGAGTTTTGAAGCTTTGGTCTCATGGAAACAGAGTGAATCCCTAGAGCATCCTCGTAAAGACCGCATAGGAAAATTAAGGATTCGTTCTGTTCAGGTTTGGAGACGTCGACGTGAATGAAGAGCTGATCGATAGCACCTTCTTGATCGTCATCGACGCTGGACAAGCGCATCACGTAGACGCTGACTTCTTCGTCGCCGTAGCTGCGCTTCAGGACTGGACCCTCCGAATCCAGCGCTCCCTTCACGATCGTGAACGGTGACGGAGGACTCACTTTCTGCCATAAACACGTGACGTCAGCACTAAAACCCTAAACCCTAATAAAGAGAGATTCAAATTGAGAAAGAGAGAGAGAGAGAGAGAGAGAGAGAAAATTACAGGTGGCATGTTCATTTTGGCGACTTCCATGTAGTGATCCTTGAGGGACCGGAGAATCATGGAGTCTACGGCCGACGATATCGTGGCGGCGCCGCGAACTCCCGACGTATGTGTACGGCGGAGTGCGCCGACGGCGCCGACCAAACCTCTCTTCCACATTCCTGTTTCTACTGGTTACTTCTGTTCCAGCTCTCTGGGGCGTGGCAGTTGTTAAAGTTACACTCTCACCTCAACTTTGCCTCTGAAAAACAATAACAAAATAAAACAAAATAATATCCGTTTAACATATATTATTAAATAAATAATTTTTTTCCATAAAAATAAATAAATAAATATTTTTTTATGACCACATCCAAACATATTTTATTATTTTATCATATTTTAGTATTATTGTTTCAAATATATATACATACTATTAAAATTAGATAACACTCAAAATAATATTATTTCCATAAAAATAAATAAATAAATAAATAAATTTTTATGACCACATCCAAACATATTTTATTACTTTATCATATTTTAGTATTATTGTTTCAAATATATATACATACTATTAAAATTAAATAACACTCAAAATAATATTATAAGATTAAAAAATCCAATTTCCATTTAAGACAAAACTATTAAATGTGTATACATACGATTTAAAAATTAAAATGTTTAAAATTTATATTAATTGATATATTAAAAACATTTTTTTTTGTTGCCTCTGTTAAATTTTAAATTACTTTCAAACTTTTAACAAATGGAGTATAATAATTTTGTTGGGAAGTGTGGCCTTTTTTTGGGACAAAAATAGTACAATGGGGAGACATTGCAGAAACTCAATCCAATTGCCACTAAGCAAGAATGTTAGTGGCTTTAGGGGTTTGGGTGAAAACGTGAAGAGAGAATAAGTAAAGAGAGAAAAAGAAGAGAAATAACAGATTTCTTCTCATTGGTTGGCAGAGAAATTGAGAAGAAAAAAAATTTGGTGGGTTCCACGCCTTTTTGATTTCTTTTTAATTGTGCGAAGAAATACAGAAAAAAACGTAAAACGTCGCATATGCCATGCCATTTCAAAAAAACTGGTCCAGGTGCTACTGTGCAGCATGTGCATAAAGCTCCCATCGGTTTTGGTTTTATGTGCAAGGGCATTCATGTCTTTTAAAAAGTAATCAACATCTCTTTTTTCCCTATTTCTCTTCTTTTTCTCTTATTCCAATCAATACCTCAAATTTATCCTATTTCTCATATTTTTCTCTCTTCTCATACTCTCTCTTCACAATTTCTCTCGTGAACCAATCACACCATAAAGGAAATCAAACTCACATGGATCGGATCCTCTCATGTGACATGAGGTTTCAGTTAAATCCTCATCTTCCATAAACAAGAGGAGAGAGAGAGAGAGAGAGAGAGAGAGTATACATTGAAATTAAGTGGTAGGGGAGATTTAAGGATGAAGATCTAGGATTTTGAGAGAACGTGAAAGAAAAAAATTGAGGGAATCCAGGTATGCTTCGATGATCAACCCCTGTCACATTTAGGTTTTGATCTTCGGCCATTCCGGACCAATTATTTGGGCGATACGTCCCAGATTCTTTTTGTCAAGTGCAGAAACCTCAGTATCAGAAGTGGTTAGTTCATCCAAAGTTCCTTACCCTTATGCACGAATTATTGAATAAGCCATCTTCCTATCAAGGTTAAGGAGTCAACTGAGCATCTCAGCGGCGGGATTGAATACCCGGATCGAGTCAGAGTTCACGCCGCCCGCCCTGAACAAATAGGAGGCGTGGGCCACAGGTCGCACATAAGCCGCCGGGTCGCACGACCCAATTAGTAGGAATGAGGGGATTAATGTCAGATCCACAAGGACAAATGATTGATTTACCCATTCAAAGCAATTTACGTGAAGGACTGACTACCAAAAAGAGATAAATTGCTCTTGTGACTCGGAATGAACCTTTCTCGGTGGAAGAAAGGAATAGCGATGGATTCCCCAGAGCATCAAGTCCAGTTAGACGCACTAAAGTTACTTTCGGATACTTGAACATATGCGCCAACCAGCATTGGCCAAGTGTAAAACAAATTATTATAAGGATAATTTGTCTTGAATTCACAGTTCATTCATATGTGATCAACCACCTTTGGGTAAATAAATTTGAGCTTTGGCAGGTTTTAACTTTTACACCTTGTAAAGGGAGAAAAATCTCACAAAACGAATTCGTGTGCTTTATTCTTTGGGCATATAATCATTTGCAGATTAACCACCAAAGATTGCCCTTGTTCTCATCAATTATTCCCATGTTTATGAACACTTTTGACAGAGAAATGGTCATGCTTCTCACTACTCCACTATACAAAGTCCTTCTTAGCAGCATAATCATTAGGTGCACTTGAAAAATAAATAGAGCAACGAGCCATCACATTTCTTCCATAACATTGCAATTGAAATATATTTTCACTTTGGCAAAACATCAAACAAGACAAAAATTCAAAGTTCTGATCTTTCCAACTTGTTAAAGAAGATATTCTATGTATAGAATCTGTATAATCAACAACTTACACACATACAAAATAAGTTAACAGTACGTTTTACGGTGACTGAAAAAATACACACCATTTCAGAATTCTGAGACTATGAGATTCGACTATGAAGAGACTTGCTTGCTCGTGAGGCCAACACCATCGCCTTGGCTCTTGTACTCATCAACATCAACTCTCGCACTGCCCGACGCTGATGTTGCCGAGCATTTTTTGCTCGTTTTGGAGCTAACCGGTTGTCCCTTTCCTCAAAGGCAAGTCTGAATTTTTCAGCCACTGACAATTCAGTGGAGCTTGAAAAAGATGGAGTGATGGGCTTCTTTGCAAACCCATGCATTGTCCATGTCTTGGGATCAATATCTTTGACAACTGCATCATCCAATATGATATTTTGTAATGCTTCCCAGGGAACCTGAGTTCCCTTAAATCCAAAGGGAGATGACTTGGGATTCACTACAATTCGCGGGCACTCAGCAGAAAGGTCCTCTAAAGAATTTTTGTCAATGTTTGGCTGCAAAAAGAAAACGTTATAAGATTAACAGAAACCATTTCTTGAACATATGTCACTCAAGTAAAGATATAAAGAAACTCCTATCCTATACGTGCCACATGAATCAAAGAAAGAGTCTTATCCATTCCCCAGGGTTTTTTTTCTAATTTTTACTTTGGCTGGAGATCTCTAAGTGTAAAACGGGATTCCCATTAGCTGATACAAGCACCATGCCTAAACATCTTTCTTTCCCTAGTATTTTTTCTACTCCTCACCCCATCCCCCTCTTGGGGATGGAGTGTGGTGTATGTGTCTGTCCGTCAACCAATTCTACCGTCAAACAAGAACATCAGAATATGTAAGAAACTTATTTTTTTCATTTTCGAAAGATTCAGTTACAGGTTACCATAATCTAGATACAGAGATTTGAACTTCATTCATACCCATACTAGCCACCTCAGTGATTGTGCCCCACTAGCAATTTCTTTCGTATCAAGCTCCTCCCAAGAATCCTCTTCCACATAATCTAGCCTCGGTTTAAATATACTCAAGCATCTACGAGCAGTGTTGTCACTCCTTGGACACCCTCTGCAATATTAATTATGGTTCATTGCCTGTTATGAGGTTTGTAATCCTAAGTTAAAAATCAAACTTGTAGCCAGTGTGGTTACAGTGAATGAAAAGAGAAACATTATACTACCTCCGTCCCAACTTATAAGCACCTTTTGACCAAAACACGGAGATTAAGAAAACCATTTAACCAATTTAATTTGTCTAGAAAGTGTGCTAGTTTTCTCATACTACCCTCCAATTAATGAGACAAAATCTTTAATACTCCATTTTGGCTTCTCATCTTCCCAAGACTATTTAAGAATATTTTTGTAAAGAATTAATTAATGCATCTTGTAAATTGAAAAGGGGCTTATATCTTGGGACAAATTTTTTTTGCAAAGGGGGCTTATAATTTGGAACGGAGGTAGTATGATATAATAGGAACTAGGGACTACCATTATGAGAGGGGGGCAAACTAAGAGTTTCAAACTTTAAATAAGTACGTGATTTTCCACCTTTTAATTAATTAATTAATTATTAAAAAAATGTGGATAAATATGGAAATAGAATAACTTCCCAAGTTTCAGAAAACATTTCCATTGTGAGAATAAACCAAATGCCAAAGCCAAATTTTGTAGTCATAAATCAATCAGCAAGTAAATATATTTTGACCATCTGTGAAAGTGAACTCGATTTATGTATCTTAATTACAAAAGAATGACAGATACAACAGTAATGTGAACATGGCACTAAAGTGGCCTATTGAAGCCAATTTTCAAAATTTCAAATTAAGTACTAATGAGTGATGACAAACAAAATACACTCTAAAGCAACACAATGGACAAAATGAATTAACATAGAAGTATAACTTAAAATGGATATTGCAATATATGTACCCGCATCTCAATGTCTCCAAAGAATGGCAGTGCTTCACAAGTTCAGATATACCAGTAGCAGTAATTTTGGTGCACCGACTGCAAATAGTCTCAATATATCAAGCGATTCTGAAAGAGAGAAATATAATATAAAAAACACACTAGAAACTTTAAATGTTTGTTAGCATGCTAGACATGAATCACAATATGCTAACCCCATGGAAAGTTGTCGACAACTTGACAGACCAGAATCAAAGTGAAGAAAATTAACAATGATCACATCTGATAGAAGCAAAACCATAAAAAATAATGGAAGACCTAAGCAGAAACTTCAATCTATGTTGATCACCCACTTTCAATAAACTAGTTATATAGTTCAAACAGCAAAATATTTCCTGGAAATGTGCCTGCCAGCCGGTCCATTGCATGGCTATCATGTTCTTGTAGCATCACATAAGCCTAAGAATACAAGCTAGAGCATATTGTATGAAATGTTTATGAAATTTGAATATACATCAAAAGACTAAAAATTAAGAGAAGGGGGGGGGGATTCAACAAATCTTATTCTCAATGAAGGATATTTTTCATTAAAAATGAAGGCATAGTAATTGCTCTGTTATTAAAAAATATATATATAATTCTATACCTTATATCCAGAGCTTTAATGAACCTACACACTTCAGCTGCTTTTATCAAGCCAAAATCCGAAGCATCTGAGCCAGAGACATCAAGGATTTCCCAGGAAGTATCAGCTAATGCAATCAGGACATCATCATTTAGCAACTTTCTTCGTCTAGCAATAGCTGCCACTGCTATCTGTCATTAAGTGTTATTTCTTTAACCGTAAGTATGTACACAATGAAGGATTCTTAACAAGGTTTGGGAAGGTAATTTATTTGTTCACCAAACTGGTGTCTCAACAAAGGATAATTTCTTCGGCATAGAAAACAGGCTTTCCTGGAGAAATGTTTGTTTCCCACATATTTGCATTTCATACTTAAAATTTCACGTTTAGACAAGTATGTGCACCAGGATAAATAACCTATCAAAAGATTTGAAGAGATGCAATCATTCTCTTCGAAGCTACCTTTATATCAGCTGGAAAGTTGACAGCAATCTCATCCAAGTCTGCAATAATATCCTCCAAATGTCTTCCAATAACTCCAATGCAGAGGCTGACTAAACTCGGAGGTTTTGTCTTCTTAGGTATTAGTAATCCTGCACAACAATTTCTCAGTGAATTAGTTAATGCCATCCTTTGTGGCATATGCTAGGGGGGAAAAAGCATTGGTACATGATATCACCAAGGTTTAAACCAATGACCTCATGTAAATTACACAAACCCCTCACAGCTAACACACACCTAGTGGCTCTTTCGAAGAACATCCTATTCAGGTTCCAAACTCAAACCAAGCTTCCCCAAATTTTAGCATAAGCTGGTCATACAAACACAGAATCTAATGTCAAATCTGAAAAATAAATATATTGAATCAACCACAATAACAGCCCCAAATGAGTGTTCTTATCATTTGTTTTATATTACCAAAGTTTTCTACATGAAATTATCAACAAATTGTTTTGTTTTGCGAACGGTATTTCAATTTCCATTGAGCCCCAGAACAGAGAGAAAGTGCAAATGATCATGGGGCTTTGAAAGTTTAGAGATTTACAAAAAACCAAACAAAAAGATAACACCACACCTCAACCAAAAAAAAAAAAAGAAGAAGAATAGAGGCTCTGCTTCATACATAACCGGATTGAGATAATGAGGAAGAGATAGAGGGGGGTAAAAAGAATTACCGGGAAGTTGAGGATGGGTGATTCTGATGGAGTACTTGGGCTTGACGTTCGATTGGGGATTCAAATCGAGGTTTTGCAAAGAGCTCGCTAATGCCTTGGCACCTTTACCTTTATCCATCAAAAATCGAATTTAATTAAAACCAATATAACAGGAAAGTGCGCTAACACAACGACAACGACCCAGAATTCAGAGGAACCAAACTCGACGATGATATCAATTTGTTCTCTCCCTCTCTCATCTTACTGTTGAACGAAGCCGACTATCCCTACCATTTTTTTATGCATTAATTTTAATATTTTCTATGAATGTTTTAATTTTAATATTTAATATTTAATATATTATCCCCAATGTGAATTTTTTTGAATATTACATCCAATTTTTTTCGAATTAATGATCAATTTGGTCTCTCGTATTTGAAAAAAATTCAGTTTAATCCCTTATTTTATCAATATTTCAAATTAGTCCCTATATTTTGAAAAAATGTATCAGTTACGTCCTTTCGTCAGTTTCGCAGGGATCAAATTGACATTAAGTTATAAATCACAGGGATCTGTTTGCTAATAAGTGACTAAATTGAATGACTATTTTGGAACTCTATTAATAGACAGAACTGACGAAGGGACATAACTGATACACTTTTTCAAAATACAGGGACTAATTCAGAATATTGATAAAGTAAGGGACCAAACTGATTTTTTTCAAATTTTAGGGACCAAATTGGTCATTAACTCAATTTTTTTTTAGTAAAGACTCAAATTCCTCCCATGCGAGGAACAACTTACTCATGTGTCTATCTTCATCCAAAAAAATGATGGTTAAATTGATGATGTGCATTGTTAATTGCTTATGTGTTATCGTATAAATTGATAAACACGCGTAATGTTTTTAGGCCAAATTATTTCCTCTTTATATTTTTTTGAGACAAAAATAAAATAGACTCAAATTAGTTCCTATATCTTTCAACCCAATTTAATCACTCGCTCTTCTTTATGTCTCACTTTTTAACCTCCAAACTCTTAACTCCCATAAGAGGACCTTGTGTTGGTTTTGGGTCTAAATGGGTCTAAGATTGATCCACAATAATAAGAAAAGCCTACACCACTGACGATCAATCACACAAATGTTATGTGTGTGCAGGGTCGTGGGAATAAGGGTAAGAATAGGTTGGGTCGAGTTAGGCTTTATAAGGCCGTTAGCCTGATCAAAAACTTTAATGTTTAAGTCTGACCTATTACCTGTCATAGGCTCTTTTTAAGCTTGGTCTAACCTTTTTAAAAGTCTGGTATGACCTGTGAGCCTACTCAAAGACCTATTTCATATTAATATCTTTGGACAAATCATCTGACCTATCTTTAAATAGACTAACGGGTTAATAAGCCAACAAGGTTAAGTTCTATTTATAATAAACTATAAAAAGATAAAAACCACTATTGCTAAGAGACATGGGTCATAGGAGTGGAAATAGTTAGGACGAACTGAGTTTTATAAGGTTTGATTTTGATTTATTTGTATGATATAAATATTTTTTAAGGTTTAGCCTGACCTTTTAGAGAATCTGATCCTATATGATAGTCTATTTAAAATTTATTTTGCAATAAGACCTTTAAATATGTCCAGAAATTTATGTAAGCTAATATGCTTCTATTATTGAAAAGATCAACAAGTATATAATTTAACAGATGCGCAAAATCTAATATAACAATAATAGCAATAAAACATTATTACTAATATTACTTAAATAGGCCGGTCTGTTAAGCCTAAAAGGCTTTTTGGGTGGCCTGAAGCCTGACCTTTTTAGCTAAATAAGCTTCTCAAAAAGTCTTAGTCTTGTCTATTTAAAACAAAGTCTGGCCTGGCCTAAACCTAACGTAGGCTAGGTCGTAGGCCCCTGTCGGTCGGCTTGGCCTATTCCGACCCCTAAGTGGGAGTAAGGCAATTGCCTTTGACCCCGTCCTTACCCACTCATTAACAATTAAAAAAAATTACTCCTATTAAAGGCCAATCTAAAAATAATTAAGGGTATGTTTGTTTTAGACTGTGATAGAATTGATTTCAAAAGAATTGATTTTAAAAAAAATTGATTTTAAAAAAATTGAGTATAAAAAATTAATTTGTGTTTGGTAATGATATTTTAAAAGTGAGTTCATAATAATTGATTTCGTTTGGATAATAAAAGTAGAATCTCTTTTGATGTGTAAATATGATGAATTTGTTGAGTCTCACACTTAGAATTGATTTTATTCAACGCAAAAGATAAAAACTTCTTGCTTCTATCAGAATCAATTATACCCACCATAAAATCAATTTTATCTACCAAAATTTTATTACCCAAATATAAGAATAATAATTTTAAATTATATTAATATTATTTTTACTCCCAGAATTAATTCTAGGCTGCTCAAAATCTAAAATAAACAAACACTAAATGTACCTAAGGCCCAACGGGTGGCAACAATATGAGCATTACTAGCGATAGCATGTGTGATTAAACATGTATGTTACTTTATATGGCCTAACTGTTAGTGTGTTATAAGTGAGATAGACTTTGAATTGAAATGAATTGAAATTATAGGAAAGAAAAGAACAGT
Source organism: Calophaca sinica (assembly GCA_037113605.1). NCBI lineage: Eukaryota > Viridiplantae > Streptophyta > Magnoliopsida > Fabales > Fabaceae > Calophaca > Calophaca sinica. The sequence goes on along the minus strand of CM073736.1, from coordinate 123,822,697 downwards.
ATGCCGTGAATATTTATTCTTTACGGTCGTGTGTGTCTGCCTCGTCCTACAACATATGAAGTGTAAAAAGATAAATCTCTTTTTTTTTGTACATAAAGATAAATCTCTTTTATCAACCAAAAAAAAAGAGAAGATAAATTTTAGTTTTATAATTATAGCATGTAAAACTTGACTTTTTTTTTTTTTCACATGTCTCCTCCAATAGAGACAATTATATTCGAGGTGCGTCGGCCAACACTAAATATCAGTACCTTTTTTAACGAAAATTCGAATTTTAATTCGCCACGTTATGAGAGACTAATCATTTCTACTAGATTCAACTCCCATCTACGGTAAAAGGTGACTTTACACCTAACACATCACTGGCTCTTCCTAAGCTATAATAAAATGTCACATGTCACGTCCTCTACGCAGGGGCGGATGCAAGTGTAAGGGGTTGGGGGCAATTGCCCCCATGAAAAAAAAAATTACTAGTACCTATTAAGTAATTTTTTTAATTGCCCTCAATAAAAAATAAGCTTTGCCCCCAACAATAACCAATCACCCAATCTCAATGACTTAGGCTCATTATACAATTCCACCCACGCTAAATTTTAATTCTACCTGACGGATAGTACAATCTTTTTTAATAATAAAAGCTTAAAATATTCCTTTACAAAAAATACGGAGACCTATTTGATCCATCAAAAATAAAAATGATCAATTTAGTCTTCTAAAATCTCAAATATCGATCAAATTAGTCTTTAGGGGGATTAAATGTCCCTAAAAATTATCTTAGAATGTACTAATATGTCTGACATTTGAGATATTTAAGAACCAAATTGAAATTTTCATTTTATAGAGAGTACATAGATCTCCGTATTTTTTGTATTAAATTAGGTCTTTACTATTTTTCAAAAAATAGGTATTATAAATTATAAGTGACAAAATTTTGCTCCCACCAGCTAAACTTTCTGAATCCGCCACTGCCTCTACGTATATGAAAGAGAATAAAATTACTTTTTATTCCTCCATTTATTGTTAGCCGTCTATCATTACACCTCTGTACTCCATAATTTTCTCCCTCACATCTATAATTTATTCAGACCAAATCATCCTTTTTTTTTTACGAAAATATTGAAAGTATAATTCAAAGTTAGTTAGAGTTGTTATTAGTGATAGTTATTCTATTTGATGATAGTTAGAAGTGTGTATTAGTATATTAAGTGTATTGGGGCAAAACCAATGTAAGTTTTGGGCCTATAGTAATATGTGATATAAATAGGGATGGCAATTTCCACCTGTGTGTGGGGATCTCCGCGGGGACTACCCCATTCGGGGCCTCGCAAGCGGGGAATTTTTCCCCGTGAGGATGGGGACGGGGGAGAAAATCCCCCCGCAGTCGATTCGGGGATGGGAACGGGGATCACACCCCCCGCCCCGTGGGGTCCCCGCCCTGAATATATTACATAATTATCTCTAAAAAATACATATATATGTATTATAATGATTAGTTTTTTGGTCTTTTTATGTCTTTTTTTAATTTTTAAAAACTATAATGGTTTTAGTAAAATAAAACAAAAGAAATGTCATCACTCATCAGATTCACAAATCATGATCATAATGACTTCACATGTTGGACTAGACATGGAAATTTGATTTTGATATTGTAATTTTGAAACTTTTTCATACTTTTTTTTTCAATTTTATTGAATTTCAGTGTTTTTTTTATTTTTCTAAATTTTCGGGGTCCCCGTGAGGACTTGCGGGGATCCGTGGGGACGGGGATGGGGGAGAAAAACTCCCCATGGCGGGGATCGGGGACGGGGACGGGGGAAAATCTGGCACTCCCCGTTACCGCCCCGCCCCGTTGTCATCCCTAGATATAAATAGAGGTGTTGTGTAGTGTAATTGTAATATAGTAGTCATTCATTCAGTAAATAAAGTTTTCATTTTCCTCTTTGTGTGTCGTTAATTCCTCTGTTTTATTCATTGTGAGTGAGTGACTCATGTGTGTGCATTTTTGCACTAACAGTGGTATCAAAGCCATTGATTAGGGACTTATGTGTGTCTACTATGGCTTTCGCAAAAGAGATATTTCCAGTGACAATATCAATCTTTGATGTCAAGAATTGGAAGAAGTGGGTGGTGAGGATACATGCAATCTTTGGTTTCCAATGAGTGCTAGAAATGGTGCAAAGAGGCATCCAAAAAGAGGATGATAGTGCCTCCTACAAGAAATCCAAGAAAAGAGATTACAAGGCTCTTTTCATGTTGCATCAATGTGTGGATGAGGTAAATTTTGAGAGGATTTCTTCTGCCAAAAGTGCTAAAGAAGCATGGAAAATCCTGAACCAAGCTCATGGTGGAGCTGAAAAAGAAAGGTGCAAGTGGAAGAGCAATAGAGAGATAGAGGGGAAAAAGAATGAAGAACAAACAGGAATTTCACAGAATGAGATACAGAAAATGATCCAACAAAGTGGTATGTAAGAAGAGGCAGGGAGCACTTAACACATTCTGGGTGAGGTAAAGAAGAATTCACGAACAGAGAAGAGAAGTGCTCCAAATCCAACAGAACCCGATCAAACCCCACAATCTCAAGACAAGAACGACGGCGACCGTGGAGAAAGTGAAGGCGAGAGGGAACAGAGTTCACAAGACGGTGGTACGCCAACAGTGGCCGGAACAATTTTCGCTTCACGAGATCAAGAAGAGATCGCGGTGGTGAAGAAGCCGAAAGCGAAGGCAAGAGAGCACGAACAAGTTGGTGAAGTAAACGACAATCTCGATGGCGCTTCCACGTCGTCGCTCGTGTTCAGCAGCGATGATGATGATGATGATGAGGAAGCGAACCAAGATTTGAGCGTCAAAATCGTTGAAAAGGCCCCGCGAATTCGCGCAGGGAAGCTGAAGGCAAAGAAAAAAGGTGAGGTTCCTTCGCTGAAGGAGATGCCTCTGGTGAGTGATGGACCAGAACTGCAGCCGAATTTGGGGGAGTTTTCTGGAATTAGGGTTCTGGGAATTGGGGTCGTGAAGATGAAGACCACGGTGGGTCAAGGTTAGGTCAAAGATTTTGAGTTAATGGGCCAAGCCCAATTTCAGGCACATTCGGGCTCAACAGGGAGTGCTGGAGTGATATTAAGGGTCTAATCCGAGAAGTATATTATTGTGAGCACGAGCCAAAGTGGTGTAGTAGTGGGTCAAGCCTAATGCTTGCAAAAGAGTGAATGGGTTATCAAAGGTGATGCTGTTGAGTCGATTAATCAGATTTTTCTCAATGTTGGGTTACAAACCAAACAATAGGATCCTGAAATAATTTTTGTTGTTCCAAATTAAAGTGATTGTGGAGACTATGAATTAAGGGGGTGTGTTAAAAGTGTAATTCAAAGTTAGTTAGAGTTGTTGTTAGTGGTAGTTATTTTGTTTAATGACGGTTAGAAGTGTGTGTTAGTGTATTAGGTGTATTGGGCCAAAACCAATGTGGGTTTTGGGCCTATAGTAATATGTGATATAAATAGAGGTGTTGTGTAGTGTAATTGTAATGTAGTAGACATTCATTCAGTAAATAAAGTTTTCATTTTCCTCTTTGTGTGATGTCAATTCCTCTGTTTTATTCATTGTGAGTGAGTGACTCATGTGTGTGCATTCTTGCACTAACAGAAAAAGTTTATTCATCCTAGTCGTGTCATTTTTTGTTAAAAAAAAAATAGCTGAGAGAATCTGTGCTCAGTACGGGTGGTGAAGAAAAACAAAACCCATTGTGTAGTTAAGTTTTTTGTGAAAAAATAGTTTTTACCGAGAAAATAGATGAATGAGCTTTTGATATATGCCTTTAGTGTATGGGGTGCATGGGAGGGGATGAAACTTACAAGAGATATAGAGATTACTCTAGAGTGGAGCTGCATATGGATTCCAAGGTGGTTGTTAGATGTTTGCAAAAGAGCACTTCAGGAAATGCTCAAGCTTGGGGGTTGGTGCGTAGGGTCAAAGCATTACTGTCTTTGGATTGGAGGGTTACCATTAATCATGTTTATCGTGAGGCAAATAAGGTTGTCGATGGTCTTGCTAATATTGTTTGCGAGTTGGAAAGTGGTTATATTGTTTATGATCACCCCTTGCCCAAATTAGTCATTTAGTAGCTACTAATGTTATGGGAGTTTCTACTCCCTGATTGATTCGCGTGTAGTCGTTTCTTGGGCTTTTGCCCCATTTAATCTCAACAAAAAAAGAGGCTTACTTAGCAATTTGGTCCCTTAACTTATTTTTGAGGTTTAATTTGGTCTTTTGACTATTTTTTGGGGCAAATAAGTCCTTTAAGTTTTTAAATTGGGTCAAATAGGTCCTTTTCGGCCTTAAGTTTTTAAGTTGGGTCAAATAGGTCCCTTAAAAAAAAATTAAGTTGGGCCAAATAGGTCCTTCATGACAATGACTCATTTGACCCTACTTAAAAACTTAAAAGACCTATTTGGCCCAACTTAAAAACTTAAGGCCTAAAAAGACCTATTTAATCTAACTTAAAAACTTAAAGTACTTATTTACCAAAAAAATAGTTAAAATACTAAATTAAACATCAAAAATAAGTTTAAAAAAAAAATGCTAGAGCATTCTAGATTTCTGGGTTAGGTCGACAAAATATCTGCTGCTCACCGGTACTTACTCCTTGATGGTATGCAGTTAGCTGTTGCTGATGGGATCTTGTTTCTGAGTTGTTATTCAGGGAACAAGGCACAACATTAGCTTTTGCAATCTTATATTTCTTTGGAAAAATAGTACCCCAAAACCAAACTGATATTTAAAGGTTAATTTATGAACACTTGTACGTTTGGATGATTGGGAGAATGGAGCTTCAGCTAGAGGTATAATCTTTTGTGCTTTCTTTCTTATTTGGCATTTGGAATATTTTTTTTTGGCTTTTGCTATTAATTGATTAATTACGTTAAAATGTGCATAAGACTTATCAAATCGCTTGTGAAAATTGTTAATGGGCGTTTCTCTGTTTTTGGAAATTCCATCACGTGCGAAGGGATTGCAAGCCAAGCTGCAAGTGCAAATTCAGCTTGCATTTATATTTTTAATATTAAGAGGCCAAAAAAAAAGCTTGCATTTACAAATGTTATGAATAATAAATAATTACAAAAATAAAAACTTTCAAAATATTTTTTTATAAATAAAGGGAGCAACAAAAAAACTATGACACAAGCTTAGGGGTAACACACCTCATTACATCAGAACGTAAAGCAAGACCGAGAGAAGGAGAAAAAATGTTTATATAATCCACATAAAATCACCCTAATAACTCATATTGGCTAAAATATTTATGCAAGAATTTGTTTCTACGTAAACATGAGATATGCAAACAGACGAATCCAATTATGTTAAAAATGAATAAGGTATATCTCTATATCCATTAAAACATTCCACTTCTCACCTTTACTCATTTTTAAACTTGTGATTTCTCTCCCACATAGACAAAGTAAAAAACATCTTTTTATTGTTATTTTTTTTTTTGCTACAAATCTTTTTATGGTTATTGTATTTACTTATGTGTAACTAAAATTATAAGAAATTATCTTTTTATATTTAAAATAATACATTAATAAAATTTAAATATTTAAAATCTTGCACCCCTACGAAGCAGGGATTCACATCTAGTCTAGTCTAGTTATCTATATAAATTTGGTGGATTGGCGCTACAGTACCTTCTGCTGTACGCTACAGTAATTTGATATTTTTTTAGTACAAGTAATTCGCTTTCTACTGTTACTATATACTTGCGGACTGCGGTGATCCACGTAGGTCATTTTAGAGCATTCTGGATCTGGATTGGGCCAGAGGAAAACAAGTATTTTGTCGGGGCATCCTACATTTCTTAAGATGTCTTTCTTAAAAATTAAGCCTTTTTTTTTATCATTTGTGTCCCTTGCAAAGACTAATTTATAAGTGAATAAAATTTTTGTGAGTAACAAAAAAACTCGCAAATATGATATTTGCGAGTGTAAAAAAAAATTGTACATTCGCAAATTATAATTTGCGAGTGCAACCTTGTTTTTTTTTTCTTTTGCTGAAATTAGCGAATGTTGTGCAATTTTGCTTAAATTTGCGAAGCTTTTGTTGATTGGACAAAAAAAACGCGTAAACTTAAAGCAGCAATCACCCCTGCAAAGCACATTTTCTTTGGTCAAATGCTGCAACACAGTGAACCATCCTCTTTTTTTTGGGTAAATCTCATACTCAGTCGCAAATTACAATTTGCGGGTGAACAAAAATTAAAATTCTGTTCACTTGTAAATATCACTTTTGTGAGTAAATTTACTTGCAAAAGCGATATTTGCGAGTGAACAAAAATTAAAATTTTGGTAACTCGCAAATATCATTTTTGCGAGGGACACGAATGATAAAAAAATGCTTAATTTTACCAGGGGTATAATGGTCAACACAGTTCAATGTAGGGTGCACCCAGCAAAATGCTGAGTGCCTTTAGCAATTCCCGGAAAACAATTGCCGCTACTGACGCTATGCTATATTATTCTTAACAGTGGCGGACTTAAGACCCTGACTCAGGAGGTACAAAAAATTTTAAAATTATACGTCATTATTACTAAAAAAATTCTAATAACAAATTACTGCTAAAAAATAAAGGTATTACTGGCAACGGTAACGAAAAGTAAAACCATAAGAACATTCTCAGACGATTAGGCTATGCAAAATTGCATTAGATTACAATTTTGTGTTACGTGTTTTGAAAAACAAATCCATCATTTATATTACTTTTATATCCTTATAATTATTTATATTCTATATTATATAAGGTTATTTAAATCATTTTATTTTAAATAATTTGAGCTCCTCTCCCCTCCCCCTCTAAAAAACCTCAACATTGGATAGTAGCAAAAATTGAGTTAGGAGATATTTTGCACTCCTTCTCTCCTAAAAATTGAACCGAACCTAAAAAATTTAAAACAATTCATCTCCTCCCCTCCATTCACCTCTATAACATCTTGTTTTTAAATAATCTCAAATAATATTTTAAAAATGTAATTAGATTAATAAACGGGCATTAAAAACCTTAACTGGGGATAAAATAGGCTTAAGTAGGACCTATAACCCTTAGGAAAGACCTAGAACATCCCTGAAAGGGCATGGAAACCCTAGAAACGTCTAGAAAGGAAGAAACTAGATCTACCTCCCTTGCCTCTATCGCGACGTGACCAGCTTACTCTATTGTCCATCGAGACGCGATGGTAGTAAAAATTAGACCAACTGATTTTCGCCACGTGTGCATTTGGAAGGGTCCAAAAGGCTCCAATCGCGATGCACACGATGTACTGTCACGACGTGATGAAGGCTGAATCTCGCCTATAAATACCCCCTCACCCCTTCATTTCTCCTCGCCCCAAATCCTCTTCTCTCTCTAGCTTTCCCTCTCTAGGAGCAAGTATGTTTTGCACTTGCCTCAAGTGAGGATCTGGTGCATTAGAAAACTCCTAGTAAGCAATCCTAGGGGGAAAAAGGAAAAGAGTGAAGGGCGGCCTAACAGGCCAGGTAAGAGTGTGGGTAAGGCAATGTAGGAGCGTGAGTAGCAAACTCAGGGTAGGAGTACGAGTAGCGGGTGCGGCGAGGGTGCAGAGAATGGCAGCAGCTGCAGCGATCTTCTAACCAGGTGGGAGATCTGAACTCTATCCACTAGGGATTATAGGATTTGAATAAGTGTATAACTAGGCGTAGGGTGACCTAAGCCCTACTAGCGGTTGATAACAGCAGCACCTCAGGAGAGGGGCTGTGACCTGTAATAGCTGAGGACAGTTGTCAGAGGTCTGTCAACCATATAAATGATCTATTGATATCTCTGGATGGATGCTGATTAATGTGGTGTTGATTTCATATGATTGCTTTATGATTATGTGTGTGATTGCTGGTGTGCTGATTGATAACATGTCAGTAGTAGGTCGCCTGAGCGACATTAGGGTTAATTCATATGTTGATTGAGGATGGTTAATAATTGATGTTGTATCCCTATGTTGATCAAGGATGGCTGATGATTGATGTTGTGTTGTGTACATGATAATGATGTTAGCCTCATGCTGATTAATGTGTTAAGTGATTGTTCTAAGATTGGCTGAGCTGTTATTTAAAACCTATAAATAGCTGATAAGTGCTGAAATAAGATGTCAATGCTGGTTGAGCTGATAAGCTAAGAAGTGTTGAATGAGATGTTAGATAATGAAACATCACGTGGAGAGGTTTCATATGCATTGCTGTAATCTACCATCGTGGATATAGGTTGTGTACGAGGTCAAGTACCAGAGTGCGGGTACGATGCAGTCAATATAGGACACGCTGGTCCTTGAGGATAGTCTGGGTCCGACAAGTCCACAGGTGATGGATGACTCGCGATCATCCTGTCGGGACTTCGTGCAGCTTGGTCATCCTGACGGGATGCTGTTGCACCACTGTCCATAGTGCCGATCCCGAGTGCCGCCCCAACACTTGTTCCTATCAGCTGTAATTGGGGAGCATGGATGCACTCTTAGATGTATAATGAGCAGGATATGGGGATGGACAACTGATTGGACCTACCTACACGTCGGTGGGAGGTTGTTGAGCTGTTATCTAAGGCTAAGGTGGGATCGCTTCTGCCATTTTTTTAAAACTGTGTGGCCACTAATCTTGATTTCTCGTTCAATGGTGCGTATAGTATGTTCTTATCTCCTGTTTATTTCTCTGTTTTGCATATATCGGTCTACGGGTCTTAGCAGGTACCTAACGATTTCTGGAAGTAAGATCATTTGAATTAATCTACAGCCAGTGAATTAGAGTCAGTGGATGATGAGTCCAAGCTACTATTATTATACACACTGTATAGCCGGGGGCCTATGGAAGGGTACCTTTAGGTATATTTGTATACTTCCGCACGCAATAATATAATTTATATTACTAAAACATACTTAGGAATTTGGGAAAATGGGACAAGGTCGTCTCAACCTCCAACCAAACAAACAATATCTGAGCGAGAGGGTTAGGAGATAAAAATGTATGGGTTAGGGTGTGCAAAAATTTAAATTGAACGGGGTAAAAAAAATTATATAAAAGTATAAATTAAATTTTTAAAATTTGAGGGTGTAGACATAGGTCCTCCCATGGTTCTTAGACATTTTTTCCTGAACGTGTTTGTTAGTAATCTTAATATTTGTTTGAAATAGTACAAAAAAACGTAAAAGATATTTATAAAAGTAAATTATTGGAGATGGTACGTTTCAATCACCGTGAAAATAGAGTATGTTCCAACCTCAAATCTCGATATTATTTTTTGAGGTATTATTCACTTTAAACCACATGCGATGTGTGTCTTTATAGTTTTATTCTTAAAAGGTATTTTTGTAAGTTAAGACATGTGAGTGTTTGTAAACCCCTTTTAACCTTGATTCCCAAGTAATATGAGACTTTTTAGTGTATCCAGAACAGAGCCAGATGTACAATTTTTAGTGCACATTATTTTTCTTAATTACTAACCTTTTAAAGTTAACAACTTAACATAAAAATAAAAAAATTAAATATTTTAGCAATAAATAAATGTAATGACAACTAATCAAAAAATTTGTTTTTACAAAATATTTAATTTCTGAATATTGATATGAATTTTAGATATTAAGAGACGAAAATAAATTTAAAAAATAATCAATTATTTTTGTTTCGAAAATAATATGTTACAAATTTAAATTTTTTATGATTATACTTATTCAAATGAACTTTAAAAAAGGTAAAATAGACATCTTCATTTTTCGATCGTGCATTTTTAAAAAATAATATTTTATGAAAGTACAATTATTTTTGCAATAGAGTAAGTGCCAAATGTCTTATATATAGTTAAAAGTTTTATTATCATTAATTTTTTTAACGGAAATCAAACTTCATTCAAAAATTAGAAAAAAGATCAATACACCCACATTAAACAGAATGTGTTGGGACATTCTTCATCCACAATTGAAAATCAACACGAACATCTAAGTCAGCCAAGTACACGATAATAAAACACTTAATCAGAACAGAAGTTAATATGGCATTACCAAGCCATCTTAATCCTAAAGGTCAAAACAAAAGCTTCCAAGTACGGTCGATGGCCAAATAGAAATAAGGAGTCACAGTCTTTAAACTCATCTAGTTACGGGTCATTACTATACTCTGTGCAGACTCAAATCGACTATAAGTGGTCTCGGATATTACCAATCGAACCACATGCTCAGGAGCCATTTGTTGGGAGAAAAGGATGCTGAGGTTGGCAGTGACCACCATTAGGACTCCGAATCTGTAACGTTGACGCCCACGTCTTGATTGAAACTAGGATGGATCGAAGCTGATCTGTCAATCTGAATCAAACACGCAACAAAACGAAAAACCAAACACCGCTGCACCAAGACGATAAAATCACGGAACAACAAGAAAGAAAAACTAGATCTATGTGGAAAAACCATTTATTTAGATAAAATAAGAGAAAAAACGATGTAAAGGGTGGTTCCAGGCCAAAAAATAGCCAAAAACCACCCCCTCATGTCGATGAGGAAGAAGGAAGAGACAATATTTAGAGAGAGAGGAGAGAGGCACTAAGGTTGGTGGTGTGTTTTATTATCATTATTGGTATATTATATTATTCACGAGTAATTTATTTAAAACAAAAGTCTTCTATGTTAGAATTTATGAAAAAATTTTGGTTCTCAAAGAATGAGTTGTTGCTGCATTATAAAAACTCATAATGCTTGTACTAAAAAATACAATTATTAAAACTGAAAGAAAGTAAAAAAAAAGTAATTAATACTTTTTTTACAATTCATATATTATAATAAGAGTTTAATTTTTACGCATCGTCGGTGTACAAATATTTAACGCATGTGTCCAATGATTTGTTGTCATGTCATTTAATGAATTTAAAACACTGTAAGGCTTATCATACTTATTAAATAATGTGGCAACAGATTATTTAATACATGTATAAAATATTTTTATACTGTCAGTGCATATAAATTAAATTCTTATAATAAAAATGATTCATGCTTATGTATAACTAAAATTATAAAAATTATCATTTTATTTTATTCCATCTAAAATAATATATAATATATTAATAAAATTTAAACGATTACACTATCTTGCACCCGTGCGTGGCACGGGATTGGCGTCTAGTTATCTACTATATTATATAAAATAGAATTTTGACACGTAGGACTATGTCACATGTCAAAATCACATACATTATTTTCCTGCATAAACCAATTTTTTTTTTTATTATTATTATTATTATTATTATATCAATACTATTACAAAATCTCAATTAATAAATGTTATAAAAAACATAATTATCTTCTCTTAAATGACTTACCGATTTTGAATTAATGTAATCAATCAGCATTTAATATTTTTTCATCATATAAATTTATCAACTTTTAATTTGACATTCACTATCAGTTATATAATTCATAAGAAATTTGAATTTAAATAAAATCAAATTGAAATTGACTAAAACGTCATACTAAAAATATCACTTAATCTATAAATATTAACATATTCATTTAGCAAAAAAAAATATTGACATGTCTATGAAACAAATATGAATAACTATGTCACTATTTTTTATTTTTTTTCTTTTTTTCTTTTCTCCTTTAAAAATAATCGGTCGCTACTGTTTTTCTTTCATTTTTGTGGTTTTTTATTCAATTTTAATGTAGGATTAAATACAACAACACAAATTCGGCCATAAGTTTCTAATTTTTTTATTCTCTTTTGAATGTTTTCCATATTTTGTCTAATATTTAACAATAAAAATTTGTTTGCTAACACAAATCCGACTATTTATTTTTTATCATTAATTCTTACTATAAATTTACCTTAAAATCATATTACTATTTATTTTTATATTATTTTACTAGACTATTTGTTACTCCCTTAAGTATCATATATAAGAGACAAATACACTTTCTATGTTCATTAAATAACTGATGTATTTATCTCTTATAAATGAATTCGGAAATAGTATTATATTAAAAAATCAATTATGCTCTTCTTTTTATTTTTTTTAAATAATTTTAATTACTTATTTTTTTACCTGACTTAATAACTCTTAAATCTCACCGTACATCGCAATTAGTGGCATGTAAAACGTGACTTTACATGTCAAAATGGCAATACCGAACACATCACTTTACATGTCACGTCCATTTATTTTTTATCAGTACAGGTCACGTCCTTACGTATATGAAAGACAATTAAAATTACTTTTTATTCCTCCATTAATTTATTGTTAGCCCTCTATCATGGTCATGGGTCCTTTTATGGTGGGAAAATGACCTAATTTTTCCATGGTGGTTAAATGAGTTTATGACCCCCAATAGCCAGTGGCTACTGGTTTCCCATTTTTCAACTTTCCTCCCCAAAACTCTATCTATTTTCCATTTGTACCCCTTGTTTTCTATTTTGCCCCACGTGAGTCTTGGAAATAAATCTCTCCATGTTAAAGTGAAATTCACTGTCCCCTACCAAGCCTTCGAACCACCAACTTCTGAGTAAATAACATGGCAACCTCAAGCAACAGTGGCACAAGGTCATCGTCGTTGGTCTACAAAAAAAAAAAGATACTGCAATTGTCGACATGTGGCCGATATAAGGGATGCAGAGACGTTGAGAAATCTGGGCAAGTTGTTTTACACTGGCAGACAACTAAATTTTAAATTTTAGGATTGATGTAATCCAGTTTCAAATGAAGTGCCAGCTAACAACATTGTTGGCAACGAATTCACGGCTGAGGACTTAAGGTGGAGTGAAGATGACAGTGACATCGACAACATCAAGAATCAGACGAAGGCTTTTGAACAAGGGATGGGGTCTTTGAGGTTCTTAATGTTGGCCATGGCTCTTTTTTGGTAATAACAGGAAAGAAAAAGCAAAAAACACTGTTGGCCATGTCTCTGCTGATTTGGATCTGTTTGTTTAAAAAATTTATGCCATCAAATTATATTCATATCATCAGCTATATTTTCCAGTGTTGTGATTAAACATTTCATGTGAACTACGTACGTATGGTACTATCTAATAAACTTTCATGTAGTTTTTTATTTTACTCTAATGTAGTTTTTTTATTTTACTCTAATCTGGTGTAGTGTCGTTCGTTTACCATTGTTTCAATTGTCTATTCTTTCGCTCGTACCTTTGTTCAAGATAATCCAAACCCCTAAATAATAAATTTCAATTAATTAGGAAAGGGATGTGAAGGTGCTCATCAAAATCACAGTATAATAATGCAAACACTATATTGTATAACAAATACCACCATTAAGTTAATTATTTCAGAAATTCCTAATAAATTATCGCAAACACACTCCCTGTGTGTGCCTAATAATATTCTTACGTAAATTGAACCTATTTTCTAAAGTGCAAAACATAGATAAGGTTCTCTATCTGTTGTTAGTGTTGTTCCTCTCACAAAATAGATAAAAAATGTCTATCTCTATCTATTCTTACTATTTCTAACTTTTTATAACTGTCACTATCAAAACATTTTTTTGGTTTTTTTGACTTAGGGACCTTTTTTTTTGTGAGAGAAACAACTTACACCAACAGCACTTCGGGAATCTTACCTAAGTTTTGTCCTTTTTTAACCTTTTGTCACGTATATTGAACCTATTTTTTTAACCTTTCATAAAATACATTTTCACTATTTTATATTTGGATTTATCAATTTAATTGTCAATATGTAAAAAAAAAGGTCAATCCTGTAATTAATTACAACACAATTAGGTTTACATTATAGGAGTGCTATTAATATTTTCTTTAATACTCTCTTTCCAACACTCATTCTCTTATTAATTGAAATTCAAATGGGTCCTAACAAACCACGTAAGTCCCATATAAATTTAAATTTGGTGGGAGTCATATGAATTTCAACCAATAAAAAGGAGTGTGTTCCTAGCATTTCTGTTTGTTCACATTAAAGGTCAACTGTATAATTAATAAAAACTAAATTGAATAATATATTTTTATTTTAATAATATGAAAAATACTCAAGAAGCCACAAAAATGTGAATGTTACCTTATCAACAAAATTATAGAAAATATTATATTTTATAAGGACGTCATAGCAAATACGTTTCCAAAAATACACGAAAAGTACAAGGACCTTCTGACAAATAAGTTTTTATAGCCAAGACATGTAACCAACAGGTTTTCCATCAACGATCTCCGATCTCCACCATTGAATAATATACCATTATATCTATGACTTTGCAACTCATTTGACCACGATAGAAAAATTAGTCCATTTTCCACCATAAAAGGACCCCTCTATCATTATACATCTGTGCTCCATAATTTTCTCTCTCACATCTATGGTCATTCATATTTTTTTGATGTTATTTTGACACAAGTGTGATCTCTCGCCTAGATAACAGAGACATTGATAAATAACCAAGCAAAGGATCAAACTCCCGTTAGTTGAATCTCAGGGGGCTAATCGGGGACGAAGCTTTAGAAATTAGAGGTCCAAATTAATTATAGGGATCAATAGCACCACCTGCTACCTTCTTCTCTCTTCTCTATCTTCTTTAAGCTTCAGTTGAAGTTTTTTCCCCATGGTTATAGGAGCTGGCCACCTCCTCAATGGCAACTTCAAAGTTCATTTTTCATGCATATCAAACCAACACCGTTCCCACTTACCCCTTAAGCCCACGGCCATCAGAATGACTCACCACCCACATCCCTATTGGGCTTCCTTGCAGGCCGACATCGAAGCCCATCTCAAACAGGCTATTCCCTTAAAAGAACCCCTCGTGGTTTTCGAGCCCATGCACCACCTCGTTTTCTCTGCCCCCCAAACCACCGTACCGGCTCTATGCCTCGCCGCCTGTGAACTCGTCGGTGGTCAACGCCACCAAGCCATGGCTGCCGCTTCAGCTTTGTTCCTCTTCCACTCAGCAACTTATGCCCACGAGCACCTTCCCCGAACAGACAGGCCCAAGCCCGGGCCTGGGCCCAGTCATCCTTATGGCCCAAACATTGAGCTTCTCACAGGGGATGGAATTGCCCCGTTTGGATTTGAATTGTTAGCGAGATCCGATGATCCGGCCGAAGGACATTCGGAGCGGATCTTGCGCGTGATGGTTGAGATCTCGCGGGCTTTGGGTTCGAGAGGGGTGATCGATGCGCAGTACATGAAAGCGTTGGGTACTCGATCGGACGGCGAGGAGGTGCGCCACATGGAAGACATCAGGCGCGTAGTGGAGAAATACGAAGGGGGGTTGCATGCGTGTGGGGCTGCATGCGGAGCTGTTTTGGGAGGGGGAAGTGAGGAGGAAATTGAACGATTGAGGAAATATGGGTTTTATGTGGGGATGATGCAAGGAATGCAACAAAGGGGATTAACGGAAGGTAAAGAAGTAGAAGAGTCAAGAAAGCTGGCACTCCAGGAATTGCAGTTTTTCAAGGATAATAAAGAGGTCGATGCAATTTCTACTTTCATCAATATTTAAATTAAATCTCTTTTTTTTTATTTATAAATATTAGGTTTAAATATTGAACATATCGTTTATGCTGGGGTACATATTAATATATCTGAAGTTAATACTGTTTGTTTCACTATTATTAGCCTGTGATTTGAACGAGCAATTTGCCGAGAGAGAATTATTAGCGAGAGAGATTGCTGAGAAATAGCCAACTCAAATAGTGAAGAGAGAAAAAAAAAAAAAAGCGGGACCCATCACCTATTTCAATCTTCGCAAATTAGCAAAGAAAATGGGTAGAGAAGCCCTTTTTTTTTCATTTATACACTGCCAATCACAATTATTTAAATCAAAATATTTATATATTAATTTTTTAGCCAATGACACTTTCGTTTTTTAAAAAATAATCAACACTTTTTTCTTCTATTTCTTTTCTCTTTCTCTTATTCCAATTAATACCCAAAAAATTTACCATATTTCTCCCATTTTTATCTCTTTTCATATTCTCTCTCACTTATTTATTTTTTTACAATTTCTCTTCGGAACCAATCACACGATTAGTGTATTAGTGTTAGACAAATTGATGAATGGAGTATAGAAGTATAGTGCATGCCCCAATAAGTTGAGAAAACATTGGCAAGGGTGCGCGCGTGTTTTTTTTTTTTGACAATATCATGTGTGTGTGTTTTTGGTAAAAAAGAAAGAAAGAATTGTGTGTTTTTTTTGAGAGAAGCGTGTGCTTTTCAAAATATTTAATTTGATTTTGTTGTGCGTATTGACTTCCAAAATTTAGAACATAATTGGTTACACTTTTTTAAAAAAGTTTTCTGTTTTAAAAAATTTAAGAAAAACACAATTTATTTTTTGTTAAGTTTTATAAAACAGAAAACAGTTTTTAATAACTAGCCTGTTTGATTGTGTTTTGGGTTTTTGTTTTTAAGAACTGTTTTATGAATCAACTTTAAAAACTGTTTTTAAGAATAAAAATAATAAAAAATCTGTTTGGTAATCCTATTTTCAAAAACTGTTTTAAAGATGGAAAAATAAAAAAACTTGTTTGGTAAATTTGTTTTGAAAACATGTTTTAATGACAAAAAAATAGAAAATTTATTTCATTGTATTTTAACTTATTATTATAATTTTCTTGAATCAAATCAGGTAGTTATCACTTAAATCAGGTATTTAATTTTCTTGAATCAAATGAGAAAAATTGATATTATTTTTCAAAAAATAATATGAATAAGACCCAAATAATTTTCTTTCAAACTCTTTGTGAATAAAGTTATGTGATGAAAATATTTGATAATAAAAATATTGAATAAAAAATAGTTGACTTATGAACACTGGTTTGCGATTCAATTTTATAATTTTATAAATTATTATAAATATATAATAGATATATTATTAATTAGGATAATTAACTTCTTTGGTTTTTAAGTATATTAGAAAAAGGGCTTTTTCAATTGATTAATGAAAGGAAGTAATTACGACAGGGATAACAGTACAAATTAACTATATCTGTATAAATTGTGAAGCTGACGAGGATAATATAATATCTCCATATTATAATAACGTTATTATTATATCTTCATATAAAAAAAATTCTAATATTAGTTATAAAAAAACGACCTTATAATATCTCTTGGTATTCCTTCAAAAAAAAATCTCTTAGTGTAATAACGTTTCTTTATTAAGTAACATATAATAAAACAAAATATTAATCAATAAAATATAATAAGACAAAATGAAGAACAATTATGATAAGTGAACGTTCTTTTTTTTTCCCGAGCCAAAATGATGAGCCTGTAAGAATTACAACAAAGTTTGTTTTATTTATAACATTGCCATTAATGAAAACTTGGTGTTCTCCGCATCTTTTTAGTTTTTAATTTTTAGAACTGAAATAAAAAAAAAAGAAGGAAAACAGCCCCCAGCTGTTTCTGTTTTTTAGTTTTGTAAAACTAAAAATACAAACCAATTTTAAAAACAAATAAGATAAAAACTTTTTCCAAACAAGTTTTTTTGTTTTTAAAAACTAAAAACTATTTTTGAAAATAGAAATCAAACAGACCCTATCAATCAGAACGTTATTCATCTTTTTTTGGAAGAAAAAGTTTATTCATCCTAGTCGTGTCATCTTTTGTTAAAAAAAATAGTTGAGAGAACATGTGCTCAGTACGAGTGGTGAAAAAAAATAAAACTTACCGTGTAGTTAAATTTGTTGTGGAAAAATAGTTTTTGGCGGGAAAATGAATAAATAAACTTTTGATAAGTGTCCTTAGTGTAGTTAAATTTTTTAAACAGGTAATAAATATGCCTAGAAAATTTTAATGATTTTTATGGTGAATTTTTAAATTTATCATATCGTTTAATTCATTAACATCTCGATATTTGTTAATTTATTTTAATTAAAGGACTATACATATATTTGTTTTGACAAAAAAAAAATTACCTCATCATATTATATCAAAATATTGAGAAAGTCATTTACAACATAAGATGAAATACAGGCTGGGCTTTCCTCCAATCATACATAATCTGGATTATCCACTAAAAAAAAAATACGCAATCTGGATTAGTAAGAGCAAAAGAAGTTAAAAAAGAAAGAAAGATGATATTTGTACACATATTTTGACACAAAATACGATACACCATATATCCATACGTGTACGGACCATATATCTGTACATGTACGGACAATATATATTTTTTCAATTTTTTTTATTTTTTTTATTTTTTTTAGCTGTTTAAAAAAATATTTGTCATTAACCAGATAATGAACTGCATTAGCCAGATAAATGAACTTCGTTAACCAGATAAATAATGAACTTCAGGACCAGATAATATGAACCATTAACTAGATAAATGAACTCCGTTAACCAGATAAATAATTCACCAGATAATGTGAACAATTTATTTATCTGGTTAATGAAGTTCACTTATCTGGTTAATGGTTCATATTATCTGGTGAATGCCAACCCTGAAGTTAATTATTTATCTGGTTAACAAAATTCATTTATCCGGTTAATGCAGTTCATTATCTGGTTAATGACAAATATTTTTTTAAACAGCTAAAAAAAAATCTATAAAAAAAAATTGAAAAAGTATCGTGTCCAGATCATTTGATCAGATATCCATACAAAGACGGACTTTGTGTCCCATTTTGTGTCCTTTTTTGTATCCAATTAACCGGACTCATTAAAAGCCTTATTGCCCACCCATTCCATTTGAGACACCCCAAACCCATCAAAGCTTCTGCTAAATTCTTGACAATCTTCCTAAATCGACCCGAATAGGATCTAGGGTTACCATCTTCCTTCAACCCTTCAAACACCAAACTCACATATATCTCAACTACAACCTTTTGAAACGCCATCTCATTTGCAAATTTGATACCAAATCGCAAACCCATGGCCTCTGCAATGCTCGAACCATCCAAAAATGGGAACCTACAAGTCGCAGCAGTGAGCACATTACCTTCCTAGTGGCGAATCTCAGTCTATCTTAATATTCATGTAAACAAAAGTTTAAATACTCCGTAGTCCCAACAATTTGTGAATTTCTAAATAAGTCATTGACCTAAAAAAATTATAATTGAGTCCTTGAACTTGTCAATAATTTGTAATTGGATCACTGAATTTTAATTGAGTCATTGAACTTTTAAATAATTTGTAACCAAATTTAAAAGTTCAGATATTTAATTAAAAATTATTTAAAAGTTCATAAATCCGAAGAAAAGTTAGGAACCCAATTATAAATTATTAATAAGTTGAGGGACTCAATTACAAAGTTTAGTTCAGGACTTTAAAAATTCTAAATAATTCAGGGACCAACATAGTAATTAAACCTTGACAAAAACATTCTCTTAATAGGGGCAAAATTTAAACAAGAGTATTTGTGCCATCCTCGTGCTATTTTCTAATAAACATATCATATGTAAAATTAGTTTTATATATTTCAGTTATAAAAACTTTCAAAAGAAAATGATATGATTAAAAATAAAAAATATATTATACTTTTTTGGTTGAGTTCCTTGTATAATCTAAGTCGAGTCGTATAGACCAATTTAAGAGGTAAAACTCTGTCGGTACTTATTTTTTGTGACTATAATAAAAGGCCAATATTAAAGGCACCCCCACCTGTTGCGCATACCCCCCCATTTTTCAAAAAACCCAAAATACCCCTGTCCAAAATCAAAAAATTGGAATCACTTCTGGAAATTCTAATTTTCGGTATGAATTTTGGGTATGCATATTTTTTATTTGTTACCGAAAATTCATAATTTTCGGTACACAAATTTTTTTATTTGTTACCGGAAATTATGAATTTTCGGTACACAGATTTTTTATTTGTTACCGAAAATTATGAATTTTTGGTATCAATTTTGGGTACACATATTTTTTATTTGTTACCGGAAATTATGAATTTTCGGTACACAGATTTTTTATTTATTACCGGAAATTATGAATTCATAATTTCCGGTATGGAATGTGTTTCTTTATTTATTAATAAATAAATATTAATATAATTTATTTAAATAAATAAATAAATTTATTTATCTATGAAATAAAAAATTGCCATGAGGCAAAACCGTAGAGTCAAGCGAGAATTGAAGGAAGAAATGAGATGGTTTCTTGCTAACTTTGGAATTGAGATTCATGTGAGCATCACAATCACAGAAGAGCATCTTACATTTTAAAATCCAAAGAATTGACACAACACACGGTAAAACCAACTATTTACCACATTATATTTGTGAAGTAGAAATTAAATATCACAACCACAAACTAAAATACATAATTAGCTTCTATAAATTACTTCCTAGAAGCTCATTAGTTGAGCAGCTTCCTCCTGAACACAAGAAAGAAAAAAAACTACGAAACACTGAATAAAAAATTCAAATCCAAGTCATTAAAAGAAAATAATACAACCCTATAAAAAAAATTAAATATGGATTTTCATAATTACAGGATATCATTATAAGCAACAATTTCTCAGCTCATGAACGGCACTTCTAGAATGAAGCATCCTTACTACTTTTAGTAATTTTAAATAAATTATATTAAAATTTATTAAAAAAATAAATAAAAAAACAAATTCCATACCGAAAATTCATAATTTCTAATAACAAATAAAAAATCTATGTACCCAAAATTCATACCGAAAATTCGAATTTTTCGGTATGCAAAACACATACCGGAAATTAGAATTTCCGGAATTGATTCCAATTTTCTGATTTTGGACAGGGGTATTTTGAGTTTTTCGAAAAATGGGGTTTAATATTGGCCTAATAAAACTCAAACTCTAGACTGATGTGGGCCAAGAGACACACGCAGAGCATAGTGATGAGAAGGCCATTATTAAATGCACCTCCACCTTTTGAGTACACCCCTATTTATCGAAAAACCCAAAATACCCCTGTCCAAAATCAGAAAATTGGGATGAATTCCGGAAACTCTAATTTCCGGTATGTATCAATTCCGAAAATTTGAATTTCCGGTATGTGTTTTGCATACCGAAAATTAGAATTTCCGGTAGACAGACTTTTTTTTATTTACCGTAAACTCTAATTTTTGATATACAAAACACATATCGAAAATTCAAATTTTCGGTAGGACTGTTTTTTAAAAATTTTGCATACCGAAAATTTGAAATTTTCGGTAAGACGAAATTATTTTTTGTATTCCAGAAAATATGAATTTTCGGTATGATTTTTTTTAAAGTATACCGGAAAGTCATAATTTCTGGAATACAATTTTTTTTTGATAAAAAGTATTTATTTTTTAACCACAAAACAACATTATATTACATTACATTACATGATCTACAACATTACACCAGATGCAAATTCAACGGTAAACTACAACATTAAAAAAACTAAACCCAACGATTACAACCCAACAACAACATAACATAAACATTACATGACCTAGTCACCAGTTCTAATCCTTGGCTATGGTTGACGAAGGAGAGCAATGATCTCATCAGCTGTTCTTGGTGCATGACATCTTGCAATGATCTCGTCAGCTGTTCTACCAAGCACAACATACAACTCTATTGGGTCATGGCTAGAATAATCATTGAATGCTTTCTAGATACGCTGTATGTCACCGTCGTTTAGAAGTGTCATACACATATACTCAACACGCCCACTACCCACCGAAACAGGGCATCGATAATAGAGATTTGCTACTATGCGTGATCCAACTCCGAGTTTTCGCCGTATCTTTTGTTCAATTCTTCAATGGTGATGTATGTCTGGATCCTAAATATTTTTGGAACATCCCATTCAAAAACCACGCCATCAACACTTGTTGTGATTCTGCCACCGTGATAGACAACGGCAAGGCTCGAATCCATCGAGAACTGGGTTGGTTGAGTGTCTGACATGACTCACCGAGCGGGCTAACTGATGAAATAGTTTTAGGGTTTGCGTGAAATTTTGCTTGTGAAAACGATTCAATTTATAGAAAGGTTGATGCAATCTGAATCGGTAAAAGCGTCGGTGATATGTCATCCGTTGATTGTTTTTTACAGAAACGACAAAAAGGAATTGATTCCTTCTGGCCCACACGCAGTAGCAAATGACAACATCATAAATAAAAGTCTGATGCGATCTTAACCGTTAAAAGCGTCGGTCGCATATCGTCCGTTAATTCTTGAGTTCCATGAGGAAATGAACATCTTTAGCGTAAAGCTCAGTGGAGAGATTCTTGATAGCATGGTGAATGTCCTCAATCAAAGGGTTCAGTTTCCCGCCAATAGAGAATTTTCTCCTTCATATCTCTTCAATTTGTTCCTTCGGTGTGCGTGTAGCCATTCTCTGATCTCACTTCTCAAAATCACGGGTGACAGAATAGCTAGTGAAGCACAATGTGTGGGATGTGTTAGGAGAAGACAAGAAGATCACTAAGCAGATGAAGGAAAACAAAAAGATGTCACAGGGAAGACTCCTTCTTGGAGAAGTAAGGTAAATAAATAAAAGACATAAAGGATAAAAATACAACAATTATTTTTCAACACGCAATAGCAAACGGCAAGGCCATAAATAAAAAGCAAAGTGTACTACAGATCACTACAATGCAATCAATCATCGTCCAAGTGTATGCAGTCATCTGGATCCTGTGGTGTATTCTGACGCAACGGTGGAAATAATGTAAACCATTCTGCAATCGAGCAGCATATAGTGTTGCCCATGAATGAGCCTCCGGATAACAATATTGACGTCAACTGGGAGTGACGTTAGGCAATGGACATCTGGGCTTAAGAAATGCCTGAAAAATGCAAATTAATTAAACACATTTGACATTAGAAAAAGCTAAAATTAAGTTAAAAATAACACATTGTTGTAAAAAAATTACATGTACCCAGTGATTACGGTTGACAAACCCAATACAAATTATGACATTGTTTGACTGGGTTGGGTGACACATCCCCCTAAGAGGGAAAAATGTCTAACACATTCGACTGCACTCATTCAAAGAGACTAGAATCAATTTATATTTGGTTGCTACTACGTAGCCCATGTCTGGTAAGGTCATCCACTTGTCACGAAAGCAGGTACCAGTTACGCGTAGCAACGACTCTCTTAATGCTTGATATTGATCTCCAAAAGCTGGCCATATAAATCATAATGCATTCTGATCTCTTTTTCCAAGTCTTGTCGGACTATAGACCATCCGTCCTCAGATTTACCAAGTAATGCTGCAATCGAACAATATCTGCAGTTTCCATCATCTTTGACATCCACTATTTTCTCAATATATGAATGAAACTGTGGAGGAAATTGACCCAGGTAAGGCGATCGTTTCTTTTTCCTTGTGGGTACATTAGATGGTACATTAGATGCCTTTGATGTATTCCTAAATGGTACGTCAGAATACATGTTGTCCACATGCTCAAAATATGATGGGTCGTGCCTAACATCATATCCATCCATTGCTGGGGCCTTACCTTTACCCTTTTTCGGTGCTCCCTTGGTCGTCACCTTTTGAGGAGGTCGACACATTGAAGTTGTGTCCGAAAATACAAGTTCACGCACTTTGGAAAACAGTGTCCTCTTGCCAATAACGTTAAGTGATCGAAATCGCATTACCAATGCATCCCACTGAAGCGCAAGCTCTTCCTTTGACACCCCGCCTTCTGTCTCAACTTGATGTTGTTGCTGTTGCTGTTCACCAAAATGTAAACTCCTCCAGTGCGAGTGAACTGCCTCTAATGGAATAGGTACAAACAGCCTAGTGTAACCCGCCAACTCACAATCACAAGGTAACCCATGTGTCGTTCTGATAAGGCAACCACAAGCAGATTTATCAATACCCACATAATTCACTATGTTGTACTCGTCGGCAATATGTTGTAGTGCAGTCCTTGATACAAATCCATGCAATCTGATAAACTAACGGTTGTTGTGCCTGTGCTCCACTACGTTTATGCTTCTTTTGAATGATGCCTTTATCTCAGTGTGTTGCAGTGCAAGCATATTGTTCATAGCTTCCCAACAATTACACAGGTCACCCCTACTATTTTGTAGATTCTTCTTCAATGTCCAATGTGCAGGCTCAGCCCTAATAACAAACAAAAATTAAACCACATCAGATGCAATGACACAATTAAAAAAATATTTATCAACATAATTTTATCTACCGGTTTCAGCATACCTATTTGTTGTTGTATTTCCTAAGTGCATCAGTCGGTTGGTCCATGCCACAGTAAATTTTCCTTAAAGGGATTCAACCATGTATTCTTGACATATTCGACAAAAATAGTAAATTCTGAACATACACACTCAAAAGTCATCAACCGCTGCTCA
The DNA here is from genome assembly GCA_037113605.1 of Calophaca sinica. Taxonomy (NCBI): domain Eukaryota; kingdom Viridiplantae; phylum Streptophyta; class Magnoliopsida; order Fabales; family Fabaceae; genus Calophaca; species Calophaca sinica. The sequence continues at coordinate 123,798,427 of CM073736.1, read as the reverse complement.
TACTCAAACTCGTCAGTCGCATTAACAACACAATCCCATGCATTCTTCACTGCCTCATGTTTGTCTTCACGAAATACCAACTTCTTGCATTTCGCATAGACATTCTTACCTATGTGAAATTGACACAGCAAATTGGTCGAAGTTGGAAAAACGGACGCAATTGCATTCATCAGAGCAAGATCTCTGTCGGTAAGAATAACTTGAGGAAATGATTCTTGTCGCACAAACAGACCTTTTAACTTCAAGAGTGCCCATTCAAAGTTATCCTGGTGCTCAGAATCCAAATAGGCAAATGTCACCGTGTATGTAAGGGATGTACTGGTAACACCAACAATTTCAAACAGTGGTAGCCGATATCTGTTGGTTTTGTAGGTGCTGTCCATGAACAAGACAACGTGAAATGTATTCAATAAATTGACAACATTTGGATGTGTCCAAAAAATATCTCTCAGAACGTCGGAATTGTCATGTCTTCTATACCAGAACACATATCGATCACGTTGGATTAAGTTTAACAAGTGTTGCATTTAAGTTCTTGGACATTTCTGAGTTGATCGAAACTTATGCCGCTCATTATATACTTGACTGATGGTAGTGAGATTGCCCACATTGCGCTGTTTCAGTGTCAATAGAATGCTTCCCGGCCCTACATTGTTCTTTGTCATATCATGAACAATTTCTTTCTCATTTTGGCTTAAACAACCAAGAAATGGATGACCCGTCATGCTTTCAGGTATCCGATGGTTGTGAATTCCACAAAGGACCTTAAGTATCCAGCCTTCACCTGTTGACAGAGGTCTTCATTTACGCGCGAACGGACACTTGCACTTATGAGATCCAGTTGACTTTGAAGAACTTGATGCCTTGGATCTATACTTTTCACCCCTTTCACAACCCAGAATGATTTTTGTTCTTCTTCCTCTTTGTCTCGTTTCTATGTTTGATCTTACAATGACAACAACTATATTGTTTTCCTTCCCAACCTCTCGAGCCCAATACAAAAGGTCATCTCGTTTAGGAAATATCTGGAAAAAAGTATTAAACTTAATGTTTTGCTAAAAAAATACGACATATTCACAATATCAAATAATAATTAAATTACCCGTGTAGTAGTGAATACATCACTACAATCGAAATGTTGGGAAACGTTGGTGGGCTTGTCAGCTTCTTCAGAACTGAAGAAGCTAAAATCATCTATTTCCAATAAAACTAAAATAAAACAAACAAATAAACAAACAAAATAAGATAAATTATTATGTGGGAAAAAAATGTTTTAAAAAAATAAAAAAGAACAATAACGTACCGGAAATTCACGGTATAAAATAAAAAAATTGCATACCAGAAATTCACAATTTTCGGTTCACAATTTTTTTATCTTATACCGAAAATACACAATTTTCGGAACATATTCCAGAAATTGTTAATTTCCGGTATAAAATAAGAAAATTGTGTACCGAAAAATGTGAATTTCCGGTAAAAAAAGCGTAAAAATGAAATCTCCCAGAAATTCCAATTTCCGGAATACAATTTGTATACCGAAAATTGGAATTTCCGGAACTAAGTTCAAAACGCAAAAAAATACGTACCGTAAATTCGTATTTCCGGTACGATTGGAGCGTTTTCAGAACAGAAATTTGGAATTTTCGGGAAGTGTGAGTGAAAAAAATAAAAGTTGAGTTTTTGATGGTTTGTGCAGGGGGATTGTTTGTTATACTTTCATTTTGTTATATTTGCACATTTTTTTGTGTTTAATCGTTGTTTAAGTTATATTATTTCGTTGTTAAATCATTATAAGCAAAACATGAATTATTAACAAAATGAATTATAAACAAAACATGAATTATTAACATAGTTTGAAAAACATGAATTATTAAGACTCTATTACAACAAAATGTAATCAGCTGCAACTAAGTGATGGAAACATCAACTATATTGTTCGCTTCAATATTCCGAAACTTAAATTTTATCTTCATCCCAGCTTTCAATTCATTAACTTTACAGAATTTTTTTCACCCCATACCAATCTTGGTGGACAGCCTTGGCTCACTTCGAATTAACAATTGACAGGATGTATGGCCACTACCAGGGCCGCACAACAACAGGCTACCAAAGCCAGAGTTTCTCACGTGTTCTGGGATTCCCTTGTGCAGATCCTGTGTAAAACAATTAATGAGAATAAGAAATTTATTAATATTAAATGCGAAATAAGGAATTAAATATAATAATATTCTTCACATTTTGACACACCATGACAAAAATACTTGCGAATAGAAATTTACCTAGTTGGCAACATGTACTGTAGAAAAACCACCCTTGTGAGGCTGAATGTGCTCAACACGCCTCCTACTCCCATAGGCACTCATAGGCTGCCGCTCTCTGGGAGGTGGACCAGCAGTAGCAGAAGCTCCTCTCATCATAGACATATCTGAAAATATAAAAATTAATTTCATAAAAAAAAACTTGTACCGGAAATACAAATTTCCGGAATTTCACAAAATAAATTTGTTCATACTGGAAATTCTAATTTCTGGTATGAAAAAGTTTTAAAGTTTTTTTTACCGAAAATTCAAATTTCCGGTATACAATTTGTATACCGGAAATTAGAATTTGAAATTGGAATTTCCAGTACTATGTTCAGAACGCAAAAAAATAGAATGAGATTTTGTTGTTTTGTATAAAGATATTTTAGAGAATTCGTATTTTTTGGAATGTACTCAAAAAGTGAGGGGTACATTTAATAATGTCCTGATGAGAATGATCCCACTGCTGCTAAAGAAATGGGCTGACTATGTTGCTTATTAGTAGAGTTCCTTTGGTCATTGATGATTATGTGGCTAATTGCACCTCCGTTTTGCTCGTTCTCCGAGACAAAGGGAAATTATTCCACTCCCACCCTCTACGAAACTATTTCCAATGATATGTAAAATAAATAAGCTGTTATGAGATAATAATAATAATAATAATAATAATAATAATAAGGCTAAATTATGTTTTTAATCCTTATATTTATTTTAGGTTTTGGTTTGGTCATTTATGTATTAAAAATTTTAATATGGTCTCTTATGTGTAAAATGTGGTCCTTCTTTTTTTTTGTTTCGAATTGGTCCCTTATATTATAAATATTATACCAATAAGATCACTTTTTATGAAAAAAATGGACTACTTTGGTATAATATTCGTAACATAAGGGACTATTTTGAAACTTTTAATACATAAGGGACCAAATTGAAACCTAAAATAAAAATAAGGGACTAATTCAAAACTTTTAATAGATAAGGGACTAAACTGAAACATAAAATAAAGATAAGAGACTAAAAGCATAATTTAGCCTAATAATAATAATAATAATAATAATAATAAGCTATTATGATTCATTGATTTGTACAGACTTTACAAAAGCCTTTTTCTATTAAGTGGAATCGTCTACGAGATCCACGAGGCACCATTGTGTTTTGTCATGGACCAGGCCTTGGAATCACATTACATACCTAAACAAAAATCACATACAACACCAACCATCTGTTTGTCAGGCAGGTATGCTTAGGTTACAACAAGAATGAAATAAAAAAACATAGATTTAAATAGCAAGACAAGAAGAACTTGTACCCGAAAAAAAAAAAAAAGCAAGAAGAACACTCCCCCTCTTATTATATGAAGGATAAATTTAGATAAACTCCATCCTAAAATGAAGCCACACAATACTGATGCTATCATCCATACAAAAACCAGTAGAATCATAACCACAAAATAGAAACTATATATCTATAATAGAAGCAATAAACTCGTATTATCCTAGGTACCAAATATCAATCAAAAGAAAATAAAATAAAAAATTAGATTTTAGAAACATAATGTAGCACCGCCAGTCAATTTTTTTGTTTCCATGCAGGATCGATCTCATCATCTACATCTTCATCACCGAACTCTTTGAGTAAAGGTGTCAATCTTCTGTATGTGAACTTGAGGTCCCAACAATTCTATCAGGTTCAGCAATTTTGGTGTCTGATATTAATATCATTTACCTCCTATTGAAAGGAAAAATGGCAATGGACACTTAATAGATTTTATAGAACAGATAATTGACTTTGTTTATTGGCAGGGGAAAAATCAGAAACAAGAACAAAATACTTGCAACAACCTTGTTATTATTGGAATGTGCGCTATCTTGTCTCTGTCCTCCCCTTTATATCGCTCCGTTAATGTCAAACAGATTTGTAGACCTTACATTGCTCTGGTAAAGACTCAAACTCACCACAGTTATAGAGAGTCAGATGCTCCAAAGATAGGTTGAAGAGTTCATTTGGTAATTCCTTCAACTCTGGGAAGTTAGTTATTCTTAGAGTTTGAAGACAAGTCAGGTTTCTGAACATCCCTTCTGGGAAGGATGTCATCGTCATGTCTTTACCTCCATTAAGGTGAAGGGTGATAAGACCACAGAAACTAGAGATTGACCTCAGCAGCATAGTGTCACATCCGTCTACAAAGACGTATTTGATAGATGGAAGGCATGGCAACCAAAGTCTAGGGCAACTGCGGATGATCAACCTAGAAAGACGGAGGAACATCTCTTTTCTTTCCACTTTCAACAACCGCTCTAGCTTTGGTAACCCTTCTATTAAGAGTTCCTCCAGAGATGGGAAAGCCCTCACCTCCACACCATCACCATCGTGAGAGGAGTCGTCGTCGTCGTCGTCCTCATCATCATCATCTATGTACTGCACATTATACATATTGTATAATTGGAGTTTTTTCAGAGATGGCAGTTTACAAAGTGGTGAAAGTCGCACACAATTCTTGCAACTCCAGAGATGAAGAACAACTAGACTATTAAGAGTTTCGATCCAACGTGGCAAGCACAATCCATCATAGTCATATATTTTCAACCTCTTGAGATTTGAGTGAGGCTGAAGCACTGCAAGTACTTGCTCAGCAGCAGTACTAGTTGCAGGTGCCTTGGTTTCACCATTGTTTCTCCATGACAACCATAACTCCTCGAGGTCTTTCTTACCCATCAAATTGGCCTTTCGAGCTTCAGATAAATTGCCAACATTTTTCAGGCCTTCAATTCTCAGTTTTCCTCCTAGCTTTAAATGATGCAACTCTGCCAAGCTGTGACCTTTCTCTAATCTGACAATGTATACACTTAGCGTCCTTAGGCAAGATAAATTTCCAATGTAAGGGAACACACGAGACAACGAATAACAATCTTCAGTGATAAGGTGTCTGAGATTCTGTAAGCAAGTTAAGTGTTCTGGCAGACAGCTAAGTTCGTGAAAATTTTTCAATTTCAATATTTCCAATTTCCGCAAGCTATAAATTGAGTCGGGGAAGGTTTCTATGTCAAAACCAAAAAGCTCCAAATACCTTAAGTGAATTAAACTCCCAAGTGACGATAACTTGAATGAAGATGTGCGTAAAGCCCTAAGAGAACGGTTTGTTGGGAAGCAATCATAAAATCTTGGGCCGAAAAATTCTAACTGATACAATGTTCGCAAGGATTCAACTTTTCCGAAGGCACCCTCGTTGAATGATAACATATTAGTATGGTGAAAACTAATATGGTGTGTGCTTCTTGACAAATCAGAGTCTTTATTTTCCAAAATCATGCACTCTGACCCCATAACTGATTGCGCAAGATCATGGACAAGATCATGCATCTTGAAATAAATGTCTCTTGAATAAGCATCCTTCCTGATGTCTTGGAAGAATGATATTTGGCACAACGCATTCCAAATCATATTGCCAACATCTTCTACCTCCAAATTTACCCTTGTTGAAATGATTCCATTAGCCATCCAAAGATGAATTAAAGCTTCCTTCATGATTTCTGTATCTTTGGGAAACATAGCACAAAAAGCAAAACACTGCTTTATGGTTGGTGTTAAGTGTAAGTAGCTCAACCTCAAGGCAGGCAAAATAGAGTTTTCATCTGGTAAAGTCCAAAGCGGACTCTCCTTAATTTCAAGCCATTCACTTTCTTCCCTCCTTGAGCGCATTAGACCTCCCAATGCTTGCGCAGCAAGAGGCAATCCCCCACATTTCTTTACTATCTCCTTTCCTATTGCTACAAGGTTGGCCCGCTCTTCTCTGTCACGTCCAAATGCATTTTGTTTGAACAACAACCAACATTCCTTATCAGTGAGACCAGATAAATGATGTGCTCGACATGTTCCCATGATTTCTGCAACATCGTTATCACGAGTGGAAACTAAAACGGAAGCACCTTTGGATCCACACGACAACACAGATTTCAACTTATTCCATTTGTCTTGGCTTAAACCCATTTCCAATTCTTGATTTCTTTTCCATACATCATCTAAAACGAGCAAATATCTTTTTCCTTGTAATAGTTCTTGAACTTTTTTTTCTATCACATCTAAAATCAGAGCATCACTCTTTTCTCTTGTAATGGATTCTATAACGGAACACAGAATCCTCTTGACAGAGAAAACTTCAGAAACACAAATCCAAATTTTTGTATTAAAATTGCTACTCACCCGATCATCATTATAAACCAATTGAGCAAGTGTTGTTTTTCCAACTCCACCTAAGCCAACGATGGGATAGATGGAAAGGAAGTAGTCAGAGTCTCGTGCTTGGTTGAGAAGAAACTCCACAATCTTCTCTTTATCATCTTCTCGACCATATACTTTGGGCTCAGCAATAGTTGAGCTGGTTTGGCGCCACTCAGCCACTTCACTTGGCCATTCTCTAACAGTAGCACCCTCTTGTAGAAGAAACTTGTTTTTACTTTCAGCAATTTGATCGAACCTCCTTGCAATCTCTTTGAACTTGTTGCCAATCTCACGGCGAAACATGATGTTCTTTGGTTTGAGAAAGGATGAGCCCCTAAGTCGACTGGATTCAATCGAACATTCATCAAGGATATCATCCAACACATATGTTGCATCTTTGAGTTGCTGTAGCCATACCTTTACAGAGCGGTTTATTACTTGTTTCTGCTCAGCATCTTCAACAACAGCCTTTATCAGATGTAAGGTGGTTGATAGCTTTTCAGCCTTTGACTTGATTCCAGAAATGGTCGAAAATTCATTTTGAACCAGAGATAGCAATTTCTCAAACACAACTCCAAGTAAGGCCTCGGCCATTTTCAGAAATCCTAGAGTTGAAAAGAGAATAAGATGAGAGACTGGTTTAGCTTGGATTGGACGAGTGTTGAAGTAGACAACCGAACTGTTAGTATAAATGCATCTTCAATCCAAAGCAAAGCAACAATAATAAGTTCAATAATTGATGCAAAGTTGCTTTAGGATGCTGGAAGTGCCTGTAGGACTCACATTTTTTAATTATGATAAGTCACCACTGGCCAGTACAATTGTTGGGAAGAGTTTTTTTTTTTTTTTTTTTGGTCGAATTATTAATGGAAAGAGTTTGGGAGATCCTCTTGAACTCTTAAGATAAGATGTGGCCGACAGAATAATGGACCAACAACTTGCTTTATTGTAACAACTTTGATTTAAAGTTTGGGACAGGTGATTGTCCCAACACCACTGCGCAAGATTCCCACAAATACCAGTGATTTTCTCCCACGAAACCTCCTCCACATACTTGGAATAAGGAGCAACATTTTAAGATAACCCTTTCATGTTTCGGTATTTTCTCGTGTTTTTGAACGTGTGCGATATTTAAGAGAAACCCACCCTTGTGTTTGTATGCTGGATATCGTTAGTTCAATTGAGATGAGGTCTGTTTGATGAAAAGTTTGGTTTGCTAGAGTGTAAAAAAGAAAACCATAGTGCTTTCCCAGTTTGCGTTTCAATTATCTACCATTTTCTTCATCCTTCCCCTACTAATTATGACTTTCAATTTTGATACCACTCACATATTTCTTTTCTGCTCGTTATCCTATGTTTGGGGCAATTGAACCGAAAACTTAATTTAATTTTTAAAATTTTATCTGTGCAATGGAATTTGTATACTGGGTCTTGTGCGTTGTAAAATCTTCATAATGTGACCATTCGAATTTGTAGTTATCGGCGGCAGCGATGCAAGATGCTGGGGCACGATAGTTGCAGAAAATGTTGGTAAACGAAGGGACGAATCATGACAGAAATGAAAGGGTATTTTGGGGATAAAAAATTTAGTGTGTGTTTGTTTTAAATTTTTGGGTTAAATATATTTTTAGTTCCTATAAATATCTCAAATTTTATTTTTAGTCCCTATAAAATTTTTCTTCGAAGTTTGGTCCCTCAAATATTGTCCGTTTGCAACATTAATCCCTACCGTCAAATTTTTGCTGATTTAACACACAACCATCTACGTGGCAGATGCCACGTGGACATTTTAATTGATGTGGCGTTCACATGGCAGCTGGTTCACCATTTTTATTATTATTTAATTGTTAAACCTATTTTACTTATTTAAATCATTTTATTATAATTAATTAGTTAAATTAATATAATTAAAAAATTAATTTAAAATCAAAACCCTTAGGTCTGTTTGGTTCAAAGAAGGGGAGGGGAGATGAGGGATTTTAATAGAGGGGAGGGGAGAGATTTTAATGGAGAGAAGAGATTAATTTACTTATATATTCTTATAATAGTTTATGTTACATTTAATATAGGGTTAATTAAGTAATTTTATTGGGGACACATGTCACCCATTGAGGGTTTGTTTTCCCTCCCTTTTATTTGTTCTTCCTCCCTTTTAAAATAATAAATAATATAACAATACTTTTTTCTGTTTTTATTTTTTTGTGTCAAATATCTTTTTTATATTTCTATTTTTTAATTTTTAATTTTTGTTACAATTTTCAGATTTTTTTTATTTTAAAAATTTTGTTATTTTAAATTATACTTTGTTTTTTTTCATATTTTTTTATTTTTGTATTTTCGTTTTTATTGTTTTTTACTTTTTTATTTTAATTTTTTTATTTTCCTAACTTAATATTTTTTTAGTTTTTAGTTTTTTATTTTTTCATACTCTTTTTCTATTTTTTATTTTTTTTTTTTTATTTTTTAATTTTTAATTATATTTTTGCTTTCTTATTTTTTTAATTTTTATTTTAGTATTTTTTAATTACTTATATTTTTTTTTTACATTACATTTTTTTATTTTTAAACTTTATTTTTTTATTTTCCGATGTTATGTAAATATACTTTTTTTAAATTGTTCTTATTTTTTTTGTTTTTTTATTTTTTTCATATATGTAATTTTTTAGTTTTCTTTTCATTTTTTATTTCTTTGGTTTTTAAATTTTTTAAAATTGTAAATTTGTTACTTTTTTATTTTATTTATATTTTTAAATGGTTACTTTTCTTTTGTATCCCGACGAGAAAACATTAGATGTTGTCAAAATAATTTTATTGTCTTTAAACACATATCGATTTTATAAATGTATTTATTATTTATAAATTATTATTTAGCTTTTAAGTCTCGACAGGATAACATTACATATTGCCGCTATAATTTCATCACGTATCAAATTTTATTAATTTTTTTTATTTTGTTCCTATAAATGTCTTTATTATTTATAAATGGTAAATGATTATTTTGCTTTTAAGTCTCAAAGAAAAATATTACATGTTGTCAGTATAATTTTATTGTCTTTGAGCAAGTATTAAAGTTTGTAAATGTCTTTATTATTTATACATGATTATTTTACTAATGAATCTCGACGGAAAAACGAAAAACATTACATGTTATCGGTATAAATAATTACTTTTCTTTTGCATCCCAAAGAGAAAGTATTGTCAGAATAATTTTATTATTTTTGAGCACATATCAATTTTATAAATTATTGTTTTGCTTTTAAGTCTCGACGGAAAAACATTACATATTATAAATTTTATAAATTATTATTTTGCATCCCAACAAGAGATGTTGTCGGAATAGTTTCATTGTCTTTGAGCACATATCAATTTTATAAATGTATTTATTATTTATAAATAAATATTTTACTTTTGAATATCGACTGAGAAACGGGAAAATATTACATGTTGTCGGTTTGAATAAATTTTTTTTCCGACGGGAATAAAATAGATGTTATTAGTGTAATTTTATTGTCTTTGAGCACATATTAATTTTATAAATATTTTTCTGATATATAAATTATTATTTTGCTTTTGAATTTCGACGAGAAAATATTACATGTTATAGGTATAATTTCATTGTCTTTTATCACATAACAATTTTATAAATCTCCTTATTATTTATAAATGATTATTTTACTCTTGAGTCCCAACGGGAAAACATTAAATGTTGTTTATTCTCAATCTTTCTGCATATTTAGAAAACTATAAAACTAATTATATTTGTCACAATGTAAAACTTTCATTTTATAAACAAGTGTATTTCAAAAATACATAAAAACAAAGAGACCCATGCATATGCACATGTATCTTGCTAGTAATTGAGTAAAACGATACCCAAGGCAATTTTATCAAGGCTTAACTACAGTTTTGCTCCCCTATTTTCACCAATCCGTAATTTTGGTTCCCCATTTTTTTAATTTCGCAATTTTGGTCCCCTAATTTTTAAAATTTCTGATATTTTACGCACCAGTAAAATTGGGTCTGAAAATTTGTGATATGACAAGTGAGATGATGATGTGGCCTATAATTGGACTGGACAGGTGGCTTAAGTGACTTTCCAAGTCATTTAATCCATTTGAAATAATAAAATTAAATCAATTAATTTAATTTTTCAATTAAATAAATAAAATTAAATAAATAAAATCAAAAATCCCTAAACCCAGTCTTCGTGTGGAGATGAAGATGAGAGGAAGAAGAAAGGGTAAATGGCAGCGAAATTGCGTTACGGACTAACCGCGCAGTTCTTCCAGCTTCGACAGCAGCTCTGTAACATACGCGATTATGGTTATTACAATTTGCAAACGTGACTTCACTCTCCGAGTGAAAAATTGAAGAGAAGAGAGAGTGAAAGAGAGAGAAGGAGGGAGAGAGTACTGACCGAAAAATGGAATAGAGCAATCGGCGACAAGGACGCGAGCATGGTCGTCGAGGTAGCGGAGTTTGCCGTCGGGGTAGCGGGGGAGGATTTTGCCACCGTAGCTGCAGAGAAATTTAATGGTGGATTTGGGAGCACCCAAAGCGGGTTGGGAGGGTCCGAAGATGTTGTGTTTGGGTTCAGATGCGGTTTGGAATGAATAAAGAAAGAGAGGACTGTACCGACTACTGAGTGTGAGGAAGGTGAAGGTGCTTCGGAGTTTGGTGTTGCGCCTTCAAGCCTATCTGTGCTGCCATTTGTCTCTTATTTATAGGGAATCATGAATTTTTCTCCAGGGGATGGTGCGCTACAAACGATATGGCAGTTGCTTCTGGAATCTTAATTTGGAGATGAAGATGAGAGGAAGAAGAAAGGGATCGAAGACTGGGTTTAGGGATTTAGGGTTCAACTGATTCCTCTTTTAATTTTATGATTTTATTTATTTAATTGAAAAATTAAATTAAATGATTTAATTTTATTATTTTAAATGGATTAAATGACTTGGAAAGTCAGTCAGACCACCTATACAGTCCATTCATAAGCCACATTACCATCTCAATTGCCACATCACCAATTTTCTGACCCAATTTTACTCTTGGGCAAAATGTCAGAAATTTTAAAAATTAGGGGACCAAAATTGCGAAATTAAAAAATGGGGGACCAAAATTACGGATTGGTGAAAATAAGGGAACCAAAACTACAGTTAAGCCTTTTATCAATTACTACCTCCATCCCAAAATACAAGAAACTTTTGAGAAATTCATTTGTCCCATTTTATAAGACCCATTTGAAATTGTCTCTTGCATTAATTATTATTTTTTATCACAATACCCTTATTTAATGAGGAGATTTACCAAGATAAACTCTTTCTTGAGAATATGAATAGTCAATCTTACCTATGAATTCAAGGGTAGTTTGGAAAAAAATAATACAAATTATAGACAAATTTAATCTTTCTAACTAATTCCTTGGTGTATGAGAGAATTGGCTAAAAAACTCTTATATTTTGGGACGAAGGGAGTATTTTGGAAGGTTGCTACAAGTAATTTTAGTCGACCACGATTCTCATCCACGATTTTGACCTCCAAAAATCTAAAACAAACATAGGTTTAATTTGATAGAAGTTAACATAAGGCTGATGAAAAATTAAAAATGGAGGAGACTGTATTATATTTTTACCTAATAAGGGAGGGATATGCATCTTTTAAAATAAGAGGGGATGGGAGTGTAATACTAATACTAATACTCTCAACCAAAAAAAAAAAAACTAATACTAATACTTATATCTTTTAGGGGAGATGAGTGTAATTTACTCTAAATTTTAATAATACAATACAACTAAACAATTTTATTTTTTAATTTTCAATTGAATATGTGACTACCTATGTAGTTTTATCATAGATAATGTACATCTATGTTATATTATCGCAAGTGTTATAAACATATGTCTATTGGCTATGAAAAAATCCTCTGATAAAAAATAAAAGTTGTTTTTGAAATCTATAAAATTTTATCGTAGAGATGAATATTGAGATAAAATAAATTGAAACATAATAATTCATAATAATTTAGGATTCGATAGTTGCAGATGGATATGCGCTCAACCTCAATTGTATATGCTTAAAAAAACTTCAATTGTACTAGAAAATCAATTTAAACATGTTATTTAGATTTTAATTTTAATTATATCTATTATGAATTTTTATGATAACATATTATGGAGTAAAATTAGTAAGGGTAAAATGGTCTAATTAGAGGGGAGGAGAGGTGTCAAAATTCAAGGGGAGGCTTAGATAACAAAAGCCATGCCGTAATGTGCCTATTCTGGTTTGGGCCTGGTTGTTATGGGCTTTGTTCTATTTAATGGTGAGGGGCTTTCCCTCCTTCTGATATAATTCAGGGCTTTTATTTTCCCCCCTCCCTTCATTAATTTTAACACCTCTCCTATCCCAAGAAATTACCAAGATACCCCCATCCCTCCCTCCCTCACTCTCACATCCTCATCTCTCTCTCTCCCCCCTCGTCCTTCCCTTCTTCCTTCTAGCGTACCACCGCGTCGGTGCACCTCCATGGCCGTGCGCCGCCCTTCTCCTTCCTTCTCCTCCACGCCGTCGAGCTTCCCCTTCTCTCCTTTCTTTTCTCTTTTCCCTTTTCTCTTCTTCCTTTCACTCTTCTTCTGTTTCTGCTTTTCTTTTTGTTTCGAGGAGCAGCACCCCCTCGCTCCTCGCCTTGCTGTTGCTTTTTTTCCTGCAAATTTATACTTTCCGGCATTATGTTGCCGAAAACTACCGGAAACAAATATCCGGTTCCCTATTTTCGCACACCCCATATTTTTGGGACCGGAATCCTATTTCCGGAGGAGTCCGGAATCTAGTTTCCGGACGGCATCTTGCCGGAACTGCCAAGGAAGCAGGTGCGAGACAGTGGGAGGCGATAAAACTACCGGAATCAAGATTCCGGACACTCCCGGAATCAAGGTTCCGGACAATACCGATTTCTAGTTTCCGGAATGGCGGAAAACAGAGACTGGCGGAGAGAGGGTGCGACGGTGAGAGAGTGAGGTGAGGGAGGGAGTGGGGCGAGAGAAAGTGAGGGGAAGGAGGGAGGCGAGATTGAGAAGGGGAGGGAGGAAGGCGAGATTGAGAGAGTGACAGAGAGAGAGGTGAGACAGAGAGAGAGAGAGATGAGGGAGGTCAGAGCTGAGTGTGAGGGAGGGAGGGAGGGAGGTTAGGGATGAGGGTATTATTGGTATTTTTGAGTGAGGTGAGGTAGGAAAATTAAAATGGGGAGGGGGAAAATCATGGGCCTATAATTCACCCTTTCTTGACCATTAAAAAAAAAGAAAAAAGGCGCCAATAACAACTTGGCCATCCCTTGTAATACCGGCCGAAGGGAGAAAGAAATGAAAAACAGAACTCCAACAGAGAATCTCACACATTGAAGAATTAGAAGTAAACACTGTTATATTATATCCTTCTAAATGCTTTATGGCTATATTATATGATTCACATCACATCCATCATTGTGTTTGTATGGATGCTCTAAACAACATAATAGATCCAATGAATTTGACATAACAGGAGGAGATTGAAATCAGTTGAGTTTGCCACAACCCAATTTGATTCATTGTTTTACGTGTTAAACGAATCTTTTATACCCCAAGCATGAGCACAATCAATCTCCATATATAGCTAAGTAACTATTAACTACAAAACTATATACATCACAAATGTGAAGATTCTAATACTTGTATTAATTAGCACACTACTATTAATAGAAGAGACTATTCGAGGAAACCAGTTTTTGTGAGTACAGCATTCCTCACTTTGCTAAGATCCCTACCTTTGAGTGTTCTCCCAGCACCTTCTAATACAGAAAGTGATGATTTTGCAAGCCTTTTAGCCATAAATTCATGTGGAGGAAGCTTCAAATCATACTCATCGCCATCATCACTATCTCCATCACAATCATCATCTTCATCATCAACAGAATGACCATAAAACCTTGAAACATTCTTGGATGCCTTATTTCGGTTATTACTATGAATGTTTGACCAGCGAGGAATGTTGACAGGTGCTGATTGTGGAAGAAACTTGGATTCATGGGAGGAACTAGCACAACTAGAGGTAGTAGACCTTGGGATCATTCTTGCTGCAGTTGGAATGGATCTGGGGGCAGAAGGAGAAGAGGGTTTCTTGTCTTTGGGCTTGACAACTACTCCTAAATTATAATCATGTTTGTTTTTGAGAACATCCCAAATTTCTTCTTCTTCATAGTCTCCATCTCTTAAAGATTTCCATATCCCACTTCTTTGCCTAGCTATACTATATCTATCTTCCATTAAATCATTTCCTGCATGGTCCACATAACCCAAATAAGAACAAACTCTTCACAAGTGACTGAATTATAGTTTTTGATTCCTCAAGTCCAAACTCTGATTAAATTTTCATAATTTAAATAAAAAGTTGGGACAAAAATTGGAATTAAGTTGGGGGGAGAAAGAAGCAAAGATGTAAAAATAAAGAAATCACAGAACACACATGAGCTGATTATTCAATATAGGATATTTGAGATTTAATTGAAGAAAACAGAAATTACCCTTTTTTTTTTTTAATGGAATCAGAAAGAATAACCCAACTTTATATTTGATTCTAGAGTGGTTTTTCTGGAATATGCAAAGCAAAATTAGGGTGAAATAAGAGCTGGGTCAGTTTCATTTGGAATTTGACTATGGCCCTGCTAGTTTCTGAGTTCAAAAGTTTTTCCTTACCTGAATATGATATTTGCAAAGGTGTAGCTGATTGATGTCTGATGATAGGTTCTATGGAAAACCAGCAGCAAGTCCCAAGGGGAAAGAATTAGACTTTTAATTACTGCTCTTTCACTAGCTTAATTTACATGTGAAGTATGTAGAAATCTCTACTTCACAATAGTTTAAAAGGAACATGGAATTGTTACCAAGAAAAAAAAAAAAGGAACATGGAATGATGACTCATATATAGTGAATGCTAAGATTTGTGTGTGTGTGTAATTTTTTTTTTTGTTGTGGGTGGGGTTTGGGGTGTTAATTTCAGTACATACTTTTGATGCACGCCGACCCAGGTGTGAACAGCAGCATATGAGACCCGTGCTCAGCATAAAAAAGATAGAAATAGAAGTGTTGTCACATAATACTGCGTGAATAATCAAATTAAGTGTAGTTAGTTTTTTTAAATAAAAAAAGATAGTAAAAGATGCTGTTAAGTGGTGCAATATCGATAACCAAACTAAGTATAATTAGTTTTCATATTATAATAATAATAATAATAGATACATTAAGGGTTAAATTCAGTAAATTATGGTCTATGTAATGTAATAAATTTAATAGAGTTGAACCTGAGAGTTATTACAAATTGAACAACAAAAATACTTAGAAATTCTAGGTTCTAGATGAGGACTGGGGTGCAGAAAATGATTGCACAGCCATCCTCTGTGAATGAAGAGCTAACAGATAAAGACTGGGTATTGTCAAGGAAACAGACAAGAGAGTCGAAGTTTTCAACAGAAGAATACAAATTCTAGGAATTTGTGCAAAACAAACAAATAATGCAAACATGACACAAGTCACACACTCATTTTTGTTTTTTCTTCTAAGATCACCTTTAACGGTGGTAATTTAACACTGTTGATGGGTTTCTTAACCTATTTGTCTTGATGTGGCTTATCAAACTTGACAACAATTCAGATCTTGGTCAAAAATAACTTTCAGTTTGATTTTACTGACACAAAAGAGAGATGAAGACACAGAAAAAAAAATAGTACTCTGTTAATGTCAGTAAAGAGATACGGCGTAAATTCCACGCTGTTGGTACCCTAACTCTTCTTGTTTTTTCCTTTAATTTCTTATTTTTATTATCAAGTGAAGGAAGATACCACAGCACAACTACATAATAATGGTTAAAAAACAAAACTTATATGTACCATCCCATGAACATGTGCAGGAGGAGAAAGACAATTAGCACACGAAAAACTCTAATGTTTTGGAACAGAATGCCTTTTTCAAAGATTTTATATTCATTGATTAAAAAAATCTTTGTAAATTAAAACCAAAGGAAGTGCTTCCGGGCAGTTTCATCTGAACAACAAGAACGTGGCCCCCGTAAGCAGTTAAGCACCATTGCCAAGCCACCAACCAAAGCTGGAGATAAAATAGAAAATTGTGAGTGAGATTTTGCAGGGTCGTAGCTCAATCAACATTTTTTAACTACTCCTAGTAAAGGCACAAAGTGGCGGCTGTAAAGTTAGTGTGGAACCACGAAAATAAGGTTATTAATTAATTAACCCTTGTTTTTTTGAAAGGAGCATTAATTAATTAACCCTTAACAGTTAACACACACACAATTTTATTTGTCTGAAGAATTTAATTGCTACTCCGGTTGATATTATAAGAGGTAAAATCACAATTTATACAAATTAAAGAAATATTTCGAAATTAGTAAATTCTAATTAATATTCCTAAAAATTTAATTTTCCCCCCTAAATATACCTCTTTCATAAATCGTGGCTGATAATAAATGAGAGTTAATTCATACAAATTCCAATAACTTAAATAAGGGAAAATGAAGATCACTATTTAATGCATGTAAAAACTTATGTTTTTTTCTTATATTTTGGATCAAAAAATTGGACTCATTTGTCTCTTATAATACTACTCCAGAATGATTTATAAGAAAAAAAGTTTTTTCCAGATTCGTTAAAAAATGTATGTATTTGCATACATTTTTTAACGAATCTTGAAATGATTTTTTTTCTTATAAACCATTCCAGAGAGAGTATGGACCAGAGGGAGTATACACTAATAATGTAAAAAATAAAAAATAAAAAAATACACAAACCTCCGATATAAATATTTGTGTAGATATTTTAGGAAAGAATATTATAACATGACATCATAGTAAAATATGGTTGGATGCCTCTTTCAAACTTTATGATAATTAACTCTTCTCAGAATTGCTAATGGAATATTCAAGATGATAATCCAAGGCGTATTTTAAAAACCATTTTTCTAACGTGTGTGACCTTACACAAGTTAAGGTTTATTAATTACTCATTTTATTTTCTTATTAATTACCTATTTTTCTATTTATTTTATGTATATAATTTCTCTCTTCTCACCGAATAGAAAAATGATTAATTAATAGCTAATAACTAACCCGTACAAGGTCGCCCTCCTTAGAAAAACGGTTTTATAAAATGACATTGTTTGACCAATGTTGTCTTACGTGAATAAAGAATGCCACATGAAACATGGATGGAACAACAGGTGCAGGACTACGTGTACCCTTTATAGAGAACCTCAATTTTGAATCGCAGCAAGGTGTCAAGTAAAGAAGAATGAATGTAATTAATGTACTTCAGTTCAAGATACAATTATAGAAAATCACTCAACCCTTTCATATCTTTCTCTCCAACTATATCAAATAGATGAAATTGAAGCTATGAAAGCCTTTTCCTTCAATAGTACTTATTCGTTGTTGATTTGAGTCTTCTTTTCTTGTATTTTCTTCCTAAGCAGTTGCCCCTCCTCTGATCAAAAGGTTCAATGGCTACTACAATGGGTATGACAACTTGGCATAATATTCTTGTACCTATACTTTCATTTTACATTTCCATTTTGCTTCCAAACCAGACAGCTAGCAAGTTTTATAGCTCAAATTAAAACAAATTCTTAACTTAATTGATTTATTCCAAAACTTTAAATTGATTAATTTGTGTTGAAGGAGAAGTGAACTGCAATTTTGACTAGCTAGGTTGAGTGTTGAGATTTCATTTTTCTTTCTGCTGTTCTATTGAATTTTATTTACTACCCTAGAAAAATGTAGCTTTTTCTTTATTATATATCCCAATCAATGGAGTATGAAAGAAAAGTTTAATTATCCTTCTCCAGCTTTAGCTTCTGAAGATGTGTTTAAGGGAATATTGACAAGTCTTCCAAAGCCTGGAGGTGGTGAATATGGAAAGTTTTATGGTTTGCCTGCTTTGAATGATCTTAGAATTGGTAACAACTAAGAACTCTAACTCTCTACTGACTTACTGAGTACTGAGCTTTAATCTTTGATAAATTAGTAGCTGAATTGAATTATCTATTTGGCATTTTTAAGAGAGACTGCCATACTCCATAAGGATACTTCTAGAATCTGCCATACGCAATTGTGACAACTTTAAAGTGACTCAGAATGATGTTGAAAAAGGTTATTGATTGGGAGAACACATCTCAAAAGCAAACCGAAATTCCTTTCATGCCTGCTCGTGTTCTGCTGCAGGTTTGATTCAATTTTCGTGATCTGATCCTTGATATGAAAACCTGAAATTTTTTGTTTTTTATTTTCTAGTACCAAGACATTTGCTTATGTTGACAAGGATGCTACAGGAGTTCCAGCTCTGGTTGATCTTGCTTCTATGAGGGATGCCATTAAGAATCTTGGTGGTGATCCTAACAAGATTAGCCCTTTGGTTTGTCACCAATTCATCAACCTTCTCCCTATATATTGCCTTTTTCCCCCCCCCCCTCATGTTCCTATGTTAAATGCATTTATAATGTTTTTGGTTTATTGATAGAATTTAACGACTAAGCACACAGTCGTCCAATCAAATCCCACCATATAAATATTTGTTGAGATATTTTAGGAAGTAGTATAACGAAGTGACATCATGGTGGTGAAATATGTTAATATGATTGAATGTCTGTGTAAAACTTTTTTACACTGCTGGCAGTGCATAGTTATTAAACTCTTATCGACATGACATAAACATGTAGTGCTACAATGTAAAAGTGAAGTGATACTTTTTTGTACGGAATGTGCACTTTCCATTTATTATTTTTGGGAAAGCACGCAGTCTCTTATAGCTACTATGGCTAACTTGTTGGAATTATATTGAATATTGTGGACTTATTGCATGCAGGTTCCAGTGGAACTTGTTATAGATCATTCAGTTCAGGTTGATGTAGCAAGATCAGAGGATGCAGTACAAGCAAATGTGGAATTTGAGTTTCAAAGGAATAAAGAGAGATTTGGTTTCATTAAATGGGGATCATCTGCTTTCCATAAACTGCTTGTTGTTCCTCCTGGGTCTGGAATAATCCACCAGGTAGATATATATATATATATATATATATATATATATATATATATATATATATATATATATATATATATATATATATATATGAATTACAATGTAATTTATGTCGTTTACATTGTTGATGTATTGGTTATTGAAAGGTACTCTTGCTTATGATTCATGAACCTGAGCACTGCTATTCAGGGAAAGAGAGTACAAAATGCAAGTTATAAATGGACTAAGAATCTATTGAATTTGTTGGTAAATCTAGAATACCTTGGAAGTGTTGATTTGGATGACCTGAAATCTGCAGCTTATGCTAAGTTTTAGGAAATTTATTAGATTATAAGAAAGTATCTTATAATATCTTCATATTATCTTGAATTATCTCATAGAATTAGTTTTTATTTTTAGATTACCATCTAGGATTAGTTTCCATATTACTTAGTTATTATCGTGATTGGTTTCCTAATTTCCCGATTTAATTAGGATTATGAGTCTTGTATCCCTATAAGTAGGGATTTATGTTTAGTCTTTTTTGGTATCATCTCATGATCAATGATATTATAACAATATTATATTCAAAATCCTCAGTATATTTCTTCTCTTATAATTGAAAAACCCAACAAGTGGTATCTAGAGCCTTTATCTTAAGGGACCTGTGAGTTGAAAGAAATCATAATGGAAGGAGGTACATCATTCACGACAATTACACCACCTGTGTTCGATGGTGAGGAGTATGAAGCGTGGTCTGCAAGGATGACTGTTCATCTTGAAGCACTGGATCTTTGGGAGGCTGTAGAAGAAGATTGTGAAATCTTTCAATTACCTACAAATCCTACGATGGCCCAGCTGAATAATCACAAAGAAAGAAAGACAAAAAAGGCAAAGGCTAAAGCTTGTCTTTTTTTTGCGGTGTCAAAAATAATATTCACAAGAATTATGAATTTGAGGACTGCCAAAGACATTTGGGTCTTAAATCAAAATATCAAGGCAATGAAAGAACTAAAGGCATGCAAGTGCTCAACTTGATTAGAGAATTCGAAATGCAGAGCATGAAGAATACATAAACAATCAAAGGCTATGCTAACAGGCTGTTGAGCATTGCAAATAAGGTACAAATTCTTGGTAAGGATTTTCTTGATGAAAGAATAATGCAAAAAATTCTTGTCACTGTACCTGAAAAATATGAATCCAAGATATCATCTTTAGAAGAGTCACTCAAATATCTTATGGGGAGAACTAGTAAATGCTTTACAGACACAAGAGCAGAGAAGAATGATGAGACAAGAGGTGATAGAGGTGACAATACAAGGTGCTTTAATAGCACAAAACTCAGGAGGAGGCAACAAAAGAAGACAATACAAGAAATCTGAGCAGCAAGATGGAAATTTTCCACCTTGTCCGCACTGCAAGAAAACAAATCACCAACAACAGGGATATTGGTGGAGGCCTGATGCCAAGTGGTGGAAGTGTGGCAGCATGGGGCATGTGGATAGAATATGCAAGACTCAACAACAAGGAGATGTCAAGGTTGTTGAATACCAATCAGATGAAGAAGAGCTATATGCTACATCATGTTTTTTAATCAACAACTCCTGAAAAGGCTAGCTTATAGATAGTGGTTGTACAAACCACATGACTTATGATAGAGGGCTCTTCAAAGAGCTCAACAAAACAACTATATTTGAAATCAGAATTGGAAATGGAGCACATATAGCTGTGAAAGCGAAAGGAACAGTCGCGATTAAAAGTCATTCAGGTTTGAAATTGATTTATGATGTTTTATATGTTCCCGAAATTAATCAAAATCTTTTAAGTGTTACTCAGTGTTTGGAGAAAAGTTATAAGGTGTTGTTTGAAGACAAGAATTGTGTGATTAAAGATGCCAACAACTTACAAGTGATCAAAGTTCAAATGGAAGACAAGAGGTTTTCCTTAAATTTGATGAAGGAGGAACAAACTAGAAATAAAGAAGAGTGCAGAGAAGTGCAAAGTTTGAAGAAAACGTGGAAATTAGTTGGCAAGGAACATGCTTGCAAGAGTGCAACCTTGGTAGATGATAAAGTCTCAAAAGCTGTCACACAACACTCAGCGCTTCCAGAAGAAGATGACAATTCCGGAAAAAGCCAGAAAAGAATCCCAATCAAAGATCAGGTAGATCCACCCAAGAAAGAAGATCATAAAAATTACAAGCAAAAAAAGAAAAAGAAAAGCAAAGAGTCAGATTTGAATATTTTTAAACTTGGAACATGTAGCTTCAAGTCAAGGAGGAATGTTGATTTGAATGACCCGAAACTGCAATTTCAAGTCAAGGAGGAATGTTGATTTGGATGACCTGAATCTGCTGCTTACGCTAAGTTTTAGGAAAATTATTAGATTATAAGAAAGTATCTTATAATATCTTCATATTATTTTGAATTATCTCATTGGATTAGTTTTTATTTTTAGATTACCTTCTAGGATTAGTTTCCATATTACTTAGTTATTATCGTGATTGGTACAGTTTCCCGATTTAATTAGGATTATGAGTCTTATATCCCTATAAGTAGGGATTTATGTTTAGTCTTTTTTGGTATCATCTCATGATCAATAATATTGTAACAATATTATATTCAAAATCCTCAGTATATTTCTTCTCTTATTATTGAAAAACCCAATAGGAAGGATAGTTTTCAACGCTGATGGCATTCTCTTCCCTGATAGTGTGATTGGTACTGATTCCCACACACCAATGATTGATGGGCTTGGAATTGCTGGCTGGGGAGTTGGAGGAATTGAAGCAGAGGCAGCCATGCTTGGCCAGGTAAATCATGCGAATGAAGGTGGTTTCCTTTCTGATACAAATCAAGAGAAGTCCATATTATGAAATGTAATCCTAGGATCTGGTTGAGTTAGTTACTAAATGTATGAACAGCTGAAATTAAAGTACAACAACAACATGCATTTTTGTGTAACAAATTCTTGCTGGCAAGCCACTGCATCTTCTGGTAAATTTGACAAAATTTCATGATACTAATTGCCAAGTTCATCATATCTTTTATGAACTTTGTTTGGATAGTGAGATTACTTTTTTTCAAGTACAGTCTTCAATATCTGAATGTTTTCTGCAGTTGGTTTTCTAAATTCAGAACACCTTTGTTGTAAAAAAATATAATTAATTTTTTATGCTTGGATCAAGCAATACTGGCTTTATCTTAAGGCGGCAATTTCCTTCCTATTTTTAGTTAGTCCAGTCTCTTATGGTGGCAAACTTACAATTTCCCCCAGTTATAGAACATTTCTCTTTTCGAGTACTATTCTAGTTTTGGTGATCTTAATAGGTGCATTGACATTTTTTTGTGGTTTGAAAGCCTTCTTAAAAGGGTGATTTCTTTTCATGCCTTAAGGCTGTAGTTTTGATATGACAGCCAATGAGTATGAAATTGTCTGGTGTTGTTGGATTCAAGTTGTCTGGGAAACTGCATGGTGGTGTCACAGCTACTGACTTGGTTTTGACTGTAACCCAAATATTGCGGAAGCATGGTGTTGTTGGCAAGTTCATTGAATTTTATGGTAAGTTAATTATGATCATACTGCTTAGGATAGATTCTATTAACAATTTTCACTGCATCTACACAAACAAGTGAGCTTGTTTAAATATGCCTTTAGGTGACGGCGTAGGAGAACTATCGTTGGCTGATAGGTCTACAATTGCGAACATGTGTCCAAAATATGGGGCAACAATGGCATTCTTCCCTGTAGATGATGTCACATTGGAATATCTTAGATTGACCGGAAGAAAGGAAGAGACTGTGAGACACTCTTTTACTTTTTATTCCTTGAAAAAGGTTAGCTTTTCTCAGTATAAAACATCATTAGATATATTATTTGACCAAGTTTGCTTGGTTACAGGTTTCAATGATAAAATCATACTTATATGCAAACAGATTGTTTTATGACTGTAAGGAGGTAACATCTTCTGTAGCGACGAAAAGCATATGTTATGATGGAAGTTATAGATCTAAAGTCATGGAGATTCTTCTGTCATCCAGGCTCACCATGAAAGAGTATACACATCTTATTTGAAGTTAGACTTGGGAGAAGTTGAATCCTGTGTTTCAAGGCCCAAAAGGTATAACTGACTAATAGTTTAACACTTATATTCTGTTAGGCCCACTATTAATGATAGGCCCATTATTAATGTGAGGGGAGAATATTCTAGAATGGAGGAGAATGAGGGAAGTTATGACTTGAGAGTGGGAATAACTAACTGTACAGGTGGAAGCCCAAGGTTGGAGAAGGGAATTAGTGGATAGAGGGAGGAGAATATGCATAAAAAGGGATTCACGGAGGGGGAGAGGCAGGCTGGTTTTGGAGTAGATCGTGGGACTGAGTAGTGGGAGTGATTCTCTCTCTTAGTAGGGGGTATTCTCATCTTGGAAGTATCATTTTCTTTTGCAGTTTTTATCCATTTCCTCCAAGGAGACAGTCTCTCCATCCATTGTTTCATTCACTGTTACATTGCCTGTATTAGGGAATTCCTTCCCTGTTTCCAGTGTTAATACCATTTCTACTTGATATTTTCCCTAATTTTGTTTGTGTTCTATTAATTGGTATTAAAGCTTCAGATCCTTGGAGCTTATGGCATTTACAAGAATGGAGGCAGTGATGAGAAAGATGGAAGAGATCAGAGTAAGAAACAATCCAAGCAAATCCATCCCAGCAATTGAAGAAAGGGTCGAATCTTTTAAAGGAAAAATGGAACAGGTGCTGGAAATGCATATGCAGAAATTGAGAGAAGAGATTGCAAGTTTGAAGAGGGAATTCCATGAGCAAGAAGAGCGAAAGGAAGAAGAAGGGCTGAAGACCAAGATTCAGAGCAATGATGAAGAAACAAAGAACGCAAATCCATCAAATAAATCAGTGGCGGAGAACGACAAAGAAATCAGTGACGAAGATCATCCACCCTCAACAGAAGAGAAACAAGGAAAGAAGGAAAGGAGAGAAGCAGAGAAAGGCGTGATGAGGGAGAAGAATCGTGTACTGGAAAAGAGTGAAGATGGGTCGAGCCGAAGAATTGGGCCTGGGTCGAATCGGCCCGCTTTGAGTGAACGATGGACTGGGCCAACCGGGTCGGGAGGAGCGAGTGACCCGTGACGCAATAATTCATCCCTAGGGTCCAAAAGTTTGCGAAATACACAATCCAAAGGGGGCGCGGAGCGCCGCGACTTGCGGAGAAACGAGTCGGCGGGAGCCTGGCATCGAAATCGCAATGAACATCGTCCCAAAGCAGCGGTGCTCGCAGTAGCACATCATGGTGGCGGTGGACTGACGTCGAATGGGAAGATAATAGGAGGAAGGGTTTGTGGTGTTTTGCGGTGGAGGGCGAACGTTTGGGGCGAAGAAGCGTGGCAGAGGTTTGGGTTCCCAATGAATGTCTGACCAGGTTGCCGTCGAGTTTGGACCTTTGGACCGCGTCGCATGGCAGGTTTGCATATGAGGTGCTCAAGAAGAATGAGATCAGAAGTGACACGATCAAGAAGAAAGAAGGAGGGGCAATGATGGAATTACGTAAATTGGGTGGCTTGCTTGACCTAATGGGCCAGGCCCAAATTAATGAGGAAAAGAAAAGGGCCTTTGAGAGTGGAAATGGTTATTCAAGTCTTATGGATGGGCCACAATTTGAAAGGAGGATGGTATTGGCCTATGCGAAGGATACCTTCAAGAATGGAAATGAGACACTGCCTAGACGTGTTGTGCTCATTGGAGAAGGTCACAGTGCAATTGAGTTCACATCGACTGGTATGAGTCTCTGTTTTTGCCCAAAAATACCACCCAAAACAGAGCACATGATCGAATACTCGTACTCTGTTTTCTGGCCCAAACTACCACCCAAAACAGAGTATATGACCCAGGAGGAAGTTCAAGTGTTTCACCAATAGCTCAGTCATTCTGCTTCAAGTTATGGGACCTCGGTGAAATTTATTTTTTCTGCAGTGCATTTCTTTCACCTTGAGGACAAGGTGAAACTTGTGGGGGGAGTATTGTTGGGCCCGCTATTAATGATAGGCCCATTATTAATGTGAGGGGAGAATATTCTAGAATGGAGGATAATGAGGGGAGTTATGACTTGAGAGTGGGAATAACTAACTGTACAGGTGGCAGCCCAAGATTGGAGAAGGGGATCGAGGGAATTAGTGGATAGAGGGAGGAGAATATGCATAAAAATGGATTCACGGAAGGGGAGAGGCAGGATGGTTTTGGAGTAGATCGTGGGACTGAGTAGTGGGAGTGGTTCTCTCTCTCAGTAGGGGGTATTCTGATCTTGGGAGTATCATTTTCTTTTGCAGTTTTTATCCATTTCCTCCAAGGAGAGAGTCTCTCCATCCATTATTTCATTCACTGTTACATTGCCTTTATTAGGGAATTCCTTCCCTGTTTCCAGTGTTAATACCATTTCTACTTGATATTTTCCCCAATTCTGTTTGTGTTCTATTATATTCTTTTATATTATTGTACTGTCTTTTTCTCTTTTGTCATGTTACACTTCTACTTTCTGAAAGGCCTCGTGATCGAATTCCCTTGAAAGCCATGAAGGCAGATTGGCATGCATGTCTTGACAGCAAAGTTGGATTCAAGGTGACCTGGAGCTTGCGGATGACTTTGATTTTTTAATAGATACAATATATAAAACCTTGAAAGGCAATGTTTGTTTGCTTGGTCATAGTGGTAGACAATATAAAACTTTCATCTAGGAACACTTTATTCATTTAGTTCACACAAGCATATCCCAAATCTAGTATCATGTTAACAAAGTCCATTGATCAATCATGTTGATTGTTGTGAGTGATGTCTTGACTTAATTGGTTCAATGGATGAACACTTTGAACTGTATGTAATGTGCTGCCAAGTCGTCGATTTTTGCTATCTGTTTAACTGATTTTTCACTCAGTTGTTCATAGTATTAAATTTTTTAGCAGGGATATGGGCTCTCAAAAGGAGAAAAGGATAAGTTTTCTTTCCAAGGACATGCTGCTGAGCTTAAGCATGGAAGTGTTGTCATTGCAACCATTACAAAGTGGTTAAGTTTTCTTTCCAAGGACATGCTGCTGAGCTTAAGCATGTATTACCACGCATGTTGGTTTCTTTCTGTTTTCTCTTTGTTTTATGATTTTGACATGCTGCAAATGATTGATAATGTCTTTGGTGCCAACATAGTTGAGATGAGAGCCATTATAGTGATGCTTTTGCATGCCATTATTGCTTTCTTTAGTTCTAGTTTCTTTATTATAGGTTTGATTTTCTTTCTTATTGGTTTCAATGTTGTTTTTATTCATGGGTTTTGGCCTAGTCCCCCCATGTATATTTGCTTATCTTTTTCCCCCTTTTTTATTAATAAAATTTAGGGAGGAGTACTTTTTTTTTCTTCTTGTTGCTTTTTTCCTAAGGAGAGTTTTGCATCAGAAGATTTTAACGAGGCTCATTTCTTTTCTTTTACCTTAAAAAAAAAAGTTGCACTAATACATCAAATCCGAGTGTAATGCTTGGGGCTGGTCTTGTTGCAAAGAAAGCTTGTGAGCTAGGTTTGGAGGTTATTCACAAATCTCAACACCTAAATGTAAATCCAACAGGAAAGTTGGCTGCAAATGTTCAACTTTGATTGACTGAATATTCTAACTGTAATATCAATCATTTAAGATAGAAATGTATCAGAGGTGGAAAATGTATATTCTGCATAATGTCACAAAGCTGATATACGATACAAATATATACACCTTTGAGGTGAGAAACAATAAATACAATTCCTATAATTGTAGCTAAGAATCAGGGATTATATTTGACCAATGAATCAAATCATATCACACATTATCACAGAATCAAGGGACTGCATATCAGTAATTAATTGGCAGCATATCTCAGTAATTACTGGGCTGCATATCAGGGTCAGGATATGCTCATTCCTTAACTGCCCCCCTCAAACATGTGGGTGTAGCTATCACCCCAAGTTTGCTTCTGAGTTGACTGAACCGTGAGTGAGTGAGGGGCTTAGTTAAGATGCCGCAATTTGGTCTCATTGGCGATGGAACATAGGCAATGGTAACTTGATTTTGTAAAACTTTATCTCTAATGTAATGAACATCCACCTCAATGTGCTTTGATCTGGCATGTAGAACTGGATTTGAAGCTAAAGCCTTTGCACTTAAATTGTCGCACCACAGAACAGGTACTCTTGGTAAAGGTAACTTGATTTCCTTCAGGAGAGACACTGTCCAAGCAACTTCAGCAGCTAAATCAGCCAGAGCTCTGTATTCAGATTCAGTGCTTGATCGAGACACCACCCTTTGCTTCCTAGAGGACCATGAAATGAGTGTTTCTCCAAAGTAGATACAGTTTCCTGCTACTGATTTTCTATCTTCTAGGCTAGTGGCCCAATCAGCATCAGAGAAGCCACTTATGTCGAGGTCTGCAGATGGCTTAATGTGTAGGCAGTAGTTTTTAGTTCCTTTCAAGTACCTTAGGATCCTTTTTACTCCTTGCCAATGGTGCACAGTAGGGGAGCACATGTATTGGCTCAATTTATTTACAGAATAGGCAATGTCAGGTCTAGTGTTAACTAGATATTGTAGTCCCCCGATTGCTTGCCTAAACAGTGATGGATTTTTCAGTGACTCACCTTCAGTTGTCAATTGTTTTCCTGTCACCATGGGCGTTGGACATGTAGAAGCATTCTCCATATTGAACTTTCTCAATAAATCTGATATGTACTTGGTTTGTCTCAAATACATTCCACCTTCATCTCTGTTGACTTCTATTCCAAGGAAGTAGTGTAGGCTTCCAAGATCCTTCAAAGCAAAGGGCACATTTAGCTGTTTGATGAATTTGCTGAGAAAATCAGAATTGTTCCCTGTTACTAGTATATCATCAACATATATGAGAATGAAGGTGATATTATGCTTCTCCTTAAGAAAGAAAAGAGATGAGTCACTCTTAGTGTTCTGAAATCCCAAAGTTAACACTGCATTCTTGAGTCTTTCAAACCATGCTCTTGGAGCCTGCTTTAATCCGTAGAGAGCCTTTGTCAATTTACAAATGTGGTGTGGCTTGCTAGGGTCAGTGAAACCTTCTGGTTGGTACATGAACACAGTTTCTTTGAGATGGCCATTTAAGAAGGCATTATTTATATCCATTTGTCTAACCTCCCAATTGAAGTGGACTGCCATTGACAATACAATTCTCACAGTGCTTGCCTTGACTACTGGACTAAAAGTTTCCTCATAGTCCAAACCTTCTGTCTGTTGAAAACTCTTGCTACCAATCTAGCTTTCCTCCTTTCTATTGTTCCATCTGCCTTAAACTTTGTCTTGAATACCCATTTAGAATCTATGACATTTTCCTGCCCTTGATATGGAACTAGTGTCCATGTGCCATTTGAGTGTAGTGCCTTGAGTTCATGCTCCATTGCTTCTTTCCATTCTGGTTTCTGCATTGCTTCAGCTACTGTTGTGGGCTCTTTGTCATTAACCTCCTTCTCGGCTGCACCAACATAGGGGTGTTTTGTCTTGAAGATCCCACCCTTGCTTCTGGTACACATTCTATGTGTATTTAGTTGATGTGTGTGTTCTTCTGCATCATGGTGATCAGTGGCTGCATTCTTAATTGATGGTGTCTCAGGTGAGTTCTTTCTGTTTGGTGTTCTTTGCATCACTCTCAGGAGATGAGTTTCTTAGAGTCAGTCTTCTTTTTCTTCTTTGCATCTCTTTGCATCATTTCTCCTGTTGTTCTGCAGATGGCTTAATGTGTAGGCAGTAGTTTTTAGTTCCTTTCAAGTACCTTAGGATCCTTTTTACTCCTTGCCAATGGTGCACAGTAGGGGAGCACATGTATTGGCTCAATTTATTTACAGAATAGGCAATGTCAGGTCTAGTGTTAACTAGATATTGTAGTCCCCCGATTGCTTGCCTAAACAGTGATGGATTTTTCAGTGACTCACCTTCAGTTGTCAATTGTTTTCCTGTCACCATGGGCGTTGGACATGTAGAAGCATTCTCTGATTCCTTAACTATTTAGATATGGTGTTTCCATGTGCTTTTATATTAGGTCAAGCCATGGATTAAAACAAGTCTTGCTCCTGGCTCGAGGGTAGTTACGGAATATCTGATCCAAAGGTTTGCCATATACCTACTCATTTGTCTTCAGTTACACATATTTTACTAATATATAAGAACATACCTTGCTTATACTTATATTTTTTTCAGTGGCCTGCAAAAATATCTAAACCAGCAAGGCTTTCACACTGTTGGCTATGGTAGCACAACTTGTATCGGGAATTCCGGAGAACTTGATGACTCAGTAGCATCTGCAATTTCAGAAAATGGTACACAATGAAATACGCGATATTCTTTTATTTTTGGCATCTTTGTTACAGGCTAACCACTGGTAATCTTTTCAATTCAAGTGGTTTTGATATTATTTAACTATCATCAACTTAGGAAGCTGCGCTTTTTTTTCTTTCAAAAGAAAGGAAAAGAGTCTCGTTAAAACCTTCTAATGCAAAACTCTCCCTAGGGAAAAAATATCTAGAAGGAAAAAGAGTACTCCCCCTAAATTTTATTAATAAAAAGGAAAAAAATAAAACAAGTAAACATGGGGACTAGGCCAATACCTATGGAAGCTACTTTATGAAGCTGCTTAAGATAACATATATATTTAATTTTATTTTCTATCTTAATCACCTCATCCCTGGTTTAATCTTCTTTTTCCAACCTTTACAGACATTATTGCTGCTTCTGTTCTTTCTGGAAACAGAAATTTTGAAGGTCGTGTTCATCCATTAACAAGAGCTAACTACCTTGCTTCTCCTCCATTAATTGTTGCCTATGCACTTGCTGGCACGGTTTGTCTGTGTTCTTTTGCTTCCATGATATAACAGTTACCTTTTGAATGTGATTCAAAAACATTTTCAATGATGAAGACAATTCAAAAACTAATAGCTCTGACATATTGAAAAAATTTAATGACACTTGTAAACTAATATATTCCTGATGATCTTTTGCATGGAGGCGAAGCAATTCCTTGTAGAACAAGAGAAGAAAATTTCATGTTTCTTTTTCAATTTTAGCTCAAATACAATTTACATTTCAGGTTGACATTGATTTCAGCGAAGAGCCAATAGGAACAGGAAAGAATGGAAACAATGTGTACCTAAAAGATATCTGGCCAAGTAATGAAGAGGTCTCAGAGATAGAAAGAAAACAAAAGTTTAAGCTGTGAGATTAATGTAAGATTGTTAATTTACTTAGAATATTATCAAATAATTAGAATTTGATAAGTATATATTGCTTGTTATGCACGTATAGGCTCTTCAAACTCATGTATTACCTGGCATGTTCAAGAGCATTTATGAGGCTACTACAAAGGGCAACCCCATGTGGGATTAGCATTTATCAGGTTCTAGCCTCTTTTTCCTTGTCGAAATGGAGCAAAAATTTTAATTGACATGGGTTGCAGGTGATTAACAGATATGATCATTAACGAGGTCAGATAGTGGAGTAAAACGTGATCTGATTTGATGTGCTCCAGATGGAAAAATATGTTTTTATTTTTAAAAAGGGGAGACATTCTTTTCTGTTTGGAGGGGGGTGTTGAAAACTATTTCTAGTCTGTGATATAATTGTGGAGTTTAGAGTGCCTTAAAATCAGTTTGGAGGATCATGGAATTGCTTGAAAGTGTTTCTTGAACACTGGGAATCGATTCCCTAGCTATGTGAATCGATTCAAGCATATTTGGGACTCTGTGAATCGAAGTACGCCTCTGTGAATCGCATGGGAAGCCTGCATGAATCGATTCATTTCATTAATTCGTGCAGGGGGCCTTTTTTAACTAGGTGAATCGATTCACCTATGCCTGTGAATCGATTCACAGTCGGGTTTTATAAACCTGACGCTGCAGAAACGTGTGTGACGATGTGCAGTCTTTCTAGGGTTGTGTGCAGCCGTTCTTGAGCGTCTTTGTGAGGTTTTAGGGGCTGGGAAACACTGTTAAACACCTTGGGATCTTAGGGAATCATAGAGAGAGGATTGAAGGCTTTCTCTATTGTTATTCTTGAGAGTTATTCATAGAGGAAAAGAGAGGGGGATTGGGAACTCTTGGGTTTGTTCTTCTTGGACATTGTAAAGGGGTTCAAAGCAATTGTAATCTCTTGTAAAGACTCTTTGATAGTGAAACGGAGGGCTGCTCTCTCCCGCAGACGTAGGTCATCTTTTTGGGGCCGAACTGCATAACCAAATAGCGGTGTTATTCTTCCTACTCTCTACTCCTTGTTTGATTGACTTTATTGCATTGGTTTGGTTGCTATTAAAATTTAGTATTGGTTGCCTTTGATATTTGTTCATTATTCTTGTTAGTAACTCAACAAGTGGCGCCGTCTGTGGGGAAGGAACAAATAATTCAATTGTACACCATGGGTACTAAATGGGACATCGAGAAGTTTTCCGGTAATAACGACTTCGGTCTATGGAAGGTGAAGATGGAAGCAATCCTTATTCAACAGAAGTGCTTTGAAGCCTTGAAGGGTGAGGCAAGAATGCCGGCCACCCTGTCTCAAACGGAGAAGAATGAGATGATAGATAAGGCAAGAAGTGCCATTATCTTGTGCCTTGGCGATAAGGCATTGAGGGAAGTTGCAAGAGAGAAGACCGCGGCGGAGATGTGGGCAAAGTTAGAATCGTTGTACATGACCAAGTCATTGGCTCACAGGTTATGTCTGAAACAACATCTCTACTCATTCAAGATGGTAGAGACTAAACCTATTGTGGAGCAACTAATGGAATTCAACAAGATTATTGATGACCTACTGAATATTGATGTGAAGCTTGATGATGAGGATAAGGCTCTTCTCTTATTAAATTCACTGCCTAGGTCCTTTGAACTCTTTAAGGATGCACTCCTCTATGGCAAGGAGTCCACTATTACCTTGGAGGAGGTCCAACAATCAATTAGGACCAAGGAGCTAACCAAGCTTCAAGACTTGAAGGTGGAAGATAGTGGGGAAGGCTTGAGTGTCTCAAGGGGAAAGAATGAGAGTAGAGGAAACGGTAAAGGAAAGCCTAAGGCGAAATCCAAGTCGGAAGGGGGCAATAAAGCTAAGTACAAATGCTTTAATTGTCATAAGGTTGGTCACTTTAAGAGGGATTGTCCCGAGAGAGGGGGCAATGAAGATTTCGTGGAGGTTGCGATTGCTATGGAGGATGGTTATGAGGATGCAGCGGCTCTAGTGGTTACGAGTTGGGAACCAGATAGGAGTTGGGTTATGGACTCCGGGTGCTCTTTTCACATGTGTCCAAGGAAGGAATATTTTGAAACTTTGGAGCTCAAGCAAGGTGGAGTACTTCGCCTTGGTGACAACGGTTGCAAAGTTCAAGGTATGGGTTCAATTCGTCTTAAGATGTATGACAACCGCGAATTCCTTTTACAAGATGTGAGGTATGTTCCTAAACTCAAGCGAAATTTAATTTCTATAAGCATGTTTGATGGATTAGGCTATAGTACTAGAATTGAGCATAGTATGATGAAAATTTCGCATGATGCATTGATAATAGCGAAGGGGACTAAAATGTGTGGTTTGTACATATTAGAGGGTTCAACTATTATTGGGCATGCATCATTAGCTAGCCAAACCTTGCATGATAAAACCATGTTATGGCATAATAGGTTAGGGCATGTTAGTGAGAGGGGTTTAGTTGAACTAGCTAAACAAGGTTTGCTAGGTGGTGATAAATTGGATAAGCTAGAATTTTGTGATAAGTGCATACTAGGCAAACATCATAAGGTTGAGTTTGGGGGTGGCATGCATCATTCTAGTAAACCCTTTGAGTACATTCACTCGGATCTTTGGGGTCCGGCTAGAGTGAGTACTCATGGGGGTGGTTCCTATTTTCTCACCATGGTTGATGATTTCTCTAGGAGAGTATGATTCTATATTTTGAAAAGCAAAAGTGACACCTTTAAAAAGTTCAAGGAATGACATACTCTCATAGGAAATCAAATAGGAACTAAACTGAAAATTTTAAGGACTAGCAATGGCCTGGAGTTTCTTTCAGAGCATTTTGATAAGTTTTGCAGGAAACAAGGTATTCAGAGGCATAGGACCGTGGAAGGCTCACCGCATCAAAATGGCCTAGCAACATGCATGAATAGGACCATCTTGGAGCGGGTGAGGAGTATGCTTTTGGGAGCTGGGCTGCCTAAAAGCTTCTGGGGCGAGGCTGTGAGTACAACAGCATATTTGATCAACAGATGTCCATCAACGGCGTTAGACTTCAAGACACCTATGGAGGTTTGGAGTGGGAGACCGGCAGACTACTCCAAGTTGAAGGTTTTCGGAGCTTTGGCTTTTGTGCATATCAAGCAGGATAAGCTTGATGTTAGAGCTGTGAAATGTGTCTTCATCGGATATCCGGAGGGTGTGAAGGGATACAAGTTGTGGAATTTGGAATCTGGAGGGTCAAAGGTTATCATAAGCAGGGATGTCACTTTCGATGAGACCCGCATGGGGATGAAGTGCAAAGACCTGGAGGATAGTAGCTCAGAAGTGGAGGTGGAGAAAACTCAGTTTGAGGTGGAGTCTACCACTAGTGAGACCGGGAATGATGAAGAGGAGGATAGTCCTCCACCATCAGGTTCTAGAGGAAGACAACAAACAGTGGATCCTGGCTATCAGTTGGCAAGAGATAGGCAAAGGAGGGAGACTGTGGCACCGAAGAGATACGGGTATGCTGATCTTGTTTGTTATGCTTTGTTTGTGACTGAAGAGGTTCAAGACTCGGGACCAAGGGACTTCAGTGAAGCAATGAGAAGCATGGTGAGTCAGAAACGGTTGAAGGCAATGAATGAAGGTTTGAATTCATTGGAGAAGAACCAGACTTGGGAACTTGTGAATCTACCGGGAAAGTCAAGGGTAGTTGGATGCAAGTGGAACTTCATGAAGACGGAAGGTATTCCGGAGTTTGAAGAACCAAGGTACAAGGAGAGGCTTGTGTGTAAGGTCAATCTTGAGTTGGAGAGTGTGAATGATATTCAAAAGGCAAGTTCTAGCAAGGAGGAGATTGGTATGCTCAAAGGGAAGTTAACTTCTGGATTTGAGATGAAGGATCTCGGCATTGTAGAAAGGACACTTGGAACGAATATTGGGAAGAACCGGAAAAGGAGGTATGGCTCTTTGAAAGGCGGTTTGAAGCATGTGAAGACAACTCAAGGTGGAGTGAAAAAGAAGGATATGATTGGTGACTTGGGGATTATGCATGGTTGTGAGAAGTTCACTGAGTATCTTCCTAGATCAAGGTTCAAGGATCAATTGGACTTGATCAATTGCGTTGAGACGTAATTTCATGTTATGGAGAGAGCAGCTAGTGGTTGATGGATAAAGTTGAGCATCACCACTGATTTGAAGTCAAGGTGGAGAATTGTGGAGTTTAGAGTGCCTTAAAATCAGTTTGGAGGATCATGGAATTGCTTGAAAGTGTTTCTTGAACACTGGGAATCGATTCCCTAGCTATGTGAATCGATTCAAGCATGTTTGGGACTCTGTGAATCGAAGTACGCCTCTGTGAATCGCATGGGAAGCCTGCATGAATCGATTCATTTCATTAATTCGTGCAGGGGGCCTTTTTTAACTAGGTGAATCGATTCACCTATGCCTGTGAATCGATTCACAGTCGGGTTTTATAAACCTGACGCTGCAGAAACGTGCGTGACGATGTGCAGTCTTTCTAGGGTTGTGTGCAGCCGTTCTTGAGCGTCTTTGTGAGGTTTTAGGGGCTGGGAAACACTGTTAAACACCTTGGGATCTTATGGAATCATAGAGGGAGGATTGAAGGTTTTCTCTATTGTTATTCTTGAGAGTTATTCATAGAGGAAAAGAGAGGGGGATTGGGAACTCTTGGGTTTGTTCTTCTTGGACATTGTAAAGGGGTTCAAAGCAATTGTAATCTCTTGTAAAGACTCTTTGATAGTGAAACGGAGGGCTGCTCTCTCCCGCAGACGTAGGTCATCTTTTTGGGGCCGAACTGCGTAACCAAATAGCGGTGTTATTCTTCCTACTCTCTACTCCTTGTTTGATTGACTTTATTGCATTGGTTTGGTTGCTATTAAAATTTAGTATTGGTTGTCTTTGATATTTGTTCATTATTCTTGTTAGTAACTCAACAATAATAGATAAGCGTATTACTGATATAGCTCTATTTTCCTGTTATGAGCTCTTTTCATTCTAAATGATGCTTAATACACGCTAGAAAAGTATAGGTTGTGTTGTGGGATCAATATTGATTTTGAATTCTTGATGAGAATCCTCAAAATTTTATTTTAAATTACTCCCGCGTTCAACTCATGTAGCTTTCTAAATCAAACCAACATTTTGAAAATCAAATTAAGCTCGTGAAACATACACCAAAATTTATCTACTACTTTCACTTGATTCTCATCCATCCAGATCCACATGCCCAAGTTAAACCTTATGCAGCACTGGTCTAATAAATAAGTCTAATTCCTTGTTTATTTTATGTAATTTTTGTGCTTTATTTTGGGCTACAAATTTCAGATGTCTTTTAGTCTTCCTAGATCAGTTTTAAGTGTTTAAAAGAGTTCTTAAGCCATTATGATAGATAATGGGAGTTTATTTCTAGTTTTAATATAGTGGGAATTCAATATTCAGCAGCAACTCTCTATTTGTATGGCACATTTTTGAATGAAGAAAATAACTTGGAAGTTCAGATTTTGGTTTATGCCTGTTAAGAGCAGAGAAAAGAGATATGTGAAAACTGTATTTCTCTGATATATTTACTGTCCAGAGGCTATACATATATATAGGTGAAAGGGAAGCCTATTACTAAGGAAAGACTCAAGCTAAATCAATCCTATTTGATCCTAATTAATATTTAAATCAAATCCCTAAAGATACACTATCATAATAAATACAAATCATAAATCATATCATATCTCAATACTCCCCCTCAAGCTGGAGCTTACAAATTGTATGCATCATATGTAAGTTATCCTTGGTCCTCGATGAGATTTCGTGAAGATGTCTGCTAACTGATCATTAGAGCCAACAAATGAAGTAGCACTCTCGCCAGACATTATCTTCTCACGAATAAAGTGACAATCAACCTCAATATGTTTAATTCGCTCGTGAAAGACTGGATTAGAAGCAATATGTAAGGCTGCTTGGTTATCACAAATGAGATTCATAGTGCCTACTTTACAAAAGCGCAACTCTTGGAGAAGGAGTTTAAGCCATATGAGCTCTTAAGCAGTAAGAGTCATAGCTCGATACTTAGCTTCCGCACTGGTAGGGACGGATATAGGCTTGGGCAAGCCAGGGCTATACCCTCTTTTCAAAACTTCTTAGTGTGAAATATGTTCCCAAGCAGAATGGGTTTTCATTTTTTTTTTTAAAGTCACCAACTGGACGCGCTAATATGATACACGTACGTAATCGCATGGTTTTTAGTTTTTAAATGAAAAACAGTCACCAACCTATCGTTTTTTTTACGGCACCATCCCAAACCTAGACATAAAGCAAAATATTATCACTTCATTTTATTATGATTATTATCACTTTTTGTGTTTAATATATTATCACTTTTATATTACTTCATTCTATCCTCCTTGAATTTTATATTACTTAAAGCAAAATTTTAAAGTATTAACAACAACAATAATATATGTATGTAAAATATTAAAAAATAAAACATGGTTACTTAAATTTTATATTTTACGCATGTACTTCTTATTTACTTTTTTTTGTAAAATTATCCAAAAAAAAATCATAAAAAACAAACTATATTTATCTTTATTTTGATCAAATATTTATAAAAAATAATTAAATAATGTGATATGTTTATAATTATTTGAAAAATATAAAATAAAAACAAAAAATTATTAAACCAAACGTATGAAAAAACAATTTAGCCCCCCCGTTTGGTCGATTTCTGGATCCGTCTCTGTGCACTGGACCCGGCAACAACATTTTGCTTCTTACTTTTCCATGAAATCATATTGCCTCCAATAAGAACACAATATCCTGTTGTGGACCGTCTGTCTAATGGACATCCTTCCCAATCTACATCACTGTATGCAACAATGTCTAAATGACCTATGTCTATGTATACTAGACCTTTTCCAGGGGATCCTTTAATGTATCTCAAAATTCTGACCACGACATCCCAATGAACATCACAAGGGGAATTCAGGAATTGACTAACAACACTGACAACATAAGAAATATCTGGCCTCTTCATGGTCAAATAATTCAGCTTCCCAACTAGCCTTTGATACCTCCCTGGTCTAGATAGGACCCCCTGATCAGGTAACAACTTGACATTTGGATCCATAGGAGTATCAATCGGCTTGTAATCCAACATACTAGTCTTTTCTAAGATATCCAAAACATACTTTCTCTGAGAAATAGCAGTTCCCACCTTTGATTGGGCTACCTCAATTCCAAGGAAATACCCTAGCCGACCTAGGTCTTTGACTTGAAAATGGTGGACTAGATATTGTTTAAGTCATGCAATCCAATTATTATCATCACCTGTAATGACTATATCATCAACATAGACAACCAAATAAACAATTTTTTTAGAAGAACATTTATAAAACATAAAGTGATTGTTGTCACTCCGAATCATGCCATACTGCTGCACAACACTATTAACCATGCTCGAGGAGACTATTTCAGACCATACAAAGCCTTGTGAAGACGAAAAACATAGCCACGACACTCCCCCGAGCAACAAAGCCGGGTGTTTGCTCTAGAAAACTTCTTCTTCTGGATAATTCGAGTCGAGTTTGAGCTGAAAAAATAGGTTCATTTCGAACTCGAGTTGAGTTTCGAGCCGAACTAATTTTTATCGAGTCAAGTCGAAATGAACCAAATTCAACTCAGCTCGACTCATTTCCAACCCTACCTGCGGGCCACGAGTGGGTCGGGCCAACCCGTTGGGCCAACACATATAATTTTTTATTTTTTTCCTATTTTTTAAACAATTCTTTCTTTTATTTTTTTACATATTTTTTGCAGGCCAGCCTACCAACTCATTG
Organism: Calophaca sinica; assembly: GCA_037113605.1. Taxonomy (NCBI): domain Eukaryota; kingdom Viridiplantae; phylum Streptophyta; class Magnoliopsida; order Fabales; family Fabaceae; genus Calophaca; species Calophaca sinica. Next base: position 123,759,777 of record CM073736.1, on the reverse strand, counting down.
TTGTTGCCCATTTTGGCTTGTTTTATTCAATTTTTTGTTTTTTTATTAATTTTTTGTTTTGTTTTTGTTATTTTTGTTTTTTGACGAGACAATCCGCCAGCCCGCCGAACCCGTGAAAGGTCGGGCCGGGTTTAACATCTCAAAATTAACATCATATAGTTATAAAAAAAATAATATTGTATAAATTTTTAGCATATATAAAAAGAAAAAATATTTAACTATATTTGATTATTATTATTATTATTCATTTTTTACAAAATTTTATACAAATAATAAAGGTAACTAATTTTTTTAGGCAAATAAAGGTAATTAATTTAATCATCATAATTTATTTATTGCTGTATTATAAAATAAAATTATTGATTATTGATAGTGTAAGATTGCGATCTCTCGATTGTTCGTTCCCCGATCTCGTTGGGAGTAAACTACTTAAGTTGAGAAATGAAGGGGAAGAGAGAAAGCAGAGCGTGCGAGCGAGTGTTGAACTTGTGTTCCTTCCCCACCCAATAGTGGCTGGGTAGCATAGCATTCCAATTCCAATTCCAATTCCAAAAGAATAAGATAAGATGCCCTCAGCCCAAGATCCATTTTACGTTGTCAAGGAGGAGATTCAAGATTCTGTAAGTTGTTCTTTTGTTTTTTTCCTCCACACTCTGAGTGAAATTACCTTTGGTTTCTTGTTCAGTGCAACTGGGAAAATGAAATTTACAATTTTATTGATTACTGATTGACAATCAATAATTGAGATATTTCTTCTACTGCTTCCTTCTAATCTCTTTGGTAATTGATCGTTTTATACAATATTTTTTTATGCAAAGTGTGAAGAAAACCCAGTTGCGATCTGTAACTGTGGACATCATTTATTACGGTTATATATGTAATTACAGCACAAAATACTGAAAGGAAATCGAGTGTTGGGATTTGCTTGTGGCTATATGATGATGATGATTATTATTTGGATTAGTGTGATATTTATTTTATTGCCTGATTTTTTCTTTGTTTCTTTTATGGTAAATAAGATCGATAAGTTGCAATCTAATTTTCACCAATGGGAAAACGCCTCTGATGCTGGCGAGCGATTGCATCTTTCAAAGGAAGTTCTTGCTGGTTGTGAAAGTACTGAATGGCAGGTTTGTCTCCATTGCATTTGCAGAACCTGCCACAATTTGGCCAAGGACTTTTTGTTTTAAATGAGTTTATTTAGTTATTCTTCCTTCCTACATGGTATTAAATTATCATCATTTTCACGAACTGGGATTTGTGAATTATTAAACACACAGTTAAGGTATGTTATTGGTTTGGAGTTTAATCTTTATCAGAGGGGGGAAGTAACCTTCCCTTGTTTGGAAATTATTTTGTGGTAAGAAGGAAACTGATGGATTTACATCTAAAGTCTAAAATCTCTCATCTTATGCTGCTATTTACACTGACTACATGGTATTCTTTAGTAAGAAAATAAAAGCAAAAGAATAGTTCACTATGTGAACATTGTATGCAAAATATTTCTAAAGATCATTCATTATCTGATTATTACGCTAATATAGTAGTTTATTAATAAATAGTCAAATCTAAAAATGTATTATGCTCATTTATTTTTCTTCATCACTCCATTTTGATCCCCTTGTTTATTTCAAACCTCCTCATCCTTTCCCTGCCTTCCCTTCCCTTTGATTGCATTCCTTCCTTATGGTAGGAAAGGTGAAAAATAAGGAGGGGAGTAAAAATGGATTCAGGTGGAGATGTTGTAATTTGCACTCTTTGCTGGTCTTTAGAGAGTGGAATACAAATAGAAAGTATCTTCCAACTCCACAAGCACACCCTTGGTCTATTGAGAATACATGTTAAGCAAGGTTGATGTTTGGGGTGGATCTTTTTTTCTTTTGCATATGGTTTTTTCTGTTGCGATACAATCTATTCAAACTGCTGAAATATGTTAATTTTTTGATAGAAAGGTGGATGAATTGGACAAAGCAATTTCTGTAGCATCTAGAGATCCTTCTTGGTATGGCATTGATGAAGTGGAGATTGAAAACCGGCGGAGGTGGACCAGCAATGCTCGCACCCAGGTATCCATAACGTATGCCAAGCTTTAGCAAAAGTGAGGAGGAATATGCTGTGAAATATTTTCTCAACCCAATCTACAGTTGTTCATTTTGTGTGTGTGTGTGTATATATATACACATAATAGATTCCCTTGCCTATTTTTGTCTGCATGGTACACATGAACGAATGTTATACATTAATAGGTGCGCACAGTTAGGAAAACAGTGGAAGCTGGAAAGGGCTCAATTACAACAAATCATGCCAGCATAAATGGGATGCACAGGGAATTAATGAGGCTTCCTGATTCTCATCAAACTACATCCAACCAATATGCTGCCGGGGATAATGATGATTTCATAGAATCAGAATCAGATAGACAGATGCTCCTTATAAAGTACTTTTTTCCTCCCTTTCTTCATCTCTCTTACATGTGGCTTTGAATTCAGTATTTGTCTTTTTTTCCCAGCTTTAGTTGACTTTGTGAACATCTTCGTGATATTGAACTCCAATTATGGTCACTTTTCTGCACGAGGTGGAAAATACTGTCTTGGTTGTCAGTTTGAACTCTTAAGCAGATTGAATTATATTGTCGACTCCTCTCCTTTGCTTTCTGACACAGAAGTGACCTCCTATTTCTTGCATTAAACTAAATTTCTGTTAATGAGTTTTGTTCCTTGTTATCATCCTTGCTAATTATTTTAGTGTTGTTTGAATCTACTATTACTGAAATTAGTGTTGCATAAACAATATAACTAAAATGATGGATTCCGTTTTTCATTCATATGGAAGAAAAAGAAAACGCCAAAACGGGAAAAATAGTATAAACTGTGGCTGGTGACCTTAGCACAGGCACGAAATACAGTGCTCAAGAATTTAGGCAACCTTTCTGGGAATGCATATCCTTTGTGGGAACCACTAGTTGTATTTTTATTTTCTTATCTATTGGTGCTGATAGGAAGCAGGACGAGGAGTTGGATGAGCTTAGTTTAAGCGTACAAAGAATTGGAGGTGTTGGACTTACGATACATGAAGAACTCCTTGGGCAGGTAGATTTAAGAGAGTTTTGTTCTATGATTTTTGCTATGTTGCTTTGAAAAGTAGGAGACTAGTCAACATTTATGTAGTTATGTGTTTCCTTTAAGTGTCTTCAAGAATAGACGTGCTCTCATGCCTTATTTTGTTGCTCAAAGCAATTTCCTTCTAAATTGTCAAAATTTTGATGCTTCAGGAAAGGATTATTGATGAACTGGGTAATGAGATGGACAGTACATCTAATCGTCTAGATTTTGTCCAAGTGAGTTTCTGCTTCTAGTTTTTCGTTGTCTCATTGTAGTGTCTATGATCTATATGACTTTAAGATTGCTGTCATTAATTAATAATAATATAAAGGAAAAAACTTTGAATGTTGATATGTGTAAGTTGAAGGGTGTCTCTTTGTTTATGATTTCAGAAAAGAGTGGCAATGGTCATGAAGAAAGCCAGTGCAAAGGGCCAGATCATGATGATATTGGGTTTGCTGGCCTTGTTCATTTTCCTCTTTATACTGGTATTCTTCACCTAGTCATTGAGATGGATCCTGTCAATGCCCTGTGTGTACATGCAAAGAGATCCATGTTTGAGAAGATACAAGATTAATGGGACATGTTATTTGTCTATTATTGATCAAATGGAAACCTCTTTGGTTTCTCGAAGGCAGTAGAGAATTTTGATTGTGATGAAAAGGGAAGCAATGTACTTGAAAGTATCATAAGAGGATTTTGATTCTGAACAAGTTGTTGGATCATAAATATGATTTGAAGTAGTTGTATTCATTTTTAAAATGATTTTTCTCCTCCATGTAATGCAATGCTTGATGACTATACCATAATAGCCTATGACCTCATACAAATCACCTTAACCGCCTCAACACATTATTTATCTTGCCACTCTAGTAGAGTGGCATGATGTTATTGTCAGTTATAGCTGCTTTGGAAATATTGGCATGTGTCAGAACAATGAGAGAGGGTATTTATACTGTTGACTTGCTCTCCAACTTTTTTAGGAGTTTAATTTGGATTCTCCACGAATATAATCGTAGTAGTCATCTAATGATGGAGTATTATTTTATTATTCATTGAATTTGATAATTTATGAAGTACTCATTTATTAAACAAGGTAACGACGCATAATAATTGATTACTAGTGTAAAGCTTTATTATCTGAATGTATTTAAATGCGGTTGATAAAATAATTGAGTTCGGAATATAGAGGTACAGAAGTGTTTCTTTTGTATTGTCAATAGCGATAGGAGAGACAGTGTGATTTCTTTTTCTTTTTTTTTTTGGGTAAACAATACAATGTGATTTCTAATCAATTGCACAAATGAATATTGGAAACAAAATGAAAGCATCAGAGTGTAACAATGAATAAATTTGGCATGACTAGAATAATATTGTATATGAAAAAAATAATATTACCATTCCAACAGTGCATGCCATTGCATATAAACTATGATTATGTTTGCCATCCCATAGATCAATCCTTCAATGGTGATGATCAAAACAATATACCTGCATTTTTCCTTGCATGTCAATTATGTGCAATCTGTCGAAATTCGAAATTGGATGCCTGTTGTGGAATACTTTGAAGCATTCCAAACTACCGCATCACTCAATCAATCGGGTGCCACTCCACAATATCATAACAGATCAACGACACTAACGCCAGAGTATCCTTAGAGTTAGAGACATCATATATAGGAATATGATATCGCCTTATTTTGTCACTGTTATAAGGCATCCAGATAAATTGGGGGGCATAAAGATAATCGTTAATTAATACGAAAATAATTTAATCAATCTTGAAATACCAACCTAATCGGTCCAGGGTGTAACAGATGAACTTAATAGACCAGGAGTATGGGTTGAAGTAGAAGGACGAGACAACTTGAAATAACATGCAAATATACTAAGCAAGTCGTATAGCTTATATATATGACTTGCTTAAACCATAAAAAGGGAAGTCGTATATGGCATCAATGGCTTGCATTAATTTTTTTTTAAAAAAACTGCTTGGAAGTTGTATATACCATTATAGACTTCCCAAATTAAACCTAAAATAAAAAAAGCCAAGTCATATATGGGGTTCACAACTTGCCCTAATTTTTTTTTATTTAAAAATACCCTGGCATTGACGACTTCCATGATTTCAAAAATAAAACTAAAATAATGTCTCGTTGATGGGGATGACAACTTCCCTTTAGAAGTCTACAATGGGGGTACAACTTACCCTCTATTGGTAAATACTTTTAAGTTGCACTAGATTTTTTTGGTCACAAAAGTTGCACTAGATTGGTAATAAACTTATAAAATTTCTCAGTATAGTATATGGTGGAAAAACCGATTGCATGTATATTTGTCCAAATTTATTTTTACACTGCCAATAAATTAATATTGAGTTGATGAACTATAATTAAAAACCGTTAAATATTTAAAAGTATTCAAATGATCAAAATATTGATATATTTCACAGGAAAAGAAAGTACAAAAGAATATCCAAAAAAATAATGCTGAAATAATCTCCGTTGCAATATGATTGGTCAGAAATGATTTCTTTTTCTTTTGGAAAAGGCTCGAATTAAGAAATACCTTTTGTCTTGACCTTTATTTTGATCTTCCACGGTTAAAAATATAAGACACTAATACAAATGGAAATTACTAATTAAAAGAAGAATTCTTATCTATAACACCATCGGCAAAGAATAAGACCAGAACAGGAACAGAATCTGCAAATTAATCAATTTATATCTAGATTCTTTTTCCGATCCCCTCAATTCTCTACCACTACGTCCGCACAAATCATGTGTGTTTGATTTGATGCCCTACCACCACCAGTTATCCATCAAGAATAGGATACTCCATTCACCCCAAAAGCACCTTAATTATATTCTACACGTCAACACCTGAATTTTAACCACCATTCATCCATTGCAATTTACGAAAATTTCTTAGGTAAAAGTAAGAATTTTTATTTTAGGCATGTAAATTAATATTTTTTTATTGACGAGATGTAAATTAATACTTAACATCCATAAAGTATTATTAATAGAATATTTACCATGGTCTAAATTAGTTAGTTCATAAACACGAGTAAGGTATAGGAAGTTTGTCCTAAAAATTTCACTGCTAAGTCACACACACCCTGCCCCGGCCACCCGCTATATATACCCACCCCCACCTTTCCATTCTTCCCAACTCGCTAGCTTCTCTTTGTTTTCTAGCCTTCCTCTCTATCTCTCACACAGGTTCGTCTCTCTTTCTACGTGAGATCTTCCTATCGTTTCCTACTTAATTTGTCTCTGAAAAGTTTCTTGTTTGAAAGTTCATTAATCATTGTGTAACTTGTGTTCATTGAAAGTTCATCTACTTTCCAATTTTGATATGTCTAATCCATCCTCAAGAAAGACTTCTTTTTAATTCTTTTTATTTTTCGTTTCTTATATGTCAATTTATTTAATTCATATATATATATATATATATATATATATATATATATATATATATGATCATGGCTTCAATACCTTCAATTAAAGATAGGAAATATAATGAATTAAATAATCAACTATTGTTATATATTTAGAGTTCTTGTCAAAGAAAAACAACAACTATAGAGTTTGTTACACCAAAGGTTTTCAATCACGTAAACGTCACAATATTTGATATTATGTACAGATAATCGTAGTCAAATGCGGTTAATGCGACTTTAATCGCGGTCACGCACACAAACATCATAAACCTTGATGACGCAACCCAGATTGTAGTCGCGAAACTTTTTTTTTTTAACCTTGGTTATACCTTTTCTATGTATTTTATCACAATCTCAACAATTTTTTTAATCAATATATTATATATCTTCTAAAGTGCACATCCTTTTTTTTTTTGAGAACATAATCCTTGAATTATATGATGTGAATTAGGAAAGTTGTGTTTGGTGTTTGACAATTATTATTATTACAATCATTAAAAGTTAGGAGCCTTTTGATTTGGTTTTAGTGAGTCTGATATATATTGATTTGCATGCATGGGCCAATATTAATTAATGGTGGTGTTTTTCTAATTTCAGTTGCTAATTAATTAAACAAATTTGTGCGTGCGTGACAATAAAGCAAGTGTACATGGTTGAATTGGATGATCATATTGAGATCCCAAGCACATTCGACCCATTTGCGGAGGCTAAAGAATCGGATGCACCGGGTGCGAAAGAGTATGTGCATATTCGGATACAACAGAGGAATGGGAAGAAGAGCCTGACGACAGTGCAGGGGCTGAAGAAGGAGTTCAGCTACGAGAAGATACTGAAGGACCTCAAGAAAGATTTCTGTTGCAACGGCAATGTTGTGCATGACAAGGAGCTCGGCAAGATTATCCAACTCCAAGGTGATCAGCGCAAAAACGTTTCTCACTTCCTCGTTCATGCTGGCCTTGTCAGGAAGGATCACATCAAGATTCATGGTTTCTGATAAGCTCTGAGTTCTGTTCATCCACTAATAAATTTAATGCAGTGTTTGTGTTTTCTTCATGCATGCTTGCTTGTATAATTACTTACTAATAAAGTTGCTCGTGTTTGATTTTATGACAGACAGTGTTTAATTAATTATCATGAAATAAGTAGAGTAAGGAGTTTGGAATATTTTGTGATTTTTGTTGGAAAAATAAAATTCGTGGATGTTATGGTTGACTTAACGGATGCAAGACACCTCGTGCTATGGTTTCTCCTCCTCTTCAAACCAAAACAAACACTCCCTCTTTCCCAAAACCACAGTGTGTTTTAACTTTAGGTTTTTGTTTCAAGACTTTGATTGTTTTAGAAATTTAAGGTATAATTAAACACTTTTTTTCCCATTATACCTTTCAATTAAGAGCACACATTAATTATATTTTATATTTACTAGAAAACTATAGTAGAGTGTTAGTAATTTTAATAAATTTTGCATTGAAAAGTGGCATTTCCAATAAAGGTGCTCTCCCCTCTTAAAATATAGGAACATTTTGAATAATTCATTTGTTTTATTTTATAAGCTCCTTTTGAAATTGTCTCTTGCATTAGTTAATTTTTTACTACAATACCCTGATTTAATTTACATTTTTTTGTCAACAAATAATAAATGAAGTGATTTATTAAGAATAAATTCTTTCTTGGGATGATGAATAGTCAATCTTGCCTATAAATTCAAGAGTAGTTTGTGAAAAATAATACAAATTGTACACAAATTTAATGCTTCTAACTAAGTTAACAAACTTTCTTTGTTAGAGAAAATTAGTTAAAAAGTTTCTACATTTTGAGACGGATAAAGTATTTTAGTCTAAATTTATCTCAATTAATTACTCTCTCTAGTCCATATTATAAGGAACAAAATCCTAATTCACACAGATCAAGAAAAAACATTGAAAATAGTTTTTTTCCCCATTAATACTCCTAAAAATTTAAAATTTTTGCCAAAATACCCTTTTATGAAATGGTTGAACCAACTCACTTATATAGGAAACATGTGTAGCATGTGTTTCTTATAATTAGAACAAAAAAAGGACAATTTTATTCTTTATAATATGAACTAGAGAGAGCATTTTTAACCCGCTTAACCTTAAACAACCAAAGTTTTGAGACAAAGGGAGTATAAGTCTTTTTAAAGAGACATATAACATGGGGGGAAAAAAATTCTTCTATACTGAAATTATTTCTAACATAAATTAAGATATATCAATCATTAAATTTTGATGAATTAATATCATACTAAAAACAATTTTGTACCAATGGGGTGTTGGTCAATTTGAAGCAACTTGTCCCCATAAAGAGGAGAACAAGGAGAAACCGGAGATTAGTCTCATAGAGAGCTCGAAGGGCCTAACCTGTGGGGATACTCTGATGGACCCACTCGGCCCAAAGGGCTAATTAGGATGGGTTCCCAAAAAAAATAAATTCTGTAATTACCCATCCAGAAATGACAAAGCACCATTTTTATTGTTTTCAGTATTTTTAAACATCGTTTAAAACACAAAATAAGCCATTATATGCCCTGTCCGCAGTCCATTCAGAGCACCCACAATTTTACATTGACTCAATTCCATTCATATCCACAGAAACAACCTTCAATTCTTTTATGTTTGGCAACAAAAATTTCCCTGACTGGCACCCTTACATTTCATAAGTGGAAAAGAAAACCTTAATAAACAATAGCAGATGAGGATTTCAATTGTAATAAACTGTATAATCTAACTTGGGAAATCACCTTTCCTATGTGAGTCCATACTTTATGAGAGGCCAAAACAAATTAGAAGATCACTCAAAAACAGACTTTAAAGTGAAAAAAGAAACCAAAAGAAGAAATAAAAGAGTTGACAACTAGTCACTAGGGGGTCTTGGTTGTAAGACACTCAAACTAGTAGAAGCTTTACATGCCTATGATGTATAAAAACTTTGGTAAGCCCTACTCAGAACTCAAGAAGTATAGGCCTTTTCACTAGGGGGTCTTGGCTACAGGACACTCAAACTAGTGACATCATGTGATTTAGAATAGCTTGCCTTGTTGTTGGGCTCCACTCCTCATCATTGTACAAAATTCTTCATAGTTAATTCGACCATCCTGAGAAACCATAACATTGATTGTTAGTTATGGAACTAAATATAAACTTGTAGCAAATCAATAAAAAATGAACCCGTGTTTGTTGCAATAAAAAAATAGTGCATTTAGCAAATCAGATTTATTGGATGAAGATCGAATGACTCACATTCCAAATTCGTGTTTTGAATCTGACTTGTGAGGTCAGAATGTGAGTCATTCAATTCTTTATCATGCGAATCTAATTTGCTCACTACACTAACTGTGCCATTTTTAAACTATAGCTAATCCGAAAAAATAGGCTTACATTATCTGTATCAACTTCAGATATAATTTCCCTTATTGTGTCTTCGTCACCCATACCATATTCCTTCATGGCTGTTTCCAGTTCATCTCTTGTAATAAACCTGTGATGGAATCAAACAAAAACCAGAGTAGATGTTTATTACTGTAATGATTCTAGTGATTGTGTTTGCTTGGTCTAGGGAAAAAATGGGACATTTTGTAATTGATCATTGTTAATCATTAAAACTAAAAGATATACATGAAACATAATTGACAGACATGACAATAAACTTTAGACATTGAAATCAATAGCAAAAAGATTCACATGGAAGGCATAGTGCAACTTTAAAGTCAAAAGTTGAGAATGTATGTTAGGGAAAAAGATTAGCGAATGCCACAGATCAAAATGTGACAGATTGAAGAAATACTAATTCAAGATAGAAGGACTTACCCGCTGTTGTCTTTATCAAAATATTGGAAGGCCTTGTAAAGATGCTCATCTCTTTCTAACCTGTGTCTATGCATTGTAGCAGTGATGAATTCTATGTAGTCAATTGTGCCATTTCCATCTACATCAGCCTATATTCAAGCAAAGGAATGATAAGTTTTGAACATTTTTTTTTTTGGAAAAAAAAAAAAGAAAGAGGAAAAATCTTGTAAATCAACAATAGCTTACAGCTTCCATAAGCTGACGCACTTCAGCTTCAGTAAGCTTTGAGCCAAGTCTTTGCAATCCTGCTCTCAATTCCTCATAGGTGATTGTACCACTTTTGTCGGTGTCCATATTTGTAAACATTGCCTTCAAACCTTGGATCTCTTCTTGAGAAAGATTTTCAGCAATGACCTGAAAGATTATTCAAAATCCAGTCAGTTGTTCTGAATTGGTAGAGCCACATACCCCTACACCATAAAGTTATACAGGTTCAATGAACTAAGAGTCATGATGAGAACATTAGACTAATATTTTTATGTCTCAATGTGTAATTATTAACTGATACAGAAGTTGGCTTAAAGCTAGCTTTTTCTATTTTATAGGTGTTGATCCATAGACAAAGAAGTAAACATATGCCATCTAATAAAATAAGCATAAAAGAGCACTCTGGTTTCTTCATGCAGCTTGTGTGGCTGAACTAACCTTGAGGGCGAGTTTTTTTAGTTTATTCATTGCTCTGAACTGCTTCATTCTGGAAAGGACTGCACTGTCTATTGGCTTGTCAGAAGCATTTCCACCTTCTTTTAGCCATGGGTGCTCTAATTATTGATACACAATACATGGATTCAGTTAATTACAAAAAAATTAACCAAGAAAAATCTTGAGTGTACCACAGTGATGCTATGAGTCAGCAGTAATTGTAAATCGTAATGGGAAACAGCATTGAGTATGCTTAAAGGAAAGATAACAGAATTGTAGAAATTCAGATTATGGGATAGCAAATCTCAAGCAATAATATACATGTGAACATACAATCTCTGAAAAGTCTCAAGCCTCAACAACTAACATGTTCATATGCAAATGCAACATTACTCTATGTTGTCACACCTAAATGGGTATAGCTAATCTGAACAGATACTAGATAGCCATTAGCTCTAATTTTTTAAGCCTTTGATTCAGGTTTTATATACAGTACTATCAACTACAACAACTAGTATATATTGAAAAGTATCTAAACCCCTCTAGTAGATTATAATTTATCTTCTCTAACTCGGTTAAGTACATACATAAAAGGACCAAGTGGGAAGGAAAATCAAACTATCGGAATAAAAGTTTCCTACCTAGAACCTGAGTAGAAGTGATGCGTTTTTTTGGATCCTGGATAAGCATCTTACGAACAAGGTCCTTAGCACTGCTTGATATGCTTGGCCATGGATGACTTTCAAAGTCAATATGACCTTGCAATATGGCATCAAATATTCCCTTTTCCGTCTCTGCAGCGTGTATTTTATGGAAAAATTAGCCCGGCCTAGGTCAAGGCGATTATCCCATAACATAATGAAAATATCAATGTCCCAGTTGAGAGTTTACCTGCCCAAAATGGAGGCACACCAGTGAGTAAGATATACAGTATAACTCCTGCACTCCATATGTCTATTTCCTTCCCATATCTGCGTCGTAGAACTTCTGGAGCAACATAATAAGCACTGCCAACTATATCTCGATACACCTTTCCTGGAAAGAATTAATCATAAAAAGTTTAAAATATATTCCAAGTGGAATATGATCCTGCTCTTTAATCAGATGAATCCTCTGAATCTCTGATCAAAAGACAAGAAGCTGGCAAAAAACACATTAAACATGCACGTCGTGTGTGTCACATGGATGCAGAAATATAATATATGAGAAACATGTGTAACGTGTGGAATAAATGAAATGGTAAATTCTTCAATTCTGGTTCATTTGATCAATCATGTCATCTCAGCACTCCTGAGTAATAAATTAGGATTCACCATATGAATATTCTATCAAACTTTATTTGCTTCATATCATAATCATTTCTGACAGCGTAAAAGTGCCACAGCCCACAGATATGGAAGGAAAATGATAACATCATTGCAAACACTTGCACTCTTTTTCTGAAAGGAAAATGGAAGGAGGGAAGTTGAGTGGAGAGAAAATGGGGAGAATGTATCATTTTCTTTCATATGGTTGCAAAGAGAAAACAGGGATCAAAGGGAAAAAAAAATTAATGTGGGACCTATATAAACTATAAAGTTTTCTCTCCTCAAGTGGAAAGAAAACTTAAATTTGTAGGAAACAATTCACTTTTTCCAATTTTACACATATGTGTATCGCTCTCGTCTAGTGTGAGTCCCACCTGATTCTTCTCATTTTATCAAAGCTAAAAAAGGCATTATATCACTTATTCATTTTCTTTCTTCTCACTTTTCTATCCAACAAAACAAGTGGAGAGAATTCAACTTTTCTTTCTCTTCTACTTCTTTTTCTTTTCTCTCGATTCAAACAACCAAAATATCTACCCTTTCCCACCCAATTTCTCTTCTCTTCTACTTCTTTCCACCCTATTTCTTATCACGATGCTTCTTTCCACATTCAAAAATAGTATTAGTTTCTATGCCTATACATTTCCAGCGTACTTTATAACCAATTGTATACCGGTAAAATGGTACATTACTTTCCATGTCCATACTTGGAGTAAAAATAATTCATAGATCATGATACAAACCAGTGTTATTAATCCTGGATAGTGGAGCACAACGGCCGACCCCAAAAACGCTATAGCGGGATGGCTACTATTCTAAAATTTTTATACAATTTATACGATATACATAAAAACTCAACAACTAGCTGTGTCTGACCAGTGAGAAGGGTGAAAAATGACTGCAAGAGTGAGACAAAGTGAGAGAGGAGAAGCCCTAATGTTGTTATGGTGTTATTAAATTGCAAAGTTCCTAAAATACCCCAACCAAAAAGCCCTAGCATTTAAATTTTAATCGCTTTTTTGGAGTTTTCGATCTCATTCCAAGGTGTGGCACTATTTCACTGCGAAAGCTGTTATTTCGACCACTATAGCGGCCGCTACACCAAACTGCTTTGCTTCTGCGTGTCCTGGCCGCTATGCCGCTATAGCGCGCTATTGACTATATGTGTACAAACCGGATAGTAAAGATGTCTATCAGAAAAAGAAAAAGAAAAAAAAACAGAGTTCCTACAATGTGCTTAACTGTATATGTATACACATGGAGAGAAAAGAAAAATGATTTGAAGCTTTTTAAAAATTAATTGGCAAAAGTAATTCAAAATCAATCTTAAAAAAAAATCCTATTAAACAAATAAAAAAAGGTTCTTAAACTATGTAATTCTTGACAAATCAGGACTATTGATGACAAATATTGGCAATCCAAATGCGCTATTAGAAATCAACACAAATTAATTTTCAATCTGATAGGTAAGAAAATTTTCAAGAGCTTTCCTAAAATGCTCCCATTCCCACACAAAAAGAAAGTTTTTGATAGAAAACTGTACAAAATCCCTCATAACTCTGGCAGCTAAAATTTCAAGATCATGCTACACTAATCACATACTTCTCTTTCTGAAATTCACAAATATTATCATAACTTTCAAGATATTAGAATGAAAAACCAATGAATTGGATAAAAAGTTTACCTTCTTCAATGAAGACCGACAAGCCAAAATCAGTGGCCTTGAGAAGTGCCTTTTCAACCTTACTAGAGAACAAGAAATTTTCAGGCTTCAAATCCCTATGCATGACCCCCATAAAATGGCAAATATGGACAACATTAACAATTTGTCTACATATTGAAGCTGCAGCCCTTTCACTGTAGTGCCCCTTAGCAATAATCCTATCAAAAAGTTCACCACCAGCACAAAGCTCCATAACCACATGAACCGAATGCTTATCCTCATAAGCACCTTTGAACTCAACAATGTTTGGTTGTCCACTCAAATGCTGCATGATTTGAATCTCCCTCTTTATATCCTCCTTATCAGATTTGCTAACAAGCTTCCTCTTTGAAATGGACTTGCAAGCATATTGCAAGCCAGTTGAATTCTCAGTGCATAGATAAGTCACCCCAAATTGACCTCTCCCCAATTCTTTCCCAAGTGTATACAATTGCCTCACATCCTCAAATGGTTTCCCAAGAATTGTATCTGACCTATGAACAACAGGTTTCGGACTTGGGGCAGGAACAGTTGGCTTCCACTGTGCTTGGGGTGCTGCATGTTTATCAGGTAATTGGTAATTTTGATGAGAAGAGGGTTTTGATTGGTTCACAAAGGGTTCATGGTTCTTGTGATTGTGCACACCAGCATGTCTGTGACCAATGTGTTCTGGCTCTGATCCTTTTTTACTCAGACAGCTACCCATGATTATGTTGTGTCACAAAAACAAAAGGAAAGAAGAGATTTTTATCAGGTGCAAGAACCCCAGATCAGAATTCAACAAGATTATATATGCAGATTGATGACTATAATATGAAGCTTTGGATCAGAAATCCTGAAAATTAAAATTAAAAATTAAAAATTGAAAAAGATCTAGATGAAGGTAGGGAAAGTATATGCATAGGGTGTGAAGAAGGTTTTTTTTGGGGGATGAAGAAACCAAAGTTTGAAACTTGATATAGAAGGGTGTCTGGGGAAAGGATCAAAGTTATTGATTTTTTTAAAGGGGGAGAAGAGAAAGAGTCTGAAGAATGAAACAGACAATAAGGATAAAAGGGGTGGGAACCAGCAACCGGGAACTGAGTCAACTGTGTGGATTTGGATTCATATGCGCATTTAAAAAGTTCGAAGGTGTTTTTAATTTACGACCAAAACAAAGTAGATGATCAATGTTCACAGAAGAGAATCAACAGAAAAAGCTTCCTTCTCAGGTGCACGATTTGTCTATCTCACGTTATTCGTGATCGTGACGTCAAACAAATGCAGGAGCCCATGCCATTATTTATTTATATAAATATAATATATATTTAAAATTTTATCAAATTTGGGTGTTAACTAACAGCTGTTTTAAGAATGTTGTAAATTTAAAAATAAAATATAAAAGTATATTGTTTGATAGTATTTAATTAAATTAAAATATTTTATTTTAAATAAATGCATTGTTTTTATTCATAATTAATTTAAATTTAGTTTTCTTAATTCTTAATAATTAATATTTGTCTTTAAATGCTGTCTTGCTCAACTTAGATTACGCGAGAAAAGAACAACCGAATCCCTGATCTGCTCATGACTGAATCAGAGATGCGTCCACTCTACCACCGCACATGATTCTCTTGCTTCATCACGGCAATGGCATGATGCCAGCAAATTAATTAATGTTGATAAATAAACAAGTAAAAGTCCATTTATTGGTTATATATATTACATACGCAGACAAACAAATTTTATCTGAGACAGAGATAAGGTTAATTCGCATGTAAGATCCATTTTTGTGTATGTTCATAAACATCTAAGCACGAGTCTGATAAATTAGAGAATGATTCTACACAGTTATTAAAACATTTAATATAAATTTGGTAGAATTTGTCTACTTTTAAGATAATTATTGTTTTGTCCCAATTCTTTTACTGATTGGTGAATAGATTGGGTCTCCCTTCTTTGGGTCGGTGAGTTGTTCCCCTGGTCTATCTTGGTTAAAAGCGGCAAGGGTGAGTATATATTTGTAATGATAGGGGTAGGTATCTGCAAAGACACATTGCCGCTCAAGTACGTATGTGTTTAGCTAAGAAAATAGAACAATGTGCATGCTTTCGCATGGTGTCCTATTGTTCATTTTATAGGTGTGACTCGAGGGCCATCGTCCTTGTCTTTATGCGGTCGAGGTATGACCTCGACAAAGCGTTTCTCCTAATTCGGAGAACATATCTTCTGACTTCTCGATACACCGCCTACTGGTTTAGACCGCGGTCTACGCGTGGTAGCTAGGAAGTAAGTCCATTTTGTCCCAATGGGTACTGTTTTTCCCCTTCTCTTGCTTTGTTTCCAGGGATCCTTCTGGAGGAGAATCTCATTGGCGGGCCCCACTTTACGGCTTTGGCTGTGTTTGGGCTTATGCTCTTTCGACTAGTACTAGGCCCAGTATAACCTTGTCGGATCAGTTGTCTCCTAGCTTGGGGTCGAGGTAGTCCTTTCCTCAGCACCTGGATGCCCAATCGTCCTTTACGAGCTTATTTCTTGGTTTTATTTTTTTGGAGTTCATACAAAACATTGATTGTGCTTTTCCAATGTGTTTTTTCCTTGCTTTAGATATGGTTGGTGGATTCTTTCAACAATGTCTGAAAAATTTTCCCATCTGGGCACGTCTCTAGTGGTGTTTGTCATCTTCCATAAATGTCAGATTTATGGTAATTTTTGACATTCTGAGTTGCTCGCATACCCTCTCTCGCCATGCCCCCTCTATAAACAGTGGCATTTCCTTTCTTCAGTCATTGGCTTTTCTTTGGTTGCCTCTTTTTTCTTACTCTTTTTTTTCTCTATTTTTCATTGTAGAAGATGCCTTTTCGGGTTGTCTGAGTCATTATGCCTTGGCCTATGTTGGTGCGCATGGGAGTTATCAGTAGTTGATGGCCTTTTGATTTTTGGACTTATCTGATCACTCAACCGAAAGCACTCATTTTTGTCTCCCTCATCCTTGTCTATCTCTACAACATTCAGCCTATAGGGATGATGTTGACTGCTTAGTAGTTTCGGGATAGACGGATGCTCTTTCTCTCTGGGTAGTTCCTTCATTCTCCCTCATTCGCCACCAGCGCTATAGGGGTCAAGAATGTCCTCCTAGCTTGGGTGACGGGATTTCTCCTCCGATGGAGCTTTGTTGGAGTCTCCGGGAATGGAGGTTGGCCTTACCTAGAGGCTTTTGTAGCGGGTCAAGGATAGACATGGTCTACATATTCCAGATTACTTATGGGCTTGCCTTTGCCTATAAGTTAATTGGGGATGCAGTCTTACGCCTCTTGGCTAGGAATTACTTATTTATTGTACCTTCTCATGACCTATTTTGCATAGACCAACTTGTACCCTTTGTATTTTGTACTTCTTGTTCTCAATAAGTTACATTTGTTCTCCTTTTTCTTACTTTTTCCATAGAGTCTCAAACCCTTCCTTTCCAAAACTCTTCAGAGTTTGGAGGAGGGTCGTTTTGACCTCAGACCCTTCCTCTCTCAAACTCTTTGGTTTGGAGGAGCATCGTTTCGTCCTCAAACCCTTCCCTTCTCAAACTCTTCAAAGTTTGGAGGAGGGTCATTCCACGTCCTAAGACACGACCTACAACCCTTCCTTTCTCAAACTATTCTCGACCCTTGGCCCTTTTGCTAGTAGATCATATATACTTTATACGAGAAGGTTTAGGAAGGTAAAAAAAAAAATAGACTTTAACGATTTAAATGGGTGGATTTTGTAAAAGACAATACTTGACATTTTATAAAATAAATAAAGGTGAATTAAATATTATTTAATGTTTTTATAAAACAAAAAATTTGAAATAACATTATCTATCCTTTCTAATTATAAGCGTATGTTTGGATTAATGTTTACTATACTCTTAAAGGACGTTCACATAACAACCCTTACTTGTACAGTATGACTGTTTTGAAATGCAGGTGTCACACAAACACACCCACCCTAAGTACTAAACATAACGACAAGAAATTCACTACTGCATAAAAGTAAAGATTCCTCCAACCAGATATCTTCTATATGTATAAGTAAAGAAGTTTGAGTTTTAAAATTAAATGCATATTGATTTTAATCCATGAGTTACAACCTTTAAATTGCTCTTATTAATTAAATAAAACATATAGTGGTATTTATTAAAATTAGTTCATGACAATACTAAGTGCTATTTTGTTAATTATTAATTACAATTTGAAAAAAAAAACTAAAAACACAATTAAGCTACACTAAAAATTATTAAATATTATTATCAAATATAAAATATAGTTTTATTTATTAAAATTAGTTCTTGACAATACTAAGTGCTATTTTCTATTTAGAAAGTATCTTAAAAATAATTGTATGATATTTATAATAGATCATATATTAAAATGACTGAACATCAATTTTAAAGGATAAGTAAAATGTTTTCAATTTCAATTTTTAATGTGATTAGTATGTTCAAAAAAATTTATTATCACCGGAGTTTATATTAATTGGAGGTCAATTATCATATTATATTGACTATAAAAATTAAATATATTTTCTATTAACAATATCTCAATAATGATTAAAATTAAAATTCTTTAAAAACCAATCCTAACATGTGAAATTAAGTCATGCAAATAAACAATAAGGAATAATTATTTTTATGTTAGCATTGACCCACCTTATTATTTCTTAGAATTTGTTTATTAGTTATGACATATACTTCTATTCATATATTTAGTTATTTGTGAC
The DNA here is from genome assembly GCA_037113605.1 of Calophaca sinica. NCBI lineage: Eukaryota > Viridiplantae > Streptophyta > Magnoliopsida > Fabales > Fabaceae > Calophaca > Calophaca sinica. Next base: position 123,740,983 of record CM073736.1, on the reverse strand, counting down.
CATAATGTCTAAAGCATCGCAACAAGAGAATTATGTAAAATCATAATTTAAAAAATATTTAAAAAAAAATTGGTACAATTTTACTATAACAGTTCTTTTAATTAAGAGACTGCTTACTATTAGATTTTATATATATATATATATATTGATTGTTATTTTAAATTAGTGAATTTACTAAAAATACGTTTCATCTTAAGTTATGAACAAATTTGTTATCGTATCGTTATTTATTGCATTTTTAATTTTATTTAAACTTCTTATTATTAATGCATGATTAATTCATTTTAAAAATCATTATTTATTATACAATAATCATAGTGACTAAAAACTATATTGTTCCATGACAAATGTTACAGAAAAGTTTAACATATAAAATATAGTTCAAAAAGTAAATACATAATCTAATGGCATAATTGATGAAAACTTAAATTTTACTATATTTACAATTAAAAACATCAATTATGATACCTAAAAATATTAATATTACATTAGGAATGTGTAATGGAATAAAACTCCTTATTGTAAGAGATTAAATAATTCAAATAAAGATTATTACAAAAGGTGACACCGATATTAGAGTACTTATTTTATTAATATTCTCTATGATAAATGACTTCAAATGAAATTTTATTTGTAGAATAAAATAACATCAAAAAATTACATTCTATGTAGCGTTGATAACCAAAAGCCAATAATAATTGCTAAATTATGTTACATTACATTTGATAAAATCTATATTTTATCATGGGCAATTACATACCTCATTGCCAACAATAATATAATCATAAGGATTGAAATTATTTGTTGATAATCAAGAAAAAATATATGCGTACGAAAAAAAATATAACACCATAACGCAATTAATAAACTTTTGTGGTAGAGTTATCCTTTGACATATTAAAGTTTCAATTATAATCCTACATTTTTTTTTAAAATCAATTATAATCTTACTAAACAATTGATAGTTCTAATTATTAAACATGATAATAAATATTATATACACAAAATAATTTATAAATAAATGAGTTACTTAATATAATGTTTCAATATGACTATACTTAATTATTAAATTTTTTATGGAATACTTAATTGTTACGTGTTATTCTATAATTAATAAAATTTTATTTATTTACATTTTTTAGTAAGTATGGCCTAAGGCAAAAAAAAAAAAACTAAAACCTAACTCTTCAAGATGGGGATAACCCTACCAAGTCTGTCAATAAAAACTAAAAACATATTAAAAGATGACTATGTATCAAGTGAACACCAATCTGTTGAGAAAGATTTGTATACAATATTTTACATATTTAAATTATAAAACTTTCACGCATTTTAAAAAAATTAATGTATATATGTAAAGGAAGCTTGAGTTTTTGCTTTAAATACAAAATTATTTTTATTCAATAGTTACAACCTTTCATTTACCATTCATAAATTTATCACTTTATTATTCTATTTAGATACTATTATTAAATATTATTATATTGATAAATTTATTTTATTATTGGTTGTGTTTACTATTAGATATAAAAAATTCTTAGACATTCTACTAAATATTAAAATTGCTTAATGATAACGTCAATTATTATTCACAACTTGAAAAAAAAAATTAAAAAATAATTAAATTATACTATAAATTATTAAATATTATTATCAAATATAAATATAGTGCTATATGCTAAATTAGATAATGACAACACTCTATATCTATATATTCTATATCTATATCTATATCTATCTATCTATCTATCTATTTATCTATCTATCTGTATCTATATCTACATCTATATCTATCTATCTATCTAAAGGAAACTTGAGCTATAACATTGAATACATGTTTTTTCTAATTTATGAGTTACAACCTTTCAATTACCCTTATTAATCAATTTTATCATTTTATTACTCTATTTAAATATTATTATTATTATTATTATTATTATAAAATATTAATTAGATTATTAATTAAATTTAAGGAGACTTGAACTTCAGTATTAAATAAAAATAATATTTATTTGTGAGTTACAACCTTCAATTGTTAATTATAATTTGGGAAAAATACCTAAAATATAACTAAACTATAATATAATTTATTAAATACTGTAATGAAATGTAAAATATAATTTTATTTAATAAAATTAGTTAATGACAAAAATAAGGGCATGCTATTTACTATTGAAAAAAAATATCTTAAAAAAATTATACGATATTGTATATTATCTAATATATATATAAGTAAAAAAAACTTGAGCTTTATAATTAATTACAAATTTACTTTACTCTATGGGTTGCAACCTTTCAATTACTGTTATGAGTTAATTTGATCATTTCATTACTCTATTAAATATTAATTGTATCAACTATTAGATACGAAATTTTCTAGACATTCTATTAAATATCAAAATTGCTTAATAGTAATGTTTATTATTAATAATAATTTAAAAAACTAAAAATACAATTAAGTTACACTATAAAATATTAAATATAATCATCAGATATTAAATATAATATTATTTATTAAAATTAGTTAATGGCAATACTAAGTGTTATTTTCTATTTAACAAATATCTTAAAAATAATTGAAAGATATTTATAATGTGTCACATATTAAAATGACTCAACATGAAATTTAAAGGATAAGTAAAATATTTTCAATTTAAAACTTTTAATGTGATTAGCAGGTTCAAAAAAATATTTATTATCGCCGGAAGTTATATCAATTGAAGGTCAATTATAATATTATATTGACTGAAAAATTAGAAATATAAATATTACACTAGAAATGCCAATTATGCTATAAGACTTAAATTTTACTATATTTAGTACAAAAATATCAATTATCCTACTTAGAAACATTAATATTACATTAGGAATGTGTAATGAAATAAAATTCCTTGTTGTAAGAGATTAAATAATTTAAATAAAGATTATTAGAAAATGTGACACCGATACAAAAATACTTATTTTATAAATAATTTCGTTGATAAATGACTGCAAATGACATTTTATTTGTAGAATAAAATTACATCCATTTGTAGAATAAAATAACATCCAATAATTAGATTCTATTTAAATATTATAACCAAAAGCAAATAATAATTGCTAAATTATATGAGATCACATTTGATAAAATCTATATTTTATCATAGACAATACATATCTCGTCGTCAACAATAATATAATCATATTCACCTTGGTTGGAGGATCCTAAACAATGGTCTCGCGGTTAAAAAAAATTGATGAAAAAAGGAATTGTGGTTGATCCGATGTATTATTTCTGTAGTGATAAAAAGGAGGATATGGATCATGTATTTAAAGATTGCCCCTTTGCAAAACAGGCATGGTTCATTTCCCCCCTTGGAATCCGAATGGATGAGCTCCATCATGATTGTATATCTTGGCTGAAAGTTACAATTACAAAAGAATATGTGGATGTTTATGAGTTGGTTCTTTCGATGTGCTATCATCTTTGGTTTGCAAGAAACAAACATACCTTTGAAGGGAAAACTTTTTTGATCCATGATATAACCATCAGAGCACTAATTAATCTACATGATGATAAGAATATGTTGCTTTCTCTAGAACATAACCATGAAGTTACTCCTCTTCGGCATATCACGTTTTGGCATCCTCCTCCAACATCTTGGTATAAGATAAATATAGATGCGAGTGGGGTTGTGGTGTTGTTGTTAGAGACTCTGATGGTGTGCTTATGGCTGCGGCAACTTGGAAATTTATAGCTCTTCAGGATTCTGATGTAGCAGAGGCAATGAGTTTGCACTTAGGCCTTCGTTTTGCTTATGAAATGGGTTTCTTTGATATTGTTGCAGTAGGAGATTCATTACACATGGTCCAAGCTCTAAAAAATAGTGTTATAGATAACTCTTATTTTGGGATGATTTTGCAGGAATGTAAATCTATTAGCACTAGTTTTCATCGTTTTCAAATTATTCATGTAAAGAGAACTGCAAATGTTACAGCTCATACTCTAGCAAAGTTTGCTCTTTCCCACGGTGATTTTGTTTGGATTGAGGAGTGCCCTCCTTGTATTTCTTCTATTGTAGCATCTGATTTTGCTACTGTTTAATGAAATGAGTTTCTTGTAAAAAAAATAAATAAATAATGTAATCATAAGGATTGAAATTATTTACTAACACCAGGATAAGAAATATGCATAAGAAAAAAATAGGGTAAAATATGTTTTTAGTCCCTATAATTATCACAAATTTTGTTTTTATTCCTAATACCCACTTTTTAGTCCTACAAATTACAAAACTACATGCTTTTAGTCCCTGAATTGGGAATAAAAACATATTTTACCCAAAAAAATATAATACCACAACATGGTTAATAAACTTATTTGAAATAGTTATCTTTTGACATATTAAAGTTTCAATTATAATCTTACTAAAAGTTGATAATTCCAATTATTAAACATGATAACAAATATTATATTCAAAAAGTTAATTTATAAATAAACGAGTTAGTTAATACAAGGCTTAATTGCAATTTTAGTCCCCCTATTTTGCTCAATTTTTTATTTTAGTCCCTCTATTTCTAATTTCTGACATTTAGTCCCCACATTTTTCAAATCTCTGAAATTGGGTCCCCGATCTCTAATTTTGGTCAAAATTAAGTGATGTGCCAGGTCAAACGCTTATGTGGCAAGTGACTAGACTGTATAGTCCGCAATATTTATTTAAAATAAACAAAAAATCATTTAATTTATTTTCTCAAGTAAATAAATAAATTAAAGAAATAAAATCATAATCACAGATAATCTCCTCGCCCAGATAATCTCCCCTCTAACTTCTTCTTCCACCTCACCCAGATCTTCTTCTTCTCTAGAAGAGGCAGCTCTTCTTCCAAAGACGACAACAACAGCAACAACTCAAGAGGAGGCAGTGAATCGTGCGGAGGAGGAAGTGGCAGTCACTGATGTTGCACTCCCTGACAAAACAGACACCAAAGAGCCCAAGCCCGAGCCTGAGCCCGAGAAGAAGAAACCCATTGAGAACATTCTAGAGACTGAGACCGAGACTGAGACGTAGGTATCGAAGCCCGGTGGCGATGACAAAATTCCCGAATCCAGTTCGTTCAAGGAAGAGAGCACCATAGTTGGCGAACCCTAATCTATTTGGAACGAAATCAGAAATTAGAACGAAATCAAAAAATTAGAGCGGGCAGAAGCTTCTCCACTGGTTCTTCTTCCAAATCGAGGTCTTCCTCTTCTCCTTCGTCGTCGTCGTTGTTGTTATTTGCTTCCTCCGCACCGTTCGATTCCACCGCCGCAACAGGTTCAGCCTCCTGTTGTTGTTGTTGGTCTTCTAGGGTTTCATCTTGTTGTTGTTGTTCTTCATGTTCTCCTTGTTTCATCGATTTGGGGGTTCATGAAGATGATGAAGATTTGGGGGTCATCGATTTCGTCTGACCGGGTTCATCGATTTGGGGGTTTCTTCTTGAAGATGATGAAGACTTGGGGGTTCATCGATTTCCCTTAAACCTAAATCGTGCCTTAATCTGTGTGGGTTGATTGTTGTTGTTGTTGTTGTTGTTGTTGATGTTGTTGTCGCGGAGAGAGTTTATCTCTCCCCTTATCTTTCTTCTGATGAAGATCTTTTTTTTTTGTGTGTTTATGTTGCTAGGTTGTTGTTGATGTTGTTGTTTATGTTGTTGGGTTGTTGTTGATGTTGTTATTGTTGATGAAGATCCTATGGTTCTGGGCGTGTTGAAGATCTGCAGTGAAGAAGAAGACGATGATGGTTCTGCTTCTGATTTTTTGGGTTCTGTGATTCGGTGATAGTGGGAGACGAAGGGAAGTGGCTTTTTTTGTTTAATTTCAGGGATTTTTGTTTAATTTTAGGGGTTTTATTCTTGTTTAATGACATGGATTTTATGACATGGCTTGTTTTGATGAAATGGATGACACATCAAATGCCACATGTGTTAAGTGAGATCCACATCACTCAATTTGGATGACAATTTAACATTTGGACTAAATGTCAGAATTTTTAAAAATAGGAGGACTAAATGTCAGAAATTAGAAATTGAGGGACTAAAATAAAAAATTGAGCAAAATATGGGGACCAAAATTGCAATTTAGCCTTAATACAATGTTTCAATATGACTATACTTAATTATTATATTTTTTGATGAGATATTTAATTATTACATGTTATTCCATAATTAATAAAATTTTATTTATTTGCATTTTTTTGTTGTAAGAAGGGCTAAGGCCCAAAGAAAAAAAACTAAAACTTAATCCTTCAAGATGAGAATATCACTACCATGTCTGTCAATAAAAACTAAAACATGCTAAAATATGAATATGAATCGAGAGAACACCAATTTGTTAAGATATTTGTATAAAATTAATATTTTTTATATATTTAAATTAAATATCTTTTACACATTTTTTAAAATATATTTTATATAAAATATAAATAAACACATGTAACGCACGTGAGTTTCATCTAGTATGCCGTACTTGAAGATTTGTTTGTAGATAAAATAATACTAACATGATAACTGAACAAAGTGGGACCTATGTGACACGTAAATCAGAAGCGTGGACACGTGGACATAAAAGGACATGCATTTGCGTAGTAGTTGGTGCTGAAACAAGAAAACGTGTATTCACCATGACAAACGTTGGCAAGTATTTGGCCCACAAGTAAGGCTTCATGATATTGTCATTAAAAAGCGTTGTGGTGAGGATGAGTTGGGATAAATAGGTGTTTATAAACTACCACAATATTATTTTTTGAGGTATTGTCTATTTTGGCCCACAAATGAGCCTTTATGGTTTTGCTCTTAAAAGACATTTCGGTGGGTTGAGTCAAGTGAATCGGTAGGTGTTTATAAACTACCCTTAGCCTCGATACTTAAATAATGTGAGACTTTTTTGTGTACGAGAACAATTTTGCTTTAGCATTGCTTCAAATCTACTATGCCTTTACTTTTATAAACTTTATAAATTAATTGACCTTTAGATTGTTGAGGCATTTAATTAAATAATAGCTTATTGTCCGTAAAAAAATAATAGCTTAATGGGATTTTATATTTAATTGGTACAATGTCCGTTCTTAACTAATTAACTTATTTTAAAGTTTTTTCTGACAAAATATTCTAAAGTTATTGTCCAACCAAACTCACTACCTCGTAGCAAAACAATGAATGAATTAAAAAAGCAGCAAAATAATAATTTATCAATGATTATGTGAAATATACATGTACAAACTATTAGACCAAAGACTATATAAACTTTTTAAGTTATTAATTTATTATAAAAAAAAATATTTGACCTGACTAAACTAAACCACACAGTGAACAAAAAACCAAACAGCAAATTAATTAACGGTTTAGTCAATTTCTTCAGAATCTTTTAAATCCCCAACTTGATGCATCATATGATATTTATCAATAATTCTTTTCTGGTTAAGATACGAGAGAAATTCCTTAGTTCACACGCGCATGCATCACATGAAGCCCTCAAATATATAGAAAACGCGAGTTGATCGAGTTGAGTGGTAAGTAACCAAAACTACATTTGCATAGAGTATGGGGTAATTAATTAAAGGATCTGTCACTTGCCAATGCCAATACAAATGGTGATCTTGCAATTTTCAATGAAATTATTATTGTTTTCTGTCAAAAAAAAATTATTATTGTTTAAGTTTTGTAAGCTACAAAAGAACATTGCTCTCAAGTTATGTTTAACTTCTTGAGTCCGCTTGGCTAGTAGTTGAGTTCCTCAAGCAACTTTTTTTTTGTCCATATATGTGACGTTTTTGTTTTGTTCTGTATTAATTCTGCATTTGGTTGGATTTGGATGAGTACTCGAAACAGTGAATCAACAAAAGGGTATTTTAGTTATTAACGTGTATAGGTATTAGAAAAAATCAAAGTTTCACATAGACTAGAGGTAAAATCTCAAAAGAGTTTATAAGTAAATGACACCATTTACCTTACAAGCCGGTTTTGTAAAAATGAGTTAGGCCCAAAATCTTAATATGATATCAAAGTCTATCCTAATCCATTGGGTCACACGCCGCATTATACACGCACCAAGCCCAATAGTATTGAGCGTAAAAGGGTATATTAAGAAAAACCTAAGTCCCACATAGACTAGAAGTAATGCGTCAAAAAATTACATAACTTCTTGAGTCCGCTTGGCTAGTAGTTGAGTTCCTAAAGCAACTTTTATTTTTGTCCATATGTGTGACGTTTTTGTTTTGTTCTATATTAATTCAAAATTTGGTTGGATTTGGATGAGTACTCGAAACAGTGAATCAACAAAAGGGTATTTTAGTTATTAACGTGTATAGGTATTAAAAAAAACTCAAGTCTCACATAGACTAGAGGTAATGCCTCAAAAAGGTTTATAAGTAAATGACAATATTTACCTTACAAGTCGGTTTTGTAAAAATGAGTTAGACCCAAAATTTAATATGATATCAAAGTCTATCCTAATCCATTGGGCCACACACCGCATTATACACGCACCAAGCCCAATAATAAATGACACATCTCACCTTACAAACCGGTTTTGTAAACATAAGTTAGATCCAAAATCATAATAACAAGTGAGGGCGTGAAATGAATTCAGCCTCTGTAATAGATTGAGCTACAACATTTCATGACTCAGTTGGTAGAGCTTGTAGGGACATTTGCGTGAGGTGGGGTTCGACCCCCAATGCCTCTACTTTCTCATCCCTTGTGTGTGTTATAGTCACTAGACCCGCATGTACCGAAAAAAAAAAAACACTTGATCCAAAGCTGAAACATTATTTTGCGCTACTTCTTATAAATCAATCATCAATTGATATCCACCATAATCACTGTTAGATATACTTCTTATAAATAAATTGGTAAAACAAATTGCCCCAAATTGAAATGGGGGGATCATAGTTTTATGATTAAAAGTTCGGCAGGGTTCATCCTAAATATTATTGGGTGCCCCCACCAAATTTAAAGCAATTAGTTTATTTGGGGAATTAACGATCAAAAGTAGTCAAATCATAATCAGCCATGTTCCCACTGATAAAAAATAAAATAAAATAAATCATAATCACCCATGTAAACCGCGTTGTTATTTATTCAAATCTTTCACTTCGATCGACAATATATTTCAGCCAATTCGTCCATGACATTTTAGGTGCCATATGCGAACTGAGAAATTGGTGCCATATATATATAAGGGCGTTCAAGTTATTCCAGGAGTAACTCTTGTCTGAGTTACTCTGATTAATATCGCTTTGTAGATATTGAATTTTATCAATCCAACCGTTTAATATCGTCATATTATGTTAATGATCATGTATACCAAATTTTAAGTAAATTGGACATTAATAACTATGTAATCATATGGTCAACATTTTACTTGTAAATTAAAACGTATAGTATACGTTGAATTGAAGTGATCTGATTAAGTATCAAATATTTTTAAAATTTTATGAAATTTTATGGAGTTGATCTACTCAATAAGAACTTTTAATATGATAGTCCGATTGATGAAATTTGATGTCTATTGAGAGATATTAACTGGAGTAACTCAGACAAGAGTTACTCCTGGAGTAACTTGTGTTGGGAAACTACGCAAAATTTCCCCATAGTCAGATTAGTGGAAGAGCGAAAAATAAATGCGGAAGCACACACAAAATTGATAACGGAGTTCGGCCAATAATGCCTACGTCTCCGGACTGCTGCAGACCTTATATTGAAAAAGGAAATACACACTGTGTTTACAAACACTCACACTCTCTCACAAAACCCACAACCCAATTACACCGAAGAATTTCTCTCACAAAATTCTGTCACTAGAATTTTATCTCACAAATGCTTATCTCTCTAAGCTTTGGAACTCACTTGGTTGGAATTCTCTCAAGGTTGGAATGATTTGCTCTTGCCTTCAAGCTTCTATTTATAGGCAAGGTTTGCAATGTGAACATATAATATGAACACATCAAATTGGATGGCCACCTACTATCATGTGTTTTATGACTTAGGCAAGGTTTGCAATGTGAACATATAATATGAACACATCAAATTGGATGGCCACCTACCATCATGTGTTTTATGACTTTCCATATTTTCCAACCCATGTTTTTCCTTATTTTGGTTAGTGGGTTGCCTCCTTTGACTAACAATCTCCCACTTGAAGACGGATTTCAATCGGTCTTCATACCTCGATCAAGCAGCAGCCTTCCCCGGTCTGTTATTTGAGCAGGCCAACTGAAGTTGAGCACAACTTCAGTTTGTCGATAGTCACCACCTTTGTCAACATGTCTGCTGGGTTCTTACTTCCTTGAATCTTCTTCAACATTAACACATCATCCTCAAGCAGAGATCTGATGAAGTGATAACGAAGACCAATGTGCTTTGTTCTGGAGTGAAATGCTGAGTTCTTTGCCAGATGTATCGCACTCTGACTATCAACTGCAAAACACTCTTCTCTGTGTGAAACCCAACTCTGTTAATAATCCTGAAGCCATATCAATTCTTTCGGCTTACATTAATGCTACATACTCAGCCTCTGTAGTGGATAAAGCAACAATCTTTTGTATCCGCGACATCCAACTAACTGCTGTAGTACCAATAGTAAATACGTAACCAGTGGTACTTCTTCGGTGATCGACTTCACCTGCAAAATCTGCATCTACGTAGCCTTGTACTTTTATTTCTCCTTTGCCAAAGTACAAACACTTCTCTGTGGTGCCTCGTAGATACCTTAAAGTCCATTTCACTGCTTCCCAATGAGCTTTTCCTGGATTTGACATAAACCTGCTAACTACTCCCACTGCATGGCCAATGTCTGGCCTCGTACAGACCATTGCGTACATCAAACTTCCAATGGCTGAAGCATATGGTATCTTAGCCATGGATTCTCTTTCTTCCTCCGTCTGAGGTGATTGTTCCTTGGATAGGCGAAAATGACTGGCCAATGGTGTGCTGACATGTTTGGCGTTGCCCATGTTGAATCTTTGCAAAACACGGTTGATGTACTCACTTTGAGATAATCGCAAAATTCCTCTCTGCTTATCTCTCGTGATTTGCATTCCAAGGATCTTCTTTGCTGGACCCAAGTCCTTCATGTCAAATTCTTTTGACAACTGCATCTTCAAGTTTTTAATCTCATCCATATCTGAACCTGCTACTAACATATCATCGACATAAAGTAACAAAATGATATAACTGGACTTATACCTCTTGAAGAAACAACAGTGGTCGGAGTTGCACTTCTGGAAACCTTCCTTGTGCATGAAGCTATCAAACTTCTTGTACCACTGTCTCGGAGCTTGTTTCAGGCCATACAAGCTCTTCTTTAATCTGCACACCATATTTTTGTTTCCATCTTCTAAGAAACCTTCAGGTTGGTGCATATAGATCTCCTCATCTAAGTCTCCGTGAAGAAACGCAGTTTTCACGTCCAACTGCTCAAGGTAGAGCTCTTCGCTTGCAACAATACTTAACACTGACCTGATAGTATTGAGCTTCACAACTGGAGCAAAAATTTCGGTGTAGTCAACTCCTTCCTTTTGTTGGAATCCTTTAACGACTAGTCGTGCTTTGTATCTCTTGGAGCCATCATTCTCCTCCTTCACCCGATACACCCATTTGTTGTGAAGTGCCTTCTTTCCCACAGGTAACTCAGCTAGTTCCCATGTTTGATTGGAGATCAAAGACTTCATCTCGTCTTTCATGGCAAGCTCCCACTTGCTAGGATCTGCGGTACAAGCTTCTGCATAATCTTCAGGCTCCCCTTCATCAGTCAACAACATGTAGTCCATGTATCTCCTGTTGGGCACAGGAACTCGAGAAGACTTTCTCACTGCCGGAGCTGGAGTAGGAGGCTCTGGTGCGTCAATTGATTCCTCTGACTGAGGATTCTCAACTATAGGACTTTCTGGGTCATCGTCCACCTCTGCATACACTGGCCCACTCTGTTTTGAGTTGCTGGCATCTGTGCTATGCCTGTCCTTGTACATCACTCTTTCATTGAAGATCACATCTCTACTGCGGATCAGCTTTTTGTTTTCATCATCCCAAAGACGGTAGCCAAACTCATCTTCACCATAACCAATGAAAGTGCACTTCTTCGATTTGGGATCAAGCTTATTCCTGCCTTGATCACTGATATGCACATATGCTACACAACCGAAAACTCTAAGATGTGAGAGTTTTACCTCTTTTCCGCTCCATACCTCTTCTGGTATTATGTGCTCCAATGGTACCGATGGACCTCGGTTGATCAAGTAAGGCTTGTGTTGGCTTACGCCCCGAATCGCCTTGTAAGCTTTGACCGCACCCGCAAGACGGCTCTCTCTGTCAACGTTCGATTCATACGCTCGGCTACACCATTGTGTTGAGGCGCACTGCACGCTTCTTTCCATTACGATCCAGTGCTCATAGCGAACTTCTTGAATCTGGTGTCTTCATATTCACCACCATTGTCGATTCACGAGCTTTTTGATCTTCAATCTGTCTCATTTTCTACCATGGCTTTCCACATCTTGAAAGCCTCGAATACTTCAGACTTATGTTTCAGAAAGTATACCCATACCTTCCTAGAGTGATCATCAATAAAGGTCACGAAGTATTGCTTCCCACTAATGGATGAGACAGTCGTTGGACCCCAAACATCAGAGTGAACAAGCTCGAGTTTCTCTTTCTTTGGGGTTCTTCCAATTGTCCAAAGCTAACTCTTTCTCGCTTTCCAAATATGCAGTCTTCACACATGTCAATTTCTACTGACTGAAGACCTGACAATTTGCCCTTCGAGTGCATGATCTTCATCCCTTTTTCACTCATATGGCCTAGTCTCTGGTGCCATAGATTGGGACTATCATTTGTCGCAATCGCAATCAAATGGCATGCTCTATTTGTCTTATAAAGAGTACCACTTTTTCTGCCGCGAGCAATCGTCATTGCACCCTTTGAAATCTTCCAATGATCGTAGTGGAAGGCTGTGTGTAGCCGCCATCGCCAACTGGTCTCATCGAGATTAAGTTCTTCGTCAGTCGGAATATGTCCGACATTTTTCAATTCCCATCTGGACCAGTTCAACTTAATCTTCACTACACCTTTGCCAACAATCTCACAAGACTGTTCATTACCAAGGTAAACTTTACCAAGGTTTAGGGTACATAATTATCGAAGAATTCTCTGCAAGTGGCATGAAAAGATGCTCCAGTCTAACACCCAAGACTCTTCCTTGCTCTCCAAAGAGCATATCAACGCATCACCTCCTCCTGAGGTGGAAGCAACATTTGCCTCGTCCTTCGCCTCCTGGTTCTTCGGAGCACTCGCCTCGCTTTTGTAGTGCCCGATCTTCATAATTCCAACACTCGATAGTCTTGAGTTGGAGTTTTAAGAACTATGATGATTTACGGATTTGGACCTTTGCCCTTTGATTTGCCACGTCCATTTCCTCTGGTTGAATTTCTTCCCCTTGACTCTGTATGCACATCGAAGAGGATGAAGATTCACCCGACTCTCTCCGTCGGATCTCTTCACTGAGAACCAGATCACGAACATCGTCAGATTTCAACTTATTGTTTCCCGTTGAGCTACTCACAGCTGTGACAGTAGCATTCCAACTCTCTGGAAGAGAAGACAAAAGTATCAATGCTCGTATCCCATCATCAAATTCGATTCCAACTGAACTCAGTTGGGTTGTGACGATGTTGAGTTCATTGAGATGTTGTGCCACCGATGCGCCTTCCGTCATCCGCAAGTTAAACAACCGCCTCATCAAATGAACTTTGTTTGAGGCCGACGGCTTTTCGTACATGTTGGAAAGAGCCTTCATAAGATCTGCCGTGGTCTTTTCTTTTGCAATGTTAAACGCAACATTACGGGATAACGTTAACCGGATAACGCCGAGGGCTTGTCTATCGAGAAGGATCCATTCATCTTCCTTCATCTCCGCTGGTTTCTTTCCTGTGAGAGGTTGATCTGACTTTTACGATCTGAGATAATCCTCGATCTGCATCTTCCAAAAGCCAAAGTCCGCACCATCAAACTTTTCAATTTTCACCTTTCCTTCATCTGCGGCCATCACTCTCACTCGAGTCTGACTTCTCAGGATCGTTTCTGACAATTTCTGCGAACCACCGTGCTTTAGAACACCTCCGTGGACAAATTGGTAGTGCCGACCAATTTTACTATTCACAAAATTACTATTCACGTGAACAGTATCCTCACCAAGATTTAGCAGAAATAACCAACTATCTCTGATACCAGTTGTTAGGAAACTACGCAAAATTTCCCCATAGTCAGATTAGTGGAAGAGCGAAAAATAAATGCGGAAGCACACACAAAATTGATAACTGAGTTCGGCCAATAATGCCTACGTCTCCGGCCTGCTGCAGACCTTATATTGAAAAAGGAAATACACACTGTGTTTACAAACACTCACACTCTCTCACAAAACCCACAACCCAATTACACCCAAGAATTTCTCTCACAAAATTCTGTCACTAGAATTTTATCTCACAAATGCTTATGTCTCTAAGCTTTGGAACTCACTTGGTTGGAATTCTCTCAAGGTTGGAATGATTTGCTCTTGCCTTCAAGCTTCTATTCATAGGCAAGGTTTGCAATGTGAACATATAATATGAACACATCAAATTGGATGGCCACCTACCATCATGTGTTTTATGACTTAGGCAAGGTTTGCAATGTGAACATATAATATGAACACATCAAATTGGATGGCCACCTACCATCATGTGTTTTATGACTTTCCATATTTTCCAACCCATGTTTTTCTTTATTTTGGTTAGTGGGTTGCCTCCTTTGACTAACAACTTGAACGCCCCTCATATATATATATATATATATATATATATATATATATATATATATATATATATATATATATATATATATATATATATATATATATATATATATATATATATTATCAAAAGCAGGTAGCTTCAGCACAGAAGAGATGTAAAAACTAGCTATTAATTGTTTTAATATAACCTCAGGGAAATTAAACATTGCAAAAGATTATCGCAACATTCAAAAGTTCAAATCAAACTAGCAAATTAAAATAGAATTATAGCAAAAATAATTATATATGTAACTATCAACCCGGATATATAGCAATATCTCTAAGTAAAAAAAAAATTATTTTGGTGTCTTCTAAAATATGGGGCCCTGTGCGATCATACACCTCACACACCCTCAAGACCATCACTGATTTCAGCTAAAGTGCCACGATAGTACATGTGAAAACATGCAACACATTTACAAAAAGAAGCGTGAGACACGAGGACCTGATATTGGGCATATTAGAACCACTGATTAAAAATAGGAAATTGCTAAATGTTACGAGTTATTGTTGCACGAATCGGCGACGAAATACGTGGCTAAATCTAAAGCGATTTTCTTTTCATATTGTAACCACGCATGTTTAGCAGCACTCTTAAAAATATCCATCTCTGCCTGTGATGCTCTGATGTAGTAAAAAGGTAATAAGTTATAACGTTTAATTTTTAGACAAAACATTTATAGTTAAAGGAGATTCACAATTAATTAATTAGAAGGCTATGCAAAGATATCATTGAGCTAATTGTACGTAAGAAGAAAAATTAATTGGTATAATGAGATTTAGATGAAATAAAAAATAACGAAACTGTTTCTAGCTAGCATCCATCATTAAAGACACCCCCACCCGTTAAGTACACCCCCATTTTGCATATTTCCCAAAATACTCCTCATATAAAATCATTAAAAATTGCCTTTTTTTTTTAATTCCGAAAATGTTACCGAAAATTTCAATTTCCGGTAACATTGTGTGTAAATTTTGTTACCGGAAATTGCAATTTCCGGTATACAATTTGTATACCGGAAATTCCAATTTTCGGTAACATTATGTTTAAAATTGTATACCGGAAATTGCAATTTCCGGTAACAAAATTTACACAATGTTACCGGAAATTGTAATTTCGATATACAATTTAATATCGGAAATTCCAATTTCGGGTATATTACCAAAGTTCTTGAAATAGCATCAAGTGTCGTTCGAGTTTTAAAAAACAGGAATTTAAAACATGAAAATGTATACCCGACGTGCTAATGTCTGCGAGAGCTCGGCGTCCCCAATGCCTGGAGGAGCTCGGCGTGCCCAATGCCTGCGAGCTCGGCGTCCCCAATGCCGGAGGAGCTCGGCGTGCCCAATGCTGCGAGCTCGGCGTCCCGATGCCTGCGAGCTCGACGTGCCCAATGCCTGCGAGCTCGACGTCCCCAATGCCTGGAGGAGCTCGACGTGCCCAATGTCTGCGAGCTCGACGCTCTGTTCGCAGACATTGGGCACGTCGAGGATAAGCATATGAGTTAAACGTGACAAATTTGCGAATTTCCCATAATGCCCCTTAATAACTTAACAAAAACTCAACCTTTCCCGATCCACTCACACTCACGCATCCGGAAATTCCAAATCTCTGAAAACGCTCTCACGCTTCCGGAAATTCCAAATCTCTGGCAGCTCTGTTCTTCTGGAAATTCCAAATCTTGATGCGTGTTTTTGTTGTTATTTAATCATAGTTCCGGAAATTACAATTTCCGGTGTACAATTTGTATACCGGAAATTGCAATTTCCGGTATGTTCTGTATAGTACCGGAAATTACAATTTCCGGTATACAATTTGCATACCGGAAATTGCAATTTCCGGTACCATGTTCTGTATAGTTCGAAATTGGAATTTCCAGATACAATTGTATACCGAAATTGCATATCCGTACCATGTTTTGTATAGTTAGAAATTGGAATTTCAGATATATTTGTATACCGGAAATTGTAATTTCCGGTATGTTCTGTATAGTACCGGAAATTACAATTTCCGGTGTACAATTTGCATACCGGAAATTGCAATTTCCGGTACCATGTTCTGTATAGTTCCGGAAATTGGAATTTCCGGTATACAATTTGTATACCGGAAATTGCATATCCGGTACCATGTTTTGTATAGTTCCGGAAATTGGAATTTCCGGTATACAATTTGTATACCGGAAATTCCAATCTCCGGTACAGAAAGCAATTTCCGGCTTTTTTTTCCTCTGTACCATAGGTTTTTTTTTATTTACCGATCTAGCATGCTTTTTCTTTTAAGTACGATCTACCATACTTCCACAGCAGTAGCGTGCGAGCGAGACCACAATCGCACGATGTCCTTATGACTGAGCGAGATCACGAGCGAGATCACGGTTCCCATCGTTGATTACCTCGGGTCTCGACATGTCTAGTTCGAAACACTGAGCTCGACATGCAGAGGTCGTCGTTGAGTACCTCGACATCTCTACAACGACATGCAGAGGTCGTCGTTGAGTACCTCGACATCTCTACAACGACATGCAGAGGTCGTCGTTGAGTACCTCGACACGTAATAATCTATTGTTTGTTTCATTTTAGTTTCATTGGAAATGGATGATTTTAGTGGCTTCAATTCTGACGAAGCTGACAAGCCGACCGACGTTTCCCAACATTTTGATTGTAGTGATGTATTCACTACTACGCAGGTAATTTAATTATTGTTTGATATTGTGAATATGTCGTTTTTTTTGTTGCAAAACATTAAGATTAATATTTTTTTGTAGATATTTCCTACACGAGATGACCTTTTGTATTGGGCTCGAGAGGTTGGGAAGGAAAACAATATAGTTGTCGTCATTGTACGATCAGACACAGAAACAGGACAAAGAGGAAGAAAAACAAAAGTCATTCTGGGTTGTGAAAGAGGTGGAAAGTATAAATCAAAGTCATCAAGTTCTTCAAAGTCAACTGGATCTCATAAGTGTGAATGTCCGTTCGCGCTTAAAGGAAGACCATTGTCAATGGGTGAAGGCTGGATACTTAAGGTCCTATGTGGAATTCACAACCATCGGATACCTGAAAGCATGATAGGTCATCCATTTGTTGGTCGTTTAAATCAAAATGAGAAAGAAATTGTTCATGATATGACAAAGAACAACGTAAGGCCGGGAAGCATTCTATTGACACTGAAAAGTCGCAATGTGGCCAATCTCACAACCATCAGTCAAGTATATAATGAGCGGCATAAGTTTCGATCAACACAGAAAGGTCCAAGAACTGAAATGCAACACTTGTTGAACTTAATCCAACGTGATCGATATGTGTCCTGGTATAGAAGACATGAAGGTTCTGACGTTGTTAGAGATATTTTTTGGACACATCCAGATGCCGTCAATTTATTGAATACATTTCACGTTGTCTTGTTCATGGACAACACCTACAAAACCAACAGATATCGGCTGCCACTGTTTGAAATTGTTGGTGTTACCAGCACATCCCTTACATACACTGTGGCATTTGCCTATTTGGATTCTGAGCAGCAGGATAACTTTGAATAGGCACTCTTAAAGTTAAAAGGTCTGTTTGTGCGACAGGAATCATTTCCTCAAGTTATTCTCACTGATAGAGATCTTGCTCTGATGAATGCAATTGCGTCTGTTTTTCCAACTTCGGCCAATGTTCTGTGTCAATGGCACATAGGTAAGAATGTCTATGCGAAATGCAAGAAGTTGGTATTTCATGAAGACAAACATGAGGCAGTGAAAAATGCATGGGATGGTGTTGTTGATCATTGGCGAGTTTGAGTATCGACAACGGTTGATGACTTTTGAGTGTGTATGTTCGAATTTCCTATTTTTGTTGAATATGTCAAGAATACATGGTTGAACCCCTTTAAGGAAAAGTTTGTTGCGGCATGGACCAACCAAGTCATGCACTTGAAATACAACAACAAATAGGTATGCTTAAACCCGGTAGATAAAATTATGTTGATAATTTTGTTTTTAAATGGTGTCATTGGTATTTGATGTGGTTTAATTTTTGTTTGTTATTAGAGTTTGAGTCGCACATTGGACATTGAAGAGGAATCTACAAAACAGTAGGGGTGACTGTGTCATTGTTGGGAAACTATGAACAATATGATTGCCTTCGCAACACACCGAGATAAAAGCATCATTCGAAAGAAGCATAAACTTAGTGGAGCAGGCACAACAACCGTTTGTTTATCGATTGCATGGATTTGTATCAAGGATCAGATCGCAACTTATTGCCGACGAGTGTGGCAGAGTGAATTATGTGGGTATCGATAAATCTACTTGTCGTTGCCTAATCGAGCGACACATGGGTTACCTTGTGCTTGTGAGTTGGCGGGTTACATAAGACTGTTTGCACCTATTCCATTGGAGGCAGTTCACTTGCACTGGAGGAGTTTACATTTTGGTGAATACCAATCGCAACAACACAAAGTTGAGACAGAAGGCGAGGTGTCAGAGGAAGAGCTTGCGCTTCAGTGGGATGCATTGGTAAATCGATTTCGATCACTTAATGTTATTGGCAAGAGGACACTGTTTGCCAAAGTGCGTGAACTTGTATTTCCAGACACAACTTCAATGTGTCCACCTCCTCAAAAGGTGAAGACCAAGGGAGCACCGAAAAAGGGTAAAGGTAAGGCCCCAGCAATGGATGGATATGATGTTAGGCGCGACCCATCATATTTTGAGCATGTGGACAATATGTATTCTGAGCATGTGGGTAACATGTATTCTGACGTACCATCTGGGAATACATCAAAGGCATCTAATCTACCATCTAATGTGCCTACAAGGAAAAAGAAACGATCTGATGTGCCATCTTATGTACATCAAACGCCTTACCTGGGCCAATTTCCTCCACAGTTTCATCGATATATTGAGCAAATAGTGGATGTCGAAGATGATGGAAATTGCGGATATCGTTCCATTGCAGCATTACTTGGTAAATCTGAGGACGGATGGCCTATAGTCCGGCAAGACTTGGAAAAAGAGATCAGAATGCATTATGATTTATATGGCCGGCTTTTTGGAGATCAATATCAAGCATTGAGGGAGTCATTGATAGGTGTAACTGGTACCTGTTTTCGTGACAAGTGGATGACCTTACCAGACATGGGTTACGTAATAGCAACCAAATATAAATTGGTTCTAGTCTCTTTGAATGAGTGCGATCGAGCGTGTTGGACATTTTTCCTCTTAGGGGCATGTGTCACCCAACCCACCAAACAACGCCATAATTTGTATTGGGTTTGTCAACAAAAATCACCGAGTGCAGGTAAATTTTTTTACAGCAATGTGTTTTAACTTAAATTTATCTTTTTTTTAATGTAAAATTAAACAATGTGTTAAATTAATCTGCATTTTTTTAGGTATTTCTTAAGCCCGGATGTCCATTGCCTAACGTCGCTCCCAGTTGGCGTCAATATGCTTATCCGGAGGCTCACTCATGGGCAACACTGTATGCTGCTCGATTGCAAGAATGGTTTACATTATTTCCGCCGTTGCGTCATACTACACGACAGTACCCAGATGACCATGTACGATTGGACGACGATTGACTATATTGTAGTGATATGTAACACCCTGACTCTAAACAGGGCATTACCTGCTAGATTAACCGAGATTAAGGGTAATCGGGAAATTTTCGCTTGGATTCACAAACATGGATTCAAGCTAAGATTGAAGGTAAATCTAGCATGAATCCATGATTTTCCCTTGAAATGATGAAACCCTAGGTTTCTCTCCTCTCCTAGGTCGTGAAAATGGGAGAGAAAGTGAGAGAAAATGAGAGAACTCATGTTATATTGAGCAGTGACCAGTTTGGGCTAGATGTTATATTGAGCACAGGGTAGACTGGTGGACTTACTTTTGGAGCAGCCCCCTGCGTGGGTGTCTGCCGGAAGTACCCCCAGGGTATGATTGCTCTCTTGAAGTCGTCATACCTTAGGTGTATTTTCTTTATACATTGCTACTCTGTATTTTGTATACATTATTATTTCGAGTGGTATATATGTATATTCTGCATGTTTGTTTTATTAGAATTTATGTCTTGTGTCTTAGTTGCACCATGTTTTGCAAACGCTGTAACTACTCTGATGTGCACGAGCTGGTTTTATAAAAAAAAAAAAAGACCGTACTTTTCTAAAAGGGCACAAGAGTATCGTTTTAAAACACATCGCATCTGAGGTAGTCGAGCTCGTTGTGTTGAGCTCGGTAACTTGAACTTCGGTGTGTCGAGGCTCGGTAACTCGAGCTCGGTATATTGAGCTTCGGTAGCGGTCAGGAAGCGGTCGTTACAGCGGCGTGAGCTCCTCGCAAGCGAATATGGGACTGAAAGCCATTGCGAAGGCTGGAACTCATTGGCCGAGCTCCTAAGCAAGCGAATCTCTGCGATAACTCATGTTTTTGTGTCTAGTATTTGTGTCAATTTATGTGTACAATTAACATTTACGATAAAAAAAAAACCTATAGTACGGAGGAAAAAAAGCCGCAAATATAACAAAATGTAAATATTACAAATGTAAGATGTCCAAATATAACAAAAAGATAATAAACATAAAAACCTTATCTTCTTCATTGCCGACGCTTCGGGATGTGGTCGCCTCAGTCCCACCTGCGCTATCTGTAGTGCCTGGGAAATATACTCGACAAGCGGGCGGGTCCATCATCTCATAGTCGGGCCTCGGAGGCCGCGGAGAATCTTGGTGGATCGAGGCCACCTCTCAACCATATCATCACAATGCGGCTGCAAATTATAACAAGACATCAGAGAGCCATAAGAGAAAATAAACAAACACAAAAAATACATAATGTATATCTAAACACTTACACAATCAGGAGTAGCCGCAGCCTGAGGAGCACCCGGATTGATCAGGAGTGGATGCGACATCCTGCAATACCACTCCATGTACCCGTCAGTGCACTCTGCTGGATACGAGGCCAGGTATAAATCGGGGACAGTCGACATGATAGAGTGCATAGGAAACTGTATCCATGCATCCATCATCTCTGCAGCTGTGGGACGCGGTGGTGGTGGCCGGGGAATGTCCTGGATGTAGCCGAACCGTCGACTACCCTCTCGTAGGTACGGCACAATAAATGAGGCACACCGGATGTACCCCGAAAACAGACACGCCGGATGACAACTCGCCCTAGTGCCCTCCCACGGTCTCCAAACAACGTCATCGACTGTCAACGCATCCAGCGCTCTCCTGAAGGGCTCCACCTGTCCGTCACCCTTAACCGACGACCACCTCATGGCTCGTATCATGCCCGGGGTGATGCCGTTATCCTTCCTCTTGCAGAGACGAGGGAAATACTCATATATCCATGCCTGTGACAACAATAACGAATCAACACGCCATACAATGTACTTCAAATAAATAATTGTTTACAAAAATAGGCTGCGTACCTGAAGAAGTGTCATGTATCCGCCAATCTGCTTAGTGTCATGCAGGCTAGCGTCTCCCAGATATCCGTACAAGCAGGCTAGTACAACACTAGCCCATGACACACTACCAACCGCCCCCAAGTCACGTACCAGGTCCAGGTACTTAATGTCAATGTATATATGGCTCTTGTCAGCCAAAATGGTACAGGCCAACAACAGCATTATCATGGCCCTGGCTGCACAGTCCCACTGACAATCGTAAATGCGCTGGTCATATGTCTTCATCAAGAAGTCAATACTCATATGGGCGCCTCTCATACTTGTCATCTCCTTGTTTGCCTCTTCATATGTACACCCCAGCAATGTCTGTAAATAAGATATGGAAATGTCTGGATCCATCACTGGGGTACATAAAAGAGCCGCTCACTTTAAGGCCTAGGAGGACAGACACATCATCAGCGTGGTGTCATCTCTCCAAAGGGCGGATGGAAGTCGCTCGTCTCCCGATGCCATCTCTCAGAAGGCCGTGATGAAGGCTCTGTCAACCATCCTAAAGCTGTAGTATAGCAAGGAGGTTAGGCCGGCCTCCGAGAGATGCTCATTTACGGGAGGAGGCGGTGGTACTTTTCCACTCAACCATTTTTACAACTTAAGGCCGTGAGAGGCCACCTTAAGCGCATCACGATCCTGCACACAAATAAACATCATTGATCATATAAAAATAATAAACATTTGATCAAATAACAACCAGATATATACCTGCCCCTGCCATATCTGATAGGCAACGTGATGCTGATAATCTGTAAGCAATGACCCATCGTAAGGTCCTCCAGGAAAGGGAGCCTGGTCTCCAACTGTACCATGGTCTCCTCCAGCTATATCCTCTGGAGCCTCGTATACAAAATGGGGATCACGATCGCCAACTACATCCTCGTGTGGTCGTCATAGCAATACGCCTCGACGCCTTCGAGATACAGTCAGCCGTGGTTCACGTGGGGCGCACTACCAGGTGTGGAAGCTAATCCCCTCCCTCTCGTCCTAGGCATATCTGAAAGACAAGTAAATCAATTATATTCAAATGTAATAAAATAAATTCTGTACACCCGAGGTACTCACCGACCTCTGCATGTCGAGCTAGACACCCAAGGTACTCAACGGCGACCTCTGCATGTCGTTGTAGAGATGTCGAGGTACTCAACGGCGACCTCTGCATGTCGTTGTAGAGATGTCGAGGTACTCAACGACGACCTGCATGTCGAGCTCGGTGTTTGAACTAGACATGTCGAGACCCGAGGTAATCAACGATGGGAACCGTGATCTCGCTCAGTCATAAGGACATCGTGCGATTGTGGTCTCGCTCGCACGCTACTGCTGTGGAAGTATGGTAGATCTCACTTAAAAGAAAAAGCATGCTAGATCGGTAAATAAAAAAAAACCTATGGAACAGAGGAAAAAAAAGCCGGAAATTGCTTTACATCAGGAGATTGGAATTTCCGGTATACAAATTGTATACCGGAAATTCCAATTTCTGGAACTATACAGAACATGGTACCGGAAATTGCAATTTCCGGTATGCAAATTGTATACCGGAAATTCCAATTTCCGGAACTATACAGAACATGGTACCGGAAATTGCAATTTCCGGTATACAAATTGTACACCGGAAATTGTAATTTCGAACTCTCTAAAAACATGGTACGGATATGCAATTTCAGATACAATTGTATCTGGAAATTCCAATTTCGAACTATACAAACATGGTATCGAAATTGCAATTTCCGGTATACAAATTGTACACCGGAAATTCCAATTTCCGGAACTCTACAGAACATGGTACCGGAAATTGCAATTTCCGGTATACAAATTGTACACCGGAAATTGTAATTTCCGGAACTATGATTAAATAACAACAAAAACACGTACCGAAGATTTGGAATTTCCGGTAAGAACAGAGCGTTTTCAGAGATTTGGAATTTCCGGAAGCGTGAGAGCGTTTTCAGAGATTTGGAATTTCCGGAAGCGTGAGTGTGAGTGGATCGGGAAAGGTTGAGTTTTTGTTAAGTTATTAAGGGGCATTATGGGAAATTCGCAAATTTGTCACGTTGAACTCATATGCTTATCCTCGACGTGCCCAATGTCTGCGACCAGAGCGTCGAGCTCGCAGGCATTGGGGACGTCGAGCTCGCGAGCATTAGACGCGTCGAGCTCCTCGCAGCATTGGGACGCCGAGCTCGCAGGGCATTGGGCACGCCGAGCTCCTCCAGGCATTGGGGACGTCGAGCTCACATTGGGCACGTCGAGGTATACATTTTCATGTTTTAAATGCCTGTTTTTTAAAACTCGAGCGACAACGATGCTATTTCAAGAACTTTGGTAACATCCGGGAAATTGCAATTTCCGGTATACAAATTGTATACCGGAAATTCCAATTTTCGGTAACATTGTGTGTAAATTTTGTTACCGGAAATTGCAATTTCCGGTATACAATTTTAAACACAATGTTACCGGAAATTGGAATTTCAGATACAATCAGATATCTGAAATTGCAATTTCCGGTAACAAAATTTACACACAATGTTACCGGAAATTGAAATTTCCGGTATACAATTTGTATACCGGAAATTGAAATTTCCGGTAACATTTTCGGAATTAAAAAAAAAGGCAATTTTTAATGATTTTATACGAGGGGTATTTTGGGAAATATGCAAAATGGGGGGTGTACTTAACAGGTGGGGGGTGTCTTTAATAATGGCCTTAATAAGTTATGTATGAAACACAACCTTTTTTTTGGGCCAACGAAACTTGACATTTCAATTGTGCATGGGGCTGCTTCCAGCACCCCTTTTTTCTCTAACAACATCTTCCTCCTCTCCACTTTTCCTAAACTACCCCTACCCCTTCCTTTTTCTCTCCCCACCCCCACCCTGCACCCTCCTACCCCCTCGCCCCCTTCTTTTTTCAAAAAAAAAAGTTGTCGGTAGTGTTGAGAGTTTCTAGTAGCGAGATGACTTTCCAGTTACGTTGGGAGTTATCAGTAGTGAGACGAGTTTCCGGTAATGAGATGAGTTTCCAGTTATCAACTAGAAACAAATTTTCAAAATAGGAAAAAAAATTTGTGCAGACGTACTGTGAGGGTGGGGGGAAGGGGTGGAGGGGTCACAGGTGGTGGGGCCCCCAGGGGAGGGGTTGTGCAAGCGGTGGCTTTTTTCTCCCTGCCACTCTTTTTTTTTTTTTTTGTTATTTACTCATCTACCATTGTTTTCACATTAAGTACAAATATACCATTGTTTTCATTTTCCTTTGATATGTCGGTCTTGCAACCCAGGAAAACTCAACCAAAATTTTAATTTTTTTCCATTCTATGTTGAGAAGTCGCCCTGGGGGTGGGACTTCCCAACTTGTTTTTTATTTTTTCCTTTTTTAATTATTTGTAATTGGTTTAGTGTTGATTAATCTAATATAGGTAATCTAATTTAATTAGTTTCTTCGACTTGCGTAGTCAGTGGTGTGATTGTGGCAAATTTCAAGCATTACACTACCCATGTTCAATTGAGATCGCTGTTTGTTCCCATATTCACCGCAACTTTATGACATGTGTGCCTACTGAGTACACGTTGCAAAATGTCTTCAACATTTACTATGAAGAGTTCAGAGTGATGCCTCACGATTCATATTGGCCATAATACAATGGAATTGAACTGTGCCACAATCCAACCATGTCAAGAGATCCAAATGGTCATCCACAGTCTACCGTATTCGTACTAAGATGGATCAAAGGAAATGGGTCGTGACCCTAAGAGATGTAGACTGTGTCAGAATGAGGGTCATAGCAGAAATAAATGTTCTCACTGTCCTTGAGCTCATGTGCAACACTAAAAAATTTGCATCGTTTGTGTTTGTACCCCCTTCGTATTTGTATTTTTAATTTTTAATCAATGTAAAACATTTTCTATAATTGTACTATTTATTATTATTATGGTTTTAATTAAACTATTTTTAATAATTAATTAATTAATAAATTAGATTAACTAAATTAGATATACTTAATTAATTACCTAATTAAAAAAATTAATCAACACTAAACCCATTACAAATAATTAAAAAAAGAAAAGAAAAAAAATACAAGTTGGGAAGTGCTACCCTCTGGGGGGACTTCTGGACATGGAATGGGAAAAAAAATTCCCTTGAGAAGTCGGTTCCCTCCCGCTGAATTCCCACAGCTACCCCAAAACAATGATATTTAGGTACTTAAAACCTAAACAATGGTATTCACGTAGATAAATAAAAAACATTGTACAGACGAAAAAACGCCGCAAGGGGTGGAGGATGGGGAGAGAGAAATGAAGGGGATAGGGGCATTTCGGAAAAAGTGGGAGGAGGGAGTGTTGCTGGAAAAAATGGGGATGCTTCCAGTACCCCTTTGTGCATTCTCCCTCTCTTAATGAAACAGTCGAAAGGCCCAAAACCATCTTTTATACAATTGCAACCTTACCATACTTTGAGTTGAAGTTCGCTAGTGGCATTCAACTATAGGTGCCGCTTAACGTGGTGCCGCTTTTCTTTTTCTCCAAGGTGGTGCCGTATAAAATTACCGATTTCTCCCGGTTAGTTCTGGTTTTTGGTATTTAAAACATTGCCCCCAACTCTTTAATATTTGTCTGGTTCCCATTTTAAAAGATCCACAACTCTTTGATACAAGTGTTTTTACCGCCACTGTTTGGCCGAACGTCTCATAAAATAACAAAAAGCGTAAATACTCAAATTAGTCCCGACAAAAATTACGGAGGCCAATTTAGTCCATGAGAAATAAAAAATACTAATTTGGTCCTTAAACACTTCAAATGCGGGTCAAATTAGTCCTTTTTAGAATAATTTTTAGGAATATTTTAGTTCCTATCAGGGACTAATTTGATCCACATTTGAGGTTCTTAATGACCAAATTGGTATTTTTTATTTTTCAGTGACTAAATTGGTCTCCATAATTTTTGTTGGAGACCAATATTTGGGTATTTACTCTAACAAAAATTTACCGCTCATCAGTATTGGTTTTTATTAAAAAAAGAAAACTCTCTCGGTCTCAATTTACCTGTCCTCTTTAGTTATGCACGCCTCTTAAAAATGATTGATTTTATTAAATTTCATGATAAAATGATACTCGTTGACTCAAATATCCCTCATTAATTTGAATAGTTGAGTAGTTAGGTAGAAAAACTCGTTAATATAATTGATTGTGATGCAAGGGGTATTTTTGAAAAAAAGAGTAATTAATAATTCTAGACAGGGACGGATCTAGGAATTTCAATTATTGGGGGCAAGATCATGTACTATAAATATTTTTATAAAAAATTACATCA
The DNA here is from genome assembly GCA_037113605.1 of Calophaca sinica. Lineage (NCBI taxonomy): Eukaryota > Viridiplantae > Streptophyta > Magnoliopsida > Fabales > Fabaceae > Calophaca > Calophaca sinica. Next base: position 123,713,389 of record CM073736.1, on the reverse strand, counting down.
ATGCACAAACAATAAAATAATGACATCACTATCATTAAACAAAAAATTGGAGATTACAAAAACTATAATATTATATACCTAAAAAATTAAAGACACAACAACATATCAAAAGAAAATAGCTCATTTTCTATTTTTTTCCTTTTTAGTGAGTTCAATAACCTAAGAATAAAGTCAACGCAAGTAAATGTTGCCGTATGCTTTGTTGAATTAATTTATAACGCAATTTCCATGTAATGAGCAAATTAGACATCATTTACCTCTACAATTTCTTCGGTAGATGGCCATATATCCCTCAGGTAGCACTAGTGCAGTTTGGTCTTTTAACATCGGTTAAAAATGGCCTTTAACATCGGTTTTGGTTTCGTTATTGATTCAAGCGATATTAAAAGTGAGACCTTTTTACATCGGTTTTGGAACCGATGTTAAAAGCGACATTTTCACATCGGTTTTTTATTATAACCAATGTTAAAAATGATCATTTCATATCAGTTTTTGACATAACCGATGTTAAAGCGCAATATGTCGGTTTACGAAATAACCGATGTTAAAAATAATCATTTCATATCGGTTTTGACACATGCGATGTTAAGCGAAACTTTTAATATCGGTTTAGAACGATGTAAAAAGTCCTTTTTTAAATAAAAAAAGCTTCATTTGTTTTGTATCATTCCTCCCTGTATAAATTGGCAGCAAAAGCTAAAAACCAGCGGATCATAACAAAGGCTTGGACTTACATAAGTAAAGCAAGACTAATTATTGATTAAATATAAGTAACTATTATCATGAAAGGCGTGTTGATTTTTATAAGATAGAAATAGAAACAATGTAGCCCCATGTTTGAGGAAATTTTCATTTCACTTGGCGGAGTTAAACCAAAATCGGAATCTACTTACGTACAATTATAGGAGTAAAATCAAAGATACTAGTATTATTCTGACACTAATTATCCAAAGCTTACAGTAAAAACTACAAGCCGTTTACAAAAGAACCTCCATCTTGTCCTTTGCATTGCTTTGGCAATCCACATACATGCCTACGATTGTCCTTTATTTTCTGCACTAATATACTTCACATGAGAATGTCACCTTCCAGCATCTTGACACCTATGAGAAAGTACCCCAAAAAATGAGATTTGTTAAGCAAAATGCTTAGTAGAAAACTTTTAATTAAGCAACGTTCATGCCCTGATGCATTATTGATTTAATTACACACAAGACAATACACACAATTATAAACATGTACTAAATTAATTAATTTTCCAACTTTGAGACATTTGAGGCTTAATTGAGGATCGAGTCGGATGCACAAAGAAGAACATTGCATCATGCGATAAAACTCTTGATCAACGTAGCGATTCTTTAAGCTTAGATCTACTAGTTTATGAATTGCATGTTCTTCAAGCAATGGCGCGCCTAAACAAATATTCGAACCACAAGTAATGGCGAAGAAAATCATTATTCTAAATAGCTTATATAGGATAAAATGACTACAATTAAATTAAACTCATTATATAAATCTTACCCATTCGAGGCATTGCTAGCCCCTAGGCGGTTAATATCGATAGCTTCCAACCTTTTGTTACAAGCTCATTAATACTATCCCAAATGAGTACACATCATCTTTTACGATTAATTTGACCACTTTGAGCATATTCTGGTGCCAAATACCTATAGAGCAGAAAGATTTCCATCATCGCATTTACAACTAATCAAGACAAAATGAGATGAGAAAGAAATTAACTTTCATCTGGCCTACCAAATTGGCTTTCATTATAGCAAACCCAATCAAAGTGCTCTTCCCAAACACATAAATGATTTAACCCGGAGGTATTACTAATATTGTAATCATAAAAATCACTTGGTGTCTAAATGCTACACAATAAAATGAAAAGGATTGTCAAAATTCAATGAGGCATAATCACCTCCCTTAATGGATCTTTTCTAAAGCACTATAAGAAAAAACAATAGTTCATGCTTTGATTTTGTATCTTGGGACCACTACTTCCATTCTCTAGATCCTTTGAATCAACTGTTAGATTCCAGAAGACACTAATAAATAATCCAAAAACACAATCAACGAATAATCAATAAACTATGATAACCATTCCAAAACACAAATCCATGCTAACAAATGTTTTCAAGTTTGAAGTTCCTCTTGGAATCTTTCCTCTTGGAAGTCATTCTATAAAGCTCCACAATCAAGAATTTTAGAATCTCACATCTAATTTTTACAAAAAGAACACACAATTTGGTACTCTTCTTCTAACCTGTTTGTTCCCAGTGAGAGATAGGATTAAAATAATAGGAATAGTTCATAATTTGGTACTCTTCTAACCCTCGCAAAATAATGGCTAGTAATACAAAATAAAAAATCATGAAATTAACATTCAGTTTCACAATTTAATTTTGATAATGTTATATATAAAAAAATAGATCAAATAAAGCTCGATATCTTACTCCTTTAAAGTACAATACCTAAAAGCGATCTTGAAACAGTAATACTCTATGTGCCATAGATCTTCTCTCTCTCAGATCTCTTTAACACATATATTCATATCCCAAAAACCACTCGATATTCATTCAGATCCAAACTCACATAGTCAAAAGCACACATCGACGCATTACCACATACGCCGAATCCAAAGGAAACACTGCATGCGCGTCTGGCAAGCAACGAATCGACCACCACTTTGGAGAGAGTGGGCCTTGAATCTCGATCTACCAGCGTGTGTGGCGTCGTTACACTGCGGGCGATCGCAAATATTGTTGTCGAGGTGGCGACTTGAGGATACTATAGGGGTGGTGCATGACTTGAGAGGTTCTAGCAGCGTGGAAAGGAGAATCGTGGTGACAAAACAAAGGGAACAAATGCAGTGGAGCTCGAGGCGGCGATCTCGAGCTCGGCTTGTAAATCGATATCTCGGAGATGAGTCTTTGCGGAGAAGTGAGTGAGTGAAGGCTGCTGAATTGAAGAAGGTTTTGGGAGAGAAGGAGTCTAGGGTTGAAGTTTTTGGAGAAGTAGAAGGGTTGAAGAGAGAAGCGAGAGTGGCGAGGCGAGGATTTGGAGAGGAAAATCGGGGTTACGGAGATAAATTGAGGGTTTACGATTTTGGGAGAGAGAAATTAAGTGTAGCAGAGCGAGAATTTCTTAGATCTTTTTCACTATCTTTCCAACATCGGTCCAAGAAATATCACGATACATAATGTCCACTTTTTATGAATTGTTTACATCGGTCAAAGAGAGGCAAAGCATAAAAATCTTTTTTCATATCGGTTTAGGGAAAAGCCGATGTAAAAATGTCCACGTTAATTGCAAAAATGCCACCGCCTTGTTTTTAATGTCGGTTTTGATTTAACTGATGTAAATTTCCGTTATAGAATGCGTTTTTTGCACTAGTGTAGACATTCTTACAATCATTCCCTGTCCCAGTTGGCTCCTTCTCAAAGTCAATGTCAACCTGGAAATTTGACCAAAAGTATTTTGATGAAGTAATGGATCTTGATAATTTTTAGACTTAAATTTCATCAACCTTTTCACAAAAATAAATAAAACATGCATCCTTGAAACCGCTCGAACCGGAATAAAACCGCGATCAAACCGTCAAAATGGCTGGACCATAAATAAGCCCGGTTTAAGGTTGAACTTCAACCGCTCGGTTCGGCTCGGTTTTTAAAACACTGGTTTGGTTCATTTTTTTTTGTAGTTTGGGTCGAACCCAAACCAGCCCGTTCAAACTAGAAATGATTTGGTTCGAATAACAAATTTATGATTTCAAATCCGTAAACCAGTGAGACCAACCTGATAACATTGATTTTTATTTTTTTTTATTTTTTTATATACCTTATTATTATAGGTGATGATTCATGAGAGATGAGACACTACTTGTTCACTTAAAAATTAGGGCTTCTTTCTATTTTGTGGAATAAAATGTCATTTTAAAAACTGTGGAATTTAATTTAGGTATTGCTGAACATTTTGTGGAATTTTAAGTGTTTAATGCCACTTTTTTGGAATTTTAAAAGCTATTTTTTTTTGTCTTATGATCCGCAAACTTACTCCGAACGAACCCACTCATTACCGGATTGGGTTGGTTCGGGTTTAAGAGGAAAACTACGGGTTTTTTACTCAATCCAAACCGATAAAATTCGATTGATTCGGGTATCGGGTTTGATCAAAACCGACCCAACCCGGCCCGTATACATCGTTACAAGTACCAAGTAATTACTTAAACATTTCGTTCAAAGTGAGCACTGTGACGTGGTTTTTTTATGAGAACGTGATTATTTAAAAAATTGCCACTTTTGTAATTTGTTTTAAAAAATTATCCAATTAAGAAATCTATGTCGTATAGTAACAAAATTAAAAAAATTATTAACTTCCGTTTGGATTATGTGAACGTGGTTCTTTGGATTATTTTTCATTCTGTTGATGACAGTGAGTGAACAATGTGATTAGAGTTACAAAATACTATTTTTGTAAATTTTCTTTTCCATGTATCCTATCTAGCAATTACTGAAAGTTTATTTATTCATGAAATCACCAAAGTATCCCTAAAATTTAAAAGGTAGCCGGTCTTCAATCTCAGCCACAGCTTTAGAATATTCAAAAATCAAAGGCTGCAATTCAATTGCACCACCTTGGAGAAAAAGATAAGCGGCTCCACGTTAAATGGAACCTTCAACTATATCAAATCATAAACTTCTTTAACTAGGCTTGGGCAGTTAGGCTTATGAAAAGAAGGAAGAAAAAACACAAAAAATCTAACAAGAAATAAATGTTAGCAACTAAGTCTTAGATGCCATCTCTCATCTCGGCACTAGTTTTTGAACAGTTAAGATAGATTAGTATAAAGAATTCCATGTCATATAGGAAAAATACTTCCATGGAAAGTTATATGAAAAGAGAAAATGGTTGGCAGACCAATTCCTTATCCTTTGCTGGAAGAGTGTCTCTTGCTCAAGCTTCACGTATTAATATCCGAGGGTATGTTCTCCAATCTACTCTTATCCCTGTCTCTGTGTGCCTTGAAGCTGAGAAAATTTGTAGGGACTTCATTTGGGGGTCAACTGCGGACACCAGGAAAACTCACCTTATTTCTTGGGATAAGCTTTGCTGCCCAAAGGAGGAGGGAGGTCTTGGTTTTAGAAATTTGAGGACCATCAATCATGCTCATATGATGAAGTTGGCTTGGACTATGCTCACTGACTCTGGTAAGCTTTGGGTTAGAGTGATGAAAGCAAAGTACTCTTGTGGTATGCATCTGGTTCCTACTTTTACCTACAAGGCTAACTCAACTAGCACCTGGAAGGCCATTGCAAATGCATGGAAAGATGTGAGTAGGAACATTATTTGGGTTGTCAAGAATGGACATGATGTCAAGTTTTGGAAGCACTGTTGGATCCCTGGTGTAGGTACTCTTACCGATTTGCTCCCAGATTCTGTTCCCGTGGATGAAATTGAGTTCCCAGTCTCCCACTATACTCAGAACGAGGCTTGGAATTGGCCTATCATTCAGAGGTACGTTCCTGCTGATGTCTGTGATAAAATTGCATCTATTCGGCCCCCTTCCCCGTGTGGTAATGACTTCCCGTGTTGGAGCCTCACCTCGGATGGGTATTTTTCTCTAAAATCTGCTTATGAGGCGCTTAGACATTCTTCTGCTGACCATGAAGAACCTGACCAGCTCTTCAACAAAGTTTGGAATTGGCCTGGTCCTAACCATATTAATGCTTTTCTTTGGAAACTTGCTCATGAGAAGCCGATGACCAACGTTGAGAGACGAAGAAGAGGTATGACTGCAGATGATCTTTGTCCTCGCTGCCATGGTGCCCCTGAGTCAATTATGCACATGCTTAGGGATTGGTGGACTAACATTATTGATCAGGATCAATGGAGTAAGTTCTTTAGCCTTGGGATGTATGCTTGGTTGGATTGGAATCTCTCTTCCAAACATATTGGGGTGCATCAACAAGACTGGACTATCTTTTTTGGTGTTGCTACTAATGCTATCTGGCGTGATAGGAATTCCTTAGTCTTCTCCCAGTCGACTAATATTGGTGATAGCTTGTTTTTCCAGATCCTGTCTCAGTGTCAGTTTATTATAGGACATCAATGCTCTAATAGATCTGTTAGTAGCTGTGAATCAAGGATTATTGATGTTGCTTGGAAGGCGCTTACTGAAGGGTATTTTAAGGTTAATGTAGATGGTTGTCATGTCTCTTCTTCAGGTAGTTCTGCTTCCGGAGATCTGATCAGAGACCATCAGGGTCGGTTTATGAAGGGCTTCTACAATAGGGTGGGCTCTTGCAATGCTGTGTGGGCGGAACTATGGGCCCTCAGGCTGGGTATCAACCTGGCTAAGGAGCTTGCTCTTAGCCAAGTCATATTTGAGATGGACTCTAAAGTCTTCGTTGAAATGGTTCATTCGGGATCTACTCGCATTACATTCCTTCAATTCTTCCCCAAGAGGTCATTTCTATCCTCCAACATCCAAATTGGAGTACTTCTGTGGTTCACATCTATTGCAAAGCCAATCAATGTGTTGATCTGTTAGCTAATAAAGGACATTCACTACAGCATTTTTGACTTTAGGCCAAGCTAAAGTCATCCACGGCTAAAAAACTGTGGCTTTAACTAGGAAAGACAACGCTTTTTTACATGATGCCAAATATAAGCGTGTTTTCTCACATTCATGCTACACTTTTTTCTAGAAATATTGCATATTCGTAATAGACCATGAGGGTTAAAATGTTGGCAAATTATAGACCACGGTTTTTAACTGTTGATATACAGGCCACACTTATTTAACTGTGACCTTTAAAAGTTTAAAACGAACCGTGGGCTGAAAGTAAACGCCACACTATTTAGACTTTAAAAACCGTGGACTAAAAGAAGTGGTGTTTCATTTACCATTTGAGATAGGCAACACTGGAAAAAATGTGGGCTAAAAGGTTAAAAAAAATGAAAAATAAACTCCCGCGACCCAACCCCGCCCTAGCTGATTAGCGAAAATTAGAAAAATAAACTTCTATATGCTTTGCACCCACTCTCTGTTCTCTCTCTCTCACGCTCATCGTCTTCCTCTGTTCTCTCACTCATGGACACTCTGCCGCTAGCCGCCTCCCTCCCTGCGTCACGAGTCACGACTCCCTCTTATCTCCGGTCGACTCCCTCTGTTCTCTCTCTCTCTCTCGACCAGAACGAATGTCGACCGCTCCATCACACCTCAGCCTCATCTTTTTCTCTCTCTCCGTCGCGTCCTCCTCAGCCTTGTCTCTCTCTCGCCGCCGCCCGCCGCTGCTGTTTGTTGGTGAGTCAGTCTCGAAAACCAGATCTGAAAAACCTTAGATGTCTTTTTTCTCTCTTTGTAGATTCTTATGCTTGACATGATTGCTTGCTTAGAGAGAACAGATCTGACTACCACTGCTTGCTTCAGAATTTTTCACTGCTTGATTGTTCGCGTCCCAATTTGCGTCTGAATTTCTCACTACCACTGCTTGATTTTTCATTGTTTCTTATGCTTGATTGTTCGTATTCTTAGATGCCCTTTTTATTATGATTGTTCGCGTCCTAATTTTTTTCAGAAGCAAAATAGAATTTATGAGATGAATTGAATTCTACTTTCCTATGCTTGCGCCCTAAATCTGATATGTATGTATGGATTTTACGCAGTGAGCAATCTTGTGAATCAGCAGAGGAATCAGATTGTTGATGTTGTTGTCATTGCTAGGATTCCTGGTGCTTCTTTGGTTGTCCCTATTTCGCAAGTCAATGTCATTTGGGGAGATGAAAGGTAAATAAATTGCTATTCTTGTTCTTCATGGTCTCTTATGATTTTAATAAATGAAGAGTTGGGTTTAGCTGCTACAAATTTGGACTAAATCTTCATTAAGACTAACATTGAAGCCTCAGCTTAAGCATAGATTTAGTTAGTTTCAATCTTGTTCTTCATGGCCTGTGGTGTTTTTTTTTTTGAAAATTAACGGGGCCTAAGCCCAAAAAGAGATTTACACAGAAATCAAACGAGGAGTAGCAACTCCCAACAAATTAGCAGACACAAAATGCTTCAAACTATCTGGCGGCTCCTCAAACATCTAGAGACCACAATCTATCTGACAACCCAAACTAGCTAGACCATTTGCAACCTTATTAGCCTCTCTAAAAACATGATCCACCTTAACTTGCCAGTCTTCCGATAATAAAGCTTTAATCCTTCTAACAATACCCCATGCATGTCCACTCCCAGAAGCATCATCCTTTAGGCAATGTATAACAACAGTGGAGTCCAGCTGAAGCTCCACTTTGGTGTAGCCTCTCTGCTTAGCAATCTGTAATCCTGTGAAGGCCCCCCCATAATTCAGCAATATGAGGGCTAGTTGCACCAAGAAACCTAGCAAACCCACCCACCCAGTGGCCATCGTGGTTCCTAATGACACCCCTGCAACCAGCTCTAGACATACACTCCTTCATTGCCCCATCGGCGTTGATTCGAAACCACCCATAATCTGGCGAATGCCACCTGACCAACATCTCAACCTTGCCACTCAACTCACGGTTAACATTCATATTATTCCTACAGTACCCTAATTTTGTCCGGGCTTTATTTATTTTATTTAATTTGTTTTGCTTGCTTATTAATTTAGTATTAATAATGATATCTTGGTCTCAATAAATAAAGAGAAAAAAGAATAAAAGAGAGAGAAAAGAAAAGAAATAAATATATTTTTTGAAGAAAGGAGGATGCAAGTAGCAATACTAAAGGTGCAATTAGCAGTTTGTTAATAAACAACCAGTCAGCCCATCTCAGCTCCCCAACTCCTCTCCATGCGCAGATCTACTTCGCGTACCCCCCACCTTTTCTGTCTGCAGCCCTCCAGCGCCCCCTCTTCATTCACTACACGCACCCCTCCCTTTTTCTCCGCCCACACTCCCTCTGCTCACTTAAATCCGCGACCCAAGTCCACTCCACACCAGAATTTGACCCAAACCTTATTTAACCTAGACCCTAATTTCCCCTCATCTTTCCCTCATTCTGCCGCCACATCGCCCTCTCTCTACCTTCTCTCATCCACCCCCATTCTCTCCCTGATTCTCGCCCCTCTCTCTACACCCTTACTTCTTTCTCTTCTCTTCCATCTTTTTCATCTTCATCCCTCTTCCTTCTCAAACCCTAACCTAGAAGCTCCAGCCGCACCACCTCCCTCCATCTCAAACCTAACCCGAAATCATTGGCCTCCTTCCCCTTCTCTCAGCCTCACATTCGCTATTTTCTTTCCCTTTCTTTCGGATCTAATCTTGAGAATCACATTCAAACCGAACCAATCTCATTTTATGCTTCTGTTATTTGGATTGCATCAAGCAAAGATTCGGAGGAATCACGAACCTAGGCGTAAAAAGGGAGTTTTTCGTTCCCTATTTTTCCTCTTATCTTTCTATCTTTATTTTTTGATTTTGAACTGATTCGTTGTGTTTGTTTCGCAGCTTTGGGCCTATAAAAAGGAAGCATACAAAGCGATCAAGGGGGAGGGTTCTGACTGAGAAGGAATGAAAGGAGAGAGTAGGTTCTGGACTGAGAGGATTCGAACAGAAGAGAAAGAGAAAGAAGGCACCAAGAGTAAAAAACGAGAGGGAGAGCACAAAATTCAGAAATGTAGAATTTTAGGGTTCTTTCATTTACTTCTATAATTTCTTTCCTTTTTTTCTGAACGAAGGATTTGAAGAATTGGATATCAAGGTTCAATCTCTCCCTTTCCCTCTTTTGTTTAAGATTCCTATTTGGGTTGTAAAACTGATAATTGTAACTCATAATATTAATTGTTCTTCATCTCCTTGCTTATTTGTTATTATTCTGTTGTTGTTAATCTTGCCTTTCTTGCTCCCTGCGCAGCCGTGATGTCCCAAATTAGGATTAGGGTTTTAGGGTTGCTGTTTTGTTTTTCTTAAAGATGGGAAAGATGACAAATTTATTTTATTTAAAAAAAAATAAAAAAGGTCGAAACGCTGTTTGTTTGTTTGTTTAAAAGTGAATATATTCTGTTTATTTGTTTTCATTATAAAAGTAGAGATGCATAATTTTAAATCTAGGGTTATTTTCTAAGAAGATTTGATTTGTCCAATAATGTTAATAATAATGGCAATAATTACCTATTTCAAAAAAGGATCTTTTTATAAAATAAAAGTAGAAGTCTCGGCCACAACATTTTTTTGAAGTCCTGATTTTGTTCGTGGTTAATAAATAATAATTTATTCTAGAAATACCTTTTTTATAATAAATAAATATGAATAAATTTTGTTAAGGGAATTAATTTTTTAGGCAAAAAAATCTTTTTCAAACAATTTAGGCTACCATTTTTAATGGGCGTCGTAGGGGTGCTAATAATACATTCTCTGCGCGTAATCAACTCCCGAGCCCGAATTTGGTTCCAAGACTAATTTTCTACAATTATTTTTAAAAAGGTTTTTCCTATTGTTTTCCTTAATAAACCTTAGGTGGCGGCTCCATTTTTTAAAATTTTTAAGGTGGTTGTCATAGCTGGCGACTCCACTGGGGACTTTAGAGAGTTAGGCCATAAATTGTTTGTATTGATTTGTTTGCCTTACATGATTTATTTCCCTTTTATTTTTTTATTCCTATTTGTTCATTATATATATGTTGCTCATATGTTTGTATATTTGAACCCTAGGGTAGAAGACATTTGTAAATATTATGTTTTGATTTGTTTTGCAGCGGGTAGTATTTTAGGTAATTGCCCCTTCACACACTTTTCACTTACACACTTTGTCACATACTATGAATGGAACCCTATACCCGGGTGCGAGAAAGCTTCAAGTTAGGAAAGGTTGCGTAGTGAGCACCTGCTGGACGTACGACCAGTTGGGTCCTTGCGAAGGCCTCACCTAGAGTTTGGCCCTATTTGAGAAAAAACTCCCTTTAATAGTTTACCTTTTATTGACGGTAACATTCGAAAATAGGACCCTTGGCTCTAGAGACCTTTTTAGATTAGTACCTTAATCCACCCATGGAAAAGCACTTATGTGGACCATAGATCCCTTTTAAGGAACCACCGGCCCATATCACAAAAGGAGCATCCCTTACGTATCCCATTTCCCACGTGACAAAAGTCGTAGAACCTAAAGTTTTAGGAGATATCGACTGCTCACAAAGGACACCTTGCCCATTTTTCTTCATTCATATAATCTCCATCATTTTTCAAAAGTCATAAAAAATAGAGTTTTGTTTTTCTCTCATGCAAATATTCAAAAAAAATAAGATTTTCAAAAAATAAAAGTATATTTTCTTTTTCTATCCTACTATCTTCTTTTTTGTCAAAATAAAAAATTTCCAAAAAATGAACATTTTTTTACCGCATTCTATTCATTCAAAAGGTAAAAAAATAGTTTTTTTTAAAAATAAGATTTTTTTTCCATCGCATTCTTTTTGCATAAAAAATAGTAGATTAAAAAAAATGTAATAGAAAAATATTTCTCCATTATCCATCATATTATTTTGCATAAAATGTACATAAAAAAAACATTCATGACATGCATAATCATGGCGTCCTCATAACATAACTCATTTTTCCCCCTCAACAGAAAAATAGATACAAATAAGCTTTCTCTGCAACCCTATCGGACTCGAGCCCAATTTAGACTCATGGACTTGTTGGAATAGAATCAGCAAGCGATGAGAGAAGAACTCGACCAAATCAAGGGTAAGATGGACACGATATTGGACCTCTTGCAGAACTTGGATGCAAAATTGACCATTGATAAGAACTATTCCATCAACACTAATGAGTATCGAGAGGCTTCCAATGGCCCATCAGGAGACCCCTAGATCAGGAGAGACTCCAAATTGTGGAAGATAGGCTGAAAGCAATTGAAGGGGCAAATCATATTGGGTTCAAAGCTTCAGAAGTATGTTTGGTCCTGGACATGGTAATTCCTCCAAAATTCAAAGTTCCTGAGTTCGTCAAGTATGAAGGTTTAACTTGTCCAAGAAGCCACCTCATTATGTACTGCTGGAAGATGGCATCCTGCTCCAGTAATGATAAGCTCCTAATCCACTTCTTCCAAGAGAGTCTTACCGGGGCATCCCTATGCTGGTATATGCAGTTAGAGCGGAGCAAAATCAACTCATGGAATGATTTGGCTAAAGCTTTCATCAAACAGTATAAATACAATATGGACATGGCTCCTGACCGCTCCCAGTTGCAAACCATGGTAAAAGGGGGCAATGAAAGCTTCAAAGAGTATACCCAAAGATGGAGAGGCATTGCATCCCAAGTGGAACCTCCACTGTCTGAAAAGGAGATAGTTACCACGTTTATTGACACACTTCAACAACCTTTCTATGACATGATGATTGTAAATATCTCTTCAAGCTTCTCAGACCTAATCATTGTCGGGGAAAGAATGGAAGCAAGGATAATAAGTGGAAGGATTGGCAACCTCAACATTCAACAACCATCGCACAGTATTGGCCAAGATATGGAAGAAGATACAAATGCTGCTCATCATGACATACCACGCTGAGACAATGGGCCACTCAACTGAGAATTGTTGGGCTTTGAAATACAGAATGCAAGATCTGATCAACACCAAATGGTTGGACTTCAAGGAAGATAATCTGTTTACTTTTTATGCTTTGCTCGAAGCCCTAGGGCATATCTTGTAAAGGGCCCATTATGTTCTCATCTTTTCAGTTCATCAATAAAACTGCAATTTGAATTCTTCCAATTTAGTTCCTAGATTGATGGTAAAGCAAATGCAGACAATTTATCAAAGATTAATTTTTGTGAAAATTTGAGCAACGAGATTTTGAGACGAAGTTTGGCAATTTTTCTCTATCCCAAAAATTAAAAGTATATATATATAGCTACCCCTTTTGAGCCTAAAAGAAAAATTTTCTTTCAAATACCCTGAACAAGGATCGCTCATACAATGAAGAGTAGCACAAGTTTCTAATCGACGTTGTCTTTTCAGAAGGATGAAGAGCAAAGTAAGCAATAAGGTATCAAAGACAATTCAAAGAAATGTCAAAAACGTGTCAAAGACACATGCGAAGATCAAAAAGGAAACTGCAAAGGCGAAACAAATGTGCTAGCGATAAATGAAGTGCATCTTTACACCAAGGATCCTTGTTTTCATAAACCCTTAAACACTTTTTGGGCCTGAAATATCCTTTCTTTCGTAACCCTTAACCCCTGACCACATTACAACCCTAATAAAGTCCATTCTGATCAAAGTCAAATTGCTCATATTTTCTCAAAAATTAATTTTTGATAATTTGTGTGCAGATGCTTTACCTAAAAAAAAGAATATAAAATAAAATGCTCGCTAGGCTGAAAACCTGAAAGGGCGGTCTAGGCAGAAGTTAGAGCGACCCACTAGGTTGAAAACTCGCAAAGAGCAGCCTAGGCAGAAGTTAGGGTCAAATTCACAAATATGTCAACCCGGATTGTACTTTTTGGACCTAAACATAAACCAAGAAGCTAGGGGGAAAAGCTGTGTCCATCATCTACAAGCTTCACATTCATTCCAGTTTCAGAACTACACAAGGTGATCTGTCTCTCAACATAGATCCTTCCTCACCTGGCTGGGCAAAGGCCAAAAGGACACTGAAAGTCTGAGGATCAAAACTAGCTGATCCAAATCTCCCAAGAGCATTCATAGCATGGAAGGAAAATTCAAGAATCCACAAAGATAGACAGGATGACCTATCAAGGGGAAAATACGCAAACCTGGTGCATTGCAAAGTCAACCATTTGGACAAGCAAGCCAACATGAAGTTATCACCCCATGAGTCTAGGGGCAGAGTCCTCAAAGGAATTCAAGGAAAAAATCCAAAGCAAAATAATACTCATGCATGGCATACCGTTCATTGCATCTTGCATAATCATCAATACTTTTGGGTCCACGACCCAACTTAAAAAACATTTCTCTAAAAATAAAAAAAAATTCATTTCATGCATGGCATACCATTCATTACATCCTGCATGACCATCAAAGTTGTTGGGTCCATGACCCACCCTCTCCAATGTTGCATACAGTTGGCCTGTTGTTACTCAGTAAGAACTAGTACTCAACCTACCCAATCCGCTTATTAGCAAGAGTTAGGAACCTGTCCTACACCTTGTTGGGAATCTGACCCACCACCTTGGAAATCAGACCTAAGCCTTTTGTCGGGAACCTGATCCGCATCTCGGACCTTCCTCAATTATGGAAATGGATCCGTATCTTTTATCAAGATTTAGGAATCTGACCTATACCTTGTCAGGAATCTGATCCAAACTGTGTCGAGTGACATAGAAGCTCGTACACTAGACGTTCACCTGCAATGGGGAAACCAGTCTATGCCTTGGCAAGAGTAAGGATTCTGACTTAAGCCTTGCCGGGAATCTGACCCGAACCTATATTGAGTGACAGACAAACTCATATCGCGGACCTTGCCTAAAATAGGGTAGCCAATCTGTACCTTTTAGCAAGAGTTAGGAACCTGACTAACCCCTTGCCGGGAATCTGACCCGAACTTGTGTCGAGTGACGAAGAAACTCGCGCCCCAAACTTTGCCCAAACAGGGAAGTTAATTCATTTTGTAAGTGCTAGGAACCAAACCTATGCCTTACCAAGAATTCACTAGGAATCAAACCTAGAATCTCTCACCAATTTCTCAAGAGCTAGGAAACGAGCCTATGCCTTATTGAGAATTCACTAGGAATCAAACCTAGAATCTCTCACCAATTTCGTAAGAGCTAGGAACCAGACTTATGCCTTACCGGGAATTCGCCAGAAAACCGAAACTGGAATCTCCCGCCAATTTTGTAAGGAATCATAGTCATACCTATGCCTTACTGGGAAATCGCCAGAAAACCGAACCTGGAATCTCCCGCCAATTCTGTAAGGAATCATAGTCATACCTATGCCTTACTGGGAATTCACTAGGATACCGACCCTAGAATCTCCCACCAAAGTCGGGAACCAATCCCGCAATCTCAAACCACTTGTTTCGGACAAAATTAGAGTCTTTTATCCTTAATTACCTTTTACTACGAATGCACGAAGACCTTCGAGTAAAATGTAATTAAGGAGGGGCAGTTGTAGTACCCTAATTTTGTCCGGGCTTTATTTATTTATTTTATTTAATTAGTTTTGCTTGCTTATTAAATTAGTAATAATAATGATATCTTGGTCTCAATAAATAAAGAGAAGAAAGAATAAAAGAGAGAAAAAAGAAAAGAAATAAATATATTTTTTGAAGAAAGGAGGATGCAAGTAGCAATACTAAAGGTGCAATTAGCAGTTTGTTAATAAACAACCAGTCAGCCCAGCCCAGCGCCCCAACTCCTCTTCATGCACAGATCTACTTCGCGCACCCCCTCCTTTTCTGTCTGCAGCCCTCTAGCGCCCCCTCTCTTCATTCATTGCACGCACCCCTACCTTTTTCTCCGCGCACATTCCCTCTGCTCACTTAAATCCGCGGCCCAAGTCCACTCCACACCAGAATTTGACCCAAACCTAATTTAACCTAGACCCTAATTTCCCTTCATCTTTCCCTCATTCTGCCGCCACATCGCCCTCTCTCTACCTTCTCTCATCCACCCCCATTCTCTCCCTGATTCTCGCCCCTCTCTCTACACCCTTACTTCTTTCTCTTCTCTTCCATCTTTTTCATCTTCATCCCTCTTCCTTCTCAAACCCTAACCTAGAAGCTCCAGCCGCACCACCTCCCTCCATCTCAAACCTAACCCGAAATCATTAGCCTCCTTCCCCTTCTCTCGGCCTCACATTCGCTATTTTCTTACCCTTTCTTTCAGATCTAATCTTGAGAATCACATTCAAACCGAACCAATCTCGTTTTATGCTTCTGTTATTTGGATTGCATCAAGCAAAGATTCGGAGGAATCACGAACCTAGACGCAAAAGAGGAGTTTTTCGTTCCCTATTTTTCCTCTTATCTTTCTATCTTTATTTTTTGATTTTGAACTGATTCGTTGTGTTTGTTTCGCAGCTTTGGGCCTATAAAAGGGAAGCATACAAAGCGATCAAGAAGGAGGGTTCTGACTGAGAAGGAATGAAATGAGAGAGTAGGTTTTGGACTGAGAGGATTCAAACAGAAGAGAAAGAGAAAGAAGGCACCAAGAGTAAAAAACGAGAGGGAGAGCACAAAATTCAGAAATGTAGAATTTTAGGGTTCTTTCATTTACTTCTGCAATTTCTTTCCTTTTTTTTTTTCTGAACGAAGGATTTGAAGAATTGGATATCAAGGTTCAATCTCTCCCTTTCCCTCTTTTGTTTAAGATTCCTATTTGGGTTGTAAAACTGAGAATTGTAACCCATAATATTAATTGTTCTTCATCTCCTTGCTTATTTGTTATTATTCTGTTGTTGTTGTTAATCTTGCCTTTCTTGCTCCCTGCGCAGCCGTGATGTCCCAAATTAGGATTAGGGTTTTCGGGTTACTGTTTTGTTTTTCTTAAAGATGGGAAAGATGACAAATTTATTTTATTTAAAAAAAAATAAAAAAAAGGTCGAAACGTTGTTTGTTTGTTAAAAGTGAATATATTCTGTTTATTTGTTTTCATTATAAAAGTAGAGATGCATAATTTTAAATCTAGGGTTATTTTCTAAGAAGATTTGATTTGTCCAATAATGTTAATAATTTATTTATTAATAATAATGGCAATAACTACCTATTTCAAAAAAGGATCTTTTCATAAAATAAAAGTAGAAGTCTTGGCCACAACATTTTTTTGAAGTCCTGATTTTGTTCGTGGTTAATAAATAATAATTTATTCTAGAAATACCTTTTTTATAATAAATAAATATGAATAAATTTTGTTAAGGGAATTAATTTTTTAGGCAAAAAAATCTTTTTCAAACAATTTAGGGTACCATTTTTAATGGGCGTCGTAGGGGTGCTAATAATACCTTCTCTGCGCGTAATCAACTCCCACACTCGAATTTGGTTCTAAGACCAATTTTCTACAATTATTTTTAAAAAGGTTTTTCCTATTGTTTTCCTTAATAAACCTTAGGTGGCGGCTCCATTTTTTAAAATTTTTAAGGTGGTTGTCACAATTCTCATGCAAGTAATAGTCCACATACTGCATGATGACACTCGAAGGGTGATGAGGCTGCACATACTCATCATCATGAACCTCCTTATTCCTCCAAAACCAAAGGAAATAGCAAGTAGTTACCCATATGCATTTCCAGCTTCCACCACTCGCAAGCTGCACTTGGGAGCTCAAATTGAACAATACCCATTGCTTGAAGTCAGCTGCGAAAAAGCCTAGTCGATACTCCAAAAGAAGGATATGAGACCACATAAAAGAAGCTTTCGAACAATCCCTTAACACATGGATGATGGATTCATCAACTCCATGACAATGGTGACAACTAGTTAGCCCATGATTCCACTTTCGACACAGAACCTTGGTAGGAATTCTACCATGAATGATTTGCCACGCAAAATACCGAACCCTCTCAGGCACCTCCAACGTCCACACTTGCTTCCAGGTATCATTTGCTTGTAAATTATCGAATCCACTCAGCAAATGATAAGCACTTGCAATAAAAAAAGTTCCATTGCTCTCTCCAGTCCAAAAAACAACATCAACACCCCACTGACACTACAAGAAAACACGCGGATACCGACGGCCTATTACCGACGGTCTCGCGCCGCAAAAATGCACGCTCGCTTTCCGCTTTGGCCGTCGATGCCAATCCGTCAGATTCTTTATTTTTACCAACGGCCTTTCCCGCCGGAATTTGAATTTGACCGTCGGTAATCCCGAGACAGTTGACTGACGAGTTTAGGTCGTCGGTAATGTTAATTAGGCCGTCGGTAATGTTAATTAGGTCGTCGGTAATGTCTGGATACAACCAGAGTGCGACCCCTTCTTTCCCATTCGGCTTTCACACTGTCACTCAGTCTCTCAACCCTCTGCTCTCCTCAGTCTCTACGCCAATCATCGTTCACCCACAACTCATGACCTCCCTCTAATTGCGACGCCACCGTTTCACTTTTTCCCTCTCACGGCCTCCCTTTCATCTCGCGACGTCCCTCAAATCTAACACTGCTTCACCATTGCTCTTGTTTCCTCTCGCGACCTCCCTCTCCTCTCGCAACCTCCATCTTCTTCCCCTTTGTAAGAGAAAACCCTTGTTGTTGTGCCAAAATCCTACACCGAAAAGGAACAAGACGACATGAAATTTTTTGATCTCAAGTTATTTCGATTCTGTGCAATCGCGTGATTTTCGTAAGGTATCGATTATATTTTTTGAATTTTTTTTTTGTGTGGTGTGAACTTGAATGAATATCGTGGAATGGTTTTGAACAGTGTGCTGAAACGTGTTTGGCAAGTTGTGCAAGGGATTATTTGCGAGCTTGAGTCGCAGGGCACACTTCCTAGGAGCAATTCGAGGGTTTCTTCACTTGCTACTTGTTGTGGACCTAGGTTGGTATCAAATGTAATTGTTGATTTGCATAAGGTTGAGTTGATTTTTGCTTATTTGTAGTTGATTTTTCTTCATCCCCTTGAGTGGATGAAACTTGGGGGGGATGAGTTTAATTTTCATCCCCTTGTTGCTTTGCATTCTGATTGGGTTTCTGCTTTGCATTCTGATTTTTAG
Organism: Calophaca sinica; assembly: GCA_037113605.1. NCBI lineage: Eukaryota > Viridiplantae > Streptophyta > Magnoliopsida > Fabales > Fabaceae > Calophaca > Calophaca sinica. The sequence goes on along the minus strand of CM073736.1, from coordinate 123,694,753 downwards.
GTTTGTTCTCGCATTTCTGCATCTCGAATTTCTGGGTTTGTGTTCGCATCTTTGTTGACGGTTCTGCATTTTTACTTCTGCGTGTGATTTTCAGTAAGGCTATCTCTATCTCTTTCATATTTTTGATCGCAAATTTCATTTGATTTGAAGCTTTTGGACTGTTGTGATAAATGTGGAAAAATCATCAAGTGTAAAATGCCATAGAACTAAATTAACTGCTCGTAGGAGACATGGTTTCCATAATAAAAGTGTATTTAGAGCAATTAAATTATATTAGAATCTAGAACCTAAGGTGCAAAATATGTAAATGAGTGATATGATTTGATGTTGGTCTTAAATTTTAGTGATACTAATCTTGTGTTGATTTAGCTTTGGGAGTTGTATAAGTTGAATTAGTCAAAGATTTGGCACATGACACACCTGCATCCCCTCCTGAATTTTCAGATTTTTAGTCCAACCAATAAAATATAATCAACTAGATATTTAATTATTTATAACATAACATAAACACTACACACACATATTCAAAAGTTATATATATATATATATATATATATATATATATATATATAGGGAACTGTTTATAAATTCCATATCTTTTTCTGTTGTTCTGTGCTGGCATAGACCTTTAGTTAGTTCTTTATCGTGTTGTACAGAAAGCTTCTTCTCAGAACGGTAACGCAAGCACTGCTTCATCATTTTGCCTCTTCCTTCCTCAGCCAGCACTGCGTGTCCACTGCCCCTCTGTTACTGGTCCTCCACCACGTTTCTCTCTCTCTCTCACTGCCACCACCACTACGTGGCCGCGCCACCTCTCCTCTCCTCTGTTCCACCGCGCCACTTCAAGAGGTACATATTATTTGGGTTTTTTTGACTCTTGAACTACTTGCTCCTTATAAGCTGAAGTGCTTCCGTTAGTTCATGGGAGCAAAGCAATTTTTTAGCTTCTTCCAGATCTTTTCCATTCATTATCACCTTATTCACAAATCCACGAATTACATCTCTTGCAATTTTTTCAGAAATAACATGCTTCTGGTTTTTGATATATAGTATATATATGTTGTGGTGGAAAATTTGGCTCTGTTACCCTTGATTTTCATCTTACCAAACTCATGCTTCAAGATTGTTATTATTGATTTAAAATGCTGGAAATTCTGCACTACAAGTGATAGAAAGAAAGTATGTTTTTGAATGTATATGGATGCAAGATTGTGGTATAAAATTTTGCACATGTATGTAATTTTAGCTTACTAGAATTTTATGTTGAAATACTTGGTTAGTTGTGTAAATATTCTGCACATGTATGTAATTTTAGCTTACTAGAATTTTAAGTTGAAATACTTGGTTAGTTGTGTAAAAATTCTGCACTTGGGTTAAGTAATTGAATGGTTATTGAGTGAAAATTCTCACGCTCCATGATGTTAAGAAAAATTCTGCATTAGTTTATTTTATTTTGGTATGTCATAATGAGATTTTGATTGGTTTTGGATGGCTGGAAAAGTCTGCTTTTATCCAATGACTTTACATTGTCAAACCATTATCTAGTGAGATATACCTTCTGATAAACTCCTATTTTTTCTTATTGCATGCATGGATATTTAGTTATGTCAGTTTAATTATTCGTACCTTTTTTTTTTCAGATATCATTTTGCTAAATGCTTCTGTTGAGTATGTTGTTTTAATTTTGACAGATTGCTGAAGAGAAGGCAATGATTTGTGGTTCTCTTTACGTTTATAGAATTAATTATGTTGGCTGATGCTTGCTAACTGGACTAGATCTTTTGTCTGATTGATTTAATTTTCTTTGCGTTGTGTATTTTTTTTTTTTGTGCGTGGGATTTGAACTAATGTGTTGTCTGTTATTTCCTCCAACCAGTATGCATGAGTGTTGTGTTGGTGATATTTTATATTCTGCACGCAGCACTAATTGGCAGTGTTTTGGAATATATGCTAATTTATATACTTATCACCGCCTTAACTGATGAGCAACATGTATTATTACTTTGTATGCTGTTGTTTTGATATCATGTAATTGTTTTGTATATGGAAAGACTTTTTGCATAATTATGATTTATCTAATTACCAGTGCCTCATCCAACTCTGAAATTTTTACCGTTTCCCAGATACTTCTTTGAACCTTTTTTATTTTAATTTTTTGGTGTGGTTCAGCTTGTGCCGTTGAGGCTTGGATCTCCTGAGTTCCCTTTGATTTTTTGCAGTGTTCTTAAGTATGTTAGGAATGCATGAATTAAAATGAATAGAAATGCTTTGTAGATAGGTGAAATGGCATCGCAGTCCAATTTGCAATTTCAGCTTTAAATGTTGATAACCTTGTTTGCTATTTTGACGGGTAGAAAGTTTTATAGTTTGCGTTTCTGTAAATTTCCGATTTTTAATTTGTGAAATTAATTATATTTTAATTTAATATAGAAAATTCCTTATTGTGCCTTTTTAGTTGACTTGATCTTTTCCATCATCATCATCATCTATTTGGCAATCCTTATTTTTTCAAATTTGGATACTGCTGGATTCTTATGTTTATTTTTTATGTCCATTTTTTGTTGTTGTTATGCCTCTGGTTACATGGTTTTAGTTTTTTCTTGAGTCGTATTGCATAAGGAAGGGATCTTATAGTAGTAATGTGTTTGTAGTAATGTTGTAGCTCAAGTTATCTTGTTTCTAGGGTTATGACGTGCAAGGTTGGGATGTAACACCCCAAATTTCTAAGCTAAGTTGAGAATAAGTGATGAGAAGAATTGGGTGATTGTATTCAAGCTTAAATTGACCTTAAACTGGGTGAATATAATTACACAAAGTTTTGATAAGAAAATTAATGGGTTTGAGTTGAGGAATAAGTGTGGATTTAATCCTAAGATGGTTAAAGGTGTTGATTTGTAGCTATGGAAGTTGATTTGAGAAGAAAGTCTCAAGGTTTGGTGTTAGAACTAAGTTTTCCTGGTTTTTCTGCAGTGTGAATCGATTCATATAGCCCAGGAATCGATTCACAGCATTAAAAATCCATAGGCATCGAATTTTAGCAGTGGGAATCGATTCACAGAAGTCAGGAATCGATTCACATAAGACAGGCCACTGGGACTAGCAGGCAGGAATCGATTCATTCATTAAAGCTGCAATTCAGGCGTTTTTACACTGTGGGAATCGATTCACACTATCTTTGTGAATCGATTCACACCGCAGTAAGTGTATAAAACGCAGCTTCAAATGAGCGTAACGCAGAAATAGAGAAAGAGGGAAGGAAAAGAAGAGAAAGGGAAAGGAGAAAAAGGAGAGGAGAGCTAGGGTTTCACCCTTTGAGAAGGATTGAAGAGATTCATGTTGGATTTCTTCAATAACTTGCCTCAATGGAGAGTTGGAGAGTGGAGATTTGAGTATTTGAAGATTTGGGTTTGAACCCTAGAGAGGAGAAGAAGAAGCACGAATTTGGAGAAGAATAAGGGAGAGGAGTTCAAGCTCCAGCAAGGATGGCTCGAGTTCTTTGATGGAGAAGGAAGATTGAAGGTTGAAGATCAAGATTTGGGAAGTATTTGGAGAAGCCCAAGTTGAGCAAAGAGGGAAAAGCTTAAAGAGGAGCAAAGAGTCCAAAGTTCAACCTTCCTAGCTCAATGTTTTGGAGAATAGAGGTGAGTTCTTCAATCCTTAGGTGATGGGCACCCATAAGTCCCACATATAGGAATTTATCTTCCTTTAGTAACATGTGAACCTTAGGTTCAAGTTAGGTTTTAAATACCTAGAAGAGGTTGAGTTGTTATTGTTATTATTGCTATGATTTCATAGTGGGTTTGACTGAAAGAGGTTGGATGGCTGCCCCCAACCCCCCACAGTTGAATGTATGTTTGATGTTTTCCTCTTGAGAACTCCATAGAGTTTCAAGGGATGAGTTAATGTATGTGTTGTCCATTAATTTGGTGAATTGTGAGGCTTGTCAAAGAGCCATAAGCTTAAGTCATAGAGGTCAAGAAAGGACCCTAGGAAAAGGATGTGATAGGATGAATGTGTGAATTAGTGTCCATGATTTGGAGCAATTAGATAAAAAGGGATACTATTAGTGTAAGCTTGATTCATTGAAATGATTGTAGTTTCCTTGAATAGTTAAGTAATGATGATGAATGCATTTATATGAATATGCATACAAGCATAAGCATAAGCATAAGCTAAAGTCCATGGCAAGACTCCTCTATTTATAGGAGTAGATCGGTTTGGTTAGCCAAGTGGGACGCCCTTGGAGGGTTATGACGTCTAACCACCATTCCGAAAGCGTGTAATTGGGGTCTAGGGACTGAAGCCTACGACACTACCCAATAACACAAAATGCATTACATTGCATAGCCTCATATTATATATCTCCTTATGAATGGTATAATATGTAAAGTGATGTTAAGTTAATGAATGTTGATGAATTCCTTGTATGTACATATATATATATATATATATATGTATTAGGAATTAGCTTAGTTAGTTGTATGGGATCTGGGATAGCACATCCCTAGCCGCTTAATTATTATATAGTAATGAGCATTGTGATTAGATCACTTAAAGGATAAGCAAGCTAGGTTGATTGGGATTTGTGGTATAGCACATAAGGCAAAGTCCAATAGTATGAGGAAAAGCAAAGATGTGCCAAGCATAAGTGAGTAAGTAAGGACAATACGTTCTTAGTTAATAAAGTTGCAATTTACATTGTATTAAGGTTAGTCGAGCTAAGCATAGGTTAAAGAATGATATTTATAAGATTGATGTGGGTTGCTATACATTTATGTGTTTAATTAATCACAAGTTGAAAATGGCATACTGGTTCTAGGGGTACCATAATTCATAATGTACTAAGTTTTTAACTCAAGCTAGCGCCTTCTAAAGCGTCTTAGCTTTGGGAAATCAAGAAGTTGCAAGTCAAGTCCTTATGGTACATAGAGAGAGTATGTCTAGGTTTGAAATGCCTAAGTTAGTCTTCTCAGCCTAGAATGTTCTGAGGAGAGAATGGTGAGGAGTCCGTGAAGAGCTCACTGAGATTTATAATCTCACCCTTTTCCTTTTTTTTTTGTTTCAGATAAGCAGGTACCGAAGACGGTGAGCCGAAGCTCCAAGCAGGGAACCATAGGCTAGTTTTGCATTGAAGTGGAAATTTTATATTCCAAGTTATGTGTAAATTGTAATCTATTTATTAGATTAATGAATTGAGTTTAATTTATGACTTGGATTACTGTAACCAAGTTTGTAAATGCTTAGTAATTCCTGTGCCTTAATGTAATTTGTCGTACTTTCAATTATGTTGAGGTGCGGGTGTTACATTATGGTATTAGAGCAGTTCGATCTTATCGGACTGTGAGTCACTAGTTTAGTAATGACTCAATTTAGGAAGTGTCAGTTTAGTCCTTGTTGGACTGTGATCAGTTAGCAGGAATTTTCCTTTGTCCGAGAACTTCTCTACATATTCTTATGCTTAGTATGGAATATTAAGCCTGATCAACTTAATACTCCATACCGTGTACGAAGAATGTAGTAGATGGAGCTGGCGGACGAGGGAGGAGACCGCATAGGAGCGTGAACTCTGAGAAAGTTTGATGGATAAGGATGATGTAGACAAGGAAGGAGCGGATGCAAGAGCTATCATTAAGTGAGAACCTTCGGAATACGGAAAAAGGGAAACAAGTTCCCACTTTTTCGGAACCAAGAGTTGAGGAATGTCTCAAGAGCGGTCGGAACCATAGTGGTGAGGGTTCGGCTAGGCAAGCGTGTAATTTATGTACCGTCAACCGAGATGCTATGGAAGTGATTGGAAATGACGAGCAAGTAAGGAGTATTAATTGTGAGGTTTCAAATCAACTTAGGATGGGCATTTGTAATCGGTTAGGGTTACAACACTGGTTATGCTATCAAGTTGTTTCGCCTAATCCATTATGAATGGATCCTAGAATGATTGATATCTTATGATGATTCCCAAGTTAATTCAAGTGCCCTTCGTGGTTAACAGTAAGTGCTCTTAATTGTAGGATTTCAATCGGGTAGGATGGTCGGTTATAATCAGTTAGGGTCTCAACACTTGTTGTTTCAGCAGGATTGGTTAACCTAGCCGATTATAGGTGGATCCTAGGTCGATAGAAATCCTATGATAATCCCTGAGAGAACCTTGGCGTTCCGAATGGTAACGGTAAGGGTAAGGAACAAGATGGAGTTAAGCGATATGCTACAACGCCCAAATGGTAGTATGGGTCCTTAAGGGTGATCCTGCCCTAGTGAAGCAGAAAGGAAACTCTTAAGTCTTCAAGGACTGGTGTCCTTAGTGGAACAACCAACTTCAGAGGATCAGATGAGATGTAGTCTTCAAACTATAGAAGTTTCAAGAAAGTCGAGTCAGCAGAAACCTAAAGTTATTGATGTCTATGTTTGATCTAACTGTTCAGTGCGTCAAGTGAATTCAATTGACCAATTATAGACTCTGCCTTAGCTAAGTAAGAATATTAGTTAGAATAAGACTTAGTCTGTGATTGGGTAATGCGATCACTTAATTTCCTGAGCAATTAGTTCCTCTATAGAGATTAATCCCTTCCAGGGTTTCTAATGATTCAGATTGGGTAAGGAGGATAAGACAGGATCAATAAGGTAGTTTGTTCCCAAGAATATCAAGGATTTATTTTCTGGATACTTGTTGGTCCATTGGTTATTAAACGCGTCGATCCACACCGCTGTCAGATAGAGACGTGTGGGTTCTGGTTTAATTCCAGTAGCATCAAGAAGGAGAGCAGTAGTAAAGTTCATTTAAGAGTGAATATGGTGGACACCTGAGGCTATAAGTTACTGCGAGTCAAGTCGTTAGGTTGGGTCTGATGTGATTCTAACAAGCCACTTGCAAGCTAAGTCTCCAACCAAGTGAGGCTTAGACCTCGTGTGAGACGAAGTTTGTAATCAACTAATGAAAATCAAGTCAGCTTAATTAACGGATACCTCCCAAGAGTTGAGCAACCCTAGAGTTTCAAGTTTCCTAGGCCAAGTCGGTTGCAAGACCAAGTATAGTGAGCTAAATATGAGTATCAACTCCGTAGGTTGCGGAAGAGGTCTCTAAGAAAGGATTTCCATTTGTAACATAAGAATGAACGTCACGAATGGGGAAATTTGATCAAGGTATGTATTAGTTACCTCTAGGTGACAATTCTATTTTGATAAGATAGTTGCCCAACGAAGGGTTATGGAACCACCAACGATAGTATTGGATGCTGCTCTGGGTGAACTTCCAAGGAGTACTCGAAGGAGAGTACCTTTCAAGGAGTCTGAAGAGATAGAAGGAGCAAAGATTCACTCGCTTGACACCAAAAGGCACGTCTGCAGGGAATTGTGTAGACAAATTCAAAGAATTCTCCATATACTTAACCTACCTTCAACATGTATAGGATGATGAGTAAGCAACTCATCAGCTGGGTTAAAAACCCGAACCGAGTTAAGAAATGTCGTGTGGCAATTTTATGAGGATGGCTATGCGAGACTGTGGGTTACTACAGGATTACAGAGGGAGCACAGGTTATCTTATGGCAGAATGTCTAGATGAGTAGCAGACAATGAAAAGCAAGCGTAACAATTTCCAACAGTCAAGAGCAACCGAAAGATAGAACAGCACCAGAGTTAAACTCTCAGATTGCAAGTGAAGTGTTCCATCTGATGGAAATAAGACGAAAGGAGTTCATTCATTTGAAAAGACGTAAGATCAGAGATCACAGCGGAAGCACCAAAAAGCCAATTTATTATACAGAAGGATGAGGTAAGAAAGAAAGGCGTGGTTCGGGGACGAGATTCCATGGAGGTGAATCTCTGTTCGCATTCCATGCTGCCAACGCTAAGAAGTTCCTACACCCTTAACTCCACATAGGGAGTCTGGAAGTGAGAACCTATCTCATGGGGGAAAGGTTTGAAGATAGTAAGGAAGTGAGTTACCACTAAATCGGAGGATACCTAGAGTCATTCACGATGACAAGTATGCTATCGATTAGTGCTTAGAGTGATTTCACTTAACCAGTCACACACACCGTTTCAACTGATTAAATTATATTCATCAGTTAGAGCTTAGTCTGTGACCGGTTAACGCTATCACAACTAATCGAATCGATTAATGCTTTGTGAGAGTTAATTGTTTCTAGGATTTCCATGGATGGAATGGGCTATGAAAGGAAATTGTAGTTGAAGTTCCAATGAAAGATGCAGTAATTTTCGAGGACGAAAATTTTTAAAAGGTGGGTAGTAGTGTAACACCCCAAATTTCTAAGCTAAGTTGAGAATAAGTGATGAGAAGAACTGGGTGATTGTATTCAAGCTTAAATTGACCTTAAAGTGGGTGAATATAATGACACAAAGTTTTGATAAGAAAATTAATGGGTTTGAGTTGAGGAATAAGTGTGGATTTAATCCTAAGATGGTTAAAGGTGTTGATTTGTAGCTTTGGAAGTTGATTTGAGAAGAAAGTCTCAAGGTTTGGTGTTAGAACTAAGTTTTCCTGGTTTTTCTGCAGTGTGAATCGATTCGTATAGCCCAGGAAACGATTCACAACATTAAAAATCCACAGGCATCGAATTTTAGCAGTGGGAATCGATTCACAGAAGTCAGGAATCGATTCACATAAGACAGGCCACTGGGACTCGCAGGCAGGAATCGATTCATTCATTAAAGCTGCAATTCAGGCGTTTTTACACTGTGGGAATCGATTCACACTATGCTGTGAATCGATTCACAGCTGCAGAAGTGTATAAAAACGCAGTTTCAGCGAGCAGAACGCAGAAATAGAGAAAGAGGGAAGGAAAAGAAGAGAAAGGGAAAGGAGAAAGAGGAGAGGAGAGCTAGGGTTTCACCCTTTGAGAAGGATTGAAGAGATTCATGTTGGATTTCTTCAATAACTTGCCTCAATGGAGAGTTGGAGAGTGGAGATTTAAGTATTTGAAGATTTAGGTTTGAACCCTAGAGAGGAGAAGAAGAAGCACGAATTTGGAGAAGAATAAGGGAGAGGAGTTCAAGCTCCAGCAAGGATGGCTCGAGTTCTTGGATGGAGAAGGAAGATTGAAGGTTGAAGATCAAGATTTGGGAAGTATTTGGAGAAGCCCCAAATTGAGCAAAGAGGGAAAAGCTTAAAGAGGAGCAAAGAGTCCAAAGTTCAACCTTCCTAGCTCAATGTCTTGAAGAATAGAGGTGAGTTCTTCAACCCCTAGGTGATGGGCACCCATAAGTCCCACATACAGGAATTTCTCTTCCTTTAGTAACATATGAACCTTAGGTTCAAGTTAGGTTTTAAATACCTAGAAGAGGTTAAGTTGTTATTGTTATTATTGTTATGATTTTATAGTGGGTTTGACTGAAAGAGGTTGGATGGCTGCCCCCAACCCCCCACAGTTGAATGTATGCTTGATGTTTTCTCTCTTGAGAACTCCATAGAGTTTCAAGGGATTTTGTTAATGTATGTGTTGTCCATTAATTTGGTGAATTGTGAGGCTTGTCTAAGAGCCATAAACTTAAGTCATAGAGGTCAAGAAAGGACCCTGGGAAAAGGATGTGATAGGATGAATGTGTGAATTAGTGTCCATGATTTGGAACAATTAGATAAAAAGGGATACTATTAGTGTAAGCTTGATTCATTGAAATGATTGTAGTTTCCTAGAATAGTTAAGTAATGATGATGAATGCATTTATATGAATATGCATACAAGCATAAGCATAATCATAAGCATAAGCATAAGCTAAAGTCCATGGCAAGACTCCTCTATTTATAGGAGTAGATCGGTTTGGTTAGCCAAGTGGGATGCCCTTGGAGGGTTATGACGTCTAACCACCATTCCGAAAGCGTGTAATTGGGGTCTAGGGACTGAAGCCTACGACACTACCCAATAACACAAAATGCATTACATTGCATAGCCTCATATTATATATCTCCTTATGAATGGTATAATATGTGAAGTGATGTTAAGTTAATGAATGTTGATGAATTCCTTGTATGTATATATATATATTAGGAATTAGCTTAGTTAGTTGTATGGGATCTGGGATAGCACATCCCTAGCCACTTAATTATTATATAGTAATGAGCATTGTGATTAGATCACTTAAAGGATAAGCAAGCTAGGTTGATTGGGATTTGTGGTATAGCACATAAGGCAAAGTCCAATAGTATGAGAAAAAGCAAAGATGTGCCAAGCATAAGTGAGTAAGTAAGGACAATACGTTCTTAGTTAATAAAGTTGCAATTTACATTGTATTAAGGTTAGTCGAGCTAAGCATAGGTTAAAGAATGATATTTATAAGATTGATGTGGGTTGCTATACATTTATGTGTTTAATTAATCACAAGTTGAAAATGGCATACTGGTTCTAGGGGTACCATAATTCATAATGTACTAAGTTTTTAACTCAAGCTAGCGCCTTCTAAAGCGTCTTAGCTTTGGGAAATCAAGAAGTTGCAAGTCAAGTCCTTATGGTACATAGAGAGAGTATGTCTAGGTTTGAAATGCCTAAGTTAGTCTTCTCAGCCTAGAATGTTCCGAGGAGAGAATGGTGAGGAGTCCGTGAAGAGCTCACTGAGATTTATAATCTCACCCTTTTCCTTTTTTTTTTTTGTTTCAGATAAGCAGGTACCGAAGACGGTGAGCCGAAGCTCCAAGCAGGGAACCATAGGCTAGTTTTGCATTGAAGTGGAAATTTTATATTCCAAGTTATGCGTAAATTGTAATCTATTTATTAGATTAATGAATTGAGTTTAATTTATGACTTGGATTACTGTAACCAAGTTTGTAAATGCTTAGTAATTCCTGTGCCTTAATGTAATTTGTCGTACTTTCAATTATGTTGAGGTGCGGGTGTTACATGGGACTTGTATTATTTCCTTGATTGGTCTATCCTGATGTTGTATAGATTTTCTGTTGTTGTAAACTAAGGTATTAATTAAAGAATATACGATGGGTAGATTTGTCTGTGCATTAATTTTTTTTTTTGGTTATTCTCTTTATCATAGCTTTCGTGTTTTAGCTTTTCCAGTTGACTCAAGACTTGGACCGTAATATAGCATGTGTATTTGTTAAAAAATTAACTGATATAATGAAGGATTTTGAGTTTTAAATGTGTTAATGTGCCCTCTGACTTGAATTACTTTATACAAGAATCAAAGCAATTACCAATGGTTATTTGATTAGGCTGGTGAATATGTAGGGGTACTTGTCTCTTACATATGATTAGTGTATGATAGACCCCCTGATTCCACTAAAGGCGTGGGCCCCAAAAGATATGGCAAGACGTACGCGCGAAAAGGGAAGGGAAAGGAGGGAACAATTGTAACAACTATTCATGATCATTTGTTTGATAATGACTTGGTACATATTCTTGAAATGGATGTTTGATTGTTGTTATTAGTATCGGAGAAAAGCCTTAGCTTCCTGTTTGAGGTTCAATATATTATTGAGTGTGTGTACTCTTTTAGATACCACATGTTCATTGTATATTGAACCTTGAATTGTCCAAGTCGGACAGTTTGGGAAAAAACTTTTTCTCTACTTGTATAATAGTTTTTGCTTGATTCTCGTATCTTGATATTTGATGAAATTTCGGTTAGATTCATTTCCTTTTGTTCTCTGGGTGCATACTTGATTGCTTTGTTCCTAACTGCGATCATTTTGTGTACTCAGAGACCAATGTGAAATGCTGCCGAAATTTTGTAAGTATAAGATATGAGAATTAAGGAGTGACTATTATACGAGTTCTGAAAAAGTTTTTCCTCGAATGGGATAGGGTCATACCATTTAAAGAAAGAGAGCGGTTGTAAGAATGTCGTGCTGCTGAAATTGTCATTTTTTTTTGACATGCAGAAGATGGAATTTTTTCCTTCGAATCGTAGTTGGATGTACGATAGGTTGTATCCAGGAAGAGGGGGTTTGAAACAATCTTTTTGCGATGGGATTGATCACTTCGTTCAAGTCGCAATGGCACACGAAGATTTCGAAATTAATGGAGGGATTAGATGTCTGTGCCTTAAATGCGATTGCAGAAAGATCAAGAGCCCAGGTGAGGTCATGCTGCACCTGCAGAGAGTTGGATTTATGCCTAATTACTGGATTTGGACTAGACATGGTGAAGAGTTACCTCGGGTTGAATTAGGGGTTGGTGATAATTGCACAGGTGCTTCAAGCAATTGCGTAGATACGGGATATGGTGAGCAGATTGAATTGATGCAAGATATTGTTTGTGATGCCTTGGGGGTCAACGTATAATTCGAGGAGCCACAGTATGATGACACAGATGAACTTCCAAATGAGACTGCACAAAGATTTTATAATCTCTTGTTAGAAACAAATAAGCCGTTGTTTGAAGGGTCTGCCGACTCTAAGTTATCAATGTGTGTGAGACTTTTAGCTCTCAAGTCCAACTGTGGTGCTACGGATGTGTGCTTGGATCTCGTAACGAAGATGATGTTGGACTCGTCACCTATCAGAGATGGTTTGCCAAAAAGTTATTACGAGGCTAAAAGCTTAGTGTCCAAATTGGGGTTGGAATCTAAAAGGATTGATTGTTGTGTGAGAGGGTGTATGTTATATTACGACAATGAATTTGGTAAAAGCGATAAGCGCCTTGGTTGAATGCAAATTTTGTGGTGAGCCAAGGTATATGTCACATAACGATAATGGGAAGGGTAGACAAAACCAGCCCACTAAGGCAATGTTTTATTTGCCAATTATTCCAATGCTGCAGAGAATGTTTGCGTCAACACAGACTACAGAAAAAATGACTTGGCACTATGAGAATAAAAGCACTTCAGGTATGTTGCGACATCCATGTGATGGTGAAGCTTGGAAGCACTTTGATCGTGTGAATCCCGAATTTGCAGCAGATCCACGTAATTTGGTAGAGGGTGAGTATGTAGGTTGAATACACATTTTTGCCCCTTATCTTTTTTTAGTTTTCAATTTCGTCCCTTATCTTTTTTTAGTTTTCATTTAAGTCCCTTAAACTTCAAAAATCACATCAATTTCGTCTTTTCTGTTTAATTATTCATTTTTTCTTAGACGAATCACCATCTGACACGTGGCAGAAAAATAAAATAAAACAAACTGCCACGTGTAAGATGGTATTTCGTCTAAGACAAAAAAAGAATAATTAAAAAAAAAGGACGAAATGGAAGTAATTTTTGTAACTTAATGGACTTAAATGAAAACTAAAAAAAAAAAAGATAAGGGACGAAAATTACAATTTAACCTATATTTTTTTAACTTGTTTGGTATGTTGTTATTGTTTAGGTTCCTTCCCTCAAAGCCAGCTGCGACGGCTATCACAGAAGTAATTGAGCAAAATTACCACAGCTATTGGCCCACCTGGGGGACGCTGATGGTGGATGAGTGGAGGCACATGTTCAATTCTTTTAGAGTAAGTTGTTTATTTTTTTTTGTTGCGTATTATTTTTTTAATTCATGAATTTCAATTATTTTTAATAACGTATTATATTCATATAGGAGAGGGTTTCTTGGAAGGAAGAGCAGGAGGAGCAGATCAAGAAGAACTTCCATATGAAGGCTTCCCACCGCCTATCTGATATGCTTAGAGATGCCCGCCTCAATGGGCAGCCCACTTGGATAGGAGATGAGCTCTGGCAAAGAAATGCAAGCTGCATCGAACTCCCCGAGTTCAAGGCGATATGTTTAGAAGGCGAAGAAGAATAGAGCCTCGAAAAGGGTGGGAGCTTGCATCGGAGGTTCTGCTACCAAAGAAGACGCTCGACTTGTACGCTTTATATTATTATTATTATTATTATTATTATTATTATTATTATTTAGCTTTTTTATTAAATAATTATAGTCTCGTGGTTGAAAAGGGAGGTTCAGCTTGCACGAGCTCCATCGTGCAACTCATATTAGGAAAGGTACGGTGATTTTGTAGATGAGCGGTCGAGGCGGACCAGGTAATTATAAAACATAATGAATAGTTTTTTGACAATGTTTATATTGTTTTATTACAATAAAATTGACTAATTTGTTTATGTTTGACAGAGGAGTTTGAGGCGAGGATGTCTCAGGTTAGATCTCAGACATCGCCATGTTCCGCCTCGTGAGCCCGTGAGGATCCACCGCATCGGCCGATGGTTTGGCGAATGTTGTTGGCGGCAAGAAGAAGGGTCGCTTATACGGTCGGGCGACCTTGCCAAAGAACTACAAGAAAGGCCATTGCCTCTCCATTGGAGAGTCATCCGGCATTAGTGCCGCGGATGAGCGAGGAGATAGCAGAGTTGAAGCGGGCCATGGCCGAAAGCGAGCGATTAGCGGCCGGCGGCGGCGGATCGCGGCCCAGCCAGCGAGAGAGGCCCGGAAAGGCTGCCATGTTGGCTCAGTCTTTGCGGCGGCGGGAGGATCTGTACCATTTGCTAGCTCGCGAGCCGCCTCCTCCACCGCCTCCGCCTCGCCTCATAATCGGTGATCATGTCGATGATGCAGATGGTGATCATGATCGTGACTATCGTGACTATTAGTTATGTTTGTATCAATATTTTTTTATATTTCCGGATATATTTTTTATTACTGCTTTGTTCGTCGAATTTTTTTATTTATTTGTTACGTTTCTTTTTTTTTAATTTGTTTTATAGTTTACGTTATCGCATCGCATTTTTAAATACAGGAATAAATTAATAATTAAATGTAATAACTAGTAATCGTTAATTAAATGGATAAATAAATTAAATTGATTACAGAAATTAAAATTAAATAATTTAAAAAATTAAATAATTTTTTTAATAAAAATTTAAACAATTTTCAATTGAAAAAAAATAAAATTAAAGTTTGGCTTTACCGACGGTCATGGCCGTCGGAAATGTCAATTGTTGTAGACTCGGCATTACCGACGGGTTAAAGCCGTCGGAACTTACCGAACGATTATACCGACGGGTTAAAGCCGTCGGAACTTACCGAACGATTATACCGACGGGCCAAAGCCGCTTGCAGACGATTTATGACGCTACGCTTTACCGACGGATATTAGCCCGTCGGTAATCCGTCGGAATTTTTGGATTACCGACGGCATTTGTGGATTACCGACGGCTTTTGGCCGTCGGTAATCCCGCGATTTCTTGTAGTGTGAGGAGAAGGGGGAGGGATCGCAATCATCCTATTTAAGAGTTCATTAGGGACGATATCTTGTAAACCATTAAGATTCCAACCTCCATTTGAGTTCACAAGGTCAGCAACTCTCAAATCCAACATATGGTCAGGGATGCTTTCTACTTCATTTATAAGCTTCAAGCCACCACCCAACCAGCTATCTCTCCACACACTCACACTGCACCCATCACTAATAACCCAAGATTGGATGTCTTGAATGTCTTGCCAGGACCGGACAACCCCTTTCCAGATAAAGGAGTCAGTCACTTTATCTTCCACCCTACCATTCTCAAAGTTTCCTCTACCATACTTACCCTTAAGAACTTGGAACCACATACTATCATTACCCTCTTTCAAGGCCCACCCCATGTTCATAAGACAAGCTTGGTTCATGCGAGGCAAGTCTCTAATACCCAAACCACCCAGATGCTTCGGCATAGTCATGATCTTCCAATTCACAAAATGAAACTTACACTGCCCCTCCTCTTCACCCCAAATAAATTGCCTCTGCATCCTCCGAATATCAGCAAGACAAGTTTTCGGGATTGGAATAGTCATCATGGAATAGAATGGGATGGCTTGCACTACCGATTTAGAAAGAGTCACTCTACCAGCAAAGGACAAATGCTTTTCCTTCCAACCAGACAGCTTACCCTTAACCTTATCCACCAAATATTGAAAATCCTTTATGCGAGGGGATCTGCCAATAAGGGGAACTCCCAGATATTTACCCAAGCTAGTGGTCTCTCTAAAACCAGATTGATGAACTAACTGTCTTCTCAAACTTCTAGGAACATTCTTGGAGAAAAAAATAGACGTTTTCTCCACACTAACAACCTGCCCAGAGTAATCACAAAACTTATTCAGAGTTGAGGAGAGGCACCTTATTTGTCTCTCAGTAGCCTTGCCAAAAAGGAGTAAATCATCTGCAAACATCAAGTGGGAAACAAGCGGACCAGACCTACCCGCCTTCAAAGGAATCCACTCACCTTTATCCACCTCCTCAGCAATTAGGTGGGTAAGTTTATCCATACAAAGAACAAAAATATAAGGTGTGATAGGATCTCCTTGCCTTATACCTCTCTCAGGGGTGAAAAGATCAGAATGACCTCCATTCGACATAACATTTGTTCGAACACTAGTGATACAATGCATGAGAAAATCAATCATTACCTTTGGGAGAGCCACTTCCTCAAGCACATCACGAATAAAGGTCCAACGTAATCTGTCATAAGTCTTAGCTAGGTCAATAGCTAGGTCAACTTTAATGGCAAAAAACTCCGTCCTACCACGCATTTTGTTCATACTATGAACCATCTCCTATGCAACAACAATGTTCTCATGGATGCTTCTAGTAGGAACAAAGCTAGTCTGATATGGTGACACAATATCAGGAATGAGAGGTTTCAATCTATTAACAACAATTTTAGTAAGCACCTTATAACTGACATTACACAAAGAAATAGGCCTGAATTGATTAACAAACTCTGGCTTATCCACCTTGGGAATTAAACAAATATCAGTCATGTTCACATTTCCAATTTGATGGGGGTGCTGCCACATATTCTGCACATGCCCATAAAAAGAGTTTTGTACAACATCCCAATTTGCCCGATAAAAGCCAGCAGGAAAACCATCAGGGCCAGGAGCTTTCCACGGCTTCATGTTGAACAAAGCCATTTTAATCTCAACTCCTAAATATCTCTCCCAAGCTCATCCAAGACTGAATCCTTAAGTCTCTCATAAGTGACCCACGTGCAAAGCTTACCACCATAAGCCTGAGAGTCTTGGAACAAAGTCTTAAAGAAATCATTAACCAAAAGCTTGATTTGAGTTTCATCATCAATCCAGCTTCCAGCCTCATTCCTAAGCATATGAATCCTCTTTTTTTTATTACGATTTGTTGCTTTAATGTGATAATACCTGGTGTTGCGGTCCCCATCATGCAGCCATTGGGTCCTAGAACGCTGGAACTAGATCAGCTCCTCTTAGTACATAACTTCAGCAAGCTCAGCCTGAAGAGTCTTCTCTAAATCAGCCAGGTGTCTATTCATTCTACCAGCATAAAGATTTTTTTGAATACCCCCTAACCGAGCCAACAACTTCTTTTTCCTCTCCTTGACACTCTCAAAAGTATTAGCTTTCCAAACCGTAAGTTCAGCTTCGACTTTTGCTAAATTAGAATTGAAACCATGGCTACAATCCCACCATTGACGAAAATCATCCTTAAAAGAGTCATACGTTAACCAAGCACTCTCAAAGCGAAAAGGTCTTTCCACCCTCATATGATAAGTACCATGCAAACAAATAAGAAGAGGGTGATGATCTGAGAATTCTACCTGAGTCAGCACTTTAACAATGGCATTAGGAAAGGCAACCCACCATTGATCATTGCAGAGGGCACGCTCCAACCTATGAAAAGCTCGCTGAAAACCATCACGCTTCGCACCCCTCCAAGTGTATTTTGTACCAACTGTGCCCATGTCAAGAAGATTACAACCATTAATACGATCCCTAAATAGAGCACACTTTCTATCCTTAATTGGACCACCCCCTTTCTTTTCATGCTGGCCAAGAATATCATTAAAATCCCCCACAATCATCCATTGACCCTGAATGCTATTTGGATGCCGAAGCATATCCTCCCAAAAGATGCTCCTAGTATCATCATCAGGGCTAGCATACACCGAAGTAAAGAAAAACGGCCAACCTTGTTGCAATGTAACTCTGAGGTGAATGCATTGTAAACTAGAAAAAAGCTCAACAAGTTCCACTTGGCCAGATTTCCAAGCAGTGACAATACCACCAGCATAACCTCTCCCAACTGAGCAACTGAAACCATCAAATCCCAACAACATGAAGGTTCTTCGAAGCTTGTTAAGATCAATTCTAGTTGTAGTACCCAAATTTTTTCCGGCCTTTTTATTTTATTTTATTTTATTATTTATTTTAATTAGTAGTAGTAGTAATAATAAATAAAATAATATTTTTGGTTTTATAATAAAAAAAGAGAAGAAAGAAATGAACAAAAGAAAAGAAATGAACAAAGGAAAAGAAATAGAGTTAAAAAGAAGAAGAGAAAAAAAATGAGTGAAAGAACAAGGGTGCAAATCAGAACACAGGAGGTGCTAGTAGCAATAAGCCACTGCTTATAACCCAACCTAAACCACACCTCACTTGTCTCATTCCACGCGCACCCTATTCTTTTTTTTGGGTAGCCTCCCCTTGCGTCTGCTACTACGTGCACTCCCTTTTTGTTAAGTCACCTCGCTTGCTACCCGCGCCCCCATCTTTCCCATTCGCACTCCTCCCGAACCTATCTCTCCAACGCGCCCACCTAAGACCACTCACACACGGCCCATATCCAGCCCCCTTCGCATAACACTAAAAACTTAAACCTAATTCCTTTTCACCCTCACTTCCTCATTTTTCCTTTTCCCTTCTTCATGCGCCAAGAAGACTCCCACCATTCTCGCCCCAATCTCTCCCTCATCCATGCGTCTCTCTCCCCTTCACCTCTCCTCCATCTTTCTCTTCTTCTCTCTATCCCTTCAAACCCTAATCCTTGCGGCCATAACCACCTATCCCCAATCTCCATATCCTTGTTTCCTTTTTCCCCAAATCTCGCTAACCAACCAGATCCTCTCATCTCCTCTCTCCAATCTTGTCCTATTTCTTTTACAAAACCAAGTCGCATATCCCATGATTCGGTCCAGGTTCAAGCATTGAAGGCGTGAACATCAGAGAGGAAACAAAGAAAACGTGGGGGATTCTAGAAATCAGGGAATACCTTCTACTTCCTCTTTATTTCGCGTTTTATTTCTTTTTATTTTGGCTGATCCCTTCCTATTTTGGTCACAGGTCCTTCATGGCTATAAAAGCCCCTCAAAATCATGGAAAGGGGGGGAGAGACCGAGGAGGAAAAAAACCGAGAGCAAGGAGAGGAAGAAATCTAGAAAAAAGAAGCAGCAGAAGCAAGGTGTGGAGAAGAAGAGAGAGACCAAAAATCAAACAGTATAGATTTAGGTTTTTTTTTAATTCCTCTTTTGATTCTCTGTAATTTTCTGGGAAGGAGCACAAGAGCCCAGGTTCCCATCTTCTTCTCCATTTTCATATTCTCTATTCCTGTTGTCATGGTTTTGTAAATTGGACTGAGGTATTCATGATTGTTGTTGCAATTATTCGTTATCATTGTTATTATTGTCGTTGCTGAGATTGTTGTTGGCATTGTTGTCGTGATTGTTGTTGGTGTTGTTGTACGAATCTGGAATTAGATTAGGGTTAGGGTTTGGTTTTCCAATGGGGCCAAACCCAAGCCAGGGACTTAGTTGTAATTTACTTTTTTTTATTTCATAAATCATTATAAATGAATAGGAGATTAATGAGGCGCTTAAAAGCAAAAAAGAGAAGTTTCCATTTTTGTCTACATGTTTTTTATATCAATATGATTAGTTTTTATTTTTTAGATTTTTTCTCATATTTGTTATTTCTGTTATATTAAAAAGGGAATAAATAAATTAAAATAATTTAATCATATTTTATTTTTTCTTTACTTCTAGACTTAAGGCCTCTAATTTAATTTGCACGCAAAGTGGGCTTCTGACTCATTTGGCTAAAAAGAGTTAAAGGCTGGCTTTATTAATTTCATAAAATCAAATTGGGCTTTTTGACCAATTTCTCATCTCTTCCAACTTCTATTCCACGTAATCACAATCATTTGGGAACCTTTTTTTTTCTTATCTCGCACGCAAATAAAATCTTTAGCTAGGAACCCCAAAATGTCATTTGCATTGAATTTGTGGTTTTCTTCCTTTTCTTATAAAATAAAATAAATAAATAAATGTGATTAAGGGATTTATTTTTAAGGCAAACAATTTTTACGAATAATCAAAGGGTACCATTTTATGGGCGTCTTAGGGGTGCTAACACCTTCCTTAAGCGTAACCAACTCCCGAACTCAAATCTGGTTCAAAGACCTTCTTCTTTTATTAAATTCAAAAATATACAAAAAATAGGTTTTCCAATATTTTTCTATAAAAACAAAATATTGGTGGCGGCTCCATTTAAATTTTTAGTGTGGTTGTCACAGCTGGCGACTCCACTGGGGACTTTAGAGAGTTAGGCCCTATGATTGTTTATATGATTTGTTTGCCTTATTAAATGAATTATTTCCTTTTTGTTTTTATTCCTATTCGTTCATTTGTATATATGTTTGTATACTTGAATCCTAAGATAGAAAACATGCATTAAAAAAAATATTGTTCTATTTTTTTATTTGTGATTCATACTCTTTCATTTCTTTTTTCTTTCTTGTAAATATTATGTATGTCTATGCACTTGAAACCTTAGGGTAGAAGACATGTATATATATATATATATATATATATATATATATATATATATATATATATATATTGTATTTATTTATTTATTTATTTATTTTGTAGCGGGTAGCTTTACGTTTGCTCCTTCACACACTTCACTTTATACACTTTATTTACACACACTATGAGTGGGTGCCCTATACCCGGGCCCGAGTGAACCTTAAGTTAGGAGAGGCTGTGTAATGGGTGCTCTGCTGGACGTACGGCCAGTGGGTTCCTATGAAGGCCTCACCTAGAGTTTGGCTCCATTTGAGAAAAAACCATCCTTTAATAATATACTTATTATTGGTGGTAACATTTTCAAATGGGACCCTTGGCTCTAGGGACCTTTTAGATTAGTATCTTGAATCCACCCAATGGACAGGCACTTAATATAAACCCTAGATCCTTTTAAGGAGCTACCAGCCTATATCACAAAAGGAGCATACCTTATCTCATTTTCCCATTTTCTACGTGACAAAAGTCGTATGACCTAAGATCTTAGGAAATACCGGCCTACATCACAAGGGGCAAACTCTGCCCGGTTTTTTCCTTCATCCATTTATTTTTCATTCACGTTTCAAAAATTGTGAAAGGTAATAAATGATATTTTCCTCCAAAAAATATTATTTGTTATTCCCCTTTGCAAAAAAAAAAAAACACAGTTTCAAAAAATATTTTCCCTTCTCATTATTTTCCCCTCAAAAAAAATAAATTTTCAAAAAAAAAGCTTTTTCTCTTCTTTTAGCAACAATTCTCATTATCCTTGCATTCATTTTTATAAAAAAATATAAATAAAAAAATGTTTCTCCATTATCCATCATATTATTTTGCATAAAATGTACATAAAAAAAAATAACATTCATGACATGCATAATCATGGCATCTACATAATATAACTCTTTTTTTTTCTCCCCAACAGAAAAATAGATACAAATAAGTTTTCCCTGCATCCCTACTGGACTCGAGCCCAATCTAGACTCATGGACTTGTTGGAACGGAATCAGCAAGCGATGAGAGAAGAACTCGACCAAGTCAACGGTAAGATGGACAAGTTATTTGACCTTCTGCAGAACTTGTAACCAAAATTGACCATTGATGAGAACCATTCCACCAGCACTAATGAGTATCGAGAGGCTTCCAATGTCCCATTAGGAGACCCCCTAGATCAAAAGAGATTCCAAATTATGGAAGATAGGCTGAAAGCCATTGAAGGGGCAAATCATATTGGGTTCACAGCTTCAGAAGTATGCTTGGTCCTGGACGTGGTGATTCCTCCAAAATTCAAAGTTCCTGAGTTCGTCAAGTATGAAGGCTTAACTTGTCCAAAAAGCCACCTCATCATGTATTGCCAGAAGATGGCCTCCTGCTCCAGTAATGATAAGCTCCTAATCCACTTCTTCCAAGAGAGCCTTACCGGGGCATCCCTACGCTGGTATATACAGTTAGAGCGGAGCAAAATCAACTCCTGGAATGATTTGGCTAAAGCTTTCATCAAACAATATAAATACAATATGGACATGGCTCCTGGCCGTTCCCAGTTGTAAACCATGGTAAAAGGGGGCAATGAAAGCTTCAAAGAGTATGCCCAAAGATGGAGAGGGATTCCAGACCAAGTGGAACCTCCGCTATCTGAGAAAGAGATGGTTACCACGTTCATTGACACACTTCAACAACCCTTTTATGATCTGATGATGAGAAATGTCTCTTCAAGCTTCTCAGACCTAGTTGTTGTCGGAGAAAGAGTGGAAGCAGGGATAATAAGCGGAAGGATTGCCAGCCTTAACATTCAGCAGCCATTGCGCAGTATAGGTCAAGAGCAGGAAGAAGATACAAACGATGATACAAATGATGCTCATCATGACATGAACTGAGGCAGTGGGCCACTCCATTAAGAATTGTTGGGCTCTGATCAACACGAAGTGGTAAAACTTCAAGGAATAGCCCTGTTTAAGCAACCTTCATTTGTTTTTACGCTTTGCCCGAAGCCCTGGGGCATATCCTGTAAAGGGCTCATTATGTTCTCATCTTTTCAGTTCATCAATAAAACTGCAATTTGAATTTTTTCAATCTTAGCTCATAGAATAATGGTAAAGCAAATGCACAAATTATCAAAAGTTAAGTTTTGTGAAGATGTGGGCAATGAGATTTTGAGATGAAGTTTGGCCCTTTTCTCTATCCAAATACTTATCCCTTGCTACCCCCTTTGAGCCTAAAATGAAATTTTCTTTCAAATACCCTGAATAAGGATCGTCCATAATGAAGAAAAGCACAAGTCTCCGATCAACTTTGTCTTTTCAGAAAAAAGAAGAGCAAAGTAAGCAATAAACATGTCAAAGACACCTGCAAAGATAAAAAAGGAAACCGCAAAAGCGAAAACAAATGTGCTAGCAACCAATGAAGTGCATCTTTAGACTAAAGATCCTTATTTTCGTAAACCCTTAAACACTTTTTGGGCCTGAAATATCCTTTTTTTCATAACCCTTAACCCCTGGCCACGTTACAACCCTAATAAAGTCCATTCTGATCAAAGTCAAATTGCTCATATTTTCTTAAAACTTGATTTTTGAAAAAGGAGATCCATATAAACTCGTCAGTGCAGTTGCTTTACCTAAAAAAAAAGAATATAAAATAAATTGCTCGCTAGGCTGAAAACCCGAAAGGGCGGTCTATACAAAAGTTAGAGCGACTCGCTAGGTTGAAAACTCGCAAAGAGCGGCCTAGGCAAAAGTTAGGGTCAAATTTACAAACATGTCCACCCAGATTGGACCTCACAAATCTAAACATAAACCAAGAAGCTGGGGGCAAAAGCTGAACCCATCATCTACAAGCTTCACATTCATTCCGGTTTCAGAACTACGCAAGGTGATCTGTCTCTCAACATAGATTTTCCCTCATATGGTGGGACGAAGGCCAAAGAGACGCTAGAAAGTCTTTGCGGATCAAAGTTGTCAATCTAATCCTCCCAAGAGCATTCATAGCATGGAAGGAATATTCAAGAATCCACAAAGATAGACAGAATGAACTATCAAGGGGAAAATATGCAAACTTGGTGCAGTACAAAGTCAACCATTCGGACAAGCAATCCGACAGAAAGTTATCATCCCACAAGTCTAGGGGCAGAATCCTCAAAGGAATTCAGGGAAATAAAAAAATTCAAAACAATAATAATGCTCATGCATAACATACCATTCATTGCATTTTGCATAATCATTAATACTTTTGGGTCCCCGACCCACCTTCAAAATCATTTCTCTAAAAACAAAACAACATTCATGCATAGCATATCATTCATTGCATCTGGCATGATCATAAATACTTCTGGGCCTCAGACCCACCTTCAAAATCATTTCTCTAAAAAAAATTTCATTTCATGCTGGCATACCATTCATTGCATCCTGCATGACTATCAAAGTTTTTGGGTCCATTGACCCACCCTCTCAAATATTTCATACAGTTGGTCTATTGTTACTCAGTAAGAACTAGTACTCAGCCTACCCAATCTCTTTATTAGCAAGAATTAGGAACCTGTCCTACACCTTGCTGGGAATCTGACCCATCACCTTGGGAATCTGACCCAAGCTTTTAGACGGGAACCTGACCCGCGTCTCAAATCTTCCTCAATTTTGGAAATCAATCCACACCTTTTAACAAGAGTTAGGAATCTGACCTATACCTTGTCTGAATCGACCAACTGCTTTGAGTGACTGAGAAACTTCGCATAATCGGACGTTCACCTGCAATAGGAAAACCAGTCCATACTTTAGCAAGAGTTAGGATTCTGACCTACATCTTGTCGGGAATCTGACCCGAACCTATATTGAGTGACAGAAAAACTCATATCTCGGACCTTACTTAAATAGGGTAGCCAATCCGTACCTTTTATAAGAGTTAGGAACCAGACCTACGCCTTACAGAAAATTCACTAGGAATCGAACCTAGAATCTCTCACCAATTTTGTAAGAGTTAGGAACTAAACCTATGCCTTACCATGAATTCACTAGGAATCAGATCTAGAATCCCAAACCAAAGTCGGGAGCCAATCCCGCAATCCCAAACCACCAAAGTCGGGAGCCAATCTCGCAATCTCAAGCCACTTATTGCGGACAAAATCAGAGTCATTTTCCTTAATTACCTTTTACAACGAATGCACGAAGACCTTCGAGTAAAATGTAATTAAGGAGGGGCAGCTGTAGTACCCTAATTTTGTCCGGCCTTTTTATTTTATTTTATTTTATTATTTATTTTAATTAGTAGTAGTAGTAATAATAAATAAAATAATATTTTTGGTTTTATAATAAAAAAAGAGAAGAAAGAAATGAACAAAAGAAAAGAAATGAACAAAGGAAAAGAAATAGAGTTAAAAAGAAGAAGAGAAAAAAAATGAGTGAAAGAACAAGGGGTGCAAACTGTAAACACAGGAGGTGCTAGTAGCAATAAGCCACTGTTTATAACCCAACCTAAACCACAGCCCAGCTTGTCTCATTCCACGCGCACCCCTATTCTTTTTTTTTGGGTAGCCTCCCCCCTTGCGTCTGCTTACTACGTGCACTCCCTTTTTTGTTAAGTCACCTGTGCTTGCTACCCGCGCCCCCATCTTTCCCATTCGCACTCCTCCTGAACCTATCTCTCCAACGCGGCCCAGCCAAGACCACTCACACACGGCCCATATCCAGCCCCTTCTGCATAACCCTAAAAAACTTAAACCTAATTCCTTCTCACCCTCACTTCCCTCATTTTTCCTTTTCCCTTCTTAATGCGCCGCAGCACCCCACCATTCTCGCCCCAATCTCTCCCTCATCCATGCGTCTCTCTCCCCTTCACCTCTCCTCCATCTTTCTCTTCTTCTCTCTATCCCTTCAAACCCCAATCCTTGCGGCCACAACCACCTATCCCCAATCTCCATATCCTTGTTTCCTTTTTCCCCAAATCTCGCTAATCAACCAGATCCTCTCATCTCCTCTCTCCAATCTTGTCCTATTTCTTTTACAAAACCAAGTCGCATATCCCATGATTCGGTCCAGGTTCAAGCATTGATGGCGTGAACATCAGAGAGGAAACAAAGAAAACGTGGGGGATTCTAGAAATCAGGGAATACCTTCTACTTCCTCTTTATTTCGCGTTTTATTTCTTTTTATTTTGGCTGATCCCTTCCTATTTTGGTCACAGGTCCTTCATGGCTATAAAATCCCCTCAAAATCATGGAAAGGGGGGGAGAGACCGAGGAGGAAAAAAACCGAGAGCAAGGAGAGGAAGAAATCTAGAAAAAAGAAGCAGCAGAAGCAAGGTGTGGAGAAGAAGAGAGAGACCAAAAATCAAACAGTATAGATTTAGGTTTTTTTTTTTAATTCCTCTTTTGATTCTCTGTAATTTTCTGGGAAGGAGCACAAGAGCCCAGGTTCCCATCTTCTTCTCCGTTTTCATATTCTCTATTCCTGTTGTCATGGTTTTGTAAATTGGACTGAGGTATTCATGATTGTTGTTGCAATTATTCGTTATCATTGTTATTATTGTTGTTGCTGAGATTGTTGTTGTCATTGTTGTCGTGATTGTTGTTGTTGCTGTTGCACGAATCTGGAATTAGATTAGGGTTAGGGTTTGGTCTTCCAATGGGGCCAAACCCAAGCCAGGGATTTAGTTGCAATTTACTTTTTTTTATTTCATAAATCATTATAAATGAATAGGAGATTAATGAGGGGCTTAAAAGCAAAAAAGAGAAGTTTCCATTTTTGTCTACATATTTTTTATATCAATATGATTAGTTTTTATTTTTTAGATTTTTTCTCATATTTGTTATTTCTGTTATATTAAAAAGGGAATAAATAAATTAAAATAATTTAATTATATTTTATTTTTTCTTTACTTCTAGACTTAAGGCCTCTAATTTAATTTGCACGCAAAGTGAGCTTCTGACCCATTTGGCTAAAAAGAGTTAAAGGCTGGCTTTATTAATTTCATAAAATCAAATTGGGCTTTTTGACCAATTTCTCATCTCTTCCAACTTCTATTCCACGTAATCACAATCATTTGGGAACCTTTTTTTTTCTTATCTCGCACGCAAATAAAATCTTTAGCTAGGAACCCCAAAATGTCATTTGCATTCAATTTGTGGTTTTCTTCCTTTTCTTATAAAATAAAATAAATAAATGTGATTAAGGGATTTATTTTTAAGGCAAACAATTTTTACGAATAATCAAAGGGTACCATTTTATGGGCGTCTTAGGGGTGCTAACACCTTCCTTAAGCGTAACTAACTCCCGAACTCAAATCTGGTTCAAAGACCTTCTTCTTTTATTAAATTCAAAAATATCCAAAAAATAGGTTTTCCAATGTTTTCCTATAAAAACAAAATATTGGTGGCGGCTCCATTTAAATTTTTAGTGTGGTTGTCACACTAGTTTTCACAATAACCAAAATTTTCGGACTATGAACATCCAGAAATTGTTTACAATTCCTGTAAAAATCTTTACTAGCTGCAGTCCTACAATTCCAAACCATTATTTTGTTTAACATTAAATAATTAATGGTAAAGAAAAGGTACCCAAAAACTCAATCAAATGGTGAGACCAGGAGTCTCCACCACCATCTCCATATCTGACTCATCTGAAGCCAATATAAACCTTGGTCATTTGCATCTACAAATTCCTCCTTTTCTTGCATGCTACTAGTAACATCAGCAGCACATGAGGAGGGCTCATGGTTGCTGTTTACACCACCATCAGGAGGCCTTGGAACATTTGGCTCAACAGGCCCAAGCATGCCCAAGTGTTGAGACAATTGATTGGTTGGAATTTGACCCACTAAGGAATTGCTAGTTGCAATCTCGTTTTTCTTTAGAGCAGCCCCTTGTAACAGTTCCTTATCCCTCCTCTTAAACGCATTAATGATATATTCTTCCATCCTAGATGGATCCAGAATTTCCTCTATAGTCTCTCCCCTTGGTTTTTTAACTCCACTTGGCCCCACCTTGTGTAGTTCACGTGCTGCCACTTTGATACTCCTGAGATTCTTCCCTTGATTAGCCGCTGATAACTTTGTGATAGGAATACTAGGGTTAGAAAAACCTACTACATTCTTTCCCTTTTTAGTCACGTTTAGTACATTCTTCTCTTTCCCTTTTTTCACAACAGTTTTCTTATATTGAAACTTGCCAGCTTGGTCCGCACTGTTTGTCGCAATTTCCTCCTCATTCAAATCTTTATTATTGTTGACCCGATCTCCTTCAATCACCAAATTCTCAACGTCCAAATTTGGGATGTCATCATTAAGAGTAATAAAACGAGATCCCGTAATAGTAGCTCGAGCATTGATGACCGTCAGACCACTCTTGTCACCGGAAACCCTCCCATCAGAGTCTCTACGACCACCACCCTGCATGATGAAGCTCTCCTTTGCTCTCCTCGGCCTACGCTGCTTTTGCACCACTGTCCACATGCTCCAATCCTCTTTTGACCCCCCAATGCCCCTTCCTGCATCAGAACGACCTTCCTATGAAGCCTCAACCGGTTTCTCCTGGCAACCTTCCCTATAGTGTCCAAACTTACCACATGTGAGATAAAGAAGATGCAACCCTTCGTATTCCACCTTATAATGTCGTTCTTTAATACCAAAAACTGCTAAGAGAGGTTTGTTTAGATCAACCTCCACACACATTCTTGCATATTTACCCCTTTCTTGTGACACTGTGGTACGATCTACTTTCACAGTCTTTCGTATCCTGTTACCAATAAATTTAAGGACCTTAGCATCATAATATGGTAGTGGTAGCCCTGATATTCTGACCCAAACCGCAACCTTTTCAATGGAGGCATTAAAAGGGTGAGAATCTGGATCCCACGGCCTAACAGTAAGGTAGTGATCATATATCAACCATGGTCCTTCCATAAGAGTTGTGTGCCTGTCTTCATTGTTAGAGAAAGTAACAAGAAAATAATAATTGCCAACATCAACAATGTTTATTATTCCATGCTTGACCCAAAGTTGTTTCAGCCTAGTCTCCAAAGCCTTATATCCAATCTTTCTGCCAAGAAGTTTGACTATCACGCCATTCTTCCAGGGACGTTGGATCCTTTTTTATTCTTGTTTAGAAAGAACAAAAATAGGGCATTCATATTTCCCTAATTTATTCTCTGTCACCTTCATATCAAAGTCCTCTTCATCTTCATCTTCCCCATCATCCTCTTCCTCCTGATCACCATTCAAAGGATTCTCCAATTGATCTTCCACGTTGGAATGGCCAAGAACCATGTTCCTATAGGACTTGACCACTCCCTCTCCCACAACACCATCGTACACTAGAGGAGAGGATGATGATGTTATGAATGCATGCTCTCCTCCTTTGACCTTTTTAGAACTTCTCACCTTCAAATCATCTTCTTCCTTCGACGCCGTGCCGTTTTCTTGTTCTTTTCCTTCATTTTCCATTGACCTAGTAGTAAGATTTTAAGTTGAACCATTTAAATATGTTGTTTTATGCCTGTGGTGATTTTAACAAATGAAGAGTTGGGTTTAGTTGATTATGAAATAAGCTGTTACAAATTTGGACTAAATCTTTCATAAAGACCAACATTGGAGCCTAAGCTAAAGCATAGATTTAGTTGGTTTCAATCTTGATCTTGATACTGGTCATATTTTATGTTGTTGTTAATGTTGATTATATTTCTATTCTTATTTGGGAATGCTAGAAGAAGAGATTCTTCAATAATTTATATCTTTCCTTATTAGTATTATGTTTTGTTTGCAGTGAATTTGGTGATATATTTGATTTGGAGCACTTCAAGAGTGTACTTGCCAATGATGTGAGAGTGGTTTCATCATTGCCATCAACACACCTGATGACAAGGCCAGTGGAGGGAAGTCCTCCCCTTCATGTCAGTCCCAGTTGGATCCGTTCGTGCTATCTCAAAAGAGTAAGAGTCTGTCTCTCTTGTGTTTTATTTCTTTAAGCATATACACTATGTTATTTATACTTGTAAGCTTTAGCTTCTCTAAGTTGAGTAATAAAGTGTTACTAAGTTCTTGTCTATTTTTTGTATTAATTTCACGGATGATCATTTCATGGATTGCACAATGTAACAACTTGTATCAGTTCTGCAATGTTAACTAAGGAAAGCTTTAACTTGTATAGAAATAAAAAAAAAGTGGGCAGTAAGAGTGTTGTTCTTGCTGAACAAGAGTTTGACATGATTCTTGTTGTCTTATACAGCTCAATAGAGAAGGTGTTTTGCTTTTACGCGGCGTGGATTCAAGACTGTCAAAGGATCTTCCTTCTGATCTTCAGAAGCTTCGATGCAAGGTATTGCAAAGTCTCTATTCTTATGAGAAAGAGGGGAAAAGAAAAGAAAAACACAAAACTCAATTCTTATGTAATTTGTTTGATTAGATATATTAAAAATTTATTACTTTAATATTCACAACAGTGTATGAATTTAAATTTTTTTGCACCCACTGATGTTTGTGAGTGTCCTAATGAGGATGCTAAGAAGTTTTACAATTTGATTAATGGGGCAAAACAAGAGCTGTGCCCTGGAGTTTGTTTTGTATCAGTGGTTGTGGTTGATTGTGAGCTATGTGCTGCTGGAATTTTTCTGTTTCTGTGTGATTCTGAGTTCTATTTTTGTTTTGCTCTTTATTTTATATGTAACCTCTTTTTTATTTTTTCTCCTTTGCAATAAGTCTAAAACTTGTTTCAGTTTTCTGAAAGATGCTATCACTGGATTTCATTCTCGGTGAGTATGCGTGTTCTGTTGTTCCCTTTTTCTGTCAGTTTTAGCAAGTGTTGGAATATGGAAGTAGTATAATATAAGATGTGGGTAATTTTTTTTTTGTTTTTGGGAAATTTGGGCTTTTTTTTTTTTATGTATTTGATGCTGGACTTAAGTTAAGGGAGCTTTTGCATGCTCTTCTAGAAACTAGAGGCAAAGTTTTTTGACAATGAACAACTAATTTTTGGTGATTAGATTTTACATTTGAATTGAATGCATCTGGAATTTTGTATTAGTTCTTGGAGTGGAGCCTTTTTGCTGTTTGGTCCCTGCTCTTGCTAAAACCTCTGCTTTCTAAGTTTGTTTGTCACCTTACCTGTTCTGCTGTGACTCCTTTGTATGTTTTCTGATTTATGGAGCACTTCGTTGTTTTGATCTTAAGTCTTGAGAAATCTGCAGGTGTGCTTGATATGCCTTAGAAGGAGATGAAAAGATACTCATGTGAATTCATGTCAAACAAAAGCCTTGATCAATTTATATTGATTTTCCTTATTCATATATGAAATACTTGTTCCTATTTTTATTTGATTTTCTTCACTTGAGAACTTTCACCTCACAAGTTAAATTAAATGCATCACATGTTTTGTAACCACACTACTGTTTTTTTTTAATTTTTGGTTTATTTGGTTTAGGTCCAAGTGCGTGAAATGTATATTTGCCATGTACTTTATTATATATTCTATATATCTGCACTGCACGAATATTGTTACGTATTAGAGCATCTTTATCGGAGTAAACTAACACAGTTGCTAAATTTCCGAAGCTGATGTGGCAGCCAAAAGTTAGTTAACGTTGTTTTAATTTGCCCTTGTGTTAACGCTATAAGACATGATTGTTAAATGATTGCGTTGAATCGCAGGACTGGGCATTGAATCGCAGGACTAGGCCCACTTTACAATGTAAGACATGGATATTAGTTGACGTGCACTGCTGATGCTCTTAGTGGTTTAGTTTTACAGTGAGAGATGGTTTATTTTGATGCGTAAGTACCGTACCAGAGAGATCAGGCCATGGTTTGTTAATTAGGAAGATGAAGTTTGCAGGATATTCCCCGGCAGTTTCATTTTCTCCTATAAGTTCCAACTTCATTAAAAACAATTGCAGATTCCTGGTAGATATATCTCATAGTCGTAGGAATTTGCGCGGTTTAAGGTTCTTTTCTGTGAAACTACAATCACATGATAAACCTGGGGTTGTTACCAAACACTATCTTCCTCCTTGGTTTAGGTTGGTACTATCTCTACATTTCTATAGATATACTGATTTTGTGTACTGATTACATCTCAAAATTTCAAATCAAAATCAAATAAGTCGTATCTTATTCAGACTAATAAAAAGACCAGCGGTTATGGTTATAACTGTTAGTTAACAAATGTTTCTTTCTTTTATTTTTGTTTTTGGTTGAATTTCAGTGTTGCTCCAATGATGGACTGGACAGACTATCACTGTAGGACTCTAGCACGCCTCATATCAAAGCATGCCTGACTGTACATGGAGCTGCTTGCAGCTGAAACAATTGTTCATCAAAAGGACAATCTGGTAAGTTTAGATGTACAAGTCTACTTGTTAACAGAAAATAAAGAATGAAAAAGAAGGAATATAAATTAAGGAGCTAAAAGGGTTTTCTGATGTGAATATTTGGAACTTAATTGATATGCAGACAGAAAAAACATGCTTGTTTGATTTACTAATTTGAAGATGTGTTTGGTATTATACATAAGCAAGATAAAACTATTCTATTTGATCATTTATTAAACCACTGGATTGCGCCTTTGGTTATTAATTTGAATGTCTAATTCATACAGGAACTTGGACTGGGGCATAGGGAAGCAAATTTTCTTAAAAGCAACAAAGGAACTACTATACCTTCATGAGCCGTGTGATCCAAAAACAATCCAGAGATGTGAAAGCTGCAAATATATTGCTTGATGACTTTTTTGAGGCAATAAAGTTGGAGATTTTAGTTTGGCAAAACTTTTAGATTACCAAGATTCACATATCACAACCGAAATGAGGAGCAAGCTTTATGCAATTAGACTATATTGTATTTATAGGATTTTACTGTGCTTGTAATTGCAAACTTATGTACTAGTGCCCCATGTAATGTCTCTTATAAGGATTGACTACACTTATGTTCACAGTTAAATAAAGTTTACTTCTTTTTTCTCAAACATTGCAACTGTTGCCTATTTATAATTTATCATATTTATACAATTATGCGTTGAAATCATTTTATTGAAAATGAGTTGTCTATAAATGACATTTCGACCACATTTAAAAGAAATGTTGCTTAAAACATTAGACAAATGGGTGTATATTTGCGGCGTACATGTTGTTTAAAACATCTGACAATATGTAAAAAAGTGTTGGCTAAAACAGTTAATAATGTTTGTTTACGTGTGGCCTAAAGGTATAGGCAACAGTTAAAGACAAATTGCCATAAATTGTAGAAGTGTTGCCTATAGTGGTTGGCCACACTTAAAATTGTGTTGCCTAAAAGACGGGACAATGCTTGTATAATTGCGGCTTAATGTATAGGCAACACTTGTGCCACCGTGGTCTAAAATAAGACAAGAAAACTGTTGCTTGAAACAGGTCCAAAAAACTGTGGCCTATTCTTGTGTTATAGGCAATGTTTATTTGTGTACCGTGGGCTAAAACAAAAAACCATGGCTTAAAAGAATAGGCAATGGCCGAATACTCCACGTCTACAAAACCGTGGTCAAACTGTTGCCTAAAATTTAGACCACGATTTTTCCATTTCGGACCACAGTTTTTTGTTGTTGCCTACACTGATTTTTGTTGTAGTGATTCATCGTCTTATGATGGTGTTATCTTAGATGCTTCTTTTCCTTTACTTAGTCTATTCTTACTGAATGATGTAAAGGGGTGGTGCTACTCCCCGTCTTATTCAGTAGCCATTTTCTTCCCTCATATAAAAAAAAAAAGCGAATAAGATGCAATGCGACCTATGCATAAACTTAGGTAAGATTCTATAGGTGTAGTTTGTATTGTTCCTCTCACAAAATAGGATAAAAACTGTTTTGATAGTGGTAGTTATGAGATATTAGAAATAGTAGGAATAGATAGAAAGAGAGAAATTTATCTATTTTGTGAGAGTAACAACACCAACCACACATATAGAACCTTACCTAAGTACTACCTCCAGTCCATATTATAAGAAACAAAACCATAATTCACACAGACCAAGGAATTGCGTTGAAACTAGTTTTTTCTAATTAATACTTCTAAAAGTTGATTTTTCTTCCAAAACTATCCCTTCTATGAAATGATGTATAATTAATGTATAGGAAGTAGATACATCTCGTTAATATATAGTCTCGCACTAAATAAGGGGATAAAAATAGAAATTAGCAATTAATGCATTATAAAATTGATATCTGTTTCTTATGATTTGGATAAAAAAAAGACACATTTGTTTCTTATAAAATGGACCATCGGGAGTATTTTCCTAAATAATACTCCCTCTGGTCCTTATTACAAGATACAAAACCTTAATTCACACAGACCAATAAAAACATTGAAAATAGTTTTTTCTAATTAATACTCTTCAAAATTTATTTTTTTCCAAAAATATTTCTTCAATGAACCAACCCACTTGCATAGGAAATAGGTATTTCATTAATATAAGTCTCACTATAAATAAGGGTATAAATAAAAAATTAGATATTTAATGCATTTGGAAAATAATGTTGTTTTTTATAATTAGGACCAAGAAAAAAAACTCTTTTATTTTTTATAAAAAGGACCGGAGATAATAGTACTAAGACAGAACTGGTTATAGTTTCACTAGTATGCCTAATTAGTAACATGATTTCAAATGTCACTGTTTCTATACACTGCGAATTAGGCTTACCTTGAGATTGTTTCTATATTATCAATAAAATCTTGCTTTTGCCTTTTCAAAAAAAAAAGTAACATGATTTCAATAGCTTTAGCATGCAAAGTTCATCGCATTTGAGGAGATAAAATCATAAAAATGATGTTGGCAATTGGCATGAGACTCCTTCGAACAGATGGTGTTAATTCTAGGCCTTTAAAAGGTGATCATGGACCATGTTAGTTAATTGAATCGTATAAGCTTTTATTTTCAAGTTTTAATAAGCTTTTATTATCATGTTAGTAGAATCGTAAAAGCTTTTTTCAGTTGACAAAACATAAAAATCTTCGTGAGATCAGAATTCAAGCAGTGAGAAGAAACCTTGTGATTCTTGGTGGCATAAATCGGATTCCGTAGAAAAAAGAATCACTCTATGGACTACTTTTCGGCAACGCAATTTTGAGGCTTCTGCGTCCCTCGTGAACAATTTTGTAGCTCTGTTATATAACGGCACCTTGTTAATTAACAGAATTATGTAAACTAATATAGGTATAACATTATAAATGGCTAGAGCTAGATAAAGGAAGGATATATGTATTAGGATTTTGGGCCTAACTCATCCTTACAAAACCGATTTGTAAGGTGAGGGATGCCACTTACTTATAAACGGACTTGGGTTTTTTCCAATACACCCCCTCACGCCAAGCACTATTGGGCTGGGCTTGGTGCGTGTATATAATGTGGTGGGTGGCCCAATGGATTTAGGATAGGCTCTGATACCATAATAAAATTTGGGTTTGGGTCTAACTCAACCCCAAAAGCTAGCTTATAGGGTGAGGGTTGCCCCCCACTTATAGCCACTAATCAGACCATCTCATTCTTCTATGTGGAACTTATAACACACCCCCCTCACGCCTAGGACTAGACAAGCGTGACCCGAGTGGCCCGATAACAGGTGGCTCAACAAATGGATCTATGATAGGCTCTGATACCATATTAAGATGGGTCTAACTCATCCTTAAAAAGCCGGCTTATAAGGTATGGGATGTCACTTACTTATAACGGACTTGGGTTTTTCCCAATACTATGTACACGTGAGATTTGAGATACCATGTGAAAGATCAAACCATCTATGTATTTTTAAGATGCAAACAAATTTTATCCCAAGTCTTGCAATGTTTTAACTGTCTAATATGTTCAGTCACATAAGACGTACTCTTTTTGTTTTGCCATGCATAAGACATCCTTAGATAGTTTTTATTTTATTTTATTTTATCATTTAGTTCATATAATAAATTGTGTTTTAGGTTTTCCAAAAATAGATTAGAATTCAAATTACTCATTGTTGATGCGGATGAATATGAGCCGAAAGATCATCTAACTTATCAACGTATATTCCCTTTTGAATGAGTCGATTATGTAACACCCTGTTTTCAAAAGGGCATCACCTAATATTTTCTTAAATAATAGTAGTTCATTTTTAAGGCAAACAAGCAAACATTTTATTTATTATCAAGTAAGCAAAGATGATACACATATATTTATACATAACCCTACACCCACAAGGGATAACAAAAGACACACTGGCTGTGATAACTGTATACTGCCACTAGGCAGTCTTCCCATATGTTCCCCAGGCTCCAAGAACAGGTTGTTCTTGTCCATATGCTATTTATCATAATTTAATATGGCAAACACAGAAAACAAAAGGGTAAGATATCTGTCAATCACTAATAAACAGGAAAACAGTATAGTAGAATATATGTCATCATGCTCAATATTATTAACAACTTATCATCACATCATGATTGATATCACTAATACCACATATGGACTAATGCTCACACAGTATTACTAATACTGATACCGACCAACAATTACAGACCACATCATATCTTGATATTATAAACCGACACATACAACTGAGCTTTCAGGATGATCACCGGCCCTACTGACCCAAACCACGGATCACTGAATATTGCAGGCTGGTCACCGGCCCTACTCCCTAGACCGATCACCAGTCTCAGGGAACATAGAAGTATATATTAGTTGTCCCGGGAACATATCCTGTTACGCTACCACCTCTGATCACCGGAGTACGGTACTGCCCACGTGCACAATGGACGACATTCCTTATATGAGGAATGGCCAAGATTGTCCCCCCGTCAGACGTGGAGTCTTGGAGCCTCGTCGGATGACCGAGTCTACGCCTTCGGATTGATCACCGGTCCTTAGGTCCTCTCAAGGTCACCGACTATCTTCAAACTACTCTGTACCTTTGGTCCGATCACCAGTCCTCAGGTACACCGACCCGGCTATCACCACTGACAACAGGGTATCGACGGTAATATTTGCTATTGCCGTCTAGGGATTCGCAATCCTCTAACTAGAGGGCGGCACCCTTAACTCTACGACCACACATGCTCACAATATCACCTTAACTAATGCATAGATATTAGCACATTAATCATCATGTCAACAGATCATGACTAAGCAACATATAAATTACTCCTAGTGTCGCATAGGCGAGTATCAACTAATCACACAACACATAAGTCAAACAAGCACATAAACTATTCTAAGCATAAACTTGTGTTAGTTGATAGGTCTACGGCGACTATCCTTAGCCACTGTATACCACAATCCCTCTCCTGAGGTGTTGCTGCTATCAACCTCTAGTAGGGTTAAGGTCCCCTACGCATGCTAACAGTACTACTCTACTACCTATTTTTCTAGTGATTAAGGTATCTTCCCCCTTACCTGACTTAGAAGACTGTTGTCGCCCGTGTCTCGTCGCGCCTCCTCCTCTTCGAGCTCTCCCTCGCACTCCAAAAGACCAATTGGAGAAGCTTGCGAAATGGGGAGAGGAGAGCGCTATTTATAGGCATAAATTGGTTTCATCGCGCCGTGATGGCTGTAAACACGGCCTTCATCGCGTCGCAAGGGAGACACATGTCAGAAGGACAACGACGTTGATCACCGACTTTCCCACCGACTCTGATCGCGTCGCGATGCTCTCCTTGGTTTTCTCCGTCGCGTCGCGATGGTCCTTAACCAGAAAGATCTGAATTTTCATCTTTTTAGAAGATTCTAGGGTGTTTTGTACCTATCTAGAGTATTCTAGACCTTTCTCATGATTTATATTATTCCTAGGGTTTCTGGGTCTCATTTAAGCCCATTTTATCTCTAATTAAGGTTTTCAATCCTCGTTTATTACCTAATTATTAATCTAATTATTCTTCTAATATTGTTTGAAAATCAGGATGTCACAGATTACGTCAAGGAAGGAACTCTGTTCCTCGATTATTTTTTCTTTAACTACTCCAAAGAATGTTAAGTTAGGTGATGTTTGAGAAAGTCATAACTAAGAAAGAGTAAATGAAGTAAAAGACATAATTGCGATAAAGGAAATTATAGATAAGTGTAAATACTTGTGTTTGATTGATTGGATGTATGTAATACAGTCTGTACAATTGTTATTTATAGAAAAAGTTGGGCACTACCCCGATCAACCACGTTTTCAAGCAAATAATTACACAAAGTGGCTAACAATTGTAGTGATTAACTAACGGTTGCTTGACTAATAGGACAGAACCTAGTAACCATGTTCGTGAACTTTAGGCTCGCGTAGCACTTCTATCTGTTTCATGCCGCATGCAAATAGCTCAAACGACTCTTGGTTTTTTGCTTATCCTTATCCCAAAAGCTTCTATACTACGCGTGAGGATTTTTCTCAAATTTCTCTTGGATAATTCTTTAATTCAAAATTCTCCAAACTTGCTTCAATATTTCCAAAGCCCATTGGCTCATTGAACTCAACCCAATTAATAATCTTGAAGACTCGGCTAACCAGTTGAAGGCATATCACTCGGCTATCATCAATCCTGTTGACATTGTCGACTAACTCAAGCATTAAACTGCTTGCTGAGATTGGCTAACAATTAAATTATTTTTTTGGGTGTTAACACTCATAAACTTACAAGTATGTGCAAACATCATTTTCTTTTGAATTACATGAGTGCTGATTTGTTTTGGATTCATTTAACCGTAATTTCAAGACAATTTTTGAACAAAGTAGACAATTTTCCCATTTTTGCGGAAGACAGATCTCGGAGGGAACAAACAAAATCTAACAATGATGAATTAATAATTTAGGGTAGGTATTTTTTTTTTATAAGCAAAAATTAATAATGGGAGTACAAGTGGTACTCCGAAATAATGGTCCTTTTATTCTAATGCGGTCCACCTTTTTTGTTCCACAATCTTCAAAAAAAGGGACCATATTGTAGTTTTGTAACATAAATGACTACTTCAAAACAAAAAACAAGAGGATCACATTGGTGTAACATTTACACATAATGAACCAATTTGAAACTAATCTACTATATATTATATAAAATGAAGTTTTGCCTCATAGACTCATGACACGTGTCAGCTCCACATTCATTCTTTTCCCGCCAAAATGAAAAATAATTTATTTTTTATTTTTTATTTTTTAATTCACGATATTTCATTAATTAAGGCATATCAATCACTTAATGTTCATGTCTAGACTTTTATCATTCAATCAAATTTGAATTAAATTAAATTCAAATTCAAATTCAAATTCAAAATGTAATAAATTAAAGCATGTCAATCAATTAATTATCATATCTGGACATCTGTTATTCAATTAAAATATTATCTAAGTCATGTGATAACATAAAAGTCATTAATCTTTTTACCTAAATCAATTTAATTTTTTTAATTATTGTTTTAATTATATCAATAATTATTACCTCATGTCAAACAATAATTTCATAGTGTAGATCATTAATAACAGATAAGCGAATTTTTTCGCAGATATTCTAGCCAATATGGATCATCAGGGTGATCTTACGTAGACTATTGTAGACGTCCATTCCCCCTCACTCGGTCTTCCTTTATGTGCTGACGTAATGGGGTGTGCTACCCCTAGGCTTCTGTCATAGTTTTTCTATTACTCCCTTTATTTATAAAAAAAATATAAATCAGTAATATATTCTCTTAAATAACTTCTTACATATTTGTATTTATTAATTATATCAATAATCAGTCACTATTCATCATTATTTTACCATATAAATTGGGTTACTTTTAATTTTATAACTTTTTCATAACTGATTTATTTTACTATGCATATCATAAAATTTAATAGAAAAATCATAACTATATAATGTTAAATTTTAATTTTTATAATTTTTTCTTCATAATTTGTATATTTTATCTCTTACATATTATTAAAATTTTAAATTTACAACATTCCATTGGAGTATAAATATTCTCAGCATTCCGGCGTTCACATGATTGTTTATGTTTAATTAAAATAAATGCTAAATCAATATATATATTTTTATTTTTCCTTCTTAAAGCTTGTGTATTATACACGATAGAAACCATAATTTATTCTAAGATTAATTTGTTGTCCAACATAGATAATTGATTATCTCTTTTTCATGTTACTTATTTTAAAGTTATCTTACTGTAATTTAGATAAATCATTCAATTTTGTGCTTTATATTTTTTTTGTTGAAAATCATATTTGAGAAACCATATCTAAATATAAGAAAAATAGAACTGATATTTTTTGTTTATCTATTATATTTTAAAATTGGAATATACGTATAAATACATATATTATCTACTTCATAATGAATTATTTATAATTTTTTTTGATAAATTCAAATCTGCTGATACTTTTGTTGGAAAAGAAAAGTATTCAAATTTATTCTTACATGTTGGATATGTTTACAACCGAGACGAATAAACCCATACGAATAATCTTTGTGAGCACAGATAAATACACTGGTACTAATACATAAAAGACTAAAGTAAATTAATTCAATTAACTAGACGACAACCCGTGCGATGCACGGGGCAATATCCGTCAAAATGATAATACTTTCAATCATCAATTACTTATAGTGTAATTGAAATTATTTATTTGTTCAAAACAATCTGTAGATCCTGGCTTGTGTTTATACATTTGATACTCGATGGAAATACTTCAAAAATAAAATCTTAACTATACTCCATACCTCTCAAACCAACAGTAGGGTTTGTAATTCAAGTTGTGTAACAATTAAAAAACATTTGTGCAGACCGATAGTGAAACGATATAGCACATATATGTCATATGGAAGCCAACATACAAACTTGATCTCGACAGG
This sequence comes from Calophaca sinica, assembly GCA_037113605.1. Taxonomy (NCBI): domain Eukaryota; kingdom Viridiplantae; phylum Streptophyta; class Magnoliopsida; order Fabales; family Fabaceae; genus Calophaca; species Calophaca sinica. The sequence continues at coordinate 123,654,482 of CM073736.1, read as the reverse complement.
TGTGAATAGCTGTCGAGATCAACAGCTTCATGTCAAGCTCAACCTGTCGAGACCAAGCTCAATCTGTCGAGATCAATCTTGATTTCGACTGCATGAGCTGTCGAGATCAACAGCTTCACGTCAAGCTCAACCTGTCGAGATCAAGCTCAACCTGTCGAGATGAAGCTTGATTTCAACTGCTTGAGGACTCGACAGGTTGAGCTTGATCTCGCCAGGTGTGAATAGCTGTCGAGATCAACAGCTTCACGTCAAGCTCAACCTGTCGAGATCAAGCTCAAGCTGTCGAGATGAAGCTTGGTTTCGACTGCTTGAGCTTGATCTCGACAGCTCGAGATAAAGCTCAACCTGTCGAGATCAAGCTTGATCTCGACAGCAAATCATACTGCGTCGAGTTCCGACTCCAGGTCCCCTTCCCTCCGTAAGCAAGTTTATGACCGTCGAACTGAAAGCGATTCTCGACCGTCCCCTTCTGGAACCCTTCCCTCCGTAAGCATGTACGACCGTCTCTGTTGTCGTACATGGCATTGCATGCTTACAGTTCGACAGTCGAGATCCTATCGCAAAGATATCCCATCAAGGCCGAAGTTCCTACTCCAGGTCCCCTTCGGAACCCTTCCTCCAGAAGCATGTACGATCGCCGAATCAAAGTTAATCTCGACCGTCCCCTTCTGGAACCCTTCCCTCCGTAAGCATGTACGACCGTCGACCGTCGAACTGAAAGCGATCTCGACCGTCGAACTGTAAGCATGCAGTGGCATGCACGACTTCACAAAAAAAAAATTGAAAAAGTGAAGTCGTATGTTGTATATAGTATATACGACTTACCCCAAATTCGGAATTTCTTTCCAACCTACACTAATTTGGTAAGCTTTTTCCTAAAATACACCCTGCAGGTAATTTTCCCGTATTAACATGCACTTGGACTCTTGTTATGTATTAGAAAGTTGTTTCAATGCTGCTATACTCCAGGTGTGAATAGCTGTCGAGATCAACAGCTTCACGTCAAGCTCAACCTGTCGAGATCAAGCTCAAGCTGTCGAGATGAAGCTTGATTTCGATTGCTTGAGCTTGATCTCGACAGCTCGAGATAAAGCTCAAAATGTCGAGATCAAGCTTGATCTCGACAGCAAATCCTACTGCAGCAAATCATACTGCGTCGAGTTCCTACTCCATTGCATGCTTACAGTTCGACAATCGAGATCCTACTGCAGCATATCCTACTGCGTCGAGTTCCTACTGCAGCAAATCCTACTGCGTCGAGTTCCTACTCCAGGTCCCCTTCTGGAACCCTTCCCTCCGTAAGCATGTACGACCGTCGAACTGAAAGCGAATCTCGACCGTCCCCTTTTGGAACCCTTCCCTCCGTAAGCATGTACGCATGGCCGACCGTCGAATCAAAGCGATCTCGACCGGCCGAATCAAAATGGCCACTTTGCAACAACAGACACCAGCGCGGCTTCTACAAATACGGCTTTTTTTGTCGCACCGCCTCCTCTCCTTCTTCTTCTCCTCTTCTTTTTCTTCCTTCTTCTTCCCTGTTCCGCCTCTGCAGAAGTCATTGTGTGAAGGAAGTCATTGGAGAATATTTGTCGCAGATGAGAGACAGGTCGAACCGAGAGAGATGACTTCACACCCATTCGCGGCGGTGATTTATTTCATTTCCGACAACGACAAACGCAATGATCTTCCATTTATGTGTCATACACCGCTTTCTTCTTCATTTTAGATCTAGTCCAACAAATCTAGGTCCCAAAGTGCAAGAAGGAAGAAAGGGGAAGAAGAGTGAAATTTCACATTTCAGTTACTTATTGTGGGAAGAAAAGAAAGCAGGAAGAGGGAAGGAAGAAGAAAAGTGAAATTTCAAATTGTTTCAAATTGGAAGAAAACGCGTGAGGGTATGTGCTGGCATAATAAATGAAAAGATTATGGTAGGTAGAGTTGACATTTAATGGCCAGCTTTGCAAATGAGTTAGGAGATTGGGCGGGAGAAAGGCCTTCAGTGACGTTTCAGGATTTATAGTAAAGATATGTCATATGAACTGACAAAATCTACCTCATTAAAAATGAAATGGACCAAGAGCCATTTCCCTCATTAAAAATAATATGGACCAAATGCCATTTATGGCTTAACTTGTGGGATACAAAAATGTTATAAGTCAAAAATATTTTTCCTTTTTCCAATTTCTTTCTTATATTAATAAACACAGAATCTTGTTGTTTCTCTTCATATCTCACCAAATTTTTGTCTGGCTAGATATTTTGCAAATCAAATATATTAAATTGTTGGCCATTTCGAGTATTAATTTCAGATAAACGAATAAAGATAAATACAAGTGAAGGCGACGTGCTCTAGTAGGCTAAAATATCAAAGCCATATCTACCCATCAGTTAATGCAATTAAGTCACCCCTTATTTATGAACCACTAACACTATATCTCAGCCTTTTGTCAAAAAGAAAAACAAAAACACTATATCTCGGCCCACAGAAGCAATATAACCAGGAACCACCTTTCTAGCACCTTGTTTTAGGTTTCCTGTTTTTCTCTGCCCTTAGCCGTTGAAACCTGCCCATCTAGTACTTTGGATTTGCCTCATTTAAAACCCATTCTCACTTTATTAGAAGCAGGTACTAAAAGTAAGATATTTCAATTGAAAAAAATTAATCATTAATATTTTAATATATTCATGATTTATCATGTATTTACACATAATAATATTATTCATTTATTTATTTATTTATCAACTATTGAATTGATTACTTAGTTTAGTGTGGAGGATAGCCAATCCAATTACCATTACCCTCTGTTAACTTTTTTGTGATGATGCTCCTCAAGTGCCTGTATAGGTTTAACTGACAAGAACAACAGGAGAAGAATACCAAAATCAATTCAGCCAATGGTTTGAGCCTTTGAGGCCCCTTTTTGACCAATGAGAACTAGATGAAGGGATGAACCTCGGTGAAGCACTACTTGATTTTACTGACGGATTTGATTTTGATGCTACTTACTCCATCACAATTTATCTACACACTTTATGACAACAGTGAAAACTGAAAAGTAATTATTGGTTATAGAATTGTTTTTTTATTTTGATGTTATAGTTCCTTTTATTTAGGTAACCAACAATGCCACCCCAGCAGACAAATTGGAAAAAAAACAAACAAAAACATGAATAATTTGGTGGTAATTGAACTACCATGTGGTGTCCTTTGTTTCTTACAACATTTTTTGGTGCGACAAAAAATATACATTCCTATAAGCCTAAGTAATACTCCCTCCATCCAATAATAAGTGTCATATTTACAAAAAAAAATTATCTCAAAATAAGTGTTATATTAACCTTATTAATTAATTTTTTTTCAATTCTACCCCTCTTACCTCTTTTAAAGTTATGTCTGCACAATTTTCTAGAAAAATAACAAAGCTAATTTGCTAAAATAGTCGTTCTCTCTTTTTCATTTATTGCTTCTCTTTAATCTGTGTGAAATCCTCTAATATGTGACACTCATTGTGGGACAGAGGGAGTGCTATTTAGAGTTTTATTTTTTAGCTAAATTGTACTTTTTGTCCTTTAACTTTATTTTAGTTTTCAATTTCGTCCCCTAACTATTTTACTTTTCATTTACGTCCCTTAAGTTACGAAAGTTATGTCAAGTTCATCTCTTCTGTCTGTAATCCTTTTATTGTGTGTGTATAGGTAATTGATACTCTATTTTTTTGTTCCATTACCTTTTATCATGTTACTTCATCAATAAAAACTCTTTTAGGAGCATGATTTTGACTTTATTGTTAAAAGGATTACAGACGGAAGAGACGAATTTGGCGTAACTTTCATAACTTAAGGAACGAACGTGACGTAACTTTCGTAACTTAAGGGACGTAAACGAAAAGTAAAATAGTTAGGGGACGAATGTGGTGTAATTTTCGTAATTTAAGGGACGTAAATAAAAAGTAAAATAGTTAGAAGACGAAATTAAAAACTAAAATAAAGTTAAGTGACGAAAAATGCAATTTAGCCTTTATTTTTCATGTATACAGGGCGGTTCCAATTATTTTGTCTATTCTATGTAACTACAGTTTATGAAATTTTGGAGCTTGGGAAATAGTTTATCTTTCAAAATTTCAATGCTCTCAGCACCAGCAGCAACATTCTTTTATTAAACATGAAAACTTTCTATCATGCTACCAGGGGGATACACGTATTCAATTACTCATCACTACAATGTTAGTAGTTAAATTCTCAAAAAAATATCTTTAAATATCAAAATCCTGACATCATTTTACACTATTTATTTATATTGAGATAAAGAAAAAAGGTTCAAAAAGTGTGTTAAAATATGTATTTTATTATTTTATCATCTTAAAAAAAGTGTTGTAAGGGCGGCAATAGTTTTTTTATGTGCAAAAATCATAACTCAAATACTATAAATGACACTTAGATTCCATTTCTATAACTCAAATACTTGTAGAAACTCACTAACGTGGCTTCCCTCGGCCTATAAATGCTTGTCTAACTGCAATACATTTAGATCATTCTTATCTTCTCAATTTGAAAATGCCTATTACCATAATTTCTCCAACTATGTCCAAATGGTTTTCTGGAACAATACAAGCAGCAACAAGGTGTAAGGAAGTTCTTTCTTTGTGGAGGTTAGCTTTCATGAAAGTTATGGAGAGAGTTCTATTTGCTGCATTCACCTGCATTTTGGCACTAGGTATGAACTATTTCTTCCTCTTTATTTGTTAGTCATTCTCATATTGGTGGCTTTTAAAAACATTGCAATATAACATTGTACATCTCATCATTTAGGCATGTAATGTAAGTTAAAGTCTATCAAACATTTGGTTTTATATCTCAAAGTTTTTGTTGTGACTTGTGACTCATTCAAGTTAGACTAAGCGAGTGTTTGGTTCCACTTCTGCCACCATGAACACGCGTCTCCAGGCCAATTCACCGCGGAAAACATGAAACTACTATTCGTAGCTTTTGTGCAAACGTGGGAACTCCACTGTGAGTTTGGATAAACGTGAGAAATTCACCGCCGTTCCAAATAGAGGCTAAGCTCTATATAGTAGTTGGCTTAGGTAAACACGGGAAGGAGTGAAAAGAAGGAAAAATAAGTGAAAAACAAGATAAAATAGTGCTTTGCATTAATCCCTTACTTTGTAAAAGTCACTTAAATAAAAATGTGTGTTATGGTTATGGACCTTATGATGTTATGACTAAGGAGCAGTGTTTGATTTTAAACAGGAGGGTCAATAATAGGAACAATAGCAGGAGCTATCAAAGGCCAAACCACAGAAGCCGGTTTTCTTGATGGAGCTGGAAAAGGAGCAATTGCAGGAGCCATTGCAGCTATAGAAATGATCAATTTTGCTGCTGTTGGTGAACCATTGTCCAAGGTAATTACTACTTTAAACAATAGTTTCATCCCTTTTCAAAGGCACAATTTATCTCACCAGTAATTAACTACTCCAGTGGCTATTAGCTAGCTATAACTATTTTGCATTCTAACCCTTCAAGTTATTTGTGTGGAATTGCAGGTTGATCTGTTGAGCAGTTTATTAAATGGGAAAGTCTTTATGGAATTGATATGTCCTGCTGTTGCACAAGCCTACCTGTTTTATGTAAGTACTCGAAAAACACTCGTGCATTCGCAAAGATCGCGTTTGTTTTTACGCATTAGTAGTCTTTCAACTATATGTATAGCTCTTGATATCAAAAAATTTAGTCACATTTGATGAAAACTTTTATTTGTTTCAGATCAATACATCAGAAACGACTTACGGTGAAGTATCAGATATTTATGGTATCAGGGGAGCTAAAGGGATGTCCCAAAAAATTATCCTGGAGCTTCCTTTTCATCAATTCAACTCCAAAAAAATGACGAAATTATACAATGAGTCATGCTGCTCAATTTGTTTCCAGGTGAGAAACAAACTTCTCATTGCCAGAATTTTTCATCAATAAATTAATTTGAGTAAAACATCTATTTACTTCTCTGAAAAAATTGCTTATTTCATATAAGTCATCGAAATATTAGTTGTAAGTTCTAAAAATAATCAATTTTTTTCACGTTTGCCTCTGAATTGTTAAAACCCAATACTGGCAATACAAGGTCCTCACATTATTAATTTGTTAAGTTGAATGTGACAGGTGAAAGTTATTGATGTGACCATCAGGTATACTTGCTACATTAAATTTTTTATGTGACCCTCAGGTATATAAGTGTAACATAATGGTAGCTTGGGAAAATAAATAATTTTTCACTTGTTCCTTAACTTGAAAAAGAAAAATGTTCTCCATCCTATTTGAAAGGGTAATCTAATTTTTCCAGCCACATAGGTTGTTTTGATGAGTGTCGCTTAAGAAGCTGCATACATCATTTTTCATTTTGACTTACTTGACAGGCTAATGCATTATTTTAGGCAAAATTACACCGCATAACCTTTATCTTAATTTAAAGTTTTACTTTAGTCCTTTATCTTTTTTTTGTCAAGTTGGTACTTTAAAGTTAATTTCAGTTTCAGTTTAGTCCCACATATTCTAAAATATTGACAATGTTGGCCAAATTGATCAGTTTTTATCTTTTTACAACATCTTTTTGAGCTTTGATTTGTGGCACAATTGATATTGTGCTTGTGAAAAACATGTATTTCTCGTTGTAGATTAGCTAACAATTTATCTCGAAATTAACGTTTTAAAATATGTGGGACTAAATTGAAATAAAAAAGATAAATGACTAACTTAAAATATTAAATTAAGATAAAGGCTTTTGGAGTAATTTTGCCATTATTTTAACAAGTCGTATGGCATTGAAACAAGTGAAATATTGTTGTTTGACCTAAAATACACTATTTAAAGTATTTTGTGCATTATCAATACGATAACAACATAAAGCAATTGTTAACAAAAAAAAAACATAATACAATAGTCGTATTACATAAACCATTTCTTTTACTAGAAATCACTAGAAAGTGTAAAAGTATTGATTATTAACACCACCTATCAATATATTTAATTATTTCATACAATTAAACTAACTCCATCATCTTTACATTTTGACTTGCAGGATTTTGAGGATGGAGAGTTGGTCAGAATACTTCCAAAATGTTGCCACCTTTTTCATTTAGAATGTATAGACAAGTGGCTAGTCCAACAAGGATCATGCCCCATGTGTAGAACTTACGTTCCTGACCACATTAATGACTAGTTGCATTTTTGTTGTTGCAAAATAGGTTAACTAATTAAGTTATACCAATGCCTATTAGTTCAAGTGACAAAAAATTTAGTTTTTCTCAAGTAAGATATAAGATTCGAATCATGAAAAAAAAAAATGACTGATTCGACGGTTCTCGAGATTCGCCACGGCTTCTAGTTTCATTTCTTCTGCACTTCTCTTGTGGTTTTCTAAAATGTTAGCTTTAAATTGGATAATCGTACCTCGTTCCTTCCTCCTAATCAGTGTTGTTAAAAATCGGCCATGGCGGCGCCATGGCGGAAGGCGGAGGCGGATTTTCACTAAACCGCAACAGTACAGGCGGTGGCGGGGCGGGTTCTGCGTGGCGCCGCCATGGCGGCCGCTGCAGGCGACCATGGCGACGGCGCCGCCATGGCGAAACCCGACCCAAAAGCGGTGAAACCAGCATGCCGATGGTTGAAGACAAAAATCGGCCTGCTCAGTGCAACCCGTGTCGCAGCAAACAAGTTTTAGGGTTTGTGTTTTCAAATTTTGGAAAAATTCGGGACGTGTTAATGGGCCGCCTCATGTACCCGGGTCCATTTAAGCCTTTCTGCTTTTTTTTGTCAATTTTGGTCCGTAATATAACCTGATGCGTCGCGTCCAGTATCTTATCTCTAATTAGTACTACTAGTCTACGATACCCCTCTGTTGGTGATGGTATACCGTAGTCCTTAGATGCTTTTTGGATTATGTTGCTGGACTAGTTGTTATTTGGGCCTTTGTGCTTGTGCGTTTTTTCATCACAGTAAAAGATTATCAATACCCTTCTGCCCAAAAAAAAAACCTGTCACTTCCAGGCTTTACGAGTTATGTTTTTTCTTTTCAAGTTTTTTTTTTTTTTGCTTACGCTTTGCTTTACGAGTTACTAATTTTAAGAATTTTTTTTCAAAAATAGATAAAGATAAGATTTCTGTTTTGTTTGGTTATTCTAGGATTGGTTCCTAAAATATATCAATATTGTCTTCTTGTTCTGTTTTTCTATCTCTTTCTATTTCTATTTTTTCCTTCCTATTTCTTAAACAGTTTTTATTTTATTTTTTATTCTTTTCTGTTTTAATTTTTTCAGTTTTTTTTTGAGGAAATTTTTTTCAGTTTATACTTTTCAGTTTTATTCTTTTTTCTAATCCCTTTTTATGTTCTTTTATTTTGTGTTTTTTCAACATATATTTCTTTTTTTTTTGCACTACAATTGTTATTTTGTAATTTTTTATTTATATTTACATATTTGTTTATATATATATATTGTATTTTATTCAGTCCGCCATGGCATCCGCCATTTTCCGCAATGCAATTCGCCATTTTTTTATGACGGATTTTTTGCTGTCCGTCATGGACCGCCATCTGCCATTAATAACATTGCTCCTAATTTCTTCATTCAACAAGTTGTTAAAACAGAATCCATGGTAAACTTCCCTTTAGGGGCTGAGTTACGCTAGAAGGGCTTGCATCTTATCATCAATCTTCATCTCAATCTTTTTTAATTGATTCATGATATCCTTGAAAGTGTTTAAGTGCTCGATCACACTTTTATCCATCCTTATACTCAAACTTCACCAAGCGTTTCACGAGATGGGCTTTTTTGTGAAGTGTCCTCTTTTGAATCATGGACTCAAGCTTTAGCTTAAACAAGTTTCAGTCAATGTACTTATGAATCATAGTTATTTCCTTCGGATTTAGGAGCTCCTAATCATTGTCACTCTTCCCCTCTGACTAGTTCTCATTGGTAATTAGCTCATACAAATCGTTGCACTACAAACAGTCTTCCTTCTCGGCTCACAACAGGAATAATTTTTGACAATTTGCTCAAGCATTTCTCCATCGTGGGTGACAACTCCCTCCATCTTGAATTGCACAAGATGTTACCACCCTCAATCGAGCTTTGATGCCGTTGTTGGGAAATACCATAACAAATTTCCCCTATTTGTAATTAAGATGGGCAAAAATAGAGGGAGGAAGAAGACATCAAAAAATTTTAACATGAAAAACCCTCTCAATGTAAAAGGGAAAAATTGACCACATGACTTAGTCTAGTAAATATCTCCACTATTGGAAGTAAGATTACAATGATTTTCTCTTGACACAAAAGTATTTCACTCAATCTCATTCCTCAAGGATGATTTACAATATCTCTCGATCTACCAAGTATAGGGGAAATACAACTCCTTAAAAGAGGATAACTAGAACTCTCTCTCACTCTCTCACAAGTCTCCCTATTTATAGGGGCAAATGTGGCTTCTTCCAAAAATAGTTAATGAAAGTTAATTAATTTCCACACTTCCAAGAGCTCTTAAACTTCCAATTTACATTATTTTAAGTTGAATATGCAAGTCTCGAAGTCAAAGGATTACTTTCAAGACCTTGAAATGTTCTTCCTCTTTTTTTCTAAGTATTGTAATTATTGTTTTTTTGGTAAAAAATATTGGAATTGTTATGATGGCTTGATTATGATGCTCCAATTAATTTAGGGAATTCCAATATAAGCAAAGATAAAACAAAAAATCTATTCGATTCTGTCCGTTTCAACTCAACACTCTCCACTCAAAATAAAATTCGCACTAATAAATAGGATATGATAAACTAATAGAAAAAGTGTATCCTATATTATTACCTAAACAAATTATAGAAACCCTATGTTCTTCGCCTGACCACCAAATAGACTAAATAAGAATAGTCAGTTTATTTTCATCCATTTATAATTATAATTATAATTCTCACATACTCCCTCTGTTACTATATATAAACAAAATTCAGTCAAGACACACCCCTTAAGAAAATAGTCATGTTTATTCAATGGTCTTAAAATTCCAAAAAAAAATTGTGTTTCCTAAATTATCCTTGATATTAATGTCACAACTCTCTTCTCTTTTCACCTTGAAAAATACAATTTAAATTTAATTGAGGGTAATTTGGGTTAACAGTATTAAATAAGGTAAAAGTAGTTGAGTTTTGCTTATCTTTATTAACAAGAATTTGAAAATTTTGGTACTTATATATGGTAATGGATAGAGTATGGATCAAGTGTAGCTTAAAAAGACCGTACCCCTTATTGTAATGCTCGTATTGAGTTCCCACCCAAAATCAGTTTCATTTTTTAGCACTCATATCAACAAAGAAGAGATAAATGAATTCCAATAAAAAATGGAAGCTCTAGTTCTTGCAGAAAGAAATAGAATTGTAGATGATAGAATAAATAAACCCAATTTTTTTTTTTACAAATTAGCAGCCAGAATCCCAGAAAATCTTCCTCAGAAATAGAAATCTCTCTCTCACCGACCAAAAACTATTATTATTATTATTATTATTATTATTATTATTATTATTATTATTATTATTATTATTTTCTCTTACAGTCTGTTTGGTTCAAACGAGGGGAGAAGATGTGAGAGATTTTAATAGAAGGGAGGGAATGGGAGGGGAGGGATTTAATTTTATATTGTGTTTGGTTCAGAGGAGGGAAGAGGGGGAAAGGGTAGTCTTTGCTTGTTTGGTTCAGGAGTAGAGGGGAGAGATTTTAATAGAGTGGAGAGATTAATTTACTTATATATCCTTATAATCATTTATGTTACATTTAATATAAGGTTATTTAAGTAATTTTACTTTAAATGATTTAAGCTCCCCTTCTCTCCCCTCCAAAAACCCTCCTCTCCCCTCTAAAAAACCCTAACATTAGAGATGAGCAAAAATTGAGTTAGGAATGATTTTACACCCCTTCCCTCTCCTCCATTCTCCTACAACCAAACACTACCTTAGCTGATGCCATGGGGTCAAAGCCCAAAGGGTGTAATTTTTCTTTGCCTTTCTTTTGTTGTTTTATTGTTTTCTTTCTGATCAAAAAATATTATTAATTATTATAATATTTATAATAATTAGTTAAAAAATACAAAAAAAAATAGTTTAATGGAGCATAATAGAGTCTCTTATTAGACAATCGCAGGTTTGAAACCCTAGTAGTCTTCTTTTATGAGATAAATATAAATGTAAATGTAAATTTGTTTGTAAATGTTTTTAGAGCGCACTAATATTCCCTTCTTTGGCCACCATCCCCCATCCTAAATTTTAATTTATAAAAAAAAATTTGCTAACAAAAATTAATTGATGCTAATAATTAAGAGAGAAATGACTCAAGGAGCGCGTATAAGAAAGTCTCAAACTCTAGTCTTGAGTGAGAGCCTGAGAAAGGGAGGGAGAGAATCAGAGAAATGGCGTCGTTGTGCGGTGCAAGGTGCTTCCAAATTCCGGCGATGGACGGCGCCACACTGCGTAACCGGACTTCACTAGGCATCGAAACCGGGTTGTTGTCGATGGCGGCCGGCACCTCCTTCTGCCGTTTCCCTCGATCATCGAAGCGCCCTTTGCCATTCACATGCTTGAGCATTTCTTCTGATGCCCGTAAGTTCCCATCATTTACTCTTGAAACGCTTTTTAATTTTTAGAGTAATTTTTTACAGTGTGGAGAGTGACTCCGCCGCTATTGTTAATTTTTTCTAATACTAACAAAAATTAATTTTTCACCATTTTATGTTGCTCTTAATTTTAGGTATTAAGGAAGCTGTTGAAACTGAAAGGGCCCCTGCAGCTTTGGGGCCATATTCTCAAGCAAACAAAATCAACAACCTTCTCTTTGTGTCTGGTGTTCTTGGCCTTGTTCCCGAGGTGAGGTTTGCCATCAACTACAATTATACTAATAGATACAATGTTTGTGTTTGTATATGTGATTGGTGTCTTCTGCTGCTTCTTCAGTTGTGTTGTGATAATATTGATCTATTTTTGGTCTCTGATAATGCAGACGGGGAAGTTCATCTCTGATAATGTTGAAGACCAAACAGAACAGGTGCAATATGAGAGAGAGAGCTTTGCACTTGCAACATTTCATTTTATGACATAGACGCTTTATTTTTTTAATTAATTATTTTTATTTGTACTTTGTCACCTTTCTCATGGCTTGTTGCTTTTTGAGCTTTGCTTGCTTGATTTTAGCTTTTTCCCCCCTCTCGGTTCCTATACTCATTGCTGAGTTTGTCTTGGTATTAACGATTAGGACTCAATATTGATTAGTATTTCTGTAACTTGGTCTTCAATTATGGTTTACTTGGACTTTGACTTGCTTATGCTTTCTAGGAAGGATGACTCTTAATGTTCTGTAGTTTTTGTGAAATTTTGGTGTTGACGTTCTTGAATTTGCCCTCTACCCTTGTATGAAGGTTCTTAATGGTTTGGATTAATTGCTAAGAATGAGAAAGCTCGCCAATTGAATAGTTGTGAAACTCGGTTAGCACTTACATATATTTTTAGGAAAATTAATTAGCTTCTTAACTTTCAAGGAAAAAATAAAAGCAACTCTCCAATGGTCAGGACTCAGGAGATGCTGGTAAACCTAACTAATTTGGAACCATGATCATTCGAAAACAGGTTGTCTGTTTGGGGTGGGGGCTTGAAACTTAGATGTAGTCGGAGTTAACTTTGGCAATTTTCAGTAAAACGATGGTGCCTAGTATGATAATTTTTTATGCATATCATTTTATTATTATTATTATTATTATTATTATTAATTGATGTTACTCTACACTTGACAACTTTTCATGTTGTAGCTTCTCAAAAACATGGGGGAAATCCTTAAAGCTGGTGGTGCTAGTTACTCATCAGTTGTTAAGACAACAATTTTGTATGGACTCCTCTCTTCCATAGCTGAGTTTAATTGAGTGCTGGCGAGAATGCAAAATAACTAGTTTTTTGAACACTAATTTCCTGCAGGTTGGCTGATTTGAAGGACTTCAAGAAAGTCAATGAGATTTATGCTAAATGTAAGTTATGTATTAGTGATTTTAATCTATTCTTGACACAATTTACATTCTTTGCAAAATGTGAAGCTGGCAAAAGCTTGATTAGGTGAGAAGACGTATTCACTGTCCTAAACTTTACACCCTTTTTTTATCAGTATGTTTTGATGAAGATAAAATTAGCCATCTATTTCAATTGCAGATTATGAAGGTTCCCTATTGACTAACTGCTGAATTGCTAGTTAGTAGTTATCAATGAATTTCAAATCCCAATAACAATTTGTACCGTGCTTTAAAAATTGATCATGCTCCATTTATGGACTGAGAACGTGTTAACTTGCTAGAGAATATGCATTTACCATGGCTGACCACTGATGGCCATCTTTGAGATCAAAAACCTTTATGCCCTTTTTGTGGTTTGAGTTTTGAAGATTCATCTGTTAGCTTGTCGTAGGTAATAGGTTATGTTTGTCATATTTAACTAGATTGATGCAAGAGAATCCAGTAGAACTATGCTGAAATGACAATGTTTTCCCCTTGAGATTGTATTCTTTATTTTTCACCATTGCCTTTAGTACTTTCAATTCTTTTCATTTATCTGTGGTTCCAATGGTTTCAGATTTCCCTTCACCATTCCCAGCTCGTTCAACTTATCAAGTAGCTGCCTTGCCATTGGATGCCAAGATTGAAATCGAGTGCATTGCAACATTATAAGCACCATTTTCAGTAGTATATCTGGCTTCTTCAGCAAACACAGGACAGTAATGCAGGAGGGGTGTAGTTTTAGTACTGGAGTTTTATTTTACTTTGTTCCCCTTGGATGACTAGAGATAAGACCTAATTAAAACTTATAAAGCTTAGGCTCTCTTAGCCTCGCAAGTTTGTTTTGTAGGGTTAAATTAGACTAAAAACTTAAGATGTCTTGCTTGAAGATGTTGCTAAGTTGCTACTGAATGCTGAATGCATGTATATACATGCCATGAGCAGAATGAGGTCGGATTGTGTTAGATTTTAATAAATTGGCGTTAAAGAAAAAAATAAATAAATAAACAACTTCGATTTCTGTTTGGCAGTATTGCTTTAAAAGTGAGTTTAGAGAAAATAAACTAAATAAATATGCAGATATTTTGAGTGGCAATATGTTCCTCGTCATTAATATGTTTTCCCGCTGTAATTGTGGCCCTCAAGTGCGAAGGCATAAGGGAGCCTGACTGCAATACCCACTCATCGAGCAAGGACAAATATTTTATAGCTAAATAGCTAAATGAATGTATATTTGTTCAGAGGTGAACTCGGGAATTAAAATCTGGCAAGATATCTCGAATGAATGATGTTGATGATCAATAAGATATTCTGGAATCACAGTTGATGAAGCAGGATCAATGGAGTATCTTGAGCACAAGGTGGTGACCACCTTCAAGGACTCCAACGCTCAAGTCAGTGCTTGTCTAATTACAGGGAGTCTTAAGAATGAAAACGTACTTAAATTCTGAAAGAAATTCGATATATAAAGGAATTTACTGATATGGTTAATGTGGTTAGTGGTTACTTGCGGTTTGGTTCATTCGTTAACTTTTCATCTAATAATTAATGGCGATGATGACGTGACCACTAATGTGGAGGGAATTGTTGACCTGACTGCTGACATAAGAGTGTGTTTGGTTCCGAAGAGAAATTGTGAAGAGAGAAATATGTGAGAGAGAGTGTAGGAAGAGAGAAATAGGTGAGAAATAGAGTAAATTTGTGGTATTGTTTGGTTTATGAGAAAAAAAAAAGAGAAGTGTTGATTATTTTTGAAATTGACTAAAATTTTAAATAATTTGAGGTATAAGGAGAGAATAAGGGTATAATTAGAAAATAAAAAAAAGGCGCTGAGCCCCATTTCTTCTCATTTTGGAGAGAATAAAAAAAAGTGTGGGACCCACACAATTTTAATTACTCTCTCATATTTCTTCTCTCCACCAAATGATGGAAGTTCTCTCTCTCTCTCTCTCTTTCTCTCTCTCTCGTATCTCTCTCTTCGATCACTCTCTCTTCTCTTTTCACCCCAAACCAAACTCACACTAAATGTTGATTTGCTCCCCATATTTCAAATTACGCGATTTTTGTGCCAATAGTTTGCAAAATCTTCAAATTTTGGTCCATCTGTTAACTTTTCATCCAATAATTAATGGTAATGCTGACGTTACCATTGATGTGGAGGGAATTAATGACGTGACTGTTGACATAGATGCTGATTTTTTTGAGAAAAAAATGAGAAATAAAAACAAGTTTTGGGGGATTCGAACCCTCCACAAAGGGGAATCCAAAATAATGTCTACACCACTACACTAGAAGTACTTTTCAACGTACATATACACAATTCAATTAATATAAACCATAATGTATTTATAATAACATATTTATGATAATAATTATATGACATTTTAATACTACTAATTTAATATTTAAATAATTTTTTTAGTCTCGTAATGTACATAGTTTGGAATGTATCAAAATTACAATAACATCCCCTAGTGTGTCTTTTGTTATTAATTACAGGAACCAAACTGACTACGACATGACAGATTCCAGGACCAAACTGACTAACGAAAGACACATTCATGAATATTTTAGTAATTTTGATACATTCAGGGACGACATTGTCTCACACATTCATGGACCGAAATTGTTGTTCACCCATTATTAATATACTAATAATATATAGGGTAAAATATGTTTTTAGTCCCTATAAAATTATCGAATTTTACTTTTAGTCCCTATAAAAAATTCGTTCGAACTTTAGCCCCCCTAAAATTTTCCGTTTCCAAAATTGGTCTCTACTGTTAACTAGCTGCTTATCTGGCTAACAAAGGTACATGTGGCACTTGCCACGTAGATGCCACGCAATTAAAAGGCCACGTGACAAATGAGTCACCTCATCTAATAATTAAAAAATATTTTATTCTTTTTTTATTTATCCTTTATTTGAAAAACATTTTTTATTATTATTTTTTAAAAATAAGAGGAACTGTATCCCCAATTCCCAACCCTAATTTCCAGCCGTTTCAGCGTTTCTTCTTCATCTCTTCGTTCCTCTTTGCAACTCTTCGTTTTCTTCTTCATCTTAGTCACATGACAAATGACATCATAGCAAACGCGTTTTTCAATTCTCTCTGTTGTGTTCCATTTATATACACTGTAGGCCTTTCTCTTTCACTTTTCTTCAATCCTTTTTCTTCTTTCAATCAATCTGTTTTGTTCTAAATAGAAAACTATAGTGATGTTTCTTTCTAAATCAACACTTTTTGTGTTCATCTTCTCAGCTTCATTTCTTCTCCTTCCAGCTAATGCTATTAGATCTCTTCCCAACAAGGTCACAACCAATAGCTATGAAACTGAGGTCAAAGTTTATTCCTTTTTGCAATTTAAAGAGGCCCCATAATACAGAAACCAGCAAAAGAGCACTGTAGTTGACATTGTTATGAAACTGAGGTCAAAGTTTATTCCTTTTTGCAATTTAAAGAGGCCCCAGAATACAGAAACCAGCAAAAGAGCACTGTAGTTGACACAAACAATGTTCCATTGACATGTAATCCATCACTTGTTCATATTGCAATGACCATTGACTGGGGCTACTTGAGAGGATCTATAGCTGCAGTTCATTCTGTTCTCAAACATACTTCACGCCCTCAAAATCTGATGAAGACTGAAAAACCAGTTAAATGGAGAAGAGGAACGAAGAGATGAAGAAGAAAACGGCTGGAAATTAGGGTCGGGCATTGGGGATACGGTTCCCCTTATTTTTAAAAAATAATAATAAAAAAAGTTTTTCTAATAAATGATAAATAAAAAAAAGAATTAAAATATTTTTTAATTATTAGGCGAGGAGACTCATTTGCCATGTGGCCTTCTAATGACGCGGCGTCCACGTAGCAAGTGCCACATGTACCTCTGTTAGTCAGATAAGCAACTAGTTTACAGCAGGGATGATCAATTTTGGAAACGAAAAATTTTAGGGGGACTAAAGTCCGAACAAATTTTTTATAGGGACTAAAAGTAAAATTCGGTAATTTTATAGGGACTAAAAACATATTTTACCATAATATATATTAATGTCTTAGTGAATAGACATAATATATTCATAAAATTTATTGTTGTGATACTTTATGTATTATTTTATTAATTTATAATTTATATATTAATAAATTTAGATATTAATAATATATATCATTATATATATTAATAAGTAAACATAACAATAAAATAGTAAAATTTAGGACAAAATGTAATATTATTTTAATAATAAATTTAGTGTCATAAAAGCCAACATAGCTTGGTTCAACTACTTCGGCTTTCCGCTCGCAAACGCTGACTTCGATTCTGGTATCAAGGTACATGGTGAAGCGATATGTAAATTCTACCGTAAATCCTGGATCAGGTTGGTGGTTCTCTCTGGCCCTGCACAGGGGTGAACCTCTCCCAATCTAAACTTTTAGTAACATAAAAAAAGTGTCATAAATATATTATATACATTATGATGTATATTATTTTAAATTTTATTATTTTTTATTATGTTGATTTATTAATATATTATATATTATATAAGTTATAAATATATATAAATTTCTTAATATAATATATCTATATTTTAAGATAAGTATTCATATACATGTAAGTATATTATTAAATTTATTAATAAATATACATAGTAATAAGATAGTAAAATTTAAGAGAAAATGTAATATTAACTTAATAATAAAACTAGTATCATAATTACTATAGACATGTGATTTATCTAATTTATTTCTATCCAAATTAATGTTGTGTGCATCACTTTTAAGTCATTATACTCTACTATGTATTTATAAAATTGTTCGTACACAATAGTTAATAAGAAAAATTTTATAAAATTATTACACTTTTTTATTCATTTAATTGATTTTCTTAATCTGTGTAAAAAAAACCTAAAACAATACTTATTTTGAGATGAAGAGATTATTACTCTACTCGTGCATTGAACCAAATAATCTACTATCTAATTAATCAAGCAAACTACTACTAAAATTACATTTTTTGAGCTCTTATATTACTGTCACGTGTCCATTTTAGGGGCAATTTTGGAAAGCTGTATACTATTCTACCCTCTATTCAAGCTTTTTTAACAAGTTTTTCCTTTTAAAAAGTGTATTCTTCAACAAGTTTCTGTCAGATCCATCACTCTCGTTTCTTTTAACTTTTTTAAGTTTCTTTTACAAGACACTTCTCCCTGTATCTTTTACTTCTCTCTGTATTTCTTGGTTCTCACAATTTTATTCTTTCATCCTCTACATTAACAGTAGTAACATATGAAAGGACAAATAAATAATGATAACTAATTTGTATTTTTGTCAAAATAAATTGTCGGAAGATATTTCTTATAGGGACCAACATAGAAAATAAAAGGTTTTTTTTTTTAAATAAGGGCATTGGGAATAAAGCAATGAGGTGTGGGTGCAATTTTATCGTCTTTAAACACGTATCAAATTTATAAATATTTTTATTTTTATTATTTATTAATGATTATTTTGCTTTTTAGTACTTATATGGAAACTTTACATGTTGTCGGTGTAATTTTTTGGTTATTGAACACATAACAAATTTATAAATGTCTTTATTATTTATAAATGATCATTTTGCTTTTTAGTTCTACAGGGAAACATTACATGTTGTCGGTATAATTTTATCCTATTGAAACACAACAAATTTATAAATATCTTTATTATTTATAAATGATGATAATTTTGCTTTTTAGCCCTAATAGGGAAACCTTACATGTTGTCAGTGTAATTTTATGGTATTTGAATACATCAATTTTATGCATCTATTTATTCTACTCAAACTTATTTTAATTTAACAGAATATGAGTTTAACTTAATCGGATTTTTAAACATAACAAACTGTTTACGAAGTTTCCACACATGAATAAAAACGAACAAGACCCGTGCCTTTGCACGGTACAGGTAACTTGCTAGTTACTATTAAAGTAAATACTACGAGTATTAAAATAGTATTGACTCTGAGTATTATATTTCATCTGTCTCATATTAACTCTTCTGTTTGGAATATTGGTTTTCCCAATTTATTTGTCATTTTAGAATCAAGACAAGATTAATTATTTTTTCAATAACTCATTTATTTATTAGTATCTTAACAATTTTATACTAAATAGTATTCCCACTCGGCTTCTATTGCAGTATCAAAAAATACCATTCTGTCTTGGAAATGAACATAGTAAATGATTTTTTAAAACTTGTGCATAACCTTAGACAATTCTTAATGTGAGTCAGATGAAGTACTATTGAAGCAATTTAATATAGAGTAAACAGTTATTTTGATTCCCAAAGGTGTGAAACACTATCACTATAGTCCTTAGATGTATCAAAATTACAAAAAAACCCTAAGTCAATTTGATTATCGAATGTGTCTTTTATCAGTGAGTTTGTTTATCGGTAAACAAAGTGGGGCACGCTGAAGGGTAACGGGGGAAAAAAATACATGGATTTGTCCAAAAGGAACAAAGTGGGGCACGGTGATGGGTAAGTTAAAAACGGTGAGTGGGGCGCGGTGATGGTAAGGAATAAACGGTGGCGTATCAAAACGGTAAGTAACCTTCAAAATCATAAACCATTTCCATGTGACACATAAAGCAAAAACCATTTCCATTTCAAATACCAAATTTAATGATTATATATACAGTTAGATTCTCATTCTATTCTTTCACGCCACCTCTCTTTGCTTCTGCTTGGTAATCATTCTTCCTCTTTCTATAGATCTGCATATTTCATTCTTCCTCTCTCTCTCTACCCCTTGTGATTCTGCATCCGCCTTTGCTTTTTTTTCTTTTTTCCCTCCTTCTTCAATCGGGCTTTTCCATTTTTCTAAACCAGTAAAATTTGTTGAAGTTGGGGTTCAAGTAAGAATTCGAACCTTGATTTTTTTGATGAATTCTAGGTTTTGTTCTATCTCTGTTGTTAATTACGTGTGGGTATGGCAAGTTCTTTTTTCAAGGGAATCATGGGGTTACTGCATATCGGATGACGAGTTGAGAAAAACGATTTTTTGGAGGAAGATGTTAAATAAAGTTCACAATTTTTGATTTTCAGGCTACTAGCTATCTACTGTCTACATCATGGAAGGTGTTGTTGTAAGAAGGGTCATTCCTTCGGATAACAGTTGTCTCTTCAATGCAGTTGGGTAAGTAATTGAATTCAGCCCCTTTTCTTTATAGTACCAGCTTGCCCTCTTTTTGTTTTTTGGTACCAATGATTCTACTTGTAATACTCTTTTCCCCATTTGTTATGTTTGCTCAATTCAGATATGTTATGGATCGCGACCAAACCAAAGCTGCTGAGTTGAGACGGGTAATCTTTCTTTCTTTTTGTATTTTGTTTGCTATGAATATGAATATGCAATGTGCATACCGTTGTCTGATTGCTTTATTTCCATGCATGTTGTGTCCATTTGGTTATTGAGTAGAAAACCAGATACGAGGTGTTCATTGTGTAGCCACTGAAACTGGCCGGTGAAAGTTTTGTTTCGGAGTATTTTTAAAATTCTGATAATCATATACAGTGCTAATGTGCTACACTATGCAATTCAGATTTTCTTTGGCTGTCATATCACTTTTCTGTGAGACAAATATTTCTCGTAGACATTTTATCAAAATTCAGCAAAAGGGAATTTAGGGAAACAGACAGTTGGCTTTTCAATCTTTAAAATGGTTACAACAAATGCAAATGATGAGTGAAATACATAGATATGTATGTTTGGCTGGACTATTAACCATTGAATGTAGTTATTTTTTTATTTGTGCAGTACACAGAATTTTTAGATGCATCTTTAAATAATGAAAGCACATTTGAACATTTTTCTTTTGCAAAACTCAGACATTTGAAGTATTATATAAGGCGTTGCCTATATATTTGTCATCTTCTCTGGTTGTTCTCAATTCCTGAGGCATTACATTCTTAGGTAGATCACCATATTTTGTCATCAATCATCATAAATCCCTAACTATCGTCCACCGAGCCCATGCTATTTCACGCAATGTTGTCCATTAATTTACTTGCAACTAAAAGAGTGTCATCATGAAATCGTGTTCTTTTTTTTTTTTTGGTATATGAATTAAGTAGTCTATCATATAAGACTTATCAGTGAAGCAGAACTTTTATATCCTTGTATTGCCTAATATCTTTGCACTTTGGGTATGTTATCAGCACCATTTATTCACATATTTTGACTTGATATTTTGTTATATTTGACATGCTAAAGGTTATAGCCGCAACAGTGGCAAGTGATCCTGAGAAATATTGTGAAGCATTTTTGGGGAAGCCAAATGCAGAGTATTGTATCTGGATTCTTGACTCAGAGAAGTGGGGAGGTTAGTTGACCTATGTCTCCCTAATCAGGGCTTTTAATTATAAAAGTATTAAATGGAAATAGGCGTCAAATTTTGCTTTGCATGTTGGAACTGCTACTTTCAGTGTTCTAGTATGGTCAATGTATGAATTTATGACATCAAGTGTGTCTTGGAATTTGGAAGGTGGTGAAACTTACTCAAATTTAGGTTGATTTGGCATATATAATTCTAACATCTTGGCTTTTAATAAACTTTGCCAGTATAAATATAATACTAAGTATATAGAGTGCAATAGTTTATTATCTTGAAACTTTAAGAGGCACAAAGACTAAATTAAGAAAGTTGTATTTAAGCTTTTGGATACCCGGACAATCTTCTGCAACAATCGGCAATTCTTTAGACTTCGGTTGTTTTGTTTCTAGCAATAAAGCACTATTAGATTTTGTGGGTCCAGATTTTGTGGTTGATGATTTTAAAATGAGTTTCAACGGGTATTTTATAGTTTCCTGGCAACAAATTTAGCAATAAAGCACTATTAGTTTTTCAATAGTTTGATGTGCTAATGACGCTATATTCCTTTTTGAAGGCGCAATTGAACTTTCAATATTAGCAGATTATTATGGACGTGAAATTGCAGCATATGATATCCAAACAACACGATGTGATTTGTATGGCCAGGTTAGTCATTTTTATGCAATTCTATATGCTCTCAAGTTTTGTCTACCCCTTAACTGAACTTTTCCATCATCTCTTTTGCTAAAATACTTTTGACAGGAGGGTAACTATTCTGAAAGGGTGATGCTGATTTATGATGGCCTCCACTATGATGCATTAGCTGTACGTAATTCCATATTGCAGAAATTACTACTCATCCATTGATGCTCTTTCATGTATTTTATATTGTGGCTTTTTTTTGGAAGGAAATTACTACCATGGATGAAACATATAAAATTAGGATTCATATTTATTTTCTATTTTTAATGTTTCCTGATTATTACACCTTGTATGGGTCAGCTGTCTCCTGCTGAAGGAGCTCCTGAGGACTTTGATCAAACCATATTTGTGGTACATAAAAACAAAAGCATTGGACCTGTTGAGCAGCTTGCTTTAAGTTTTGTTAAAGACCAACATAGGTAATCTTCAGTTCTTATTGAACCTTTATATTTAAAGGAATCTTGAATATGTGGATAGAGATTAAGACTGCCATATTTGAATGTTGAATTACATAAATCTTCATTATTAGTTTTTATAGCAATTTTGTTGTGAATTTCCATATGCAATGTTTTCTTTTTCTTTTTTGGGCTTGCATATTTAAGGTTTCAGATGACTCACTTTTTCGATTTAGAACCAAACGAAGCAATGAATGTGGTGCTAAGTAGTTGAATTATATATTTAGACTGTGATAAGCTGAAGACTTAACATTTCCCAAACATAAAATTATGTTTCAGCTTCCATTATCCCTGTACCCATGCTAATATTATGGATGCACTTTCTTAGGAAACGGAGATTCACCGACACTGCCAACTTCACTCTGCGTTGTGGGGTATGCCAAATTGGAGTTGTTGGTCAGAAGGTCATTCCTCAGTAACTGATGTTTTGCTTTATGTTATATGTGTTACTTACCCTTCTTAGTTCTTGTGATTCTGACTTTTGAGTACTGGTTTTTCTGTTAACATATTCAGGAGGCAGTGGAGCACGCGCAAGCAACTGGTCATGTCAACTTCCAAGAATATAGATGATGCACTGCGGGACACAAACTTGTATGTGTAGTCAACTTCTTTTCCATTTACTCAAAGTGATTAAATGAATAATTTTATGTGTGGGATTGTTGTAGCAAGTTGTGTTGTAACTTTTAATAATTGTAGTTCCTTGGTCTCAATCCTTAGTGATTGTAATTCAAAGAAACCCACCTCCAGCGGCAGATTAAACGAAGAAACTAATTCTTGAGTTAAATATTTTTTCGTCACTGTAAAATCAGTGAATTTTGGCCTTAATCTTCGTTTTTTTCCACGTTTATAATATTTTAAATACTCAACTTTGGTTCTCACAATTAATTGATATGTCACGTAATACTACGCAAGTGATATGTCATTTCATCCCTTCTCATCCATGGGACATATTGTCCCATTTTTTTCATCTTCTTTTCTCAAGCAACCCTCTCCTTCTTTGCTTGCCCTTGCCACACATCGTGTTAAACCCTATAGTCATTCCATCTCTTTTCTCCAATCCAACGACTCGAATGCTTGCCAGAAAAAACTCTTAAATCACTTCCCTTTTAAAAAATTAATTGTTGTCATCCATGGCTGTTTTTGGGAAACGACGGTGTGTTGGGAGCAATAGTAGGTGACAAAAGTCTTCGGAAAGGAAAAAAATAGACAGTCTTTGTAAATCATATTATTGTGTCAGCTAGGGTGAAGCACGTGTTGTATGGACAAAACAATAGTTTAAACCGTTAAATATACTAATATTTTAATGAACGGTTAGATTTCATCCGGTAACTGGTTGAGGTAAATGTTTTGATTATTTGCAAAGTTGTTCTCGTTTACTGTCAAGATCTCACTTCTGGGCGGAGCAAAAGCCAAAAAACTTCGAAAACTTTGAAATTAGGTAAGAGGTGAGAAGGTTGTCAACCATGGAAGTGAGGGGTTCACGTTGGTATCTAGCAGTTAGGTCGTTGACAACAAATTTAGTGTGGCAGAGGGTGGCCACGGTGGGTGACCACCACACATGGTGGCAAGGGAGGCGTGACGAAGCATGCTCGGAGCGTGACAATGTCGCATACAAATGTGGATAGACATATTGTGGCGTCGTTCTCGATGAAGTCGCTGTGGCCTCTATGTCGTCTTCATTGGTGACGACGGGTTGATCGCGAGGGGAACTATAGGTACGGTGGTTGGGTTCCAGCGTTTTGTTCCAGCTATTGGAGAAATTATGATCTTGGGTCTCCATGAAATTCTGTCTTCGACCCAATTTTGTTGAGTACTTCTAGCTACCTATTTCAGAGGTGGCCAAATTTTCCTCTGCCAAGAGGTTTTCTATAACACCTCAATTTTCCTTCTCAATTCTTATATTGTTTGTTAAGTTTATGAGGTGATATGTGTGTATTTGAGTCCATTTGTTGTTAACTAACTCGATAAGCATTAGCTACATGAAGACTTGCTAAACGACAGCCATTTCTTGTGTCTAATCCCCTTTTGTCATATTTTTCTCCAATTTCTACCCCGACTGAGACGTCTTTATGAAAGTTGTAGATTTGTCTCTTAGCTTTTATCTCGTTTTAGTTTTACTCAAAAACAACATCTACAGTTCTATACATGCTCTCCGGAAGCAACACATTGCAAGTGTAAAACGTGGAACATCACAGACAACTTCAAATGATTTTTTCGTCATGCTAGAGGTTGATTTAGGTCTTGGAGCTAGAAATAGGACTTGTAGATCTTTCTCTTATTTTTCCAACTCTACCAAGAACACCTAAATCGAATACCCGTTGCTAAAATTATGGCCAAAATATTGATGAGAAGTAGTTGTGCCATGAGAGCGAAACGTAGTTTTTGAGCCTTGGATAGCGTGAATTGATTTGTGGGCTTATGAATCAATTCCTATGTGACAGTATCAGCATCATACCTGAATTTTTAGTCGTTTTTTTATTTTGGGTCATTCGGGAAAAGCCCAACTTGGGTTATAACTCTAGGGCTGCAACCTAAACTATATTTCAACTCATGCATTTCGAAAATTTCAGCCTCCTAAGCCTCCATGAGTTCTCTCAGTTTTCTCCAGCCTCCATAGTTGGAAACCTTGATTTCTATCGTCGTTGGTGCTCAGATAGCTATTTCACTTGGATTTATTGGGGTTTAGAGTTAAGAGGTGAATCATATATGTTCTCCTTAGTGGTAAGAGTTCTAAACCATCTAGTTCAAATCCCCCCTTGTGGTTTCTTAGTTTTCTATTTAATTTTAACATCCCCTTGATGTTGGGTTTTGATTTGGAGGGGTTGGAATCATCGGGAAACCATTGATTCGTGACATTCTCTTACCCATAGGAGCTATATGTGCATTCTCTCGTTATTATCCTAGATTGGCCCAAAACCTTGAGTTTCTCCCTTTCAATTCTTGAGTTTTGAGGTTAGGTGATTAATATGGATTTTTTTTCTTATTGGGTGGATAACCCAAATTTTTTGGAGGTACTCGTTGTCATCATCTCTTCTCTTTTTTATTGTGTGTCGCGCCAATATCCAAGTAAAAAGGTTTAAATATCATAAAAAATTACTAAAATACATGAAATAACTCAAAAAAAAAGAGAAAGAAAATGGCCCGACGGGCCAACCCATCTCGCCCTGCCCTCGCCCATTTTTTGGCAGGTTATGTAACATCCTGTTTTTCAGAAAATAATATTTAAAGTACAGTTAGATAATGAATAAGCATTAAAAATCCTAATTTGAAAGGAAATAGACTTAGATGTGTTATAGAAACATTCAAAAGGACTAAAATACCCCTTAGAAGGGTCTAGAAACCCCTAGAAATGTCTAGAACGAAAGAAATTACGAATGTCTCCTTAGCCTCAGTCGCGACGCGATCAGATTACATTATGGCTCATCGCGACGCAATGAAAGGCAGTGAAAAAGTCGGTGGATCAGGAGCGTTGGATCTCTGGCACGTGTCCACGGTCGCGACGCGATGGTCCTTGAGTCTTGACACCATCGCGACATGATGGACCCAAAATTTACTATAAATACCCCTTCACCCCTCCATGCCAACTTACTCCAAATCCTCTTCTTTCTCTAGCTTTTTCTCTCTAGGAACTTCTAAGGAGTAAGTATGCTCTGTGCTTGCCTCTAATGAGGATCTGACACATCAGAAAACCCTTAAAAAGTAATCATTGAGATCGAGAAAGGAAGTGAGACTTAGAGGGCCACTAAGGAGCAAGTATGCTCTGCACTTGCCTCAAGAGAGGATCTTGTGTATCAGAAAACCCTTAGTAGGTAATCCTCTGAGAGGGGAGGATGAGAGCGGCCTAATAAGCTAGGTAGGAGTGTCCAGAGGTAGGAGTACGAGTAGCAGGAGCGACGAGGACACGGAGAGTGGCAACGGCTGCAACAGTCTTCTAAGCCAGGTATGGGAGATCTGAACCCTATCTACCAGAGATTGTAGGATTAGAATAAGTGTATAACTAGGCGTAGGGTAACCCAAGCCCTACTAGAGGTTGATAGTAGCAGCACCTTAGGAGAGGGGCTGTGACCTATGATAGCTGACGACAGTTGTCAGGGGTCTATTAACCATAGGAAAGATCTATTGATATTTATGGGTGTTGATTAATGTGATGCTGGTCCTTATGATTGCTTATAATTATGTGTATAATTGTTGATGTGTGGATTGATAACATGTCAGTAGTAGGTCGCTTGAGCGACACTAGGATTGATCCATATACTGATTAAGGATGGTTGATGATTGCTGATTAATCTATACTATTAATCGAGAATGGTTGTTTTGATGTACATGTTAGTAGTTATGCTGTATATGATGGTAGTTATGATGTATATGATGGTGATTATGTTGTATATGCTGATAGTTAATAGTAACTCTGATTGTGTTGACAAATGTTTATTACTGTGTGTCGGGGATATGATGATTAGCTGAGCTATTTATAATAAGCTGATAAGTGCTGAGATGAAATGGTAATAATGGCTGAGATAATAAGCTGATGTGCTGAGCTGATGAATAATGATGATAAGCTGTAAAGATGTTGAATAATAGATGATCATATGCATGTGCTGTAATCTACCGCCGTGTACATAAGCTGTACACGAGGCCAGGTGCCAGAGTGCGGGCACGATACATGCAGTACAAGACACGCCGGTCCTTGGGGATAGTCTGAGTCCGACAATGTTCACAGGTGATCAATGGTTTGGCCGCCATTGTGTCAGGATGTCGGGTAGATTGGACATCCTGACGGGATACTGTTGTATCACTATCCATAGTGCCGACCCGATACCTGTTCCTATCGTCAAAGTTGGGGAGTAGGGATGCACTCTTAGGGGTACGATGAGGAGGATAAGGGGATAGATAACTGGCTTGGCCCCCTCACATGCCAATGAGGGGTCGCTATTATCAATAAAGGCAAGGCAGCTTAGGTGGGGCTGCCTCTGCCATATTAAACTGTGTGGCCACGTAGGCATATAGTCGTAGGTTGCATGGACAAGGGTAGTTAGGTAATAATCCAAATCATTATCGAGAGATGTGTGGTCTGATCTTGCATCTATTCTATTGACCTACATTGCTTGTTTGTGCTTGTCTTTTTATACATGAATTCTAAATCTCCTGCTTTCCCATTGAATGGTGTGTATAGTATGTTCTTATCTCCCATTTGTTTTCTGTGCCTTGTATATTTCTACGGGTCTTAGCAAGTATCCGACTATTCCAGAAGGGAAATGGTCAGTCGATACACAGCCAGTGAAGTCAGAGTCAGTAGATGGGAAGTCCAAATTACAATAAATATCGTATAGCTGGGGCCCTATGTAGGGTAACTTCAGGCAAATATAATTTCGTTTGCTAAAATAAAATAAAATTAATTCCACCATTATTGTATAAACTAATTACTTATTTAGAGTTTAATTGTTATTATTATACTGTAACACGCTGTAAACAGGGTGTTACAGGTTATGTGGGGGTGGTCAAAGTGGGTTGGTGGGGTAGAAATTCCAACCTGCCCTGCCAAAAAAGGCAGGTTAAATGGGTTGACTTGAGGGGTTCAACCCATTTTGTCACCCCTACTTAGAGTTGAGGACAAAACCTCAAGAAATTGATTGATAGGGTTAGAGTGATATGACCAGTGTTGATCCTTTGAGATCATCCGACGAATACACTTAGGGATGAATGTGTTTGATGTATCATTGTGACCTATGATGTGATTACGATGTATTGTTATTATTGGGACAGGTTAATAGTCTAGAGGGGAAATGATGGTAGTCGGTAAAATCTATAATTGAGATGGGACCTAGGCTATAAGTGGCGAAGACGGTACATCTATGACATTGACCATGAGGAGTTTGGAGGGAACTTGTTGTGTATGTTTGTTTGACATGCACCATATGTTGATATTTTTGTGATGGGAAGAAAGTTCCATGGAAATGGGAATGTGGAGGCCACTAAAAGTTAGCCCAGAGGGCAATATCTCGGCCTTGTGGGTGAAATAGTTGGGGGTGAAAATCCCATAAGTGCTTGGACTAGCTCTCCAAAGTCTAAACGTACTTAGCAAACTTGACTATCCTGACTATCAAGATTAATGAGAGTGTGAGGTAATTAAGTATTCACCTCATAGGTAGGTGGTCTTCTCAGAAAAAGTGAAAATGTACTCCTAGTTGAACTTTTCTGAATAGTTAATGATATTGGTACCACATGCATAGGGCTGGACACGAGTCGAGCTGAGTCAAACTTGTCTCAGCTCGATTCGACTCGTTAAGATTTTGTTCAGCTCGTAGCTCGACTCGACTCGATAAGAACCTTTGTTTTCAGCTCGAACTCGACTCGACTCAAGCTCGCTGAGCTTCGGTTATTTCGTTAGCTCGAATCGTAATCAGGAAAAAATCGAATCTGAATCATGAAGAGCAGAAACACGAAGAACAGTAGCTCCACAACATAAACACATATCTGAATCTCCCAAAATTAAAAATTAAAATGACCAGAAGCACCACAAATCACCAAAAAAAACTATACAAAATCACAAACCCTAAACTGATACAAAATAATTAAAACCAACAACAGAAATAAAAAAAAAGATCTAAACTTTATCCAAACTCGCGGTGAGACCTAGTGTGGACAGATTTGGAGCTCATCTGATGTGGGTGACGCTCGCCGGAGTAGACTGGCGGCGGTGGTGGTAAGACCTCGTCGAAATACGCACGGTGGTGATGAGACCTTGTGTAATCGGCTTGCGTAGACGCGGTGGTGGTGAGATCTGGCCGTGAGAGCTGACGATCTGGCCGTGGGAGGGATGATCTGGCCGTGGGAGGGTTGAAGATGAAGAAGGACCGAGGTTGAAGCAGAACGAGAGTGAGGCGAGTGTCAGGAGACTGTGAGCAGAAAGAGGGAGATGAGGAGGCGGTGAGATGAGGGAAGCCGAGAGGAATGGCCGGAAGAGGTGGTGTTAGAGAGAAGTGGTGAAGGATGAGGGAGAGAAGAGACATCACAGAGAAGATGGAGCACAGCAGATCAGATCGCCGAGGTGAAGGAGCAATCGCAGAGAAGAGGGAGCGAAGGGGTGAGGAGTTGAGAGGTGAGGGAGCGAGTGGAAGGTTCTGGAGGAAATGGCCAAAATTGAGAGGTGAGGGAGGGAGTTAAGAGAAGAGGGAGCGTGTGTGTGGCCCTAGCTGAGAGTGTTTCCAATTGTAGATGGCTAGTGGCACCCCCAATTTTACTATTGGCACCCCATTTTGAAACCAAAATATTTTATTTTATTTTATTTTATTTTTTATCTATTATTATTTATTTATTTAATACTATATATATAGTCGAGCCAGCTCATGAACCAAACGAGTCGAGCTGTGCATAGCTCAAGTTCAGCTCATTTATTTAACGAGCTCAATTTTCAGCTCAAGTTCAGCTCATTTGGTTCATGAACCAAGTGCAATGAGTTAATTATCGAGTCGAGTCTCGAACTTGGTTCGAGCAGCTCAACTCATTTCCAGCCCTACACATGCATATGAAGTAAATTAGGATGGAGCATTGCTTTGGCATGCATATAGTATGAGATATATGTGCTTGAGTTGTATGATGCTATGCTTGTTTGATTGTGTGTTTTCATCCACTTCTCTGGTATTACCATTTAACATGATGTAAGACATACTCACCCTTTTTTCCTTGTATGTTTCTCTTTGTGTGCTTGTGTGTGAGCAGGTGATCCTCAATATGAGAGCAAGGAATGATATATGGTGCTTTGTCCATGAGGACGAAGTAGAGACCTATGTCTCAAACTGTGTTAATTGTTTGAGTCTAGTATCTATTGGATTAGACTTGTATTTATTTTGGGA
Organism: Calophaca sinica; assembly: GCA_037113605.1. Taxonomy (NCBI): domain Eukaryota; kingdom Viridiplantae; phylum Streptophyta; class Magnoliopsida; order Fabales; family Fabaceae; genus Calophaca; species Calophaca sinica. The sequence continues at coordinate 123,624,060 of CM073736.1, read as the reverse complement.
TTCTGTACGGCTCTAATAGCGTGACATCGAGCTAAGGGTTATTTCCATTATGTTATTTTATTATTATGCGACTATTGTGAGCGCATTGAGATTACAATGGTTAAGTTTTAATTTGTATGAGACTTCGAGTCATGAATCGTGTGATGATCTTAACTATTGGCGAAGGTTTTTACAAACTCGTGTTTTAATTCCGCCAAAGACCTATATTAATTATTATTTTATAAAATAAATGTTAATTAGGGGTTAAGAATATCACATTTTACATTATCAAAATCATTAAGGGTACACTTTCTTTGCTCTACAGCTAAACTTGAAACCTTCGAAGAAGCCTGCTAAAACTAAGAACAACATAATCAATGAGACCAAAATATCTTTGAACCTAGACATTAATTGGATTTTGTGGCCGATGAATACAATATTTTAATGTTCAATTTTGAGCAGCAACGTCCTTGGCTAGGCTTATCAACCCTTTAGTGTTAAAATTTATTAGCTAATTATTAAAAAAAATAGGTAATTTAAGACAATTCTAAAAAAGAAGAAGAAAATAAATGATTCGCCAATTGGTATAAGTAGTGACTGTTGTAGAACATAGTTCAACAACTCGTAAAGATCACGAACAAGGTAGAACACCACGAAAAAACTCTCATGCTTAAAAAATCTCATACTCCTTTTACAAGAGATGAACCAGGGACCACTTTCCTTGTCCTCATGTTGCTGAGGTCTCACCTTGGCAAATGGTCATAATACAACACCGGGGACAAGACCCCTAGTTGCCGGGAGATGCAGCTAGGCTATACTATTGATGGGGGCAGGTCAGCCTAAGTTACACGATTTGCTCTCTACCCTCGTCCTAGGGAATTCTCCTTAATAACGACCTTTTTTTTATTTGGTTTATGGGTCTTTTGGGAGTCCATTTAAGGCGTATAAGCGTTATGTGGATGTGTTGGCCTTATACATGTTAGTCTTTATTTCTGCCTCGGATCAATAAGAACTCAATTAAAATGTCTAAACTATAATGACCTAACTAAAAATTTAATAAACTATATAAACTTACAATATAATTTAACCTTTTTTTTTCTAATAGCAAGATTTTTATTTTTAGTTCAAACTACGGCTGATAGATTAGGCGACATACATTTGTGGTTGGAGAGAATTGTGTGTTGTGAAGTCATTGTGAATTAAATAAATTTGAGATGTTATGCCCATCCACAAAGCTCTTGTTAATTCATGATTGATCAACTACCGAATTTAGATAGTGACGATGGAGTGATTTAGTTGCCACGTAATTTTGGAATGTTTCATAATAGGAAAAAAAAATTGTAATGCTGAATAGGTATCCTTACCTACTCCAGGATAATTATAATTTGTATAAAGTTTGAGGGAGTTTAAGGACACCAAAACAAATTTTAGGTAGGTCAGGGTACTAGCTTTCATAGTTTAGTGTTACGGTGTTTATTACAACAGTTTTGGTAATAAAAAACGCTTATTTTTTGCCTTAAACAATGTTTAAAGCGCTGAAAATTAAGTCGCTGCTGAATGTATTTAAAAAAAACAACGTTTAAGAAGTGCTGCTGAAAATTGACATTAAACAACGCTTCATTTAGGAAGCGCTGTTTATTGTGCTCATTCTTATGCAATAAGCAGCGCTTCCTTTAATGAAACGCTGTTTATTCTTTTTTTTTTTTAATTCCCTCATATTCACATGATATCCAGTATTGTGATAACACAAAATGCTCACCAAAATTGTCATCAACATTCAATTATATCAACATCAAACTTCACTAAAACCAAATTTAACATTACAATATAATTTTTTTTTCGTAGAAATAATATAGATCAATTGCATTAACATGAATAAATTACAATATAATTCTTAGTCAAATTCACAATTAACAAAATTATCATCGCTAAAACATTAAAATGCATTAACTAAACATTACACATGTCATGCTACAAATAGTACCTAAATACTAATATCTTCTTCTTCTTCTTCTTCTTCTTCTTCTTCTTCTTCTGCCACTGCTAATCAACACACAGACTAGATCAAAATTCTAACAAAATTTTGGCAGAGTCTCCCCTAAAATATGGACATTCCAAAATATATACAATACCTGTAACAACATAAAATACCATACCAGCCAGCCAACGTAAAATATATACAATACCAGTCAACATAAAAAGGAAATCATTGTCATGCAACATTGAAAAAATGTGGAAGAAAACAAATAGGCGAAACATAACAAAATCTAATACAAGTCTACCTAGTATGGTAATGTTCAACAAATGTGCTAAATAGTGCAAAATTTTACTCCCAATGAAGCTATTCCATTTCAAGTATGCTAAACTTCAACAAATGTGCTGGAAATTTTTAACCACAGAAGCATGTTACTTACATCAACACCAAACTCACAAAAACCAAATTTATAACAAACTCGCCTAAACATTAAATATTAATCTTCTTCTGGCTGCCTATAAATGATAAAATTCGTAGCAAAGTATCGACACTACTCTTCTTTGAGTTCGGTATGATCAGGGTATGTGTCGAATTGACAATCAGGAAAGTACTACGAAATGAAAATTAAATCAAGTTAGAATTGAACATATGCATTCAAATGGTATGTGTAAAAGTAAAAAAATTATATAAACTTTGAAATTATTACATACATACCTCTGTTGGAATTTGTGTTTGGTTATGAACGACAATATCCTTGAGAAACTTCAAAACATACCGGCCACAATCATCAGAGTTTGGTTGGCGAGGACACTATAAAGCAAAAAATATGAAATTAATTGCTTTTATTTTGGTAATTTGAATAATTGCATAAAAAATTTGGTATAAATACCTTTATCGGTATCCATTTAAGTGGAGTCGGTTTAGAAAACCGAGACTTATTTCTTCAATAAATTAGGATAGTCCTAAGTGCAAAATCAAACAAAATCATTCAATATCCAATTTTACACTCATAATCATTTCTACAAACCAAAAAACATCATTCAAATACATTCATAATCACTGCTCTTAACATCAACACACAGACTATATCAAATTTCTAACAAAATTTTGGCAGAGTCTCCCCTAAAATATGGACATTCCAAAATTTATAAAATATGTGTAACAACTAAAATACCATACCAGCCAGCACAAGGGGTCACATAGGCCAAACATAAACAAATAAACACTTTATCGGCGTTGCGTAGAACATATAAGTGTGCTTGTTCCCATTCTTTCCTTGATATAGTCAATATTTCAAGTCCAGTAATCCCCTTCCCTGCACTTCTTCCTGTGTGACGAGACTGCGGTAGCCCTATAGAATGTTCAACATCAGATAGATACTCGATACAGAATTCAACAGCTTCAATACATCCCTCTGGTCGTGATCGGTTTTTCACATACCCTTATAATATCTTCATATAATGCTCAAATGGGTACATCCATCTCATGTAAGTTGGCCCACACAATTGTGTCTCCCTAACCAGATGAGCTGTCAGATGAATCATTATGTCAAAGAATTAAGGCAGGAAATACATCTCAAGTTCACACAAAGTCAGAATAATTTCTTTTTGCAAGGCTGACAACTTTCCAGGGTCAATCACTCTACTACAAATTGCCTTAAAGAAGAAACAAAGTTTAGTTAAAGTATTTCGCCTTTGTTGGGCAAAATGGATCGTATAGCTATGGGTAGCAAATTCTTCATGAGAACATGATAATCATGAGACTTTAGACCCTTTAACTTGAGATCTTTCATCGATACGAGGTTCTTAATGTTTGAAGAGTACCCCTCTAGAACCTTAACTCCATCAAGAAACTTACAAAAATCTTTTTTCTCTTTTCTAGATAGAGTATGAGTGGCCGGAGGTAGATATGTACGACGTTTCCCTTTCTTTACCGGTCTCAACTCTCGTCTCAATCTCATACTAACCAAGTCCAGCCTTGTCTTGATGCCATCTTTAGTCTTCCCGGGCACATTAAGTAAGGTACACTGAGACTATCAAAGATTTTTTTTCGACATGCATCACATCAATGAAATGTCTTACGTATAGTGACTTCTAATATGGCAACTCAAAGAAAATCGACTTTTTCTTCCACCCTCATGTGGCAAGGTCTCCCGCAAAAGGTTTACCGAATTTAATATTCAAATTTTTAATTTTTCAAACAGTTGTGCACCCGTCAGAGGCAAAGGAGCTCTACGTTCTTCTGTATTCCCATTGAATGCCTTTCTCCACGACCGTTAATGATGATTTGGATGCAAAAATCTATGATGCCCAAGGAAGACATTCTTCTTACCATGTTCCAACCGAATCCAATCTGTGCTATCTTCACATATAGGGCATGCACACTAACTTTTGGTACTATATCCCGACAGATTACCATATGCTGGAAAATCATTAATTGTGCCGAAAATCATAGCCCTCAAGGTGAAACTTTCTTCTCTATACCTATCATACACCACTACACATGTCTCCCGCATTTGCTTCACGTCTTTAATTAAAGGAGCCAAATATACATCGATATCATTTCCTGGCTGTTTCGGCCCAGAAATTAACAAAGACAACATCATATATTTTCGCTTCATGCATAGCCATGGAGGTAGGTTATAAATCACCAAAATCACAGGCCATGTACTGTGAGAGCTACTCTGAACACCATGCGGGTTAAATCCATCAGTAGACAATGCAAGTCGTAAGTTTCTTGGTTCATTCCCAAAATCAGGATAATCAATATCAATTTTTTTCCATTGAGGAGAATCTGCCGAGTGCCGTAGCTTGCCATCTTGAATCCTTTCATCCTCATGCCATGTCAGGTTTTTTGCATCTTCTAAACTACAGTACATATGCCTGAATCTGGGAATTATGGAAAAATACCACAAAACCTTCTCTAGAGTCGAATTTTCCTTCTTATACCATGAGGCTTCACATTTAAGACACGACTTTAACGATACATATTCACTACGAAATAAAATGCAATTATTACGACAATCATGTATCTTCTCATAACTCATGCCAATAGAGTGTAACATTTGTTTAGCCTCATATGTTCTACTAGGAAGCACATTATCATTTGGCAACATATCTTTCAACAGTGTGAGTAAGTCTGTAAAACTCTTATCAGTCCCTTCATTGCCCGACTTCAAGTTAAACAACTTTAACATTGCCGACAATCTTGTGAATTTAGTACAACCCTCATATAACGGCTTCTCCACATCACTTATCAACTTCTCAAACATTTGAGGACAATCACGAAGATCTTCTTCAACCGCATTTTTCGTCTCTTCAAAGCGGTCGCCATCATATATATTTGTAGCGGTGTCCTCTGACGCATATCTCCCACTATTCTCCCCATATAAGTTTGATCAATCCTATTGCTCACTAAATGTCATTCCAATTCCTTAACACTAACTTTGTTTGTATAAAAACAACTTAAACAAAGACATGCGATCTTATTATGGTCTTCTGTATGCCTAACTACAAACCCAATAAAATCTAGCACTCTATCTTTATATTTCTTCGACAAACGATTGACAAACATCTACTTTCGATCCATATTTGCCTATGGATTGACAGCAAAAACAACACCAAAGCATTTAGCGCAACAACATAAGCAACTCGTTAATGCAAGACAAAATTGAAATTAACTAAAGCCCAAATTAGATAAAGCAAGACTAAAACTACCACAACCCTTAAAATCAACACACAGACTAGATCAAAATTCTAACAAAATTTTGGCAGAGTCTCCCCTAAAATATGGACATTCCAAAATATATACAATACCTGTAATAACAAAAAATACCATACCAGCCAGCACAAGGGTTCACATAGGCCAAACCACTAATTAATAGCAAGCTTAAGACCAAGAGTCAAGACCAATACCACAAGCAAGCAAACTAAAATAACTTTGCCAAAAGAACAAATAACTAAGACCAAATAGCTTTGTGAATTCACAAAACTCAGATTTCAATAGCAACCAGTAGTATTTAAGAGCTCAACTGTCCAGCTAAGCCACAACATGAAATCAAGGAGCAGTTGGTGACTTCTTTATGTCAAACTATTTCATGATTGTTAAGGAAGCACATGGTAAGGTACATGGGCTGGAGTTTTAAACGCTGCAGAAAACATTTGCATAAAGAAGCATTAGCTTTGTGAATTTGTACTAAATTTCAAACACCATAAAGAAGCATTATGCCAAAGATTATTTTGCTTTCAGTTTCAATTTCATAAAAATAAATTAAATACAATAAAATAAGCAAACTGAAGATGAAGTAATGCAATATGTTTCGTTAGCAACAGAATGTCTTAAAAAACAAATCAAGACAAATCAAGAGCCATAACAAATCAAGTCCATAGCTTGACATGCACAAGTCACAAGGACATTCATTATCAGCATAAATTCACAATTCTTAAAGTCTTTCAAATTCAAACCATTATTATTTGATATTCTGGTAAGATACAAATTCCAGATATTCTCCAATGCAAAACAAGGCATGCAAAAGATTAAACAAAAGAAAAGGAATATAACAAGCAAAAGAAACTTACATATTTCCTAGTGTTTGGCTTACAAAGAGAAGGAACTATTTTTTGGACAATTAAAGGGTTAAAGGTTTGCTGCAACAGAAAAAAAAAATTTAATGTGAGTAACAGACTTCCTAAACTTCAGCTACTGACTTTATGTGAAAATAAATAACAGAAAAATAAAACAAACAAACAAATAAGAGAAGGAAACTTACCTTTTTGTTTTAACTCTGGAAAGGTTGCGACGGCGAGGGTTTGTTGAGAGAGAGAAATGAAATGCTACAGGAACGGCGGCGAGGAGTGAGTGAGGAACAGCGACTAGGAGTGAGGAACGACGACGTATGGGGAACAAATCAGCTACAGGAATGAGATGCAGCGGCGGCGGGTCCAACAACGGCGACTAGGACAGGAACGACGGCTGGAGTACACTGTGCGAGAGGAGTCGATCGCGAGAGAGGGAGAAATGGCGGTGGGAGTAGAGGGAGAAATGGTCGCGAGAGAGGGAGCACTGCGAGAAAGGGAGCTACGAATGAAACAGAATGAGGGAGCACTGAGAAATGGTCGTGCAAATTATTTTTTTTAAAAGACAATAAACATTGCTTTTATGGAATAAACGCTGTTTATTGGTGGCCCTAACTCAGCGCTTCTCTACTTTAAGCGTTGTTTAATGTCTGCGTATACTTTAAACAACGCTTCCCCTTACGAAACGCTGTTTATTGCTATTCAACGTATCACCTAAAACAGCGTTTTTAATAAGAAGCGATGTTTTATCCCTTATCTTTCAACATCACTTCTTTATAAAACGCTGATAAAGGTTTTCTACCTAATTTTAAACATCACTTTAATGGTTAAGTGCTGTTTAAGGTGGCGCAATCTTTTAAATAATTTATTGTAGTGGTGGGAGCCCCCGCCTAAAATATATATGGTCCTAGTTACTTCCACATCTCTTTCATTGAGAAAACAACTTGCTTGCATCCAAATTTCCAAACCAGGCTTTTTCTTTCCAACGTTTTGCGCATACATAATAATGCAATTCATTTCAATGTACTATGTTGAAAGTGTTGGCATCTTAATTATTTGTTGAAAGTCATATCAGTTTTTTTTTTTTGAAATTATATCACCATTGGTAGTAATCAAACATGTCAACTTTTAGGTGACATTAAGTGGTGTGAACTGATAATACATTTATGATTTTAACTTTTTAAAAAAATACTCCTTTCGGAATGAATTATAAGTAACAAAACTAAATTTGGTTTATTGAATAACTCATATATTTGGTCTGTAATCATTATAGATCAAATACCCGAGTTATTCAATGAACTAAATTTACCTTTTTGCTTATAATTCATTCCGGAGGGAGTATATTTATAACCTCTAATAAATCTTAATTATGAGTAAGTATACTTTAAAAACCATCCCAAATGTCACTATACTAATATTTATTGCTACAAGCTCAGAAATCGTTGCATCGGTGGCAAATGTTTCAAAATGTTCAAGCAACCACTTGTGAAAGCGAATCCCATCTCATAGTATCCACTCAAGTTGAAAGAAGAAAGTGGTTGCCATTCTGGCCACTATCAGGTGGAGCAGCAAAGCGGTGCCTATGTAGTGTGGCAAAAAAATCTTCAGAATTCCTATTTCCGTACAAAATTTGAAACCCAATAAAATTACGAAGGAGACAAAAGAAATTGAGATTTCAAAGGGTGAGAACTGAGTCAGGAAAAACGAAAATCAATCAATATCTATTTAAAAAAACTAATTACGCTTAGTTTTGGTTATCCACGTTACGCGACGTGTCATTGTCTTGTCAACATCTCAATCTTTAATTATATTTTATTTAAAAAAACTAACTAAACTTAATTGAATTATTATTCACAGTCGCTGATTTTTTTCATACTCGTGCCGGGAACAGATGCCATCCGCTAGTAAAACATTAACAAAGACAAACCAGTACTATATTATGTGCACAAAAAGGGTACATTAATTTTTCTTCTTTTTCGTACGTAGGTACAAGCAATTTATCCAAAACATAGGATCCCATTAATCTATCTAGCTAGCTCTATCATCGATCTATGCTATATATACCTCTGGAATGCTCTGAAGAGCAGGTTTCCAAGGACGATGGAGTGAGTGATATTGACAACTATGTTTCATCAAATGTGCCAAAACCTGCTCTACCCTCAACTCCTTCACCTCAACTTTTCCAAGCAATTCCTCCAACTGCTTCTTTGTTATATTTATCTTCACCTCGGTTGTTGTAGTTTTCTTATTACCATTGCTTGATGCTGATGCAAAAGAACCACCCTGTTCCGCCACCGGAAAATCCTCCCAGTCGTCGTCGTCGGCTACTGATGATTGGTGCCTTAAGCAATTGCCCATTTTCTGGTTTTGCAATTCAGAGTGATGATCAGAATGAGAGGGAGAGAGAAGTGGGTGATCATATATTATATATATAGGAAATAAATAAATAAAAAAACACAAAAATATAGAAATGGGAATGCGTCAAACCCAATTTATGCCACGTTGGATTTTTTACGTGGCAAGTGTGGGTCCCAATGGCACATGCGAGTATTTGAAAGCCAAGGTCGATGTTAGACGTAACACCAACTTTTAATGCGCTTCATATATACATTTTCAAATTGCTTATCACCTCGTCAACCACGTATTAGTGACCTTAATTGCATACTGCCTTCGTCCCGAACAAAATATAAAAGTTTTTTAGTCATTTCATTTCTCCCATTTTATAATACCTGTTTGTTGTGTTAATTAATTTTTTTACCACGTTACCTTTATTTAATTTACACACTTTTGTCAAAAATTATAAATGTGGTGATTTACAAGATTAAGTGAGCTTGGAAATATGAATATCCATTATGACTTTTCAATTAATTCAATACTCTCTCCGTTCTTTTTTACATGTCGTTTAATGTTGTTTTACACAAACTAAGATAATAAATAAATTTTGTTATTTTTGATGAAATTATTAATCTTTTTCCATGTGATATCATTGACCATTCATTATTCTATAGAACATATTTCTCTCTCTACGATAAATAGTTAAGGGTATAATTGACAAACAAGTAATTAATGTAGCAAAAGCTTTGAGAATCTTAGAAGTAATTAGAAAGCAAAATTTACATAAAAACCGAAGCGTGTAAAGGAACGGAGGGAGTAGTAGTTTAGAAAAAAAATACAAATTGTAGACAAAGTTAATATTTTTAACTAATTTCTTTGTGGGAGAGAACTGGTTAAAAAAAACTCCTATATTTTGTGAAGGAGGGAGTATTTTTTGATCACAGTGAAGCCATGAACAGCCTCAAAACAAAAGTCAAGCCCTCCGGTAAGTGCACCAATGAAACTCCACTGTAATGCAGCCAAACTTAAATGTTGTTTAATGTTTAGGTGTGAACGACACTATGGTTGGAATCTAGCATAAACATTTTAAATAAATATTCGAGTGGAGTATGCTTTTTTCGTCATTCTGTTAAGCATTTCCAATAACGAGAAATCGTTGCAAAAGAAAATTTATATCATGTCATATCAAATTTAATGGCTCGGAAAAAATATTTGTTCAAAATAAATTGTCTTATGTAATAGTAGGCGTTTCTGTACCCAAAAAAAATGTGTGTGTATGTGTGTAATGTGTAATGTATAATGAGATAAAATCTTAAAATTTGCGACTAACTAGCTCATGATGATGATAAGTGTCCCTAAATTTGAGTAGTAACAGAGAGCACCCTTTGTTTGCGCCATGTCTTAATGGGAAATAAAATTATTTGAGTTGAGGGTGGTAATATATTTAACAGTTTAAACTTTATCTATAAGATAAATTTTATCAAATTATGACAGTGATATATATGTGTTTAGGTAATTAACTTATTTTGATTTAATAATTTATGTATGATATATGATACATTATTGCAGGAATTTTTTGAAAAAAATGATACCAAATTAATTACAGATGAATTTTGTAGTTTGATTTTTATGATAAAAGTATCAATTAATTTAGTGGTAAAGATTAAATTTATCAATACATGGCATAGCGGGGTCGTATAACTAAATAAAAGCTGGAATTAGTTGGCGCGTTTTAGGTAAGAAAAGGGTAACCCTGGAATCTGAGGATATCTATCTTTCAAATCAAATTAAAGTAGCTAAGTGTGAACACAAATTAGGGAAAGGAATCTTTGAGTGAAGGTGCTGTTTTGCTCCCGTTCTTCTTCCACGTGCCCATCCTCTCCTCATTTCGCTGACCACAAACACAATTTTTCTTAACCACATCATAAACCCTAGCTAATTATGTGTGAAGCTTATATATCCGCGGCTAATCTTGTTATCATTTTTTTCTTTGAATAGTATTTGATTGGACACAATCATGGATGCATTTTCTGTCCAACGGGGAAAAATGAAGGGAAAAAAGAGTAACTCACGATTGAACAACGCTTTTGGAATGTTTATAACGATTTGCAAACGTGGTTTGTATTTGTAACTTTGCTTTAAACTATCTAAAGAGTTAATTAAAAGTTGACTACAAGCTTTCAAATCAAAGGTAAACGGATAGCATGTTGAGATGGGCAGCGAAAATAATCTTTTCAACACGATAACCTACCTAATTTCATATTAAATTTCAATCTCATATAAATCGATTGATTGTTAGGGGGAAGTCTTAATATCATAAATGAAGTTAGAATCGTATTCAAAGTTGGAATATATATTTTAAATACCAAATCCTTTCTCTTAAATAATTCTATGTTTATTATTCCCTTCGTCCCAAAACTTTGGTTGTTTAAGATTTCAGGGCCTGCCCAAGGGGGTTACAATTGAAGCAACCGCTTTAGGCCTCAAATTTGTTTCTAGGCGCTAAATTTATTTTTTAATTTAATTAATAATATTAATTATATTAGATTTTTTAATTTAACTAATAATATTAATTATATGAGTATTTATTTTTTAGGTCCCATAGTAATAATTTAACTCACTACTTTTGCTACTAATCAACTAATTCAGCAAAAAAATAATCAATCATGTCAATACATTTAATATTTATTTTTGTATCGTTCAACATTACAAAAAAAGTGCTAAATAGTGGCCTTTTTTTTGCAATTTGTGAGGGTTTTCGACCTCTGCTAAATTATTTGCGGCGGTTTCTAAAACCACCCCAGTTACGTTCGCCACAATCTATTTGCGGGGGTTTTTGTAAACCATTGGTATGCGCCTAATTTTGCGGCGATTTTGTTGCGGAGGTTGATAACCTCCACAGTCTGCGCCACTGATTCCCTTTATTATGTAGTTATTTTGTGGGGGTTTTTGACCTCCTCTAATTGCTAGACATGGGTTCTAAAGTTCTCATTCTATATTGTCATTTGTAATAAGATTTTTGAGCTGATTAGTGATTTTATTATTAGCATCCTTATATATTATATACCTTGCTATTTGAATAATTTTGTTACTAAAAAAAATCTATTTTTTAATAGTTTGTTCCAAAAAAAAAAAAAATTACAGCAATTCTAAAACATGAAATAAATTTTATAAAAGTACTCAAAAAAATCTATTAAAAATATAATCATAATAACATAAATGTACTCCAAACATTTGTAGTTCAAACATCAGATGTGATAATACACCTCAAAAATAGTACTAAAAGAACCTGAAAAAAGTCTTATAGAACTCCAAAAGAAGTCTAATACAAAAGGAACTTAAACATCTTCAAACGTTGCTAGCACCAGACGACCCTCTTGCTTCCAGAGGCGAACTAGGCTCACTTGTAGCATATGTTGGCTGAAATAACCAAAGAAAAATACTTAGTTAAAATATGCATAAGCAACACACATTGGCCTCATTCATCTCGGTTGGCCAAAAAACCTATCATTTTCTTATGCATAAGCAACACACCCCAACAACACCAAACAATCATCACTGCAACTCCAATTCAAGAAATTTATCAGTACAAACAACAAAGGAAACCACACACCAAAGTAGTTGAACCAGAGCAAACACACAGTAAAACCAAAGCAGTCCAAATATGGAGCATCAGAGCAGCCCAAAGCTGAACCGAACTGATACCAGAAAACACTAAAATGAACCATATGCTCTCTATAACATCATGACAGAACAACTTTAAAAACAGATAATCCAATAACGTCATGACAGATATGCTCTTTATATCAAGTTGGCTTATAGAAAAGTATTGACCATAAGATTCATAAAAGTACTTACATTTGATAAACCAAAGAAGCCAACTAATTCTTCAGGGATCCTTCATTCTTTCATTATCATGTAAGCTTTTAGTGGCCCCCATAGCGCTTTGAACTCGGGATTGCAAGTCGTTGTACTTCTCTTGCCAAAAGTTAGAAGATAATGTAGCAACATCGGATGAAGATAGACTCAAATCCGAAAGTCAGATCCTAGTATTCCTAAATGTATTAGTAGGAGCAGCTCCCATACCCATGCATCGCACTCTCCTAGAGTGCTCAGCCCCTAACACTCTACCAACCACATCATTAAGAGAAACCTCAAGTTCATTATTACTGCTTTGAGTCAAACTCACTTCAATTTGTTCCTATGAGCATACAAGATTGTCAAGTTTAAAACTATTATAGTTAAATTCAAAGAATGCAACCAAAAACAATATTTTTCAAGTTAAACTTACCATTATAGCCTTTGCTGCATCATTTACGACTGATCCATCCTTTTTTTATGTGTTTCAATAAACAATTGTCCACGACTAGGTCGCTTTCCAGTTTCCAAAAACTATAATAAAAAAAATGTTACAATATGACAAAACTGAAAATGTTACAAAATTGCAAACTAAATAGTAAAATCTAGCTATCGAGTTTATATAACTACCATCTCATGTCGTTTTCGAGAGAGTTTTAGAACCACCAGTGTGAGGAATCAGTTGCTGGCTTCGTATTTGTTTATTTTTTTGACTAATCTCTTATGAACAAACAAATACAAATTCATGTATTAATCAAATAATTAACTACAACAATAAATCAACCAAAGTAATCATAATTGCGCATACCAATGCTTGTGGTTTTAGACGATAGTTAACAAATTGTATCCATTGATCTTTTTCTATACCGGTTGGCACATTACTTATGATTTCTTCTCTGGTTTTGGTTGGATCATAGAACTCTCACCATAATTTTTGTCTGCTTGCAGCCCACTTCTTCCCAATGCTAAGTTTGCAATATCACTGTATAATAGCTTCAATAGTCCTAAAACAAAATCGAGGCTTCCAAAAATGCAACATTAGTTTTTATTTATTCAAATGAATATATTGAATTTGATATACCCAAGCATACTGCTTATACCTTAATGTCTGTTTCATAACAATCTCCAAAATAAGTTGTTGTTGCGCCAGCTGGTCCAAACCACTTATCAAAATTTATTGGAAAGAATTTGCAATCAGTTGCTAATGTTCCTAAATATCCTGCGAGCAAGCCTTGTGCCTCACCATATGGAGCACCTTGGCCATCAAAGTACACAATTATACGTTGCCTGCTAGGTAAGTTGTTGACTTCCTTAACCTTGACTTTAATCTTCTCAATAGCTTCTCTTGGGTCTTTAATAATAAAAGAATTCATTTAGCCATAAAAATAAAAATAAAATGATTATGTCAAATGAAAGAAAATATGATCAGATATACCTATTGCTTCAACAGTCCAATGTTGTGTAGACTCGCGTCCAACATACTGTCTAGAGGGTTAAGCTTCAGGTGTTGATGAGGAATCTGCTGGTGTTGTATCATTCGATGTATCACCTGATGAGTCTTCAACTAGTGATGAAGACTCTCTAGGATTTGGCACTGGTCAAGAGTGAGTAGGAGCTTGACTTGAATGATGTGTTGCAAATTGTGTTTGAGGTGAAGAATGAACTGGAGCTTGAATAGGAGGATGTGTTGGACATTGTGTTTGAGGTGAAGAATGAGCTTGACTTGAAGGATGTGTTGCAAATTGTGTTTGAGGTGAAGAATGAACTGAAGCTTGAGTAGGAAGATGTGTTGGACATAGTGTTTGAGGTGAAGAATGAGCTTGACTTGGAGGATGTGTTGACTTTAGTGGATTTTGGAAATGCTTGGACTTTGGCATGACTGCATATTAATGAAAAAGAAGAAACATCAGATGTGAAATGAAAATCAATATAATATGTTGTAAATATAGCATATATTTTGTAATTAGTAGTGTTTTTCTATAAGGCCCATTAGTCAGGCCCATTAGGTTTCTTCTAGTCTATTTAAGTGTATCAGTGTTTGTAAATAATATACGATTGAAATAATATTCAATACATTCAATTTCTACATGGTATCAGAGCTCTCGTTCTTGAGGGTCTCACTTCCGCATAAACCCTAGCCGCCACCTTCGTCGTGGTTGTTTTTTCCCTTGCTGCCTTCATTGCAGTTGTTGCCTTCATTGCAGCTTGTCTCAGGATCTGTGTGTTAACCAAACGCACCACCACCACTGCCCATTATTACTATTTGCACCCAAACACCATCATTTATTGTCGATCTCATCTCACCACCCACACCATCAGCCTCGCATTGGAATTCCGAGCCATACCCCACAAACCTCGCCGCCATGCGCTGCCACCATCCGCTCCAGGCCTCCGTTCGACGTCGTATTTCAACAGCAGCTTCCCCGACACCTCCTCTTTCTGTTTTGGGGGTCCACTCTCCGATCCGAGCACCTTTATCGTGGGTCATTTGAAAGCCACATGTTTTTTTGCTCCATTTTTTCGTTTTTTAGCAACTGTGACTGACTTCTAGGTTCAGTGGGTTCGGTTTTTGATCATTTGGCTTCGTTATTGCTGTGTTCCCTCTTGGTTGTTCGTCAGAACGTCTTGGTTTGTTTTTTGGACACTTACAGTTTGTGGGTCCCACATTTGAGGATCGCCATTGCTACGTTCGATCCTTGTCTGAGTCCTCTTGAGGGTTGTCTCGCCCATTATTGACTGATTTGTGCATTGTTTGAAGTCGTCTCAAGTTAGGAGCTATTGTTGTCATTCTACCACAATGTTGGACGATAAATTTGTAGCTATTTTATCTTTGAGTTCTCTTAATGTTACTGGTGTTATGCCTGAGAATAGTTGGATACTTGATTCCGGTGCTACCGATCATATGACTCTGTGTTCCTCATATTTCTCATCCTACTCCACACTACCCGGAAAGCAACAAGTTACCGTTGCTAATGGATCTTGTACTCTTGTTATTGGATGCGGCAATATTCAACTGTGCCCGTCATTGCACTTGAATAATGTTCTTCATGTTCCCAGGCTCTCTAATAATTTTGTTTCTATACACAAATTTACACGGGACTTGAAGTGTTCAGTAACATTTTTTTACTCTCATTGTGTTTTTCAGGATCTTGCCACGGGAAAGACGATTGCAGTTGCTAAGGAACGGGGAGGGTTGTACTACCTTGTTGGTAAAAGCAGTGATGAACCTCCTGGTCCGAAGGTACTATCTTCCTGTCTTCAGTCCGAGTCCAACTCTCCTACCTCTCAGGTTTGGCTTCAACACAAACGTCTTGGTCATCCCCCATTTTCATAATGAAGTCTATGTTTCCATCCTTGTTTTTGCAACAGTCTGTTGAGTCATTTAAGTGTGACATTTGTCAGTTTGCTAAGCACCATCGTGCTACTTTTCCTTCTAGTTTTACTAAAAGTGTCGAACCATTTGATCTTATTCATTCTGATGTTTGGGGGCCTGCCTCTATGTCTAATATTTCTGGTGCAAGATGGTTTGTCTCTTTTATCGATGATTGTACTCGAGTAACTTGGTTGTTCTTGATGAAAGATAAATCTGAGGTATATCAATTGTTTGTTCAATTTTATAATATGATACAGACTCAATTTGGAAGAGGCATTAAAAGAATTCGTTCTGACAATGGAAAAGAATATGTCAATCATAACCTTTCTAGTTTTCTCATTAAATAGGGCATCATTCATGAACTTACTTGTGTCGACACCCCGCAACAAAATGGGGTTGCTGAAAGGAAAAATCGCCACCTTCTTAAAGTTGCACGCGCCCTTTCCAAATGAATGTTCCAAAATCATATTGAGGAGAAGCAGTTTTGGTTGCTACCTATCTGATTAATCGGATACCTTCGCATGTTCTAGGTAATGTTAGTCCTGTTCAAATTATGGTCTCACAGTTTTCTTCTGTTCCTATCATGCAGAATCTTGAGTCTCGGGTATTTGGTTGTGTGGTTTTTGCCCATGTTCATCCACAACATCGAAATAAGTTAGATTCTCGTGTCGTCCGGTGTGTCTTTCTAGGCTATGCCCAAACAAAAGGGGGTACAAGTGTTATCATCCACCGAGTCGTAAGTTTTTTGTTTCTATGGATGTCACGTTCCATGAGCATGTCTCTTATTTCACTCGTCCTCAGCTTCAGGGGGAGAGTAGTGATTTTAATCCTAATTGGGAATCTCGTCCTCAGCTTCAGGGGGAGAGTAGTGATTTTAATCCTAATTTGGAATCAGAGTCCGAGCTCGAGTTTCTCTTCCTTGGTCCTTGGCTGGGTGAGTCACCTCCTGTTTCACCTTCTGTTTCAGACTCTTTGTCTCCAGGTCCTGATCCTTCTATTTCAGACTCTTTGTCTCCAGGTCCTGATCCTCCCGGTCCTGTTCCTGGTACTTCTGTTCCTCTCGTGTCCCCTTTGTCTTCTGTTTTGCAGGAATCAGCACCTTCGGTACCAGTGAAGAATAAGGCTAGTGAGCCTACATTGACTTACCAAAGGAGAGGAAAACCCGACCTGGTCCAAAAACAACTTCAACCGTCTGAACCAGATGTAAGTACTGGAAATGATCCCTCCACTTATGATTCTCAGATTTCGGATACTCTTGACCCTGATCCAGATGACTTACCTATTGCTTTGAGAAAAGGTAAAAGGTCTTGTGTCAAATACCCTATTTCTCAATTTGTTTCCTCTAAACATATTTCCTTGTAGCATCAAAGTTTTATTACAGCTGTTGACTCTGTGAGAATCCCAACATCTGTGCAAGAGGCACTAAAGGATGTAAATTGGGTCAAAGCAATGGTTGAGGAGATGAATGCACTTGAAAAGAATAGAACTTGGGAGGTTATTGAGAGGCCAAAAGACAAGAAGCCTGTTGGTTACAGGTGGATCTATACAATCAAGCACAAATCAGATGGTACTCTTGATCGCTACAAGGCAAGATTAGTGGCCAAAGGATATACTCAGACTTATGGCATTGATTATGAGGAGACATTTGCTCCTGTGGCAAAGATGAACACTGTCCGGATTTTACTCTCTCTTGCCGCCCACTCTGGGTGGGAACTACAACAATTTGATGTCAAAAATGCATTCCTGCATGGAAACTTAGAAGAGGAAGTGTATACGGAGATTCCTCCTGGATTTGGACCCACTACTGGAACAAAAAAGTGTGCAGGCTGGGAAAAGCTTTTTATGGGCTGAAACAGTCTCCCCGAGCCTGGTTTGGAAGATTCACAAAGGCTATGGTTTTCCTAGGCTACAAGCAAAGCCAAGTCGATCACACACTATTCTTCAAACATTCACAGGGAGGAAAGCTGACAGTACTTCTTGTTTATGTTGATGATATTATTGTTACAAGAGATGATCCAGTTGAGAGACAACTACTCAAAGAGAAATTATCTGCTGAATTTAAGATGAAGGACCTTGGAAAACTCAAGTACTTCTTGGGAATTGAAGTGGCCTACTCTAAGCAAAGCATTTTCATTTCTCAAAGGAAGTATGTGCTTGATCTTTTACAAGAAACAAACAAATTTGGATGTAAACCTGCAAGTGTTCCCATCGAGCAAAATCATAAAATGGGTATTGAAGAGGAGAGTGCTAAAGTTGACAAGGTCCAATATTAGAGACTAGTGGGGAAGTTGATTTACTTGGCACACACTAGACCAGACTTAGCATATGCAGTCAGTGTGGTTAGCCAATTTATGCATGATCCAAGGGTGAGACACTTATAGGCTGTGGACCGTATTCTACAATATCTCAAGGCCACTCCAGGGAGAGGCCTCTTGTTCAAAAGAGGTGAAAGATTGACTTTGGAGGCTTATACCGATGCAGACTATGCCAGTTCAGTGAGTGATAGAAGGTCTACTATAGATTATTGTAAATTCCTATGTGGGAACCTTGTTACTTGGAGAAGTAAGAAGCAAAATGTAGTGGCTCGATCAAGTGCTGAGGTAGAGTTCAGAGCTATGGCACATGGAATTTGTGAGCTACTATGGATGAAGATTGTTCTTGATGACTTGAAGTTAAAATATGAGGGTCTTATGAAGTTGTTTTGTGACAACAAATCAGCCATCAGCATTGTTCATAATCCTATTCAGCATGACATGATAAAACATATTGAGATAGACCGACACTTTATCAAGGAGAAGTTAGATAATTGTGTGATAACAACGGCCTACATTCTCTCTAGGAACCAGCTAGTAGATGTGTTAACAAAGGGTCTGCCAACAGAACGATTCGACCAACTTGCTTACAAGCTGGGAATGATAGATATCCATTCACCAGCTTGAGGGGGAGTGTTGTAAATATAGCATATATTTTGTAATTAGTAGTGTTTTTCTATAAGGCCCATTAGTCAGGCCCATTAGGTTTCTTCTAGTCTATTTAAGTGTATTAGTGTTTGTAAATAATATACGATTGAAATAATATTCAGTATATTCAATTTCTACATATTATATTGTCAAATTTGTTAGCATGACTTTAAAACAACTAAATCAAAATAAAAAATAACCGCAACTTTAACTAGATTGAAACTATTATCTTTATATAAAGTACACTATTAACCATACTTTTCTACTCGGACATGTGTGTATTTGTTTCTAATTCAGCAACACTATTTGAGTCAACTACATCATTTAAATAATTTGTGGCCAATTGCACATACTCATCATTGATATTACAAAATTGCTCAAGTTTTTGCTCTTGGTACATCTTGTTTTCATAAATTTTCTCTTCTATTTCTTCTCCCATTTCATACAAATATCTTAGCTTTAAATGCACAGCAACACTCAATCCTTTATTAACCACATCATCTACATAATACACCATTTGTGCTTGAGATGCCTCAATGTAGGGATCATTTTCTTCACGATCACCAATATGAATCAATCTATCAAAATTTACACAATTAAATCTTTTTCACCATCTTCCAAATATAACATACAATCATTTGGACACGCATCTTTCTTTGTATAATTAAGACTAAGTTTGTTGATGATTTTCTTTGCCTCATAAAAAGAAGGAGGTAACTTTGCATGTTGAAATGCGTCTCTCAACAAATCTAGTATCATAGTCACTGCGTTGTCACTTAATCCACACAAAACCTTTATGTGGTATAATTTGATTATAAATTCTAGTTTTGTGTATTTGCTCCCTTTATCCAATGTTTGGTTTCCATCATTGAGAAACTCTTGAAAATCACTACAATCCACTCTTGGCCCTTCATTTGCACATAATGGGGTTGATTCGTCTATATCAGTGGCATGTTGCCTATAATGACCAAATGCATCATTGACCATTGTTTTCATCAAATTTTCAAAAATGAAATATCTCTTGCACAGGATCTTCACTGCTAGAAGACTGTGGTACTTGTCTCTCACCATGAAGATTCCATATGACATAGTTTTTGGGGAATGGTTTTTACTTTAGGTGATCCTTAACTATATCTCTAGTTTTCCATTTCGTAAACCCGCATAAGAGACATGGACATCGTATTGTTTCTCCAACAGCTTTCTCCTTATCCAAAGCAAAATCTAAGAATTTATCTAAGCTAATTAAGTATTCATCACTATTGTGTGGCTTAGCAATCCGTTACTTATCCATAATCAAGATATCTAAACACGTTAGCAATGAGAGTTCATAAAACCAATCTTCATAATATTCCAATACTTTGATATATTATAAAAGAAAATTTAAGCTCAAATTAATACTTTTATCAATAAAATTAAAGAGGACAATAATTTTTGTTTAAGCAAATAATTAATATATAAAAAAAGGGCATAATTATTTAGAAAATTATCATGGATATACCTGTTATCCCGTCCTTGACTTTAGGAATGATTAGAATGTGGGTAGGAGCTTAAGGATTTATTTCCTAAAGGCACCTGTCAAAAGGGGAAAAAATAATAAGATGATCAATTATCACCACAAACCATTAAATTAACTAACATAGCATGACCATAAAATTGGCATATAGTGCACAAGAATCCATTTAAAAAGCTGCAGTTTTCATCTTGAATGTGGGTATGAGTTTAGAAACATAAACACCCCCCAAAAAGGCGACAACCAAAAAGAATAAAATAAAGAAGGCAGAACTAAATTAATAAGAATTTAGAAGAGGGCAGAAAAATAATGTTGAATACTTTATTTTAAGTATTTTGTAGATCTGAAAACACTAAATAGAATAGGAACAGACATTTTATTTTTCAGGCTTAGAAAACCATGGAAATTAATCACAACATGAACTTGTTTTCAAAAATAGTATTGAACAGAATCTAGAAAGCTTTGAAGCAATTATTATTGAATAAACAATAGGAAACAAAATAAGACAGAAAATTGATGTACCTATTGGTGAAGAACATCCAAGCACAGAAGCAATATTTGCAAGTAGTGAGTCGGAGAGAGAGCCGATTGGCCGTGCGAAACTGGAGGTACTACAGGAAGTAGGCACACACTAAGAAAGAGAGAGAGGGGGGAAGGAGGGAGAAAGAAAGAGAGGATAACCAGCTTTTTGTGATCTATGGAGAGGTAAGGCAACGAGAGAGATGAGTTGAGTGTCGAGAGACTTGAGGGGCTAAAATGCAGAATCAATTAGAGGATTTTGAAGCTTGAGAGCCTGATAATTTCAGTTTGTGTATAGGGAAGAGAGGGTGCTTCCAAGAGAGGCCGCAGATGGAGAGGCATGAGCTCACAGCACAACCACGATTTTGCAACGAAACGATGGGCTTGGCACATTGGGATGGGGTTGAGATGCCGAAAGGGGAAAGGGTTTTGTTAATGAGAAAAAGAATGAAAGGGGAAAGGGTTTTGGGGAGATGAACGTACATTACTGAAAAGAAGCGCGATAGTGAAAATTTTGGGGAGATGGAAAGCGTGATAGTGAAAAAGAATTAGAGGATATAAAAAAAACATAGGAAAACTAAATATATTTAGAGGGGGTTTTTAAACCCCTTCAAATTAAATGAAAACTATACACTTCAAGTGGTGGACGATGCCTTTTTTTTAATTAATTTAACCTCCTCAAAAAACCCCCACTAACTAGCGCCTTTTTTGTAGTGTAATATTGTAAAAGTTAATTAGGCCTAAAAAGGCCTCTAATTTTTCTGTTGTTAATTTTAAAAAGGTCTCACTTTAAATTTTGCTTTAGGCCTACATATATGTTGGGCCGGCCATGCACAAGTTAAGAAATACTAGTAACTAATTGAGACAAATTTATACTAAAATACCCTTAATAAATGTTTCCCTTTTCAATGAAAAATCCATTGAAAATTACTAACACACTCCACTAAAGCAAAAATAAAATATAATTAATGTGTGCTATTAATCTCAAGGTATAATGAAAAAAGAATGTTGAATTATACTTTGGATTTTTAAAACAACCAAAGGTTTAAGACAAAAATCAAGAGTTAAAACACTCAAAGTTTTAGGAACGAGGGGGGGACACTCTCTAATTAAGAATAAAGGGAAGAAGATTGAAAAGATGTGAAATTGTTTTCTTGTTGTTGTTATTATATAGTACAGTTCTATATATAGGTCAGAAAGAGAGGAGCCTTCACCTACGGGAGACACTACATTTGAGGAGCACTAGGACAATGGTATAACCAAGTAAACACGGGCGCTAATACATAGGTGGTACAACTAATTGGCCATGTTTCTTGATGTCTTGTTTATTTTGAAGCAATTTGCTTCTAAACTTGTCCCAACTTTCCATAATATGATTTCCCCATTTTTCAAAGCCAATGTGCTCCTCTCCTAGACACAAAACAAAAGAAAAAATAGTCATCTGAACTGAAATGATCGAAGTCATGCAAGACTGATGTAAATATGCCTAAATAGGTGACAAATACATGCTAAAACAATGAGAAATATGATGCAATTTCAAACGCATCACTCTTCCTATATTATTAATATTCTTGCCTTTAAGCAACAAGGGCCCATCCTACTACGTGACCCAGATTCCATCCTATCTAATTCGCATCATAGAGGCTTGACTTTTAGCGCCCTCTCTAGGGTTTTTAGTCCTAGATCTCTGCTAGGTTATGTCGGCACTATTGGCACCGCCTGGCCGGTGATTTCAACACTGTGTTTTGACTCCAGCCCCGTTCCATTGTGTCCTTTCTTCTTCATGCGACGCGTTCGAGCTTTCCTTGGTTTCTCACTGGCGAGAAGTGAGGCTACCTCCATGCCCTTTCTCCTCTCATACGGCGGTGGTAAGCCACCACCCACCTTGACCCCGTCTGGCATCCATCCCCCACCAAAACCACCTGATGACCCAAAACCTATCATCCCCCCACCGGAACCCCCTCCGTACCACTATGGCCTCTACCTTTCTACTACACAGTTTGTCCACAAATTTGGTTTTCATCATCCCACTGACGTGATTTCCCTCATTTGCAGAAACGCAAACCCTCACCATGACTCCCATCTCCTGATCTCTCGTATCCCACATACTCCCTTGGATTTTACGACGCCACTCTCTACGGTGGAAGGATCCTCAAAGCCTAAGGTTCTTCCCGTATCCAGCCTTCACCAGTTCATTAGACCCATCAACAGATTGGTTCAAGGAGAACATGAAGAAAACACATTCTGTTGGGGTTTTGAATAGAAGGATCGATTCCGGTCTCCTACTCACCACGTGCTTGAGAAATTGCCGCTTAGAAGATTTGGTTCACCCTGCACAGGTATTGGTCATTTTGGTTTTGCATTTCTAGTCTTAGATGGTTTGTCCTGCAGGGAAGGGGTGGTTAGGAAGCTGGAACTGAAATCTGAACTTGTTGTTGACAACCCTTTGGTTCACTCTAGACATATGAGGTCTTTTGTTAAGTACAAAAATTTTCATAAGAATGTCTATGTCTTGTGTGATCAAAAAACCCTGTTGAGTATGATCATTAGGAATGCCCGACTGGAAGCTCTAACTTGTACTAGTTTGGTTGAAGATTCATAGAAACACCACCATGTTAGTATGGGTCAAGCAAAAATAGAAAAATGTAGTAACAAAAAGCTTTATTGAGAGCCCCCTACCTTCTCTCCCTTCCCTCCTTGATACGTAATTATGCATTACAGCTATATGGTGCATTTGGAGCATACTGTCAAAAGTATTGAGAAGTGGAAAAATTGATAAAGAAGGAATAAGTAAAGTACTTGATGGGGGCTCTGAACCAAAGATTACTCAAACCAATGATGAGCTTCAACTGGGAGTACCTTGCATGAGGGTTCATGTAGAAGGGCACAGGGTATCTAGTTTTGTTATGACTCTCCGTCCACTAGCAAAACCGCCAGGTCGAGGTTCCGTAGTGTTATTGTTGTGTGGTGCTATGCCTGTGGATTGGAATTATCTCAAAACTGGTTCAGGCAAAGTTTTTTTGAGGGGACCAATCTGGGTCTAGATAGGTGTTGGTAGGACTTTTTAGTTAGTTCGGTCAGAAGCAACTACTACGTGTTTGTTTGTTTTTGTTTTTGTTGCTGTTGTTTTTTGTTATTTTTGTTGGTTGTTGTCTGTTGTTTGCTGTAGTTGTTGTTTGTTGTTGTCGTCTGTGTTGTTACTGTTTCTGGTCCGTGTGTTTAGTTTTGATATTTAGGCTAGTTAGGGTCACTTTGGATGCTTTGATAAGCATTTAATATCCAGGGACGGATCCAGAAAATTCGATAAGTGGGGGCAAAATCATATACTATAAATATTTATATAAAAAAAATATCAATGCATAAGCGATAAAATAATAACATTATTGTCGTTAAGCAAAAAAATTAGATATTACAAAAATATAGCATTATATAACCAAAAAATTGAAGATACCTCAACTTTTACGAATTGTAACTACTTTTTACGCGTCTTCATATTTTGAAATTGTTCTATGATTTTTTTCATTTTCAACACTATCAAAAATATATTTCTCTATGTATGTGACCAAACAATTATTCAACATTTTATTTCCCATAAGGCTGCACATTTGTTTCTTCATAAAATTCATTGCAGATAAATTCCTTTCAACAGTTACAGTTGCCACGGACAAGATCAAAGCTAACTTCAGCGAGTAACCCTCTGTTAACCCACTTAGGCAAATGACCAAACATATGGTGCACATATATAAAACATGGTGCAAAAGAAACTTACTCAAGCAACGAATGAGTTGTAAATAGAACCCACAATAATAAAAGATTAAAAATAAAATGAAGAACATATGAAAGGAAAGATACTAGTAACAATATGAAGTCGAGTATGAAGAAGGAATGTTGAATAAGGAGACAGAAGACAGAAATAAAGAGGCATATATAAAAAGAGTAAAAAAAAAAGATTTCTACTTTATCTTAAAAAGGGAGTAGACGCAGGACAACACTTAAAAGAGAATAGATCAATAGAGACAACATAGAGAAAGAACAACAACAGCAAGAACAAAACAACAACATCAACAGCATCAACAACATAGAGAAAGAACAACAACAGCAAGAACAATCATTTTTTGATGAACCCTAAATCTGGAACAAGAGAAAATACAACAACATCATCATCATCAACAGCATAGTGGTAAAAGAAGAAGAAGAAGAAGA
This sequence comes from Calophaca sinica, assembly GCA_037113605.1. Taxonomy (NCBI): domain Eukaryota; kingdom Viridiplantae; phylum Streptophyta; class Magnoliopsida; order Fabales; family Fabaceae; genus Calophaca; species Calophaca sinica. The sequence continues at coordinate 123,598,775 of CM073736.1, read as the reverse complement.
AGAACAACAACAACAACAAGAACAATCGTTTTTTGATGAACCCTAAATCTAGAACAAGAGCAAGAATAACAACAACAACATCATCAACAGCACCAACACCGCCACGTTCAATACTCCAGCATCAACATCATCATCGCGATTTCTGCTTCTTCTTCGTCTCCTTTTCTTCTGCTTCTTCTGCATCGCATCTTCTTCTCCTCTTCTTCCGCTTCTTCTCCATCGTCTCACTCTCACCCTCCATCGTTCTCATTCTCACCACCATGTAGGGCAGAAACAGAGCCGAAGCGGAGCGGTTGCTTCCCAAAAACCCCACTCCGACTTCTTTCTTGCCTCTTCTCTTCCAGATCTCTTCCCTTTGTCCCTCTGTCTCCCCCTTTGTGTTTCGAATCGGACTTCCAGTTGGGTTTTCCCATTTATAGGTTTCTGCAAAATTAGAATTGCAGAAATACAAAAATGGAGCGGTCCCTAAATTGTGAACCCTAAATCCCCAAATCGCGTCTTCACCCCTCTTCTTGACCTCTGTTCTTCTCAACGATGCAAAGGAAGTAGAAGAAGCAGATGCAGAAGAAACAAATGTCAGAAATAACCCAGAAATAGGAAGAGAGAATGGACATGAAACTTAAGTCAATTTGCAACGGAGCTTCGAGTCTGTAACACCCCAATTTTTAAGAAAAGTAATTTTAACGGTAAAATCCTGAAATACTTGAAGATAAGTCATAGAGATTGATCACCTCAATGATTTACTGAGAGTACGTGGAATTATTTTGACTCATTTTAAATAATTTATTTATTATAAATAATTATTATTCATGATGTCAATTCAAATTAATAGACAGCGTAGACGTATGCTGTTTAATGTGAATTCATCAATTTAAACATCTTATATAAGTTTTCGGTGTGACGCGGTAACGCGTAATCCCGTTGACTAAGAAAATGATTGAATTAAATCAAGATGAAATTAAATTTAAGAATTAATATTTTATATTAATTCATGGTTCGAAAATCGTCGAAAAACTCTGACAAAGTTTCGTCGCGTTTCGAATCGCCGGGTAATTTTTATCCGCATTAAAATTTAAAATGAATTCCGATTTAATTTAAAAATCGAAACGTAAATTGTTGTGATTATTTTTGAGTCTTTTCACTTGTTTTATTATTGATGATAGTTAAATGGGAGTTAATTGGTTTAATTTTAATAAATCATTGTCTACTCCACCATACACCACACTTATATGTTCCCCACCCTAGCACTCTCCCTATTCCCTTTTATTCTTCCCTGCGTGAGAAAGAAGCAAAAGCTGGAAAAGAAAAAAAAAGAAAGGGAACGAGAAACAGGGGAGGAAAAAGAAGAAGAAGGAGAAGAGAAGAGAAGGGGAAGAAGGAAAGAAGGGGCGCGACGGTGGAGGAGAGAGGGGGAGGCCGCGACGGCCCTGTGGTTGGCGGCGTGCCACCACGCCGGAGAGAAGAGGAGGGAAAGCGAGGCAGAGAACACGGGAGAAAGAGGGAGAGATCGGGCGAGAGAGAGAGAGAGAGAGAGAGTGCGAGAGAGAAAGAGGCAGAGAAGAAGAGGAAGAAGAGTGGGAAGAAGATTGGAGCCAAGTGCTTAAGTGTGAGGCTGAAAATCAAAGCTTTTCCTCTTTGTTTTTGTTGTGCTGAACCGTGGCTCTTCCTTAGATGGTAGGAGGTAGTGATTTCTTGCTTTTGTTCTTGATTTTGTGTCATTTAATGTTTGATTTTGGAACTATGATGGATATGAGCATCAAATTCCCAAAGCCTTGGAACCCTAGGGTGAAACCCTAAGGGGGGAAAGAGGGAAAAGTGTGATCCTAGTGAAATCAAGAGTTAAATTGTTTAATGGAGTATAATTGAAGTGGTTGTTGTTGTTGGATTTGTTTATAGTTTTGGAATTGAAAGTTATTGGCTAATTGTTTGTGATAGAATTCTATTCTTGAGGAAAGGAAAATGGGGTTTTGGATTGTTGGAACATGTAATTAGTAGTTGAAATATATGTTTAGGTTGATATAATTGTTATTGGGTTTGTTGGATTTGTATGAGTAGGAGAGTTAGTAAGTTACAAAATTTGGTTCTTGAGGGACTAGAATGACATGTAGGAATTGATCAAGAGGTTCTTTAAATTTCTAACATGATTATGATATGATTTAGGTTATAGTTTTGTGTAAGTATGTGTAACATGTTGTTTTGGAATTTTTCCTATCCTTGAAACATGAGAAACATGAGGTCTTGATGTTAAATTATGTGCTTAGGTATTAGATAATATGCTTAGAATAATATTAAGGCTAGTAAGATAGATATGCATGAGTTAGTATGATTGTAGTTTATGTTTTATGCAAATGTAGTTTTTGGAGGACTAGAATGTTATATAAAAATTGGTGGGATGATTCTTTAATTTTTGGCAGTGATTATGGTTATAATTCTAGTGTTCTGGAAATGATTGCTTTGAAAAGAATTCTCAAAAACCCTTGTTTTTGGAAAACATTAAATCTATGTTGGACTATGTGTTGGTTATGGTGTTTTGCTTTGTTGCCTTGAAATGTTTTGAAAACAAGTTGTGAAAATTTAGTTGAGTTAGTTGATTTGTGAACTAGTTTTGAAAATGATTTGTTTTAAAAGGAAAGAGGCTATGGAAATGACACTAGAATGTTGTGAAAAAAAAATGTTTTAGACACATATCTTTGAAGGTGCTTAAGTTAGGTTTGGTATTGTCTTGATAGTTGATGCTTTGAAATATATTTGAAAAATATCTTGGAACCTATTTGATTTAAATTTCCTTATGTATTTTAATTGTTATATGAAGTTGTTGAAACTTGATGTCTTGATGCTTTGTCATGCAATTAGATGGTTATGGGAATAGGTGTGGCCGAGAGGCCTAAAAAGGGAGTAGGAAAGGAAATAGTGGTTTGTTAATTGTGAAAATGCTTGCATGAATATGTGTCTAGGTTTTTAAAATTTATGATTTCTTGCATGATCTTTACCTTGAGGTTCAAGGAAGCTTTTTGGTTTCAAAAACTTTACTTTTCAAATAAGTTAAGGTTTATAAATTGTTATGTGATAAGTTATCTTTCAAAAAGTATTTTGATTTTAAAACCTTATTTATTTTCAAGTAGCTAGGAATTAAATGTTTGAATGAATTTTTGGTTAGGAAAAGGGTTAGGCTTGAGAGCTTAAGTTAGCTAAGAATTGCACTAAGTTATTTATTTTGTTAGGCTTTGAGTAAATCCGAGATCGTACGGCGTAGGATCGAGGAACACGTGGACGTGCAGCTTGGGGTTCGGTAAGGGCACTTCTAGACATTCTAGGATTTTATTTTTATGTCCCTGTGTAAGGACAACTTTTAGAGATGCTTAAACTCTTGTTTTACTATTTAAATTGCTTTATTTAACTACGAAGAAGTCTGAGAACTCTACGAGTTCGAAGTTAGGGTTTTCGAACCCCTTCGTTTATTGTTGTCGTGCGGTCGAACATATTCCGAGTCATTCGTGGGTGAAAACTTTGTGGTTGGTCTCCTGAACCCAACCCCCCACATTTGTGTACCTCTCTGTCAACTCCATCGAGCTGCAGAGGGATGGATTCCTTGAATTGCGTGTCAAGCATGTAATGTTGTGATATGATTGAGTTATGCATTATTTAATATGAGATTGAATATATGCTGCGAATTGCGTGTTGCTTGTTGAATTGCGTTTCTTCATGCAGGATTTTGTTATTGCTTAAAATGTCGAATTGCGTTTTCTTCATGTTAAGCATGCTCTCTTTATTTGATATGCGATCAAGTAATCTTGTGTATCACTCCTTGACTATCGTAAGCGGCGAGCTGTTCATCGAGTGAGAGAGCTAGGCGAGTCGTCGTGACGTTTTTGAGCCGTGACCCGGATAACTGAGGGTGCTAGGTCCCCTTTTGTTTACGGGAGATTGACTAGGCGTCGCAGCGTAGGGACCGAGACTGCTTACCTAGGGAGAAGCGAAAGATCCCAAGGCTACGGCTGGTATGTCAGTTGATGGATCTGCGTCTGCTTCCTAATAATTGTCAGTCGAGAGAACATGAGTAGTGAGTCGGGTCGAGTCTAGAGTGAGAGAGTTGAGTCACGTTCTGTGAGTGACATACATTGTTGTTTGCTTATTGCTCTATGCATGGATTATCTTGATCTGTTATTTCCTGTAACATGTTGTGTTATTACATGTTTTCTTGCCGAGTGTGTTGTCGAATATGTGTATCTGTCTCTTTATTTTTAAGAAGTTGACCCTTGCCAGTGGTTCTTTCAATTGATGAATGTAACCCAGATGGCAGAGCAAGCGGAGGATTTGGAACTGCAGGAACGAACAGCTGAAGATAATCGTCCAAAGATTTTATCTATATTATGTTGTAGAAAGAGTATAGGTTGTCGACCAGCTATAGGATATTTGTCATTTATTTTAGTATTGTAATAAATCTCTGTTATGTTTCATGACACGTTTGTTATATATGATTTGACAGAGTAAATGAATGTGGTCTATGTGGTGTCTTAAATTATTTTCCGCCATGTTTCTAAAAGTCGCTGTGATGCTCTGACTGCTTCTTTAAAGAACTTTAAAAAAATATAGGACCACATTTCTCGAAAACCCTACGAGCAGAGTATTCCACCTTTCGGAAATATGTCAATTTTTGTCAGAATGTTCACTTAGTAGCACTCTGGAAACAGGGTGTTACAATAGTGGTATCAGAGCGGTTCGGTTCTAACCGGACTGTGAGTTGGGAAACTATAGCTGGTCATGTGTCGGGTTTTGTAGAAAACAATTGTTAGAGATTAAACTGGGTCTTATGGTGATTCAAACCATGCTTGTGTGCTTGTTCCTGAAGTGGAGTAATTCCGCTTGTAATTGTTTGAAATTGTTCCTTAATTGAAACAACGTGTGCTGAGACACACCAAACCTATTGTGAGATTTTTATTAGGTTGGGAAACCTCGTGGAAATCCAATATCTCCAAAACGAATGATTGTTCCTGTTTTAGTAGATAAGTCAGAGATGGATCAGAAGATTCAGGTAGCCCAAGAAGTGGTAGGGATGGCGGTTGTTGCTCAACGGACTACTACGAAGAATCAATGTGAACTGCTGGGACAACAGTGAGAAGAGTAAGTTGCAGAGACCATGAGATTTGTTGACCTCCGTCACCACGACTCCCTTAAGTCCTTCGGGAAATAAGAAATGAGATTCTGAGATTGTGCAGGAGACGTTGTTATTATATTTATGATCATTATTAATATTATTGCTCAGTATGATCTTTGAAATATTAGTGATCCTAGATATAGATCACGTAAATGATTGATGTTTGAAGTATTTTGATATGTATTATATTTGAAAATCAAAAATATTTTATGATTTCGCGAGTGTGACATGTGTGCCACTAACATCTGTGTTTTGCAGTAGTCTACTTTTGTACTACTGTGGATATATGTTTTATATTGATTGTGTGATTGGTTATTCGTGTGAGTGTATTTTTTTTCCCGTTGAAAATATTATACACGATTATTTTTGTAGCAAGCGTTAATTAAATGTCTTGTGACAATTTAATTTATGCGAGAACCATTTGCTCAGTTAAATGGAATCTAGAAGTTTAGTGGGAGTCGCGGGTAATAGTTCTAGTACGTGGCAGGTTATGTAGCTAGCATTGGGTGGCACCTAAAATTATTTTTCCAAACTTTGTCCTGATTTTTCATATCGTAGAAGATTTCCTTTGGGTAAGAACCAAGTATAGTGGGATGACTCATTTTCCACCTTTCCTCCCTTAATTGCCCGGTACTCGTCCACAATAAGTGGAGTAGAGCACATTCCATTTAGCTTTAGTGTTAGTGGGTGATGTGGACTTAGACCAATCTTGTTATGAGCTTCTACCGTCCTTCCTTTAGGACCGAGACCGGCCCCTCCTGCCTAAAAAAAATGATGATGAGATTTGGAGTGATTCTCTTGTTACCTGGTCGGCCACGAACGGAAATAAAAAGTGGGTGAATAATTAGCCTAGTGGGTAGTGATTGAGTGGAAAGAGAATTGATTCCCTTTATCTTCCCCTTGGGTGCGTCGCAAGCCACTTATGCTCCAGAAACCTATTCTCTTCAACCTTCCTCTTAAATATACCAACTGTGTGGTGGTGGGTAGTGTGAGAGATCTTGAAAGGCTTAGAGAGTTGCATTTCCTTTTACTTCCCTTTTAGAAAACCGAGAGCCTTAGGATGATTTGGGAGGAAGATCCCCTCTTCGTTTCCTGTTACTTGTTGATGTGGGAGCTATTGTTAATGTTGATGATACTGAGGGTGTTGATGTTCTGCTTCTGCTGATGTCTTAGCACCGCGAGTTCTTGGAGGAGCTCTAGGTAAGTATTTTAATTTTTGTTTTCAATTCCTATATTGTTTGTTAATGATCTTGTCAAGAATGATTCTTAGTTATAGACGATTTTGTTAAATCATGATTTAGTAGTAAAAGTTGAAAATGATTTTGATTTCTTTTGTTGTAAAAGATGATTTCAAGGTATATTACTGAACTTTGATTTAAAGACATTCTTGATCTTATCTTCTCATGGGAAGCCGAGTTTTATGTGTGTGTATTGTTGAATTTTTTTTAGTTGTAGTTAAATTTAAGTGACCACCCGTGGCCACCTATATTTAGGTGTAAGATATATTTCAAATCTTCCTGATTCCAATCCTTGATAATTTTGCGATTTCCAACTTGTTTCTTTCATAGTTCGGTTAGTGTCATAGTCTAGGAGTTTTGAAAATTTAGATTTGAGTTAAAATTGTTTTAAGTGTTGCCAAGTTGGAAAATTTTTGAAGAGAAAGTTGATTTTGAAATCCTTGAACTTGAACCAAGTATGGCAGGAAATTGATTTTTGGACTTTAAGTTGGGCTATTGATTTAAAAGTTTTAGTATATTTGTTGTTTTGATTGACGGTGTTTAAGATAATGAAACACCTAATGTTTAAAGGAATCCTTGTATTCCTAAACAGGGTGGAGTCTTAGGGAATGAAGCATTTAAACACTTTGATTTGTTTTAGTATGAGTGTTATGATTGCAAGAACTTTGAAAGGATAAAATTCTTAGATGATATCTTGTTGTTTGAAACTGTGGGAGTATTTGATATCCTGGTAGTAATTTAAAATTTTACGTGCTTAACTGATAGTGTTGGTTAATTAGACATTCTAGAAGTTTAATAATTACTTGAATTTCGAAAGAAAAATGATTTTCTAGTGTTGAAAATGGCTTTGTATTCTTTTGTTGTAAAAGATAAATTTTTTTGGTTAAGGTTAAAAGTTTAGTTATAAGAATTTTTGAATAAGTTGTAAGTGTATAAAGATAATATTTTAACTTTGTTTTACCATTTTTTTTTAGTATAAGTTATTACAAAAAGGGGTTGATTCAAAACTTAGAGTTACCTTTAGTTAATTAAAGGGTGGTGGATGAATTTGACAAAATGAAATTGTGTTTTATTGGTTTCTTGTATTGATGTTACTCCTAAGAAATTAATGTTTTCCTTAGAAAAAAATGTTGAATTAGAAAAGCGAAGTTTAATCTTCTGAGGTTTTAAAAGGTTTTTGTATTCTTAGTATGTGTAAACGTGAATACCTACGAATAGGTTGGCATTATTTCCGTAGTAATAGTGTGAAGCCATAGTCTTTCTCGTGTCCGTGTTCGTGTTGGTGTTTGCGTTCGAGATTAAGCAGAGAACATGGCTCTGGAGTGAAGCATCAGTCAGCCGCAAGGAATTCTTCGTCCACTAACTACGCTTACTTTGTGGTGTGCTACATGTTTATGCCTTGTGATTGCTACTATTGCATGCTATGTTATGTAGCTATAATTATTATAATAATACATATATTAATATGTACTAGAGTGTCCTTGTGTGCAAATTATTTTATGGATTTGAGTAAAGTAATTTTTTTGTATTTTACTATCAGTGTAGTTTCGAGGACGAAACTATTTTAAAGGGAATGGTATTGTAACACCCCAATTTTTAAGAAAAGTAATTTTAACGGTAAAATCCTGAAATACTTGAAGATAAGTCATAGAGATTGATCACCTCAATGATTTACTGAGAGTACGTGGAATTATTTTGACTCATTTTAAATAATTTATTTATTATAAATAATTATTATTCATGATGTCAATTCAAATTAATAGACAGCGTAGACGTATGCTGTTTAATGTGAATTCATCAATTTAAACATTTTATATAAGTTTTCGGTGTGACGCGGTAACGCGTAATTCTGTTAACTAAGAAAATGATTGAATTAAATCAAGATGAAATTAAATTTAAGAATTAATATTTTATATTAATTCATGGTTCGAAAATCGTCGAAAAACTCTGACAAAGTTTCGTCGCGTTTCGAATCGCCGGGTAATTTTTATCCGCATTAAAATTTAAAATGAATTCCGATTTCGACGAAAATCGAAACGTAAATTGTTGTGATTATTTTTGAGTTTTTTCACTTGTTTTATTATTGATGATAGTTAAATGGGAGTTAATTGGTTTAATTTTAATAAATCATTGTCTACTCCACCATACACCACACTTATACGTTTCCCACCCTAGCACTCTCCCTATTCCCTTTTATTCTTCCCTGCGTGAGAAAGAAGCAAAAGCTGGAAAAGAAAAAAAAAAGAAAGGGAACGAGAAACAGGGGAGGAAAAAGAAGAAGAAGGAGAAGAGAAGAGAAGGGGAAAAAGGAAAGAAGGGGCGCGATGGTGGAGGAGAGAGGGGGAGGCCGCGACGGCCCTGTGGTTGGCGACGTGCCACCGCGCCGGAGAGAAGAGGAGGGAAAGCGAGGCAGAGAACACGGGAGAAAGAGGGAGAGATCGAGCGAGAGAGAGAGAGAGAGTGCGAGAGAGAGAGGCAGAGAAGAAGAGGAAGAAGAGTGGGAAGAAGATTGGAGCCAAGTGCTTAAGTGTGAGGCTGAAAATCAAAGCTTTTCCCCTTTGTTTTTGTTGTGCTGAACCGTGGCTCTTCCTTAGGTGGTAGGAGGTAGTGATTTCTTGCTTTTGTTCTTGATTTTGTGTCATTTAATGTTTGATTTTGGAACTATGATGGATATGAGCATCAAATTCCCAAAGCCTTGGAACCCTAGGGTGAAACCCTAAGGGGAAAAAGAGGGAAAAGTGTGATCCTAGTGAAATCAAGAGTTAAATTGTTTAATGGAGTATAATTGAAGTTGTTGTTGTTGTTGGATTTGTTTATAGTTTTGGAATTGAAAGTTATTGGCTAATTGTTTGTGATAGAATTCTATTCTTGAGGAAAGGAAAATGGGGTTTTGGATTGTTGGAACATGTAATTAGTAGTTGAAATATATGTTTAGGTTGATATAATTGTTATTGGGTTTGTTGGATTTGTATGAGTAGGAGAGTTAGTAAGTTACAAAATTTGGTTCTTGAGGGACTAGAATGACATGTAGGAATTGATCAAGAGGTTCTTTAAATTTCTAACATGATTATGATATGATTTAGGTTATATTTTTGTGTAAGTATGTGTAACATGTTGTTTTGGAATTTTTCCTATCCTTGAAACATGAGACGCATGAGGTCTTGATGTTAAATTATGTGCTTAGGTATTAGATAATATGCTTAGAATAATATTAAGGCTAGTAAGATAGATATGCATGAGTTAGTATGATTGTAGTTTATGTTTTATGCAAATGTAGTTTTTGGAGGACTAGAATGTTATATAAAAATTGGTGGGATGATTCTTTAATTTTTGGCAGTGATTATGGTTATAATTCTAGTGTTCTGGAAATGATTGCTTTGAAAAGAATTCTCAAAAACCCTTGTTTTTGGAAAACATTAAATCTATGTTGGACTATGTGTTGGTTATGGTGTTTTGCTTTGTTGCCTTGAAATGTTTTGAAAACAAGTTGTGAAAATTTAGTTGAGTTAGTTGATTTGTGAACTAGTTTTGAAAATGATTTGTTTTAAAAGGAAAGAGGCTATGGAAATGACACTAGAATGTTGTGAAAAAAAAAATGTTTTAGAAACATATCTTTGAAGGTGCTTAAGTTAGGTTTGGTATTGTCTTGATAGTTGATGCTTTGAAATATATTTGAAAAATATCTTGGAACCTATTTGATTTAAATTTCCTTATGTATTTTAATTGTTATATGAAGTTGTTGAAACTTGATGTCTTGATGCTTTGTCATGCAATTAGATGGTTATGGGAATAGGTGTGGCCGAGAGGCCTAAAAAGGGAGTAGGAAAGGAAATAGTGGTTTGTTAATTGTGAAAATGCTTGCATGAATATGTGTCTAGGTTTTTAAAATTTATGATTTCTTGCATGATCTTTACCTTGAGGTTCAAGGAAGCTTTTTGGTTTCAAAAACTTTACTTTTCAAATAAGTTAAGGTTTATAAATTGTTATGTGATAAGTTATCTTTCAAAAAGTATTTTGATTTTAAAACCTTATTTATTTTCAAGTAGCTAGGAATTAAATGTTTGAATGAATTTTTGGTTAGGAAAAGGGTTAGGCTTGAGAGCTTAAGTTAGCTAAGAATTGCACTAAGTTATTTATTTTGTTAGGCTTTGAGTAAATCCGAGATCGTGCGGCGTAGGATCGAGGAACACGTGAACGTGCAGCTTGGGGTTCGGTAAGGGCACTTCTAGACATTCTAGGATTTTATTTTTATGTCCCTGTGTAAGGACAACTTTTAGAGATGCTTAAACTCTTGTTTTACTATTTAAATTGCTTTATTTAACTACGAAGAAGTCTGAGAACTCTACGAGTTCGAAGTTAGGGTTTTCGAACCCCTTCGTTTATTGTTGTCGTGCGGTCGAACATATTCCGAGTCATTCGTGGGTGAAAACTTTGTGGTTGGTCTCCTGAACCCAACCCCCCACATTTGTGTACCTCTCTGTCAACTCCATCGAGTTGCAGAGGGATGGATTCCTTGAATTGCGTGTCAAGCATGTAATGTTGTGATATGATTGAGTTATGCATTATTTAATATGAGATTGAATATATGCTGCGAATTGCGTGTTGCTTGTTGAATTGCGTTTCTTCATGCAGGATTCTGTTATTGCTTAAAATGTCGAATTGCGTTTTCTTCATGTTAAGCATGCTCTCTTTATTTGATATGCGATCAAGTAATCTTGTGTATCACTCCTTGACTATCGTAAGCGCGCAGTGTTCATCGAGTGAGAGAGCTAGCGAGTCGTCGTGGACGTTTTTGAGCCGTGACCGGATACCGAGGGTGCTAGGTCCCCTTTGTTTACGGAGATTGACTAGGCGCCGCGTAGGGACCGGATCGCTTACCTAGGGAGAAGCGAAAGATCCCAAGGCTACGGCTGGTATGTCAGTTGATGGATCTGCGTCTGCTTTCCGGAATAATTGTCGAGTCGAGAGAAAATGAGTAGTGAGTCGAGTCGAGTCTAGAGTGAGAGAGTTGAGTCACGTTCTGTGAGTGACATACATTGTTGTTTGCTTATTGCTCTATGCATGGATTATCTTGATCTGTTATTTCCTGTAACATGTTGTGTTATTACATGTTTTCTTGCCGAGTGTGTTGTCGAATATGTGTATCTGTCTCTTTATTTTTAAGAAGTTGACCCTTGCCAGTGGTTCTTTCAATTGATGAATGTAACCCAGATGGCAGAGCAAGCGGAGGATTTGGAACTGCAGGAACGAACAGCTGAAGATAATCGTCCAGCATTTTATCTATATTATGTTGTAGAAAGAGTATAGCTTGTCGACCAGCTATAGGATATTTGTCATTTATTTTAGTATTGTAATAAATCTCTGTTATTTTTCATGACACGTTTGTTATATATGATTTGACAAAATAAATGAATGTGGTCTATGTGGTGTCTTAAATTATTTTCCGCCATGTTTCTAAAAGTCGCTGTGATGCTCTGACTGCTTCTTTAAAGAACTTTAAAAAAATATAGGACCACATTTCTCGAAAACCCTACGAGCAGAGTATTCCACCTTTCGGAAATATGTCAATTTTTGTCAGAATGTTCACTTAGTAGCACTCTGAAAACAAGGTGTTACAGAGTCCACAGTAACAACACATCCTTCTTCTGCGCGACGGTGAGCCATTACTTGAGCTAGAATATTGTGATGAACTCGTTCTTCTTTGGTTTGAAGACAAACGGACGCGATTGAAGGTGAACAAGAAGAAGTTCGTAGAAGGATAAGATGGAGGTAGGAAGAGACGATGAAGTTCTGCTTCTATCGTAGAACAGAACGCTAGATTTAGGGTTTTTATTATACCATTTTTAATTAATTTATTAAATAAAATTTTATAATTATAATAATGAAAAAAATAAAAATAAAAATAAAAAATGATGACATGGTATGATGATTAGTGCATGATAATACACATCAGCAAGACAATCACTTGACACGTCAACGTTTGACCTGCCACATCACCTAATTTTAACCAAAATTAGAGATAAGGACCTAATTTCAGAAATATTGAAAATTGGGAGACCAAATGTCTGAATTTTGAAATGGGAGACCAAAATCGTAAATTGGTGAAAATAGGGGGACCAAAACTATAATTAAGCCTGCCATTTTTTACTCTTTAGTGGGGTCAACACTTAATTTTTAGTGGGGTCAAAAACAAAATTATTCAATGATTAGTAAGAAAAATAAATAAGTTAGTGGGGTCAAGTGCCCCCAATTTGGTGCACTTAGATCCGTCCCTGTTTGTATCAGCAACTGTCCTAATCTATACTGATGGATCTATTGGAGACATTGCATAGGCTGATAAAGACAAGTTTGCACAGAACTTGAGACTATTTCAAGTGTGATGCAGTAGTTATGTGATCCTGTTTGGATATGATCTTGGCCAGTGGTTTTTTCTTGGTAAATTCAAAACTAGTTGTTGTATTGGTTTAGCCACAAATACCTTTGCAATTAATTGAGAAAAAAGAAGTTAAACCAGTTAGAAAGACTACAGTTTTCAATGTTTCCTTCCTCTGCTAGTATTCATGTCTCAACCTTGGAAACTTCAATTGACATGGCGTGACACTTCTGAGAAGTTGCGAAGCAGGCCTGGTAGAGTCGAAGAAGGCAAACTTAGTCTTATCATTTCCATTTGTTTTGCTATGTCAATATTGATAGTCTTGTAAGCTAGTGCGTAAGCTTGTAATGTACCCCGTTAGTAGGTAAAACGTTTGCTCTTGTGTAATGTTTTGAGGCTGTTGCCTTTGAATAAAATATTATACAATTGACAACAACAAAAAAAAACGTTGCAAATCCTAATCAACTAAAGGGGAATCCTCTATATACATCCAACTGTCCACTCGTTATGGTGTTCCTAGCTAAGGATTGACACAGAATCTTAATGTCTCTACAAATGGGTTTCAACCCATAAGTTCTATATGACAATACATAAGCAACGACACCGACACAAATATCTAATCTCATTAGTGATTTAGGGGCACGACACTAGATTTTATAAAAAAAAGTCAATATTTTTTTTTTTACTTGGACATACTTAATAATTTGTTTGCCCTTATAAGTTATCTCTACAAGACAATTTTTTTAAAATGAATCTTGAAACTTATTTTTAACAGAATAACTAAAAAATTAGATTAGAAGAAATACTCCCTCGTACAAGAAAGCTGCGAGCTAGTGTAGCAAAAAGTCTGACCATATGTGCCAACCGCATTGGCAATTAGTGAATATAAAAAATTATAAGAAATAAAAAAGAAATTATATTTTGTAAAAATTTATAATATTTTATAAATATATTATAGATTATTATCTTGCCTCTGTTAAAGAAAATTTGTCAATCTCCCCTTATTCCAAATATTAGTACACACCTTTACTTTAGGCTATGTTTGGTAGCCAAAAAAAGGGAGAGAAAGAAAGTGGGAGAAAAGAAAGTTTATTGATTAAAGTGTAAAATTGCTGATGTGTCACACTATAGTTAACTTGTCACACTTACCCATGCACATTTTTCACATTTTTCAAAAAACTTTTCTTTTCCCCTATTTTTTTTTTCCCCTATCCAAACATAGTGTTAATATATGTACTACTAGTGGAAAATATGGATACGGATATGAAATTATGAACGATGTTTCAAGACGTGTCCCTTGAATACACCATGTTTTGCAATAATATTCTAGACTAGAGTAGACGTTACATTACAGACCAACGGTAGTATCGGGGTGAGTTTAATGATTGTGAATTGACGTTCCTGTCCTTTACTTTCAAGGTTTTCTGCCGTTCTGGTAAGTTTATGTTGGGCTTTTTAGTCTTTCACCCTTGATGCCAACGGAGTTACGGAGAGTGAGAGAGTAAAACGAATCGTTTTCACCATTCACCACCAAAACCAGTTCTTGTTTCAGTGAGCGAATCCTCATCCTCTTTCTCGTAGCCTTTCCCATTTCTCTCTCTTGTTCTCTCACTTGGGTACGTACGTATCTTCTTCTTTCTGTTCTTCATGCCCTTTTCCAATTAAATGTTGTTTCTAATTTCTCAATTCAATTTCGCCCCTTTCCCTTTTCCCTTTAATCTATAAGGAAAAGGCGAGTTTGTAGGTTCTCTTTATTTCTGCTCAATTTTCTTTCTTTTTTTCTTAAATAATTTTATTTTTATTATTATTCTCTCAATTTTTGTATGGACATTGATTCAAGTAATTTATTGAAGGGTTGAAGATGAGAATTTGTGGAGCAGGTATGGGTTGATATTGGATTTCCTTTTTTATTTCCTGGCTGGCTTATTTCCCTTTATTATGTTTGTTTCTATCCTACACTGTCTTATTAACAATTCAGAGTCAGTCATGTGAGTTTTTTTAGTTTTTATTTTATGTATTTTCAGTGATTCTCTTGCAATTTCCAGTACACAACTATGATGTCCATTTGTTGTCCAGCTGGCATGACTGGAAAATCTATGAAATGAGAAGCTTATAATATGCATATTTTTTCTTTGTCCAAATGAGGCAGTCCTAATAGCTAAACCATAATATGAATACAGAAGTGATTTATCATAACAAAGGCTCATTTTTCTGTCTGTCTGATTGTGTATATGTCGGTTACATTTAAAAAAAAAAAAAAAAAAAAAAAAGAGGTTGTAGCCTCATCAAGCTTTAAATTGATGATGTTGTTGAAAAGAGTCGTATGTGATTATGCAACTCATAGTCCATGTTTTGGAGTGTGCGCACACATTAGCGAAACTTTCAAGTATGAGGTCTCAGGAAGAATGACTATGTGTGACTAGTGATTCGATTAGAACATAAAATAATGAAACTTTAAGTTATTTTTGCACCTAATCATCTAGGTAAGATCTATTGCTCAGGAATTGCTTTTTTTCATTCTCATGCTCTCACTTGATATGCACATATGTATTGTATATGATATGATTCATCGTTCATGTTAGACTGCATACAATATCCGCTTTTTCCAGAGGTTTCATTATTTTAAGAGTTTAAAATGATCATAAAACTCTTTTCACTATCAATGAACTAGTTCATATACTTATAACTAACAGTGCCCGTCTTTCCGCATTTTTATTCCGCTACAGTATTTTGTATTATTATTTTTTTATTGTCCACAACACATTTGCCGTGTGTGAGAGATAGAGGCAGTTACAATTGTTGGTGTTGGTTTCTTTGAAATGAAAGTGCAGCAGTTTAAAAAAATTTATTTTTTAAATTTATAAAACAGTTAATTAAAAGGTAAAAGTGGAAACCAAATTAGTACACCAAAAATACGGTTACCTTACCCTGTTCTCTTTATATAATGGTTTAGATAATTAGTAATTGACTACCAAGCCTTTTTTCTAGGTTTTACCATTTCTTTTAAATACAACACCCTGTTGTTTGTTAACATCATAAAACTCTTTTACATTGATAATAGGTCAAAATTAAATGTTTATTTTTGAACTGTCTGTTATTTGTTCAAATTTGTCATTCAGTTTTCTTGGCATCCCAATTTGATGGCTTTTATGTTTTTCATTTGTATACAAGGGCATTTTTAAATTGATTATTTTTTCTAGAAAAGGGTTCTCATGTTACTCAAACTCTTAGCAGTAACCAGCAGCGGCTATAACACCACATCCAGCTCCCTGCTAGTGTTCATTTCTTCTCCCTTCTCCAGTCCTGCCAAAACCAAGTTCCTGCCCTCACTTTCTAGATTTTCTGTCAAGCGTTCTTGCTTCTTTTCACAAACCCGTCCCGGTATTGCTGTGGACAAGCCTTCCATGAACCTGTTGAACAGACTTGGGTTTGGTAGCGCAAGGGCATCAGAGAACATGGATTCAACCATTCCTCAAGGACCAGATGATGATATACCAGCACCAGGCCAGCAGTTTGCCCAGTTTGGTGCTGGCTGCTTTTGGGGTGTTGAATTGGCCTTCCAGAGGGTCCCTGGGGTGACCAAGACAGAGGTTGGTTACACCCAGGGGCTTGTGCACAATCCAACCTATGAGGATGTGTGTTCAGGGACCACAAACCACTCAGAGGTTGTAAGGGTCCAATACGATCCCAAAGAATGTGCCTTTGAAACTCTGCTTGATATGTTCTGGTCTAAACATGATCCTACCACGCCGAATCGACAGGTATATATAGAGCTTTTTTGTCTCATAATTTGAATAATAAGTTTGGACTTGTGGATTGTCAATGTAAATGGTTTTTTATTTTTGTTACTTTGGGTTTCTTTAGAATTATTTAATGATGCATTACGTCTAGAGTTAATCATTTTGTTAACAATTTTCTGATTCGATGATTAATTTGTCTAAAGCAATATCGGTTCTCTCTGTTGCCAGTATCTAATAGATGCGTTTATGTTTCTATATCTTGTCATGTTTTCTGAATTCTGTCTTAATACGTTCTTTTGGTGAATTTGGGTCGAATCAAATTCCTGGGTAATCACTTAGTAATAATTATTGGGTCGCGCTAAATGGACAACAAATTGGGACACCCCCTTTTGACACCGTATGTTCGTACATGTACGGATCGTATATCCGTACATATACGGACACGTTTTTTTTTCTTTTCCAACCATCAGAATACAAAAACCGCATGCGGTACAATGCTTTACCGCATGCGGTCAAGTTGCAAAAAAAAAAAAATCCGTACGTAGTCCGTACGGTACGGACATACAGTGTCGTCCGTACAGGTGTCGTATTTTGTTGTCAAAAAAACATTTCTCTAATTATTTTGGCTTTTTTGACTCATCTGTTTGCACAGATTGGTGTGTTTCTACCTCAAATGTATTTGGTCGAATTTATTCCTTGTTTTGTGGCTGTGGGATGGGAATCTGAGATGTTGTAAATTTTTGCTTTTTGGCCCTGAAGAAGTAAAAATGATTTTCTGTCACACATTTACGCATTTTCATCTGTTGCAAGTTCAATAAGGGTTGAAAGACATACTGGCTTATTTTTGGTTTTTGTTTGTTGAAGTTGAAAGATTTAATTCCTCATATAATTATCAAGAAGTTTATTGTGGTTGCATATAGATCGATAGAAAGAAATGCAGAGGGGAGAGGGTTAGATGACTTAAAATTATGACCTCTTTCAGTACCACATTTACTTTGTGGTGGGGGTTTTTTTTTGGGGGGGGGGGGGGCGGCTTCCATCTGTCCTTCAGAATCCAATTGTTATCTTAAGGTTGAATAAAATGTAACGTTCAATGGCTCATGTGTCTAGGTTTATCTCGGAGTTCATTCCAAAGCTTTGTTTTCGTTGCTGTAATGAGCTGGTTTCAACTTTTCTTTTTTCCTTTCTAGGTTTTCCTGTTCTTACTCTTGTTCTGCCTTTTAATTGTTTTTTCATTTGTTGGGCAGTGTATAAATTCTTATGTTGCACTTCCAGGTATGTTGTAATCTCCCAGATTAACTCATGAGCATCTAGAAAACCACGTTGATATGGAATAATCTATTCCTTACTTGACATTTTTGTCTTTGTCCCTTGTCCTTTTCTGTTCAAGTCCCTGCTTTCTTTTGTTCTCCCCCTTCATTACTTACACTTTTGTTTCTGTAATTCTCTCTTTGATTCAAATCAACTTTTGATTATATGATCAGGGGCGGCTCCTCATGTATATATGAAGTAGCCATGGCTACCCAAAAAAACAAATGTTATAGAATATCAATATATTTTTTTATTTTGGTCCCCAATCAGTTAATTTTATAAATTATTAAACAAAGATAAAATCAGGGTATTTTGTAAATATTATAATATTATGAATGTCGGTCTATATAAAGTATGCACGGTGTGTATTTTATTGTATCAAATCAAGTGAGTTACAAAAATATTGAGTCAAATTGAGTCTCCTCTTCCATATATACTTCAGTTGCCTATATTTTGTGAGTTTGTGAGAAAATTATGACACACTGACATCATAAATAATATTTAGTTCTCTTTTAACGAAGTTCATTTTGCTTAAAATAATTACTCTTTATATTTGACCCCTCATAAAAAAAAATAAGCTAGCTTCGCAACTATATATGATGATGGGTTGTGTATGTGACAGGGGAATGATGTGGGAACACAGTACAGATCTGGAATATACTTTTACACGCCTGAACAAGAGAAGGCGGCAAGAGAGTCTTTGGAACAACAAGAGAAGCAGTTGGGCAGAAAGATTGTTACTGAGATTCTTCCTGCCAAGAAGTTCTACAGGGCAGATGAGTACCATCAACAGTACCTTGAGAAAGGGGGTCGATTTGGTTTCAAGCAATCTGCTGCTAAAGGATGCAATGATCCAATTCGCTGCTATGGTTAATTGTTAAGAGTGAATTACCATCAAGAAGGATCAATGTGACCAGTTCTTTAGATGTTGAAAGTTGATAGTTTTGTTAGTAAGTATTTGTTAATATATATTATCAACAAAGCTTCTGCACACTGTATTGGAGATTGAAAATGGGCATAGACATAAATTCAGTTGCAGAGTAACTGTATATTGTCTTCTATAAATATAATTTTGTTTTGAAGATGATGTGTATATAAGTTTCTGTTCCTACAGATTTCCAAGCGTAATAAAAAAATAAAAATAAAAAAATGTTTTTTTTAAAATAAGTGTGGATTGGTCATTTAACATGTAATTTTTGGAAAGGTTTTAATTTCACAAAGAATTTTTAAAGTAGGATTTAATTAAAGGACAAAATTTAGGTAAGGTTCTTTAGGTGTTGTTGGTATGGTTACTCATACAAAATAAATAAAATAGTGGTAGTTATGAGAGGTTAGAGATTTTAGGTGTGGATAGAGAGAAATTTTTTTTATCTATTTTGTGTGAGAAACAACACCAACAATACCTAAGAAATCTTATCTAAGTTTTGTCATTAATTTAACTGCACATTGTAAAAGATAGTGAGCTATAACATTTATCTTTACGTAATGTACAACACTTGAAGGGAGCAGATTACATATTACAGTAATGTTTATTTTTTTTACAGAAGTGTTACACATTAATATTGTCCGTCGTCGTATGGATTTTAAAAAAAAAATGCATTGAGCATAGTTTCAAAATAGTAATAGAATGAGACCCGCGCGATGTGTAGTTGCAGTTTTTTGAAAAGAAGATTTGAAGATATTTATAATATCGTAAATATATAAACTTTTATATTAATCATCGTCACGAGAACTAAGGTTTTGTTGAAAATAGTATTCTATGTGGTATTTTTTTTTACTACTATTGTTGAGGAAAAAGTTGAGATTGTAAGATGAATAAAAAATGTTTATGTTTGGGTTTGTTGTAGTTATTGGTATCTATAGATTTTTTGAGTTGGATGATAAATTGTTAATGTCATTTGGAATTATGTTACTCCAAATGACATTTTAATTCATTATCATTAATGCATTGAGTTTTATTATTTATTTAAAATTAAAATGTTATTAATACATTGAAAAGTAATGAATTATAATGAATATTTACGGAAACAATATGTTGAAATATGTAAGGATTAAACATATAAAATAATTTTGAATTTGAAAATTCAGATAATATTTGATGTTTAATAATTTTACTTATTTGATTTTATTTAAATGGGTTTAATAAAAAAAATGTGGAGTTAATAATTTACTAATTTTTTAAAGTTTTTGGTACAACACACATTGTACGAATTATAGTCGGGAGGATAAATATGTCGGCACACTAATTAATAAGTGAAAAATACAAAATTGCATATTAGGTTGAGTACTTTCAATGTCTAACATTAATTTTAAATTGTTTTGTTGTTTTCTGTTTGTAATTTCAATTAACTTTTTTATTGTATATGTTTTTCTTCGAATTATTTTAAACCATTTGGATTGTGGTACATTGTTATTTGTTGCGTAGAACTTTGATTGTTAATTTTTTAAGATGTGACGATTAAATTTTACATATTGTTTTATGGTAAATTAAATTAGTTGTTATATTTAATTATTAAAATTTAATTAGCACATTGTAGTATATTTATATGTAATAAGTTATAAAGAGTAACTGATTTATGAAATTATGTTTATAATATGACTTACATAGTTTTATTGTAACCAAATACACTATTTAATAAAACATGGAATAGTGAGAGAGATGGACAAATAAAATGTGTAATAAGGTATAAGGAGTGGATCTATTCTAAGGATTGTCACATCAGAATATTAATAATGTAGAACAATTAGTAATACATGACACATGAAAGGTTGAGGTGTTAACGTAATGATTTGGAAGTCTAATTTTATATATTATAATAGATAATAGATAGTAGATGCAATGTCAACTCTCACTATTCATGCAACACTTGAGGGTGATGATAATACACTTCAACACTACCGATCATTACGTGAATAAATTTTACTTAAAAATAGACTTTTTTTTTATTGAAACTTAAAAATAAAAGTTTGATTTCGAAAGTGAAACCGCATTGCATAAAACTTAAGATATTATAACTATAACTATACGTAAACATATATTGTACAATGGACATACAACACTTGAGAACAACGAACCGCACTTCAATATTATAGAATGTTGCCTGAAATTTATTTGAACATGATAAAACTTTAAAGGGGCTGTTTATTTTGGGCATTTCCTATTTTCATTTTCACCAAAAATAAAAAATGGTAGAGAAAATATGTTTGTTTGAATTTTAGAAAACATTTTCTTAAAAAATATTTTTAGAAAATACCCCAAAATTGAAAACGAAATATCGTTGTTTCCAACTGAAAACGTGCTGGTGCCATGTTCGGAGTGATTGCGAGTTTTTGGTTTTCAAATGTAATTTTCAAAACAAAACACTTTCGACTAAAATAGAGTTGAAATTGTTTTTTACTCAATTTCAAAACACTATTATATTCATTTTCAAAATCAAGAGAAAAAAGATTTGTAAATTTGGTTTTTAGTTTAAAAATACACATTCTCACTACATTTGACAATAATTCTTTATGTCGTCACAGTCACCACCAGCCTACCACCACCATCACCATCGTTACCGTCGCTACTACTACCACCACCATCGTCATCGGCACAACGATCACCATCGACACCAGGGACGGATTCAAGTGAAGCAAATTGGGGGCATTTGACCCCACTAACTTATTTATTTTTTACTAATTATTGAATAATTTTATTTTTGACCCCACTAAAAATTAAGTATTGACCTCACTAAAGAGGAAAAAAATAAAAATTGAGCTACTCTTTTTTATGTGTTGTTCCACGTCTACTCTCTTTTTAAGAAAAATAAATAAATCTTTTTTACTCTCTTTTATCTTTGTCTCTCTATTTCTGCTTCTCAAAATATTCTTTGGTTTCTACTCTGTTTCATTCTCAAAATCCAACAACTCAAATACTTCGCAAGAGCTCTAACTCAACCCTTTTTACTCCCTTCTCTCATTGTCTCTCGATTTGTGTCTTCTCTCTCTTTATTCAACATTCCCTCTCCATACTCAACTTCATATTTTGTTAGTGGTACTTTTCCTTTCACATATTATTCATTTCATTTTTTATTTTTTTGTTCTATTTACAACTCTTTTGTTGCTTGAGTAAGTTTCTTTTGCACCATTTTTCATCTATGCGCACCATGTGTTTGGTCATTTGTCTAAGTGGGTCAACAGAGGGTTACCCACTTAAGTTAGCTTTGATTTTGCCTGTGACAAATGCAATAGTTGAAAGGAGTTTTCCTGTAATGAATTTTGTGAAGAATCAAATGTGCAACCTTATGGGAGATGAAATGTTGAATAATTGTTTGGTCACATACATAAAGAAAGATATTTTTGATAGTGTTGAAAATGAAAAAATCATACAACAATTTTAAAATATGAAGACACGTTAAAAACAATTATAATTTGTAGATACTAACGTGTCTTCAATTTTTTGAGTATATAATGCTATAATTTTGGTAATCTCCAATTTTTTGTTCAATGATAATGATGTTATTATTTTATCACTTATGCATTGATGTATTTTTTATATAAATATTTATAGTATCTGATTTTATCCCACTTATCGAATTTTTTGGATCCGTCTCTGATCGACACCATTGTTGCCACCATCACTTGACACCACCACCACTGATATCACCATCACCATCACCATCGGCACTGTCGCCACCACCAAGAACACCGACACTGCCGCCACCACCACCATTAACATTTCTTCACTTAAGTCGCACGCGTGACAACGAATCTCACCTGCTCGCGCACGCTGCATCTCTCTCAATCTTGTGTTCTGTGGTTCCCAGTGACTAAAACCTGTAAAAAGAAACTGAAGCGGTGATTCCAATGTTTTAAAAACCGGATCGGAGATCGAACCGGCAAGACCTCCGGGTCATGGTTCAATTGGTTCATCCGGTTGAACCGCCAATTGAACCGGATGATAAAATAAATAAATAAATAAAATAAACAAGTGAATATTTTGTCCCATCGTCACACAGGTAATTGTGCAGCACAACCATGCACTCAAATGAATAAATTAGTAGTATAATTCTGCCAATTAAAAGACAAAAACGTCTATCACCACCTAATGGATAGAAATAAACAATAAAAAACATAAAAGTAAATAAAGCAAAGCAGAGACTCTACGTTGAACCAAAGCAAAGCTGTCAAAAAACAAAACCACATCGTTCTTTCCTTCTCTCTGGTTTGAAACATCCCTGGTTTCTTTTCTTCTCCCTATCGTTCTTTCCTTCTCTCTTGCTCACCCTCCATTCTCAGTCATTCCATTTCCATGGTGAGGATAGAAGAGACGCGAGATGGAGCACGACCAGCAACGTTGCTAGGAAGCTTCCCCGGAGCTGGGTGTGGAGATGTCGCGACTGGCCTGGTGCGACGGTGCCACGGGGTCTTGCTACTGGATCTTCCTTGTTCTTGTATCTCGTCAGCAGCGTGCTTTCGCGAACGGCAGAGCGGCGGTCTGGCGTGCGGTGGCGCGGCGTGCAAAAAAGGGGTGCTGCTGCGTTAGGAGTGTTAACTCTGGACCGGGCGGTTTTTCAAAACCGGGACCGGTTCCTTGGGTCATCCGGTTTGAGGCGGTTTTCAACGGGCCAACCGGTTTTTTACCTGTTCTTTAGGACCACCGGGTTAACTGAGCTAACCGAGCCGCTTGTGTCTCCGGGTGGCGGTCCAACCGTCCAGTCAGGTCTGGGTTTTAAACAATTTCATGGAAAATCTAAATTTATGAATTAGAGGTTCATGCCCTTTATACAGCAAGCATCTTGTCTGTTCAAAGATAACGTTAGTCCCACATCGCTGGAAATAAACATGTGAGAGTCTTTGAGATTCTTTATATAAGTATAATAACAATGTAATTATTTTTAAACAGATTAATTTGTTTCAATGATTTTTTTTTCTTGACGAATAATCTGTTTCAATGATATTATTATTATTATTATTATGGGTTAAATATGTCTTTGGTCCCTGTAAAATAAGTGAATTTTGGTTTCAGTCTCTATAACATTGTCATCCTCTAAAATATGGAAGTAATGTTTTTGGTCCCTGTCATCATGTGATGTCTGTTAAGTTCTTATGTGTCTTACGAAAAGTCATGTGTTCATCCCATGTGACACCCAATGACGTATGTAATGCTATGTTAGCATGTAACTACCTGAAAATGTTTCCTTGACCCCTAAAATGAATTTTGTTTATCTACCCTAAAATGAATACTATGGACCAAAAGCAGTGATTTCAAGTTTTAGAGGGTTGAAAATCAAACAAAAACATTTTATAAGGACCAAAATCAAAATTCGTTCATTTTACAAGAACCAAAAACAATACTTTTAATCTTTTAGGGATTAAAACCAAAGAATTTTTTTTACAGGTACCAAAACCAAAATTCGTCCATTTTATAGGGACTACACACACACACACATATATAGTGTGTGTGTGTGTGTGCACGCGCGTGTGTGTGTGTGTTTTTATTTTCGGTTAACTATTGACTTTTCGGGTTCTAATATCTTAGAAAATTTAAGGATTGGCTTAAGAGATTGATATTTGAAAAATGGGGTTTTAACCCTAGTTAAGATGCAATACCAAAGTAGTGAATTGCTTTATATTTTACACAATTGAATGGATGTATGTTTAATGCATTGATGGCTTGAACTTTGTTTGTTGTGAGATGTTTGTCTGTCCGGATTACAATTCGGTGGCAAACCCGTCGTTACAATGTCCGGATTGTTATAAGATTGGCAACGGGTCCCTCTTAGTTGCTATCCGCACTCTATGGATCTTAACTCAATTTCAATTGAGCCAAGTTGGTACATGATGGAATCTTTGCGAAATGTAATTGCATTATGAACACTGTATACGTTCAACTTACCATAATATGTTGTTTTGAGTCAAGTGATGGTAAGGAGTACGTGAAGGGCTCACTAGGATTTTAAAAATCTCATTCCTTTCCATTTAATTATTTCAGACAAACAGGTCCATGACGAAGAATGAAGTATTGCGGACTTATATTAGAAGTTGAATTTTGCCTTTTGTTTAAGTATGGTTATTTTGAAGGTTTATAAACCTTAATGTAAATTTGATACTTAAGACTTAAGTAATGTATCATTTTGAAGTACACTTTTTTGGGTTGTATTCGCTGGGTGATGTAACTCATTATGAATTATTGACTTGTTACACTCAAGTTTTAATTTATTCGTGTTTTGCTGTATCATAATTTGTTTAATGACTCTAATTCGATGTCAATTGAATTACGGGCGTTACACATTCTCTCAACTAACTACCAACATTTGAATAAAGAATAACAACAACAACAACAACATGACGACGAAAGAAATAACTGAGTTGAGTTGAGAAGAGAGTTAAACAAACTAACAGTAATATAGACATGAGCTCTGACGACAAGAGAAAGAGATCAACGAGGATCCAAGAATGAATTCTTTTAAAAGCCTCCGCAAAAGAAAAGGAAGAACGAGGAGTATCTGAAGGTGACCGCCGGTCATGGACCTTATGTTTGGGTTTGGGCTTTTTAAGGGAGGTGTGGTCCAGTTAACATATCTAGTGTGGTTAACCACAATTTTTGCACACCCCTACCGGTCACCTTCAGATACTCCTCGTTCTTCCTTTTCTTTTGCAGAGGCATTTAAGGGAATTCATTCTTGGATCCTCTTAGATCTCTTCTTCTTGTCATCAGAGCTCGTGTCTATATTACTGTTAGTTTGTTTAACTCTCTTCTCAATTCAACTCAGTTATTTCTTTCGTTGCTGTTGTTATTCTTTATTCAATGTTGGTAGTTAGTTGAGAGAAAAAATATTATTTTGGGGCTGTTTTGATTATGATTTTTTGGTAATAAATCAAAGCACGTGCTGTTTTTGTTTTAGGTAGGTTCCCAAACAAATTTATGTTTAGGTTAGGGATTAGGTTGTTTTATTTTTCCCCTTTTCTTGTTTCTGTAGGTAGAAAGTGCTGATTTCATTGATATTAATTAATACATAGAAAGAGAGGTCTTGCATGTTGATATTAGTGGTGCATCTTCTGCTTGGTGTTTGTTTGAGTTAGCTTTTGATTTGGATAAAATTAATTTTGTAAAATTGATTTGATTATAGTTGAGCTTGAGTGAGGTCATGCACACTACGTTTTAAGCTTTTAACAACGTTTGGCCAGTTACATTTGTAAAAATGTTACTAATACCTTTTTTTTAAGCAAAGATTGACATGCACAAACATCACTGTAGAACTCAAGAATCCTTACTATGTTGGCACCCCTGAGCCTACCAATCATCTGCAGCACATCAACATTTTATTAATAAAAAGTCCGAAAGGAATACAAAAAAGCAAAAAAAAAAAAATTGGGGGGCAGGACCTGACCCATGGAAATAATCATCTAAACCTGTAAAAAGGAAGGCCTAACCTATTGCGGAAGAAGTATTCCTTAATAAAAATAGGAATAGTATCCCACCACAAAAATCCCTGAATAGAGAGCCCATGGGAGGCTAACTTATCTGCACAAGAGTTTTCTTCCCTAAAAATATGAGTAACTACAAAATTCATACGCTTAGTGGCACGTAAACAATTATTCCATCTGTTTCTTAGCCGCCAAGGAATGCTGTCCGGATTAGAGAAGGCAGCCACTACTAATTCAGAATCACATTCCAATCAAAAGTCTTTCCAACCCCTCAAGACAGCCTGCTCTATAGCCAACATAGCCCCAACAGGCTCTGCCTGAAGAGAAGAAGTAACGCCCAGGTTAGCTACAAAGCAACCTAGCGTCGCTGCCCTGTAATCACAAAAGATATCACCACAAGCAGACCACCCTGGATTACCTCTCGAAGCACCATCAAAATTACACTTAACCCAATTGCAAGTTGGAGATGACCAAATAACCTCCTTAATAGAGGGAGCTCTACTAACATGACCAGAGATTGAAAAAGATTTGAGAATGGAGAATTCCTGAATGGAGGAGGACATTGTGCCTTTGGACAGAAGACCTGTCAAATAAACTAAGGCGATGATCGAATTGATGGCCTAACGGATAGAGATGCGCTTGTCCTCAAAGCGCAAACTGTTTCTGCACCTCCAAATTGAATAGATGATATTCAGAATGATAGCTAAAATAATATCTTTGACTTGAGAGCTCCAATTACCATTGCAAACCGAGAGGATCAATGGAAGGAGCTTAAATCAATGGTAACAACAATGATAGACCGAGCCCAATACCAAAGATCAACCGCAAACGGGCACTCGAGGAAGAGGTGGGAAGATGATTCTGCATTCTTTTCGCACAAATTACAAATTGAAACATTCACACAAAATGTTACTAATACCTTTACTATTGGTAATTCTGCAACATTTTTCAAAAGAAATGTTACCTATTCATTATTCACTATTTATAATTTGCTTGTTAAAAATTAACAAGTTTTTCCATTCTCTTTTTCCCTAACAATTGATCTTATTTTCTCTCATATTCCAACGATCTCTCTCCAGAAGACCCATTTCTTTCACTTTCTCCCCCTCTAGAGACATGGAAACGATATTATTTTCTTTCTCGTTCAATTCGTACGAACATGAAAATGAGTTCACCCTCCGATTCTCATTCCCTTCTTTAACAGTTGTTAGTTGTTTTTTCGTTCTCTCTCTTTACAAACTTCATTCTCTCTTTTTAAGTAAACATAAGGTCACTGGCCAATGTGGCTGAAGGCACCAAAGAAACAGTTATAACATATTAAAATTAATTATATAATATTACTCCTTCCTTTTTTTAATAAAAGACCAAAGTGCATTAATTATTTTTTTACAAAATTATCCCTATATTAACTTAAAAAAATAGTACAGTACAAATTTAATATTAATAACTAATAAAATCTATTTTTTTAAGAGGCATAAAATGGTCAAAAGAATCCTATATTAAGGAATAATAGGAGTAAATTTGAAAAGGTTTCCTCGGGAAACCATATTGACTTCCACGAGAAGCATTACTTGCACGCTTAAACAAAACGCACGGCTTAACCCAGAGTCTCAAATTAAACCATGTAAGTATTATTGTTGAAAAGGGAAAATGGGGCTGGGTTTGAATAACAAAGAGAAAGAAAGTAAAGGTAACAGTGAAACAGCAACAAGCCACACACGCAAAGAAGCAGAACAATAGAAATCAACAAGTACTTAAGAGAATGGAGAGAGGCAAACGCAACTCGTAGTAGAAGAACAAACAGGCAAAGGGAAGAGAAGGGTCGCACCGGTTCCCCAAAATTCTCGTAGAATACGTTGAGAGCCACTAACAGGAAGATGTTGTGAAGATGGGAAGATGAACAGTAGAACAACCCAATTATTTCAAACATTCTGGCCACAGCTGAAGTGATTCATAGATTAATACAGTAATGATGAACGAAGGTATCGAAATGGAGGAAGAATAGACGTGTTTCTCTTTTCTGCTGCTAATGAATGTATTCTACTGTACGGGGAAAGTCGAAAAACATAGAAAGTTTAAAAGTCACTCTCTCTCTCTCTTAGCTGTTGACACCCAACGCAATGCATCGGTTGAATACCAACCCTCAAAATGAAAATGTTGGACTCATTAGTCGTTATCAACTTGGTCCATATGGGCTGATGTGTAAGTATCAGCTTATTCTCGTAAGTATCAGCTTATTCTCGAAGCAAACCAAAGAAGAAAAAGCAAGGGGCGGGCTGATGTGTTTGAACAAGATTAATAAAAAAATGTTAGATCCAGTTACTAATATTTTTTTTCTTCATTTTATATTTCTTTGAGTATGTGCAAATTATATTCTTTTTAGCATTTTAAGTTAATTTTTAATTATAATATTAATTCAAACCGAAACATATTAACTATGTTTGCAAGTAGCGTACCGTGTACCGCGTACCAAAAGTACCGCGAACCTGGTATCTGCAAAGTCGTCATTAGGGGTGCTCATGGTTTGCTTATTAATGTAACCAAAACTAAATCCAATTAAAACCACATATTAGGTTGGGTTTTCATATCCAAATTTTTAAAACCGGATCTCAAAATATGGTTACGGATATAAAGCCGGTTGTTTCCTCATATCCGGATATGAAACCGGTTGTGAACCAAAACCGGTTATAAACCGGTTTCTGTCCTAAAACTGGTTATACAACCGGTTATGGTTCCCAAATCCGGTTATAAAACCGGTTTTCACCTATAAAATTTGGGTTTTGCCCTTCGAAACCGATTTTCGCCTGTAAAATCCAGTTTTTGCCTTCCAAAACCGGGTTTTCCCTATCAAACCTGGTTTTTTCCTATTGGATATGTAAATGAATCTCTTTATTTTGTGAGGCACCACCCTCAACTTTGTGAATAGAAGGCAAAATTTGTAACAAATTCTACACTATACTATAAAATAAATTTTACATTATAACACCCCCACTTCAAGCTTCCCAGTTTCACCCCCAGGAGAAAAAAAGCAAAGATATCAATTTTTCAAAATTAGCAAACTCATCACACTGTGCCTCAAGATGTAAATCTCGGACATGAGGCTCTCCTGCAATTCTTGTTGAGTCTCAGCATGGCGATTTCCTTTATAGCCACCTCGGTTCCATGGACATTGTGCCTCGCGTGCCACACCAACGAGAACGAACCCGCACCGATTTGCTTCCCAACAAAGTAGTCTCCCACCACCCTGTTGCTCCGCCCCGTCAACTGAGCCATCACGGCAAAAGGGGTCCCTATCAAAAATTAATTTGACTCATATTTAAGATTTTTAAGGACTAAATTGATATTTTTTATTTTTCAAGGACTAAATTAGTCTCCGTAATTTTTGTTGAGACCAATTTCGGTATTTACTTTTTTTTATAAGGTGGCATTTAGCGCTTCGGGAAGCTTTTTCTCGCTACAAATAGCAATGCTCTTTCTAAAAATACTAATCACGAAAATTAAAAGTGCACACAGACAAATAATATATTTTCAAATGAAATCATTTATTTTTAATTAACACCATAGTTCACTGTTGAATAAAAAAATGTAAATTAATAAAGTGCAATCAAAATTATAAGGAAAAAATAAGGATAATCCAGAAAAAAAAGTTTTTATTATATTTTTTATTTTATTCTGTCAAGAAAACTCAAAATTTTCACTTGTTTAATTTTTCTATTTTAACATTTTGATTTTACTTATTTTTTTAGTTTTTCACTGTTATTCTTGATTATTTCTATTTTTTTTTTACTCTCACATGGTCCACCACGATAAAACGTTGCTGGACTTTTCTGATAAATGCCAAATCAAATGCATCATTGCATTTTGCATCATTGTCGGTTGTTTCATGTGCGTTTGTGTAATTCCTGTAAATGTTCAGTTATGGCTGAGTTGACAAAGAAATGTACATGGACATCTACTTCACCAATCAGATTTAAAAACAGATAACCCAAACCAAAAATAAATGGTTTGGTTAAAAACTTTACTATCAATATTCGGTTATTCAAAAATGGTTTTGGACATGGATACAGTTTTTGTGTGTTATCCGGTTATTTTGTGCACCCCTAGTCGTCATCATGTTCCGCATGTTAAAAGGAGGGGAGGAGATAAAATATTATGCTTGCTCAGTCTGGATTAAAGATCTCTCATTCAATGTCATGGGGACCAACTTAACATGAGAAGATATACTCAAAATAGAATTGCAGGGTCATAAAAGCTCGCACGATAGCCACTGGCCCATGCACAAAAACAGAAATGGTGTTACGTAGGTGGAGTAGTACTCTTGTAGCAGTAGCTCCTACTATAATTATTGTACTGTTGATCCGTTCACAATCAAAGACGTAAACGTGTGGGTGCAAAACGTTATTGATATCATAGCCTGGCAATACATTTAGAGCACAATTAGAGTTACTATTTGTTGATCTTTTGTCCATTGAAGATGAAATGACAATATATATAAGCAAGGAAGAAACTGTAAAGAAGACGGCAGCACACCAACAATGCTAGTAAGCAATTTTCTGTGTATTTTTGCAAACAATTTTAAAAAACCTACATTCTATATTTTATTGCATCAGAAATAAAAAGGGACTGACATAATTTTATTGGACCGGAAAAAGATATACATATTGGAAGCAATGATAACCAACCATCACTCCCATCAAGAGGAAACTGTAGAAATTTTATTGGATTAGTTTAAAAATGAACCAGAAAATTAAGAGGCCAGAAATGTGGAATAATAGATGCAAATCATGCAATATCTCTAATGGATTTAAAGCTATATGTGAACTTGTGGTTTTAGGTTAGTAAAATATTTGCTGATGAGCTAATACTTCCTAAAAGAGTAATCCAGCATATTTTGGTTTTGTTCGATTTATAAATCTTAGTACCTGGATTACTAGAAAAATATTTGTTATTTTTTGAGTGATTTTATTCACTAATATTTTGATTTAAATAAAAATGGGAAATAGTAATTTGGTTGGTAGACGACTCACGGGTTAATCATATGAAGAAATGGCACAATTTGGAAAACACATCGTAGAGATGTGAAGCCCCTTACTGGTTTCATAGGTCTTTCACTTGTCAATGTAAAATGCATTTTCCTCTTTCAAGTGTTAGTCATTTAATTTAATAAAAAAAAAAATGCAAGCAGCTTACAAAAGTGACGATAAATATTTTGTCATGGGGTTTGCCTGTAATGTTTAGTTTTGTTTGTCTTTTGAAGCAGAGATTTAGAGGTTCATTCATGGATTGGAATTAACCGAACATTTTTAGAGAAAGATAACTGAATATTTTTAG
Organism: Calophaca sinica; assembly: GCA_037113605.1. Lineage (NCBI taxonomy): Eukaryota > Viridiplantae > Streptophyta > Magnoliopsida > Fabales > Fabaceae > Calophaca > Calophaca sinica. The sequence goes on along the minus strand of CM073736.1, from coordinate 123,567,218 downwards.
AGAAGTTGGAGGCTTAAGGGCTCAAAAGCTATTACATGATTCTCAAAAAGTCAGAAAATAATGGGGACTTCCTATCAAAAAATCATAAACATAATGAGAAGTTGACAATCCAAAGGGGTAGTAGAATAGTATATTAAGCCAAGAAGCAGATCAAAGTCCTCAACATATGGTAGCACCCTTGAATTTTCCCAGCTGCACCCTTGTAACTCGACATCATCTAGCTCCTGCAGTGGCAACCATGCCCTTCATCACCAAAAGACAGAACAAATTCACAAAAATAATAAAAAATTTGTAACAGAAGCAATGTTTGATCTATATATGTGCATGCCACTGCTGATCTTCACTACCGATTGGGAAGCTTCAGAAATATATGCAAGTTAGTACCAGCTATATGCCTCTGAACATCAACTCCTAAACTATAAATATTGAAACCTGATAAGAATGTGCCACATAATTAATGTAGTGCTTGTTTTAGATTTTTCAATAAACAATTGTTACTGAAACTTTATATTACTTGTGGAAGGATACATACTACAAAGATTGCATCAAATCACTCAACACAAATGCCTACTCAAGTGCCTCAAATATCATGTGCTACAACATAATAGAAATGTATACACTCAGGAAAATTATAAGAACTATAGATCACAAAGTTTTGCTTATCTAACCAAGGAAGCTCTGCTCGTTACATAGAACTGTTTTTAAGCTGAAGACTTAAATAGAAAACACAGTTAGCCTTGCTAAACAATTCAGATCGGGATCCTATTTTTGTTCAAATGACCTGAATTATCATGACCGAAAAAACACCTTCATCACAACACTTGTTTTTTTTTCCTTATTAAAAATGGGAAGGTCTCTCCCTAAGAGGTTTGTACCGGTGGAGCAAGTAAAAAAAAAAAAAAAGGCAATCACTTAATTAATAGAAAAATAATACAAGCACAAAAACTGTCTTGGATTGACAGAAGTTCACGTAAAGATTATTGGAGGAAATCAAAGTAGATGTTTGAGTGGGGGCCCCTTGAGAGGATACTTAGACATGCAATTTCATAAAAAATGTTTCTACTTTCATTACCAACAATAGATAGATACTATTATATTATATAAAAAAGTAGATACTATTATATTAGATATAGTATTATTGAGACAGACAGTGAAATTAAATTACAACAACTATTTGAAATGGATTGTACCTTAATTTGGTGCCCTCAACTATCGGGACATCTTAAAATCTTTAAACTTTTTGGGCATGGACTTGATTCTCTTGGACATTCTCCTGGACTTAGTTTCTGGAATGGACTCCTCAGCAGCTTCAATATGTATGTTAGGGCTCGTCTCTTGGGTCTTTGAGAGCAACTTGGTTAACTGTCAACTTGCCACGCTAGATAGTTATTTTCTCTTCTAATCTCACTTTGTGACACAACATGGTCACCTTCTTGCCCAGTGCCTTGCTCATGGCCTTGCGACAATTGAATGTCATCACAGTTACCTTCTTGACCAGAAGATCCCAACTCAATATCCCTTACACCCTCCTCTATAAGAGGGTATTGTGTATGGCTCTAACTTTTAAACAAACAAGGATCAAATTGACAACCATGACAATACCTTCAATCAACTTTTTATTGGACGAATTCTTAAATCAAAATCATTTTTATATTGTAAGCTCCAACTTTTCATAAAATGGCACTCTATATGCCCAATTGACAAAGCTGAGAAACCAATGTAGACGTCCTTATTATCAATTAGACAAGAATAAATATCGATGGGGACGGTTAATAAAGATCTTTCGGGTTTATACATATTTTGACTTAAGAAGATTGTTAGATTGCCTCTATGGTAGTCGATCCAAGCAGTGATCAACTCCCCACTTCTGAGGTCAATCTCAATGTCCCTTACTTCCACCAGAGGAACTAAAGTGTTTGCTATGACGTTTACCCGATATTCATCTGGGTTTGTCAAAATAGGGTCCATACGTGTGTCAAAAACCACCGCCACATAGGTGACAGGGAGGTCGAAAGGGGTTGTGAAGCAGCTGAAAGGCCAAGTGGAGAAATGAAAAAGGCCAAACCCTGGCCTAGGGAAGTGGGGTTGTTAGGAATGGTGATAGAGAAAGAGAAGGTGGTGGAGAAGGAAAAAGCGGTGGAGAAGGGGACAACATCCCTAAAAACTAGTGCTCCGGCACTCCACTTTGCTTGAGGGTTGACTGTATTGTCCCCTCCCGTTAAAATTTGGAACAGTTACATATATTTTTTTTTAATAAATGTTGAAATGACTTTTTTGCTTATAAATGAGTCCAGAGGGAGTATCATTTTGGTAGGAATTAACTAATAGGGTTATGTTGTCCATATAGGACCCGCTGAATGATGGAAAATCCCAACCAATAGTGTTTGCTATAGCTCTTTTATGTAGGTATCAGTGAAATAAATGAATATATCCCAACCAATAGCAAACTTGAAAAAAGTCCCCAATTCTACAAGGACCTTTTTCAAGTCTGCTATTTCTCGTTTTAAACTATCTATTTCTTCTTCTAATTTCTTTTTCTTCTTTTGTAATTCTATCTCTTGGAGTCTCAGGATCAATTGGTCCATAAATTCTAAAAAACTCTTTTCATCTTTTTCTAATTCAATACTATCTTCCCACATAAAAGTAAATAACTGAATCAAATCATCATAACTCCATCTTTTTTATCTTCTTCAACAAAATTTTCATTATTATTATTAACTGCATATTCAGGTTCATCATTAGAAGCTTCATTTTGGAGATATTCTTCAAACTCAGTTTCATTATAACCATCAGAACTTGGTGAAATATATCCTAAATCATCAGATCCAAGTGAACTCATAATGAAAACAAAGATTGCTACTTTCCTATTCGTAATTTTTTTTCATATACAGAGGTTTTTTACTCTGATTAACAGTAAGAGAGTGTAATGAGTTTTTGGGCCTACCTCGCTTCCTCAATAGTTCCGGATGCAAGCTTGCCGACGGTAATGAGACTTCACAACGCCTACCCGGCTACAAATAGTCTCTAACAACGTCCTCAGACTTCCCGTCACAGTTCTATTTAGAAGCTAATAGACTTAAACTCATGTATTTATCTGAAACTCTTATCAGATTAAATAAACATGAGGGAAAATTTAAACTAGATAGGATTTCAGAAACTTAAAATTTTATTTAGAACATAGTAAATATTGTACAACACATAAGATAGGTAGAGGACTCGATGTTTTAAAAAGTAATTTTAAAATGCTTGATTTGTCTTAATAATCAATATTTGTCATGCATGTATATGTAAAAAGTACTGTATATACAGAAAGGGTAACCTTCACCAGACGAAAAGCCTAGAGCAAATTATGATCCCCCCGGAGTTAATTGATGAAGTCAAACATTGAGAGAGAAGGGAGTAGAGAATTGAAATGATATGATTAGTGGAATGAAGGCCCACAATGACGTGGAAAATGGTTGAATTTTACTTACTAAAAAAAGAGAAAGAAGAAAAAACTAATCAGAAAATAAACCCCTGTGGGACATTAATTAAAGCTATATATTTCAATTGCTACGCATATATTCCTCCGTAGCTATATATGTCTAAGTTATATATATAATAATTTCTCTTGGCGTTTGGTGCTGTTTGAACTTCATACGCAACGATATTTCATTAATTATCTGTAGGGAAATTCATGGGTACCGGGAAGTGATAGGAATCCTGAAACATACATTTTGAAGTATCAGGTAATACTAGTGCGTATACCCGTGCGTTGCACAGGCTAGATATTCGGATATATGTTTTGATTTGTGGATTATTATACGTTTAAGATGGTAAAAAGAAATGAAAATAAAATATGAAAAAGCACATCACTAACGATAAAAAAAATATTATTGTAGTAATGAAATAACATCAACTATATATAAAAACATAAACAATTCCAACTGAATTAAGTAAGTTACTAAATTTCTTATCAATTCAAAGGAAGTTTAACTTCTACAAAGTCCACACCAAAAAAAAAAATATATAGAGAACTTGTAAACACAAAGTTGGCAAATACACGTCACATCCCTTATGGGCTATGTATCAAGGAAGCTTTCCATATAACGATCGAGTGTATCACAATAGGATCATTATCGCAAATTGCATCAGATAAGATGAAAACTCTGGCCAATCCTGCATGTGTTAGCTGTGAGATGGTAAATGTACCACTGAGAAAAAATGAATTCAAATATATAAACGAAATCAAAACATAAAAGGCATCATACCTATTTTATATTTTGGAATATTTCCTTGTAAACAACGTTTGAAGTGGTTGTAGTTGGTTGACCTTCTTCGTCAAGAATAAGAATTTTCAAACCGCTACGTGAAGTAACTCTTGAAATGGCAACATATAGTTGTTCATGGGAAAACACAGGTTGTGGTAGGTAGATACCAATATGCTTAAGAGATTGCCCTTGACTTTTATTTATAGTCATTGCAAAACAAAGATTGATGGGAAACTGTTTGCGCTGAAATTTGAAAGGAATTCTAAGATCAGAAGGAGTGAGTGACATCCTAGGTATCAATACCTTTTGTCCGATGGTACTTACAGAAATAACCTTCGCTTCAATAACATAATTTCCCAGATGTGTGATGATTAACCGGGTACCATTGCATAGACCTGAGGATTGATCTATATTTCTAAGCAACATAACAGGTACACCTACTTTCAGCTTTATCTCATGATTTGGAAGACCTGACGCTGTTATAGTATTCAAAAATTCAGGAGTATGAATACTGTGTTGCCCATCCACATTTTCATCTTGAGAGCATGGGGTATCATAACTCAAATAGCTTTTTGCTTCTCCTGGAAGCAAATCCAACATGTAATCATTCAGAGTGTCAACAACTTCATTTTTTGGAGCCAAAATTGCCCTATCTTGAAAAAAAGATGGGTTACTAAAATTAATCAGAAAAGATGGGTAAGTATGATTGACTATTGAAGAAAGATGATCTCCCGAATTTTTTATGAGCATATCATTAGGAATCTGAATGATCATATCTTCATCATTCTCCTTCCCAATTTTTCCTTCTCCTACACTCAACATCCAATCTGAAAATGTCTTCATTTCATTTACATCAGACTTTGAAGAGCTAGACAGAAGCCTCATGTTTTTGGTTAAAGTATGAACCTCGACAAATTGCCATAGATAAGATGAATTAATTGATGCATAGACAATATCCTGTCTTGTTCCTTTCGGTATAACATGAAGGATTTGTCTAAAGTCACCTCCCAAAACCACCACCTTACCTCCAAAAGGTTGATTCAAACTATTAGGATTGGAGAATCGAAGGATATCTCTAAAGGTTCTATCAACGGCTTCGAAACAGTGTTTGTTCATCATTGGAGCCTCATCCCATATAAGCCTCATCCCATATAATGAGCTTAGCCTTCATTATTAAGTTTGCCAAAGCACTGCCTTGTTTAATGTTGCAAGTGGAATCCTCATCAATATTTAATGGGATGGCAAACCTTGAATGAGCCGTCCTACCTCCTGGTATCAGTAAAGCCGCTATCCCACTTGATGCGACAGTCAGAACAATTTCTCCCTTTGATCTTAGAGCAGCAGCTGAGGCTTGCCAGAGAAAAGTTTTTCCTGATCCCCCGAAACCATTGACGAAATGCAGTCCACCACGGTTTTCACTGACACTCAACATTATTTTATCGTATATTTCCCTTTGTTCAGAGGTCATTGATGACAACAGCTTGACATGCTCTGCAGCCAAAGCTTCCCTATCATAATTAAGTTCATCTTGAATCAGTCTATTCTGAGCATTCGATAGCAACACCATGTCTGGCTGTGTCCTTGAAGGGTATTCTACCAAACTCCTGTTATTGCTCTGTAATAATCTCTCTATTTCTGTCTGAGTAAAACTTTTCAGTTCATCATCAGTCAAAACTAATTCTGCTCAGGGAAAAAAATGAATAAATTATTATTTAATGTCAACCCATATTTGTATGCAATGTTGAAAACAAAAAAGGACATTGATATAGAAAAAATAAATAAATAGAACACGTGCAAATTACCATCAATTTGAAGATTGTTTCTCTCCCTATGCAAAATGTCGTCAGATAGATACTGCCAAGTTTTATTCCAAATTAATTCAGGTTGGTTCAACTGGTTTGAGACCAATAAGGTTACAAAAAGCTTCCTTAAATAATGTGCAGAACTCCAATGACTTGCCTCAATTATCCCATCAATGTATTCTTTCTCATCATCCAACAAACTCATTGCATAGCAGACATCTCGAAATGTTGGATAAACAGTATTGTTCACTGTTCTTATATCACTGAATGACTTTGCTCCTTTAGCATAATTAAGCAAATTTCTCAAGTAATAAAGCTCACCACTACCTGGATGAACGAAATGAAGTCTTGCAGTTTTGAATCCCTTCTGTCTTTTTTTCCACCGCTTTTCCTTTTGATGCCAAACAAACATTGAAGGGAACTGACTATAAGTCAGGTCCTTTGCCTCTGGGAATTCTTGATTTGCCTCCATCCATGCTAGGAATTTAGATTTATGAGAATTTGGATTGTCCAAAACTCGATCTAATGGTTCATCATCATTAAAGACAACTGTGTGCTGGTTTGGTAAATGAAACGACAAACGCTCTACCGAAGGTTCTCTGTAATGGATATCAAAGGCAAATAATCTCCATGCTGCTTCACATGATGACAAATATCTACAGTCATAATACAACTTTATTTCATCCACACATTGACGTTGTTCCTGACTTGCTGCACTTTGATAAAATGTCGCAGTAACACGGTCCTATCCTTTGTTGACGTATTTGAAAAGATATTTAATAGAACGACTCTGGTTACACCACTCAACATTAATATGAGCATTATATCTCATGAGTAAGTATCTGTTGTAAGGTACAACATATCTATTATCAACCAGCGCCTGTCCCTTCTTAATGGTGATCCCATTGTCCCTTCTTCTGTAGACAGGGTATCCATCCTCACTAATTGTAGTGCTGTTTACAAATTTCTTTGGAAAGTGTTTAGAGCACTTTCCATTATGCATACATGGAGACTTCCTGTTTTGTAAGCCACATGGACCATGAATCATTAGCGACGAAACTATTGCAAATAGTGCCGGATCAGTTTGTTCATCTGGTATTTCAGCAGAGATGATTTTATCTATATCATTGGGAGTTTGGTATCTAAACTCAGGATGTAGAAATACCAGGATATGAGCATGAGGCAGACCACGTTTCTGGAATTCGATTGTGTAAATTACTATAAAACAAAAGAAAATAATTTAGTCAACATTTGAATTTTCTAAGTTATAAATGTATGATTTATACCAATTAGAAAAGGATATAGATAAATATGCATACCTGATTTAACCTTTCCGAAAATATTTCCCTGTTTTATCTCCTTTATCAACTGATCAAGTTTAACTTTAAAAACACGACTAAGCAAATCCGGTCTGTCTTCTGGGTTGAGGCCATGTTTTGATAGCTCTCTTTGCAATTCTGGCCACTTTTGATTGCAAGTAAATGTGATCAACAAATCTGGATATCCAGCCCACCTGCAAATCGCCATTGCATCGTGATAGTTCTGAAATAGATAGCGAGCACTACCTGTGAAGGTTGTTGGCAGCACAATTCTTTTTCCTCTTGAAGCAGGATTGGTTTCACCTCGTAACACAGCATCTGTAAGGCCATTGTACAACTCAGCTCTAATTTCTTTTTGATGTGTTCTGATATACTTCAACCTAGACGACTCGACCATGCTGTAAGCATCTACCAAAAATTGTTGGAACAGCCTTCTGGAGAACAATAATGGTGCATCTTCGTGTTCTCTTTGTTGAATCTTGTAAGCAAAAAATTCTCTAATAGAAACAGTTTGTCTTTTCCTTGACTCATTTTGTGGACTATCCTTTAAGGGTATACCTTCTGTCCAACCATCATCTCCGCGTGGAAACAAAGCGGATATTGTAGTGGCAAATAAGCTGCTGTCAATATAGAAATACGTTTGAGAAAACCAGTTTGGTACTCTACAATAATGTCTCTTTCATAGTCTGCGGCATCAAAATCACCCACAATAAGGGCAACTACTTCAGAAGCACTTGGAGCACAGTATGTTCTACGATCACGATCCCTTTTTCCTAGAAGCCTTAAGTTGACAGTAGGAGGTTTGTCTTCATTAATTTTTTCACGAACCATCCTATAAGTCTTGACATATGGGTTGCACTGATCAAGTGCCATTTGTATGTCAGACACAATAGATTCTCTCAATGATGACCTATCCTTATCCATTCTGCAAATAAAATAATAATAATAACTATCATATATTAAAAGAATTACGTACATTATTATTTAAATTAAAAATACATCTTTAAATATTAACCGTACCTCACGGCTAGCATTCTGTTGTCTACTTCGTTCTCAGTGTCATATATATACAGTTGAGTAAATTTTGGTCTCGATCCAGGAGTTGGAAGCAAGCCACCAATTTGATGATAGTTTTCACCACTCATGACAAACATTGGAGGTCCGTTGCCATCATTAACCTCTTTAACAATGTTTCCTCCCATAGAAGTGAACGAAAACATCATATTAAAGGATCTAATATGTTTCAAAAATAACTTGCTTTTTGAAACATCATATTTGTACTTCCCTTATCAGAATCAGCCATTGTAACAACCTATAGCCCTATAGTAGGGACCTACAGACACTCTGGAATGAAATATATTATCAGATATATGGTTTCATGTTTCATGTGTTTAGAAGAACAACATGAAGTAATTCAGTAGCTGAATGGGAATATACTTACAGCGACCAATGAGTCCGATGAACCCGCGAACATCTCAAACAATAGCAGCAAATAACCTATAATGGAATGAATTTCTGTTAAAGAGGGAGTATCAGTAGTGAGAACATTATAATGGAATAGTACTTTTAGGAGGAATGTTGCATATATAAGTTGAAAAATACTTTTAGGAGGACGGGAACTACTGCATATCTAAGTAGCAATAGTTGGTATCAGTAACAGAAGTCGAAAGGACACAGCCATTACTAATAGTGACTTTCGGATTTTATTAAAGCATTTGAAATTTATTGGATCCCAAAGAATTACACAGCCATTTCCCACCGTCCAATTAATTACACTATCATTAGAAATAGTGACTTAATAATACAACCATTTCCCACCGTCCATTTACCTGTAAAACGAATTTTGTCGCTGAATAACACAGCCATTAATAATAGTGACTTTTGCATTCTTATGGCACGGCGTAGCACACTCCATGTACACAAAACGCATGAAAATTGGACGTATTCTCATCCATTTTCCTTTACTGTCAATTTTATATATATTCTCATTCATTTTCTTTTCAAAGGTTATGACTTCAATCTGCATGAAAAGTGATAATAATAATAATAATAATAATAATAATAATAATAATGCATGTAAAGATAACATTTAATTATATAACACACATTATTATTTCAATCGAAGGTGCATGCATGCATGCCAAGGATGATGATTGATAGTGGTGACAGTTATGCATGGTCTTACTTTTACGGTGTTCTTTTATAGGTTCTTGAATGTTGTATATATGTTCTCAATTATTCATGCACTCTTTCCTAGCCATACTTTAAATTTGACATGAAATCAGCTTTTATGAGGAAAATTGGTGGGGATTTAAAATATTCAAAATCTAAAATGAGTGGTACTATAGGAATGAATATTGGCGCCGATAATTTGGTTTAGGAGTTATTATTGGAATTTCTAATGAATTGATGGAAGAATTATTATGTATAGGAATGTGTAACATGCACGCCTTTTGATATTTTTTGAAAAGTTGAACATCTCAGCCTTTAGAAAAATGAAAAAGCAGCAATTAATAATAATGCATGTAAAGATAACATTTAATTATATAACACACATTATTATTTCAATCGAAGGTGCATGCATGCATGCCAAGGATGATGATTGATAGTGGTGACAGTTATGCATGGTCTTACTTTTACGGTGTTCTTTTATAGGTTCTTGAATGTTGTATATATGTTCTCAATTATTCATGCACTCTTTCCTAGCCATACTTTAACTTTGACATGAAATCAGCTTTTATGAGGAAAATTGGTGGGGATTTAAAATATTCAAAATCTAAAATGAGTGGTACTATAGGAATGAATATTGGCGCCGATAATTTGGTTTAGGAGTTATTATTGGAATTTCTAATGAATTGATGGAAGAATTATTATGTATAGGAATGTGTAACATGCACGCCTTTTGATATTTTTTGAAAAGTTGAACATCTCAGCCTTTAGAAAAATGAAAAAGCAGCAATTTGTGGTTTTTCTTGGTATTCTTTTAGGAGCTAAAGTATATGGACTATGAGCTAAAGTATATGGACTATCCTGAAGTCAGGGCCGTCTTAAACATTTTGGAGGCACTGTTTTAATCTTAAAAATTGAGCCTCTAATAAAAAAAAAGAAATATTAATAATTAAATATTATTTTAAAATATTATATTTTTACTAAATGAAGCACCAAAACGTAAAACATAATTTGGGGCCCGTGAAGCAATTTTTTTGGTAAAACGGTAAAACCAAGGTATTAAAAATCGGACCGACATTGAATCGGAGAGGGCCGGAGTTCAGGGTTTTTGGGTTGAATCGGAGTCGGACCGGGGTCGCAACAGATTTGAATAAAATATTATTTTTTAAATATATATATACCAAATATATAATATATATACATAATATTTCAATTTATATACAAAATAACATGTTACAGAACTAATAAAATATTATTTTTTAAATATTTGTATACCAAATATATAAAAATATATATATATATATATATATATATAATATTTCAATTTATACACCAAATATACACATTATATATAATTATATATACACATACACATTATATATATATAACAAAAGAGATATAGTGTGCTTTTTTGACTTAGTATGCTGATATGGATAACATGTCGTGACCAAAATTTGAAACGTGACCAAAAAACAAAATAACATGTAGTATTTGAAAACATTGACAGCTGTGAACCACCTTTTTTTTTTATCTCTAACAGTGGTAAACCACTTGTGATGACATTACTCGTCTCTTTTTTTTGTTACAGACATTGAGCGTATTTTGTACGCCACTTCAAAAGAAAGAAAAGCCAGAGAGTTTGAGTCAGAGAAAAATGGGTATCTTCACACACCCACACACCCACACACCCGTCGCTGCAACGGCACTTTCTTCTTTCGCTTTCCTGCAACGGCATCGTTTCTTCTCATCGCTACTGCTTCTTCTTCTTCATTGTCCCGGTAGCAGTCCTCCATGACAGAGGTCGAATAAGGTTGAGCAAAATTTGGGGTCCTCAAATTTGGACCAAAATTTGGGGCCGCCGCTTCACCGGCCCTGGCTGAAGTTATAGTGGTTGTAGTTTATAGTTATTATTTTATTTTTTTGTTGTGTTTGAATAGCAAATGAGCTACTGAATTTTGCTCAATCATGCCGTTAGCGGGCCGTAAAAAATTCATTAATCTCTATCTAGACAAATATCTAGCCAGCTTGAATAGCATTGTTGCATGCTTTGGAAAGAACAAAATTTCCGAAAATAACTTTTTTTTTTCTCTCCAACAAATGTCTCCAAACATGGAATAAAAACAATTATATTCCTAAAAAATGTGTCTACAGGTCTGCATATCTTTTTTTATTGTAGTTATTTATTTTATATAGTTTTGGCTTTCTTCGATAACAATGAACAATTGGTATACAAGATGCCTATGAAGCACGTACGTTGCTAAAAATAGAAAATAAAACATATATATATATATATATATATATATATTTCCATTAATAAAATCCAATAGAGCTGTTGTACGATTCATTACGAACTTATGAAATATAATAATAAAGATAAAACATGGTTTGGTAAATATGCTTCCTCATAATTTGATTGAAATTTGGAAGGTGCTGTCTTATATATTTTCATTTAGTTTCTTCGTTAGATTGAATCAATTAAATAATTTCAAAAGGGAATGACCATAGATGCCTCCTACACGTGGCTTCAGCCAAATATGTGTTTTTTTATGCAATTACAGATGCCTCACAATACGTGAAGGAATGACCTGAAAGTTGATTGTATAGTCAAAATAAAGAAACTTATTAATGACAACAATTCAATTAAATAAACCACAAAAAAATAACATAAAAATAAAATTATAAACACACTAGTGTTTGTCCTCCCTTTAAGTCTGCACCAGTCACCTCTTTCACCCATTACCTATTCTCCAATTCCCTATCATCGTACTCATCATCCTCCATATCATCTTCAAGTGGATTTACCCCAACCTCATTATTATCGTTATCAACAACAACAACATTATCATTGCCATTCAGTACAATGTCACCATCGTCATCAAGATTAATAACATCATTTTCGTTCAGATATACCTGAACATCTTCTGGACGTACAACTTCATCCTCCATGGGAACAGCAGAGTCTTCATTGAATAATGGATAGAAAATTTCAGTATTATTCATTGCGAATATCCTAAATCGAAACTCATTATCACCCAAATAATGGACCCACACGTGATACTCATGCTTGAGTTCATAAAACTCAGCCATCTTACAAACACCATATGAAATCTTCTTCAAATACAACTCTTCAGATAGTAGAACACAATAAATATTCCCTACAGAGTCAGTATATTTGACTTCACCATTGGACACCTCGTCATACCAAAAGTAATTAAAAGCATGGGGAAGACGTATCAATTCCTGCAAGTATGAAAATAGGACTCTTTACAATTAAAATTTGAGTGTAGAAAATAAAAAATTATAAACATAATAACACATATGAACGGAATATACCTCATTAGGATTTATTAAGGTCTTTAAGGTGCTAAAAAAATCCTTCGAAGCCAAAAACCGTTCTGGCTTTGCAACATCAGACACAACAGGATAACAAATTTCTTCATAACCCAAATCATAAAGCCTTATATGGAATTTGTTGTTGCCCATATAACGCAGAGCCAAAATACGATCAGATTTCAAACCATAAAATCTTGCCATTTTCAACCCTCCAGTAACAAAATAAGGTACCAGAATTGGAGGAGACACCTCAATGGTCAGCACATTACCATTGGGATCTACTGTGTGAACAACACCAGGACTCAAATCACTTCCCCATTGAGAATACCATAAGGAATTTATACATATGATGTCCTACAAAAAAGAAAGAAAAAAAGTATAAGAATTAAAATTATATGAGGAGTAGGAAAAAAAATAACAGCATGAGACAGTCCAAAATTAGGAATAACTTACAGTTAATGGATCGAATTCGACTGTGTAGGTTCTGAACAAATCTATGGAAGATTCCATAGTTGAAGCCGCCATTGCAAAATACCAAAAGTTTGTTGCAAACAATTTATGACTAAAAATTGAACTCAAGAATAGGAGTTTGTTGCAAGTACCAATTTTGGAGCAGAGCAGGAGCAACAGATATATATAGGAGTTTACGGAAGGATTATGGAGAATTTGAAAAAAAAAATTAATTGGATATTTTAATTGCCCACCAATTTGGATTTTGAGTATTTTAATTACACAGCCATTTCCCACCGTCCATTTAATTACACAACCATTAATAATAGTGACTTTTGAATTCTTATTGGATATTTTAAGTGCCCACCAATTTGGATTTTGAGTATTTTAATTACACAGCCATTTCCCACCGTCCATTTAATTACACAACCATTAATAATAGTGACTTTTGAATTCTTATGGCACAGCGTAGCACACTCCATATACGCAAAACACATGAAATTCGGACGTATTCTCATCCATTTTCCTTTACTGTCAATTTTATATACGTTCTCCAATATTCTTCTTCCTTTGTTTGTGGCTTTATAAATTAATAGTATTTTAGAAAGAGGTTCTTTTCAATCTGCATGAAAAGTGATAATAATAATAATAATAATAATGCTTGTAAAGATAACAATTAATGTCGCAAACGCACATTATCAAAGGTGCATGCATGCATGCCAAGGATGATGATTGATAGCGGTGACGGTTAAGTTGTTTCTACTCTTACGGTGTTCTTTTAAAGGTTCGTGAATGTTACATATGTTCTCAATGATTCATGCACTCTTTCCTAGCCATGCTATTAATTTGGACGGCATTAACATGTGTAATTTGGACGGCTATTAATTTGCATGGCAGTGTAATTTTGGGCGGGAATTTTCCCTCTAAATGTTGGCATAGACCTGCATGATAGATTGAACTTTAATATATATGATTAGTATGAAAAGTACTTTGATATATTCTTTCATTGCTCTTGATTTATTTATTTTTTTAAAAAAAAAATGTGCCCTATACTATCTCATTTTCTAGGAACCATTTTTGAGCAAATGTTAGAGTGCCTGCAGTATGCCTTCCTCCTTTGGTGGTTTGGGGTGGGGATAAGGAATGGATTCAGATAGATGTATGCTTGTCATTATCTCTCACTGTTCTCTTGTATGATTGGTATTAATAATTCCCTTGCGAAAAAAAGTTCTTGTTCTTCATGAGCATATGGATTTTGTCACTAAACTTGGCCACACGCCTTTTAGTTTATGCTTGATATTATACTAGGGCTTTTCCTTTTCAATTTTGTGTATGCTAAAGTTTGCACATTGATTTCTATTCAAAATCGAACCAAAAAAAGTCCTAATTTTGCATCCAAAGGAATAATGTCAATTGTATTGTTTAATGAATTATTAATCAATAGCATGAACCTTTCTTATCACCAGCCATTATGGCTTAAGATGTGAAAGCACCTCTCTTTATAAAAATAGTGCGTTCTGAGGTGTGAAGTGGGAGAGAAGGGATTTCATATCTCCTGTGTGCTAACTTTTCTATAAATTATATCACTCATCTATGTTATAAAATATATCCTTTGTATATTAATAGTAGTTTTCTTATATTCCAATTTAATCGTTCTTTTAGGAAACAAGATATCGTTTACGCCATTTGGATTTGATGTTGACTCCAGAGGTTCGAGAGATATTCAAAACCAGATGTAAAATCATTTCTTACATCAGGAGGTTCCTTAATGAACTTGATTTCTTGGAGGTTTGTTCTCTGTCTAAGAATTCTGATGCCGGCTGCCTATAGTTTCTTTCCTTCTGTTTGTCTACTCCGTGCACCACTTTCAGGTTGAAACGCCTATGATGAACATGATTGCTGCTAGCAGCAGCTCGTCCATTTGTAACTCATCACAATGAACTTAACATGAGGTATACATGAGAATTGCTCCACAACTTTATCTTAAGGAGCTGGTTGTTGGTGGGCTGGATCGTGTATATGAAATTGGTAAACAGTTTAGAAATGAGGGTATAGATTTGACCCATAATCCTGAGTTCACTACCTGTGAGTTTTATATGGCTTATATGGACTACAATGACTTAATGGAGATAACAGAGCAAATGTTGAGTGGTAAGAATTTTTAAGGTCTATTCATTGCTATATTTGATTTTATCTTCATGTTTTTATCTTCTTCTAGTCATGTAGTTAATCTCATGATGTGGAAAAATTCTAATAGGTATGGTTAAGGAACTTACAAAAGGAAGCTATAAAATCAAATATCATGTAGAGGGGATTGATAAGGATCCTATTGAAATAGACTTCACTCCACCCTTCAGGTGCAGTGTGAATTTTCCAGTCGTTAATGGTGGTTATAAAGTCTATTATATTTTGGAACGGTTCATTTGGGTTTTTAATTGTTACAAAAGGATTGACATGATTGAGGAACTAGAGAAGATCGCAGGCCTCAGTATTCCCAAAGACTTGTCCAGTGAGGAAGCTAATGAGTATCTGAAGAATGCGTGCTCGAAGCATGACATCAAATGCCCTCCCCCCAAAACAACTGCTCGTTTGCTGGATAAAGTAATCTACATTCTGTTTCTTTTTTGATATATGATATCTGTTATTTTCGATTTTTCTTGTTATGTAAAATCAGGTTCTAGCCTCTTTTTCCTTGTCGAAATGGAGCAAAATTTTTAATTGACATGGGTTGAAGGTGATTAACAGATATGATCATTAAAGAGGTCAAAGAGTTGATTAAAACGTGATCTGATCTGCTGTGCTCCAGATGGAAAAATATGTTTTTATTTTTAAAAAGGGGAGACATTCTTTTCTGTTTGGAGGGGGGGTGTTGAAAACTATTTCTAGTCTGTGATATAATAGATAACCGTTTTACTGATATAGCTTTATTTTCCTGTTATGAGCTCTTTCCATTTTAAAGTTAGAATTGCGACAATAGTGAAATGTGGCTGCAAATTGAGTGATGATTGGACGCAGCTCTGGTCTACTCTTTTCTTCAGTTGTATATTTTACTTGCTTTTGTTCTCTTGGAACTTCATTAGCGGTGTCAGTTGGGGCATTTAATTTAGGAGGTGTCCACCTGATATATGATGCTATGCTTGCCATATTGCAGCTTGTGGGGCACTTTTTGGAAGAAACGTGTGTGAATCCTACATTCATCATAAACCATCCCGAGATAATGAGTCATTTGGCAAAGTGGCACAGATCAAAACCAGGCCTGACCGAACGTTTTGAATTGTTTGTTAATAAGCATGAAGTAAGTTCATGAAACTCGTGTGATTATCATTAAAGAAAGTTAATCACTTTTTTATTCTTGTCACTGTTTTTCTGTTACTTTTCAGCTTTGCAATGCCTATACTGAATTGAATGACCCTGTAATACAACGTTAGAGATTTGCTGAGCAACTCAAGGTAATGAGATATGATACAACTATTAACTTACTAAATTCTCTGCCCAAATTGATTGATATCTTTTAATGCATATTAAGAACAACTGTTTGGTTTGTGTATTCCTGACTTGCAGGATCGGCAATCAGGAGATGATGAAGCGATGGCCTTAGATGAAACATTTTGTACCGCTCTGGAGTATGGTTTGCCACCAACTGGTGTTGGGGTTTGGGTATTGATCGGTTGACAATGTTACAAACCATGGTCAAACTAATATGCCGACCGTTGAGGAAACCATTTATGATGATGTGACTGTTTACTAGGTGTTATTCATGGGAAGAAATTATAGTGTTTGGGTTACGACAAACGCAATTATTATTGGTTAAGTTAGAATATTAACCGACTTACTGGAATGTGATCACGTCATCATATTAGCTGTGACATTCGACCCACCACAGCTGGTACAATGTAAAGACGGCCAGACCTATTAGGGACTCGCCCGGCTGACGCGCCACGCCAGTAGCGTTGAAAGATTCACAGGACCAGGATCTCTTAAATCCTGTTTTTGCCTCATGAGAAACTCGAACCCACATCCCGAGGGTCTATATCCCTTTGGATGTGGGTTTGAGTCTCCCATGCGGCAAAAAACAGATTTAAGGGATCTGGTCTTGAGTCTTCGACGCTACTGATGTGGCCATTGTCAGGCCGGGCCCGATCTAATAGGGTCCGCATGTTGTATTACAATTTGTGTTGCTCATAGGTCATGGGATTCACAACAATGAGCAAAAATAATACGATTCACATGCATCATTACTCACCCAATGATGAACTCTTTTTGGTGGGACTCTTCTAGAAGAGGGTCCAAAGGAATTAACTAGATTTCTCAGGACAAGCTATCAATGAGCAAAGAGCATGGTGCTATGGGCATTTGTAACCTATATGCCTTTACCATCATTGTGCTTGAAAAACAGGGTTGGAGACTTATGACCATCACATGTACCCTTGTATCTGGAATTTTTGAAGCTAAATATTATTCTATAAGTGATTTTATGGGTGCTCAACTTAATAACAACCTTGTCAAAAAAAAAACTTAGTAACAACCCAAGTTTTTTCTAGAGGAGCATGTGGAGATCAAGTGCACTACTTAAAGAAGAATACAGATGGTGTGTGGGAAATGATATTCACATTCGGGCTTGGGAGAAAATTCTTATTAGTTCTCATGTAGTGTTTAGTCTGGCAGATGGAATGTGGTTGTTTCATGCGTGAACTGTGATGGCCAGTTCGAAATCATTGGCATCTTTTCATCGCTTGTGAGATGGCTCAGGCAGTGTGGTGGAATGAAGGCTATGGACAAGATGTAACTTGCTGGATGACCTAGTCTAAAACTTCTAAGAATTATTATTCTTTGCCCTAAAGTCACTGGACAATAAGAAAAGAGTCGCCTGATGTATGCTGTTAGGACTGGCAATGAACCGAACTAACTCGAAAATAGTTTGAGACTTGACTCGATAAATAGTTCGTTGAACTTGGTTCATAAACCAAATGAGCCGAACTTGAGCTAAAAGTTGGGCTCGTTAAATAAACGAGCCGAACTCGAGCTATGTATAGTTCGACTCGTTTGGTTTATGAGCTGACGCGATATATATAGCAACATACACCTTTTTATTTAAAAAAGATTCACTCTATATTTTTATAAGAGTTTAAAGCGAGGGGGTATCATTGTAATTTTATTTAATGTTTATTTAAAAAATATTATTTCTAATTTCTCTCACATTGTACTGGTTTTGAAGTTTATTTCTCTTTCACTTCAATGATATATATCTCGTATGATTGTTTCAGTGGAAGAAATCTTCTTTTCTCCTAAACTAAAAGCGATGAATATATGGTTTAATCAAGAATCAAACAAATTAGAAATTATAGAAAACAAGCTATTAAGCCATCGTGAGAAAAAAAAACAATATTAAGCCATATAAAATTTAGAATCAAACATGGAAGTTATTCGGCAATGTCAAAACGCAAAATTTGTGAAAATAATGAAACTCATCTGGTAATATAAAAAAAAAAATGAAACTCATATGAGAATGGAACAGACAATATAAACATTATGAAATAGCAATGAAATAGGAAAACAGAACACATCTGGAAACAATATGATGTGAAAACGAAACCGAGGCAACGAAGCAAATACACAGCAAGGCAAAAAGCAAATAACAATGTGGAAATACAGGCTTAAGTCCCACACTGCTCAAAAGACTTGTGTGGGAGTCCCTGGGTTTGTTTAAATAAAGAGAAAGTAAACACTCAAACATGCTTACGTCATATCTTCAATATTCATTTCATTATGTATGTGTATGTGTATGTGTATGTATGTATATTGAATCGAACAATTCAATATAATATAAATTAATTAAATAATAAAGTTTAATTTTTTTGATACGTGATGTGATTCGAGCTGGCGAGCTGAATCGAACTGCTCATGAGCTTGAATCGAACTCAAGTTGAGCTGAAAAATAAAGTTCATTTCAAACTCGAGTTTCGAGCTGAATCATTTTTTATCGAGTCGAGCCAAGCTGACATGAGTTCGACTCAGCTCGACTCATTTCTAGCCCTATATGCTGTTATGGAGTATGTGGCAGAGTCGTAACCTTCACTTATGGGGAAAATACCATTGAGACAATGACACATATTGCTATCGGTGCGTATCTCACTATCAAGCAATGACAGAAAGCGCAATTTATTCCAGTCCAGCAGCATGGAGAGATGACTTCTACTTCCTATCACTGATGGCAGTGAGCACCTATTGGAGTGACTAAGTGCCACATTCATTCTTCATTCCGTGCGCAAGAGGACGTTGTGGGTATTGGCATGTCACTTAGAGATGCAAATGGTAATTTTCTCAAGGCTAGGACTATATAGTATTCCCCATGCTTTAAATACATGAAGGGGGAGCCATAGGGCTCTTATTCTCTATGCAGTTGGTTAGGGAGCTTGGGCTAACCAACACAAATTTTAAGTTGGATGCAAAAACAATGGTAGGTAGTTTCAATAGTGCTCATGAGAATAACTTCGAGTTTGGAGCGATTATCTCATATTATTGGAGGTCTTTAGACATTTTTTTTTCTTCTTTCAACTTTTCATTAGAATTCACTAAGAGGGAGACTTATAATGTCGTTACTCACACTTTAGTTGGGGTGGCTACAAGTACGACTAGCACTCAATACTATGACAATATTCCCACGAATATTGCACATTTTGTTAGTTACGAGATGACATAACTTTTCCCCCATCAAAAAGAATAAAAGATTTCTTTTAGTTTATGTAAACTATTTTGACATCAACATCCAATAAAAACTTATTATTTTGTCATGTCGGTTCACTGCACTTAAAATTAACTGCAAAATAGTGGACACACTCTCTTTAGATGTTAATATAAAATTGGTTTACACTGTCGATACAATGTCCTTTATTTTTTTCAAGAGATTTGTTTTTTTTTTTAAGAGTGAATTGGAGTATGGAATTGTGATTTGTGACTCGTTAACTGTTAAGGAAATGGAACATGTCTTCCATTGTGCGCGAATAATTCAAATCACAAAGTCTCTTCCTGACTTCCTCCACACAACAACCTTAACAAATTTCGAACATCGCGGTTTACATTCATATCAAGTTGGCTTCTAAGGTGAACTATCAAGAAATGTGGTTCACTCAAATTAAGGATAGGCCATAATTAAGAGTCGTTAGATCGAGTAGTTCACCAGATCTTATCATATAATAGCCACACAAAATCATGCATCCAACAACCTTGTTCCCTCATCTCTTTCCCTCACCGAGCGTCGCCTCTCTTGGCATCTCCGAGTGTTGTCATTCCTTTATTAGATTAACAACAACAACAAAAAATTGCATCATTCATACATAACCATCCTTGGTTTCCCCTTCTTTTTCCCTAGTTGGTGCGTTCTTGTTGTGGTTGTTTTCTTATTGATCTGGTGTGAATGTGGTAACTAGTGTAGGCTTGGGTTTGTTTTTGGTTATAGATGGAAGAGAAAATCTTTCGCATAACACCTCTTATAACTTTAAGGAAGATTTCAATTTTCTCAGTGAGGCTATTTGAGAGAGAAGCCAAAAGATTCAGCCATACAATTGAGAGAGAGTCGAAAAGGGAGGGTGGGAAGAACAACACTCTGGTGGTGATTTGAGGGGCGTCGGTTTGTATCGAGTACAGTGGAAGTCGCAATGGGAGAGTCGAAAGAGAGATGCCGGAGGGGAGAGAGATGCGCACAAAGGGGAGGAAAGAGAGAATGAGGAAGAAGAAGAAAAAACTATCCAATATGAAGAGTGCTACATAAGATCCGGTAGAACTGCACGATCCAATGGTGTTAAATTGAAAGTCAATCTATGAACCACATGTATTGAATATTTTTAGCCCATGTGAACCACCTATTTATAACATGTTTGGTTTTGCGGTGTGGTCTCCTTTTCTTGTGTCCCAAGACATACTCAACGTAGAAGCTATCTCTATTTACTTTAGTTCATTGTGCGTTTATCATAGGATGTATAGTGGTTTCAAACAAATGCTTAAAGATTTTGGTCTATAGTTCACCGTAAACCACCTATTTGATGGTCCTTGTTAGATGGAACCTCAAATCAAATACTAGTTCCAAACGACATCGTATCGTCGATCGTATAAAGTTATGGCAAGACATACATACATACACGTAGACCTTGTGTGGTATCTGTACTTGTAGCAGTAGGACTGTGTTCGTCGTTTTCTCAGCAAAATCCCTGAAACACTCTCTCTCTCTCTCTCTCTTCTGTACTTTCCTCGTGTTCTCTCACGTATATACGAGCACACACGCACTCACTTCACGAACTCCGTCACACATATTGTATCCCTCTTTCTCTCTCTGTTTCTCTTTTTCAGGTCATTCATTTCCAAAACAAGCTCTTTCTAAGTGACTCTGTGTATCTAAATGGGGGACACTCGCCGGAGACGATGAAGTATTCCGGCAAGTCTCACCACCCGCCGATAGGCATTACTTCCAAGATCCATAACCCTTCACCGGACTCAGATCTTGAACCACCAAAGCCATTTCAACGGCGAAAGCCCAGAACTCCGGGGAACCGGTTGAGAAAATACGGAGCTCCGGGCGGTGGTAAACGGAGCAGACCCGAAACCCCTCTCTTGAAGTGGAAGATCCACGAGAAGAATGACGATCCACGAGAAGAGGACCAGAAGTCGTCGTCGGCGAGGTTCTGTCGGAGAACGTGTCGGAATGCGAAGAAGCAGACGGAAGTGACCGTGTCGGCACGGAGACTTGCCGCTGGGTTGTGGCGGCTGCATCTGCCGGAAATGGCAGGTGATAGTCGTAGGCGGTTGGGATTTCAGGTAAAACCCTTTTTGGGTTTTTCATTTTTCTCTTATTCCTTCATTTGTTTGCTGTTTCTGATTTAAAATTTTGCTTTTTGAAGCTTTGTGCCACTGCTTTATCTACTGTATTGTAGGCCCCTCCATTTTTTTGTGGTGGGGAGGGGGAAGCGAATATATATATATATATATATATATATATATATATATATATATATATATATATATATATATATATATATATATATATAGCTTATCGTTGAAGTTTAATCTTCTGTGCTGATTTTGTTGTTGCTTGATTTTGAAGTGTAACTTTTGTTTTGAGATTCTATCCTTGATCCCCTTATCATCATTGTGAGTGATGTAGTTCTACATGAAACCTAATTATTATTCTTTGTGATGATTGGAGAAATGAGCTGAGTAGGGTTTGTCTGCGTAGATAAATGACTTTATGTTATACTAGTTGATTGTCTGCTTCAAGATTTCCCTTTCAGGGGAAGCAAGAATTAGTTCCTTCCAATCACCTCATTGGGAATACTTGCTTCATTAGATCATAGCCATCCAAAGTCCAAACTACATTTTATGTCGTGTCATGTTTGGTAGGATTTCAAACAAACATGGTGCATCTGTAGTGTTAATCATATCATATGTAATAATACTGGCATTGTGATTTATGAAGCCGCATTGTTTGCTTTTTGTTTGTATGTAAATTGGGATTTTATTTGGATCTGGTGATTTATATTCTTTACGTACGAGATTCTGTTATTAGGTATCTGTGATTTCTGGTTCAATTAGAGAATTGAATGTTGTTTGGCTTCCATGCACGTTAATGACATGCCGTTCTCTTCATTTTCAGATATTGGTAGTTGGTTTGCGTTATCAGTTTTCCAGGTTTCTATTTTTAGCTTATTACTGATGATGTAACCTGTTTGCAGAATGGAAGTTGCCATGTTGGCCTCCCGTTTCTTGGTCGTCCAAATGGCATAGCTCATGATTCCGATCTGAAGAATCTATCTCAAAGTCCTCGTTCCATCTTTGGGACAAAGAGTGGACACGACTGTAAGGTATGCTTTTTCCTATTATAGAAAATTTATAGCTCCTCATAATTGAAGATTATTGAATGGAGGTCTTATACATGTAATGGTGTTCTTGGTAGCTATTACCTGGTTCGTCGTGCAATTACAACAACAACAAAGCCTTTTCCCATTAGGTGGGGTCGGCTACATGGATCATACGACGCCATAGTGGTCTATCATGAATCATATCTATAGTGAAACCATTGACCTCAAAGTCCTTCTTAATAGTTTCACCTATAATTTTCCTTGGTCTTCCTCTTCCTCTAGCAATTGGGTTCGTCGTGCAATTACCCGACTTAAAATTATATCCTTTACTGCATGGTGTTCTTGGTAGTTATTACCTTGTTAGTCGTGCAATTACCTGTTTTAATCATCTTTTGTGCAATAAAGTGCTGTAGATAGCCGACAAACTATGGCTTGTGATTTAGTATTGTGGAAATCTTTAATAATATATCAAAGCCCTTCCCATGCAAAATTACAAATATGCATATGCTGTATGGGTTGACATCACCCCCACCCATCCCCCACAGGGCGCCTAAATTGAACTTTGAAACAAATAAATAGAAATGATACAGGAACAATTTATTGGATGGCATGCTTGGGAGTTAACAAATAATACTGATTGTTGCATAGAGCCATGCTATGTATAAATGTAGAGATTTATGTACAGTGGCTTGGACAAAACACTTTTCACATATTTCATGCAAACCCCCATGGTGAAAATAGCATTTAAATTTCTGGCTGAGCAAAGGGTTTAAAAAGTGTTCCACTTTTACTTGCCAAAAGTGAAGGAATAAACAGTCAAGGTGCTAATTTCAAACCTACTGTATTATTCAGGTTGAGCCTTTCCAGTTTCCCAACAATGAAATGGAGGGTGCGACAAAGTGGGATCCTTTATGCTCAAAAACATCTGATGAGGCACAGCATATCTACATGAGACTTCTTGACCAAAAGGTAAGTGCTGTATCTGTTGTATCAGCTCTTGAAGCTGAACTAGAGCAGGCACGTGCACGAATTCAGGAGCTTGAGACTGAACACTGTTCCTCCAAAAAGAAACTTGAGCATTTCCTGAAAAAATTTGGTGAGGAAAAGGCCCAATGGCGAAGCAGAGAGCATGAGAAAATCCGTGTATACATTGATGACATTAAAGGCGAATTGAATCGAGAAAGGAAAAGTCGCCAAAGGATTGAAATTGTCAATTCGAGGTTGGTAGATGAGTTGGCAGATGCCAAACTATCAGCAAAGCGTTACATGCAAGATTATGAGAAGGAGAGGAAGGCCAGAGAACTGATTGAGGAAGTGTGTGATGAGCTTGCCAAGGAAATGGGAGAAGATAAGGCTGAAGTTGAAGTGTTGAAGAGGGAATCTATGAAACTTAGGGAAGAACTGGAAGAGGAGAGAAGGATGTTACAGATGGCTGAAGTATGGCGTGAAGAACGTGTCCAAATGAAGTTGATAGATGCAAAAGTTGCTCTTGAAGAGAAGTATTCACAGATGAATAAACTTGTTGCAGATTTAGAAACTATTCTGAAGTCAAAAAGTGTGAATCCAAACACAAAAGAGATGAAAGAGGCGCAGTCACTTCAACATGCTGCAGCTGCAATGAACATTCAAGACATCAAGGAGTTTTCATATGAACCCCCCAATTCAGATGACATTTTTGCCATTTTTGAAGACGTAAATTTTGGTGTGCCCAATGAGAGGGAGATTGAACCATGTGTTTCTCACAGTCCTCCTAGTCATGCCTCCAAGATTCACACAGTGAGTCCTGAAATGAATGTAACAAGTAAGGATGGCATTCAGAGGTGTTCTAATGTATTTATGGATGATAATGGCGATATAGAAGGAGACGAAAGCGGATGGGAAACCGTGAGCCATGCCGAGGATCAAGGCTCAAGTTATTCACCAGAAGGGAGTATCCAATCTTTGAACAAGAACCATCGAGAGAGTAATGTCTCCCGGAGGAGTGTGCTTGAATGGGAAGAAAATGCAGGTGAGGAGACACCAATAAATGAAATTAGTGATTTGTGCTATATACCAACTACTAAGCAATCAAAAAAGGTATCATCCATAAAGAGACTTTGGAGGTCATGCCCAAACAATGGGGATAATTACAAGATAATCTCTGTGGAGGGAATGAATGGGAAGCTTTCAAATGGAAGGTTATCTAATGGGGGCATCATGTCTCCTGACCATGGATCAGGTAAAGGGGGGCTGAGCCCTCAAGACCATCTATACCAGTTGAGTCCTTCTGAGTCAGGAAGTCCACATACGCAGCGAGGTATGAAAGGATGCATTCCTCGCAATGCACAGAAGAATAGTTTGAAAGCTAGACTTTTGGAAGCCAGAATTGAAAGCCAGAAGGTTCAGCTGCGCCATGTTCTTAAACAGAAGATTTAGACGTGACTTGTGATCATAGGCATTGCATGGATTGCCCACCTGTATGACTAATGAATGACTGAAGGGAAGCAATTCATTTTAGGTTGTGAAGAAGGTGCAAATATGCTGCTTATGGAAAAACTGCTCAAAAGTGACGAGGGGCCATGAATAGATGCACATACTTTTTTCATTGTCATTCATATTAAGCGTTAAGCAGAAACTTTTTTCATTCCCTTGTGCCAAATCACCTCTAACCGTGGAATATCTTGGGAAATATCTTGCTTTGTAATCTGTGGTGACAGGCCTTCATTAAGGGTCTTCAAAAAAATTATGAGAAGCATGTAACTTGTGTTGTATCAATCAATTCTAGTCAGAGGACAAATGTCAAGGTTAAATGGATCGTCATAAAATATAGATGATAGCTTCTTTTCCAGATTTTGATTTTCTGTCATTGCTGATGTTGCTTAGGATTTGTTGTAGATTGCATTGTAGGATATTACTAGGGTGGTATTATTGTAGTTCCAACAATGAAAAGATAAACTTTATACTTGAATACTGGGACCTTCTCCTCTCTATGTTCACTTTGATGTTAAGTGTTGTCTAAATATCTAATGAAAATAAGGAAATTGAGATTAGCTTTTTTGCCTTTGTTTACTGATTATAATTGTTGATTGAAGCTCTGGCTATAGGGCAAATAGTTATTGCAGAGTAAACCGTAGGTAAAGAAGAACGAGCTTAAGGGGCTGATTGGTTCACGAGAGAAATTGTGAAGAGAGAGTATGAAAAGAGAGAAAAAAGTGAGAAATAGGGTAGATTTTGGGTATTGATTGGAATAAGAGAAAGAGAAGAGAAAAAGAGAAGAGAGAAGTGTGGATTATTTTTTAAAAGACATCAATGTCCTTGACTAAAATTTTAAATAATTTGAGATATAAAGAGAGAATAGGGGTAGAAATAGAAACAGAAAAAAATTGCATCTCTTCCCATTTCTTCGCATCAGAGCCAAGATTGTAAAAAGTGGGTGGACCCCGCGTTTTTTACTCTGTCTTCGCCATTTCTTCGACATCCAATCGGTAGAAATGCAGCGTCTCTCGTGTTACTCTCGCTCACAAATCTCTCGCTGCTAAATTGGTCCAACCAATCACAGCATAAAAGGAAGCCCTTGGGATGGATAAGGGATTTTGGGGAAGGGGGATGGGAGAGTAGGAAAAGATGGAGCATAATCCCTTACCATTTTTTGAAGGAAGGGTTAACCTTCCAACTTGAGGGAACTAAAAAAAATGTATGGGGTGAGCACTTTGGATAGATTCTAAAAATATCTCAAAATTTTCCCCTTCTTTTTAAAAAGTCTCGAACAAGAGTTAACCTTTCTATAAGCCTCCCCCTCCCCTACATCCCCTTCCAAACACACCTTGATGCTATATTGTTGGTTGTGAGAAAAAAGTAGGAAGAGATAAGGAAGTGAGTGTGCGAGAAGAGAGAAAGATGTGAGAAATGAAGTATATTTGTATAAGAGAATTATAAGAAAAAAATGTGTTTTTCTCTTTCTTTTTGTTTGGTTTGATAGAAAATGAGAAGCGATAAATACTATTATTTTTAAAAAGAAAAAATATCCTTAAATTAAAAAACAATAAGCTAAATTATACATTTGGTCCTCTGTGTTTATTTTAGTTTTCAATTTGGTCATCTACGTCTTATTTATTTCGTTTTGGTCCTCTACGTTTTATTTTGGTTTTCAATTTGGTCATTTTCGTTACTAAAAACCAATTGTCCGTAGCTAGAAGTCCATTTTCCAAAACGTTAATTGGCTTTTAGCTACGGACAATTGGCTTTTAGTGACGGAAATGACCAACCTGTTGTAACGTTTGAAACGTAAGGAACCAAAACGAAATAAATAAAACGTAGATGACCAAATTGAAAACTAAAATAAACATAGAGGACTAAATGTATAATTTAGCCAAAACAATATATAATTCAGTATTGCTTGAATTTAATTTCTTACCAAATTTAATTTAATTCATCTGTTTAATTTAATTAAGAAACTAAATTACCTAACTAGTTAATTTTTTTTATTTTAATTTAATTCAAATAATTTAATTGTCTGAATTGATTTAATTAATTAGTTTTAATAGTTTAATATTATTAAATTATTAAATTAATTATATTAAACTAATAAAATTAATTACATAGTCACAATGTGCAGGTATCGTATTGTCGTCCCAAGTGCTTTACTACTAATGCTTAGCACAAAGTGCAATTACACAATCAAACCAGAGAGGTACAGCTGAGAGAGAAGAATAAACGTAATTTCTCCATTCCATTTCTGCATAACTTGAGAAGGCTCTAACTAGTTGAATATACCAAAAGAACAACCTAGTGTAGTTTTCTCCACAACTTGATAGTGTCAAAACTTAAGCTTCCAATGCTTGTAACAACAATCCAACCAACATCTCAGTGAAGTGCAACATACCTCAAGCATAACATCAAAATGGTATAATTTCACATCCAAACCCGTGAGTAACCAATATATGCAATTCAAAGACATATTTCAACATTAATGTCATTAGTATACTCATAGGAACAAAACACCAAACACTTAACACACATGGATTATCAAATATAAACATAGTGACATCATAATTACTTAACTCACAGCTCCTACAAGGGTTATAAACCAGAAATCGACATCCAAATCACATTTTTCCATTGCTCCTACAATGGTACCACAACACTTAATTGTAGCGCGAGACATAGAGGTCATGTGGGATCCCAAACATGTCAATTTAGTCTATAATTACCCTCTTTCATATAAATCATCATATCTCAATCCAAAATTGTAACACTCCAGAGGGTTGAGAGTCTCGAAATCAACCTTTCTTCGCTGATTTCTATCATCACGAATACCAAAGAATATGCAATGAGCACAAACCCCCCCCCCCCAAAAAAACCCAAGAGGAATTCGAAAAGGGGCAAAAGCAATGCTTCCCATGAGATTAGACTCTTAAGAACAAAAAAAGAGACAAAGAATGATGATGATTTTTGAGTTCCAATCGTAGCTCTAAATGTAGGGACAAATCTGAAGCGAGCACGAATTTGAAGACGATGGAAACGACACCAAGAGCACTTAGGGTTCTTGAGAGTGTTCGGGGGAAGGATTTGAGAGTGTAAAATGAGGTTTAGGCTTAGGGTTTAGTCTAATAGGTCGTTCCATATTGATCAGGGTCGAAATGAGTCACACGGTCAAGCCCAATGGGTCGAAAACGTAAAAACACGTAAAATAATAGGGGTTGGGCGCCTGGTGTTGGCATCATGGGCGTCTATTGCTCGCAGACAGTGGCTAGGCACTTGACGCAGGGTTTGCAAAAAATTTTGTTTTTGCCCCTCCTATGGTCCATACAATCCTTCTAAGGGTTATGTTACCCCAACAAAGCACTTAGGTACTCTAAAACACATCCAAACACATGGCTAAACCCGTCTAAACATGCAAAAACATCCAAACAGTGGCGCATCAAGGTTGTAAGCTTTGGGGGCAATTGCCCCTAAGAGAAAAAAGAATTGACTTGAAAATGCTTAATAAATACTCTCTCCGGTCCCATATATAAGAGACAAATGCACTTTCTAGATTCATTGACTAACTGATGTATCTGGTTGATAATCGACCAGATATATCAGTTATTCAATGACCTAGAAAGTGCATTTATCTCTTATATATGGGACCAGAGGGAGTATTATTTTTGCCCCATAAAAAAATAAGTGTTAAAATGAATATGGAAAGTTATAAGATATCAAAGAGAAAATAAATTGGCAGTAATTTTACCCTTTAATCCTTCCAACTTTTCCTCTTTTCAAACACTAAACGTACACAGTAAAACAAAACACATCAGATTTTGAAAAAGAAATACTGTATTACCAAACAAATAGAGAAAGAGATTAAGAGACTCGGAGTGTGGAGATGATTTTTTTAATGGTTTTTAAGACTATCAGGTCAAGAGACAAGAGTGCAAGATCAATAAGGATATCACATTAAATATATTTTGGTAAGTCATAGAGAAGGAAAATTGAGGGTGTTAGAATAGCTGTCTCGTGGCTTCTTCTTCTTCTTCTTCTTCTCTCTCTCTCTCTCTCTCTCTCTCTCTCTCTCGTGTTTCTCTTAAAACAAACACACTGTTAAGGACTATGCACTAACGATATAAATTAGATCTCACCTTGTGCGAATACTAGAAGAGGACTATCCACCTCGTGACTAAAAAATCTGGTTGGAAGGGAATTTATCACTTTGTATCCTTTCAGTTAAACGATGGCAAACAATGGTAGATACTTTACACATATCACCCGAGTTAAAAAATCAGTGTTGAAGAGGTTAATTTCATAATAACGATTTTAAGAAAATTTTGGCATAACACACATTCTGTGTGACAAAAAGTAACAAATAGAGGATAAACTAGCTGATAGTATATGAGATTATAACGGGTAACAAATAAGTTAGCTGATGGCAGATAAACTAGCAGATTGAATTTGAAGTGTTAGATAAAATTAACAGTTAACTGATAAATATAAAATGACATAAAAAGATATTTTAATTATTATTATTATTATTATTATTATTATTTAATAGAGAATAGGGAAAAAGTTTATTTAAAATAATGAGGGTAAAATGAGGGGGAAAAAAGTATTATAAGCCATAAGTTCAAACGCGATAAACTACTGAAAAAACGTTTCAAACTAGTGTTACCAAACAGCTCTATTTTTTTTATTCCTATATGTTAGTCAAATACGATGCAAGTTAGCAGATTGGAGTTCACAGAGAGAGCCATTACATATTTCTTTGAGAGAATTCAATCACATTCCATATTTTTTTATTAAGTATATCTTCACAAACATTCAAACCTTTTTGAGAAGAAAACTTAAAGCAGAGTTTAAAATTAGGTGAAATACAATGTACCGAAAAAAAAAAGTGAAATACCCTAAAAAAGAGATAATACTCAATTTTGTCCCTGAAATTTGTCACTCGTATCAATTTGGTCTCCAATTTTATTAAAATTATTAAGTAGTCCCTGAAATTTGAAAACGTGTATCAGTTACGTCCCCTGTCAATTTAACAGAGACCAAATTGACATTAAGTTATAAATCACAGAGACCTGTTTGCTAATAAGCGACTAAATTGAAGGACTATTTTAAAATCTGTTAACAAAAAAACTGACAAAAAAAGTAACTGATATACGTTTTCAAATTCTAGGAATTATTTAATAATTTCGATAAAATTAGGGATTTCAAGTATGAAATTGGGTATTATCCCCCCTTAATAAAGCTGTGTCGGATAGAGAATCCACAATAAGCAATTCCTCATTCATCACCAGTCCAATAGCTTCTCCGTTACTCTCACTGACCCGCCAAAATCACTGCAGTTTCGATTCCCTCCGCTTGTACCAAATTTAAATCCACATTATATAATACCTAATACCTGATAGATATAATTAAAGTCAATTCAATATTCTCATTTTCATTCGGTAGATTTCATTTCAATTTTCGTTCCAATGGCGGAATGTGATGCTCCCTCCTTCTCTCTAGGGCTCGATCTGTCCCTCGACAATACGCCCCCACATTCTCCTTCTCCTTGTGCCTCGCCCAACCCCGACCCGGACCCACATGTTTCGGACTCCGATCCAGAAACCCGACCCGATCCACCTCGCCGTATCCTCAAGCGCCTCCGTCGAGGTCCTCCCTCCTCCTCCGTTCACCACCAGCCGGAGCTGCCTTTGTGCCTCGACGACGACGAGGACATCGAGGAGTTCTCCTCGCAGGACGATCCTGTTCAAGGTTCTTGCCTTTTAAATTATTTATTTATTTCTTATCCTATTTACCATTGAAATGCCAAGTGTATGTTCTTATGTGCAAAAGAACAAGTAGTTGGTTGAGGTGCAGTAGAAATAGAATTACAACTGAATCATGAAAGGGATATATAACAAAAAATTATTATCTCATTGGTTCAAATGAATTACATTGCCATTGGATGCTGAAAGAGGATCTGCTTATTGTCAAGTTTTTTCTTGTTTAAAATAGTTATGCTTTTCTGTTTATGAATTTTAAGTAATATATTGAATTACATATGGTTTGTTTTTATTCTAAAGTGCCTTTTTTTCCTGTGATATTAGTACCTGCACATTCATCAGCACGGAATCATTCTGTTTGTAGCAGCTCAAAAGTCTCATTGAATGGTTGCGGAGTTTTAACTCCTCATTCAACTAGCAACTCTAGTGAGAAAAAAAGAAAGGAACCTCTAGCTTCGGATATTCCAGCTTCTGCTGGGTTGGAGACACGCCAGAGTGGCTTTGTGTTTCCCAAGTTAACGGCTAGTCCTCTTCGGAGGTTTCAATTGCTTGATTCCGATGATGATGATGATCTGGTAGCTGAAGATGTTAGTGGTGCAAATAAAGTTGACTCCTTCTCAACTGTGGCAGCGTGTAACCGAAGCACACCTTTGACTTCTTCAGAACAAAATAGAAAGACGTCTTTTAATGTGAACCAAAATCCGGATCTATGGAAAAATCTTTCTCCAGTGAAGAGTTTTTCCATTCCGACACCTGCCTTCAATGAGGTATGTGATGAATACTTTCGTTCGGCCAAAAACAAGGAAGTGGAGAAATCAGGGAATGATATATCTAAAATTCACAATGAGGCACATCCCAGGGTTAATTCTGGATGTCGAAAGGATCAACAACTATGGGAATCAGCAGGTCCTCTTCCTCCTGCTCATCGTTATTTTTTCCATGAGGATCCAAGAATTCAGCAGTCGGTTCGCAGTCGCCTGTGTAATTTTTCCCCATTGGGTGTCAACAGAGTGAATCAGCAGCCAAATTTCTCACATATTGATTACATGTAACCTATATTCTTTCCTTAACCATTTTTATATTTTGATTATAGTTAGAAAAAAAAAACTTTCGTCGACCTATATTATGTTTTTATTGTGTATTTTGATTTCAGGGGACAATTCGATAATGGAGGAGCTTCTAAAACTCAGGGAGTTCAAAACGGATATGTTAACAACTCAACAAGCAGAAAAAACAAATCAAAAAAATTGATTGATGAGGAAACCTTTAATGCTTCTGAAGGTTGGGTGGATCCCAAAATCATTTCTTCTTTCAGCAGTGGAAAATCTAGTAGAAAGAAAGCAACAAAGAGAAATAGCACTAAGAGCAGTGTGTCAAATGTTTCTGCAAATTGGGTGGAACCCAAGAGCTGCACCAGTATGCCAAAGGATGCAGGCAAAAGGCGTGTACAAGCAAGTGGTCAATCTGATGGTCATTGGTATACAGGATCAGATGGAAGAAAGGTATGTGAAAAAATCCGAAGAATGTTTAATGGTATTAGCTGGTTGAATTTATTTACTCTTATTGCTAGATGCTGGTCATAAAATAGCAATATTGCAAATGCTTGCCGGCATTTGTCCATCTTATACTCATTCTTGCAATTCTTCATATAGTTGTCTTGAATCTCCTGTTAATAGCCAAAAACATATTTCAGCATATTGTATCAGTCTATCAGAACCCGATTCTTTATCTTCCCACTGTAGGTTTATGTCAACAAAAGTGGGCAGGAGTTGACGGGCCGAAGTGCTTATAGACAGTATCGGAAGGTACATCCAATTACATGCTATTCTGATGTTTTATGGTCTTTATGGATGGAATTTGGCACTGAATTCTTTTTATGCTTACAGGAGAGTGGAGCAGTATTCAGGAAATCCAAAAAGAAAACAATTGCCAAGAAGAGAAACTAAACATTTGATGGCAAGGCATTATTCCCTTCTGGGTCCACTTACTTTAAATTACTTGTCGACCGCGTCCTGTTAATTACTTGCGGATCTCATGGCTAGCATTACCCTGTAGGTTTGATCGTGTTCAATTGCCATAAACTTCTGTATTCTTGTTTTGGATGGGGCAAGGAAGCTAGCAATCTAGGATGCAGTGTCACATTCGAGGACAACTGATTTGGGGTTGTTGCTTGGTGATGAAGTTTTAAAGCAAAACAATTCTCGTAAGTAGACACTGTCATGAGCTTATGCAGGTGGTTCTGTACAGTGCACACAGATCTAAGGTCTTGCTACCATGAAACTGTAGCTAGAGATATTAAATCACTTTTTATTCTCATCCACTTGGTTCTCTTTACGCTAATGATGCCACTTTGAAAAGAAATAGTGCGCTCGTAGCTCCTTGCTAATTCTGCATCATTTCCTTCTTCAGGCGCTTGATATTGATAGATAATCGAACAAAAAGAAGGGTAAAAAGGTTTAAGTGAATGCAGACATTGAGAAGATCCTTCCCTCTGGAGTTGAGGATCCAAGGAACTTAAAGTGTTCTGGCCTTTTGTATTGATGTTTGCTTTTGATGGATATATGCCAGGATGTGTATAGTATGGTTCAAATCAGTTTTGGTCCACAATGGATAATTTTTTAATAATGATTAACAAATATCGTAAAAAAATTAATGGTTATTATTTTATAATATTAGAAGTTGTTTCACTATGCACTGAGTGCATGTTTAGTTTGCCATTTAGGGCATGTGAATGTCCGTCTAATTAAATACAATATGATATGTTTCCATGATATAAATTTAGAATGATATTATACACCTATCTTAATCCGAAAGTTGGGTGCGAGTGGTTAACGCACTTCATCTAAAGAGATGGACTTAGCTAATATCCGAGTTTGATCTTTGGCGATGAGACAATTTTGGGTCAGATTTACTTATTTCTTGGTCGAACTTCGAGTTAGTTACGGCCCTTTTTTCATGGACATCGGAGCGGAGTCAAAAACATCTAGATAAAAAACTATACCCATCTTATTATAAAAAATTGATGCCCTTTATAACCTACATAAAAAAGTCAACAAGATTCCATACAGTCAGCAAAACTTGAAATAGCCGTAGAATTGATATCATATCAGCCCCTCCAACTTTCTCATGGGAATATAAAACAGTGTTAAAATCTCCCATGACATACTATGGGCCATTATAATTATCACTGAACCGCTTCAATTCATCCCAAATGTGATGCTTTAATCCAACATGTGGACTTGCATAAATAATGGACAGAACCAAGAATGAGAGGAGAGGAGGTCTATCTTTAAGTTCACACCATAGAAAGAAGTTGAGAGCACTGTGTGTCACTGATATACGGTCATCTCTCCAGCAGCACCATATACCACCAGAATAACCATTAGCTTCTACTGACTCCTCTATTAAACCCCGAGTGTTTAATGACCGAATCTGCTCACCATTGATTTGAGGCTCTAGAATAGCTAGCTAAAAAATCTAGTTGATAAATCCTCTAGAATAGATGATTGTTGTGTCAGGAATTCTGGCTTGATATCTTTCAGCTTTGTTATTCCTTCTATAAATAATGGTTATAGCATTTACAAGTAATTACAACTAATAATTACAATTAAGGAGAACAAATTAATTCCTGATTTGTCTAGCCTATTCTAGGAAAGCTAATAAATGTAATTAAGGAGACAGATTAATTCCCGATTCACATCCCCCCTCAAATTGATGCGGCTTGTCAAGGAGCATCAATTTGCTAACAAGAAACTGATGGCGCGGGCGAGGAACAGCTCTGGTCAAAATATCTGCAACCTGAAACTGAGTATTAATGTGAGGGATGGATATAATATGGTCATCATAGGCTTCACGAATAGAATGGCAGTCGACTTCAATATGCTTCGTACGCTCATGGAAAACCGGATTTGCAACAATCTGAATGGCACTTGTATTGTCAGCATAAAGAGACGTTGGCTCTGTTTGAGGAAATCCTAGTTCAGCCAAAAGACCACGAAGCCAAATTATTTCCGAGCATGCAGTAGACATGGCACGATACTCCAATTCAGTAGCGGAGTTAGAGACTCTTGCTTGCTTCTTACTTTTCCATGAGATCAACGAAGAACCAAGAAACATGCACCATGCGGTGACAGATCGCCGAGTGTCAGGACACCCGGCCCAATCAGTATCACTATAAGCAATCAATTGAGGAGCTGTCTTAAGGGGAAAAAAGAGACCCCGTTGAGAGGTACCTTTCAAGTAGCGAATTATACGACGAACTGCTGCCAAGTGAAGATGACGAAGAGAGTGCATGAACTGACTTACTTGCTGAACTGCAAAGGATATGTCAGGCTGGGTAATAGTTGTGATTTCATGCCTTGACAGGATTTGTTTTGATGATTGACAAAAGGAGTTCCACGAATAGTCATGTGCAAAAAGCGGAAAAATACACCAAGACGTCTACCAAGGATCAAAGGGTTTTTGAGTATTTATTTTATTTTTAGGACTATTTGTAAGTAGTAATAAAATGCTCTCAACTAATTAAATCACACACACACACAAAATGATTTTTATTCTAAAATTGATTTTATGATAATTTTTCCTAAATTATTTTTAGGCACAAAGTATTTTTGAAAAATTCTGAAGTTGTGCTCAAAATTTTTTGAAAAATATTTCAAGTTTTCTTTTGGCAAGTTGTTGCAAGAAAGCGAATCGTTTAAGCGTTTATAAGGATATTCATAATCGTTTATGGCGTGCTCCTCTTCTCCGTGTCTTTTGATCACTTGATAATCGATTACACAACTTTATATAATCGATTATTTAAATCTTGTGCATCTCAGTGTTTTCAATTCTTCATAATCGATTACAACCTTCATATAATCGATTACACCCCTTTAAATGTCATCCGTGTGTCTTTTTTAAATATATAATCGATTACATACCTTCTATAATCGATTAGATAACGATCGAAATCCGGATTAAGCATAGCAGGTCAAACCTCACGCGTTTTCTTTTTCTCTATAAAATGACATGCTCAGACCGTGACAAAATAAGAATTCTTACGCTATTGCTTTGCCAAAACGCTGTTCAAACAAATTTTCATAACTCACATTTATTTTAGCACAATTCTTTTGAGAGCCTTATATTCTATATAATTTGAGTTGTATCATTTGAGCTTCAATTTGTTATATCTGCACTTTTGAGTGTTTCTTTTTCATCTCATTTTATTTGTAAAAATCATTTCTTTTGGGTTGGAATCCCAAGTCGTTCCTGAGAGGTGATATCTCTTGAGCGTATTGCTCAGTATAGAGTTGTAAAGGTTTCTAGCTGAACTCGATTTAAAAGCTAGTGATTTAGTGTAAATCCCATAGTGCTTTGCTTTGGGGGACGGGACGTAGGCCACGAGGTGTTTGGTGGCCGAACACAGTATAATTCTTTGCGTGCTCTTCTTTGCTCTCTGTCTCTTTATCATTCAAGCACTTTATTTATTTTTGTTCTTTATTTATTTTTCGGCATTTATTTTCTGTCATTTATTTTATTGCAATTTAATTCCTGCAATTTATTCTTCAAGTTATTTATCTTTTCGCAATTTATTTATTTCAAGTTTTATTAATTGAGTAATTTATCTGTAATTTTTATATAAGCACCGCTAACACAATTCCCCCCTCTCTTGAGTTCGAAGTCAGTTGGCAACAAGTGGCATCAGAGCTAGACTCTTGTGTAAAGGACTTAATCCTCTCAAGAGAATGACTTCAAACAATAACGAGGGAACTTCCATGAACAGACCCCCATTTTTCAATGGTGAGGGTATGGTTATTGGAAGGATAGAATGCAAATCTTTCTTGAGGGTGTTGATCTTGATATTTGGGATCTTTGTGGAAAATGGTCCATTTGTCCCCACTCAATCAATTAATGATGCGGTGGTAGACAAACCAAGATCACTTTGGATAGAAGATGATAAGAAAAAGGTCCAATACAATTTGAAAGCTAAGAACATCATCATACGCTTTAAGCTACGATGAGTTCTATAGGGTCTCAAATTGCAAGACTGCTAAAGAAATGTGGGACACCCTTCTATTGACCCATGAAGGTACTACCGAGGTCAAGAGGGCTCGAATGAACACATTAACCCATGAGTATGAGTTATTTAGGATGAAACCAAGTGAAAACATACAAGATATGCAAAAAAGGTTCATCCATATAATAAACCATCTCAGAGCTCTTAGGAAAGTCTTCAGTAATGAAGATTTAATTAATAAAGTTCTTAGATGTTTAAATAGAAACTGGCAACCCAAGGTTACTGCTATATCTGAATCTAGAGATTTATCTACTATATCATTGGCAACCTTGTTTGGAAGAGATTCACCTTCAACCCATTGCTGACAGAATTAAATGTAAGCTAGCCGCTTGGAAGGCATCTCTCTTATCTATTGCGGGAAGAATTGAGCTGGTGAAATCGGTGATTCATGGTATGATGGTCTATAGTTTTTTAGTCTATGCTTGGCCGATTAGTTTACTCAATTTGGTTGATAAATGGATTCGTAATTTTATATGGTCTGGAGATGTTAATCAAAAGAAAGTGGTCACGGTTGCCTGGCATAAAGTCTGTTGCCCTACCTTGGAAGGAGGCCTCGGCATTAGATCACTTAGAGCAATCAATGATGCAGCAATGTTGCGGCTCTGCTGGAATTTGTTTCACTCGGACAATCAATGGGCTCATCTTCTTCGAGCTAGAACTTTCAAGAAAAAAAGATTCATTTCCTATCATATTAGCTCCTCTCTTTGGACTGCTCTTAAATCTAAAATTTCTGTTGTTCAAGATAATATCACTTGGCAACTCGGTTCTGGTAATCAAATTTGTTTCTGGACTGATCATTGGCTTGAGCAACCGATTGTAGATTTACTGCATATCCCTTAGCATTTGCATGCCAGACTTCAAGCGAAGGTCTCCCATTTCATATCAGATGGCCAGTGGCGTATTCCTAGCTGGCTCTCCCAGACGTTCCCCACTCTTCTTGATGTCTTGAAGCATGTTTCAATTCCCATTTATTCAGAGGCCGATTTCTTAATTTGGGCTGACTCACGGACTCGAGGTCCTCTCCTTCAAAGATGCATACCTTCACCTCAATCCTCTCGGTCAAGCCATTCCATGGTGTAAGTTGATTTGGAACAAGGCCATTCCTCCATCTAAATCTCTGCTTTGCTTTGGCGAATCCTGCCTGATCGTCTTCCAATAGATGACAATCTTTGGCGTAGAAATTTGTATAGCTGTTTTCGATCTGTTCTCTTTGTGGAAGGGC
This sequence comes from Calophaca sinica, assembly GCA_037113605.1. Classification (NCBI taxonomy): domain Eukaryota; kingdom Viridiplantae; phylum Streptophyta; class Magnoliopsida; order Fabales; family Fabaceae; genus Calophaca; species Calophaca sinica. The sequence continues at coordinate 123,528,548 of CM073736.1, read as the reverse complement.
GGTGAAGCGACTCGGCATTTGTTACGCCATTGCACCTTCATTCAGCTGACTTTGGAGTGGTTAAGCTCGGCGATTGACTATAGCATTGATACCTCTAGCATCCATAACATTTCTGATGTTGTGATCGTGTCTGCTCCTCTTGTGAAGGATGTTGTTCTTGCTGGCGTCATCAGTGTCATCCACACCACATGGCAGTGTCGCAATAAACTCAGATTTGAGAGTTTGCCCACCACCATTCAGGCTGCTAAGAATTTAATTACTGCTAGTGTCGCTTTAGCAGGAAATGCCAGCTCCAATAAGTCCACTTCCTCTATGAGTGATTTTGTTCTTCTAAATTTCTTCTCGGTGAAGACTAAACTCGGTAAGGCTCCCATCATCAAAGAAGTTCGTTGGTGGCCCCCGCTTTGTAATTGGATAAAGTGTAACACGGATGGTGCGGCCAGGGGTGCTCCGGGGTTTGCGGCCTGTGGGGGCATTTTCAGAGACCGTAGTGCAGCAGCTTTGGGCTGCTTTCAGTTGAACATTGGGATTTCTTTTGCTCTACATGCGGAGCTCATTGGAGCAATGGTGGCACCGAGATTGCCTCTAAGAAAGGTTGGAATAACTTTTGGCTGGAATGCGATTCCAAGCTTGTGGTGCTGGCTTTTAATTCAGTTAGCTTAGTTCCCTGGCAACTTAGAGTTAGATGGCGGAATTGTATCGAGTTGTCTAAAAATATGTGTTTTGCGGTCTCACACATTTATCGAGAAGGCAATATTTGTGCAGATAGGCTTGCCTCGCACGCTATTCACATTCAGGGTTTTCAGTGGTGGGATGTCATTCCCCCTTTCATTAGGGATGATTTTTTTAGGAATAGAGTTGGGCTACCCAACTTCAGATTCAAATAATTTCTACGTAAGGGTTTTGGTTTATGTCCCCCCTTGCTTTTGTTTCTCTTTTTTTCCTTTTTAATATATATTGATTGATATGCTGCAGATGATGGGTGGCAGCTGAGGTGCCAACATAGTTGGGATGTCAGTTGTTACAGTGATGCCTTTGCATATCAATTTTTGTTTTAAAAAAAAAAACCTTGTTTGGAAAATTGCAGGAACATGAACTTGAACTAAATCGACTCACTGAGAGTGAAGAAAGTGATAAGAAAAAGAGAGGAATTGCTCTCAAAGCAATCGTAAATGAAAAAGAGGAATCTGACAACAATGATAGTCTGGATGAGAATGAGGAAGACATAAGTCTGATGGTTCGAAGGTTCAAAAGGTTCATGAGGCAAAAGGGGAGAACGGGCAAGGTACAAAATCTTCAAAAGAAAAATGAGGAAGGAACTTCTTTTAATCCAACTTGCTACAAGTGTGGTCAAAAAGGACATATAAAACCCGATTGCCCTCATGGTCAGAAGAAAAACGAAAAATTTGATAGAAGACCACAAAAGGAATCAAAAGGAAGAAGAGTCTACATTGCCTGGGATGACAATGATATGGACTCGTCTGATGAATCAGAAAATGAGGAGGCCAACTTATGTCTCATGGCAAAACACGAGGAGGATGAGGTAAATGCTCTTGAACTCGAATCTCCTTTAACTTATGATGAGCTGCTTATTGCTTGTGAAGAATTAAATAATGAAACGACTAGACTTCGAAAAATTATTTCTTCTTCTAAGAAAACCATCTCTTCTCTTGAATCTAAAATTATTTTCTTAAACCAAGAGATGGAAGTTTTTAAGGAAAAACAAGTTGTTGTGGTGAAGTTTCTACTTGCACCTTTTGTGAAAACCAAAAGATTGATACTTTCAAGTGCGATGAATGCAATGTTTTGAAAAACAAGATTGAAGATTTGGAAAACACCCTTGCCAAATTTACCATGGGAAGGGATAACTTAAACATTCTATTGGGAAAACAAAAGGGTACTTTTGGAAAAGCCGGTTTGGGTTATAATCCACAAACGCATGAAAAATCCTTTAAACTTGTTAATCACAACAACACTTCAAGCGACCCTTTCATTAAATGCTTTCACTTTGTGGTAGAAATGGTCTTGCCTCCATTTGCAATATTAGAAAGAACAAGAATGTGGTTGACAAAAAGATATGGATTCCAAAGGGCACTTTGCCAAAAACTAACTCATCTGGACCCAACTTGGTTTGGGTACCAAAGGTTAAAAATTAATTTGTTGTTGTAGGTGTGCTTGAAAGCCGAGGACTCAAATTGGTATCTTGACAGCGGCTGTTCAAAGCACATGACAGGGGAGAAAAGTAAGTTTTCCTCGTTGAGACCTAAAAATAATGGTTATGTCCGGTATGGTGACAACAACAAAGGTAAAATTCTAGGGATTGGCACTGTTGGTAAGAGTCCTAATCCCACTGTTGAGAATGTTTTGTATGTGGATGGTTTGAAGCACAATTTGCTAAGTATTAGTCAACTTTGTGATAAAGGGAACAAAGTGGTTTTTGATTCTTCAAAATGCATGGTTATGAACTCTGTAACTGAAAATGTTGTTCTTATTGGACCTAGAATTGGAAATATCTACATGGTTGATTTAGATAGAATACCTTCAAATGATGCATGTTGTCTTATTAGTAAAGAGGATGAATCTTGGCTATGGCATAAGAGAATGGCTCATATTCACATGGATCATCTTAATAAGTTGGTTCAAAAGGACTTAGTAATTGGCTTACCAAAGCTTCGTTTTGAAAAAGATAAATTATGTGATGCTTGTCAAAAAGGAAAACAAGTAAAGGCCTCTTTCAAATCAAAAAATATTGTTTCCACAAACCGGCCTTTATAACTTTTACACATGGACTTATTTGGACCATCTAGAACTAAAAGCTTTGGTCGAAATTACTATGCCCTTGTTATTGTGGATGACTATTCTCGCTATACATGGACTTTATTTATTTCTCATAAAAATGACGCTTTTGTTGCCTTTCGTAAACTTGCTAAAGTTATCCAAAATGAAAAAGGAATGAACATAGTATCCATCCGAAGTGATCACGGTGGGGAATTCCAAAATGAGGCATTTGAGGCCTTTTGTACTGAAAATGGAATTGAGCATAATTTTTCCGCACCTAGAACACCACTGAGAATGGAGTGGTGGAAAGGAAAAATCGGTCTCTTGAAGAGCTTGCGAGGGCGATGCTCAATGAGACCAACCTTCCTAAGTATTTACGGGCGGACAGTAAGCACCGCATGCTATGTAATGAATAGAGTCCTCATAAGACCTATTCTAAAACAAGCCCTATGAAATTTACAAGGAAGGAAGCCCAATATTTCTCACCTTCACGTATTTGGATGTAAGTGCTTTGTTCTAAATAACGGTAAAGATAACCTTGGTAAATTTGATGCTAAAGGCGATGAAGGTTTATTTCTTGGATATTCCACTTCTAGTAAAGCCTTTGAATTTTTAATAAGCGATACTTTAATTGTTGAAGAATCATGCATGTTTCTTTTGATGAATCTAACCCCAAATCTTGATGAAGAAAGTGTTGATGATCTTGCGAAGTGTTTGGAGATACCTATTTAGAGGAACAAGAGAGATCAAAAGTTCAAAGGAGGATCAAGAGTCCTTGCCTCAACCCTCTCAAGAACTCTTTCACTCAAATCTTCCAAAGGAATGGAGAGTCTCAAAGAACCATCCTCTTGACAACATAATAGGTGATATCTCAAAAGGGAGTAACGACTGAAACTCTCTTAATCATGCATGTCATCATATGGCCTTTGTCTCTCAAATTGAACCAAATAGCGTCAATGAAGCCATCTTCGATGAGCATTGGACCCTTGCTATGCAAGAGGAATTAAATCAATTTGAGAGAAATGATGTTTGGGAACTTTTCCCTAGGCCTAAAGATCACCTAGTCATTGGGACCAAATGGGTCTTTCGCAACAAGCTTGATGAAAGCGGTATCATTGTTAGAAATAAAGCTAGACTTGTTGCAAAAGGCTATAACCAACAAGAGGGCATAGATTTCGATGAAACCTATGCACAGTAGCTAGATTAGAAGCTATTCGCATGCTTCTCGCATTTGCATGCATCATGGATTTCAAACTTTTTCAAATGGATGTTAAAAGTGCATTTCTTAATGGCTTTATTCAAGAAGAAGTATATGTTGATCAACCTCCGGTTTTGAAAATTTTGAATTTCCAAATCATGTTTTTAAATTGAAAAAGGCTTTATATGGTTTAAAACAAGCTCCTAGAGCTTGAGTACGAGAGGTTGAGCAAGTACTTACTTGAAAAAGGTTTTGAAAGAGGAAAAGTTGATACCACTCTTTTCATTAAACACAAAAATCATGACATTTTACTTGTTCAAATTTATGTCGACGATATAATATTTGGTGCCACTAATGAGTCTTTATGTGAAGAGTTTTCTAACATCATGCAAAGTGAGTTTGAAATGTCCATGATGGGAGAGCTCAACTACTTCCTTGGTCTCCAAATCAAACAAACAAAGGAAGGAATTTTCATAAGCCAATCCAAATATTGCAAGGAGTTGCTTAAAAGATTTGGAATGAGCAACGCCAAAGAAATCTCAACTCCAATGAGCACATCGTGCCATCTTGACAAAGATGAAGGCGGTAAGTCCGTCGAAGTAAGTAAGTATCGAGGTATGATAGGATCTCTTCTCTATCTCACTGCTAGTCGTCCGGATATTATGTCTAGTGTTTGTATGTGTGCACGTTTTCAAGCAAATCCTAAGGAATCACATCTCTTAGCGGTAAAACGCATCATGAGATATCTCACTGGCACACAAAATACGGGTTTATGGTACCCCAAAGGTGCTGACTGCACACTTATTGGGTACTCGGATTCGGATTTTGCGGGTTGCAAAATGGACCGAAAAAGCACTAGTGGGACATGTCACTTACTTGGGAATGTCTTGGTTTCATGGCATAGTAAGAAACAAGCGGTGTGGCTCTGTCCCTTCTTTGAGCGGAATACGTTACGGCGGTAGTTGTTGTGCACAAATCATTTGGATGAAACAACAGTTGAATGATTATGGGATCAATCTGAAAACTGTTCCAATTAAGTGCGACAATACTAGTGCCATAAACCTCACAAAAAATCCGGTTTATCACTCCCGGACCAAACACATAGAAATTAGACACCATTTTATTAGAGATCATGTACAAAAAGGAGATTGTGTGATTGAGTTTGTGGAAACATCTAAGCAACTTGCAGACATTTTTACTAAACCTTTGCCTAAAGAAAATTTCTTTTTCATAAGAACTGAATTAGGAATTTTAGATCAATCGTGCATTGAATGATTGCGTGTGAGTGCATTTTATCTTTTACAAATTCTAACTTGGGCGTTGGAGTGTGCTAACAATTTTATGCAGGTCTCAAATTTCATACGCCTTAAGGACAAGAGCAGCGAGAAAAACCGAGAGCTCTTAAACGTTTATGATAATCGTTTACGAAAAGTTTAAACCGTTATCTAATCGATTACCAAAGATCTCGCCCAGCCTACTTCATAATCGTTTATGTAGCGATTACTTAATCGATTACCTAAGCGATTCTGAGGCGGAGCTCACCGTCGGCAGACTATAATCGATTATGAGAATCCCATGTCGTTTATGGGTGGCATTCTCTGCCAATCGGATCACGCCACTAACGAGCGAGGGGAACTTCAAGAAAAATATTTCTCCTCTTTGAACAAGTTCTTTGAGTATGGAAAGTCCTTCTTCAACAGAGAAATTCAAAAGCCAAGAATTCTGGATGCTGCTTTCTTCTCTGAAAACAAATTCGAACTCATGGAGCTTCTAGAACATGCCAATCTCATCCATTTTCTCACCACCTCTGAGGATATCTACCCCGAATTGGTAAAAGCCTTCTACTGCAACCTACGCCTGTCAAATGGAATCCTTCTCTCTGAGGTATGCCATAAGCCAATTCGCCTTGACTCTGCTAGTTTTGGTAGAATAGTTGGTTTACTCTTTGGTGGTCCCTTAATATCGATGATGCTCTGCGTACCCTTGGCTGATGAGTTCAATAGAACAGCAGCACTTAAGGATTTTCTGTGTAATCCTAAGGATGTAGGTGTCACCCCACTTACTGCTGGTTATTTGACCCCTGATAGTAGATTGCTGCAGTATGTAGTTGCTAGGTTATTATTTCCTAGAAGAAGTAATACATCTCAGCTGCTTAAATCTGATTTACCTGTCATGTGGGTGCTACAAATGAAAAAACAAGTAGATTGGGCTGGCTTGGTTAAGCAGCATATGTATGACAACAGAACTCCAGGGCCTCTGCCATATGGTCACCTAGTCACTCGGTTACTGGTTCATGCTCAAGTACCTTTTGCTGGGGAGCTTAAAGATTCCCATGATCAATATTATGCCTCTTTCAATCAAGGATCTATTAACAAGATTGACTTAGTGTTTCATCTTTGGTCGGTGGGGTGAAACCCGAGAAAGAGCCACCATCCTCTTGCCAAGCAATTTCGCCGCTGCTGCCTCTTCCTCTCAGGTCGTGCCTCCGCCTGCATCTGCATTAGGCATTCCAGAACTCACAGCACTCCTTCAGGCCGTTCTCCGTGAACAACAACATATTCTCAGTGAACAAAAGAACACAACCGAGAGTGTCAATACCTTTGCATGTGAAAGTGGATAAATTTGGAAACTACTTTGCCTTGATAAGCAAATCATTATTAATGACCCTATTCGCCAACATCAGACACAGAGTTCTTCTTCTGCTACTCCTAGTGCATCCGACGATGATGAGGACGCTCTTGATAATGATGCTGATCATGATGGGTCGGATGAGGATTAGTAAACCTCATTCTGTTTTTTTTTTTTGCACTCTATTCTGTCATGAATCTGTGGTTTCTGTTTTGTTTCTCTAATTTGAACCAATGCCGCACTACATATATAATTTACCATAGCATCCTTGACATATGCATATCTGATGGTTATCATGCTTGGTATGTTTGTAAAATCATCTTGATGCTTTGATACCTTCTGCTGGGATGTGATATTTTTTTTGGTGCAATGCTGGGATGTGCAACTTTAATGCATATACATATGACTTAGTACTTTGATGCTCTGTAGTGTGAAACCCTGTTGTATTATCCATGCCCTTCCCGCTTTTTGATGTTGCCAAAAGGGGGAGAGTTATATGATTCAAGGGGAGTGGTTTATCTCATGCATATTGTGAGGGGGAGTTCTTCACCAAAATGCGCCTAAATTCTGATATCTCCCTTTGAAATAATTATGCGTATATATCATTGTCGGATTATCAATGTACTTCACTAACTTCCCTCTTTGAGATGTTTGTCATCATCAAAAAGGGGGAGTCTGTGATTTCATGCCTTGACAGGATTTGTTTTGATGATTGACAAAAGGAGTTCCACGAATAGTCATGTGCAAAAAGCGGAAAAATACACCAAGACGTCTACCAAGGATCAAAGGGTTTTTGAGTATTTATTTTATTTTTAGGACTATTTGTAAGTAGTAATAAAATGCTCTCAACTAATTAAATCACACACACACACAAAATGATTTTTATTCTAAAATTGATTTTATGATAATTTTTCCTAAATTATTTTTAGGCACAAAGTATTTTTGAAAAATTCTTAAGTTGTGCTCAAAATTTTTTTTGAAAAATATTTCAAGTTTTCTTTTGGCAAGTTGTTGCAAGAAACAGAATGCGTTTATAAGGATATTCATAATCGTTTATGACGTGCTCCTCTTCTCCGTGTCTTTTGATCACTTGATAATCGATTACACAACTTTATATAATCGATTATTTAAAGTACTGTGTATCTGTGTTTTCAATTCTTCATAATCGATTACAACCTTCATATAATCGATTACATCCCTTTTAAATGTCATCCGTGTGTATTTTTTTTAAATATATAATCGATTACATACCTTCTATAATCGATTAGATAACGATCAGAAATCCCGGATTAAACGCAACGGGTCAAACCTCACGCGTTTTCTTTTTCTCTATAAAAGGACATGCCCAGACCGTGACAAAATAAGAATTCTTACGCTATTGCTTTGCCAAAATGCTGTTCAAACAAATTTTCATAACTCACATTTATTTGAGCACAATTCTTTTGAGAGCCTTTTATTCTATATAATTTGAGTTGTATCATTTGAGCTTCAATTTGTTATATCTGCACTTTTGAGTGTTTCTTTTTCATCTCATTTTATTTGTAAAAATCATTTCTTTTGGGTTGGAATCCCAAGTCGTTCCTGAGAGGTGATATCTCTTGAGCGTATTGCTCAGTATAGAGTTGTAAAGGTTTCTAGTGAACCTAATTTAAAAGCTAGTGATTTAGTGTAAATCCCATAGTGCTTTGCTTTGGAGGCAGGGCGTAGGCCACGAGGGGTGTTTGGTGGCGAACTTGTATAATTTCTGCGTGCTCTTCTTTGCTCTCTCTGTCTCTTTATCATTCAAGCACTTTATTTATTTTTGTTCTTTATTTATTTTTCGGTCATTTATTTTCTGTCATTTATTTTATTGCAATTTAATTCCTGCAATTTATTCTTCAAGTTATTTATCTTTTCGCAATTTATTTCTTTCAAGTTTTTTTTTAATTCAGTAATTTATCTGTAATTTTTATATAAGCACCGCTATCACAATTCACCCCCCTCTTGTGTTTGAGGTCACTTGGCAACAATAGTCAAATAATTAAGACTACCCACAAGCTACCGATACAATAAGGGATATGTCAACGGGTCACCCTCATCTTGGTGCTATTTAACATTAACCTCAAGAAGAGTATCCTCCGGATTAACTGATTGGAGGCCAGCCATAGAAATAAGGTTGGTGGCATACTTATGCTGATGGAGAAATACCCTCAGAGGTAGAATGAACCTCAAGGCCAAGGAAGTAATGCAAGTTACCAAGGTCTTTCATATGAAATGAGGCTTGTAATTGCTGTTTAAGTTCCTGGATGGATGCCTGATCAGATCCAGTAATGACCATATCATCAACATAAAGAAGGAGCAGAACAATGCCTGTAGATGTGCAGTGAATGAACAAAGAGGAATCATACTGACTCTGAGTAAAGGAGAACCCAAGTAGAGTGGAAAGGAATTTCTCATACCATGCTCTGGGCGCCTGTTTCAAACCATATAAGAAGCATTTGAGCTTGCACACACCCTTAGATGAAGAGAATAGGCCCTGAGGAGGAGTCATATAAATATCTTCAGTCAGATCACCATGAAGAAATGCATTCTTCACATCCATTTGATGAAGAGACCACCCATTAGAAGCAGCTATAGAGAGCACAGTTCTGACAGTTGTCATTTTGGCAACGGGTGCAATTGTCTCATCATAATCAATTCCATATTCCTGTTTATTTCCTAAGGCAATCAATCGTGCCTTGTAGCGATTTAGGGACCCATCTGAATTCAGTTTCACAGAATACACCCGTTTGTAGCCTATGGGTTAGATATCAGGAGGGTAAAGGACAATGTCCAAAGTGAAATTCTCTTGAAGGGCCTGAAGTTCTTCATTCGTTGCTTTTATCCAGTGCACATCTTTAACAGCCTGTGAGTAACAAGTAGGAATAGATGTGCTAGAAAGAGAGAGGCAGTCAGAGAAATATGTGAGGAATCATACCTGTCTGATAAATATCTATCAGCTGCTCGAGATATTACTAGAGCGTCGTGGTGCAACCGTTACATGATCAAGTGGTGGATCGGCATCGGAAGGGGAAGTGGGAACATGATTACTGCGTTGTTTAACATATGTGATGCCTGGTTTGAAACGTTCTGTAGATTGAGACAGTGTAGAAAATTTGGAAAGTATGGCAATATCATTCAGAGTAGGAGAAAGGCAAGGAAACATAAATTGATTATCAAAAAAAGTCACATTCCTAGAAATGCGGAAGCGATGGTTATAAACATCTTAACACACAAAACCCTTATGAGAGTGACTATACCCCATAAATGCACGTTGAACAGATTGTGCTCCAAGCTTATGCCTTTCAAACGGAGGTAGGTGAACAAAACATACACACCCAAAAGTATGTAAAGCACTATAATCAGGCTGATTTTAAAAAGATGAAAGAAAGGGGAGTCAAGATCAATAACCGTAGAAGGAAAGCGATTGATCAAGAAGACAGCTGTGGATAGAGCTTCCACCCAAAATCTGGATGGGACTGAAGCTTGGAGAAGTAAGGTGCATGTCACATCAAGCAAGTGACGATTCTTGTGTTCGACCATCCCATTTTGTTGGGGGGTATTGGAACCAGATCGTTGGGACAAGATGCCTTTTTGTTGTAGGTACTCCTGAAACTCATGAGACATGTACTCACCACCAGAATCAGAGCAAAAGATTTTAACACTGGCTTGGAACTGAGTTTCAACATATGTCAGAAATTTCTTAAACATAGAAAACACTTCAGATTTAGATTGAAGTAAGTATATCCAAGTAAAACGACTGTAATCATCGATAAATGTGACAAAATATTTATAGTGAGCATGAGAAGCTACCGGAGACATACCCCAAACATCACTATGAATCATTTCAAAACAAGTGGAAGCACGACGAGCACCAAAGGGAAAAGAAAGTGTTTTACTTTTGGCCAATTTGCAAACAGAACATGAAACAGAGGCAGTAGAAACCCAACAAACCAGTTTTAAATAAATGAGACAAAACAGCAGAGTTTGGATGGCCCAATTTTCTATGCCAATCCTCATAGGAATTCAAAACATTTATTACAAGCAAGAGATAAATGACTGGAAATAAACTGGAGTGGAAATAATCTTCCCACTTTAGGCCCCTTCACGATCACCTTCCCTGACACCTGCTCTTGCATAAGACAACCAACCCGAGAAAAATTAACATTACAATTGTTGTCCACCAATTGACCAACAAAAAATAAATTGGAAGCAAGTCCAAGTGATACAAGCACATCCCGAAAATCAGAGTTTATGTCACCAACATTAGTGATAGAGAGGGTATTACCATCAACAATTTGAATTTTCTGATTACCATGATAAGAATGTAAATTGTGCAAGTATTCAGAGGAACTCGTCGTACGATTGGATGCACCAGAATCAAGAAACCATGGACGAGAAACATTAGGAGACTTACCCTGAATGCCCAAGGCTAAAAGGGCGGAAAGTACCATTTGTTGAATCATTTCAGGCTATAGAGCACCACCATCAGATGCACAATTGGTGGAAGGACCAGCTGCGGAGCTGGTAATGGCATGGAATGCCTGCACCGGACGCTGTGTTGGTCGTAGAGGACGCGTGGAACAGTCAGAGATGATATGACCCTGCTGCTTGCAGTAATTGCAAAACTTCTTATTGCAACTACGAGCAACATGTCCAAATTCTTTGCAAGAAAAGCATTAGACCTGTCTCATATCATGTCCTTTACCTCTACTTTGGACAACATATGCAACCGTCACAGGTTCAGAAAGGACAGCATCATGAGACATGGTTCCTTGGGTAAGGAGACGTTACTCCTCCATTAGAAGTTCGCCAACACATGTATCCAAAGAGGGAACAGGATTCCTATTCAGCAAAGAACCTCTGACAGCCTCAAATTTCGGGCGAAGTTTCATGAGAAATTAATCCCTCTTACTGGTATTGTAGACATCTTGGACAGCCAAGAGTGAAGTTTTGGGAACAACAGCATATATAATAGCAGACTGTTCTGTCCACAAATTCAAAAAACCAGAATAATATTCTTGAATGGATGAATTACCTTATTTGTAATTGGCTATCTCTAGCTCCAACTAAAAACGCTTGGCCGTGTTGTCCTGGTTGTAAATACGCTTCAAATAATTCCACATTTCTTGAGCAGTTGTAAAATAAAGCAAATTATTGATCATCTGGGGATCAATAGTACTGACTACTGAGAATCCAAGAGATAATTTGCGTGTCTTTCACTTCCTACGCATCGAGGGTAGCTTTCTCTGTTGGTGCCTTGGAGAGGTCATCCAGGTGACCCCATAAGCCTTTCCCTTTAACGTACATCTTGAATTGAAATTCCCAAGCAACATAGTTCTTGCCGATGAAGGGAACACATAAATTATCTCTTTCCTTTTCCAAAACCATGAAAACAATGTTGCTGTAGCGAACAACAAGGAAGGAACCGCGAACACGAAATCTCACAGACCAGCGAACCAAAAATTATGTTAGGGACAAGGATCGCGAGCAGGAACGGAGTGGGAATCGAAAGCAGAACTCACGTGTAGTGTCTAAACAGGGAACGCGAGCAGGAAGCAAGATACACCAAAAAGAAGAAGAAGTTGTGAAGCACACCAAACCCACAGAAATCGCAAAACACATCAAACCCAGGTGCAACCAAGAACAAACAACCAAGAACGACCAGGGACAGTGGCAATCGCACGCACAGTGTTTGCGAGTAAAAGAGGAGCAGGTCGCGAACTACACAGAGCAGAACAAGAGCGACGAATATTGGATCGTTCCTAGTTTGATACCATGTCAGGAATTCTGGCTTGATGCCTTTCTGCTTTGTTATTCCTTCTATAAATAATGGTTACAACATTTACAGGTAATTACAGCTAATAATTACAATTAAGGAGAACAAATCAATTCCTGATTTGTCTAGCCTATTCTAGGAAAGCTAATAAATGTAATTAAGGAGATAGATTAATTCCCGATTCACATGTTGATTATCTATATCTCTAGATGGAATAGTCGTGGGCGGAGGTAATTTAGTAGGAATAATGGAGGCAGAGCTTTTGCATAAGCTTTTTTTTTTTGGGTCAAAGGAGTACTTTCCATTCATCAAGAGACAAAGAGGCCCAAAGCCACAATACATGGTCGTAGCCCAATAAACAAGATCCAGACTCAGTGCTAACGTATGATAGAGATCAGCGCAACAAGCACCATTGGATCGAAACTCAAAAACACTCACAAAAGCAAAACGACTAGATCTCAGCAAGTACAACGTGGAACTACATCTCTCCACATCTAACCTGCAACAAGTAGAAGTAGAAAAAACCTAGATTTGCACCTCATCCGTGCCGCCACCAACCCCACTAACAAGAAGGTCGATCTCCGCTGGAGAGACCTCACTTCTAGATCTAGACAAGCGCTCCGAACCACTGCCAAGGCTCCTACCTAAGTAAATAATGCAGCCCTCCTCCACGAAGTTTCAGAGATCTGAGGAGAGAGCGAGGTGAATGGAAGCTGGTGGATTCAAAGTCCAAGCCGGAGGAAGAGTTTTGAGGATAGCTGCCTTAGCCACTTCATGAGCCACCGAATCACCTTCCCTCCTAGTCCAGGTGAAAGCGCATCTTGTAAATCCCTTATGCAATTCTTGAATATCTCTTATAATTGATAAGATTTCACCCCTTTGAAGGTCACCTTTGCAGCACACACTCACTTCAGCTAAATCGGTTTCTACAATAATCCGATTGAGGCCCAAGTTCTTCGCGAATATAAGTGCATCTCTAACCACATACGCTTCAGCCACCCTAGAAGAGTAACAAGGGAACAATCGAGAGGTACCAGTGATAAGTCTTCCCTGATAGTCTCTTGACACAACACCCGCACTAGCAATAAGCTTGTCACTGTTGAAAGCTGCATCCACATTAATCTTGATGGTGTCATTAGGGGGAGGCTGCCATCTTCTATTCCCCTGTTGCACACTATTAGGTTGAGAACCCCTATTAGGCTTGGGCCCATCCATAAGATGATGTGATATTTCTCCTAGCAAAGTGTTTATTTGAATGATAGCTGCCATAGGGTTAGGTTCGACTCCTTCAAAGACATAAGAGTTTCTATGCTTCCAGATGGTCCAAAGGGTGATACAAATCATGGTTACCCCGTAGTCTTTGAAATCTCCAGTTTTAGCCAGTATCTCCCCCATTTTTTCAAACCAGTCACACATTGAGGTTATACTAATAGGGTTTGGAACACATTGCAGCTGAGTACCAAACCAAACTAGGGTTGTCCAAGTCTCATTCCTTTCACCACAAATAGGGCAGCTAGCTTCTCTGGTGATCCGTTTTTTAAACAGCTGCTCTTTGACTGGAATACTATTGTGGCAAATTTTCCATACAAAGATTTTGACCTTCTGGGGAATCAAAGTACTCCAAATCTGCTGCCAAACACCATTTGAGGGGGTTATCGAACTGGAAGGGCCAGTTGGAGAGATGGGGGAGTTTTTGCAGGCCTCCACATACCCAGACTTGATAGCATACTCCCCATTTGCTGTGAAGGGCCACCAGAGTCTGTCCTCCCCTTTTGTCCAGCTGATAGGAGTCTGTATAGCCCTCTTGGTAGAGTCACGGGTCATAACTTGTCTTAGCTTAGGTATATCCCATTGGTTCATAGAATTGCTAATAAGTTCGTCCACAAAGGCAGGGGCTACATGTTCTACAGAGTTACTAGAAGCTAAGGATCCATCAGCAAGCCAGTTATCTTCAAGGGTGGATATCTGTGTCCCATCACCAATAGCCCATCTCCCCCTTTTTTTAATGAGATCCCTTCCTTGGAGGAGGCTCCTCCAGATCCAAGAGGCATTCCTTCGTTGCTTAACCTGCAAAAAAGAAGAGTTAAGAAAATAAAGTCCTTTCAGTGTTTTCACCCAAAGTGCCTCAGGGTTATGAATAATCCTCCATGCTTGTTTAGCTAGGTGAGCTAGGTTGAGTTCCTCAAATCTTTTAAAGCCCATGCCTCCTTCATGTTTTCTTCTAGTTAAGTCCCTCCAATTTTTCCAGTGAATCCCTCTATCTTGCCTCCTCGATCTCCACCAGAAACGGGCGACAATAGAGCAAAGCTGCTTACAAAAGGATTTTGGAAATTTTATCACTACCATAACATAAGTGGGGATAGCTTGAATGACTGCCTTGATGAGGATTTCTTTCTCTGCTTGGTTCAGCAGCTTCTCTCTCCATCCTTCTAATTTGTTTAGCACTCTATCTTTGATCCAGGAAAGAGCTTGTTGTTTCGATCTCCCCCATTCACTGGGTAAACCCAGATATCTTCCTAGTTGGTTCCAACATTGAAAATTGAGGATACTAGCCAGCCTTTGTCTAGAGCTATTAGGAACATACTTACCAAAGATAAGGCCAGATTTTGCTTGATTTATCCATTGTCCCAAAGCACGAGAGTACATATTGAGGATATGAAGAAGCTGGTAAAACTCCTCATCAGTGGCACTAGCAAATAGGAGGGAATCATCAGCAAAAAGGAGATAGGTCAAAGGGGGGAAGATGGTGCAAGATTGACTCATTTTAACCGATTTTGGGTAAGACCCTTAGTCAATAAATGGGAAAGAACATCAGAGGCCAAAATGAAGAGGTAAAGGGAAATAGGATCCCCTTGCCTCAAGTCTCTAGTGGGAGAGACCTTTTCACTATGTTGTCCATTAATCTTAAATCTATAGGAAATAGAAGAGACTAATGCCATTATCAGAGAAACCCATCTAGGATTAAACACATAGGCCAGGAGCACTTTTTCTAGGAATTTCCACTCAAGCCTATCATAGGTTTTGCTCATATCAAGTTTAATAGCAACCTTCTATCTACCAACATCTTTTAGTTTTAGGGAGTGAAACACCTCATGGGCAACGACCAAATTATCCTGAATCATCCGACCATTAATAAAAGCACTTTGGTTAGGGGAGATGAGTCTATCCATGAACCTTTTGAGTCTGGATACCATAATCTTTGAAATGATCTTGTAACTGAAGTTACAGTAACTAATAGGGCGTAGCTGGTCAATGGTCTTCGGCATCGAAACTTTAGGGGTCAGAGTAACCACAGTCTCGTTAACCTCCTCATTGATCTTCCCAGTTGTAAAGAAGACCTGCATTTCCTGACAGACAGTATCTTACACAGTGCTCCAATTCTGCTGGTAAAACATACCATTAAGGCCATCCGGACCAGGTGCCTTAAGGCCTCCTAAGCTATCAACTGTAGTCTTTATCTCATTTTCTTCAACATCAGCCAAAATACACTGGTTCATATCATCAATTACCAACTTGGGCACCAGCTGAATACACTCTCCCAGGTAAGATATCTGATTCTCCCTGTAGATCTCATTATACTGATTCACCACTGCCATCATAATATTCTCTTTTCCTTGGATCCATTTACTAGCCAAGTTTTTAAGCCGTTGAAGGTTGTTCTGATCTCTCCTCTGAATTGTTGATGCATGAAAAAACTTGGTGTTCCTGTCCCCCTATTTGAGCCATTTTACTCTAGACCGTTGTCCCCAAAACATTTCTTCTTGTTTCCAAAGCTTTGAAATATCCTTCTTCACCTAGCCCACTTCCTCTCAGTTCACAAGATCAACATTCAAGAGGTTTTGAAGTCTAATCTTATTCTTTGCTATTTCCTGATCAGCTCTCTTAAAGGTCTCCTGGTGCCACTGCATAAGCCTTTGCTTGCAATTTTCACTCTTTGACTTCAGTTCTTGCCAAGGATCCAACTCGCCATATTGATTCCGCACAATCCAACCGTCTTGAATCACCTGAGTACAGTCTGCATGTTCGTTCCAAAAAACTTCAAATTTAAAACATCTTTCCCTCTTCACTCTAGGAATCATCTGAAGAACAAGGGGGGAATGGTCAGAGGCCACCATTGGGAGAGATAGAACACTGGCATTCGGAAATAGCCTCCTCCAACTCCAGTTTGCCAAAACTCTGTCAATTCTTTCTCTTGTGACAAAGCCATCCTTGGGATTACTAACCCAAGTAAACTTACAACCCTTGAGTTCAAAGTCAATCAAGCCAATAGTTCTCAAAAACTCATGGAATAGGTCCATTCTACTTTGTTGAGTAGGGTGAAGCCCATCCTCTTTATATTTGTGAATCATTTCATTAAAATCCCCCATGCAAAGCCACGGGAGATTCAGGTTCGTGTTCAAGGCAGCTAATCTATTCCAAAGAGTTCTCCTTTGAAAGAAAGTTGGGTTACCATACACAAAACAACTATCAAACCACTGTCTAGATTGCACCTCTTTTATAGTTGTAAAAATGAAATTTTGACACCCGCGTATCGCTTGCACCTCAAAGCTATCATTCCACGGGAAGAGCCAAACCCCCTGAAAGACCTCTTGCTTCAACAAAATAAGAGTATCTAAAGTGTAATCGTCTTCTAACCAATTCGACTCTCCTTTTTGATGCACGAGTCTCCATCAAAAAGATGAGGGACGGCTGGTGTAGTTTGCAGAGAGACTGCAATTCATGAATTGTCGAGGCCATCGCCAAACCTCGACAATTCCAACTCACACAAGTCATGGCTCAGTTGGGGGCATGGATAGGTCAGCCTCCTCAGCCATTGGTCGGTCATATTCATCCACATAAACCATAGAAGTAGTAAGAAAATTTCCTTCTTCATCATACCATTTTTCAAGTTTTGCCTTGTATCTTTTCGATCCTGGTAGATCTGTCACATGTGTATCCATAGTATCATCATTCACCTCCTCCCTTCTAGGCTGTTTCAAGGAGAGTTTACTGTGAAGGGTGAGGCTCAAAGATTGTTCTTCTTCCAATCTTAAGGTCAGTCTAGCTGCAGTGTCTTCATTCTCTTGATCTGACGGTTACTCCATTGTATACCCTAAGTCCCCTTCTTCCATCTTATGCTCGGGCCTTGCAAGTTCACCTCCATGAGCCATATTATTTCCTTTCTCTTTTGTCACATCCTCCTGCTGAGAACAGAAATCCCTCACTTTAGTAACATCCGCTAGAGTTAAACCTGCAACTGAGTATTTGACTTGTGGATCGGTGGGACTAGGATAGTCAAGTACGATCACAGGTTCCTTTAGCCCTATATCCTCCTTAACCACATCAACATCTTCCAGTCTGGCCGGACCCAGACCAGGCCGCACAATCCCTTTGTTTAGATCAACCCTGGTGGCACAGGGGGCAGGTAGCTAACCCAAACAGCTAGAAGTACGACCCTTATTGAGCTGCAGCTGCAAGGTTGGGCCTTGAAGTGTAGGTTCAGTGTTCCACTCAACTGATGATGCTCCTTCTTCTATGTTAATACGACTTCATTCTCCTTCCTATTTTCGTGCTTGTACCCCCCAGCCATGTAGAGTTATGAGAAGGTATAGGAGTAGTCTGTTGATCTTGATCAATTCCCTTCTGAGAGGTAGGGCCATCTCCTATATTGTTCTTTACCTTTCTAGGTCCCCCTTTCTTGCTTTCTTCCTGTATATTTAGTTGTTTCCCCTTATCCCGATTGCTATTAAGAGCCAACCCAGTATTGTTGTTTTGTCTCAATAGTTCTTCAGAACTATCATGGATGTGATGCAGGATATTAGGATTTATGGCAGGGACATCCACATGAACTAGTGGCCTTCTGTATCTATTATACCAATTCCCTACCTGTGTCACATCAGTTTCAGTATTCCTAACATTCTTTGTTCTCAAATGAGCCTTTCCCCTGTCCTGTTGAGATCCACCAGCCCCCGTACTTGTGCCAGGTTCAGTACCCATAGTGCCCTCATGTTTATAATACAAGCCCTTTTCCATGATTAATTGGTTAAGAGTTTTCGGAGGAGGAGCCCCTGTTAGGGGGGCATATTTAGGGAGATCTTTATTGTA
Source organism: Calophaca sinica (assembly GCA_037113605.1). Lineage (NCBI taxonomy): Eukaryota > Viridiplantae > Streptophyta > Magnoliopsida > Fabales > Fabaceae > Calophaca > Calophaca sinica. The sequence continues at coordinate 123,510,063 of CM073736.1, read as the reverse complement.
GATAGCCATAGCACGTGGCTTCTTACAGTGCTTCTGCTCATCTCCAATAGTTCTGCACTGATAGCATAACCCTGAAGTCTCTCATACCGGAACCATACCCAAGTTCTCGATAGGGCTTCCCCATTGGTCCAACAGCCTGACCAAAGAGGTTTTGTCATATTTACCATTACCCTGCCTCGAATAAAATGCCTTAAAACACACCCCTCAACAATAGGGTCCTCAACCTCCATTACTCTGCCTATTTTTGACAGAATATTAGTAGTATTGACAGTGTTAAGATTATCCAACGGTAAATTCTGGATTTGTACCCAAAAAGGTACCCACTCAAAGTCTATATCAAAGCAAGTTTTTCTTGGGGGCCAGTTTTGTAGGCTAATAAGTTGATTCATGACATACCAAGGTGCTCTCTTCAATACCTCCTCCACCTCATATTTCGTTTGGAAAGTAAAGAGAAATAGATTCTGACTTAGATCAGTAATATGCAAACCAGGACTACTATCCCATGTTTTACTCAGAATCTTTTTAACAGCAGATTTGTTTAATATTTTTTCACAGATAATCTTACCTACTATAGCTCTCTTTGACACCTCAGCATTTTCTGATGTATTCTTCTGTAGGACCACTGTATGCTCTTCTCTTTCATCTTCTGGTAGTGGCATCATCAGTGATTCCGCCATTGTACAGACAGCTACTCCAAAATGCGTGGAGAAGGACACGCCCCAGCCACAAGACAGAATAAAGTAACAAACCTAATGAAGCAAGACCTACAAAGGCGCCACACAAACTCACTAAATAGAAGGAAAACAACCTGTTACGAAGGAAGCCGTCAGTCTCCTAAGAACGAGGAACAAAAAAAACCTAGCAAAACCTAGGGCTAAACAATCCACACATGGAAGATGCCAAAACCCTAACAAAACCCTAGGGAACACTCTATAGCCACCTTAACCCTCATAAGCTTTTTTTCTAAAAGTAAAATTTAGGAGGAGACGCTACGGTCCAATGTAGGAAAACCTGAGAGCTTTAAAACCCTTTCCTACTCCACTAAGCCAACCCCTTAGGGTTTAAGCATTTTTTTGTTCGATAGCTTTTACATAAGCTAAGATAAGCTTGCTTAGTAAGGTACAAAACATTCATCTCAATATTGTTTCATAAGACCATTTTCCACCCGTGATTCTTAACATCATGAACTAGTTTCGAATCTTTGACTTTAGTATTTTAGAAAATGGAACGAAGATTTTAAATGAAATTTCAAAATCACGAATGTATAACTATAAGACTTCATTTCATCTTCTAAAATAAAAAAATATTCAAAAATACAAAGAAAAGAAAGAGATAAAAAATATATCCCATAAAGGCACACTTGTAGTTTCTCACTGTTACTAAGAGGCTCCTTTGCAATTTATTTTATCTCTTTAAAGAAAAGGAGTGTAATTTTTTAAAACTAAAGGAAAGAACAGTATATTTTAAGGATCTTTTATAGGAGGGGAGTGTACCTTTCAAATGACATTTAAAAAAAGTGATTTCCAATGACCCTCAAATATTTAGATTTATCTCTCTCTAACTCCCCAAACAGGGTAAAAAAGTGTGAAAAGAAAAAAAAATCTACATTTGTCAGAACCTATCAGCTAATGAAAATTTAGGTCTTCAATTCACCACATCATTGCCTTCATTGATGATTAGAAGTATTATGCTTTTCTTCCCCTTTGTCTTCTGGAATTGGAGAACCCTTGGATCTCAATATCTGTTGGCATACTCTGAAACCCATCAAAATAGAACATTCATTAGTCTTACTCTAGAGATAAAATCAATGGATATAATATAATAACTAAAGAGTTAATTGGAGCAGATATAATGACAATGTGTTAATTAACTTGAACAATATTTAATCATACAAGTTTAAATCCTCTGTCCTGCTTTTGATATCACTTGACCAAAATACTGGATCACAGCTCTTGGGCAAAGCATCTTGTTGTTGCATCTTCTCTCTTAGCCACTGCTCTGCTTTATTGCACTCATTGATTATCTAAAACATGAAAAGTTGTCACTTGAAAGCTGATATTAAGGTCTGCATCCAAAAATTAATACTTATTCACATATTTGTTATTGTACCAGTTCTTTATTTTGAGGTGGAAGGGAATCCGCAGACATGCGATGCTCTACAATGCAACCTAACAAATCTCTCATAGCTTGCGCCCTTGCTTCTTCATCTTTATACCGGTTCTCGATTGGATCCACCAGCTACAGAAGATGGAGAATGTAAACAAGAATAGCACAGGAAACATGGAGAGATTAGAGAAGAAAAAATATAACCTGTTTTAGATCTTCTAGTTTTGCAGAATAAGCATGTACAGTCTCATCATCACCGTCATCATAAAGCCATTCCTCGGTCTCTTGCAGGCTCCTGGATATGCCATCCCTCTCTTGTTCACTTGCGAAGTTCCGATATACGTTGAAAAGCTATTCAGACATGCAAATTATTAAATGTCAGTTCATCAAGAACATACACACATAAAGCCTTGTAATAAATCAATGGCATGAAAAGATATACAAGGATAAAGATTTTAATTTCATTTTCTATGCAGCTTTGAGTATAAAGCATAACAGCACAATATCCCCAGCTTTCACAATCTTAGTTTAACCTTACATTTAATCACGAATCATGACAGAAAATCATTGAAGAAAACCAATTCTTCAGTGACTATACAACAGGTTTTCCTCATTTGATACATTCAATACATTGGTGTTACCATGGCATAAGTTAAAGCTCTAGTTTTTGAAAAAGGAGCACCTCACACTCTCACAGTAATAGAAAATATGAAAACAAGAAGAAAAAAAGGATCATTCAATGGCCAGTTATCTATTGTAGGCTTGTAGCAGAAGAAATGTGTGACTGCATTAATTAAGTATCTGAATCACAAAAATCAGTCATGTCTACATCTCATCAAGATATTGAACTGTACCTTATTCCTCATTTCGTAGACATAAGACTCCAGAGAATTCCTCTTGTCTTTGGTTAACTCCATTGTTCTATCCTGCTGGGTTAACTGTCGTTCTTTTTCTTGAGCTTCCATGATTTCAGCCTTGGTCAATCCGCCATAGATGTTCTCACTCACTGGTACATGAAGCCTTCTGTTAGCTTTATCTTTTCTTGTACCATCAGACTGTAAAAAGGCATGATAGTAACACTTTATTTACTCAAATCACCAACATGAATCATATCTGCAGTCAAAACAATCTCCACAAGATAAAAATGTAAATATACAATATCACATATATTAAAAAAGAATCGTGATAGTCTGGCAGACATGTCACATAATTCAACATCAGAAATGATCACATAATACATTTAGCTATATAATTTTTCATGTTTAAAGGATGATTTGCTAAAAATTTCTAACATCTCAGATATTCCATTAAAAGGAGGAGAAAAAAAAATTTGTTCATCTGTGAGAGAGAGAGAGAGAGAGCAAAGTACTTACAGAACGACGTGGAGATTCACACTTCCTATTGATACTGTCTTCAGCGACATTTTCAACAGTCTCAGAAATGGGTTCAACATCCATTGCTTCCGAATTTGAATGATAATAATGTGTTGTAACAGAATCATCCACATGATCCTCAATCAACTGAAGACAAAAAAAGGGTTCATGTACATAGCTACATCTCTCAGAAAACTAATAACGTAATATTAAGAGATTAATATGAGGCTTCTCACTTACTGTAGATGATTCAATACCGACGATGCCATGCAAATTTAATTGAATTCTAACTTCAACTCCCATCTTACTTCCATGGGATCCATGGAAAGGACCGATCTGAATTGAAGTGGTGAACAAATGCATAAGCATATATAACAATGTGTAAGCATGCAGAATACATCACACTTTTTTAATCAGTGGCACAATGAATGGCAGCATCCCTGCAACTAATCTGAGTTATAACACTGTTTCCCTGTAATATTGAGATGTCTTCTAATATGTAATGAATATTAGCAAATTTTAATAGTTCGTATTCCTAGATAGTAAAGATTTTCATTTCTCTCCTTATTGAGCAACCTAGATATGGGGATGGCATTAGATCTACCATATATGCTTTCACTTTTTCCTAAGCAACTTTATGATTTTGTCAAGAATATGCACATCTGCAGATTCTCAACTTGCTATACCTAATGGTTACAACAATGGCTTCCTCTGAGATAAGAACAAAATGGTCAGCAAGGACAGTTAATAATGAAGTATATCTCTCCTTTAGGAATAGGGGGAGGTTTTTATTGCTTTGTCTCAAGATTCATTCAAAGTAAATTTTCCTACTTAAAGCCTGTAACCAACTGGAATCAGATACGAGGTTAGGACCGTTGGCGTTGATCATATGTGTTTTAACAGCTTCTGGATAACTGACTCCTAGACAACTTGCAGCTCAAAAGTGAAAGCTGATGATTGTGATCGTGATTACTACCTCATAACCACAACTTGTTTTCTGTGGAATAAACATTACTATAAAAGGAGGAAAACAAAAATACAAAAATCAGATAGAAATGTGCACAAGATGATCTGAACTCCTTTACAATTTCCATCACAACAAGAAAGCAATCTATGCACACTTACTGTGAAGCAACCAATTTTAGGAGATGTCCCATTTGGTACTTCATCTGGATTAGCATAGAATGCTTCCAAACGGAGCAAATTACCGCTCTGTAATGTTAGAATTTTAGAACTTGGAATGGGTTGGCCTTTCGAGAAAAGTAAACCATTTGATCGTGCACAAATTGGACCTTCATCTGATGAAAGTCCAATGGAAAAAGGAATAAAATCCTGGACCTGAACAAATATGAGAAATTACATTAATTTTATGAAGAACAATACAAGCTAACAAAAAAATACTGCAAAATCAACATTTAGTATCTATTGAGAAATTAAAGGTAGATATATTCCGATTTATATAGAAAAAAGAGAAATAGACAAACTAAATACAGAAAATAAACCTAGGCATACAACTTGGGTCATTTATTGAGTATTACATTTCTACTTTCTAGAACTACAAACTCAAAAATCTGATCTGTAATGTATATCATATAGATAGGATAAGAATCAGTGCTTTGTTTCAACATTCAAACCTCGTATTCTTTGACACGGAAAACAGGACTGAGCATTGCACACTGTAGGGCACAACCACGAGCTACACACTCACTTGCATTCAGTGTTCGACTGAGTTCTCTTTTAAATAGAGAAGTTAATAATCTAGCAATGGCTGGAATTCGTGAACCTGAACCAACTAACTCAACAGAATAAATCTTTTCAACAGTCAAGCCTGCGTCAGCTAACGCTTTGTTGCAAGGAATACAAATTCTCTCCAATAATCCTGATGCCAGATTCTCAAATTCTTCCCTCTTGATAAATCCACTAACATCTTTTTCATCCATCAAACACTCAATGTTCAGAGGTGCCTCTAAATTTGCGCTCAAAACTTTCTTCAACTTCTCACATGCTGCACGCAACCTATTACATGCTCTGACATTAGAATACACATCAATGTGGTACTGCTCCTCAAATTTTGCTGCAAAATGTCTAAATAGAACCTCATCAAAGTCTCTACCCCCCAAGCTTCTGTCAAAAGCATGCGAAAGTATCTTCATTTTCCCAGCCTGGAATGCTGCAATAGAGACCTGAGTATCACAGTGACCTATATCAATAAATGCAACATAAATAGGAGCTTTATGGGGAAAATCTGCTTTATAAACACCATAACCAAGACAAGTTGCAGTGCAATCATGGATCAATCTCAAAGGCTTCAACCCAACAATTGTTGCTGCATCGAGATATGACCGTCTCTGCAAGTCAGTAAAGTATGACGGAACTCCAATAACACAATCCGAAACAGAAGTCCCCAAATCATTTTCAGCTATAGTCTTCAAGTGAGCAAAGAGCATTGCTAATATTTGAACCGGTGAAAACTTATGAGTCTCCTTCAAGTATTTCAAGTGAATCAGAATGCCACCATCTGGGCCTTCAGAAGTTTCAACGGGGAGAATTTTCAGGTCATTTTGCACATCAGGGTCATCAAATCTCCTTCCTATTAGTCTCTTCACTTGGGATACTGTGGACTTGGGGTGCATCATAGCAGAAGCAGCACCAGCAGACCCTAAAAACCGTTGCTTCTCTCCAAAGCAGACCACAGCAGGGGTTTCACGGTTGGATTCTTCATTCAATAAAACATCAACCCCACGTTGTTTCACTACAGCAATGACACAGTTCTCATTTCCAATGTCAAACCCCACTACACTCATTTCAACCAATTCACCCTTTCTACTTCACCAACAACCCAAAATTCAAAAAAATTTACCAGATTCTACAAAGCTGGCCCAGAATCCTAAGCTTCACCAAGGGCTATCAAAAGAGAGAGAAAAAAAAGTTGGAAACGAAAACATCAAAACGAGAACTTGCCGTTGATATGATGTAAGATTATCAAAACCAATAATTTAAGCCAAACCCATTTTGCGATTGATTTTTCCTCCATGTCAGAAATGCTTTCAGTATGAAAAGTAGAATAAAAATAAAATCTTGAGGCAATCCAAAATGAATAACAAGAAAGGATAGAAGATACCTGATATGGGTAAGAGGGTTTGGAGAGAAAGATGAATGTGGCAGGCACTTGGGACTGCATTGTTACGTTGTCATGGCAGAGAGACAAAATCGCCACTTCACTCGCTCAAGCCACACCCATATCTTAAAACATAGTTGAGTGGCGCTAACCACACCCCCAGTTTGCTAACCACACCTCCTGACACATTATAATTTTTCAAAATACCAAAAATACCTTTAATTTATATTTAACTCAGGCAAGTAAAAAAACTAATTTTTTGGGTGCTACGTGATCTCAAATCACGTATACTTACGTGATTTTAATTCACGTAGGTAAAAACTAATATTTTGTTGCAACGTGAACTCAAATCACGTAGATAAAAACCAATTTTTTGAGTGTCACGTGATCTCAAATCACGTACTCTTACGTGATTTGAATTCACGTAGATAAAAACCAATTTTTTGTTGCTACGTGAACTCAAATCACGTAGATAAAAACTAATTTTTTTTCCACTTACGTGATCTCAATTCACGCAAAGATACGTGAATTGAGTTCACTTATACCACTTGTTGCATTTTCCTTCTTTGCTTCGCCAATTGTAATTAAGACTGATTCGCAGTCAAAAGTGGTGGAAAGCCGATTAGGTACAGTATTTGCATTATATTTTTCTGCATCATTCGAAATTTTTAGTATTAATAAGAAATGGAACTTCTTTTCTGTTATATCGATTCTCATAGTGGCTTCTCCTCTTCCTGTTCTGTTGACCAAAAAGCAAAAAATGATCCCCGAAATCGGACATATCCCGAACTCCGGATAATAGTTTCCTCTGTTGGAGAAACACTGTCTTCTGCAAAAATTGGAGATACCCTGTGAGGAAGAAGAAGCAGAGTCTGGAACGAGGGAGGGGGTGCAGGAGCTGAGCGTCCTGAGTGTGAGGGAAATGAGGGGTTGGGTGAGTTTGAAAATTAAAAATAGGGCCAGAGGCAATTTGGTCAATTTGCTTGTTTTAAATCTGACAGGGGTGTGGTTAGCAAAGTGGGGGGTGTGGATAGCGAGAGCCAACATAGTTATCAATGACCAGAATTTACAATAATCAACTTTCATTGGGCAAATATGAAAAACTAATTTATGTTTTTTTAGTAATGTCCTTCTCAATTCTCATTCGAAATCATTTGGTTTTTGAAGTCTGTAGTGTAATTTGGCTAAATAATTACACATTTAGTGCAACTTAAAAACTAATCTTAATTGCACATTTGATCCTCAAATATCGTGATTGTGCGATTTTGTTCCCACAGATTCTAATTGCACGAAATGGGTCATCTATGTATCAGGATTGTGCGATTATGGTCCTTCAAGTTCCAATTGCATGAATCAGGGTCTCTAGGTATCGAGATTGTGTGATTTTGGTCCCTCTGTCCAATTGTCGTTCAATTTCTTATCGGAAAATGCTGATGTGTAACGTGTGGATATATCCAATTGTGCGTGGCATGTTATGTTTACCCAATTGTCATCTGAGTTGGCTTAAATTTTTTACAAAGAATTAATAACACAATTGGATGGAGAGACCAAAATTGCATAATTGTGATACCTGGAGGATCCAATTTGCGCAATTAGAACCTGGAGGAACCAAAATTGCACAATCACGAAACTTAAAGGACTTGGTTTGTGCAATTAGAACCTAAGAGATCAAAATCTTACTATCGCAATACCTGAAGAACCAAGAGTGCAGTTAAGCATAAAAAGTATTTACTTGTGGGGATAAGACGTACTCTCTATATGACTTTTCTTTTAGAAGTCGTATATTCAAACCGGCAACTTCATTTTTTTAATTTGTTTAAAAAATTTTGAAAGCCGTACAACTAAGGCGACTTTCGTATTTTATTATATTCCCTCCAGTTCGTTTTTTAAGAAACAAAACCTTAATTCGTACAAATTAAGAAATTGTATTAAAACCAGTTTTTTTTTAAGTAATACTCTTACATATTTAAATTTCTTTTCAAAAATACACCTTTATGAACTAATGGCTCATACTCCTAATTAATGACATCACCTTAATTATTCCTAACATGAATTTCACTTCAATAAAGGCATAAATGAAATTCATCATTTAATACATTTGAAATTTGATGTTTCTTTATTATAATTTGGATAAAAAAAATATCATTTTGTTTCTTATAAAAATGACCGAAGAGAGTATTATTTTTTGGAAACATAGAAGTCGTATAGTATATGTACGATTTTGCATGGGGTTTGAATAGAATTGGTACCTGCAATATATGACTTCTATGTTTTCAACGATAAAATATGAAAGTCGTCAACTAAATGTACGGCTTTTATTATTTTTTTCAAAAAACAAAAAATAAAAAGCCAAATTACACTATTCACATCAAATTTCCACTTTTATAATCACAATCAAATATTAATGTTTTCTCAAGGAGTAGTAAAAAATTTGAGTGTGAGTAATAAAGTCTCGGGTGGTTAAAAAGAAACTAAGTGAAAATAATATAAGATATAATAATTTATATACTTATCGATTTATTTTGAGTGAAAAATAAACTAAGTGAGAATAATATAAGCATATAAAAAAAATCTACTATATTTATTTATTTTAAAATTTTGAGCCAAAGTATGATATCAAAACTTACACTATTATATTCAACTACAAAAAAACTTATGCTATTATAATATATCGCTCAAGTCTATTACTCCCTCCGTTCCTGATCTTTAGTTGTTTAAGGTTTTGGTACACAGACTAAGAAATAATTAATTTAGACAAAATTTGTCTAAAACGCCCCTATTTATTGTTTACTTTTGTGGCACTACAATTTTTTTTGACAGAATTGTGACACGCTAAAAAACTGTGCAGCACTAAAAAACTCCATTATAACCTTTCCATTTTCTCATACCAGTCATGCTAAAAAATTGTGCAGCACTTAGAGCCTTTTGAGGTTCTTAAAAAATTTCCAAACCTACAGATTTTATTTGCCACCAAAATTTTTCCCACCAAAATATTACTCCTAAGTTCTTTCATTATGAAATTTAAATTTTCAAGTATTTTAAATTCCCTCTAAATTTGCTTATAAAAGATGAGTTTCCATCCTAATTACAGTATCAATGTCAAGATGGCTACCACTATGCTTTTGGATTTAAATGAGCTACATGTAGAAGAAGATAACAATGAGTCACCATTGCTTTTTAATTTAAATGAGCTACCTGTAGAAGAAGATTACACCGAGCCATCTGTGGAACCACCGAGCCATCTGTTTGAAAGTAGAGAGTTGTTTCAAGAAGATAACATAGCAATGGAAGAAGAATTGCCCGAAGGTTCTCTTTGATCAATGTTCATTAGCCTAATCTCCTTCTTTATATGTTCATTATTTTTAACAGCTTTATTATTCCTACTTTAATTTTTTTCGTTATATATTTTACTTTTAATAATAACAGCTTCTTATTTTTCGTTATATATTTTCGTTATATATTTTATTATTTCTGTTTATTAGCGTTTGGAGTATATTTTACTTTTATTATTCCTACTTTAACAGATGGCAACAATAATAATCATCATGATGTTGAACTACCACAAGCACAGGATAGCATGAGGAGAAAAGGAAAAAATTTGACTAATGATCAACGAAGAGCCATATATGAGATGTTACTGCAAAAGAGTTTTGATGGAAAACTGAAAAAAAACGGCAACAAGAGAGGTGGCATCCCATTTTTCAGTTGCTATAAGGACTGTTCAAAGCATTTGGAAACGTTCAAAAGAGTGTAGCATTAATGTTGACGTATCCCATAGAATGTCAAAAACTGGTCGAAAGAAAAAAGATTTTGATATTACTCAGCTTCGTGATGTCCCTTTGCGTCAACGAACAACTCTTAGATCTGCAGCTCATGCTTTAAATATTAGCAAGTCGACATTACATCGACGTTTAAAGTTGGGAGATGTACGAAGGCATTCAAATGCTATAAGGCCTGATCTAAAAGAGCAAAACAAAAGAGCAAGATTGGAGTTTTGTATATCAATGCTTGATGCTACTAGCGTGCCACATGATCCGACTTTTGTGGGGATGTATAACGTTGTTCATATTGATGAGAAGTGGTTCTATATGACAAAGAAATCTGAGAATTACTACCTGTTGCCAAGTGAAGAGGATCCAATACGCACTTGTAAAAGTAAAAATTTTATTGAGAAGGTCATGTTTTTAGTTGCTCTGGCTCGCCCAAGGTTTGATGCACAAGGAAATGAAACATTCTCAGGGAAAATTGGTGTCTTTCCTTTTGTCACAAAAGAGCATGCTAAAAGGACAAGTATTAATAGAGCTGCAGGCACATTGGAGACAAAACCAATCACTTCAGTCAATAGAGAAATTGTGAGATCGTATTTGGTAGATAAACTACTGCCTGCTATCAAGGAAAAATGGCCAAGAGATGATTTAAGGCATCCAATATTTATTCAGCAAGACAATGCAAGAACACACATTGATCCCAATGATGATGAATTTCGCCAAGCAGCTCTAAAAGATGGATTCGATATTCGTTTGAGGTGTCAACCTCCAAATTCTCCAGATTTGAATGTTTTAGATCTTGGATTTTTCAATGCCATTCAATCCTTGCAACATAAAGAATCACCTAGAAGTGTTGATGAGCTTCTTAATGCGGTTGTAAAATCATTTGAAGCATTTCCACCAAAAAGGTCAAATCATATATTTTTGACAATGCAACTGTGTATGATAGAAATCATGAAAGGAAAAGGTTGCCACGGGTACAAGATTCCACATGTGAATAAAGAAAAGTTAGAAAGAGAAGGAGTACTCACAGTGCAACTCAAGTGTGATTCTACAGTAGTGCAAGAAGTTCTCCATTATTTAAATTAGAGTTTGCTCCAAGATAGCAATGGTATGAGTGTAACAACGAACTTTTGTTTTTATCATGAAGTACATCTCTGTGTTTATGTTTTGCCAATCCAATAAAAAAAATCATGAAGTACGTCTCCTATAGTACGTCTCAGAGTATGTTGGCGAAAACAATTTAAAATCCAGTGCAAATAGCGAAAACAATTTAAGAATCCAGCGTAAATAATTTCCGAAAGCAAATTATAGAGTTTATTAAGCAAAATTAGAACAAAAAAGAATTCCAATATCAGCAAATTATAGAGTTTATTCAGAATAAAAAAACTTTTAAAAATTGGGAACATAAATTTTTAACATGTCAGTTACTGTTTCTTTTAACTCTTCATCTACAATATTTTCTCCTTCCTCTTCAAAATTCTCCCCTTCTTCATCTGGAAAATTATTCAAATCAAATCCAGTATCAACAGGAAGGTTTAAATCAATGTCTAGAACTTCCTTCTCTTCCTCATGAAAAGTTGCATCAGATTCATGTTGACAATCACTGGACACAGAGTCTTCAGCTATCCCTTCATATGAGTCTTCTACTATCCCTTCATACGAGTCTTCAACTATCCCTTCATATGAGTCTTCAACTCTCTCTTCAAATGAGTCTTCAATTATCTCCTTATTTTTCTCTTCCATCTGCACTTTTTTTTTCTGGACGTATGCAACTCACATTCTATTTCACCTTTTAAGGCCAATGGAGTGCATGGTCTAAAATTTATGGTCAAATGCATTTCCCACGTACATTTATTGTAGTATTAGATTTTCAAGGTAAACAGAGGCATTCTCCACAAAGGTTTATTAATGAGTATTTTTATTTAATCTAAAGGGCATATTGGGAAAAAAAACTCAAATTATGCATTGGTTTTCTAAAACAACCAAAGTTATGGGACAAAAAAAAAGCTAAAACAACTAAAGATCAGGGACGGAGGGAGTAACAAGATCACTTAAGCCTCTCCTCAAGAAAGTTGCATGGTGATTTCTCATTCGAGCTTTTGCTAGATGTCTTTGGGATGATTTTGTCTTTTTATTAATTGATTGTTATATTTGAAAAACTTCACTTTTTTTCTAGCTACCAGCTGTTATGGTTAGGGATGATAGTTTGAACATGTAAAACACTACAAGAAATTTGATTTTTAGTGATAGACAAACTCTGTCACTAAATATCAAATTTCTGCAGGTAAAAGTCCACCCGACATTGATTGTCGGCCTCGGTGGCCGTGCATTATGCATGACGAATAACGACTATTTGACCGTCAGTCAAAGTTCCAGTGACTGTCACTACAAGTTCTTACCTTCTACCTACAGTTTTGCCTATAGGCAAAAAAGCCATGTGAGACAAGATAAGAGTATTTGACTTCTACCTACAGTTCTGTCTGTCACTAAAAACTTATTAATATTTATTAAAATACTTTCTATTTTTATTATTGTTATAAATTCTAATAAATAAATTATTCATAATATTACTACTAAAATTATTTTACACAATAAATGTATTAAATAATTTAGTTTCTTCGTCAGAATATTAATATATATTAAATAGCATTAAATATATTAAAAATATCTCATGAAAGCAAATAAAAATCACAAAAGAAAAGAAGTATAGTCTCAGATAAAAGTAACAGTAGAGAACCACCAAAATGATTTTATGTCAAAGAAGCAGAATTGGATCATGGAATTATTAGTCTCCAAGTGTTTGAAACTAATTCAATGCCCACGAATAACACTAGCAGTGCAAAATATACTCAAAGTAGAACAAATTGACAGAATGTCATGGAAATAGAAGATGTGAAGAACCTTACCTCGAATTGGAACAATTTAAGTCAATCTTGTAAAACTGTCTCGTATCATTTTTTTTTTCAAGTACAAAAAACCAGAATAATGTATTATCACTTACATTTATCAAGCTGTGTTAGCCTTGGCAAAGTGCAAATCAAGGATAAAACATACAAAATAAATCTAGAATGAAGAGAGAGTACCTTAAGGCTTACCGGAGAACAAAGAGTTAACCACGAGTTGTGAACTCTCGAAATCGTGAGAAATCAAAGTTCCTGAAGCTGTGCGAACGAAATCAGCAGAGCGTGAATGAATAGCGAGTTGCAAACAACGGAACAAAACTGTAAGAGCTTCTGATAATGCTAAAGAAAATTCAATTTCAAAGGGAAATTGCAACGAGTAATGACATGCCAAGTCAACACATAAGTTTGTAATCTACCAAGGAAAAAATAGTGAGTTCAGTTTAGACCTGCTGATCACCAAAACACCTCTAACTTCCAATTTAGACCTGTTGATCCAAATGCAGGGCTTTTTCCAATATAAGTGTAATGTTATATTAATCATTAAAAAGAAACATTAATCATTAAAAAGCATACTAGAATTCATCTTTTATTTTCAAACACTCAGACATTACAGCTTCACTGTAATTATAACTATGGTAATGCAGTAGTGTTTCTTCTTTCAAACCTGCAAGATATAGAGCCGAAAATACCTTACTGCTCTTTGGCTTAACTTCCAACTGCATGAGCTTTAGTTGGCTTGCTTCCAATTATGGAACATGAGCCTGTGAAACACAAAATAAAAGAAGGCAAAGCAAGTCCACAACTTCCAATTGCTAGAATCAGGTCCATTATTCTCTAGTCAAGTCAACAACTTCCTTGTTTCGTTTCTAAATTACTGTGGTGATTCAGTTATGCGTTCTCGACTAAAGAATTACCTTGCTGGGGGGATGTTACCTTACACTTTCATAGATCCATTATTCCACTTTTTCCAATCTCCTCTGCTTGGTTCATTTTAGATACTGGACTAGACTTGTCAAAATCAATTTTATATTTAATAGAGAAACCATCATGTTGTTTTGGAGTGTCTGTGTAATATGAAACAATAAGGTTGTAATCCAATTAGTGAGGAAACTATTTACACATCTCCCTTGCAAAAGCAAGAATCATAAAGAATTACAAACCTCTTGATAAAACTGATTTTGGGGATGAAATTCTTGTCAACAGTTTCTGGCATATGACAATTCCCTGAAAATATAGGAAAAAATAGTACAAAAAGTGCAATCACTCAAAATTTGTCATTTGCATAAAGCCAAAATAATTGGTCCATGTTTCTAGCACACCAGGAGCAGAAGGCAAGACTAGCTCTCCACTCCAAGTTGCAAAGTTGCATGAGCTTATGATAAAAGAAAAAATCAAGTGACAAAATTGATACTAAGTTTAAGAAAACAACAAGTACTTTTGGGACATTATTTTACACAGGATAGTTCTTGTGCGAACACAGTACCTACTAAGTATAACCAATTAAATAATATTAAAATAACTTCGACATAAATATTGATATTTTTTTATTATTATCATTTTAATAATCTTGAGTGATTATTGTGCTTAGGCAAGAATTGCTGGTAAAAAAGATCAGGGGTTGCAATTATTTCAACTTTTTAATTGCTCTCGCCACTTTCAATATACACGATCGTGCAAAGCCTATTACTTGATTCTCAATAGTCGCAGATCCTATACTCACCTAACAGTTGCCACACCAATCAATTCTTCATTTTTCTCCTGAGTAGAGTATGGAAACCATGGAAATCGTCAAGAGTTTACTGAATGCTGTTTTCATAATAAATATTTAAAATTCCATTAAATTTATTCAACAGCCAATCAAATGTTTGAGGTATATTAGAATTTTTATATTGCTTATTACACTTTATTTCAAACATTTTATCAAACAAGTTATAAGCAACAAATTGAATTGAAACAAAGTTAAAACTACCTGCAACTCAAGCTAGCGAGGATGAGGATATCAATGAATTGTACGAAACGTTAGCTTGTATGCCGAAATCCAGTGGGAACAGTGAGAATCGAAGTTAAATCTGGTATAATCTTCAAATCAGAATATGCTATAATGATCAAATCATCAAACAAAATCATGCAACTAGAATTATGAAATGTGGAGTTTAGAGTGCCTTAAAATCAGTTTGGAGGGTCATAGAATTGCTTGAAAGTGTTTCTTGAACATTGGGAATCGATTCCCTAGCTATGTGAATCGATTCAAGCATGTTTGAGACTCTGTGAATCGAAGTACGCCTCTGTGAATCGCATTGGAAGCTTGCAGGAATCGATTCATTTCATTAATTCGTGCAGGGGAGGCTTTTTTAACTAGGTGAATCGATTCACCTATGCCTGTGAATCGATTCACAGTCGGGTTTTATAAACCTGACGCTGCAGAATTGTGTAGCGCGACGTGCAGTCTTTCTAGGGTTATGTGCAGCCGTTCTTGAGCATCTTTGTGAGGTTTTAGGGGCTGGAAACACATTGAAACACCTTGGGATCTTAGGGAATCATAGAGGGATGATTGAAGGCTTTCTCTATTGTTGTTCTTGAGAGGTTTTCATAGAGGAAAAGAGAGAGGGTTGGAAACTCTTGGGTTTGTTCTTCTTGGACATTTGGAAGGGGTTCAAAGCAATTGTAATCTCTTGTAAAGACTCTTTGATAGTGAAACGGAGGGCTGCTCTCTCCCGCAGACGTAGGTCATCTTTTTGAGGCCGAACTGCGTAACCAAATAGCGGTGTTATTCTTCCTACTCTCTACTCTTTGTTTGATTGACGTTATTGCACTGTTTTTGATTGCTATTCATTTTAGTATTGTTTGCCTTTAGTATTTGTTCCATTTATTCTTGTTAGTAACTCAACAAGTGACGCCGTCTGTGGGAAGGAACAAATAATTCAATTGTGCACCATGGGTACTAAATGGGACATCGAGAAGTTTTTCGGTAATAACGACTTCGGTCTATGGAAGGTGAAGATGGAAGCAATCCTTATTCAACAGAAGTGCTTTGAAGCCTTGAAGGGTGAGGCAAGAATGTCGGCCACCCTGTCTCAAACGGAGAAGAAGGAGATGATAGATAAGGCAAGAAGTACGATTATCTTGTGCCTTGGTGATAAGGCATAGAGGGAAGTTGCAAGAGAGAAGACCGCGGCGGAGATGTGGGCAAAGTTAGAATCGTTGTACATGACCAAGTCATTGGCCCACAGGTTATGTCTGAAACAACATCTCTACTTATTCAAGATGGTATAGACCAAACCTATTGTGGAGCAACTAGCAGAATTCAACAAAATTATTGATGACCTGCAGAACATTGATGTGAAGCTCGATGACGAGGATAAGACTTTGCTCTTATTGAATTCGATGCCTAGATCCTTTGAACACTTTAAGGATGCACTCCTCTATGGCAAGGAGTCCACTATTACTTTGGAGGAGGTCCAACAATCAATTAGGACCAAGGAGCTAACCAAGCTCCAAGACTTGAAAGTGGATGATAGTGGTGAAGGCTTAAGTGTGTCGAGGGGAAGAAGTGAGAGTAGAGGAAACAACAATAAAGGGAAGAATTCTAGGTCGAAATCCAAGTCAAAGGGGAACAATAAGAAGTATAAGTGATTCAATTATCACAAGACCGGTCACTTTAAGAAGGACTGTCCTG
Source organism: Calophaca sinica (assembly GCA_037113605.1). NCBI lineage: Eukaryota > Viridiplantae > Streptophyta > Magnoliopsida > Fabales > Fabaceae > Calophaca > Calophaca sinica. The sequence continues at coordinate 123,493,117 of CM073736.1, read as the reverse complement.
AGAAAGGGGGCAGGGGTGATTCTGTGGAAGTTGCAATTGCTATGGAGGATGGTTATGAGAGTGCGGGGGCTCTAGTGGTGTCGAGTTTGGAATCTAAAAAGAACTGGGTCATGGACTCGGGATGTTCTTTTCACATGTGTCCTAGGAAGGAATACTTTGAGACTTTGAAGCTTAAAGAAGGTGGAGTCGGTCGCCTGGGTGACAACCGAGCTTGTAAGATGCAAGGTATGGGTTCGATTCGTCTCAAGATGTTTGACAACCGTGAATTCCTTTTACAAGATGTGAGGTATGTTCCTGAACTAAAACGAAATCTTTTATCTATAAGCATGTTTGATGGATTATGTTATAGTACTAGAATTGAGCATGGCATGATTAAGATTTCGAATGGTGCATTAGTAATGGCTAAAGGGTCTAAAATGTGTGGGTTATACATATTAGATGGTTCTACTGTTATAGGGCATGCATCATTAGCCAGTCAAGCTCCGCATGATAAAACTAAACTATGGCTTTTAAGGTTAGGGCATGTTAGTGAAAAGGGTTTAGTTGAACTAGCTAAACAAGGTTTTCTAGGTAATGATAAATTGGATAAGCTAGAATTTTGTGATAATTGCATACTAGGCAAACAACATAGGGTTAAGTTTGGAAGTGGCATGCATCATTCTAGCAAGCCCTTTGAGTATATTCACTCGGACCTTTGGGGTCCCTCAAGAGTGACAACTCATGGAGGGGGTTCCTATTTTCTCATCATGATTGATGATTTCTCTAGGAGAGTATGGGTTCACATTTTGAAAAATAAAAGTGACACATTTGAAAAATTCAAAGAATGGCATACTCTCATAGGAAATCAAATAGGAACTAAACTGAAAGTTTTAAGGACTGACAATGACCTGGAGTTTGTTTTAGAGCAGTTTAATGAGTTTTGCAGGAAACAGGGAATTAAGAGACATAGAACCGTGGCAGGAACACCGCAACAAAATGGTCTGGCAGAACATATGAACAGGACTATTTTGGAGCGGGTCAGATGTATGCTTCTGGGAGCTGGGCTACCTAAAAATTTCTGGGGTGAAGCTGTGAGTACAGCAGCTTACTTGATCAACAGATGCCCATCAACGGCATTAGACTTCAAGACACCTATGGAAGTTTGGAGTGGAAAACCGGCAGAATATTCTAAGTTGAAGGTTTTCGGGGCTTTGGCGTTGCTCATGTCGACAAGACAAACTTGAAGCGGTCGTGAAATGTGTCTTCATTGGCTATCAGGAAGGTGTGAAGGGTACAAGCTGTGGAAGATGGAGCCTGGGGATCAAAATTCATAATAAGCGAGGATGTGACCTTTGATGAGACTTCGTATGGGGATGAAGTGCAAAGACCTGGAGAATAGTAACTTCGAAAGCAGAGGTAGAAGACTTCGGTTTGAGGTGGAGCCTTCCACTAGTGAGGCGGGAATGATGAAGAGGAGAATAGTCCCCAACATCGAGGTTCTAAAGGAAGACAACTAACAGTGGATCCTAGCTATCAATTGGCTAGAGATAGGGAAAGGAGGAAAAGCGTGGCACCAAAGAGATATGGCTATGCAGATTTAATTTGTTATGCTCTAAATGCTTTGAAGATATGCAAGACTGAATCAAGACATTCAGGGAAGCAGTTGAGAGCAAAGAGGGTCAGAAGTGGTTAGAGGCAGTGAATGAGGAAATGAATTCATTGGAGAAGAACCAGACCTGGAAACTTGTGAAACTACCTAAGAAGCAAAGGGTGGTTGGATGCAAGTGGATCTTCAAGAAGAAGGAAGGCATTCCAGGAATTAAAGAACCAAGATATAAAGCAAGACTTGTGGCCAAGGGTTTTACACAGGTTGAGGGAATTGATTACAATGAGATTTTCTCACCCGTGGTAAAACATTGTTCCATAAGGGTTCTTATGGCAATCGTGAATCAATACGATCTTGAGTTGGAACAAATGGACGTGAAGACCGCATTCTTACATGGAGACCTAGAAGAGACAATCTACATGCAACAACCAGAAGGTTTTGTAGAGGACAAGTCTAAGGTATGTCTTTTGAAGAAATCCTTGTATGGGTTGAAACAAAGCCCTAGGCAATGGTATCTTCATTTTGACGATTTTCTTCTGAAGACGGGATTTGTGAGAAGTGGGTACGATAGTTGTGTTTACATTTTGAAGAGGGATGAGAAAGTGGTTCTCTACCTACTTCTCTATGTTGATGATATCCTGATGGCAAGCTCTAGCAAAGAGGAGATTAGCATGCTCAAGGAGAAGCTAAATTCAGAATTTGAGATGAAGGATCTTGGGGCCGCTAAGAGGATACTTGGGATAGATATCGTGAGGGACCGGAAGAAGGGTGAATTATTCTTATCTCAGCATGGATACTTGAAGAAAGTGGTGGAGCGGTTTAGGATGCATGAAGCTAAGCCGGTTAGCACTCCTTTGGGTCATCACACAAAGCTCTCGGTGACACAAGCTCCTGAGTCCGAAGAGGAGAGGAGGAAGATGGATACTACTCCATATGCTAGTGGGGTAGGAAGCATCATGTATGCGGCATGGTTTGTAGTAGACCCGGACTTAGCATATGCGGTTAGCATAGTGAGTCGGTTTATGGCAAATCCGGGCCAAGCTCATTGGGAAGCACCAAGTGGGTTACGAGGTATTTGAATGGGTCACTCAAAGGTGGTTTGAGGTACACAAGAGCAACTCAAGGAGAAGACGCTTTGGAGGGTTATGTAGATGCAGATTATGCAGGAAATGTGGATACAAGGAAATCCTTATCTGGATTTGTATTTACATTGTTTGGAACGGCAATAAGTTGGAAGGCTAATCAACAGTCCGTTGTGGCGCTATCTACTACTCAGGTGGAGTATATCGCCCTAGTTGAAGGGGTAAAGGAAGCCATATGGTTGAAAGGTATGATTGGGGAGCTAGGAATTACACAAGGATGTGTGAAGGTACATTGTGATAGTCAAAGTGATATCCACTTGGCAAATCACCAAGTGTATCATGAAAGGACAAAGCACATTGACATCCGCCTACATTTCATTAGAGACGTCGTAGAATCTAAGGAAATTGTGGTTGAGAAGGTTGCGTCAGAGGACAACACGGTGGATGTATTCACCAAGTCATTACCTAGATCAAAGTTCAAGCATTGCTTGGGCTTGATGAATTTTTCTGAGATGTAATTCCAGTAATGGAGAGAGCAGCTAGTGGTTGATGGATAAAGTTGAGCATCACCACTGATTTGAAGTCAAGGTGGAGAATTGTGGAGTTTAGAGTGCCTTAAAATCAGTTTGGAGGGTCATGGAATTGCTTGAAAGTGTTTCTTGAACACTGGGAATCGATTCCCTAGCTATGTGAATCGATTCAAGCATGTTTGGGACTCTGTGAATCGAAGTACGCCTCTGTGAATCGCATGGGAAGCTTGCAGGAATCGATTCATTTCATTAATTCGTGCAGGGGAGGCTTTTTTAACTAGGTGAATCGATTCACCTATGCCTGTGAATCGATTCACAGTCGGGTTTTATAAACCTGACGCTGCAGAATTGTGTAGCGCGACGTGCAGTCTTTCTAGGGTTATGTGCAGTGTTCTTGAGCATCTTTGTGAGGTTTTAGGGGCTGGAAACACATTGAAACACCTTGGGATCTTAGGGAATCATAGAGGGAGGATTGAAGGCTTTCTCTATTGTTGTTCTTGAGAGGTTTTCATAGAGGAAAAGAGAGAGGGATTGGGAACTCTTGGGTTTGTTCTTCTTGGACATTTGGAAGGGTTTCAAAGCAATTATAATCTCTTGTAAAGACTCTGATAGTGAAACGGAGGGTTGCTCTCTCCCGCAGACGTAGGTCATCTTTTTGGGGCCGAACTGCGTAACCAAATAGCGGTGTTATTCTTCCTACTCTCTACTCTTTGTTTGATTGACGTTATTGCACTGTTTTTGATTGCTATTCATTTTAGTATTGGTTGCCTTTGATATTTGTTCCATTTATTCTAGTTAGTAACTCAACATGAAAAATGAAGTTTTAAAACTTCATTTTTCATAATTTATAAAAATTATAAATTTAAACATATAAAAACTAAAAAGAGCAATGTCTTTCAGTATTAAGATCGCGGTCACAACTGTTCAAAAAAAAAATCGCGGTCACAACTTTTTCTATGGTGCTCCTTTTTTTTTGAAAAATAAAAGTTAATTGAAACTAATTAATTGATGTAATTCTTCACTTCATCTTTAAAAGTCTCTTTTAGTTTTTTTTTATCTTACATAAGGAAAGAAAAGAAGAAAAAAGACAGCAACACACACAACTAAGTCCTAAAGAAGGACACCTCTAATGCATCCGCCAACAGTGCTCATGACATACTAGGAAGAGGTTCATGCAACATAACAAGGGACTCACAATTACTAGCCTCTAACTTCGTGAGAATACCAACACAATTAGAGTCTGAGGTTCAACATAGTTGAGATTTCTTTCTTTATTGTTAAGTTTTTGCACTTTATTTTGTTTATAAACAAAAAAAAAAAGAATACCTACACTATCATTCCCCTCACACAACGAGTGATGGGAGGAAAAATTCTAGCTCTCATTCATGAATGAATAAATAAGTTCTAACAGGTTCGCACATCGGTGAAGTTGTTGAACCGTAGGCATAGAGTATGAGTAGCAAACAAGTTTCTTGTAGCCCGCTTGCCAACAAAGCTCGACAATAATGTATAAAGCTTGAATCTTTGCATGTAACGCAATTAAAAAGTGGCTCCAAACACATGAATATTGGCTTGTAATTGTGCAAAGACAGCTACTGCTAGCAACTTTGGTTCACCATCACAAATTTTATCTTCCAAGATTGCTAAATATTTTAGAATGGCTTTCCAAGTAAGTGAATCGTCCCATGCTTTCTCAAAAAACAAGTGCCCTTTCTTTAAATATTTGTCTTAGAGTATGGACCAGTGTTTTAAAAACTGAATTGAACTGTACGGTTTAACCGGTTGAACCTTGAACCGACCCTGTTTGCGGTCCAGTTATTTTGGCAGTTTGACCACGGTTTTGTCCTGGTTTTGATGGTTTAAAGTGGTTGAACCATGACCCGGAGGTCTCGCCGATTCGATGGCCAGTTCGGTTTTTAAAACATTGGTATGAACACCCAAATCTTGTTCTCCGAATGCATCTTACTCCATACTAGCTTGCCTAGTAAAGCAACGTTTTGGTACGCGCTAACTAGACACCCAATCTCCATTTTTCATAATTTTTCATTAACTATGATTTTGTAATTGGAATATGTTTGCACATGTGAATGTGTAAATGGAATAACATTTGTTTGGAGAGAACAGCCCCTTAAATAAATCTTAGTATCTTGAGGGATTAACATCTAGCTCCTGATTGGGTGATACTTTGGGTTCGTAAAAAAATTACTCACATGAATGGTAATTCTTAACTCTTTAATGAGTCAACCCATAAACTCTCCTTGAATGGTGTAAACCTTGCAGAAATTTATAACGGGTTAGGATTTAATGTAATCAAAATATCACGCAGTCACTACAAAATAGATCGTAATCATTGGATGAAGATTAGCGACTTATATTCTGAGGTTGTATTTTAAATCTGATTTGTTGAAGTTGGAATATGATTTGTCATATCTTTATTCAATGGATAAAACTTAGGTAAAGTGCTATGCAAACTGTTCCTACTGTTCTCTACTAAAAAATAGTATAACTGACACAAATATTTTGAAAGAGTGTGAGAAAACTGCTACTTTGACAAACAAAAAAAAAACTAACTCTTTGTGTGAAGAACAGTGCCTATAGCACTGTATCTAAGTTTCCTTCTTATTCAATGGATAGGATATATTGACTACAATAACCGTATGATATTTTGGCTATAATGAATCTAGCCCTTCAAGAAATCCTCACAATTAGTTCCCAAAAAATTTGTTATTTATCGTAATTTGAGACAAAATGATTACGAATCATCTCATATAGTTATTTTAATTAAAAAAATAAAAAACAAACAAAAATAAATGTCACCCAATGATTGTAACTAATTCATAAATTTTCGTGTTAAATATTATTTACCACTCATCAGGCGAATGCTAGGATGGGGAAGTGTCCCATGGACCACGTGTTTTAGCCTTTGGATTCATCCCATCGTTGCAATCATATGGTAGACCCTTTTGCATGGAATCTTCCCCATCCTTCCTCAGCAACCAAACCTTAGCCATCATCTGTCGTCGCTCTCAGCCATGGTCGCGACCACTGACATCCCAATTCAATGGTTGGCCACCACATTTCCCCAGTCAAGAGGCCCCATGTGACAGGGAGGCCGCGTTAAGATAGGACGGAGACCACGCACACGAGAGAGAAAAAGAGAGAGAGATGACAGATAGAGGGAGAGAATGCCATGGGTGAAGGAGGGGAAGAAGATCGCATGCTCGTGGCGATGGAGCTACTGAAAGAGGTGAAAGGGGGAGAGATGAAAGTGAGAGAGAGAGAGAGAGAGAAATAGAACTAAGAGGGAAAAAGAAATTTGAGGGGAAAAACCCGCCACATGCAATAGCTTATTGGGGAAGATTGTGTGATGACGACAAGGGGGTCTAGGGGGAGGACCAGCGACAACGGTGGAAAGCGAGGTGGATGAGAGAGGGGGAACTACTTGTTCTGGTGTGGAGAGACCATAATAGGATTTAGTGGGACTACTTGATCCAATGATGAACAAAGATGGTCTGCCATAAGCCACATGAGTAACTTTCCACCCTAGGACTCACCTCATATAATTACAAAGATTCAATTTTGGTCCTAATTATTTTTTAATTTTTATAATAATAATAATAATAATAGAAATAATAAAATATTGTTTTTATCATATTTAATATAAATGACCAAAAAAAATAATACTTTTGTAATTAATTATAACAAGAAACCAAAAACCCATTGTGACCTTAACTTTTTTCTTAATTAAACTATCCTAAAATGAGCGTTTCCCTTTTTAAGATAAAGTAAATAATCTCAACTATTGATGAATAAATCAACAATTGATGTTACATGCATATACATAATAAATTATGGATGTGTTGGACTATCAATCAGCGATTTTTTCATGAACGATTGAGAAGTGTTAGACAAACCAAATCCTTCTATTAATATCTGATTGGTAGAGGAGAAATACGAAGAGTGATGAAAATCTAATGGGGCCCACATGTTTTTCTTCTCTTCCTGATGTACCCTTAATATGTTTGGAATAAGTGAAGTTTAACATTTTAAGTTAGGGATATTTTTGTCTATTAAAAAAATATATCAATTTTCCTTTTTCTTTTCTTCTTCTTATACTAAACAATAAACAATATCTCATCTTTTTTTTTTGACAGTTAACCTAAACAATATATCATCTCTACTCCATTTCTTGTCTTTTTCTCTTTTTTGGTGCTTTTTCCTTAACTATTTTTTCTCTTCTCACTTTATTTCCACCAACCGTTGGTTTAAAAAGTGCACGAGTATTTTTTTTTTGGTGACTAAGTGCACGAGTATGATGACGAGCATATTCCCTTTTCCCCATTACTTTTACTTTCTTGACTGATAGGATCCTACCCCTCGTGTTTTCTCACAATATAATAAAGCATGAAAAACATTTGTTTTCCATGGATCACTGTTTAAAACCATTCCTTTTCAAGTCTACTTTTCATTTTAATTTCAGCATTGAGCTTCTAAATTAAGTTTCCAAAGAAGGATTAAAAAGTAAAGACTTCGGGTACTGAAGATTTTAGATACAAATTTCCATACGACCATAATAATAAATGATTGAATTGATAAAAATCCAAAATATAAAACTCCAAGTGATATGTCACTTCAGGTATCCCTCAAATGTTACGAAGATAAAAGGGGAAAAATCATAGTTGTTAAAATCGGATCGGACCGGCCGGTCCGACCGGTTGAAGCAAGGCAGGACCACTGTCGATCCGTTTGAACTCAAAACCTTTGTATAAGAACCCTAAAAGCGGAAAACGGTAAAAAACCGGCCAAAACGCGAAAAAACCGGCCAAAACCGGGGAACCGGCCGGTTCTTAAAAATTAATTTTTATTTTTATTTTTTTAAAATGGTAAATGACATTATCTTTGACACATAAGAGATTTTTATCCATTTTTTCATATTGATGGATTAAATTAAATATTATAATAATCAATTATAAATCATATATATATATTAATATTATTATGAGAGTACTTACATTACAATATTTGTGATTATTGAATATTATAATGTTATTATAACATATTTGTTTTAGTTTAATATGTAATTTTTACATGTTATATGTTGACTTATAACATTTTAAGTGGAGTTTAATTTTTTATATCGTGATGTTATAAATATTATGTTATTTTTTGTTTATTAGTGCTTTATATGTTATATTAAAAATTTTGAAAATATAATTTAATTCATTTTCGCTCCAACCCCGGTTCGACCCCGGTCTGACCTTTGAACCTTGAACCAGTACCTACACCGGTTCAGTGGCACTAATGGCCATATTACAACTGTCCCCGAGGGGATTTGAACCATGTCTTCTGAGGTTACAAGGCCAAGCTCCTATCACTGAATCTAAATATTTCTTCATGATTTGTCTACAATTCTTTATAGTTTCTCTCTACTTTCCTCACTTGAATTTTCACAAGTCTTTTCCACACACCAAAACACATTAATCTAAAAACACATTAATCCAAAAAACGTTAAGCTGGAGGTCTCGGGTTTAAACCCAGGAAACTGACAACTCTAACAATTACTAACTGTGATAACCACCCTAAAAATTAAATGGAGCCGCTACCAATATTTTATTTTTATAGGAAACATTGGAAAACCTATTTTTTGAATATTTTTGAATTTAATGGAAAAAAAAGAAGGTCTTTGAACCAAATTTTGAGCTCGGGAGTTGGTTACGCATAGGGAAGGTGTTAGCACCCCTAAAACGCCCATAAAAATGGTACCTTTAATTGTTTTAAAAAACATGTTTGCCTTATCAAGAATTATTTCATAAAGAAAAAGCATGAGTCTAAGGTTTCTACAAACAGATCATAAATGAGGAAGATTAACATTTATTTTACTTTAAAGCTAAATAATCGATCTAATGCCAAAATTGTTAATTTGAATCAGATTTAAAAATGTCTCCTTTATAAGAAAAAAATCGAACTTTCTTTATTTGTTATAGTAATTATAGTGACTAATTTAAATATTCATGTTAAATACTCTTTCTCCTATAATTCATTAAGAAATAAAAGGAAGCATTTTTGCCACTAAATTTAATAACAATAACAATAATAGGTAAAAAACAAGTTTACAAGAATCAAAAGAAATAACTTTTTTTTATTTACCACTTTTACTGAAGAGAAAATATTGGCGTAGAATTTAGAAGAATATATAGATTTTGAATAAAACTATGTAAAAAAAACAAAATTAACCCTATCATACAACAACAATAAAAAAATTAAAAATAAAATACAAAATCAGAAAGAAGCATAGATAATGAAGATAATGATGTATTAGATCTCAAGATTCAATCTTTTACATACACAATCGTACAGAAATAGGAATGGTAGCAACTTGGAGCGAATAAAAAAAAAGAAAGATAAAAACCTGGTTATAGTTATCTCAGCAACCAGATCGGAATTACACAGAGAAGAAACTGAAACTCTAGAAAAGAAAAAAAAGTGTTTACATTTTCAGATCTCTCTTTTTCTTTTTTCTCTATTCTTCAGTCTTTTCTTCAAGAACTACTCTCCCCCCTCGTTTCACCATCATGCGTCCATATTTATACACCTGAAAACAAATCGAAATCAGATCAGTGATAAAAATAATAAAGAAAGAAAAAAGGAAAGAAATTGGAACAGAAATCTCCCCTTTTGAATCCGTTTTTAATGATGGACGATTTGATAGAATCTGAAGGATTTGATTTGGGGTTGAGATTGGGTGAGAAAAAGGAAAGAAAAACGGAAAAGGAAAGGGGAAGAGGAAGAGTCTTTCTTGAATGAGGGAATTAGGTTTAAGTTAGGGGATTTTCGGCCGCTGGGTTGGTGATGGGCCAGGCGTGGGTTATGCAGCTTTGGTGGTTGGGCAAGGGGCGTAGAAATAAAAGGTGGGGTGCGCGTAGCAGTGAGAGAGTGAGGCGCATGTGTGAAAATAAAAGAGGGGGACGCGAGCAAGGATGGTAGTGAGACACTAGACCAGCCCAATAACTTGCTATTGGTACCTATAATATTTGTAATTTGCACCCTTTTCATGCTTTATTTTATTTCCTCTTTCTTTCTTTTTCTTTTTTCATACTTACTCATTTTTGCCTTCTTCTCTCTTTTATTCCAAAACCAAAAATATCATAATTATTTATTATTATTTATTTAATACTATTACTACTAATTTAATAAAAATAAAATTTTAAAAAATAGAGGCCGGATAAAATTAGGGTACGACAGCTGCCCCCTTAATTATATTTTACTCGAAGGTCTTCTTGCATTCGTTGTAAAAGGTAATTAAGGATAGAGGACTCTAATTTTGTTCGAAACAAGTTGTTGGAGGATGCGGGATTGGCTCCCGACTTTGCTTTGAGATTCTAGGTTAGATTCCTAGGAAATTCTCGGTAAGACATAGGTCTGGTTCCTAACTCTTACAAAATTGGTGAGAGATTATGGGTTCGATTCCTAGTGAATTCCTGGTAAGGCATAGGTCTGACTATGATTCTCACAAAAATTGGCGGGAGATTCTAGGTTCGGCTTCCTAGTGAATTCCTAGTAAGGCATAGGTCTGGTTCCTAATCCTCACATCTTTGGTATTGATTACTTCCCTATTTAGGGAAAGTCTGGGGTGTGAGCTTCTTCGTCACTCTACACAAGTTCGGGTCAGATTCCCGACAAGGGGTAAGTCAGGTTCTTAACTCTTGCTAAAAGTATGGATTGACTACCCTATTTTATGGTAGTCCGTGATACGAGCTTCTCTGTTACTCGATATAGGTTCGGGTCAGATTCCCGGCAAGATGTAGGTCAGAATCTAACTCTTGCTAAAGCATGGACTGGTTTCCCTATTGCAGGCGAACGTCCAGTATACGAGCTTCTCTGTCACTCGAAATAGTTCGGGTCAGATTCCCGACAAGGTATAGGTCAGATTCCTAACTCTTGTTAAAAGGTGTGGATCGATTTCCATAATTGAGGAAGATTCGAGACGCGGGTCAGGTTCCCGACTAAAGGCTTGGGTCAGATTCCCAAGGTGATGGGTCAGATTCCCAGCAAGGTGTAGGACAGGTTCCTAACTCATGCTAATAGACTGAATAGGCTGAGTACTAGTTCTTACCGAGTAACAACAGACCAACTGTATGTAATATTTGAGAGGGTGGATCAATGGACCCAAAAACTTTGATAGTCATGCAGGATGCAATGAATGGTATGCCATGCATGAAATGAAATTTTTATTTTTAGATAAATGTTTTTTTAAGGTGGGTCGGGGACCCAAAAGTATTAATGATCATGCAAAATGCAATGAATTGATATGCCATACATGAATGTTGTTTTGTTTTTTAGAGAAATGATTTTGAAGGTGGGGCGGGGACCCAAAAGTATTAATGATCATGCAAAATGCAATGAATTGTATGCTATGCATGAATATTATTATTGTTTTGAATTTTTTTTTTGATTTCCCTGAATTCCTTTGAGGACTCTGCCCCTAGACTCGTGGGGTGATAACTTTATGTTGGCTTGCTTGTCCAAATGGTTGACTTTGCAATGCACCAGGTTTACGTATTTGCCCCTTGATAGATCATCTTAAGGATCCTCAAATTCTCCTTTTCATGCTTTGAATGCTCCTAAGAGGATTAGACTGACTCCTTTTGATCCTGAGGTTCTTCAGTGTCCTCTTGGCCTTTGCCCAACCATGTGAGGAAGGATCATGTTGAGGGACAAACCACTTTGTGTAGCTCCGCAACTGGAATGAAATCTTGAATGCAAAACTTGTAGACGATGGGCACAGCTTTTGCCCCCAGCTTCTTGGTTTATGTTTAGATCTGTGAAGTCCAATCTGGGTTGACATGTTTGTAAATTTGACTCTAACTTTTGCCTAGGCCGCTCTTTGCGAGTTTTCAACCTAGCGGGTCGCTCTAACTTCTGCCTAGACCGCCCTTTCAGGTTTTCAGCCTAACGAGCATTTTATTTTATATTCTTTTTTTTCTTTTTTCTTTTTTTCCTTTTTTTTGGGTAAAGCGACTACACCGAGGAGTTTATATGGATTTCCTCTTTCCAAAATCAAGTTTTGAGAAAACATGAGCAATTTGACTTTGATCAGAATGGACTTTATTAGGGTTGTAACGTGGCCAAGGGTTAAGGGCTATGAAAGAAAGGATATTTCAGGCTCAAAAAGTATTTAAGGGTTTATGAAAACAATGATCTTTAGTGCCAAGATGCACTTTGACGGTTGTTAGCACAAATTGTCTTGTTTTGCTTTTGCATTTTTATTCATTTTTTTTTGTAAGCGTCTTGATACGTTGCATTTAATATTTGCTTGCTTGCAAACAAAATATAATGGACTATTGTGCTAGCCTTCACTGTATAGGTGATCTTTGTTTAGGGTATTTGAAAAAAAAATTTAGGCTCAAAAGGGGTAGCAAGGGATAAATATTTTTTATATTTTTGGATAGAGAAAAACGGCCAAACTTCATCTCAAAATTTCATTGCTCAAATTTTCGCAAAAATTAATTTTTGATAATTGCGCATTTGCTTTATCATTATTCTATGAGCTGAATTGAAAAAATTCAAATTGCAGTTTTATTGATGAACTGAAAAGATGAGAACATAATGAGCCCTTTACAAGATATGCCCTCGGGCTTGGAGCAAAAGCATAAAAAGTAAACATAATTATCTTTCTTGAAGTCCAACTACTTGGCGTTGATCAGATCTTGCACTTTGTATTTCAAAGCCTCAGCAATTCTTAATTGAATGACCCAATGCCCCAACTTGGCATATTGTGATGAGCAGCGTTTGTTTCTTCTTCCATCTCTTGGCCTATATTGCGCAATGGTTGTGGAGCTTCGAGGTTGCCAATCCTTCCGCTTGTTATCCCGGCTTTCACTCTTTCTCCGACAACAACTAGATCTGAGAAGCTTGAAAAGACGTTTCCCATCATCAGATCATAGAAGGGTTGTTGAAGTGTGTCAGTGAACATGGTAACCATCTCTTTCTCAGATAGCGGAGGTTCCACTTGGGCTGAAATCCCTCTCCATCTTTGGGCATACTCTTTGAAGCTTTCATTGCCCCATTTTACCATGGTTTGCAACTGGGAGCGGCCAGGAGCCATGTCCATATTGTACTTATATTGTTTGATGAAAACTTTAGCCAGATCATTCTAGGAGTTGATTTAGCCCCGCTCTAATTGCATATACCAGCGTAGGGATGCCCCGGTAAGACTCTCTTGGAAGAAGTGGATTAGGAGCTTATCATTACTGGAGCAGGAGACCATCTTCCGGCAGTACATGATGAGGTGGCTTTTTGGACAAGTTAAGCCTCCATACTTGACGAACTCAAGAACTTTGAATTTTTGAGGAATTACCACGTTCAGGACCAAACATACTTCTGAAGTTTTGAACCCAATATGATTTGCCCCTTCAACTGCTTTCAGCCTGTCTTTTACAATTTGGAGTCTCTTCTGATCTAGGGGGTCGCCTGATGGGCCATTGGAAGCTTCTCGATACTCATTAGTGTTGATGGAATGATTCTCATCAATGGTCAATTTTGGACCCAAGTTCTGCAAGAGGTCCAATATCTTGTCCATCTTACCCTTGATTTGGTCGAGTTCTTCTCTCATTGCTTGTTGATTCTGTTCCAACAAGTCCATGAGTCTAGATTGGGCTCGAGTCCAGTAGGGATGCAGGGAAGCTTATTTGTATCTGTTTTCCTATTGAGGAGAAAAAATGAGTTACGTTATGAAAATGCCATGGCTATGCATGTCATGAATGTTTTTTTTTTATGTACAATTTTATGCAAAATAATATGATGGATAATGGAGAAATATTTTTTTTATTTATTTTTTTTATAAAAATAAAATGAATACAAGGATAATGAGAAACATCGTTAAAAAAAGGAGAAAATGCCTCTTTTTTTTTGAAAATTTATTTTTTTTTGAGAGAAAAAGAATGAGAAGGGAAAATATTTTTTGAAACTGTGTTTTTTTTTAAAGAAGAATAACAAATAATATTTTTTGGAGAAAAATATCATTTATTATCTTTCACAATTTTTGAAATGTGAATGAAAAATAAATGGATAAAGGAAAAAACGGGCAGAGTGTGCCCCTTGTGATGTAGGCCGGTATTTCCTAAGATCTTAGGTCATACGACTTTTGTCACGTGAAAAATGGGATAAGGTATGCTCCTTTCGTGATATGGGCCGGTAGCTCCTTAAAATGATCTAGGGTTTATATTAAGTGTCTTTCCATTGGGTGAATTTAAGATACTAATCTAAAAGGTCCCTAGAGCCAAGGGTCTCATTTGAAAATGTTACCACCAATAATAAGTATATTATTAAAGGATGGTTTTTTCTCAAATAGAGCCAAACTCTAGGTGAGGCTTTCATAGGAACCCACTGGCCGTACATCCAGCAGAGCACCCATTACACAACCTCTCCTAACTTAAGGTTCACTCGGGCCCGGGTATAGGGCACTCACTCAAAGTGTGTGTAAATAAAGTGTATAAAGTGAAGTGTGTGAAGGAGTAAACTTAAAACTACCCGCTGCAAAATAAATAAAACAATATATACATGGTAACTATCCTAATGTTCAATATACATATAATCACAATAAAAATAAATAAACTAAACAAAGATAAAAACAAATAAGATAAGATAAAAATAAATAAATTGAAAAAATAAATAAATAATAGTAATAAATAAATAAATAAAAATAAAAGAAAAGGAAACAATTCACATTGTAAGGCAAACAAACAATTCAAACAATCAAAAGGTCTAACTCTCTAAAGTCCCCAGTGGAGTCGCCAGCTGTGACAACCACCCTAAAAATTAAATGGAGCCGCTACCAATATTTTATTTTTATAGGAAACATTGGAAAACCTATTTTTTGAATATTTTTGAATTTAATGGGGAAAAAAAAGAAGGTCTTTGAACCAGATTTTGAGCTCGGGAGTTGGTTACGCATAGGGAAGGTATTAGCACCCCTAAAACGCCCATAAAAATGGTACCTTTAATTGTTTTAAAAAACATGTTTGCCTTATCAAGAATTATTTCATAAAGAAAAAGCGTGAGTCTAAGGTTTCTACAAACAGATCATAAATGAGGAAGATTAACCTTTATTTTACCTTAAAGCTAAATAATCAATCTAATGCCAAAATTGTTAATTTGAATCAGATTTAAAAATGTCTCCTTTATAAGAAAAAAATCAAACTTTCTTTATTTGTTATAGTAATTATAGTGACTAATTTAAATACTCATGTTAAATACTCTTTCTCCTATAATTCATTAAGAAATAAAAGGAAGCATTTTTGCCACTAAATTTAATAACAATAACAATAATAGGTAAAAAAACAAATTTACAAAAATCAAAAGAAATAACTTTTATTTACCACTTTTATTGAAGAGAAAATATTGGCGTAGAATTTAGAAGAATATATAGATTTTGAATAAAACTATGTAAAAAAACAAAATTAACCCTATCATACAACAACAATAAAAAAAATTAAAAATAAAATACAAAATCAGAAACAAGCATAGATAATGAAGATAATGATGTATTAGATCTCAAGATTCAATCTTTTACATACACAATCGTACAGAAATAGGAATTGTAGCAACTTGGAGCGAATAAAAAAAAAGATAAAAACCTGGTTATAGTTATCTTAGCAACCAGATCGGAATTACACAGAGAAGAAACTGAAACTCTAGAAAAGAAAAAAAAGTGTTTACATTTTCAGATCTCTCTTTTTCTTTTTTCTCTATTTTTCAGTCTTTTCTTCAAGAACTACTCTCCCCCCTCGTTTCACCATCATGCGTCCATATTTATACACCTGAAAACAAATCGAAATCAGATCAGTGATAAAAATAATAAAGAAAGAAAAAATGAAAGAAATTGGAACAGAAATCTCCCCTTTTGAATCCGTTTTTAATGATGGACGATTTGATAGAATCTGAAGGATTTGATTTGGGGTTGAGATTGGGTGAGAAAAAGGAAAGAAAAACGGAAAAGGAAAGGGGAAGAGGAAGGGGTGCTGCTGAATGAGGGAATTAGGTTTAAGTTAGGGGATTTTCGGCCGCTGGGTTGGTGATGGGCCACGCATGGGTTATGCAGCGTTGGTGGTTGGGCAAGGGGCGTAGAAATAAAAGGTTGGGTGCGTGTAGCAGTGAGAGAGTGAGGCGCAGGTGTGAAAATAAAAGAGGGGGACGCGAGCAAGGATGGTAGTGAGGCGCTGGATCAGCCCAATAACTTGCTATTGGTACCTATAATATTTGTAATTTGCACCCTTTCATGCTTTATTTTATTTCCTCTTTCTTTCTTTTTCTTTTTTCATACTTACTCATTTTTGCCTTCTTCTCTCTTTTATTCCAAAACCAAAAATATCATAATTATTTATTATTATTTATTTAATACTATTACTACTAATTTAATAAAAATAAAATTTTAAAAAAATAGAGGCCGGACAAAATTAGGATACGACACTAACAACTAACATTTGCTTATAAAAAAATATTAATCTAAATTTTATCTCTTTTTCTACAATGAATACTATCTCAGTTTTGTACCTAATACATTCATTCATAATTCTATTGTCTTGTGCATTCATTCTTCAATTATAAATTGATAGCATTCTCATCTTTATAACATTGACACTTTTTTTTTTCAAAACTATTTTATTTATGCTCAATCAGCCTCATGAAAACATCACAGATCTAAAGTAAAATTTTGTCTTATACCTGAGTATTTTTTTTTACTACTATCATCTACTAACGTTGTTAAATAAAAATGTGCCCTTCAATTCTCTTGCAAACTACTTAGACCCTATAAAAAAGGAGAGAAGAGATTACTCTTTTATTGCAAAATGGAGTCCATGGAATCCGGTAGAAGCTGATCCAATAATTTTATAGGGTATAAAAAAATACCAAATAACCACTGGTATCGATATAAGTGAAAGTTAAAGAAATTAATTTGCAATATCAAGGAAGAATTTGACAGGATGAATATAGATTAAGCATGCTACAGCTAAGCTTATTACAAGAAAATTTAGCTATATAATTTGTTAAAAACAATTTATGCATATTGCAGCAGTTAACATGAGCTAGAGGAGCCTCAATCAAGTTATATGGAAGAGGTACCTCAGCTAAGAATTGGTAATGATATGCAATTTTTCAAGACAGGGGCATTTGAGTCTGAGGAAGGTGTTCAACATACAAGTCGTGCACCATGTTGACATAGTCATCAATCTTGTCATCCTTCCAATTTTCAGTACTTATAGGAGGAAGATACTTGACAGTAAGAGGTGCCGGTCGAACGCGTAAACTGCCTTTCCTCCATGCTAGATGAGTTCCTGTTAGGACCATCGGAACAATTGGAAGGCGAGTTTGCAGTGCTAAATGAACAAAACCCTGCATGAAAAAGTGTAGGAAGGAATAGTGAGGGGTGTGAATAGAAGTTTGTAACAATAATAAATTCTTATGCAATGCACTCAAACAAAATTATAGTATGTAAAGAAAGTGAGGCTACATAATTAGTACTTTTTTGAAAGGCAGTAGTTGTCCATTCTTTGACCTGGTACCCTCAGGAAAAATTATCAGGGACAAATTGTTTTTCAAAACTGCACGAGCTGCCTGGAACGTTACAATGATTAGAAATTAGAATTTTGTACAAGTATATATGTGATACATGATTCAGGGAAAATGCTATATAATATATACCTCTTTCATGGATTCAATAGCTGCAGTTGGGTTGGATCGGTCTATACGAAGATGATTAGCCAAAACATAAAGTTGTCCAAATAGAGGATACCATATTATCTGCATAGTTTCTGAAGTTTTAATGCATTTTTTTTTTCAATAGCAAACTTAAGGGAATGTTTGGCTTGAGAAAACGTTTTCTGTTTTTATTTTTTGTTTTCACGTTTAATTGTAAAACTGTCACCTTGTATTCAATATGTTTCCTGTTTTCAAATATTTGTATTGGAAATAGAGAAAACAATTGTTTTTACTGTTTACCGTACAAATCTTTGAAAACACGAAACAAATCGAAAACAAGGTGGCAACTTTATAATTAAAAGTGAAAACAAAAAATGTTCTGATACCAAACAGGTCCTAATGTATTCAATACTGAATAGTGTACCAATGCACACATAATAGTGATACACCGCTGATTCCAAGCATGTAAGTACAATGTTGATGGATTGGAGATGTACATGAAATACATTTCCATAGCTTTGTCAAGAACATATGCAATCCCATTTGAGGACTGCCACAGAACAGTGATCCCAAAGAAAAACTTTTATAGAGCATTTCATCATACCTCCTTCTTGGCAATGCCAACAGTGCCTGTAGGAGTCAACCACATCATAAGAAATATGTCTATTGGAGATGCATGATTGCTTATGTAAATGGCCCTCTCATTACAATACTCAGCACCTTCAATCTTTATAGGATTACCAAGAATCCACATCTGCATCCAATATTGAAAATAACAATCATAACTTGCAAAGCTACCCCCCAAAAGTTTTATTAATTTCTACGACTAATTAAACTACAAAAAAATATAATCAACAAAAAAAGATACATAGAAATAATTTCCAACAGCTATTAAAGGTGGCTTACCAGCATTTTACCAGTGACATGTCCATAAATGTTTCCTTGTCTAATTCTCTCATAAGGCCATGGTATAAGCACAGCCATGATCAATGCCCATACGAATGTTGTGACCATCATTGACAAAAAACACGTGACAATTCTTATCCAAGATATTATTGTTGAAATCCAGCCATCATCATCATCTGTATAGACATCCTTCCTTGGCTTTTGTACTGATTCATCTTTCACTAAAATTCTTGGAGTTTCCTCTACCCTTTGGCCAGAACTTGATAGTTTTAGTTTTCTTAGAGTTCACATACATAGAAAACTAAATAAGATCTTGGAATCTATGATTCTCACATGGGAAGAAGAACTTACCTTTATTCATGGCAAAACTTGATTCTTCACTTGTTGTAGAAACTTGAACAATAGTAGAAAAACTCTTTTCTATCTCTTTCCTTTCTTCCTTATGATTCTCTTAATGATGGGAATATTGAAACATACTTAATAGGTAGAGATAGGGATTATTTAACATCCTTTCCTTATATATATTGCTTCCATCAAGCAATATATCTCTTCATAAAATAATGTGCCCTTTCAATTCAAACACCAACTAATATGTCCTTTCATTTAATTATTAAACCATCACTTATATTTATTACATGAGACAAATAATTCTTACATTCTCCCACTTGGCTCATGTGATGAAGTATGACTTCATGGTTTAATACAACATCAAACATATTGCGCATATACAAGGACATACATCGATTACATCATAAGTCATAGCTAAGAATAAGAACCAATAAGAGTCATGGCGGTCATACATCATTATTTCGACATAGTCCCTTCCATGTACTACTATATTAGTCTTTTCCCTAACATGACACTTTCATGGGAAGTACATAATATCATTTTTCAAGAACATAATTTGTTTTCAACATTATCAATTGCATGCATATACATAAGTAGAAAACAGAAAATTCAGAAACAAGTACATCAATGATCTCAGAGTATCAAACATTCATCAATAACTTAAGCATCATAATTTAACATTCGCTAGCAGACGTAATGCCCATATTCTCTACATGACCAACAAATACTTTAGGCGGTAACCCTTTCGTCAAAGGGTCAGCAATCATAAGATTAGTACTAATATGTTCAATTGACACTCTACGTTTCTGAACTTCTTCTTTAACGGCAAAGTATTTCAATTCCATATGCTTAGCACCCTTGGAATACTTGTCGTTTTTAGAGAAGAAAACTGCTGCAGAATTATCACAATAAATTTTCAGCGGTCTGGCAATGCTGTCGACTATCCCAAGTCCTGAAATAAAGTTCCGCAACCAATTAACCTGAACAGTGGCCTCAAAGCATGCCACAAATTCAGCCTCCATGGTGGATGCAAAGAATGACCGATCGCCACTCTTCCATGATATTGCCCCTCCAGCTAAAAGGTACAAATAACCAAATGTAGACTTTCTTGTATCTACACAACCGGCAAAGTCTGAATCTGAATATCCAATCACTTCAAGGTGATCAGATCTCCTATAAGTAAGCATGTGTGATCCTTCGTCCCTTGCAAATACCTCAAGACTTTCTTTGCAGCTTTCCAATGATCCAATCCTGGGTTACTCTGGTATCTACCCAACATACCAACTGCAAAGCTAATATCTGGCCTCGTACATGTTTGAGCATACATCAAACTCCCAACAACAGATGCATAAGGAATATTTTCCATCTGTTTCCGTTCCAATTCATTCTTTGGACATTGCAAGAGACTAAATTTGTCTCCTTTCTGTATTGGAACAGGAGATGCTGAACATTTCTCCATTCTAAATCTCTCTAAAACTTTATTAATATATGCTTTCTGAGACAAGCCTAGCAGTCCTTGTGATCTATCACTAATATTTCTATCCCAATCCCATATCTTGCCTCACCCATATCTTTCATTTCAAAGTTGTTAGAGAGAAATTTCTTAGTCTCACTTAATAGACCAAGATCATTAGTTGCAAGCAAGATATCATCAACATACAGAATTAAAACAATAAACTTACTTCCACTGACCTTTAGATATGTACACCGATCAACAATGTTTTCCTTAAACCCAAAGGACATAACGGTATCATTGAACTTGAGATACCATTGTCGGGAAGCTTGCTTAAGACCATATATTGATTTCTTAAGTTTACACACCATGTGTTCCTTCCCCTTTTCTATAAACCCCACTGGTTGGTCCATATAAACATCTTCCTCTAAATTCCCATTCAAAAAGGCAGTCTTTACATCCATTTGATGTAACTCAAGGTCATAATGAGCTACAAGTGCCATGATAATTCTAAAAGAATCTTTCTTGGAAACCGGTGAAAAAGTCTCCTTGTAGTCAATGCCATCTTTCTGAGTAAAACCTTTGGCGACAAGTCGAGCCTTGTAACGTTCAATATTGCCATGAGAGTCACGCTTAGTCTTAAAGACCCATTTACACCCAACTCTCTTACATCCTTCAGGCAATTCCACGAGGTCCCACACACAATTATGTTCCATCGATTTAAGCTCATCTTTCATGGCATCTAACCATTTATCAGAATTATCACCATTAATAGCATCTGAAAATGAAACTGGATCATTATCAATTCCTAAGTCATTTTCCGACTCTTGTAGATATACCACATAATCATTCGGAATCGCAGACCTCCTTTCTCTTTGGGATCTTCTTAATGCTATTTCCTGTGGTTGTTCAACTACAGGTTCATTGGCAACTTCGGGATCATTAGCTTGTTGTTCTTCATGATTGTTATGCATTTCAACACAAGGAACAACAATTGTAGAAGTAGAAGCACGAGTCACAGGGACTAGTATTCTGACTTCCTTTATCTCCACATTTCGTGAAAGTTTACTCCCACTATTTTCACCATTTTCAGTGAACCTAGCATTTCCAGATTCAACAATTCTTGTACTATGGGTAGGACAGTAAAATCTATACCCCTTAGATTTTTCTGGATAACCAATGAAATATCCACTGATTGTTCTTGCATCCAGTTTTTTTTTCTTGTGGGTTATATATTCTTATTTCTGCCTGACAACCCCAAACATGAAGGTGTCTTAAACTGGGTTTCCTACCTGTCCACAATTCAAAAGGTGTATTTTGAACTGCCTTACTAGGAACCCTGTTTAACAAATACATGGCAGTTTTTAAGGCATACATCCACAATGATACAGGTAAAGATGAATTACTTAACATACTCCTAACCATTTCCATTAAGGTTCGATTACGCCTTTCTGATACACCATTTTGTTGTGGTGTTCCTGGCATTGTGTATTGGGCACAAATACCACGCTTTTCAAGAAATTTAGCAAATGGACCAGGGTGTTGTCCTGATTCGTCATATCTTCCATAATACTCACCACCCCTATCCGATCTTACGATTTTCACATTTCTGTCCAATTGCCTTTTAACCTCATTTATGTAAATTTCCAAGGCATTTACTGCTTGAGATTTCTCATGCAGTAAATAGACATACCCATAACGTGAAAAATCATCAATAAAGGTGATAAAATATTTTTCTTTATTGAAAGAATTGACATCAAAAGGTCCACAAATGTCGGTGTGTATAATTTCAAGAAGCTGAGTACTTCTTGTGGCTCCTTTCTTTGTGTGTTTTGTTTGTTTACCTTTAATACAATCCACACACACATTAAGATCAGTAAAATCTAAATCCGGAAGGATTTCATTCTTTACTAATCGTTGCATTCTTTCTTTGGAAATGTGTCCCAAACGCTTATGCCACAAGTAAGCAGAACATTCATCCACTAAACTACGTTTAGTGCCAACATTATGATGCAAAGTCATAAGTGTTTCAACATATAAATTATCAAGATTCAATTTATATAAACCATCACAAAGTATACCAGATCCAATCATAGAGGTATGCTTATACAAACTGAAACAACCATTACCAAACTTAAAAGAGTATCCAACAACATCAAGTTTAGAAATTGAAACTAAATTCCTAGAAATATTAGGTACATACAAAGTCTCAAATAAATCTAAATGATGCCCAGTGTTCAAGATCAAACGATAAGTCCTGACACCTTCCACTGGAACTTTCTGTCTATTCCCCACGAAGACAAATTTTTTATTTGGCTTTATGGTTTGGATCGTAAGGAATCCCTGCATCGTATTAGAAACATGAGTTGAACATCCAGAATCAATCCACCAAGTATTATGGGGAACTTCAGTTAAATTTGATTCGAAACATACATAAGCATTAAGCTTACCTTTCTTTTCAAACCAAGCCTTACGCTTTGGGTAATCCTTCTGGAAATGCCCGGATTTCCCACAAAAATGGCATTTGTTGCTCTTTGGTTCTTTCTTCTGGATATTGACAGAGGACTCACCAACCTTTAATGGTCATTTTCCCTTTCCACGTTTCTTTCCAAATTTCTTTCCAGCTCCTTAATGATTCACTAGATGAATGGAGTGGTTCCCTTGATTCTTGAGTCGGGTTTCCTCTTGAACTAACATGATGTGCAGTTCATGCACATTCCATTTATCCTTTATGGTGTTATAGTTCATTTGGAAAGGACCATACTCAAACGGTAATGAACTCAATATGAATTGCACAAGGAAACCATCATCAACTGCCATTCCCAGTGACCTAATTCTTGCTGCAATATTTGTCATTTCAGTGACATGTTCATGCATGGTACGAGAACCATCAAATTTCATGGTGGTTAAAGTACTCATTAATGTCCCAGCAAGAGACTTGTCAGCAGTTTGAGAGCATTCTTCCACAGATTTCATAAATTCTTTAGCATTTTCTGTTTTGGGAAGACTTGACCTCATGTTACTTGCTATGCTCATTCGCATAAACATCAAACTAAGCCTGTTTGACTTTTCTCAAGCCTTATAATGGGTTTTATCTTCATTGCTACTATCATCAGTAATAGCAGTAGGTTTATCAACTTGAAGAGCGAGATCAAGATCCAATACGCCAAGGTGAAATTGAATTTGTTCACTCCATTCAGGAAAATTCAACCCATTAAACACCGGAACAGACATAGCTTGTGAATGCAAAGAAATAGGTACAGATACTGCAATTAATACATGTTCAACATTAATACTTTGAGTTATAAACTAATATACAATTAAAATTCAGACAATACATAAACATTCTATATATATTAATGTTCTCCTTTGGGAGATCCACCAATATACAACATAACAAACATAAAGATGCTATTAAATTTAACATTTATTTGGCATGACATATGCATCAATCAGAAATACTTATTATCTTTGGATATATAAATAAAACTAATAATGCACACATATTACCAACAATCATGTCCATTAATTATGAGAACAATTAATCAACCTTTGGGTGATCCAAAAATATCTTGTAATAATGAACTTCAAATTATCCCATAAATAAATTATAAAATATTAGCATCCATACAATGGGTAATTGAAATAGATCATTAATTTGGAATCAAATAAACATATAGGTTTGACCACTTTGGTGATTAACAAACCATCATGATATAATTTCCAAATTTTAATTTAATTTTTCTCACAGTGACCGTGTAACGTTCGGGTCTGCACTTCTTTCGCAATTCGCACCCGTCATTTAACGTTCCGGTCACCATGCTTGTTTCCAATCAATGTCAACATTCACAAAGGACAAACATGAAAAGTCTATCTTGACTTCACGTGCAGACCACTTTGTCCATGAAAGGGAACTTTCATTTATATTTCAAATCATATATTTATAAATAAATGTAAAATAAAAAATTCAAGCGATAACAATTACAATTCAATTTGGAAGTAAACACAACTGTGTCTTTCATGCTTTCATGGTGAAATAATAATAATATTTAAACGAAACAATTGAAATGGCTCTTTTACGTTCACGATGGCCACACATGTTTACGCAATAGTATCATTCATTTCTATTTTTACAGACACACAAATACATCACATCATGTGCAAGCCATTTCAATCACAGAAGTCAGAAACAGTGCAGCAGAAACATACCAAAATAAATAAAAAATTCTAAGTTTCATAATTAGGGTTCCTAAACCGAGAGAAATTATCATTCATGGAGAATCACACAATTCCACAACCTAAGGCTCTGATACCACATGATAGTTTTAGTTTTCTTAGAGTTCACATACATAGAAAACTAAATAAGATCTTGAAATCTATGATTCTCACATGGGAAGAAGAACTTACCTTTATCCATGGCAAAACTTGATTCTTCACTTCTTGTAGAAACTTGAACAATAGTAGAAAAACTCTTTTCTATCTCTTTTCTTTCTTCCTTATGATTCTCTTAATGATGAGAATATTGAAACATACTTAATAGGTAGAGATAGGGATTATTTAACATCATTTCCTTATATATATTGCTTCCATCAAGCAATATATCTCTTCATAAAATAATGTGCCCTTTCAATTCAAACACCAACTAATATGTCCTTTCATTTAATTATTAAATCATCACTTATATTTATTACATGAGACAAATAATTCTTACAGAAATTGCATCCAAGAAACTCTCCAACCTTCTGTTCCTCAAAAAGGCACCACCTCCAGAATTTTCCATTGCAAAATCAGTGAAGACTTTACTACCAACAGAGGCCACCTGAACAGGACAAAAGCAGAACAACTCAGATATTATCACTTGAAAAATACCACGAAAAATTGAAATCATTTGTTTGGAATAAAGAAACCACAAACGTTGCATATAACACAACAATTTTTGCGCTGGGAAGTAAACAAC
Organism: Calophaca sinica; assembly: GCA_037113605.1. Lineage (NCBI taxonomy): Eukaryota > Viridiplantae > Streptophyta > Magnoliopsida > Fabales > Fabaceae > Calophaca > Calophaca sinica. The sequence continues at coordinate 123,467,559 of CM073736.1, read as the reverse complement.
CAAATAACTTTTGACTTGAAAATTCCTTGGTTTTGCATAAGTTTTCAGAACAACCAAAACATAATTTGATGAAAATAATGGTTCAATTAAACTGAAAATGACCAAACATCATAATTCACAAACCGATAAATTTTCGTTCCTTTCTGGGAAAACTGAATGGATATAACCAAAAACATAAAATTTTCATTCAGTTAACAAAAAACATCAAAAGCTTCAAACTTTCATGTGAACACTCAACATGGGAAAGTGGGGTTTTATTTTTTATTTTTCCTCTTTTTCTTTTGTATTTTGAAGGGAAGGGACTGTAACTGTTTATTAGTTTTTTTCAGCAGCCAAACAAACCCAACCTACATAACAAGAGCTTGGAGAAGACCCCCAAACCATTCTATCTTACCAAAGTCTGTGACTTTGCCTCCCACTCTATCCAAAACTTTCTCGAGAAAGCTCAGGAAAATGAAGGAAACAAGCAGAAGTCAATCTCTACAAAGTCAAGACAGTTGTGGGGCAATTATAAGCAAATCCACAAGACCACAAACCAAGGCAGAATGATGACACGCAAAAAAGTGTATGGTCACGCTTAGTAGATGAAGAGAGAGGGGCAACATAATTTATATGATTGAGATTGAAATGAAATTGTACTCCCTCCCTCACGCATTACAAGTGTCACGTTAAAAAGCTTCGTACATATTAAGCAAAAACTATAAATAAATAAAGAAGTGTAATAATTTTATAAAAGAAGAATATCATGGACACTCTCTTTGACACACTCTCTTAAACACTTTTTTAATAATTGGGCCACGTCACACTTTTTTTTTTAAAATCAACCATTGGATTGAAAGTTACTATCATATAGATCATATCGGTAAATTTTAACATTAATCTATAATCATTTGCTATGTCATCAAGATGCGTCAAGATTAATATCAACGGTGTAATTACAAATAACGTTAATCTTGACGCATCTTGATGACATAGCAAATGATCATATATTAATATTAAAATTTACAGATATGATCTATATGATAGTAACTTTTAATCCATTGGTTGATTTTGGAAAAAAAGTGTGACGTGGCCTAATCATTGAGAAAGTGTTTAAGAGAGAGTGTCTGAAAGAGTGTCTGTAGCATTCCTCTTTTATAAAATTATCTTTTTTAATTATTGAGTATTAACAGTTGTCATAAATGCATAATAGAGTATAATGACTTGGGAGTGATGTACTCATTATTAATTTGAGGGTAAAACTGAAAAAAAAAATTGAAACTAATTTTTTTTTTTACTAATATAACACTTATGTGATTTGCTAGAATGCACTCACCTATTTTCTAGAAGGTGTAACTTAGCAAATTACATCTTATAGTGTATTTGACAATTTTTTAGTTATAACTTGCTAAATTATACCTTCTAAAAAATAGATGGGTGTATTTTAGCAAACCCCCAACACTTGTAATGAGATGGACGGATTAAGTCACAGCTCATAAAGTCCTAATTAACGTGTTTTCGCTTCTCCATTTTGCTTTTTTTTTAGTATATATATTAATTATTGTTACATGAGATTGTGTTTGATGGGAATTTGGAATACACTACATTTGTTTATAGTACAAGAAGAAGAAGATGTGTTTTTGGCAATACGGTGTTTTGTTTTGACTTGAGTAACACTTTTTGAGTCTCTGGCATTTGGTGATAGGGCAATCTGACATTATTGTGGTTAGGTTCTTTTGAGCCACATGTTGTTCGACAACCAATTGAAACCTCTCATTTGTCTACCCTTTATACATCACTTTCTAGTTGATTTCATATTTGATTGATTGGCTGTGTTATTTATTCATCATATTTTTAATATGTTTTGAAGTTTGTCAGGTGCACAAATTTCTCATTTTGTAAGTATGGAAAAATCACAGATTATTTTTGGCTTTTTCTACCATCACCTCCCATTGGACTATTTCCACTCCCAGTCAGTTTTTTTTAGTTGTTAAAAGACTAAAATATCCTTAAATTTTCTAAACGAACAGTCACATCCAAAGTCTACGAATCGTACGTAAATTGGGTTAATGTATTCCTATGCGTACCAATTAAAAAAATTTGAATTTTTGAACATCACGTAAATTTAATTCACGGTAACATCTGTGAATTGAATTCACGTAAGCTGTGAATTGAATTTATGTAACCTTCGTGAATTGAATTCACGTAAGCTGTGAATTGAATTTACGTACTCCGTGAATTGAACTGAATTCACGATAACCTCCGTGAACTGAATTCGCGGTAACCTCCATGAATTGAATTCGCGTACGATTCGCAAATGCAGAAAATAAAAACAGGCATAAGGGCAATTTGGTCTTTTCAAAATTAAAAAGCTGACAAGGGGGTGGGAGTAGTCCAATGGGGGTGCTGGTAGAAAAAGCCATTATTTTTTAAATTAAAATTTATACCCGTATTGCAAATTATATATTGATTGAAATTTTATGAATTCTAACTAAATTCATACACATCAACAATGGTGCAACAGATGGAGATTAGCTGGCCTCTCTATTTATACTTTTTCCTATTTTTTGGACAAAACAAATTGGATTTGGCTTCTCTAAAGTGAGTAGAGAGTAAAATAAGTAACTCAACCGTTTATGAGATAATTAAGGGTGATTTATTATGCATGTGAATTTAATATCAACTCTTAATTATCTCATCAATGATTAAGATTATTTACTTTATTCTCTAAACTGAATTGCTCACTTTAGAGGAGTTGGATCCAAACAAATCAATCAAGGGATTCCGATGTGAGAGCAATCAATCTAATGGTTTTGAAGTAGTTGACTGTAGTGACTCCCCCAAACACAGTCAATCCAAATCTACAACGAATATGAGGTTGATTCGAAGCTGTTCATCTACCTCCAAGTTGCTTGTGATTTAGAACTAGTGGAACTCTTGAAGCGTTAGCATAATTGAATAAAAAAATAGAAACTGTGATTCAATTTAATACTAATTGTAAAAAGCAAATTGAAAATACCAGTTGCAGTGGTGGATACAAAAGTTTTTTTTTAGTGGGGACAAGAAAATAATCTAGAATATTTTTCACAAAAAATATTACAAGCTTTACAAAATACAGAATCTCATGACAAAAAATACCCAAATCCGATGTTTTTGTGTGTTTAGTGTTAGAAGAGTAGTTAAAGTTAGAAGGTGAAGAGCTAAAATCAATATTGTTCCGGACTGGGCCGAGCCCAATCCAACTAGCGCTCACCAAGGGCCCATTTCGCAAGCGGAGCTCTGACCTCCCTCCAACTGAACGAGGACGTGGCAGATCCAACGGCCTTCAGACCTCCTTCCAGCGCATTACAGTCTGACAGAGATCCAACGGCTCCCCATATTGCACGCGAACGGTTACTCTTCAGTAACCGCTTCCGATCATTATATAAGCGATCTCCACCGCTACCTCAGGTACGCTTTCACTCATAATTTGGCTACCTCACTTCCGTTCCTAAACTGACTTAGGCATCGGAGTCTCTGCAGGTACAACTGCCCTCGCGCCATCGTTGACCACTGCGAGCTCAACCGCAGCACTTCTTCTCCGGCTACTCTGAGTTCTATATCATTGGCGCCGTCTGTGGGAAAACTTCTTCCTTTTCAACATTTTCGAAGTCACCTTCGTTTCTAACAATGACCGGATCAAAGCGCACCGTCGCGACACGCAATTCTAAGCTTCGCGTGGATCTCAATCCATCGAATCCTCTGATTGCTCCCCTGAATCCGCCTCAGATCGAACAAGCGTCGGTAACCATCGAGTATGAGAGGCCGAGGAATCTTCCTCTGCCTTCGGTTGACGTAGTTCCACTAGTCACCGCTCCAACAACTGAAACTGAAGAAACCACTCCGGCGGCAACCGCTTTCCTCCTTCGCGAGTTTCGCGACTTTGTGCAGAAACACACCGAAGTAATGCAGGTGCAGAACCAGTGCTTGGAACGCATGGAAAACCAGCAGAAGGAGATCTCTGTCCACGTCACTACACAGATCGAGAATCGGCGAAAACATATTTCTCCGTCGCGACAGCGATCCAGAGAATCTAAAACTCGCTGATCCGTCCAACGTCTCCGCCACGACACGACTCCGCGCAGGTCTCCACGTGCCACACCTCGCCACATCAGGTCTCTGGACTGTTCTCCACCACACCACCGAAGATCACTGTCGCGATCTCAGGATCGCTCTCCTCAAGGCGGAAGAAGAGTAAATAGGACACAACGCAATGGAACTTCGCCTGACAGCCTTTCTTCAAGGCGGGAAGCAAGATGCTCTCTGCCGCGTCGCCGTCACTCTCCTGCATATTCCCCTCGACACCGTTGCTCTCCAAGTCCTTCTCCACATCGCAGAGGTGCAACCACGAGCAGTGATACACCACCTCGTCGAGCTGCCACTATTTCCCGATGTCGTGCAAGATTAGCTGAATGCACCTCTCGTCATCGCTGCACCCGATCTCTTTCATCCACTTCCTTCCAGGGTGATGAGGAGGACGACGCGTGCGTGACCTTTGGTCCATTCACTGCCAGGATTACTAAATTTTCGATTCCAAAGAATCTCCAGAAACCTCCTTCCCTAGACACATATGATGGAACTGGTGATCCCAATGAGCATATCGGTTGCTTCGACACTATCATGGGCTACCGAGGTGCCAAAGGACCAGTCATGTGCAAAACCTTTCCTCTTACCCTGAAGAAAGTTGCCTTGACGTGGTTCCAAAACCTCAAAAAGAGCTCAATCGACTCATGGTCTGATCTCACACACCAGTTCTCTTCTCACTTTACTGCATCTAGGGTACAGCCGAAATCAAAAGCAGCATTGGCTGCCATTCAACAAAAGAAAGACGAATCCCTTAGAGATTACATTGAGCGCTTCAATAAGGAAGCCGTCTTTGTGAAGAAAGTCTCTGACGAGATGAAGTTGTATTTACTGGAGCAAGGCTTGGTGGAGGATAGTCTCTTCAATGTTAATGTCGGAGTCAAAAAGCCAAAGAACCTGAACGACTTCCTCAAACAGCCAGAGAAATACATAAACTATGAAGAAAAATTGATGGCGACAGAGGTCAGAAAGAAAACACAGGACAAGGCTGGCGGTCAGCGCGAAGACAAAGCGCGTAAAGAAAAAGAGAGTCGAGTTCCACTGGGGAAGTACGACGAGTACACCCCACTAAACACTTCACGGACGCGTATTCTAAACGAGTGCACGAACGCTGAATTCTGAGATGCAGGAATACGCTTCCCAAAGCCACTCAAGGAGAGGCCTGACACTGACAAGTCGAAGTATTGTCGTTTCCATAAGAGCGCGGGACATAATACCGATGACTGTATTCAACTGAAAGACGCTATAGAAAAACTGATTCAGAAAGGAAAGTTGCAAAAATATACAAGCTCGAAGCCGAGATCCGGTGAAAGAAGGTCGAGGTCCCGATCGCCTCGTCCCAAGAAAAATCAGTCCTCGACAGCTGTCGTAGGGCAGCTCGACGAGGCAGGTCGTGAATCAGAAGAAAGCAAAGAAAGACCTCGACCTGCCCCAGTCGCCTTAGTCATTTCGGGGGGATTCTTCGACAACGGAGGTGCCAGCATTAACTCAGCGAAGAGAAAGTTGTGTGAGGCGATGACGATTTCCACTGTCATTCCCCCTTCCAGTAGATACAAAGGAAGACCACCCCTCACCTTTTACGATGAGGACCTGGTGAACGGAAAGCCAAATTACTTGATTCCTTTGTTGATCAAGGCTTATATGGCCAACTTCAACGTGAGGAGGATCCTGGTCGACCAAGGAAGCTCTGCAGACATCATTTTTCATCATCTATTCAGGACCTTGAAATTACCGGAGAAGGACCTCGTTCCATATACATGGTCCGACTTGTAGGGCTTCAACGGTTCTTGGACAAAGCCTATGGGCTACGTGGAGTTGATGGTGACCTTTGGGGAGGAACCAACCACCAAGACCGTCAAAGTCCAATTCATCGTACTACCTTGCAAATCTATTTACAATTGTATAATTGGGCGTCCCACTTTGGGGGAGCTCGGAGCGGTAACCTCGACTGTCCATATGAAAATGCATTTTCACAATTACAAAGACAAAATCGTCACTGTAGAAACTGATCTTAAAGCTGCTAGGAGATGCTACCTCCTATCACTGAAGATGGATGGGTCAGAAGAGCCAACAAACCTCCACCTGTGAAGAAGCAAAGCAAGGTAAAAGCTGCTTCAGAGGTCAAACTTATAGACTTCGACGCCAGAATAGAGCGCGAAGAAGAAATCAAGGAAGACGATCCCCTAGCTTGAGAGTTCCAACAAAAGATCAAAAGGTTAGTCGCTGATGGTGAGTTCATTCAAGTTCAGCTAGGTGATGATCCAAAGAAGACTGTAAAGCTGGGCGCCGACCTCCCCAAGCAGGTCAAGATACAGCTAACAGAATGCCTGAAGTCCAACGCAGACCTCTTTGCTTGGACCGCTGCTAACATGCCAGACATCTCTCCCGACATCGCCTACCACCAACTCGCCCTGGACCCCACGGCCCGCTGGGTTGCCCAGAGGCGATACAAACAAGCTCCCGAGAAGGCTGAAGCCGCGGCTAAAGATGTAGATGATTTTATCAAAGCTGAATTCATTAGGGAGGTGAAATACACCAAATGGCTTTTCAATGTAGTACTTGTGAAAAAATCTAATGGAAAATGGCGCATGTGTGTTGACTACACTGATCTCAATAAGGCGTGCCCCAAAGACGCCTATCCCCTTCCCAATATAGACAAACTCATCGACAATTCGTCAGGTTTCCAATTGTTATCTTTTATGGATGCATACTCTGGTTACAACCAGATTCCAATGCACCTTGATGATCAAGAAAAAACAGCTTTTATGACCGACAAAGGCAATTACTGCTATAAAGTAATGCCCTTTGGCCTTAAAAATGCTGGTGCGACTTACCAGCGCATGATGAACAAAGTATTCGCAAACCAGATTGGGAAGATACTGGAAGTATACATGGACGATATGATCGTGAAAACACCTAAACAGGTCGACCATGCTGTCGACCTAAAAGAAGTTTTCAACGAAGTCCGACGCTACAACATGCGGCTCAACCCCGAAAATTGCACTTTCGGAGTACGAGCTGGCAAATTCCTCAGTTTCTACTTAACTGAGAGAGGAATTGAACAAATCTAGACAAGTACCGTGCTGTCACCGAAATGCGACAACCATCGTCGAGAAAGGATATCCAGCAACTGACTGGAATGCTCGCACCATTGACTAGGTTCATATCAAAATCAACTCAACATGCCTTACCCTTCTTCTGATTACTCAAAAAGGGGATCTAGTTTGAATGGTCCTCAAGTGCGAAGAAGCTTTGTCACAACTGAAGCACATTTTGTCTCAACCACCTGTATTAACAAGGCCATCCTCAGGGGAGGTCCTCTATGTCTATTTGGCAGTTGCAAATGAGGCTCTCAGCGCCGTCCTCGTGCGTGAAACCGATGTGGGGGAAAAGCCCGTTTATTTTGTGAGTAAAGCACTTCAAGGTCCCGAGTTGAGGTACCAGAAGATCGAGAAGGTCGCGCTAGCGCTGGTGGTCGCAGCTCGACGGTTGAGACAATATTTCCTGGCACATCCTATAGTAGTTCGGACAGACCAACCGATCAAACAAATCTTACACAGGCCTAACCTCGCAGGACGTATGATTAAGTGGTCGGTCGAGTTGTCCGAATTCGGGATCTCATATGAATCACGACAAGCCCTTAAAGCCCAATACCTGGCGGACTTCATTGCTGAAATGACTCCTGGGGTAGTCGAACCTTGTTCCAAGTGGACAGTTCACGTCGACAGATCATCTAATGCAAAAGGCAGTGGCGCTGGATTACTACTCGAGAACGAAGACGGGCTGATCATCGAGTTCTCATTGGGATTTTCATTCCCGACCTCAAATAGACAAGACGGGCTGGCCTTAGCTAGAGATTTCGTAGCAGTTGAGGTAAAACTCAGAACCAATTCTCAGTTAGTTGTATCCCAGATTAAAGGAGAATGGCAGGCCAAAGATCCTCTCCTTCAAAAATACCTCGCATTGGTGAAACAAAAAATGAACAACTTCGAGGCAGTCAAGATCACTGATGTCCCAAGAGAACAAAACACCTGAGCGGACATTTTGTCCAAACTCACTAGCACGCGCACCTCGGAGAACAACATGTCTATAATACAGGAAACATTGGCCAAGCCCAGCATAATTTCTGTAGTCGACACCACCGCTGTCGCCCCTACGGAGATATTTCCAAAATTTTGCTTTGGAATATCTTATCCAAGCATGAATGACATGGTCGACCTAGGAGATAATTGGATGACGCCCATTCAGAAATTCATTCAACTTGGCGAGCTCCCCGAAGAGGAAAAAGAAGCTGCCAAAATCCAGAGGAAAGCATGCTTTTATTCCATTATCGAGGGTACCTTGTACCGAAGAAGGTTCTCCACTCCCCTGTTGAAATGTCTTGACAAATACGGAAGCCCAAAGACGCTACCGGGTCAAGTACATGAAGGGATATGTGGACAACACCTCGGAAGTCGATCTCTCGCGAAGAAAATCCTACGAGCAGGTTATTATTGGCCAACAATGGAGGAGGACGCGAGGTCGTTTGTTAAAAAGTGCGACAAGTGTTAGAAGCACGCCGATCTCCACTTAGCTCCCCCAACAGAGTTGACATCGCTTTCTGCTCCATGGCCCTTCGCTTGGTGGGGCATCGACATCCTTGGACCATTTCCAATGGCTCCTGGACAGTTGAAGTATCTACCCGTGGCCGTAGATTACTTCACCAAATGGGTGGAGGCAGAAGCACCAGCAAAAATAACAACAAAAAACTTGATCAAGTTCTTTAAAAGGCATATATTGACCAGAATCGGGATTCCTGAGGTCGTTGTTACTGACAACGGAACACAATTGTTTTGCAAATTGCGGTTTCCAAAAAAACACTGGAGGATCTTCGAATCAAGCAGCATTTCACTTCGGTGGAACATCCCCAAACAAACGGTCAAGCTGAGGCTGCAAACAGGGTTCCAAGGTCTTAACCGGAGATTGGATGATGCAAAGGGAAACTGGGCAGAAGAATTTTCCCGAGTACTTTGGGCATATCGTACAACTCCGCACTCGATAGCGGGAGAATCACCATTTAGTCTCATTTATGGGACCGAAGCCGTCATTCCCGTGGAGATTGGCGAGTTAAGTTGGAGGACTCCGTATCCCCCACAAGCAGTCAATAATTTTCAATGCCTGCGAGAAGAGCTTGAACTCCTCGACGAATGTAGAGAACTCGCAGCGCTGAACGAGGTCGCAGTCAAACAAAGGATCGCAACAAGATATAACCGAAATGTTGTGCCCAGGGAGTTCGCGCAAGGCGATCTCATCCTTCAAAGAGCTGACGTCGGTTTGAAGAATGCCTCACAAGAAAAGCTCGCACCCAATTGGGAAGGCCCTTACTGAGTAACTACAAAAACCGGTACTGGCACCTACAACCTCGAGACTTTACAAGGCAGACCAATTCAAAGAACTTGGAATGCAGCCAAACTGAAGAAGTACTATAGTTAAAACACAAGTGTAATTAAAACACGAGTGTAATTGAAACACGAGTGTAATTGAAGCATAAGTGTCGATGCAATAAAAAGCACAAACAAAGTCAGTACTTTGCATTCATGCAGGAGTCATTGGAACTCCCATAGTTAGAGGACCTCGACTATTTTTTTTAAATAGAAGCGAAGAGTCGAACTCAATGGGTAACGATGTCGCTTTCTGTCTAGCCAATAGATCGGCAAACATCACCCATTCGTCCACCTCAGACCAAGGAATAAACCTTGAAAGAAGGGAAGAAGGAGGACCCTGTGGCTGGGTAAACCCTCCTGAGTTGATGACATCACGAACAAAATGAGAAAGCAAACAAACAAACAAAGGTAAACATTTAGCCAAAGTTAAAATTGCTTATAAATATAATTACAACCATATATTGTTTTGATACAATCAACAATAGACACTGGTATAAACACTAAGAGTCCCGAGAAGGAGCCACTTCAACGGACGGAGTAGGCACAGTGAGAAGAACCTCCTTTGTGGCCGCATCCACAATTGAGTTCCCTTAGACTTCTCTATCCGAGGTAACCCCGGTCAAGTTAAGAGCAACTCCTGGATTCAAAAGTTGAACTTGGGCTATGACGTTAGCAAATAACTCATCCCTAAGCTTTAGAAACAGGTTGTCCACCTCCACTTTTGCAGGCCTCACAACTTCATTGTCCTTAGAGAGTTGTTGATTTTCCTTGGAAAGCTGCTGACTTTTAGTAGTTAACTACTCCACTTTCCTTTGGAGGTCGACGACCTCCAACTTTGAGTCATGCTCAGACTTCTTGAGGTCCTTAATCCTTTGCAAGAGGTTCTCTTGCTCTTCAACTAACTTCTTTTTTTCAGTAGAAAGGCTCTCAATGTCTTTAGACAGCTTGGAACCTCGCCCTCAGCCTTGGTGGCCATCGCCGTCGCAGCATTCAAGTCACCCTGCAACCTCTTAGCTGATTCTAGCTTCCCTCGGAGGTCCACCTCGATATCCTCCAGAGACTTTATCATCCGATCAGACTCCAGCTTCTTTTCATGAAGGCTCGAGAGCTCGACTTCCAAGTGGCGGTTTTTCTCAAAAACTCAGTTGGTAAATTCCAAATGGCACAGAAGCCAGGTCAACCCCTCCAAAAACCAAACTGTGGGTACCTCGCCAGCGGAGCAGACAATTTCCTTCCCTTTACCTGCTTTACTACCAATCCTCAACGTCGCCGAAAGATCACTGAAGGAGTCGTTGTCTTTGGCAAAGGAGTTGTTTTGGACCTCTTGCTTGAAGGTTCCTCAATACTCTTGTCAGGAACTCGCTTCAAAGATGAAGAAGTCTCCTCGACAGAGCCTGCTATCTCAACAGAAACGGTTCCCTGATCTCGAACGTTGACGACCTCGACGCCTGTAGGTGCAGGAGATGCCTGAAAGGCCGGGGAAAGAATAGCAGCAGTATCGCTAGAACCCTCCCCGACTAAGGGAGAAGGAGTCTTCTCAGTAACAGCCTGCTTCTTCTTCTTCAAATTCGCCAAGTACGCGGAGCTCGCCATTGAATCTGCAAAAAGTAAAATTGAGTTAGAAGGATAAGAAGGGAACTACCAGAAAGTAGATTTCTATATAATTACCTAAATAATCATTAGCTGCAGCTTGGTCTTTGCACTGCAGAAGGCGCCGGATGTCGATATACCTCTTTTCGGGAGATTTCTACTCCTTTTTGTTTACTGACTTTCGAGGTTCGAACTTCTCGACAAAATCTCGAATCCGTTTCAAATAAAAGCGTTCGTTGTCATCTAGCTCGGATGCCTTGAACGTGAAGTCAGTTTTGTGCCTAGAAAAGAGAGTGCAACTCCAGCACAACAGAAATCGTTCTCTCCAAACATTTACTATTCCTTCCTCTGATATTTCCTCCGTGAGAACACAGATGTTCTCCTTGGAAGTGTCACTAACGGCTTCAATAATGAAATACTTAGATTTGAAGCCGTAATGAGAATCCGAGAACAACTCAAAAACCTTACCATTTTGTTTAAGAGAACCCAACCTTGTCGTTCTGTCAACTTCTCTGTGGTCCATAATGGAGAAAACAAAGTGAAAAATACTCCAAGTAAAGGTTGAAGCTTAAGATACGGGCATAACAACTGGAAACCTCGGATGAAGGCCCAGGCGTTGGGATGGAGTTGAGAAGGAGCGAGCACTAGATGACTCAACACCTCTACTTCAAAATCAGAGAAGGGCAATCCATTACAACAGATTATTAAAAAAAATGGTGCCATCTTAAACATCGATTCTTTCTGAAAGTGCTGGCTAAAATTATGAGTGGGCCTTTACTAGCGTATTCTAGAATAAGCGCTAGTTAAAACGAACAAATAGACAACGCTTCTTTAAACGTGAACACAAGAAGGGGGGTTGAATTGTGTTGAAAACTTTTCGCAAACTTTAAGTTAAAAACACTTTTGAACTCTTGATTTTAAAACTATAAGTTATCGGATGCTGGAGTATGACCAGACGCTGGAAATGAAGTTTAAGAAAACTTGTTTTTCTTTGCAAAATAAGAATAAATGTAAAGCAGTAAAGCAAGAGACACAGAGATTTATACTTGTTCACCACCAACCTGGTAGTTACGTCTAGTCCCCTCGTTCCTGAATGATTTCCACTATAATCAACTGATTACAAATTTCCTTAAGAGTATTCTACTGTCACAAACTTGACAATACTCTTAACTTCTCAAAACGACTCAGTACGTTCGAGCCTTTGAGGAACAAAGCCTTAACTAGGCAGAACAACTTTTACAAAGTAATATTCTTTTGAATACAATCAAATAACTCTCACAGAGAGGATGAAAAGATTAAGCACAAAAACAAATAACTTTCTAAAAGAACGAATATCAGACGATGAGGTTCAGTTCTTGGTGTCCAGAAACTTGGCACGAAACTTGATTGCTCACTTGAGTAATAGCTCTTTCAAAATATAGTTTCTAGCAGTTTTTGGCCACCTTCTTCAATGAATACCTTGGGATATTTATAGGAGTCTTTGAGGGGTATTACCATTGCAGTAAATTTTAGCTCCATATCATTGAGTGAGGTAATTTGAAATGCTGTCATTTTCTTCCTTTTCAGAGAATATCAGAATAGTACACATTACCATTTTTGTACAATCTTCTTTTCACAATTGCCTTGTACAAATTTTGTCTTATACTAAAGGTGTCACATTTGATACCTCGTACATCAAAATGAGTGCACAAAATAAAATTTGAATTCCGTTCCAAAACAGCTGAGGTAGAAGAGCACAAACGTGACCATCACGTGATTCATTAATAGACCAGATGCTCGCTCAGAATAATGGACGGACGCTCGCAGCAATTGAGTAATCCACGTGTCAAAAGATAACACTACCGGACGCTTGCTTTAGACAAGACGCTGGAGTGAACCGGATGCAGACATACATGGAATGTATTCAAACTCTTGTGAATTTCTTCTTCTTGCTTGAGTGAGTTATAAAACACGAGTGATTTTAATACCTGCACACTCCAAGACTTATTAGAAGATAAATTATTCACTTGCAAATACTTTGTTATCATCAAAATTAATGAGGGTCTAAACTTCTCAATCGTTTAGGTTTCAACATTCTTCGGTGAAATGCTACTAAAAATTCGCATGAGAATATCGCTAGCGCTTCCTCTAGGAAGTGTTTTCAATTATCTGATCTTCACTAGTGATTCCCTAGGAAAGCGCTATCTATGATTTGAGAACTGAACTTTACTAGCGCTTCTCCAAGGAAGCGCTAGCTAACATCTTACTTGATTACTATATTTTAACCTTTCCTCCCACGCGTTCCCTCATTAAATTTCCCTCTCTCGCTCTGAAACCCTATTTCCTTCCACGCGTTCCTCTTAATCTCTTCCCTCCCACGCCATCTCTCCCTCAACCTCCTCCACTCCATCTCCCACACCCTCCACGACGCTGTTTCCATCCACTCCCCAGAGCCTCCTCGCCACCCTCGACTGCCATCTCACCGACTGCGATGTCCTCTTCTGCAGCGGAGTCCTCCTCATCGCCCGTTTGCAAATCGGGTCCCCTGAATCCAAAGCCACTCCCCCATTATCTTCCCCATTTTCGGATCCTCCCTCTTCTTCTTGTTTCCTTCATCCCCCTACCATTAAACCCTAACCCTAACCCTAATCCAGATGGTCGCGGTAGCCACTCCCTCTTCCACTCTCCTCCTCCTTTCTTCTATCAATCCTAACCCAAGAGAAACAACGCAGCTTGTTGGCTAATGAAATATAGGAATTGTGTCTTGTTGGCTAAAACTGTTAGAATTTTACAAAAAGTTGTTCATGTTTTAGACAACAAGACACAATTGCCTATATGTGTGTGTTGATGGAGGTTCTTACAGAGGATCTTTGATTTGTCAATGATGAAGTGGAAAGGTTGACTTTTAATGTTGAGCCAGCGTAGTCAAGTGCCTGGGATGAATTTGAATCTTTGTTGTGTTGGTGGGGAGATTTCTTGCGGATAAAGCGATGCACACTCATATTACGAAGGATAGATTAGCAAGTGTGTGGCATTCGGGAAACGGAGTTACTATTAAGGTGATGGAGAAAGGAAGGTTGTTCTAATTTTATCACAAGTTGGACCTTGAGCGTGTTATGAACAGAAGGTTGTGGTCTTTTGAGACTATCTTCTTGTTCACACAAGGATCAAGTTGGGGGGATTCGTTGATCAATATACCTCAAAACCATGTTAAAATATGGGTGCAAGTGCATGATCTCCCATTAGGTTTAATGACTGAGGTTATTGGCAAGCTTTTAGGAAATTACGTGGGTAGTTTCTGGAATATGATGATGTTAGTGTAAACCCTGGTGGCATTTCATTTTTTGCATATTTTGTATCATGACATTACACATATATGAGATATATGAGGCAAGAGGCGGATGGATGGGGGCACCTAGGAGCTCTAGCCCCTCCCTTCCTCTTGTTTTTTGTTATTAATTGATTGGTTTATACATCAAATATTTGTTAATTTAATTTTTAAATTTAAAAGAAAAAGAAAAAAGAACTAAATAGCAACAAATGTTGGTTCAATTGCTAAGGATACATATCTCATAAGGATGTGAGTTCGAATCCCACTGCCGATATGAGGACCTCATTAGTGGGTTATTGTAAGTATCTTTGTAAGCACTTTTTGAGATTTAAGGCTTTAACTAACCCTGTTGAGCCTCTGAAATCCGACTCACCTAAACTTTTATTTATTAAAAAATAAATAAATGTAGAAAATAATATAACAAATGTCATAGATTATTTTCAAAAAAATTTCTATTACTCAATATATATTATTAGTCATTTCCCCCCCCCCCGCGCGTTTAATAAACTTCTGGATCCGTCACTGTATGAGGCATTCCATTTCTTGTGTTGTTGTCTGTATGACATAATAAATTCTTTATAATAGATGGTCCGTTCATTAGAACATCAAGTGCGACTTGTTCGTGAGACCTCATTGAACTATGGAACGCTATTCTTAAATTATCTGTTATCGAATGTTATTGTTAATAAGGATAAAAATAATGCAGACATTATTGTGTGGGTGACTAATGACCATATCTCACAGGCCATGGATATGAGATATCAAGTCAGCATGCAGTATTAAATATGAGATATTTAATACTTAATTGACCCACTATGAAGACGCTTCATAATAATTATATAAGTGTCATAGGTGTTCCTCATACGGACTATAGTGAAGTAAGTCATTTGACTTGAAGTCACTATGATTCATACGTGTGGAGTTGTTGACTTTGAATGGTGTCAAACATCACCTTTAATCAGTTGATTATAAAAGCAGTATTTGGGTTAACAATGAATCACGTGAGGGATGTAAGTGACGTAGACATGATTCGTCCCTCCTACATAACAATGGTTTATGTCCTCGGCCACTTGATAGAGCGAGATGTGGAAAAGGTGTAGTCATGGGGACCAATATGAGATATTGGGACTGAGTTATTTTATATCTACTTGGGAATCGATGAACTATTGATTGAACGTTAGCGAGGATGACACTTCTATGCATCGTGTTTAATTGAAACATAAGGACGAAGGGACATGGGATTCACACTTACATGGTAGCGATAAGGTTCGTATCAGATCACTGGGGCAGTGATGTATTGCTAAATGTCGCTCACTATTTGTGATATTTAATATTATATTGAATATTGAATATTAATATAATATTTAATATGTTGACCAATTCTAGTGAGAGCCTATAGGATCACACACTTATAGGTATTATTGGCGTAAAAGGAAATTAGTTAGATTAAGTGGGACTTAGTTTAATTAATGGGAATATTATTATTTAAATAATGATAGTATTTAATTAAATGATATTTAATTGAATTAATCAAGAGAGCTTAATTAAATCAGATCATTTGCTCTTTTTCCCACCAAGAGGCTAGTGTGACATCCTGCAAAAATAAAATAGACTAGAATAATATTTAGGAAATTTTAGAATAATTAATTTTGTGAAAAATGGTGAAATTCGGCCCAATTAGGCCCAAAAAGGGACCTGATTTTCTTAGTACTTAAGAAAAATAAAATATTTAAAAATTAGTACACTCGCGACGCGATGAAGGCTGGGCAAAACGAGCTCGCGACGCGATTCTATGTCGGTGAGTAAGTCGGTGGATCCACATGTCTGATGGCTGACACGTGTCTCACATCGCGACGCGACAGAGATCACTTGTAATTCCATCGCGACGCGATGGGACCGATTTTTGCCTATATATAAGGCTCGTCCGTCCCATTTCCGTGAAGCTCTCAAAATTGCCATTGGAGGTGTGGAGAAGGGAAATCGAAGGAGGAGAAGTAGCGGGACGTGGGACGCAAGCAACGAGAGTCTTCTAGGCCAGGTATGGGGAGATCTGAGCTCTATACACTAGGGATAGTAGGAATATGATAGGTGTAGAATAGGAAAGTAGGGTGGCCCAAGCCCTACTAGGGGTTGATGCCCCAACACCCTACGAGGGGTGTTGTGGCTATGACTGCTAAGGATAGCAGTTAATAGCCATCAACCATAGGTATAAACCCTAGGGTAGACAACTTATGATTGATTGTTATGTGTGTTATTTGATATTATACTAGTAGATAGTCGCCCTTGCGACATTAGGACTGTTGTGCATTGATGCATGTTGCTATTATATGGTTACTGTTCCAATATAAAATATTGTGTACATCTGTGTGGGGAATTGTAAAAATAAAAGGGTAGGTTTGACCAAGGAAGATGTTAGTAGATTGAGTAGTCAGAAATGGAAAGCTGAATATAAAAAAAAAGATAAGATAGATTCTGTAATGAAATCCACCGCCGTGCACATAGGCTGTGTGCGAGGCCAGGTGCCAGAGTGCGGGCACGATATGTTGGGTACAGGACGTCAGTCCTTGGGGATAACTAAGGTCCAACAAGTCTACAGGTGACAGATGGCTCGCTACCATCCTGTCGGGACGTTGAGAAGCCTAATTATCCTGACTGGGTACCATCGTATCACTGTCCATAGTACCGATCCCGAGTGCCGTCCCGATACCTATTTCTTAGGGAAAAGAGCAGGGATGCACACTTAGGGGTACGATGAGCGGGATAGGGGGATAGACAACTGGCTTGGTTTGGGAGTTGTGATCTGATAAGGCAAGGTATCTGTGGTGGGGCTACCTCTGCTACAATCAAGTAGTGTGGCCACGTAGACAGATAGATTCAAATTGCATGGTATGGGTAATTAGGTGTTGATCCAAAACGTTGATTGAGAGACGTGTGACCTATTCTTTCACATGTTCTATCCCTCTACTTTCCCATTTTGATTGGTGTATAGTGTTCTTATCTCCTATGTTTTGTATGTTGTTTCCTTTATTTATTTTCTATATTTAGATACTGAGGACTTGCCTGAACAAGAAGATGTCCCACTACTTTTACCCCGCGATGCTAGAGGAGCCGAGGACCCCAGTATGGGGGGACTTTGAGGTCTACTATCATGATGTCGATGGCAATTGTTGGGAGATTGATTACAATCGCCATGTTGTTATATATATAGGACTAGTTAGTATTTTCTTTCGCATACTAGGATCACCTAGGGCATCTTTTGTTGGGGATTTTCGGATTGCCCAGCGACTGCCTTTCACCCGTATGTGGCAGGAGCCGAGACGTCACTACCATGCTGGATCGTCATCATCAGGATCTTACAGTATTTTTAGGGATAAAGTTGGAGTTCGAGGGTTACGTAGATATGAGTCGACCGTACCATCATCATCTAGAGGAAACCCCATGAGGACTTATCACAGATGTCAGACACATCCGCATGTAGAGGATACCCGTCTGCCACCTCATTTTAGGATTAGGATTCCGAGGCCAGACCAGAGATAGAGAGTTGTTTGGTAGATCGTTGGATTGACTTTGGACTATGTTGACTCTGGATTATGTTGACTTTTGACTATGTTGACTTTTTGACTTTTTAGAGTTACTTTTGTACCCTTAGGGTTTTTGGGCAGTTTGTACCCTTAGGGATTACTGTTAGAGTCTGTACATTTTTTTTTGGAGGTTCCTATGTTGGGACCCTTTGTATGTAAACTATTATAAAATATTA
Organism: Calophaca sinica; assembly: GCA_037113605.1. NCBI lineage: Eukaryota > Viridiplantae > Streptophyta > Magnoliopsida > Fabales > Fabaceae > Calophaca > Calophaca sinica. The sequence goes on along the minus strand of CM073736.1, from coordinate 123,449,378 downwards.
ATATAATGAAAATTTTCTTTTGTGTATTTTGGTATTTATTTATTATTACGCGCATCTTTGGGTAAATATTATAAATAAAATAAGGGCGTTACAGCTAGCACCTAAGGGAGAGGAAAAACTCAAAAAACACCTAGTGTAGACAATTATAGAGGGTTTGCATCATCAAACTTTGAGATCCAACTACACAACATCATCAAATCCTCTAAAGTGGGGTGGAGGGGCAACAGAGGAGGGGACAAATATAGAGAAAGAGAGAGAGAGAATGAACCAAGGTTAGGGGAGAGATTAGCTTACTAGGCAGCCACATTTGAACCTGTGTGGCAACCACACCTAGACACTTAATATGCAATCTAAGCCTCTATGTTAGTGTTAGCTAACGAAGACTTATACGGAGACCAACTTGTCTTATGGTTTTGAATTTCAGATTTTATTTTGAAATTTTGTTAATTTTAAGGACTAAGTTGGTTAATCATTACAATTTTATGTACTATGCTTTGGTGGTGTATTGCTTAAAAAATCAACAAAAATCAGTTAACTGTTATCGAGAACATTCCCTTTATGTTTTATGTGACTTGGCAACCAAATTGATGTTTTAAAATAAATATTACTTGTGTTTATATGCAAGTAACATGTAAGTACTACTTGAGCCTTAATGCTTTCCCTGACCCTAGTTACTACTTGTTATCTTGGATTGCCAATAATGCAATAAGTAAAGAGTATTTATAAAAGGAAGTCTTAAATATTTATATAACTTCTATATTTAATCCATAATAAATTAATATAAATATATTTTTGAAAAAAAAGTAAAAAATAATTCAAATATCTTAAAAGAAATCATTTTTTGGTAATAAAATTCTTTTTCAATTTGTACACGACATTATCGTCAAAGAGTCTGAAAAAACAATCCAATAGTTCTTCTCACAAAATAGATAAATTTTTCTCTTTATCCATTCCTACTATCTTTAACCTCTCATAACTGTCACTATCAAAACTGTTTTTATCATATTTTGTGAGAGGAACAACATCAACCACACATATGGAACCTTACCTAAGTTTTGTCCTTACTCTATATCATTAGAACGGCTTCTTGCAAATTCACATGTGCGCGCAATATCTAACACCCTTTTTCTAACACACATTCTCTTATTGGTTGTGGTGGGACCCACATAATTTAGTGGGACCTATTTAAAAATCAACAAATAAGAGAGTGAGTGTTGGAAAAAGAGTATTAAAAAGTGTGTTGATAGCATTTCTCAACCTTGAATACTAATGGTAACCGGTAAGAGGAAATATGAACAACAACACAATTTCTTTATTTTTATTTGATGAAACAGTGTAAATCTTTGTAAATTACTTGAATCCGTACTCTCTCCGGTCTGAAATATAAGGGGAAAAAAAGTCGATGAAATATAAGCATAAAAGTCTATGCATTTAGTCCAAATTTTGGACTAAATATATAGAATTTTTTTTCTTATATTTCATAGATTTTTTGCTTATATTTCACACCAGAAGAGTATAATTTAAAACACAATCGGATGATTATAGTACCAACTAAATACTATTACTAAATACAATAAACTAATCAGTCAAATGAAACGTAATTTTTTTATTTTAAAATTTAAAGCTATATCATTATTTTTGTCGTATTAAAAGCCATATAATTATTAATATTCGTGAAATCTACCAAATTTTTTTATTAATATTCCGGAACTATTTGTAGACTAAATCCAACTACACGTATTAGAAGGCATAAAATTATTGACTATAAAAACATTTTATTATAATAATAGTTGATAGAAATATATATAAAATCATTGACTATAAATTAATTCTGCATAAATAAATATATATTCTGTTTTTTTTTCTTTTGATATCAGTTTTGACTTTATTAATTGAGATTATTATGAATAATAGATTATTAACTTTAAAAAGAAAAACTTACAATAAAATTGAATCTTAGAAAAAATAAATAAAATAATATCACGTGTAATTAGTGTTTAAAATTTTCCTTTATAAATTATATAAGTTATAAATAAATATATAATATAATATTTAAAATGCAATTTAATTTTAGTTATTAAATAAAAACGTGAATTTTTAATATTTAATATTTACCAGTTAAAATGATATCATGCTATTTTTGTTAAATTTTAAATGATTTTGAATATCATAAGAAGTTGTTAAATAAGAATGTTGAATACTAATTAATATACTGATCGATTACTTCAAAGTTATTAATGCAATTTAAGTCACAACAGTCAACATGAAGAAAGACCTAGATCCTGTGGGTGCTTTATTACTTGTTCTACCAGTTGGTATGAGTGCCGGACCTAGAATCATGGTACTGCGGTGTATAAAATTTTAAAATTTCTAAAATTATAAACAAGAGTATCAACACATGTTTTTCTACAAAATAAATAAATAAATAATAAAAGTAAATATTTACTCTTTTCTTGCAAAAAAAAACAAGAGTATGATTTCTAATAACACAAAATAAGTTTTCAGACTTAAAAAAAATAAAAAGGTTTTGGAATTAAAATAAACTACAAGGAAAAATAACAAGACAACATAGACATGATTAATAGAGACCCAATTACAATATTAAAAATTACAAGAAAATTTAACTGAGAGATCAGATTCGGGTTTTAGTTTAAACTGCGGGAAATATGAACCTAGTAAAAGGGGGAAACGAAGATCGAAAATGACAAGTCTGACTGAATGAGATGAAAGATATGACTAGTTGAGGGTAACGGGTGCAAATACTGAGAGGCAGGACTGGCCCAAGGGTAAGGCTACTAAAGCCCTTGTTTTAGTCCTACAAATAAAAAATTATTTATCGTTAGTTTTTATAAAGTAAAAGGCCACATATCCTAACAAAAAGAGTCAACTTCAAGCTTTTTCACTTAAAATAAAATTTCTCTATTAAAGTTTGCTTTAGGCTGATCGCTCACTATAAGACATTATTGGGTCGACCCTGCTGTGAGTTGTAAAAATATAAATTTTATAGGAGATAAATAGTATTTTTAATTTTTCAGAGGGTGCAAGTGATCGGTGATTTTGTTGTAGTACTTGTTGTGTTGAGTTGGAATACCATGTAATCTTTTTTTGTTGTTGGTAAACCAAGGTATCATTTACGCGCAACTGCGAAGACTAATCCTTTGAGATAACTGAGATTCATTTAAGGGGTTGACCTCTCCCAACAGATGTTTTTCCATACGCACCGGCCAGGGATCGAACCCAGGACCAGATGGTTAAGAAACCCAAGTATCTACCACTTGTGCCACACCATGTTGGTACCATGTAATCTTCTTTAATAATATACTGTGTGTTTTTATATTAAAAAAATCACAAGATTAATACCAAAAAAATTCACAAGAAGAAAGGAAAGACAGGGGGCTTACTCTGTCTCCTCCCGGAAATATTATAAATCTACGAGAACAGATAATCAATGCATAAAAAAGTATTAAATATTGTTTAGATATATTCATAAAAAAATAAATTTGACATATTAATAAAATATTTTTAGTTTATTTTAATAAGCTACTTGGAATGACTTATAAAGAAATGTTTGATTAAGCTCTTCAGAATAATTTATTAAATAAATATTTAATTAAACTATTTAATTGTAACATTCCCTGCAATTAACTATATATATGGTTTGTTTTATACAGAAAGAGGTAGAAAGAAAGTGAATAGGAAAAAAAATTAGAAAATAAGACAAGTTTTTTAGTAACTATTTGGTTGGAGAAACAAAACTTTTTCCTTCAAATGACAAGTTAAAATATAATTACAAAATAACATAAACTTTGTACATAAAAAAGAGGATGTAATAGAAAAATAATTTAGCCTTTTTATCTATAATGGAATCTCTCCTCCTATTTTGTTTTCAAAAAAGTATTTTCATGTGAAACTGATATATTATTATTTCTGGGATTAGATCCCCTGCGGCTGGCTGCTGGGCTCTCTATATTAGCTCTCTCTTACTTAATTTCTCTCTATAAATTTTTTCTTCATATTCTCTTTCACCTCTCACTCTTGTCTTTTGTGATGCAGATACAGCTTGGCAGCAGTAGAGGATCCCGAGTCATTATTTCTTTCTATTTCTCCTCTCAGATAAATAATAAATACCACCCATTTTCCTCCCTTTTTTTCTGCTATATCAAACAAATAAGCATTAGCACCTTTACAGGGAAGACTCCCCGATATCGTGTCCTAGTGTAACCAGTGTGTCAGCGAGTGGGGTCCACTTTTGGTCTCTCAGAAGCGTTATTACTGACTCAAACAGTTTGTGTTATCATGCAGTGTGCCCTCGCTCATTCCGCCTCAACTCGATCATCTCAAACCCACATTACATATATAAGAATCATAAACACCTTTCTTCTTCTTCTTCTTTTATCTGAGAGTGAGACTCATCTCAATTTCTCAATCACAAAACGTTTTCTTTTCTTTTTCTTCCATTTTCGTTCTGATGATCAGTTCCTTCCTAACCCCACCATTCTAAACGGTATGTGGCTCGTCTTGTAATCTCTCTTGTTTGTTCTCTTTAACAAAATCGATCGATCATTTTTTATTCCTTACGGTGTTCGGATAAATTTATTTATGTAAATATTTAGTACTTCAACCCAATTAAATTGGTAAGTCGAGTTTCCTTGCTTTGTATATCTTAATTAGTGTTTTTAATGATTTTTTTTTTTTTACTTTTAATTTGTTCCAGGTGTTCCAAAGATCGTTGCAGCTAACGTTGTGGCACTGAAGTAGGCATCGTGATAATTAAGTATAATTTTTTTCAGTTCAACTTATTTTATCAATTATGTGATGAATGATTATTTGTGAGTTTTTGTAGATTTTGTGTCTCTGTGTGTTTTTCATATACAGAATTTCTGCTCTTTCTCAAAAAAAAAAATTAATTACTTAACTCCATTAACCTTGTTTCACATCAAAAACATTGGTCAACAAACGATTTAATGTTTTTTCTTTCTTTCTTTGTGCATCAAATTTTCAAAGACGAATCTAATGGGAGTTCCTTTACCTTCAGAAACCTAATTCACTGCTCGTGTAGAATTTTGATTTTCTCAAGATTAATTTAAAAAAAAAAATTAATATAGACTCCTACGTTTTTTATATAACACAAAATTAATTAAGTAATAATTTTTTATAGGTAGAAAATTGTTTAAATTGATTATTACTTTGCATATGAATTTAAAAATTATAATACTAATAATATAGGACATATATGTGTTCGATTTGTTTGATTATTACAACACAACAATGCTTGTTAAATGTTTGATTTTTACAAAATTCTTGAATTTTTTTTAAGGGATGGCTTCTTATCTCAAGCATATATATCATGATATACATTCTCCTTTTATCCTTTAACCTTTCTTTCGATTTTCCCCTTCAAAATTACTTGTGTTATATATATATATATGCATCCACTTACAAAAAAAGTGTCCTGTGTTCCAACTATTTGTTTTACTTGTCTGTGTTTCTCAATGTGCTTAAAGTGGTTGCATGCCATCTATATTTGTGGGATAAGTATATAAGGGTTGTAGAAGATAATTTAGTTGCTATATATGCACGCTTCTCCTTAAGTTGCATCAAAGTTGAGGGTAGTAGATAAATTAATTTTAATAAAAAATTAGAAACTTGAGAAGAGTGAGTACTGCATGGGGTTTGCAAGTGTATAGTAATTCACCCTTGAATCTTGATCATATGTCACGTAAGTAGTAGCATATATACTTGCAATTCTGCCTTCAATTTTATATCACCTCATTATTGTCGAATTTAGTTTGGTCTACATGTACTCATGACATTAATTTCCTGATATCCAATGTCATTATTTCTTGAGTAAACAGCCTTATTTCCAATAACCAAATTTAATGCCAGTAATCATGAAGGTGCTGGAGATATACTATAGTTTAAGTAATTTGTCTGTGTTTTATAGTGCCATATAAACTTTGAAGATTTTTAAAAAATGGAAACTAGTACTATTACATCGATTCTATCATGCATGTATATATATATATTTCATATACTTCAAGTATCTGATATAATTAAATATAACAGTTTTAAAATGTGTTTTTTTTTTCCTTACTGTAGAGAGGAAAGAAAAATGAGCAACCGTGGTGATGATGATGACTCAAGAAACAATGCTTCATCTTCAAAGGTTATAAGATGGGGAGGTCGTAAAAGGAGATACCCTCGGCCAGGTGAGGAGGGTAGTAGGTACATCCTACTCAGCGATCCAACTGCAAGGACGACGACGTCAAACCAGATCAATAATCATCATCCAGTAGTTCAAGTTGCATCTGTAGGAAACAACGATGCACCAGTAGTACCACCACCACCACCTGGTTTTCAAGCCTTGATTTCAAATTCAAATGTTGTTATGAAGAGGGGAAACAAATTCACTGGCGTAATCGATGGAGAGTTTTCCGGTGGATATTTGCTCACTGTAAGAGTTGGAAATTCTAATTTGAGAGGTGTACTCTTCAAGCCTGATCATCAAATTAATGTCTGTGATCATGGTACTACTGGTACTAATAATAATGTTGAGGAGGAGAACCCTCACCCTCAAGAACGTTGTGTGATGATCAATTTAAATGAAACTCCTGAAAGGGATGAGGAGGATGAAGAAGAGTACTCACCAAACATTGTTGATGATGATGATGAGGTGCCACCTAATGCACTAACCATTTATTCTTCTTCTTCTTCAGTAAACAACAATCCTGTGGTGCCGCCGCGGCCGCCGCCTCCTTCTTCTTCTTCTTCTGTAGCGCCTCCACTAACCGGTGGTAAAGTGGTGCCTGTTGTGCTTAAACCGGTTAATCTATCATCAGCTGGGGTCCTACATTCTCTTGACAAAGGAAAAGGTAAAGATTCTATTGATCCAGTTACAGGTGGTTGTGCAAATTACCACAGAGACCCTTTTCTGCCTATAAATTTTCCATCTCCGGCAATCACGATTCCTCCACCTCCACCTTCACCTTCTCTAGAAATAGGAACAAGTGCTGCCAGTACTCCTCCACCGATGAGGTTTACTCCACCACCACCACCTTCTCTAGGAAGAGGAACAAGTACTGTCACTCCACCACCACTGAGGATTACTCCTCCACCTTCTCCTGGAAGAGGAAGGGGAAGGGGAAGAGGGAGAGGGAGAGGGAGAGGGAGAGGGAAAAGTGACACTCAAGCACCTACTGTGGGAAGAGGAAAAAGTGTGATGAGAAGAAAAATCCCACTTGCTGATCAAGATCAATATGGAAGAAACTCAAACCAAGCTGCTGCTGCAGGAGGTTCATTTCTTAAACAGAAGAGCAACACAAGCAAGGATGTGTTGTCCAAATCCAAGAGAAGTGAAAATATTGTTCCTCTTCATCATTATCAACCTTTAGCTGTGGTGGTGGATGGGAGTGGAAGTGGAACTGTGGCAACAAATGAGGGCACTTCAAATATGAGACAGCCTTCTTGCATGTGTAGTTTTGATTTTGAGAAGGTGGTTAGTGAAGTGATTAACAGGATTCGTGCTCGGCCAGATTTATTATTAGATACTACTGTGATCCATAGAAACAAGAGCAATATTCCAGGTGTGAAACTGAAGGGTTCTTCCAGCAGCAGCAGCAAGCAGCAGGAACAAAATGTTATTATTGACTTGGATGAGTTGTTTGAGGATGATGACCAACCCTCTCATGGTTCTCCATCTTCTTCGAGACCTTCCAAAAAGACCAAACCTATGCAGGTACTAAAATAAATTAAAGCTTAATTTTACTTGGTTTATGCTAATTAGTTACTGTAGTACTTGTAATCATTATTTACGAGTCTGCCTACCTATATATATTAATTATTATTTTGGCATATATATATGTGACGATGTAATGAGGTTTTGCAGGATATAAAGAACAGAAAACCAGATCAGAAATGAGCTTGATCGATGTTGGACTTTGGAGAGGAACTGATGAATCAAACTAAAGGGGGCTTGTGTTATGCATGCAGCTGGTGTTAGTTCGATCGGGTTTGGTTTGGTTTTATTCTAATATATATGTCTTTTTGTATTTGGTGATTGTTGAAGGGTTATAATCTGTTGGTTTTTTTTTTTTTTTTGGCTTTACAATTTGGAAGCTGTATGTCTGATACAATTGTGTTGAGCTATAGCTAGCTAGGGTTTAAAGGATGGGTGTTCGATTTTAAACTATGTTAAACTTATGTTGATATGTTTGTGAAGCAAAACTAGCATGTAATTATTACATTTATCTAATTATGTTTAACTAAACAGTAATGCTGAATGTCACGAGAGTGACTTTTCACGAATCCATCACAAATGGCAATCACCGTGTTGCGCAGTGCTTTTTGTTTCCAATAATATGAGTAGTGTTTTTTAATACTATTTTATAAAGAGTAAATAATTAAATTGGTCCTGATAAAAATTATGGGGACTAATATTGTCACTGAGAAATTAAAAATACCAATTTGATCCTTAAAAATATCAAATATGGGTCAAATTAGCCCTTTTTAAGTTAATTTTTAGGGATATTTTAGTCTCATCAGAGACTAATTTGACCCATATTTGAGATTCTTATGAATCAAATTAATATTTTTTATTTTTTAGAGACTTAATTGATCTCCATAATTTTTATTGGAACCAATTTGAGTATGCAGTATTTTTATAAAAGTCTTTCAAGTTGTTTTGCTCACCGATTTTTATGTCAAATATTGAATTTTAATTGGTCAAACCTTTATCGGGAGCTTTTCGTGAAGTTGTTGTTCGCTACAAATAGCACTGCTCCTAACTAAATTAAGAGACAGCAATTCATGTCGGGAGTGTTGAATTACTCTCTTGGAAAAGTAATTGTTACCCTTAATTCCTAATTATATGGAGGCAGTATACATGTATATATGTGGAGCATTATTGTGTGCTTTGTCTAGTTTTTGCTTTGAATCAGCAGAAATGCATATTTTGGCGTAGTTTAATTTGTCCAGAGGTTCTCGAAACTAGAAGTCCATGTAACAAATCGGAACTAGTGCTTATCAAAAAAAAAAAAAAACAAATCGGAACTAGTTGTAACCATTACTATTACTAAGCTTCCTCCCGTCTACTAACTAGTTGTCCATGTGGATGATGGGCAAAATATATAGAGAAAAGAAAGACGTTTTTAATTCATCATAATTATAAAGGATAATCATTAATTAGCATATGGGCCTCATATAATACCGGAAATAAATGTTCGCTGTTGTCACTGAGGTGGGGATTTTTTTTTTTTACATAAAACATCTACTGCATTTCGTTAGCAACCAACAAGTCAATATATGCTAAAATATCAGAAAAAAGATGAGAGGAATTAGCATTATAATGGCCGCCTTTGCTAAGCTATGAGCAACCATGTTAACCTTTCTCCTAATGAACTCCACATTAGAGTTTTGAAAATAAAAAGGAAACAACCTCCTACTCATTTAATAATGACTCCGAACTCGGCAACATCTTGGATTGTAGCTTTCAAAGCATCTACTGGTGCATTTTATTAAGATTGATACTACTAAGAAGAAGTACTCCATGTTTAGTTAGTTTAACAAATTTTACTAGATTAGATTTAAATTTCTAATTATGGATGCATTAATTAAGTCTCAAATTCATGTCTGTCTTAGATCTCTCCAATCTTCTTTGAGATGGGGAAGAAGGTGGTTTGTTAGAAAAACATTATAAACATAAGTGGGGTTCTTGGTGGTTGGTTTTCCCTTGTGGGTGTTAAGTTCCTTAGTCTTGTTCTCTAATTGTAAGTGGGTTGAAATACCTGGATTCACTCTAGGCTTCCTTTACGCTTTTATCGTTAGACATTTATTGCATTTGAAAATTAGTGTTGTTTTTAATAATTAAGACAAAGAAAAATGGCTCTTTTGTTTCTTATAAAAAAGACCAGAAAGAGTATTTGGTTTTGAAAACATTGGTAATGATTTATGGAAATACTGAAAAAGTTGTGCCTCAGATTTTCCGTTTATATGTAATATGTCTGCTAATGACCACATTTAGAGTTAACTTTTTTTTTTGGTTGAGTGGTTTATACAATAATGATATAGTAGTATTTCCTAACTCCTTTGCCTACAAAGCCTTTTGTTTTTTACTTTTTACACTACAAAAAAACACGGGATTACCGACGGCCTAAAGCTGTCGGTAAGCGATAAAAGCCGTCGGTAACCCACTTTTACCGACGGATAACCGACGGCCTACAACCCGTCGGAAATATGGTCGTCGCAAAGGATTACCGACGGACTCTTCTTCGCCGTCGGTAATACCGACGGTTATACCCGTCGGTAAATGACGTCGATTACCGACGGGCAAAGCCGTCGGTAAATGACGTCGATTTCCGACGGACGTAACCGTCGGTAAATCTGAATTGTTTCCGACGGCTTAGGCCGTCGGTACCGACGGACGTGACCGTCGGTAAATCTGAATTGTTTCCGACGGCTTAGGCCGTCGGTAATCGGGAATTTTTTTTTAATTAAATTTATTAATAAATTAATTTTAATTAATAACCAAATTAATTTTATTCTTTAATTAATTAAATAATTTAATTATTTATTTGTTTAATTATAAAAATAATTTACTCTCATATTAAAAATATTTATTTATTAATTTAATTAAAAATTACTTGTAATTTAATTTAATTTAATTATTAATTGATTTTCCATATATAAAAATGTGATAACGTAAACTAAAAAGCAAATTAAAAAAAGAAAACATAATAAATAAAAAAATTCAACAAATAAAAATCAGTAACTAAAATAATATAAAACGAAAAAAATGATATCCAAAAATATGAAAAAATATAAGTACAAAAGAACTAATAGTCTGGTACTTCGATCATGATCGAGATGCTCTACATCATCTGCATCATCGACATGACCATGAGTACTGTGGCGAAGCGGAGCGGAGGCGGAGACGGACGAGGCTGGCGGAGTAAATTTCTTGGCGAGCTAGCAGCTGGTACATCTGCTCTGTCATTGCGGCACCTGAGTCAAAGCTCTATTTCTTTGGGCCACGATCCGCTTCAACTCGGCTATCTCTTGGTCATCCGCGGCGAGCGACCGGTGGCGACTACTACTCGGCGACTCTCCGGTGTGTGGCGGCGGGCCCCTTTTTGTAGTTCTTTGGCAAGGTCGCTTGACACCATATAAGCGACCGCTTCTTCTTCCGCCAACCACTTCCGCCAAACCCTCGGCGGTGTAGATAGATCGTCAGGGCTGCGAGATGGAGAACATGATGAGCTGTGAGATCTAAGCTGAGACATCCTCGCCTCAAACTCCTCCTGTTAAACAAACAAATAAGTCAAATCTTTTTTTTTTAACAAAACAATATAAACATTATTAAAAAAATATTTATTATATTTTATAATTACCTGAGTCCGCCTCGAACGCTCATCAACGAAATCACCAGTACTCCTCTTCGTATGAGTTGCAAGATGAAGCTCGTGCAACTGAACTTCTCTCCCCAACCTCCTCGACTGAGATTGTATTAATAAAAAAATTTAAATAAATAATAATAATAATAATAATAATAAAATAATAATAATAATAACAATTTTATAACACGTACAAGTCTAACTGCGTCTTTGCGCTTTGGTGACCGACACTTGCCTCCAGCAGTGCAAGCTGCCACCCTTCTCGTGAGGCTCTATTCTTCTTGGCCTTGTGGTCGCTTTGGAACTCGGGGAGTTCGATGCGCTACATTCTTGCCGAGCTTCGTCCTATCCAAGCAAATTTGGCGATCACGATGCGGGCATCTCGAAGCATGTCGAGAAAAGCGGTGGGAGGCCTTCATATGAAAATTCTTCTCCATCGGCTCCTCATCTTTTTCCTCCCAAGCAACCTAAATGCGTATCAATATAAGACATTATTAAACATAATTGAAATTTACGAAAATAAAATATGCAATAAAATAAAAATTGCGACTTACTCTGAAAGAATTAAAAATATGGTCCCGCTCAAAATCCTTGATGTCCCCAGGTGGGCCAAAACTCTGGTAATTCTCCTCAATTGTTCTTTGTGATAGCTAACGCAAAGGCTTTGAGGAAGAAACTGAACAATAAAAACATGTTAAATAAAAAAATATATATATATATATATACATGTAAATTATTAATAAAAATTATTAATAACTGAAAAAATTGCAAATACTTACCCTTTACGGATGGCACGATAAGAACTTCGACCATCATACAACATCTCAAGAGTGTCGGGCTCCTGGCCCTCCCCTGCTCAAGAACCTCCTCATCTTTGAACCTCCTGCTCCTCCCGAGTCACCTTGACATCGGTGTCATCGGGTGTATGGCGTACTATAATCATGGTCGGATGATGAGCATCGACCACCGGATCAGGCACAACATGGGAACTCGAAGCGCCATGTGCAAACTGGAACCCCGGGGTGTGGATCATGTCAATGTGAGGCAAAGGTGCCGAGCGTGCCGAAGTGTGTGGCTGGTGCCCAATGTGCCTGAGTGCGTGTAGGTGGTGCGAGAAATTTGTCTAGGTGCGGGAGGTGTATCAGTGTCTCGGCGTAGATGTACTAGGACGGCGTGTAGATGACAACGTCGAAAACTTCGATGAGGTCACGCCTAATGATGGCCGACCTCTGACGGCGAGGGGGTCGAGGCGATCCCTTCCCCTTCCATTTACCACCACCGGGTGGTCGGAAGTCTGCTCCTGAACCTTGCGATGCCATATCTGTCTATAGAGCAATTGAATAATGTGAGTCATGAAATATTATATTTAAACATAACAATATTACAAATGAATTCCATAAAAATAAACAAGTTATGAAAATAATCCGACAAATTAAAATATATTGTTACACATTAATTTCTCAAATTGTAAAAAGTTAAACAATATCAATCGCCCATTACGCCCACTCAATTTCAAAGATCGTCTTGAGATCTTGATGGTTACGCCACTTCTTCATTTAATTCCTCATCCCCATCTACATCTTCATATGTGATTGGATTGTCACGTAGTCGAGTAATGGGTTCAACTTCGTTTACTACATTGACATGAGACATCTCATCCACTTGATAAGCCACTTCTTCCTGTGTGTCATCTGCTTCAATGCGACCCCGTGGTTTTATCTTTATTGCGACACACCAACCTTGTTTGTCCCTTCGAGTTGATGGATAAGGGACATAATACACTTGTCTTACATGTTGTGCCTTGATAAACGGATCAAACATTTGGTATCTTCTGCTCATGTGTATATCAATAGTATTATATTTTTGATCCACTCTTGTGCCTCTATTTGATGGATCAAACCAATTACAATAAAATAGCACTATTTTTTTAGTATAGTCTAAAGTATTGTACGTCAGTTCATATATATGTTGAATCACGCCGTAAAAGTCATCTTCACCTCCATCTGTGGCACCTTTTACATAAACCATTAAGCTTTTTTTTTCCCCTCTGTTTTTGACTGGGTTTGGAATTTGTATCCATTTACAAAGAATGTGTGCCATTCTTTTACACGTGATTTAGGACCATGAGATAAATTTCTCAAGTGTTGGATTTTAGGGGATTCTGCCTCGCTATACACCTGTGTACACACCATGTGCAAACAAATTATGGTTCGTATTTTCAAACAATATTTTTGTATTTTCAAACAATAAATAATAATAATAATATATATATGACGACTCAAAAAACATACCTGGTTCTTAAACCACGTTGAGAAATATTCATGAATATAGGCAGAAGAGTCTTGTACGCTTGTGGGTTTAGTTAACAAGAATGCCCTGATCAAGTCATTATCAAACAAATGATCAAGAGCAATTGTGGATTAAAGAAATTGAAAGTGGTCAAAATGATACATACGTTAGATCACGGTGATACTTACGCACGGTTGATCAACACGTGAGCGTGGTGACTTCCACACTTCGCCCGTTATCCGATTATCCACCTCTTTTCCACCATGGCGTAGGAAAGGCAAAATGCGATAAGGCAAGCGGGTGTCTTTCACTTTCAATTTCTACGCCGTTCCTACTATTTGTTGGTGTCAACATGAAGTTCGTAAAATAATGGGAGCAGAAATGGATTGTCTCACGGTGTAAGTAAGTTGCCTGAAATAGATCCTTCAACCCTAGCCTTATTATTCACCGACCGTTTTGAGTCACCCATAAATCTACAAAATAACAACGTTGATGATAAAAATTGATACATTTAACCCTTCAAATCACTATTTATTTTAGAGAATACTTTATTATAGTACCTTTCGAAAGGATACATCCATCTGTATTGAACCAGGTCCACCAAGCCTAGCTTCATGTGCAAGATGCAGCGCTAGATGCTCCATAGAATCAAAGAAAGCGGGGAAATATTCTCTCCAACTTACAAAGAATGGTGGTATGTTACGTTTCCATCCTTATGAGATCATCCTCTCTCAATGTCGCAGAACACAAATCTTTAAAGAATTGGTGAGTTGATCGGTGGATTTAAAACATTTGTGACAGGAACTAAATGCAATAGGAAGTAAACACTCCATGAATACATGACAATCATGGCTTTTCATCCCAATCATGGTTCCTTTGTTCACATCGGCACATCTTGCCAAATTAGAAGAATAACCATCGGCATCAAGTTCTTTTATCCACCGACAGATGACTTGGCTTCCTCGTGATTAAAGAGTAACAGGCTTTGGGTTTGAGGTCTTCCCATCCATTTGATTCGTCAAATGCAAGTCCTTTCGCCTCTGATAAAGTGGTAAGTCTAGTCTGGCCTTCTCATTGTCTTTTGTTTTTCCTCGGCGTTCATCCTTGTGAGAAAAACATTGTCAAAAAGTTCTTCTCAATGTGCATAACATCAAGGTTGTGTCTCAATAAATTATCTCTCGGTATGGCGGATCCCAAAAATACTTCTTTTTGTCCAATTATGCCATTGTCCATATCCTTCAAATCGATCCAACTTGCCAAAATCGTGATTTTGGCGGGTTCCATAACCACTTTCCCGGATCTGTTACGGCGTCAACCTTGAGGCGGGCCATCTAATTCAACTTCCCCCTTCTTGAAAGCGTTCTTATTCCGTCTAAATGCATGATCATCGGGTAAAAACCTGCGATGTGAGTCAAACCAAGAACTCTTCCCCCCAAATTTCAAGGTAAAGGCCTTTGTATGCTCCATGCAATGCGGACATGCCATTTTACCATGAGTACCCCAACCAGACAACATGCCATATGCAGGGAAGTCATTAATGGTCCACATAAGCGCCGCCCTCATTGTAAAATTCCTCTTTCGTGCAATATCGTACGTCACAACACCATTCCACAACCTTTTGAGATCGTCAATAAGAGGCTCTAAATAGATGTCAATACCATCTGTCGGATTATCTGGACCCGGTATAACACAGGTCAAGAACATATAAGGCTTAGACATGCACATTTCGGGAGGAAGATTGTATGGGGTAACGATAACTGGCCAACAAGAATAAGGTTTCGCCGTGGATTGAACATCTGAGGTAAAACCATCGAGCATAAGCCAAGTCGTACATTACGTGGATCTGCTTTGCCAAAATCGGGATGCACACGATCAAAGTGCTTCCAAGCTTCACCATCGGAAGGGTGGCGCAACATACCTGAAGTGCTTCTATTCTCATAGTGCCATGTCATTTTGTCTGCGATGCGTGGTGATGCAAACATTCTCTGCTGACCTTGGAATAATTGGCAAATAAAACATTGCCTTCACTGGAACTAGTTTTTGTCTACCGTCCGATTATTAGTATGTGACATCTCCCTAGGTTCACCACAAAATTTGCATTCAACTAGCGCCCCATCGTTTTTCCCAAACTCATTGTCGTAATCCAACATACACCCTCTCACACAACAATCAATCCATTTAGATTCCATTGACTTGGACACTAAGCTTTTAGCCTCGTAATAACTTTTTGGCAAACCATCTTTGATAGGTGGCGAGTCCAACATCATTTTAGTTCACGAGATCCAAGCACACCGGTAGCACCACGGTTGGACTTAAGAGCTAAGAGCCTCACACACATTGATAACTTAGAGTCTGTAGACCCTTCAAACAACGGCTTATTTGTTTCTAACAATAGATTATAAAATTTTTGTCTTTGTCTCATTTGGAAGTTCATCTGTGTCATCATCTTGTTGCTCCTCGAATAACATGTTCACCCCGAGGCATCACAAACCATATCTTGCATTAATTCAATCTGCTCACCACATCCCGAATCTACGTAACTGCTTGAAGCACCTTCGCAATTATCACCAACCCCTAAATCAACGTGAGGTAACTTTTCACCATGTCTAGTCCAAATCCAGCAAATAAGCCTAAATCCAGCGAATACGGTGGTGCGTGACCTCACTTGGGCTCTTAATCATTCTGCAATCGCAATTAAAGCACGGACATCTAATCCTCCATTAGTTTTGAAATCTTTATGTGCCATTGCGACTTGGACAAATCACGTAACCCAGCGCAAAAACCTGGTTCCAAACCCCCTCTCCCCGGATACAACCTATCGTACATCCAACTACGACTCAAAAGAAAATATTCCATCTTATGCATGTCAAAAAAATCACAATTTCAGCGACCTGACGTTCTTACAACCGCTCTCTTTCTTTAAATGGTATGACCTTATCCCATTCGAGAAAAAACTTTTCAGAACTTCGTATAATAATCATTCCTTAATTCTCGTATCTTATACTTGACAAAATTTATTGACATTTCCCATTGGTCTCTCGAGTACACAAAATGAGCAGATTATGAACACATAATCAAGTATGCACCCAGAGAACAAAAGGAAATGAATCGAACGAAATTTCATCAAATATAAAGATCTGAGAATTAAGCAACAACTATTATCACGAGTAAAGAAAAAGTTTTTCCCAAATTGTCAGAGCTTGGACAATTCAAGGTTCAATATACAATGAGCACATGGTACCCTAAAAGAGTATATGAACTCAATAATATATTAAACCTCAAGCGGGAAGCTAAGGCTTCTCTCGATACTAATAACAAATATCAAACATCTATTCGATCAATGATTAACATAACAATTAGACAAGCAGAAGTGACAAGGGTAGAAGTAGTTTTATTATATATATATATATTCATTTAATTTTTTATATGATAAATTTTAAGGTTGTTATTTTTTATTTTCTTTTTATTGAATTTTTTTTACTTCTTCTCTTCTTCACTTCTTCAGATCTTTTTTCATTTTTGTTATATCATATTTTTTAACGATTGTTTCCCTTGTTTCTCTTTTTTTAATTCTGCTCATCTGTTAATTATTTTTACAATTCTGTTTTCAATCCGTCTAGTTTTTAATTATGTTATTTTCAACTCTATCTCATTTCGTTTTGTTATTCTCTTATTTCTTTTTAAAATCTTCTTTTTTATTCTATTGTTCTTAAAAATTCTGCTTTTTAATTTTTTTAAATCTATTTTTAATTCTATTATTATTTGTCATTTCCAATTCAAATCTGTCTTGTTTCTTTGAGCAATGCTCCATTTATTGTGTGTGTAGTTTTATTAATCATTTAGTTGCCACTATGCCATCCGCCATATATAATAAAAAAAATTTATTTTTCAATAAATAATAATTATTAACAATTCAATCAATATTGCAATTTTAATTTATATATTTTATTTTCTTAAAACGGAAGAGCTACTTATTCATTCAGGGTTTATTTAAACTTATTTTACATCACTTAAAAAAAATGCTGATATTAATATTCAAATATATCAACATAAAAATATATTTTATTATTATCTCTTCATTTTATTTTAATAAGCCTCTAAAGTAATTTATGAATAAATAATCACTTAAGTTTCTAAAAATAGCTCATTAAATAAATATTTTATTATCTCATTTCAGATTTTGTCTTTGAACGTTAAATATTATATGTCACTTTTTAATATATAATTTTATAATTTTATTTATTTCACCAGCTATTTAACTTACGCTATCTGCAGCTATTTTACGCTATCCTAGCTACCAATTTTACGCTATATTTAGCGATCCTCGATTAACAACACTGGAATTAGAAAAATATACTAGGTCATTTAAAAATGATAGAATTAAACAAGCGAAGTGGCAAGGGAAAGAAATGCAGAGAGATGTGCAAAGCAAATTGCGGCCAAGCAACATCACCAATGTAAACTTCTTAAATTGAAGAAATTTTATCTAGTTGTAAACTTACTTAAGCGGCATTGTAGATTTTAAAATGGCGGCATGTGGATATCATTGGATTTCTTCCAACTATCTTTTTGTTTTAAATACATTACGTGATAAGCTATCTCATGTTGATTTACTTGCATGTTGATATCGATCTTTGGGATTAAAAGAAATCTAAACTATAAAAGTTTAAGGTATAAATCTATTACAGAGAAGTTCATGGTATAAATCTATTAAAAAACCTCTTCTTATTCATACGTGATTTCATTCAATATTTTCTCTTGGTGTTCGTTCTTTTACAAAAGTGACAAACATTGACGAGATGCAAACGGCGAACTAAACACGCACTCATATCTATAAAATTCAAAGCGCGTGAAATCAGAGTGACAATCCTCATATTGAGAGCATTTTCTATGCAACAAAAATAGCATTAAAACTCTAAATAAGAAATCAAGGAATTCAACATAAATCATTACTATGAATTTAGGGCTCTATGTCAAGCCTCAAAACTTACCAACATAATGGACAACATATAACCACACTCATACCTTTGGAGCTCAATGGAGCACACAAAGGAGCAAACATCAAACATATAAGTTGTGGGAGGTTGGGGGCAGGAAGCCAACCTCTTTACCAGACCCACTATACAATCAAATCAATAATAATAAACTTTAGTTTATAAGAGTATTCGAAATCCTAACTTGAGCCTAAGGTTCACATGTTACTAAAGGAAAGGAATTAATCCATACTTGTAGAAGAGAAGAATGTGGCGTCTTTGCGACCACGGAGGAAGGAAGAGGCGGGCTGTGTCAACTGCGATGTGTCGCAAACACAAGATTAAACTCAAAGAACTACACAAGAACAATAAAAGCATATACTAACGAGAAAAACAAAATCATTACCCAAGCAGTGCAAAGGTCTTGCGGGATTGTGAATCGAAGGAGAGTAAGAACAGCGCTTACTAAAGCTTCAGGTATGCAGACATAATTGGAAAACCAAATTAAACTCATAACTCACAAAGGATAAAATTAGACAAGCGAAGTGGCAAGGAAAAGAAATACAGAGAGAAGTGCAAAGCAAATTGCAGCCAACTTGTATGTGATTTATGACCATCTTGTCACTTATCGATTAGCAACTATAAAGTCGTAACACTTTCGATGAAATAGCCACACATAATCACTTAAACTATCCCTCAAACAAAATTGAATTTTTCAACCAATCAGTTAAAGATTCAACTAGCCATCTCACAAAAAATACAAATTCAATAAGAATAATAAAAAAGGAACCAACATTACCGTATAAAGTGTAAACCACAGTTTATGCATCAAAAAACCTAAAGATCATCTTTGTTAGGTGAGTTAGTATAGTAAATCGAGCTTCTAAATGTCATTGTTATAAAAAGCCAAATGTTCAAATTAGAGTAGTTAATCCCTTCAAGCTAAAACACTAACGAAATCACGCACGCAAGATCACAATAAAAAGCATTAGCAGCAGTTAAATTAGGAGTTTGAAGTGAGAGAAAATGATTGGAGTTAGGAATAGGTAGCGGAGGCAATGAGAAGGAGCTGCACGAACAAAATAAAGTAAATATCTCACGAGAAACCAAACACTTGGCGGTGTCATACACACTAGTGTCCTAATATGAAATCCATCACACAGAACATACGAAGGCGACATAAAAAAATTCAAATATTTCAATTTGAAAAGGAAAAAAAAAAAAAACACTTTCGAAGGAAAATAAAGTGGGACAACTAAAAAGTCCTTATACTACGTTTCTAATCAAGCAACCATATCCAGATTTCTAAAGTAAAATAAGTGGTTCTATTCTATTGGAAGAGAGCTCATTCTAACTCATAAATGTATTTCCCCCAATAGAGCACATACATATTATGGTTTAAAGCGTAAAGCTTGTTTGAACAAGAGAAGATTTTAGACCAAAAATTGCTTCATGCTTGCTCGGCACAGCACAAATGGAAGGTTGTCAAAACAAGATAACAAATGAGCTAAAAACTAATAAAGAAGAAGCAAATTCGAAACTTTTCAATTGGGGTTGACTACATGAATTAAATGATACCATAATTTCCTATACATACTAAGTTTAAAGGTAGACAATTATGAATCTCTGTTAATGGTTTAACCTACACTTTTTATTGGTTTCTCTTCACGTCTAACTATTGAATAATCCTCCAACCCCTTTAAAAATCACGACAAGACTTCCACCATCTTTTTAATAATGGGAGCAATCCCAATTTTTTCTAATTCCTGTAATTATAATCACACTATTTTGTGTAACCATTCATCCAACTTAACATTCTCATCTATGTGACAGAGTTTACTTATTTGGCATTACCGCCCAACATTCAATCTCATACAACATCATAGGTTAGCTATATATGGTGAATTTCCCTCTAAGCTTGAGATTGTTCATGCGCTTTTCACCAACACACACAAACACACTCCAATCCGATCAAACCAAACAAGACCTTTCTTGTTCAGTCACCATCTAAAGCATACACTCTTTTCATATATATATATCCACACACATGCCAATCAAACTGAACAAGGCCTTTCTAGTTCAGCCATCATCTAAAGCATCTCCCTGTTGTCTGTAGTTCTATAGAAGCACACTATAAATCATATCATAAACAGCAACATAACAAGAAGCTGAAAATAGTCCATGCTCATATTTTTTTAATTTCTATAATTTATCCCATTGCCGAGAAGCAATATAAAAATTGAGAATGCAAATCAATGGTATTATCCCTCACCTGAAGCACCCACAAACTCAGAAGAGCCTCCAAACAAGCAAGTAACTTTCTAAATTTTTATGCTGCCAACAAGCAAGTAATGTTTTATTGTGTTGTCCCCCAAACTGAAGGTGGAGAACAAATGGACATAAGTTGAGATGTAATTGTCAGTGTGACCACAATAAGAGGTAATGCTTTTTAAGCTTTATTAGTGGATGATTCATGACTATATTACATCTCTAATAGGTTTATGATTATTTGGTTAATATCTTTGGCTCTAATAGGTTTTACCTGAATTTCCCGACTTGAAAAGATCTAAAGTTTTGTAAGCAGAACACTTAATGCAACCAAAATTTAAATGGGCTCAATTTACACTTTCACATGAATTTCACCAGTAATAAGCCCAAATCAACCAAGGATTTTATCCAATCAAATTGTCATTGTCTCAATCTTATAACAATAAAATAATCTTATAACATACATCATTTCAAAATTCTCTCTGTGGAGAGAACTATGAAGGAAATCAAATAAATATGTCGGTGTGGGGGTCTCTCAGCTGACCCTTTTCCACCCAATGAGTAAACCGACATTTCGTTAGAGTGCATACCTCAAAAAAAGCTTCTCCTCAAATGTCAACTTCGAACTGGTAGTCACGAGACAAACCTAGCTTACTGCGATGGAGAACTTGCTCGAACACCTGTTTTGAACATAACCCCCAAAATCAAACTTACAAAGAACATAATACACTTGACTTTGGATGATCAACCAACACAAAATTGATGGAAGTATATAACTTTTATAATATTTGTTTAAAGTACAGCTAAAATAATTATCACACATTAGACATTCATTCAACTTGACTAAACTCATCACACAAGTTACTTTTGTATTTTAAATTTTAAAGTTTTAATTAAATGAGACTCGTGGTTAAATACTAGCCCCTAGTTCTAAAGAAACTATGCCAGAGAAGATGCCAAAGGAAAAGCTCAATTCGAACTTCACAAACAAAGAACATAAATAAATACGTAATGAAATCTAAACTACTATAGAAAAGGAAACCACATTTGTAAGCTGAAGTTGGTAGTAGATTATAGTAGTTTTGGTCTTAATTTCATTTTGTATTTGTTTGAATTAGTCTCGATTTCATACCTGGTTATGCCTTAGGTGAGTGTTTTTATTTTTAATTTACGTGTTGGATTCCATTTATACAAAACTTGCATAATATATTGTTTGTTTGCTTTAAATTGAGTTTTAGGTTGTTAAAAATAAGCCAAATTAATTGTATGTGGTCCAGGTAATACCCACTAACATCACAAGCGCCCGAATCAGCAAATACCCACTAACAGTAGAACCTAGCAGTAGAATCAGCAAATACCCACTAACATCACAAGCGCCCGAATGAAAGACAAAAAGGAACAACACAGTGAAATGCCCGAATGCCAAAATTCAAAAACAAGACAGTGAAATGCCAAATGAACAAACCGAGGGGCACAAAGGAACCAACCTAAAAAATGCCTCAGATTACAAATCAGATTCAGAAGGGTGTCGTGATATGGAATCTGGAGAGGAGAGCCTGAGAGATGAGATTTTTGAATTAGGGTTTTAGAGGGAAATTAGGGGAAATTAAACTAGGTAGCAGAGAGAGTTAACCAGTGAGACTCACCAATAGGCAGGCCGCGTCGGAATGTGTGATGCTGTGTTGGTGAAGGTGTGGCGATGGTGATCTCCAAGTGTGGTGCACCGCTACTCGTTCGGATTCTCTCACCCAGACCAAAACAATCGTTTGGCAACGACTTTCTTGTGCGACGAGGAGAGGCGAAGAAAAAGGGGTCGTGGGCGTGTTGGAGAAGAAGAAAGGGTAGAGGGTCGTCGGGTGTCGCGGAGAAGAAGAAAGGGTGGAGGGTCGTTGGTCGTCGGGCGTCGTGGAGAAGAAGAAAGGGTGGAGGGTGGAGTGGGTGGGCGTCATGGGAGAAGAATTGGATTAGGAGAAGAAGAAAAGAAGAAGAAGAAAAGGAAAGCTGGGGAAGGGTCGGGTTATCTGACTAAGCGATGCATACCGACGGCCATTTTAATTATACCGATCGTTTTAGACCGTCGAAGCTCTCGGTCTTACCGACAGTCATTTTACATACCGACGGGCTATACCGTCGCTACAATCTGCCCGTTGTCGTCTCACCCTTACCGACGGACTAAGCCGTCGAAAACCAATTATCTTTACCGATGGGTAGGATTTTACCGACGGGTTTACCCGTCGGCGTTTGAAAACTGGGAGGAAAATAAAAGTGGGGACATTCTATTGGTGGCATTTACCGACGGCTTTAGCCGTCGGAAATCGCGAGTTTTTTCCGACGGGTAATACCCGTCGGTAAAAGCCGTCGGTACCTGCGCTTTTTCTTGTAGTGTTAGTTTGACATTTGAAGTGTTTTAATTGATAAACTAGCAAATTAGGATATGGCTTGGTCCTTAATAATGGTAAGGATTCTTTGAGTTGGTTATAAATGATAAGTTGTACTTTTGTACACATTTGAGATGTTCATCTTATTAACTGATTTAAGGCAAGTTTTGTCAACTTATATTTGAAAATTCTGAAGAGTTCTTGCTTTAATGCTTGAGTTACAATTTTTTATTTTTAAAATTTTTCTTTCTATGATTTTTTTTTCCTTCCTTCTCATTCTTGTCCTTCCTCGTGCTCCTTTGTCTGGTGACCATTGTGCTTTTTATTAAATACGCACGACACATATTATTTTTTTTTGATAAGCAAAAAGATGTATTAATAAAAAAATGGAGTACAAGGGGTACGCCGAACCCATATTTACAAATGGTCTAGGGAGGAAGCGCCTCATTAAAACCCCGACGGCCAAAACCCATTGGGAAAAAGACCGAAAGGGGAAAAAGAGTACGACAACCAACCCTAGCAAGGCCAAACAACAGTAGCATCATCAAAGTTTAAGACATTGAATAGGATTCATGCACCAATTAAAAATAATAGGATTCATGCATCAAAGTTTATTGTTAGACATTTATTGCATTTGAAAATTAGTGTTGTTTCTTATAATTAAGATCAAGAAAAATGACTCTTTTGTTTCTTATAAAAAAGACTGGAGAGAGTATTTGGTTTTGAAAATATTGGAAATGATTTATGGAAATACTGGAAAAGTTGCGCTTCAAGTTTTCCATTTATATGTAACATGTCTGCGAATGACCACATTTAGGGTTAACTCCTTTTTTTCCTGGTTGAGTGGTTTATACAGATATAATAGTATTTCCTAACTCCTTTGCCTACAAAGCCTTTTTTACTTTTTAGTTTGACATTTGAAGAGTTTTAATTGATAAACTAGCAAATTGGGATATGGCTTGGTCCTTACTAATGGTAAGGATTATTTGAGTTGGTTATAAATTTATGATAAGTTGTACTTTTGTACACATTTGAGAATTGAGATGTTCATCTTATTAACTGATTCAAGGCAAGTTTTGTCAACTTATATTTGAAAATTCTGAAGAGTTCTTGCTTTAATGCTTTCTTCCCCTGTTTACATGAGAACATTATATTGTTTTTAGTTGTATATTTCGTGAGCAAACATGTACGCCGTATTCTATTTTAGAATGTTCGAACCTTTGTTTGGTGTTTGATGTGCTTTTGCTATTTTGAACTTTTGACTACAATTGCAGGTCATGCCTTTATGTAAAAAAAATTGGTATTGTAATGTTGTTGAACGTATAAGATACAATATTAGGTGGAAGAGAAAAAAAAACACCAGAAATGTAGGAAATGAACATAAAAAAAGTGGAGAAACAAAGTATACAAAAGCCAGAATATATCAATTTTGAGCCTTTTAGCAAGTCGTTGACCAGAAAGTTCTATAGCCGAGAGTTACTTAGTTAATGAGTCTCTTATTTTTTGTCATTAGTACCCTCAGGATATATAGACAGGATTCATGAGACCTTGATGTGTTTGTGACGACCTAAATGAGAATGAGTCTTCTTATGCATCCTCTATCTTCTCCCAGCTCGGTAAACCAATAGAAGCAATGTTCACTCTAACTCAATTGAAAAAACTATAGGCTCATTGCTATGTGCTTCTGAATTGCACAATAGTTATGCCATTTATTGAGTGAGTAATTGGAATAAATTTCATGTGATTTGTCATTAAATTATTTTAAATATAGTAGTCATATTATTAATTGTAATATGAATTTAGACAATTCATAAAGAGAACTTTATGGTTAAGAAGACCTTCAATTACAAATATTGAAAATAGAGAGTTTGTTGATCAGTTTGAAAAACGAGTAAGTGATTAATCAGTAGTTATGTTTCTAGTGTCATGTTTGCTTTGGAATTTGACTAACATAATTGTTTTAATAAGATTATGCACCAATAAGCAATAAATATAAATATAATGTCTATTGTCTTGAAGTTTCAAGCACGAGGTCCATTGCGCAATGCAAAAAGATTTATTACTTATAACATTAATGGGTTCAAATTTCAAACCTAATTGGCTCGGGAAGAGGGATTAAGAATGCAAAATAGTGATGTGTTTTTAACATCCAACACATCTCGTGTTTCGAGTTGTGTCGACCGAAACTTAAGACAAGCAAGTTTGCCTTATTACGGGAAGTAAAAATTAAGATGTCATCGAGACTAATTATCTTGGTCAATTGAAGGTTGTTCTTTTCAAATGTAAATGAGCAAATTCTACATGAGATAGAGGGTATACAAAAGATCATTGGAATTTAAATTGGGTTAATTTGATAGATTGATTCATATTTGTGATCATGAAGAACATGATTCTTGTGTCGAGGCATCTTAAGCATAGACAATGTATTATGTATATGATTTGATTAATAAATGATGGAGTATTGTTGTGCATTTTAATGCAAATAGATTTGTATGAAATGAAAGAGGAAGTACAAAAGGAACTATATGTAAATGAGTTATACCAAGAGCAACAACTTGAGCAATTTGATAACATTGATGGTGAGTATGTGAAACTATATATCTACAAACCATTTAAACGATGATATAGTTGACTCAAATTTGGTTGCTAACTTAGCAACAACTTCACACGTCTGGGTAGAAAATAGTTAATATTGTAATTTATCTAAGGATAATAGTTTTGAATAGTTCAAGTTGTAGTTATTTCTATATAAGGTTTGAAAGATGTGTTTATAGATCTAATGATGCAACGTATTTTACAAAAAATAAGATGTTGAGTGGAAGAAGAGGAGAAAGTGACAAAGAAGATTGAAAAATTTGCTACGACGATTGGTGCTTTTTTCTTGTGAAAAATATATTTCATGATTAGGTTATTTAGAAGAAGAAAACAAAAGGATGGACACGAAAAAATAATTGTTGTGGTAATTCATCTATTGTTTTCATGTTAATCGAAGAATGGTTTGAAATTTAAGGGTAATCAATTCGTATGGGCTTAGGTAATAAGCTCAAATGTGTTAACGGACATAATAAAAAGCTAAAAGAAAAACCTGACTGGGATCAAACTTAAGACCTTCAGCTTGCATATTACCCGCGTTGCCACCAAGCTGAGAAATGCTCATGGTACAAATGCCCATAATACACACACACAATTATTTATGATCCTAGTTCATGTGGTTCAACTAGTGACTCACTAGTTCGACCAATGACCCGTCGACCCAGTGCGCTTGTCGAGTTGATGACCAATCGGAGTTTGATAACATTACATATAATTGTGCACTTTCATGAGCTAGGTGCTACATATGGTGAAGTAGACGACTTGCTTCTCGGATATCGTGGAACCTTGGCAATTGATTGCTAATTGTTTCCAATTTAACTTTAAAAGGTGGTATGGAAAAACAGGCATGCCTAATACTTATTTTAAAGAATATTTCGAAAGATTTATAAAGGTATAAGAATTATGTTTATATAACTTTTTATCTATATTAAAATTTTATATTCACATATAAATGCTAAAAACATTGATTTTTTTTAAGCCTCAAAATTCTTTTTGAACTCCTAAATCACTTGCAAAATGATATTGCAAGATGAGTATTGGGAAGAAGTGATATGCAAGTAGGTAGGAACTGTAGAGTGCATTTTATGTTCAATCCAAGACTAGAGACAAAATAATAACTCGCCAATTAGTAGACAAAGACCATTGCGATCATTTGGTTTATTATTCATGTAGCTAATTATTTGATTAATATAAGAACTTTAATTGTTTGTCAATAGCAACTTTGTAAAATTATAAAGAAATTCGAAGCAAGCAAGCAATTTCTCATACTAATGGTTCTAAATCTATTGCAAGAAGAAGATATGAGATGGTTGTGATATTAATTAACATGGTAGAACTTATTATTTAGTATTATTTTTGTCTATTTTTATTTTTTTATTTTAGTTGTTGGAAATTGGGTAAATACCCAATCATGAAAAATTATACATTGAAACTCACAAGAGAAAAGATGAATAATTTGTAAATGATGTAGCAAAGACTAATGCAATAGGTTTACCTTAAATATATTATTTTCAAACGTTTTAGATTTTAAACTCGTTAAAAACCTACTCAATTGCAAATGACAGTAAAGGAGGTTAGAAACCCCACAATAACCACAACAAATAGAATGTTAAAAACCCTTTAATATTACTATAGAGAGATTATTTTCAAACGTTTAATATATTATTTTCAAACGTTTTAGATTTTAAACTCGTTAAAAACCTACTCAATTGCAAATGACAGTAAAAGAGGTTAAAAACCCCATAATAACCACACAAAATAGAATGTTAAAAACCCTATAAAATAACTGTAAAGAGATTAAAAATTCCCGCAAAATAACCATTTAAGAGGGGGTTTCGAACCTCTACAAATGAACCGTTGGCCATAGAGGAGGTTAACCTTCTGGAATTTATTTGCTTATAGAACTTAACTTTCACACTATCTATACATTCCAGAAGTTTGGTTATGAAATGTATAAAATATGTGTTTTGAAAATTAAAATCGGAAGGGTTAGACACATTCATATGCCTTTCAGAACTTAATTTCCCAAACACGTATTTTATACACATTCTATAGTCAAACTTCCAAAATATATAAATAATCCAAAATTTAAGTTCTTGAAGGCAATATAAATTATAAAAAAAATATGCATTCTGGAATTTAACTCCTGTGTAGCTACATTTTAGGGGGGGGGGAATTGAAGCGGAGGGAATTGTATAAGAAGAAATAGAGGTGCAAAAAGCAACTCTCCACAATGATATGGAAATATACGAAAAGATAATGGCTGACCCCGATAAATTCAACTTGGCCCATTATAAAAAATAACTTTCGTCCTTCGTTCTCGTTCACCAAAGAAGCTACTGCACTCTGCCGCCAACGAAACCTACACTATTCGTCTTCAAGCTTGAGCTTCCTCTTCACTATTCAGCACTGCAACTCTCTTGGAAAGTTCAGTTCAGTTGGAACATTGAGGAGCAATGAGAAGACCAAAATCGAAGGAGTTTCGGAAGCAACAACGAGTCTCAGAAGAAGAAGAGATAGAGCTCTTGAATTCGTGGATCCAATGCCAGAAACCCGAGTCCGGTTCGAACCCAATGTCTCTGCCTCCTCTCCCCAAAAATTCCCCCGTCGGCCGCCTTGACGACAACACCTTCTCGCGCTACGACGGCGCGGTGCGCTTCGACCACTTGCCACTCTCCAAGAAAACCAAAGACGGCTTAAGACAAGCCAAGTTCGTTTGCATGACCGACATTCAAAGAGCTTCTCTTCCCCACGCGCTTTGTGGCCGTGACGTTCTCGGCGCCGCCAAAACCGGCTCCGGAAAAACCCTCGCCTTCATTATCCCCGTGAGTACTTCAGCTTCACTAACTAATTTAGGGTTAGGATTGGGGTTAGGGTTCTCTTGCTTTTGAATGATTATGGTGAAATTTTGTCTAAGTAATTTTTTGTTTATTTTAATTTTAATTTGGTTTCTGGGGGTTTATTTTGTGAATGATAGGTGTTGGAGAAGTTATATAGAGAGAGATGGGGACCTGAAGATGGGGTTGGGAGCATAATCATATCTCCTACAAGAGAATTAGCTGGTCAGATATTTGATGTGTTGACATCTATTGGAAAGTACCATGGTTTTAGTGCTGGCCTCCTCATTGGTGGTCGTAAGGATGTTGACACGGAGAAAGAACGTGTCAATGAGCTCAACATATTGATCTGCACACCTGGTCGCCTTCTGCAACACATGGATGAAACTCCCAATTTTGATTGTTCACAGATGCAGGTTAACATAATCTCTTTTTTTTCTTCTCGCTATTTGGAATAGATTAACCTCAATTTTACTCTCAATGAGAATTACAATTAAGTCATTTTATTATCTCAAGCTTTGCTTCCTTATTCTTTTTGCTTCATTTTTTGAAGCTACCTAGGTGATTTAGTAACTTTGGTTGAAGCAGAGTATCCATGTGGTTAAATTTTCATATGGTTGAGCTCTTGTAAAGCTTAACATGTTAAGGGCGAGTTTGAATTAGCTTTTAACTTGTATAGGAGCTTCTCAGTTAAAATGAGTTTATTTTTCTGCCCTTAAAATAAGTCCTTATAAACTTATAGGAGTTTATGGATAAGTTAAATGAGAGAGTATCTGAAAAAATTAAGATATATTAAGATATAGAGCCTAATTTTAGCTTTTCTAGAAGCTGCTGTTTAAAAAACTCATAATTATTACAAGAATCTTTTAATATTTCTTTTGCCATAACTGTTTATTAAAAGGTTTATCCAAATTGGCTCTAATTTTATCTTCCAAACCAATTAGGCCTTTTTTTTATGTCAGATGAAGTTGACCACGGATATGTAACATTAGATATTTTGTAAAGATAGTTGATGATTGAGTGAACTTCTTCGATACAGGTTTTAGTACTAGATGAGGCTGATCGTATTCTTGACAGTGGATTCAAGAAGGAACTAAATGCAATCATCTCACAACTACCAAAGCGTAGACAAACCTTTCTTTTCTCAGCAACTCAAACGAAGTCGATTCAAGATCTTGCAAGACTAAGTTTGAAGGACCCAGAGTATCTGAGTGTGCACGAAGAGTCTGTGACTGCCACCCCTACTCTCTTGAAGCAAATTGTGATGATTGTTCCCCTGGATCAAAAGTTAGATATGTTGTGGAGTTTCATAAAGACACATCTACAGTCAAAAACACTTGTCTTTCTTTCAAGCTGTAAACAGGTAACTCCACTTTTCTGTCCTTTATCAAATATCAAGGAGTCTTTCTACTTGATTGGAATTTCATGTTGTAGGCTGGTATTTCACTTTTACTGCCATATTAGCCAATGCATGGCTAGCCATAATTTTCAAGAATGTCTGCGCAGTTTAAGCATATGGAATTTGATTCGATCATTGAAATCTGAGAGTTGACTCATTAGTTTCTTTGTTCTTTGTTGTGAATTTTACTGTTTTCAAAACTAAAAGGCGGAAACAATTCACAGTTGTTTCTGTTTTCACTTTATCTTTTTTCTTTCGGAAACAAGGAAAACACAGAGAAGTGTTTTCTCATCAATGGCAAATATTATATGGTAAATGAGTGAGAAGAAATATCAGAGTTTCAAGAAAGCAAAACACTCAAGCTTGTATGTGAGCTCATCATTCTCCTCTCCCTTCCATTCTTAGTCGTAGAACACAACGCCAACTTTTCGAACATTTTTGAAGTCTCACCATGGTCACATTGGTTTGTGTCCGTGTCTGTAGAAACTGGAATCCTCCTCGTTGCAACCCCTTCTCTTTTTCCGTACAATCAATCCTTCCAATCTAATGCTACTTTTCTTTCCTCTTTATCCTGAGAGGTTTTATAGCTTGAGACTTTTGCTTTTTGTTTATGAATTGTGGTTGATGATTTGTATAGTGTGGAATTGGATTCATTTTTATTTATGTTTCTCTTCAGTATAATTGTTATTGAGATTTTCTGTCAACTTATATTTTAATTTATATTTCTGGAGATTTCTGGATTTTCTCTGATGGTGACTCCTTGTTTGAACAAAGTCGAACTACTTTTGAAATTGATGTTAATACATAGATACTTACCTTAATGTGGTTTCTTTTACATCCATGGAACTCTTGGTCTTCACTGAACAAATTTGAAGCACCAAACTGAGTACCAGTTATTTATCTCATGCTGGTTTCACTATCAAACAAAACTTTTCCAATATCGTTGGCTTATTGTGTAGCACTTTTAGTACATTCTGATAATCAACCTGCCTAGTAGACAGTAGCTCAGATACCTGTGACCTCAGTTTTCCCAAACACTGATATCTGCATTTCCTGGGCTTCATTTTGCTGGTTTTAGAAATGAAATCCTCTGTCTCCCTTCATCCTTTTCAATTATTTTAAATTAAGAGGACTGCTACAAGGTATCATATTGTGCTTACAGATTTTGGTTTTATACGTCAGTATTAATTAATTTTATAATTTCAACGTTATAGAAACCTGGATAATGTAACCGGCCTTGTATTTGGTTCATTGCCATATGGGTTTTCCCCTTTATTTGTTGAATTCCCAAGGATGTGCGGTACATCTTTTGCTTTGGATACTTAAATATGGAGTTCCTTATTGGTTTCATGATTTTTAAAATCTGGGGAAAATAATGAAGAAATGGGAATACATAGCTTTACGTTTCTTGAATATATTCATTCAATTGCTTGTATGACATGCTTGGCCTTCATGAATTAATTGCAAACTTTAGTTTCCCAAGTATCTTTGTCTGCACGACCCATGGGTTCTTGTTTTTGGCAAAAGTATATGGACAATGTCTTGTCTGCTAATTTCATGCGAAACTTGTAATTCTCTTATGGTTCTAAACTTTCAATTGTGATCTCTTAAAAGCTTCTGTATTGTTAAAGATATAATGATGTTTACTTTCATAAAATTCACAGCAAAAACAGAGACATGATTTTCCAATTGTGGGGCCAGCCTCAGTAAACTGATTATTATTATTTTTAATGGCAGGGCCTAAATCAATTGATAGTAAACATACTACTACTACTACTACTACTATTATTGTTCTTGTTAGTTGTATTAAATAATTATAATTATTATATATATTAAATAATTGCCTCTGAAAAGCTTGATTTTCCTTAATATAAGTTTTGGAAACTCGTGATTCCAAGAGATTCAAAACAAAAAATTGTGGCTAGACATTATGAGCCTGTCAATTTTCAGGAACTGGGATAGAGAAGGATAAGATGATGTTCTTGTACAGGTGCTAATTTGTGTTGCTTTTTATGGTCTAAAGGAGGTCAATATTCCGCTGTGTGTTTTCATTAAGCATGAGAAGGAAAAGTTCATGCTCCTGGGTACCAATAAATACGAGTTCCAAGAGCACCAATTTATGTAATTAAATACACAAACATATTTAAAAGATTTTTCTGAAATATGCATCATTCATCAACTCCATGAGTGTGTTATACATGTCTGTTTCTCCCCTTAAAACCATGTCCCAATTTCATGTTGAAATTTGGTGGCTCCAAGATAAATCTTTTTACTGAAATAATTATGATTCAATCTTGAAACCAAAATTATCCGGAATCTTGTTAATTAAATTCTAGTTATACTCCTTTTAAATATTATTTTGTGTTTATTTTTAAACAATTTATTTATAAAATTGTACTATGATATTTTACAAATAGTTCTTTAAAATTATTTTACAAAACCGATTTCAAAAAACAGAAAACGAGAACACAGGCAAACAGGCCCTTAGTCTGCATGTGTGTGGTTTTTAGTTGTGCTGGTTATCATTATTGTAAATAGAAGGTTTTTAAAGGATTTTCAGGATGAATTGTTGATAATTCTTACATGTAAACAGGGAGAAATTTATTCTATTTAAAAGGATTTGTGTTGATTTTATGCTCATGTATGCTTTTGATGCAAATATCCACTCTGGAGCTCAACTTTCTTCCATAACATTAAACATTCACATCCCTGCTTAATAGGTAAAATTTGTCTTTGAGGCATTTAAGAAACTGCACCCTGGCATACCGTTGAAGTGCCTTCATGGGAGGATGAAACAGGAAAGAAGAATGGCAATATACTCTGAGTTCTGTGAGAAGCGCTCAGTTCTCTTCTCAACTGATGTGGCTGCAAGAGGCCTCGATTTTAATAAGGCAGTTGACTGGGTTGTTCAGGTGAGTCTCTTGCTCTTTGTTTCTTGTCTCAGTGCAAATCTTGGGCCTTTGAGGTGCGTGGTATTGGAAGGAAATTTTTTGTCATTATGGTCATAATCTCACTTTTCTCTTGCATGTATGTAGGTGGATTGTCCTGAGAATGTAGCATCTTACATACATAGAGTTGGCCGCACTGCTCGTTATAAATCTGGTGGAAAGTCAGTTTTGTTTCTATTGCCTTCAGAAATTCAAATGCTTGAAAAGTTAAAAGCAGCAAAGGTTCCAGTGCATTTTAACAAGGTACACTTGCTCTGCAAATCCATTTGAACATCGAGGTGCCAGTTTTAAAGATGTCATTTTCTTATATGGTTCACTCAGTCTTTTGTTTTCTATTACATATTTGCTTACCATGCTTTAATTGCTGATTATTCAGCCAAAGAAAGAACTAGTGCAACCAATTTCCAGTTTGCTGGCATCTTTATTGATCAAGTACCCAGACCTGCAGCATCGGGCCCAAAGGGCGTTTGTCACATACTTGAGATCCATCCATATCCAAAAGGATAAAGAGATCTTTGATGTTACGAAACTTCCTATTGAAGAGTATTCAGCATCATTAGGTCTGCCGATGACCCCCAAAGTTCGTTTTCTGAACCAGAAACTTAAATCTAAAGCCGCGTCAACAAAATCAATTTTAGTTGAACCAGAGGATTCAAACAAGGAAAATGTCATGGAAGTAGTTCCAAGGATAAAGCTAGACACAGTTGTTTTGAAAGACGAGGAAACTGAAAATGATCTTCTTCAGGCAGCTGATACCTCAAATGAAGGCGACGTGAAGTCATCTGAAATTGGAGAAATAATGTATGTTCCCTCCCGTTCAGTAGTATAGGAAAAGAAGTTTGGAATACTTTTCTGACAATGTTACTTTGATTATATTTTATAATAAAAAAAGGGGCAGACAAGTCTTCTGATATTAAATTGGCGAGAGACAAGTGGACCTTCTATATAAAATCTCATGATGGCTTGTGAAAAGTTCAAAATCAGAACTGTTGTGTAAAATTGGATTTATGATATTTCTTGGTGGGAATCATTTGGTGTGGAGCCCTTTTTTTTTTTTTTTACTGGTTTAGATCTTTCATATGCAGACCAGCAACTCGTGTGTTGAAGAAAAAAAAGCTCAAGATTAACATGCATAGACCACTGGGGACTCGGGTTGTATTCGATGATGAAGGCAACACACTTCCTCCGCTAGCCAGGATTGCCGACACACACAGTGGCAAGGAAACGTTGCTAATTGATCCAGGTATGTGCAATTAAAGCCGGAACTAGAATAACAATAATAATAATAATAATAATAATAATAATAATAACAATTTCGCAATGTGAAGTGAAATCGTTGTCTTTGTATGTGTAAAACTATTAATTTCATTATCTAGAATCTTGACAAACGTGAATGTCAAATTTTCTCTTTCCAATTGTTTTTCTTTTTCAAATTGATTCGAGTTTGTAATATGTAACTTTTATGTTATGGTCGGGAAGCCAAATTAGACAAGTAAATATGATGTGACAAAAGGGCCTAGATTGTCCTCTTCTCTCTTTTCTGTTATGGCAAACTAGCATCTTGGTGTCATTTCTTTTTTTATTCTTATTATTTTTTTTAAAATGATTCAAATAGTTCTAAGACTTTAAAGTAATGCATAACTACTCACTTATTAATCATCAGATTTATTTTTTATTTAAAATAAATGAACAATAAATAAATTACATTCTTACTACCCTACATTTCATCATTCAGACTATAGTGACCAAACACCATCAGTCAAATCTTAATTTCTTATATGATATACACGGGTGCAGCAGAGTTTTTAAGGAAAATAAAACTAAAAAATAAGAGAGACATTTGTCCTCCTATTCTATAATAGCACAGTTAGGCAGCCATTAGTTTCCTACTAGAGTATGAGGCGCAATACAATGCCTGTGTATGGTAGTTTGATATCCCTAATCCCTTTCGTATTTTCTGTGACATTTTAAATGTTATCATTGTTGATTTCAAGAACCTAATCGTGGCTAGACCCCATCCATTTGCTATATTATGCGACTCAGACTTGGTTTATATGTGATCATTGCGTAAACTTGGACTATATTGTTTATTATGCCATCTCAGTATTTCATCTCTATGCAGAACAAAAAGCTGAATACTATAAAAGGATGCGAGAGGATTTGAAGAAGGCAGACAAGGAAGACAAACTTGTAGAGCGTCAGCGGCTTAGAGAAAAACGAATCAAGCAGAAGATGAAATGGAAGGCAGGTAATGTGGAAGAAGAGGACAACCAAGATGATCTGTCTGGGTCAGGAGATGAAAGGGAAGATAGACGACATAAAAAGAGTAAAATATACTTTGATAGTGACAGTGATGAGGGTGAAAGAAATGAAATCACGGGGAATGCAGGTATTAGTGCTGGCTCTATTACTTTGGCGGAGCAAGAAGCGTTGGCTTTGAAATTGTTGAATTCCATGCAGTCATAGATATACATATATGACATTTTATGACAGCAAAAATGTATGAGAAATAGAGTTTTTTTTAAACTTATTTAGAGGAAGTTTCAAGAACAAAGAATTTTGCGGCCATTCAATATCAATTTTAATTTTCCAGATTTCCGTTTGAAGAAACATGGGTATAGAATAATCATTTCTTACTTTTATATATATATATATATTTTAACAAACACGAAAATCTTTATGGAGCAACATCTAATGATATTATCTTTGTGTGTATCGAAGATCATCATAGTTATAAAAATAAAAGTTTGGACCGGCTGGTGCTTATGTCGCTAATTAGATCAGAAATATCTAAAGAATGTAAAGAATATTCTTTGATTTACTATTATTTGTTGAATATTATTCATAATTAAAGAATAAATATCGTGCTATAAGTTTTCATGTGAAAAATGGCATAAAATATTAATTTCAAAGTAATTAACAATTATAAAGTTTCTACTAATGGTGTTATATGGCTATTAGTATGTTGCACTTTATCTCCATAGCAATCTATATTTATTTGTAGATAAATAATTTTCTCATCGGATTATATTTTGATTTCCATATTACATGTTTCACTGTAATTATTTTTGTAATAATTCCTTTTTATCTGTTAATATTTTAAAAATTTGACAAATTCATATTTGAATTTTTTAAAGTTAATTCAACGGATGTACGCTAGTTTGACTTGAAAAACGAATCATATAATTACTAGTTTTTTTAAGGGATCATAAAATATTACTAGTTAAATTCCAATTTGGTTGGATTTTCGTTGTTATGCTAATGTCCAGCCTGTTCTCGGCAAGGAAAGTAAAAGGGCTTTTATTTCCCCACCTCTCATATTTTTAAAAATCCAACTTTACCCTTCATACATAATATCAGCTGTTTCCTTTTTTTTTTCTTCACTTCTGTCGCATACTCCCTCCACCTCCCTGACATACTCCCTCGCCATTTGCCCACCTCCCTAACCATTTGTTAGCAATCCACCGGAGCTGCCGCAATAGCAAAGAAGACCACCGCAAAGAGTCGATCGCATTCGTTGCTCATCCCCTCCACAGGTTCGTCGTTTTTTTTTTTTTTCTGAAATCGCAGACTGTCCGGATTCTTATTACCGGATTACTCCGGATATAAGAATCCGGACGTATATTTTTTTGATTACTCTATTTCCCAAGTCTGGATTCTAATATCCGGAGTACTCCGTATTCTAAAGTCCGGAGGTATAAAATAGTCCGGATTTAAGAATCCTAATATTCCTGAATTAGAATCCTGACGCTTTGTCTGTTAAAGTTTTGACTTGTCTTTTTCAAAGGCGCTTCAATGGAAGAGAAGCATTCAAGACAACTTTCCGACACCATAGTGCCCATTGTTCTGATGTTCCAGAGGTCGCTTCCATGGATTGTACGGTGCATTCACCATCGCCGAGTACTTATTTTATTGACCAATTTTGTTAAGATTTGTTAGATAAGTTGGTGAATGATACATGTTGTCGCTTTCAGGTGTTTTCACGCGGGATGACCTATTGGCACGGGCACGAGACGTTGGCAAATCTGGGTGTGTGGTTATTATTTTAAGATCGGACTATGGGCGTCAAGCAAAAAGACTTTTGTGATGTTGGGTCATGAGAAAAGTGGCAAGTATAAGCCTTACAAGACTATGGGAGTGAAGGCTACTGGCACTAGAAAATGTCAATGCCCATTCAGATTGAAAGGAAGGCTGGTCAAAGGTGCCGGATGGTGGATTTTGAAGGTAATGTGTGGTATGCACAACCACGGGTTAGTCGAAAACTTTGAGGGTCATCCATATGTCGGTCGTCTAACTTCTAAAGAGTTGTCTAATCTGAGCGACATGACATTGAACATGATTAAGCCGAGAAACGCCTTACTCTCATTACAGCATAAAAATCCAAACAGTCACACCACAATTAGGCAGATCTACAACGCACGACAAAAGATCCGGTCTAGTCTAAGGCGTAAGGCGAATCGAGTTACAACATTTGATGAACTTGATGCACTGTGATCGTTATGTCCACTGGCATAGAAAAGCCGATAACTCTGATGTTATCACTGATATAGTTTGGGCACATCCTGAAGCTATTAAGCTTGTAAATTCGTTCAACATTGTTTTGCTTATTGATTCGACATACAAGACTAGTAGGTATAGGATGCCACTAGTTGAGATTGTTGGTGTGACCTCAACTGAGATGACATTCGCTGTTGCATTTGCATTTGTGGAGTCGGAGAAAGCGGATAACTACACATGGGTGCTTGAGAAGTTGAAGGGTATGTTTGTGAGACAGGATTCATTACCACAGGTGATAGTGACCGACCGGGAACTTTCTTTGATGAATGCAGCGGCTAACGTTTTTCCCCTGTCGCGTAACATGTTGTGCCAATTCCATATCCGTAAGAATGTGAGGGCGAAGTGCAAGACTTATGTGTATCCACAAGAAAAAATTGAATTGGTGATGACTGTGTTTGATTGGTTGTTGATTCACCAACGATGGATGACTACCAAAGCCGATCGCAACATTTCGAGGATGTTTCAAAGACCGCTCAATAACTTCATTGACTATGTCAAGAACACATGGCTAAATCAACACAGGATAAATTTGTTTCTCGCATGGATAGACCGGCATATGCACATTGGAAACAAAACAACCAACAGGTATGCATCTCAATTGTCGGTGACATCCGACATTTATCACTATTTTTGTGGAGTTCAATTGTGTTTGTTTTCTCGATGAACAGGTTGAGTCCGCACATTGGCGGTTGAAGAAGTTGTTACCGATAGCGAGAGGAGATTTGTGTAATCGCTGGGATGCAATGAATAACATGATCAGGTTACAAAGACACCGAGTTGAAGGCTTCATTCGAAAGCATAGCATTAGTAGACAACAACATTGCTTTAATATTGCGCCTACAAGCACTTAAATGGCCTTGTGTCTAAGAATGCGTTCTGAAGACATCGCCGACGAAGCTTCTCAGATCTAGCACCGCTGGCATAGATAGTTCTGCGTGTGGTTGTGTGCTAAGATACACGCATGGACTACCTTGTGCATGTGAGCTTGCGGATATACGATGCACTACATCCCAATCCCGTTGGAGGCGTTCATACTCACCGGAGGAAATTGAGCTTCGAGAACCCATGTGACACCGGCAAGAGCCATGGTGCGTAACTAAGTATACGAGTTGAGCTTGCGGCATTGACACGAGGTTTCGTGAGCTTGATATTGCAGCAAAATGGCATCAAGGCGAAACTACGTGAGTTAGCATTTCCGACACCACTTTTATCTGTCCACCTTGTAAGGTGAACCCAAGGGAGCACCAAAGAAAGGAAAGTGGTTGGCGTGAGATATTTCAACAAGACGCGATCCATCCTCATGGGAGCGTGTTGATGACTTCTTTGCCTCCCAACACGATAAGGCGTCAACTCCAACCTCGTCAGACGCTCACCTCCTCCTATGCCCAATAAGCCGGGCCACACTTTGTCTAGACATTCAGCCTCCTCCTCCCATCAAGTCGAGAATCACCTACAGCTCCTCCTCCTCCCATCAAGTCGTAACCACCTACAATTGCTCCTCCACCGATGAAGTCGGCCCGCCGCCATTCATACACCGGTTTCTTATCAAATTCATCAATACATTGACAACATTATTGATGTAGAGGCCCGATGGGAGTTGTGGGTATCGTAGCATCGCTGCTTTACTTGGGATGGGGGAGAATGCATGGCCCTTAATCCGACAGGATTTGATTAGAGAGGTTGAGAGAAACCGGGACGACTATCTTGGTGTACTTTGTGGCGAAGATAACCTTGAGGCACTAAGGCGAGCACTCTATGTTGATGTGGTTGATCATGTTGCCAAAAAAGACAAATGGATGACCATGTCAGATGCAGGATATGTGATTGCTAACGAATATAAGGTGGTTCTGATCTGTTTAGACCCAAGGGGAAGTACCACAATTTTCCCTCTCAGGCATGGACCAATCAAGGATTGGAAAAATCAGCGCCCTCTGCATTGGATTTCAGATAGAATGGAACACTTTGTACAGGTACAATAGTTGTGTTAACTCTTTATTTTTTTTGTAACCTTTACATCATTTTTTACTTTGTTTAACTGGTTTCAAAATGACATGTTTTCAGGTCTATTTAAAGCATGACGCTCCAATACCTCAGCCGGATGTTCAATGGAAAAGGTTTAGAAGCGATTGTGCTAGGGATTGGGAGGCGCTATATCTTAGTCGCATGCAACATTGGAAATCTATTTTTATTTCATCTGCAGAACATGTAGCTGTAGATCATTGAATATTTATATATTGGATCTCTATATTTATGGTTCAATTTGTGTTTTAATTGTATTTGCCTCTCAACGACATAAAGGTACGACCAGGAGACGCAAAATTTATGAACAAATAAAATGCATATATCCCAAAATACAAATACATATATATGTCTGATAAAAATACATATGAAAACACTAAGAGGTCCGCTACTCGTGCCTACGCCGACGTCGCGGTGTATATATCTCAAGGAAATGGGGGCATGCTAATCTCTGTAGTTTCGTGATCGCCTCCCAACCAATCTGCGGTGTCGATGTGCAAAGGCCCGTCCCATCATCGTCAGTGCAATCTCAGACACCCTAGCCGAACTAGCAGCCTACGACAACAACAAAAAAAGATTTAATTTTCGTATTCACAGCTGTTTAAGACAAATAAATAAGACTTATAACATACATCTGCTGATGGCGGTGGTGGTGCGGATGGTGGTGGTGGTGGTGGTGGCGGCGGAGGCGGTGGTGATGCTGGATATGGAACTGGTACATGATCAGGATATATATATGGATGTGAGATACGTTGGAACCAATCCATGTATCCAGGCTCCACGTCCGGTAATCCAGGCGCCACCGGATCACCAAGAACAATGAGGTGCTGATCAAAATGAAGCCACCTTCGCCCATCTCTCGAATCGACCGATCGCCGCCTCAAGTCCCGGATCGCTTGGTATGCGCCGCACATGTCCAACCGGGCGCAATACCTGTCCGGCGGTATGGATAGACGAGTCCCGAATCGGATGAAGCCCCTGGCGAGATATAGCGTAGAACTCCCCGCGCCGCCAGGATCGACATACGGGTCCCACGTAACATCGCTACGCCACCGATCCAGGCCCGGCCGATATGGCCTCACCAGTCCTGCGCCTCTGACCACATCCCAACGAGAGGCACAGGTACCGCAGTCGTACTCGCACATAAACTCCTGGATCCGAGGTCGTGTCCGGAAGTGCTCATGAATCCAGGCCTGGCATGAAAATTAAAAACTCAAATAGGTATACAACAAAATAACAGATTATTGAATACAAGAAAATTGCACTGTAATAGCGCCGCAAATCCCGCCATCCGCTTCGCCTTAAACTCGCCGCATCCCTGAGCTGGTCGTACAAATGTGCGAGGGCCATGGCACCCCACGCGTAGGTCTCGACACGGCTCAAGTCCGTAAATATGTACAGCCATCCTATACGCGTCAAGGACCCACTCTTCTCGGTGAACAGAGTGGTGCCGACAAGGTGCAATAGGAAAGCCCTGGCTGCCATGTCCCACTCTCCATCCTCGCAAAGATCGTCAGATACCTCGGCGCAAACACTCGGTCGAGCAGTACATCTGTTCCTATCAATCTCAAAGATCTGCTTTCTAGGGACGCCAATACTCTGCAAGATAAGAAAGCCTGTCGCTTATCTCGCTGTCCCGTGGTGTACCACGCCCCATCATCGGAATATGGAGTACCGTGAGACGCCATCCAGTGATCGTCATCTCACCGACGGCAGTGGAAGCTGGAAGTGTCTGAATGTCACCGGCCCACAAAGGCACCGACGCCTTGTCGATCGCCCCATAACAAAGCCGCTCGAGTGGATCAAGCTCGA
Source organism: Calophaca sinica (assembly GCA_037113605.1). Lineage (NCBI taxonomy): Eukaryota > Viridiplantae > Streptophyta > Magnoliopsida > Fabales > Fabaceae > Calophaca > Calophaca sinica. The sequence continues at coordinate 123,407,919 of CM073736.1, read as the reverse complement.
CTAAACCAGAATAGCATGAATCTGCGGACAAGGGGCAAAAGCGTATACACCGTGCCGTGATTGATCACCCTAATCTCTCCCGCAATCGACATCAAACAAAGACAAGATAAGTCAATTACATATAAATAAATGAAATTAATGTAAAAACAAAAATAGTGTTTACTTACGTCGGGCTCAGCCACAACCGTGCGGCCACATGTTCTTGTCCATAATCGACAAGAACTGATTCGTCAGATGGGCCCCAGGGAATGACTCGCCGTCGGCTCCACCACCGGCTCTACTACGGCTCCACTCACGGCTCTACCACTGGCTCCACCACCGGCCAGATCGGCTCCACTACCGCCGCTGTCGACTGACGTATCGCTCCACGATCGGCTCATGTGCCGACGTACTAGAAATGGCAGTCATGAGGTCGACGCAGCTTTCATCCTCGACGCCAGGCGGCGACATAGTAGGTCTCGTCCGGCCATCAACGAGGATCGATATCCGACCACTTAGCGGGTGCACAACCACCCTAAGCGGATCCACGACCCCTCGTGACGTGCGCATAATCCTGAAAAATAAATTCATAAATAAAATATAAATAAAAATCAAATTAAATAACTACTGCAGTCATTCTGAACGTCCGGACTCAAGAATCAGGATCACCCGATTCTTGAGTCGGAAGTAGGAAGTGGAGTTTTGTAATTCAACTTAGGACTCTTGGCGGGTGATCCGGATTCTGAGTCGGAAGTAGAATTGGAGTTTGTAATTGAACTTCCTGACTCTTGAGCGAGTGATCCGGATTCTAGAGTCCTGACGCTCGTAATGACGTAAACTCCAACTTTCCGACTATAGACCGGATCACTCCGCCAAGAGTCAGGAAGTTGTAATTACAAAACTCCATTCCTACTCCTGACTCAAGAATCCGGAGTGATCCTGATTCTAGAGTCCTGATTTACGAGAAAACAGAAAAAAAAGTAACGACGCTCAGACCTTGCGAAAGTGAAGTGAGGGGAGAAAGTGAGGGAGAGGAGTGAGGCGAGAGTGAGATCGGGAGAGAGGAGCGGTGGAAATGAGGAGGAGGTGAGGCGAGGCGAGGATACGCTCGGGAGAGAGACGAGAGGAGGTGAGGAAATTTGGAGTGGGGAGATGATGAAATGGGGAGGGAATTAGGGTTAAGTTGAGGGGTTTTTTGTCTTTTTATTGGGTTGGGGAGGTGGAGAAATTAAGTGGGGGAGGTGGGAAAATAAACTGCCAAAGTAAAACCGCGTAGGTCCATCCACTTCCATAGATGGATAATATATTCATATTCATAGTAGTAACGATAATATTTTTTTTTTCCAGTCAAAAAAACAATAATACTACTTTTTTTTTTGTATTTATGGAAACTAACAATAATAATACTGTTAGTTTTATCACCCACATGATATCGTATCTCTGAATATTATGGCGAATGAAGAGCATGAACTCAAGCGACGCTATGAGTACGACGTTTTTCTCTCTTTTAGAGTGATTGATACCCGAATCAGCTTCGCTGGAAATCTCTATAATGCTTTGCACTGCAAGAGATTCAAGACCTTCATGGATGAGGGCGGATTCAAGAGAGGCCACCAATTTTTTCTCTCTATTCTTAAAGCACTGGAAGGATCTAAGATTTCAATTGTTATTTTCTCCGAAAACTTTGCCTCTTCCACGTATTGTCTCGACGAACTTGTCAAGATGCTTGAGTGCAAAAAATCGAAAAACCAACTGATTTTGCCTATCTTTTATGACGTTGATCCTTCCGAGGTAAGGCTTCTGACACGTAGGTATGGCGAAGCCATCACTGCTCATGAACATAGCTTTGGAAAGAACTCCGAGAAGCTGCAAAAATGGAAATCAGCTTTGTTTGAAGTCACCAACTTAAACGGATGGCATTTCAAAATAGGGTACGTGCCTCGTCCTTAAATAATCTGTCTTTATTCACTCGAATTAGTAATTCTGATTCTGATTGATATTAAATCGCGATCATATGAGGATGATGAATGATATTGTGAAAAATTATGGTCAAATACTGGGGTACAAATTCTCTACCTTAGCGGCAAAGTCAATACGACTTTCTCTCTATCTCTCTTGTATTAACTCCCATTTGTCTCTCATCTTTCTCTCTCGTTAATACACTAATGGTCTGACTGGTTGGCAAGATTTACCAACGAGAGAAATAAGAACGAGAGAGATAGTGGAGAAATAGTAAATCTCTTCAGTTTGGTTGCAAGAGAAATACAAGAGAGAGATCAAAAACTGCATGGGGCCCACCCTTTTCCCAATCTTAGCTGGTGTGCGAAGGAAGGGAAGAGAATTGGCTTTCTGTTTTTTGCTTTCCACTATCACTCTTCAATTTAATACACATGAACAGTTTCTATGCGATGCGGTTTTCGTTGTCGGTGAATCCGATTGGTAGAATCAACACTAAAACACTCCTTCAAGTATTCCCTTGCCATCGTTATTCCATCGCCACCGATTGCGAGCCCCTCTCTCCGGCACCGACGAGCCAATCATGGCCACTAACTTAGTCCGAGTTGCTGCGGCTCAAATGACATCCTTCACCGACCTCGCTTCCAATTTCGCCACTTGCTCTCGTCTTGTTAGGTTTTGGTTGATTTTTTTTTATTACCATATATATACAAGTGGTTGTGAATAAAACGGTTGTATGTCCAGCGTACAGGTGGGGGTCAATTACAAGTTGGGGGTGGGTGGATTGTTCTTTGTTTGTGGGTAATTAAATTATATTAAACTAATTAAATTAAATAAAATTGATCAATTAATTGATTTACAAGGCATCTAATTTGGAAGCTGCACATTCCTCCTAAAGTCAAAAATTTATTATGGAGATCTTGTCGTGACTGCGTTCCCACTAGAACCCGTCTTCAATCTCGGGGTGTCCCATGCCCCTCTGCTTGTATCTACTATGTTGATGACATTGAGACGGCGTGGCACTTGTTTTTCACTTGTTCGACCAGTGGTGAGTGTTGGACTCAAGCTGCCTTGTGGAATCATATTGAGCCCCTTTTGCTAACATGCGATTCTGTCCCGCACTTAATCTTTTCTTTGCTGGAGCATCTTGATAGTGCTGGTAGAGAGACTCTGGCAATGATTCTATGGAGTATTTGGCAAAAACGTAATGAGATACAAGGCATCTAACATGCGATTATATTAAGCTAACATGCGATTATGTTCTTTGTTTGTGGGTAATTAAATTATATTAAACTAATTAAATTAAATAAAATTGATCAATTAATTGATTTACAAGGCATCTAATTTGGAAGCTGCACATTCCTCCTAAAGTCAAAAATTTATTATGGAGATCTTGTCGTGACTGCGTTCCCACTAGAACCCGTCTTCAATCTCGGTGTCCCATGCCCTCTGCTTGTATCTACTATGTTGATGACATTGAGACGGCGTGGCACTTGTTTTTCACTTGTTCGACCAGTGGTGAGTGTTGGACTCAAGCTGCCTTGTGGAATCATATTGAGCCCCTTTTGCTAACATGCGATTCTGTCCCGCACTTAATCTTTTCTTTGCTGGAGCATCTTGATAGTGCTGGTAGAGAGACTCTGGCAATGATTCTATGGAGTATTTGGCAAAAACGTAATGAGAAATTGTGGAACGACAAGGTAGAGACTGTCGCTCAAGTTATCCATCGAGCTCGAATATTCCTAGAAGATTGGAATCAGGCCAAGACTTCCACTACAGTCCCAAATCCGGTAGCTGCCACAGGCCAAGACTTCCACTACAGTCCCAAATCCAGTAGCTGCCACCCGTTTATCACCTCAGGCTTGGGCCGCACCACCTCCAAGTTATTTAAAGTGCAATATTGATGCGGCATTTTTTGCGAATGAGAATCGTACTGGTCTGGGTTTCTGTATCAGGGATGACAGTGGAATGTTCATGGGTGCCAAGTCTTTGTGGCCGGAACCATGCCTAATTCCGAGGGAAGGTGAAGCTTTGGCACTGTTGGAGGCTTTAAAATGGACGCTTGTGCTGGAAGTGGACCATGTGATTTTTGAGTTGGATGCTAAAGTTGTTGTGGATGGTGTCCCTCGCAACACTAGCGACGACTCAGAGTTTGGTTCCATCATAGGAGCTTGCAGAGATACCCTATGGTTTAGACAAAACTGTTCAGTAGTTTTTGTAAAGCGACAAGCAAATGAGGCTGCCCATACTTTTGCGAGGGCGGCGTTATCTAAGCCTTGTTGCTATGAGTTTGATTTTGTTCCTGAATTTGTTGTTGACATTATTATTAATAAAATGAGATAAGCTTCCTTTTGTCAAAAATAAATTAATAATTTAATTAATTAATTAATTAAAAGCAATAAATTTTTTTGGTGAATATTTTTTTTGGTGAATATAAAAGCAATAATTTAATTATGTAGAGTAATGTAAATGATTTTTGTCCTTTTAAAAATTAAACACTTTTCTCTATTTCTCGTCTTTTTCTCTCTTCTCACACTCTCTCTCACTTATTTCTCTCTTCACAACTTCTCCTCAGAACCAAACATAATCTAAAGTAATCATAACTTTCTTGCCCTAAAGGTAGGGAATCCATTTCCCAAATACTGTCACGTCACGGTCTCAATATGTTGCTATCTAAATAGTGGGCATCCACTTTTTTTTTTTTTGAAAATGGATTCCATGCATGTACGCAGTCCAGGGCCGTTCCTGACATTTCGGATGCAATGTGCGAATTGAGAAATCGGGGCCCTATTTTTTTATAAGTCGAATATATATATATATATATATATTCAGGTAGCGTTCAGCACACAAGAGACATAAAAAACTAGTCATTAATTGTTTTAATACTAACTCAAGGAAGTTAAATATTGCATAAGAAAAGTTAAAAATTATTGTAATATTGAAAAATTCAAACCAAACTAGTAAATTATAATAGAATTATAGCAAAAGTAGCTATATGTTTATCTGGAAAAAAAGTTTAGATACACATATAGCAACATCCCTAAGTAAAAGAATTATTTTGGTACCCCCTAAAATATAGGGCCCTGTGCGGTCGCATACCCCGCACACCTTCTGGGCCACCATTGACGCATTCCCACTGTAGCTAATCTGGATCGTCCAATTAAGACCGGGCAGTCTATGTTCCAACTTTCTAATGTGGATTAGATATAACGAAGTTAAAACGTGACAATTGCAACAACTGCGTGATATTGGGAATCAAGTTTTTTAGAACCCTGATCTATAGAAAGAAAGCTAATACCGGGGCACAATTAATTAAAGGGCTTGAACTTTTGTAGGCAGGAGTATGAATATGAGCTCATTCAAAGGATTGTGGAATGGGTTACAAACGCTTTGCCCCGCTACGATGTTTTTCCCAGTTTCAGCGAAAAAGATACTCGCTACTCTTTTACTGGTTATCTCTATAATGCTTTGGATAGGGAGGGATTCAAAATCTTCATGAAGGATAAGGGATGGGAGGATGGGGACCAAACTTCACAATCTCTTGTTACAGAAATTGAAAAATCAAGGCTTTCAATCATCGTTCTTTCTGAGAACTACGCATATTCCTCTTCGTGTCTTGATGAACTTGTCACGATTCTTAACTTTATGAAGATCAAAAACCAACTACTAGTTTGGCCTATTTTCTACAAAGTGGAACCTTCGGACATAAGACATCAAAGAAAGAGTTATGGCAAAGCCATGATGGAACATGAAAATAAATTTGGAAAGGACTCTGAGAAAGTGCAAACATGGAGATCCGCTTTGTTTGAAGTCTCAATCTTAAAAGGATGGCACTTGAAATTCGGGTATGGAGTATACTTCCAATTTTGTTTTGCTAATTTTCATAATCAATGAACATTTTGCTAATATGCGAACCGTACATAGGATATCCAATCTGGTAATTATTGTTTATGAAATGTGGCTTTCTTTGCAGTTCTCAATCTATTATTTTGTGTGAAGTTTAATTAGTCAGGCTCAGTTATATTATTTTGGTTGAACAAATTATAAGTATGAATGAATGAATGAATATGAACAAATTATAAGGAAACACATGTATGTATGAGTATGAATGAATTAAAAGGCCTTGTACTTTTGCAGGTATGAATACAACCTTATCGATAAAATTGTGGAAACAGCCATTAAAATTTAACTTGCTTGTGGATTCCAAGTCCTTGCTCGAGTTCAAGCATGTTAGCAATGCTGATACAACTGCAGACCCAAGCCCAACTGATGTTGATGGTTGACCCAAGAGGACCATTAAGAAGCCCACTTAAAGATTATGCACGACTCACCTGGTGATACATGGTTCTAGAAACCCACTGACTTCGTCTATTCCTCTCTCTTCTTCCATCAAATCTGTTTAGAATTGGTTAGCATATTCCTACGGATTGTAGAAAATCTGGTGTCTTTGGCAATTTGTTACTTTCGACCATAGAAGATTCCATTCCCTGTAAACAAGGAAAACCCTTGGATTACTATTTGTATTAGCCCTTGGATCATGCTTTGTAATGACTATAAATTCAATAGCGATGAATGAAATAAGCAGGAAGAAATTTATTCAACTCCCTTTTCTCTAAATTCTTAAGGAGGTTACCTTGGCCTACTAAATCAAGGAAGTCTATCCCTACAATTTGGTGCTTTCATTGCTCCAAACTTCTCCCTCCCATTGTGCTGCCTTGACCAATGCAGACGCCTAGAGGATCTTTGACCAAAGTTGATTCCATTACGGATCAACTCGCCCCTTCACCGTTAAACTCACCTTCCCACCACCACCCAACCTAAAACGCTTGCCACCTCACCAGTCCCCACATGAAATTGGAGGTTCGCTCGCCGACGGCACGCGTCTGGTGGATATTCAAAATTTCCGGTTCTTGATTACCCATCACGCTCAGGGATGAGCGCCTCACCGTCGCCTCTTCTATATGGATGGCCTGCACTAAGTTGGGTGGATGCATCGTAACGGCCTCATTCGTCTGGTTTGGACTTTCTACGCGCTGAGGCTTCGCCGCCCCTTCCTATTACGATGACCCCTCGGGAGCCCTTTTCAAACTCTCCCAACGAGGCTCAGTCAACCAATACCTCACCGAATTCGAACGTCTCACCAATCGAATCGTGGGCCTCTTGCCATCGTTCCTTCTGACCTGTTTTATCTCCGGCCTCTCCTCCGAGACTCGCCGCGAGGTCCAAGCCCTGAGACCCACCTCCTTGTCGCAAGCTACGGCCGCACTTGAAAGCTTGAAGGATAAAATTAGCCGACAACGCGCGCGCAAGCGAGCAAACCTCGCCTCGACCTCCTGACCTGCCTGACCCAACCCACTTCAACACCTGCCTTCCGCACCGCCGCGTGTCAATTTTCACAAAGTGTCGCCGGGAAGAAATGGCGTCCGCGCGAAAAAGGCCTCATTGTACAATTGCGATGAGCAATTTACACCACACCTGAAATGTAAGGGTCGTTTTTCCTCTGAGTCTCAGGGACCTCCCGATGACCCACCACTTATTGAACATTTCTCTCCTTCTTCCAGATGACCCACCGCCCTTTCCGCCCGATCGACCATGCCGAGGCTCGATCGGTCTCGTGCTCTCTACGGGTGTTCGTAGCCCACGACCTGACCGCCCTTAGCGGCGCATCAGGTCATGAAGTCGCAAGTGCTTATTGATGGCGGTGGTACTCACTGACTTTGTCCGAGGATAAGGTTTCCAAGTTTTGTCCTCCCCCCACCCCTATCCCGACCACCGAGGTCATGGTGAGCAACGGTAGCCTTCTCGAGTGTTCTCACCTTTGCCACTCGGTTCCTTACTAATACCATACCCTTCACCATTGATTTCTATGTTTTACCCCTATGGCGCCGTGACCTTGTATTGGGTGCCCGGTAGCTCGCTCCATTGGCGATCCTTATGGACTACGATGCTCTCACCATTTCTTTCACACCTGATAACCCGACCCATTTACCACTTTAGGCGACCAACCTCTAAGCCCAATATCATCTCGACCCAATGACAACTCAGCGGTGCATTCAAACCCGCTCGCGGAGTTTTCATATCAAGTTCTACCAGGTCTTGACCCCTCACACCGCGCCAGCCCGCCTCTCCACCGCCGTGCGACCTCCTCGCCGCTTCCCTCACCTCTTTGACCACTCGACCCACGCTTCCTCCCACCGTGCTGACCACGCGCATTCGCCGTCTTCCCGATTCTCCCTATAAGCGTCCGCCCTTATCGATACCCTTACTCCCGAAATGTGAAATCGAGCATCAAATCACGACATGCTTGCCTCGAAACATGATACAACATAGCGCGATCCACTTTTCATCACGATCCTCCTGGTTAAAAAAAAGATGGAGTGGCGTCTTTGTGTCGACTGAGGCTCTTAACAACGATTCTGGTTAGGCAGTTTTCCAATGCCCACTGTCGGCGAAGCGCTTGATGAGCTTGAGGTGCCTCGTAGTTCTCCAAATTGGACCTATGACAAAGGGTTTCATCAATCCGTATGCACCAGATGATATTCCCATGGCGACTTCGCACACTCAGGTCATTATGAATTCGCGTCGTGCCGCCCCGACCTGCATGTAACGCCGACCTTCAAGCGGCCATAGATGACCTCCTCGACCGCTTCGCCGCCGCTTTATTCTAGTCTTCGACGATATCTTGGTGTATAACCAACTCACTGGAGGCTCGTCTTAATCACTTGGAGTGAGTTTTCTCAAATTACTTTGAATTCTTCTTTGAAGCGCTCCAAGTGCATATTGCCTGACACCGACGAATACCGGGTCATATTGTCTCTGCCGAAAGGGGTGCAGGCCCCTCAAAATCCAGGCCGGTCGATTGGCCTACTCAAAACTCGATAGCGCACTCATTGGATTTCTTGGCTTAACATGATTTTCACCCAGGAAGTTCATTCGGGGATATGCTTCCATTGTGCCCCACTTACATCCTTACTAAAGACTCTTTTGCCTGGTCTCTGAGGCTGATCGCATTTGATGCTTTGAAAATTGCTATGACCTCGTCCCGATCCTTGCTCTCCCAGCTTCTCTATACCTTTCATCATTGAGACAGGCAGCTTACGGTTCAGCTATGGAGCCGATACATGCAAAGCAACCACCCAATTGCTTTCTTTAGCAAGGTCTTTTGCCCCCGCCTCCAACGTTCTTCCACCTACATTCGAGAACTACATGCTATTACCTCCGCCGTTAAGAAGTGGCGTCAATACCTACTTGGGCATCAATTTACCATCTTCACAGACCATCGGAGTTTAAAGGAACTTCTCTCTCAGGTAATCCAAACACCTGAACAACAAATTTATCTTTCAAAATTAATGGGCTATGACTATTCTATCCAATATAAACCTGGGAAGTGTAACGTAGTGGCTGATGATCTGTCTCGCGTTCCTGAGGTTGCTAACGGCACATGTCTTACCTTGACTATTCCCTATTTCATTTTTTTGGATCAACTGCGCCAATCACTTGCAGCTAGCTCTGCCTTCACTACTTTGCTGCAGCAGATTCAGCAAGATCGCTTGGCTTACCCCAACTACAAGCTACATCATGGTCTCATCTTCTTTCAAGGGCGTATCTAGCTTGACTCCTCAAATCCTTTCCGCCTCCGTATCTTAGAGGAATTTCATGGGACTCCTCTTGGTGGACATATGGGTATCACCAAAACCCTTGCTCGATTGCAGGCCAATTTCTTTTGGTCCCATATGCGGCATGATGTCAAAACCTTCGTTACTCAATGCTCTGTATGCCAACAAATGAAGCATGTCTGGCGCCCTCTGGTTGCCAGATCTATCCCGATCCTCGGCCATTTGGGAAGATTTGTCATGATTTCATTACGGGTTTACCTCCTTCTCGAGTCACCACGAGTCATCCTAGTTGTATAGTGGATCCTTCTCCAGGAGTACACCTAGGAGCCTTACACCCAATTCACCTTGCAAAGTAGCCTTACTTTTTATGGACATTGTTTGCAAATATCCACGGCATACCCGTAGCCTGGTCTCGATCGTGACCCGTCTTTATCGGTAATTTACGGCGCGATTGTGTTCCATCTTTGTGGCACGAAGCCGCATGAAACCACGTTACCATCCTGAAGCGGATGGTGCCAAACCGAGTGTTTAATCGTGTCCTCGAGCAATACAACTGGTCATTTGTTCATTCAAACCTTCTCGATGGTTTAAATTTCTAGCATTGGCGGAATGGTCTTTTAACACTTCACTTCACTCTTCTACAGGCTCTCACGCACATGTGTCATCTATGGTAAACCTCCTTCCATCCCTCGATATCTGTTGGGATCCTCTTGAAATAAATTTGATTCTCTGCTTTCCTCAGACAACAACTCATTTCCAAGCTAAAACACCCTCCACAAAGACCAGGGAACAAATGAAGCTCTGTCTGGTCGTAGCGAAGAGACATACATTTTAATGTGGGTGACTACGTATATGTCAAGCTCGCCCATGCTCAGCCGATAATCCTCGGTGCAACCACACACCAAGCTCTCAAGCGCTACATGGCCACTTTTAGATCCACAGCTACAATCGGCCTGCTGCTTATAAGTTGGACCTACTGCGTCTTCTAAAATTCACCACTGTTTTCCATTGCTCTATTGAAGTTGCATCATGGTCTATCAATACTGCGGGTTGCTCCTCTACCTTTATCCTTCAACAACAACCTGTGAGTCCAACCTTTGGCAATCCGGATACTAAACTAGACTCTTCCGTGGACCACTCCAATTCCACTTGCTCGGGTTCAATGGTGGACTAGCCCACGAGGATTCTTGGGAAAAATGGGATGATTTGCTGACTTCTATCACCTGAGGACAATGTGTGTCTTTCCCAGGAGAGGTATTGTTAGCAATCTTGATACAGCTATGACCCAACTGATGTTGATGGTTGACCCAAGAGGACCATTAAGAAGCCCACTTACTTCAAAGATTATGCCTGACTCACACAAGCTGATACATGGTTCTAGAAACCCACAGCTCATCACTATTCCTCTCTCTTCTTCCATCAAGTCTGTTAGGAATTGGTTAGCATATTCCCTCTGGATTGTAGAAAATCTAGTGTGCTGGCAATTTGTTACTCAGCCATGAAGATTCCATTCCCTGTAAACAAGGAAAACCCTTGGATCACTATTTGTATTAGCCCTTGGATCATGCTTTGTAATGACTATAAATTCAATAGTGATGAATGAAATAAGCAGGAAGAAATTTATTCAACTCCCTTTTCTCTAAATTCTTAAGGAGGTTACCTTGGCCTACTAAATCAAGGAAGTCTATCCCTAACAAAGCAGAAGGAAGATTTAGCAGTTTCTCTTACACTGATGTGCTGTTTGAACCCAAAACTAATCAATTCAACACATACGTAGTTTTATAAGCAGTCATTGGCTGAAAAATTGATAGTGGTTGCAATGATCAGTACTGGAAAGTTGTTCTACTAGTTATAGACGCATGTCATGTAATTGGATTGGAGTGAAGTGAATACAATTTCTGAAAAAAGTGTATAAATAAGTCCTGAGGGGCATTAGCTAGAGGCTTGAAATCTCACAAAATGTAAAACACCTGGAAGGAACACGAGATGATCCTTTTCAGTCACTTTTCTTCCATTTTGCAATTTTAGTGTCTCATATTTCTTTACTTGTTTTTGCTTTTACTCCCTGTTTAAACTTCGATTTTGTTTTTCTTTTACTTGTTTTATTAACACCATTGGCTTCACTGTTGCTTCACACATTGGTTATTCTTGATCATGCACTGAAAAGCTACATATTTTACTTGAATTAACGTGGAGGGAGTGATTCCCTTCCCCGAACAGAAATAAGGAACCAAATTGCCAATTTAAGTTAGAGAAATGTTGAATTTGAATTTATCTATTATCTTCTATGATCTATTCAACAAACTTAACTATACTAAAGACACGTATCAAAACCCCATTCATCTGTTTTTCTGTAAAAAAAACTATTTTCTCACAAAAAAATTAATTACATTAAGGACATGTGTCAAAAGCTTATTCATCTGATTTTCCACAAAAAAACTTCGGTTCCGTTTTTCTTCAGAACACGAGTTCTCTCGGCTAGTGTGTGCCTAAATGAGACCACTCTAATCTCTATTTATAATAGGATTTACAATAATTATAATGAATGCTATTTATTAATTGTAATCCTAATTGATATAATTGATATGATTATAATTCTAATCCCAAGGGTGAATGTGATGTTTACAATAATGAGATTGATTCTAACAAGAAAGATTGAAAAGTCAAATGGGCTTGGTACTTCTCCCAGTGGCAATTCTATATATATCTGCTCTAATTTGGTACTTCTAATCTAATTATTATGAAAAAAAAAAAAAACAACTTGGCTTGTCAGGCTTGGGTTGACTTATTCTCTTTTACAAATATACACTCATCTCATCAGGTTAAATATCTTGTCATTTTCATTAAAAATAGAGTGATGCCAAAAGGAGGAAAAGACATAGGGGGTCAACGACAAACCGCGTGGGAAGAGAGGATTGTCTACAGTTTTAAAGCAGTAATTCTAGGACTGAAGAGAACCCTCAGTCTTATCTTTCAATCATGACCATTCAGAATGAAGGGGAAGATAGATAATAGCACCACCTCCTACAAGTACGATGTTTTTTTGAGTTTTAGTGGGATAGACACCCGCTGTACCTTCACAGGTAATCTCTATTATGCCTTGCGCCACAAGAGAATCAAGACCTTCTTCCTACATCATGAACATGAAAATGATCATGACAGTGGCAACCAACTTATTCAACTTTCACCTTCTATTCTCAAAGCAATTCAGGAATCAAGGATTTCTATTGTTGTTGTCTCCGAAAACTATGCATCCTCCACACGCTGTTTGGATGAACTTGTGACTATCCTTGATTGTATGAAGATGAACAACCAGCTAGCTTGGCCCATCTTTTACAAAGTTGACCCCTCAGATGTTAGGCTTCAGAGAGAGAGTTTCGGCAAAGCCATGGCTATGTTAGAAGTAAACTTCCAAGATTACCCTCACAGGGTGTGGCAATGGAAGGATGCTTTGTCTCAAGTCGCTAACTTGGCTGGATGGCCTTACGGAACTGAGTAAGTACTATACTTGATTTACTCTCAATATATTCTATATAAAAGATGAAGATGATGGCACGCACGACATGTGGATAACAAACATAATGTAGTTAATTTTTGTAAATAAATTTTAATTACTTTTAAAATTTCCAACATAATTGCTTCGTTAATTTCCAATCAATTTTGTATTTTGTGTCACAGTAAGTGTTAGAGTCCCACGTTGGATAGTGATATGGCCTCAATTGTAGGCATGGCAGCGGCGGTTGAAGCGGTTTTGCATTCTCGCCCCGCCCGCCCCAGAAAAAGCCGAACCCGCCCCGCCCCGAAAACGAGGTCCCATCCAGCGAAGTCGGGTTTCCAAACCGCCCGCCGCCAGTCACAAATTATAATATAAATATTAAAAAAATTATAAAATCATTTTAATTTGTTTTTTTGACAAAAAACCATTTTAATTTGTTTTTTCAAAACTGTAATTTCATTATTTACTAATATATATAAGGGTATTTTGGTAATTGTACACTAGCGGGTAGGGTTAGGGCTCGGGCTCAGGACGGTATTAATATCCCGCCTCGCCCCGACCACTTTGTGAAGCGGGGAAAAACCGAACCGAACGAACCAGTCAAGCGGGTTTTCCGTCAAAATCGGGACGGGTTGGAGTAGTCTCATGAGTTCGGGTTTCGTTCTTGTCGCCTACTCAATTGTGATTATAAGTAGGGGGCAACTCTCACCCCATGAGTTAGCTTTTGGGGTTGAGTTAGGCTCAAACACAAATTTTAACATGGTATGATTATAGGAGTAAGTTCTAGTGCAAGATAGATTAGTCAAGGTTAACTTTAGTACACTATAAGTAATAATAATTCTGATTTAAGAGTAAGAAAATAAGAAGGATAATTGTGCTCTAATAGAATAACTTTATGAATAAAAAGGACTAATTATGCTTTCATAGGTATGAATATGAATTCATCCAAAGGATTGTGGAATCAGCTATCCAATCGCTGCCTCGCTACGATATTTTTCTGAGTTTTTGTGGAGAAGATACCCGCTACTCCTTTACAGGGTTTCTCTATCAAGCACTGTGTCGCGAGGGATTCAAAACCTTCATGGATGATGAGGGATTGGAGGGTGGAAACCAGATTACAAAATCTCTTCTGGAAGCAATTGATAAATCCAGGCTTTCAATTGTTGTTTTCTCTGAAAACTATGGATATTCCACTTGGTGTCTTGATGAACTTGTCAAGATTATTGAGTGCATGAAGACGAAGAATCAATTGGTTTGGCCAATATTTTACAAAACAGATCAGTTCCATAATAGCAATCAAATAAAAAGCTTTGGTGATGCCATTACTGCACATGAAAATAGATTTGGAAAGAACTCTGAGAAGGTGCAAAAATGGAGATCAGCTTTGTCACAAGTTGCCTTTTTAGAAGGAGAGCATATCAAAGAAAATGAGTATGTAACTATAGAATACCTTTAATTACTTTTAGCTTATACTATTATTTGTTGCTAATCCTTTAGAAAATGTTAAATGAGAAGCAGTTCTTGTCTTAGATATGAGGTATTTTATTGTGTGTTGTTATTGTTCCCAATTTTAGTGCAGTTTCGTATTTTGTGTACCAGTATGTTTTTTCTTTTTATAAAGATTAATTAGTCAAGCTTAATTTTATTATTCCATGAAATAAATTCTAATTATTACTGCACCAAAAAAAAATCTAATTGTTATTATATAAAAAGAAAGCTAAATCTGTGGATGAATGAATTAAAAGGCTTTGTACTTTTGTAGGTTGGAATATGAATTCATCAAAAAGATAGTGGAAAAGGCCATTGAGGTTGAAAATCACCTGTGATGCCAAGTCTTTGCTCGGATGGAGGTCAACTAGAAGGAAGATTTGGGTTTCCCTTACATTGAAGCGTCGTCTAATCAAGAACTAATCGCGCCAGCAAATGGTTTTATAACTGATTACTGGCTTTTGAAATATTGGATAGCATTTGTAATGCTATGCTCAGTTATTGGGACATAATAGCAGTTTTTAGATATATTAGAGGAGTATTCTACTCCTAGATTAGTTTAGCCTTATGTACTGAATAACTAACTAATTGTAGTCACAATTAGTTAGTTATGAGTTGTGTCGACTTTGTCATTTTACATTTGTCGATGCATGCGCACGAGAGGCAAACAGCAAGCTATAAATAGTTGCTCACAGTTGTAATTCAGTTAGTGAAAAGTCAAATCAATTCAGAGAAGTTACATTCAGTTCTACTTTTCTCTCCTAGATGTATCTAGAGTTTATCAAAGTTTAACGTGGTATCAGTAGATCAAGTCGATCCTCCGCTTGAATCGCCGGTAAACGTCCCCGTCACCGGTGCAGGCAACAATGATTCTTCGATTCCGCTCGCTTCTGCTTTGTTATCGTCTTCTCAGACGAAAGTTCAGTCCTTCTCTGCGATTTCAGAGAAGCTCGACTCGGAAAATTACCTCCTTTGGGAACAACAGGTTGAGCCGGTAATTAAAGCTCATCAGCTTCATCATTTTCTTGTGAATCCAGCGACTCTGCCGAAGTTTCTCACTGTCGATGATTGTTCGTCCAACACGATCAATCCTGAATACAAGAAATGGGAACAACAGGACCAGTTACTCCTGGCGTGGCTTCAATCCACGATTTCGTGTGATATGCTCACTCGTGTGATAGGGTTGAAGCACTCTTGGCAACTCTGGGACAAAGTCCATGCGTTCTTTCAAACGCACACACAGGCGAAGTCGAGACAGCTTCGCTCTGAACTTCGAAGCACAACTCTCGAGAACAAGAAGGTTTCTGAATTTCTGCTCAAGATTCAATCGCTTGTTAATTCGTTGAGTGCGATTGGTGAACCGATCACGATGTGCGAACATCTCGACGTGATTCTTGAAGGTGAGACTATGAGTCTACAATGTCACTAATCTGTGGAAAATCTGGTCCAATCTCAATTGCTGAAGTCGAGACTCTGTTATTAGGTCACGAGGCTCGTTTAGATCGGTTTCGTAAGTCTGTGACTCCTTCGATAAACCTAACTCATTCGTCAACTGCTTCCAATTCCGCGCAACCTAATGCTGCTTCACAAGCTAATCTGGCGCAATTGATGGATAATTCTTCTGAATCGTCGTTTTCTGGTAATCGGGGCGGTAGAGGTGGTCGTGATGGCCGTTTTGCTGGTCGAGGCTGTGGCAGAGGAGGTCGTGGCTCCGTTCAGTGCCAACTTTGTCACAAACATGGTCACGATGCGTCAGTATGCTTCCATCGCTTCAAACGTGACTTCGTTCCTTCTGTTCCTCATGCTGATTCTGCTCAGAATAGTACTTTCACAGCACCATTGACCAACTCTGCACAAACCTTCAATCCAAGCATGAACTCTTACTCGGCCATGACTTGCCCAGGCACTGCTTGGCCTTACTCTGCCTGGAACTACTATGGTCCTTCAAGAGGACCAGTTCAACCATCAATGTACTCCTTACCTAATATGCCTCAGATGCCACAATTTCCAATTATGCCACAACCAGTACCTCAAATTTCTCCTATGATGGGAATGAATCCTGCATTTCAACAAAGGCCACAAGCATTCCTTGCCAATACTGGCTCGGTTCCCTCTGCAAATTGGTACCCCGACTCAGGGGCTAGTCATCATGTGACATCTCAAGCCCAGAATATTCAACAGATTTCTCCTTTTGAGGGACCAGAACAAATTATGATTGGAAATGGCCAGGGTCTAGTAGTTTCTTCAACTGGTTCTTCTATATTTCAACCCCCTATCAATCCTAAAGTCAACTTAACTTTAACAATTAACTGCATGTTCCCCCCATAACCAAAAACTTATTGCCTGTCAGTCAGTTTGCAAAAGATAATGGTGTCTTCTTTGAATTTCATCCTAACCATTGTTTTGTGAAATGTCAGGGTTCCAATGAGGTTATACTCAAAGGACATCTTGATCATGATGGACTTTACAAGTTCACCAACTTGCTGCCCAAGACTGTATCTCCTATTTCCAATTCTGCTTTTGCTCATTGTAAAATGTCTTTTCCTGTTGTGAATAATTCTATTGCTACTAGCTCTTTTCTTACATGGCACTGCAGACTTGGTCATCCAAGTTCTGCAGTCCAGAATTCTGTGCTTAATCATTGTAAGATACCTCATTCTAATAAAAGTTTTTCAGATTTTTGTGCTGCCTGTTGCTTAGGTAAGGCTCATAAACTGCCTTCTCAGGCTTCTACCACTATATACACACACCCTTTAGAACTTATCTTTAGTGACTTGTGGGGACCTGCTCCCTTTGTTTCATATTCGGGTTTCAGTTACTACATTTCATTTGTAGATGCTTTTACTCGATTTACTTGGATATACCTGATCAAAAAGAAGTCTGATGCACTTTCTATTTTCCAACAATTTAAAGCTTTGGTTGAAAATCAATTTTCTCAAAAACTGAAAGATGTCCAAACAGATTGGGGGGTGTGTTTAGGCCCTTTACGCAGTTTTTAAATCAGCATGGGATTGTTCATAGGCTGATTTGTCCTCACACTCACCACCAAAATGGAGTAGTTGAGAGAAAACATCGTCACATAGTGGAATTAGGCTTAACTTTGCTGTCTCAAGGCTCTTTACCTTTCAAATTTTGGGATTTTGCCTTCTTAACTAGTGTCTACCTTATAAATAGACTCCCTACATCCTCACTCAATAATGAAGTACCATTTACCAAGTTGTTTAATCAACCACCAGATTACAACTTTCTAAAGGTCTTTGGTTGCGCATGTTTTCCACTTCTAAGGCCTTATAACAAACACAAACTTCAATTTAGGTCTCAAGAGTGTCTCTTCTTGGGCTATTCAACATCACACAAAGGTTATAAATGCTTGTCCTCTGAAGGTAGACTTTATATCTCTAAGGATGTCTTATTCAATGAAATAAAATTCCCTTATCCCACTAAGTTCCCAAATACGCCTTCTGCAGCAACCACTGGTTCTGCTATTCCTATTTCCATTCCATTGGTATCTCCTGTTTTAGCATCAAATACTGCTAGTTCTTCTACTGGAGTACATTCTACAGCAACTTCTGCATCTACTACTGCAGCAACTACTTCTACATCTAATTCTACAGCAACTTCTGCTACTAATTGTGCTGTTAACTCTGCATCTAGCCCTGTTTCCAACAACTCTACTTCTCATGCTTCTGTATCTTCTGCACACAACTCTGCTTCTCATGCTCCTGTGTCTTCTGCACCTGTTCAGAGTTCTTCACCCATATCCAATCCTACACATAGTGTTATTCATGCATCTTCTTCAAATTCCAGCCCCCCACCTGCACGTAATCTGCCACTACCAGCTCCTCTTCATCCCAATAACATTCATTCAATGCAAACTCGGGCTAAGTCAGGGATTTTCTGTCCTAGAATAAATCCAACCCTTCTTCTAGCACATGCAGAACCTAAAACTACTAAACAGGCCTTAGCTAGTCCTTCTTGGCTAGCAGCCATGAAAGCAGAATATGATGCCCTCGTCAAGAACAAAACTTGGAGCCTTGTTTCTTTGCCCTCTAATCGCAACCCAATTGGTTGCAAATGGGTCTTTAGAATCAAAGAGAACCCTGATGGTTCTATTAACAAGTATAAAGCTCGTCTTGTGGCAAAAGGATTTCATCAGAGATATGGAGATGATTACACTGAGACTTTTTCACCTGTTATCAAACCGGTTACAATCAGAACCATTCTTACTTTGGCTATTTCTAGGGGCTGGAAGTTGCAGCAGCTTGATGTTAATAATGCTTTTCTTAATGGCATTCTTAACGAAGAAGTCTACATGGTTCAGCCACCGGGTTTTGAAGCTCCAGATAAATCACTAGTTTGTAAACTCAACAAAGCTCTTTATGGTCTTAAACAAGCCCCAAGGGCTTGGTTTGATAGACTCAAGACTACACTAATTCAGTTTGGGTTTAAAGCTACTAAATGTGACCCTTCCCTATTTGTCTACAGTAGTAAGACAGATTTGGTGTATATTTTGGTTTATGTAGATGACATCATAGTCACAGGAAACAACACTGCACTCATACAGCATCTTGTTTCCCAACTCAATTCAGTGTTCTCTCTTAAGGATTTGGGAAATCTTGATTATTTTTTAGGCATTGAAGTCAAAACACAAGCTGATGGTTCTCTTATTCTCACTCAAGGAAAGTATCTCAGGGATTTGCTTGCTAAAACTAACACGATTGAAGCTAAGCCTTTACCAACTCCCACGGTAGCTGGCTGCAAACTCTGCAAAGAGGGTTCTGAAGTCCTGGCCGATCCTACAATGTACAAGTCTGTGGTAGGAGCACTGCAGTATGCTACTATCACTAGACCAGACATTTGTTTCTCTGTCAACAAGGTCTGTCAGTTCATGTCCAGGCCTTTAGAAACTCATTGGCTAGCAGTTAAACATATTCTGAGATACTTGAAGGGAACTATCACATGGGGACTGCACTTAAAACCAGCTCCAGCAACTTGTCCCCTGGCTGTCCAAGCATACTGTGATGCTGATTGAGGTTCTGACCCTAATGATAGGAGGTCAACCTCAGGAGCTTGTGTCTTTCTTGGTGGTAATCTAGTATCTTGGTGGGCAAAGAAGCAAGCTGTGGTATCTAGATCAAGCCTGAAGCGAATCTTTGAAGCCTAGCATTGGCAACTTCTGAAGTTCTTTGGGTTCAGTCATTGCTTACTGAACTTGGACTAAAGTATGGTACTCCTACTGTTTTCTGTGACAACATGAGCACTGTTTCCCTGGCTCATAATCCAGTTTTACATGCCAGGACTAAGCATATGGAATTAGATTTGTTTTTCTTAAGGGAAAAAGTTTTGCAAAAAAAGCTACAAGTCATCTTTGTGCCTGGACATCTTCAAAAAGCTGACATCATGACAAAAGCTCTATCACCTACAAGATTTGAAGAATTGAGGTCCAAGCTCACCATTTGTGATTCTTCACTAGCTTGAATCCATCCTGGTTGAGCTTGTGGGGGAGTATTAGAGGAGTATTCTACTCCTAGATTAGTTTAGCCTTATGTACTGAATAACTAACTAATTGTAGTCACAATTAGTTAGTTATGAGCTGTGTCTAGCCTATCATTTTTGTTGTCGATCTGTAACTGCCTGAGAGGCAAACAGCAAGCTATAAATAGCTGCTCACAGTTGTAATTCAGTTAGTGAAAAATCAAATCAATTCAGAGAAGTTACATTCAGTTCTATCTTTCTCTCCTAGATGTATCTACAGTTTATCAAAGTTTAACAAGATAGGACACAAGGACCACTAGCTGGAGTGCTTGCAAAATACACATTGCCATCAAGGCACTTTTCCCTTCATTTTGCATTTTTACTTAAATATTCTATGAATTCAAGTGAAAAGGTAGCTTTTTAGTGCTTGATCAACAATAACCAATGTGTCTCACCAAAAAAAAAGAATTTACCGAAGTGTGAAGCAACAGTGAACTGAATGATGTTAACGAAACAAGTTAAAGAACAACGAAATCCAAAGTATAAACGTAAAACGGGGAGGGAGTAAAGGCAAAATCAAAGTAAAGAAATATGAAGAGACAGAATAGATCCGGTAGTAAACTTCAATTGCCAAATGAAAGTAAAAGCTACTGAAATGAATCATGTGTTCCTTATGAGTGTTCTGCATTTTGGAGATTTCAAACCTTTGTAACATTTATACACCTTTTTAAAACTATATTTTATACATGAGGAGCCATCAAATTGCAACAGTTTAATACTCGAGCAACATTATATCATTCAATAAAATCCTACCGGATAATTATTTTTTAAAAACAACTGTTGGATTAAAAATTAACACCATATAAATTATATTTATAAATTTTTACACTAATCTATAATTATTTATCATGCAATTAAAATGTAATAACATTATATTCAATTACACCATTGACGTTAACCTTCACGCAACTTAATAAAAGCAATAAACCAATAACTTTTTTTTCGTTTCATTAACATTCATCTCCCTATTTACCTTTACAAACATTACTTTTTCTTTTTCAAAAAAAAAATCAAGCTTCTATATTGCTTTTTATGATGGTGACACGTGAGAGAAGAATTACAACTTAAAAATTACCGAGAAAACAACTGAATTTTCACTTCTATCAGTATAAATAAATGCTACTATTTCCTTTAAGTTAAACCATAATGTACATTGGTCTACAGATCATATTCCCTAATATTTGATTACACATTTCTGGCTCATACTCGTGACGATACCATGAATACTACCCTCCTAATCTAAATCATAGATATTGATGAGGGTTCTCCCCAATCTAAATCATAGGTATTGCCGAAGGCTCTCCCCACTCAAAGACTCCATTTCCTGCAGAATTTCCTGAGCAAGAGATTTAACTAAAAGCTCCACATCCTCAAGCAGTTCACCGAGGAAGGGGATTGTTTCAGCCACTAACACTAAATATTCTTCTTTCAAGTTATCTACAAGATATTTAACAATTCTCAGGCCCAATATTCTAGCTCGCGTCTTCTCACTCCGGGTCTGCATCAAAACCTGCAGAAGAACCAAAACAAAGGCAGAAAAATCTTCTGCTGCTTAGGAATAAAGATACAGCAACTATCATTGACGACAAACGAGATTGGACACTGGTATGTGCAGGGTACCAGCATATAGCATTCTAGTGCTTAACATATTTGAGGATACCAAAAACTAGAATGATAAAATAATTAGCTAAAATTCCAGAATACATGACAAATGAGGTATGCAAAATTATTGACTCGTGGATCAAAAGAAACATAGGGATGCAGAGCTTAAGACTGAAATGATTACTCAAGTATAACCAAAATAGCAGATAAGCTACATTCTATTCACACGTGAACCTTATTTATCAGGGTCTGATCGACAAAGCAGAAAAGCTACAAACTATAAATTGCAAAGCGACATTAGTTCCTGAAGACACCCGATTAGTTCAACTCAAATGAAAAATGAAACTGAAGCCTGGTATGTTACTGGAATACTCACACAACACCAATAAAATGTAGGGGGAAAAGTATAAATCATAAATTCACCTCGTGGTTCAAAGGTTTCCACAAAAGGTCAGATCCAGCAGTAACCGCCATTTGACCGATGCACACAACCAGTAGGTCGTCAACTTCCTTCACGCTAGGTATATTCAGGCTGTCATCTAGAGAAGCAGGTGGATCTACAACAAGTTGGGAAACAATAGGTCTCAACAACATCTGCAACATGCATAACATGAAAGTCAGTGAACGGATATAACAAGCAAGATCTCAGCTAAAGGAGCTCCAAAGTTTAAAGAGGCAGCAAAAGGAATGAAGATAACATGCAAAGTAATTTTCAAGGGAAAGGAAAATTTCCCAATCAATGAACATGACAAAAAACCCACTTTGAATGGAATGGGCGATCACTTGATAACATTTAAAAAAAAAAAAAAAAAACAAAAAAAAAAAAAACTTCCTCAGAAATTTTTTAATTACTACTCCATATTGTGAAAATAAATAATGATGTAACAAAAAAAATTCACTAGCCTGGAAATTTGAGGAGTTAAGAAACTTCAAGCTCCCAGTGTCATAGAGGAAACACTTGTGGAAGGATGACAAGACTAGTGTTCTGAGATGCCAACCCTTGATAGATAAGCTGCCTGATTCTTTTATATTGCCACCGTCCAGAATCTTAGCCTTCTTTTTCTTACGATTCAGACTAGACACTTCCATGTTTCCACCATCATTAAGATGATGAACACAGCTACCAAGCAAGTGTTTGAAGTAAGGAACAAACAACGACCTAGAAATAAGAAAGGCTGTCATTTGATCTTTATTTTTTCAAAAGAAAACAAAGTAACATCATAATAATTTTTATTTATTACATACCCACATGTATTGGTGCATACATAATAAATGGTTAACAAAATCTCATTGAAAACTAATTCAATTTAATAGTGTGACCAAATTGGGTAAATGTATCTATCTATCTCCTATCGCAACTGTGACAAGAACTTCACATAATTATGTGGTTCAATAACATTATATAAACTCTTCTTCTAAGAGTGAAATACAATATACCAAAAAAAAAAAAAAAAATTCTAGAGACACCTCAACAAAGTGTCCTTCGAAATTCATAAACTCATGAAGGGCTAAAGCACGCTTATTTCAAAGAACATAATCTAAAAAGGAATATATATAAACTAGGCACTGACTTACCGATGGTTCTCTGCAAGCTTATTTACCATGCCATAAAAAGATATGGCCCTATCAATGCTTCCTGAAGATGTGGTTTCATCCACTTCGGATTCTGCCCACTCAATACTCTTTATGAAAAGAGGCTTGAACATGCTCTCAGTAAGTTTTAGGGTCAGAGCAATCATAGCATTCATCACACCTTTTTCCACTAAACCAATATTTTGGATCGAAAGAGGACTTTGACGGCGAAGATCAAGAGCAACCAAGCAAAGGTCAAAAATCCTTCCATGGAATGCCGCAATGGATGATCTATCCATTGTACCAATCAATGTTGCCAACATATCAAACACAATTGTTAAGCTTTTATCCCCAGCCTCAACGGCACCAGGGTATAATTTTAACAATGCCGGCAGGGCAAGCCGGATCTGTGACAAAATAATATGGTCGGTTAAAGAAAGCAGGTATTCATTTCATGCCAGAGTCAAACAATACTTATATTATAACAAGCCTTACAGGAACTTTTTCAGCAAGAAGCTTTCGTACTCCATGAGCTCTAGATTCCACCTTGGCATCCATTCCTGAGACATATTCAGGATGAAGCACCAGAAGCTCCATGATATTTGTGAGATATGGATTTAGGAATCCACCAAGCTTGTCTACAACAGCCTCCAAAGTGATGAGAACAGAAAACAAATGGGATTCATTTGAGGCTGATGAAACATCAGTAGTTTTTTGTTTCATATCCAGATTAGACAATACAAGACGAGATGACTTCATTACGTTGTCCATAACCTGAGGAAGTTCAGCCAGTGCTTTTGGACCAAGAACATTGATTAATGCTGCAGTTGCTCGGAGGCAGCTAGAAGTCACAGCCAAGTTATGAGATGTAATACATCTAGTAATAGATCCAAGGCATACACCAAAGATGGAACTATTCGAAGGGAACTTTTCTGCCAGAACTTCTAATGCTGAAACTGCTGCCACTTTCAAGGAGGTATTCGATGAATCATCAAGAACTCGAAGAATTTCTAAACACATTTTATTAAGTGATTCTTGAGAACTTTCATTCATATGAAGCCAAGGAAAACTTGGACTTGACCTTGAACCTTTGTTGTATTTAAGTGTTAAGCTGACTTTTTCGTGATTTCTTGCAGCTTCACATAACAGCCCAAGAGCCTGGAGCACAAGAGATGCAGTATCAAATAACAGTTTCTCAATTTCTCACTTCCACACACTTGAAAATTTTTACCAAAATGTGTGTTCATGCAAACAATCAAAACAAAACTCAGTAGATGTAGAAACAAAGGCATGAGTATAATATGCGATTAATGTCTCTTTTTTTTTTTTTTACTCATCATCAAAATTAAAACAATAAATGTAAGGGACTATCTCCAATGTCCTAATGTCTAACACTATGATGCAAATAAAGACACCAACAAATTGTGGTCTACACATTTTCTCAACATAATGCAAGATTCTCGTAAAATTTTCTTATATTTAGTAATTTAGTAATCTTATAAAAATCATACCTTTTTTCCTACATCTTTATCTGAATGGTGGAGCAGCTCAATTATGCTCTCAAAGTATACTGAAGGTATCATGACAACTGTTATATTCCTCACAACAGTGCGCATAGTTTCCTTCAACTCTTTCCTCATAATAACAGGGAAATTCAGTTGCTTTTTTCTTGCATCTACAAGATGCAAGAGGAAAACAACTTGCTCCATGAGCTCTCCTAGTGCCCTCTGCAATATTGAAGGAGAGATCACATCTATTTTGAATATGAATATGAATATGAATGTCTGGTTAGAATAAACAGAAGTGTTTACAGACTACTCGAATATTAGAACATTCAACCAAATAAAAGCATGCAAGACCAGTGATATCAACTTAGAAACCAACATGAAAAATACAAAGCAAAATCAAAAATATCTGCAACGTGTATAATGCCAAAGACTGCTTCAGCATTAATATCAGCCTAGAGTTGAACCTCACCATAAATGACTATTTCTGATTAATGGGAAGTTAACAATTCACCATGCAATACATCATATTAATTCGTCAATTAAGAGATATCAATCTCTCAATTATGTCAATGAGATAAGATACTGTGTCTGTTACCAATTACAGGGCAATGGTCATGCAAAAAATTGACGCTCTTCATAAACCAATTACTGGGCAATAGTCATGCAAAAAATTGACGCTCTTCATAAAAATCATGATATAGATTACCATCAAGACTTTGCCTAATAGAACTGGATAATGTAAGTTTCTTGCATCATTTATCTGATCTGGATTTATACCTGAATGATGACAACTTTGTCTCCTCCTGATTTCAGTTTAAACAAAAATTCAGGATCTTGCAATTTTTGCAGAGAAAATTGCATTGCCAGAAACAACTCCAGAAACAGTGCCTGGCCAACGTTATTATTTCTCCTCTGTTCAAGAACCATAACTAAAGAAGGAAGCCAAGTCAAACTTGTACACTGTTCACAAATTTGCACTGCTAATTTATATTCCCACTCTGTGGTATAAAACTTTAAGGCATCTGGAGTCTCAATATTGAGGAAACAGGTGGCTTTCCTTGAAACTAATGAAGAGAAAAGCAGGATAAGCAATGAGGCCAAGCTCTTACCCTCACCCAAAGTTCTGCAAAACATCCACCATTATCAGATGCAGATCCAAAACCAATGGCTAACTTACAATATTAGGATCATGATATAGAAAGTACCTTAGCAGATACAAAACAAGTGACAGCCTTCTGTGCTCCACTATTTCAGGCAATATATCTATAAAAATCTGAAGGAAGGAAAAACATATCAGAAGATGGATCCCGCTAAGAGTTACTTCCAAACATGTAGGAGAGAAATGAAAGCCCAAGAGCATTTTTATGAAAAACCAACCTTCAGTAATTTCTCCACATCATCTGTCTTAGACAGCCAACAAGGAACAATTGCAGATATAAGATCCTCAAAAACAAGCTTTGAATGACTGTCAATCTACAGGCACATAAACACAGAAATGGTGACACCAAGGCTAATATACTGAAGAAGTTCTCAATAGTAAATTGGATTATGAAGAATCATACTCTCAAAAACTTTGTTAGAAAGTTTACAGAAGTTGCAAGATTTAATATGATTCTAAGCATGCACTTCAGTTATTGGTGACTGAAAAGCAATGTAGAAGAAAAGAAGCAGGGAAACCAAAAATAGGGGGGAAAGATATTATAAGCTGTTCTGCCCACAAAATATCCCAAGTTCAGTACAGGGAAAACAAGCATTAACCTGTGTGACAGCTGATTCTCCAATAACTGGCAGAATATCAAGTATATGCCCAAAAACATTTTCTGGGAAGACTCTAATAACAGCAGAAAGCAGAGAAAATATATGGTTGCGGGTGACTACAACGCTGGAAGTCTGGGCGCACGTTATCAGAAGCTTAATGTTAATTTCATTCATCATTTCTTCCTGTCAAGAATAATGAAACTTAACATAAGGAAACAAGGAAAATAGTAAAGAGGTAGTTAATTATTTCTAATATCATAATAAATATTCCAGCTTCACGATTAGGAAGCCTACATTTAGTGGAGCCATGCTTTTAAGGGACATAATTATATCCTCCAGGATTATCAATAGAGTCTGTTGAATATGATTTATGGTATTGTTGGCTTCAGAAAGACTTGGTGAAGGTTGGCTTGACCCTTTCTCTAGAAAAACGGCACCATTTACCCATTCTTCTGAAAATACCTTGCTAAGAAGCTTAAATAAGGGGTCTAATAGCAAATGCCTGCAAGAATCAAACTGAAAATTAAGCACAATGAAATGCTTTGACCATCTTTTATGGCATGGTAATAACATAATTATCTTCTTTCTTGTCTGTACCCATAATGTGACTATTCAGATTAAAAAGTAACCAAAATCACCTGTTAGTTATGTCTTTCTTCAGTAGCAAAACATTAAGAAGGGAACTAAGGATGTAGACTGGATTTTCTCTTCTGCATATGTCATTAGTGGGAAGTTCTGCTTCTTGAAGTGTTGTCAATTTTTGTTTCTTTGTTATCTTTTCATCTGTTGAACTAATTGTGCCACTTTTCTGTGCAAGTATGAGATCAAGCACGTGACCAACAGTTGAGAAACTTATCTGCAATTCCATAACATCGACCGATTATTCTCAGTTTCATTTTTTTCCCTTCTATGAAATGAAATCTTGTAAGAACCCTCCTAATACATTGGAAAGAAACATAATAGAAACAAAAACAAAAAAAAACAGAGAAAATAAAATCCATAAAGCCGAATAACCCTTTGACCCAAAAAGCTAAGGCCAGTGATCAAACACTGGAAATTTATATTTCTAAACTTTCTCCTTAGGTCACTACCATATTTACTGTTTGCCGATTTTTAAGAGACATTTCTCGTAATATTTCATTTTCAAAAATTATACTATTAGTTGACATGAGAGATGATGTGTTATCACATTTAAAATATAATATCACATATATGCAAATTGGGCGTACACAAGAGAAAAGGCATTCTACCAATATAACCCAAGGTCAGCAAGGCTAAATATAAGATCTACCGATTACACAAGTTATATAGTTCTAAATCTATACATGTCATACCAAGCATTCTGGTGTGTTTTTACATTTCATGCAAATCTTCAGTCCTTTTTGTTACTCATTCTCCAAACTATCAGAGATTTCCTTTATGAAAAACAACTCAGAAGTTCAAAATCACCGTAGTCCATTGATTTTTCTGTATAGCAGTACTCGATAAGATTGATGCTAATGATTTACTGGATTGTTATAGGCCTCACACTGCTATTTACCTGATGACTGTAAGGTGGTTGTTAGAAATAACGTAAATAAGTAGTTATGGTTTAATATTATCGTGTTACTTTTTCATGGAATTGTTTGGAGTCCTTCGTGAGCAAGCTCTAGATGTGTCCTACTTTGGAGCAGTTTCTGCATTCCTGTTTTGGAAGATATGGCAAAGAAAGGCAAAAATATTTGTGGCAATGTAAAGTCTTTGCATTCCCTAGTGCATTGGTTGAAGCACTTGTCTTCCGTTGGCTTATTTTGGGATAGCATTAGGTTTATAGCAATATGGTATGTAGTGTTAAGCAATAATTATATCCAAGGGACAGAGTTGTCAATTCAGACGAGTATAGACAATAGTTTATGTAGGTGCTTCACTTATTACAGTTGTCAACACTCAACAGCTGTATCCTGTTGTCTCTGTTTTAGACTGCAAGCAACCACTAAAGAAATACAACACAGACACCAAAATGAAAAACAAATGAAAGAACCTTAATTGAGACAAGACATGGTTAATAACATTTAACCAAGAGCAAGAAACTCACATCTATGCGCATTAAGGCCTCTCTAGTTGCACTTTGTACCCCAACATTAGCATTACAGGACAAAAACACAAGCTCACAAAATAAATGCTCCTGAAATAAGAAAAAAGTAACAGTTTAGGTCATCGTAGAGGCTAGATTCGAAATAATATTTTCATTTACCCAAAGAAGCAAATTATCACAATGCATTACGCCATAAGTCTACTAATCATGAATGACAACAGACTCCAATAAATAACTATATTGCAACAAGACCTTCACTTCATTCTGCAACCCCAAGTAGAATTGACTATTAAGTTTGTTCAAGACGGTGATACAAGGCTCTACATAGGAAGGGTCATCTGAAGTAATGGCATCCAACTGACAAAGGCAATGCTCCAGAACATTAAGTCAGTAAATTCAAAATAGCAAGACAAGGCAAGACATAGGAAAAGCATATATCTTAGTATCTCACCTGCAACGCTTTCAGTAAAGGATATTTAAGATAATCTCCACTAGAAGGAGATGACATAACACAGCTCTACACAAGAAAAGGAATTAGCTCACACCAAACTCAATGAAAGTTTCATCAGCTAAAAGACGATGGAATACACATACCTCCAGCAAAAGGCACATTATCCGAGTTTCAATGTTTGAAAACTTTTGACAAGACTTATCGCGCTCATCATAGTACTGCTTCATAAAATGGGACAACATTGGCTCAACTTTAGTATGCATAATAGCATTCCCAATTCCTTTGAGCAAGGATAAAATCATCAGCTGCCAGGGACATCAATGTCCAGAAATAAGTTAGTGTCTTACAGTATTGGCTTTGCATAAAAACCCAGGCATAACACTATTAAATCTGGAATTGAAATATGAAACCTCGATCTATGTCACTATTACCATATAATTAAAATCATATAGAGCAACATAGAAGAGAATTAATGTGAAGACATCAAACCTTCCCATAGTTAGAAAATTGCAGAGCAGAACCCAAAATGAAGTCCAGTATTCTTTTTTTTGTGGGCTGATCAAACCTGAAAAATATGTGCAGAAATAAAGCAGGAAAAAATCTCAGGAAATTAGTACAAATGAGTAATCTTTTTAAATAAATATAGTGAACACTCCTGAGAAAATGAAAACAAGAAAGTACCAACAAGCAAAATGAACAAGTAAAATTAACATGGAGAAAGCTATAAAATGGCATATCACATAAATTTGCATAAAAAATCTACAAGAATAAATAAGCAGAGTCAATCACACCAGAATATCCCTAAAACATAATCTATCACTACAATACATCTCAATAATACAAAACAACAGCTCAAATACTTGTAAAAAGCCAGGCCACACAATCTCGGTGGGGTCGACTACATGGATCAAATGATGTCATAATGGTCTATCATAAATCATGTCTATAGCCAAACCATTGGCCTCTAAATATTTTTTAATAGTTTTTCTTATAGTTTTTATTAGGCTGCCCTCCATCTGATCTTCCACACATGCCCAAACCACCTAAGTCGAGCTTCCACCATCTTTTCGACAATAGGTGTTGCCACAACTCTCTCTAATGCTATCATTCATAATCCTAACTCGTATAGTATTTCCACTCATCCAGTGCAGTATTCTCATCAATGCTACATCAAGTTTATTCTCATGTTGGCTTTTTACCGCCTAACACTCTATCCCATACAACAACGTTGATCTTCTAGTTGTACGATAAAATTTTCCCTTTAGCATTAGTGGTACCTTTTTATCACAAAAAACACCTGAGGCCCTCCTCCATTTCAAGAATCCCGCTTGAATCTGATGGTTAACATCTCCCTCTATTTCTCCGCCGTTTGGTATAATGGACCCAATATATTTAAACCGTGTGACTTGCGGTATGGTATGGACTCCAACTTTCACCTTTAAGCTAGGGGTGTTTTGCCTTTGGCTAAACTTATATTCCATATACTCTATCTTACTTCTACTCACGCGAAAGCCATGTGCTTCTAATGCTTGTCTCCAAGTCTCTAACCTCCTGTTTATTTCCTCTCTCGACTCTCCAACTAGGACTATATCATCTGCAAAAAACATGCATCGCAGTGCTGGTTCTTGAATGTGATCCATAAGTACATCCAAGACCAAGGTATAGAAATACGGGCTTAAAGTTGACCCTTGGTGTAGTCCTAAGTTGTCTAACCCAATTTCCTTGTCACTATTCATCCTTCACAAAGCTTCTTTTATCTCATGCTCTTGAATTCTACGATAAAAGGTATAATCTAGAAGGTCCAGATACTCCAATACAGGAAACGTATCCGTGTTGTACCCGTGTCGGCTACCGATACTCCTTGGATACTTCCCGATACGTGTCCTAAAAGTATCCCTATTATCTTTTATTTTTTTAAAAAGTTTATTATTGAGGATACTTTCCGATACTCCTTGAATACTTCCCGAGTCTCATATCCCGACGATAAATCCGTTTCTTTCAATCCCGACGGCGGATCTGGTCTCTCCGTCGTGTCGGTGGTTTTGGGTCTCTCTGTCTCTGGTTTTCTTCTTCCGACGGAAGTAGTGTTGTAGGGTCTTTTTTCACTCTCGCAAAAATATTGTTCTGGTGTTCAGATGTTGTATGTCTTGTTCATTCAGACCTATTGTGTTGTAATGTTTGTAAATTATAAAATAGCTTGGAAGAGGGCTCAAGTGTTGGGTCCAGTACTATTTGTCCAATCTCTCTTTCCTAACAAGTATTTCGCATGTATATAAGTTTTTATATAAAATTTTGTAAACATATTCAGACCGTATCGTATCTGGAATTTCAAAAAAATCTTGTATCCTCGCATCCGTGTCGTATCGTACCCGTATCGTACTATGTATCTGGGCTTCCATAAGGTATAATTTTGGCCCTTCCCTCTAATGTCTATCCCATTAGAGCATAGTAACGTTTAATATCCTTCATTAAATTATTTATGAAAATAATTCTTCCATATATCTTCAATAATATGATCCTTGACCAAAACTTTGCCTTATTCACTCAAACCATTTAGAGAGATTTAGAAGTAAATAGTCTATCTTTGAACTTAATACATGACACAACGTAATGGTGTCGTGTGATCGATGTAGCCAATCCGCATAGTGGAAAATGCTTCATTGTCGTCGTATTGAATGAATGTCCATGACTCTACCTTTCTCATGCAGCATCATAACAATCTACCCAATCCCTACAATCCTGTTGAACTTTGACTTTTGACTAAGGGACACTAGAAAACCACGGATTTCTTCCATGGTGAAACACCAAGAGAATAGCCATTTCCCATAAAAAACAGAAAAATTCTCATCAAATAATAAATCAATTAGAATTTAAAAAGAAAAGGGGGGAAACAATGGAAAATAGTATATCACATAAAAAAATTTTAAAAAAAAGGGCCAAATAACTCGGTCCAAATGCCCCCCCCCTTTTACCACATGAAGATCTGGCAAATTCCAATAACAGAAGAAGGAAACATGGAAATACAGTTGATGAGAAGCAGCCAAGTCAATAAATATACCAAATAGTTGTATGGTGATAAAAGTGGCGCCATCGAAATGAGATTTGTCATCGTAACACTATATATACCTGTTTTCTATATTTTGAGGTACTAAGATGTTATGACAGGATGAGCCCAGTGTGGATGCGAACAATGATGGAAGAAATTTCTTGTCAGACAATACAAGTGTTTTTTGCTGATCCAACAGCAATAGAAGTTCACCCAGAAACTGAAACCATGCCGCATTGTTCCCTGTAATTACCAGTTTAGAAACTTATAAAGGTAAAATTAATTAGGCATAAAGGGCAAAATCCAATTATTCTGACAATAAAGTACCGTTTTTCTTGCCAGAACGTTCAATACGACACCACAATGCACGTAACTCATCGATACAGTTCATGGAAGCAACCCTTACAGACTGAAGAAAATAAAAAAAAGAAAAAAAAACAAAACAAAAGATGCAAAAATATCATTTGAGCGAATCACATTCCCTCAAAAATCAAGAGTACAGCCAACACACGATTAAGTAGCATAAGCTATATAAACAAGAAAACCATTTGTCCACAACCATATATTTGCAGCATGCAGAAAAGGAGAAAATATACACAAGTCAAGAGGTAAAGATGAGAGAGAATCGTGCCTGATTATCACCAGCCAATGGAACAAGAAGAGAAGGAAATTCGTCTAAAAGTTCAATTTGCCATCTATCTTGTGAGAGACTACAAAGAAAGGCATAGCACTGGAGACTTTCAACCTGGACTGTAGCAGGAACACCTACACAATGAAAGACCCAACAAAAAATAAAGCCAATGCACACTGGTTCAGACCCATAAAATGTTATTTATACAACACCAACATAACCTGGAAAATTAAAAAGAAATATGAAGTTTAATTCATGTAGTTAAACAAAAAATATTGTCATCGTGATATTTAAAAATAAACTGTATATCCTATATTGCATCTTAAAAGCAGGAATTTCTCAGTAGAAGCACCACTGTGTTGTCCGTCTAACATATGGAGTAAATGAAGCAACAGGGAACAGGTGTAGAGTACCTTCCTCTGTGAATAACTTAGATAATAGGCGGGCAGGTGATATTTTGCACTGTGCTGCTAAGAAATGTAGGTGTTCCCGAAATACGTGCTTGAATTTTGAGGAAGCAAAAAATACAAACAGATCCTTTATCTTGCTGACCCACTTGACATCATCATCCTGCATTTTGTAAAAGGTTCATTCATCCAAACAGGCAACCAATAGTGAACAGTGGGAGACTAACAACAACAAAGTAAGGAAAGCAAATTCAGCAGACAAAATTGATTACAGGCTTAACAAATATGAAAGGATTTACTAACCGGCAGAATGTCTGATGGCACTGCTGATATTAGCGCTTGGATCAGCCTCCAAAATATGCAAACCATAACTTTTGCATTTAGAGGTCTGAGATTGGCACTTAAAAGATGATCAAAGAATGCACTACAATCCCAGTCTAACACTTTAGAATTGAACTGTGAAACAATTTCAAAACAAACAAAAAATTAGTTTATCATAACAAAAAAAAGACAAATAAAAGCACTAATATGCTAGCAAATCCCTTGTACCTCATCCAAAAGAACATCACCAGCAGTCACTAAAGATTCCCATTCAGCCTTCAGAATAGGAAATACACTTTCAAAAAGTGCAGAAAATTCACCTTTGATCAAAATAGAAAGTCAGCATTCATTATTCTTTAACACTCAATTTTGAAATTTTTGACAAGGAAATCTAACAGACAGAAAAGGGAAGTGCAACTAGAGAGAGGATTAGATCTACTCCGAATAATTCCCTTCTGGATTACTTTCTAAAATGCTATTTTTTAGTCATGAAACAAAATACGATCTATCTATCCATCTCTCTCTCTGTGGGAGGATGTGAGAGAGAGAGAGTGTATGTGTGGTTATGTATTATTTCAGGAAAAATGGGATTCAAAAAGAGAAAGGAAAAAAAAACCTTTAGGTTTTATCAGAAGAGACTGCAATAGAACAAAAAAGAAGAGTGTCTTTGACAATTCTGAATCATTGCAGCTTTCAACAAACCAAGCAATATGATCTTCAGGGTGAACCAGTAAATTGTCAGCCATGCCATTGATAATCTTCAAGTTAATTGAAGATAGACTCCCAGGTATAGATGTCTGCAATTGTACTTTAAGAGTTAGTGAAGTAAACTTGACTGATTACTTCATTTGACATAAACATAATGATGAGTGAGCGTGGTCAAAAATTTAGATATCTGATGAAACCAAAACATGTCCTTGAGAAAATACCCACTCCACTCCACTCCACGCACTGAGTAAAATATCAAGATACTCATGTACTAGCCAGGGTCCTATTGGGTCATCCCTACGGTCCAACTAAATATAATGTCAGTAAAAGAATGGGAACTTTCAATCTTCATAGTTCTGTTTTTCCAAAGGCAGAACATCATGACTGATTCTATATCTTTAGTTCACATTGGCCAATCCATGTAGGATCTTGAGTTTGACAAACTTGCCTTTTTGAATAATAGACTTTAGTTTTTTTCAATATATCAGTATACATTAAATTTAAAAATATTGAGCAAACCGATTCCCAAGTAGTTACTTACCGCTTCTTCAGAGGTAGACACAACGATATTCCGATAAAGTGGCCAGTTAATTTTGTTGACTAGTACCACAGCTTTTAAATTCACGCCCCGTGTCTGCAAATGGAAAGACAAGTAGTTATGCGATAATCACCCAGACAAGGGAAAATCTGAATGCTAAGAAGTAAGAAACACAAGGTCAAGAATATATTAAATCTTTCTATTCGACAAAGAAATATTAAATCTGAAGTCAGGCACAACCTGTGGCATAACAAGGAGTAATGGAAAAATCATGGCAGCAATGTTCTTCAAGTAATCAGAATGATCATGGAAGTATGAGATGGCATTCTTCAGACAAGTGACAGCAACTTCACTGGTTAGACTAACATTATCAGTTGAACCTGCAGAAGAGAATTTGAAACAAAAAATGATGAACTATAGGCAGGGCCAGCCCAATATATTTTTAGGATGCAAATTATTTAAAATAATATATCAAAATTATCATAATTTTATTTGAAGTTCATCCTTGGGACATTTTAGGATGCAAAATCAAATCCCTACATATTAGCTTTGGGTCCTCAGTCCTCACTCTTGAATGTGAGGACTTCTAATTTACCCAGATTTTCATTATGTTTTCATTGGGTCACGTAACCTTTTTTACATTAAACACTTTGCCGTATACTATTATTTTGATATATTTTTATATATACTTAATTTCTCTCAAGTGTTATTGCTTAAATTTAGTCAATCGTTTTGGACTATCAATGTTAAAAATTTCCATAATTATAGATTTAGACTTCATAAACTTAAATTTTAACATACTATATTGAATTTACAGACACAAACGGTGATACTTCATTCACACCATACATTTTGTAATTTTCTTTAAAATTTAATAAATTTCATCTATATGATTTGTGCATATCTATAATATTAAACATTTTATTTTTAAAATTTAAAAATTGCATGGTTCATGCAATGCATGAGAAACTTGCTAGTTACTTAATTATTTAATGAAAAAATTTTATTCATATTAGAATTTGAAAGTAAAAAAACAGTATATGGACGTAATTAGAGCTGGTAAGTGTTTATAAGGTATTTAGTACTTACGGTGATTAGTATTTTGGACACTTTGCCACATTTCAACTTCTTACAATATTAAATAACAGAAGATATGAATTTTAAGAAAGATTAACAAAATAGATAAAATCAACAAATAAGGTAATTACTAATTAAAACAGAGAGCTGTAATAAGACGGTCCTATTTTTTAGAAATAAAATCTTCACTCCTAATACAAAATTTCAATTTATTAGTAACTTCCTTTTAGATTTTTTAGAGAAAATATTAATAAAAATATTTTTCAAAGGCCTATAGCAAGGGCTTCACTTGCTTAGGCCTTGGCTAGCCCTAATCATATGTGCAATAGACTAAGAACAACAAGTCATTTATTTCATTAAATTATTTATTTACAAACCCCCCCCCCTCAAGGATACGCGTCCTGGAATGGATCGCTACTAAAAGAAACTAAGCAAAGACCATTTGTTTGAAGAATCTTTAAACACAAAATCTAGGAAGTACATTCATCATCCAAAGGTATAAAGAACTAGAATAAATTTACTTGACAGTAAACAACTACTGCCTTTCAGTGGGGACAACTGTACTCCACCATCAGTCCCACTACTTTCCCTAGCACATGTTTTGACGAGTTAGGGCTCCTTCTCCCCCCTTGCCCACCAAATCTTTCTTTCTTCCATTCTAATGAAGGCACTACCCAATTAAATTTTTCTTTATAATTAACTGTACAAGCTAAGATGGGATTAATACCATATTCATCAATTTGGTAATCGTTTAACAGTGGCTTAACTCGAGAAAATACAAATGAAATGTATGGGTTGAAGCCTATATCTATCGGGTCAACATAACATATAAGCATATTTTGACAAGAAATTATAAAAATGGACTATCAGCCATCCATCAAAAAGAAAAAGAAAAAATATAAGCTCAAAAGAAAAAACCAATCTCCTTGCATGCAGACGGATAAGCATGTTTTGAACCATTGGATAAAAATGAAGGGGACTTAGACTCTTATTTAAAGCTTTAAAAGGCCAAATCTATATTCTATGCACATAACTCTACCTACCACCAACTAACAGTTACCATGTAACGAGTACATCCAGAGAAAAAAATTCCTTTTCTCAGCATCTGGTTAGAAGTCAATATGTAAGTGTGCCACCTATCGCATCTCTTACAAAATGTGTCTGTACTTATATTATCAGTTACCATGTTTATTTTTACAACACAGACAAACAAGTTTACTAGTGCTTTAATGTGACAGGTAAACAAAACATGGAGATGAATTTCTACCAAATTATTTTTAATATACCACACTTACCTGAAAGCAGCTTGCCAACGCATCTTCTTAGCACATTCTGCAGTGCCTCGAGAAGTTTAGAAGAACCTATTACATTTGGCAAGCCATCAACATTTAAAGCTGCTTGAACTACTGTTAGATCTTTATCATCAAGCTGTCTCAATACGGCCTCTTGAATGTCTATAAGACTCTGATAAGAAAAACATTGTGGGGTACGGGGGTATAGTTAAAAGGTTGACGATTTTGTATATGGAATAGGAATCATTTGTGTGCTGTATAATTTGGCAAACAATTCATAGCAACAGAGATTTCACATATGTACATGCACTGATGCACACACAACGACTAGCAGTATCGAACAACCTAGCTAATGCTTTTACTAAATTATAAAGATTTCCCCTAAGTCAACTTGAATTTAACTCAATTTCATATCAAAAAAGCACAAATCACAATGTTAATCAACTAAATTACAGCGTATAATAAATAATTAATTATGGCATTTTAAGTATTAATTAATGAACTAGAAACTGCTACCTCCATGAGCTTTGTATTTGCCCAATGGCACAGTTCATTTTTTACTGGCATTTGGTGTTTGTGGTTTGACATTGAAGCATGATGCAATGGCACAGTGCACCTTTTCAGCCATCACATTTTCTTTTGGACAGACTTATCTCTTGTCTTATTATAGGTCAAGGCTCAGTTTATAGTGGCGTATACTTAGATAGTTTTGTAAGGGATTGAGTTTATACTCTCGAGTTTTATACTATTTGTCTATTTCCTTGTCACTTTGCTTTTTATCATAATCAAATAAACCTTTTGCAAATAAAACACAAAAAACTCAACAACAAAAAAAAGTTTTTTTGTGCTTTTCTCAAAAGGTAAAAATAGTAAAAAACTATATCTCAAATTCACTTCTTTAAACTTGAACAAACGAGCCCATAATTTTCCTACCTTGTAAACCTTCTCTTTCTAATGAAGTCTTCTATCAAAACCAACTAAACCCCCCCCAAACCCAAAAATTATGCGTAAAATCCCTAGCTCTACAACTCTCTCATCAGCAATGCATATATTAGACGACAAATGTAACTCAGTTCAAATCATTCAAAACAGAACTCAACATATAAAAAACATTTTTTCCAAACAAAACTAGTTTGACAGTAACATTTTGTGAAGCAACCTATTCAGAAAAAATATATTCATTATATTCAAAGAAAGCAAGAAAGAATTTTAATTAATATGCCACCACCATCAGAAATTTTATAAAAATTTTAAACTTTTCGACCCAAAAGGATAAATATGAAGGATGTTCCTTAACCAGTGTCATACGTGAAAAATGAATTAATAGAAACATATGATTTCAGGAAGACAGGGTAAGACTTAAATAGAACTCAGCATATAAAAAACATTTCCGAACAAAACTAGTTTGACAGTAAAATTTTGTGAAGCAACCTAATCAGAAAAATATATTCAAAAAAAGCAAGAAAGACTTTTCATCAGAAATTTTTTAAAAAATTTTAACTTTTTGACCCAAAAGGATAAATGTCAAGGATGTTCCTTAACCAGTGTCATACGTAAAAATGAATTAATAAAAACATATGATTTCAGGAAGACAGGGTAAGACTTGCAGAGCAGAAGTACCTCTGAAACAAAAGCCTTATTTTTCAGGATGCCAGAAGAATTTATATCAAGCAGTGTAGCACGTCGAACATCAGCCTATACAACATCATATAAGAATTATGAAGCTCTTACATACTAACGGAAATTTGATGACCACTGAACAAGAGAATACACACTTTAGGATTATAGACACCTCAAGGGAAAGTCAATAGGTGTTACCTTTGGATGATACAAGGCAAACCAAACTTTTGAATCTGAGATATCAGATGATGAATCCAAATTCCCATCCAACATCTTACATAAAATCTTATACAATGAATCATCTTTCTTAGAATGTGCTTTGTTATCCTGTTGAACAAGTTCAAAGCTCAAAACCATTGAAGACTTTCTGACAATATGTGCAAACAAAGAAAAGCAGAAAATTCATTAGCACACCTGAAGGAAATGATGAACTGCTCCACGAAGTTCAGAAGGATACTTTGTATTAACAACAATCAGAATCCTTTTTGCCCAGCCAGCTAATTGACATTTGACAAAGCAAGGTTGTGAGAATAACAAGCTAGTCATCAAATGATAATTGAGTAATTGACTAGGTGTAGATTTCTATTAAAATGACAAAATCAAATGGAGCTAAAAATTATACATACATACATGTATCTAGAGATAGAAAGAGAGAAACATATAACCATGACCTATTTATCAATTTTGTTATAAATCATATATTCAAAACTGCCTTAAAGCAGTTCCACATTCAAACTTGGGCAAAACGGAGTTAGTGTCAACAAGGATTGTTGACAGCATTGATGTATTGGCTAGCTGTGATGTACAATTTCCTCTCTTCCTATGTATCTTTCACAGTCTTTGGGGTTTTCTAATAAATCCTTTTCTAGCAACGGAATTATTTTAAGGTGAGAAACAATGGCAGAAAGGAAGATGTAGTTTCTTAACAAACAAACAAAATTTACCTGTTACACAAATACAACAAAAGGGTCTATCTATGAACTTAATATATGACAGGGCATTATGGTGTAGAACAATTAGCCAACCCCACCTAGTGGGAAAAGGCTTGTTGTTGTTGTTGAAAGCACATATTATACAACAAATTCCATCTTTCTTTTCCCTGTATCCATGCAGGGTTAAACAGTTAATGAATGGTTTAAGATTCCTTGGAAACAAGACACCATGGGAAGTCTGATTCAAAGAGTTCTTGGTTGTCATTGTGAGGTACTTTTTATATTCTAGAAACGGAATGGTGTCAGCATTTGGTAAAGTGCAATGCTTTATTCAGGTGTTCTAAACTCCAGTCCTTATATTTATAAAGACATTGAAGATATTCTATAACTTAGTTAACACTGATATAGTAAACAAACTGGCACTAATTAATTATATCATTGTCAATACCATGTATCTATTAAGATCAAACTTAATAGCAAGAGAAATTTTCATATAACTTAAAATGCCTCCATGGTCCTTGCTTTCAGAAGAAAATTTTCACACATAGATATTCAAACACAAATTCCTAAACAGCTTTTAGAAGTGACTTCTCCATCGCCTAATAACCCAATGGGAATTTTATTAATTATTATTTTGTATATAAATTTAATGCCCATTTGTTGGTGGTTTTAATAAAAATACAAGTTTAAAAATTTATAATAATTATGTAAGTTTTTTCAGAGGAAAGTTAAAAAGTCAAATAAAAAAAACTGTTTTAGTACTTCTATAAAAAGCAAGAAATATAAGCTTTTGAAAAAGAAGTTATATCAAGATCAGTAGTCAGTGTAAATTATTATTAGCTCAACCAACCTTGTAAAGTTCATCAGGACAGATTGGACAAATAAATCATGAGGGACATGAGTTACATAATAACATCCAAGTGAGTAACTGTTTATGATTCAGAATCAGAATACACACCT
Organism: Calophaca sinica; assembly: GCA_037113605.1. NCBI lineage: Eukaryota > Viridiplantae > Streptophyta > Magnoliopsida > Fabales > Fabaceae > Calophaca > Calophaca sinica. Next base: position 123,367,352 of record CM073736.1, on the reverse strand, counting down.
GGCATCAAAGATGTTGAGTCACGAACTTTTTGTGATAGTTTCACACAAGTTGATAGGATCTTGGTAACCACGTGATGAACAAAATCATTTATGGGGATCTTTTCTATCAAGGACAGCAAAGCCCGCTGACAGTATTCATCCAAAGAACTGAAAATGTGTAATAATCAGCACAAAACACAAGCTTTCGTAGAATACGAGTTAAAGCATAGATCTCAAGAACAAACATTATTGAACTCTCACCTGCAGTCAATCAGGGAGTCCAACAGCACAACAAGAAACTTTTCAATGTTGAACTCCTTAGACAATTCTAATAAAACCCCAGCCAAGTCCCTATACAAAAAAAGGATTTTATAAATCATACATATAAAACACAAATAACAACAACCAAACGACAGGGATCATCAATAAGTTGAGCAGTTTGAGGCAAACTACCTTAGTTCCTTTAAAAACTCCAAGGCCTTTGTTGGAAGTATTTCAACATTTTGGGACTAGGAAAATTCCAGCACAACAAAGTAAGAATAAAAGAATAGCCAAGTTCAAAAATAGACAAAGCATAACAAAAAGAAATTGGGTCAATACCATTTTTCAAAAATAAAAAGGGATCAAAACCTCTGCTTAAACTTGACACACATAACTCAACACTAATGAACACAACACTAGTACCTGAACAAGATTGATTAGGGCAATTAGGGATAACCGAAACCAATGAAGATCTATCGATTCTTTAGCATCCTCACGAGCAACCTCGGCAACTGAACGTATCAAACTATTCAAAAGTTTGGGAGCTAATGCAGCTTTATTTCCTAGCAAGCCAACTATCATCAAAGAACTGGCCTGCATGGAAGAACAATTTGAAAAGAAACAATGCATCAGACAGTGCCAAAAAGCAAAATAAGTATACAAAGCATGAAGTACCAATATATAGAACATAAGAGAAATTGTAAGATCTGGATCAGAATCTAAGAACAAGAATGGTGATTGTTATTGAAGAATGAAGAACACATAGAAGACTCCTCTCTGTGTACTGGGAATTTGAGGCCCATATCCTCCCCTCTAATTGACTGGCTCCAGTTCTCTCCTCCCTTCCCTCTTTTATTCCCATTTTGCAATTCTCTCCCTATAGCTGGATTTGTAACTAAATCAGTTAGACATCTATGCTTAACTATCCCTCTAACGTATACCCTCCTAATAGGGAGTTTGCTAACAGAAACTGAGTCCTAAAAGTAAGGTGATACAGATATAGAATCATATTTTTTATAGTGGTGTGCTGTTCTTTGCACTATTTGACGGGAGAGAAATCTTATAAAGAGAAATATTTCCTTAGACTTGTGTCTGAGAAACAGTTGGTTCATGGTCTTTGTTTGGTGCTCAGTGCATGTTCTTTTAAAAGGAGTTTCGTTCACAATTACAAGCATAGAGAGAGGTTGGAGGATCTTTTATATTGATGAATTACTTTTATTTTATGTTGCGGATGAAAAATAAAGGGCATCTAAAACTAATTAGCACTCATTCTGCATCACAGCCTAACTGTGAAAAAGGGAAAATACATGACTGAAAAGTTGAAAGCCAACTCATTTTTCTCAAACAACAAAAAAATAATAATGTAAGAAATGACCTTAATAACATACATTCACAAAAAAAGGACTCCATAAAACAACCACCACCAAGCCTTTTTCAACTAGGTGGGGCCGGCTACTATATACTGGTGCAATGTTGCTATTATGGAGTTTGATTGAGGGTTTTAAAAATCATCGAATTAACTGCAAAATCAAGCAATCAATTGCTTGAACATATCATAGGTTATATAACATGATCTAGTCCAAGCATATTCTGGATTTATAGGAAAAAAAATGATCAAGAATGTAGAAAGCAATTACAGTGAATAGAAAGGTTTAGGCCAACTTATACTACAAGAGAATGTATTACTATTTCTATTTCTATTTGTGATGAATGATAATAATAACAATAATAATAATAATGCATTGAAGGATCTTGTGGAGCAAAAATGCAAATTAATTTCACGTGATCTACCATTTCACAGTAATTACTTTGCCTACTGACTAAAAGATACCAACAATTCCTTGAAATCTAACCTTGTGATCTGAAGCCCCCTTACCGGGCTGAAGACCAGAGACCACAAAAGGAAGTATTCTCTTGACAAGATCATCAGCAACAGTCACAACAGTACCCAAAACTTCCACAAAAACAGCAGTACAAAAGCCAATTACATGCCTTGAAGGTTGAAACTTTTTAGATGGAGATGCCTGCAACCAAATACTTAGTTATTATATAATTCCATTAGACAGCTATCAAATTCAGAGATAAACACGGGCATTATTACTCACGTAGTTGCATAGAGCTTCTAATATGCCCTTATCACGGAGGCATTGCTGCACTATAACCATTCTAGGTGGCGGTGCACCAGAGATTTTCACACCCTCAAGAAATCCCCATTTACTATTCCTTTACAGAAATTAAGAGAAACATCAGAAACCATTCCAACCAGTAATCTACCTTACAACCAAACAAAATAACAAACAATCGTATCTTTCTAACCTTGTATCAAGTATCTGTACTATTCGAACAAATGCATGTGTGTCATGGTAGGGCAATGCACACAAAACCAAATCCTCATTGTTGTACACATGAACCCTGAAGCTCAAAGCAAATCACATCAAAAATCATAAGGAACAAAAAAACAATTCATGCATAGCACATTAACCACACAAAAAAAGAACTATCGAATAGAATGCTCACTTGTGTCTGCGTATCAAGTATTCGAGCGTTTTATGTGCAGAAGGGAGAAGAAAATATCCAGAAACTAGTCTTAAATAGGAAGCAATTAAGACATTAAGATGATTGTTCTGTTCTATGCCCATCAACTCTCTATCCAACTCTTTATTCCGGTGGCTGAACAAATCGCTCTTAAAATTCCTGAAACGCTCATCGGTGCTGATAAGAACCTCTAAACCTGAAACAGTGGCAAGAATTCAATACGACAATCGAATTATTCAAATAGCAATACACTTCGTATGCTCCTTTCACGTCACATATAATGAGTACACAGTAAAGCTTAACTCACTAACTGGATTTTTAAGCTTCACTAGTTTTTTTGGGAAGCAGAATGAAGAAAAGCAACATGAAAAGGGGGAAAATTGAAAGAGTAAATTGACCTTCAAGGGCAATGGTGAAAATGGTTTCGATATCGATGTCAGCAGCTTCTTTGGGATCGAACAAGATAGAAGGGCGAGTGAATGGCCTCTTTAGAGGCGCAGAATCGGCTTGGACTAAGGATCTGATAGCTTGTAACTGAGAGGCTATGGAGGTTGCCATTGTTAGGGTTGTATACCAAAACACGGATTAAGCGGGGTTATGCTTCTGGTTGTGCTTCTTCTTCTTCTTCCTTCCTTCCTTCTCTCCGCAGAACGTAAAACAGAGGTAGAGAGAACTATATTGGCTCAGGGTTTAGGGTTTTGTTTTTCTTACCGCCACCAATGCCCTCCTCAACGGCGTCGTCCCCAGCTCGGACTAAAATAATTTGTGGGGAATATCGATGGGTCCCAGTCCAATAAAAACTTTAGCATTTTTTTTAATAAGCGAACGAGAATTTGTATTAACTAGGTAACAGAACGAGGGAAGGCACCCTCAACTAGCGTGTTTGCGATGTGGTTTGGTTCGGTTTTGAAACAAAAAGTCATTCGATCTAAAGAATAAAATAATATGTAGTTCGGTTTGGTTTGGATGACTTTCTTAAAATAATTTGAACCAATTTGATCCGATTAAATGCAGTTTAAATTGGATCGGATGATTCGGTTTTTACTTTTTGAAAGACATTATATATTAATTATTTATATTACTTCAAATAATATATTTAGAGTTAATTTTTTAAAGAATTAATTTTTTTGGTAAATATTTAAAAAATATATTTACTTTGGTTGGTTTGGTTTCAGCGTGGCAAATATTTAAAAAGTGAATTGAAAGAGTGAATTTACTTCAAATTCTCTTTGAATTTATTTTTTTAACAACATACGATTCAATTTAGATTGGTTCAGTTCTAGGTAAGTCAACCGCAAACCGAACCAAACCGCGCGGATGACAAAAAAGTGGCTCAAACAAATCCAAAAAATATCGGTTTTTGTGGTTTTTGATTTTTTTTGTATCGGTGTGCGGTTTTTCTTTGGATTGGTTTGGATTTGAGGACTCCTACCCTCAAGAATCATTCTTGACACAAATGTCTAATAAAGGAATCATAAATGTCATTTGAACACCCAAAATCGACACTCCAGCGACATTTGGTTAATGACGTGTAAAAGTTTGGTTAATTCAGTTCAGTAGATGGTTAATCAGTGGATGGTTAATAATGCAAATATTTGGTTAATGGATACAATTCATCGTTAATCATCTACTGAACTGAATTAACCAAATGTTTGCACGTCATTAACCAGGTGTCGCTCGGATGTCGATTTTGGGGTGTTCAAATAATATTTCTGTAAAGGAATAACACTATTAACTTCCTTTAAATCGAAAATAGCATCGAAGCCACTCTTAGCTAAAAAATATGCACACTTATTAATCTCTTTATAAGAATGTTGTAGCGTCGTCTACCGTTCATTGTTGTGGAAAAAGGAATGTTGGAATCAAATAGATTCAGAAACACCCTTAATTGTTTTGATAATAACAAATAAGGTATAAGAACAATTTATCCTTTGATAGGTTCTTAAGTGTGTAGAAACTAGTGAGTAAGTCATTATTCATCATATTCTATCTCAGAAAGCCTTGACTTTGTGCGCAATTCACCCTCTGGTCCATTTCATTGAGTCTGTCATTAATCATCTGGTAAGAGATGATGACATCAGCATCTTATAGCATACTCTAATAAAATGCTCTGGTAAGACTATGCTCTGTTGGGACAACACTCTGTTAGAATCTTGCATCTGGTGCAATATTGCTCTGGTATATGAAAGGCTTAGTGAAACTATGCTCTGGAAGAATTAGACTTTGGTACAAGCTTACTCTGGTGAGCAAAGTATCAATGTGTCAAAGATCATCAGGTAGAAGATGCCTCTGGAATCCAACCAAACTGAGTGAAGCATTAAAGACCATATCAAGCATTAAAGAATCCTCATTGATGGCTCTTTTAATATACGAGGAATCAAAGACTAAATGGAATGTCAACGGAAATAATCATTCAATCTCTTTTGCTATGAAAGGATAGCATTTTCAAAAAGGATCACAAAATGACAGATATTTTATTGACAGTTGTGTCAGTGTACGGAATGAAAAGTTGAAAAGGACACAACGCACTAAAAGCCATAAAAAGCGGATCTCAACTTTTATCCAGTGGTGAAGGACCTGCTTAGGTCACAACAGCACTGTTTGAAACCCTTGATGTATATACCTTATTCAAATCAGTGAAGAATAAGAGACAAGTGAGCAACCAATAAAATATTCCAAGTTTCTGAGACCAAGAGAACTGCACTCAAAAGTTTTATCCTTTCTTTCGGAAAGTTATTTTTGTGCTTAAGTTTTCATTGTTTATCCTCTCGTGTTGAGAGTTTGATTGTATTGTTTCAAAATAATTTTTTGAACATTTGTATTTAGTCCAGTAGTGGTTGTATTACCTCAGAGGCTTGACCATACTAAGTCGTTCAGAGAAGTTGACAGTATAGCCAGTTTGGCAGTAGTATACTCTTGAGTTGGTAATCAGTTGATTATTATTGCGACTCAGGCAAGTGCACCTGATCGTAACACGTAATAAAAGTGGAGTATAATTAGAACTCCGAATGTCGAACCCACAGAGAATGAGCGAGTACCAGTAAATTAATATGATTATATCCTATTAGGCGAGCAAAGATTATGAATAAGCAAGTAATGACAGTAATCGGAATTAAAGCAATAAATAGATTGAATGCTAGAACGGTTTAACTATGTTATGGAAAACCTAGAGGGAACCGGGTTCACCAATACTCTACTCTTAAGTTCATTAATCAATTAATATGAGTTATTTATCATGCAAGAGCACTAACCACCCACTATAAATTACTAGAGGTTGTCCTCGCGTACAATAGTCTTCCTCCCAACTAATTACTCCATTTGGTCCAGGAAGGTAACTAAGGTAACTAATAACTGATTAGAAACAAGCTCTAACATATCTGACGTATAAAGCGAGTTCTTTTATCCTATTGTTTCGTTAACTAATTATGATCCTGTTACCACAATTAAGCCAACTAGATAAAGGTTGATCAGACCTTATTGGATTAAGCACAATAGGAATAAAATACTCAAACAATCAATAAAACCTCATATAATTAAAGAACAAAACACCAAGAGTATTGTAAAGGATCCCCTATCACCCCTAGTGATGGGTTTAGCTACTCATTACTAATTATAATAACATAAACAAGGATATGAAATCAAAATAATCCATAACAAGAGAATAAATTCTAAACAGGGACACCATTTCGGTATGACGGCGGTCCTTAAGCACGTTATTCACGTCCTCACAAGCTCCGATAGTGATTCGAGATGGCACCAAGCTTCAAGAAAACAAGAATTCAATGGAATGGGCAAGGGTTTACTGTTAGATCACAATTGGAGGCTCTTGACTCAGAAATTCGTCAAAATGTCTTTTTAACATGTTAAGAGCTCCTATTTATAGACTATGCTGCGAATTAGGTCATGTGGCTTCAAATCTGCACTGATCAGGGACGGGGTACGGTCGTACCGCATATATAGACGGTCGTACCGAGCTTCATTGATGACGTTGACCTGTACCTGTGTGAGCTGTTACCCCTGACATCATTTGTGTACGGCCATACTGCTTTTGGCACGGCCGTACTGGACTATTTTATCGGCGTCAGGTGGTACAGACTGAGGGGGTACGCCCTTACTGAGGTCCTGCTCTAGGCACGGTCGCACCGTTGGTAAGTCAGGTCGTACCGCTTGTCCAGTAGTGCTAAAACTCTCCAAAACTAGACAGTTTTTTGTCCTTTTTCGCATCTTTTGCTCTGAGTGGTATCTTCATGATATTTCTGCATAATAAGACATAAATGAGTACCTTTGTGCATTAATCAGTGCAAAATGGTATGATTAGATGCTAAAAATGCCCTATAAATATAGACAAATTGGTGTGTTAACACATCCCCACACTTGAGCTTTATTTGCCCTCAAGCAAACTACTTGGTTAATTATAGTAAGAAAAACGATTTCTACTGAATACGGGCAGAAAAATACGTGACACAACAATATGATATCACAAAACATGTCAGTAAATAGAATGCCCAATTAGAAATGTAAGTTCAAGCAAGCCAACAATCTGTGATTTTCAAATCACACTCTCACCAACCTCAAAGTGTTTGTAGGTATAGTCATTAACACTCAGATTTTTCAAATGAAATGGCATTACCATAGGCTTGGACATTGACCAAAAACTCTACTATTAGAATCTATAAGACATGCAAAAGAGGAATAAGGGTCTTTCATTGGCTGTAACGGGGCCAAGGTAATAATGTTTGGTATGATAAAGAAAGAAAATGTCATGCAAAGAGTCAGAAACAAATCAACCAAAACAAGCAACCTAATTCTTTTTCACTTTCAAGAGCAGGCAATAATCCCAATTGTTCAATCTTTTTTTTTTTAATTATGAAGGCATGAGCATGATCACCTAAATTTTTTTCTATTTCAATGCTCTTTCTTTTCTCTTTTTCTTTTTCCTTTCCTCATTTCATGCATTTATGCAGTAGTTAATCATTTTTTTAAGAACTAGGAGGGAAACAAATTGCTAAGCCTTCTCTTTAGAAAACATATAAAAGGGATTCTGCAACATTATTATTTTAATTTTTCCCACTAATTGCTCTCAAATAAAATTTTCCAATGTTGTCTTCACAGAAAATAATCAATAGTAATACAAAGGGTACCAAAGAAATTAAACATAATACTTTTAGGCACAAAAGTGGGCAACTAGTGGGATAATGTATTCAAAATGGTAGTCGCCTGAAGAATTCCTAAAAATTGCCCTTTCCAGATTCACATGCAAATAAATTCATATTTGCTTCGTAATGGTCTCAGCATAAGTTCTAGAATGCACATTCCAAGAAAAATATCACTCAACAAAGAAGAGAGGCAAAAGCATGATACTGCCTCTTATTTCATCACATTTAATAGCTTACATAGAAAGTCAAACTCACAGAACTTCAATGCTAATTTTCAGCAAATTCCAAAACTAGCAACGAATTGATTCAATCAAAAGTTGTCATAAAAAAAATTTGTATAGCCCCTAAATCAGTAAAAATTTAAAGTTCTTCTATAATTGTAAGCAGTTATAAGCACAACCAAGTAATAAGCATAATGTAAAACTCCCTCCCCACACTTATTTCTAGTAGTGTCCCCACTGCGATTATTTTAAAACAAGCACAAAAAGATAAAATAAAAGAAAAATAAGTGTTATAAAAGAATGTGGAAAGAGACTTCCCTCTCGAAAATATCACGCGCAAATTGGATGGGGATATTGGCAATATATTTTGTTTCATTGTCGCACTACCGATGGAGCTGGTAAGCGGCGGAAGAACTGTACAACACAAAACTCAAAAATTTAGAAACATAATAAAAGTAAAATATGATAACAAAATAAAATAAAAATAAAAGCGATAAAATAAAGTGTATCCTTCGAGTGTGCCAAAATAAATACATCTCTTTTTAATACAGAAGCAAAGTCTACGTACTAAAAGAGAAAAAGAAGAGAAGGTCTCGCATCACTCGGCAAGAGGGAAAGGCTGGATGCGCTGTAGGTGCTCCAAAATATGTGTCAGCTGCTGGTTCACATGGGTCCTATGCTCTACAAAGCTATACTGCATCTGGTCAAGACGCATCATGACATCCTCAAAGGAGTGGCCTTGTACTACTGGCTGAGGCTGTGGCAGTGGTGGTGGTGGATGCTCCTCTGCAAGTGGGACAAAATCTGCAGCCTCATCCTGCTGCTGCTCCTCCTCCTCCGGTTTGACGACCACATAGTCCTCGTGCCCCAATCTCCGCAGAACACAAATGTTAAGAAGGGTCTGAAGGCCAATAGGCTCCATCTCAATGATCGTGGCTCCAGCTCCGGCGTGAACTTCGAAGTGATGGGCTAGACGGGAGATGAAAGAACCCAAGACGATGTGCCCGGTGTTCTGGATATGAAGATGAACGCCCAACTGGGTGCACGTCCGTATGAAAAACATCTTGGCGTCGCAGCGGCGTCCCTCTGTCATGGCCCACAACAGAAATAAGTCTGGCCTCGTGACCGTGTCGTCGCTCAAGGCTCTCCTGTTTATGGAAAGGGCAATCCATTTGTGCACTGTCTGCACAGCTGGGTCTCTAATCCTGCTGGCCTTGGCGCGGCTGGGAATGTAGTGGTCATCCCTAGTGAGAGCTCTCAAACTCTTTGAATCCTGTCATCCATCTGGGATCTCTAGAAGGGCCTCCAAATACTCCGGCGTCTGAACTGACTGTGTCGTCTCAAATCCAAGTCCAATGTTGAACTCGACCAAAGTGATCTCGTGGTGAGTCCCACGGATCCAAAAAGTAACCACAATCTCCTACTCCGACTCCTCCTCTCCATCTGCGTGCTGAGGCTCTCTGTCCCTCATGTGGTAGCCACAGGTGGCTAAGAAATCTATAACTGCCTCCATGTAGAAGGGCTATCTGACAGAGGCTGCCTGGAGCCATCCTATCCTCCGTAGTAGGGTCTCCACCTCCTCCCACAGGCCGACCAGCTGAAGGGCATCAAAGTCTAAGTACCTCTGGGTGTGGGTGTGGAAATCCCACAGCTGCCTATATCTGTCTCTGAACTGTGATGGTATAAAGTTAGGCACGGGCCTAGAGCCACATGTTGTTGCAACAGAAGAAGAAGAATCGTCGGTCTTTTGGCGCTTAGGCATTTTCCTGCAAAAATAAAATGGAAAAAATTAATTTTCAAGTAAAACCTGTGTTATGTACGGTCGTGTTTTGTGATGTACGGTCGTACTGATGCTCTAAATACGCCCTAATTCAATGGGTCAAGATGCAGACTGTTGCCACGAATGCGCCCATTACCTATGGTCAGTCTTCAACCCTAAAATTTGCCAAGATACCTTCAAGACGGCTTTGTTCTTGATAGGTACGGTCGTACTGCGCTACGGTTTTGTGAAAAAACTATCCTATGATTAGATTTTCTCAATTTTAAGCCTATATTTCAAGTCTTTAATCATTCCTAGGGTCTCTAAGCATGCAAAACCAAGCAAAAACTACTCCTAATCACCTAAAGTTAGAATTAAACAAAACCAAAATCTTAAACTAACTAAAAACTTAAAATAACCAGTAAAACAGCTAATCAATCCACAAATTGAGTTTAGAATCAGTACTTGGATGATCTTGTGAGTGGAAATGCGAAGAGATTGAGAGAAGAGAGTGCTCGAATGGAGAGGTTTTGGGCGTATGGGGTTGAGGTACGCCCTACCTCTCTCTGTTTACCTTTTATTCAGCCTCTGGACACGGGGTACGACCGTACCTGGTTTATGTCCGGCCGCACCTGTCTGTTTCTCTGCGTTTTTGAAAGTAAAGCCGTGTGGTACGGTCGTACATGGTGCAAGGTGTGCCCGTACCTACTGGTTTCTGGAAAAAAATTTGATTTTTAAATTTTATAATTTTTTTGTATTTTAAATATTCCTAAAGTGAATAAAAATAAAGTAAAATAAATATAAATAAAACAAACAGATAAGAGATAAAAATGTTAGTAACCAAGGTTGCCTCCTGGTAAGCACTTGTTTAACGTCCCGACGGGTCGGAGGATTTAGAAATTAGTCCTCGACGGGCAATGGCCCGTCCTTAACATTACCTTTTATCTTCTCACGTAATCACCTTTTTCTGAGTGGTCCATCCATGCAGGTCCTGAGTACTTTTTTGGTGGGTTCATTGTATACCCACAGTCTTCACAGATGTAAATTGGCTTCTCAAAGTCGGGTGCAGAAGTTGTAATGAATTTCTTCACCAAGTTGTTCTAAGTTTTACTTCCTCAACCGGCAGGAGATAAAGCCATACCTTGACTTCATCATCTAATGAGAATGGGAAAATTATTAGTTTTGCCTCATCTGGAGACAGGCCTTCAAACTTTGCATTCCTCATCTTCTTACAGAACTGTCTCATGTGCTCAATAGGATTTTGTCCTGTGGTTCCCTTGAATTGCAATTTTGGCACCTCTGAGATTAAAGATGAGTCTAATTTAAAACCTGTAAACTCCTCTTGAGTGTCTTTCGCCATTCTTTCTTCTGGTGTGGATTTGAAAACTCTTAAAAACTCTTCTTTTAATTCTTCCCGACTTGAAAAGTGGCGCTTGGGATATATCGAGAACCATTCTTTTGTTATTCCTCCTTGAGTAAGGGGAAATAATTTGAGCTTTATTTTTTCTGCTTTGGCTCCTGCAAGATTGTTAGATTTTTCCAAGCCATAAAAGTGCAATAAATGACAAGAAGGTTTATCACTATCGAGTCCTTTAAATTTAGGAATACATAGTGCATTCAAAATCAAACAAGGGGTTATGTCTTTATCCTGCTTTAAGGAATCACTATCTTGTTCTTCAACTTGCACGTCTTTCCCTTTTTCAACTTTTATATCCTGCAAGAAACAACAAGAAGCACTAGAGGGAGAAATTTTATTAGAATTATATATATTAAATACTTCTTCCTCATCCTCAATTCTTAGAGTCATGGTTCATTTCTTTACTTGAATGGTAGTATCTCATGTTGCCAAGAATGGTCTTCCTAAGATAATAGGGACATCTTTGTCTTCCTCCATATCTAAGACTACAAAATCCACAGGGAAAATAAATTTTCCTACCTTGACTAGCATATCTTCTATTATTCCTCTTGGGTAAACAATAGTTCTGTCAGCTAACTGTAGAGACATGTAAGTAGGTTGTGGTTCCTGCAAATTCAGTTTCTTCCAAACAGAAAAAAAGCATTAAATTTATACTTGAGCCTAAATCACATAGTGTCTTAAATGTATTATTACCAATTGAATAATAAACAACAAAAGTTCCTGGATCTTTAAGCTTAGGTGGTAATTTTTTTAAAAGAATAGCAGAGCAATCCTCATTAAACTTAACAGTATCATCTTCTATCATATTTTTGTTAGAAATTATTTCTTTCAAAAAATTTAACATATTTAGGGACTTCAGAGACAATTTTAGTTAAAGGGATATTGACAGGAAACTTTTTAAGTTTTTCTAATAGCCTCTTATTCTGCCTATCTTTAGAAGAATTTTTAGAACTTTAGGAAGAGTTACTTACCTGCTGAGACTCAGTTTGAGTCTTCTCCTCTTTTAGTACCTCATTTTCCATGAAGATTGCATTGCACTTTTCATTGGGATTTGGCTCTACTTGACTTGGGAGTGCTCATTTTTCTCTTTGAGTCACTGCTTTCAACACAAGTGTCATTTGCTCACTCAATGTTTTCTGTCCTGCTGCTTGCTCAGTGACTATTTTTTTCAAGTTGCTACACCTCTCATTCATTTGTCCCATAACGTGGTTAATATCATTTTCTCCGGGACTTTTATCCTTCTAAGCACGATTTTGCAAATATGGGGGCTGATAAGTATTCTAATTTTGGCCCTGAAATCTCTGTTGATCTTTCCATGAGAAGTCTGGGTGATTCCTCCATCCAGGATTGTAGGTGCTTGAGTATGGGTCATTTTGTTGTTTATGCCCAACAAAATTCACCTCCTCAGTACAGTCCTTTGAATCATGAGTTGTTACTCCACAGAAATTGCAAGATATCTTAACTGTCTTGTTTTCTATAACTTTAAGTCTTTCTTCGGTTTTCACCATAAAACCGGCTAAAACTCTCATACACGGATGTTCGTGTCTCTACATATACTTCAACATAGCCTCTTGCATTCCCAAATTTGAATCAAAATCTTTCTAGCCTACAACATTGACTTCCTCCAATTGACTTTCAATTGCCATACAACTCCAATCATTTTTAGAATTAGACTGGATTTGCGCTGCCATCAAAGTCTCTAATTTCTTAGTCATTGCCTCCAATTTTGCTTCTAGAGTTGTGTTGGCTTCCACTTTGTAAATATCTACCTACTGGTTCTTTCTTCCGGGCTATCTATCATTAGCTAACCACTGAGCATTGTTCTGAGCCATTTCAGTTATAATATCAAAAGCCTCAGTGGGTGTTTTCTTTCCGAAAGATCCTCCACAAACAGCGTCAATAGCTCCTCTAGTTTGCATATTGAAACCATTGTATAAAATCTAAAGCTGCTGCCACTTGGTGAAACCATGATGAGGACAACTTCTCAATAAATCTTGAAATCTTTCTCATGCCTCATGCATTGATTCTCCTTCATTCTGGGTGAATCCAGACATGTCAGCTCTCAGCTTTGCAGATTTTGTGGGAGGAAAGTACTTATTTAAAAACTTAGTTTTCAGGTCCTCTCAAGTAGTAATAGAGTTAGGTGGGAATGAATCCAACCATAGTTGTGATTTCCCTTGCAGTGAGAACGAAAACAGTCTTAATTTGATTGCCTCCGGTGTTACTCCTTCACACTTGATAGTATTAGCAACCTTCTGAAATCTCGTAAGATGAGCATTTGGGTCTTCAGAAGATAAGCCAGAGAATTGCACTGCAGATACCATAGAAATCAGTGCTGGCTTCAGTTCGAAATTATTGGCCTCAATTGCCGAATAGTTAACACTGTCTGCCACATCTGTAGTTGGTGTGAAGTACTCGTTCAACGTTAATTCTTCAGGCATTGTTAAATGTTGTCTTCTCAACAATCTGAGCATTCTTTCAGTTTCAGGATCAAAAGTCAATTCAGGATGTTGAGATCTTGTTTGCATACACCAAAGAAAACCAAATTAGAATGTCTTAGAACTAAATAAAAATAACAGAAAATTAAATGACTAAATAAAATTATGCCTAATGCAAATAAAATCTATAATCCGATTAATATCGCAATCATTTCCCGGCAACGGCGCCAAAAACTTGTTGCGGCTCAGGCAAGTGCACCTGATCGTAACTTGTAATAAAAGTGGAGTATAATTAGGACTCCGAATGTCGAACCTAAAGAGAATGAGTGAGTACCAGTGAATTAATATGATTCTATTTTATTAGGCAAGCAAAGATTATGAATAAGCAAGTAATGACAGTAATCGGAATTAAAGCAATAAACAGATTGAATGCTAGAACGGTTTAACTATGTTATGGAAAACCTAGGGGAACCGAGTTCACCAATACTCTACCCTTGAGTTCATTAATCAATTAATATGAGTTATCTATTATGCAAGAGCACTAACCACCCACTCTAAATTACTAGAGGCTGTCCTCGCGTACAATAGCCTTTCTCCTAATTAACTACTCTGTTTGGTCCAGGAAGGTAACTAAGGGAAAGAACATTAAGTTCAGGTGAGTTTGTTAATCTAATAACTGATTAGAAACAAGCTTTAACCTATCCGGCGTATAAAGCGAGTTCTTTTATCCTATGGTTCTATTAACTAATTATGATCCTGTTATCACAATTAAGCCAACTAGATAAAGGTTGATCAGACCTTATTGGATTAAGCACAATAGGAATAAAATACTCAAACAATCAATAGAACCTCATATAATTAAAGAACAAAACATCAAGAGTATTGTAAATGATCCTCCATCACTCCTAGTGATGGGTTTAGCTACTCATTACTAATGATAACAACATAAACAAGGATATGAAATCAGAATAATCCATAACAAGATAATAAATTCTAAACGGGGACACCATTTCAGTATGATGGCAGTCCTTAAGCACGTTCTTCACGTCCTCATAAGCTCCGGTAGCAATTCGAGATGGCACCAAGCTTCAAGGAGACAAGAATTCAATGGAATGGGCAAGGATTTGCTGTTAGATCACAATTGGGGGCTCTTGACTCAGAAATTATTCTAAAGGTATTTTTAACATGTTAAGAGCCCCTATTTATAGACTAGGCTGTGAATTAGGTCATCTGGCTTCAAATCAGATCGATTAGGGACGGCACTACCGCATCAAGATATATACACGCCTTCGTCGAGCCGTTGATGACGCGTTGACTGCACTGCCGTCAATTTGCCCTGAGATCACTTGTGTACGGCCGTACTGCCTTTGACACGGTCGTACTGGACTATTTTATCGGCGTCAGGTGGTACAGACTGAGGGGGTATGCCCTTACTGAGGTCCTGTTCTAGGTACAGCTATAACGTTGGTAAGTCAAGCTGTACCGCTTATCCAGTAGTGCTAAAACTCTCTAAAACTAGCCAGTTTTTTTGTCTTTTTTCGCATCTTTTGCTCCGAGTGGTGTTTTCATGATATTTCTGCATAATAAGATATAAATGAGTACCGTTGTGCATTAATCAGTGCAAAATGGTATGATTAGATACTAAAAATGCCCTATAAATATAGACAAATTGGTGTGTTAACAATTATAGTGAAAAATCTTTCATTGTGGTGAAGGGACTAGACGTAGCTACCAGATGGTAGTGAACTAGTATAAATCTCTGTGTCTCATTTCTCTTCTTATCTTTACTGCTTTTCAACGTTTATTTTTACCTAAGAGTTGTTTTGAAAAAGGTTATCAAAATCACAAGTATCTTGGAAATATTTCTAAAAACCCAATTCAAACCCCCATTTCTTGTGTTTTTGTCACATTCAAGGAAAAGGATCTCTTCCAAAAGAGATTTAAGATGGAGGTTGGTAGTTGATCCACTTGAAACAGAGTCCATCATCATAGAGAAATCAGTCTCGATGATGACTTTCCTAATGATGAAGTTGTGGGCCACCTTAATCCCATGAAGTAAAGCCTGTATTTTGGCCCTGAGAACACCGCAAGGGCCTAAATTGTAGATGAAACCCTTGACAAAGAATCATTAACATCTCTAATAATACATCCACATGCTGACATAGGCCATCAGAATTGAGATTCCATCTAGGGAAATCAATATTCTTTGAAGCACCAGGTGGATCAATGGCAGCAATTTTGGCACACAGCAGAATATGAACACGACTTTCAATGTAATATCACTTCCACACACCGTTTGACATATAGTAAGAGATACAGGGAAGTCAGCTTGGTCATGGGAAATTTTACCAAGACAACATTCTTCTAAGCTAGCAGTCCCTGGTATCAACCTATCCTTCCAAAATCTAGTTTCATTGTCATCCCTTAAAACCCAAGAAACTTCGTTCTCCACTTTTGGCCAAATATCAGACATGGCTCTTCGTATATTACAGCTACTACTTCTAGTAGCCACCTTAGGCAGAGAATGAGAGCCACAATTGTATTTAGCTTTCATGATTGGGACTCAAAGCTTCTCCGGATTAGCAATCAAATGTCAAGCAAGCTTCATAATATAAGCCTTGTTACAAACTCTGAAATTTCTAAACCTAAGGACTTTCTCCTTTTTAGGTAAACAAATTTGACTCCATGAGACTAAATGACATTTTATATGATTCGTAGTACTTCGCCAAATGAAGTTCATGCATAGTCTCTTAGCTTCCTCACAAACTGAAAAAGGAACGACACAAATGTGCATCACATACCCTGAGATATTGGATATGGGAGCTTGAGTCAAAGTGGCTCTGCCAGCAAATGATAAGGAGATAGCCCTTATTGCCATGAAGGTTATATGGGGAATGTATAACTTCTTACATGACAAGGATGTCATCACTAGTAGACCTTCCTAAGACAAAACTACCCTGGTTGTGAGAAATAATGTAAGGCTTGATACTTGTCACCTTTTCAGTCACAACTTTAGTCACAATTTTGTAAGCAACATTGCATAAAGAGATAGGGTGTAATTGCGTGACACTATTATGGACATCACATTTAGGGATAAGGGTTGTGAAAGTCACTGGGCCAGGTGATGGAACATATTATTAACAACTCGCACCTGTAAAGCTGGGGTGTTTGGATGAGTATATGGAGGCTTAAAAACCCACAAAAAGTTAGGATTTTCTTGCGGCAAGCTACATGGGGTTGTCTACTCACTAGAGATAGACTTCAGGCCAAAAATGTTCAATGCACATGCATGTGTCCCTTCTGTAGGTCAAATGTGGAAAACTCTTGGAACTGTTTTTTTGGGCTCGACCATGTCATCGGCTATTGGAAGGAAGCAAGGTTGTGAGAGGGTATTCAAAATCAAGTTGACAACACTGAGGGCTTCCAAGAGCTGGTTTTTAAGCTGTTGAACACCCTTCAGACCAACTAGAAACATGAGGTAGCTATGTTGATATGGTGTTTATAGAGAAGAAGGAATAAGAAAGTATGGGAAAATTCTTAATGCACAGAGAAACAAGTAATGATACAGGCGAAAAAGTTCCTTTGTGAATATGGGAAGGCAAGGATGAGGTCAAATGTAGCAGGACCACAACGTGAAGTTGACCATTGTGCTACATGGAAGAAACCGTGTGGAAGGGAATTTAAGTGTAACACAGATACGGCACTGTTCACTGAGGATGGGAGATTCGACATAAGTATATGCATTCGAGACGATATGAGTGCCTTTGTTATGGCTAAAACTTTATGGTACAGGGAGCGCCATCTGTATCACCCCGCCAAGACAGAGCATTTACTTTATTTATTTAACAATGATAGTCCTCATTTTAAAGCAAACTCACACATTTTATTTATTATTAAAGTATAGCGACATATTACACATATAAGTATAGACGTATAACCCTACACCCACATGGCTGACAAAAGATACACTGGCTGTGACACAAATATTCGTCCTCTGCCTCTAGTCAGTCTTCCCATAGACTCTCCAACCTCTAAGTACACGTTGTTCTTGTCCATCTGCTATTTATCATCATATAATAGAAACACACCAGAAAAACAAAAGGGTAAGATATCTGTTAATCACTAACAAACAGGAAAGCAGTATAGTAAAATACCTGTCATCATGCTCAATATAGCTAACAACAGATCATCACATCGTGATTTATATCACTAATACCAAATATGTTCACAAAGTGTTACTGATACTGACATCGACCGACGGTACAGACCATGTCAAACTCTAATATTACCGACTGACACGTATCACTGAGCTTTCGAGCTGATCACCGGCCTTACTAGCTCAATCCACAGATCTTTGAACATTACGGGATGATCACCGACCCTACTCCCTAGACCGATCACCAATCTTAGGGCATAAGGAATGAGACATAAGTTGGTTATCCCGGAAACACATCCTGATATGCTACCACCTCTGATCACCGGAGTAAGGTACCGTCCATGTGTACAAATGGACGACATTCCCCATACGAGGAATGGCCAAGATTGTCCCCTGTCATATGTGAGGTCCTGGAGTCTCATCGAATGACCGAGTTCACGCCTTCAGACTGATCATCGGTCCTCAGGTCCCCTTAAGGTCACCGACTATCTCCAAACTACTCCGTACCTTCGGTCCGATCACCAATCCTCAGGTACACCAACCTCGGGTATTCTGACCCGGCTATCACCACTGACAGAGTATCGACGGTAATATGTGCTATCATCGTCTAGGGATTCACAATCTTCTAACTAGAGGGCGTCACCCTTGACTCTAAGACCATGCACTATACACACAAGCATCATACCAAATCAACCAGCATATAAATATTCAGCATGTTAATCAGATTATCAACCATCACAAATAATCAACATATAAATTATTCATAATGTTGCAAAGGCAACTGTTAACTAACCATATTGTCAAGCAAACACGTAATTCAACAAGCACACCAATTATACCTAAGTTGGTTGATAGGTCTACGACGACTATCCTTAGCTACCGCATACCACAACCCTTCTCATGAGGTGTTGCTGATATCAACCCCTAGTAGGGTTAAGGTCCCTTATGCATGCTAACAGTACTACTCTACTACCTATTTTCCCTAGTGATTAAGGTATCTTCCCCTTACCTGGCTTAGAAGACCGCTGCTGCCCGTGTCCTGTCGCTTTTCCTTTTCCCGAGCTCCCTTTCGCACTCCCAAGGATCAATTGGAGAGTCTTGTGAAATGGGGAGAGGAGAGCTCTATTTATAGGCATAAATTGGCTCCATCGCGTCGCGATGGATGTAAACACAGCCTCTTATCGCGTCGCGATGATCTTCTTCCTTATGTCTGTCGCGTCGCGAGCGACTATTTCCAGAAATATCTAGTTTCTTCCGCCCTAGAAGGTTCTAGGGTATTCTTTGCTCTTCTAGGAACTTCTAGGCTATTCTGATGATTTCTATCTCCTTTCTAGGGTTTTTGGGCCTCTTTTAAGCCCATTTTATCCCCAAATTAAGGTTTTTAACACTCGTTTATCACCTAATATTAATTTAATTATCCTACTAATATTGTTTAAAAATTTAGGATGTCACAGCATCAGCCCATGAGGCTGAAGCTTTGGGCTTATTGGAGGCCACAAGTTGGTTAAGTGATTTGGGTATTCACAAGGTGACCATAGAGCTAGATTGTAAGCCAGTGTGGTTGAAAGCATTCCTGGGGAGGATGTCCACCTTATCGAATTTGGAGCCATTCTTTTAAAATGTAAGGAGAGATTTAGGATTTATCCAAACTTTATGGTTAGTTATATCACGAGACAAGCAAATTTTGTAGCTCACAATCTTGTTAGGGTGTCAAGATTTTATGCTAGTCACCAAATTTTTTATTACATGCCAACATGTATTGCTGACTTTATTATGAAAGAAATGTAATAAGTTTGTTTTTCTAAAAAAAAAATTGTCAAATATTTTCCACGATAAGTTGCTTCAATTAAATTTTAATTAGTTTTGACTCATTCAAAGAAGTACATACTAATTTATGATTAAATAAGTATTCAACATTTAGGATTAAATCAGTCAAAATGTGGTCACGATAATGTTTAATGAAATTATTTTAAGGAAATACTATATTACTTAATGAAATATTTACATTAAGGGCTCGTTTGGTGGCCAAGATAGGAGAGACAAAATATGATAAGTAATCGTATTCTGTCTTAATTCAGTGTTTGTTGAACCAGCAGGATATGATAACTCAATCCTGTCACCTATCATATCCTGTCTATCTTGTTAAATTTTTATCCTGAGGGGAGGACTAGGTTTGAAACAACAAGATATGATAAGAAATTTGTTTCCGTATTCACCCTTATGAAAAATAATTTAAAATCTAACAAAATATAAAAATAATATAAATAAAAATAAAATTGAAAAAATTAATAATAAAAGTTATAGAAAATAAAAAATAAAAAATAAATATAAATAATATATTTCAAATCTAACAAAATATAAAAATATTATAAATAAAAATAAAATTGATTAAATTAATAATAAAAGTTATAGAAAATAAAAAATAAAAAATAAATATAAATAATATAATTAATTTTAAAATTTATATGTAGTTTTTTAATAAGAATAATTATGTCATTTTACATAATATACGAAAAATTAAATTGTAAAGGAATAATTTAAAATCCAAAAAAATACAAAAATATTTAAAATAAAAAATAAAAATAGAAAATTGTTATTAATATTACAAATTGTACAAATTATAAAAATTAATTTAAACTATTAAATATCTAAATACTTAATTTTAAAAATTATATGTAATTGTGTCACAAAAATAATTTTATTATTTATATTATTTTTAAAAAGTTAAAGTCATGATCTAATGATATCTGATTTGTTATCCAGTACACACCAAACACATGATATGATAAAAGCTTATCATATCTATATCAATCATTTTGTTATCCAGTTCTCCATCATATCCTGTTTCTACCCTATCATGTCTATCAAACGAGCCCTAAAAGAATAAGTAAATATCCTTTCAAACTTATCATTCAAAAAAAATCATTACAATTGTTACAAAAAAAAATCATTACAATTATCATTCAAGAATCCTAATTTCACTCGTTAATAAATTCATAAATATTTCAGATTTCACTATTTTACTAAATAATTTTACACCAGTTAATAAGTATTTGTTATCATAATAACAAAATTTTAAAAATATCATCTAATCCCCATAAAAAAACTATCATCTAATCTAATAATCTAATTATAGCTGTGTAACATGGGGACCACGATTCCTTGCAGTCACACTTGACTATAAGGCCCTACATTTAGTGTAATTTAGGGGTAAAAGAGATATTCAAGTGAGATAAGTTGGATAATGTAAAGACCAAGCCCTTGAGAATAGGCTAAATGCTGTAGGAAAAACGAATGTATTCCGTAACATTGTCTCTTTGAATAATAGTGATTATGAAAGTTTTTTTTTTCTTTTCGATAACCATAGTTATTTTTTTTTATATAAGCATAATTATGAAAGTTAAATTGTAGTAATTAGACTATAATAATAGTATAAAAAGACAATGTAACCCACACTAACATTCTCAATTAACTATTTTTTAATACAAACATGTAATCGAACTCAAATTATTTAAGTAGTGCTCTTTTTTTTTAAAGTAAAATTTAGGGCGAGAAAATGACACCTCTATCTAAGGTGGGAAAAAAAATTTAGATTCATTAAACACTTATGAAAAGAATTACACTTATCTTAACTCGCAATGTATTGGATACAAGTTTTTGTGGCCTTGCATCTTTTTTTTTTTTTTTGAAAGAGTTAAGCGGTGCATCGATATTTTTATTAGCCGGACAAATAATACATTTTATTTAAAGGACAAAATAAAAAAAAAAGCCAGCGACACAAGGACAAAAATTTGATGACATCATTGGGATGAGTATGACTGGAGGTTTAGGGTGATGATAAAAAAGAAGATCGGAAGTGGTAGTACATTGTTGTCGTGCTGTTCCGCCAGTTACTGTTACAGCGAACTTTGACGCCATATCATATGGAACTCAAAATCATTCTGATTCTAGCGCTTCTTTCTGCAACCGTCACTGCAGAATACGTTCGCCCTCTGCCTCGGAAAACCTTAAACATCCGATGGCCATGGGATTCAAAATCCAAGTCCTACTCCTACCCTCAACAGGTCAAACTCTCTTTCATTTCATCATATTCATATATATCTTTGGCCCCCTTTTTTTATATTCTATCAATTGTAGCATTTAATTTCCTTCGTATTTGCTTTTAGATCTTTTTCTTTTTTTGAATCTCGATTAAGTAAAACCTAATTAATTTCACCACATACAGTTGGCTTCGTTATTAGTGAATTATTTGCCTATTCTTGGATAACTATTCTGTGAACTATGAATCATGCTTACTTTATCAAGCAATTATATTACCCTCTTTATGTTATGCATGTTCATTTATGGTACCTATTAAATTTCAGATTCTTAGATGCAGAAATGTCGTTTTTTTTGTTTTTTTGTTTTTTTTGCAGGTACACATTTCTTTGGCAGGAGACAAGCACATGAGAATTACTTGGATAACTGATGACAAACATTCACCTTCATTTGTAGAATATGGAACCTTACCTGGAAGATATGAGTCAATAGCTGAAGGAGAGTACACCTCTTATAATTATCTGTTATATAGTTCAGGAAAGATACACCATACTGTAATTGGACCTTTAGAATACAATACCGTGTATTTCTACCGATGCGGTGGACAAGGTCCTGAGTTCCAGCTCAAAACTCCTCCATCTCAATTTCCAATTACCTTTGCTGTGGCTGGGGATCTGGGTCAAACTGGTTGGACTAAATCGACATTAGATCACATTGACCAATGTAAATATGATGTCTACCTGCTTCCAGGTGACCTTTCATATGCTGATTGTATGCAACATCTGTGGGACGCATTTGGTAGGTTAGTGGAGCCACTCGCTAGCATGAGGCCATGGATGGTAACAGAAGGAAATCATGAAAAGGAAAACATACTATTGTTAATGGATGAGTTTGTATCCTATAATTCCAGATGGAAAATGCCATTTGAGGAAAGTGGATCAACTTCAAATCTATATTATTCTTTTGAAGTTGCAGGTGTTCATATTATCATGCTTGGCTCTTATGCAGATTATGATGAGTACTCAGAACAATACAGATGGCTACAGGTTAGTTGATTGCCATGTACTTGGATAAGTGTAATGGGAACCATGGCCAGATATAAGTGGTTAGGCTAGATAATAAGCATGGAAGAGAAATCTTCTTCTGTCATTCTTTTGACACGTTTTTTTCTCTCATTAATTTTTCCTCATCTCTCATCTACAGGCAGATCTGTCAAAGGTGGATAGGAAAAGGACACCTTGGTTGATTGTGTTATTTCATGTGCCATGGTATAATAGTAACAAGGCTCATCAAGGTGCAGGGGATGATATGATGGCAGTCATGGAGCCATTGCTTTATGCTGCTAGTGTTGATTTAGTACTTGCTGGTCATGTTCATGCTTATGAACGTTCGGTATGCCTTTTATGGTTTAGCCTTTATTTTATTTGTTAGCATGATTTAATGGAAGCTTGGTCTTAAGTGGTGCTTTGTCTGATTGGCAGAAACGTGTGTATAATGGAAGATTGGATCCTTGTGGTGCTGTCCATATAACTATTGGTGATGGTGGAAACAGAGAAGGCTTAGCGCATAGGTAAGTTATATCTGCCAGAAACATTGCATATAAATCTGTCCTCTGAGTCTGAATTGTTTGTTGTGTGGAAAAAGCTATATTAAGGTTGTTTATCAGCATGCCTGCATCTTGAATTTTTTATTTTTTTTTTATTTTTTTTAATCGTTGCCAAATGTATCCTTACATCATTGTTGTTTGTAGGTATATAAATCCACAGCCAAACTGGTCAGAATTCCGCGAAGCCAGTTTTGGTCATGGTGAGCTGAAGATGGTAAACTCCACTCATGCCTTCTGGAGTTGGCATAGGAATGATAATGATGAGTCAGTAAAAGCTGATGATATCTGGATAACCTCTTTGGTTAGCTCAGGATGTGTTGATCAGAAGAGACATGAGCTCAGGAGTATGCTTACGACACCCTGAAAGTCCCACGTTTGCTATTGTCATTACTTAACTAGCAGCTTGATTATGCTAGGCTTCTGTCACGAGTGAGTAAACTGAGATATTTCAGTACATAGCTGCTGGTTGTGCTTGTATATATTAATACTCTAAGAACTTGGAATAGTCTGTAAATGGAGTGTAAAGCTAGTGGTCTGTTTGCAATAGATGATATTTTCTTGTATTGTCTGAACTTGTAAGATTGGTTTTTATATAGGAACACTAAAACTTGGTTGCTTAGTAACCAGTGACAAGTGCGACTGTTTAATATTCTTGACTGACATTTAGATTTGATTCCACAGCCGTGCAATGAGTAAATTCCATGATGATTCCACTAGGATGCAGGAAGGTATAATTAACAAAAGGCCTTAAATCTGAAATCAATGTTCGCTGATACCAGGGTGTAGGGGATAACGATAGAATATAAACCAGCAATCTTTGAATACAACCGTAAAACCGAAAGTGGATTGTTAAGTGAAAACTTGTGGGTCGGCCTATATCAACAAATGAAATCAGGGTTCGATAATTCAATTATATTTATGCCATCATAGCAATTTTATAGAGATGTGAAGACAAAGCTGAGGTTTCTTTAATCATCAAAGATCCAGCTTGACGCTTGCAATGTCTCTTAGCTTGATGTTGACAGCTCTTGGGGAATGGGATCTCCCTTCCTTTCCTGAGGAGAGATTAGTAGTATGCAGTATGCACTAATCTAATGTCGTTCTTACATTTATCCAGTGCATACATATATAGGGCTATCAGGTACCAGTAGTAACATTACAAACTGCAAAATTCTCTTGATTGTGAAAGATATCATTCAGTGCATGATCCAATCTTAATAATAGAATTGTACTAAATTATTGATACAACTCCCACCTTCTTAATAATAGCATAGTCCAAGCAGTAACCGATTGCTTTATCTCAGTTGGCTTCTGTCTTTGTTTAGCAGATGCGGCATAGCAAGAATCTTGAAATTTCAATAAACTCGTTGGAGGTTTCTCTATAGATAACATACACAGATAATCCAGTGGAATTCTTGTATTGCATGCAGATAAAGGATACAGGGGTCAAAAACTCCTAGAGGTTTTATGGTTCATAATATATTGCAAATTGCAAATTGTTTCTATTTTGGGTTTAAGCAACTTCTTCAAGTTGTTCAATCAAAAGAAGAAATGGGCCTCAATTGGGGCAGAGTTTGCTCAGTCTCTCATCTCTACAGCGCCTTTGGTCGCCAACCATGGACTCAAAAGTACCCAAGAGATTATCTAACCCCTCGTGATTCTCCCCAACTGCCTTCAAAGCAAACACAATGCTCTCAATGGTGGACAAATAACCAGCTTTAGGCTGATGCCTCACATCACTATATAAACTAGTCTCATTCACCTCCAACTTCAAGTGCGGCAAAATATTGAGCCAAGGGTTTTCGCTATAAATTCTTTTAGCCTTAGCCCATGTTCCATCCAAAACAATCAAGTTCTTCACCTCAAAACCAATAGCATCTAGGTCACTAACATTAACAGCCTTATCTGAGGGAAAAAGTAGTACTGATCCAGGATGAACCTCAAGCTCAAATTCTTCGTATTCTTCCATGTTAACTTCCCTATACATCAATTGCTTCCTTTGTAACTTCTTCACCATAAACCCTTTTGAAAGTGCTTCACAGGCTTCAGGACAAGACAAAATCTTGTCAAAGCTTATCTCAGGGGATTGACATTGCAGCATCCAAATATGAGACAGAGAACTAATGGCACCATATTTGCCAATGGTAACGGTAATAGCAGGCCCTCCATTCTCTTTATGGGCACCTCTAGATAAATCACAATTTGGTTGAAGTGGATTTTCCTCAGCTTCATCATTCATCACCACACCATCACTGAAACTACTTATTTCATTCACAGCTTCTTCAGCAGGAACAGGAGAACTGAGAGCATCTCCAACACCATTTTCCAAACCGATACTATTAATCAAGTTAGGATCTTTTTCAGAAAACAACTTCTGGGTCCCTCCAATTTCATGAGAAAACAAACCATTTGGGACGTTTCCAAGCGAACACGAATTGGAATTGGGATCCAACAACCGAATAATGAAGCGAGCTTCAAAATTAACATCAGAAACAGTGGCAAGCGTGAGATTCTTGAGGCCAACTCTAGCGATTCTAGCAGAATTAAGGGGGTGCTTACACTCTAGCGCGTGCTGAAGAATGGTTACATTCACGGAATTTTCGAGACCTGGGTTCAGGATTCGAGAACAGAAACACGTTCGGGTGGGTTTGGAACAAGATGGACAAATGGGTCTCTTGGATTTGCCCTGCGACATTGACATCAACGTCTTCCGCAGAAGGAGCTTGTGTCCGTGCCAGGGATTGTACCGCGCGGTGCTTTGGATCGGGGTCCCCAAAAATGCCATTGTTGGGACAAAACCCTGCCACGGTAGGGAAAAGGAGACACGGCTAGGGTTACGACGTCGTTTTGCCCAAGCGGATAAGGGCAATATGAAAAGTAAATTAATTCAGTCTAGGGGTAAATGTGGAATAAAAATAAATAAATAAATGGTTACATCTTAATTCTTAAGATTTTTTCTTATATGATATGATTATGCTGTCTATTGGTATAGCCAATAAAAAATGGAAAATAATTCCACTATAAATTTTAATATACTTTTATTATTAGAGTTTAATAAATATGCACGTAAAAAACTTACACGAATATAATCTTATCTCTTGGCAATGACAGACTTCCACGAGAATGAATGAATACACACGGGAATGAAAGGGATCCATATAGAGTGTGCGTATATGAGATTATATAGTTGAAAATTTCATATTAAGTGTATTTGACTTAGAACACTTGTGGAATGAGTGATCTCTTGAGAAATTTCTTAGGAAGCATGTGAGTAAGGTCAAAATATGCTGAAAATACTTGTACTGGTTTATGAAGACACTTGTTAATCCTATAAGTAGTCTCGAGATATTACATTGATAGCAATCAACTTCTTTTTACACCATCAATTCATCATAAGGCTTCATTGGGATGTACGAACAAAATGGGGGGAAAATCAGATATAAAGAAAATAGAGAGAGGAGAAAAAACAGTAGTTTTGTATATTATTTCCAAGGAAAAAAAAAGAAAAATAAAATTTTCTAGACCTCACACAATATTTTATTCACTACTAATGGGGCTATTGCATTTGCATATGGGATGGGAACAAAATAACTTAATGACAATTGACTGGTGCATAAAGTTTTTTTTGGATACAGTGAAGAAAACAAAGAAGGAAAAAAAAGAAGCCTAACTAAACTAACGACCAAGTCCCAGGAAATAGAACCCCCAGCATTATCTGCAAGCAGGGTGTTATGCAGTCTTGAGTGGGAGACTCAAATTCTCACCAAGCGATCAAGTTCCCTAGTTTCAAATCAGAATGAAAACAATTATGCAAAATATCACCTAAATAAAGGGTATGATGAATGAGTTTCTGAATATGGAATTCTTCTTTTTTTGATCAGTAATATGGAATTCTTCTTTTGCAATGCACTGAGAATTCCTTGCCCTCCAGAACCACCACAAGCCAGCCAAGAAAGTGAGGGATCTCTCACTAGGAACACGTTGCCTCAACCAAAACTTGCAATCGTTTTTCTCATAGAAGTTGTCTCCTCCAAAACCAAAGGATTGCCAATATCTTTTGGGAGAGCACAACCCTGAATGCAGTGTAACAAAGTTTCCTCCTCCACTAGGCATCTCTGACAAGTGTTGGAAGGAATCAGATTTCTATGATGAAGAAGAGAAGAATTGGGAACATCATCATGGCATGCAAGCCATATAAAAAATTTCACATTTCCTGGTTCCTTAAGCCCCCAAATCCAGGACAAGGTACCAGTATCGGTTCCAACAGCTTTATCCTTAACTAACAATAGCCCGACTTTGTGGTATATGAGCCTGAGCCATTAACATTAGCACCCTAAATAAAGGCATCTGAAATATGGTCAATGCAGAAGATTAGTTGTTGAGAAATCAGATGCTTAATATAATCATGTATAGGTGTGTGACGAATCTATTAATTTCTGATGTTGGAGAACATCACTGATACGCAAGTTAGTATCAAGAATTGCCACATAGTCAACTAAGTTACATAGAGGACCGTGCTAATATGGAGAACACCAAAAAGATGAATCCCCTCTTCCTATGTGCATCACAAATCCATCCATCAGCACTGCTTTGGCTTTGATTATTGATCTCCAGGGGAGAGAACCACTAGTTTCACTTTCACCATAGTTTAAGAAATTTCCAAGTGACATTTACTTCTGCTGCAATACATTAACCCAAAGTTTGTTGGATTGTTAGAGCAAGTCCCAAACAAGTTTTCCTCGGAGAGCTGAGTTAGCCTCCCGAGCCTTCCTTATCCCAAACCACGATCCTTCCTGGGAAGGGCAATTCTACTCCACCCTACAAGGTTTTGACCTCGATTGTGTACATCCTTCCAAATGAAATTTCACATGGTTTGGTAAATTTTGTCACAAGTTCCTTGGCGCAGCCAAGATATTTGCATGAAGTATGTAGGAAGAGCAGATAAAACAGAAGAAGACAATGTCAGCCTTCCTGATTTGTTTAACAAATTCTTTTTCTAAACAGCCATATTGGAATTTATGTTTTCAATCACAAAAATTAAAACATAAATTTTTAGTTCTTCCTTGGAGAGGTTAAGCTCCGCAGTTATGCATGTGCATATCTGGTTTATAACAAAAAATAGCCAAGAATAGATATATTATTAATTGCTTACTCTGAAAGAGTCTTCTCCAACTAAATTATCATTTATGAATAAATATTATTCTAGGAAATGTGTCCAAAACAACTATTCTTTCTGAAGGTGTACATTAAAACCGTGAATCATTTCATTTCTGAGCTAGTAATCGTTTGCGATCAATTCTGTCTCGTGCAGCACTGTTGTAAGAAATACAGTAGTCTTCCCTCTATTCCATATCCATGCTTCGTATATACAAACGATTTTTGATATTATTGGCATCCAAATATATTAGAAAGTATACCACTCACCCGGTTTTATAAGTCTTTCCTGATAAATTAGAAACTTCAAACAAAGCTGACCTCCATTTCTTAACTCTCTCAGAATCATTTCCAAATTTTATAAGGCTTTGCCATAACTATTTCTCAAATGCCTTAAGTCAGACGGTTTCACTTTGTAAAAGATTGGCCAAACCGATTGTTTCTTCAATCTCACACACTCAAGGATCTTGACAAGTTCATCAAGACACCAGGAGGAACTTGCGTAGTTTTTAGAGAAAACAATAATTGAAAGCCTTGATGCTTCAATTGCATTAAGAAGAGAGGATGAAATTTGGTCCCCAGTGTTTAATCCTCCATCATCCACGAAGGTCTTGAATCCCCCTTGGCATAAAGCTCGATAGAGAAAACCGGTAAAAGAGTGGCGCGTATCTTCTCCTCTAAAACTGAGGAAAATCTGCCATCGAGCCTTTGAATGTCTCAGACTATCTAGTGTTGCTTTCCACTCCTCAATAGGTTTGCTTTTTAAAGAAGATCCCACATCTTTAATTGTACCAGGTAACCCTTCACATTCATTGGCAACTTCACGTGCCACATTTAATTCTTTCTTTCATGGCCAATGTGATGTTTCTTGGGTGGTTTGGACAATTTATAGGGACGTGGGGCTGATACCTGCAGAGGGAGGTGCTTGGCCTATTCAATAATTGTTTATGGTGTTGTGCGGATCAAGTTGTGGAGATGGGTGCTGGATGCATGTGGCTGTCTGAGTATGGGTGGCGCTTCCCAACTGATTAGAACTTTGGGGGGGCAGCTTGTTTTAATGTGGGAGATTCTGCAGGAAGTTTTTTATATTATCCTCATGCGATTGTGTCGAAATGTAAAGTGTGTAGTAATGGGCTCTGTTGTTTAGCTGCTTTCGTCATTGTGTGGGGTGGATTGTTGTACTTTTTTTCCTCTCTTGTTCTTTTTTTCACTGGGTTTTGGCCTTGAGAAGTTTTAATGAGGTATTTTCTTCCTCGAACACTTGTAAATATGGGTTCGGAGTATCCCTTGTACTCCAATTTAATATATTTTTTCGCTTATAAAAAAAAAATAAGTCTAATGAGGTGGAGGAGGAGGAGGAGGACCCATCATCATCATCATCAATGCCTGAATGTTTTTTGAGCAAAGTCCAAGGTTCCTCTTGAGATAAGTGGTCCAGAGGAATCTCCCTTTGACAGTTCATCAAGGCACATTCTCGTTGGCGACGCGTGGTCAAAAGGACCTTGCACACCGATTGTTACAAGGAATACCTATATCCCTGAGATCAAGCTTTGCCCGAACATCATCCAAGACCACAAGAATTTGCCAACCCGAAGGAGATGTGTTAATCCCTTAATTTTTATTAATAGCTCCAATAACGATCCCATCGAGTTGAATAAGAGTATTTTTCGTGCAAAGGTAACCTGAAAAATAATCAATTTAAAACTCAATGGCATACTTTTCCTGCAGCAAATTAATATTAATAATCTATACCATTGAATAATGAGAATGTATATCAATAACTGTTTTTTGGTGTTCTATTTTACTTTCTATTTTATCCTTGAGTAGTTTATAAGAAAAAAACTGTAAAAAAAAACTATATTTTATTCTTCTTCTTGTTTGAAATAATGTACCTTTTATCCATTCTTTTTTGTATGTATTTATCGTAACGCAATAAAAATACGGAAAGAGTCTTCCCGCTAGTAGTAGTAGTAATAATAATAATAATAATAATGAAGCGCGACAGATATAGAATTAATGCAATTATGCCTTTAGTTACAATGTTTGATCCGAATCTTAACGAGAAAAAAATGGAACAAATTAGGGCAAAAACAAAATATGTAACACTTTGAAATGATCGTAACATGACTCATAGGCTACAATAGGTTCAGTTTGTGTCAGAATGCTCCTTCCTCCGTAGCGAAAGGGAAGGGAAAATTCGGCGTTGTGTATTAACTTAAATCAAACTACTTGGGTTGGGCATAATATATAAAGATTTGCACAGGACCAGTAAAACTACTTGTCAATGAAATGAAGACATTTGATGAGAAAAATATCACATGGATTTAAAGAAGAGTAAGTAAAAAATGGAATGTATTGGAACTCAAATAACTCATGACTTACAAAATGTTTCAGGCACAAACGCTCTACCTGGGAACTGAACTGGGAATGACTGTGATCTAGTCATCTAGATCTCTGCCAATAAGAAAGTCAAGGAGTTGGGCGCTGAGCAGCTGGCAAATTTATTTGGGCGTCGTCGTGTCCGCTCTGACTCTAGCAGTACTATCGTTAAATATATATTAGTACAAAAATACTGATACCGTTAAATATATATATTAGTACAAAAATACTAATACTACCCTTTTTTTTACTTGTTTTTTAAAATTGTTTTACGCAAACTAATAAAATTAATAAATTTTATTGTTTTTTATAAAGTTATTTGTCTTTTTTTTATAATATTCTTAATTATTTATTATTCATCACTCTTATTTTTCTATTTGTAATAAATAATTAAGAGTATAATTGAGAAACAAGTAATTAATTTAACCTTAAACTATTTAAATAATAAATAAAAAAAAGAAACAAATTTTTCCTAAGGAATGGGATGGAGTAATAAACGCCCCAGATTTTTAAACGGCTACCAAAAACGATTGTAATTACACAAAATTGCAAGGTGGTCCTTGTTAGTTTACCTCTGGATCTGCAGTCACGTGGAAAATAGGAGCTCCCAGACGAGGTTCTTCATTCATCCATCACCAACTTCGTCGACAAACAAAATTCCAAGCACTTGAACAATTCCTGTAAAAACCTGTCAGCCTCTATAGATTGATCCTCAACTCTATTGATGTTTTAACGTTATAATTTTGTTTCAAAACTATCGATGTTTTAGAATTTCAATGTATAAATAATGTTTTTTTAAGATTACACACATTTTTTAAGAAAATGATTAATTGAACTAATTTTCATAGTAAAATAATTTTTTTGGACTAAAATATTCTTATTAATTGGATTGATTAGTAGTAGTGGAGTGATAGTTAAGCAGGAGAACTAATAAATATTGGTTAGTTGAAATACAAATGAATCTCTATTATATACAAATCAAAATAAACCTCATTGAATGATCCTCCAAATGTCAATCTCACATGAAAAACGCATTTATTTCATTTCAAGGTGTCATCCTAATAATTAACTCTCAATGAATACTATCATATGTGTCATACTATTTAAAGAATACCATTCATATGTCAGCTATCAAAATTATAAATATTATTTAATATCGATTACATGTAATTTAAGATTATTTTTTTACAACAAATAATTAGGATTAAATTACTTTGTGACGCTTACAATTAAACTAACGTCTTGATATTGCAATAGTATTATTTTTAACTAATTTTTTTATATGAAAAACATACAGTGAACGTGTCAAAAAAAACATACAGTGAATAATATTATACAATAAATAATAAATAATAGTTAAAAAAAATCGCATATAGTGGTGTTTTAATTTCTCAGTTGACAGACATCAATATAAGCACATTAGTAAAATTCAAATTTTTTTTTTTACTGAAGGTAAAATTCATTCTTAGAATTATCAGTGTTGTACAAACTTCATATTGGCAATATTATTTGAAATAATTACTTATAGACCAAACATTATAAGCCAAATTATTTTTCATTATCAGTAATCAAGAAAATACCATAACACAACTTCATTTTCAATTTCAAATTATATTTTGTTACTACAATGTTAAGGATTCTCGGATTAAAAAATAAATAAAAATAGAAATTCCCAACATTGAAATCAAACGTTAGTATATGCATTCATGACCTTTTTTTTTTAGAGAAACAAACTCATTCAATATCATTTAAAATAGAATCTGTAATACAGGTTGACATATAATCAAAGACATGAGGACTAGCGTGAAATCTTGATGCCCCTGCTAAAGAGTGAGCACCAACATTTATTTGTCTCCTAATGAAACTAACCGAATAGTTTTGATAGCAACTCAACTTCTCCTTACAACTTCTAATAATTGTCCCTGCTTTCGTTTGACAGTTAGCGTCTCCTGTCACGCCATATACTACCACCTTGCAATCTAGCTCAAAAGCAATATTCTGGTGACCAAGATCCACCATCCAAGAGATTGCCTCCCATAAGCCCCTTGCTGCCGCCTCCAATGCCGGGACAATTCCTGGAAGACGCAGGGCCTTAGCGAGCACAAAGTTGCCATTGTGATCACAGACACATATACCAATTCCAAAGCTACCAATATCGTTGAACAAAGCTACGTCAACATTCACTTTTAGGGTGCCCTCTGCTGGCTTAATCCACTTTGCTTGTTGAGGTGAATACTGAGCTGTGTGCGTGTTGCCAATATCACCTTTTGCCAGCTCCCAGTCGCGGAGCATGTTCCTAGCTAAGACCACCGAAGTCAAGACATCCTTCTTCTCATTATTCCATACTTTGTCATTTCTACGACGCCACAAAGCCCATAAAATCATCGCAATATCTCTCTGCCTCTGTTGATCCACGCTGCGTAAGAGAGTAAAAACCATATCCTTGAAGTCGCGCACATGTGGAGTGTGGGTCACTACCAGATGGTGGAGATTGGCAGATTCCCAACACCTGACCGCGTTATTGCATCCAAAGAAAGTATGCCAGTTGTTCTCCTCTCCTATCTCACAAAACTGACAGTAGCTCGGACAGTTTACCCCCTTCGATTGAAGACGCACTCTGGTCGGAAGAACTCTTCTCAAAGCATGCCATAGTAGCAGCTTGACCTTGGGAGGAATCTGCAGCTTCCACACTAAGCTCCAATCCCCAGCCACCCTCAAATGTGAATTATCTATGAGTTCCTCCATCACACCATAGTAAATTGATTTTATCGAATAAGTACCTTTTCTACTAAGCCTCCAAATCTGTCTATCCGGAGCTTGCAAACACGGAATCGACATGCTTAAAATTTTCTGAGCATCCAAGGCATTAAAAAGGGACCTAACCAAATGATTGCGCCAGTCATGCATATTATTATCAATGAGTTGAGCAACTGACCAATCTTAAAATTACACTGCAGGTGCTAGAGACCTACGGGTGCCCTTCCGAACACACCCAAGGATGACGCCAAATATTGATGTGCCTATCATCACTAATACTCCATCTTAGTCCTAGCTTGACAACCACTTGTGAAGTGTAGATGCTACGCCAAACAAAGCTGGAATTGTGGCCCAAGCGAGCCCCCAGTAAATCCCCCTTTGAGAAGTGTTTAGCTTTGAAGACTTTAGTCACTATAGCATCATTATCGGTGGCAATCTTCCATCCTTGCTTCCCTAGCATATATCTTGCTATATTGAATGTTGTTTTCAAATGGAAGACATCACAACATTTAAAGCTGGTCGTAGTCATTTATTTCATAAATTTAAATTTACAGTCCAATCAAGTATGTAAAATTAGGGAGAAAAAAAATTGTGTCAGTTATTATAATAATTATAATTAAATTCTATAAACACGTTAGTAATGACTCAAATAAAATGAGAATCAAAATACCCCTGAGACAAATTAATATGAGAACTTGGCAGTTCCCTTTTTAGTACTAATTTGGAAGCTGTAAAGTGGAATACTATTATATTGTATGAGTAAGTGCATAAATCGAATTAGCAATAGATGAGTAAGCCTATCATGGGGTGAGAACAAAATTGGTGTCAAGAACATATAAATGGCAATATGTCATTTACGTTATAAATTTTAATTAATATAGTCAGTATAAAATGGTGCCTGCAACCCAAACTTGCGCATACACATCATCAAATAAATCAAGATTGCATATTTTTCCTTTCAATTTTAAAAAAAGAATTAATGTCTGTATCAATTTTCACCCAAATTATTTCATTTTCATTGATTCCTTTCATTTCATTGTTTCTTTGATTTCAAATTTAAAACTTGAAATTCAATTATTAGTAATTACTAATTACTAATATGAGTACATCTATATATTGAAATGAAGGACCACTGGTTGAATCAATTTTTGCACCAGAACATTTATTGCAAGCAATCATCATACTAAAAAAAAGCCTCCCAGTATAACTTCATTTCGACATCTTTGTCGTGCACAAAAGCGGTGGGTGTTATCAGAATGTGGCATGTTAATTGACTTAGCTGCTATAACAAGCTTCCTTTCTCTCTTGAATTGGTTCTCATTGATACTAAGGTAGCTCTCCTGAATTTTATGTTGTTTCTTATCCATTTGCATGACGAATTTATACTAAATTTTGTATTTGATTTATAGCAGGGAAACAAAAATCAGTGCTACCATTAGTAAGTCTCTAATCTATAGTTTTGAAAGTGAATTGAAGGAAGGCTTCGTGTATAATATGAGTAATTTTGATGTGGTTACTAATAATAGTTCCTATCGTACAACTCAACACCAATTCAACCTAAATTTACAATATGCTACTAAAATAAAGAAGATTGATAATGTCGGTGTTCCTATGAATGTATTTACATTCACCACCTGCCGACTACTATAAGGATAGCTTTGACGGTGTCTACTTTTTTTTTTTTACGAGTTGACAATGGTTATTTGTTTGGTGAGTATCTTAAAGTTTGGTTTTTTTAAGTATTTGCTTTCAAAATAACAATACTTATGTTTGCGATTTTTTTTAAACACTGAATTTCAATTTGTTGCAGATATTATTGGAGTGCTTACAGGCATCAGACGAAGGGAAAGAGAATACAAAAAATGGTGTCAAGATCAAGATCATTGTAAATTGTAATAGAAGTGGTTAACAATGGGTACTTAAATTCTACTCCCCCAAAATTGTAGTATTTTATTTGATTTAAACTTAGCAATATCAAATTGTTTTGATTGTTTGGTTATTGACTATTGACTATTTCATTGTGTTAAGACACAAAAATCTGATGATGCTGGTGTCAACGGGGATATCGCATAATTATGTATCTATATAATTTGTGAATTTGTTTGTACATGTGTATAGATCTCGATCCAAAATACTGAATTTCATAACTACTGTATACAGGATTTGCTGGCCGAATTTTCTGAAGCAAGAGCTGAAAAGGGAAAGATCTGCAGTGCTACAGAAGCTGTAGATTTATGCAATGATACCTAGGATAGTCCTACAATTACTAAGGTCTGCCCCTTTGTTGTCAATGACTTGGCTAATACATCAGTGATTTTGAAGAAACGTATCAAAATAGGGAAGGACTATAATTGTCAACATTAAGTGGTTGGGTTTTATGATAGTTTTATCTCATGCCGGACTTGGTTGTTTTGTTAAGATATTTGTGAATCTCCTTGTGAGTTTCATTTGCCATTGAAAAAATATGATTTTTATATTTTAATGCAAGACGTTTTATGTTTTTTCCGTTCATCCCGATTTGCATTAATTCACCAAAGTTTCTTATTTTTGTATATATATAAATTTTTTAGACGATGTAACTTTATAATTACATTCAAGGACGCGCTTATTTTCTTACTTTTTTAGGACTTATTGTGCTAAGATTGCGCACATTATATCCACAAGAATGAGGAAGGAAATGGGTGAAAGAGCTGTGCAACTTGATATTGTTGTGACCATTTAAACTATTTATAATAGATGTTCAACTAGTTTAAACTATAAATCATTTTTGATACACCACGGGAAAATTTTTGATATTTTTTAAATTCATTAATAATTTATATTAATATTAATATCCTCTCAACTAATTATTTTTTTGACGATTTTAATTTATTTAAATTTTTTTAATTTTTTTACACTTTAATATCTACATGTAAATTAATTAATATAGAAATTATAGATAAAATATAACATAATAGAATGAATATTCATCATGAGATTATATAAGGAAAAACTACACTCAAAACACGATGACTGATATTTTACTAAAAATTTTTGTCAAAATGTTTTTTTGCTTAAAACTACATTAATATATGAATTGTTAAGTAAAAATACACTTCATTTTATGATTCATTTTTATATATTTTCATTATTTAATATTTAATCTTCCCACCTAATTTATTAAAAAAGTTATTCGAAAAAAATTATTTATTGATAATATGTGTAAATTTAGATTTTCTTTTACACATTACTATATATATAAAATTATTAATGTAGAATTTATAGATAAATATAACACACATCCATGGATATTTTATATGAAATTATATAGGAAAAATTACATTACACTTAAGATACAAGAATGAAGATTTTATGTAAAATCACATTAACATCTTAACTATAAGAGAAAAATACTTGTGGCTGTATTAGTTGTGGCAATGGGAGGATTTTGATCCTAAATGAAAAGCTCCTAATTTTCTTTTAGTTGTAATTTTTTCCGTATCTAAACGAATACAAGATGTTGCTTATTCTAAATACTAGATGTATGATTATAAAATTTGTACCGTGCTACGCACGGGCCTACAGATATATTGGGAAAAAATTATAAAATATTTTTTAACTAGGAATATTTCAATTTTCTTTTAGTATAGTATATAAAACATAAGACACGGGGATGAATATTTTACAAGAAAACATAGGAAAAAAATACATTTAACACAATGTTTTACACGAAAAAACATTAATATTTATATGCAAATTGATAAATATATACACGTGGAATAAAATTTTACATGATGGCAATGAGAAGATTTACAATTAAATATAAACTTTAGTTAATTAACGAGGATATATAATAGTAATTAGTAACTTTAAAATTTATTATATTTTATGATCCAAGATTGAAATAAACTAAATAATATATAAATTTATGTATACGAGTCTTTTTACAAATGTTTATAAAAAAATTTATATATAATGTTTCAATTAATTTATAAAATTGTTCATAAGACACACATACGCGTGCATTGCACAGGTCGTTATACTAGTAAGGGTATTATTAGGAAACAAATAATTAATACTTCTTGATATTCGAGAGTGACAAATACCCCAAACAGGACAAGCAATATGAGACATGAAGAGTATAATCTAATTAATGACAAGTATTAAGAGATTAAATAAGGATATTCTAGTCCAAACATATACTCTCTCTGTTACTCAATATAAACAAAAATGTCTATATATTTGGATAATTTGGACCAAAGATATAGACTCTGTTGCTTATATTAGGCAAGGGAGGGAGTATCTATGTATGATTTTAAACTTAAACATCAGTAGTTTAAGAATGGAGTACCTACCCACTAGTAGTTCGTGCTAGTGCAACAATTTCAAACTCACTCATTATGGGGACCTGGATTCTCTGCATTTGAGAATCCTGCGGTCCACTGAATTCAGTGTAACATTAGCCATTAGATCGGTTTCACACCCATCCACAACCATTGATTTGATTTAATCCAAAAAAAGTATAAAAAATACAAGTAGTGGGAGAGAGACACAACCAACTGCAGGGAATCCTAATCCTTCATTATGGTATCCCAGCCAACAATATAAATCTCGGTATTCACCATCGGAGAAGAACCCAAACTCTTCACACTCATGGAACGATGGACGGTATACTATGAGGATCTCGACATTTACTCTAGGGCCATTTTTGCAAATTGGAAAATTTTAAGACCTATCCTGATAAAAAACGTTAGAATTAATATCTTACTCCTTCCAGTATGAAATATAAGCAAAAAAGTCTATATATTTATATTTCAGACCAAATATATAGACTTTTTGCTTATATTTCAGACAGGAAGAAGTAAGTCACATATTTTAATGACTCTCGTCCCCTTGTAATCCGCGTGTTAGGTTAAAGGTTTAGAGTCTAACTGGTACGTACGGACTTTTGATTAAAATAAAAATGTCATTATTTATACTCCTTCTGTCTCTAAATGTAAGTCCCATTTAGAAAAAAAAAATTTGAACCGTTTTTATAAATCTCTTTCAAATAACTATATATTAATTATTTTTTACAAGTTATATAGATTTTTTTGCTTATATTTCAGACCGGAAGGAGTGAGTCACATATTTTAATGACTCTCGTCACCTTGTAATCTGTCGTGTTAGGTTAAAGGTTTAGAGTCTAACTGGTATATACGAGCTTTTGATTAAAATAAAAATGTCATTATTTATACTCCCTCCGTCCCTAAATGTAAGTCCCATTTAGGAAAAAAATTGTCCCATTTTTATAAATCTCTTTCAAAAAACTATATATTAATTATTTTTTACAAGAATACCCTTAATTACTTTACATTATTTTTTTTAGTCAATAGTAAATAGGGTGATTATTTCTCTCTCTTAAGACAATAATTGAAGGGTAGTTTTGTAAAAATATTACACATTATAGACAAATTAAATAAGTTAACTAGTTTTCTTAATTTGTGTGTTTTGGTCAAATGAAGAGCATCCTATTCCTTCCTCAATTATTGATTTTTTTAACAGGCTTTCTTCAATTATTGATAGGAGGCATCCTTTATAAAACAATAAGATGTTGATTTGATTCGAAGTCTCCGATAAACAGAAATCGAGAAAAAAGAGAGTGGTACAACGCGTTCACACACGCTCACAAAAAAGTCAGCTTTTTGATGGGGGGGATCAGGTATTTTTAGGGCTGGAAGGAATGACAAAATGGGTTAGCCCGACCCAATCCGACTTGGCCCGTCGTGAGTCCACATAAAAACGGGCTAGCCCAACCCGGTGTCTAAAAAGGAAGATATGTGAAGCTGGAAAAAGACATGTAAAGAGAAGTGAATAGAATTCAATTTTAACTCACTCCAACATTTTGCAGGCACAAACGATGGAGACACCCCTCTACTCTTTCTGCAAATTACTAGCAACCAGAATGCCAACTATAATCACTGTGATTGATTTTGCTTAATAATAATGTCAAACTTGTTAAGGAATGAATAGATATTGGTCAGAACTAGGCACCGGGCAGTATTACAAGGCATCAAACACGCGTTTTGGTTAAAAAAAAAAGATTAATATGTTAGAGATTATAATTATAATAATGAAGCGATTATTTCATAGGAAGCATCGTTTGTAAACAAGCTGACTTAAAACCCAAACTGACCAAAATGTAAAAAATTGAAGAAAAAAAATGAAGAGCAGTTTATCAATTCAATTGTTCCTTCGCATCGCATCACATCAACTAGCATTAGTATTTTTTATAACTAAACCAGCGTTCCAAGTTGATAACACGGTTTGCATTTTTTTTTTTAATGAATTTCATAGACTCCAAAAACCTAGATGCTCTTCTTATGGCCAAAGTCCATATTATTAGGATTTTTAGTCTAACTCATTCTTATAAAACCGGTTTGTAAGGTGAGAAATGTCATTTGTTTATAAACTCTTTTGAGATCTTATCTCTAATCTATGTGAGACTTAAGTTTTTCTCAATACATATTACTTGCGAAAATATAACTTACCTAATGAACTCATTCTAAATATATACTACCCATGTTCCTTTTTAGATGTCGTTTAATGTTGTTTTACGCAAACCAAAGAAATCAATGAATTTTGTTGTTCTTGATGAAACTATTGGTTTTTCTGTGGGACCTACCCACGTTCCAGCCAAAGAAAAAAAAAGTGGTGCTTCACTTTTCAAAAGTAAAATGTGAACACTGCACAATTTTTTCCTTTCGGCGCATGGAATTTTTTCGGTGCCTAACTGTCGGTTGCAAATTTTCCACACGGTGCATTGAATTTGCAACACCAAACCAATTGCACTCTGTGCAATTTTTCCTATAAATAGGAGCATGCAGAAGGCTTTGATGCATCAGAAAAAATACGAGAGTTACATATCCTCGTAGAGAAAAATAAAGAGATCATCACGTGAGAGTGAGAGAAAAATAGTGAGCCAATTTTGTGAGAGTTTTAGCCACAAATTGAGGGTACAAATTATTGTATTATTTTGAGAGGTCCACCTAAGGGTGAATTTTTGTATTCCCATTATTATTATAGTGGAGATCTTAAGTGGCCTACGGGTCCCGTGGTTTTTACCTTCACATTGAAGGGTTTTCCACGCTAAAAAATTTTACACGTGTTTCCGCTTGCCTTACTCTGATTATTTTATTTTTGCCCATTTTAAGTTACACAGAGAGGGAAATTTATACCGTCATTTCCCAACAGTGGTATCAGAGCCACTGTACCGGGGATTTTTTTTATCCTGTGTAATTCAAGATGGAGAGTTCTACTGTTCATGATGGAGACATGTTCAAGCTTACTGTCGACAACTACACTTATTGGAAGCCGATGATGGAAGATCATTTATACTGCAAAGATATGCATGATCCCATCACCCAGAAGGAAATACCAACAGGGAAGACCGAAAAAGAATGGGAGACCCTGAATCGGAAAGCAGTAGCTATGATCCGGAAATATATTGACCGGAGTTTGTTCGAGCATGTATCAACTTATACTAATGCGTATGAGTTGTGGACGAAACTTGAATCATTGATTCAAAAGAAGACGCCCAGGAATAAAGCCCACCTTGTCAGACGACTGGTAAAGTTGGAGTATTCGGACGGTCAGAACATGATTGAGCATCTAAATACCTTCAAAGGTATTGTCAACCAATTGATGAATGCAGAAATGAAGATAGATGATGAGTTGCAGACTCTTCTACTCCTCAGTTCTCTACCTGAGAGCTGGGACACTCTAGTTGTCACTCTCAGCAACTCTGCTCCAGACGAAAAACTCAACATGGATTCAGTTACAGACTGTTTGTTGAATGAAGAGTCAAGACGAAGGGAAAGAGGCTTGAACAACCAGTTCGAAGCCAACATTGTTGACAACAGAGGAAGGAGTAAGAATCGCGAAAAAGGAGGTCGCGGAAAATCACATGGTAGATCCAAGTCTCGCACTAGACTGAGTTGCTACTATTGTGGCAAACCAGGCCACAGAAAGTCCGAGTGCAGATTCTTGAAGAGAGATCAACAGGCTGGAACAGTCCATCCTGACCATATTGACTCAAAGAAGAAGAAGGAAGATGGAACCACTACTGCAGTGGCTTCGGAAGATGAAAATGCATTTTTTATCGGAGGTGAAAATTATCTAAATGTTGCATCTGATGACTGCATTTGGATAATTGACTCAGGAGCATCCTTCCACGTAACCCCTCATGAAGGATTTTTCTCATCATATCAAAAAAGAGATTTTGGTACGGTGAAGATGGGCAACCATGTCACAAGCAAGATTGTTGGCACTGGTGAAGTAACTCTCATTACAGAGAATGGAAGCAAGCTCGTGTTGAAGGAGGTGAGACATGTACCAGACATGCGTCTAAACCTTATCTCGTGAGGAAAGTTAGATGAAGGCTGGGATGATAAACCGCTTTAGTCTTTGGCAGATGGAAGCTCAAAGAAAGGAAGCATGATTGTTGCTCGAGGCAAAAGGAAGGCTCCTGTACATCATGCAGGAAAGATATGCAAAGAGGAGATGAACATCGCCAAGACGCAACCAAAGAATTGTGGGCAAGCTAGGCCACATGAGCGAGAAAGCTCTGGATATTCTCGCAAAAGATCATCTTCCAAACATAAAGGGCAGCCACTTGAATCCTGTGAAGATTGTCTAGCAGGCAAACAACACAGAGTATCTTTCAAAAGATCAGATGATGCAAGAAGAAGAAAGCATATCCTAGATCTTGTTCATTCAGATGTGTGCTCAACATCTGAAAGGTCCATTGGTGGTGCTCAATATTTTGTTACCTTCATTGACGACCACTCTAGAAAGGTGTGGGTGTATCCATTGAAGACGAAAGATCAAGTTCTTCAAGCCTTCAAGGAATTACGCGCAACTGGAAGAAAGCTGAAATGCTTAAGAACAGACAATGGAGGAGAATACATAGGTCCTTTTGCAGCCTATTGTAAAGCTCATGGGATACGACATGAGAAGACACCTCCCAAGACTCCTCAGATGAATGGAGTAGCAGAAAAGGATGAACAGGACGATTGCAGAGAAAGTTAGAAGCATGCTTTCTCATGCAAAACTTCCCAAATCGTTTTGGGGCGAAGCAGTGAAAACAGCGGTTGATTTAATAAATTTGTCTCCTTCAAGACCTTTAAATGGAGAGATACCAGAAGAAGTATGGTCTGGAAAGAAAGCCTCCTATGGTCATTTGAGAGTCTTTGGATGCAGAGCATTTGTCCACATTCCCAATGATGAGAGAACAAAACTTGATGCTAAGACGAAGGAGTGCATATACCTTGGTTCACCAAGAGACGAACTTGGCTTCAGATTATGGGATCCTTCAAACAAGAAGATTGTTCGAAGCAGAGATGTGGTATTCTATGAAAACCAGACGATCCAGGACATTCAACAGTCCAAGAAGCCAAAGACCATTATGGTGCGTAACTCAGGGGGAGAGATTCCTCAAAAGAATGATGAGTCTAATCAGACAACACAACCTCATCAGATGGAGCAGCCAGTTGAGACAGAACAACCTGACCATACGAGCGGATGATGATGAGATTTTAACGAGAACCTCAACCGAGAAGGTCAACGAGAGTCAGACAACCATCAACAAGGTATTCGTCAGATGAATATGTCACTCTCACTGATGAAGGAGAACCTCAAAGTTTTGTGGAAGCCATTGAGATGAAGGATAAGGAGAAATGGATGCAAGCCATGCAAGACGAAATGCAGTCCCTGAAGGAAAATCAGACGTATGACCTGGTAGAATTGCCAAAAGGAAGAAGAGCGTTGAAAAACAAGTGGGTGTTCAAACTCAAAAGCGAAGAGAACAACCCAAACCCCAGGTACAAAGCCCGAATTGTGGTGAAGGTGTGCCATCAGAAGAAAGGCATAGATTATGAAGAAATTTTCTCACCAGTGGTGAAGATGACATCCATTAGAGCAATCCTTGGTCTAGCTGCAAAACTAGACTTGGAGGTAGAACAACTCGACGTTAAAACAGCATTCTTACATGGAGACCTAGAGGAAGAAATCTATATGGAGCAACCTGAAGGTTTCATAGAACCAGGCAAAGAACACCTTGTGTGCCGCTTGAAGAAAAGCCTCTATGGTCTGAAGCAAGCTCCAAGACAATGGTACAAGAAGTTTGATCTCTTCATGACCC
Source organism: Calophaca sinica (assembly GCA_037113605.1). Taxonomy (NCBI): domain Eukaryota; kingdom Viridiplantae; phylum Streptophyta; class Magnoliopsida; order Fabales; family Fabaceae; genus Calophaca; species Calophaca sinica. Next base: position 123,323,337 of record CM073736.1, on the reverse strand, counting down.
AACATAATTTCAAAAAGACATCCGCAGACGAATGTGTGTTTGTGAAAAACTATGATAATGGTGAGTCTATCATACTTCTGTTGTATGTTGATGATATGTTGATTGTTGGGAAAGACAAGTTGAAGATAGCTGCTCTCAAGAAGGCATTGAGTAAGTCTTTTGCCATGAAAGATCTGGGTGCAAAGAAAGAAGATTCTTGGAATGAAGATCACCAGAGATCGTTCTAGAAGAATGTTGTGGATGTCACAAGAAGACTACATCAAGAAGGTTCTTGAAAGGTTCAACATGCATAATGCCAACTGTGCATGTTCCATTACCTGGTCATTTCAAGCTCAAAGGCACAATGTCCAGAGAATGAAGAAGCAAAAGAAGAAATGAACAAGGTACCCTATTCTTCCTGTGGGTAGCCTTATGTACGCAATGGTTTGCACAAGACCAGATATTGCTTATCTTTGTAGGAGTTGTTAGTAGATTCCTATCGAATCCAGGAAAGGAGCATTGGAATGCTGTGAAATGGATACTACGGTATCTAAGGGGAACTGCCAACAAGTGTTTATGTTTTGGCAATGGAGATTTAAAGCTTCTTGGGTATGCAGATGCAGATATGGCAGGAGATGTAGACTCAAGAAAGTCTATATCAGGATATTTGATTTCTTTTGCGAGGGAGCCGTCTCATGGCAATCACGACTACAAAGTGCATTGCTGAGTACCACAGGTTTAGTACATCGCAATCACTGAAGGTTGTAAGGAAATACTGTGGATGAAGAAGTTCCTGCAAGAGTTAAGTCAGACTCAAGAAAGTTATGTTCTTTATTGCGACAGTCAGAGCGCAATACATCTCAAAGAAGAACTTCGACATTCCATGCAAGGTCGAAACACATCGATGTAAGGTATCATTGGATTCGTGATGTGTTGGAAAAAGCTGCCGCAGATTGAGAAAATTCATATCGATGATAATGGGGTGATATGATGACCAAAGCTCTACCTAAAGAGAAGTGGAAGTGCAGAAAGGAGTACAGGCTTAGCATCAACCCCAAATTGATCCAAGGAATTTTTCCCCTTTGGTGGAGGGAGAATTGTGGGACCTACCCACGTTCCAGCCAAAGAAAAAAAGTGGTGCTTCACTTTTCAAAAGTAAAATGTGAACACTGCACAATTTTTTCCTTTCAGCATGGAATTTTTGTTTGCCTAGCTTCGGTTGCAAATTTTCCACACGGTGCATTGAATTTGCAACACTAAACCAATTGCACTGCGTGCAATTTTTCCTATAAATAGGAGCATGCGAAGGCTTTGATGCATCGTAAAAATACGAGAGTTACATATCCTCGTAGAGAAAAATAAAGAGATCATCACGTGAGAGTGAGAGAAAAATAGTGAGCCAATTTTGTGAGAGTTTTAGCCACAAATTGAGGGTACAAATTATTGTATTATTTTGAGAGGTCCACCTAAGGGTGAATTTTTGTATTCCCATTATTATTATAGTGGAGATCTTAAGTGGCCCACGGGTCCCGTGGTTTTTACCTTCACATTGAAGAGTTTTCCACGCTAAAAAATTTTACACGTGTTTCCGCTTGCCTTACTCTGATAATTTTATTTTTGCCCATTTTAAGTTACACAGAGAGGGAAATTTATACCGTCATTTCCCAACATTTTCTTATGATACTTTTGATTGTTTATTACCCCATTACACTTATTTCTCTCTCTTCCTCTCTCTCTCTATATATATATATATTAAATAGTTAATGGTATAATTGATAAAAAAATAATCAATGTAACATTGAACTTTGAGAACGACAGATAAATAGAAACAAAATTTCTTTAAAAAATAAACAAATAAAAAGAAACGGAACGAGTAGTAACCAATAACATATTGCAATATAAGTAACGTTAAATTATCGATCCTCGTACGGTAAACACACTAGTAAGCTATAAAGAGGAGCTTTTGTAATACCAAAAAAAAAAAAGAGAGAGAGGAGCTTTTGAAAGGCTTATGCGGCACTTTTTTGGGGGTCGAATCCAACTCTTTGAATCCAAGCAACTTGTCTCTGCTATTTCCGTGTTCTTGCTATTCCTCGCATATATCAGTGTGAATTGTTTTTCTCAATGTGTCAACCAATAGCCCAATACCCATATACTCCCTCCGCACTTAAGTATAAGTAAAAAAGTACATGTATTTGGTCAAATTAAGTCTAGAGTAGTAATATTTTATACTTTATCAAATAAAGAGTCATGGGCTAATATATAAACATGCTACATGATTTTTGGGTTCTTGAAGTGCATGCTATGTTAACCCGCACGGATGTTGGGATTGGCATTTGTTTGCTCATCTTTTTCCCAAAAACGTGTTGTTTGCAATCAATTGAATTGTTCCTCAGTTGATTAACGGTTCTGATGACTAATTAGCTCGAGCCCCTAGTCCTGATGGACATTTCTCGGTCAGCTCCGCGTACAGCAACCTTAATGACCCTATTGCCTCCCCCTCACATGGTATCTTTAAGTCGATCTGGAAATGGAGGGGTCCGGAGAAGGTGCGTTGTTTCTTATGGAAAGCTACCCATTAGGTTCTGATGACCAAAGCGGAGCATTTTCGGCGTTATATGGGAAATTCGGATCTGTCCCCTATTTGTGAGTTTTAGCCAGAGACTTTGTTCCATTTGTTCAGAGACTGTCTGCACACATCTCTCTTTTGGGGGCAATTCGCTAAGTCTCCTCTCTTCTACTCTAAGATGAATTGGTATCGTTGGCTTTCACATAATCTTGGCCTAGTTCGTAGGAAAGAGATCTCAGACCACTGGCCTTTGGTTTTTGGGACCGCCCTTGATTTCTCATGGCATGCAAGGAATGATTATGTCTTCTCCCAAACCTGTTTCTCCCTAAGTCCTTTATTTCAAGGTTCAGGATCAAGTAGGCACAATCTTGAAGATGTTGGACAGGGATGCTAATCTGCAGCCTCTAAAGCCTCGCACAGATCACGTTGTTCAATGGAGTCCCCCTCTTTGTGGCTTCTATACTTTGAATTGTGATGGTTCTGTTTTGGAAGATCGCAATCTGTTTGGGTGTGGTGATGTCCTGCGCGATGAGTGTGGCAACTTCACGTGGGCTTTTGCTCATAAATTGGATCATTGATCGGTGCTGGAATTCGAATTGTGGGTCATCTACCATGGCCTGAGTATAACATGGGGTCGTGGTTTCCGGAATGTCATTGTTGAATTGGACTCCGTTAATGCGATCCGGCTGTTGACAGAGGATTTCAATGACTTATGCCCTTGTTCCCATTTGGTCAAAGGCATTACAAATATGATCAAGCAGCCCACTGACATCAGGTGGAAGCATATCTTGAGATAAGCGAATCAAGTTGCAGATAGTCTAGCTAAAGAGAGCCTTCAGTTATCTTCTTCTTGTAAAATTTTCGATGTTGTGCCCCTTTTCTTATCCTCCGCTCTTTTAGCGGATAAGCAAGGCAATGGTTTCCTTCGTGGTTTTAGTTTGCTTTTGGGAGCTCTAGCTCCCTTTTTTTCACCAAAAAAAACTTGTACCCCCTGTCATTTTTATAAGAAACAAAATGGTCATTTTTTCTTAGTCCTAATTATAAGAAACAACATCAACTTCTAAATGCATTAAATGTCTAATTTCTACTTTTTTTTTGAGGAAAAAGAAGAAGAAGTATAAATTAGACATTTAATGCATTTGGAAATTGATGTTGTTTCTTATCATTTGGAAATTGATGTCTAATTTCGACTTATACCCTTATTTATAGTGAGACTTATATTAATGAGATAATATATTTCCTATGCAAGTTGGGCTGGTTCATAAAAGAGGCATTTTTGAAAGGAAAAAAAAATTAAATCTTCAAGAGTATTAATTAAAAAACACTATTGTCAATGTATTTCCTTAGTATATGTGAATTAGGGTTTCGTTCCTTATAATAAAGACCGAAGGAAGTATAATTTATACTACTAGTAAAAAAACACTTGTATAATTTGTTTTAGGCAAAGTTACACTTTTAGTCCTTTAAGTTATTTTTAAAGTTCATATTCGTCCTTTATGTTTTTTTTGTCTCAAATAGGTCCTTTGAGACTCTTAAGGAATGATTAAAACTGAGGTTTAGAGTCCTAATAGGGTTAGAATTAGGTTTAGGTCGTGATCCATAAGTCTTATCACATTGAGAAGCGAAACAGACTAAAACGAGGCGAACAGTGACTGTAAAAAAGGATAATGATGTCAACAATTTAAAACATAAAAGACCTATTTGAGGGAAAAAAACTTAAAGGAAGAATGTGAACTTTAAAAACAATTTAAAGGACTAAAAGCGCAATTTTGCCTTTGTTTTATTTACTGAATTTGCATATATAATTTGTTGTTATGCAAGAATGTTATATATGTTGCATTGTCTATATTCTTAATGGAAATCGCCATGAACAATTAATCAATCAATTCCTTCGAAAATATTCTTGTGCCAATTATGTTTTAATATAACTATTAAGACACCCCTGCATTCACACGAGTCACTATATTTTCAAGCAATTTTGAAATACACTTATTTGTGAAGCAATTTTTTTTACATCATGACAAACATATTTTGTAGTTTTAGTTTTCTAAAAATACAAAAAGATTGTAAGTATTCAAACAGAAAAATAATTATATCGACAATATGTAATATTTTCCCGTCGGGATTTAAAACTAAAATAATCATTTATAAATAATAAAGAGATTTACAAAATTGTTATTTGTTATGTGTTCAAACTCAAAGACAATGAAACTATACAAACATGTTATGTTTCCCCATCGGAATTCACAAAACAAAATAATCATTTATAAATAATTAAAAAAATTATAAAATTGATATATGCTAAAAGACAATAAAATTATACCGATAATAATAATGTTTCCCCGTCGGGACTCAAAACCAAAATAATAATTTATAAGTAATAAAGAGATTTTTAAAATTGTTATGTATTCAAGGACAATGAAATTATATTGATAACATCTAATGTTTCCCTGTCGCGACTCAAAAAGTAAAATAATTATTTATAAAAAAATTATAAAATTGGTATATGCTGAAAGACAATGAAATTATACAGATAACATGTAATGCTTTCCCCTTCGGGACTCAAAAGCAAAATAATCATTTATAAATAATAAAGTTATTTATAAAATTATTATGTACTCAAAGATAATGAAATTATACCGATAAAATGTAATGTTTTCCCGTCGTTACTCAAAAAATAATCATTTATAAATAATAAAGAGATTTATAATATTGTTATATGCTCAAGGACAATGAAATTATACCGATAACATGAAATGCCTCCCCATCAGGATTCAAAAGCAAATTATCATTTGTTAATAATAAAGATATTTATAAATTTGATATGTGGTCAAATATAATGAAATTATACCGATAACATATAATGTTATCCCGTAGGGACTCAAAAGTTAAATAATCAATTATTAAAAATATAAATATAAGAAAAATAGAAAAAGAAAAAAAGTAAAAAACACAAAAAAAATATTACAAATTAATTTATAAATAATAAAGACATTCATAAAATTAATATGCTCTCAAAGATAATAAAATTATTCGGACAACATCTAATATTATTCCATCGGGACGCAAAAGAAAAATAATCACTTATAAATAATAAAAACATTTATAAAATGGATATGCGCTCAAACATTTCATCCCCTTACCGCCGAAGCAAGAACAAAAGAGGAAGAGATGTGAAAGGGTGAGAGTCTGATAAATGGGAAAGAAAGAGTGCTATAAGAAAATATCAGTGAATGAGAACAACTAGTGAAATGACGTAGAACAGCTAGTGAAATAACACTGGCTCAGTTTGCACAACACAATATGAAATAAAGTAAGAAAGAGAAATTGAAGAAAGAGTGAAAGTAAATATGTAATGTTTTCCCGTCATGACTCAAGAGTAAAATAATTATTTATAAATAATATGGAGATTTATAAAATTGTTGTGAGATAAAATATAATAAAATTATACTGATAACATGTAATATTTTTCCGTCAGGACCCAAGAGTAAAATATTCATTCATAAATAATAAAAAAAATTTACAAAATTGATATGTGCTCAAAGACACACAAAAAAGTTATGCTGAAAACATATAATATTTTTTCCGTATGGACTCTAAAGTAATCATTTAAGATTTTTCGTAAAAAAATTATAGACACATTTAAAAAATTTGATACGTGTTTAAAGACAATGAACTAAAAATAATGAAAAAACAAAAAATCAGAAAATTTAGAATATAAAAAAATAGAAATATAAGAAAAATAGAAACGATAAAATATAAAAAAATCCTCATAGTGACTCAAAAGTAAAAGAATCATTTATAAATAATAAAATATTTATAAAATTTGATGTATGCTCAAAGACGAAAAAATTATACCGACATGTAATGTTTTCCCATCGATACTTAACAATAAAGTAATTATTTATAAATAATAAAATATTTATGAAATTGTTATCTGGTCAAAGACAATAAAAATGTACCAACAACATCTAATGTTTCTCCATCGGTACACAAAAAAAAGTAATCATTTATACTGACGGCACGTAGTGTTTCTCTCGTTGAGAATTTAAAGTAAAATAATAATTTACAAATATTTAATTATAAATAATAAGGACACTTATAATGATGAAATATAAAAAATTGATCAAAAAATTAAAAATATAAATATAAGAAAATAGGAAAATTAATAAGTAAGAAATTTTAGAAATAAAATAAAATCAGGATATAAAAAATTAAAAGGGCACTTAAAAACTTAAATTAAAAAAAATAAAAAGGTGTAAAATTTGGGAAGGTGTAAAAGTTGATTGATATAAAAAAGTGGAGACTAAGTTTAATAAAGTGGGAGGGACAAATGCGTTAAAGAGACAATTTTACCCTAAGAAATAGACATGTGTCATCTAGATAGAATGTCCATAATAGTGATTTCAACAGCCTATATGTAACGCCCCGACTCTAATCAGAGAATTACTTACGAAACTAATCAATTATTGAAGATAAACGCAGAAAATTTTTCTTGAATAATAAGAAATAAAAATGTATAGCTATGGAATTACCAAACTTTGACCAAATAAAAGCTTTTGAAATACATAAAGAATAATAGTTAAATTTGCTACTAAGGACCTTATCAAATTTCATGCTAATATACTAAAATTGTATTTCATAAATCAGAGTTTCGGAAAGCGAAAATTATTTTGAATGTATATATATACAACACTTTTAGATAATAAGAATGAATAAAAACTAATCCTATTTACAAATTTATCTCCTAACATCACTTTAATATAAATGAACACGTGATACAAGGACTCGTGATTCGGTATAGACTATGGACTGACATTGCCATTATTGGTGGACTATTAAGCAATATCTGAATTTACTTTTCAGTCTCCAATAGTACACCTGTCAATCTGAAATAAATAAAGGAAAGGGGTGAGATATAAAAATCTCAGTGAGTTTTCTTGACCCCATCCTCTTACATACCATTCATGAATGACCGTAATAAAGCATAACCAACTGTGTCCAATCATTAGCATCTAGTAGAAAAATTCCATCCTCTTTCTAGTTCTAAACATTAATTACAATAAATTCCTCAAACACAGGCTTATCAACACTAATCTTTAGAGGGAATAACATGAATTGAGTAAGGAAAGATGGTTGAATCTTCACCAATCGAGATTCTTCCATATTCCCTTTACTCTCACTTATGCATTATCATGCTTAAACATGGAAATTTACTCACCAATTATTCTTGGAAAGTTCTCAACATAATCCTTGCTTTTAACATGATTTAAAGGTGATCTTCACACCAATCAAACAAGAGCACTTAATTCTAGACATTCTTGAAGATTCAAAAACCATGTCTATGAGCCCATTTAAGGCTCATGGTTCCTATTACAAAATTTGTAAGAAAACTTTTTGAGGACATATAACAAACACCTCCTATGCATTTTAGAACAACATACCCTCTCATGGGGATTCTCATCAACAAACCCACAAAATTATAAATGCATCAAGATCATGAAATAAACAACCAAGACACACAACTTACATATATTTCATTAAGAATCACGTAAAAGGAAAAAGAAACCCCAAGCTTGAGCTTATGGGTGCCAAGCCTTACAACTTGAATAACTATAATCCATCACATGCAAATAAGGTAATCAACCTAATAATGGGTTTTTAAAGGTTCCCAACCTCTATATGAAGGTAACCCCCAAAGGAAACTCACCTTGCTTGCTTGGAGAAGAAAGCCCTAAATTTGGGTGTTGATGGAGATGAGGAAGATGGTTGTCTAGTCTTGATTCCTCTCCTAATTAACTTGATATTCTCTTATTTTTTATTTTTTTCCCTCTTCTTCCTCTTTCTCTCCTTGGAACTCTCTTCTCTCTCTCTCTCTCCCCGACAGCTACTGCACGGTGGTGCGCCGCCGCGCTCGTCGGAGCCATCGCGGCCGCCACCCTTGTCCCCCTTCCCTTACATCGCACCCTTCTTTCTCTTTTTCTTTCTTCTTTTCTTTTGTTTTTCCCTTCTTTCTTTTTCTGCTACTAATTCACTCAGGAGGGAGTAAAGGAGAGGATAAGAGGGTGCTAAGGTGGAGTGAGGGCAAGTGTGGTGCACGGTGGGACAAAAGACATGATTTGATTAAAATTGGCTAACTAGCCCTTATTTAATCTCATAATTTATCCTTTAGTCCTTATAGGAACCTCAGATAAATAATCAATTAAATACCACTCATGAATAAGCAGTCCCACATTTCCTAAATTCTTGAAAAAAATTACTATTTTACCCATAGGTTCTAACTTTGCTTTAACCTACAAAATTAAAGGCCATAAACTTTATTAATTCTTAGGGATTAAATCCATTTTTCACTTAAGGTCTCTAATTATTAAGCTTGGGAAAAGTTGAGATGTTACATTACTAATTGTAATACCCCACCAAGCGCATACCGGTCTTTAGCACGGTGAACATGTCACTCATAGGACTTCTCCGCTCCCTCGGGCGGGGTTTTTGCCTCATGCGGGTTTCGAACCGTGTACAAGAGGGTTTTACAAACTTAAACCTTAAACCTTAAAAACTCCGCCCGAGGGAACGGAAAAGTCCTATGAGTGACATGTTCACCTTTGCAGAGGGCCAAAGGCCGGCATGCGCTTGGTGGGGTGTTACACTATCCAATTCTAAAATAGAATAGAATAGTAGATTTTTTTTATGGGAATGTTTTAATATAATTTATAGGCTTAAATATGAAATTGGTCCCCCAAAAATTCGCAAAGTTCGATTTTAGTCCCCCAAATTTTTTTTGAAGGTTTTTCGTCCCCAAATTTGAAAATATTTTTCCGTCAGTCCCTGTGGCTGATGCCATTTTGTGCCGCTTATGTGGTGCTTACGTGGTGCCTATGTGGCGGGAACTAAAAACAAACTTTCAGAATTTTGGGAGACTAAAAATAAACTTTTAGAATTTTTGAGGGACTAAAATCATAACGGTGTCAGCTACAGGGACTAACGAAAAAATATTTTCAAATTTGGGGTACTAAAAACCTTCAATTTTTGTTTTTGGGACTAAAAACGAACTTTGCGAATTTTTGGGGACCAATTTCATATTTAAGCCTAATTTATAATATTATTAATTTTTTTTTAAATAATTTATCTTTTGTAAAATATTTTAACAAATTATTTAATATGATAATTTATAAATTTTATTCATAATATAAAAAATTAATGTCTTTTTGTAACAGTTTTTTTAAAGAATTTATCTTTTATTTTTTTAAATATTTCACTCATATATACTAATACTAATTTATAACAAAATCAAAACTTTTATAAAAGTATTTCATCAAACAACTTATAGCTTAAAAGTAGCTTTTAAGTCGGAGAAAACAATTATTACCAAATAACTTTAACTTTATTTCTAAAACTCTTATTTTTATATCTGGCTTTAAAGTTAAAGCCCAAAAAAAGTTGAGCAAAACACACTCTTAAAGCAGAAAAGTCATTCTGACAAAAAAAAAATGGAAAGTCATCGTGACTTTCTCTTTATTTCTCTCTTACATTATTCCCTCTCATCTTAAATATCATTTTTTTCTCTCATAAAATATACTAATATTTTTTTTTGTGAGTATAAAATACACTAATATCACAATACTTTTTCCACCCCAAAGATAAGGGATCCATTTCTATGAAAATCGGTGGGGATTGAGAATGTGTAATTGTAAAATATAAAAGGGAATTTTATTTCCAAATAATTTATGAACAAATATTGACCCTTTATTTATACAAAGTTATTTAAAAACAACTTTTGGTCTAAGAACACGAGAGAGAATTATCCTTTTATGTTAAAATATTATGTGAAATTTTATTTATCCCTCTCATTATAAACATCGAATTAGTAAAATTTTATTAAAAAAAAAGTAAATATCCAAATTATTCCCCAACAAAAACCACGGAGACCAACTTAGTCACTAAAAAATGAAAAATACCAATTTGATCCTTAAAAATCTAAAATGTTAGTTAAATTAGTCCCGATAGGGACCAAAATATCCTTAAAAATTATCATTAAAAGGGCTTATTTGATCTACATTAGATTTTTAAGGACCAAATTAGTATTTTTTATTTTTTAGGGACTAAGTTAGTCTCCATAATTTTTGTCTGGAACCCATTTGAGTATTTACTGTTAAAAAAATGTATATATCTATGAACAGGGAAATAAATACCAAATTTTTACGCCACAAAATCACCTAAAATTTTGAATCCAATCCTAAACATTGACCGCACGCGTCCAAAACGGCTTAAATTTATTGTTGAATATGCACATTACAACCGCAATCCATTTATTAAACCAGTAACGGCTTGCGATCAATTCTATCTTTTGTGGCACTGTTGTATTGTAAGAGAACCTTTTAATCCGTATCCATGCTCTGTATGTACAAGCGAGTCTTAATATTGTTGGCCCTTTCCAAAATCATCTGGATAAAATCATATTCATACCTGCAAAAATACAACGCCTTTCAATTCATTTATGCAAATAAATAGTATTCATGTTCTTTCTGTTAGTCAGGATTTATGTCATCAAACAATATATAAAATTAAGCTTCACTAATTAATCTTCACAAAATGTATCCTCACACAAAATTCAGAATTGCACTGGAATTGAAAACAAAACTTCAACAACTCACAACAATACCACATGTCTAACAAAATTCCTTGTTAACAAAGTCACATTTAGAATGATAATTAGAAGACCATAATTAATGCTACTATAGCTTTTCATTATGGAATTTAACTAGAAAAATTTTAAAGTATAATCAAAACGTACCCAGTAGTGTAACACAATCCAGACAAGTTGGCAACTTGAAACAAAGCTGACCTCCATTTTTGTATCTTCTTAGAATCACTCCCAAACTTAATTTCATGTCCAGCCATGGCTTTGCCATAACTATTTTTCTGATATCTTACATCTGATGGCTCCACTTTGTAAAAGATTGGCCAAACTAATTGATTCTTCATTTTCATACACTCAAGAATCTCGACAAGTTCATCAAGACACCAAGAGGAATATGCATAGTTCTCAGATAAAACAATAATGGAAAGCCTTGATGTTTCAATTGCATTGAGAAGAGATAGTGAAATCTGGTCCCCACCCTCCAAACCCCCTTCATCCATGAAGGTTTTGAATCCGCCTTGGCATAAAGCGCGATAGAGAGAACCTGTGAAAGAGTAGCGAGTATCATCTCCTCTAAAGCCGAGAAAAATCTGGTATTTGGCCATTGAATGTCTAAGACTGTCTAGTAATGATTTCCACTCCTCAATAGGTTTGGTTTTCAAGGAAGATCCTACATCTTTAATTGTACCAGGTAACCCTTCACATTCAAAAGCCACATCTTGTGCCACATTTAATATGTCAGAAGAAGACTCATCATCAATGCCTGAATGTTTTTTGAGCAATGTCCAAGCTTCATCTTTGGATAATGGACCTAGAGGAATCTCCTTTTGACAATCCATCAAAGCACATTCTCGTTGGCGACGTGTGGTTAGAAGGACCTTGCACCGATTGCCATTACAAGGAATACCTATATCCTCTAGCTCAAGCTTTGCGCGAACATCATTCAAGATCACGAGAATTCGATCCCTACTTTGTAATGCAGAAGATATTGTTCTTGTTCTTCCAGTTTCGGTGTTTCTGTCGAATTTCAAGTTCAACGATTCAGCAATTTTGTCTTGAATAGATCTAACATTTGGATTTTGAGACACATTGGCAAACAGAACTGCATCAAAAATCTTTAAATACTTGGCCTTCTCACCCACTGCTTTTGCCAATTTTGTTTTGCCAGAGCCTCGCTTCCCATATAATCCAATTATATAACAATTATCATCTTGCAGTGCCTCCAAAAGTTGTTCTGAAGCCACTTTGGTAGCCTCAAAGCATACAAAATTTCCAAAAGAGAAGTACTCTAAACCAGGAATTGGGCTGGAAAATGGCTCAAATTCGCAGGTGGTATTCAGAGTCTTTATTTTCTTTAGCATTTCATTGTAAAACCTATATCTCCTCTCACTATCAAGAGAAGTACACAAAATTTCCAAAATTTCCATTTCTATTTCCATCTTCTCCTCCTCTTCCATGAGTTTCTCCACATCATTTAGCCAATCCAGAACATCATCATTGACTTTGTCTTTTTTGTTTGTTGCTTCAACTTTTTTAAGCACAAATTCATGGTTTGAAATCAGCTTCTCCTTTTCTCTGACCACATTTTCAATGATTTTGCCAACTCGAAACAAATATATTCCTTCACGTATAAATGTCCCAGATAAGTCAGCAAGGGATGAGACAGGGCTGTGGTTTGCCATTTGAACAAAAGTAACCTGGAAAATAATTAATTTAACACTTAATCCGTATCACATCTTAATGGTGTATTTTTGTGCGACAGATGAAAACATAGTGAATGAATCAATGTGACAGATAAAATAAAAATAAATTTCTATAGAAATTGAATGTGATTATTCCATCGGTTACAATGTTTGATGTAGATGACCTTATTCAGAAGGATAAAACTTAGATCAAACTCCCTAGGTTTGGTTGGTCATGTTCCCCGCTCAAAATAGGATGGAAACCACTTTGATAGTGGGGTAATGAGAAGTTGGGGATAGTAAGAGTGGATGAGAAGAGAGAAATTTTATCCATTTTGAGAGCGGAACAGACCAACGAGACCTAGGGTACTTGACCTAAATTTTGTTCTATTCAAAAATGGAACAAACAGAAAATATATAACACTTGAAATGATCATAACATGACAAGGATATGGCTTTAATAAAAGAACCACGGTAGGTTCAGTTTGCGTATTATGTTCCTCCTTATTGATTGAAAGGAAAGAATGATTTCTGTCACTAGGATCATTGTAAAGAAAAATATGTTACTATATAATAGAGAAGTTGAGAGAGAACAATGATGAACATTGTGATTGCATTCAATAGAATGATAAGCGGTTACAAGTTCTGTTACAGATACAAATATATATACATTTGGTATCCAACAGGATTAAGCCACGTGGCTACGGTTATAACTAACTCAGCTATGCCTTATTATATTACTCTATTACTCCCTCCTCAAGGTCAAGGAGGTTGTTGTGCAGACACAACCTTGAGCTTGGACCTAAGATCAACAAACTGCGACATAGGTAGTGGTTTTGTGAGTGTATCAGCAATTTGAGCAGCTGCAAGAATATGCTGAATCCCCAAAGACTTCGATACAACTTTCTCACGGACAAAGTGTATGTCAAGCTTAATATGTTTTGTGCGTGCATGTAAAATAGGGTTGTGAGCAAGAAGAACCGCACTAAGATTGTCACAAAATAGAGTAGGTGGATGAAATGGCACTAGCAACTCAGAAAGAAGAGATTGTAGCCACAACAATTCAGAGGTTGTATGCGCTAATCCTCGATACTCAGCTTCAGCATTTGAGTGAGCAACAAGTGGCTGCTTCTTGGAGCTCCAAGACACAAGATTGGGCCCAAAATATATGCAAGAGCCAGAGGTAGAACGACGATCATCTGGATCACTCGCCCAATCCGAATCACTGTAAGCACGAAGTGAGAACTTGCCATCAGAAGGTGTTGCTTGCAGTAGCAGACCAAAGTGTGCAGTACCACTCAAATAACGCAGAATGCGTTTAACAGCCCGCCAATGAGAGTCAAGAGGAGCTGATAAGAATTGGTATACTTTGTTGACACAAAATGCAATATCCGGACGAGTTAGAGTCACATACTGAAGGGCTCCAACTATTGAACGGTAATGATGTGCATCAGGCAGAAAATCAGTACCATGTTTGCTCAATTTGCAATTACTTAGCATATGTGTGGAGATGCCTTTAGAGTGGAGCATGTTTGCTTTTTGAAGTAGGTCCCAAATATATTTCGTTTGAGTAAGCAGTAAAGAGCCATTTTGAAGATACTTCACCTCAATTCCCAAGAAGTAGTCAGGCTTGCCAAGCTTTTTGAGAGCAAATTTGGCATGTAATTTATTTATCAAATCATGCACCAGCTGAGATGAGGAACCTGTTATTAATATGTCATCCACATACACTAAGGCGTAGAGAGTGACACCACGACAGTGATAAACAAACAGAGAGGGATCGCAAAGACTTGCAGTAAATCCAAACTGAATAAGTGCTTGAGTTAGTCGCTCATACCAGGCTCTTGGAGCCTGTTTCAATCCATAAAGAGCACGATTCAAGCGGCAAACAAGTGACTTGTCAGAAGACTCAAATCCGGGAGGCTGAACCATATAGACTTCTTCATGTAATAGGCCATTAATTAGGAACGCATTGTTCACATCTATCTGCTGAATTTCCCATTTATGAGTTAATGCCAAAGTCAGAATCACACGAATTGTCACAGGCTTGACCACGGGTGAAAAGGTTTCACCAAAATCACAACCGGCTTGTTGATGAAAGCCCTTGGCTACCAATCGAGCCTTGTATTTGTTGACACTCCCATCAGGGTTTTCTTTCACCCTAAACACCCACTTACATCCTATTGCTTTTCTATGAGAAGGAAGAGATGTAAGGGTCCAAGTATTATTTGCAAGGAGAGCTTTATATTATGTTTGCATAGCCTCAAACCACTTAGGATTAGCCAAGGCTTGTTTAACAGTGCTAGGTTCTGTGTAAGCCAGAAAAAGTCTAGGCTTGAGATGCCCGGTTTTTGACCTTGTAAGCATAGGATGCTGATTTGTGACAGCAGGCTGTAATTCAGGCACAGCAGAAACAGCAGGTAATTCTGCAAGGTCAGGTGCATTAACCTTAATTGGAGAAGATGAACTTGGAGTAACATGAGTTACAGATTCAGGAGAAACAAACTTTGGATGTGACTCACCAGAATTAGAAGAAGCAGAATTCAAGACAGCATTAGTGAGAGGAACAGAAGAGATGTTAGCAGTGTCTAACACAGGAAGCAAAGACACAGGAGACACATCAATGGAAGAAACTGTGTTTGGAAGAACTATCAGCAGGGAACAAAAATGGAAAGGGAAACCGAAACTCATTGAAGAGAACATCCTTGGATATATAAATTCTTCCCTTAAACATTTATAACCTTTGTGCTGAGGTGATATGCCAAGAAAGACACATTCTGCACTTCGAAATTGCAATTTATGTTGGTTGTAGGGTCTCAACAAAGGGAAGCATGCACACCCAAAAATTCTAATGGACTTATAATTTGGCACTTTTTGAAATAAGGCATGATAAGGTGAGGAATAATTGGTAAATGCAGAGGTAGGCAGCCTGTTTATAAGTTGGACAGCTGTACTAAAGCTATGGTCCCAAAATTTTAATGGAAGAGAAGCATGAGCAAGTAGGGTAAGTCCCATCTCAACAATTTGCCTATGTTTCCTCTTAACCATCCCATTTTGATGATAAGTATAGGGACAAGTGAGCCTATGTAGAATGCCTAATTCATTGAGATATTTAGTAAAGGGGCGAAATTCCCCACCAAAATCAGATTGGACAACCTTTATGTTGGCTGAAAATTGTGTTTTAATTAAAGCTTGAAACATTTTGAAGGCTGTAAGTGCTTCAGATTTGTTCTTTAGGAAATAGATCCATGTAAATTTAGTAAAAGCATCAACAAAAGCTATATAGTAGAAGTAGCCATTACTAGAAGGTGAGGGAGAGGGACCCCACAAATCTGTATGGATCAATTCAAAGGGAGATGAATGTACAGTAGGGGAGGGTGGTGCATGTAGTTTGTGAGATTTCCCTAAACAACAAGAATTACAAAAGTCATTGGCACTTTTATTTGAAACATGGATATTACAAAGCTAAAATACAGACTTAATGGCATTGGAATTTGCATGACCTAATCTATAGTGCCAAATAGAATGAACATTTTCAGAAACAGATTCCAAGGAAGCAGCAGGAACTGTTGAACTTTGCTGCACACTAGCAGAAGACACTGGCAGAGCTTTCGAATGGAAGGTTGAAGGCCCCTTGGGTAATGACAAATGCTTAAAGCTATACAAGCCTTGATCATCCAAGGATCCTTCAAGAAGAACCTACTTAGATTCCTGAGATTTCACAAAACAACAATTTGGATGAAACTCAAAGAAAACATGATTATCTTTTGCAAATCTAGAAACTGAGATAAGATTTTTAGTAATTGAAGGCACATGTAATAGATCATTTAAAGATAAAGTAGTTTTAGGAGCTAGATTAGAAAGAAACTGAGAGGAACCAATTGAGGTTATGTTAAGACCTTGACCATTACTTATGTGAACTTGATGAGAGCCTACATAGGAAGTACTCTGCTGTAAATTTGAGGAATCTGCTGTAAGGTGATGAGACGCACCTGAATCAAGGAACCAAGCCTGAGAATCAAGTCCTCGAGGCACTGTCAGTTCAGTAATAAAACCCTGAGGTTGAGAACCTTGGGTGGCCAGAAGAGCACTTGGCAGAGAAGATGAAGCCACATCAGGTTTGGGAGTGGATGCAGTGTTGCATTGTGCAATGTTTACATTAGATTGATTGCCTTGCTGTTGAGCATTTGAGGCAGAAGATGCAGAATGTTGCTGTGTGTTTGCAGGAACAAACGATTCATCGAACCTATACCAGCAATTGATCACTGCATGACCAAATTTTCCACACAACTGACATGTAGGTTGATTTCCATTTCCAAAATTGCGACCCCTGCCATAGCCTCTGCACGGCCAAAGCGGCCTCTACCAATTGAGCCATTGCCACGAGAGTGCATATGTGGATTCGAAGACTGCATTGAAGAGGACTGTGCAGATTGTGCAACATTCACACAGAGATGTTAGAGACTGCCAATTCTTGCCTAAATTTATCCAATTGAGCCTCTTGAACATACAGTAATGCCTCAATATCAGAGAGAGAAATCACATCAAGTCTGCTATAAATCATCATCACAAAATGATTATACTCCTCGGGCAATCCATCTAGAATCGTGTCAATTTGGTCCTGATCTGTTACAGGATCACCAATAGCAAGCAAAGAATCCGAAATCGCCTTGATTCGAAGAACATATTCAGAGATAGATTTGTTTCCTTTCTTCGTATTTTTCAATTCAGATCTAAGTTGTCTAGACCTAGTCTTAAGGTGAGCATAGAAATGCTTATGAATTTTGTCCCAAACCTCATAAGAGTGCTTGCAACCTAAAACCCTAGGCAGTACTGAATCTGACAGAGTAGTAAGTAACCAAGTAAAGAGAGTTTGGTCTTGTACTAACCATTTCTCATATTCATCAGAAACTTTATCTACTTGGCGATCTGCTTCAGTCGCATACTTCTGTGGAATCACTGGATTCACAACGAAACGGTGTAATTTGCGTGTTGTAATGACTCCTTCAACTTGCTGATTCCACAACAATAAATTCTTGTCCTCCAATTTTATGGACAATGCAGGAGCAAACGAGTAATTGCGCGACACAATTGGTACCGGAGTACCGTTGTTGAAATCCAGATCCATCGCCTGAGTGGAAGATTCACTCTGCGCAGAGAACGGTGAAGCCATTGTTGAAGACGGAACAAAGAAAATAAACGAAGAAGCTTCGCGAAACTATGAAGGAACCGCTCGAGAAGAAGGATCAGGTCCTGGATCGAGAACTGCTACTGATACCATAATAGAGAAGTTGAGAGAGAACAATGATGAACATTGTGATTGCATTCAATAGAATGATAAGCGGTTACAAGTTCTATATATTACAGATACAAATATATATACATTTGGTATCCAACAGGATTAAGCCACGTGGCTACGGTTATAACTAACTCAGCTATGCCTTATTCTATTACTCTATTACTATATGCCCAGAAGGCAAGTGTTAATGGGTTGTTTACCTCTTCTGTCATTTAAATTCCGTTTTCTATATTAATTAAATTGTTAAATACCCTCATTATTATGACCATTGATCTTTCTTGGGCATTATGTGGAACTTAGAAAAATTTGCTTGAAGATAAGTTACAATATCAGTAATAGTGGTGTCAATAAAAACTTAAAAAGGAAGATATGTGAAGCTTAAAAAACATGCAAAGAGAAGTGAATAGAATTTTAACTCACTCCAAGATTTTGCAGAGGCACAGCACAAACGATGGAGACACCCCTCTTATCACTCTGATTGATTTTGCTTAGTAATAATGTCAAACGTCTTAACGAAAGAATAGATATTGGTCGGAACTGGGCTCCGGGCAGTATTGGATGGAATCAAATACGCGCTTTGGTTATAAAAAAAGATAATTATAGAATAAACTATGGTTATAATAATGAAGGTAGTATTTCATAGGAAGCATCGTTTGTAAACAAGCTGACTTAAAACCCAAACCGTCCAAAATTTAAAATATTGAGGGGAAAAAATGAAGATCAATTGATCAATTCAACGGTTCCTTCGCATAACATCACATCAACTAGCATTATTTTATAACTAAACCAGCATTCTTCCAAGTTGATAACACGGTTTGCATTTTTTTAATGAATTTCATAGACTCCAAAAATCCAGTTACTCCTTCCTCACGAAAAGTAATGTGGGGATGGCTAACGAGTAAAAGGTTGGATTTAAGGTCACCACAGTAACGAGAAATTTCTAAAGACCAAAATAAAGCAGACTAAAACTGATGATCAACGATGGATAATCCACATGCAAACTGATTAATATGCTAACTGTTGGAGTCTACGTTGGATATATTGGATACTGATATAGTCTCAATAGTGGCTATAAGTGGGGAATTGTCTTATCCAATGAACTAGTTTTTAGGATTGAGTTAGGTGAAAACCACAAACATACAATAGGTACAGATAATTGTCAAAATTATTTGAAGTTTGAACGTAAATAAGGCATGATCTTCATTTTCTATCATTTGGTGCCCGAAATTACATAGAATATAGAACAATAAGTGGGAAAAAAAAATGGAGAACTAAATACCACTGGAGTTGGAGAAAGCAAGCCAGCAAAATGTTGAGGGACCTCTCCAAACATTTTATGAAAGACAGAATGCATTGCCTCTTCCATGATCTTTGCTGCTCAGCTTTCAGTTTCAGTTCTATCAACCTTCGCCTTTTGTTGAAGTGTAATACAAATTTCTAGAAGCCTTTTGTCGAATATCTCTAGAATATTATTACACTTCCATGGTATCTCTAGAATCTGTGTCAAGAATATACTGTTAATATTATTATTATATTAACAAACCATTTACAGTTTTTTTATAATTAAAAGAATTACAAGAAGTACCCCGATCCATATACAAAAATCAAACTACATCAAGCAACACATCTCATAACGCAATTCAAGGGGTTATTACACCCGCCAGGAAACAGAAGACCAAGTCCAACAAGGTTTTGCTAACAGCCAAGACCAGGACCTTACTTTGATACAATCAATAACGGATAAAAAGTCAAATTCAGCAGACTTGAATACTATATTGGTTCTCATGAACCAAATACTTGACACTACCACGGGCCAAATCATCTACCAAACCTTCTTCTGTTGCTTGCCTTTGATCATCCCCCTATGAGCCGAATAGTGATCAAAAAAGGAAGAAGGAAGCGCAACCAAAAATCCCAACCATCCGTATATATGAGCCCAAATACTATGAGATATTGGACAGTCAAAAAATAAATGGGAAGCCTCTCCCACATGGGAACCACAAAATACACATAAAGAACTCTCATAATCATTCACCACTCCTCTGGCTAAGAGCACGAGTGGGACTAGGATCCAGGGTCAGCGGGTACATAAAATTTTAAAATTACTAAAATTATAACAAGAGCATCGGTATATTTTTTTATAAAAAAAATAACAAAAATAAATGTTTACTCTTCTTGTACAATAAGAAGCGCATGATTTCTGATAATACATCTTGGGTTAAAATCACAAAAATTATAACAAGAGCATCGGCACTTGTTTTTTTACAAAAAAAAAAAAAAACAAAAGCAAATGTTTACTCTTCTTATAAAATAACAAGATCATGATTTCTGATAACACAAAACAAATTTTCGGACTTAAAAAAAATAGAAAGGTTCTAGAATTTATAAAAAAAAAGTTACAAAAGAAAATAACAAAACAAGAGAGACCGAATTAACATAGACTCAATTACAATAAAAAAAAGTTACAAGAGAAAATTAAAAGAGGGGTCAGATTAGAGTTTTAGCCTAAATTGGGAAAAGCATTAAAAGGGCAAACAAGTACCGAAAATGGCACTTGTCAACAAGAGAGAAAGTAGGTCGAGATGTGAGACAGTGAGAGGAGTTGTGTTTTGAGTTTTGAGAAAAAGATAACTGACTGAATGAGATGAAAGATGTGATCAGGTAAGGAGGGCACTGTTTGTAAACTATTATACTGAGAAGAGTCAAAATATAAATTTTATAAGGAATAAGTAGTATTTCTAATTTTTTTAAGAGCGTGCAACTGCACACTCAGACAACAAATAAGCTCAGGGTGTGGGTGCACTTGCATATAGACCCATACCATATACTCTCTCTGGAACCATTTATAAGGCAAAAAGTCATTTTCAAATTCGTTAAAAAATGCATGTATCTGGTCTAATTTTTGGACCAGATACATATATTTTTTAACGAATCTGGAAATGACTTTTTGCCTTATAAATGGTTCCGGAGTAGTAGTTTAGATGAAAGACGTATCGGTGTAGGTGTAAAATTTTAAAGAAGTCAAAATAAAAATTATATAAATAATAAGTGTAACTTTTTAAATTTCAGGTGTAGGTCCGCCACTGGCTAGCACATTACTTTTAGTGGGCAGCCTGTCTAAGGTTAATGCCAAAGTTTTATTGGGAGTAATGCAATTCCACAAATTGTTGAATACCGGAGATGAATGATATCGTGCCCCATCGTGAGGCAGTTTCCTTAACAACAAATTATATGCAGATTTGACTGGGTATTCATTGGATGAACACCGAAGCCAAATCCATGTATCTTCCTCATTTTTTGCTAAGGAAACGCAAACCATTTACATTGCATAGGTGTACCGTAAATCCATGAAGTAGCAGTCAAGGTGTAACGTAAATTAACACGTTCGTTCCTTAAAATTTTGCGTTAAATATCATTTTAGTCCCTTAATTTATGGGTCAAATAAATCCCTTAAATTTTTAAAATGGGCCAAATAGGTCCTTTTCGACTTTAAGTTTTTAAATTGGGCCAAATAGGTCCTTTAAGATTTTAAGTTAGGTCAAATGAGTATTGCCACGTAGGACTTATTTAGCCCAACTTAAAAACTTAAAAGACCTATTTGACCAAACTTAAAAACTTAAAGCCGAAAAGGACTTATTTGACTCACTTAAAAAACTTAAAAGACTTATTTGGCCCAAAAAATAGTTAAAGGACTAAATTGAACCTCAAAAATAAGTTAAAGGACGAAAATGGTATTTAAGCCTAAAATTTTTGGTCCTCATGATTGATACAAGTATACAACACAGATTGAATTAGAAGATATCGATCAAATATAAGTCGTAAAATTCTAAAATATTTCCAAATTGCAGGAACAATATGAATTATGAAGGGACATTGGCAAACATTCAGAATTATGTTCATGTCTTCAGTCCTTTCACTGTTTTAGATCTTGCAAGCATTGCTGCAACTGCCCTTTTGACCTTCCTCTAAAGTAATTTCAAATATGATCACATACTACTGACTAAAATAACTGAAACTACATGCAAGCATAACAAATTAATTCCCAGTTGTTTGTGATTGCGTGGAGGAAAATTGATGCTTTTCCTGTATAACATCAAAATAAAACACTTGACATAATATCTAAAGTTTGATATAAATAAATAAAAAATTGAGAACTACGGCTACAAGGGAATATCCCTTCCATTCCATGAATGCTATGTAGCTTCACAAAATTTTAGCTTGTTAAGAAATTTTGATATATATAGCCATATGTGTCATGTCCAACAATATAAATGCTTTTTTTTTACCAAATTAAATACCAAGCATACATTAAATATCAGAAAATGGTAATTTTTGTAAATTACATCACAAGATTATATGGAATGCGATGTATAAGTACCTGATTTTCAATCCGCAGCCAAGCATAAGTATATTTGGGACAGTGCCTCACTGTGTAATAATGCTTCACATTCTGCTGCAACTTAATTATAAGGCCCTTGGCAAAACTCAGTGATGTTTCGCAAACATATATACTAGTTTCACCTCTCTCAGTTTTGGAAGCACTAATTGCTGTTTGTTTTTCATTAGGCAAAAGTCCTACTTCTTGACCTACTATCATTTTCATTAAAATGGAAAACCTGTTCTAATTTAGAACACTCCTCTACTGTAATAAATTCTAACTCAGGAAATGGAGAAGCCAATGAATGAGAGAAAAGGCATTTCAATTCAAATTGTTGCACTGAAAGATATGGACCATGAAAAGTAGAGGGAGGGAAACACACTGATTTGGAACAAGCAGATGCGTTTCCAACTTGCATTGAATGATCTGCTCCAACTTTTCACACTTGGTTACAGCCAGTTCACTCTGCTCTGCTAGGCTTCCAACAATAGTGGGAGAGAAGACGGTTTCTCAAGTATAAACTACAAAATTTCCCATAGTCGATTAGTGGAAGAGTTTAATAATAAATGCGAAGCACACACAAAATTGATAACGGAGTTCGGCCAATAATGCCTACGCCTCCGGCCGCAGATCTTATATTGAAAAAGGAAATACACACCGCGGTTTACAAACACTACACTCTCTCAAGAAACCCACAACCCATCATTACACCCAAAAAAGAAATATTTCTCTCTAAATATTTCTCACAAAAAATTCTCTCAAGGGAATTTTCTCTGCTGGAACTCACAAGCCACAACCTCTCAATGTTAGAATATTTTCCTCCAATGCATGACTCTTATTTATAGAAGGATGAAGCTCAATAAACCATTGCCTCACCAACCAAAACAATTCAATTTTCAACCTTCAACTTTCAACTTTCAACATTCAACTTTGCACAAAGTTGAATTTTCCCATTTGTTGAAAAGCAAAACATTTGCGCATAAAAAATTGGGTAGGTTGGGGAGGTTTTCGACCAACAATTCCCACTTGAAGATCGATTTCAATCGGCCTTCACACCTAAATCAATGCAACAGACCTTCTTCCTGGTCTCAGCATCGTGCCAACTCAAGTTGAGCACAACTTCGCTTGTCGATAGTCACCACCTTTGTCAACATATCCGGGTTCTTACTTCCTTGAATCTTCTTCAACATTAACACTCTCATCCTCAAGCGTAGATCCTGATGAAGTGATAACGAAGCACCAATATGCTTTGTTCGAGTGAAACGTCAATTCTTTGCCGATGTATCGCACTGACTATCACTGCAAAACACTCTTTCTCCCCGTGTGAAACCCAACTCGCTAACAACTCAAGCCATATCAATTCTTTTGTCAAGCTTCACATCGCTACATACTCACCTCCGTAGGTGATAAAGCAACAATCTTCTCAGACCGCGACATCCAACTAATCACTGTAGTACCAACAGCTGAATACATAACCAGTGGTACATTTCTTCGATGATCAACTTCACCTCCAAAGTCTGCATCTACGAGCCTTGTACTTGCAATTCTCCTTTACTAAAGTACATGACACTTCTCCGTAGTGCCTCGTAGATACCTCAAAATCCATTTCATCGCTTCCCCAATGAGTTTTACCTGATTTGACATAAACCTCGCTAACTACTCCCATCGCATGGCCAATGTCCGGCCTCGCATGTACTCATTGCATACATCAAACTTCCAATGGTCAAGCATACGGAATCCTAGCCATGTATTCTCTTTCTTCCTCCGCCTGAGGTGATTGTTCCTTGGTTAGCGAAATGACCGCCAAAGGTGTGCTTAACCTGCCATGGGCGTCTATGTTGAATCTTGCAAAACACGGCTGATGTACTCACCGAGATAACCGCAAAAATTTCTCTTGCTTATCTCTCGTGATTTGCATTCCAAGGATCTTCTTTGTCGACCTTAAGTCCTTCATGTCAAATTCTTTTGACAACCGTGATCTTCAAGTTTCGATCTCGCCCATATCTCAACTCGCTTACTAACATATCATCGACATAAAGTAACAAAATGATATAATCGACTTATATCTCAAGAAACAATAAAGTGGTCCTGCTTGCACTCTCGAAACCTTCCTTGTGCATGAAGCTATCAAACTTCTTGTACCATCGCTCTGAGCTTCCGTAATTCTGCATACAAGCTCTTTAATCTGCACACCATGTTCTCATTGCCTTCTCCGAGAAGCCTTCAGGTTGCCGTGCATGTAGATCTCTCATCTAAGTCTCCGCGGAAGAAACGCAGCTCTTCACGCCTAATCGCCAAGGTAGAGCTCTTCACTAGCAACAATACTTAACACAGACTATAGTATTGAGCCACAATCGGAGCAAAATTTCGGTGTAGTCAACTCCTTCCTTTCGCTGGAATCCTGGATGACAACTAGCTCGGGCTTTATGTCTCTTGGAGCCATCATTCTCCTCCTTCACCCGATACACCCATTTGTTGTGAAGTGCCTTCTTTCCCATGGGTAACTCAATTTAGTTCCTATGTTTGATTGGAGATCAAAGACTTCATCTCATCTTTCATGGCAAGCTCTCACTGGCCGGGCATCTCGCGATCCGACATGCTTCTCGCATAATCTTCAGGCTCCTCCATCACCAACAACATGTAGTCCATGTATCTCCGGGCACAGAACTCGAGAAGATCTTTCATCGCCAGAGCCGAGTAGAGGCTCGTGCATCGACTGTCGTTCTATTGATTCCTCTCGATTGAGGATTCTCAAACATAGGACTTTCTGGGGACATCGCCCACCGCATACAACGCCCACTGCTCGAAGTTGCCGTATCCGTGGCTATGCCCTGCCTTGTACATCACTCTTCATTGAAGATCACATCTCTACCGGGATCGCCTTTTTGTTTTCATCATCCCAAAGACGGTAACAAACTCATCTTCACCATAACCGATGAAAGTGCACTTCTTCGATTTGGGATCAAGCTTATTCCTCGCCTTGATCATCGATATGCACATATGCTACAATAAACCGAAAAACTCTAAGATGAGAGTTTTACTCTTTTTCACTCCATACCTCTTCGGTATTCTCAGGCTCCAATGGTACCGATGGACCTCTGCTGATCAAGTGTGTGTTGATCGCCGCCCAAAATCGCTTCCTAGAAGCCCTGACCGCACCGTAAGCTTCTAGCTCTCTCGTCAACGCTCGATTCATACGCTCACCTACACCATTGCGGTCAGTAGGCACTAGCACTGGTTCTTCCATTCGATCCCGTGCTCAGCGTAACTTCTTGAATCGGTGTCTTCATATTCACCACCATCGCTTCTGCCTGAGCTTTTGATCTTCAACTCGCTCGCTTACCATGGCTTTCACATCTTGAAAGCCTCGAATACTCAGTGACTTATGTTTCGTAAAGTATACCCATACCTTCCTAGAGTGATCATCGATAAAAGTCACGAAGCATTGCTTCCCAATCGATGGATGAGATAGTCGCTGCCCCCAAACATCGTAGTGAACAAGCTCGAAGCTTTCTCTTCTTTGGGGTTCTTCCACTTGTCTCAAAGCTAACTCTTTCTCGCTTTCCAAGTATGCGCCTTCACACATGTCAATTTCTATCGATCAAGACTCGCAATTTGGGTTCTTCGAAAGTAATGATCTTCATCCCTTTCTCACTCATATGGCCTAGTCTCTGGTGCCATAGATCGGGACTATCATTTGTTGCAATCGCAATCAAATGGCATGCTTCATTGCCTTTATAAAGAGTACCACTCTTTTCGCCGCGAGCAATCGCCATTGCACCCTTTGAAATCTTCCAATGATCGCTGTGGAAGATCAAGTAGAAGCCGCCACCGCCAGCCGCCTAATGAGATTAAGTTCTTCGCCAGGTCGGGAATATGTCCGACATTTTTCAATTCCCATATTGCACTGCTCAACTTAATCTTCACTACACCTTTGCCAACAATCTCACAAGACTGCTTCATTACCAAGGTAACTTTTACCAAGGTTTCTCGGTACATAATTCTCAAGAATTCTTCTCTAAGTGGCATGAAAAGATGCTCCGCAGTCTAACACCTAAGACTCTTCCTCGCTCTCCAAAGAGCATATCAACGCCACCACCTCCCGAGGTGGAAGCAACATTTGCCTCGCCCTTCGCCTCCTCGTTCTTCTGCACTCTGACCGATTTTTGTAGTGTCCGCTCTTCCGCAATTCCAACACTGATAGTCTTTGAGTTGGAGTTTTGGGAACTTTGATGATTTCGGATTTGGGACCGCCGCCTTGATTTGCCACGCCCATTTCCTCTGGTTGAATTTCTTCCCTCGACTTTCGTAGATGCACATCAAGAGATGAAGATTCACCCGACTTCTCCGTCGGACTCTTCGCCGAGAACCGCATCACGAACATCGCCGATTTCAACTTATTGTTTCCCGCTGAGCTACTCACCTGGTGACAAAGAGCATTCCAACTCTCTGGAAGAGAAGACAAAAGTATCAATGCTCGCACTCATCATCAAACCCGATTCCAATCGAACTCAACTGGGCTGCGTGACTATGTTGAGTTCATTGAGATGTTGTGCTACCGATGCGCCTTCCGCCATCCGGCAGTTAAACAACCGCCTCATCAAATGAACTTTGTTTGAGGCCGACGCTTTTCGCATACATGTTGGAAAGAGCCTTCATAAGATCCGGCCGTGGTCTTTTCTTTGCAATGTTGAACGCAACATTACGGGATAACGTCAACCGATAACGCAGAGGGCTTGCTCATCGAGAAGGATCCATTCATCTTCCTTCATCTCCGCCGTTTTTTCCCGTGAGAGGTTGATACAACTTTTTCTCGATACAGATAATCCTCGACCGCATCTTCCAAAAGCCAAAGTCCGCAGCCGAACTTTTCAATTTTCACTTTTCCTTCGCCTCGCGCTACATCACTCCCACTGAGTCCGACTTCAGATCGCTTCGACAATTTCGAACCACCGTGCTTTTAAAACACCTCCGTGGGACAAATTGGTAGCGCTGACCAATTTTACTATTCACTAAAATTACTATTCATGTGAACAAGATTCTCACCAAGATTTAGGCGTAAAATAACCAACTAGCTCATACCAGCTTGTTAGGAAACTACGCAAAATTTCCCCATAGTCGATTAGTGGAAGAGCGAATAATAAATGCTACACACACAAAAATTGATAACTGAGTTCGCCAATAATGCCTCACGCCTCCGTCGCCGCAGATCTTATATTGAAAAAGGAAATACACACGTGTTTACAAACACTCACACTCTCTGCAAAACCCACAACCCAATTACACCCAAAGAAATATTTCTCTCTAAATATTTCTCACAAAATTCTCTCATGGAATTTTCTCTGCTGGAACTCAAGCCACAACCTCTCAATGTTAGAATATTTTCCTCTCCAACAGATGACTCTTATTTATAGAAGGATGAAGCTCAACAACCATTGCCTCACCAACCAAAACAATTCAATTTTCAACCTTCAACTTTCAACTTTCAACATTCAACTTTGCACAAAGTTGAATTTTCCCATTTGTTGAAAAGCAAAACATTTGGCAGACAAAAAAAAAATTGGGTAGGTTGGGGAGGTTTTCTTTGACCAACAGTTTCCTAGTTTTTAGTTACACACCATAGAATGCTTGGTACTCCATTTTCAGGAAATTCTACTTTCTCCCGTATTTAAAGACTAGTCAATGTTAGAATCATGCTTATCAATATTAGTAAACTTGATCGAGTAATACAAATTTATTCAATAGTCTTGAAAAGCAAAAAAAAAAAAAAATGTCAATAGAACTCATAAGTTTGCTCATAACATAATGATGTTAGCCTGTTACGATATTTAATAAATCAATAATTTAAATAACTTTTAATTAATATTCAAAATATAATTTTTCACACGTTTTTCCAGCATGGAAATCTTCTGTGCAAATTAAAAAGAAATTGAAGCATTACCAAATTTTGAAAAAATAATACAAATTATTAACAAACTTATTACTGTAACTAAAAATTAACTAACTTTCTTAATTTCTGGAAATTAGTTAAAGGGGTCTTATATGGGACAGACTGCTTTCGAATATCAGTTAAATAGTAGATGTCTTTATAATTTTTTCGATTACAAGACATCTTTATAATTTGATTGTCTAACTCTAATGCATAGGTACTTAGCCCCCTTCCATTCAAACAAAAAAAATCTGTTGTTTCGTTATTTGAACATCAAAAATCGACATCAAAATACGTGGTTAATGAATTGTTGAAATTTGGTTAATGAATATATCAAGGTGTCGCAACTTATTAATCATCAATTGAACTTCATTAATCACAATTTTAAATGTCATTAATCACGATTTTTAGCTGTTCAAATATACTTGTAGTAGATTATATTTGAACCCCTAAAAATTGTTATTAATAACGTTCAAATTCGTAGTTAATAAAATTCGGTTGATAGTTAATGAGTTGCAATATATTTATTAACAAAGTTTAACACTTTATTAACTACGTGTAACTACCAAAATTGTTATCAATGTTGGTGTCCAATTTGATGTTTTAATAACATTTCTAAAAAAAAAAGTCCTTAATAATCTGCTTAATAAAAGTGATGTGAATCAAGTTTTAACCATTTGTCAACAAAAAAAAATGTTTTAACCAATTCAGATCAAAGTGATCCAACACTGTTGGCGAAGGACAATTCCGAAATTACATTGTAGTCCAGGGTTAAATACGAAAAACGAATTAATTAATTGTCTAAGTATTGACTTGTGCATTCCACGCGCCTCTGTCTGAGTTGGTGTTTTATACCGATTCAAAGCATCCGAGTTTTACTTTTCCCTGAAAATCAGAGTTTGTTTGAAAGGGAAACAGAGAGAGAGGAAGAAAAAATGCACGATTTCTGTTTAACGATTCCGTACGGGTTGGTGTTGGTGGGAGGGGGACTGTTCGGCTTCATCCAAAAAGGAAGCACAGCTTCTCTTGCCGGAGGCGTCGGCTCCGGTATGTTTCTCATCATCGCCGGCTATCTCAGTCTCAATGCCTTTGGCAAGCGAAAGAACTCCTACCTTGCTTTGACCATTGAGATCGGTGTGTTTTCTTTG
Source organism: Calophaca sinica (assembly GCA_037113605.1). NCBI lineage: Eukaryota > Viridiplantae > Streptophyta > Magnoliopsida > Fabales > Fabaceae > Calophaca > Calophaca sinica. The sequence goes on along the minus strand of CM073736.1, from coordinate 123,293,715 downwards.
ATTTTATTTTTAATTTTATTTTTTCATGACGATTACGATGTTTTTGTTTTTTATTCTGAATCTGGAACTTGTTATAGATCGTGATTTGATGGGAGTATTGCAGTAATTAGTCCTTTTTTATTTTTCTGATTCGTACTTGTGGATTTATTGAAGTCAGTTATAGACGGTGTCTGAAATTTTGGATTATAATTAATGCATTAATTAAAATAAACACTGTAGAAAAAAGAAGAATAAAAAAAGCTATGTTCACTGCATTATTTAACGTCCATATTTTCGAGAGTAATTTTCTTTTTTCTCTTCTTTTTACTAATTTGTATATCCTGCAAAACAGTTTGTGCAGCTGTATTAACTTGGATCATGGGACAGCGTTATATGGAAACATCTAAGGTTATGCCTGCTGGTGTTATTGCAGGACTCAGGTAATTCAAAGGGATTGAATTGGAAATACCCTAGTTCATATTCTGATTTCTGAGCATAGTTTTATTTGTATGAATTAAATCTTAACTTGTGAGATTTAATTATTGGATAAGTTGTTGGCTTGTAGATTATAAATCCATAAACATATCTTTTATGAAAAGTAAATGCGTCCGTCAATATAAATTCCTTCTTAATTTATAGTACTACTCTTTTCTTAACTAATGAAGGATTCAGCATTCCATTTATTTATTTTCAGAATAAAAGAAATATTTTGGTGTGATATTGTCCCAGACTTGTCATGTGCAATTTCCTTTGAAATTTGTTTTAACTTCTATTGCTGATTTGAAGATCTAAATATTATTTTCCAAATAGGAATTCAGAAATCAAGCACTATTGTACTAAACAGATTTTTCTTGTTTCGTAGTCTTAATGTATGCATTTGTAGACATTTATGTAACTTAGGGTGTTTGTGTTGTTTCTAAACTTCTGCTGAAGGATGTGCATTGGTTGCATTTCCTTAAAAGAGTAGTGTATGTTTTTGTATCTGGAGTTTAAGACATTTGCCTTTCTTTTTCGTGCAGTGGTCTCATGACTCTGTTTTATCTCTACAAACTAGCAACGGGTGGCAACCATATACCTGCAAAGGCTGATTGATGATAAAGTGATACATCACATATGTTTTCTTACTATAATACATATATGTTGGGTGACTTGCATGACTTAGATGGTTGAGATATATCGTTGCACTTGTATACTCTGTAATTTCATAGTATGGAACAGATAGTTGTTGTGGTTGTCTTATGTAGGAGAATTGAGCATTCCTGCATTATTCTTTAAGCAGCTCCTTTTGTTATTCCTTTCCACTTTTTTCTTAATGTAGCATTGAGGTCGCCCTGAATGCAAGACAGACGCTTATTTGTTGTATGAATCACAAACTCGATGAAAATTCCATACTAAATGTGTTATGACTTGATTACTCTGCTAATTTTCATTTCATTTCTACCTTTCATGTGAAATCTGAAATAAATTACATTGTAAACATTTGGATTAGGTTCTGACATGGGCCTCTCAGGAATTAAATTATAGCTGACTTGTTGGTTGCATTAGTCGATACTTGGCGTACTATCTGCAAAACGTGTTATGTAAAATTTCTACAAAATATAACTAGCTTAGAAAATAAATATTCATTTTCAATGTGTTAGGCTTATTTTGTTTTGTGCCTTCCACTCCAAACTATCATTGTAATTTATTTTTATTTTTTTATACCATGGCATTGGTGGAAGTATTCCTCGACTTTGCCGAGGACTAATCTTCCCGAGGCCTTGGCTGCATTAAGGCTATCCCTCTTAACGGTGTTTTTTGTCATACCCAAGGCTTGAACTCGAGACCTTGGGCAAGGTACCCAACCGCAGTACCAGTCGGACCAACGCTTAGTTGGTTATCATTGTAATTTGATAATATATTATTGAAAAACAAGTAAAAATATATTACAAACTCATTTTAAAATGCAATGTTGTTTAATATGCTAAACACGGACTACTATAAACTCGTTTTGGAGCAATATCAGTGCTAGATTTCTCCTCTAGTAATTTTACGAAACTAGAATCTTTTTGATGAAATATGAAACACTAAAATAAATTGTCTTATTCCACTTGACACGAGGAAAATAAAAATGAGGCGGGAAATCCTATTAAAAGACAGCAGATATTAAAAGCTCTTTCGTTTGGACACTCCCAATGGTCCAATTAATGATGATCAAAGAACAAGTCAATTTTCCTGTTATTATAAAGGCATCACTAAAACGTTCTCATAGGAGCATCTTCCAGAACCCAAGAACCAGACTCCCCCCTCCACTCACTTTCTGAACCATGAGTATTCTCCTTGTTAGTTTCCTCTTACTCATGCCAATGCTCTTTCTGCTTAGAAGAAGTAAACAATCCAATTCCAAAAGGGTCCCTCCAGGTTCACTTGGAATTCCTCCAGGTTCACTTGGAATACCCATTATTGGTCAAAGCCTTGGCCTTCTCCGAGCCATGCGTGCCAACTCTGCAGAAGAATGGGTTGAAGACAGAATCAACAAGTATGGTTCTATTTCAAAGCTAAGCCTCTTTGGAAAACCAACTGTCTTCATCTATGGACAGGCTGCAAATAAGTTTGTATTTTCCAGTGGTGGTGATATAATGGTTAACCAGCAAACAAAGTCCATCAAAATGATACTGGGTGACAGGAACTTGCTGGAACTGAGTGGCGAAGATCACAGCCGAGTCAGAGGTGCACTCGTCTCATTCTTGAAGCCAGAATCTTTGAAGCGATATGTAGGAAAAATGGATTAAGAAGTTACAAGGCACCTTCACATGCATTGGCAAGGGAAACAGCAAGTTAAGGTATGCTATTACAAATCTTGACAAAAAATAAAAGCAAGTCAAAGAGAATGTATGATAAGAACAGAGCACAAAGTAAAAGAAAATGGGAATCGATATTGTATTATTAATCACAATTCAGAGGATCTCTCTGAATTGGGGGTGATGTAAATACAAAGATGAATTAAGAAGGAATGAAACAGTACAGAGTAGTCCTACTACTCAGCCCTTCCCTTTCTCAATTCCCAAATCTCGCATACCCCAAAAAGGTCACACCTCAGGTGCTTTATGCACCAGTCTCTCCCTTCATGTCACTGTGAATATTCCCTCACCAATGCCTCCTTACCACGTAGGCAATTCGGTTATGTGTGAGTGTGTGCGCCAGCTAGTGGTCCCCAACTGATTGGTTTCCACTTCTTCCTCTCATATACCATAGTACTTTTACCACCCTGCCCCCTACTCGAATTTTTCTCATCAACACCCTCTCCTTCAAAATTCACCTTGTCCTCAAGGTGAAACTCTGGATAAGTTTCCTTCATCTTTGTCAGCAATTCCCACGAATTTTCACAATCTGGCAGTCCCTTCCACTTCACCAGCACTTCCATGTTCAACTCATTCTCTCCCTTCACAGCCAGAATGTCTTCTGGTTGACTCTGCAACTCTAAATCTTCTGCTACATAGGAAGGCAGAGGCTGCACCACCACATCAGCAGTAACCGTGGGCTTCAACAGAGACACATGGAACACAGGATGGACTCTACTATCTTCTGGTAGCTTTAGTTTATAAGCTACCTCACCAATCCTCTCCACAATCTCATAAGGACCATAGAATCTTGGGCTTAACTTCTGATTTACTCTCTTAGCTAACTTCCTCAGCTTGTATGGTTGAATTTTCAAGTATACCACATCCCCCACCTTATACTCCACTTCTCTTCTATGACTATCAGCCTGTTGTTTCATTCTATTTTGAGCTTGAGTCAGATGGTTCTTCAAGGTCTCCAACACCTCATTTCTGTCTTGCATCATTCTATTGACCTATTCCATTGTTGTACCTTGGGTATCCCCTCTCAGAACTGGTGGGGGATCTCTGCCATATAATGCTTTGAATGGAGTCATCTTAGTAGATGAAAATAGTTGGTGTTGTACCAAAACTCTGCCCAACTCAACCATTTATGCCATTGCTTCGGTTTAGTGCCGGTCATGCACCTCAAGTAGGTCTCCAAACATCGATTCACCACCTCAGTTTGCCCATCAGTTTGAGGGTGATAAGCAGAGCTAAATTTCAACTTTGTGCCTGCCAATCTGAATAACTCAGTCCAAAAAGAACTAATGAATACCCTGTCCCTATCTGAAACTATAGATTCTGGGAATCCGTGAAGTTTCACCACCTCCTTGAGGAACACCTCAGCCACATCCTTAGCATTGAATGGATGTGCTAATGGAATAAAGTGAGCATACTTTGTGAATCTGTCCACCACTACCAGAATGGTATCCATGCCTCCTGCCTTAGGCAATCCCCCTACAAAATCCATAGAAATATCTGTCCAGATTTGCTTTGGAATAGGTAATGGCTGCAGTAGCCCAGCTAGGCTTAGAGCTTGGTATTTATTTCTCTGGCAGATTTCACATCTCTCCACGTAGTCTTGAATGATCTTCCTCATTCCTTCCCAAAAGAATAAACTAGTGATCCTCTTATAGGTTCTGAAATAACCAGAGTGACCACCTACTGCTGAATCATGGAATTCTTTTAGGATCAATTCAACCTTGGAAGATGTCTTAGGAATCACTAACCGATTCCTGTAATACAATCTGCCCTTCTGTATTGTGTAACCTTTGTGTGAATCTGCATTCACCAGCAAGTCCTGCATGATTCCCTTGAGCTTCAGATCCTCTGCTACTTCAGATTCCAGCTCTTCCCTATCAACAAACTGCACTGTAGTAATTGCAGCATATTGTAACTGTCGGGATAAGGCATCAGCTGCCTTGTTTTCAATTCCTGGTTTGTACTTGATTTCAAAGTCAAACCCAAGTAACTTGGAGATCCATTTATGCTGTTCTTCACCCATCAATCGTTGGTCAGCCAGAAATTTCAAGCTTTTCTGGTCTGTGTGTATTATAAAATGCCTCCCAAGGAGGTAGTGTCTCCATTTTTGCACAGCTAATACCACTGCCATCAATTCTTTTTCATATCTGATTTACTCGAGCCTCTCGTGAGTTTGACTCATGTAAGCCACTGGTTGCCCATCTTGCATAAGTACAACACCCAATCCTTTGCCTGAGGCATCAGTCTCCACCACAAAAGTTTTCTCAAAATTAGGAATGGCTAGCACAGGAACTGTAGTCATGGCTATCTTCAATTGTTCAAAAGCTGTTTGGGCAGAATTATCCCATAGAAATCTGTCTTTCTTTAATTGTTGGGTCAACGGCCATGCAATCTTACCATACCCCTCCACAAACTTCCTGTAATAACCTGTTAGTCCCAGAAACCCTCTTAATCCTTTGACATCTCTAGGTACGGGCCAGTTTAGCATAGCTTGAACCTTGGCAGGGTCAGCAGCCACTCCCTGCCCAGAAATGATATGTCCAAGGTACTCAAGGCTCCCTTGACCAAAAGAACACTTCTTCTTATTCACCACTAACTCATGGTCACTTAAAGCTTGCAAAACAGATCTCAAATGCTCTTGGTGCATATTCATATCTTTGCTATATACTAAGATATCATCAAAAAAGACTAGAGCAAATTTCCTCAGGTAAGGATTCAATACCTGGTTCATGAGAGCTTGGAATGTAGAAGGAGCATTGGTAAGCCCAAAAGGCATAACCAAGAACTCATAGTGGCCCTCATGAGTTCTAAAAGCTGTCTTGGGCACATCTTCATCCCTCATGCGTATTTGATGGTACCCTGACTTCAAATCCAGCTTAGAAAAGACTTGAGCCCCACCCAATTCATCAAGTAATACATCAATCACTGGAATTGGAAACTTGTCTGGTACTGTGAGCTTGTTTAGTGCACGATAATCTACACAAAACCTCCATCCCCCATCCTTCTTTTTCACCAAAATCACTGGACTGTTATAAGGACTATTACTGGTCCTGATTATTCTAGCAGACAGCATTTCTCTCACAAACTTCTCTATCTCATTCTTTTGGTAATAAGGGTATCGATAAGGTCTAATGTTGGGAATATTAGAACCTTCTTTCAATGTGATAGCATGATCACATCCCCTTCTAGGTGGAAGATCAGTTGGCTCTCTGAACAACTCTTCAAAGTCACCCAGAACAGCCCCCACAGGATCAACATGCGATTACATATCGCTGGCGCTCACTATCGGGTTGATAGGATAGCAAGTAACCTTCACCATCATTGTGAAGAGCTTTCAACAAATTTTTCCATGATGCTTTTGCTTTGCATAATGAAGGATCTCCCTTCATCACTTTCTTCTCACCTTTCTTCCCCCAACTGAGCTCCAAGTTCCTGAAATTAGCCCTCACATCACCAAGGCTAGCTAGCCAATCCATGCCCAGTACAAGGTCTGTCCCTCCCAGCTCCATGATGAAGAAATGTTGTACTATGGTGACCCCTTGTATCTCAACTTCTACTAACTTGCACACCCCATTATTCTTCACCTTCTCACCATTTCCCACCTCTACCAAGAAATCTAATGTATCTGTCACCTTCAAGCGAAGACTCTCCACTAACCTTCTAGAGATGAAGTTACTGGAAGCCCCACAATCAACTAGCACCAAGACTTGCCTCCCTCCAATAGTTCCTATGATTTTGAAGGATCTATTAGAAGTGAGTCCCTCCTTGCTCTTCAAGGATAACTGCATCACCTTCACAGTCAGAGTCTCTAGACTCTCCTCCTCACTAACTTCAGTTTCTTCCTCCTCATTGGCCTCCATCAAGACAAATTGATAGTGTTTCAATTTATATACATGGTCTCTCCCCCATGTTTCACCACACTTAAAGCACAACCCCTTCCTACTTCTCTCTCTCAATTCAGCCTGAGAAAGCATGTTCCCATGGTTCTTCTTCTCATTAGACTCTACCTCCTCTCCTTTACTACTAGAACCTTCCTTGACACCCCCTTTCTCCCATCTAGTGAAGCCTTTGGAACTCTTCACATTACTCCTTTCACTGTTTCCACCTCCTTTCTTCTCGACATTCATCAGCCCTCCCTTCCTCAATGCATTTTTCTTCTCTTCCAACAACAATGCTCGGTCCATCAACTCATCGAGAGTTCCTGCAGCATGGAGCTTCAATTCAGCTTGGATTTCATCTTTTAGTCCATTAATGAAGATCCCTTTGAGCATAATTCTCTCCTCCTTCTTCAAAGGAGCTGACTCTCTCTCAATTTTTTCTCTTTATTTCATGACTGACGTGGTCTGTTTGATGCTCAATAATGGTCCAAATGGATTTTGAACAAGACCCGGTTGGAAGCGTCGGATTAAAGCAGCTTTGAAGTCTTCCCAGTTCAGATTTTCGTTCTGTTCTTCCCACCATTGGTACCAATTGAGTGCCTTATCTTCAAGCGCGATTACCACCGCATCTAGTTTATCTTCTTCGTCGACCATGTTGAGCTTGAAATAACGTTCTGCACGAACAATCCAACCGTATGCATCCTCACCACGAAATATGGGAATCTTCAACTTCCTTCCTCCAAAATCACGTGAAGAGTCACTACTAGAGCTTCGTGTCTGAGAACGAGAGCTGTCGTCGGTTTCCGTTTCAACTTCGTCGTCGATTTGTTCAATCTGGTTCCGGGTCGGGTCACGTCGCTGATGAGAACGACGTTTACTGTGACGCCCTCTGCGAGACCTGCTTCGCTCAATTAACAAGTTCTTCAGCTCAGCTAGTTGTTGCTCAATGCCATCAATGCGCTTTTCCATTGCGTTTCGCGTGAATACCATGCACTACAGAATCGAGTGCTTTGATACCACTTTGATAAGAACAGAGCACAAAGTAAAAGAAAATGGGAATCGATATTGTATTATTAATCACAATTCAGAGGATCTCTCTGAATTGGGGGTGATGTAAATACAAAGATGAATTAAGAAGGAATGAAACAGTACAGAGTAGTCCTACTACTCAGCCCTTCCCTTTCTCAATTCCCAAATCTCGCATACCCCAAAAAGGTCACACCTCAGGTGCTTTATGCACCAGTCTCTCCCTTCATGTCACTGTGAATATTCCCTCACCAATGCCTCCTTGCCACGTAGGCAATTCGGTTATGTGTGAGTGTGTGCGCCAGCTAGTGGTCCCCAACTGATTGGTTTCCACTTCTTCCTCTCATATACCATAGTACTTTTACCACCCTGTCCCCTACTCGAATTTTTCTCATCAATGTATGTTGTAACCTGTGACAACATCTCACTAGCATTTCTCATTGTTAAACAGACACATGCAATAGGACAGGTGCATTGCAGAGTTGGCCTGTAACGCTCTAATTCTTCCCATTAAGTTTTTAATTCAGTAAAATACTCAATGATTGTTAATGTAGCTTGCTTGAAACTGTATACTTCTTGCTTCAATTCTACGACTCTGACTCGGTATCCTTGAGAGAACCTTTCTTTGAGGTCATTCCAAACTTCCACTTCATTCTCAATGTATGAACATATGAGGTTGTTACAACACTCACATAATTGGATCTTGGGCAGAAACTGATTTCCGTATTATTTCAAATGAATAGGAAATGATCTATATATGGGTTTATCTGCAAGTAATTGCTGAACCATAGCTTCGTACCTAGCTAACCGCAAAAGTGCCGAACTAACTAACCAGCCAACGTGGCATCTAGCTAACTTTATACACATGGCCTCCTTGATGTGCTAATACAACATACCCTTTTTATTGGGTTAAGCAAATGCAAACCGAAGTTGGAAAGAAATGTTGTGCCACTGTTTATTTATTTACTTATTTTTCTGGTAGGTATTGCCTTTGCCCCTGATGAAGACTCTTACATTCAACATAATTTGCTCTCTTCTGTTTGGTCTTGAAAGTGGAAAACAAAGAGATGAATTCCTGAATTCCTTCCAAGTGATGATTGAAGGAATGTGGTCAGTCCCAGTTAATGTGCCCTTCACACGCTACAACCGCAGCCTCAGAGCAAGTGCAAGGATCCAGAACATGTTGAAGGAGATTGTGAACAAGAAGAAGATTGAACTTGAGCAAAATGGATCCTCCTCTTCCCACCAAGACTTAATCAGTTGCTTGATTGGCATGCTTGATGACGATGACAAACAAGTTTTAACTGAGAAGGAAATCATCCATAATGTTATGCTTGTCATGGTCGCTGGACATGACACCTCATCTGTTCTAATCACTTTCATTATGCGGCTCTTAGCTAATGAACCAGCTATTTGTGCAACTGTTCTTCAAGGTACGTATAGACATGTGTGTGTGTGTGTGGTGAGAGAGAAGAGAGGGTTGCTAAAATTATTTCAGTATTATCTTTATCTTTTGGTTGGTGTGCTGTTGTGCCTAAACTGTACTCATACAAGAATTATTCTATTCTATTGAGGATACTTTTATTCTTCTTGTTTGGAGGTTAAGGCAAAGAAATCTACATATTTGGTTATGTGTTTGCAGAACAAGAAGAGATAGCAAAAGGCAAGCCCTTGGGAGAGCCTCTAACATGGAAAGACCTTTCAAAGATGAAGTACACTTGGAAAGTAGCAATGGAAACTCTAAGGATGTTTCCTCCCATATTTGGTGGCTTCAGAAAGGCAGCAACAGATATTGAATACGGTGGATACCTTATACCCGAAGGGTGGCAGGTAAGTGAAACTCTGGTTGGTGTCTGTCATTGCTGGAACTTACTCTCTATTTAATCTGATTGACAGTTAAAACCTTTCTTTTTAAAGATCTTCTGGGTTACTGCAATGACTCACATGGACTACAACATTTTCCCTGGACCATCAAAGTTTGATTCAAGTAGATTTGAAAACCACGCATCTATCATACCTTATTGCTTCATTCCATTTGGAGGAGGAACAAGAATATGTCCAGGATATGAGTTTGCCAGGGTTGAAACTCTCGTTGCGATTCATTACCTTGTGATGCGGTTCAGTTGGAAGCTACTTTCTGACTATCTATTTAGCAGGGATCCAACGCCAGCACCATCTCAAGGGCTATTGGTTGAAATTTGTCCTAGGAAGGTCTCTAAACACTCACTCAACAACTACTAGTCCTCTATTCAGATTTACCAAAATAAAGTCAATGTTATATAGATTAGTGTAAGCTTGTTTCAATCACTTTTTTTTTTCTTCCAAAAAGCGAATGAACTTATTCTTCAATAACAATGGTCTTCTTGACATACTATAAGTGTTGCTACCCTGCTCCTACAAATTGGTTCTATTAAATCACTGTTAATAGTATTTTAGCACCACTCTGCTATGGTTTCTCCTCAAATTGAATAAAATTGACATTGATACCAAAATATTGTAACATAGAGTGACTATTCATCTTTATCATTATAATGGTGGCTATCCCTCTCAATAACTATTTTCTGAATTTCTTCTCTGTGTCTCGCCTCCTGTTTTCAGCTAGCCACTTGTTAGCTTCAAGAACCGTTAATCATTTTGGTAAGTTATGTTGAAAATGAAATATATGAAATATAGATACATATGAAACTATTAGAATTCAGTGATTTTACAATTAATTTCATTAATTTTATTTTTAAAAAAAATTGAAAGAAAATTTATTTTTATCATTTAAATTGAGCCATCAATGACAACAACTTTATTTTCAAGTTGGCCTGTCACAAGTGCTGTCACTACTTCTAACCTTTTTCAAGTAAATATCAAATTTGGTCCCTGAAATTATAGGACCGTATTAACCTAGTTTTCACATTATCAATATTTCAAAATGATCCCTAAAATTGCAAAATATGAATAAGGTTTATCACCAATTCTAGAAATGTGTGATTTTATATCTTTTTATACACCCAAAACCACATAAACGGAGTTGTCTATTTCTTCAGAGAAATGAAGAGGATCTCTACTCCTATCAGGCCATATTATCCGTCAAATAAGACTGCGGCAAAGGATTGAAGTCCCCGAGTAGATTCTTATTTGGTTATTTTCTTGTGGCATAATTAGGTAATAATACTTCTGCATGTATTTATTTATTTGTTAAAGAAAGGCTTTCCATATCAGAGGCATCATCAATACGACAAAGTGGAATCAAATCAATCAACATGGAATCGTCTCCTGTATATTCTATTTCTGCATAACACCTCAAAAAAAAGGCTAAAAGTATTACTACATGACAACAATTTGACATGGACATGTGCATAACTTTTTACTCCTCATCACAAAAAGTCAGACCATCATGTGGCACTCCCTCCCCTCCCCTTCCCAAATTGCCAATCAAATAGAAATAGAAATGATAAATAAAATCATGTCATGCATTGAGTTTAACATTATTATATTAGATTAAAATTCTTAAGCTTCCACAATGTACACAGCCGGCTGCTATGAAAACCATTTTCATTTGGACACTCCAATGAGTGATCAAAGAAAAGGACAATCCCTGTTATAAATGCATCACTAAAACACTATCATCTCATAGGAGAATTTTCTGGAACCCAACAACTAGACTCCCCCCCTCCACTCACTTCCTGAACCATGAGTGTTCTCCTTGTTAGTTTCCTCTTACTAATCCCAATTCTCTTTCTGCTTAGAAGAAGTAAACAACTATCCAATTCCAAAAGGGTGCCTCCAGGTTCACTTGGAATACCCATTATTGGTCAAAGCCTTGGCCTTCTTCGAGCCATGCGTGCCAACACTGCAGAAAAATGGGTTGAAGAAAGAATCAACAAGTATGGTCCTATTTCAAAGCTAAGCCTCTTTGGAAAACCAACTGTCTTCTTCTATGGACAGGCTGCGAATAAGTTTATATTCTCCAATGGTGATGACACGATTGTTAACCAGCAAACACAGTCTATCAGAATGATATTGGGTGACAGGAACTTGCTGGAACTCAGTGGCAAAGATCACACCCGAGTCAGAGGTGCACTCGTTTCGTTCTTGAAGCCAGAATCTTTGAAGCGATATGTAGGAAAAATGGATGAAGAAGTTAGAAGACACCTTCAGATGCACTGGCAAGGGAAACAACAAGTTAAGGTATGTTGTTACAAATCTATTGTGTATTTAAGAAAATTAACTACACTAAGTTCGGTTATCAACGACGAACCACGTGCCAGCATCTCCATCTTTATATGGAATATAGAAAAATTCTTTTTCGCTAATATTCTCGCAATAAAAGCTAATAAAAGTTGGGGAAAAAAAAAGAAATATTGTGCCATTAATCATTTTTGCTTTTTATGTAGGTATTGCCCCTGATGAAGACTCTTACATTCAAGATAATTTGCTCTCTTCTGTTTGGTCTTGAGAGTGGAAAACAAAAAGATGAATTCCTGAAATCCTTCCAAGTGATGATTGAAGGAATGTGGTCAGTCCCAGTTAATGTGCCCTTCACACGTTACAACCGCAGCCTCAGAGCAAGTACAAGGATCCAGAACATGTTGAAGGAGATTATGCAGAAGAAGAAGATTGACCTTGAGCAAAATGGTGCCAATGCCCGTCAAGACTTAATCAGTTGCTTGATTGGCATGCTTGATGAAGATGACAAACAAGTATTAACTGAGAAGGAAATCATTCATAATGCTATGCTTGGCATGGTCGCAGGACATGACACTTCATCTATTCTAATCACTTTCCTAATCCAACTCTTAGCGAATGAACCTGCTATCCATGCAGCAGTTCTTCAAGGTATGCTTACGCGCATGCGCGCGCGAGAGAGAGAGAGGTGAACTCTTTGGGATTGCAATATGTATAAAATGAGAAAAGGATGGGAGCTTAATTCTTGGTTATTGAGGTTACTTCTAGCCGAGTCCACCTAGTGTGAAAAGACTTCGTTGTTGTTGTTATGAGGTTACTTCTAGTGATTCTTCTTGTTTAAAAGTTCAGAAATTTATATATTTGGTTATGCATGTGGTTGCAGAACAAGAAGAGATAGCAAAAAACAAATACTCAGGAGAGCCACTCACATGGGAAGACCTTTCAAAGATGAAGTACACTTGGAGAGTTGCAATGGAAACCCTTAGGATGTTTCCTCCCATATTTGGTGGCTTCAGAAAAGCAGCAACAGATATTGAATTTGGTGGATACCTTATACCCAAAGGGTGGCAGGTAAGTGAAACTATTGTTGATGTTTGTGATTTGCTGAAACTTCTCTCCATGCAATCATGTTACTGATTCAAAGTTAAAACCTTTCTTTTTATAGATCTTTTGGGTTACAGCAATGACTCACATGGACAACAACATTTTCCCAGAACCATCCAAGTTTGATCCATGTAGATTTGAAAACCAAGCATCTGTGCCACCCTACTGCTTCATTCCATTTGGAGGGGGAGCAAGAATATGTCCAGGATATGAGTTTGCCAGGGTTGAAACTCTCGTTGCAATTCATTACCTTGTCACGCAGTTCAGTTGGAAGCTACTTTCTGACAATTTCTTCAGTAGGGATCCAATGCCAGTACCCAGTCAAGGTCTACTAGTTGAAATTTGTCCCAGGAAGGTCTCTTAGCTATCATTTTAACGACTTCTGGTCCTCTAATAAGATTTACCAAAATAAATCCAATGTTAAATAGGTTAGTTTCTGTTAATATTAGCTTATTTTGTGTTCAGACTTCAAAGTAACTTCCAATTAAGGAAAAATAGTCATCGTTCTCTATAACTAAAGCAAATTCAGATATGAACTTAAACTACATATATCTTTTCCAATTTCCATTTTATATTGTTTCAATAAAATCCAGAGCATGCCCTTTGCACGAGTTATATCATCAATAACAGCGCAGAGTAAAGACTAAAGAGTGAAGCATATATTGAATTGGTATGTTGTTGTTATTGATGATAACTTTGGAGCTAAAGCCTGGTAACGAGAATACAAGATACGAAGTGATCAAAAGCAACCCACAAGAATCTGCCAACAAGGTGGAAGGAACAAAAGCAGCATCAGAACTAAACCAAGGGACATAGGTAGGAAGAGTTAGGGATAAGCACAACCCAGTTGGTGGCCAGACTCATTTGAGGACGGGTTCGACCCTGTCACGCAATAAAAATAGGATCAAAGTACGATCTTGTTTAATGGCTCGACACTGGGCTAGGGACGGTTTTCGGTTAATCTTTGGATTACTCAACTCATCCCATGTTAACTTTTAGTTTTAACCTAAAATTATTTCATATATATTTATCTGAAAGCATATTCTACATGTAAATTGATACATGAACTATTTTTCTTTTAAACATTAATATATGATCATCCTATAATGTCATTTAGCTTATATTTTGGATGAACACGTTTTATTAGACTTTGTCTTAATTACTCGGATATCATCAGAGTCTAAGGTCATATTCAAGTCTAAAAATTTAGTCCAATCAAAATTTAAGACCAAATGAAGGACAAGCATAATCCGTCTTAGATTGTCTCACAAACACCCCTAAAAGAGTGTGCATGCTTCTAAGCTGATGAAACTTGTTGGGAAAGATTTAGGTTTAAGAATTCACTTTCAAAAAACTCTAGCATTGCTACACAAGTTAATCACATGCCAGTGTATATATTCTGTAAATGGGTAAGAAGATAATAAATATTGTATTGCACGATATACAGATATTCAAGTTCCATCTATTTACATTATGTTTAATCTAGCTAGAAAAATAATCCAAATTACATGAATCTTCTAACATAAGTAGTCAGAACATATACAATGATCAATCAGTTGTACTTATTTTATGAAATCAAATGGATACAAACAACATCAATCATTCAATTGGAAACTCCTAAATAGTCCCTAAATCTAGAGGATGAAAAATCTGGCGAACCAATCCACCCATGAAAAGGAGGGAAGAATTGAAGACTGCTAACAATTCCCGGGTCTGGAGTACTTTGTGGGAAGAGATGGGCACCTTTCATTCATGTGAGGATATGGTTGCATGGTGTTGTATCCAGGTAACTCCATTCGATACTTGCCTTTAATCTGACAATAAGGAAGCTTCACAGTGTCTCCATCATTGCACCATTTCGGCAAGCGACTAGAATTGTTCTCAAAAAAATTGAGAATATAAGCATCTTTTATCTGCATTTATTTCACACAAACAAGCCCATAAGCATATGGTCAAGAAACTACTGGAAATAAAAGGTCATAAAAATAATATGCATTGTGAATTGATATCAGTCATGCTCGAACAATCTGATCTCACTTTGTATACACTAGTCAATGCCATAGTCATATTTCCTATTTCATATGGGTGGCAACTGGCAAAAAACTATTGGGTGATTTCACAGAAAGAAGATGGCGCGGAAATACTGTCTTTGAGTCACCCAAATGACTCTGACTCTTAAAACTCCATAAGGAGCACAGCACATTTCATGAACAAGTCTTGGCAGACATATATTTGGTCTTCTGTATATTAGACATCTTACAATCATCCATCAATCCTTTGGCTGAAGTGTTTCATACCTCAAACAACACAATAATGAAACTTCTTGAAATTCGCTAAACTATTTGTCTCAAGATAACAAATTCTATATGCTCAATTGTTCCAATAAATTTTGTGCAGGATAAAATTTAAAAATTACTATAATATTGCAATCCAAAACATAGAAACCAGACTCTCAGACAAACTCACCGTAAACTCTGTCACTTGGACAGAACTAGCAATTGGATCAAACAATCCCGCCTCCTTGTACATTGCAAGTATAAATGCAACACAAGAAGTTGACTTCCCATCACTATAGATCCAGTCATCCTGTTCCGGAATTGTCAGTAGTTCGTCAAAAGAAGACCCACGCCTTTCAACTTCTACTAAAATTTCCGGAAGGTCAAATCCCTGTAGAAAGTAGAAACACAAAAAGGCTATATGGTTCACTAGTTAATCGGGAAGTTACAGATCATCACAAAGCAGTTACATGTAAAATATTGAGGGCACAAAATACCATATGTGTGTATGAGAGAGAGTGAGACATTCAATCATATCTCACCATGATTCTACATTGTAATATCATTTCTTAAAATACTTCCACTAATATCTATATGACGAGATATGATTGGATGTCCATGTAAAAAAAGTTACACTGTCATTGCATAGTAATTAATATATATACGTGTGTGTGTGTGTAGAGAAAGAGAGAGAATTCCAAGTGCTGATTGCTTAATATTCTATTCAAATAGATCACATCACAAGCATTTAAGATTTAAGTTAGAAAATTGAAGAATCAGGTAAAGGTTGCAGCATACTTTAGTTCCAAGTCGTTTGTTCAAGGCTTCATTCCACATATTTGCAGCATATTCGGGTTGGAGTTGACTCCAAATTGTCATAACACAAGCAACCTACAGAGCAACAAGGTAAATGCTCAAATTCATAAAAACAATAAGCTATGTAGCATGTGGCTTAAACATACAAAAGACATACAAGCAACACAGACAATAGTTTTTTTGGTAAAAAAAGGGAAAACACAGACAATAGTTAATACCACATATTGTAAACTTATTTATCAGTTCTTTTTTGAAAGAAAAATAAAGTGAATGAAATTTCTCTTCAATAGAAATGTCTTTTTGGGTGGCAGACAGGCACTGATAAGTAAAATTACATGAGCTGATGACACTGTAATTTGAACTAAAGTTTTACTGTTTTCAAACAACTTACATAGAAAGCTTATGTTGAATTTCTGCAATATCAAGAGTTCAAGACTATGGTTCATTGATTCAGTTTAAAACAATTCAGATTGTTGTTAGAAAAGGGAGGTAAAAATTGCTCAAGCTTGGAATTTAGAGTGCAAAAATCTCAAGATCAATGCATCCAATGCTAACACAAATGAACTGAAAATTTAAGCAGAACGGCTGATTAAATTCATACCACATTAGCATCCAAAGGGGGTGGATAGTTCCCATTTAAAGTGTCTATCCAACTGAAAATCATGTTATGGTAACCATATGGTTGTCCTGCCATGCTCAGTGCATACTCCCATGCAGCAGTGTCATTAAACCTGGCACGCATGTCAGGGTGCAAAGGAAGCAGTGCAATATGGGGATTGGAATCATCTTTATTCAGCTCAAAGTCCCACCACTCATCCCATGCCATCAAAGCAATTATATCTTCTCCCTGCAAACAAACAAAAAAGAGGAAGGAAATGAGACACTAACAGACTCGAAATTTTGCTGCAGAGTTCACTAAGATTGTTAAACGCTAGAGTCTACGTGAACTCTCGATTCGTAGACTAGTAAGAGTTTACTTTAGTATGAAAATAATATTTAAAACATCTATCCTAGTATCTAAACACAATTTACTGTGTGTAGCAACTGTTCAACATTCTGACTTAGCACCAAACCGGACTGGACCAGACTAGACCACAGACCAGCAGGTTCATTCACCTTGTTTGCCTATTCGGTTCATTGCAAACTCACAACGATGGGTTTAATCATGTTTTCTGATTGATGACTTCGTTTTTGTTGAGAGCTATGGGGACGATACTATAGCATCATTCACCCATAGGTTCGCATTGAGATGTAATATGCATCTATGGAGTCATGTTCTACAACTACAAGGTTAATGTTTTGTGCATTGCAGAGCCTTGTCGTTTAACTTTTGCATTTTGAGCTTTTTATAAAATACTGGACCACTATCATTTTAGGCATGTATGGGGGAAAATAACCATTATGTTGTAGACTCGCTCAATCATCCTCAAATTCGTGATTCTTTGTGATTCTACCCGAGTTTACATGAAAACGATTTTGTAAGCGAGTTAACTCAGTTTTGATACCCAGAGTTGTAAACTCGTATGACTTTGAGTTAACTCAAGAGTTTGACAACCATGTCAGTTCACGAAACACAATACCTTTTACCATCAATTCCTCAAACAAGCAACTACCATGATGAATTATATGTCATAAAATATATACTAAAATCAGAAATGTGACTCACATATTTTAAATCCCGATTTCAAACAGAAACTAAGAACATATCTTAGCTACTGTGATGATGTCACAAATACTCTTTATGAACTTAAATTCATATAAGATTCAAGAAATGTTCTATTCTTATTTCTTCAAAGGATGAATATATAAAATTTTATGAAATTAAGAAGAAATAACAACTTAACATAATATATCATACTGTGAACCAATAAATAAAATTTAACTTGAATGTTTTACCTTTTCATTTTCATGTCCTGACTCCCCAACCCAAAGCTTTCCATCTGAATCTCTTAAGCAAACAGCAGTGTGACCAGCATAAGCTCCACTAACCCATTTCTCTAGAGTCTCAAAAGCACCCCAGCGACCTCGAATTTTTGAAACGGCAAGGAAATCTCCAGATTGAATGTCATCAACACTGATATTTGCTGTAACCCAAGGCTCGGGGCGTGCTTCAAAAGAGGCTCCCATATGTTTCTCCAAAAACCCAATATTGGAGTTCTCGCCCCATCCAGTATTTGTAAATAAAGGGAAGACCTCCCAAAGTGCTTGAAGGGTTCCCAACATCCCAGCTTTCATGAGGAAAATTGATAACCCGTGATTTTTTACCTGATTGCAGAAAAGGTAAGGATTTCTAAAAGAAAAATATGTGTTTCAATTCAACACTTTACTTAGTGATGGTGTACGGAAGAAAGATGGCCACTTACATACTCATACTCTGCTCTCCCTTCCCATTCCTTGAACTCGAGTGTATGCTCCCGGGCCAGGAAATAATAATCCCATGTTACGCGATATGGGGTCGCAAAAATGTAAAGATCTAAACATGTCCAACTATGAGCATTGCTAACCTAGATCAGCACATAAATAATAATCAATCAGTTTCCTTTGAGTACCAAATATCTATGTAAATAGAATGAGAGGGAGAGGAATACAATCATAGAACTGCAATAGTGCATAAACTAATGCTGGCTTATACAAAACGCTGAGTGCCATTAAATCCAGTGAACTTGATCTCCTCTAATGTAATATAATCCGCGTGACCACAAAAGGTGGATTTCTGAACCTTTAAGCATCCTAATATTAAGAAAATAATCTTACACACACCACCTCCCCTAAGGATTTCTTTTATAAGTAAAAAACTGCAAAATATATCATGAATATGACAAATTCATGTATGTGCTTTAAGCCATTCAGTATGAAGTTTTTTTTTTTGAAGGCTTAACTATCTTTCAGACTCATAACTGCAGAAAACAAGTTTAGTTAGTTCTCCAAACAAAAAAGTCAATACAACAATGATTATCATAAAACTGATTAGTATTAAATAAAAATAACAGCGACCCAGATTTCTAAAACATGAAATTCAGAGAGAGGAACTAAAATGAAAGGGAAAAGAATAGGAAAAAAGTCACCTTTAAGTGAAGGGTTCCACCACCAAATTCAGAGCCGGTTTTATTGTGAAACACCATCCAAGCTCTGTTCTTGTAGAAGCAGGCACCTTTCCACTCGAGGGTGTTATCTGGGGAGGAAGCAGCACCCACGAACACTGGGAGAATATCAACTGCGCTATGAAGGGAGTTGAGGATGGGCCATGAAACCTGCCTGGGCATCAGAGGAAGCAAGTCTTGAGGGTGAAATAGGGATTTCAAGGCCGAAACATGACGGCCCCTGAGGAACACGAGGAAGGTGCTGACCCATGCTACCTTCAAAAGCAAAGATATTGAGGAAAAAGAAGAAGATGAAGAGGAAGGCATGGTAATGGAAGAGAAACAAGGAGAAGTGGCAAAATGAAACTCTTCAATGTTTGTGTTTGGTTATGGATGGAGTCAATTTTTTTTTTTTTTCAGTTTTTCTTCGCACAACAAAAGGTTTGTATTTTTATTTATTTTTATTTTTTGGCAAACTTGCGCTTTAAGTATTTAAGTTACTTTTAAAGTTCATATTACTCCTTTAAATTTTTGTGTGTTAAATTGGTCCGTTGAGACTCTTAAAAAATTATTAAAATTGAGGTTTAGAGCCTTAATAGGGTTAGAATTAGGTTTAAGTCGTGATCCAAAAGTCTTATCATATTTAGAAGCGAAACAGACTGAAACAGGACAACCGGTGACAGTAAAAAAGGGGCCACGGTGTCAACGTTTTAAAACATAAAGGACCTATTTGTGATAAAAAAACTTAAAAGACTAATATAAACTTTAAAAATAACTTAAAGAATCAAAAGCACAATTTTGTTTTATTTTTTCTTACATGTTAGTATCAGCAAAACAAAGAAAATGGTCATGTTTCATTTGTCAATTTATTTCTTTCCTGAAATTATAGTATGTGAATTTGACATACTATAATTTATTGTCAATTTACTCCATAAAATTTCAATTAGTCTCTGCACAATAGGATTCAAAGGAAAAAAGAAGACTAAAATGAGATAAAGTTTTTTTTTGACAAGAAGGAACTTACTTCTTTTTTTTTTTTTTGAAAATAAAAGGACTACAACGAAATTAATCGGGGAGGAGGAACTCCCAAAGCATCGACGACTAATAGTTGTTCAACCTGATAAGGAGGAGTGTCAAAAACTCTCAAAGGCTCCTTATTATCAGAGCTCAATCTATCTAACTCATTCTGCAACTTTGTTCGCCTCTCGATGTACATGGACAATCCGCACACACCACTCAAACTTAAATTCTTATTATTATTTAAAATTCATTTATATTATTAATTTATATTATATATTATTTAATTAAATAAATACTTTCTAAAATTCATTTATATTATTAATTTATAATATAAATGAATTTTAAAAAATATTTATTTAATTAAATAATATATAATAGAAATTAAAAACCAACTGACTCCCCCTGAAGACTTCTAACCACCGTGATGGAGTCCGTTTGAATACATGTTGCTTGCCATTTGAACTTACTTCATTTCAATAGCGATAAAATCAGCAATAGAGGTTATGGTATAATAAAAAACTTGGCGGCTAGCATATAACAGTGATGCCATTGGCTAGAGTATGAGCAACAACGTTTGCTTGCCTCCGAATAAAACTAACCCTATAGTTTGGGAAAAGACTCAGTTTCGCTTTACAATCAGACAATAGAAGCTCACAGATTTGGTTCTCAATAAGACCATCTACCACTAACTTGCAATCCAGTTCTATAGTGATGTTAAGAATCCCCATGTCTCCCAGCCAATTAATAGCTTTAGATAAGCCCATTGTCTCCGCTTCCTGAGCAAGTGGCACTCCATGATACCAAACAGTTTTTGCTCGCACAAACTGTCCTTTGTCATCTCTAATGCACATGCCTACTCCATATCGCCCTTGATCCTAGAAAATCGCAGCATCTACATTGCATTTCAGATCCCTTTCACGTAGTTTCACCCATCACAAACTATTACTCGACTCACTAGTAGTATCATAGCTCTTCTGCATGACTTTTTCCCACTCCGTTAGTGCATGAGTTCACGGACACAGTGATCGGCTTCTCTGTATCTGTCTAGACTCTCTCATTTCTGCAGTGCCAAATACTCCAGTACATCATGTAAGGAGTACACATGCTGAGGTGGCACAAAGGAATGTTGAGTCAACAATTGCTGAGGGCATGGGACAAGTAGTGGAGCACAGGGGACAGAAACTGATCAACCATGATCCGAGTATTTAGAGAGTGTGCAGAGAGAGAAGGAATCAAGTAACCAACTCTAGGCTCAATGACTACGTGTGAGGCCCTCTATATGGTCAAGGAATGTGAAGAAACTATTATGGAATTTGTGTGATCTCATTGTTCTGCTTCTCTCTATTTCTCAGTACTAGTATTTCAATTCTGTAATTTTCAATTCCTTGTTTCAATTCCTTGTTTTTTTTCTATCGAGCCTTAGCTCTCTTGCGTACTTCCTTCCAATCCATACACTGGAAGTTGTATTCTTGCTGAGAATCAATAGAACAGTACACAATTCTCTCATTTTGTTAGTTGGTCACATAACATTTGGTGCTTTCATCCCACCATGGCAGACAACACAAGAATGAAAGAATTGCAAGCAGAGGTCAAGCGCATTGTCGATGTTATGGAAAAAAAGTAACATGAGTATGACACTCATTTAGCACAATTGGAGGCTGCGAAGAACACCAGATTTGAAAGATTGGAGGCTATGAACAATTCCAACGCAGCCAGATTCAACCACATAGATGAGGCTTTGGAGACCTTGTTGCAACGACATCAACCTTTACAGAATCCCTTCCATGGTGAATCGAACTCAGTCAAACATGTTCATCGTCCACCATTCCAAGTCAAAAATGTGAAATTAGATTTCCCCAAATTTGATGGCAAATATGTTTTAGATTGGATTTTCAAAGCAGAGTAATTCTTTGATTATTATGAGACTCCATATGTCGATCGCCTAACCATTGCAGCAGTGCATTTAGACAAAGATGTTATTCCCTGGTTTCAAATGATGCAGCGAAATCAGCCATTCCAATCGTGGCAAGCTTTTACTCGGGCATTGGAATTGGATTTTGGTCCTTCTGTATTAGACAGACCTCGTGCTAATCTGTTCAAATTGCATCAATCTGGTTTGGTTAATGACTACTACTTAGAATTCACTGCATTAGCAAATAGAGTCTATGGTTTAAGTAGTGATGCACTGCTAGACTGTTTCATCAGTGGATTACAATCTGATTTGAAGCATGAATTGATGGTTTAGAGCCCAAATTCGATCCTCAAGGCTGTAGCCATTGCCAAGTTATTTGAGGAAAAACACAAAACCACCCAAAAACCTACCACTACCCCAAACCTCTACAAACACAAACCAAACACCAATTACCAAGCCAAACAGTCTAACCCTCCTATATTGGCCATACCACCCACTCGCCCTATGTCCTAGAACCAAACCAACCCCAACATTAAGAGGATGAGCCCTACAGAAATGCAATTAAGAAAAGAGAAAAGCTTGTGCTATACATGTGATAAGAAATTTTCCTTTAACCATAAGTGTCCCAATAAACACTTAATGCTATTGTTTGCTGAAGATAAACTATCAACTGAACCCGAACCAAAACCTTCTGATGATAATGAGGTGGTACCAGAAGTGTCTCAAGAAGAGCATCACTTGTCCTTAAATGCAGTGAAAGGATCTAATGCAGTGGGTACTTTGAGGTTTACTGGCCATGTTGTGGGTCTTAGTATCCGAATCTTGGTGGATGGTGGTAGTTCAGACAATTTTCTACAACCAAGAATTGCTCAATTCTTGAAACTACCTATTGAACCAACACCTCAGTTTAAAGTCTTAGTGGGGAATGGACAGTCTATGGTAGCAGAAGGATTAGTAAGGCAACTACCAGTATGTATACAAGGACAGGAATTATTAGTTCCTGTGTATCTATTGCCAGTTGCAGGAGCAGACTTGATTTTAGGCTCAACATGGCTAACCACACTAGGACCTCATGTAGCAGATTACTCTTCTTTGAGTTTGAAATTTTTTCATGCAGGGCGGTTCATTACTTTAAAGGGGAGCAACTATCGGGTCCAGGTCAGGCTCAATTGCACCAATTGAGAAGGATGCAACGAATTAGAGCAATTTCTGAATGTTTTGCCATCCAACTAGTGCAACCTGAGGTGGAGAAAGACTTATGGCAAGAGTTGCCCGATGACATAGAGCGTAAGTTGGCTACACTGCTGCATACATACAAAGAAGTATTTCAGACACCTTCATGCCTTCCTTCTACAAGGGACCAAAACCATGTTGCTCCACTGTAAGAGGGCACTAAACATGTCAAAGTGAAGCCTTATAGATACCCTCATAGTCAAAAAGAGCAAATTGAAAAGATGGTCCAAGAAATGCTAGCACAAGGTATCATTCAACCAAGTAATAGCCATTTTCTCTTCTCCTATTTTACTTGTTAAAAAAAAAGATGGTAGTTGGAGATTTTGTACAGATTATAGAGCACTCAATGCTATTACCATTAAAGACAATTTTCCTATGCCTACTGTCGATGAATTGTTGGATGAATTATATGGTGCAATGTATTTCTCCAAATTGGATCTTAGATCAGGCTATCATCAAATCTTGGTGCAACCAGAGGATAGGTATAAGACAACATTCAGGACTCATCATGGCCATTATGAATGGCTTGTTATTCCATTTGGGATCACCAATGCCCCGGCCACATGCCTTATGAATAAGATTTTCCAGAATGTTCTAAGAAAATATGTGCTAGTTTTCTTTGATGATATTCTTATTTTTAGCCCTTCATGGCATGATCATCTTTAGCATTTAGAATCGGTTCTCAGGACTTTACAGCTTCACAATTTATTTGCCAAATTGTCAAAGTGCTCTTTTGGTCGATTAGAGGTGGAATACCTAGGCCATAGTGTTTCAGGGGCTGGAGTTGCTATGGAGAAAAGTAAAATTCAAGCTGTCATGCAATGGCCTACACCCAATAATGTTAAACAATTGAGGGGATTTTTGGGATTAACTGGCTATTATAGACGATTTATCAAGGCTTATGCTGTCATAGCATCACCTCTCACAGATTTGTTAAAAAAAAAAAAGCTTTTGTTTGGCAAGAGACAGCAGAGAAAGCATTCGAAAAACTGAAAACAGCCATCACCACTGCTCCAGTCTTGACATTATTGAATTTTTAGCAGCCCTTTACACTTGAAACTGATGCTTCAGGCACTGGAATAGGTGCAGTCCTGAGTCAAGGAGGACATCCAATTGCTTTCTTTTCAAAAAAATTACCACCAAGGTGGTAGAAACAGTCAGCACACATCAAAGAATTGTTGGCAATTACCGAGTCGTTGGCCAAATTTAGACATTATTTGTTGGGACACAGGTTTGTCATTAGAACTGATCAGAAGAGCTTCAGAAGCCTCCTTGATCAATCCCTTCAAACATCTGAGCAGCAGGCTTGGTTGCACAAATTCATTGGTTATGATTTTACCATTGAATATAAGCTTGGAAAAGATAATATAACAGCAGATGCTCTGTCCAGAGTATTTATGGCAGCTTGGTCCGAACCTCAAAACCAGTTCTTGCAAGAATTGAGACAGCAAATTGGAAATGATGCACCTCTCAAAGAAATCATGAGGCAATGCTTAGAGCACACTCAAACAGATACTCATTATGTTGTCAAAGAAGGCCTCTTGTATTGGAAGGACAGGTTGGTGCTACCTGCAAATAGTTCATTGGTCCAAAAGGTGTTACTTGAATATCACAGCTCTCCAATTGGGGGACATTCAGGTATTGCAAGAACTATGGCTCGAGTGGTGTCCCAATTCTATTGGCCTAAGATGAAGAATGACATTAAAGAGTTTGTCCAGAATTGTTCAATTTGCCAACAAGCCAAAAGCACCAACTAATCACCAGCAGGCTTATTACAACCACTACGAATACCACAACAGGTGTGGGGAAGATGTGGCAATGGGTTTTATTACTGGGCTGCCATTGTCTCATGGATACACTGTCATTATGGTGGTTATTGACAGTTATCTAAATATAGCCATTTTGTGGGTTTGAAAACCGACTACACTAGTAGGACAGTAGCAGGGGCATTTATGAGTAACATTGTCAAGCTACATAGTGTACTAAAGTCTATTATATCTGACAGAGACAAGGTATTCACTAGTAATTTTTAGCAAAATTTGTTTCAATTGCAGGGCACAACCTTGGCCATGACCTCAGCATATCACCCTCAATCAGATAGACAATCTGAAGCTCTTAATAAATGTCTTGAAATGTATTTGAGGTGCTTTACTTTCAACAATCCAAAGAGCTGGTACAAAATTCTGCCTTGGGTAGAATACTGGTACAACACATCCCTACAAATGAGTATTGGCATGACACCTTTCAAGTCCTTATATGGAAGAGACCCTCCCACCTTAACAAGATACAGTTATAGTGCACTGGTTCCACCAGCAGTGCAGGAACAACTGCAGCATAGGGACACAATTCTGCAACAACTCAAGAACAATTTAATAAAAGCTCAGCAGGCCATAAACATTATACAGACAAGAAGAGGTAGGAATTACAGTTGGAAGTGGGTGATAAAGTTCTGGTGAAATTGCAGCCTTATAGGCAACACTCTAGTGCTTTAAGAAAGAATCAAAAGCTGGGTATGCGTTATTTTGGCCCATTCCCAGTGACAGCAAAGATAGGTGCAGTAGCTTATAGATTATATCTACCAGAAATAGCAAGAATTCATCCAGTGTTCCATGTTTCACTACTCAAACCATTCAAATGATATGTTACTGAATCTTATCTACCACTGCCCTTAACTACAAATGAGATTGGACCAATTATGCAGCCAATAGCAGTGCTCAAGTCACGGACACTTCTCAAGGGAGCTAACCAAATTGCCCAACTCTTGATACAGTGGGAAAATTGTAACACCATACATTCAACTAAACTTGAAAGTAAGATAATTAACATTTGATACAGAGTTAAACCAGCAAAAATTTAAACTTAACAATTACATTTAAGTTTAGATCAACGAGTGGTTCCTAATCCAACAAGGAAAGTAGTCTGTAGTTCAAAATTACATAACCGTCTCATGATTTAATACAAAATACTAGTCTTTTTGTATCTAAACCAAAAAGAGAAATTACATAATTTCAAAATACAAAATAGCATAAGATCTTCCAATCCTAGCTCCTTTCACCTTCCTTCGGTACCTGCAAATTTGTGATATAATAAAGGGGAAAGGGTGAGATAAAATCTCAGTGAATTCTTCCCTCGACCTCTCACCATCACTCTTAAACTTAAGATAATTTCAAAGAAACAATCAAACACATTGAAGTAATGCAATCTTTACTAGGAACACTTCGTTCATCAAACTTTCGTGCATAGCACGTCTTCACTAGTCCCATATGGTTGATTTACTATACAACCGGGAAGCTTTGTTGTCGAATTTGGTCATATGGTTCAATCCATAGGCCCGGCTCAACATAACTAATGGTATGATGGTTAGACGTCATTAACCTCCAAGTGGCGTCCCACGAGACTAACCATATCGTACTCTCCTCTTGTGAGGAATCTTAGTGTCTTTTAATTAAACTTTGAGTCATAACTAACATGGTATAGATGCATGCTTTACTTTTGAGATAAAAATCACAAATTATGACATTTAGCTCACATTACATAAAATTTTCACATAATCATGTAAATAAGTTAGATCACATAGTCATATGAAACTTCACACATAATCTCAAGTTAAGAACTCATTTCAAAACAAGGACACAATCCCATTGAAGCCCTATGGAGCATCCAAGGGTTCAAACATCAAACAATAATTAGGGAGGTTGGGGACAGCCATCCAACCCTATTTCAGTCAAATCCCATAATTTCATAACAATAAATTAAAAATTAAACTGAAAATCAAATGGGTTAACAAACCCTAACTTTGAACCCTTTGGGGTTCAAAGACTTTTTTGAGACATTCCTAATGTGGGACTTATGGGTGCCTATCACCTAAGAGAAGGAAGAACTCACAAACTAAATCAATATTCGAGCTCCAAGAGTGAGGTTCAGCTCCTTTTTCTTCCTCTCCTTTGAGCTTGTTGCGCATAAATCGCAAGTGTACGATCACGTCAAGTTATAGTATATAAGATTATCGTCTCTATAGGGAATTGGAATGATTACTGTTCTACTAAATTAATTAGTTATTTAGACAAATGGTTCGATTGAAATTGGTTTTAAAACTTGAAAGAAAAGTTGGCATAAGATGCGAACAAATTTAAGATAAGAACAAGAAGATGATTATAGAGATACTAGGGTTCACTTTATACTGATACTTATTCACTTAACCAATTCATAAATAGAGCCGAGAAAATATTCTTATTTGATTACTAATCATGTATTCAAAAGCTATTAACACAGTTTGGTCATGCATTGTTAACAATCTTCCTCCTAATTTGTCACTTAGTTTGGTCATTCAAAGTAAGTAAATAGAAAGAGCATAAAGCATCAATAGATTTATCAATTCAATGACTGACTGAAAATGAACATACTTTGTTTGGTTATTCAAAGCATACAGATTCAATTAATCCTAGAGTTCCATTACTAATTGAAGGTTCGGTCGCCACACAATTAATAACCACGTAAAGAATGATCAGTTCTTATAGAATAAATTTACCAGGAATAATTTAATCATAAGAATTAAAAACTCATATTTATAAATTAGATTAAGATTGCAGACATAGTAAAAGATTCCCCATCACCTTAGTAATAGAATTAGTTGCACATTATTTTTGGAGATAATAACATAACACTAATTCTAGAATCCATAATAAAATCAAGGAGTAAAGAAGTACAATTACAAAGGTTAAAATAACAAGATAACAGAAGAAAATAAAGTTAAGAGGGAGAGAAATGAGTCAGGAAATGCATCTGCACTCAAGAGGGGGCCCTTTGCAATGAAACTGCTCACTTCTATTTATAGGCGCTGGAAAATGATGCAGCACGGCCTAAGCACGGCCTTGCTGAGGCCATGCTCCTCCAAAAAAGCCCAGATTCAATGAACCGCATGGAAACCGCGTTTGCCGACATATGAAGAGGTCGTGCTGGTCAAATAAAGAGGTCGTGTTGGTCAAATGAAGAAGTCATGCTCTGCTTCTTAAATCGACTCAAGGCGGTGCTGCTTTGAAAAGGCATTGCTGCAAGGTTTTGGGCCTAGTTTTGGCCCAATTTTTAAGCCCAAAACACGTTTTTGCCCTCCAAATTGTCTAATTTTCTATTTCTGCACAATTTAGAATAAATGAGAGTGAATTTCAATTGATAATATTCAATAATTATTCAAATCACATTCTAATATCTCTATAAAAATGATGCAAAATTGGTGTTATCAATTCTCCCAACTTGAGCTTTGCTTACCCTCAAGCAAAGTAATTGGTTTTTGATTTCCCAAATTTTTTATCAATGATAGCTGACCAATTAGTGGGACAGAGCAAATATTTTTAAAAGATAGCTTTTTATCTCTTTGAGAGATATATTTTTTTTTACTTGATTGAAGAATTTAGAAAAATAAGCACCTTGAAATTTAAATCAACCAAGAATGTGTCACTCTTTTACAATCTCTCAAGTGTTTCAATGGATAAGAGAAATTTCTCACAAGTTTTTTATAGACAAAGCATTACCATAACTTGACGATAGACCAAGACTCGACTAACAATTTATAGAAAATTTTGAAATCAATGGGACTTTTATAAGGTTGTAATGAGGCCAGAGGTGAAAAATTTAAGGCATGGAATTCCAAAGAAAGGATATTTCAAGGGCTATAGTAAATAATCAAATTCAAAACAACTATCCTTTTGAATCAAATTGGTGTTTCAGATATATGTTCACTTTTAAACAGAGCACCAAACTTTTTTTCTTCTTCACATTTTCCTTGTTTTATCAGAGTTCCTCATTACAAATATCTCTTTTTTTTTTTAGGAATAAGTCTCTGCCTTATCACATTTCCATTGAATATATATCTGTCACCAAAACCAAGTTTCTCCATTTTAATAAAAAAAGGTACCCAAATCTTTTTTTTTTCAATCAAATCAGAAGGTGTAGAATAAAACTTCTTTTTTTTTAAGCTCAAAGTGGTGAACTAGGTAGTGAAATTTAATCGCAAAGTGTAACAGGCTAGAAACAAATCATAAATGCCCCAATCATTTTCCAAAAATTCTATAAATTAGTTTCGCTTTGAATGGTCACATGTTAAGTTCTAGAACACAATGTTCAATGAAAACAACTCTCATGAAGAATAGGGTTATGATAATCTTGCAACAATGTGCTAACCCAAATTAGGCTCAAATTCTCACGTTTGGAAGCTTTTTCATGGAAATTTTTTTCAATCAAGGGCTCATCTCTAATTTTCAGCTTTTCATAAATTTATATCATCTCAATAAACATCAAAAGCTGTCTTAAAAAATTTCAAGTTTTTCTGCCCCAGATTTAGTAGCTCCAAGTTGTTCAAAACAGTGATAACAAAGAATCAAGTGGTTAACTCCCCCCCAACACTTATTTCTAGTATTGTCCTCAATGCTAGCAAATATAGTACAAGCACATAAAGATATAAAATTAAGTGCTAAAAGTAAAGAGTGGAAAGGGACTCCCCTGTGAAAAATTTCACAAGCATATTCTGGAGGGGGTGCATTAGAAAAATTTCTTCCCAAAACGACAGTTTGTCACAGATGAAGTAAATGAAGAGAGAACTGTCTACAAAAAAATTAAATAAAGTAAACTGAAATAATATAAACACAGGTTGCCTCCTGCGAAGCGCGTGTTTAACATCACGAGCCTGACGGTACTAAGACAGATCAGTTCTTGAGCAGAGTGGCATGGCTTACTTGGAGCATCCCTTCCTCATAGTGTTGTGCTCACTGTCCAATAATTTTAAAAGTGGTGTCGTCTCCATTAGAAATCTCAAGTGCTCCATAAGGAAAAACTTGAGTTACGGTGTAGGGCCCATACCACCATGAGCGCAACTTTCCTGGGAAAAGACGCAAACGTGAGAGTTATAAATTAAGACTTTTTCACCTACATGGAACTCACGATACCGAATGCGCTTATCATGCCACTTTTTAGTCCTCTCTTTGTATAACTTGGCATTTTCATAAGCTTCAAGACGGAGCTCATTCAATTCATTCAATTGCAGCAATCTATTTTCACTTGTAAGCTGAGTATCAAAGTTTAAAAATTTTAAAGCCCAAAGTGCTTTATGCTCAAGTTCCACAGGCAAATGACATGCTTTTCCAAAATAAGACGGTAAGGGGATATCCCATTGGGGGTTTTAAAAGCAGTTCTGTATGCCCATAATGCATCATCTAATTTTAAAGACTAATCTTTTCTAGATGCATTAACCATCTTCTCTAAAATTCTTTTCAATTCCCTATTTGAAATTTCAACTTGTCCACTAGTTTGTGGGTGATAGGAAGTTGCTACCTTATGGGTGACACCATATTTGCTCAAAAGATTTTCAAATTGTTTATTGCAAAAGTGGGTGCCACCATCTCTAATAATGGCCCGGGGAGTGCCAGATCTAGTAAAAATATTTTTCTTTAAAAATTTCACTATAACTCGTGCATCATTAGAGGGTAAGGCTACAACTTCCACCCATTTAGACACATAATCCACAGTAACAAGAATATATTGATTTGAAAATGATTTAGGGAAGGGGCCCATAAAATCAATACCCCAAACGTCAAATATCTCACAAACTAAAATGTTATTCAAAGGCATCTCTTGACGCCCAGAAATATTGCCACTTCTTTGGCAATTATCACATGCTTTTGCAAAGTCATGAGCATCTTTAAAAATAGTAGGCCAATAAAAACCACATTGCAATACTTTATATGTGGTCCTAGTTGGCCCAAAATGACTACCTGCCTCTTTAGAATGACAATGCTCAAGGATAGAAGTTACCTCATTCATAGGCACACAACGCTGAATTACCTTGTCTCCACATACTTTATACAGGTAAGGGTCATCCCATAAGTAATGTTTAGCATCATAAGTTAATTTCTTCTTTTGCTGATAAGAAAAATGAGGGGGGACAACCTTACTTGCCAAGTAGTTAACAATGTCTGCAAACCAAGGAGTAGCGGAAATGGATAAGAGTTTCTCATCAGGGAACACTTCCTTAATTTTCCCATCATTTGAGGGTTGCATCACACTATGGTCAAGCCTTGAGAGGTGGTCAGCTACAAAGTTCTCTGAGCCTTTCTTGTTTCTAATCTCCAAGTCAAACTCTTGCAGCAGCAGAATCTACCTAATCAACCAGGGCTTTGCATCCTGTTTCTTAAGCAAATATCTTATAGCAGCATGGTCAGTGAAAACAATCACTTTAGAAAGAATAAGGTAATGACGAAACTTGTCAAATGCAAATACTGCAGCTAGCAACTCTTTCTCTGTGGTAGAGTAATTTCTTTGAGCATCATCAAGAGTACGACTAGCATAGTAAATGGTATAGAATACCTTATTCTTTCTTTGCCCCAAAACTGCCCCCACAGCAGTATCACTAGCATCACACATAATTTCAAAAGGAAGGGACCAATCGGGGGCAACAACAACAGGGGCATTAAATAATTTTTCCTTTAAACAATTAAAAGTTTTCAGACAAGTGTCGGAAAAATCAAAGGTGGCTTCCTTAATTAAGAGGTTAGTCATAGGTTTTGCAATTTTTGAGAAATCTTTAACAAACCTCCTGTAGAAGCCAGCATGGCCTAAGAAGCTACGTACCCCTTTCACAGAATTTGGAGGGGGTAATTTTGTAATGACCTCTACCTTGGTAGGATCTACCTCAATGGCTCTTGTAGACACCTTCTGTCCTAAAATAATGCAATCATGTACCATAAACTGGCACTTTTCCCAATTAAGTACCAAATTAGTGTCTTTGCATCTCTGCAACACTAAATTCAGATTTAGTAAGCAATCCTCATAAGAGGATCCAAATACAGTGAAATCATCCATGAATACTTCGATGCATTTTTCAATTAAATCAGAGAAAATAGCAGTCATGCATCGTTGGAAAGTGGCAGGAGCATTACATAATCCAAAGGGCATCCTTTTATATGCAAAAGTACCATAAGGGCAAGTAAAAGTGGTTTTATCTTGATCTTATAAAGCCACTGGTATTTGTAAATAACCGGAATACCCATCCAAACAACAATAATAGTCATGTCCTGCTACTCTCTCAAGCATTTGATCAATAAAAGGAAGTAGAAAATGATCTTTTCGGGTGGCATCATTTAATTTTCTATAATCAATGCACATACGCCACCCGGTAGTCTTTCTAACTGCAATTAATTCATTTTTTTTTCATTTTTCATCACAGTTATTCCTCCCTTTTTAGGGACACATTGTACAGGACTTACCCATTTATTATCAGAAATAGGATAGATAATACCTGCATCAAGAAGCTTAATTACTTCTTTTTTGACCACCTCTTTCATGTTTGGATTGAGGCGACATTGAGGCAGTGCTCGAGGCTAGTAATCATCCTCCATGTAGATCTTGTGGGTGCAAATTATGGGACTTATGCCTTTTATATCATGAATAGACCAACCAAAGGCCTCTTTGTTGTCCCTTAATACTCTCAAAAGTTGATCCTCCATAGTTGTTGTTAAATCTGCAGAAACAATTACAGGCAAGGAAGAAGGAGGGCATAAGAAAGCATATTTCATATTTGCAGGAAGAGGCTTTAATTCAAGCTCAGGAGCCTCTTCAATGGAAGGTTTAGTTTTTGGGATATCATCCCATTCTAATTCCTCAAATTTATGGTTATTCCAACTTCTTTGGGGGTGGTGTTCTTGTAAAAACATTAAAAGCTCATCTTCTTCTTCACCACCCTCCAACGTACCAAGTCCCTACAAAGTTAGTATTTTTTCTAGAGAGTCATGCATTCTGAAGTCAACAAAACTGTCAGAGGTAACCGGATCATTAATATCCATAGATTGAATAAAATTACAGGAATCTAATGAGGATGGAGTTTTCAATGAATTAAAAACTTGGAACACAACTTCCTCATCCCCAAATCTCAAAGTTAATTTCCCCTATTGAACATCAATTAAGCTCTTGCATGTGGCTAAGAAAGGTCGTCCCAAAAGAATTGGGACCTCCTTATCTTCTTCCATGTCTAAAACAATAAAATCAGCAAGGAATATAAACTTATCAACTTTCACTAAAACATCTTCCACTACCCCGCGAGGGTAGGCAACGAATCTGTCAGCTAGCTGCAAAGTGATGTTAGTCGGTTGTGGTTCCTGTAAGCCAAGTTTTTTAAAAATAGAAAGAGGCATCAAATTTATACTTGTGCCTAAATCACATAATGCCTTTTCGAAATGAGTGTTACCAATAATACAAGGGATAGTAAAACTATCCGGATCCTTAAGCTTTGGTGGTAACTTTTTCAAAACAATAGCAGAGAATTCCTCATTAAGTTTAATTGTAGCAAAGTCCTCCAATTTTTTTTTATTGAATAACATATCCTTTAAGAACTTTACATACTTTGGCATATTAGCAATGGCTTCCACAAAAGGAATGTTGACAGTCAACTGCTTAAGCATACACAAAAATTTTGAGAACTGGGAATCTTGATTAGTTGTGGGTCAGGAAGGGTTGTGAGAGGTGTATCAGACAACTTTTTCTTGGTTTTCTCAAACTTTCTTGGGGTTTGTTTGGAAGACGGCTCTACTTTATCAGGTACTGGATTTTCAAGGGTTTTACCACTTCTAGTAGTGATAGCATTAGCCTGCTCTCTAGGATTTTTCTCAGTTTGACTAGGTAATGCTCCTTCTTCCCTTTTGGTCATAAGTTATACTAAAGTAGAAATTTGGCTTTCTAAAATCTTATGGTTGTTTTACAAACTCTTATGGTTAGAATTAACAGTACATACCAGGGTGTCAATTTGCTCTTGAAGAGATGGTCTCCTTTGTACTTGGGTTTGGCCTTGCATGTGAGGTGGTCTATAGGATGCATGTTGTTGTCCATGATTCTGCTGTTGATCTTTCCATGAGAAGTTCGGGTGATCCTTCCATCCGGGATTGTAAGTCTTGGCATAAGGATCATGCGTGACTCCATTTCCAACGTAATTTACCTACTCGGTGCACTCATGTGTGTCGTGACCCATTATTCCACAATAATTATAAGAAGATGGCACATACCTTTTTCCAAAGACTTAAATCTCTCATCAGCCTTCTCCATGTAACTTGCAAGTACACCCATGCAGGGGTGTCCATGTCTGTTTATATATTTTAGCATAGCCTTTTGCATCTCACCTTTTGGGTCTGAATTTTCTTTATTAAGGGCTTTTACCTCTTCAACGGGGTTATCACGCCTGGTGGGCCATTCATCCCTCTCATGGGAAGTTGAGGCAACTGTTTAAGAATTAGGGGCTAAGAGAGCTTCATACTTTTTGGTCAAAGCCTCCATCTTAGCCTCCCATTTGGCCTCTACAGCGGTGATGGCATCCACTTTATACATTCCTAATTGTTGAGGCTTTTTATTGGCACTTCTATCTCCTTGTGACCACTGAGCACTGTTCTGGGCTATCCTGCCCATGATCTCGTAACAATCAGTAGGCGTTTTGTAGCCTATTGATCCTCCACATGCTGCATCTACAGCTGCCTTGTTCTGAAAAGAAAGTCCATTATAGAAAATTTGAACTAACAGAGATTTATAAAACCATGATGGGGACAGCATAAAAGTATATCTTGGAATCGTTCCTATGTCTCGTGCATAGTTTCACCCTCTTTTTGGGTAAATCTGGAAATCTCTGCTTTGAGTTTGGTAGACTTTCCAGGTGGGAAGTATTTGTTCAAAAATTTACTTTTCAGATCTGTCTAAGTTGTGATGGAATTGGATTCCAATGAATCCAACCAGTGTTGAGCTTTTCCCTGCAAAGAAAAAGTAAACAAGCGGAGTCTAATGGCTTCGGAAGTAACACCATTATATTTTACAGTCATTGTAACCCGCTGGAATCTTTTTTGATGGGCATTTGGGTCTTCATGTGGTAAGCCTGAGAATTACACATCTTTGACCATAGAAATTAGGCCTGGTTTAAGCTCAAAATTGTTGGCTTCCACCGCTGGATATTGGATATTATCATGTTCTTTACAAGTCGGTGTGAAGTACTCATTCATAGTCAATTCCTGTTCTGCCATTGTTCTTCTTTGTCCTCTAACAGCTCTTCTTTGTCTTCTGAGAACTCTTGCAGTTCTTTCAATTCCAGGATCAAACTGAAGGATAGGATCTTGAGAGCGTGTTAGCATACACTACAACAAAGCTGGATTAAGTGATCAAAAACTAAAATTTTAATTATTTATTTAAGGTTAGTCTAAAGAAAAGTTAAAAGAAAGAAGAAATAATCTAGTCTTCCAACCAGGAGACACTAAATAATAAGTTTTAAGTAATTAAATAGCAATAAAATCTAGTCTTCCAACCTAGAGACACTACTAAAAGCAAAAGAAATTAAAAATAAAAGGCAAAAATAAAGTCATCCATGTAGGAGGTAAAACCTTCCATGCAGGAGGCGATACTAGAATTAAAATGATAAGAAAGAGAAAGAAAAAGACAAAAATAAAAGACAAAAATAAAAATAAGAGAAAGTAAAATAACTACAAAAAGCGTCTAAATTAACAACCAATCATTTTGAACAATATCATTAACAATTCCCCGGCAACGCGTCAAAAACTTGTTGCGCGTAAATCGCAAGTGTACGATCACGTCAAGTTATAGTATATAAGATTATCGTCTCTACAGGGAATTGGAATGATTACTGTTCTACTAAATTAATTAGTTGTTTAAACAAATGGTTCGATTGAAATTGGTTTTAAAACTTGAAAGAAAAGTTGGCATAAGATGCGAACAAATTTAAGATAAGAACAAGAAGATTATTATAGAGATACTAGGGTTCACTTTATACTGATACTTATTCACTTAACCAATTCATAAATAGAGCCGAGAAAATATTCTTATTTGATTACTAATCATGTATTCAAAAGCTATTAACACAGTTTGGTCATGCATTGTTAACAATCTTCCTCCTAATTTGTCACTTAGTTTGGTCATTCAAAGTAAGTAAATAGAAAGAGCATAAAGCATCAATAGATTTATCAATTCAATGACTGACTGAAAATGAACATACTTTGTTTGGTTATTCAAAGCATACAGATTCAATTAATCCTAGAGTTCCATTACTAATTGAAGGTTCGGTCGCCACACAATTAATAACCACGTAAAGAATGATCAGTTCTTATAGAATAAATTTACCAGGAATAATTTAATCATAAGAATTAAAAACTCATATTTATAAATTAGATTAAGATTGCAGACATAGTAAAAGATTCCCCATCACCTTAGTAATAGGATTTGTTGCACATTATTTTTGGAGATAATAACATAACACTAATTCTAGAATCCATAATAAAATCAAGGAGTAAAGAAGTACAATTACAAAGGTTAAAATAACAAGATAACAGAAGAAAATAAAGTTAAGAGGGAGAGAAATGAGTCAGGAAATGCATCTGCACTCAGGAGGGGGCCCTTTGCAATGAAACTGCTCACTTCTATTTATAGGCGCTGGAAAATGATGCAGCACGGCCTAAGCACGGCCTTGCTGAGGCCGTGATCCTCCAAAAAAGTCCAGATTCAATGAACCGCATGGAAACCGCGTCTGTCGACATATGAAGAGGTCGTGCTGGTCAAATGAAGAGGTCGTGCTGGTCAAATGAAGAGGCTATGCTCTGCTTCTTAAACCGACTCAAGGCGATGCTATTTTGAAAAAGCCTTGCTGCAAGGTTTTGGGCCTAGTTTTGGCCCAATTTTTAAGCCCAAAACACGTTTTTGCCCACCAAATTGCCTAATTTTCTATTTCTGTACAATTTAGATTAAAAGAGAGTGAATTCCAATTAATAATATTCAATAATTATTCAAATCACATTCTAATATCCTTATAAAAATGATGCAAAATTAGTGTTATCAGAGCTCTTCTCCTTTTTCTTCTCTAGGGATTCTTCAAACTCTCACAATCAAAGAAAATCACTCCCCAACTTGGATTCAAGCTAAGATTTAAGAAGAATCTAGCATGAATCCATGATTTCCCGTTGAAAAGATGAAACTCTAGGTGTTTTCCCCTCTCTTCCCTCTCTCAAAATTGCCTCTCTCTAAAAACCTTCTCCAATTCGAAATAATGAGGTTTCCTACTATGTTTTCTGTTTTTAAGCAGCTGTGAATCGATTTACGGCATAGGGTGAATCGATTCACCTAGTCAGAAAAATACCAGATTCGAATTTTAAGTGAGTGAATCGATTCCTGCAGCTCCCATATTCGAGTCCCAGAGAATTGTGTTTCCATGAATCGATTCACAGGGTGTGTGAATCGATTCACACCTGTTGAAATTCAATTCCCAGAAAGTTTGACAGTCATGAATCGATTCATGGGGCCTGGGAATCGATTCCCACTGGGCAAAACTCAAAGAAACTTGATTCTAACACCCAAATTTGAATCCTACTTCCTATTCTTTACCACTATCATCTTCTAATCCATCATTAACCTCATTCTAAGCTAAATCAACTTGCCTAATCACTTAGGATCCTCAAGACACAATATCCTCATTTTTCAATTATGAAAATCAACATGAAATTACTTGAAATTCACCATTAACTATACTAAGCTTTATGTACATAATTCTAAACTAACAATTGAGGGATTTGAGGTGTTACAAAAATGGTCTTATTGCTGAAGCTACATGGGAAGACTTGGAAGATATACAAGTTAACTATCCTAATTTCAACCTTGAGGACAAGGTTGATGTTAATGGGGATGGTAATGTAAGGAGTACACATGCTGAGGTGGCACAAAGGAATGCTGAGTCAACAATTGCTGAGGGCATGGGACAGGTAGTGGAGCACATGGGATAGAAACTGATCAACCATGATCTGAGTATCTAGGGAGTGTGCAGAGAGAGAAGGAATCGAGTAACCAACTCTAGGCTCAAGGACTACGTGTGTGGCCCTATATATGGTCAAGGAATGTGAAGAAACTGTTATGGAATTTGTGGATCTCATTGTTCTGCTTCTCTCTATTTCTCAGTACTAGTATTTCAATTCTTTAATTTTCAATTTCTTGTTTTTTTCCTATCGAGCCTTAGCTCTCTTGTGTACGTCCTTCCAATCCATACACTGGAAGTTGTATTTTTACTGAGAATCAATAGAACATGTTGAGATTCAAACAAGAAATAATAGAACAAAATTCAACGGCAACCAATAACTAAATAATAGCAACCAAACAATCAACAAGGTGCAATGAAAAAATAACAAAAAACAAAAGGAGTAGAGAGTAGAGAAGAAAACACCGCAATTTGGTAACGCAGTTCGGCCCCAAAAAGATGACCTACGTCTGCGGGAGAGAGCATCCCTCCGTTTCACTATCAAAGAGTCTTTATAAGAGATTACAATTGCTTTGAACCCCTTCCAAATATTCAAGATGAACAATCCCAAGAGTTCCCACAACCCCCTCTTTTCCCTCTATGAAAACTCTCAACAAAAGCAATAGAGAAAGCCTTCAATCCTCCCTCTATGATTCTTAAGATCCCAAGGTGTTTGAGTGTGTTTTCCAGCCCCTAAAACCTCACAAAGAACACTCAAGAATGGCTGCACATAACCCTAGAAAAGACTGCTCACGCTACTGAACGAAAAACAGTATTCTGTTTTAAAAACTAGCAGTGGTGAATCGATTCACCAGTAAGTGTGAATCGATTCAACGTACAATTCCTACGCGTTTTGTGATTCTAAGTGAGTGAATCAATTCCCACTCCTTCAATTCGATTCACAGTAAGTCCAAAACTTCTCCAAGGCTCCAAGGCAAATCATGAATCGATTCCAGAGATCCATGATTCGATTCACACCTGTTGAAAACTCATTTTTATGACTTTCAGTGATCTCCAACATAATTTTAAGGCACACCAATCTCCACAATTCTCCACCTTAACTTCAAATCAGTGGTGATGTTCAACATTTAGCCATCAACCACTTGCTGCTCTCTCCATTACTGGAATTACGTTTCAGAGAAATTCATCAAGTCCAAGCAATGCTTGAACCTTGACCTAGGTAGTGAATTGGTGAAAACATCTGCCGGGTTGTCCTCCGATGCAACCTTCTCAACCACAATTTCCATAGATTCAACGACATCTCTAATGAAATGCAAGTGGATGTCGATGTGCTTTGTCCTTTCATGATACACTTGGTGATTTGCCAAGTGGATAGCACTTTGGCTATCACAATGTACCTTCACACACCCTTGTGTAATTCCTAGCTCCCCAATCATACCTTTCAACCATATGGCCTCCTTCACCCCTTAAACTAGGGCGAAATACTCCGCCTGAGTAGTAGATAGCGCCACAACGGACTGTTGATTTGCCTTCCAACTTATTGTCGTTCCAAACAATGTAAACACAAAACCAGACAATGATATCCTTGTATCCACATTTCCCGCATAATCCGCATCTACATAACCCTCCAAGGCATCTTCTCCTTGAGTTGCTCTTGTGTACCTCAAACCACCTTTGAGTGACCCATTCAAATACCTCAAAACCCACTTCAGAGCTTCCCAATATGCTTGGCCCGAATTTGCCATAAACCGACTCACTATGCTAACCGCATATGCTAAGTCCGGTCTACTACAAACCATACCGTACATGATGCTTCCTACCCCACTAGCGTATGGAGTAGTATGCATCTTCCTCATCTCCTCTTCAGACTTAGGAGCTTGTGTCACCGAGAGCTTTGTGTGATGACCCAAAGGAGTGTTAACCGGCTTAGCTTCATGCATCCTAAACTGCTCCACTACTTTCTTCAAGTACCCATGCTGAGATAAGAACAATTCACCCTTATTCCGATCCCTCACGATATCCATCCCAAGTATCCTCTTTGCAGCCCCAAGATCCGTCATCTCAAATTCCGAATTTAGTTTCTCCTTGAGCTTGCTGATCTCCTCTTTGCTAGAACTTGCCATCAGGATATCATCAACATAGAGAAGTAGGTAGAGAGCAACTTCCTCACCCCTCTTCAATATGTACACACAATTGTCGTACCCACTTCTCACAAATCCCGTCTTCAGAAGAAAATCATCAAAACGAAGATATCATTGCCTAGGGCTTTGTTTCAACCCATACAAAGATTTCTTCAAAAGACACACCTTAGACTTGTCCTCTACAAAACCTTCCGGTTGTTGCATGTAGATTGTCTCTTCTAGGTCTCCATGTAAGAATGTGGTCTTCACGTCCATTTACTCCAACTCAAGATCGTATTGATTCACGATTGCCATAAGAACCCTTATGGAACAATGTTTCACCACAGGTGAGAAAATCTCATTATAATCAATTCCCTCAACCTGTGTAAAACCCTTGGCCACAAGTCTTGCTTTATACCTTGGTTCTTCAATTCCCGATATGCCTTTCTTCTTCTTGAAGAGCCACTTGCATCTAACCACCCTCTGTTTCTTAGGTAGCTTCACAAGTTTCCAGGTCTGGTTCTTCTCCAATGAATTCATTTCCCCATTCACTGCCTCTAACCACTTCTGACCTTCTTTGCTCTCAACTGCTTCCATGAATGTCTTTGGCTCTGAGCCTTGCATTTCTTCAGCCGCATTTAGAGCATAACAAATTAAGTCTTCATAGTCGTACCTCTTAGGTGCCACAGTTTCCCTCCTTTCCCTATCTCTTGCCAACTGATAGTCAGGATCCACTATTGGTTGTCTTCCTCTAGAACCTGATGGTGGAGGATTGTCCTCCCTGTCATCCCTGGTCTCACTAGTGGAAGGCTCCACCTCAAACTGAGTCTTCTCCAGGTCTTTGCACTTCATCCCCATGCGGGTCTCATCAAAAGTGACATCCCTGCTTATGATAACCTTTGACCCTCCAGATTCTAATTTCCACAACTTGTATCCCTTCACACCTTCTGGATAGCCAATAAAGACACATTTCATAGCCCAAGCTTCAAGCTTGTCTTGTCTGACATGAGCAAACGCCAAAGCCCCAAAAACCTTCAAATTTGAGTATTCTGCTGGTTTCCCACTCCAAACCTCCATAGGTGTCTTGAAGTCTAACGCCGTTGATAGACATATGTTGATCAAATAAGCTGCTGTACTCACAGCTTCACCCCAGAAACTTTTAGGTAACCCAGCTCCCAAAAGCATGCATCTGACCCGCTCCAAAATGGTCCTGTTCAGGCATTCCGCTAGGTCATTTTGTTGCGGTGTGCCTGCCACGGTTCTATGCCTCTTAATTCCCTGTTTCCTGCAAAACTCGTTAAACTGCTCTGAAACAAACTCCAGGCCATTGTCAGTCCTTAAAACTTTCAGTTTGGTTCCTATTTGATTTCCTATGAGAGTATGCCATTCCTTGAATTTTACAAATGTGTCACTTTTATTTTTCAAAATGTGAACCTATACTCTCCTAGAGAAATCATCAATCATGGTGAGAAAATAGGAACCCTCTCCATGAGTTGTCACTCTTGAAGGACCCCAAAGGTCCGAGTGAACATACTTAAAGGGCTTACTAGAATGATGCATGTCACTTCCAAACTTAACCCTATGTTGTTTGCCTAGTATGCAATTATCACAAAATTCTAGCTTATTCAATTTATTGCTACCTAGCAAACCTTGTTTAGCTAGTTCAACTAAACCCTTTTCACTAACATGCCCTAACCTTAAATGCCATAATTTAGTTTTATCGTGCGGAGTTTGGCTAGCTAATGATGCATGCCCAATAACAGTAGAACCATCTAATATGTATAAGCCACACATTTTAGTCCCTTTAGCAATTATTAATGCACCATTCGAAATCTTCATCATGCCATGCTCAATTCTAGTACTATAGCCTAATCCATCAAACATGCTTATAGATAAAAGATTTCGTTTGAGTTCAGGAACATACCTCACATCTTGTAAAAGGAATTCGCGGTTGTTATACATCTTAAGACGAATTGAACCCATACCTTGCACCTTACAAGCTCGGTTGTCACCCAGGCGAACAATTCCACCTTCTTTAAGCTTCAAAGTCTCAAAGTATTCCTTCCTAGGACACATGTGATAAGAACATCCCGAGTCCATGACCCAGTTCTTTTCCGTTTCTAAACTCGACACCACTAGAGCTCCTGCACTCTCATAACCATCCTCCATAGCAATCGCAACCTCCACGAAATTTCCATTGCCCCCTCTCTTGGGACAATCCTTCTTAAAGTGACCGATCTTGTGACAATTAAAACATTTGTACTTTGCCTTATTGTTCCCTTTGGATTTGGATTTCGACCTAGGCTTCCTCCCTTTATTATTGTTTTCTCTACTCTCACTTCTTCCCCTTGACACACTTAAGCCTTCACCACTATCTTCCACCTTTAAGTCTTGAAGCTTGGTTAGCTCTTTGGTCCTAATTGATTGTTGGACCTCCTCCAAAGTGATAGTGGACTCCTGGCCATAGAGAAGTGCATCCTTAAAGTGTTCAAAGGACCTAGGCAATGAATTCAATAAGAGCAGAGCCTTATCCTCATCATTGAGCTTGACATCAATATTCTGTAGGTTATCAATAATCTTGTTGAATTCCGTTAGTTGCTCCACAATAGATTTGGTCTCTACCATTTTGAATGAGTAGAGATGTTGTTTCAGACATAACCAGTGAGCCAATAACTTGGTCATGTACAACGATTCTAACTTGGCCCACATCTCCGCCGTGGTCTTCTCCCTTACGACTTCCCTCAATGCCTTATCACCAAGGCACAAGATAATGGCACTTTTTGCCTTATCTATCATCTCCTTCTTCTCCGCTTGAGATAGGGTGGCCGGCATTCTTGCCTCACCCTTTAGAGCATCCACACATTTTTGTTGAATTAGGATTGCTTCCATCTTCACTTTCCATAGACCGAAGTCGTTGTTACCGGAAAATTTCTCGATGTCCCACTTAGTACCCATGGTGCTCACTTGAATGATTTGTTCCTCCCCACAGACGACACCACTTGTTGAGATTCGAACAAGAAATAATAGAACAAAATTCAACGGTAACCAATAACTAAATAATAGCAACTAAACAATCAACAAGGTGCAATGAAAAAATAACAAAAAACAAAAGGAGTAGAGAGTAGAGAAGAAAACACCGCAATTTGGTAACGCAGTTCGGCCCCAAAAAGATGACCTACGTCTGCGAGAGAGAGCAGCCCTCCGTTTCACTATCAAATAATTTTTACAAGAGATTACAATTGCTTTGAACCCCTTCCAAATGTTCAAGATGAATAATCCCAAGAGTTCCCACAACCCCCTCTCTTTCCCTC
The DNA here is from genome assembly GCA_037113605.1 of Calophaca sinica. Lineage (NCBI taxonomy): Eukaryota > Viridiplantae > Streptophyta > Magnoliopsida > Fabales > Fabaceae > Calophaca > Calophaca sinica. Next base: position 123,250,177 of record CM073736.1, on the reverse strand, counting down.
TATGAAAACTCTCAAGAAAAGCAATAGAGAAAGCCTTCAATCCTCCCTCTATGATTCTTAAGATCCCAAGGTGTTTGAGTGTGTTTCCCAGCCCCTAAAACCTCACGAAGAACACTCAAGAACGACTGCACACAACCCTAGAAAAGACTGCCCGCGCTACTGAACAAAAAATAGCATTCTGGTTTAAAAACCAACAGTGGTGAATCGATTCACCAGAAAGTGTGAATCGATTCACACGTACAATTCCTACGCGTTTTGTGATCCTAAGTGAGTGAATCGATTCCCACTCCTTCAATTCGATTCACAGTAAGTCCAAAACTTCTTCAAGGCTCCAAGGCACATCATGAATCGATTCCAGATATCCATGATTCGATTAACACCTGTTGAAAACTCATTTCTATGACTTCCAATGATCTCCAACATGATTTTAAGGCACACCAATCTCCATAGAACAATACACAATTCTCTCATTTTGTTAGTTGGTCACATAACACATCATCGCACACCGCCGCTTAGAGTGCGCCGGAAGAGCTTGGAAGACTTGAAAAAACGTAATGGCGAATGAGTCCAGCTGTTGCACTATAGGTGTGATTTTGTCGCGAAGACCGGCAACTAACCAGCAATCCTGCGTGTGCTTGCATTCATAGAATACATGTCATTCATCTTCCAGCTCATTGCCACAAAACGCGTAAGCACTTGGACATGGAACCCGCCTCTTTTGCAAATTGTGCCTAGTAGGGAGACAACCTCTAGCTATTCTCCAAAGCAGAACTTTCACTTTCTGTGGGATCTTCAATCTCCATATTTGCCCCCACTCACCTGGCTGTCGTAGATGGGAATTATCAATTAAGCTTTCCATAATGCCATGATACGCTGAGCGGACCGTACGGGGACCATTTTGGATAAAAAAAACTTATTAGGGACTAAAACAGAAAACATATATTAAAAGCAAGGTTATCAAAACCGGACCGGACATTGAACCGATGTAGGCACGGGTTCAAGGTTCAAAGGTCGGACCGGTGTCGAACGGGGGTCGGACCGAAAATGAATTAAATTATATTTTTAAATTTTTTAATATAACAGCACTAATAAACAAAAAATAACATAATATTCATAACATCACGATATAAAAAATTAAGCTTCGCTTAAAATGTTATAAGTCAACATATAACATGCAAAAATTACATATTAAACTAAAACAAATATGTTATAATAAAATTTGAATATTCAATAATCACAAATACTGTAATGTAAGTACTCTCATAATAATATTAATATATAAATTAATTTTAAATTTTATTATAATATTTAATTTAATCCATCGACGTGAAACAAATAGATAAAAAATCTCTTATGTGTCAAAAATAATGTCATTTACTATTTTTTTAAAAATAAAAAATAAAAAATTATTTTTTCCTGAATCGCCCGGTTCCCGGTTTTGGCCGGTTTTTTACCGGTTTTTCGGATTTTAGGCCGGTTCTTGGGCAATCCGGTTTTGAGGTTCATTCGGACCGGACAAGGGTCCGGTTCCCGGTTTAACCGGTCGGACTGGCCGGTCCGATCCGGTTTGGTTTTGACAACTATGATTAAAAGGCTACAAACATATTTAAACCTTTATTTTTTTTACCCATATTTAAACCTTTTATTTTCTATCTTCAATTTCGAATGATATGTTTTATATTAATTGTTAAAAAATGTTTTATATTAATTAGAATTAATTGCATTTTTTGTCCCTAGCTTTTTCAATTTGGTGATTTTGGTTTTCCTATTTTATTTTTTACGATTTTAATCCTTTATCTTTCTCAATTTTGGCGATTTTGGTCCCTATGTTTTTTAATTGTACTTTTGGTCCCAAAAATCATGAATTTTGCATTTTGGTCCCTATTTTTCCAAAATCTAAGATTTTTGGGATCAAACGTGCAAAAAATCCATGATTTTGAGGGACTAAAAATGTAATTAAAAAGTATGGAGAGCAAATTGAGAAAGTTAGGGACCAAAATTGACAAAAATAAAATAGAGGGATCAAAATCGTCAAATTGAGAAAATTGAGGGACCAAAAATACAATTAAACCTATTAATTATTACAAGCCTTGTGATTTTATTCATGTTTCAAAATTTTGTATGAAATGATGAAAACAGTAAAATGTTATTTTTACTATTATTTCATGAATTTAAGAAATTAGAAAAAAAATAAAAATTATTATATAATTTTCTATATGGTCCCGTTATTTTTCAAATAAATTTGGGACAACTTTTCGACAACTTCTTAAATCATTAACGCAATTCACACATGTAATTAATGAAAATTTGAATAATATATATGTGTCTGTGTGCGCGCACGTGTGTGTGTTGTAACTCATTAATCATTTCCTGAAATTCATTAACCACAAATTTAAATGTAATTAACCACGATTTTTAGGTGTTCAAATCTACATGTAGTCAAACACGTGAAAATTTTGGTTAATAACGTTCAAATTAGTTATTAACAAATTTTAGTAGATAGTTAATGAGTTACAACATCTGATAGATCCATTAACCAAATCTAACACTTTATTAACCATGTGCTTAAACTACGTTAATCACTTAAAGAATTATCGAAAAGGTTGTCTCAAACTGCTATCAACGAAACATTTCTCTTTTTTTTTTTGGTACAATCATTTCTCTTTTCTATAATTATTGATAAAAAATATATTAAAAAATAATTGGACTTTTCAAATAGCTTTTCAATGCAAAGCTTTTTTATTTTTTATATCACAGAAAAATGTTAAAACTTAAAACTCATATCTTCAAAGTTACTTTTCAAAATAAAAATGAAAACATATTTTTAGAATATAAAACTTTCACATCGTCTATAACAATAACAATGCCATCTACCCTCGGAGGTATTTTTAATAGAGTTGCTCAGCTAAAAGCTTGATATAATCAATGCCTGTCATGAATCAATTAAATGTTTGGTTTCTCCGTCGACACTCTACATGCCACATGGTTGGGATTCCTTGCATTCATTTTTTGGTATACAGGATTCTTTGCATTCATTTTATTAGACATGCATAGGTAGCGTGTAAAATGTAGTATTAGAATTGGGTGTATCAAAAAAATGTATTAGAATTGGAACTAAAGGAAATGCGAGAGTTTTTTTTTTATGGTGGATATATTTTTTAAAAATGAAATATAATAAGATATGGAATTAAAATAACGTATTTTAATTTTATTGGAAAAAAATTGAAGTATTTTTATCGAAAAAGATAGAACAATGAAAATTTTAAAAATACAATATTTATATTGTTTTATTCCTCCCTCTCACACTGTCTAAATATATATGTTTTGGAGATGAGAAGACATATATTATATATTTGTTTTTTTACAGGAAATATATATGTTTTTAATAACATTTAGATGACGATATTTGATTCGTAGCTATCTTATTTGTACACACAAAATTTGACACCTCAGCGACACCTGGTTAATGACATGCAAAAGTTTGGCTAATTCGGTTCAGTAAATGGTTAACGATGAATTGTATTCATTAACTAAATATTTGCATTATTAACCATTAACTGATTAACCACCTACTGAATTGAATTAACTAAACTTTTACACGTTATTAATCAGGTGTCGCTGGGGTGTCAAATTTTGTGTGTCCACAAACCATTTCTATTTAATTCATGAAGGAATAGCAGGGGAAACATGTATATCTCTTTGTCACCGATCGTGTAGGAATTCAAGTGTGCATACTAAATTTGTTCTTGAGATCGATCTATTCTTTTTGGGGGGGGGGGGGGGAATGTAATAATTTAGTCTATATATGTATATATTTACATGAGGGCATTGATCATATCTAGTACCTGTTTTTTTTTTATTATGAAATATCTGTCAACTGTATTGAGTTTGTGATGGCAGCAATGGGACGAGAGACATATGACACACATTTCCATGGAAGGAAATGCTAGTGACCGGTGAGATCATTGAGGATTTGTCGTGGTTACGTCCACCAATTTTTATTTTTTTTTATTATGAAAATTTTGGAGCTAAGGAATTGTGTCTCAGTGCAAGTGTAAAGTAGATAAAACCGTCGTGCTCTAATGGCATGTTTGGTTTAAAAGAGGGGAGGAGATGTAACAACCGATGATTTACTACTTTTTTTGGGCTCACTAGTGCAAAAAACGGTTTTAATAACTAAAGTTTATATCGGTTATTTTGGAACTGTTATGAAAAAACAGGCGGTGACATTTTTGAAATTAAGTTGAAAACTTTTAATATCGGTTTTTGATTTACCCGTTGTAGAAAACTTTTAACATCGGGTGTTTTTAAAACCGATACAAACAGAAAGGTTATTTTGGAACCCCGCGCGTACGAACTCCGCTTCTTTTTCTCTCTCAGAACCCTTCTCTCAAAAATCACAAAACCCTTCTCCTCTCCAAACCCTTCTCTCAAAAACAGCACCTCCCATTCGCATTCTTTGGTTTCACGACTTCTGAGGCTTCCTCGCAATATCGCCCGTTCTGATTCCCGCGACGTCGTTGCGTCCTGAACTAGAGAAAATCTGAGGAATTCGAAGATTCCGGTGGTATTCGAGGCAATTTTCTCTGCGGTTTTATGAAGGGGGAGGTGTTGTTGAGGTGTAGGTCAGTTTCTAGGGTTCCCTTCTCTCGCCGCAACCTACTTCTCTCACCGTCAAGCTTCCCTTCGCCGCAACGTCCTTCTCTCGCCGTCAACCTTCAACGAGGAAGGTGCTCACGAAAGACGAACTGACGAAGCCTCCATGTTCGTCAGCCTCCGACGAACACCACTGTGTCCCCTCTTCTGCCTCCATTTTCCTTCTCGGTAATTTCTCAAATCCCTAGCTAAAATCTCCCTTTGACAGGTTGTTAGGAGTGTGTTTGAAGGGTGGCATGTCTGGTGTTTGGTATAATGTCTATGAGAATATGAATGAGGTTGAAAGAAAGATGTTAGTGATGGTAGTGCAACAGGGATTTTTGCCAGGGATTTGCTATTTGTCATTTTATTCATTCCCTGTAATATTATTTTCATTTTTTTAGAAGCAAAAAAAAGTTGTCTGATATTCTTTATATGAATAATTTTTGTAATTTGATTTTTGGGTGCATGTCATTTTTTTGCCGGATCTGTATTCCATGTGTTAGAAGTTAAACTTGTCTACAAATAGCTTACCCTTTGGCCAGTTTAATGATAGGATTTTTTTGGCCCTTTTTAATGTTATTTGGCATGATTGGTTTGGCCTTTGCTTTGTATCTATGTATATACGAACATGGTTCCTTCTAACATTTAATTTTCAAAGAAAGAAGGAAAAAGAATCAGCTGCTGAGACAATTAATTAGTTTGATTCAAACCTGTTTAGGCATTTTCTCTGCTGTTTAGGCATCAAAAGTTCAAGATGATGAAGTTGGCGATGGAACAACCTCTGTTGTTGTATTGGCTGGGGAACTTTTAAGGGAGGCAGAAAAGCTGGTTGCAGCTAAAATTCATCCAATGACGATAATAGAAGGTTCATTTCTTTTCTTTTCAACAATGGTTCAAATGCCCTTATGATGCTAATTTTGTTTTGTTTTGTTTGTATGTTGACAAATTCTAGTGACAACTTCATTGACTCACATTCTGAGTGTTAGGGATTACCTTATAAGTAATTGAATTGGTGAAGAAAGCTACATTTCCCTTTTGTCCATCCATTATTTATGTGTATGTTGTACAGTAGATCTTTCTTTGGTGTCTAACATGTTTAAATGCTCCTTTGAAGGTTGATACCGAGCAAATAAATGAAAAAAAAAATCTTGTTTCTAAAATTGAGTTGTTCCATCTTTGTAATTAAATTAAAGACCAATTAGTTGATAGATGTGATCAAAGGGTGGTAACAAAAGCAGTCAATGAAAACTTCAAAGGTTGCCACCACATCTATTCTTCCTTTGGTTTCATTGTTAGTGGATTCTTCCTCCTTCCAGAAAGAGGGGAAAAAAAAAAGGAAAATCGTGGGAAGCATCAGTAACATAAAGCACAAAAGTTTGATACTGGTGCTTTATAAACCATTTATAATTCTGATAGATTTTGCAGGAATGTTGCCCCTTTCCCTGGGGCAGTTTTCTGTCAGGATTGGTTTCAAATGATTTTCTTTCCAATGATGCCATTGTGATTAAACATGAATGAATTTGACATAATCGGTTATGATTTTTGGGTTTCCGAATGGCGGCTCAGTAGTCAATTTATATAGTTATTCAGTTTTTTTTTTAAAGTTTCATGAACTCTACTCACTTGCATTATTCTTTGTATCTGTTTTTTCTGGGAGATATGTTTTCGAAATTAATGCGTGTTTTGGATAATTAGTTTCGGAAACTGAGTTTCCGGATACACATTTTGACCAAATTTACCATGCTATATTTAAGAATTAAGATCTGTGTCATATGCAGCAATTCTAAAATAATGTTCTGATGAGATTGCCATGGTTATACCCGCATGTCTTCCATACAAATCTTGGTGCATATGACTCAGAGAGAGGAGTAAACCAAGTAAAGGGAAGCTACTACTTATCAGATACAACCTGGATCTTCTTGATTCTTTTAGCACATATGCTGATGCTATTGTTTATCTTGTGGCCAAGTGTCAAGAAGAACTGGATTTTTTCAACACACATTCCCAAGGTTCCTTTTCCTCCTTCCCCTTTCGATTGTCAACAAAGCCATTTCTATGGAGACAATATACTTACTATATTTTTTGGTCTCTTTTATCTGAAATTGTATTGGTAAAACTAGGCTCAAATATGGCATCGGAATATGAGATGATCACAGCAAGAGATGGTTGTAAACCAAATTTGGTAAATGAGTAAAGAACAAGAAGCAACTTGTTTATTTGACGAACAAGGATGCCAACAAAGAAACAGACAAAAGCTCTTGAAGAATCTTTTGGTATAGTGACTGAGAAGCTGCAAAAAGATGTCCAGATAACAAAAACCTCTGTGACACCCTTACAATTATTCACGATAGGCAATGATTACGGAAAACTAAAGTATGTACAGAAATTTTAAGTTTCCATATATACAGCAAAAATTATAGAAGAATGTTTTTAACCTAAAACACATATACAAATAAGGAACAGTGGCATCTACAAACAAAACCCCTTATATCTGGATGTAACTTTTGCTGTTGATATCTGGATGTGCTTCAGAATAAACTGTTTTAGTTGAAAGGTGTAGCTTTACTTTATATTTTTTGCAGTAACTTAGCAAATTGGAATTGTTTTTGGAGAGTTTTGAGAGAAAGGGAGTCAATTTCAACTTCCAATTAGCGAGCATGTTGTTTCTCAATAGAAGTTGCACACGTGAGAAAGTTTTTTAAGGATCAGATCAGAATCATTCATGATTCAAGGAATGCAAAGGAAGAAGATTTTGAGAGGATGCAGCCAGGAGAGAAGCCTAAGAACGTGAAGCAGTCAAGTATAAGTCCTTTAAATGCAGAGAAATGAAGAGTCAAATAAGGACATGTCATTTTATATTTTCAATGGCTCATAATATAATTTTAATTTTTTTTTAAATGATAGGGTTGATGAAAATCTAAAATGTGTGTAGTTTCATTTTATATTTTTACCATGGCGTTTGCTTGCATTGTTCATTGTTCAGTGCAGCTAGCAACACAAGTGCAGACAGTGCAAGAATGTGTATTGTGTATTGTGTATTTGTAAAACGCTTGTGATTGTCAAGTTATGGTTAATTTGTACTAAGAAATGTAAGTGAGTAGCAGAATACTCAAACTCTATAATTATAAGCACTTTCCAGATTGGTACCTTTGGCTTGTGTGCTTTTCTTACTATTTATATTGTTGCTGCTATTTACTATTATTGTTGTTGCTATTTTGAATTTTGATTTTTCATGGAATATAAAGAGACGTGATATGTAAATCTAATGTTAGTCCTCTTTTGAGACTGCTGGTACAGGATGATATATAACAAACAAACAAAAAACAAAAACAAAAAACAACATTTGCATCGGTTCTTAAAAAACCGATATTAAAAGTATAAAAATTAACATCAGTTATGGAAAAACCGATATGAAAAGGAAGGTTTTAACATCGGTTATTATAAAAACCGATATAAAAAGTGAAGTTTTAATGTCGGTTATTCAAAAAACCGATATGAAAAGTGACGTTATAATGTCGGTTATTTTAAAAATTGATGTAAAAGGTACACTTTTAACATCGGTTATTAAAAAAACCGATGTTAAAAGTTCAGTTTTAACATCGGTTGTTTTTTCGACATAAATAACTCCTACTTTTAATATCGCTTGAATCCATAACAAATTGAAAACCGATGTTAAAAGCCGTTTTTAACCGATGTTAAAAGACCAAACTGCAGTAGTGGCTTCACCTCGCACTGTCATTCACAAGTTCTCATAGGAATTTACCACTCTGATGGTTATGAGTAGTGATGCTTCCGTGTACTTATCCTCTCAGGTCACGAGTTCGAGTCCTGTTAAAGGCAAAAATTTCCATGAGAGGAGGAAAAATCCTGTGAGTGACAGTGCGAGGTAAAGTCCAAAAAGAGTGGTAAATCATCGGCTGTTACAATAAAAGGTTGGTCAAGTGATGATAGAAGGGCGCTTCCCGTGGTACTTAACCCTTAGGTCCCGGGTTCGAGCCCTTCAAAAGGCAAAAATTCCATTGGGGGAAGAAGGTCGTGAGTACACAGCCCGGAGCCACCGTCAATTAATACGGAGTGTAAGGGGGTGTTACAAAAAAATGCGTCTTTGGTTATCCACTGTATTAATTAACAACTGGCATTTCTGAGCATGCACCTCACGATCTTCTCCCAAGGGACTTTTTGTCTTTTGAAGGGCTCGAACCCGGGACCTAAGGGTTAAGTACCACGGGAAGCACCCTTCCGTTACCACTACACCATCCCATTACCACAAGTGGTAACGGAAGGGTGCTTCCCGTGGTACTTAACCCTTAGGTCCTGGGTTCGAGCCCTTCAAAATGCAAAAACTCTCTTGGGGGAGAAGGTCGTGAGTACACAGCCTGGAGCCACCGTCAATTAATACGAGGTGTAAGGTGGTGTTACAAGAGAGGGTAGGAATTTTAATGGAGCGGAGGAGAGGGAATGGGAAGGGAGGGGAGAAATTTTTATTAAGGAGAGGGATTAATTTACTTGTATATCCTTATAGCCTTTTATATTATATTATATTATTATATTATATTATATTATATATAAGGATATTTAAGTAATTTTATTTTAAATAATTTAATCTCTCATTCTCTCCCCTCTAAAACCCCTCACATTTGGAGGAGAGCCAAAATTGCCTTAGGATGGATTTTGCTCTCCTCCCCTCCTCTAAAAAAAATTAAACCAAGCAAACATAATTTAAAATAATTCCTCATCTCTCCTCCAAAACCCCCTTAAGAGATCTTAAAAAGTTATTTACATTTAAATCTCCCAAAGAGATTAGTGGGGGTTGGAACTAATTAATCACAACCTGTCGGATATATACAAGTTTTATACTGCTCCACTAGATCAATCTCTTGAAGTTTCACCAAAATCATTTTGATTAATGGTGTTTCGTGTTTGGATAATAGTTATATATTTTTCAATTTTAGTCAAGATTTAGTTGTATTTAGATTAGTTTATACTTATTTTGATCAACCTATCTCTCCAATTGAATTAAAAAAAATATCTCTCCAATTTAATTCTTTAATTAAATGTTAAAGACGAGTCATTCATGGTAAACCTAAAATGTTTGTAAGTTTTTTTTTTTTTTTTGAAAGGGAATGTTTGTAAGATAAAATAGTAGTTTTAATCTCGATATATCATATTCATAGGGACAGTACGTAGTAAATTCAATAATGTGCAGATGAATGATGGTGTATAAACTAGGGCACATACAAAGATGAAGTAATTCTAACATGTGGTACACCTTTAAGATACTCATAATGACGGGCTATAGAAGGTAATAGGTTAAATGACTTTTTTGGTCCCTTAACTTATTTTAAAGGTTCACTTTGGTCCTTTAATTTTTAAATGGTTCATTTTGGTCCTTTAACTTATCTTTGTTACTTCAAGTTAGTCATTTCTGTCAAAGCTGTTAAGTCCAGTCAACAATCACTCTTACGTGGACGCAAGGTGGCAACTTAGGCTGACGTGGAAACTTTGACCCCATCTTCAACCTCCCTCCACTGTGGCTGAGGTGGCAACTTTGACACCATCTTCTTCAACCTCTTCACCACCCCTTCCTCCAGTACTTTTTGCAGAAAACACAAGATTCACCGTCCATCAACCTCCCCCATCAGCCCACTTCTTCTTCAACCTCTCTCCATTGTCCATCAACACAAAATGCCACCTCATCAGCCACTTCTTCTTCAACCTCCCTCCACCATCCATAAACCACCCCCATCTTTCTCTCTCTGCCCCTCCCAAGTGTTGTTGCTTGAAACAGAGCTTCGAGTTCCACGAACACCAAAGCGATTGAACATTCAATTGAACTCTGGTCGCAACTTAAGATTCACACTGTCATCGATTGAACTCTGGTCTTAGAAAAAGAAAAACATAATTTAAAAGACAGAAAAACCAAAAACCAAGAACCCTAATTTGAAAGACAGAAAAAGGATGAAATGAAAATCCACAAACACCGGAAACAAAAACGATTCAAGCAAGAAATCAAAATTTAAAGCAACAAAAAGAAGAACTTGTTTGTTTGCGTTTGTGCAGAGCTGGTCGAAAGGTGCTGAAACTGGTGGAAACGGCGTCGTCGACGAGGGAAGGGAGGAAGGAGATATGTGAGGACATGGCGTGAATCAACCAGATTAGAAGGGTTTGACTATGCAGGGGAGTGGCACGAGCTGCACGGCAGTAGTGTCAGTGGGGAGGCCGCAAAAGGGGAGGGGTGATGGCTGGATGGAGGGAGGTTAAAGAAAATATGGTCAAAGCTGATGATGGGGTCAAAGATGGGCTCATGTTCCACGTCAACCAAAGTTGCCACCTCGCGTGCACAGTAGTGTCCACATAAGACTGATTGTTGACTTGACTTAACAGTTCAGACGGAAAGGACTAACTTGGGGTAACAGAGATAAGTTAAAGGACCAAAATAAAATTTTTAAAAATTAAAGGACCAAAGTGAACCTTTAAAATAAGTTAAGGGACCAAAAAGGTCATTTAACCAAGGTAATACTAATCAATACTAATAAATAACTCAAGTCCTCCACTCGCTCTCCTCTTCCTCCCAACACCGACTTCCCATCTTCCCCTCTCCCACCACCACTGTTCATCCCTCCCCCTCCCCACTCTGCCCTCCTCCCCTACTCCCACTCTCCAAACCCAATCACCAACCAGAACCTCGATCAAACACAGTAGCCATTTCGTCATGGTCCTACAACCCAATCACTACCCTCAAACTCGTATGCAACCTTTGCGACATTTGTGACAATGGCAGTTATTGAAAATTTCATATACTTTAGAACTTCTCTTTGTATATTCAGCCTCTGCTTTTTGCTAAATTATAATTTTATGATATTTTATGATATTATTAAGAAAATAATAATAATATATTATTGTTATGTGTAGAACATATGTTTCAAATAAATAATAATAATATGAAACAATGTAAAATTTTAAAGTAACATATAAGACTGATCGATTAACTATAGGTTAACTTAAACTTGTCTTTAACCTAATGTCAGATCGTAAAATGAGACCCTCCTTCAATTTTATATTTAGAGAAAATTATATACTATCCTCTATTGATAAAGGTTCAAATTACAATCTCTTCAATTTTATGTTAAAATCTACACTCTACTTTCTTGAGAATTCTCCTTTGCGCCACTCTCTCATACCCCTCAATGTCTCGAAGTTTCAAATACTGAACGGATTGATGCTTGGTGATCATGAACATCACATAAAAATTTTGCAATCCACTAGAATTCTGGTAATAATCCAAGGACGTTATTCTAGACAAAGGACAAAATAAAGTACGACCTTGCCCATAGAAATCGGGTGCGTAAGCGAATACGGATCACGAGGATTTGTACTGATATGCTTCCGAATGGTCAAGTGAGGATTGCCCAATCTAATAAAAATGTGAAGTGCCTTGTTTATATAAAGGGAATACTCTCTTCTTCGACGTGCATTAATTCTACCATTGATACATTTTAGGCTATTTTAACATAATCAAGCTTCGTATGCATATTTTTTTCCTCTATATTTTATTTTTAGTATCGTTAATATATAGTTTTGAATTTCTACTGTCAACCATGGAATGGAATAGTAAAAGATAAAAAGCTAAAATACACTTGGTTCTTTTTTTTTGGTGTATTACAAAGAAAAAAAGAAAAAAAAACCAGCAAAGCAACTAAGCAGCTAGGACGTCCTGCAGCAGCATGGATCCCATTCCACCAGGCGGAACATGCCAGTTCTCCAACTTGGAACATCGCGAGCCCCCTGCTTGGCCAAGAAATCGGTGCAATGGTTGGCCTCTCTGTACACATGCAAGAGAGAGATATATTGTGCTCGTTGAGCATCTTCATAATTTGAGTTAGGAGTCTAGCATGCACATGGAAAACCTGGTCTCCCTTGTTTTGTAGCAAGCGGATAGCATTCAAGGAATCCGATTCACATTGAAACCTGGTGAAGCCCCACTGGATAGCTAAGGAGATGCCATAGAGCTCAGCTAATAACGGGTCGCCACATCCATCATTGGAAGAGAAGCCTACTATCCAGTTACCCTTATCATCACGAAGCAAGCCTCCTGAGCCAATGGCACTCGTCCCCTCATACACTTGGTTCGGTTGATTGAGTGAGTTTTTTACCCTTTAGTTCTCAGTCTTTTAATGGGGGTGACTCAAAGGATTCAAACTAAAGTTCTCCTACTTATTGGGACAAGTTGCTTTTAGTTGATCAACACCACATTGGTGTGTAATATATACTTAATTCTCAATAAATGTGAATTTTAACATATGAAAAAAATATTGTTGTAAAAAAAATATGGAAAAATGTTGTGAAATGTAAAATATAATTTAAGCTTTTCTCGTAAGAGACAAATGTAAATTATCCTTCCTCTAAAAAAAATGTAAATCATCTATTATTATTATTGTGGGATATAATGAATTCCAACTTTGAATAACTCGATTGAACAAAATAACTAAGTTAAACAAAAAAAAACTTTGAACAACTCGAAAGGAGTTGGTTCATAAAATAGAACCAGGTTGTACTCATCCTTGTCCATTATCCTTATATGTCTCGTTACAATTTTTTTTTTCCATCACACTCACTTTGTTGTGACTCAAATGGGAGCCTTGAAAGCCCTTGGAAATGATGGTTTCCCAGTTTTATTTTTTCAAAAGAATTGAGGAAAAGTTGGCAATGATTTATTAAGGTTTGTTCAGAAAGTCTGGCAGGACCCTAAGATAATAAAGATTGTTAATGACACCTTGTTGGTCCTCATCCCCAAGGTGGACAAACCAGAATTCATTACTCAATTTCGGCCCATTTCTTTATGCAATGTGTCTTACAAGTGTGTCACTAAGATGATTGTAAACAGATTAAAGCCTTTGTTGGATAATTGGATCTCTCCGGCTCAAGCTAGTTTCGTGCCTGGGCGCAACATTTAGGATAATATCATCATAGCCCATGAGATTGTACATACCATGCGTAGGATGAATGGTAAGAAGGGCTTCATGTCCATTAAGATTGACATTGAAAAAGCATATGATAGGCTCTCTTGGGATTTTATTAGAGGCTGCCTTCATGAACTTCAAATACCTGAGAGCATGATCAATCTGATTATGGATTGTGTCACTTCTTCGAAATTTCAAATCCTTTGGAATGGGAACAAAGCTGGGAACATTATTCCCTCTCATGGGATTAGACAAGGCGACCCTTTATCTTCCTACCTTTTTGTGATTTGCATGGAAAAGCTGAGTCATTTAATTGTCGAGGTTGTTAAGGGAAAGAAGTGGAAAGCTTTCAAAGTTGGTAGAAGTGGTCCCTTTATTTCTCACCTCTTGTTTGCTGATGATGTTTTGTTTTTTGCGGAGGCTAATATTGATCAGATGAAGACCATTAGTCAAATTTTGAAGACTTTTTGTGATGCTTCGGGTCATGGGATCAATCACCAAAAAACTAGCATTTTTTTCTCCCGCAACGTCAATGAGGACTTGAGATCCCAAATCTCCCAGCTTAGTGGTTTCACTCCGGCTTCGGGTTTAGGTAAGTATCTCGGTTCTATCATGCATCATGGGAGGTAAAAAAAAGGATGGCTTCAAAGGAATTATTGATAGAATGAATGGCAAGCTTGTAGGGTGGAAATCTCATGTGCTTTCCATGGCTAGGAGAGTGACGCTGGCCCAATCAGTTTTAGGGTCAATGGCTACCTTCGCGATGCAGCATGCTAGGATCCCGTTAACAGTTTGCAAGGAAATGGAGCAGATTCAGCGTAATTTCATTTGGGGTTCTACAAATGAAATTAGGAAGCAGCACCTCATCAAGTGGGAAACACTTTGTTTGCCCAAATTGGCAGGGGGTCTTGGTTTCAAGAAGCTTAACCCTGTGAATGAAGGTTTTCTTATGAAATTAGGGTGGGGAATGCTTACTAAACCTGACGCTCTTTGGGTCAAGGTCCTTCGTGGTAAGTATGGCAGGGGTACTAATCTAAGGGTTGAGGTTAAGGTAGGAAACCAAGATTCTAAACTTTGGAAAGGTATCCACAGTGTGTGACCTTTGATCTTGGAGAGCATTTGTGTTGATGTGGGGAATGGTAGTAATACTTTCTTTTGGCATGATTGCTGGCTTGATGATTCAACAGTTTTATCTCAGTGGTACGCTCAGGACAGTTCCTTCCTTTATAAAAACTCTGTGGTTTAGGAGTGGCTGGATGTGGATGGTGGATGAAATTGGGGCAAGCTTCATAGGGTCCTTCCGGATCCTATAGTTGACAGATTCCATTCTTGCTTGCCCTCTAAAGGGGATGATAATCCGGATAGGATTGCTTGGAGGAATTCGATTGAGGGTGGGTTCACTTCTAAGGAGGCATACAAAATGTTGCATAAAGTCAGTAAAGTTCCAAATGAGCTTTTGTGGAAGACCATCTGGTCTTGGAAAGGGCCCAGAAGTATGCAGCTTCATCTTTGGAAAATTGCTCACAACAGATTGCCCACTTTACTTAACAGAAGTAAATGGAGTTCTCAATCTCCAAATTGTCCATTTTGCCCTGGAAAGGAGGAATCGACCATTCATGTTATCCGTGATTGTAGTATGGCTAGCCAGGTTTGGATTCCAATTCTGAATAGTGATTTATTAGCTGATTTCTACTCTATGAACCTTCTGGATTGGATTGATGCTAATTTAAATAATTCTTTTGGTTATGTTGAGGTTGATTCTTGGAAATCTATTATGTTTGTAACCTGTTATTGGCTTTGGCTGTGGAGAAATAAAGCTATTCATGGTGATGATTTTGTGAGGACCAATAATCCTTCTATTTGGGTGAAGGCTCGGTCTCAACAAATTGAGGAGGTTAAAAATGACTTGGGCTCGATGATTGGGGGTAAGGGTAGGTATGAGAAGTTGATCCGTTGGGTCCCTCCTGATGACGGTTGGTTAAAGTTAAATACGGATGAGGCTTCAAAAGGAAATCCGGGTGCAACTGGATGTGGAGGGGTCTTGAGGAGCAATAGTGGGAGATGGCTGAGTGGGTTTGGAGCTAATCTTGGATACTGTAATTCCTACAAAGCTGAGTTGTGGGGGGTTTTGCATGGGCTGGAGGTGGCCTGGAAGTCTGGTGGTAGGAAAATTATTGTGGAGAAGGACAATGTCACCATTGTTAATATCATTAACAAAAGGTCTCTTCACAAAAGGCGTAGCAAATTCTTTGCTCGAATCAAGTTGTGGTTAGAGAAGGATTGAGAAGTGGGTTTTGTTTTTAGCTACTGTGAGAGCAACGCGTGCGCAGATTGGCTGGCAAATTGGGCTATTACTCAACCGTTGGGTTTTCATTTGATCCATAGTCCACCTAGCGGCTTCGCTAGGATAGTGGCTACTGATATTAGTGGGGTCTTTGTTCCCCGTTCTGCTTCTTTTGTGTAGTTGTTTCTCTTGGGTTTTAGCCCTGTTATAATATCAAAAAAAAAAAAAAATATTGGGCAAAATTACTCTCTAGGTCCCTTAACTTATTTTTTGTTTTTGAATCAATCATTTATCTTTTTTTTTCCCAAGTAGGTCCTTTAAATTTTAAAATGGTTGCACTGTTACCCGTTTTTTCATTTTCCGTCTAACACCGTTAAAAAAAGTCTACGCGGCCGTTACGCTGATTATGTGTCTGTCACAATGCTTACGTGGAGGGAAACGCTGGTTTAAGTGGCCACCTGGACATATGAGTCATTATTTTCATTTGTTTTTTTATTAAAAATAAAAGAAAATCACATTAGGGTTCTTCCCTCAAACCCAGAAAACATCTGCAGCCATCCTCATCCAAAAACACAACTTTCACCCTGCGAAATTAGATCCAGACCTGTGAAGACAAAACTCAGCAACAATGGAGCAGATCGCGAATGGAGAGGAGGGGTTCGGCGAGGATGCACGGCGGAGGGGTTGTTTGCGGCGAGCGCGATGGTGACTCGCGATGGACGACGAAAGCTGCGACGGTGATAAGGACAGGCTCGGAGTTGCGTGGGTGCAGGAGCGGGTACGACGCGGTGGAAGGTTTGCAGAGACAGAGGAAGAGAAAGCATAGATGGCGGGGAGGCTCTGTTGCACGTTGTTGTGCACAGTGGAGGGGGAAGCTTACTTCTTTCTGTTTTATTGTTTTTCTTCTTTTTTGGCTGCTGTTGTGTTTGCTTGAACAGAGATGTGGGGTTCATGGCACAAAGGAGGGTTTGGCTCATTGGACACAATGGGTTGTTGGTTCTTGAGAGAGGTTGCTGATGGAGCTTGTTGATTGATTTCTGCAGCAGCAGAGCTTGAAATCCAGCAATTAACTTAATCTCCAGGATCTCAATCAACTTTCCCCAACAATCTCAAACCTTGAATTCAGATCTGGACCTAATCTTTCCAGCGTTGACTTAATCTTAACACCAACAATCAACTTTCCAGCAATCTTAAGTGCAAACGACCCACACCTACTTTTCTTCCTGTGTTGCTTTCTGTTGGTTGCTCTCCTTGCAATCCCTTTTTGCTTCCCAGCACCGATGGAGAAAGAACCAAGAACCCTAATTTGATTTTTTTGTATTTTTAATAAAAAAAATGACTCAGATATGATGTAGGAATAGACACATAGGCAAATTAATAGCCACGTCAGCACTATGACTGCCACATCAGATTTTTTAATGGAAGCAAACGGGAACTCAAAACATGGTTAACGGTGCAAGCCTTTTGAAACTTAGGGTGTGTTTGGTTGGGGGATTTTGGAGGGGAAGAGAGGAGTTATTTTAAATTATGTTTGTTTGGTTCAATTTTTTTAAAGGGAGGGGAGGGGAGCAAAATCCCTCCTAAGCCAATTTTGGCTCCCCTCCCAAAATGGGGGGTTTTGGAGGGGAGGAGATGGGAGATTAAATTATTTAAAATAAAATTACTTAAATATCCTTATATATAACATAATATAAAAGACTATAAGGATATACTAGTAAATTAATCTCTCCCCTTCATTAAAATCCCTCCCCTCCCCTCCCCTCCCCTCCTCTCAACCAAACACAAAATCAAATTAAATCCCTCCCTTCCCTTCCCCTTCCCTCCCCTCCCCTCCATTAAAATCCCTCCCCTCCCCTCTCCTCGTTTGAACCAAACAGACCCTTAGAGGACCCATTCGAAAAAAAAAAAAAAGATAAAAGATTGGTTCGAAAACAGAAAATAAGTTAAAAGATCTATTGAATAATTTTGCCAAAATATTAGTATGAAGACGCTTTCTTTAACGGTAAAAAGTATACGCTATTTGAGATTTTCCTTCTCCTCTTCTATTTCAGCTTTCCGGACATCACTTGCTTTGTCATACGAAGGGTCACATTACAAGTTAAAAGGCAGGAAGTGGATTTTAAATTTTAATTGATATATTATTTATGAAGCAATATTACCAACCATCAGAGTGGCGCAGCGGAAGCGTGGTGGGCCCATAACCCACAGGTCCCAGGATCGAAACCTGGCTCTGATAAAATAGAGAAGGCTTCCCATAAATTTTTTATAAACACATCCCATATTTATTTTATAAACACATTTCATCAAAAACGGCCGTACCACTAATCAATTATATTCGCTTTCCTAAATTATGTATCCTTCGACCAATCAAATTCAGACATTCATTATTACTTCCATTTTTTTTTGGGTACAATTACTTCCTTTTTTTATTTTTTAATGACACTATTAATTGTAATCTTATTTACCTATTATTTTAATTATTTGCAATGTTATTAGTGATTTAACTTTAGAACTAATTTTACCTAAATTATTATTTTGAGGTTTCAGAGGTTAAACCAAAGATAAGCATGTATAAACCAATGATTTAAAAATCGGATCGGACCGGACGGTCCGACCGGTCCGACCGTTACCCGGTAGTGTTAGCGATTGGTTTAACCTCAATTGAACCGCAGTCTGGTTGAACCGCTCAGAATCGGGTTGAACTGGACAAAAGAACCGGGTTAGACCATTTTAACTTTTTTTTTGGTTATTTTTACTTACTTTTTCTCAAAATTAGTACTTATTTACAGGGATGAATCCAGAAATTAATATAACGGGGGCTAAAACAATTTGGATCTTTATTAATTTAAAAATGTCATATATATATATATATATGTATGAGATTTGCTAACTTACACCCACCTATTTTTTAGTTGGTGTAAGTTAGCAAGCTACACCTTAGAGTGTATTTGACAAATTTTTAGTTATAACTTGCTAACTTACACTAACTAAAAAATAGGTGGTGTAAATTAGCAAATGTTTATAGGATTTGCTAACTTACACCCACTCATTTTTTAGTCGGTGTAAGTTAGCAAGCTACACCTTAGGGTGTATTTGACAAATTTTTAGTTATAACTTGCTAACTTACACCAACTAAAAAAAAGTGGGGTGTAAGTTAGCAAATCCATATATATATATATATATTCAGTAGTGATTTTAATCACTTTATATCACTCACATATTAGTATAAACATGTCTAACTAAAGAAAACCACGTTTTCCTTAACGCAATTTTAGAAATTGATTGCAGTCTGGCACCTTGATCTCATGTAAAAATTGTGATTCTATTGATTGATTCTAAACATATTGATTGAACTAACGCCATTCTAACGCCACCTAAACTTATTGGTTGATTCAAACTAAGATATGTACTCATATAAAAATTTTCCCCAAGTTGTTAGCTAATTCACAAATTAAAAAGATTGACTCCTTTCTTCATCAAAAAATAAAAAATAAAAAAAAAGATTGAACTCGTTAACATATTATCAACATCAAAAACCAATTTGGTACTGATGAAAAATTCTGAAGAGTAAAGCAACACAAATAACATTTAACGACAGAACTTTTATAGTTGCTATGATTAATTGAAATTCAGCCATGCATATTAACAAGGTAGATTTATTTATGCTCAAGTAAAGCGACAGACAACCCAAGTCACCCCGTTTAGTGCTTCCAAAGCCTTTTGCTTAATTAGTGAGCCACTTGGAGGACATTCGAATTAAAGTGGTAAAGCCACTATGAGGTAAAAAAAAAATGGTTAAGGAAATTTAGCGAATCTGTCTCAGTATGAAGATCAACTTAAAAGAAAACAAAAATAGCCACACCGAAAACTTACCATAGCTCCTCTATCTCAGGGTGTAAGTTAGAAGAAAACACCCGAATGACTGACCAAAGTATAGAGCGACTGAGGCAATATAAGCAGAGAGTTTACCCTGGTACAATTGATAACATTTTCCGGAAATCGGATATCTCAAGACGTTTTAAACACAATATCAAAGAATAAACTGTTATGAATGACACACTAGTCAGAAATCAGACTTCTAAATTATCATGCAAGAATTCCATCCAATAGAAGAAAAGATAATCGTCATGACATGATTTATTATGCTATAAAAATGACACACTAGAGTCTAGAGCTTATACATCATAACAAACATTCAGATTCCTGCAACTTAACAGAATCACTGAATTATCATTCCAATCAGACTCACTAGGATACTTTACAGATGTCCTCATATTCCACAGCTTTAAGTACCCTGCCATCATAGGGACCTTTCTCTATCTGCACCTTAGCACAAAAATGATCCGTATCCACTCCCAACAACCTTGCAAGTGATCCACGATATGCCCCATTGACTATTTTTACACGCCCCCCAACCTGTGGAATCACAGTTTCGAGCTCTTCCTGATCAACTCTGAGCACATGCTTGCTTTCAAGCATTTCTATTTCCCCTACATACTTGTCAATCACCTTTCGCACAACACCCTTTTGCTTGTAGTACCCCTTCTCTGCCAAGACTTTGCTCATAACCTTAACAACAATTCCCTCGTGCAACCAATAATCCTTCCTGTTAATTTTTTCCTTTTTCCTCTCTTCCTCCCTGATCATTTCTTCCAAAGTTGATTTTCCACCACCACTTTCTTTCCTCTTCAAATTGGTTCCAGGATTCCTTTCCTCATATTTCTCTTCATCGACCTCATCAAACACAGCCTTTGATGCCTCGTGTCTTTCTTTAGTCACAGGTCTAGCCAATGACCCAAGACAAAATCCTATCTTAACTCCATCTTCTACATTTAGTTCCCTTGGAGGCTCTACCTGTGAAGGCTGATCGGACTCAGGATGTAGCTGCATCAATTGCTCAGCCCTTTCAATCTGTTTCCTGATCTCCTTTTCTTGCTTTTCTTCATCTACCATATCTGCCTTAATTCTCTTATTTTTCATCCTCTCCTTAAAAAGGGTTTCTGAATCTCTATCTATGTATGTAATGAACCATCCTTTGGGTGTTTCTTCAACTTTACACTTGCCAGTTCGACCCAAGTACTTAACAAACTCAGTAAGTGTAGCCCACTCCGTGGAGTTCATATGAACATGGTTTCTATCATTTATATATTCATTATAAACTACAGTGGCAGCCACACGGCTGAATCGGTGGCTGCGCTTCATGTGCTCAAGAAAAGAACTCTCAAACTCTTCAGAATAGCCCTCAACTATGCGGGTTGGGTTTTGTCCAAAAATTTGCATTTGACGCTGGTGTCCTTCACTCATACAGTGACATTTAAACCCATTCTCATCACGGCATTGCTTCTGGCACATCTGGCAATACCACCGAAGCTTCTGCAATCCTTTTGCTTTAATTCGGTTGGCAATTGCCTTAGGCGTGAGAAAATCATTTTTCCCCATTGGGAATCTGGATGTCGTTTCAGATAAAACAAGATGCTGTTAGTAGTCCTGCCCCACGCTTCCTTCCTCCTACACAGCTGATTTTTTTTTTTTTCAAATAAAGAAAACATCATCAACAAAACAGCATTGGAAACAATAGCTAAAATTCTTAATACATTAGAACAATAAGAAATAGTATGTTGAAGCAAGTATCCAAACTAACACTATGATCAATCAGATATCAACTATGACAAGCACACTATGATCAATGTATACATTTACTTGTGCAAATGACAAGAGCTGGTTATCTCCCAATCAGTCAAGTGTTGCACTGTTCAGATAGGAACCTGGAATCCTATTACAAAGAATATGGGAAATCCCCTTGGTTACAACACTGTAGATTTCAAAGGTCTGTAAACCTCCCAAGCAGAAAGTCCCCGATTTCCTCACAAAAAGATAATATGCCTTTTCCTCTCCTCGCTTTGGTTATTTATATACATTTTGACATCCTACCCTCTCTAACTACAGGAGTCTACTAGCTAACTAATTGTAATTAACTAACTAACTGAGTAAAAACTAACTGGGTGGGGTTACCTAACAAGTTCCTGTTAACCCTACAGCTTAGTTGTAGTTTATGATAGTCAACACAGAGGAAAAGGAAGTACGCAGGGATAGAGTCAATCGGAAGAATCTGGCAATGGAAACAAGCAATTATGAAGAACAACAACCGGAAGCAAAAGTGTCAATGAGTTGATGCCGAAATCCCAAACCCTGTGAATCGACAGGACCAAATATGCAATTACAGGGGAGATGAATCGCAACCTTAGTCCTAATAGATGGTTTTCTCCAAGTAAACTATCTATAACAATAGAATGCAATCCACAAAATATTCCAACACATGAATGAATCAAGAACAAAGATAATATTTTACAAAATAAAACATTGTTTGTCTGATTTTTCAAAAGCATAATGAGTTAAATTATTTTCATTGATTCATTCCCATTTGCCAACATCCAGAATTAAAAGCCCTTCCTAGAGAACAAGTGGCCGGAACAGAAGGGACCAATTCTTATACTTTAACATACGTGATTGTGGCCAACAAATGATTTTCAAACCGATACATGATTCAAACTGCTTGAAATAGCTAAACCAGCAAAGAGGATTGTACTACCAACACTAAAAGTGACTGGTTATCGATTACCAATGTGCTTCTTCCACTGTTCCTCATATAGTTATGTCATCCAAAAGAAAGAGGAAAAAAAAAAGATAGGTGAACTAAGCATCAAAAGGATTGGGATAGAAAATAAGAGATTTGAACATCAAATTCAACAATTGGGAGATTGACAAGAAAAGAGACATCCCTATGGTAATCGAGATTGTCAGACTCGTGCATGAACGAACAAATGCACCAAACAAAACATGCTTGTGTTAAGCTTATTGGCACAGATCGGAAGTCGAAGTCAATGGTAGCAATTGTTGCGAAGCAAATGAATCGTACCTGAACGAGATTCCGGCACAATCGCTGTTTTCACCTACGAGTTTTGACAATCGTACCTGACGACGATCCTACGAGTTTTCACCCCCTGAGCGAGTTGACTCTGTTACAGGATCGACGGCCTGTAGAATCGCTGTAGGATCGTCGTTCCGGCTCGAAAAATCGTAGGATCGTCGTCAATCCGTTTCGATTTTGAGAAGGAGACGTATCCGTGTCGGATTTTGCGACCCGGTTCAGGAAAAACCCAACCTAACAGAAGTTCCCTTTCTCTCTCTCTCTCTGCAGCCTCTGATACGGTTCCTAGGGGAGACACTTGAGGATCAAGCTTGTGTGAGTGGGCCGGATCAGCCAAACAACAACAGGCCCAAGCGGGTTAAAAAAACCCAATTGGCTGGCTAGATGGGTTCATTTCTAAACAAAGAGAGATATTTCCAGCTGTGTCAAGGCACACCTTGTTTACACGTTTGTTACAAATTTCATTTACAAAGTTCTACTATTTTCATTTTCAAACTGAAACATAGAAAACATATTCTTTTTTGAGTTTAAAGGTTATGAACTATCGGTGTAAATCATTTTCACACGGACATTTAATAAAAGCCCATTATATTGTCATGTAAGTCACTTTTATAACCGTATTTTAAAAGTAACTACCAAATGATAGTCTCTCATTAGACGTCAGTGTAAAATTGATTTACATTGACGGTGCATGTCTTTATTTCTCTTCTTTTTTCAATTTTGAGTCCATTTTTTAAAATGATTTTAAAAAAGAATTTTTTAAAGTCCAAATAAACATATTTTCTCAATTGTTTTTTTATTTTTAGTGAAAATGAAAACAAAAAATGGTCAAGTAATCAAACCCTTAGAAATATAAAAATATGGCAATGAAAAATAGTTATAACCTAATATCTAATCGATATTAACATTTCATTCAAGCACCCTCAAGTGATTAATAGGGATACAAATTAAAATATAAGTAAATATTAAAAATAACAGATAATATAAAAATATAGTTTTGATATTTCATAATTATATCACTTAATTGAGTTTATTGTTATTAAAAGGTTCAAAGCAGGAACATATAACATATAGTGTGCTTGAATGAGATGAGTTAAATCATTATAATTTTTTGGACAAGTAAAATGTAAAATGATTTAATATTAAATCATTATAATTTACTTACAAGTTTCTGTAGACCTGCAGCTTTAGAGATACACTTGAAGAATTTAGCAGGGGTAGTTCCAAGTGGATAGTTCGGATGTGGATCCTCAACAGCTGCAAAATGATATATTGTCACTGCAAAGTTCGAATGACCACCGTAGTCAAATAAAACAACATATTTGCTCTTGATGTCGTTTAGTCTTGCAAATCCTTTCCATCCCATAGTCAGCCAAATTTCCCCATCAGTTTTTTCAATCTGAACAACCCACTCAATCTTATCCCGTCTTCTCAAAGTAACTGGATTTGTTAGTAGTCGTCCATGTGTCCTGATGAATTGAGATGGTAGTTTCTGCAACACAAACATGACTCAAGAATTAAATATATTCACAAATTAAATACTGATAATTATACAGAAGATAATGAGCAAGAAACAGATAACATGCATATGAGATAGATTCTTCCATTAAATTGCCAAACAATAAACAAATTAAAACCATAAATGAATTATATCCCAGTATTAGTATTCACATATTAACTTAATACAACATTAGTGTTCATCACAATAAATAAACAGAATACAACATAGAAGACATCATAGCAAAAAAATTCTTACAACCGTGTTCGTATCAGGATCTTGAATAATAACCATGAAGTGATTTTTCGCCATGACGAAATATTGTGGGCCTGTCGTAAAAAAAATGTTGCATTCAAAAGTTTTATATCAACAATGAAGATTATCATTTAATATTAAGATACAAATTAAACTTCATACAACTAAAATGTATCGCATTAAACTTTATCAACAACAATCGTGTTTAATTGAATGTGTTTTTCCACATTTATCAACAACATAAATTTATCAACAACATATTTGTTTTGTACCCCTTTTAAATGGGTAGATTTGTGAAATATGATAAACGCTTAATTATTAAGCTGTCGTCTTTCACTGTAGTTGTACAATGCGTCGCGTCTTCGTTTCGAGATAGCCTAGCTCATTTTCTATGTCGTTGTGCCGCTCGAGTTCAGTTTCGGCTAAATAGAGTGTATAATCGATGTGAAATACAAGATCGCATGAAAAAGGTCGCATATACGAAACAGAGTGGAAATCGATGTGAGATAAATGAAAAAGGTGTAATTTGTTGTGATTCCGATAAAAGATTAGATCTAATTGATTTCTGGTGTTAATAATAACTTGTGATAGATTATACAGAAGATGGAGTTCTGAAAGATCTAAAAACCTAACCTCCTATGTCGCCGCCTAGCTGTTGTCGTTTGTCCGATGCGTCGCTGCTCCGCTGCGTCTCTGCTTCGTTGCTTCTGGGATTTCTTGCGCCGGTCGAGTTCACTCTCTCGAAAAAAACCTAATTATGAACCTTGAAATATATGTTGTGGAGTTAATCGTATTTTACATAAATTATTATTATTATTATTATTATTATTATTATTATGTTTTTAATTATATCGAATATTGAAATACTATCATCTTATATATTGAGTTATAAATATATATTAGAAATTATAAATTATAAATATGAAATGTAAACAAATCATAATAATGTGTTGACAACATCCGTAACCATATATGTTATTTATTTGATGATTTAAATTTAAATATAAGATATTACTTTTTTACAAATTTATATGTATTCAATAAATATATAAATAAATATATATTTGAATAATTGAAAGAATAATTTTTAAACATTGTACCCAAAAAAAAAAGAATAATTTTTAAACACTGAATGTGATAAAATGCCTTTTATATAAATCAATATTTTATATTTTGGTACAATTTTATAATTCTATGTGTGTGTGTATATATATATGGATTAAATAAAATAATGATATGTTTATTTATACAAAAAATATATGTTCATAATATTTTAGACATAATTTATTTTATCCAATTTACTGTAAACATCCATCTATTAAGTATATAGCTATTTGATTGTACATAAATAAGTAATTTGTCTATTTAACAATTTATAAAATATATATGTTTTGCTTATAGTAGAGGTTAGTGCTAAATTATGTTACCTCATATTATAGAATAATATCAAATATTTCCAATTTTCATTAATATACACTTATACATTTGATATTTTTCCAGTAAAAATAAGTTATACTGTGTATTCCAAATACATTAATTTGTGTGTATATATTCATAGTATGAGAAAATTGAATTCTATAAGTTTTTTTTAATTCCATTCAATCAGCATAAAGTATATTGATATTATATTATTTTCATTAATTTTGATAATTTTTTTTAATTAATTTGATTTAATTGTATCCAATATCATGTTGTTTGTGTCTTATGCAACTCAATTAATTTTATTTTTGTTAAGCATCGTATGTTAGGTTCCTTATAAGATCACTAAGATTTAATTATTGTTAACATAATATTTATTAGGGATTTCGCTATTGAAAGCAATTATATTTTAAATTAGTTTTATAAAATTGTTCCCGTGCATGGCACGGGTTACATACTAGTAGGGATACAAATTAAAATGTAAGTAAATATAAAAAATAACAAATAATATAAAAATATAGTTTTGATATTTCATAATTATATCATTTAATTGAGTTTATTGTCATTAAAAGGTTCAAAGCAGGAAAATATTGATCATAGGTAAAGTTAGGTACACCATTAATGAAAAATAACATAATTGAGGTAGATGGGAAAGATACAACGTTAAATATATGTCGTCCATGCAAAATAGTTGTCATCATTTATTCTTTGACGAGATCCATAAAACACTGCTCCTTCTAACTCTTTTTAGTAATGATATTAAACATGAGTGACTCCCTATCGGTTATTTTTGAATTAGTATAATTGACAAAGCCATCATTTCCTTTCCTAACTATGGCCATTGAAGAGAAATGAAGTGAAAGAAACTATGCCATGTAGGAAAGATTTTGTGAAGCTAGGACTCAAAGGATCAATTTGGTTTTTGAAGAGCCAGGGTTCGAATTAAAAACATCTATAATTGATTTTAAGACTCTTCTGGAGTGTCCAGAGGTTACCAGGATCTATAGGCTACTATGATTCTACATGCTAAGGTACGGATCTGAAAAGCTGATGAAAGAAATTTGCAATTTCGTAAATGTGGGTTTGGTTGGATCAAATATTTAGGAGTGGCAAATGAGATTTTTTTCGTGTTGTAAGTCACAAGAGAAAGACAGCAAGAACTCATTGAAGAAGGGCATCAAGGACTATCATGACATCTGTTTTAAAACTGGTATTTTTCATATCTTTAAATGTAATCTTCCTCATTGTACATATTATTTTATTATTCATGTTTACTTTCTCTACTTTTTTGGGGGGGCTGGTACTTATGTTTTCAAATGCGGGGTTCTAAATTGCTGGTTTCACATCATTGTATTTTCAAGCTAAAGTTGTTCAATTTAATGTCTCGTGTGTAGAATAGCACAATGATGTTTTCTATGAAACTTTAGTAAAATTACAACAAATTTTGTCGCCTTTATTAGTCTTACAAGTTATAATAGTTATTAATATTATGAATCCCCAAGAATGTAAAATGCGAGAGTTCAAGTTATGTGCTTTATTTTTTGGTTCTGTTGTTAGTTTAATACTTTTGTTGTTGTCACTCAACTTTTCAATGGTATGTTTAGGAACAAAAAAATACAGATGAAATTGTTGATCATTGTGCCACCAAGTCTACATTCATCTATGAGCATTATGTTTGAGGAGCTTCACCTTTGATCTTCAAATGCTACATATTGATCTTATCATTGTCCAATCTTAATATAATCAAGCTAATGATCTCTTACTTTGTACCTCAATTGTCAACATTTAGAGTTTGGATAATTGATTGCTAAGCTGCTAGTGTAAAGTGGTTTTAAAGTGAGACTATGTAGTGGCTTTGAGCCTTCTAAAACATTTAACCTTTTTCAATGATAAATGCCAATGCTTAAAACGAGAATAAACTTTATCTCATAGATAGCAGTAAGAGGAAGTACATAGAGGAAGAAATCACAAAATCTGGAAAAAGAAATATTACCTCTCAGATTTTTTCTTATCACGACCTTTGTGTTGCAACCAAGAATTTTCACCCTAGCAATATGATTGGTGTTGCCAATGTATTTAAGTCACGCGCTAATTCTGACGTGGCCAAAGTTAGTTAGGAGTTAGTTTATGATTAGTTGTCAAATAGTTAGTTGTTAGCGGTTAGAATCAGTTAATTTGTTTTCTGCACATCACAAGTATATATGTAAGTGATTGCAACTTTAGTTCTTCAGTGTATTGAATCATTCTTTCTGATCAATGAAAAACGGAGCACATGGCTCTTTGATGAATTTCTCTCATATTCACATTTCTACATGGTATCAGCAGTAATCTTGCGCTACACTCTGATCTTCGTTCTTCAATACACTTTGGTTTTCTTTCGATTTCTTCCTGATTTGTGATCAATTCTTGATCCGTTCACGAAGTTCTTCTTCAATTTCTTGATTTCGAGATTCATCTCCAATGGCAACTCCAAATCATAATGTTATACCTAATGACATTTCTGTCAATTCTGATGGTTCTGGTAATCAGAATCATAGCGTTGCTAACAATAGCAACAATTGTTCATCAAATCATCACAGTTATCAACAAGATATGCTTGATCATTTCTTCTTATATCCAAGTGATAATCCAGGTATTAAACTTGTTTCTCCTCCATTAACAAACGAGAATTATTGAGCTTGGTCTCGATCGATGCTAGTTGCCTTGCGATGCAAAAACAAATTGCAGTTTATCAATGGAACTCTTCGAAAACCGGTTGATACTGATCCTTCATTTCTTTCCTGGGATCGCTGCAACACCATGCTTATTTCATGGCTTCTTAATTCAGTTGAAACTGAGATTGCTCAGATTGTTAAGTGGATGGATACTACCACTGAAATTTGGCGCAAGATCTGAAAGATCGATTTTATGAAGGTGATATATTTCGTATCTCATATTTGCAAGAAGAGATGTACATGCTCTGGCAAGGAAATTCTTCAATTACTCAATATTATAATAAGATCAAGAAATTATGGCTTGAATTAGACAATTTTTGTCCTCTTCTTACATGTTCCTACACTGTCAAATGCTCATGTGATGGTTATGTCAAGATTAAAGAATATCGTAATAGGGATTATGTCCTTCGATTTCTGAAAGGACTCAATGAACAATATGCTTCTGTTAGATCTCAAATAATGCTGATGCATCCTCTTCCTAACATTGCCAGAGTTTTTGCTCTGGTTCTTTAATAGGAGCGGCAATTCCATGTTCCAGTGGATGATACCAAGTTTATTGGTAGTTTTTCTAGCACAGGCAGAGGCGATTCTAAGGGAAGAGATAATCGTGGTGGTAGGACACCAATAGGAAGAGGGTGTGGCACAAAGATGTGCACCCACTGTAACAAACCAGGCCATATGGTGGACACATGCTACAAGAAGCATGGTTATCCACCTCATTATTTTCAGAAACAAGGTGCTGTGAACAATATTTCTACTGAAGATGATGAACAGAATGATGACACCAAATCTGCTTCTTGTGAAGAGGTAACCAATGACTTGATCAACTTAGCTTTCACTCCTGATCAGCATCGTGCTTTGCTGGCTTTGCTTCAAAGCTCTTCTTCCATGCCTACTCAAAACCTGAACCATCTTACTACTCAAGCAACTTCCAATTCAAGTATGGTTTTAGATGTTTCTTCAAAATATACTCCAAATTCTTGGATTCTAGACACTGGAGCAACATACCATGTCTGTTCTTCCAGTCACCATTTCTTTTTTCTCAAGTATATTAATCCTATTTCAGTCCATCTTCCAAATGGTTCGATTTTACTAGCTAAACAGGCAGGCACTGTGTATTTTTCAAATGATCTTTACTTGACTAATGTTCTATTTCTTCCTACTTTCAAACTGAATCTTATTTCTATTCCTAAACTCACAATATCACCCAATTGTGAAGTAATTTTTGGATCTGAAAACTGTTTGATACAGGCCCTTCCTACCTGGAAGATGATTGGTGCAGCTGAAATTCGGAATGGATTTTATCTTCTGCATCAATCCACTGCTTAGCAGTAGTCTGCATTTTTTCATTCAATTTCCTTTGTTAATGCTTCATCATTTGTATATAACATTTCTAGTTCCTCTGCATCCTCATCTTGTAACATTTGGCATTTACGATTTGGTCATCCATCATCTGAAAAGCTTGTAAAGCTTCATCACCAATTTCCATTTGTGAAAACCAGCAATAATACTTTGCCATGTGATATATGTTTCTATGCTAAACATAAAAGATTGCCATTTATGGACAGTGTTTTTGTGTCACAAAATTGTTTTGATTTAGTGCAAATGGATATTTGGGGTCCAATATCCATTCCATCAATGTTTGGTCATAGATATTTTCTTACCATAGTTGATGACAAAAGTAGATTTACTTGGATTTACCTCATGAAATTAAAATCAGAAACATCTACTCTGATAAAATCTTTTGTTTCATTAATTCAAAATCAATTCAATTCCATATCAAATACATTAGATCTGATAACGGAAATGAATTCTTACTCAAGGAATTTTATAAATCAAAAGGAATTCTTCATCAAACATCTTGTGATAGTACTATTCAACAAAATGGTATAGTTGAGAGGAAGCAACAACACATTCTAAGCATGGCTAGAGCTTTGCTATTTCAAGCTCAATTGCCTCAATGTTTTTGGTCTCATGCTGTTATGCATGCCATATATTTGGTTAACAGGCTGCCTACAAGATTTTTAGAGCACAATTCACCATATCAAGTTTTATATAAAACTGATCCAAATTTCAAAACCTTGAGAGTGTTTGGATGTTTATGCTTTGCTTATACTATTCAAGCTCATAGAAAGAAACTTGATTCTAGAGCTAGAAAATGCATTTTTCTAGGTTTTAAATCTGGTGTGAAAGGCTATCTTTTGTTTGATCTTAAATCCAGGGAAATCTTTCTTTCTAGAGATGTCACTTTCTTTGAATCAATTTTTCCTTTTACTGTCACTGCTGACAGTTCTAAATCTCAGCATGCTACTTTTATTCCAATGCCAAATTTGGATACAGGAGACACTTCCTGTGACTTCTTATATGATTTACCATATGACACTCACAATTCACATTCTACTCGGCAATCATTATCTCCTTCCACTGATCCAATAAATGCTGCATCATCTTCTGCATTAAATCATGCATTACCTACTGATTCTTCACATGAATCAGATCACACATCTTCCAATTTACCTCATGCATCACCTATCAATACTTCCAATTCACCTTCTTCATCCAATTCTGTCCCACATGCATTCATTCCTCCTGCATCCAGAAAATCATCTAGGGACAGAAAACCACCAACATATTTAAAGGATTATCATTGTTCCCTCATTAAGTCCAACACTCTGAATTCAGTCATCTTTCAACCATCTTCTAAAGGTAGCAAGTATCCTATTTCACAGTATTTATCCTATGACAAAATTTCTCCTTCTTACAAACACTTTTGCCTGCACCTTTCCACAATTTCTGAACCTACCACTTATGAGGAAGCAATGAAAAATGAGAATTGGAGCAAAGCTGTGCAAAATGAATTAAATGCTCTGGTGAAAACTAAGACATGGAAAATCACTAAATTACCTCCCAACAAGAAAGCAATAGGTTGCGAATGGGTTTTCAAACTCAAATTATATGCTGATGGGTCCATAGAAAGGTATAAGACCCGATTGGTTGCAAAAGGTTTTACTCAAACCCAAGGCATAGATTATTTGGAAACTTTTAGCCCAATGGTGAAAATGACAACAATGCGGCTTATTCTTGCCTTAGCAGCCTAAAAACTGGTTTCTATACCAATTAGACATCAATACAGTATTCTTACATGGGGATCTAGATGAAGAGGTTTATATGAAAGCTCTTCCCGGTTTTAAAACTCCTCAAAAAGGCATGGTTCTTATATGGCCTTAAACAAGCAAGTAGATAATGAATTTTCAAGCTAACTCAAACACTGTTACATTCGGGTTAAAACCAATCCAAATCAGATTACTCACTCTTTGCCAAATCCTCAACAACTGGCTTCACTGTCATTCTTATATATGTTGATGATCTTGTTCTCACTGGTGATGATCAATCTGAAATAAATTCCATTAAAAAGCTGCTAGATTCCAAGTTTAGTATTAAAGACCTCAGTTTCATGAAGTATTTTCTAGGTTTTGAGGTTGCCCGCAGCAAAGAAGGCATTTCCATTTGTCAGAGGAAATACATTCTTAATCTATTACAGGATATTGGCCTACTTGGTGCTAAGCCGTGTTATACTCCTATGGATGCTAATCTAAAATTACATGCTAAGAGTGGTACTCCTTTACCAGATACATCCCTTTACTGAAGACTTATTGGCAAGCTTCTCTATCTCACTCATACTAGACCAGAAATATCTTTTGCAGTGAGTAAGCTTAGTCAATTCTTGGCCTCTCCTTGCTCTGATCACCTTCAAGCAGCCTACAGAGTTCTCAAATTTCTCAAAGGTAATCCGGGCAAAGGCATCTTGTTTAGTGCCAAATCCTCTCTGACATTAAAAGGTTTTTGTGACTCGGATTGGGGATAATGTCTTGACACTCGTCGTTCTACAACTAGTTTCTGCTTTTTCCTTGGTTCTTCTTTGATATCTTGGAAAAGCAAGAAACAATCTATTGTTTCCCGATCCTCATCAGAAGCAGAATATCGTGCCATAGCTTTAGCAACATGTGAAGCCCAATGGCTCAAGTACTTACTCATTGATTTGCGCATAGCACACTCACCTCTGATCCTCCTTTATTGTGATAACAAGTCAGCTCTTCACATTGCAACCACTCCTATTTTCCACGAGCGTACGAAGCACATAGAGATTGACTGCCATGTTGTTAGAGATAAGCTCCAAGCTGGCTTAATACATCTTCTTCCTGTTCCATCAAAAGATCATGTTGCCGATATATTTACAAAAGCTCTACACCCTGGTTCCTTCTCTACCTTTGATTCCAAGCTAGGAATGCATGACATACATTCTAGCTTGAGGGGGGGTGTTGACAATGTATTTAACTCACGTGCTAATTCTGACGTTGCCAAAGTTAGTTAGGAGTTAGTTTATGATTAGCTGTTGATTAGCTGTCAAATAATTAGTTGTTAGCGGTTAGAATCAGTTAGTTTGTTTTCTGTACATCACAAGTATATATGTAAGTGATTGCAGCTTTAGTTCTTCAGTGTATTGAATCATTCTTTCTGATCAATGAAAAACAGAGCACATGGCTCTTTGATGAATTTCTCTCAAATTCACATTTCTACGATTGGTGAAGGGGGCTTTGGAAGGGTGAACAAAGGACGCATTAAAAACCTAGATAAGGTATTACTTCAACTAGATCTATTTTAATATTATGCTAAGGAAGCACATTCAGGTTGTAAGCAACCTTGTAAATGTTGTGTTACTTACATGCAGGTTGTTGCTGTGAAACACCTTAACAAGGATGGATTCCAAGGAAGCAAGGAATTTCTTGTAGAGGTTTTGATTTTGAGTCTCTTGCACCACTCTAACCTTGCCAATTTGGTAGGGTATTGTGCTGAAGGTGAACAAAGGATTTTGGTATATGAGTACATGGTGAATGGTTCATTAGAAGATAACCTTTTTGGTAAGTAAATGCACTTCTTGCACAATGCCTTCACGACTGCAGATCAGAGTAACGTTTTATCCAAGTATCAAATATGAATAAATTCCATGACTAAATTATTATGTGTAGTAGCAATCTAACCATATGAGCACACGGGATCAAAATGGCGATTGATCACAAAATAAAGCAAATTCTTGTAGCTTGAAGATTTTAAGTAGATTATGTTTTTTTAAATTGCTCTACGCTGTTTATTTTACCTTTACATTTGTGTGACAAACCAATTATACATGAAATTTATGAGTTATTCTGCAAGATAAAATTTCAAAAATAAGGTATATATGGACCTTAAGAAATTTGATGCATCCTTCTTGGAATGAATGCAAGATTGGCACTGTAGCGACCGAAAAATCCGGTGGGATTAGTTCGAGTTTAATGGAGCCGCCACCAATAATTTATTTCATAGGAAAAATATTGGAAAAAACTTTTTTTGAAGAAGAATGGTCCTTGAGACCAGATTTGGGTTCGGGAGTCGATTATGCGTAGGGAAGGTATTAGCACCCCACGACATACTTTCGAAAAAAGGTTACCTCTAATTAATTGTGCAAAATTTATATTAACTTCTAAAAAATATTTATTTCCCTTTTATTTTAAAAAAATAGACAAGAATTTACAATGATGAAATAATAAAAAAGGGGCTTAATAAATGTTTATTTTTGCGCTTGACAGGAGTGTGCTCCTGCTCCTACGTATCTCCGGGTGCAGTGGAGAAATCAAAGGCTACGTAGTTTTTGGAGTAGAAAATGATTGTGTGTTGGTTGATTTTAATTGTATATTTTGGATAGAAAAAGGGTAGGTTTCGTAAGGATCAAACAAGAAGCAATCAAGAGTGGTCCTCACTAACAATCTATTTTGTTTAGAAAATTAACGGTGTTCGTAATGATCAAATGAGAAGCAATCTCGAGTGATCATTACTAGTAAAAAAAACTTGATTTCATTCTTATAAAGAAGATAGATTTTCATGGGGACCAAACAAGAAGCAATCAAGAGTGGTCCTCACTAATAACCCATTTTTGTTTAGAAAATTAAGATATTTGGGATGACTAAACGGAAAGCAATCTCGAGTAATCATTACTAATAAATTAATTTTCATGATTTTTATCACGTGATTTTCAAGAAAAATAGGATCTCAAAATTTGTATGTGAAATTTAGTTGAGTGAAAATGTACTAGTTTGACTAGTTAAAAAAAATGTCCATGTTCATTAAATAAATGATGAGAAACAAATGGGCTTAAGCCCAACATTTAACAAACAGACTAACTACAAAAAAAAAAAGAAAAAAAAGGGGTTGACGTTAAGTGAAATTTGAGGCCGAGAAAAATAAAAAAAGCAGATGGATTAAAAAAGAAAAAGGGTGGCGTAAAAAGGAAGGATGGGTTGAAGCCCAGTCAGCAAAAAAAGCAAATAACAAAAATAAATAAATAAAAGAGGAAGGGGGTATCACTTACGGGTTTCACTTGAAACCCTAGTTGAAGAAAAGCTAAATAAAAGAGGAAGGGGGTATCACTTACGGGTTTCACTTGAAACCCTAGTTGAAGAAAAGCTGCGCAGCGCAGCGAAGGGGAGATAGCGAGACTTCTATGGCGTCGAGAGAGAGAAGTGATTGGGGAGAGAGAAGAAAGGGAACACTGGGGAAAAAGGGAAACGAGGAAGGTGAGGAGAGCGATCGCCACGAGGGAGAAGGGGATGCGTAGTCATGCACATCCCTGGCGACATGGCCGAAGATCTGTGGTGAGAAAGAGATGAGTTGACACATGGAGGAGAAAAGGGGGACGAACGCCACCGAGGGAGAAGCGCGAAGAAGAGGCGTGAGAGAAGGGGTTGGGGGAGAGGTACGGCCGATGTGAGGAGGAGAAGGAAGGGGTGGTGGCGGCGAGATGTAGGTTGACATAGGGAGGAAAAAAAGGGAAGGGGGAAAAGGAGGACGACGGCGGGTCCGGCTGCGAGGAGGACGGCCACCGGCTCATCCACGACGGCGAGGGTGGTTCCGGCGCGGTGGTCCGGTAAGAAGATTTTTTCTATTTTTTTATCTGAATCGCTATTTGTGCTTCCTAACCTTCTCTTCCTGATTTCGTTTTTTATTCCTTTCTATTGTTTGTTCTGTTATTCTCTCATTTTCCTTTGTTTGATTTTATGGCTGTTTGTCTCATTCTGCAAAACCTATGTTAACAGGCTAGGTAATGGCAACACTCATTCACGACATTTTGGGATTAAAGCAAAGCACAGAAATTTGGTTAATGGACTACCTGAGTGGATGTGGTTGCTGTGGAAGGTAACGATACTGTTTTTCTTCTTCTTTCTCCTCTGCTTTTGCGGTCTCCCCCACTGTGCTACTGCCTCGTTGCTCTCTCTTAATCTTTTTCTGTGTTTGGGTTGAATTAGGACTCCAATGTGAAGTCCTTAATTCTTTGTTTGGTGGTAGAAGTTTCAGAAAATTTTCTCAGAAATTCCCCCCTCTTCTCTGTTTATGTACTGATATTTATAGATCTGATGAGCCCTAATAAGACAATGTTGGCCTGCGGGTTGCAGGGTTGTGGGAGGGCTGAAGGATGCAGGGGGTGCAGAGTAGTGCCTGCAAAGCTGCTTGGTTGGAGAAAAAATGGAAAAAAGCAAAGGAACAAGAAGAAAGCACATTGGACCCATTCTCAAAATGCTTCTACCTCTGTTGGTTTTGTTGCTTCTGTTGCTTCTGCCTCTGTTGGTTTTGTTGGTTGCCATGCGCAGGCTCTGCCTTGTTTTTTTTTTTTTGCTTTTTGGTTTTTTTGCTTCATTCTGATTTTGTGATTGTTTTGGGCTTGGTTGTATTTTCGGCATGGAATGGACTGTTGGTATTTTTGCAATTTTTGACATGCAATGGACATGATTATTATTATTGGACTTATGCTTGTGATTGTAATTTGTAACAAAAAGGCCAGCAATTTGTACTTCCCTTTTTTATTGCAATTGGGCTGAAATTAGCCCAAAGGATTAACAAAAATAAACACAAAATGTGTTGCTAAGAATAAAGTAAAAACAAAAATAAAAATAAATTACGGGAGATAGGTGGACAAAATTAGGGTATAACAGCTGCCTCTCTTTAGTTATATTTTATTAGAAAATGTGAACAACAAAGGTTTTCATATTTTCGTCATAAAATAGAAGTAAAGATAAAGACACTAATTTTGTCCCGAACCAGGATAGGCAAAGGATGACAACGAGGGATTGACGCTCGGTGCGTTTAATCGAAAAGCAATAAAGAAGGATCACCGCCAGGTCGGGTACTGACGCGGTGATCAAAAGCCAATAATGAGGGATTAACACTTGGTGCATTTATCGGAAAGCAATGAAGAAGGGTCACTGCCAGGTTGGGTACTGACGCGGTGATCACAAGGCAATAAGGAAGGATTAACGCTTTGTGCGTTTATCGGAAAGCAATAGAGAAGGGTCACCGCCAGGTCGGGTACTGACGCGGTGGTCGGAAGGCAATACTGAAGGATTAACGCTTGGTGCGTTTATCGGAAAACTTGGTCGTTTGGCTGTTTCTGGTTTTGGTTAGGCTGGGTGGGTGGATTATGAGAGGCAGCGGCAATGTATGGAGGTGGAGAGTAGGGGTATGGAAAAGGATGTGGGAAATTAGTAAAGAATTGGGGTGGCTTTCCTTGGGTATGTCCTCTCAGGCTCGTCATCACAGCATTAGTTTCCCCTTCCTTCTTCTTCATGAAATCTGTAGGGGGTTCTTGGCATCATTTACTCCGGCGGAACTATGGGCAATCTTTCCGTTTCTCATTCCTCTTTCAGCTATTTCCCCTACGATGACCATATCTGAAAAGTTTGACGATACACTTCCGATCATTTTATCATAGAAGGATGATTGGAAGGTATCCATGAACATGGCTACCATCTCTTTTTCGATCAGCGGTGGTTCCACTTGGGCTGCCAATCCTCTCCATCGTTGGGCATATTCCTTGAAAGTCTCATTGTCCCTTTTTGCCATATTTTGCAACTGCATTCTATTAGGAGCCATATCAATGTTATACTTATACTGCTTCAAGAAAGCATCCGCCAAATCTTTCCAACAGCGAATATGAGATCGTTCAAGGTGTGTATACCAACTCAACGCTGCCCCTGTTAAACTATCTTGGAAAAGTGAATCAGAAGTTTGTCATCATGTGCATAGGACGCCATCTTCCTACAGTACATGGTCAAGTGGCTTTTCGGGCAAGTTGTCCCTTTAAACTTGTCAAAGTCTGGCACCTTGAACTTTGGCGATATGACCACATCTGGTACGAGACAAAGATCTGAAGCATTACTTGAACTGAGATAACCCACTCCTTCTACAGCTCTCAGTCTATCTTCAAGGATTTGCAACTTTGTATCAGACCATTGATTCCTAACTGGGACGCTTAGACTGGATATCCCCATGGCTGGAGACCAGGAAACACGATTAGTCTGGGGATTTAATGGGTTTCCTTGAACATAATAGGGGTGACCAAATGGTTGGGGATTCACCACGGGGGTCACAACAGGCATACTGACTCCTTGAGTATTCCCGATATGGGGTGGACCATAACCAGGTGGAAATGTGTATGCCATGAAGACATGACTTGAGCTTTGGACTGGTATGGTTTCAGTGCCTGAACCGGATCCTTGAGGCCGAGCTTCATCTTGTACAACAAGTGTTTGGGAATCAGTTTCCACAGAGTTATTGTTAGCACCTGACGGTGTATAACCGGGTGGGAGACCAAATAGCGGGAACTGTTGTGCCTGGGGGCCTTGAGGATTATGGTTCGTAGAATCGTCATTGGCCATAGGTGGCGTATAGCCAGGTGGGAGTCCGTAAATTGGGAATTGCGATACTTGATTCTGAGGGTTGCTAGTTGGTGGATGTGTAGGACCTTGTGCGTAAATTGCAAAAGGTACCATCATCCCTTGAGCATTGAGACCATATTGCAACTGCATTGGACTAAGGCCAGGTGGGTGGGAAGGTGTAGCTTGACTTTCATCATTCACTGCTGGAGATACCCCATTTGCAGTCTTGTCTTTGTTTAGGGACTGCAGAAGCTCCAAAACTTTGCTCATCTGTTCCTTCAGCTGGTTGACGTCATCTTTCATCTCTTGGTCATCCATGATCTTTGATTGAGAGCAAGTTCGATAAGGGTGTCGAGGAACCAGTTTGTTCAATTATTTTCTGGTGATTTTGAAAAAAATGATATGAGTATGTAAGAAAAGAAAAATGAATGAATGTGGATGCATGAATCTATTTATTTGTGCCAAGGAACCGTAGGCCTCATTGTTTTGACATGTATGAGCTTCTTTGAAACTGTTTCACAATTTGATCCCATACTATTTCACAAAATACTTGCAGCCAAGCTCTTGTGTTCCTACGATTCTCTGGCGACCTAAAATGAAATGAGAATGAATGATATTATTTTCTTTATTTTCAACATGTGTTTTTTTTTTTTGAAGTATGAATGCATGAAGATATAATGTTGAGTGATGATGATGATTATTTGTGTAGCATGCATGAAGATATGTGATTTAATGAACCCGTTTTATGCATGGACGTGATATAACAAATTTTGGTGGAAGAACAAAAATGACATGATGCCTTTTGTGTCTTAAATGGATTAAACCTAAAATCAGAGATTTTCTAACCTAAGGGGTCTATAGTCTTGTATTGAGTGATGGGTCTCACGAGTGGCTCTAGTCACATTCTCACTAAAGGCCTCTAGAGCTAAAGTCTCCTCCTGAATATTAACCACAACGATAGATAACTATTCGATGCGAAATACCCAGAAGGAGCACACTCTAGATGAAGTTCTCGCAGTAGCCAGAAGGAAAGCAAATTCCAATTGACCATCACCGAACCTCCACTCAACTTAAGCTTTGCTCTGACCCGGGTATAGGGCCTTACTCATATGTGTGTGCAAACGTGTAGGTGCGGTTTGTGAGAGGGGCAACATCCTATCACTACCTAAGCTGCAAAACAAACAAAGCATACAAATATAGTCGTCTATCCTAATGTTTAACATATACATAATATTCACAATAAATTAAAAATAAACAAATACGTAATAAATAATAAACAATTATTTACAAAAGAAAAAGAAAAGAAAAAAATAATAAATAAATAAATAAATAAATAAAATAAAAATAAAAAGAAGGGGAATTAAAAATTAAAGTTAATTATTTGGCACAATTAATCACGTTAGGCTTGACTCTCTAATTGTCCCCAGTGGAGTCGCCAGCTGTAGCGACCAAAAAATCTAGTGGGATTAGTTTGAGTTTAATGGAGCCGCCACCAATAATTTATTTCATAGGAAAAATATTGGAAAAAACCTTTTTTGAAGAAGAATGGTCCTTGAGACCAGATTTGGGTTCGGGAGTCGATTATGCGTAGGGAAGGTATTAGCACCCCACGACATACTTTCGAAAAATGGTTACCTCTAATTAATTGTGCAAAATTTATATTAACTTCTAAAAAATATTTATTTCCCTTTTATTTTAAAAAAATAGACAAGAATTTACAATGATGAAATAATAAAAAAGGGGCTTAATAAATGTTTATTTTGCGCTTGACAGGAGTGTGCTCCTGCTCCTACGTATCTCCGGGTGCAGTGGAGAAATCAAATGCTACGTAGTTTTTGGAGTAGAAAATGATTGTGTGTTGGTTGATTTTAATTGTATATTTTGGATAGAAAAAGGGTAGGTTTCATAGGGATCAAACAAGAAGCAATCAAGAGTGGTCCTCACTAACAATCTATTTTGTTTAGAAAATTAACGCTGTTCGTAATGATCAAATGAGAAGCAATCTCGAGTGATTATTACTAGTAAAAAAAACTTGATTTCATTCTTATAAAGAAGATAGATTTTCATGGGGACCAAACAAGAAGCAATTAAGAGTGGTCCTCACTAATAACCCATTTTTGTTTAGAAAATTAAGATATTTGCGATGACTAAACGGGAAGCAATCTCGAGTAATCATTACTAATAAATTAATTTTCATGATTTTTATCACATGATTTTCAAGAAAAATAGGATCTCAAAATTTGTATGTGAAATTTAGTTGAGTGAAAATGTACTAGTTTGACTAGTTAAAAAAATGTCCATGTTCATTAAATAAATGATGAGAAACAAATGGGCTTAAGCCCAACATTTAACAAAAAGACTAACTACAAAAAAAAGAGAAAAAAAGGGGTTTGACGTTAAGTGGGCTGAGGCCCAGAAAAAATAAAAAAAAGCAGATGGATTAAAAAAAAGAAAAAGGGTGGCGTAAAAAGGAAGGATGGGCTGAAGCCAAGTCAGCAAAAAAACAAATAATAAAAATAAATAAATAAAAGAGGAAGGGGGTATCACTTACGGGTTTCACTTGAAACCCTAGTTGAAGAAAAGCTGCGCAGCGAAGGGAAGACAGCGAGACTTCTATGGCGTCGAGAGAGAGAAGTGATTGGGGAGAGAGAAGAAAGGGAACGCTGGGGAAAAAGGGAAACGAGGAAGGTGAGGAGAGCGATCGTCACGAGGGAGAAGGGGACGCGGCTGTCGCGCGCCATCCTTGGCCGCGCGCGGCCGCAAGCGAGAGATCTGTGGTGAGAGAGAGATGAGTTGACGCATGGAGGAGAAAAGGGGGACGAACGCCACCGAGGGAGAAGCGCGAAGAGGAGGCGTGAGAGAAGGGGTTGGGGGAGAGGTACGACCGATGTGAAGAGGAGAAGGAAGGGGTGGTGGCGGCGAGATGTGGGTTGACACAGGGAGGAAAAAGAGGGAAGGGGGAAAAGGAGGGCGGCGGCGAGCCCGACCGCGAGGAGGACGGCCACCCGCTCATCCACGACGGCGAGGGTGGTTCCGGAGCGGTGGTCCGCGGTGGTCCGGTAAGAAGATTTTTTCTATATTTTTTATCTGAATCGCTATTTGTGTTTCCTAACCTTCTCTTCCTGATTTCGTTTTTTATTCCTTTCTATTGTTTGTTATGTTATTCTCTCATTTTCCTTTGTTTGATTCTGTGGCTGTTTGTCTCATTCTGCAAAACCTATGTTAACAGGCTAGGACATGGCAACACTCATTCACGACATTTTGGGATTAAAGCAAAGCACATAAATTTGGTTCATGGACTACCTGAGTGGATGTGGTTGCTGTGGAAGGTAACGATACTATTTTTTCTTCTTCTTTCTCCTCTGCTTTTGCGGTCTCCCCTACTGTGCTACTGCCTCGTTGCTCTCTCTTAATCTTTTTCTGTGTTTGGGTTGAATTAGGACTCCAGTGTGAAGTCCTTAATTCTTTGTTTGGTGGTAGAAGTTTCAGAAAATTTTCTCAGAAATTCCCCCCTCTTCTCTGTTTATGTACTGATATTTATAGAGCTAATGAGCCCTAATAGGACAATGCTGGCCTGCTGGTTGCAGGATTGTGGGAGGGCTGAAGGATGCAGTGGGTGCAGAGTAGTGCCTGCAAAGCTGCTTGGTTGGAGAAAAAATGAAAAAAAGCAAAGGAACAAGAAGAAAGCACCTTGGACCCATTCTCAAAATGCTTCTGCCTCTGTTGGTTTTGTTGCTTCTGCCTCTGTTGGTTTTGTTGGTTGCCATGCGCAGGCTCTGCCTTGTTTTGTTTTTTTTTTTGCTTTTTGGTTTTTTTGCTTCATTCTGATTTTGTGATTGTTTTGGGCTTAGTTTGTAGTTTGGGCATGGAATGGACTGTTGGTATTTTTGCAATTTTTGACATGCAATGAACATGATTATTATTATTGGACTTATGCTTGTGATTGTAATTTGTAACAAAAATGCCATCAATTTGTACTTCCCTTTTTTATTGCAATTGGGCTGAAATTAGCCCAAAGGATTAACAAAAATAAACCCAAAATGTGTTGCTAATAATAAAGTAAAAACAAAAATAAAAATAAATTACAGGAGGTAGGCGGACAAAATTAGGGTATAACAGACACCATAGAAATTTCATTTTTTAAAACATTACCATATTGTTATTTGGTAAGCATATTATTGTTAAATGTTATCTGACCAACAACAAAAGAAAAATGATTCTCAGAGTTACCTCCGGACAGAAAGCCCTTGGACTGGCATACTAGAATGAAAATTGCAAAAGGTGCAGCAAAAGGATTTCAATACTTGCATGTAGAAACAAATCCACCAGTGATATTTCGCGATTTCAAAGCATCAAATATACTATTAGGTGAAAACTTCAATCCAAAACTCTCTGATTTTGGACTTGCAAAGCTTGGTCCAACTGGGAATAAAACACACGTATCCACCAGAGTGATGGGAACTTATGGCTACTGTGCATCTGAGTATGCCTCAACAGGTCAATTGACTACAAAATCGGATGTATACAACTTTGGAGTAGTGTTTTTAGAGATGATCACAGGTAGAAGATTACTTGATTATTCAAGACCATTTGGAGAGCAAAACTTAGTCACTTGGGTATGTCATAAAACTTTGTACCTAAAATCAGAACATTTAAATTCTCTAGTATAAAATGTAAGAATGACTTAGATATATTTTTTGTCCCTAAAAATATACCAATTTTCGATTTTGGTCCTTATTGTTTTGTTTTAGTCTTTGTGATATTTGTTCATATTGAAATTAGTCTCCATAATATTTGGACCATATTGATTTTAGTCCCAGGAATATGAATCACATAAGAACTACAATGATCAAAAGGGAACTAAAAAGAAACAAATTTTTCATAGAATATAAAACAAAAAACAATATATTTACAAGGACGAAAAATAAATTTAAACCTATAAGGATTTACAATCTAGTCATATCAATGCTCCAAATATTTATGTTTTGACCAGTACGCACAAATGTTCGGTCATCGACATTCATAACTTTGCTCTTTTTGGGCACAACATACTCAGAAACAAAAGAACATTTGCATCAATGGTTAATCCATTGCTAGAAGGGAACTACCCAATAAACGGTCTATTCCAAGCCCTTGCAATTGCAGCAATGTGTCTTCAGGAGAAAGCTAATACTCGACCCTTGATTGGTGATATAGTTACAGCTCTTGAAATTTTGGCAAAGAAGCATGTTCATGTGGGTAAACAAAAGCATACAAAAGAAAC
This sequence comes from Calophaca sinica, assembly GCA_037113605.1. Classification (NCBI taxonomy): domain Eukaryota; kingdom Viridiplantae; phylum Streptophyta; class Magnoliopsida; order Fabales; family Fabaceae; genus Calophaca; species Calophaca sinica. Next base: position 123,206,475 of record CM073736.1, on the reverse strand, counting down.
TTATTGTGAGCATGGAGAATGCAGTTGGCAAATGAATATGAAAGAGTAGAGATCCTGGAGGTTTATGCAGAAGGATTAGTGAATGAAAAGGAAACTGCGAATGTAGTTTGTGAACCATTATATTACAATATGTTGCTACTAGGTAGGCATCATCATGAAAATCGAAACCATTACATTTTTTCCATTCAAGATTTTTTTTTAGTAGTATTAGATATCGATAATAGCAATAAGGTTCATATTTGCATGCTCAATGAGATTTTTTAATAAAATTTGTCACAATAAACTCAGGGTTCGTGATAGACTCAGGAGACAAAAATAACATGCTTATAAACTGAATTTTATAGTTCTGTTCAGATTTTTATAATATTGAATTATCTAAAACAAACATACATGTTATCACATATGGGATTATGGACCTAAGTTCTTGGTATATTACACAACAGTGCAGAAATTTGGACTAACTCAAGAGAGGATTTTCGCAGAGAAATTTGGATATTAAATAATCGTAAAGTGATTTTATACATTATAGCTAATAATAGTATGTTACTTTTGAATAACTTCAATTCTTATCTTAATTTTATAAAATATAGTACATCTTAGGTATTGATGAAAAAATTAAGAGTTACATTTGCACATCACATATTTTAGATACAAAGTAGGATATCTCAATCATTAATAAAAAATCACGATCTATTTTCTAATATATTAATGATTTGTTATTGTACTATCCAGAATCAGAGAATCATCTTTCACTGTAGTGTGAAGGAACATCGTATATGAGAGATGCTGGTGGAGTAATGAGTGAGTACCTACAAAAGACACCCAGACATCAATGTTAAGAGTTGATCGGGGTGATAATACTAATGAATGGTATACATACCCGAAGGAGGTGGAAAATCTCCATATATACTCACGTCCTTTTGGTGGAGAAGTGTAATGCGAGGATGCATGCACCCATTACTAGAGGGTCCTCGGAAGGATGTTGGATGAGAGGTTGGTTGGCATTGCGTGCATGTGGATGGCAAATTTCTTGTGGCAATTATTAGGAACAATTCGTATTAACTAAATCTTAAGGGTAATGTTTGGATTGAGGGTTTTGGAGGAAAAGAAAAATGAAGACTTATTTTTTATTTCTAAATTAAGAAAATTATAAAATGTTTCTCAAAATGAATAAAGTATGATTGAAATGTTTTATGATATGTTATTTCTTCAATTTTTTTTAAATCTCAAATATATATCAAAATATAGACTTTGTCGTCCAAAACTATCCCCTCTAAAATCTTGGAAAACCCTTCATCCAAACATACGTTAATAGAAGAGTGACATGTAGATTCTCAGGTGAGCATCCAACACAGGTGGCTATGTCTATGGGGCCAGTGTGGGCGAACAATGTTTTCGCATGACACCAATGATAACTAGCCCACTATGAGCTCAGTCCTTCCCAATTATGTACGTGCACATAATAAAACAAGTCAATTTTTTTTATTAAAGAGAATCTCGTAATAACTTTTATCTAAACCATAATCTTAGAGTTATAAAACATGAAACTACACACACAATAGATTTTATAACATTTCATTAAGATTAGTGTCATTTAGTCTGTACATTTGTGTGTGAAGAGACATCTTTGTCCAACAACATCAATGTTTAATTAAAATTATGATATTAGTCATAATTTTCTTATCTTGTGTGTGTTTTTTCTTGGGGCAGAGATCCTCTTTATTTCTCAAAAGATATAGAGATCTCCATTACTAAAGTTTTGGGTGTATAAATGCACATATTTATGTCACCATTTTAAAAATATGTGCATTTATACACCTAAAACTTTAGTAATAGAGATTTCCATTTCTTTTGAGAAATGAAGAGGATGTTTACTCGTTTTTTTGAAAACTTCTTATGCTATGTGTTAAATACAATATACATTAACAAAATATTTAACAATAAATATTATTATTTTTTTGACAGATTAAATATTATTTTATCACATCATATTTATGGAAAAATCATGAATATATTATTATATAATTAAAATATTTAAATTTGGCCATCAAAAAATTATTTAAATATAAAAAATGCTTTTTGGTAGATAGTAGTAAATTATGTTTGAGAGACGTGATTAATTTCTGTTTTTTTTTGGACTTTTTTCTCATTTTATCGAGTTTGCTATATATATATATAAATCTTCTCACCTATTATAAATACTATATCTTATCAATTAGAGTCTGTTTGTTTTAGATTAGTTCGAATGCAAACCCCCCTTGAGACTCGCATAGCAAAAGTAACAAAGTGAAGCTTAAAAAAAAGTACACCAAGAATCGTTATTTTGCCGATGCAGTGAAGTGAATCTAAAACAACAACACACTTAAATTCATAACATATATCTTCATTGATATCTTTTTTTGGGTAAAAAATTGTTAATATTGTAATTCATAATTCAAGTTCTCAAGTTTTAAATTCTTTCCCATGAAAAAGTTTTAAATTCTTAAAATTATTAATATTGTAATAATTTTTTAGATACAAATGACTTTTTTTTGTTACCATGTTAGTGCTAGGTATCTATTGTTTTACTGATAACAAATCTTAGTTGGAGAACTTGACTGAATAACTTTAGTGACATCTCTTCCAACAATAAGGCTCGAACCCCAAATCTTGTTTAAGATTTGAGCCCACAGACCAACTCAATATTTTTTTATTTTTTATTTGGAGGCAAAGACCAACTCAATGTTGGTAGATATTTTTTTTTGGGCTTAGTAACCACCCCCTTTTTAGTGGGATACACCCTCTGTTAGATTTTCATTTTTCCCCCAAAATGCCCTTGTTCGGAAATGTAATTCCGGACATGTTAAGTCCACTTCGGTAGGAAAAAAGGCGTCAATAAATTAGTTTACAAAAATTCATAACTTTCATAAATATATTTACGGACTCACACAAAATGACATCCGCAAGTTTAATTACGAACATGTTATAGATGGTCTCTGTAAATACTTATGGACACGTTTGATAGGCATCTAGAAGTATATTTACGGATGTGTCATAGACTTGGAAAAAAATCTGACAACATTAAAACATTGTGTATTAAACCAAGAGATTTCCGGTCAGCATTAAAACAACCAAATACATACACCCAAAGAATCATAATGGTCTATATTTTGTATCTTTCAAAAAACTATTGGATTATATAAAAGAACAATATTAGTTATATAACGTGGAAATACAAATACAATTAGTTTTCACCTAATTATACAACACATTTTTCTATTACATCATTTGAACGCTTAGGACGGGCATGAATAAATGAACTAAAAATAGACATCCTATCAACAGAGCGATATGGAAGAGGGGATTTGCGATTGATATGGTTGAGGAAGTGAAGTGAATAAGAAGAAGTGAAGAAGAAGAAGGAAAGAGTTTTAAAAAACAAGTTTAAGTGATTTTCCGTAAATATATTTACAGACACGTAGCCTTCGTAAATATATTTAAGGAGAGGGTAAAACCGAAAAAAAAAAAAAGAAAACCTTTCAGGAGGGTGCATCTTACTAAAAAAGGGGTATGGATACTAAAGCCCATGTTTTTTGTTTTTTTTTTTAATTTTACAAATCGGGTAAATCCCATAAGACACAATGTTACGTGGCAACTAATATAATAATAGACCAAATTTATGATTTTAATTTAAATTAATGGCCAAGATTTTTCACATATTTTCTATTTTTATATATATTTAATATTCAAGTGGCACGGTTTCTGAATTCTGATAGAAAGAATTGAAGTGAAGAAGCCACTGCAGTTGCAGACGCAGCAACGATGGAGGCCTCTACCCAGGCCACTGCGTTAAGACCATATTGCCCCTTATGCTGCCGCGTCTCACGCCCCTTCTCTCTCTCACTATCGTCATGCTCCTCTCTTGCTTCCCTAACTCTCCACGGGTTTACTCTCGCTCCTTCCCTTTTTTTTACTTTCTTTCGAAGTTCACGTCTTTTGTTGCATGTGCTCTTCAATTTTGCTTGCCCATGTCTTCAAATTCTTTGTTAACTCGAAATTTTGCATCTTTTCCTCATTGGGTGTTTGTATTTTTCTTTTAAAAAATGGTCAATTTTGTTTGTTTTCATGTTAGTCGTCAAACAAAGGACACGCTGAGATTGTTTTTCTTCTTCTTTTTATCTTGAACGTAATTGTGACTTTGATGAGTTCTAGTGGCTAGTTGTTTCCTCACTGGTTTTAAAAGTTTGAGAATTTAGAGCATTCTGTCTCATATTTTTCAATTCATGTAATTGCCGTGGCATATGAAAAAATAGTGTAAAACATATTATTAGGGATGCTATCCTGGGATTAATTTTTCTAATGCGGAAATAACGAGACAAACTAGTTCGTGGATAGTGGAATTTTCTATTGTTATATCCTGGACATGTGGAAGCCTGTATTATTTTACCCCACAAACACACACACTTGCAGATGGAGTTTTTTTCTTGGCTGGTGTATGGCCACATTATAATATGCTATTGCATTTCATTGATTGACACTTTTATTTTTGTTGCATGATGTTAACCTGCAGAAGAAAAATCAAGGCAGTCCAGATTGCCAGCAATGGCCTTCGAAATAGCGTTGTGGCTAGTAATTGTGTAAAAGCAGATTTATGGTGTCCGAAGTGGACATCTGTGGGGTTAAATAGACACAAATACAATGACATGAGGTATAAACAAAATTTTCCATACAAGAATCCGGTTTGCATTCCATTTATGAAGTTTTCAAATGCATCAACTAGCATGTTGGAGGAAATGACAGAGGAGGAAGATTTGAATTCTTTGCATTCCTATGAAACACAAGATAGGAAGGTGGGTGTGGCTCCTAGCAATCATGAGTTTTCCACAACTGCTGCTGAAAGAAAATTGTCTGGTGGTGATAATAGAGGCTGGACTATAGCAAAAAACAAGTTAGCTGAAGGTAAGAAGGAAATGAATGGCGCAAACAAATTTGAGAGGAAAAATGATAGTTCTCATATATCTAATAGATTTGCTTCCATTGGTCAGAAACAAGCTGTTTCTACGAATGGTGTTAGCAATCTTGTACTGCAGGATCATGGTGACCATGTCTCATCTTCTGTTAAATATCCTGTATTAAACAACTCAAAGATGTTTACAGGCTCTGAAACTGTGGTCCCCCATTTTAATGAATCTTCATTGGAGATCAGTAAAGAGAAAATTATTAGAGTCAATGGTGATCGTGGTTTGGATGCAACAACAAAGGATTCAACTGATGCAACATCTACTAGACATGCACGCCGTAGTGACCAGTCAAAACTTCGGGACAGACTCTGTAGTATCTATGAAGATATTCTGGTGGTGGATAATATTCCTCTCGCAGAGCAGGTTGCTAAGATGCTCACAGTAAATTACCGGCATCTTATTTATGCATGTGATACCGAGGTATGATTATTTTGACTGTGTTCCCTTGTGTCATGTATAGATTTTCTATGATCACTGGTGTACATAGCTAGATTTTCTCCTTTCTCTGTCTTGCATGCACACGTGTATGTGTACTTTGGACACAAGTTCAATTAATTTGTAAATGACGAACATATATTATCTGCTGATTTTATTCTCTTCAAAGGTAGCCAAGATAGTTGTCAAACAAGAAACGCCAGTAGATCATGGGGAGATAATATGCTTCAGCATTTATGCTAGTCCAGAAGCTGATTTTGGAGGTGGAAAATCCTGTATCTGGGTAGATGTTCTTGATGGTGGAGGCAAAGAGATTTTAGAAATATTTGCTGAATTTTTTGGTGACCCTTCCATCAAGAAGGTGAACTTTTCTTCTTCCCTCCCTTCTACGTTCTTAATCCTATCACTCACCTCAGAATGCAGCACCTCGTGTCGTAATTCCATGCTTGCTACTATATGAATGATACCAAACTAGCTATAATATATGACAATCAGCTACTTTCTGGTCTAAAATTATCCATGGTTTGAAGTGTTATATTATAGAGAGAGCCATATTGATTTGTACTGTGTTTACAGTGGTATGATTAATAATTTAATTTGTATCGAAATGGCATGCTAAGAATAGATTACAATTGTAATGTTGAAATTAAAATAAGGGTTATGTATAGAACAGAGTAGTTTGGATCTTATGATGGTTCCAGACTTGCAATATTTGTTAAATCTAGTGTCTTGTAGACGGTAGACATTCTTATCTTTTTTTTTGGTAGTACATTAATAGGCACGATGCCCGAACAATTTCACTTATTATCTTTACCTGACTCTTGTGCATATAAAGATATCTATAAAAAAAGTCACCAGTCCTTGTTAACATCATAAGCCATTAACAAATTACTTGTTTAGTACTTACCCATACCAGATAATATGATGCTGCTTCTTTTGTTTTTATCTTTTAGCACTTCATGTTTGTTTTGCTTTGCTGGATTATCACCTATGTTGCATTGTTGACTTAGTAATGTTGACTTGATATATTTTTGCACCCAGTTCATCTCTCATTAATAATTTATAGTTCCATCCAGGCCACATCCAGACCTAGCATGATGAGTGCTGGATGAGGTCGTGTGAGGTAAAGTATAAATCTTGGACGAGAGGGAAATGACAGTGCTTGTAAGAATCTATGGTAATTAAAATACTCGTCTAGAATGTTCTGGTCTAAGCCTTGCAAATACTCGTCCCTTTCCCCCTTGCAACCTACTAAGCAATTGATGAAAAGTTGTCTTTTTTGCTTTTACATACAGAAGCAGGCCTCCTTACTAGTGAAGTATTTGTCAGTTACTCAGTTATCTTATTCTATTAGGAATGTAAAAGTTTAAGCTTATCTTTCATAAAATCATTTTGGCATCAAATTCCTGGGTTTGTCTATTCACATGGCTTGGGATTTTAAATAGTATTTGAAATAACTGAGTCACTGGTGCATTCTGTAGGTCTGGCATAATTATAGCTTTGACTGTCATGTTATAGAGAACTATGGATTCAAAGTTTCTGGTTTTCATGCTGATACAATGCACATGGCACGATTATGGGATTCGTCAAGACATTTGGATGGGGGTTACTCTCTTGAAGGACTTACAGGTGACAGAAGGGTCATGTCCAGGGCTCAGTTGAACCATGAAAAGGATTTGCTTGGTAAGGTGTCAATGAAAACTATATTTAGTAAGAAAAAGGTGAAAAAAGATGGATCTGAGGGTAAAACGGTTACCATTGCTCCTGTTGAAGATCTACAGAGAGATGAGCGTGTACCTTGGATATGTTATTCTGCCCTAGATGCTAGAAGCACTTTGAAACTGTATGAGAGCTTGAAGAGCTATCTCTCAGACATGCCCTGGAAATTTGATGGGGTACCAGTTTCTGGGAAAACCATGTATGATTTCTACAACGAATATTGGCGGCCTTTTGGGGAGCTTCTAGTCATAATGGAATCTGAGGGAATGCTAGTTGATCGAGCATATCTTGAAGACATAGAGAAGGTTGCCAAAGTAGAGCAAGAGGTAGCTGCTGATAGATTCCGGAAATGGGCATGTAGGTATTGTCCCGATGCCAAGTATATGAACGTGGGAAGCGATTTACAGTTGCGCCAGCTGCTTTTTGGTGGTACTGTGAACAGGTGCACTTTTTTTAAATCTTATTTGGACTACTTGATTCAATCTTAAAAAAATGATGATTTGTTAGTTGAAGCCTGAAATATTTATCACGCAAACTGTAAGATAATTGTAATTTTAATATATTCATGAATGTTAGGACCTACTTTGATATTTTTGTATGTGTTGATTGAACTCAAGAAGGAAAAAAGGTCACAATATTTTTATGAAATGTGCTGTTTATGACAAAGTAGCTGAAGGATATTGATGGAAGTAGAGCTTTCATATTCACTTCCTTGTTCTCATTGCAGAAAAGACTCCAATCTGGCACTTCCAACTGAGCGAATATTCAAAATTCCTAATGTTGATGAAGTGATTGAAGAAGGCAAGAAAGCTCCCAAAAAATTTCGTGATATAACGTTGAAGAGCGTAGGTTATAATCTGGAGACAGAGATGTACACAGCAAGTGGTTGGCCTTCAGTTAGTGGTGATGCTTTAAAGGTCCTGGCTGGAAATATTTCTGCTGAATTTGACTTTACTGATGAGGCTTATGACTTGGATCTTGATGATGAAGATGGAAATCCTTCTCAAAGTCATATTGCTGCTTCGAAAATTGATAAATCTGCATATGGAACAGCCTTTGCTGCTTTTCCAACAGAGAAAGAAGGGAGAGAAGCTTGCCATGCAATTGCTGCTTTATGTGAAGTCAGTTCAATCAACTCTTTGATTTCAAATTTCATCCTTCCCCTGCAGGTATATTTTGAATTGTAAGAGCTTTTGATCTTTTTCAGTATGATTGGTATTATTGTATTAATAGAGCTTGAATCTGTCAAAGCCCCCATAGTGAAAATAAGTAGAGTCGATCAAGTATCTAAGCAGTAGCCACATGCATCTATAATTCGTGAAGGTATCTGTCATTTGAAGTTTGTTGATCTTGTTTTAAAGCTTTTGTGGTCTCATCTTTTATATTGAAACCAGTGCAACAAACTTCCATTTATCTTGTCCATGAGAAATTGATGATATTTTCTTGTTTATTTTTTTCTTTACTAAAGAGCATATTCATCCTTAAATATGTGTTGTTGATATATTTTATCATCACCTAGAAGTATTTGTTGTTCCACAATATTTAAATATTTAAGATATAGAATACTTCCAAAGCCATTTTGAGACTTCAAATTTCTGTCTATATCTTCCGGTGCAAGGTTCTATTAAATTTTATTATCTTTTCTTGGATTTTGTTTTTCTTTATTCTACCGTAATGAACTTATGACAATGATGAACTTAACATTTTATAAACAGAAGAGAAGACATGTGATTGCTCAATGCCTTGCAAATAGCATATCTCAAGGATATTTGGGAACCTGAGACCATGAATGTTTTTGTCAAATTTGTTGTTTTTAATAAAAAATCATCAAACTTAGGACGTTACTCTGGTATCCATCTTTATTTCCTGTGCCAGGGTCCGTTTTAATCATTTCATTGGCAACATAGTTTTTAACCATCATTATAAAATCATCAGCCAGTGAAATGCTTGACAACTGACCTGGGTACCAAGCTCATAAGGGTACCATAGCACCTCCCTTAGACTTTTAAAATACTCATGGAAGATAGTCAGTATTAGTTCTCCTACCGCTTGGCTAGAGAAATTACTATTTCCTTATCTGACTTTGGGCTAGTTTTTGTGTGCTTCCATGTGCCATCACTTATGTATTAAAATTCTGATTATGTGTCTTCTTTTTTAAAATCGGAAGGTCTTTATCCATGCGCTACTTTAGCTTCATAGTTTCTCTATGTCAGGGTCATAATATATCAGGAAAGGATCACCGTGTTCATTGCTCCTTAAATATCAACACAGAGACAGGTCGCTTGTCAGCAAGAAGACCAAATCTGCAGGTTATTATAATTTACATGATATATTGGAATTCTCTCTAAAGTTTTTGGTTAGGATATTTCATTTTAAGGGTGGTAGTTGTTGTGAACCTGAAATTTTTTAAGCACTACTCGTTTGACCATTGACCTTCATCTTTGTGCATGTGTGTTTACTAATTGGTGTCATAAATTTCTTGATACTAAATTTTTAATAGGTGGCTTTGTAATTGTCTTTTGAGCGACCTAAAATGTAATTTCTCCTTTTAGTAGGATGTTTTCCTATTAGATATATAAATCCATTCTCGGGCCTCCACTCCATTCTTTCTACCCCTGATCGTCAGAATTAAATTTTGGCAAAAGGCATAAGGATGAACCGGCAAAAAAAAAAAAAAAAAAAAAAATCTGCAGAAGGTCAAGTAGGTATATGGATTGTCCATGCTTCAACCTGAAGTGCTCTTTTTGTGATGGAGTATGTCAAAGATATAAAACCATTTGTAGGCCTCCATGTAACGTCTTAAGCTCAAGAGTTGATTCTTGAAACCTCCTTTCAAATGTACAATGTCTTTTTCTTTCTTTTAATGTATTCATTTATAATAAAAAATTCTAATCATGGTTTGTTTGGTTTTGTACTAATCGCAGCCTCTCCGTACAACTTTGCATACTCTTTTATTTACGTAATCGTTTGATTTCTACTTGTTCTTGAATCTTGATACCTTCTCTGTTAGTCTACACAATTATTTGGACCTAATGCTGGACTGCAGTATGCATCTCAGTGATTTTCAGTTTGTATTCTGATAATCTCATACAAGTATTACATGAACTGGATTAATCATTGATTTTGAAAAGGATAGAGGCTTAATCTAATACATAACATTTCATGAATTAGAATCAACCTGCTTTGGAAAAAGACCGATACAAAATCCGTCAAGCATTCATAGCTGCACCTGGGAATTCTCTTATAGTTGCTGATTATGGACAGGTTAGTAGCTCATATTGTGTACCTATTTGGAATGTTTTCTAGAAATTTCATTCTGTTAACAGTGTTGTGTATTGTTACAGCTGGAACTTAGGATTCTGGCACATCTTGCCAACTGTAAGAGCATGATGGATGCTTTTAAAGCCGGTGGAGATTTCCATTCAAGGACTGCAATGAATATGTACCCATATATTCGTGAAGCAGTTGAGAAAAAGCAAGTGCTTCTTGAGTGGCATCCTCAGCCCGGTGAAGACAAACCCCCAGTTCCTCTGTTGAAGGTATATTCTGCTGATGATAGTAAATAACCATTGCATTAAGATATGCAAGTATTGCCTCTCTCTTTAGTTTGTATGCCTTGTAACTGATTGTCAGATATAGCGAGCACCAGATTGCTGGCATTGCATGAGGGAGGACTACTCTTTGTTCAGATTGAGCATGGTTCCATCAACTGCAAATACAATATATATGTATATATATACTGTTGAAGATGTAAGGTTTTAGATAAAGATGAAGAAAAAGAATAAAGACTTTAAAGTATGATTATGATTAATGATTTGATGATACAAAAAAGAGTAAACACTAACCTTTATTTATACTAATACAAGACGCCAAATCCAAATTAAATTTGGAACTCAAATCATTTTACCAGTCATCCTTCCAGCTTGTTTTGAAGCTCTCCTCATTTCCTATATCATAACACATCCTCATTTTCCTATATCATAAATATCTTTTCTACCCAGAGAGATGGCTCGTGAGACTAAAACATGGTTGGTTCTGCCTTTTCTTCTCTTGGTTGTGTACTAGCAACATTGTGTCTACGGGGAATCCCAAGTGCCTTGTCTTTTTATCTTTGGGGACTCTTTGTCTTATAGTGGAAACAACAACAACCTTCTGACATCTTCAAAATCTAGTTGCAAGCCGGTTTTGTGGGGTTGATGGCCCTAAGCCCAAAATCTAAGATCGTATCAAAACTTATATAAGCCTGTTATTAGGTCAAGATCTCTGTTATTTCATTTGCATTTGTGCACGCTACAGATGTTCAGGCTAGGGCGTAAGGGGTGTGTGTTGAGATACCAATTATTCCACCCGCATTAGTCTATGCTTCAGATGTCCAATCCTCAGCGTGAAGGGGTGTGTTGAGAGTCCCACATCAACAAGAGATATGGCAAAAATAGTGTTATAAGGCTTGTAAGGTGAGGAATGCCCAAGCCTTATAAATACTACTTTGGCCATTTCTTGTTGTTGTGGGACTCTCAACACTCCCTCACTCTCAGGATTGGACATCTGAAGCGTGGACTAATGCAGGTGGAATAACAGGGATCTCAACACACCTCCTCACGCCGAGGACTGGACATCTAGAGCATGGACAAATGTGAGTGGAATAACAGAGATCTTGACCCAATAACAGATCTAGTATAGGCTCTGATACCATCTTAGATTTTGGGCTTAGGGCCTAAATCAACAACACAAAACTGGCTTGTAATTAGATTTTGAAGATGTCGGAAAGTTGTTATTGTTTCCAATATCAAACAAATAGTCCCCAAAGATAAATGACAAGGTACTTGGGTTTCCCCACGGATACAATGTTGCATGTAGCTCGCCGCCAAGAGAAAAAAGAGTCAAAACCAACGATGTTTTAGTCTCACACGCCATCTCTCTGGGTAGAAAAGCTATTTATGATATAGGAAAACGAGTATGCGTTATGATATAGGAAACGAAGAGAACTTCAAAAGCTGGAAGGATGACTGATAAGATTATTTTTGTTCCAAATCTGAGTGGATTTTCATACTTTGGGGAACTCGGCAACATAATAGTGACACAAGTCATGGAGGCCGCTCTGATACCATGTTGAAGATATAAGGTTTTAGATAAAGAGAAAGAATCAGTGTTATCGATGGCGGATTATGGTGGCCGGCCATATAAATATGGCGTAGTGGCTTAAAAATATAATATGTTTTATATATGTAAATATACTAAAAAACTGCAGAAAATGTTTTTTTAAATAAGACAAACTACATATATCAACAACAATGAATTGATAGAAAATATTACAAGTCTAATAATCACATCATAAACTATTATCATTAAGTTTAAGACTGCAAATAACAACAAAATAATGAAAAACAATACCCAAAATAAATGATAGAATGAGAAACATGCTGGAATTAGTGAAGAATTAGAGGGGGAAACAGAATGAAAGCAAAAAAAAATAAAAATGAAAAGGGGATAAAACAGTATTTAAATTGAAGGAGATAAAAAATTTAAAAAGAAACAAACAGTAAAAGAAAAAGGATAGAAAATTAGAAATTTAATTGGAAAGAAGGAAAAAGAAAGGAGATAAAAAATAGAATTAAAAAAAAGAAGAGCATACTCAAAAAACAGAAATAAAAGAATAGCATAATTAAAAACTTAATTAAGCAAAAACAGAATTAAAAGAATAATAGAATACATTAAAAGAGAAGAAAAACGAATGAAATAAAGCAAAAAAAAGAAACAGAAGGAGATCGAAAGAAGTAATTAAAGAAACAGAATTTAGAAAAAGACCAGATAAAAAATAGATGCTTCCCCGGAGAACAGTGGTCGCTGGAAGATGGCGGCCGCTGGAGGAGAAGTTCGCCGGAGGAGAAGAGAATGAGAGACTGAGACGGGATGGCCACTGGCTTGACTGAGCCGTAACTCACGTAAGAGAAATAGATCGAGCTAAATGAGCCTCTACCATTTAGTTTTTAGGGTTAGATTGAGCTAAATGAGCCTCTACCATTTAGTTTTTAGGGTTTTTAACCTATTTGAGTCTGGGTTTGGTTTGGGTCACATGACCCAACCCCTTTTCCCCCTTTTTTTCCTTATTTTTTCCGCTTTCTTCCACCATGGCTGCTGCAGACTGTGCCAGCCCAACACCAATTTAGGCCTAAAGCAAAATATGAAGTGATGTCTTTTTAAAAATAATAATAATAATATTTTTGTATGAAGTTTATTTAAAATTATTATTCAACAAATAGGTAAGTTTTGTCGTTTTCCGTTTCAATATGAATATATGATGAGTCATGCAAGGAGATTGAATCATAGTGAAAGAATTTTGTCGTTTGGAGACTAGCGCAAGCTTCAGAACCTTTATCAAAGGGGAGCATATTCAATCACACTGTATTGGTGGGAGGCCTTTATGTCAAAATCTGGGGAACATCTTTAATAAAGGGCGCAACATTTCGGCCCATTTTTTTAGATCCATTTTGGCCCAAGCAGCTGGGGCTGTTAGGAGAGCTAGCTTCATTTCCCTTACATCTGATTTGTGAGCGTATTGAAATCCGAAGCGGTAGCGACTGATCAACGCAATTGAGAAATGGCAAATATATACAAATTGGGTCTGGGCTTGTAATCTATATAAAGCAAAAAAGGTTTATTTGGTGGAGGCCTAAAACAAGGGCTTTAGGTGCCTCACCCTTGGGTAGGGCCTGGCTGCAGACGCCATGGATGCCAGTATGGCGGCCGCCATGGGAAACCCGCAACGCCACTGCCATAAAATGGTGGCCTGTCATTTTTCCGCCACCGCCATCCGCCATGGTCGCTTTTGACATTACTGGAAAGAATAAAGACTTTAAAATATGATTGTGATTGATGATTTGATGATACAAAAGAAGACTAAACACTAACCCTTATTTATATTAATACAAGACACCAACTCCTAATTAAATAGGGAAACAAATCATGATATAACTTGGTAATGGAAACTGATATTAAGATATACTCTAAGATAAGAAAGTAAGAAACTAATACTGTGAGATGATTTAAGATATTCTAACATAATATCAAGCTATTGTAAGATATTTTCGTATCTTCTGATAGATACTTTATTAAAAATTAGAACAAAAAGCAAGAACTTATGAACTTTCCAATAGAAATAAAGGACAGCTACTGCACATTGGAATACTCTGTTAAGAAGGAAAGAATCGTTTGTTGTGCTGGTAGAGAGGGATTGCAAATTATTTAAGACGGGCTTCCAGATGTGTGTGTGTGTGTGTGTGTATATATATATATATTGAGTTTGTGGATCTATAATGTATTCAATAATGTTTATGTACATTATTAAAAGTAAATCAGAATACATTAGGCCTAGATAAGCTTGTTAAACAGTTTAGCATTATAGGATGCCCTTCCTACAAGATATGCAATCTTGCTTTATGAGTTTACCATTTTAAACATCTGTTCCATAATTTGATAACGATTCTATTTGTATTTTTTCCCTTCCATTATAGGATGCCTTTGGTTCTGAAAGAAGAAAAGCTAAAATGCTTAACTTCTCAATTGCATATGGGAAGACTCCAGTGGGGCTTTCTAAGGATTGGAAGGTACACAGAATTCTATTTCTTATAATGAGGGATTTATACAGCTGACAAGTGCCCATGATGTATTATTTCATTCCCCATAGAAGGTCACATGTTTTTTCTTTCAGGTTACTGTGAAAGAAGCTAGGAAAACAGTTGACCTTTGGTACAATGACAGAAAAGAAGTTTTGCAATGGCAAGAGGAGCGTAAAAAAGAAGCTCGTGAGTTACATTGTGTTTACACAGTGCTAGGGCGAGCTCGGCGGTTCCCTTTGATGGCCCAAGCTAATACCTACCAGAAAGGTCACATTGAGCGAGCTGCTATTAACACTCCAGTGCAGGTCCATAATTCTTTCTAATAGTCTAATACAATAATGTGTTCCTCTCCCTATCTTCCATTAGACTTCACTATACCCTCAAGTTTGATGGTCACATTTTAGCGAATCTAAAATGTACTGAATTGTTTATCAAACCATAAGAAAAGCTGACCAGTTCTTACTAGAGTAGGTCTACAATACAATCAGGTACATTTTTGGAACTTATTCCTTTTATGAAAAACAATGAATGATTAAGTCATGTTTTCAGAGCCACTTGTAAAGGTATCATAGTCCAAAGTTTATATAAAATGATTCTTGCATAGTCTAAAGTTCAAGATTCACTCCTTTTATAATAACCCAGAAGGCAGTGCTTTTAATTGAGATGCCATTAGATTGTAACTCATCCCCACATACAGATATTTCTTTTAAGGGTTTCTGATTTGTAGAATGCAACAGGGTAGTGCAGCTGATGTTGCCATGTGTGCCATGTTACAAATTTCCAATAATAAACAGTTGAAGGAGCTTGGGTGGAAGTTACTTCTACAGGTAATTTTATGCCCTAATTTCTCCCCTTTTCAATTTTCTTGCTCACTTTTATTGGTATGTATAAAAGGGGTGTATAAATTGAGAGATAAGAATTAGTCTTGACCATACATGAACCATGCATCACGATGTGGTGCTTGGAGTTTTGTGTTTTGATTGGATAAATTAAGTGATACATAAGTTATTTCTTCCTTTTTTCTCCATTAATTTCCTCATTCATCATCCTGGCTGTAATTACAATTGCATTACATATGTAGTAGTTTGTTCCCTTAGTTAATTATTCCATTTCCGTCATACATGCAATTCATTTTTCCAACCTTCAATTATATGATTTTATTAAATAAACTGTTACAATTTCTGTCATCCATTAATTTTAATCGTGAATTTCTGATATTTAGGTTATTTAAAATTTGAATGTTTTTGGATATCATTTTACAAACTTCCTTGTTACTTCTTTTGGAAATATTTTTGGATATGGTAAATCAGGTTCATGATGAAGTCATATTGGAAGGACCGACCGAGTCAGCCGAGGTTGCAAAGTCCATAGTTGTTGATTGCATGTCCAAACCCTTTGATGGCAAGAATATTCTTAAAGTTGATCTATCTGTTGATGCCAAGTGTGCTCAAAACTGGTACTCTGGGAAATAGGTACTAAAAGTCATGACTTTTTTTGGGAGATGTTTACTCATTCAGATAGCTCTGGCTGCGTGGTTCCATTGGTTATTGCAATCACAAGAGGCTGCTACTCTGGTGCTTCTATTTTCAAGGCCTCAAATATTATCTGCTTGATTTGTATAGAGGTTTGGGACATCCTTGGAGTAGTTCCAGTGTGATGCTTTGGTAAACTCAGCATAGCACTTTTAACTTTAGAGGAGGCAAAAGGCCAAATACTGGTCTCGGCATTTTACTGTTTTAGTTGGCAGGTTTTTCCTCTTTTTGAATGTGTATATATTTTTCATGCTTTGCTTATGTATCAGTATGGCCTTTTTGATTGATGCAAAGTATATAAATATGATCCAGTTGAAAACTTATGCTTCCTGTACAATATTATGCAGTGGTAAGTAAAAATGGCACCTTGCATATACATATGATCGGTATCTAGTGACTATTTTTATGTTACAATTTTCAGTTGTAATCCCAGGCAGAATTATGATCTCATGTCAGGGAACGTTTGGAATAGTTTATTTAAGCCTAGTTCATTATAACACGTCTATTTTCTTTTAACACACTTATAAAAGTAAGTTGTCTTTAGCTTATTTCAAAAAACTCCTTAAAATATTTTATGAATAAGCGCTTTATTAAGCTTTTTAAAACAGTTTACTGTCAAAGTATTTAAGCTATTCATCTAAATGAATAAAAGCGTGTAAATTGAAATTGTATCCCATCATATTTAAGCAAAATCTGTACTTATATATATATTGGATCAACTTACTCCAATAGTAACTCTGAACCAGATGGTCGATATGTAGTAAAATACATACTTTTTTGGTATATTAAATTAATAAACTTGAATTTTATTTTAAAAAATAAAAAATTGAAAATTTGGAATGAATGAAAGATTTGAAGGGAAAAAAATTAAAAGTAAAATGTTTAAAAATTTTAGATATAAGAAAAATGAAATGTAATGATTATAGCAAAATGATTTTTAATTAGTATTATTATACATTATACTTAAAAAATGAAATATTACTAAGTGGTGTTCCTTCATCTAAATAAAAGCAAAATTTGATTTCCTCCATTTTTGTTTTAGGAGAAAACTTAGATAGAGTACCTTATCTACTCTACTGTACAAATTGTTCTTCAATGAAATTGTGAAATAAGACAATAACTGTTGTAAACCACTTTTTAAGAGTCACATGAAATCGTTTCAATGACTTTGAGTCTGTTTTTTAATGCAGAACAATTTTTAATGCAGAAAAGTACAATCAGTTCTTATATAGAATTGTGTAATTTTGAATAGCCCCATCAAAATGCACTTTGATATTCTTTTAAAGTTGTGTTATTTGTACACTTAAAATTCGTGACACCTGGTTGACGCAGTTTAAAATTGTAGTTGATATAGTTTAGTGAATGGTTAATGAGTATATAGTTTATTAACTATCAAGTAAACCGAATTAACCATAAATTTGCACATTATAATGGTTTGGATGTGATTAATGAGTATAACTTATATTAGGATAACTTATTATTTCATTAATCACTCACTGAGTGATGTTAACCAAGATTTTAAATTACGTTTCGGAAATTTATACAAATAACATTTCTCGAACTTTTATACTTAGTTTGATTGAAAGTAAAAGAAAAAGGCATGTTGACTGTTTGTCATTATAAAAATTATAAAAATAATGTACAAATAACATTATTATATATACTCTTTCTATCTCTGAATATAAGATCCTTTTATAAAAAAAATTGTCTCTAATATAAGACTATTTTTAAAGACCAAGGTGTATTAATTATTTTTTTATAAAATTATCTTATATACCAAGGTGCATTAATTCTCTCTCTCTCTTAATAGTCTTGGAAGATGAGAAGAGTAACTTGGGAAAAATAGCACACATTTTGTACAAATTTAAGGCTAATAATTAACAAAACTCACTTTCTTAAAGGGCGTGAAATGATCAAAGGGGTCTTATATTAAGGGACGAGGGGAGTAGTTAGATTTCGGAGGGTGGATGTGGACTTTCGGCGAAGAGAAATGTTTTTTTGACAACTAGATTTTACAACTTTGCTTACAACTATTCACTGATCAAGCGTGGTTAATGCAGTGCAAATACTTGGTTTATTCAGTTCGTTACATGGTTAATGAGTTGCAATTTTTTTATGCACAGAATTAATTTCATATTTTTCACAACCCAATAAAAATTACATGGTTAATGCAGTGTAAATGAATGGTTAATTTAGTTCATTACGTGATTAATGAATTATTATTATTTTTGGACAATTAATTTTTTTTTCACAATTCACTAAAAATTACATAGTTAATGACTTGAAAATACTTGGTTAATTCAGTTTATTAAGTGGTTGATGAGTTACTTTGAAATTATATGGTAAATGAATTACTTTGATACTACATAGTTAATGACTTGTAAATACTTGGTTAATGCAGTTCACTACATGGTTAATGAGTTACAAATAATAACTCATTGACCACGTAATAAACTGAATTAACCAAGTATTTGGAGTGCATTAACCATATAATTTTTAGTGAGTGACTAATGGGAAAGAGAAAATAATTTTTTTCAGAACAGTGCTTGTTCGTATGTGAACAGTGTTGTCTATACGTAAACAGTACTATACATACGATATACCGTGTAAGTATAGTTGTCAAATTTAATTGTGAAAAAAGAAAAGAAAAAAAGAAGCACTCTCCGGAGAAGGGCAGGTGCGTCGTGTCCACATTTAAAATCCCGTCACCGTGGCTGGTTTCTATCCAACTGTCTTGTGATGAACCTCATTTTCTGACTTTAGCCCACAATTGGTCACATCTACATCTCCATACATATACTAATTAGTTTTATTTAATCATTTGTATTTATCTTATTAGAGATGATATTAATATATGCACAAAAAAAAAAGAGATGATATTAATTACTAATATATTTCAATAAAGGAAAGTTAGTGCTCGTGAGTGGCATTCCAATTTCAACCCAGCATCTTAATGTTCATGATTATGAATTGATTTCTCCTTAATGAGTTGTTGTTAAGATTTGGTGGGAATATTAACTTTTCCACTCCTACTACAATGACGCGAGTGAGAGTCAAATCAAGGGCAGTGGATCCCCACGCTCCAAAATAAGACACACAGAAACTGTGCCTATTAATATATGATTTTCCAATTTTTCCCTTTTCTAGAATACGAGAGTAATTTGCCAAACTTTCATTTTCAGTGAATTTTAACATAAGATTTTTTTGTTCCTAAAAAAAAAAAGGAAAAAAAAAGAAAAAGAAAAAAAGTTGCTTCCAATTCCTGTGCTGGGTCTGTTTCAAATCTGCAGTTTCCAAACGTACGGAGCCATGACCATGTTGTTTGTGAGTAAGATACTTACTCGAAATCCATTTTGATCTTTTCTTTGTGGATCTAAAATGTGTGTTCGTCTTTCTTCTACAATGTAGCGTAGTGCTCTATGAATGTGAAGGCTATTCCGTCGAATTGAAAGTTAATGCCTTTTTTTGTTCTCCTTCTGTTTGTAATTTTGTGAGTTCTTCTTTAAATTGTCAAATTTGCTGACTCTTTCGTTTGATTTTGTCATCTTTTGGTGAAGCTTCATGAAGCAGGAGTCTTTCATCCTTCTTTTGCTTCTGCTAATGTGTACAGTGTTTTGGATTTGTATGTATACCTGTTTTACTGAGATCATGATCCAATTTGTTGACCTACATTTTACAAATTAGCCAACCTGAATCAAGATTTTTTTTTTCTTCTCCTTTCTGCACTCAGTTTTGGTCTTTCCTGGAAAATGGGTTTTGTTTTGTTTGCATAAAATTTCTTGAAGCCAAGTGGGGTTACTATTTAGAGTTATTTCAGAATTGCTGTTCTGCTGTTGTTGATCCTGAAGCTATCTTTTTGTTGGTGACTCCCCACCCCTCTTTGCATAACATGACACTGTCTCTTTATTTTCAATCCTGACTTGATACACTGAAAATGAAACTGCCAATTAGTTTTGTAAGAAATTTACTTATTATAACTTTACAATTGAAATCATTGGGTGACACTAATGTGCAACAGATAGCTGAATAAATCTGCTAGGAAATCAATCTTGAAGACTGGAATATTTGGATCAGTATTTGGAGATAATAGGAGCATGGCTCAAGCACTAGAAGATATGAAGGGCAAAGGAGGATCCATCAAGCTAGGGACCACTGGAACAATCAGTTCCTTAATGACAAGGGAATTGGATCATATCTCTTCTGTACCACACAAGCAGCAGGTATCTTCAAGAAGTAAACCTCGAACACTTCCTGTTTCTGTTGCCTGTAGTAGTAGTAGTAGTAGTAGTACAAGTACAACCCCAAAAAGACTACAACCAAGAAAATCATCAGATGAAGCCAGTAGTAGCAGTGGAAACAGTAAAAATACAAACCATAGAAGCCATGGGGTGTCCCAGAAAACAAAAGCTAGTGGTAGAAATACTACTCATAGAATGCCAATGCTAGGTTCTGATAATAACTTTTCAGTGGACAGAACTCCAGTCAGAGAGAAAAATGATAAAAAGAAACCTAAAATTGTTGAAATTGTCGACATAAAATGTGGGAATGCAGAAAAGACTTGGGCTACCCCTTTAACAAGTCGTCTTAAGAAGCTGGGTTTCTCAAAGCTCTCTGAGAGCATTATCTAAACATGAAATTTTTTTGTGTCAGACTCAGACCTCAGATTTCTGTAACTGAAAGCTGAGGTCCCATTTGTCCTACCATTGTCTGATACATCCACCATAGAGCACATGCTTGGTAAGAGCTTGCTGCTACTTCCTCGCTTTTTCTTTGTACTTTCTACTGTGGATACAATTGTGCTTCTGGAATTTGTGCTAACTGAGGAACCCACATCTGTGATTTGGGACTTGTTCTTCTGTGAATTTGATTCAATCCTGCTGAAGTAGTCAATTTCCTGCATTATGAGGGATGCAACTGTGCCTCGGGTGCCTATTTCTACTGGAGGAAATTCAGCCATCTCTTTTGTGTTACTTGTGTCAAGGGTAGTGGATTTATGCATGCTTTCTTTGGTTGGTGCTGTGGAGGAAGCTGAATCTTCTGATATAAGAAGGGTTGCTTTTGCTTGTGAATTTGTTCTAGTGGGGAAATTGCAGAGGTTTTGGGGCAACTTTTTTTTTTTTTTTTTTCGGTGGTTTCACAAGAATTGTTCTTATGTTCTATATCTGAAATGCATGGCATAAAGTCAGTGTAACTGGGAGATTGGTTGATGATATGGTCACTGCATTCATGTGCTTGCAGTTAAAACACTCAGGTTCCTAACTACTGTACCACCCTTTTTAACTACCTTTTAAGTTACATCATATTCTTAGTACATGCTAGCTCATTGTTTGGGACTACTTGTCAGTGTGGAGGGATTCATGTGAAAGGTAAAATAGGACGATCTCTTCCATTGGCTTTTTAAGTAAGTTGTTGTATTTTGGTCTCTTAAATTGGCAAGGAGTGGTAGGCTAACTAGGTATGGAAATTGGAAAGCAACTAATTAGTCTGTGTGCTTTTCAGGTTTGGGGAAGTATGAATGGTTTTATTTCAAGTTGGCTGTGTCTATTTTGCAATTTGGTTTTATATGGGGAAGTGTGTGAAAGATATAACATTATTTACGAAATCTATATTTATCAATGTGTTGAACTATTATTTTGGCTTGAGCCAAAAACCAAGATGCATGACACTCAACATTTGTTGTTTTGCCGCTGTATTATTATGCTATCTGAATCATGCTGTAAGATATTTGTGTTTAGGACTGGTATGGATTAACTTCTAATTTATAAGAGCTTCTCAATTAAAGTAAATTTATAATTTTTCACTCGTGAAAAAGTTCCCACAAGCTTATAAATGTTTATGGAAAAGGTAAATCAAAGGGTTTTTGAAAATGAGATGCAAAAGCTAATTTTAACTTACACTAAGTTGTTATTTAAACAACTCGTAGTTACTGCATTAATTTTTTTTTTTAATATTCCTTTTTCATAAGTTTTTTTTTGTTTGTGAAATTATAAACTGGCTCTTGTTGTCTGCATTATGGAACCCATTTTTTCTTCCCTTTATTCTACTGCTATCTGTATAAATTTATTGCTACCCTATTTTACTACCCAAAAGAGATAGAGCAAGTTTGAGGAGCATGTGACTTTTACTCTCCACAAAACGCCACTGCTGGGGGACCCTCATCACGGCCTTTGCAGTGGAGTCACTCACGGGTAATTCATTCACTTGTACTGGACTTCTTGGCCATAGATTCCATTACACAAGCTGTGAAAAAAAGGTAATAATCAAAGCTAAGGAGTGTATGTTTGGTTTTACGGTGGCAAAAAT
This sequence comes from Calophaca sinica, assembly GCA_037113605.1. Lineage (NCBI taxonomy): Eukaryota > Viridiplantae > Streptophyta > Magnoliopsida > Fabales > Fabaceae > Calophaca > Calophaca sinica. Next base: position 123,183,870 of record CM073736.1, on the reverse strand, counting down.
TGATTTTAGTTAAAAGTCAATTGAATAGAAAGTTATTTATGTTTGGATACATTCACGTAAAAGTGAATTGAATAATAAATTTGAGAGTAAAAATCACTTTTGGAAGCAAAATCTCCAAATTCTAGCTTTAAGTTAAAATCAATTCTAGAGACAAAATTAATTTTGCTCAAGAACATCTAAACATGTCAAAATCAATTTTGTGTCTCTAAAATTACTTTTGGCTCTCCTAAAAGTGAATCCAAACATGCACGGAGTGACCTTTCTCATTCACAATCCATGCTATTTTATCCATATTGTGCATTTTAAGAATATGTAGCATGCCATTTTTTTTAAGCTACATCCTGTCCCAATGTGGAACTTCTAATCATACATAGGAATAGATGGGGACTACTAGGAACTTGTAAGTGGATAACATAGTTGCTCAAATAACTTCGAGATGAATAATTTTATCAATGTGTTGATTGCTTTTTAGCCATGGCTATGTAAAGTAGTTACAAACTCAACTGTTATTTTCAATCATTTGTCAATTGCATTTTTGAAGTATGATAATCTTTTGAAAGTTGAAACACTGAAACCCCACTACCCAATGGGTGATTGTGTTTTCAATGCTATTAGCAACATTCGAAAGCTGAAACAATGAAAACCCCACTTCACGTCTTTACCTTGGCATATTCTCACCATCTCACGATTTTTTTCAAGTTTTAACTTCACGTTATGCGGAATTACTCATGTTAAAAACCTAGAGAGGGGGGAGAGAGAGAGAGAAGCATAATAGAAATATAACGGAATCTGTTGTATTGATTAAACTCCAAATCTTACAAGAGTTGCATCTGTTAGATGCATTTATACAAGGGTGACAGCTGAGTAACAATACTAACTATGAGTCAACAACACTAACAATACTAACAAAGATGACAGCTGTATATGAGTCAACAATGACTCATCACTAACAATACTAACCATGACTATTTCTTATTCTCACACACCCCCCACAAGCTCAAGGTGGCTATGACTCAGAGAAATGAGCAAGCACATTGAGCTTGTTTCTAAGGAATAGAAACCGAGTAGGTGAGAGAGGTTTTCTTAGCAAGCCAGCCCACTGATCAAGCCCTGGGACATGAAAAACCTGTAGTTTCTTTGAAAGAACTCTGTCACGAACAAAGAACACGTCTAGCTCGATATGTTTGGTCCTGGCATGTAAGACTGGGTTGTGAGCAAGTGCCACTGCACTTTGATTGTCACAAAACACTTGTGGAACAACATGAGGAATAGATAACTCAGAAAGTAATGACTCAATCCAAATTATTTCAGCTGAAACAAGAGCTAAGCTTCAATACTCGGCTTCGGCACTAGACCTTGCTACAACTGTTTGCTTTTTGGACCACCAAGAAATAAGATTTGGGCCAAGATAAACTGTTGCCCCAGAAGTGAATTTCCTGTCATCAACATCTGCAGCCCAATCTGCATCATACCAAGCTTGGATGGACAATGGCTTGGATATATCAGCAGGACAGAATTGTAAACCATGGTGCAAAGTGCCCTTCAAATATCTGAGGATCCTTTTTACTGCTACCCAGTGAGATTCAAGAGGGGATGACATGAATTGACAAACTTTATTTACTGCATAGCTTATTTCTGGTCTGGTAATTGTAGCATACTATAGTGCTCCTACTGCAGACCTGTAAAAAGAAGGATCAGGCAGTAAATCACTCCCTTGTTTTGAGAGTTTGCAACCAGAAATCATAGGGGAAGAGATGGGTTTAGCTTCAATCATATTTGTCTTGACCAGCAAATCTCGAATGTATTTGCTCTGTGTAAGCAAAACATAACTAGTAAGTAGACTTTTAATCTCAATGCCTAGGAAATAGTCAAGAAGGCCAAGCTGTTTGAGAGAAAACACTGAGTCAAGCTGCTGAATTAGCTGTTTTATTAATGAATTGGAGCTGCCAGTAAGTATGATGTCATCCACATATACAAGAAGATAAACAACTTCAGCATTCTGGGTGTAGACAAAGAGAGATGGATCACATTTACTAGCTCGAAACCCAAACTGCATCAAGGTTGATTTCAGCCTTTCAAACCAGGCCCTGGGAGCCTGTTTTAACCCATAAATTGCTTTGTTAAGTCTGCAGACAAGTGTGTTATCTGCTGACTCAAAGCCTTGTGGTTGAGACATGTATACTTCTTCACCTAACAAGCCATTTAAAAAGGCATTGTTAATATCAATTTGATGAAGATTCCACTATTTTGTGAGTGCCAAAGTAAGTATTATTCTGAGAGTAACAGGTTTAATAACAGGAGAAACAGACTCATTAAAGTCATAACCTTGTCTTTGATGAAAGCCTTTGGCCACCAACCTTGCCTTGCATTTATTTAGAGAGCCATCTGCATTTTCCTTGACTCGAAACACCCATTTACAGCCTATGGGTGTTCTGCCAGAGGTAGAGGAACCAAGGTCCATGTATTATTTCTAATTAAGGCTGCATATTCATTCTGCATAGCTGCATACGAGTCCGGATTTTGGAGAGCACTCTTGACACTCTTAGGTTCAACATGAGTGAGTAAAAGTTTGGGAGGAAGCTTTGGTTTAACAATCCCAGATTTGGATCTAGTTTGCATAGGATGAGCATTGAGAGGTAAGGGTGGAGAAATAGTAGGTGAGGCTGGTTGAGAATGAACAAAAGAGGATGGAGAAATAGTAGGTGAGGCTGTTTACGCTGTGAAAGGATAAGAATATGAATTGGAAGATAAGGAAGGAGAGGAAATAGAATTTGTTGAAGCATGTGAATAAGGAATAGGTGAAGAAAGAGAGGAAACTGACCTGGTATGAGAAATATGATTTGGAGATGGCACAATAGGTATGGAAGCAGAAAGGAAAGGAGTATAATACAGGAGATGAAGAAGATTGGACAGATTCAAACAACTCTTTATAAGGAAATCTAGTTTCATTGAAAACAACATCTTTTGAGATATAAATTTTACCACTAGGGGAAAGACATTTATATCCCTTATGAAATGTAGAGTATCCCAAGAAAATGCACTCATGAGACCTAAACTCAAGTTTATGAGAATTATAAGGTCTAAGAAAAGGAAAACAACCACATCCAAACACTCTAACGAATTTGTAATCAGGGGACCGATTAAAAAGAGTTGTGTAAGGAACAGCAAAGTTAAGAGATGTTGTGGGAAGTCTATTTATTAGTTAAACTGCACTGGAAAAAGCATGATCCCAGTACTTTGAGGCAAATTAGCTTGATTAAGTAGTGTAAGACCAAGCTCAACTGTGTGTCTATGCTTTTTTTTTTCCACAACACCATTCTGATGGTGAGTGTGAGGACATATAAGTCTATGAATGATGTAACACCCTGGGCCGCCACCCATTTTTGGGCCGTACCACAGTGTTCTCGACCCACTGCCTACCAGACTTCCCGGCCCATTGTCTGGTCCAGTCCATTACCATATAGGCCTTAGCAGTGTCCGGTGAAACTCATAGGACTTCACCACCTCCCTTTGGCCTTGGTCAAATTAATGGTGTTTTTGCCTTCCCTAGGAATCGAGTCATGCAGCTAGGGGTTAAATACAATGGTTTTTGATTCCTAGTACCAACCATGGTTGGTACTAGGGATTCAAAAACCTTATATTTAACCCCTAGGTGCAAGGCTCGAATCCTTAGGGAGGCAAAAACACCATTAATTTGGCCAAGGCCAAAGGGGGGTGGTGAAGTCCTGTGAGTTTCACCGGACACTGTTGAGGCCTATATGACAATGGATGGACCGGACAAGGGGCCGGGGAGTCCGATAGGCAGTGGGTCGGGCACACTGTGGTACGGCCCAAAAATGGGTGGCGGCCCAGGGTGTTGCAAATGACACCTAAATCAGTGAGATATTTGGTAAAGGGTATAAACTCCCCTCCCCAATCAGTTTGTAAAACTTTCAATTTGGTGTTAAATTGCAACTCAGCCATGCTTTTAAAATCCTTGAAAATAGTGAATGTATCAGCCTTAGATTTGAGAAAATAAATCCAAGTGAATCGAGAAAAGGCATCCACAAAGGTTAAGTAGTATGAAAAACCATTAGAGGAAGACATAGGGGAAGGCCCCCATAGGTCACTATAAACCAGTTCAAGAGGTGAATGATAAACTGTTGTGGAATCAAAAGAGTGCAATCTATGAGATTTACCAATACAACATGCAGAATAGAAAGTAGACGCATCTTTATTTGGTATTGGAATATTACAATTCTGAAAACTAATCTCATATCATTATGATTAGGATGTCCTAACCTAAGATGCATGTGAACAATGAACTAGATGCTTGACTATTTACATGAGGTATTGAAACACTATTTAGAACAGGTTTAACACCACGTAGAGATGAAGAGAAAGGCAAACTGTGAGCTGAAGGCCGCTGAAGAAGATTGGGAAATTCATACAATCCATCAGGTCCAACATGTCCTCTTAATAAGACTTCATGTGAACCCTGTAATTTGACAAGACAATAATCAGCATGAAACTAAAAAAAGACTAAGTTATCTTTAGCAAACTTGCTAACACTGATTAGATTCTTGGTTATGGTGGAACATGCAAAAGATGATGTAGAGACAAAGAAACATTGGTGTTATAAGGTGAGATAAAATGTGTTGAACTAGAAGAGTGTATGTTAAGACCTTGCCCATTGCCAATGAATATCTGGTCAAGGCCTTCAAAAGGAACATGTTGTATGTTTTGTGAACTGCCTGTGACATAGAATGAGGCACATGACTCAGGATACTAATTCTGATTAAGTGCAGTAGAGTTGCTTGCTACCATTGCTGCAGCAGGTGCCTGAGTATTAGGAGCATGTGCAGCTGGCTGTGGAAACTGAGATCCATTAGGATTGGCTGGAGGCCTGACATAGGCGTAAGGATTTCCATATATTGTAGAAGGAAACTGTTGCTGCGAGAATTGTTGCTGATTGAAGTGAGAAGGCACATTAGGTTGATAAAATTGATTGAACCTATGATAGCAGCCAGAGGATGTATGTCCAAATTTGAAACAAACTTGACATTGAGTGGAGGACCGGCCATCGCGGCCTCTTCCTCTGCCTCTGCCACGACCTCTGAAACCATAACCACCAGGAGAGGATTGATGTTGTTGTTGTGTTGATGAGTTTGTGTGCACAAGAGCTTGTGATTGAGGCATATCAGCAGAATTGGTAGACTTAGAATGTGTAAGAAGAACCGAAAAAGAGTCTGTGGAAGCCTGGTTGCGATAATGTTGAAGACGAACCTCCTGAGCAAGGAGGAGAGCTTCAGCTTCTTTAATAGGAACTGAATCATCAAACTTACTCTCAACAATCGAGATGATAGAGTCATATTCCTAAGGAAGTCCTTCTAAGATAACATCAAGATGCTCTTGAGGAGAAATTGGATCACCAACAGATGCTAGCGAATCAACTAAGGTCTTGATTCGAGCTAGATAGTCTTTGATTATGCGATTGTCAAGACGAGAAGCGTGAAGCTCAGTGCGAAGGTTTCGTGCCTTTGTTCGAGCAAGTTTCTAAAAATACACACGAATTTTATCCCAAAGTTCGAAGGTATGAACGCATCCTAAAACCCTAGATTGAATCGCGGTGGTCAAAGAGGTCTGTAACCAGGAAAAGAGCATATGATCTTGTGCTTCCCAAACTTGATAGGCCTCGTTTTCATGATTCTGTACACGATCTAGGTCAGAAAGAAATCGCGGAGGAATTTGAGGATAAACCAGAAAATGGTGAAGTCGATGAGCCTTGATAACAGATTCAACCTGTTGTCGCCATAAGAGGAAGTTCTCGTCGTGAAGCTTTTCAGTAATTTTGTGATGAAACTCTTTGATCACCGGAGCAGTAGAATCGCTGAGATTGTTGTTGCCGGTAAACAGGACACGAATAGTAACCGGAGAAGTATGATGTGGAGGAGGAGGTGGAGGTGGAGGTGGAGGTGGAGGATCGTTGACGGAAGCCATGGATTCAGATCTTGGAGCTCTAGGATACCATGTTACAAACCTAGAGAGGGGAGAGAGGGAGAGAGAGAGAGAGAGAGAGAGAAGCATAACCGAAATGTAACTGAATCTGTTGTATTGATTAAACTCCAAATCTTACAAGAGTTGCATCTGTTAGATGCATTTATACAAAGGTGATAGCTGAGTAATAATACTAACTATGAGTCAACAACACTAACAATACTAACAAAGATGACAGCTATAGATCAGTCAACAATGACTCATCACTAACAATACTAACTATGACTATTTCTTATTCTCACACAACTCACTATTAAGAAACTCATTTTTATTTTTGTCACGCGGCCTTCTGAAAATTATACTTGAGTTGAAGGCAAAGTTTTTAGAAGCAATTCATATTTGCAGTCACAAGAAGATGAGTTGAATTGTAACCCTTTAAAAATTTTAACAACCTGAAAACTTACGAAGCTTTTCTCATTTTTTATGAGGACTGCTATATAGTACGGAAACGGAAAACACGAATTGATACGAATACATGTGAGCGATGATTTTGTTATTTTTAAAATAAATAAAAACAAAAACAAACAGAAATCAAAATGTAATCCTGCGGTTAATTAAAGAGGTTTTTCTTGTTGAGAAGCTTGATACAGATTGTGATATAAAATCAAATAATACTTCTGTTAAGAATCTTCTAGAAAAAATATGAAATGAAATTTTAAGGTTTACAAGAGAGTTTGATTCTTGAAAACAATTAATCAAGTGATTATACAAGTTTGAGAGCAGTAGCGATTTCTTAAAACGATTTTTATCTTCCAAGTATGTAGGAACGTAAGCTTCTGAGAACGAACGTAGTATGTAGGAACATAAGTTTATACTTTACCTGCTATAAAAAGGCTTCTATCAAGGATCATTATTTTACATACAAGAATGCATAATTAATTATTAAATGTCTTTGACACAAAACATGATGCAACTTAATTGGGCTATAGTTATTGGTTACTACTTAAAATAAAGCTCAACAAGCTTCTTCAAAGTGTCAAATACACTTGTGAAGGGATTAAATTCAACAGGACCCTTCAGTCCTAGATCAGGAAACTGGTTTGTTAGTGCCTGCTGCATCCCTGGCATGGACATCATAGCTGTTAGCTGACTATTGGACATTACTTCGCAATCCTGGGGTGTATCTTTAATTTTGCTTGGATCATATCCAAAGTTTTCCAGGTAAGCCTTGTATTTCTCTATAAATTCAGGTCCAGGGTTAGGTGTCCTTGAGTATATCTGTAATATTGATCATGGGAAAATGAATTATAATTATGAATAAAGGTCAGAATATACATGTTAACTTGGATTGCTGCAACTGCAAGTTGGTCAAGTTCAACAACTCTTTCATGGACCTCAAAATTATCAAGACATGATTCAGCACTAAATGAAAAAACAGAATCAAATACTCCCTTGCTAATTGATAGCTATTAATTAAAGAGCTGTTAATTCAGTAGTTTCTTTTATTTGTCTTAAAATAATAAATCAACATTAGATTCATATATGCCATCAGTTAAAATTTAGAAGAAATCTTTTATTGAGTTTAATAACTATGCACTCACAGTGCAAAAAAAAGTATAACACAGGCGTCGAATCACATCTCATCATGATATCACATTGTAATATTATTTCCTAAAATACCTACACAAATATCTACATAGTAAGATATTATTGGACGTCTGTGTAATTTTTTTTTTACATAGTCAATGCATAGTAATTAAACTCAAAGTTAAATAACTATAGTGTTACTAGAATGCTTGCCTGACACATGATCAAGTACACACAAAGTGGAGCTATAATTTTCCATGTCAGTAAAAATACCTGAATAAAACTTTTGTCCTTAGCTCCTGAGACAAGAGCAAAATTGTCATAATCAGTAGCAATCACATCATAAGGTTCCTTGGGAATGAATGGCAATGTGGGAAAGCGAAGATAGCATTTTTCTCTAATCATCATCTCCTGCCTCTCTAGATCTGTCTCATTTTTCTCCAAATCTTCTTCAGAAATACATTGAACTCTTCCCCTAATGCCAGTTATAAACCCATTGGGGCCTCCATGAACGCAAAAAGTATCAACTTGGATAGATGGTGCTTCCCTATCAAATGTATACACACCCTGAAAATGTCATTAATATACCCCAAATTAATATCAAGAAGCTTATGAATGGCAAAAAGAACATATTCTATGTATTTGTGGTTGGTTTTTTCTTTTGGGGGTGGGGGGTTAGGGAAATCTACAATACAATCAATATAATGACTGGTGACAGATCCATAAATTTTAAGTTGTGGGGACAGTACTCATATATACAAAGTTGTGGAGGCAATACTATATAGTATACAATATATATGAGTTTATCGAAATCCTGGTGGGGACAAATAACCCCAATGTCTCCAACGTAGATCCGTCCCAGATAATGACCAAAGTAAATCACACCACTTATCTCCAAGATGCTCTAGACTACTGTAATTAATGACAGAAATTTCCACATATATCTCATATACAACAAAGAACTCTAGGATTTGTCTATGCCTCCGCCATCAACAATTAGTTATGAACAATGATGTGAAGTTGATCAGGGGAAAAAAAAAATTGGCAGAACCTAAATGCAATCCACTCTTCTATTATCTATATATAAGAAACCTAACTATACTAAAGACACATGACAAAAATTCACTCATCCGTTTTCCCGCCAAAAACCATTTTCTCACAAAAAACTTAACTACACTGTAGGTTCCGTTTTTCTTCGTCACTCGTGCTCGGCACGGGTTCTCTCAGCTAGTTCTAAAATAAATACATTCTTATACATTCAGTGCCATATTTATTTTAGCATTTACCTGAGTGCAATGACAGTCTTCTTGGCCTTGTCCAGCAAAACCACGTTTGAGTGAAGCAACTTCAAACCATCTTCCTGAATATCTGACAGGGTCAAAGTTCTTGGCTGTCATACCTCTCATCATCATTAGATTTGCACTTTTTTCATTGGATCCATTCTCAAACGGTAAATTAACTGCATTATCTCCGGCACTAGCAAGCTGGCATATATTTTGTTGACGAGATACATCTGCTGCTACAGACTGTTGATGAGATAGGAAGGTAAAATTTTAAAACAACTCATATTCATGATAGCATTAGATATATATCTACTAGATTTCTTATTATCAATTAATAATATTATCTATTTGCTGCATTTCCATAGCAACATTCAGCCTTTGTAAGAACTTCAATATGGGGGAAATTAAAGAGTGAATACAAAGTATCTATACAGTAAAGAAATCCACAGAAAAATGTAATGGCACCCAATATTACAAACTAGTACAATTATTAGTGACTTTTCCTTTGGCCCATTTCCATGTGACTTTGGAGTCATAAAAAATGATTAAGCACTGCTATAACTAAAATCTGTATACAGTGTCATGTGTGTGGGGAAAAAGATTGTAAATTAAGTGAGTCCTGATGGGTATTGGAGATATCAATTTATGAAATTACATGAATATCTGAAATCTCAATTGTAACATTCTTGGGTTCTATAATACAATACAATTATACAAACCTGATTTGCTGGAGAAATAAATATCAAGGAAGCAGCAAGCCCAGATAAGACATGCTTAGTCAGAACCTTACTTGGGAGATCCAATGAGCACTTCAACAGTGTTCTTCTTGACACTCCCCTGCATTGTCTGGAAACAAAATGTCATCCTATTTGAACAAGGAAAAAAAAAAGGATAGAAATTAATTATAAAAATTTATTAATTATAAAAAAAAATTCACTAAAATATTTTATCATATCACAAAATTCTGGGAGTATGATAAAGAGACTTCATTCAGGAATACTGTGTATATGAAAATTGGAGGGAGGGGAGGGGGGTGAATATTCTGCAACAAAAATGAGGGAAAAAATTCTCGTTTTAAAATACTTCAAACTATGGGGAAATTAAAAATTAAAAATAAAAAACTACTAAAGGGGTGTACTGAAATAGGAAAACAAATAATGGGAGATAAAAACAAAAGCCGAGGAACAAAATTACAACAATAATTAATAGTGGAAATGAAAAGCGAAACCAAAAAAAAAGTGTTGGTTTTGTTACCTGTGAATGGGAGGATAAGAACAGTGAAGTAGAAGAGGTGATGCTCCTAGAAAAACTTCTACCATGACTTTGCCTTCTCACTTGTCTACTGTTGCCCATTGTAATCTTTCTATCCTTCTGCTTTCCATCACAAAAGATCCTCTTGAAACATCATCGTCCTACGTCTCATGAATGAAAATGGGCCTGTCTAGAAGTTTTTGTCGAATGTTGTGTTGTGTAACTGGGCTTTCTAGGCCCAATTTATCGGTTGTTCTATTAACAACCAAATGACTTTTAGATAGTAAAATATACATAAGAGCTGTGTGGGCACAGCGAACTGGTTCGAACCCGTACCGCTCTACTTTTTTCCTCTCCGTTAACCATTTGTAATAGGACCAAAAAAAAAATAGCAGCCAAATGATGATAAAAAGGTTCCATTTGTTTAATTTAAGGCTATATCTTATGGTAGAAATTTGTTTGGAGACATTTTGAATAAATTTCTCATAAAAATACTTATAAAAATATTAGAAAAATATTATTATAACTATGAGTTTTTTTTAAAAAAATAACTTAAACTATGAGTATTTTAAAAATAACTTTTCGTATGAATCTCAATATTTTCAAAAGATTTTTCATTTAATATATCTTTTCATAAGCATCTCTTATAAGTGATGAATGTAAACTAATTTTAATTAAAAAGTTTGCTCAAGCAAGAATCAAACCATATTCTCTAGGGATATATATATATATATATTGGTTACCACTGTGCTAGGCAAAGGCCGAGGCAGGGGTCACCTTTGCTGACCATGGTCATCCCCAAATTTTTATTGAGAAATGTTATTATGACACTCAAACATCGACATCTGGGCGTAGGGACGGATCCACTTGTAAGTAATTGGGGGCACCTGACCCCACTATCTTATTTGTTTTTTTTATTAATTATTGAGTAATTTTATCTTTGACCCCACTTAAAATTTATTGTTGACCCCACTAAAGAGAAAAAAAAAAGAAAACGAGTTACTCTTTTTTTTTGTTGGGACCCACCCTAATTAGCCACTTTGTAGCCGAGTGGGCCGACCAGAGTATCCCACGGCTTCGATCCTTTGGACCGACTATGAGACTAATCTCCGGTTCAGGGGTCAGGTCACAGCTTAAGGCTCATCTCCCCTCCCAAAGAATGCGTTCGGTGGGAGTCGAACCTATGGTCCCCCCACCAACTCAGCACTGCTTAACCAACTGAGCCACACCCATTTAGTTTGAGTTGAGCTACTCTCTTTTGATATGATTGAGAGATGAATTGTTAAATGATTGTTTAGTCATATACATAGAGACATATTTTTAATAGTGTTAAAAATGAAAAAAAAAATTATACAATTTCAAAATATAAAGACACGTAAAGAGCGATTATAATTCGTAGATGTTGAGGTGTCTTCAATTTTTTGGGTATATAATGTTATAGTTTTGTAATCTCCAATTTTTTGCTTAATGATAATGATGTCATTATTTTATTATTTATGTATTGATATATTTTTTATATAAACATTTATGATATATGATCTTGCCCCCACTAATCGAAATTTCTAAATCTATCTCTGCCTGGGCGACACCTAGTTAATAACATGCAAAAGTTTGGTTAATTCAATTCAATATATAGATGGTTAACAATGAATACAACGACATCTGGTTAATGACGTGCAAAAATTTGGTTAATTCAGTTTAGTAAATGGTTAATCAGTGGATGGTTAACAATGCAAATATTTAGTTAATGGATATAATTCATCGTTAATCATCTACTGAACTGTATTAACCAAACTTTTACACGTCATTAACCAGGTGTCGCCCAAGAATTAATTTTTGGGGTCAAAATAAGGGTTTTTTATATTTATATCCCCTTTTTAATTATTATTTTCGTAAATATCCCTCTTTTCCCATTATTTCCCTAAATATCCTACTTTTTGGGCAAGGTGAGAAATCGGTTTTGCTATCACCGATTTCTCACCTGAGTTTTTTTTTTTAATTTTTTAAGCTTTTTGGTGAGAAATCGGGTTTAGTAACACTGATTCCTCACCTATGTTTTTTTTTTCACTCATGGTGAGAAATCGGGTTTGAAGAAACCGATTTCTCAAGTATCTTTTTTTTCTCGTTTTTAAAGTTATTTTATTGTTAAAAAATTAAAAAAAAACTCAGGTGAGAAATCGGTGATAGCAAAACCGATTTCTCACCTTACCCAAAAAATAGGATATTTAGGAAAATAATGAGAAAAGAGGGATATTTACGAAAATAATAATTAAAAAAGGGATATAAAAATAAAAAATCCGTCAAAATAACATTTCTCATTTTTATTTATCTTCCATCGGATTGCTATGTAAAAAGCATATTGTGGCACCCCATTTTAAAATTCTTACGTCTTATGTATCTTTTTATTAGTCATTATGGTCTTTTTGTTTCAAGATGTGCACAGTGTCACGTTGTAGAAAAATGGATAAATTATATTTTTGATCTCTTATATTTATTTTATGTTTTAGTTTGGTCCTTTATGTATTAAAAGTTTCGAATTAGTCCCTTATGTGTGAAAGTTATACCAATATAGTCCCTTTTATTTTTTTTTGTTCCGAAATAGTCTCTTATATTACAAAAATTATACCAATATAGTCACTTTTTTATCTCTTATTTTGCAAAAAAATATATTATATTGATATAATTTTTGTAACATCAGGGACTATTTTAGAACCAAAAAAACAAAAAGGACCACATTGGTGGGAACTTTGGTCATAAGGGACCAATTCGGAACAAATAATACGTAAGAGACCAAACTAAAACTTAAAATAAATATAAGAGACTAAAAATATAGTTTAGCCTAGAAAAATTTATAGACACTAGCTCAGTTGATGACGGTAGTTTTATAAATACTAGTAATAAATAAGTTTTTTTGCCGGTGGGCCTAAAACAATGATACTTAGTCGCCATATGCTTGAGCCACCAATGTCTATTTTCTTATATATCCACTACATTTAAGATAATTTGTCAAAAAAAAATATATATATTTAAGATAAGGCTTAAGTTTTTAAGTTTTGAAGAAAAAAATACCGATAGTGAGATAAATAAAGAAATTGAATATTCGTGTTCTATATTTTTTTGGTAATAATATCCATGTTCTATATATTGTTGATTACATAAGTACTTATATTTTTAAAAAAAATCATTTAATTTATTTCTAATAGCCATCAAAATTTGGTAATTGATTTTTTGAAGTGTATAGAGCTCCTTTCCAAAACAAAGAAGCGAGTAAAATTGCTCATTTGTATAAAAATGATGTGAAAAGTGAAAACCACCAAAAGTATTTCCCCTTCACGTACAATACACGCATTATTGAATTTTGGGAAGACAAACTTCACAACTTTACTAAACCCACTTTGAAACTTCACCAAACTTCCACGAATAAATAACACAAAATCGAGAAATAACAAAAACATAAAATCAAATTGTAAAGGACCCCATCATCCCATTACATCAATTACACGTCTTGTGGATAGCATGATTCAAAGTCGTGTGCTTTTCAATTTCATCACCGTTTGTCAACACGTGTTCGTGTAATGGGAACCAACATCTAACACTTAAACTTTAGTAAACCTAAGTATTGAGCTAATCATGAGTTATAAAATCTTAATCTACTATATCCTAATTACTGAATGATTTTAATTTATACGTATTGTCTGTGTAAAAATATTTTACACATGTATTCAATAAAATGATATCTCATCATTTAATGAGTTTAAAAACTAATAACTTATCGTACTCATTAAATATCGCATTATTAAATACATGTATAAAATATTTTTACATTAACAATACATTAAATTCTTAATAAATTGAGGACAATATTCAATGCTATCATGGGCCTATATTTAATAAATTGGTAGTTACATACGATACAGTTTGATGGGAACCTTTTTTATTTCATTATCCAAACCCCCGATCTATGTAACTAACAAAATTAAATCACATTTAAAAACCATTAAAGAATATTATAGTTAGGTTGATGGTTTTATTTAATATACAGAACTCTAGATATACCTTGCTGAAGACTTTTATATATGGACCGTCTTAGGAAATTAAGCTTGCTGAAGACTCTAGATTTACCTTTTTACATGTGGGGTTTTAGAGAAATTTTGTTTTAATTACTTATGATTCTCAAAGTTTAAGGTTACATTAATTACTTATTTGTCAATTATGCCATTAACTATTGCAGATACATAAATATGTTCTACGAAGTAATGAATGGTCAAAAGTATCATAAAAAAAAGACTAATAATTTCATCAAAAGTACTCTCTCCGTTTTCATATATAAGCAACAAAACACTTTTTTGGTTCATTGAATAACTCATACATGAGTTATTCAATAAACCAAAAAAGTATTTTATTGCTTATATATGAAAACGGAAGGAATAACAAAATTTATTAATTTTTTTTGTTATTGTAAATTAATTTTAAACAATAAAGAAAATGGAACGGAAGGGAGTACTAAGAAAAAAGGGCATCCCAAATTAAAGAATTGTTAAAGATTCTTAATTATATGGCAATATTTGGAACTAGCAAGATTCCACAATAAACTAGTGCATCATGTGTTTGAGATCTGATGCGGTATTTCCTACTCACGAAAAGGGTGAGGAGAAAGTAAAGTTGGTTTCCACAAACTTGTCCCGTACCAAGGTTTGCTGCTCTAGTTGCGGAAATCAAGACTAATTGAAAGTTGAACAGAAGCCTTCAAAGACACAGAAGAGATACTCACTCAATCACTCAATTACTTTTTATAAATTCTTTTAGATAAAAAAACGTATATTAAAAAATAGTTAGTATAATTAAATTATTAATAATATGTATATTTTTTCAAATTTATCCTTCAATCATATTTTTAATTAATTAATACATGTATTGGATTTTTAAACACTATATAATTAATTTGGGGTACTTTTGGAGAAAAAACAATTAATGTATCTTGTAATTTAAAAATATGCTTATAACTAGTTAACAAATTTTTTAAAAAAAAATGACTTATAAAAAATAACAGAGAGAGTATATGCAAATAAAATATACAAACATAACTTTTCGTGGCAGTTTTAATTTTCCCTTGTTGAACTCGAATGGCATTTTAAAGCATTTTTGTTTTTTTTTCCGTTTCTTTTAAATATATTTGGCTTAATTATAGTTTTAGTCCCTCTATTTTCACCAATTTACGATTTTGGTCCCCTATTTCTAAATTAAGACACTTGGTCCCTCAATTTTCAAAAATTAAGACATTTTGCCCAAATGTTAAATTGACCCACCAGAGTATCTGACATGACATCACTTAAGCTTATGTGGCACATACCGCATTATTTAATTAGCCATGTCACTTATGACCATACAACATGTCACTGATGACCATACATCATGTCACATAATTGGTATATATTTAATATATCAGAATTATAAAAACAAAAAAAATTAAATTTATAAAACTGAATAAATTAGAAAGAGGAACCCTAAATCAGAAACTGAAGAAGGAAGAAGAAATAGTGAGAAGGAAGAAGAAACGGTGAGAACGAACAAGAGATGGTGACAACGAAGAAGAAATGGTTCACAGATCCTTCGGGAGAATTTGGGAATCCATTGTTTAGGGTTTCACAGTTTCACAATATCACGTACAAATCCCTCTTTCGATTTCTAATTTATTTCCTTTAGTTTTATAAATTTAAATTTTTTGTTTTTATAATTTTGATATATTAAATATATACCAATTATGTGACATGTTGTATGGTCATCAGTGACATGTTGTATGGTCATAAGTGACATGGCTAATTAAATGATGTGGCATGTGCCACATAAGCTTAAGTGATGCCACGTCAGATACTCTGGTGGGTCAATTTATCATTTGAGCAAAATGTCTAAATTTTTGAAAATTGGGGGACCAAATGTCTTAATTTAGAAATAGGGGTACAAAAATCATAAATTGGTGAAAATAGGGGACCAAAACTATAATTAAGCCAATATATTTTGTCGGAGCCAATAATACCAGGACAACAGACAAACACCACCATGGTTGGTGCATCAAATTATGGCGTCTATAAAGATATACATATGAATTCAGGGTTATAATTTTATTTGGGTGTGTTTGTTTTAGATTTTCAAAGCTAAAATCCCAGTAGATTATCTTGTTTGACAAAAGCAAGTAGGGATGAAAATAGGCTGGGCCGAGCTAGGCTCTGCAAGGCCCAAGCCTGGCCTGATCAAAAAATTCAAGCCCTAAGCCTGACCTGTTACCTGTCATAAGCTTTTTTGTCAGGCCTGACTTGGCCTTAAAGTCTGGCATGGCCTGTTAGCCTACTTAAAGGCCTATTTGATATTAACGTCTTTGAATAAGTCATCTGACCGATCTTTAAATAGACTAATGGGCTGATAGGCCAATAAGATTAATTTCTATTTATAATAAACTATAAAAAAAGAAAATTAAAACCACTGCTACTAAGACACATGAGACACACAAGTGGAAATAAATAGGACGAACTGAATTTTATAATGTCTGATTCTGATTTATTCATATGATACAAATATTTTTTAAGGTCTAACCTGACCTTTTAAAGAATCTAATCTTATGTGATAGTCTATTTAAATTCTATTTTGCAATAAGTCCTTTAAATATTGCAAAAATGTACGTAAGCGAATATGCTTAAATTATCGAAAAAGTCAGTAAGTATATGATTTAACAGAATGTACAAAATTAAATATAATAATAATAGTAATATAAAATTATTATTTATATTTACTTAAATAGGCCGGTCTGTTAGGCCTAAAAAGCTTTTTGAATGGCCCGAAGTCTGACCTTTTTAACTAAATAGACTTTTAAAAAAACCTTAACCTTATCTATTTAAAAAAAAATTGGCCTAACTTTGACCTATCATAAGCTACACCGTAAACTCTTACCGGGGACCTGACCTATTCAAACCCCCCAAAAAGCAAGCATAAAAAGCAAGCATTCACCAGCTTTAGAGAAAAGTGAGATAAATGTCTTGGAAAACGTCTTTATTGATTCTCCGGTAGGAAAAAGCCAAAACAAACACACTCTTATACTTTTACTCACACACGCACATATATACATATATATTCACGTCATTTTTACACTCTCTTTATCTTTTTTATTAATTTAATTCTAATTATATTTATCATATTTCTCCTTTTTCACAACTTTGGGGGTGTGAGATTATTATTTTTAGGCTTAATTTCACTTTTAATCTCTTAAATATCACGATTATGTGATTTTTGTTCTTCACTTTTCAATTGCATAAATTGGGTCCATAATATTTTCCCTTTGTGCAATAAAGGTGGCCCTCGCATTTTCTCTCGGTTTTCCCCCACTTTTAGTTTTCTAAGTATCGTGATTATAGATCTTACCCTCTACTTTTAGCCTCCAAGTATTTTGACTGTGCGCAATTGAAAATTTAAGGGATCAAAATTGCACGCTCACGATACCTGGAGACTAAAAGTGTGGGAAATAAGAGGCAACCCATTTATTGCCCCGAGGGGTAAAATATTAGAGACCTAATTCGCGCCGTTGAAAAGTGTGGGACTAAAATCACACATCCGCAATATTTGAGAGACTAAAAGTGGAATTAAGTCTTACTTTTATATGAGTAAAAATAATACATGCCAATGTTTGATAAAGCGGTTCAAAAATTTTGGTCCTTTTAGTTTGAAATATGTGCGATTTTAGTTCATGAAATTTTTTCGAGCCAATCCATCTCTCTATTTTAAAATATGCAAATATGATCGCGCCCTCAATTTTTTCACCTAAAATCCTTAAAGTTCATTTTTTTTTATTAAACTTTTTAGGCTTGATGATGAATTTGAAATATGAAATAATTTTAAAAATGGAAAAGTAAAAAATTTAGAAATTTTGACAAAATCTAAAGAAATTTGTAGGATGTGAAACTAGGGTTCAAAGAAAAGAAAAAAATGAATTTTTTTTTTATTTTTAATTAAATTTGATATTTCAATCCCCAAAGTTTTGAATAAATGAATGTTTAACACAATTTAATAAATTTAGTTTGTAAGAAATTTTAATAGATTGTGAGAATTTTAAAGTTTTAAATAAATAAAAGGGATAAAAAGACTTAATTATAACAATTGAAAACATACAAGATCAAAATAATTAAAAATTATTAAGATGAATTAAAGGACTATATACTGATAATATAATTTTTTTTTTACACATTCGTCTAATTAAATCCCACCATGTAGACGTTCGTTAAAATATTTTAAAAAGTAATATAACAAAATAACATCTCGATAACTTTGTAAAAAAATTCTACAGTGTATTGTATGTGCATAGTTTTTAACTCTATCAAGAGACTAAAATTACAGACAGTACAAACTAATAGGAACAAAAATATAATTAATTATTACGAATATATATGCAATGCAGTGGTTAATTATATTATATTATATTATATTTTATTCCTACATGTTGCGTGTATTTTAATCATCCGTTTTGGTGCAAGGGAAAAGATAGAGAGGAGGGTCGTTGGCGTTGCAGGCTTGCACGCTGCAGCAGCCTTTTCCTTTATCCAATAGATTATGCTAACTTGATTCAGATCCACCAATCAGAGCAGCATTTCAGATAATTCCTCATTAATCATATATACCGAAAATTTGATGGTCTACTAAACATCCATTCCAGACTTTTTCTTTGAAGATTACACCCATCCAGACTAATAATAGCAATAACCCGAAATATAATTAGCGGCTCTGTGAATCTGTGAATCGTAATTCCTAATATGTAAATGTACTAGTTAAGTACTAGAATCTAATGATGGTCTATTTTTCACCTATTTATTTTTTAATATATATTAGATGTGTTAGACGTGCTAGATATTAAATATTTAGGGTTTGGGATCAAGAATATAGAGTTAATTTTTATTAACTTTTAATTTAAATATACATTATAATGTCAAAAATTACACTATAGCGTTAAAAATGTCAAAAAATTGACAGAAAAAACTTTAAATTATTATTCAATAATATATTATCGCACCAGTAATAAATTTGTCAAATTATTGAATAATATGTCAATTTGCCATTGAATAACTACTGTGTATTTTTTAAACTAAAAACACATAATAAAACTAAACTTTTAAAATACACATTATATGTTATTATATATTATTCAGAAATTTTTTTTTACAAATATATTATTCTGAATTAAGAATCTTTCAATACATCATTTAATTTTTCTCCCTTCAATTTAGCATTTTAATACCAAGTGGATTAAATATAGTACCAAATGACCCTATATTTAATACACACCATCGATTAAAAAATGAGTAAACGACTCCCCAGTACATCCGTCTGTTTGTTTGTTTGTTTTTTTTTTTGTTGATATGATCCGTCCGTTTTTTTTATTCTCAAACAACAGTCCAATCCTAATAATCGTTTTCGTCGTTCTTCTTTTACCATAAACTAATAATCGAATGATAAGACTAATCAACACACACAATATATCAATTAAGTTTTCGAAATAAAAATTTATTAAAATCTAAAAGTAGACAAGTGAAATGAGGGGGGATTAAGCAAGAAATTACGCCACACGGTCACACCAGCTAACAATTCATTATTCATCACATCATTATTTATTTTCCTTTGTTCATATCAAAACTCCACAAATCTCATAAGAACCTCAGTGCATCTCGACAAATATTATAATTATTAGGCTAAATTGTAATTTTGGTCCCCCAATTTTGCTCAATTTTTTATTAGATCTGGGCGTGTTGAAGAAGAGGTGGAAGAAGAAGCGTGTTGAAGATCCGGGCGAGAGGAAGAGACAGATCGAGAGCGAGAGGATCGAGAGCGATGATGGTTCTGGGTTCTAGAAAAACACGCAGAAGCAGCTATGCAGTGAAGAAGAAGACGATGATGGTTCTGCTACTGATTTTCTGGGTTCTGTGATTCGGTGATGGTGGGAGACGAAGGGAAGGGGTTTTTTTTTGTTTAATTTCAGGGATTTTTGTTTAATTTTAGGGCTTTTATTTTTGTTTAATGACATGAATTTTATGACATGGTCTGTTTTGATGAAATGGATGACACATCATATGCCACATAAGCTAAATGAGAGCCACATCATTAAATTTGTGTGGCAATTTAACATTTGGACTAAATGTCAGAATTTTTAAAAATATGGGAGGGACTAAATGTCCGAAATTAGAAATGGAGGGACTAAAATAAAAAATTGAGCAAAATAAGAGGACTAAAATTGTAATTTAGCCTAATTATTATATAATTATTTTTATATATAGAATGTGTCGTTACGTGTTTTGTTCTCTATGAGCCTACAAAACGACCCTCTTTAATGTAAATTTACAAAAATGCCCATGCCAGGGTAGTATCCAAGACGGTAGCAATTGGGAGCGTTTGGGAAACGAAGTTGAAAAATACCGGTCAACTGTCCACTATATTAAACATCGATCTCCTCTACGGGTTTAGTTTGGTCCCTGTAATATATACTTAGTGGGACCGAAAAACCAAACACTCCATCATTCTATCAACAACAACAACAAGAAGAGAGAAAAAAAAAAAAGAAAGAAGAAGAAGAAGAAGAAAGCTACAACGTCTATGTGAGAAGAACCAACTAAAGCCAAATCTCAATGGCAAAGGTGATTAACGAAACAACTAAAAAGATGACACAACTCTGCCGGAAAATCATTCAGGTCGACGTCCGGTGGGGGGTGCTTCAAAGGGTATCATTTGTGGGACAGTTTTTCCGCTTCATATGGGATAGACTTATGGTTTGTTCTGTTGGGAGATCACCTCGGTACCGGAGATTATCCCTCCGGAATTCTTCTTCTTCTTCTTCGCCGGCGGCCACCGTTGACGACGACGGATTCTCACAAGAACACCCAACTCTCAACAATAGTAGTAGTGGGTATGACTCGGATTCGGATTTGGTGAACCTGAAGATTAGTTTGTTGGGTGATTGCCATATTGGAAAAACTACTTTTGTGGTGAGCAAAGTTTCCATCTTTACCAATATTATTAAAAAATAAAAAAATAAATCTTCTGTTGAAATAGGTAAAGTTTAATTAGCACTTTTTAAATTTTTAATTTTTATTTTAGTGTTAACTTAACTGGTTTTTTGGGTTTCTCAGATCAAGTATGTAGGGAATGAGCAAGAAAAGAGAAGCTTGCAAATGGAAGGACTGAATCTAATGGACAAAACTTTGTCTGTTAAAGGAGCTCGTATTTCGTTTTGCATATGGGATGTTCAAGGTACTTTACTTTGGTTAAACATTAAGCACATTCCCTTCTTTTTTTTTTTTTAACTTCATTTTTTTTTTCCTTTCTGGGTTTGTTGTATTGAGTTATTTCTTGTTGAGAAATTAAATTATTTATAATGGGTATGAGTAGGTGACAAAAGGTCCCTGGATCAAATTCCTATGGCTTGTAAAGATGCGGTTGCTATTTTGATTATGTTTGATCTCACCAGTCGTTGTACACTAAACAGGTAGGCTTTGAAATTGTTACCTTTTTATGCTAAGTTCTAAATTGGTACAAGTAATTATTTCCGTTTTGAACTTTGCCTTGTTTGTTGGTGCAGTGTTGTTGGTTGGTATAGTGAGGCAAGAAAGTGGAATCAGGTACCATAGTTTTACATTTATGGTTAATTTTTCTTTTATAAAGTAAGTGCCACTGTCACTGATTAAAGTGTAGTTCCAAATTCTTTTCACACGGAAACCCTTTTGAAGTAAAGAGAAAGGCTCTGAGGAAATAGTGAAAATGGTTAGTTAGTGCATTGTTTTATTGATGAGGAGATATTTATAGTAGTTAATAGTCATTATGGGCAATAAGTGACATTAATTTTTCAATAATATAAGACAGATATAGGAGCTGATTATTTATAAGTTGATGTATGCTAGTATTTCTTTTCTTCTGATATAAAGATAATTAAGCTGTTAATATCCCAAATTTGATATATTTTTTGTTGGAATTTCTGATGAGCATGTTATATTCACTTGCAGACTGCAATTCCCATTCTAATAGGAACCAAATTTGATGATTTTGTTAGACTTCCCCCAGATTTGCAATGGACAATTGTAACACAGGTAATTGAATAGTAATTACTACTGCAACTTACTTTTAATTAAGGTAGTCTTAACTTTCTCTAAGGTGTGTTTGGTCCTACGGTAGTAAAAATTGATTTTGAATGGATTGATTTTAGTTAAAAATTAGTTAAATGTAAAGTGTTTTATATCTGGATACATTCACATAAAAGTGGGTTGAGCAATAATTTGAAGGCTAATAATTGCGTTTAGATGCAAAAACTTCAAATCCTAACTTCAAGTTAGAATCAATTCTAGAGACAAAATCTATTATATTCGAAAACACTCAAACAAGTCAAACTCGTTTTTATGTCTCTAGAATCACTTTTACTTCTCATACATACATGCATGGGCTGCTTTACTTGTCTTGCTCATTTTACCAACCGATGCATATATAAATTCTTGATTGACTTGGGAACAAGAAGAATTCCACTAGTAGTCTTTGTTGGAAGCTCAGCATTTGACAACTACAAAATTCTATCTATTCCCGCGTTTAGCATTATCTATATATATTTTTGGGGCCTACATGTTGAATAAAGTCAGATTAGTAATGTTCGCAGTTCATTTTTACTTTTTAATTTAATTTTGGGGTACAAATTCACACAGTTCATTGCTTTAAATAAAGTGTTACTTTTTATCATATTCCTTGGCTTTTCTTCAAAATTAAATATAACTTACCCGGCACATACAATAATATTACAGGCAAGGGGTTATGCAAGGGCGATGAAGGCAACACTTTTCTTTTCAAGTGCAACACACAATATAAATGTGAACAAAATTTTCAAGTTTATCATGGCCAAGCTCTTTAACTTGCCATGGACGGTAGAACGAAATTTGAAAGTTGGAGAACCCATAATTGACTTCTGAAATGTTCTTTTCATATTATCTATGTACATATGGCATGACGCGAGAAGAGAAGGGGGGAAAAAAAAAAAAGGAAAAAGAAAGAAAACAAGTCGTACTTTAATTCCACATTGACTGCGATCAATCCCCATTCACCACCTAGCTAGCTAGCTAGGTACCTAATTTACGTGTTTGTTTTTCTATATAGGCCATTTTGACTAAATTTTTCTTTAGAGAAATTAAGAGAATTCGAACCTGAATGGTTGTGGCCCTGTTTTTCTGTGGCTGAGGCCAAAGCCACAGGAATTGGTATTTGTACATGTGCCGGGAAGGAATTGTGTTCGCATCAATGTTTCTAGCATTATCCTAAAGCAAAGGAAAGGAAGGAAGAGAGTCAGAGAGATAGAGAGATGAATAATATTTGGTTCTTTCGGTAGCCCAGCTTACCATTTTTTTTTTGTGTGTCTTGTTTTGCCTTTCATTAGAAAAGGATTTGTAGAAAAGGATTTGTATATTTTATCCAAAAATAAATAAAAAAGGATTTGTATACATGGTTTACAAATGGAAAAAGGGTTTCCCCTAATTTTTCAAAACGTAGCACCTAGCGTACTATTATATATCAATATATCATTCACAAACAATGGTAACTCGAGCCCGAATATTATTTCAATTATTTGGACCTTAATCTAAGTTGAATTTGAAATTTTGAAAATTATTAAAAAAATAGATACACATCGTACATAATATAAAATAGTAGAATGTAATGGAAACGTAATTATTCTATATAGATATTATATTATATTATATATATAATTACAAGTTAATGTTATATTATTTATGTTGTTAAAAATGAATTTTTAAAAAATTGACTCCATGAACCAGTCCATTTGGCCCGCAACTCATAAAGGATTGGGTTGAGTTAGTAAATTATTGGCTCACAACTAATTTTGCCCGATCAAAATTTTCTTATGCAAAATCATAATATTTCACTTGTCTATGCTTTTATCGATATTAATTTTTTTTACGAAAGCAAAGTTAAGTCACTTCATTAATAATAATGGATTGAATACATGTTGGAATATCGACGAATAAATGGGGGCTAGCTGAAGATGTGGCTGCCCTTGCTAAGGAATAAGCAATTCTATTTGCTTGCCTCATAGAAAACTCAACATGAGACTTTGTTAAACAAGAATGCAAGACATGTCTATAGTCTGAAATTATGACATCAAAATTGGAGACATCATATTGCAAGGAGTTGAAGCTATCCACTACTCTTTTAGAGTCCATATCAAAATCAACATTCTCTAAATGGAGATCACAAACCCATTGGATAGCACTCAAAAGACCAAACGCTTCTCCATCATCCACCAAACACAAAGGTAAAATCCACAGAGTCTTGGCTAAAACACATGATTCATTTTCACCACGAAGACACACACCTATGCCGGTGCGATTTTGATGATGTGCAAAGGAAGCATCGATATTACACTTCCTCCCTGTGCAGGTTTCTTCCATCTGACCATATTATTTTGTGAAAGTGTCTGGGATGGCTGCTGAATAACAAGTTGGGCCTCTATCCATTCCTCCAATAGCACCTTAACTCACATCACAACTTGATTTGGTGCCTGAGACACGGACTCCCATAATTTCAGACCCCTACAATTGACTCGCATCAATACTAATTAGCCATCCGTATAATACACAATTTTTTGCTGATTAAATTTTAATATATTTAAACAATTGTTTCGTAAATAATAATTTAAGAATTACATGAGTTATGACTAGAGATTTTAGAAAATTTCTTAGCATTTCAAACTGATTTGTATTGTTCAGTAATGAATCAGTTGAAATAATTAAAAATTAAGTATTTAATTTATATTTAATCCGTAGTTATTAAAAAATTATTAGTTTGAAATTGAACTCAATATGTTGACATCAGAATATAATTAAGAAAATGAAATTGTCGCTATTTTATGAGAAAAAGTTTAATGAATATGTGGCATTTAAAAGTGAGGACTCTTGTTTAGTAATATAGGGGGTGAGTTTGTTTTCATCAGTCTTCAATTTTGCCTCCTTTTCTTTTCTGTATTTGTCCTCCTCAAGGATGGAGCTGTGTCTGCTTCCAGGGGCCGGAGCCCCCGTAGACTTTTTAAATTTTGTGATAAAAATCCAGGGTTAAGGGAATGCTTCCTTGAATGAAGAATCCATTCGACCCCAAAATTGTTGGAGGGTACAATGGGAAAGTTAGTTTATTCGTGCGAACGATAGGAGGGAATCTCTAATTTTCTGTTTAGGCCCTTGCTAAGGTAAAAGTCTGGCTCAGTCGCTGTTTGTCCTAATGAATTTTGTCATCAATTTATATGGTGGTCTATTTTATTTATATTGCAATATTTGTATTCGGTAGGATGCCAAACTAGTTTACTTCTGGCTTAAACTAGTTTTGAAAACCTTCTCCCTCCAACATTTTTATTTTTCTTCTTACACCTTTGGGAAAATTCTAACCATAGTGCATCTCAACATGATTGATTACTAAGTACACCTCACATTATCCCGTGTCCTGAGAAATTATCCTCATACTACACAAACACAAACGTTTGTTTACTCCTTGAGGGTTATTCAGGGTTAAAAGAAAGAAAGAAAGAAAAACTAATCATCATCATGCATATAACGATAATGGTTTTCACCACTTTCATTATTAATTATTATATTACTATTATATATATACATAGCCAAACAGCCGGATCATCAATTCTTTACCAAAATCCACCCTTCACATTTCAAAATCAACTTCATTATCCGTAACTGAGTATAACCAAAAGCTTTAAAAACAAAAATAAAAGTCCCTAGATGATTCTCAACTTCTCGAAAGAACACTACTGCTTTGCCTGCAATTGCAAAAACGAGAAAATGAGAAATAGTTAAGTAAGCCTACCAATCAAAGTCCCTAAGTCAATTGGTTTTTCAAGTTTTGAGAGTTTGCAAGTTTTGCAATTATAAGTGAGAACATTAAATAAATACAAAAAACGTTTTCTCAAAGTAAATAGGCGTTTTGTTCCACCAAACCTCTTTCTAAAGAGAATCCTAAGGCAGTTTGTAACCATGTCCAGTCCACCTAATCATCCTATATTTAACAATGCAATCTATGCTGGCCATGTGGTGAGCCTCAAAAACCGCCCTAATGGCTAATACAACCTATGCAAAGGATTCTCCAAGCAATAATAGCTAGGACTATGAGCATGTATATGTTTCATTTCTATTTTATTAGTGCATCAAACAATATCAATATTGCTAATAAAAAAATTCTCATTTAGGATATACCTGTGAATACAAAAAGGTTCCAAGGATGGCAATAGCAGCTCCAAGAGCATTGATAGGCTGAACTGGTGTGTGGAAGATGATGATTGAAGAAACTATAACAGATATACGTTTCATGGTGTTTCCAATGCTAAATGTCAAGGGAGAGATCTCATCCAGAGACATGTATGACACCTGATTGTACAGATGATAGAATATGCTCTGAGCTGCCACCCACCTGTTGTGCACAATTAGCAACCAAACGTTTAATCGTAAGACGAAGAGGTGCAGAACTTTCAGAACTAAAAGAGAAAGGATAAGAACAACTCAAAAGAAAAATCAGCTCATTTTCTGTTGCAAAATTCACACACATTAGTCAGGTCTTATCAACTACAGGTACTTGATCACATCCTCCATAAAAATATATTGGGCTCTCATTTTAATAAGATACGATCATCAATTTGAGACAGAACATTATCCATCAGTCTAGTTGACAATTGGCACAAGTTCTAACAAGGAAAATCTGTGTTCATATATATAATTTTTGGAAGTTAGTTCGTGCAGCGTACTATTGTATAAATAAACCGAGCCAGCAGGATCACACAAAATACTCGGAGAGATGTTAACATGACTGTCATTTCAATATAAAAATCCTGAATCCATCAAGAAGATCCCAAATATCTCTAGAGATGACTTGGTTAAACAGAAAGATAATGATATAACTAGGGGAATTACTCAGGTACACATCTTTTTTCATCAAGTATTTATTCATTGTTGGATATATTCAATAGACTTCAAAACTATTTACTATCAAATCAACAACCAATAGACATTTTCTTACAAAAAAAAAAAAAAGAAAAAAAAAATACAACCAATAGACATTTAACAACTTTTATAGGGTACAGTATCCATAAAGGTACCATGGAAACTCCTTAAAACTGGTATCTTCAATAACTACCGACAATCTTTAGGTCATCTGTAGCATGATGATCAGGAACACAGCAGTTGTCTCGGGCAGACCAGGATGTCCCTCTTCCAACCCCCTTCCCGTTACCCTTCCCTATCATGATATTGTATATGTATTCCAAAAAACAAGTTGACCAATAATTTTCACAAAATTTGGCTCTGTCAAAGTTTTTTTTTTTTTTGTGTTTTTTTTTGGGGGGGGTTTGCACTTTAGAGGGTAAAGTGCAGGTTATACATGCACATATATAATAAACTAAGTTGTTAAAATCTCAACCATGATTTTCTAATCAACGGTTTTAATTCCATACTTCATCCTCTAAAGTGCACCCCTCACTTTGGAGCAGTCAAATCTATTTTCGCAAGATCAAATAAGTTGGCATTTCTAAAAAGGACAACAACAGATGTAGACAACAGTTGTCCAAAATTTACAAGATATCACCTTATGTCTGTTATGAAAATAGATACACATGCAGATTAAGATGATTACAACTGTGATACAAAACACAATATGGATAACATCAGATTGAAAAGACATCTTGTAATTACCATATAAATTGGGGTCCAATTTGAGAAAGGGCTGTTTGCCACCCAGCTGCCCACATCTGTGGTCCCTCCACGGCAATTGCAAAAGGTGTGAGAATTAACAGGGACAACATAGATAAACAGGCATAGTAATTCATTCCGCTGACTGATTTTCCCTTCATGCCCTTTTTTGAAAAGATATTACGGAATACAAATGCCAAATTTGATATCATAGCCCCCATAAAACCTGGAAGAAAAAAAAAACAAGCAATTGTGAAATCAAATTCAGGAGGGAGTGAATGACTCCTTGCAGAAAAAATGAAAAATTATGAGAAATACATTTCATCACAACCTCCTCTAATGGCATGTGCAATGCACCCAATTATATGATAGTAAATCATCATTTGTGATTGTGGCATCTATGGTAAAAAAAAAAAAAAAAAAAGTGCAGTGATATATTGCTATAATTTAAAAAGAGGGAAATTTGTGACAATGTTCACCCAATAGCTTAGCAACAAATTCTCTTCTCTCAGGTCAATTTCAGAGTTCAAGTCAGTCTATCATCCTAACTTCAACTTTCTACTATGCTCTACAGCAAAATAAAAAAAATAAAATAAAAACAGAATGCTTAGCAAAATGTTTTTTTTACTTGAAACAAACTTCTTTACCAGTCATATTGAAATTGAGCTCAGTAAGAGCAGCTAGTCCACATCCACCGATGATTGGAATTAACGACAGGTAAACCGGCACCGGAAAGGTCTCACCCAAAAGAAATCTGGAGACCAGTACACTGAAAGCAGGCTCTCCACTCTTGATAATATGTGTGAATGATACAGCAACTTTTGACATGCTAACAGTTGCAGCTACATGTCCTATTGTATGTGCAACAGCCACCTGAAGAAAAAACAGCAAACACTAAGGTCCCTATCCATTTATAAAGATTAAATAATAATAGTAAAGGGAAAATCCTAAAATGTTTAATATCTTTTTTGAACCCAGGTAAAAATACTTTACTTCCAAAACTTAAAATTTCCATCATTGAAAACAAAAACAAGTAACATCTAATATGAAACTCCCCCTTCCCAGTTAATCTACATGGTTTAAATGATTTTTTTGTTTTTTTTTTCTAGGAATAAATAAAACTCTAAAGTCAAACCATATAGCTATCTATCCAGAGACAGGACCAAAAATCTTTTTAAAGAAATTTACAATAACATATATATTAGCAGAAGATAAGAACAAACAACAACTTGCTTTCAGTTTTTTTTTGTTTTGAGGAAGCAAACAAACAAAAATCAATTCACTTACAGGGAACAAAGTCTTCCAAAACTCAAGATCAGTCTTAGGTGGTTCAGCTATCCTGGTGGCCCAGGAGATCAACATCATGAGAGACCCACATGCAAGTGAGAGAGTTGAAGTAAGCCAAGGGTAAGGGTATGCATTCAACACCTTCTTGTTATAAATGTTGAACACCACATTCAAAGCCCACCATGTTGCAAAGTATATCCCAATTTTCACCTTCTTAGCAGCCTCAGGTGTTGTAGCCGCCGCCCCAGCTCCTTCAACCTCTGATCTATCTGCCTCATACGCTCCACATGTAACAAAATCACTCCTTTCACGCCTCACTGACCCAACAAAATTCCCAACACCAACGCAAGAAAGGTGCAGTGGCTTTTGCACTGAAACCAAAGATCTCTGAGCTTTTTCTCTTGGGATTGAAGGTAAAACAAGGGACCGTGATTGAACTGGGGTTGAACCCCTTTTCCGCAGGACAACATCAGAAGAACCTATGATCGATGTACTAGGTTGTTTCACGGTGCAGATCATCATGATCGGGGTGAATAGAAAACGAGTAAAAATCTAAACTTTGGGATCAAAACCTTAATGGGTTGCTAAGTAATTGAAGCGAAACCAAATAATAATAGTG
This sequence comes from Calophaca sinica, assembly GCA_037113605.1. Classification (NCBI taxonomy): domain Eukaryota; kingdom Viridiplantae; phylum Streptophyta; class Magnoliopsida; order Fabales; family Fabaceae; genus Calophaca; species Calophaca sinica. Next base: position 123,154,114 of record CM073736.1, on the reverse strand, counting down.
ATAAGAGAGATCCTGTGTGTGTCAGTGTCAGAACCGTGAAATGAACTCTCACGGACTGAACACTATTGTTATGTGATAAAAGAATGTCTTTGCGATCTGGCTTTTGATGTGATGCCCTATGAGATCTCGAAAGGTTTATATAATTAGGGAATCAAACAAAAAGGACTAAGCGTAATTAGAAAAATGATTGAAAATAAATGGTAACGGACGGAAGGAATGGTCCCTTGGGATCTGTATTAGAAAAAGGAAAAGTGGCCAGTGGGAAGGTTTTGTTCCAACGGTGGAGGAAGAAGAGCGTAAGTAGTTTGTGTTTTTTCTGTTTTTCAACTTCAAAGGTAGCAGTACTTGTGATGTTATGCATCACTTTCACCTCTATATGTACACGTGACTCTCTCTCACGTGTTTTAAATAAAATTAGATTTAAATATGATTTTAGTCCCTCGAATCAGAGAAAAGTTTGGTTTTAGTCCCTCAAAAAAAATTTGTCAGCTTTTGGTCCCCTTAGTTTAGAAATGTGTCACATTTAGTCGCTGCGACTGTTTTCGTCTGCTTTTTAATCCCTGCTTTTGGTTTGGTTTTAGTACCTCACCTCTCTCTCTCTCTCCCCTCTCTCTGCAACCTCTCTAACACCAGGTTCGATGTTATTATTCCCAGCAATATCAGTCGAAAAGCAGACAAAAACAGACGCAAAGACTAAATGTGACATATTTCCAAACAAAGGGGACCAAAAGAAGACGAAATATTTTTGAGGGACTAAAACCAAACTCGTAGGGACTAAATGTGACATATTTTCAAACTAAAGGGACAAAAAACAGACGAATTTTTTTTGAGGGACTAAAACCAAACTTTTTCCTAATCTGAGCGACTAAAAACATATTTAAGCCATAAAATTATAATAATAAATATATGTTGTTTGTGTTTGAGTTGAAATTAAATTGTATTTGATTTTGAAAATTTTGATATTAGATGACTTCAAATTTCAATATTATCTTAGTTTGAGTAAAATTTGAGTGTTATTGTTATATTTATGTTTTTTTTTCCGACAAAGTTATATTTATGTTATTATCTTTTAAGTACAAATAAGATTTTATTCAATTTTGTAAATTTCTTATTGGAGGAGCTTAGATTTTGATAGTTTTATTTTAAGATCAAATTCAAATTGGACCTACTGGGCCCAAAAGACTAATTATGGTGGGGTCCATAAAAAAAGATCAAATTCAAATTATTGGTGTTACAATATATGCCATTATCTTTAGATTTAAACCAAATCCTATTCAATTATACAAGTTTTTTTTGTTGTTATGATCAATTATACAAGTTTTATTGTTAAAGGACTCCAAATTTTTTATATTGATTTATTATACTATTATTATCTTCAAATTTAAATTAAACTCTATTCAATTGTGTAAAAAAAAAAGTACCGCATAATTTTAAATTTTAATATTGCTTTTTTTATAAATAATAGTTTAGGTGAGTTGGATCCTGGGGCTCACTAGGGTCAGGAAAAGTCCCAAGGCTCAAAGAGTGCTGATAGAGGTATATATATAATACCCACCAGTGAGCGCCTTCACCTGTCGGCCACCACTGCCTTTCCACCTCCAACCACATCCTGATCTCGCTATAGCGCCTGGATCTCAGATCCTCCGATTGGATTCCACCATGCCCTCACCGATCCATCAACCTTGGGTGGGATTCACACAAAGCCACCAAAAACCACGCCGCTACCAAGGCTACTCCAGCGAAATCTCCGTTTTCCCTTGGGAGCAGACCGCCCCACTGGTGACTTTCTCCACACTGCTCTCACTATCAACTGCCCGCTCCTCACCGGCGCACTCGCTTCTCCGACGCAGCGTCCCCCACCGGAACCGCCACCATGTGATAGATGGCAACACCTGGTATTTGTTGTAGGTAACACACGTGACAGGAAACCACTTCCTCTACATTTTGAAACTGCCCTGCCTCCCCCTCATCAGGTCTTTTTGCGGCCTCCGGCCAAACCACCTGATTTAGGTAAAAAAAATCCCACCTCGGAAGTGTTATTGAAGATGCTCTTGTTGGATACTCTCTGGGTAGGGTTTTGATTTTAGTTTCGGGCAAGATTTCTCTTGAGATGCTTGTTTTTAAGTTCTATGTGAACTCCTTTTGCTGGACAACCAGAGAGTATGTAGGTCCTTTTGTGGTCAATTCCAGTTTGTGCAACTCTTCCACCTTTCAATGGATTCCGATTTTTAGGGCTAAGTTTGACATTTTTGAGATCACTTATAGTCGAATTGAGCCTGAAACAGCCAAAAAAATGATCCTTAATTGGATAATTGTTAAGACTGTGGCTTCTCATGTCTATTTTGTCTCTGCCCGTATGAGGAAGATACTGATTGGATGGAAGTTAGGATGCATAGAGTGGATTGTCACCCCTTTAGTATTTACACATTCTTTATGTTGTGTTGCGGAGCATTGGTTAGGCTTAACTATTAGAGTGGGCCAGTTAATGTGTTTGGGGAATGCCCCAACACTGCTAAATCAACTTGTTTGTAATGTTCCTCTTCTTATTAATTGAATGAGTTTGTTTACTGTCAATATATATATATATATATTACCCACCAACGAAGTCCTCACATCGGTAGCGAATTTGAACTCACATCTATATGGGATATGAGCTGAATCCTTACCAAATAGACTAACTTTCGCTGGCTTTTAATATTATCTTATTTTGAGCTAAATTCAAAATATTATTATTGTAATTTTGTCATATTATCTTCAAATTCAAATCAAATTTTGTTTAATTTCAAATATATATATATATATATATATATATATATATATATATATATATATATATTCTTCTCAGGAAAAGTTATTTTGAATTATCTCATGGAGAATGTTCTTATTAGCAGACCCCATTTTATGGCTCTTGTATTTGAGTTTGAGCTCCTTTGAGTGATACTGGACCCGATGTGATTATGCTGGATTAGTTGCCCTCAACTCGGGGCCGAGGTATTCCATACCTCGGGGCCAGGATACATAACAGTCAAAACTTGTGAAATGTCATAAGGAAAAACACAAGAAATGTGGTTTAATTGTGTTTTTAAAATCTTTTCGCAAAGTATTTTCTAAACACGTTAATTGAGTTTTTATGTTGATACAAACATACCACCTACAACCAGACGCAAGTGAAACTTGACGCCTAGAGGTTTTCTTAAATATTCCCTTTATGAAAACATTTTTCAAAATAAGTTCAATCCCCGGGTAAGTGAAACAACGAGAGTGCTCATTTTAATGGGTTGCTAAATAATTGAATGGAAACTAAGAAAAAAATTAATAATAATAATAATAATCTTGTATGTAAAGTGATATATTATTATTTTTTATTTAAAATTAATAACAAAATAAAGACATTTTTTATATTGAGAATTTTGTTAATTCATATGATATATTTTTTTGCAAATTTTATCAACTTTCTTTCTTTTAGACATTACTACATGGTTATTTTAAAATCATACTTTGAGTTGCTCTTATCTCATCATATTTACACCTGGACTTTATTTGACTCTACATTATTCGATTTCGAGTTTATGATCGAGTTTGTATTTAAAAATTACTTAATCAAAATCTATGGTTGGGTGAAGAACAAATATAACGTGTCTCACCAACACCCTTACCTATATTTTAGTTAATCATAATATAATCGCCCATAATGTTTTTACTGATAACTTATTAATATCACATGAATGCCATTATGATATTAACATTAATAGCAAAATATTAATAAAAAATAATCTTTTATTAAAAATACAACATGTAACTCAATCAAAAAAGATATTCAAATATTACAATACAAAATTGGTACAGCAAAGCTAAAATGGAACACTTTTATGAATAACTACTTCAATAGAACATATATAACACCCTCTTTGGTATGAATTAGTAATAGTTATGATGATACTTTGTCAGTGAAGTATGGGTACTCTAATATTAAAGCGGTACCCATACTGGGTACGTACATGTACCCCGTACCACGTGTAAAAATATTGTAAAAATCTCGTATTCTCACACCCGTACTTGTACTTATAGTACTATACCCGTATCCGTGCAACATAGTATTTTGTTCATTTCCCACATCTACCGGTTGTACATGATAGAACATACACATTACATTAATGGATAAAGTGAGCGTCATAAAAAAAGGAGTTGCCAACTTGCAAAAAAAACTGCATGGTGAACAAAAGGCTAGAGAAGGAACAAAATCATGAACTGAAGTCATTGATAATGGCATGTATCTTTCTCTCCAATACTTCTAAACAAATCTGCCCCATAGTGTGATAGAAAAGACAAGAGGTCTGTGCACTTTTTATTTTTTTTTATTTTTAAAAGAGGATCAATAGTAGTTCCCCACTTCCCCCTGTATGACTCAAACCTACGTCCCTTTGGATGTAGGTGAAACGTCTTACTAACTGAGTTGCGTTTCGTTGTCAAAAGGTTAATTTGCGCACTTGTCACTTGATGCTATGTTTGTCTGCAAATTGAATAAACATAATAACTCAACACAGTGGAAAAAATTGAAAACTGTCATATTCTTGTTATCTAGCACAAAATAAAATAACATAAACAATTTATCATATCGTAAGGTAGAAACTATGCAAACCGACATAAATTAATAAAGATAGAGAAAATGTTTGAAAAGTATCAAATTCATATGATCTAAGCTCTAACACAAAATAAAATAACCTAAGCAAATTATGCAAAATCCCCGTGCAATCATTACTTCATCTACTATAATCTGCATTCTCCTAAAACCAGTCACATAATTTCATGATGGGGAAATTAGACACCAGAATCAACGTATCTAAGTCAAAAATACAAGTAACAATACAAATTATCATATCATAAGGTATAAACAATGCAAAATACTATAACCTAACAAAACTATCAAGGATAATTGATAATTGGTATATATTCACTCCGGAACCTTCTAATGTGGGGAACAAAATATGACCAAATCTATGGTTTTGAAATTCCTCAAGCTTCTCTCATTTTTTTAAAATTCCCTATCAAGGATTTACCATTCTACAAGCGGCATCCTCCTCCTAGCTACACCTTCCCAAACTTTCATCCAAATACAACCTTAATAAACAGAGAAAGGGAATGTATGTGACATACCTCAAGAATGAAAAGTGCATCATTTTATATCTGCCGGCGATTTTTTTTATATTGCTCCTAGGGACTTTATAATTGTGGAATTTCATCTCGGCTAAATTGATCCTGATAAAAAAAAAAGCAGAGAAAGAGCGAGATCAATAAAATTAATGAAACCAATAAAATAAAAATATTTATAAAAGAATGCAGTTGTAATAATTAACAATAGATATTTTATTTGTTGACAAAAAATAATTTATTTTTAATTTTACAGATTAAAAAAATGCAAGAGGATAGAGGCCTTATGTTAATCATGTTTAGACGTCCTTCCCTTTTAGTATTTGTAGGACTACCAAAACATTGTGAGCGCCTGCATGTAGGGTAAGACTCGGAACACCCAATGAGCTTGTGAAAATCATGCATAGCCTCCATGTTGTTCTCAAAACCTGCGGTGTTTTTAATCTGTTCAAGGTTGAGTCGAGCGTCTTCTCTCTCCCGTTGTATCTTCATTTACTTCCAGTTAGACAAAGTCTTCTTCACTGCATCATCACTAGCAAAAGTAGCAACTAGTTTGTTACTACTAGTTTGTCGTAGTGGGGTTTCATAACTAACTTTGTTTTCTTCTTCTTTTGATGACCTTATATTCTTCATAAACACGCTAACTGAAGTAACCTTCGCCTTTTTGATACATTTTTCTTTGAGAAAGGATGATTTTCTCTTGGTTGTGCAATGCTTTTTCAGTTGGTTAGAAAATTCCATTGCCACTGACGTCACAAACTAGCCTTTTTTATCTGAAATATTTCTCTTATGCGTTAGTATATTATAAAAGAGAAAATATTTGGATAAACTATATGAAAAACAAGAATACGAAACGTACGGATGTTTGTGAAATCATCTCTTTCATATATATGTGCAACTTATTTTTTCAAAATAAAAGATAAAATAAAAATACGCTAGACCGTCCAAAATAGAAATATGTCTCTTTGGAATGGAAAATAAAAAATAAACACCGAACTCGTATATTTGACAAACAAATATCCAATAGGATGACTGTGTGGCTATTTAATTCTTGATTCTGCCTAGGCCTAGGGATGTCAACGGAACATGGACAGAGGCGGGGAGTACTATCCTACCCCAATATCACCCCTATCCATGTTCTTGTTTTCCGCCATGGAAAGTTGTTTCCCCTCGTCTCTGTCCCTGCAGGTCCTCATAGATCACAGGAGACCCCATATTCATAAAAAATATCACATAATAAATTAAAATCCAATAAAATAAAAAATATATACATACAAAACTAAAAAAAGTATTAAATTTAAAGTTAAATCATAATAAATTTTACTTAATATTAGGAAGTTGAAACCTCAAAGTGTTAGAACTGATGAAGTGTTCCGATAATTTTTAAACTTAATAAAATAGTATATATTTATTGGGGATTGCTACGATACACCCACTAGTTTTTAATTTTATGCAGGTGTATTTTAGCATTCTATACCTTTTCATTTTGACCAAAAAAGTCATTCCTTTGTTTTACAAAATATTTAAATTTATGGGTATCAATGTAATTTACATTCCTTTATTCCTCCTTTTCTCTTTCTTTCTCTCTCTTCATTAATTACATTAAATATTATTAATTACATTAAATATTATTTGAGTTTAATTTATACGCACTGACACTGTAAAAAAGTTTTACAACGTTATCCAATTATATCTCACAATTGTGCCACTTTGTTATATTATTTCCTAAAATATCTCAACAAATATCTATATGGAGAGATATGGTTGGATGATATTATAAAACTTTTTTACACTGTCAGTGCATATAAATTAAACTCAAATATTAATTGTGTAAATTACTAAAGGCAGCTGGGAAATTTAGTTTAACGTGATTATTTTATTCAGGCTATGGCTGAAATCATTTTCATACGTTAAATTTAGGCTATGGCTAGCAAATATAAGTTAAAGACTTGAATAAGAATAAATATATTAGTTTTATTTAAAAAAATAAACTTATTGTATCGTAAAAAAATGTGAAGGATTTATTTAATTTTTAAAACTATTTTTTTGTAGTAAAAAATAGTTTTACTGTATCATAAAAAATTTCAACGATTTCTTTAATTTTCAAAACTATTTCTTAATTACAAAATTAATATATTTGTATTTTGCTGCTAAATTTTTTTAATAAAACAATAAAATAACAAAATTTATTTTGCTATTTGCTATATAAATATCTGTAAAAAAAAATAGAAAAAAAATAATGTTTTCCCCATAATCACTACATTAGAAATTTAAAAGAGAAAAAGATAGATTTGAAATAACATTAAAAGAGAAAAAAATCGTTTTCATCTTTTAGTTTTAAAATTTATATTTTTTGAGATTTCAAATTCAAGTCTACATTTAAAAAATGGAAGGTAAGAGAAATAAATTCAAAATACATTAAAAGAGAAAAAAAATTACATTTGAGTAATAAAATTATATAACATGTAACAACGTTCCAAGGATTTACTGGTAGATAGAAAAACCCTTAAAAAAAAGGGAGAGAGAAAGCAGCATTTATTTTTCTTGTACATCCCAATAAAATTAATGGAAGAGAAAGAGGGAGAAAAAGAGAATAAAGAAATGGAAATTACATTCATGCCCAAATATTTAATCATTTTGTAAAACAAAGGAATGACTTTTTTGGTCGAAATAAAAAGGTGTAGGATGCTAAAATATACCTTCATAAAAACAATTGGGGTGTATTGTAACAATCCCCATATTTATAAGGTTTTTATTGTAATATATGTGTGTGTGTATAATAACAATAAGAGTTTTAATGTAATTTATCAGGGATAGAATCTCGTAGGGCAGGCCAAAAACTTGATGGGACCACAATAAGTGTACCGGGTCATTGCAAGTAATAAAAACAGTGAATACCGGATTATCGTTCTCAAGGATCGATGACCAAGTACCAAACGTTAGCAACTACTCATGAACACCAAGTGATAGGGATATGATTGATGGTAACAAGCAACAATGATTCAAGGAGAAAAACAATACACTATTTTTGGATTTTTGGATTTAAATTAAAGAACAACAAGAACACAAAACACAAGGTGGTTTAATTCAATGACAAAAGCGTTAGAGTTAAATGTTTTTCGTCCAGTCCCCTTCCCCAAAGTAGCATTGGGAGGATTTTCTTCACCGTTTCCATCTCCATGGAGAAAAATTCTCAGTTTGCGGAGATCCAAATGGGGTAGTCCCGTTAGGGTCTCCATATACAGCTGGAAATTAATATCCCTACAAGGTTAGCGTTAGGTTGCATTTATTTCATTCTTTTTAACATGGCAGGGAAACAAGTAGCAGTTGATCGATCCTAATTCTAAGGTGGGTGCGGGTGAGGATCGAAGTGGTGCGTGGATGATCTAAACGGAGCCACTATTGGCATAAATCAAGAATATGAAAATAAAAATTATATCACAGGTTTCGTATAGAAATTAAATAAAGAATGACACTTAAAGGCAAATCAATTAATTAATATAAAAAATAAAATAAAGAAGAATATGGAAATACATACAGGAGAAGGAGGGAGGCGATGTTGAGGTTTGAGCTATTGGTTTGGAGAATGAGGAGGGTCTAGGTTAAGGTTTGAGAATTTGTACTAGTTATTTGAAACCGGGAAAAGAATTTAGCGGGAACTAAAAAAATAATTTGAAGATGAACTAAATGTTCTTCTGTTTTAACCATAATTAGAATTAGAATTTTGAGTTGATAGTTTGAAAGGATAGTTTGTTTATATTTTAAAATCTATATTAATATGACCTTATCCACTGAAAAAGGATTAAGTAGAAGTAGAACAGTTGGAATACAAAATTGAAATTTAACTGACAACAAGAACTAGTCAAAAAAATGTGTGACAATAAGAAGGATGTTTGTACCCTTATAAAAAAAAAGGATGTTTGTACCCTCACTTTGTAGATAAATATAACCTCATCATCTTTGTGTTACGTACGCAGCAAGTATGATGTCCCAATTAATTCATCCATTTTAATTTTCATCTTTGCCCACTCTCTTTTTAATTACCTTGAGATTTTTGCTAATGGTGTTTGGAAGGCTAAATATTGGAATTAATGCCTTTGACAGAGTACTAAAGTACCCTTTCAATAGTAGCACATGGAACATAGAAAACATCAAGGTAATTAATTGGTATAATCCAAGTCACATTTGGGCACTTTTTTAAAATTTGCATTTCAATCTATTTTCCCTATGTAGGTAGGTAGAGGGAAGTGTGTAGAAATATGTAGTGCACATCATGAAACCAGAACTAAGCTAAAAAAATTGGTGTAATGCTCACATTTGAATGACAACAGCTTGGTACATTAATTTGGTGGCATAGGGGCGATGGAGAATATATGAAGTGGATGTTGTCATGGATTAGAGCACCACAAGGAGTAGAAGTAAGGGAGTGTGGAATGGTTTATAAATTCAGATACATAGTTAAAGCACTAATTGTTCTCTAGATTAAAGGGACTGAAAACTGCTGTAAAAAATAGTAGTGATCACGAGACGAGCTTAATCTATCGCAGAGGAGAAATTGGAATTGCAGCAATGTACCTTGTCGGAACACATGAGAATTAGCGTTGGTATGAAGCGGGCTAGTTCACTTGGAAGCAAAATTGGAGTGCAATATTCAATCAACAAATAAAGAACCTGCGTGGGTTATTGAAATGATTTTTTTATTCTTTTATTTACTTTTCCCCTCAAATTTAATGCTTATTTATTTATTTGTTATCTTGGTCAACCACAATTGAACCATGACCCAGAGATCTCGTATGTTCGATTTATGATCCGATTTTTAAAACATTATTTTAAATTATCTTATGGAGAACGATCTTATTGGCGGGCCCCATTTAATGACTCTTGTGTTTGGGCTTGAGCTCCTTTGAGTGATATTGGGCCCAATGTGATTAAGCTGGATCAATTGCCCTCAGCTCGGGGCCGAGGCCCAAGGTATTCCATACCTCAGGGCTAGGATGTCTAACAGTCTCTTTCAAAACTTGTGAAATGTCATAGGAAAAAAACACAATAAATGTGGTTGAATTGTGTTTTCAAAATATTTTTTGCAAAGTTTTTCAAAACATGTTAATTGTGTTTTTAAGTTAATGCATACACACCACCTACAACTAGGGGTAAGTCAAACTTGACGCCTAGAGGTTTTCTTAAATATTCTCTTAATGAAAATATTTTTCAAAACAAGTTCAATCCATGGGTTAGTGAAACTGCGAGAATGCTCATTTTAATAGGTTGCTAAATAATTGAATGAAAACTAAGAAAATAATATGTAAAGTGATATATTATTAATTTTTATTTAAAAATGATAACAAGATAAAGACATATATATTTGTGCATGACACTAATTGGAATACTAGTAATCATACTTTGAGTTGCTGTAATCTCATCATATTTAGACCTGGACTTTATTAGACTCTACATTATTAGATTTTGTGTTTATGATCGAGTTTGTATTTAAAAATGACATAATCGAAATCTATGGTTGGGTGAAGAACAAACCCTTACCTATATTTTAGTTGATTTAATATAATCTCCCATAATGTTTTTATTGACAAATTAATATAGCATGAATGTCATTATAATATTAACAATAATAGCAAAATATTAACAAAAAATAATCCTTGATTAAAAATACAACATGTAACTCAATCAAAAAAGATATTCAAATATTACAATACCAAATTGGTACAACAAAGCTAAAAAGGAATGCTTTTATGAATAACTACTTCAATAGAACATATATAACATCCTCTTTGGTATGAAATAGTAATAGTTAATCATGATGATACTTTGTTTATCTCCCACATCTATCGGTTGTACATGATAGAACATACACATTACATTAATGGATAAAGTGAGCGTCATAAAAAAGGAGCTGCGAACCTTCAAAAAAAACTGCATGGTGAACAAAAGGCTAGAAAAGGAACAAAATCATGAACTGAAGTCATTGACAATGGCATGTATTTTTCTCTCCAATACTTTACTTCTGTAAATCTTCCCCATAGTGTGATAGAAAAGACAAGAGGTCTACGCACTTTTTATTTTTTTATTTTTAAAAGAGGATCAATAGTGGTTCCTCACTTCTCCCCTATATAACTCAAACTCACGTCTCTTTGGGTGTAAGTGAAACGTTTTACTAACTGAGTTGTGTTTTGTTGTCAAGAGGTCAATTTGCGCACTTGTCACTTGATGCTATGTTTGTCTACAAATTGAATAAACCTAGGCTACTTCTATGGTGAGCAAGCATGGTGGGTAACACCACCATGCACAAGTTTGGGCAATCGTTGGATCAAAAAAATTCTAAATCTTATCATGCACTCTCCTCTACTGGATCAAACTTTACTTTCTCATTTTTTTCTCTCTCATACCCCACGCACGGCCTCTTCCTCCTCTCCCTCCGGTCACCCCTTCCTTCCCCAGATCTCGACTCATACCCCATCACCGGCCGCAAATCTCTACCCGCCTCTAATCGATAATGGCTGACCACCACCATCAACAACCGCATTATGTTGCGAACCCGAACTGCTTATGCAAGCCTCTCGTTAGATAATCACTGAACATCCCGAACCTCGGCTCTTGTTAAAATTGCAAGAACCCGAAATCCCTAGATTCAGCAAAACACTAGGTAAAAAAAAACACAGCTCAAATTAGACTCACGAACTCACCTTTGTAACTCGTCTTTTACATACTCATGGAGTCACATCTACCAGTAACCCAAATCATATATCTTCTTCCCTTTCACGAACCATAAATCCCAAATCCAGCGAACAATTCGACGATCTGCGACAACCTCCTCAGGCTCAACGGGATTTCCTGTTGGTGGTGGAGTCGAGCACCGAGAAGTTGTTCAAGGTCGACGACACAACGGGATTTCCTGTTGGTGCCTTTAATGGAGATCTCTGGGAATTGGATTTCCTGCGATCGCATGTAGTCGCGGAAATCGTGGTCGTCCGTTTTCAGCTCGACGGTCGAGATCGGTTAGTTTCGACCGTCCGATCTGATTTCGACTGTCGAGATTTGCTACAGCGTGAAACTGCGTCGAGTTCCTACTGCAGCAAATCCAGGTCCAGATCTCTGGCATATCTGGGAGATAGCGCGCAAAATGGTGGTGACGGGTGAGGTTGCGATTTAAGGCCATGGCGGTGCGACGCAAGACGCCCGGGGAGTAGCGAGCACGTGTGTTCGAGACTTCGAGTCACGACACTACTGGTTGGCTCGTGGTGAAACAACCACTGTTCGCAACGGCGCCGCATCACTGCGACGGGGCTTAGGGTGGCGTTGCAACCTTGGACGAACTTGATCTGTGTTGCCTGGTCGTATCATTAGAGATGAAGCCGGAGAAGTGACAGCGAGAACCATCGACGAAGAGGTGAGAGAGGGAGAGAAATCAAAGAGGGGATTTGATCTAGTGTGGGAGGGTGCATGATAACTTCTGAGTTTTTTTTGATCTAACGGTGAAAGAAACTTGTACACGGTGGTGTTACCCACCTTCCTTGTGCACCATAGAAGTTGCCATAAACCTAATAACTCTACACAGTGGAAAAAATTGAAAACTGTCATATTCTAGTTATCTAGCACAAAAAAAAAAAATAACAAAAGCAATTTATCATCTCATGAGGTAGAAACTATGCAAACCATGGATGGTAACAAAAACCGGATCGGACCGGTCGGTCCGACCGGTTGGACCGGGAACCGGGCCATGGTTCGGTCCGGGTAACCCTCTTGGACCGGCTGGTAGAGAATCGGCCGGTTCAATGCCAGAACCGGCCGGTTTCCGGTTCAGGGTCGAACCGGTTCGACTATTTTTGTTTTGAAATTTTTTAATTATCTTTATTAATTAAAAAAATCAGTTTTTGTTCTCAACATGGCTTGAAACCCTGTCATCAAGGCCATAACAAGCCATCTTACCACTAGGCTACATGTTATTTTATGTATAAATTAAAATAGTATCTATATATTATCTATTTTTTAATATATATATATACCAAATATATAATATATATACTATATATAGATATATATATTATATATTTGGTATATATATATATTTAAAAAATAATATTGTATTAATATTTTATTAAACCCGGTTCGACTTCGGTTCAACCCCGATCCGTCCCTAAAATCTTGAACCCTGACCCTCTCCGGTTCAATGTCCGGTCCGATTTTAATTACCTTCGTGCAAACTGACATAAATTAATAAAGATAGAGAAAAAGTTTGAAAAGTTTCAAATTCATACGATTTAAGCTCTAACACAAAATAAAATAACCTAAACAAATTATGCAAAATCCCCGTGCAATCATTACTTCATCTACCATAATCTGTATTCTCTTAAAACCAGTCACATAATTTCATGTTGGAGAAATTGGACAGTAGAATCAACGTATCTAAATAAAAAATACAAGTAACAATACAAATTATCATATCATAAGGTATAAACAATACAAAATATTATAACCTAACAAAACTATCAAGGATAATTGATAATTTGGTATATATGCACTTCGGAACCTTCTAATGTGGGAACAAAATATGACCAAATCTATGGTTTTGAAATACCTCAAACTTCTCTCATTTTTAAAAAATTCCCTATCAAGGATTTACCTTTCTACAAGCGGCATCCTCCTCCTACACCCTCCCAGACTTCCATCCAAATACACCCTTAATAAACAGAGAGAGGGAATGTACATGTCATACCTCAAGAATGAAAAGTGCATCATTTTATATCTGTCGGCGTTTTTTTCATATTGCTCCTAGGGACTTTATAATTGTAGAATTTCATCTTGGCTAAATTGATCCTGATAAAAAAAAAAGCAGAGAAAGAGTGAGATCAATAAAATTAATGAAACCGATAAAATAAAAATATTTAAAAAAGAATGCAACAGTAATAATTAGCAATAGATATTTTATTTGTTGACAAAAAAATAATTTATTTTTAAATTTACAAATTAAAAAATGCAAGAGGATAGAAGCCTTACGTTAATCATGTTTAGACGTCCTTCCCTTTTAGTATTTGCAAGACTACCAAAACATTGTGAGCGCCTGCATGTAGGGTAAGACTCGGAACACCCAACGAGCTTGTGAAAATCATGCATCGCCTCCATGTCGTTCTCAAAACCTGAGGTGTTTTTAATCTGTTCAAGTTGAGTCGAGCAATTTCTCTCTCACGTTGTATCTTCATTTGCTTCCAGTTAGACAAAGTCTTCTTCACTGCATCATCACTAGCAAAAGTAGCAACTAGTTTGTTACTACTAGTTTGCCGTAGTTGGGTTTCATAACTAACTTTGTTTTCTTCTTCTTTTGATGACCTTATATTCTTCACAAACACGCTAACTGAAGTAACCTTCGCCTTTTTGGTACATTTTCCTTTGTGAAAGGATGATTTTCTCTTGGTTGTGCAATGCTTTTTTAGTTGGTTAGGGTCTTCCATCGCCATTGACGTCACAAGCTAACCTTTTTTATCTGAAATATTTCTCTTGTGCGTTAGTATATTGTAAAAGAGGAAATATTTGGATAAACTATATGAAAAACAAGAATACAAAACGCACGAATCTCTTTCATATATATGTGCAAAGGGTTTATACATACAAAGGGTTCCTACCTCGGAACCTCCAAAAATAATACACAACTCGGTCATCAACCCTAAGGGTACGACTACGAAAAACCCTAAGGGTACAAAAGTGTCTAAAAGTCAAAAAGTCAAAAGGTCCAACATCTCCACCTCCAACAGTCCAACACTCCAAACATCCAACAACTCACTGGAGAAACCCCTACATCTGATCTGGCCTAGGGATCCTGATCCGAAATCGTGGTGGCAAGTGGGAATCCTCGGTATGAGGATGCCCATGAAACCTAGATTGATACGCCCTCATGTTGTCCCTAGAAGTAGAGGGTACAGTAGACTCTGAACGACGTAATCCTCTAAACCCAACACCGTCTAGAGCTACATTGAAAGACCCTATATTGAAGATGGGGCAGCAGAGTAATGCCGCCTGGGCTCTCGCCACATGCGGTTAAAAGGCAACCACTGTACGATCCGGAAATCTCCAACAAAAGACGCTCTAGGTGATCCTAAGATACGGAAGAAAATACTAACTAGACCTGTATATATGACGACATGATAGTTATAATCTATCTCCTAACTGTTGCTGTCAATGTCGTGATAGTACACTTCAAAGTCACCCCAAACTGGTATGCTCAGGTTTTGCGTCATCGAGGGGTGGAAGTAGTGCGACATCTTCACTCTCATGTGGGTCTTCAGAGTCTAAATTTTAAAATTCATAAAAAAGAAAAGAAAACAAAAAACACAAGACATAGGAGATAAGAACACTATACACTAAACAAAATGGGAAAGTAGATGAATAGAATATGTGAAGAATAGTCCATACATCTCTCGATCAACTATTAGGATCATCACCTATCTACCCATACCCAAGTGTCTCAAAGATTTTCAATTATGTGGCCACTCTATTACTTTCCTTAATGATGGCCCCACTTAGCCTTATAGTTTCCTTCCACCTCACACGAGGATAGGTTAAGTCAGTTGTCCATCTCTCTATCCCCTTCATCGTACCCCTAAGAGTGTATCCATGCTCCCTAATTTCGACGTTAGGAACAGGTATCAGGGCGGCACTCGGGATCGGCACTATGGATAGTGATACAACAGTACCCCATCAGGATAATTCAGGCTACCCAACGAGATTAGAACCAAGTAAGTAATCAAAATTAGCACAATATATTAGACTTTATAACAAAAAAAAAGTAATATTTGATCACATAATTAGCGTAATATATATTTTTGGAACACAGTGTTGTTACTAGAATATTGTATCATTTATATGAACACACAAAATTATGACCGACCATTTTATTTTCCCCTGCCATAGATTGTGCATAAAAAATTAAACATAATGACACATATTTTTTTTCTTTAATGCCTAAAATTCCATCTATTTTTAATAATATTATCCAAATTTAATTTATATTAGAATATATGTGAGTGTGTACACACACATATAATATAAGTTAAATTTAGATATGACCACTTTAAAAAGTCACACGATTTTTTGTTTTAATTTTAGTCATTTATGATTTGATCTATGACTAGGATTCACTCCTCTCACTATCTCATATAAACACTTCTCTCATTTGATACGTTCCCTATATATATATATATATATATATATATATGTATTTCAATAAAAACCTTTTAAATATATACTATTTTATTAAGATTAAAAATTATCGAAACACTTCTTCATCAATTCTAACACTTTGGGGTTTCAACTTCCTAATATTAAGTAAAATTTATTATGATTTAACTTTAAATTTAAGAGATTTTTAGTTTTGTATTTTTATTTTATTTTATTGGATTTTAATTTATTATGTGCTATTTTTTTTTATGAATCATGGGGTCTTCATGGTGATCTATGAGGATCTACACGGACAGAGATGAGGGAGAAACAACTTTCCATGGCGGAAAACAAGAATGTGGACAGGGGTGATATGGGGGGTAGGATAGTACTCCCTGCCATATCAAACTTTAATTAATATTTAAAAAAATTTAAAAAATCTAAATCATTGAAAACCTATGTGTCTATCTCTCTCCTAATGGACCCTCCATTTCTTTTGAGAAATAGAGAGGATCGTTACTCTTGTCCCTATCTGATTGACATCTCTAGGCCTTGAAAGAATCAGAAATTAAATAGCTACACATACATCCAATTGGATATTTGTTTGTCAAATATACGAGTTATGTGTTTATTTTTTATTTTCCATTCCAAAGAGACATATTTCTATTTTTTTTTATGGAAAAGGCAATCAATTACTGAATAACACAAGGTATTGGGACACCTCTGCCGTCATTACAAAGCATCAAAGAAAGCATGGGAAAACTATAGTAAAAAATAACTCCGTCAATAGATGAGGAGTGACCCTTATTAGCTAACAAATTCGCACATTGGTTGGCTTCACGATAAGTATGAACCACATTAGTTCTCCAGTCTGGGTGCCGGAGAATAGAAGTGACCTCTTGCAGTAGAGGTTGGAGGAAAAGAATGTGGGTAGAACCTTTGTTGACCATGTCAACTATTACCTTTGAGTCCATCTCAAAGATTACCCAAGTGAGGGACATGTCTTTAGCAAGCTGAATACCTCTCCGCAATGCCCAAAGCTCAGCCCAAGTTGCATTACAAGGAGCCAGCTTGGTATAGAACCCCTTGAGAAACCTGCCAAGAGAGTCTCTTGCAAGCCCACCACAAGCAGTAGAAGCCGAAGAAGCATAGTAGGACCCATCAACATTAATCTTAATGCAGTCATCTGGTGGAGCTTGCCAAGCAATCTCAACTGTTCTGATGATGTTCATGTTAGTCCCTTGGCCAACTTTCTGTTGATGCACAATAAACTCTTGCTGGTATAAGACTTGGAAGAACAAATTTCTTCCTAAAGAAGAGCTCTGAGAGAACACCAAGGAGTTTCTATCCTTCCATAAATCATTAATTACAATCCCAAAGAAAATAGGCCACTGAATATGACTCCCACTAATGACCCTGGAAGAGAGATTCCAGTCTAGCCAATTGTGGAACCCGTGGCTAAAAAACTTGCTCCAACTCTCAGGATCAATAATGTTAGTCCACCATTCCCTAACATCTTCACAATCACGAATAACATGCATAACAGATTCAGTAGTATTGTGACATTTGGGACATAAATCACAGGTTGACATTCCTCTTCTATGTCTCTCCTCATTTGTCATTAGTTTACAATGAACCACCTTCCACAAGAATGCTTTGATTCTACTAGGACCAGTCCAATGCCAAATCTTTTTAAACAAAGGATTGTTCTTAGCAGAAATCATAGAGTCAGTAGCAGTTGGTGTCCTCAATATCTCATAGGCCGATTTCAAAGTGAAGGAGCCATTAGAGATTGATCTCCAGTAGGGGAAATCTCTAGTACCTGTGCCAGGGGCCTTGACCATAACAATCTTTTCACAAATATCAATAGTAACATATTGTTGAATCAGTTGCCACTTCCAGTTCCCATTTTCAGAGTAGTGAAAAACAGAAAAGTCAACTTGATCTTGAGGTACAAAATTTCCCATAATATCAATAAGAGCAGTGCACCCAAGGATCTAAGCATCCTTCCAAAATCGAATATCATGACCATTATTCACAATCCAGATGAGATTCTTGTTAACATCTTGCCAAGAATTAACCATGGCTCTCCAAGTATTTGTAGACTTGGCTTTACGTCGAAATTGAGGTATAGTGTACATACCACAAGAGTACTTGGCCCTTATAATTTGAACCCACAGCTTATTGGAGTCAGTAAGCATATGCCATATGAGTTTCATCATGTGAGCTTTATTCAGAGTTTGCAGGCTTCTAAATCCCATACCACCTTCCTCTTTGGGCAAACAAATTTTATCCCAAGCAATTAGGTGGCATTTTCTTGCATCAGCTCTCGAGCCTCAAATGAAATCTCTGCATATTTTCTCAGCCTCCATGCAAACTGAAGCAGGGATAATGGAGGATTGCAAAACATATCCTAGAATGTTAACCAATGATGATTGAGCTAATGTCACTCCCCAGCAAATGACAATGTGTTTGCTTTCCAACCATTTAATTTCTTTCTCATTTTATCAAGCAAGAAAGTATAGTGGTTCTTGGACAATCTTTGGTGAATCATTGGTGCTCCCAGGTACTGGCCTAAGTCATCAGTGATCGGGATTGCAATTGCTTGACTAAGATTATGAGCAACCTAGTCTGAGACATTCTGTGAGAAAAAAACCTGTAATTTATTGAGGTTGATCTTTTGCCCTGAGGCTTCACAGAAGGAATTCAGAATTTGCATGATACAAGAGACCTGATCCTGAGATGCTTCTGCCACTAGAATTAAGTCATCTGCAAAGCAAATGTGAGAGAGCTTGGGACTATCACCTCTACCAAAACTAAAAGGCTTCCAAGAATCATCTCTAACAGCATCTTGGATTTTATGGCCAAGTCTTTCAAGGCATAAGACAAAGAGGTAAGGAGAGATTGGATCACATTGTCTTAGCCCTCTAGAAGTAGCAAAAGATTCTGTTACCTGACCATTCCAGTTAATCTCCATTGACACAGAAGAGATACAACAGAAAATTACATCTAGAAGATGATGGGGAATACCAAGGCATTGGAGGGTGTCCATGACAAAGAGCCACTCCAATCTATCATAAGCTTTCTCAAGGTCCAACTTCATGATCATAAAGCCTTTCTTACCCTGCAAGTTTTTAAAAGAGTGAATAGTTTCCTGCAAAACCAAAATATTGTCAATTGTGGATCTACCCGGAATGAAATTGCTTTGGGTATCAACAACCACATAAGGAAGGATGGTTCTAAGTCTTTGGGCAATGATCTTTGTTATGACTTTATAGATGACATTACAAAGAGCAATTGGCCTGAAGTGGGAGACCTTCTCAGGATCCTCACACTTGGGAATCAAAGTTAAGAGAGTCTTATTAATACTTTGAACAAGACTAGGCTGCTAGAAGCATTGGTAAACAAAAGCATGCATAGAAGGACCAATTAAATCCCATTGGGATTTGAAGAAGATAGGGTGAAAGCCATTAGGCCCAGGGGCCTTAAGATTTTTCATGCTGAACAAGGCACTCCTAGTCTCCTCTACAGTCACAATACCATTGAGCATGGACAAGTCTGGGTCTAGGATCTGAGGAAACTGAGCCTGAGAGTTGAAACTGACAGAATGCATACTAGAAGTTGAATACATATTCAGAAAGAAGTCCATAACCAAATGCTGGAGCTGGTTATTTTATTTTATCTTTTATTTTGAAAAATAAGTTGCACATATAAGAGATGATTTCAAAAACATTCGTGCATTTTGTATTCTTGTTTTTCATATAGTTTATCTTAATATTTCCTCTTATAATATACTAACGCACAAGATAAATATTTCAGATAAAAAAAAGGCTAGCTTGTGATGTTAATGGCGATGGAATACACTGACCAACTAAAAAAGCGAGCATTGCACAACCTAGAGAGAATCATCCTTTCTCGAAGGAAAATGTACCAAAAAAAGGCAAAAGTTACTTCAATTAGCGTGTTTGTGAAGAACATAAGGTCCTAAGAAGAAGAAGAAGAAGAAGAAGGAGGAGGAGGAGGAGGAGGAGGTGGAAAGAAAGTTAGTTATGAAACCCTACTACAACAAACTAGTTGCTGCTTTGCTAGTGATGATACAGTGAAGAAGACTTTGTCTAACTGGAAGCAAATGAAGATACAACGTGAGAGAGAAGTCACTCGACTCCAACTTGAACAGATTAAGTGTATGTTTGGCCCAGCTTATTTTTAGCTTTTCAAAGAAGCTCTTAAAATAAAAAAGGAGCTTTTGTACAAAGAAGAAAAAGTGAAAAAAATTGCCTTTTAAAAAGCCACTATGAGCAACTTTTTACGGGCTAGATGGGAGCTTTTATTGTGTGGTACATATTTCGAATCCTGGCCTATGCACACACACACACACACACACACGTATATATATATATATATTCTTCTACTTCTGTCATTTTTTTTACGGGTCTGTCATTTGTGCTAGAAAAGAGACGAATGGAAAACAATGTGTGTAACATAAAAATAAACCATTACTTTACTATTTTATGAAAACAAATTCGACGGATAGTAACTACATATATATATATATATATTATGTATTTTATGAAAACAAATTTTCTATTCCCAAATAATGCTGCATATGAAAAAAAAAATCCTTGTAACCGAATGCACATACAGGTGAATACAGAATTGGGTTTGACATGGTTTTAATATATATATATATATGAGATGTATCAAGTGAGAGAAGTGTTTAATATGAGATAGTAGGAGAAGTAAATCTTGACCATAAGTCTTAGTGTAATTTATCAGGGATAGAACCCCACTGGGCAGGCCAAAAACTTGATGGGACAACGACAGGTGTACTGGGTCATTGCAAGCAATAAAAACAGTGAATACCTGATTATCGTTCTCAAGGATCGATGACCAAGTACCAATAGACGTTAGGAACTACTAATGAACACCAAGTGATATGGATATGATCGATGGTAACAAGTAACAATGATTCATGGAGAAAAACAATACACTATTTTTTTTTTGGAATTTTGGATTTAAATTAAAGAACAACAAGAACACAAAGCACAAGGTGGTTTAATTTAATGAGAAAAGTGTTAGAGTTAAATGTTTTCTGTCCAATCCCCTTTCGCAATCGGGTGGATTTTCTTCACCATCCCCATCTTCAAGGAGAAAAATTATTTGTCTGCGGGGATCCAAATGGGATAGTCCCTGTGGGGTCCCCATATACAGGTGGAAATTAATATCCCTATAAGGTTATCGTTAGGTGGCATTTATTTCATTCTTTTTAATACCGCGGGGAAAAAGTAGCAGTTGATCGATCCTAGTTAAAGGGTGGGTGCAGGTGAGGATCAAAGTGGTGTGTGAATAATCTAAACGTAGCCACTATTGACATGAATCAATAATATGGAAATAAAAATTATATCACAGGTTTCGTATAGAAATAAAATCAAGAATGACACTTAAAGACAAATCAATTAAAATAAAAAAAATAAAATAAAGAAGAATATGGAAATATGTACATTCTACCTAAATGGAAAACACACGCGAGAAGACTAAGGAGACAGTGGGAGGCGATGCTAAGGTTTGAGCTGTTGGTTTGGAGACTGAAGAGGGTCTAGGTTAATGTTTGAAAATTTCTACTAGTTATTTGAAAGCGGGAAAAAAATTTAGCGGGAACTAAAAAAGTTATTTTCAAGATGAACTAAAATACTAAATGTTCTTCTGTTTTAACTATAGTTTGAATTTTGAATTGATACTTTGAAGGGATAATTTGTTTTAAATTTAAAATTATGACCTTATCAACTGAAAAAGGATTAAGTAGAACAGTTGGAATACAAAATTGAAATTTAAGTGATAACAAGAAGTATGTTTGTACCCTTACGAAAAACGGATGTTTTGTACCCTCCCTTTTGTAGATATACTATAACATCATCATCTTTGTATTACGCACGCAGCAAGTATGATGTCCCAATTAATTCATCCATTTTAATTTTCATCTTTGCCCGCTCTCTTTTTATCGTGATGCTTTTGCTAATGGTGTTTGGAAGGCTAAATATGAATTGGTTATGAATTGATGCCTTTGACAGAGCACCGAAGAACCCTTTCAGTAGTACATGGAACATAGAAAGCACGAATTGGTTATGCGTATATAATTAACTGATATAATCCAAGTCACATTAATTTGGACACTTTTTTTAATTTGCATTTCAATCTATTTTCCTTGTATAGGTAGAGGGAAGCGTGTAGAAATATGATGTGCATATCATGAAAGCACTAGCAAGCCATCCATTAGCAGCACATGGTTTAATAGAGGATGATTCACTTCAGTTACTTTTTCGAATGCTTGCCAATTAAGGGGTCTTTCATTGTTTTCTCTCGTCGTAAGGAAAACTACTTGTAATCATGTTTTTTCTAAATTGTTATGTAAAATTTATATACTCCCTATTGTCCTACATCAAAATCGTGCATCTCATGCAAAAAGAGAGAACAAAGAATATTCTCATGATGCATCAAGTATCGGATCCAGAAAATTTTTTTAGTTGGGGAAAGATAATTATCAATTTTTTTTAGTGTGGCGCTCCTCATCATTCCACGTTCTTGCCTCTTAGTCCAATAGTCTTGATCGAAAATTATCTTTACTATCTGAGTCTCTTAATCTCTTTCTCTCTCTCTTTGGTTACAATGTTTCTTTTTCAACATCTTATATGTTTTGTTTCACTGTGTGTGTTTAAGGTTAGAGAAGAGGTAAAAATTAATATCAATTTATTATCTCTTTGATATCTTATAATTTTCTACATTTATTTTAAAAAGGCTTAAATACCATTTTGGTCCTTTAACTTATTTTTGAGGTTCAATTTAGTCTTTTAACTATTTTTGGGCCAAATAAGTCCTTTAAATTTTTAAGTTTGGCCAAATAATTCCTTTTGATATTTTGCAATCCGAATAAATTAAATAGTCACATAATTAAAAAAGGTCCATATTAAATGCACCCCACCTATTGAGTGCACCCCCTACGTCAAACTTTTGGGCCCCGATCCGCTTCCTGAACTTTTCTTCTTGCCCTTTAATTGTGGACTATACGTTGAGGAAACTGGGGGGTGGGTTAAACCTGACGGATTCGGGTCACCCGACCATTTATCTTCAAATTCTAAAGTCTCATTTCTTCTTATATATCTAAAACCCTAGACGCACATTCACTTCTTCTTCTTCTTCTTCCCTTCGACGAAGAAAGAGGGTTTGAAAATCCACAACGCAGTCACAATGTCGATGTCGAAGAGTTCGAAGATGCTACAATACATCAACTACCGTATGCGGGTGACAATTCAGGACGGTCGCCAGCTAGTCGGAAAGTTCATGGCCTTCGATCGCCACATGAACCTCATCCTCGACGACTGCGAAGAGTTCCGCAAGCTTCCACCCACTAAGGGCAAGAAAACCACCGACGACAAGCGCGAGGACCGCCGCACACTCGGCCTTGTCCTCTTCCGCAATGAAGAGGTTATTTCCATGACCCTCGAGGGTCCTCCTCCTCCCAAAGAATCTCGCTCTAAGGCCGTCAGAGCCGTCGCATTAGCCAGTCCCAGCATCGGCCGTGCCGCTGGAAGGGGCATCCACCCCGCTCCCATTGTTCAGGCTCAGCCCGGTCTTTCCGGCCCTATTCGCAGCGTCGGTGGGCCCGCTCCCGGCATGATGCAGTAGCAGATCTCGCGCCCTCCGCACACTCAGCCTTGTCCTCCTCCGCAGCGAAGAGGTTATTTCCATGACCGTCGGGGGTCCTCCTCCTCCCGAAGAATCTCGCTCTAAGGCCGTCAGAGCCGTCGCATTGGCCGGTCTCGGCATCGGCCGTGCCGCTGGAAGGGGCATCCACCCCGCTCCCATTGTTCAGGCTCAGCCCGTTCTTTTCGGCCCTGTTCGCAGCGTCGGTGGGGCCGCTCCCGGCATGATGCAGCCGCAGATCTCGCGCCTTTAGCAGCTAGCGGCTCCGCCTGTTTCATACCCTGGCACGACGCCAGTTATGCGTCCTTCTGGTCAGATGTTGGGGTATCTGCCGCCGATGTCGAGGGGTTCTCCTCCGCCTATGCCTCCAGGGTAATTCGCTCCACTTGATCAGAGACCCGGTGGTCCTCCGCCACAATTCTCAATGCGGCCGCCTTAGTATGGGCAAAGACCCATGGGGCCACCCCCGCCAGGACAGATGGTAAGAGGTCCTCCGGCTCCTCCTCGTCCTGGAATGCCGGCTCCACCACCGCCTCGCCCTGGCATGCCGCCTCCTCCTGGCGGTGGTGTTCCTGTTTATGGTCCACCTCGGCCTGGAATGCCCCCTCTGCCAAACGCTCCAAATCAATAACAACAACAACAAGAGTAATGGTGGAAAGGATTGGTATGTTTGTCTCTATTGTTTTGCTTATTCTTCTTCTCCTTTAGTTGATGATGATGAGACTTTCTGTGTTTTATGATTGTCTAGCTCTCCTTCCTTTTGCTTATTAAATTAGGACACAATAAACAAGTTGTTTCATGAAATTAGATTAAGATGGGAGCTGCATTGTCACAACGAAAAATTAACCTAATTATCATAAATCTTTGTTATTTTGTTTGTTCATATGCGTAAGGGAATTTATTAGTTATACCAACTCGACCTTGCACCAAGTACATGCTGAGATAAATTGTGTGATTTTATTTATTTTTGTTTGATGCACGAATCTGGATGAAGGTTTTAGGTTGTGTGCTGCCATGAAATTGTGTATACGTGGGATTATGGTTGCATCTGAGTCACAGGTGAGGGGGAAACACACAGATGACAAATGTCTTGGTATATGCTTTCGAACGTGATTTTGAATTTTCTTGTATTTATTATCCTCTTTGGCCAACCAGGACCTCTATTTTCTCCCATTTTCAGCCTTTATATGTGCACATTACTTGTTTGCAAAAATGGCTGAAGCAGCGATATTTATATTGTCTTTGTTCTTATTCCTCTGTCAAATTACTTTGTTATTAATACCCCATTTCTCTAGAAAATCAGTTTTAATGTTCATCATGGAATCGGTCTTATATTTGGATGAAAAATTGGAAAATTTGAGTAACTAATCAGTGAATTGTTGTGAAGAAAAATTAACTTTCATTTGAAAAAAAAAAACCCTTAGAATCTGAACTATTAACTGTGTAGCTATAAGCCTTTAGCTCACTGTTTTTCTCCTGAGAATTGACTTCAAACTTTCTGTTCAAAACTTTATTCCAGGCCTTGTTGATCGAATTTATTTACACATAATTGAAATTGAATTCAAAATACTGCTTTGTTTTTATTTTTTGTGTTGGTTGGTTGCTTGTGGATTAAGGTCCTATAATATTGGTCTTGTTTAGTATTATTAGTGAGTTTTTTGGATTGTTAAGGACCTTTTATGTCTTTTGAGACCAAGATAAGGAGTAGTTTGGACTTTGAATTCAATTGTAGGAGAAAAATGTTTAGAGCTACTTGGTCTTGATAGATAGACCGACGGGTAGATAGGTAGATAGATTGGGTGGGTGGGTGTGAACATTAGTTTCTTGTAGTTGCTAGGTCTTCTAATGAGTTTTGATATGATTTCAGAGTTCAGACTTCAGGACAAGATGTTTGCTGTAATGGCAAGCTGATTTTTATTCTATGATGGTTAGGACGAGGATGAAATCCTATTTGGCATCTTTGATTAGCAATAGTAGGACATAGCCTTGGTTCTATTTTTTGTTAAAATAAGCTTTTGTTCATGAAAGCAGACAATTATGTGGAATGTAGATATCTTGGATTTTGCTCACTTAGTCAATTGATTTTTATGAGACTGTCGAGTTGTATTTTGGATTTTTTAAGGAACCTGCCATGGAGCAGGAATTTATTATGTAGCTAAACAGGGACATTAAATTTAGTGGTATCAGAGCAAACTTTTCCGACCAAAACATTTAAGATTGTAAAGGGTGTTTAGATATATAGTTTATAATATAGAAATGTCACAGCCAAATAAATTGCTTGTGGGATAGTTCTTCAAGTTTTCCATGTCTTTGCACTTTCTGCTGTTGAATTAAAATATAGCTTGATAAATTCCACATCAAAGAGCTGCAATTTTTTAGCAGGAAAGTCTGTCCCTTTATTATCTTGAATTGTTTGATATGATGGATTATTAATTTTTTAAGTTGTTTATCACTGGATAATTAGTTGTATGGTAATATTGATTGATACTTAAACTGTGTAGTAGATAAAGGAAGATAATTATTCCCTTTGGGAAATCATGTTATACATAGGAAGGAAGAAACAAATTTTCATAATTTTAGTTCTATAAAATATGAAGAAGTACTGCTAAGCTTTGATGTAATATGAATGAAACAGAACGTAGGGGTATCCTTGTTCACTTAACTGAGAAGTTTGAGATATACATGGAAGCCAACATAAAAGCAAAGCAAAAACCAAAGCTTGTACAGGATAAAACATCGTAAATATAATCTTAAGTTGACCAACAAGAACAATTCCATTCTTTTCTGGGTTAGAAACTCTCTCTCTCTCTGCCCCCCCCCCCCACCCCAAAGTTATTTTTTCTTTTAGGGAATTTATGACAAGGATAGACACGGAAAACCTGAAGAACTTTGGAAACTAGTATTTACTAAGTAAATTATTGTCAAGAAGATCCCATCAACGGAATACTTTACTGTTTGAAGTCTGTAACCATTCACACTACGGGATGCAGATCCTTGCTCACTTAAATCAGAATCATATAACAAGCCCAGCTTGACTAGTCACTACTAGCTACTACTAGTACTTGCTTCTAACTACTAACTACTAGTTGCTGCCTTGCTCCACAGTTTCCTTATTGATTCTTTCACTGATTTTCTTACAAAAATGGCAAGAACTCAATCCAGTTTAGTCTCAAGTTTGGACACATTCTGTGGCTCTCGGGCTGGATTGCGATGAAGCTCCTATTTGTGCCAATATAGCAAGAAGAAATTTAAATGATAAATTTCTTTATTATTTGTATATGATTAATAGGAAAGAAAATAAAATAATTAAGCAATAAGAAGCAAGTAAAAGAACCTGTCATAATGTTTATGAGTAATGTGGCATAGTCGATTATTTTTATCATAATCCATACTCTTATAGTATATGATGCTCTTGTATGTATATTCTATAGTGAATATTGGAGATGTATAATGCATTTCAATAATCCAAAAATAAAAATTATATGTAGCTGATTTATACTTTAGAATCCATTTTAGGTTCCATAATTGTCCTCAAAATTTAAATGTATCAATAATGGAATGCATTATATATTTTTTCTTTTAACTTTTGATTAAGCATATTTGCAGTGCGTATTGAACCTTTGTGGTAAATTTTATTAAGATTTTACTTGCTCATTCTTTATGCACTTAATTGTGCACAGCACGTTTTTTAGCAAGTCCCCTGATTGTTGGACAATTATTGTGGAATACAATTGATTGTCCTCAATTGAGGGTAGAATTCTAGTCTACAACATGGTTGTAGTATTACTGATGTGCGGCTGTTCACATTGTTTGTATCTCGTGGCAGGTTTCTTCTTGCTGGAGCTCTGAAGATATGGACATTGGGTTTCTTGTTACAGTTTCATATCCTTCTCGTACATAGGAAGTAAATGCCCGTTTGATGGCCAGGATAGGATAGGAAATGATAGGATAAGAGGGTTAGATAAGGATAGAATATAATAGAGACATGATAAGCTCTTATCCTATCATGTGCTTGATGCACACCTGACAACAAATTGGATAACATTATATTATCATATCATGCGATTGAGATGAACCAAATAATAGTATAATAGGATATAAATTATATAAAATGACAAAATTACCAATGTGACAAATTAAATAGTTTTTTCTAAAATTAATTTTTAATATTTTTTATTAATTTGATAATTTATAATATGAAATTTTAATTTAAATATTTTAATATATTATTAGATTTTATTTTTATAATTTCTTTTTTTTTTTATAACTTTTGATTTTTATATCATATCAAATGACAAAATTAGCCTTATGGCAAAATTACATATAATATTTCAAAATTAGTTTTAATGTTTTTAAATAATTTTTAACTTAAATTAATTACTTTTATAGTTTTTAATATTTATTTTTAGTTTTTATTTTTAATATTTTATTTTAGTAGATTTTATAATTTTTATTTTATAAAAAATATAAAATGACAAAATTACCCTTGTGCCAACTAGCACATGATTTTTAAAATTAATTAGTTTTTTTATTAATTTATTTTTTTATAATTTTACTTTTAATTTAAATATTATTTATTTTTAAAAATTTAAATTTATTATTTATTTATTTAATATATAATATTAATGTTTTTCTTTTTTTAAATATTTATATTTTATTAGATTTTAAATTATGTTTTGAAAGGTAAATGAAGAAAAAAATTTCTTATCCTATCATGTTGGTTCTAACCTAGTCTTCATCTCAGGATAAGAATTACACTAGAGAGACAGGATATGATAGACTGACATGATTGACTTATCTTATCCTGTTGGCTCATCAAACGCTAGATTAAGACAGGATATGATAACTTATCCTATCCTGACTCCTTTATCCTGGCCATCAAACGGATCCTAATTGTTGCCGGAGAATATATTTGGTTAGAACAGCATTAATGTTTTGGAGGAAGTTATTGTACCACAACCTGAGCATTAGACATATAAATCGGCTGTGTAGATTGTGGGGAAAAAAATGCCGGTTTGCAAAGTCAGCGTACTGATTTGTGAATGTAGGACATGATCTGTGACTCTTAAAATCTTTTGGGTTATATAACATCTATAGTTGTTTGGTCATTATTGATGTTCTGGCTATAATTTAGTTGATTTCGTGAAGATACTAATGCTACATAAAATATTAGTCAGGAACTCGGGTTGAATTAACAAGCATATGACGGGGTATATTTATTCGGGGGCGAGCAAGTGGTAATATTTGTCATTCTTAAATTATCTGAGTTTAATTTATGTTCTTGTACTGATATTCAATAAGATTATAATATGTCGTCATATTCATTAAAAATGTATTATAGTAAAATAAAAACCTAAAATTCATTTGACGTTGCCTCCCTACCCATCAGTAGAGAGAGAGAGTAATGAAGGAGAGAGCATCAGAAGAGAGGGTAAAAGATGGCAGAGGAGAACATAACAATGGCAGAGAAGAAGAGAGGGTAAAAGATGGCAGAGGAGAACATAACAATGGCAGAGAATCGTAACTTTTAGGTTCTTTAGTTTAATTCAATTATTATGTTTTAAGGATCATAATGGTGAAATTTTGTTGGACGACAGTGTATGAGTTATTTTACGCTGACACGCATGAAAATTTTAGTAATTATTTTAATTAGTAAAAAATATTTAATTACATTTTTATGAAATGAGATTTAATTGTATTATTATTTTTCTGTCTCTGTGTTGCTTGCTTTTGTTTGCCAAATGATTGAAAATATCATTGGAAAAATTGGTAATTTGATTAAAATGTTTATGTACCTAGTGCTATTACTGCAGTAATTGAACTCCTGTGATGGAAAGCTTACGGCCTTGCCCACGACAATCCATAACAAAATGGAATAAAAGGCTCTTGTGCTTGTTCTCATATGAAACATTTTCGAAGAGAAAATATGTATGAAATTCAATCAATTATTATGTGAATTTGATGCAAGGCTGCCAAAGGGTTGAATATATGGACAAAACTGAAATTTTTTTGAAAAATATTTTAACAACAATCCTTTTATTCTTAGATGGATGGAAGCTCATATTTGTCTAAGCGGTTAATGTAGTCCACGGACTCGGCTAGTACTCAAATTCGATCACTAGCTGAACTCCGGATTAGTTAGAGCTCCTTTTCTTTAGACACCGAAACGAGGTCAAATACCTTTGGATCCAAAATAAAAATAAAAATAGTGTACTGCATTACTTCAGAAACCCTTTTCAAGGAGAGGACCAAGAATAAGATAAGCAAGTAAAATACGATAGACAAAGAAAAGCACGAAACGTAGATAAGAAAACCGAATGAAAAGGTTGAGCAATAATCATTATCTTTTTCTAAACCCAGACTATGTTTACAGAACACATCATTTGTAGCCTAAGAAGAGACATGTATTTTTCCAAAAAAACATTGCTGGCCAAACCAAAACTTCTGATATAGCATAGTCTTGCTGAATGACACCATATTCGTTAGCATCATGAGTCAACTACGTCGAGTTAAGAAAAGAACTTCATTTTTTCCTTTCCGCAACTTATGCTTTGTACTTTTTTCTTTCCGCAGCTTAAGCTTTGTACGCCTATATAAAATAACAACAATATTAGGGAATAGTGTTCATGTTATGTGGCTAAATCTGTAGGTAGTAAGGGGTCGGAATAGTCTCAAGTACTCTTTCTAGTAATGTCTACAAATTTGCAACTAAAGAAGATTGGAGAACTGGAAATTACAGTGTCCATACTCTCCTCCTCCATCAATAAGGAAGGTATATAGGGAGTCTCAAAGATGTAATCAGCAATAAAAGTTTGTTTCCACATGGAATTTTCATTTTTTCATGAACTGCAAGGGCCAACAGTTAAACTAAAATTATAGCATATATAAACAGCACTATAAATGGTTTAGTTAAATAAGCATTTTACTAATGAAGCATCAAGACGTTAAGTAAAATGATCTATACATAACAAGAAGTTACTCTTCCCCAATCAAATTGAGGGCGCAAATAGAAAACTCACACATGTTCTCCTTGCATATCTGTCTTATTATTCATAATAAGTAATTATGATTTCTAATGAAACATTAGATTCAATTAGTCAATAAAAATAAAATATTAAAACACCCAAATCCTTACCGTGAGTGAGTGGACATTTAGCACCTTGGTATTGTCTCCCTTCAAAACATCCTTCAATGAGATGAAACTTGGAATATGAGGAATTGCTTCCAATTCGAATTTTGTTGATCGAGTCCCAAGAACCCGAAAAACTTTGAATCCATACTTTTCAGGTTCATAGTAAACAAAGCAATTGCGGGAACGTTGCATCAATATGGCAGCATTCTTCTTAGAGTGTTGTACTGGCCAACATAACCCATAAGGCCAACGAGGTTTGTAGTTCAAATAATTAATGCTGAAAATCTTAATCCATGATTCTCCAACACGGTATTCCTTCATAAGCCACATTGAACAAGAATTGCACGAAGATGCATCATATATATAAAGAAAACCCCCTAGTTCTGTCATGCTGACATTATATCCATTATATCCTACCACAAGGGGTGGAAAAGGGAAGGATTGAAACCTCTCACTTTCAAATGTGAAACACAATATTGACCTTTGCCCACCATCAAAACTAATCCAGTGAATAGCCCCATTCAGTTAAGTTGGAAATTGAAGCTCGCTAATGGAAAATCCAGGATCAACTACAACATTTCTCCATGTTGGTGTTCCCAATGTGTGTATTTCAACAATCACACCTTCAAACCTCACGGTTCTCCCACTTTTAACATGTTTCATCCAAATTCTTACCACCTTATATTCATTAGTTTTAGGTTGGAAGCCAAAACCAGCATATACCCATCCACAAATTTTCTCAGTAATGGTAGCGTCTGGAAGTTTTATGAACTCGCCGTTAACCGGGTTGCAAACAACTAAACCGCGAATGACGCAAACAAAGCAAGCCATTACAGGAATTCACCACACCGAAAGTATCATATCCTCGCCTACAAGGCCATCGTGTAACCCAATCCATTGTCTCATCTCTTTTATTAAAAGCCAATTTAGCTTTACGAATATGAAGCTTGAATTCGTGCAAAAGCTTCACGTGAGTGTTGCATTCAATCTCAAACTTTTGAGGCTCAACAAGGTGCAGAGATCTAAACCCAAGGCTACAGGTCTGGGTCCCCATCATGGCACCAAGTAGTGAGCACTCGAGGTGCGATTTAGCAAAAAGTGAAAGTGCATTCCAAGTTCTGCAACCACATTTACATGTGGCAATAGAGTGCCTGTTTGGTTACCGAACCAAATGAAGTTTGAGGCCGTTTTCTCTGTTTTTGTTTGGTAAACGGAATTTGTTTTTTTATTTTGGTGTTTGGTAAATTTCTTGTTTGTTTTTTTCGTTTGCGAAACGTTGTTTTGTTACAGGAGATCTGATGTTGCTTTTCCATTTGAGTATTTTAACACTTCAAAAGTGATTCTATTTTGTCAACCAAACACAAATTAATTTTTCTAAACTCAGTTTTAAAATATTTTTACCAAACGCAAATCATTTTTTTAAACTCTATTTTTTAAAACTCAATTTTTTAAACAAGATTCTACACAATCTATTCTACCACAATCTAAACCAAACTGACCCAGACTCAATGGGAAGTTGAAGCAGAATGTGGTTTGTGATAATATCTGATGGAAGTTTAGCAAAAGGATCAAGCCCTTGATTTTCTGACTCATCAGCAGAGGCGATTGTGTGCCTCTTTCTTTTCATGGCCACACCACACTGAGGTGCAAATAGTCAAAACAAGAAAACAGAAAAAAAAACTTATTAAAGAATTTATATTTGACAGATAGAAGCGGAGAGAGAGGCTAACGAGAAAACAATTTATATTTCACACTTGAACAGTGGTTTCTGGGTGCGGGTCAGGCGAAGGATCAAATTGGGGTGTGTGAGGTCCAGTCCAATTCAAATTCCACGGAGGTGAACGGTGTGGGTCCAATTTGCCTTTTTTTTTTGTTTTTGTTTGCGTGAATCCTTACTTCAATGTTAAATTATGTTCTAGCATGAAACATTTCCACTGGTCTATATGTTTTGATAATAGCACGATTCTGTTTTGCATGTCTGCTTTAAGCATTTTTGTTGTCATGAACACAAAGGATTAATTTATTCGAGATCTTGTTTTAAGGTGATAATAAACTCTGTGGCTAGTCATTGAGAATTTCAAATATAGAGACATATACAATAATTTTCTGAATGACTGAGCTAAAGCTCTTTACGCTTTAGACGATGATCTTAGTTAAAATAGGATAGTGAGCCAACATGTTTCTGTTGTGCCTTGGTTTTGTAGAACTATTGTGTTATCACCTGCATGTCAAGTTCCATAGGATAGTGAGCTAACATGTTTCTGTTGCTGGACTGATTTAACAGTGAATAATATTCTCTTTAGGATGCTTATAGAATCAAGAGGCTCCAGCTGTTTTGTGTTTGGAGACTCACTTGTTTATGTTGGCAACAACTTGTCTTTCCCTTGCAAAGGCAATTCTTCCTCACTATTTCATTGATTTTCCAACTAAGAAACTCTCTGGGAGGCTAAGGCAATGACAAGAATGCTGCAAATTTGATTGGAAAGCAAATCAAAATTGCTCTGTTGGTTCTTCAAACATTCATACAGTCAGCTGTTTATTGTCGGTAATCTTCAAGATAATAATGTTATTATGAACATCACAAAGCCACACCAGCTATGGTGTTTGTACACCCAAAATTTGACACATCAGCGACATCTGGTTAATGACGTGTAAAAGTTTGGTTAATTCAGTTCAGTAGATGGTTAACGATGAATTGTAACCATTGACCAGATATTTGCATTATTAACCAAACTTTTGCACGTTATTAACCAGGTGTTGCTGGGATGTCAAATTTTGAATGGCCACAAATCATTTTTGAAACCTCATATAGGTCCTTTGCAGTCTTATTTTGCTTTTAATATCATTATTAGCTTCTATGCTTGGTATTCCAACATTAGACTTCGAGAACAACACTTTTCTTACTTAAACACTGCTTAAAGTTAGATGATTTATTACTAAAATCCAATCTATTCTCCCAATTATTTCATAGTATCAAGTTACATGGTTTCTACTTTTTTCTATGCTGCTGCTGCTGCTGCATGTTTAAGTTACAAGTGTTAGAATTAGGAAGCGCTGCAAACTTTGCTTACTGAACCTCTTCTTTAGAAATGGCTAAAATTTGTGATGGTATCAAATATCTGTGATGGACATAAATTGTTTAGCAACACTTAAAACCATATACGTTGATTTCTGCAATGCCTTTTCCCGCAAGAATATAAAAGGGAAATCAACATTGGAGTCAGATGTAGATGCATGCTTTCGTGCACTGACCTCAGAAGAGCTCAGATAGTTAAATCATATGCTTTATGGAAATGGGAAAATGAAAAACTGAAAGGCATGTTGGTTATAAAAGGGTTGGAAAGAAAAAAAAATGACACAATTTTTCCATTTTATTTTTCTTTTTGATAGGAAGATGAGGATGGGGTCAAACTTGTATGGTAAACAATGAATCAAAAGTTAATGTTATTGAAATAATTTTTTTTTGGTGATTACAAAACATATACTCACAATTATAACGTGTAGATGTGGTTTCATATATGACTCCAGTTAGTGCAGTCATTGTTCTAATCTTTTGCCAACTTCCAGTTTCATCATTGCAGTTTTTCTTAGCTTTTTAGTTTCATTCATTTTTTTTATCATGTGTACTGTTGATTTCTTCTCTTTTTAATGATTAAAGCACTGAAGTTATAGTGAGCAAGTTGCTCTTCACCTATACTTACCTTTATTGTTGTGATGTGAAAAGCACTCATTTTCCATCGCTGAATACATTTACAAAACCAGCTATAAGGATCAACAAGAATTTCTTTAGTCACCTCTCCTTTGACTTCCTAAGCTACATAATCTTTGATAAGAACTTCATCTCTTCCTCGT
This sequence comes from Calophaca sinica, assembly GCA_037113605.1. NCBI lineage: Eukaryota > Viridiplantae > Streptophyta > Magnoliopsida > Fabales > Fabaceae > Calophaca > Calophaca sinica. The sequence goes on along the minus strand of CM073736.1, from coordinate 123,119,121 downwards.
TGCTATGTATGCATTTTCTCCAATCTGTGTTATTTGCCATATTAAGGGTCTATTTGATTAGACTTTTTAAAAACAGTTTTCTGTTTTAAAAAATTTAATAAGAATAAAATTTATCCTTTATTAATTTTTATAAAACAAAAAACAGTTTTTATAAACCAAATCAATCAAACCTTAAGTAACCCTGCCAGAATCTCACGTCCAAATTGGGCAGGAATTTTCTCCTTCGCCTCAAAATGACGTAGCAGAATTGTGCCTCCTGGGACTTACAGCATAGCATAAGCTTGAGTTCCCATCATTTTGTGTCTTCAAACGCTTTCTTCCATCAGAAATGCTAACAAATTTATTTGCGACCAATTTGAATCCCAACTTTTGTGCGGCTAAAATGATTACTTTTTCAACTATAACTGCTTCGGAATATGGAATTGGAATGCTAACATATGGAAGCCCACTCAATTTTCTTGTATGTCTTCTTATTATTTATAAACCTTTTCCTTCTATTTACATTTTTTTTTATAGTTCAATATATTCTGGTTTCCAATTTCCACTACTATTTAACTATTACTTGCTGGCTAGCTGCACATTTTCCCTATTGATTCTTCTACCGATTTCCATATAAAAGACAGTGATAAGAGCACAATCCAGCTTTATCAAGTTTAGACACATTCTGTATTTCTGCGGCTCTCTCTCATGGAGGATTGTGAGGAAGCTCCTATTAATTGTGCCAATAAAGCAAGAACAGAATTTAAATTCTAAATTTCTTTTTTTTATCTGTATACTATTAATAGGAAAGAAAAGAAAACTGAAATTTTACAGTGAAATGTTTTAATAACAAACCTTTTATTGTTAGATGGGATGGAAGCTCATATTTGTTGGTAATAATCAATGCAAAAACAGATGCTTGAGTCTGTAATTTTCTGTTCAAATTCTATCAGACTCCAAACTCAACAAATAGTGACTATATTACATATTTCAGAAGCCCTTTCAAAAAAGGATGAAGAGAATCAATGTAGATACCACAAATGAAGAAAAGTGCCATAGAATGAAAAGGCTGAGCAATATTATCGTCTTTTTCTAAACCCACCCAGACAAAAATGGTAATATGCCACTGCCGTGAAACCATAGATATTGATTAGATTAAAGTTTACATAAATAAAAATTATTTGTAGCCTAAGACGAGGTATGTATTTTTCCAAAAAACATGGCTAGCCCAAACCAAAACTTTTGATATGACATAACCTGGCTGAATGACACCATATTCTTCACCATCAAATTAGTGAATCAAATAACCTGAAGGAGTCCAGAAAAGAACTTCATTTTCCTCCTGCAATTTAATCTTTGCACACCTGTATAAAATAATACCAAAATTTCAGGTAAAATTATAGGTAGTAAGGGGTCTGAATAGTCTCCAGCATCTACTTTACTCATTCCCATAATGTCTACTACTTTGCAAGTAAAGAAGATCCAAGAACCAGAAATTACAGCAAATGTCCATACTCTCCTCCTCCAGCAATAAGGTATACATGAATTTAAAATATGTAATTAGCATCAAAAGCTAGTGCCCACACTGAATTTTTTGTTTCCTAACAAACTCCAGATGTAATCAAATGTTGTACATAATGAAGAAAAACTAAAATTATATATATTAATCGTATGGTTTAGTTGAAAGAACAATTGATTGATGAAGCATCGCAACCTCAAGAAACATGATCTATAAGTAAAAGCAGGGACACTTCCCCATCCTCCCAAAATAGAAAGCTAAAAAATAAAGTGCAGAATAGGAAACTCACACATGTTCCCTTTGAATATATTATTCATAATAATTAATTATGATTTTTAAGGAAGCATTAGATTCAATTGGTTAATAAAAATAAAATGTTAAAACATATATCCTTACCGTGAGTGGAAATTTAGCACCTCAGTATTGTCTTGTTTCACAATATCCTTCAATGAGATGAGACTTGGAGTATGAGAAAGTACTTCGAATAGTGCTGATTGAGTTCCAAGAACTCGGAAAATTTTGAATCTAAACTTTTCAGGCTCATAATAGACAAAACAATTGAAGGAATGTTGCATCAATATGGCAGCACCCTTTTTAGAGTGTTTTACTGGCCAACATAACCCATAAGGCCCTAGAGGTCTGCTCAAAATATCAATGCTCATTGCCTTAGTCCATGATTCTCCTACACCATAATTCTTCATAAGCCACATTATACAAGAAACGCGTGAAGATGCATCACATATGTAAAGAAAGCCCCCTAATTCTGCCATGGAAATACGCCAGATATCTCCATTATCTGTTGGTGCACAGGGAGGAAAAGGAAAAGAATGGAACCTCTCACTTTCAAATGTGAAACACAATATTGACCTTTGCCCACCATCAAAACTGATCCAATGAAGTGCCCCATTCACATAAGTGGGACATTCAAGCTTCTTAACAAGAAATCCAGGATCCACTCCAACATTCTTCCATGTCGGTGTTCCCAATGTATTCATTTCAACAACCACACAATCAAACACCTCCACGTCTTTTTTAATTGTAACATATTTCATCCAAATTCTTACCACCTTATATTCATTAGTTTTAGGTTGGAAGCCAAAACCAGCACCACATACCCGTCCCCAAGTTTTCTCAGTCGGGTTAAAGGGTCTCATCCCACTTTTTGGAAGTCTTATGAACTCACCGGTAACTGGGTTGCAAACAACTAAAGGGTCTCTCTTCCATGGACGACGCAAGCAAAGCAAGCCATTACAAGAATTCACCACACCAAACTTTTCATCTTGTCGCTTGGAACTAATACCAAGAGTCCTTCTTCTAACCCAATCCTTGTTCTCATCTCTTTTCTCGAAAGCCAATTTAGTAGCACCACGGAGAGGAATCTCTCTTTTCTCAAAAGCCAATTTAGCATCACAGAGAGGAAGTTTGAATGCAGGCTCAAGCACCACGTCGTGAGTGTTGCATTCACTCTCAAGCTTTTCAGGGTCAAGAAAGTGCAGAGTTCTTGACACTCGGTTATAATCAGCTGTCCGGATAATGATTTCAAGTGATGCACACTCAAGTTGCAATTTAGCAAAAAGTGGGTCTGAAATCAGGGCATTCCAAGTTCTGCAAACACGTCTACAAGTGAGGATAGACTTAATGGGAAGTTGAAGCAGAATGTGAGTAGTGACATCTGATGGAAGATTAGCAAAAGGCTCAAGTTCTTGACTTTCTGGCTTATCAATTTCCCCTTTTACTCCTTTGCCTTTTTTATTAGCCCTAGTATTATAGGCGATTGAGTCCCTCTTTCTTTTCATGGCCACACTGAAGTGAAAACAAGCAAAACAGAAGAAGAAGAAGAAGAAGAAGAAGGGCAACAACAAAAAAAATAACACGTTAGAGGGATTTATATTAGATTGATATCATAGATAGAGGCGGAAAGAGAAACTGGGGAGCAAACGCCACAAAAAAGGTTTCTCTCTTAACATTTTTTTAACCTAAAACAGAATCTTACACCATGATAGGTCAATTTGATTTGATGCATTATTCAAACTGAACATTGAAAATTTTTGTATTAAAACTTTGATTAAAGAGACGTGGGAAATGAGATACCAATTAGCAAACAAACGAGATGAGCTTAAGGGGTTGGGCAAAATTACAATATAATAATGAAACAAACGTGATGAGATACTAATTAGCAAAACAAAGGAGATTAGATGAATAGTGAAACTACCTCCAGTTAGAGAACTTCTCCACTTTGACGGCATAAACAGAAAGGGTCAATAGAAAATTGGTTGTGAGAGCAATTGAGACTTGAGAGGATTTTTATACGGAACGGAATACACAGCACGGGACACAAAAGCCCAAAACGTTTCTGTGTTGACCTCTCTGCCTCTCTCTTCTTTTCTTTTCTCTAAAGTTTCTTTTTATTCATCAATCCAAAAAAAAAAAAGTTTCTTTTTATTCTTCTATCCAAAAAAAAAGTTTCTTTTTATTCCACTATTTTTTATTTTTTATCTGTATTTCTCAATTTTTTATTAATATATATTTGAGTTCTCCTAAAAAAAATTAATATATATTTGAGTTAATTTAGGATATAAAAAAATAAAATATTTATTTATTAAAAGTATGAGAGTAAATGTATTAAATTATTTAAAAAGGTACAAATACTAATAAATACTTATTAATTTTAAAACTTTAAACACCTGTTAGCATTTATCTATATTTTTTTTTGGGTTAAGTGCACACATTTGGGTTAAATAGTCAATTTAAAACTTGTAGTATAATTAGTTTGGCCGAGCAACCCAACACTTCATTAACCATGTTTTTGAACTATATTAACCAATTAATTTGTTGTCGATTTTTTATGTCAAATTTTGATGTGCATATAACATTTCTCTTTTCAAATAACTGCTTTTTTGTTTTTATTTTTGTGCCGGTTGGTTACTTGAGGATCAAGGTCCAATAAAATATTGGCCTATTTTAGTGTCATTAGTGAGTTTCATGTGTTGCAACTTGCAAGGACCTATTCATGTTTTTTAGGCTCTTAGAGAAGTAGTCTGAATTCTACTCTGTTAGGATTCACAAGCAGATTTGATATTGGGTTGAGTCTCCTTTTATATGATTCATAAAGAAGTTCTGTTGACCTGGCCTGGTTGAAGGCAACGGGAGTGAGGTAACTGCAAATGCACTTTGACGTTCAAGTCAACATAAGTATTAGCCTGAGGCTTAGAGAATTGACATAAACATCAGCACTGAGCCATAACCTTGTACCGGGATGGATATCCTCTATTATCGGGATATCCATCCCTCTCGACTATTGTTTGCGTCTTACTAAAAGTTTCCTTTGTCAGTATTATTACAAGATGGTATCCAAACCAACATTGTACATGAGGAAACAATCTCGAAAAATAATCATAATAAGTACAGAACCACCACAAAACAAAGGCTATGAGCTAATTTGAATAAAATTATGTATCCAAGTACTTGAGTAATTTATCATAGAGAACTAATAATTTGCCGAGATAGAAGTCTGTTTCGGAATTAATTTCTCTAACAGCTGAGATACAAAAAAAATTATCCATTACCTTAATAGAGTATGCATGAAAGGCTAGATAGGACAATGGACAACCAAGCAAACGTTTTAATCAGAAGAGGGGGTTAAGGCAAGGAGACCCCTTATCTCCTTACATCTTCATCCTTAGTGCAGATGTCCTTTCCGGTATGGTCCACAAGGAAGTGAAGGAGCATAGTATCCACGAGTTACAAGTGACCAAAAGAGCTCCCTCAATATCCCACCTGTTCTTTGCTGATAACAGCCTCCTCTTACTCATAGCTAATCCTCATGAGGCTGGAGCAATCTTCAAAATCCTTTCCAACTACCAAAAGGTTTCAGGCCAAGTGGTTAATATGGACAAATCTGAATCTTCATATAGTCGAAATGTGCGTGAAGAAGATAAATAAATGATTTGTAATATGACGGGTGTAAAGACTGTGGAGTCTCATTCTAAGTACCTGGGTCTCCCTGTGCTATTTGGAAGATCCAAGAAGGAGGTTTTCTCCTTTGTAATTGACCGAGTTTGGAAGAAACTTACGGGATGGAAGGAAAAGTGCCTCTTTAGAGCAGGTGAGGAGACTCTAATCAAGGAAGTGGCTCAAGCTATACCTAATTACATCATGAGCTGCTATAAGCTCACTGAAGACTGCTGCAAGGAAATTGAAGCCATACTGGCTAAATTCTGGTGGGGTTCCAAGGATGAGAGCAGGAATGTGCATTGGATGAGTTGGGAAATGATGTTTAAAGCTAAAAAGAAGGGAGGAATGGCTTTAGAGGTTTTAGTGACTTCAATAGAGTTTTCTTGGAAAAACACTGTTGGAGACTATGCAATGATGAGAATTCCTTGATGGTCAGAGTGTTCAAACAGAGATACCACCCAAGATGCAACTTCATGGAAGCTAAAGAAGGATACCAACCAAGCTATGCTTGGAGAAGTATCTTGAGTGCTAGAGAGGTGATTGAGAAAGGTGCCAGATGGAGAATGGGGAATGGTCAGAAGATCCGAATCTGGGGAGATACACTAAGTGGATTTCAAGATCTAGAGCCCTGTGACAGTGTTGGAACCCGATGCCTTGGTGAGTGAACTGATAGATCAAAATTATGGGCTATGGAAGAGGTCCTTTGTGTTCTCAGGCCTGGACCTAAATGAGGCTAAGCAAGTGGTTAGTAGGGCTGAGCATCGGTCGAATTTGGTCGGGTTCGGGCCCAAAAAACCAAATCCGACCCAAATTGAAGAGTGTTATTCTTGGCCCAATCCTGTCCGTTTGTATACTCGATTTGGGAGGGTCGGGTTATGGGTTAGGCGGGTGAAACGGTTGGGTTGAGACGTGTTGGGGCATTTCAGCTTTTTTTGGCCCAACCACTTTTTTCAGCTTTGTGCTGTAATGTTGGACCTGGATCTTAATCTCCAAGCTTCCAGTAACTCTGGCCTCTGCAGAGTGCAGATAGAGGGGGGCAGAGAGAGATGAAGGGGATGAAGGTGGTTGCCATGGCATGGGAAGGAGAGATTGAGGCAGCTTTCGGCAGAGATGTTGCAACGGTTTGAAGTTGAAGTCAAAGATATCACACACTGGTTGAGGAAAGGCAGTAGAGGCACTGGATGAAGTATGGTTTCTGGTTGCTATGGGCGAAGGTCGATGGATGATATTGTATGTACGACCGGCTCCGGCCTAATGTTGGGCAACAAGGTGACATATCCCACCACCACACGTTTATTTCCAATGCCCATTTGGAATTTTTTATATTTCTTTCTATAGTTTTAATGGTTTATAGCTCACATTTTGGTACTTTAAAAGTAAATAAAAATATTTGAATAGTTATCTGTCTCAAGCAAAGCAGGGGCCATATGCCTCTATTAGATATTAGATGCACCGTAGCTGCGCAACTGGTGGTCTGATCACATCAGAGTTAGACTGATGTATTTAATAAATTTTAAAAGAAAACTATATCATGTCACATTTGGGCTACATGTGGTTATATATTTGTATCGCACGGTCGGTTTCGGTCACCGCCGACAAATTATTTTATCAACCGAATCTGACCAATAAAAACCGATTGGATCTGATTTTTCCAACCCGAAAATTAATGACCCGATAAAACCCAACTGACGCATGAAACGCAGCCCATGGTTTCTTTGGGTTCGGTCAGGGTAAATGAATATGCTCACCCCTAGTGGTTGGTATCCCTATCTCTTACAGGCTTTCTAAAGGAAAATTTGTGTGGCACTGGGAGGTTGATGAGCAATATTCAGTGAGGTTAGCTTACCATATGTTTGGTGATAAGAAGAGCAGGGATCTCCCAAGCTCTTCCACTATCCAAACCAGGAATTTTTGGAAAGAATTCTGGCCCAACAGAATTCTGAATTTCCTTTAGAGGCTTGCTAACAACATCTTGCCTACTAGAACCAACCTAGGAAGAAAAGGAATTAAGATTGAAATGTTGTGTCATGTTTGTAACCTTGCTATTGAAACTACTGACCATCTTTCTATGCAGTGTAATATGTCACATCTGATTTAGTTTTCATACTTGTTTGGAATTCATATTCCAGTTCAAATGACCATTAATGATAGGTTGTTGCAATGGTTATTATGTCAGGATACTTTTAGTTCCCAGTTGTTCTGTTCTATTCCATGGATGACTTGGAATGCGAGGAACAATCTGATTTTCCAAAATAAACCAGTAAACCCAATTGCAATTGCTGAAGAGGCTCTATCCTTTTTTTCAATGAATATAACCAACCCAACAAAAAAGTCCAAAACCAGAGGAGACAGATTTCCTCTACTGCTACAGTGGCCCCTGCCACTGATGTTGTTGTGTTTAGTGTGGATGCAAGTTGTTTTAATGATGGTACTACCTCTTGGGACCATCCTCTTTGAAGCTTGTAAGAAGGAAAACTCCTCCTTTGATCCTACCATGGTCGAAGCACTTGGTGTGAGATGGTATCTTCAAACAGCCCAAGAGCAACAATGCAGGAAGATCCTTATTGAATCAGATGTTGCGGCTATTGTAAATTGTATTTGTGGTGTTTCTTCTAGAGCTGATATAGATTTGATTGTAGAAGATTGTAAGGAACTCATGCGTACATTTGATGATGCCACTGTTAAACACATTAATAGAACCTTGAATGTAAGAGCTCATAGCTTAGTTGGCTTTGCCAGGAAAGTTGGTCCAATGTCTTGGTTGGGGAATGCCCCAAACCATCCATCTCAAAAATATTGTAATGTTGTTGTTTCTGTCTAATAAAGTTTGTTGGAATTTCAAAAAAAAAAAACATCAAGGTAGTAGAGGAAAGTGTCTAGGGTAGGAGAAAGAAGTGACTACACATATCTATTTCGGTCAACAATGTTAATGGAGTAGTAGAGACTTTCATCAATATAGAAAAACAAACCACCGACAAAAATATCAAACTACCCATTTCTAAAATTTTGACAAATACTCAATTTTAAGGATAAAATAATCAATCTAATTTCACATTTTTCATCTATTTCTTCTCTCTTCTCAAATTTTAAAAACTTTTATCTCTCCCTTCTCTCTACCTTTTGAGTTTACTTTTATCTTTCTCTTCTTTTTTCAATTTACATTTTTTTATTTTTATTTTTTTATTTGTTTTATTTTTAGTTTCCTTATTTATTTTTTAATTTTTTTGTATTCTAATTTTTTTTATTTGTTAACGTTTTCATTTTCATATTTTTCATTTTTTACAACTTGTCTTTATAATTTTTTTCATTATTTATAAATGATTATTTTACTTTTAAGTTTCAATGAGGAAACATTACATATTATCAGTATAATTTTAATCGTCTTTTAAGTTTCTTTATTATTTATTATTTATAGATGATTATTTTACTTTTTATTCTCAACGGAAAAAAGGAAAAATATTACATGTTGTCTGTATAAATGATTAATTTTCTTATGCGTCCAGAAGGAGAAACATAATATGTTGTCGGTCCCTACAGAGTTTTGTTTTTACATTTTAATTATTCTATTTGTTATATTTTTTATTTTTTTATTTTTTTCTTAACATTTTTTAATTTCATTTTAAGTATTTTTATTTCATTTTCTTTAAACACATATCAAATTTTATATTATGAAAAAACTCAAAAAGATTAATTTTGAGTTCAATTTCCGATTTTTTTTCTATTTTTTTATTTTATTTTTTTGACATTTTTATATTATGACTTTTAATTTTCTATTTATTTTATTTTATTTTTTATTTTTATATTTTTTCTTATATTTATATTTTAATTTATGCATTTTATCTTTATGAATGTCTTTATTATTTATAAATGATTATATTATTTTTAAGTCCTAATCGAAAAATATTACAAATTATCAGTATAACTTCATCGTCTTTAACCATGCATAACAAAAAAATGTCTTTATTAATTATAGGTGATTGTTTTACTTTTGATTCTCAACATGAGGAAAATTACATATTATCGTCATAAACGATTACTTTTATTTTCCATCCCGATGGAGAAATATTAGATGTTATCAATATAATTTTATTGTCTTTCAGCACATTTGAATTTTATAAAAGTCTTTATTATTTATATATGATTATTTTATTTTTAAGTATTGAAAGAAAACATTACATATTGTCGATATAATTTCATCGTCTTTGAGTACGCATCCATCCCTGGGAATACAGCAGTGTTAAAACTCTTGAGGGAGAGCTTTGTCGCCTATGTAATCCGACTCGGCTCGAGGGATTAGTCTTCGCAGTTGCGCTGAGAGAATACCCTATTTATACGGAAAAAAAAGTTTGTAAATATTTTATTATTTATTAATTAGTATTTTACTTTTGAGTCCCTACGAGAATTTTCTTTTACATTTTAATCTTTATACTTTTCTTATATTTATATTTTTTTTTCCTTAATATTTTCCATTTTTTAATATTTTTATTTCATTGCCTTTTTTTATACCCATAGTATTCCAGGGCGAAGGGGCGCTGTGTTCAGTTAGGAGGCAAGTAAATTTTGGTCACAGATTGTTCTATCACCAGGGATCGAATTCGGGTGCTAGCCAAACTCATCCCTTTAGATGGAGCGCACTAACCACTTATCTCCAACTTTGTGGTTATTTTATTTCATTGCTTTTAAACACATATCAAATTTTATAAATATTTGTATAATTTCTTTACCGAAAAACCCTAAATGATTACTTTTGTGTATAATTTCTAAATTTTTTTATTGTTTTACTTTTTTATAGTTTGTTATTTTTAAATTTATTTATATATTTTTTGATATTCTGATTATTAATATTTATATTTTAATTTTTTAGTTTTTAATTTTTAATTTTCTATTTTACTATATTTTTATTTTATTTTCAATTTTTAATGTTTCTTTTCTTTAGTTATCAATTTTTTCTTAAATTTTTTATATTTTATCTTTATAAAAGTATTTATTATTTATAAATAATTATTTTGAGTTTAAGACTTAATGAGAAAACCTTACATGTTATTGGAATAATTTCATTATTTTTTATTAGTTTTTTTTATTTTTTAATATCCTTTTTTATTTTTTATATTCTGATTTATTTTTTAATTTTTCTATTTTTCTTATATTTATTTTTTATTTTATATTATCTTCATTAATTATAATTGATTATCTATAGATTTTTTTATTCTCAGTGAGAGAAATATTACATGTCATCGTTATAAACAATTACTTTTCTTCTGTGTACCGACAGAAAAATATTAGATGTTGTCGATATAATTTTATTGTCTTTGAGCATATATCAATTTTTAAATATCTTTATTATTTATAAATGATTATTTTACGTTTAAGTATCGAAAAACATTACATGTTGTCAGTATATTTTTATCGTCTTTGAGCGTGTATAAATTTTATCACACTTCAATATACAGTTGGTTCCTATCATAACGTCAACTACTGTGCCATTCAAAATGTATCCATCAACTGGAGTTGTTTTCTTTACCTCAGTAAAATAGAAAGCAGACATGCAAATGCATATAGGTTCCAACTTCTAATTTGTTTCTGTTTTTCTTTGTGCGTCTTTTTGTATTGTAAAGTAACATAAACTAACTATTCGTAGAATAGTAAGCACGTGTAAGATAAATGTAAGTACTCAAGGTGCAACAGTCAAATCAACGGAAAGCTATTGGTTCCATTTTGTCTAAAGATAGGAATAGAGCAATTCATTTGGAAGGCCAGATCAGCAGCATTGCTACATGACTCAACATATTTCAACATGTCTTGAGAAACTATGGTAGCATTTGGCATACAACCAAAAAAGAACAGGACAGCCTATCCAATTCTATTCTCTTTGGTTTTACCCATTTTAGTGGAACCAAGATGTATTCATCTTTTACCTTATTTCATGTTTTCATCTTCTCTTAAAAATTAATATGCACTCCTGCTCTAAACCTGTCTAACAAATAGTAGTACCTATATATCAGTGAAATGAATACTACTACTAATGAACAATACAAGAAATGAATACAAAAAAAATACCGCCTAGAGAAAGGTAGCAACAAGAAAAGGGGTATGATTTATGAAATGAGATTTAATTGTATTTTTTTATTTTTCTGTCTATATGTTTCTTTTGTTTGTCAATTGATTGGAAAAATTTATTTAACGGGAAAAATTGGTAATTCGATAAATGTGTTTATCCGTTAAAAAAAAAATGTGTTTCTGTACCTAGTGCTATTACTGCAGTAATTAAACTCTTGTAATAGAAAGCTTACAGCCTTGTCGATGACAATCCACAACAAAAGGGAACAAAAAGGCTCTTCCGCCCCTGAACAAAATATTTTTGAATATTCTCTAATATAATCTAACAAATGGATGCGCTTTCCTCTAATGATTAGGGATCAGGCTAATCTAATGCATAATAATCCCTCTCCGTAAGCACCAAATAACATTTTATAAATCAAATCAAATATTATTAAATATAATCAATCAATATAGTATAATATTATAGAAGAAATACTGTAGTATATATCATTTTTTGACAGAACTATAGTATATATCTTGACACATAATATTATCAAATTCATTAAATCAAATTAAATTTTATGAATATAAAAATAAAAGGTTTGATTGTAAAATTATATTATTGCAGTTTACGTCGATTGAATGATAGAAAATATGTTCCATATTTAGTATATTAAATTGATTCTGTCTGAATAGATGCACACTTTTTTCTTTTTAAAAGAAAATAATTAAATTGTTTATGGATACACTTAATTTAAAATTATGAATTACATTAGAAAGATTATCATACTGATTGATTTTTTTATTGTTAACTAGCGGCAAGACGGGCACTCCCGTGCCCGTCTTTTCGCATTTCTACTGCATTACAGTATGTATTATTTTATCGCGTTTTAATGTTTAACATTATAATTTGTTGTATAATGTTGTTTTAAATTTAATTTTCTTCCTTATTTTATTTATTTTGTTTACATCTTTTAATGAATGACATAATATTATTGCAATGGGGTAGTTGGGTTTCAAAGCAAGAAATTTTTGGTTTTTGTAGATAGTGGGGGGTTATTCTTCACTTAACCGTGTAATAACCGTTTAGTTAACCATTTAATAATGTATCAATAGTTAAAAGGGTAAAATGGGAAAAAAAGTAATACACCAAAAAAACAGTTACCAACACCTCTTCTCTTTAAATAATGGTATAGATTAATCAACAGAATTGTTTTGACTCAAAGTCAACGGGATTATAATTGGAAATATTGATTGATATATATTAATCATATTTCTTAAGATATCCTAATAATGGATGCATTTAAATAATAAAAAATAAAATAAAATAATTTTATGCGAGAAACTGAATGCACGTGATTTTGACATGTGTTGTTCTACGTGCAATATTTTATATAACATAGCTAAAAGTTAATGAACTAATTTTTCACACTTGAACAATGGTTATGGGTGTGGGTCCGTCAAATGAGTAAATTGGGTTGGTGAGGTCCAGTCCAATTCAAATTCCATGGAGTTGAACGATGTGGGTCCAATTTGCCTTTTTTTTCTCCTTACTTCAGGTTAAATTCTATTCTAGCATGAAACGTTTCCATTGGACTTGTTTAATATTGTTAGTGAGTTTTATGGACAAAAAGGATCTATTTATGTTTTTCAGGCTCGATTAAGGAGTCGTTTGAAAATTTATTGTAGGAGAAAAATGTTTAGAGCTATCTGTCTATATATATAAGACATTAAATGAGTCTTTTTTATATGAGAGTGAAAAGAGTGAATCATAACCGTTAGATCGAATTATAAATGGTCAAGAATAAAACATAAAGTCGTGTGACTTTTTAAAATGGTTATGTTACCATTAAATAACTTTTAATTTTGACCATATGCATATATGATTATATGGTCAAGATTTACTCATCTCACTTCTATAAAAATATATGGTCCTCTCACTAGATACATCCATGGTATTTTCTGTTGGGAAAATGGTTGGAACCACTAAGCTATTTTTAACTGCTAGGTTTCCTGGTACAGAACCAGGGATGAAAAGAGAGAAAACTCTCAAGCACACTCAATTTATTTCTTTTTCTTCTTCAATGCCTTAACACACATAGATACCTTCCATTTATACTAGTAGAAGGAATATTATGACATATACAAATAACAAAATACAACTCAATGACAACTCAAAAAGGATTACAATGAAATTAAAATAACAAAGTGGGGGTTGGTGATGGTGGGATGATGAATTATTCAGCTGATGAATTCTTTTGCATCATTCTCCCCGGGATGGAGAGGACTCGTCCTTGAGTCGAGTTCAACTTCATTTTCAAAGTACGGTAAAAGATTAGCGGCGTTAAAAGTTGCGGAAACTCCATAAGCTCCAGGTAATTCTACCTTATATGCATTATCATTGATCTTTTGCACAATTCTGAAAGGGCCATCAGCTCGAGGAGATAACTTAGATTTTCTCTGGTTTGGAAATCGCTTCTTTCGCAAATGTATCCACACTAAGTCTCCTTCTTTGAAGATCTGCAATTTCCGATGTTTGTCTCGCTGATCCTTGCGCTTGGAGTTTTGCTTCTAAATTTTCTCACCAACCCTTTCATGCAGCTTCTTGATTTCCTTTGTCCTTTGTTCCGCATCTGCACTGTAATGATGAGTACTAGACGAAGGCGTCAAGTCTAGTGGACTCAAGGGACGTGTTCCATAAACCAATTCAAATGGGCATTTTTCGGTAGTTTGATTGGTAGAGTTGTTGTAAGCAAACTCGACCTGTGCCAGAATAAGATCCCATTGCTTCAAATTTGTTCCAACAAAACTTCGGAGAAGATTACCTACAAGTTTGTTGATTGCTTCGGTTTGCCCATCAGTCTGGGGATGACTAGCACTGCTGAACTATAGCTTAGTTCCCATTTCTTCCAGAGGGTCCTCCAAAAATGACTTAAGAATTTGACATCTCGGTCGGAAGTGATGGTCTTTGGAATCCCATGAAGACGAACAATCTCCTTAAAATATAAATCTACAACATATACAGCATCGTTAGTCTTTTGACATGGAATAAAATGAGCCATTTTAGAAAACCTATCAACAACCACCATGACTGAATCCTTTTGTCGTTGAGTTTGAGGTAGTCCAATGACAAAGTCCATGCTGACATCTTCCCAAGGTGCTTCGGGAACTGGAAGGGGCATGTATAACCCCGTGTTCTGACTTGTTGTTTTGGCCAAGTGACAAATGCGACACCTTTGAATTTGTCTGTTGACATCCTTTTCTATCTTTGGCCAATGGAAATTTTCTTTGACTAGAGCAACAGTTTTGTCTCATCCAAAGTGACCGGATAATCCTCCATCATGAGCTTCCCAAATAATTGCTTCCCGTAGTGAACACTGCGGAATGCATAAGGCCTTATCTTTGAACAGATACACATCATGCCTGTAGTAACTTTGGTAGGATTATGATCTTGTGGCATCCCAAAATCAGCTGAAGTCAGGATCATCTAGATATAACTCTTTAATAGCTTCAAATCCAACAACTTTGGTTTGGATAGTCGAAAGAAGAGTATGCCGCCTACTAAGAGCATCGGCTACACCATTTTGAACTCCCGCCTTGTGCTTGATTAAGAATGGATAAGCTTGCAAGAACTCATTCCAAGCAGCATGTCGGTGGTTGATCTTCTGTTGGGAATTCAAATGTTTGAGTGCCTCATGATCTGAATAGAGAACAAACGCCTTGTGCAACAAGTAATGACTCCAATGTTGAAGGGCACAGACAATGGCATAGAATTCTTTATCATAAGTAGAGTACTTGAGTTTATCATTGTTGAGCTTTTCATTGAAGAAGGTTATGGGATGATCTTTTTGCCCTAAAACAGCACCAATACCTGTGTTAGAGGCATCACAACTGACTTCAAATATTAGGTCAAAATTTGGAAGGGCTAGCTCAGGTGTTTCCGTCAGTCGCCGCTTCAACTCCTCAAAACTCTTCTGAGCTTGTTCTGTCCATTGAAATTGGTCTGCTTTTATGCATTTGTGAGGGATATAGCAATAGAGCTAAATTTTTTTATGAACCTGCAATAAAAGGAAGTTAATCCATGGATACTTCGCACATCATGAATAGACTTTGGAGTGGGCCAGTTGTGAATGGCTTCAATTTTGCTTGGGTCAACTTGGATGCCTTTACTAGTGATGATGTAACCCAGGAAAACAACTTCTTCAGTTGCAAATGAACATTTCTTCAAGTTGGCAAACAGTTTCTGCCCTTGAATAGTATGAAGTACTTGTCGTAGATGATCTAAGTGCTCCTCTTGACTTTTGCTGTAGATTAGAATATCATCAAAGTAAACTACAACAAATTTTCCAATGAAAGGCCGAAGTACCTGATTCATCAACCGCATGAATGTACTAGGAGCATTAGATAAACCAAAGGGCATCACTTTCCATTCATAGAGGCCATCTCTGGTTTTGAAGGCAGTCTTCCATTCATCTCCGGGCCTGAGTCTGATCTGATGGTATCCACTTCGAAGATCAATCTTTGAAAATATGGTGGCACCATGTAGCTGGTCTAGTAGATCATCGAGCCTTGGTATCGAAAATCAGTACTTGATAGTGATCTTGTTAACAGCTCGACTGTCTACGCACATCCTCCAGCTTCCATCTTTTTTTGGCACTAAGATTGCAGGAACTGCACATGGACTAACACTTTCTTTGATTAGTCCTTTATTCAACAGTTCTTCAACTTGGCGTTGGATTTTTGCATGTTCTTGAGGGCTCATTATGTAGGCGGGCCTGTTGGGAATAACAACTCCAGGAATGAAATCAATAGCATGTTGAATATCGCCCATGGGTGGAAGTTCTGGTGGAATCTCTTCAGGGACAACATCTGGAAACTCGGCAAATAATGGCTGAATTCCTTCTGCGACTTTTGTTTCTCGGTTCGATTCGAACAGTAGAATCAAGCTCATTGTAGGAATTTCTTCTGCTGTCAGATTGAGCTGCTCCTTTGTTACTAAAGAAACCAAAGGTTTTGATTCCTTATTGTCTTTATTGAGTTCATTGGGTGGCAAAGGTGCTAGCTTGACTGTTACTCCTTATTTGACAAAGGAGTAGGAGTTGGTATAACCGTCGTATAAGGCGCGACGATCATACTACCAAGGTCTACATAAGAGAAGGTGACAGGCGTCCATGGGAATAACATCACACCATACTTCGTCCTGGTATCTTATGCCAATAGAAAAAGAAACAAGACAATGTTGAGAAACCCTTACCTCCCTTTCCTTGTTGAGTCACTGCAGCTTGTATGGGTAGGGATGGCTTTGTGTTGGCAGCTTCAACTTCTCTACCATGTAGTTGGATACTACATTCTCGTAACTTCCACTGTCTATGATGACATCACAAACTTTTTCGGCGGTGGTGCAACGAGTGTGGAAATGTTGTGCCGTAACCAAGGTTCTTCCTTAACTGACTTTGTATGAAGACTTCTCTTAATCACCAATGACTCATCATGATCGGCTGAGGTGAATTTTTCATTGTATATTGGCTCTGTTTCCTCCTCAGATTCATCTAGAGCTTCTTCTTCATCAAAGACCTCATAAGCCTTCCCCTTGATGATGGTGATGGTTCGACGGGTTGGACAATTGGAGGCGATATGACCAAAACCTTGACAGTTGAAACATTTGGTGGCTCTAGGCTTATTTTCGATAGTGGTCTTAGGAAGTGGTCGGCTAAACGAGCTTGGTTTACTGATGGATGTCTTTTGGGAGTACGAAGGGTTTTCTTTTGGAAGAAAGGGCGGTTTTCAGTGGTTTATCTTATAACTTTCTATATTCATTTTAAAAAATACTTATCTTACAGAGCAATACTTATTTTTTTTATGGGGGCAAAAAAATATTTATTAAACAATTTAAAGTAAATTTTTTTCTCATGGGGGCAAATACAATCGCCCCCAAAGCCTAAAATGTGTTGTCACTCTCATCATATCAATGCTAACAACTTCACCCGAGGAACTACATAATAACTCGAAACACCAATCATTGTAGACATTTGCTTCACAGAAGCCCCGCCAATGAGTAATAGTTTATCTGCAAAGAATGAATGCAAAATAGGAGAACCATTGCAATACAACCGAATAGGCTTTCTATTTCCAACTTCGGCCTCCCTCTTAATGCAACTTGAGAGTTGCTCAATACACATAGCAAAGAGAAACAGAGAAAACAGATCCCTTTGGCAAAAACCTCTCTTTAGGGTTAAAGAATCCGAAGGAAAACCATTAATCAAGATCCTCATCTTCACAAAATCAATGCAACAACGAACAAGATCAACAAACCCATTTTTAAACCCAATCGGCGACAACATACCTTCAACGGAACTCCAATCTAGCTTTTTTCCCCCTATACAATCTAGTTTGTATTAAGTTTTCATATTTTTCAGTCTTTTTTTGATATAATGATATTTTTAACTTACGAGTCTTAAGAATTTTTTACTTTTGATATTTTCCAATCCGAATAAATTAAATTAGTCACATAATAAATAAAAAGCTAAATGGTAAGTGATCCGCTGTCGCGCACGGGTCAAAATAAATAAAATAAGAATGTAGTAACAAGGCAGTTAACCTTGGTCGTCTCACAAGGATCTCTAATTAACAATGGCCAATAGCAAGAACACGCAAAGAACAGAATGGGGGGTTGTTTCGTGAAAACAATTTTAATTAATAACAAAAATCACTTGATAACAACAACCAATCCACTGGTCACAGGAACTTTCACTTCGAATCTATCACAGGTTCAAAAGATTATTCTAATTGTGTTCTAATCTTGTTTGATCACAGAATTAACCAATCAAGCGGGTGATTAATCCTATACGAATTCCTACTGGATTAAGCATCACAGAATTCAATTGATTATAAATAAGGAACACGCGTCACAAACATATAATCAATTTAACAACCGAATTCATCAAACCTATAACTAAGCGTCATAGACCCTATTGATCTCTATTCGAACTAAACCAAAACAAGCGTTAAGTTTAATTCCAATAGTCTCAAATCTAAGAGCAAAACCGAAATTATATGATTAAGCATCAATATATAAAACGATTTTGCAAATAGAAATTAGAAGAGATGAAGGATCAAAAGAGAAAGAAGTAGAACACAAAAACGAAATTAATATTAATAACCAACCTCAAGATCCTCTATGAAATCCTTAACCAGTGAATTGATCGAAAAGAATTAGCCTTCCATTGAAGGTTTCATCACAAAACGAAAATTAAGAAGGGGAGAAGGAGAAAGGATTGCTAAAACTCAAAAACGGCAAAATATTCAAAAGTAATCAAAAGGTAAATCCTAAGACTCTAAAAATCCTATTTATAATGTCTCCTTAGGTTAACCTAGGTAACCTAAAGTTTATGACCAAAGAGAAGGGCCCAAAGGGTTTAATTAGCCCAATAACAACTAATTACATGAGTGAATGGTCCAAAACCCGTAGTGCAACTCGCCAGCCTCAGTAAAGTGGCTTTTCGATCTTCAAAATGACATAACTGGGCTTCGGTGCCAACATAAGAATTGTAGCTCTGCTTCTTAGCTTTCCAACGCCACAAAGAGCATTGAAATCGGACAAGTATAGCCTAAGTTATGGCCTGTAGAAGCGACATGGGTCAGGATGTAACAAAATCCGAAAATTAGCAAATAATTCCACTACAGCCCAATCAAGACCCAAAGATATAAAACCATGTTAAAAAGTAGTTGTTGGGCAAAACACACAATTAAGAACACTAAGTGCAAAGCTATAAAGGATGCATTAAAATGCATTGATCAGTAAGGTAATCCATAATAAAAAAAAAGCTAAATGGTAAGGTAATCCACGTCAAACTTTTGGGCCACGACCCGCTTCAAGAACTTTTCTTCTTGCCCCTTAATTGTGGACTATAGGTTGAGGAAACTGGGTGGTGGGTTAAACCTGACGGGTTCGGGTCACCCGACAATTTCTCTTCAAATTCTAAAGTCTGATTTCTTCTTATATATCTAAAACCCTAGACGCACACTCACTTCTTCTTCCCTTCGACGAAGAAACAGGGTTTGAGAATCCACAACACAGTCACAATGTCGATGTCGAAGAGGTCAAAAATGCTGCAATACATCAACTATTGCATGAGGGTGACAATTCAGGACGGTCGCCAGCTAGTTGGAAAGTTCATGGCCCTCGATCTCCACATGAACCTCGTCCTCGGCGACTGCGAAGAGTTCCACCTGCTAAGGGCAAGAAAACCATCGACGGCGAGCGCGAGGACCGCCGCACACTCGGACTTGTCCTCCTCCGCGGCGAAGAGGTTATCTACGTGACCGTCGAGGGTCCTTCTCCTCCCGAAGAATCCCGCTCCAAGGCCGTCAATGTCGCCGTATTGGCTGTGCCTCTGGCAGGGACATACCCCCGCTCCCGTTATTTAGGCTCAGCCCGGTCTTTTTGGACCTGTTTGCAGCATCGGTGGGCCCACTCCCGGCATGATACAGCCACAGATCTCATGCCCTCCGCAGCTAGCGGCTCTGCCTGTTTCATACCCTGGCACGGCGCCGGTTATGCGACCTCCTGGTCAGATGTCGGGGTATCCGCCGCCGATGTTGAGGGGTCCTCCACTGCCTATGCCTCCAGGGTAATTCACTCCACCTGGTCAGAGACCTGGTGGTCCTCCACTGCAATTCTCAATGTCGCCGCCTCAGTATGGGCAGAGACCCATTGGGACACTCCCCCCAGGATAGATGGTGAGGGGACCTTCGGCTCCTCATCCCGGAATGTCGGCTCCGCTGCCGCCTCTCCCTGGCATGCCGCCTCCTCCTAGTGGTGATGTTCCTATTTATGGTCCTCCTCGGCCTGGAATGCCCCCTCTGCCAAACGCTCCAAATCAACAACAACAACAACAACAACAGTAATGGTGGAAAGGATTGGTATGTTTGTCTCTATTGTTTTGCTTATTCTTCTTCTCCTTTAGTTGATGATGATGAGACTTTCTGTGTTTTATGATTGTCTAGCTTTCCTTCCGTTTGCTTATGAAATTAGGACATAATAAAAAAGTGCTTTCATGAAATTAGGTTAAGATGGGAGCTGCATTGTCACCACAAAAAATTAACCTAATTATCATAAATCTTTGTTATTATGTTTGTTCGCATGCGTAAAGGAATCTGTTAGTTATACCAGCTCAACCTTGCACCAAGTACATGCTGAGATAAATTGTGATTTTATTCTTTTGTTTGATGCACGAATTAGAGAAATCTAGATGAGGGGGTCTAGGCTGTGTGCTGCAATGAAATCGGGTATGTGTGGGATTTTGGTTGCCTCTGAGCCATGGGTGAGGGGTGAAAACATAGACGACAAATGTCTTGGTATATACTTTTGAATGTGATTTTTAAATTTCTTGCATTTATTATCCTCTTTGGCCAACCAGGACCTCTATTTTCTCCCATTTTCAGCCTTTATATGTGTTGTTTGCAAAAATGGTTGAAATAGTGCTAGGTCTTCTAATGAGTTTTGATATGGTTTCAGAGTTCAGACTTCAGGACAGGATGTTTGCTGTAATGGCAAGTTGGTTTTTATTCCATGATGGTTAGGACGAGGATGAAATCCTATTTGGTTGGTTGGTTGGTTGCCTGTGGATTAAGCACCTATAATGTAGAACTGGTTTAGTATTATTAGTGAGTTTTATGGATTGTTAAGGGCCTATTTATGTCTTTTGAGACTCAGATAAGGAGTAGTTTGAATTCAATTGTAGGAGAAAATGTTTAGAGCTACTTGTCTTGATAGATAGACTAGGTAGATAGATAGATATATAGATAGATAGATAAATGGATGGGTGGGTGGGAACATTAGTTAATGAGTTTTGATATGGTTTAAGAGTTCAGACTTCAGGAAAGGATGTTTGTTGTAATGGCATGCTGGTTTTTATTCCATGATGGTTAGGACGAGGATGAAATGCTACTGGGCATCTATGATTAGCAATAGTAGGACATAGCCTTAGTTCTATTTTTTGTTAAAATAAGCTTTTGCACATGAAAGCAAACAATTATGAGGAATGTAGAAATCTTGGATTTTGCTCACTTAGTCAATTGATTTTTATGAGACTATCGAGATGTATTTTGGATTTTTTAAGGAATCTGCCATGGAGCAGGAATATATTATTTAGCTAAACATGGTCATTACATTTAGTGGTATCAGAGAAAATTTTTTCAACCAAAACATTTAAGATTGTAAAGGGTATAGTTTATAATATAGAAAAGTCACAGCCAAATAAATTGCTTGTGGGATAGTTCTTCAAGTTTTCCATGTCTTTCCACTGTGTAGTAGATAAAGGAAGATTTCTATTCCATTTGGGAAACCATATTTTACATAGGAAGGAAGAAACAAATTTTCATAATTTTAGTTCTATGAAGTATGAAAAAAGTACTGCTTAGCTTTTATGTTGTGTGAATGAAACAGAAGTAGAGGTATCCTTGTTCACTTAAATAAATGACAAAATTGATATATACATGGAAGTCAAAGTAAAAGCAAAGCAAAATCCAAAGCTCGTACAGGATAAAATATCATAAATATAATCTTAAGTTGACCAACAGGAACAATTCCATTCTTTTCCGGGTCAGAAACCCTCTCTCTTTCACCATGTTTTTCCTTTTAGGGAATTTATGACAAGGATAGACACGGAAAACCTGAAGAGCATTGGAAACTAGGATTTACTAAATTATTGTCAAGAAGATCCCATCAACGGAATACTTTACTGTTTGAAGTCTGTAACCATTCACACTACGGGATGCAGATCCTTGCTAACTTAAATCAGAATCATATAACAAGCCGAGCTTGACCAGGGATGGATCTGTTAGGGAGGAAGAATGAGTAATGGGAAAAGTAATTCTTTCATTGATGATACTGTGATTTATACAACTGTGAATAACAGATCTAACTAACAAAGCAAACAAACGAAAAAAGGGCTAAGCCATAGAAAAACAAGCATGACTAAACTAAAAGAGAAAGCCCAAAACAAACAGGCCCAACAACCCAAAGTCTAACAAACCCTCCCTTAAACTAGATGCACACAGCAACATAGTTTAAATCAGCAAGACTACATACTCCAAGCCAATCCCTCTGTTGCAGAAATTCTTTCAACTTCAATGGTTTTGTCATAATATCAGCAATCTGAAATTACGTCTGCGAAGGCCAACTCAATCTCATCCTTTTTAACAAGGTCACGCAAGTAATGGAAACGGACACCAATATGTTTATCTGCGGCCATGAAGAATCGGGTTCTTAGACAATTTAATGGTAGAGCTGTTATCACACATAACAATGATTTTATACTGTCTCAGCCCCATTCGATCCAGAATTCTTCTTAACCACACAGCTTGGCAGGCACACAAGGTAGCAGAGATGAATTCGGCTTCAGTGGTTGAAAGGGTCACAACTGGATGCTTTTTAGAAGACCATGAAACAGCACCTGTTCCAAGAAGGAACACATAGCCTCCAGTGCTTTTCCTATCATCCACGTCACCTGCATAGTCACTGTCTGAGTATGCTCTCAGATTTAGTTCTCCCTTTCTGCTGTAGTGTATTCCCAAGTCCATGGTTCCTTTCAAATATCTCATTATTTTCTTGACTGCCATGAGATGCAGTGTAGTCGGTTTCTCCATATATCTACTGACTAGACAGACTGCAAACATTATGTCAGGTCTAGTGGCTGTGAGGTACAACAAGCTGCCGATCATTTGCTTGTAGTGTGTGGCATCCACCATCTCTCCACTTCCTTCCTTCGATAATCTGGTTCCAGGAACTATCGGGCTTTTTATTGCATTGACATCCTTCATTCCAAACCTCTCAAGCACCTCTTTGACATACTTGGCTTGGTTAATGAAAATTCCAGCTTCATTTTGCACCACTTCTACTCCCAGAAAGTAGGTCATTTTCCCCAAATCAGTCATGTCAAACTCACCTTTCATAGAGTTCTTGAAATAAACAAACATGGATTCATTGTTGCCAGTGAAAATCAAGTCGTCCACATACAAACTGACAATCAAAATGCTGCTGTTTGAACCTGTTTTGACAAACAGGGTATGCTCAGAATGGCATTTTTGAAATCCTGCCTTTTGAAAATAAGCCTCCACTTTATTATACCATGCCCTTGGGGCTTGCTTCAACCCATATAAGGCCCTTTTTAACCTATAGACTTTGCCTTCTTCTCCCTTCTTCACATATCCTTGTGGTTGATCTATGAAAACAGTCTCCTTTATTTCTCCATGAAGAAAAGCACTTTTAACGTCCAATTGATAGACATACCAGCCCTTAAGGGCTGCTAATGCCACAATTGTTCGAATGGTGTCCCACCTCGCCACTGGAGCAAAAACCTCCTTGTAGTCAATTCCCTTTTGTTGAGAGTAGCCCTTTGCCACTAATCTTGCTTTGTGTTTCTCAACCTCTCCCTTTTCATTGTATTTAGTCTTAAAGATCCACTTAACTCCAATTGTTTTAGCCCCCCTTGGGAGAGTAGTCAACTCCCATGTTTCATTTCTCTCAATTGCATCTATCTCGGCTTTCATTGCTTTCTTCCACTTTTCATCACAAACAGCTTCTTCAAAACTTACTGGATCCTCTGACTGAGTGAACATAGCCTGGGAAAACATTGCCAAACTAAGTTCATCAAGTTCTTCTTCATCAATCACATAGTCACCAAGGTAGGCAGGCTTCCTTTTTGTCCTCCCTTGCTGTTGGGCTTCTACAGATTCTGTTTCCTTCTCACTGTCAGTGGAGTCAGCACCTGTACCTTCAATTCTGCCCTCATCATTCCTCTGAACATTAGAATCTGATACTGCAGCACTTTCTGTAGATGCTGCAGCATTTGTGGTAGTGGTGCCTTCTGCAGAGGCATTTCCTGGACTGTGTTGTTCTCTGCTTTCTACTGCTTCTGTAGCTTCTGTTTCCTTTTCTTCCAACTCAATCAATTCACTGACCTTCTCTCCAGATTGATTATTCCAGCTCCATTCTTCATTTTCAGCAAAGATAACATCTCTGCTAACAAGGATTCTCTTTGATTTGGGATCATAAAGCCTATAGGCTTTTGATTCCTCACTAATTCCAAGCAAAACACACTTAATGCTTTTATCATCCAACTTTTTCCTTTGAGCATCAGGGATGTGGACATACCCTATAGACCCAAAAATTTTAAAGAAGTGAACAGATGGCTTGGTGCCACTCCAAGCCTCTTCTGGAGTAATGTCTTTCAAAGCAATGGTGGGACTTCTATTTTGCACAAAGACTGCCCAGTTGACAGCTTCTGGCCAGAACCTTTTGGGCACATTCTTCTCAGCCAACATGCTTCGTACCATGTTCATAATGGACCTATTCTTCCTCTCAGCCACTCCATTCTGCTGTGGAGTGTATGCTGCTGTCAACTGTCGCTTGATTCCATTAATTCTGCAGAATTCTTCAAATTCAGATGAGGTGAACTCTCCACCTCTGTCAGTTCTCAAGCTTGTAATTGGATTTCCGCTTTCTTTCTCTGCAGCAGCCTTAAACTGTTTGAATATTTCAAAGGCAGCAGACTTCTCAGATAAGAAATATACCCAAGTTTTTCGGCTATAGTCATCTATGAATGTGAGAAAGTATCTTTTTTTGCTGTTGGATTCGGGCTTGATGGGGCCACAAATATCAGCATGAATCAATTACAATTTCTGACTTGCCCTCCATGGACTTTGTTTGGGAAAGGATTCCCTGTGTTGCTTGCCAATCATGCAGTTACTACACACTCTTGAGGACTCTTCAATTTTTGGCAAACCTTTCACCATACCCTTCTGATTTAGCAGCTTCAATCCCTTGAGACTTAAGTGCCCATATCTGCTGTGCCATAACCAATTCAGATCTTCACTGGTAGAGGCTTTAAGACAAGTAAGACTCGGGAGAATAACCTCAGCCAAGACCACAAACATTCTATTGGATGACATCCTTGAGTGTGTTATCAAACCCCTATCAGGGTGATAAATCTTACAAGAATTCTGCTTAAACACCACAGTCAAGTTTTTCTCCTGAAGCTGACCTATGCTTAACAAATTGTTTTTTAAATCGGGAATGTAATACACACTGGAAATGACTTGGATTGAATCATCAATTTTCAGTTTTACACTCCCCTTTCCCATCACTAACATCTTTGAATTATCCCCTAGCTTGACTGACACTCTAAATTCTTCATTTAACTCATAAAACCAATTCTTGTTTCCACACATATGGTTACTACAACCAGAGTCAAGAAACCACACCTTTTGTTCACATGAATTCTTGGCCTCTGTGTGTTCTCCAGAATCTTTAACTTCTGTGTGAGCCATCAACAGCAAGGGTTTTTCTTCATCGTATTCTGCATAATTTGCCTTTTCATCCCAATCAGGGCATTCATATTGAAAGTGCCCTAATTTATGGCAGTGATAACATTCAATCGAGTCCTTGTTGAATTGCTGCCTGCCTCTGCCACGTCCACCCCTGAAACCGCCGCATCCTCTTCCTCGCGTCCTTCCTGCACTTGACACCTTCAGGGCTTGATCTTCTTCCTTATGCCCTTTCATTCTTTGCTCATGAACAAGAAGACTGCTTTGAAGTTCGTCTATGGTAAGAATGCTCACATTGTTAGATTCTTCAATAGAGCAGACTACATAGTTGAACTTAGCCGTCATCGATCGCAGAATCTTTTCAACAACCATCGTTTCTTCAACTTTCTCACTGTGCGTTTTCATCTTGTTCACAATTGCAAGGGTTCTTGCAAAGTATTCATTGACTGTATCTCCTTCTTTCATGCCAAGAAGTTCGAACTCTTTGCGCAGTGCTTGTAACTGAGCCCGTTTCACTTTGGTCGAGCCCTGATATTTCTGTTGCATCGAATCCCAAATGCCTTTCGCCGTTTCTTTATTGAGGATGGTTTCGATTATTCCCCTGTCAATCGCTTGAAAGAGGTAATTCTTGGCCTTCAAATCCTTCAACTTTGCATCTTCAATCGCTTTTATCTGATCCGGTGTCGCTGCCGCCGGAGTCTCTGGAATACCGGTTTCAACCACGCCCCAATACTCCTTCGAACGGAATAGATTCTCCATTAACATTGACCAATGGTCGTAATGACCATCGAATCGGGGTATTGCCGGTTGAACAAAGTTTTTCTCTTCCGCCATAGAAACGCACGCTCTCTGATCTTTTCCCTCACCAATTTCACACTTGCTCTTCTTGATCCTAATCGCTCACAAAAAACTGCAGTTACGTACCAGGCCCCTGGAGGAGCTTCTGATACCAGATG
Organism: Calophaca sinica; assembly: GCA_037113605.1. Taxonomy (NCBI): domain Eukaryota; kingdom Viridiplantae; phylum Streptophyta; class Magnoliopsida; order Fabales; family Fabaceae; genus Calophaca; species Calophaca sinica. The sequence goes on along the minus strand of CM073736.1, from coordinate 123,092,346 downwards.
TTAGGGAGGAAGAATGAGTAATGGGAAAAGTAATTCTTTCATTGATGATACTGTGATTTATACAACTGTGAATAACAGATCTAACTAACAAAGCAAACAAACGAAAAAAGAGCTAAGCCATAGAAAAACAAGCATGACTAAACTAAAAGAGAAAGCCCAAAACAAACAGGCCCAACAACCCAAAGTCTAACAGGATCTACGTAGAGCTCATTGTGAGCACATGCCCCCACTGAACTTCAAAAATTTCCATCTACTATCTAGCATTTTTCAATTTTGACCCCACTGAAATTCTGACTTTGCCCGCAGTTCACCAAGGGCGGAGCGTAGTAGAGCCATGGAGTAGCCATGGCTACCCAAAAAAATTTCGAACTTCTTATTTTCGTTGTCCATGGCGTCTTCTCTTCTTCAGCTCCGACGAGAGGTAGAAAACGAAAGGGGCTATGAAACATAGGGAGGTTTGACTTGGGGCAGGTGTGAAGAACAACTTATGTGACGTTTCATCAATAACGTAAGGACGCATGTCTTAATGTAGGAATGCATCACATGTGAGACAGTGCACGAGAAGATTGTATTGTTATTATTCTTTTTTTTTTGGTGCTGTATTCTATTTTTATTATATTATTACTACTATGATTCTCGTTTGATACGTATTCCCATTTGATTCTTTTGTTATTCTATTTTGGCTTAAATATGAAATTGGTCCTAAAAAATTCGCGAAGTTCGTTTTTAGTCTCCTTAAATTTTTTTGAAGGTTTTTAGTCCCCCAAATTTGAAAATGTTTTTCCGTTAGTCCCTATCGCTGGCGTCGTTATGATTTTAGTTCCTCAAAAATTCCTCATAATGAAAAAATATTTTCAAATTTGGGAGATTAAAAACCTTCAAAAATCTTTTAGAGGACTAAAAACAAACTTGTCAAAGTCACCCCTAACACAGATACCACGTCATCGTCTTCCGTAATGTTACTGTTTACCCCTAATGACCCAAAATACAGGATCCATCCCAGTATGCCACTGCCGTGAAACCATAGATATTGATTAGATTAAAGTTTACAAAAATAAAAATCATTTGTAGCCTAAGACGAGATATGTATTTTTCCAAAACACATGGCTAGCCAAACCAAAACTTTTGATATGACAACCTGGCTAAAAGACACCATATTCTTCACCATCAAGTTAACGAGTCAAATAACCCGAAGGAGTCCAGAAAAGAACTTCATTTTCCCCCTGCAATTTAATCTTAGCACACCTGTATAAAACAATACCATTTGGTTGTTTTCGTTCTAAAATAATGGCTAATAGTAGAGATCAAAGTGATAAACGTAAAACACTTTCAATGACTATTTTGGGTTGTTACTCTTTCAGGGACCAAAGTGACACCGAGTTACACTTTTAGGAACCAATGTGACCAATTACTCACGGAGTCAATGAAATTGTTAACGGCAGGGACCAAAGTGACAAACGTTGAACACTTTCGGGAACTATTTTGGAGTTTTCACTCTTTCAGAAACCAAATTGATACCGAATTACACTTTTAAGAACCAATATGACCAATTTCTCGTAGAAAATTGGTGGTGAAAGCAATTGAGAGGATTTTTATACGGATCACGGGACACAAAAGCCCAAAACGTTGCTTTGCTGACCTCTCTGCCTATCTCTTCGTTTCTTTTTCTCTAAAGTTTCTTTTTATTCCACTATTTTTTATTTTTTATCTGTATTTCTCAATTTTTTATTAATATATATTTGAGTTCTCCTAAAAAAATTAATATATATTTGAGTTAGTTTAGGATATAAAAAAATAAAATATTTATTTATTAAAAGTATGATAGTAAATGTATTAAATTATTTAAAAAGTTACAAATACTAATAAATATTTATTGATTTTAAAATTTTAAACACTTGTTAGCATTTATCTATATATATTTTTATTTGGTTAAGTGCACACATTTTGGTTAAATAGTCAATTTAAAACTTGTGGTATAATTAGTTTGGCCGAGCAACCCAATAGCAGTCGATTAAAAATGTATGATTTTCATTTTTATAAAATATTTTAATAGGTTAACTTAATAATTTTTTAAAATAAAAAGTATACAAATCATATTTTCAATGTATGATTTTCAAATCGGTCCCGTATTTGAATATAAAAAATCGACACAAAAAACGTGGTTAATGTGGTTAATGAAGTATTGCGTTTGGTTAATTGATATATCAAAGTGTCGCAACTTATTAACCATCAACAAAACCCTATTAATCATGATTTTGAACGTTATTAACCACGATTTTTAGGTTTTCAAATATAATCTACAACATGTATATTTGAACAACTGAAAATTGTGAATAATAAAGTTTAGTTGATGATTAATGTGTTGCAACACCTTGATATATCTATCAACCAAACTTAACACTTCATTAACCATGTTTTTTAACTACATTAACCAAGTAATTCATTGTCAATTTTTGATGTCAATTTTTGATGCTCAAATAACATTTCTATTTTCAAATAACTACTTTTTTGTTTTTATTTTTGTGCTGGTTGGTTACCTGTGGATTAAGGTCCAATAAATATTGGTCTAGTTTAGTATTATTGTGAGTTTCATGTGTTGCAACTTGCAATGACATATTCATGTTTTTTAGGCTCTTAGAGAGAAGTAGTATCAATTCTACTATGTTATGGTTCTCCAACAAACTTGAGGTTGGGTTGAGTCTCCTTTTATATGATCCATAAAGAAATTCTCTTGACCTGGCTTGGTTAAAGGTGATGAGAGTGGGTAACTACAAATGCACTTTGAGTTCAAGTCAGTATGAGTATTAGCCTGAGGCTTAGAAAATCGACATAAAAGCATATCTTTGCATAAATATGTAAACTAAGCTTGAGTTTTGCATTTATAATAACATTAACTAATTTTTGCTTCGGTTACAAAACAATATTATATATATGTAATGTCACTCTATATTTTCAATTGTGTTAAATATTAAAAATACAACTTACTCTACATATATTTTGAATACTAAAATTATTTGATATTAATCAAAATTATTGACTAAATTTTAAAAAATGCATGAGAAAACCAGATCACAATACATGTTATTAAATAGCATATTTATAACATAAAAGTATTAAATATTAAATATTAAAGTTTTCAGTGATGTTTACTAAATTAATTTCATATATAAAAAATGTTTTGAAAAAATAAATTGCAGTATATATTATTAAATATATTTTTAATTTATTAAAATATGTAAACCAAGCTTGACGTATGTTGATGTGTCATCCCTAAAATACTCCCCACTATTTCTTATCTATATTTATATTTATTTACTATTTATATATAGAGTAGATTTGAGTTTGGGTTTTAATGAAGAATTAAATACTAAAACATCAGTTTTTCTCTTTTATTACTTACTATTCATTCTAAATTCATAAGTTGAGGTTTTTATTTAATGTTGCCTTTTGGTTTTTAGAAACCATGTGCCACTATTTATTTATTGGCTATGTATTTTTTGTGTACTTTTGCACTAATATATTTTTTTTGATAGACAAATGTTAGTTGTTAGTAATTGTTAGAATTATTTGTTTCTTGGGTTTGAACTCGGGACTTCCAACTTGCACTCCTTCAGCGCCTCTTAGCTCACCAACCGAGCTACCTACTTGGGACACTTTTGAACCAATATTGTTGTTTTTATGTCAGGTTGGAGATTTGAATTGTTAGAAAAATAACTCAAAATAGAGATAAATGGATCGTTAAAAGAGATTGTAGAACATATACTACAGGAGAATTTGCATTAGATAATACTAATTGCTACTTTTGTAAATGCATGGGTCAACTAATTTGGAGTTCTTTTGCAGTTCTCTTATTAATATCATATATGTTGTTATGAATGTAGATTAAAGTGAATACTGATAATTATTATAATTGGTTATTATGAATGTGATGGTATTATTATTATTGTTGTTGTTGTTGTGATAAATCTATAATTGTGTTTAAGGAGTGAATTGATAAGAAATATAACAAACTGCACCTCTTATTTTAGTGAAAACTTCAATTGCTATTGTTAACTTTAAATGACCATCATTGCAAATAAATTGACAGTTGTATCTTTTAATGTAGTTGAGTTTTCATTTTACAAATATTTAAATAATTTTGCCTTGATTCCAACGGAAACAAGAAAGAAACTTTTACCCTTCCTCATATTAAACTTCATTAGATTAACTATAAAAACTACTCTATAAAGTAACTATGATTTTATATTTTTAACGAAAGTAACTATTATATTATAAAAAAACTATAAAAATTGTCAAATAATATAGAGCAAGTTAATACTATGTATAATAATACTGGTCATGATTATCACCTCAAGCATATATCAAATATTTGCATTAGGTTTATCATCAATTTATTCTTAAGATAACTTTATGATCATGACTATATTAAACATCAATAATTCAAAGAAAAAAAATACATGCAAATAGTAACTGTTGCAATCCATGTAGCAAAACAAAGGGTAACTTTGCAATCCAAAAAGGTTCCAAATCAAAGTTTTATTATAAACTATACAAATAAAATTTATGATGCACTGAAACATCCATTATCTTTATAAAATCGTAATACTTCTTAAAAAAAATTAAAGGCCTTTACAGGATAAACTCCTATATAAACCGTATAGCTAATTCCTTTTGTTTTGTTCCAGTCATTTGCATGTACTCTAAAGATTTTGTTGGGTATGTCAACCAACAATGTCTACTTTGATTGACTTTACCCAGAACTAAAAAATTGTACCGTAAATTTTTAATTTATTTTATACCTTTTCAGGGTATACAAACTATATGATACATAGAATAAGTAAACATTATCTCTTCCACTCTTCTGTCTTCTGTGGATCCTTCAACGTACACCGTTTCATAAAATCGTCAAACGAACAACATGTGTTTCATATACATTTACGATGGTGACCAAGGACATTGTTGAAAAGGTTTCAATTTGGGTGTGCAAATCAGGTTGAAAGTGTCACCAGATTGGATCTTAGAAGGTTTGAGCAAGAAAAAACTATCAAATTCAAACATTGAATTATAAAACATATATTTGCACTTATATGCTGCCCGAAAGGAAATTATATTGTCAGTGTTGAATGTAATGACAAGCCAATCATTGGGTATTTCCTTCCCTTTGTTCAGACATCTATCATTACTCAAACAATAAAACCTTCTTCTTTAATGTTTAATGTTCAATAATATGTATAGTTGCAATGTCGTTCTTTTGAGTTGTTCCCAATTAGAACAACTACTTTCTTTTCCTTTACATATGTATTGTTTGGTTTGTGTGGTAGATAACTATAAGTAGAAACACAGGGTCTAAAACTAATTAAACAGAGTAACAAATATCAACATTATCAGATACATTACTTTTTGTTTTATTATATTTTTAATAAATCACCTCATCAAAAAAAATTGATTAGTTATTATTATTTAGTATGATGAAAAACATGTAGATTATTCAATAATGTTGTCTTAAATGAATTATTTAATAAAAATTTTAATATAGTTACCTTATTTTTTATTATATTTTGTGATTAATAAAAAATTATTATTGTAATTATATATATTTAAATAGTAATAACATTTTATATATTTTTCAAAGTTACTCTATAAATATTATTATGAATAAAATATAAATAAACTTGTGCAACACACATAGATGTTATATACATATATATATATAAGTAAAAGAAACATAAGCTTTAAAATTAAATATCAATTTATTTTACTTCATGAGTTACAACCTTCAATTGCTCTTGTTAATTAATTCCATCATTTTTTTTAACTTTAATATATTTTTTGACTGTATTTACAACCTTTCATAATTTAATTTTTTGCTTAATGGTAATATTAATTATTAATTATAATTTGAAAGAAGAAACTAAAAATACAATTAAGTTACACTATAAATTATTAAATATAATTATAAAATATAAAATACAGTGTTATTTATTTAAATTAGTTTATGTCAATACTAATTGCTATTTGCTACTTAAAAAATGTCTTAAAAATAATTGAATGATATTTATAATGTATCACATATTAAAATGACTCAACATGAATTTTAAAGGATAAATAAAATGTTTTCAATTTAAACTTTTAATGTGATTAGTACGTTCAAAAAAACCTTTGTTATCACGTGATGTTATATTAATTGAATGTCAATTATAATATTATATTAACTATAAAAATTAGAAATATTAATATTACATTAGAAATACCAATTATGTTATAAAACTTAAATTTTACTTTATTTACAACACAAAAAACCAATTATGCTGGTAGTATTTGGTTAGAGGGGAATGAAGGGGAGGGGAGGGATTATTTTAAATTTTATATGTTTTGTTCAATTTTTTGGAGAGAATGTGAAGGGAGAGGAGCAAAATCCCTCCTAACTTAATTTTAGCTCTCCTCCAATATTATGGTTTTTTTGGAGGGGAGAGAAAGGGAGATTAAATTATTTAAAATAAAATTACTTAAATATCCTTATACATAATATAATATAAAAGGCTATAAGGATATACAAGTAAATGTTTTCCTCCCCTCCCTTCCCCTTCCCTCTATTAAAATCCCTCCCCTCTCCTCTCATCCCCTCCATCAATATTATATTAGGAATGTGTAATGGAATAAAATTCCTTATTATTATAAGAGATTAAATAATTCAAATAAAGATTATTACAAAAGGTCACACCAATGAAAAAATAATTATTTTATAAATAATTTCGATGATAAATGATTACAAATGACATTTTATTTGTAGAATAAAATAACATCCAATAATTAGATTTTATGTAGCGATAATAATCAAATCCAACAATAATTGCTAAATTATGTGAGATTACATTTGATAAAATCTATATTGTATCATGGACAATTATATATCTCATTGTCAACAATAATATAACCATAAACATTGAAATTATTTGTTGATAACCAAGATAAGAAATATGCATATGAAAAAAAAAACCATAATGTGATTAAAAAAACTTATTTTATAGAGTTAGCTTTTGACATATTAAAGTTTCTATTATATTAATCTTACTAAAAAACTGACATTTCTAATTATTAAACATGATAATAAAAATTATATACAAAAGATAATTTATAAATAAATGAGTTAGGTAATACAATGTTTCAATATGACTATACTTAATTATTATATTTTTTGACGGGATACTTAATTATTACATGTTATACTATAATTAATAAAATTTTATTTATTTGCATTTTTTTTATTAAGAATGGTATAAGGCCAAAGGAAAAAAACAAAAACCTAATCCATCAATATAAGAATATCCCTAAGATAATTTATAAATAAATGAGTTAGGTAATACAATATTTCAATATGACTATACTTAATTATTATACTTTTTGACGGGATACTTAATTATTACATGTTATACTATAATTAATAAAATTTTATTTATTTGAATTTTTTTTTTGTATTAAGAATGGTATAAGGCCAAAGGGAAAAAAAACAAAAACCTAATTCATCAAGATAAGAATATCCCTACTAACTCTGTCAATAAAAATAAAATAAAAAATTGCCAAGACATGACTATGCATATTTTTTATTTATTTGCATTTTTTTATTTGTAGTAAGATGGACCCAAGGTAAAAAAAAACTAAAACGTAACCTTTCAAGGTGAGAATATCTCTTCTAAGTTTGTCAACAAAAACTAAAAACATGCTAAAATATGACTATGCATCAAGTAAACACTAATTATATTGAGAGATTTGTATAAAATATTTTTATATATAATTTTTTTTTATCTTTCACATATTTTTTCTAAAATATATTTTATATAAAATTTTGCACGGGGTTTCGTCTAGTGATGATGTATTTATACAGAGTTGTCCCGAGTAGGTCCTAGTATTTGTCTTCATGTGCCGAGGTTAAACCTCGGCACCGAACCATATCCTTGTACCGAGTAGGATATCCTCTGTTGTCGAAATACCCATCCCTCTCAAGTATTGTTTGCGTTTTACTAAAAGTTTCCATTGTCAATATTATTACAAGATGATATCCAAACCAACATTATACATGAGTAAACAATCTCGGAAAAATAATATGGACAGAACCACCACAAAACAAAGAAGGCTATGAGCCAATTTGAATAAAATTATGTATCCAAGTACTTTAGTAATTTATCATATAAAACAACTAATAATTTGTTGAGATACAAACAAGTCATAGTCTGTTTCGGAATTAATTTCTCTAACAGCTGAGATATTAAAAAAAAAATATCTATTATCTAAATAGGGTATGCATGAAAGGCTAGACAGGACAATAGAAACATCCACACTGGTCTTGGCAATCTTTTGCTTATTATTTTTTGCTTCTGATCTTTATCCTTATTCCTTAATTTCTACCAGTCGTTGTACTTAGACCCTTCACTGTGTTATTTTTAGAAATATAATTGGATCCCTAGTCATTAGTGAACCCAATTTGCAAACATATTTGTATGGTTCTTGACAGTACTGCAGAATTTTGGTGAGTTCCTTGTCAACTCTATGCCTCATATCCCTTGTTTTTGTCTCTACTTTATCTATGCCTTATTATAATGAAATGAGAATGTTCCAAGTTCTTAGCCAACACTGCTCCACAAATAATGCATGCCAACACCTCAGTCAATACAAGTTCACACCTTAGAACAAGAAATATATTAACTGATATATCATTGAATCTAGCTAAATAGATAACTCATTCACACGATAGTGCCAATAAGAAAACAAGTTCAGTAAATTTATGCAGGGCTAGCAAATTCAAAGAATGACTGTATCAACTGCATACTGCCACATAGTTTTAGCCCTAAAATGCAAAAATAAAGATATCTACCTGTAGAGAGGGAAGCGTGAGACCTATGAATATGTAACAAGTCATTTGTATTAATCCCATTATGACTATGCAAACAAAATACTAATTCTGACCCTAAGATAGACTTCCAATTGGTTGATGTCACAGAATGATTGATTTAAATGGAAGGTCATAATGTTGTCCCAACCAAGACAGCTACAAGTTCTGAGAAATTCAAGGAGCATGTTTCAGCACTTCTTCATTAGTAATTTCGGTCAAGATGTGTAGATACTTGGGAAACAAGTTCAAACTTGGAAAAGGGTAAATCATGTCTTAACTTGAGACCAAATACATGCCATCTATAAAGCTTGCCATGTGTCACAAATTTTTTAGCAATTGAAGGACAGATTTCACTCACTTTATACCTCGAAAGAGCCTGGTCAGAATTAGAAGAAAGTTAGGGAGTGAGTCCAACTTTTGGACCTTGGAAATTAAAATGGGAGCATCTCTATTTAATAAATTGACTCATATATAAAAATGGAGAGATGATAGAAAACTTATGATAGGTGTATTGTGCAAAATGGAGAGATGATAGATGCAGGGAACTCATGTAAAATTATTTCTTGCAACATGTTCATACAAATATTGGTTCAAAACTCAAGCATATGGCACCCTACAATTTCATTATTCAAAGACAAATAATCAGATAAGCTCACACGAGTGTTGTATAAAGCACGCATAAAGATTGCTAAGATCTCCAAATATGTTTCCAGAAGCAGAAGGGAGAAAAAGGAAAGCACTCTACTTGTTTTGTATAAATTTGAATTTATATGCTGAAATTCTATGTAAGTGAATAACTTAAAAGAAAAAATCAGGTATCATAATTTAAGATTCTTACTATCTAGCTCCACCATAGCTAATAGCTTGATATGAAATGGCATGAACACAGTGGGAAACTTTTTGCACATACCTTTGGTTCCTCTATTTCTAAGCATGTGTAAACTTTTAACTACACCCACTGATCTCAAACAAAGATATTTAGCTTATACTTGCACAAAGTCTGTTCCAGGTGTGTATATATATATATATATATATATAGCTGACATGTAAATTTGAAATATGAGAAATGTCACATCTATTTATTAAGGTAAACAATCCCGGTGATTTATAGCATTTAAACACCCAATATCATTTTCAAGATTGCTGAGATCTCCAAATATGTTTCCAAATAAATCACGCACCGCCCTCAGTCACAAAAAGAGAAGTCATGCATCTAATTAAGTCCTATGACAGAATGACCAGGAGCACAAGCACATACACAATTTCAACAGACAAATACACAAGCACAAAAAATATAGAATGGATATTATCTCTCCAACCCCAAAACACACAAATACACAAGCACGGAGTACACAAATACTAGAAAATGATACTCAGAATCTCAGATATTAAAATCAACCGCTGAAACTAAAATGAAAACCATTGAACACTAGAAAATCATACACTAGAATGGCATTGTTGAAAGAAAGCGTAGACATGTGGTTGAAGCCAATATTCCATTTCAGTTTTGGGATCGTGCATTTCTCACATCTGCCTATCTAATCAATCTTTTACCATCTCCTAAACTACAAAATAAATCACCCTATTCTGTCCTACTAAACAAACAACCTCAATACAAATTTTTAAAGAGTAATTGGATGTGCTTGTTTTCCATTTTTAAGACCACATACCTCCACTAAACTTGCCTTTAGATCCCAAGAATGCATTTTCCTAGGATATTCTGTCTCACAAGGGATATAAGTGCCTAAATTCAGATGGCCGCATCTTTATTTCTAAAGATGTCTTATTCAATGAGGTTTCCATATTCTGAATTATTTTCCAAGAAATCACCCTCTTTATCATCACCCTCAGCACCATCTACCTCAGTTATCCCTCCCTTATTACCTTCACTAGTCAACCCACCAGCATCACTTTAACCAACTCAGTCACAATCCTTATAGTACAGCAGTTCTCCCTTGTTCTGTCACCAGTTCCTGCTTTGCCATCTGCTTCTGACAATGCAGATTCTTCTTCTCCTCCTCCTCCTCCTCCTCATTCTCTTGTTCATCCTCTAAATCACCATCCAATGCAAACTAGAGCAAAATTTGGTATTATTCAACCAAGGCTCCATCCTACTACTCTTCTCACACACATGGAACCAACTACAGTGAAACAAGCCTTGGCTACTCCTCATTGGCTTGCAACAATGAAGGATGAGTATGCTGTCTTGCTAAAGAATAATACATGGCCTCTATTAAGCACCTCCTAATCGGGTTCCCATTGGCTGCAAATGGGTATTTCGAATCAAGGAGAATCCTGATGGCTCAATTAAAAAGTATAAATCCCGTTTGGTGGTCAAAGGATTTCACCAACAGTCCGAGTGTGATTACACACAGACTTTCTCTTCAGTAGTCAAGTTTTTTACTGTGCGCAATGTCCTTATTGTTGTTGTTACCAATAACTGTCCTATCCAACAAATAGATGCTAACAATTCCTTTTTAAGTGGCATCTTGGAAGAGGAAGTCTACATGCAACAACCCCATGGATTTGAAGCCAGTGACAAGACTCTAGCATGCAAACTAAATAAAGTATTGTATGGTCTCAAACAAGCACCAAGAGCTTTATTTAAATGCCTCAAAACTTCACTATTAAAACTTGGTTTTACTGCTAGTAGATGTGACCCAACACCCAAGTCTCTCCATGTTGCAAACTGCATCTCTCAGCATTATGGTTTTAGTATATGTTGATGACATTAGTGTAACTGGTAGCTCTTTGCCGCATATTCAGCAGATTATCACAAAACTGAACTCGAAATTTGCCTTAAAACAATTGGGGAACCTATACTATTTTTTGGTGATTGAAGTTACACAATTATCTAACGGTTCTCTTTTGCTCTCTCAATCCAAATACATTTGTGATCTATTGTCCAAAGTTCAAATCGAATCTGCTAAGGGTATCACCACTCCTATGGTCACCAACAGTAAGCTGTGTAAATTTGGATCAGATTACTTTGAAAACCCAACTCAATTTCATTCTATAGTAGATACACTGCAGTTTAACTAGGCCAGAAATATCCTATTCAGTCAATATAAGTCTGTCCATTTCTGTCGCAGACTCATAGCCCTTGCAAGAACACTGGAAAGCTGTTAAACGCATACTTAGATATCTAAAATGCACATTGCATCATGGTTTACTGATTCAGCCAGCTCCTATGCATCAACCATTCTCTTTAACTGGGTTTACTGGGCATCAAACCCGGATAATCGCAGGTCAACCTCTGGGGTTTGTCTTTATCTTGCGCCTAATCTTATCTCTTGTGGTCCAAGAAGCAGACTTTAGTGGCTTAGTCTAGTGGAGAAGCAGAGTACAGGAGTCTTGCGTAGCTGTCTGCTGAAATCTCGTGGGTCCAATCCTTACTAAATGAGCTTCACACCAACTAGCTGAGCCTGACTAGTCACTACTAACTACTACTTGCTGGCTTGCTTTACAATTTCCTTATTGATTCTTCCACTGATTTCCATATAAAAAATAGTGATAAGAGCTCAATCCAGTTTAGTCTCAAGTTTGGATACATTCTGTGGCTTTCAGGCAGGATTGTAATGAAGCCCATGTCTTGAGCTTGATTATTATTCTGATCGATCTAAATGCCCGTGAAAAGTCATAAGTGGTATATGATTCTCATTTGTGCCAATAACAAAAGACCAAAATTCAATTTATAAATTTCTTTTCTATTGTATCTGATAGTGATAAAAAAAAAATTAAGCAATAAGAAGCTAGTAAAATAACTTGGCATGATGCTCGAGTATTGTGGCATAGTTGATTATTTTCATCATAATCCATATTCTTATAGTTTGATCACAAATAACGCTCTTGTTTGTTTCTATGGTGAATATTGGAATTGCATGTATCATGCATGATACATTTCAAAATACAAATGATATGTAGCTGATTTTAACTTTAGATTCCACTTTTGGCATCTCAATTTAAATTTGTTAATAAGGGAATGCATTATCTAATTGTGTTTATTTTAACTTTTGATTCAGCACATTTGTGTTTGAAGGTTGTCACGGTACTAGGTATTTTCACATGATAGTGGACTAGTGACTGAACATTTGCTTGTACAACCTTGAATCGTTCTCTTATTAGGGATTTTTTTGTGTTGTGATGATGAGGCTATGTTATGTTAGAATAGCCTAGTGTTATTACTGAAGTAATTGAACTCCTGTGATGGAACGCTTACAGCCTTGCCGATGACAATCCATAATAAAAAAGGATATGGCTCGCCTTGGTCTCATACGGAGCATTTTTTATGAGAAAATATGTATGAAATTCAACCAATTTTTATGTGAATTAGACACAAGACTGGCAAAGGGTTGAATATGTGGTAAAAAAAAATGAAATTTTATAGTAAAATGTTTTAATAACATGCATTTTATTCTTAGATGGATGGAAGCTCACATTCGCCTGTAAATTGTGCATTAGATTCCATACTTCAGAAACCCATTCCAAGGAAAGCATGAACAATAAGAGAATCGAGGTAGATATGAACGAAATGACATAATGAAAAGGGAATAATCATCGTCTTTTTCTAAACCCAGACAAAGTTCAACCTACTTAGCAAATTCGATGAGAAAATGTGTTTGAAATTCCATCAATTTTCGAAAGAACTTAATCCAAGGCCTTTAAAGGGTTCAATATTTTGTTTAAAAAAACCGAGAGAGATTCTATGGTAACTTGATATAACCAAACCACAACCAGAACAGTCTCGAGACAAAGAAAGAACTTCAACCGTTCAACTTCTTCTGGCAATTTAATATTTGCACACCTATATGAAATAATACCAATGTTAGGGAACAGTGTTCAAGTAATGCGACTAAAACTATAGGTAGCACATGGTTCGAGCGTCTGAAACTCTATCTTTCTTCGAATAGTCCATCTGCTTTTACTCTTTCATGTAATGTCTACTACTTTGGAATTCTATCTGCTTTTGCTGGAAATTACAGCAAATGTCCATATTTTCCTCCTCCATCAATAAGGAAAGTATAAACGAAGTTTAAAAGGCATTAGTAATGAAAGTTTGTGTCCCAATGGAGAAAAACTAGAATTATAACATATATAAATAGCACAACGTATAGTTTAGTTGTATAGGCAATTGATTGATGAAGATTCACAAGGCACTATCATTGAAAAACAATAATTGCATCTCATACAGAATATTTATAAGCCAAGACCCAAAATTATCAATTGCAAAGACTCATCACATTGATATAGCCAAACCATAGAAAGTTGTAATTGTATGTCACTTACTTATTAGGAGGAGTGCTCTTCACAGTTCCCCTCCCAACCAGTAACATCGTCATTTTCTGAGCTGAAGGAGGTGTGCTCTTCATCATATTGTTCCCCTCCCAACAAGAAAAAAACTTCATTTTTTGCTAGCAATTCAAACTTTGCACATCTATATAAAATAACACATATGTAAGGAAATAGTGCTCAAGTAATCGAATGTCTAGTAGTATAAGCAATAAGCAATTGATTGATGAATCATTATAACCTTACCATGAGTATACATTCAACATCTCGATATTGCAAGTTTGCACAACCTCCTTCAATGATATAAGACTAGGAGTGTGAGGAATTATTTCAATATACTTAGACTGAGTGTCACTGATCTTAAATTTTTTGAACCCGTTCTTTCTGGGTTCATGGTAGAAAAGACTCTTTGACCTATTATAGAACAAAAACAGACCTTTCTTCTCATACTGTCTAACCGGCCAATATAAACGCCAAGAGTGGTGTGGTATGGAAAAAATATCAACATGAAAGGATGGGTCTATTACTCATTAATAACATATGTCTTCATAATCCACCGAATTGGAACGTGATCCATGGCAATATACAAAGACAATCCCTTAATTCTTCCATAGTTACGGTGTCAGTGACCTGATTATCAAGAAGCCGTGAGAAGGAGAACGAAAGGATTCGAAACTCTCACTTGCATGGTCGAAAAGTAATGTTGACTTGGTGAGTGCATTTTTATATGTAGCTATAAAATGAAGTGTCCCATTAAGATACGTGGGATATTGAAGACAAAGTCAAACCATTCACTGTAGGCGATTCTTAGATTTTTCCTATGCAGAACAACATAAGCATTAGACCTGTTGAAGAGCTTACTCTAAATTCTTATTGAATCTTTATCTTTAGGAAGATAGAATATGTGTAAAGAAATTAAGACTAGCATATTTGAATGACTGAGTTACATAAATCTTCATTTTTAGAGAAGTTTTGTGGTGAATTTCCATATACAAGGTTTCTTTACATTTTCGGGCATGCATATTTAAGGTTTCGACTTTTTTGGAACAAAACAAAGCAGTGAATGTGCTGATGAGTAGTTGAATTATATATTTAGACGTGATAAGTTGATGACTTGTCAAACCTTTAAATTTTCTGTAAGATTTTTTTTTTCCAATTTACACCTTAGTGCGGTCATGCAAGGAAAAGATGATGAAAAAGGCAAACAAGTAGAGGAGCCAAAAGAATTTATTTACCTTCCACTAGCCGTCACTTTCAGCATCTGCGCTCTCCTTCACATATCTTCTAGTCTAGTTAGTAAATCTGGTCACAGAGGCTGAAATGCACAAATTTCCAACCCAAGTTTCACCAAACTGCGCTTGTAGCATGCACCAGTTGGTCTCTGTATTCGAACACGTGATCAGAGTCTAGTGTCAAGAATCCTATTCTTTGTTGACAACTTCTTTTAGAGAGGATGCAACAACAAGGTGAAGCCTAAGCTGTATTCACCAAGTTGTTGCATCCCCTGAAAAAAGTCGTCAACAAAGAATGGGGTTCGTAACACTAGACTCTGATCACGTGTCCGAATACATAGACCAATTGGTGCATGTTGCAAGCGCAGTTTGGTGAAACTTGGGTCGGAAATCTGTGCATTCCAGCATCGGTGAACAGATGTACCAACTAGAAGACTCTTAATGGGAAGGAAAGCGCAGATGCTAGAAGTGACAGCTAATGGAAGGTAAACAAATTCTTTTGCCTCATCTACTTGTTTGTCTTTTTCATCCTTTTTCCTTCCACGACGGCACTAAGGTGTAATCAGGAAAAAAATTCTTACAGAAAATTTAAAGGTCTGGCAAGCAGCACATTCACTACTTCGTTTTGGTTCAATAAAAAAAATCAGAAACCTTAAATATGCATGCCAGAAAAAGAAAAGAAACCTTGTATATGGAAATTCACCACAAAACTACTACAAAAACTAAAAATGAAGATTTATGTAACTCAGTCATCCAAATATCCAAATATGCTAGTCTTAATTTCTTTCCACATATTCAATCTTCTTAAAGATAAAGATTCAATAAGAATTTAGAGTAAGCTCCTCGACAGATCTAATGCTTATGTTGTTCTGTATAGGAAAAATCTAAGAATCGTCTTCACTACCTCAAGTGCGGTGAATGTTTCGACTTTGTCACTTCAATATCCCACGTATCTTATCTTAATGGGACACTTCATTTTATAGCTACATATAAAGATGCGCTCATCAAGTCAATATTATGTTTTGACCTTGCAAGTGAGAGCTTCAAATCATTTCGTTCTCCTTCTCACGACTTACTTGATAATCAGGCCACTAACACCGTAACCATGAGAGAATTAAGGGATTGTCTTTATGTATACCGTCATGGATCACGTTCCAACTGGTTGGATTATGAAAACACATGTTATTAATGAGTCATGGACCCATCTTTTCACGGTTGATATTTTACCCATACCACACCACTCTTGACGTGGTTAGACAGTATGAGAAGAAAGGTTCATTTTTATTCTACAATAGGTTAAAGAGTCTATTCTACCATAAACACGGAAAGAATGAGTTCAAAAAATTTAAGATTAATAACACTCAATTTAAGTATATTGAAAGAATTCTTCACATTCTAAGTCTCATACCATTGAAGGAGCTATGCAAATCGACAATATCGAGGTACTGAATGTATACTCACAGTAAGGTCATGATGATTTATCAATCAATTACTTATAATACTAGACATTCGATTGCATTATTTGAGCACTATTTCTTAACGTTGGTATTATTTTATATAGGTGTGCAAAGTTTGAATTAACAGACAACATTGCATGAAATCGAATAGGGCTTGATGGACAATAGTTAGGGATTTCTGACGGATTGATGACAAAATATGGAGATATACCTGAGAAAAAGATAAAATTATAAAGTTATTATCTAGTTATGTCTATGAGAGAAAAAAAATTCATGCAATTAATAAATATATCATATACACTGAAATTTCTTAGTATAGCAGATATTTTTCCACTTCATTATAATTTTAGATATTGCTATAAGATAAGAATAATATCACATCACTGTTACAAAAAAAATAATAATATACCACTTTACATGTTGAGTATTTTTCAAATGAACAAAAAATATGCGAGTATCCAAAATTAAAAGGCATATATGTAACAAGAAAATAAAACTTTAAATAGTGAACAAATTAAGAGATAAAAACACTAACTAAAAGAGTAAAATAAAATCATACATTAAAGTTATGTGTATATATAGGACGAGTTCGGTAATCTGAAAGCTAACCAGAACTCGTTCCAAACTCGATCCGAGCCATAAAAGGAGACCCTAACACGTCATTATGTTTTTGTGGGACAAGGTTAAATCCGTCACTAAATAGCTTGAATCGGGTTGGTTTATCGGGTCAGGTCATGGCCCCACTTGTAACGGGTCATGGTTCCTAGAACAGCTAGGGTTTGGCCGCCGCAACAGGCAAACCCCATGATAAAAAAGAAATTGCTATTCGCACACATTGTTAACAACATAGTAAGAGCAAAACCTAGAATTCATCAAAACAATCAAGGTTCGAATTCTTACTGGAGCCCCAATTTCAAGAAGTAAAATATACAATAATTTCTTCCTTTAGAGAAATGGAAAAGCACGAATGGAGAAAAAAATAAAGCAAAGACAGGTGCAGAATCACAAAAACAAGGAGAAAGAGAGAGATAGGAGAGGAGAGAGAGAAGATCAACGAAATATGCAGATCTATAAATAGAAAGAGGAATTAATTGGCTTGAAAACAAGAATGGTTACCAAGCAGAAGCAAATCAAAGAGAGGTTCTGGATTAGCGTGGAAGAATAGAATGAGAAAGTAACAGTATATATAATCTTTAAATTTGGTATTTGAAATGGAAATGGTTTTGCTTTCCTTGTGTGTCCCATGGAAATGATTACCTGTTTGCAAGCAGACTAGTGACCCGTTGCCTCCTTAGCTATTTTATATATTTGAAATTTAAGATGCTTGTAATGTCCAAACGAGAAGCAGATCTCGAGTGTTCATTCCAAACATCCTATTTAATTTTTCATAAAGTATGTTAGTGCAAATATGGGATAATATCGGCAGACAACCATATAAGATATGATAAATAAATCTAAATCTATCTTTATCTTCTTTTTTTTTTTTTTTGATAACATAAATCTATCTTTATCTTTTGATTCATTATCTTCAAAATATTTTAATCTTTATGAATTTTAGAGTCGAAGTTTTTTAAAGGATTTTTTTAGAGTCAAAGTTTATACTAATATCTAGTAAGCAAATGACATTTTGATCCTACATCAAACCATTTCTTTTTATTTTGCATAGGCCTAACTCACGTTCTGATCTTTAACCCCACCAGTATTCTATTAGTGGGCATAGCCCATCAGTTCACATAATATCTAACAAGAGAACAATTAAAAAGCTTGAAACAATCATTCGCGAGTTGCATATTTACCTGGACAGCTAGAACAGGAAACAGGTTGCTCACGAGGTGGCTCATCTCCAGGCTAATCGGGCCCTTCCTGCCCAAGTTGAACGCGGTTGTGTTATTGTTTTCTAGATCTAGGGTTATCTCTGGTGTTCAGTTCGTCGAGAGAGGGTGTTCAGTTTCTGTACTTTTGCTATCTACTTTGTACCTCTCCTGATTTGAGCGTTTCATCCAGTACTACGCGGTAACTGTGGTATATGGTATTTTTCAGTAGCAATCCTGGATCGTTGTAATGGGCTTTAGCCCACTGGACCTCGTTTTTGTCCTACTAATGAAATTGATGATGATTCAAACCAAAAAAAGAAAAAGAGAACAATTAAAAAAAAAAAAAAGGACGCTGAAGGGATTGAAATCCCTAGTTAGTGAAAGACCGAAATCTAACCGTGGAAGCTGCAAGCAGCAACAGAGCTCACGGGAGATGACGAGGTCGTACCGGCGGTGGGAGTCCGTCGAAGTGATGGTGACCAGGGCTCACGCTGCTGCATTTTTGTGGAGAAACAAAAGAGGGGAAAAGGGAGTACAGTGGAGAGAAGATGAGGGTGAAAGCAAACGGAGGAGATCTGATCATCAGTGGCGCCGGAAGTACCTGACGGTGACCGCTTGGTTGCTGTAGGGAGAGTGAATGGTAGTGATCGATGAAGAGGGCTTATGGTGGTGAGGTTAGCTATTGATGAAAATAGATGGAGGAGAAGCTTTTATGTCTTTGAGCTTGGTGTGTGTTTTGATATGGAAATGATTCTGTGAGAGTCGGTGGTAGACTCCACCGAGGGAGTGCGGGTGTGCGATCGCACATTACCCTATTTTTTTAGGGGTACTAAATTTTTTTTATTTAAGGATGTTACTACATGTTATAGAAAATATTGTAATTTGTTGATTTAAAGAAAATATTAACTACTTTTGTTATAATTCTATTGTAATTTGTTGATTTAATTAGTTTGAATTTTGTAATATTGTAATAATCTTTAACTTTTTTTTTGTGATATTTTATTTTCTCGAGATTGTATTAAAATAATTAATGGTGGATAAACAACAACTTTGGTCCCTGAAAGTGTTAGGCACCGTCACACTAGTCTAGTCTTCGATTGTATTGAAATTACAAATTAATCGCTTTCTTTAGTCACATTAGTCGCTTAAAGTTACTACTTACTACCAGTTTGGTTCTTGAATTAACATACAAATTTGCTCTCTCAGGGACCAAACTGACTAACGAGAGATTAATCTGTAATTTTGATATAATCAGGAACTAATATGACAACGTCTCACATATTTAGGGTTCAAAGTTTCTATTTACCCAATTAATGGCTAGCTTTTTATACCTATTGTATGTTGAAGACTACCTACTGTTATCACCAGAAAATATCAGTCATAGCCGATGAAGGGAATAGCCGATGCGTGAGATAAGCCGATCAGGTTTGTAGTCGAAAACTGGTCCCATTGAAACGAGGCTAGATAGGAAAAGGTTGGAAGTTCAGGGAGCATCGTGAGGCCAGCCGATTACTAAAGAGTTTAGCCGGTGTGGATAAAGGAAATATCCGATTATTATGGCCTCATCGGCTGAGCTATTGTTGATTAACATGGAGCTTTGAAGCTCGACCAAGGGTTAAATATGTGAAAGTCATGGACTTTGGCGCCAAAATGATTAAAGCTAGCTCTTGAAGGCCCTCAACGCATTTAACACGTGATAAATCGTTGGCCTAGCCGATGGGAAAGCGGTTAACCCACGATACGCATAAGAAAGCAGTTGAGGGACACCCACGACCGCTTGTTGTCAGCCATGAACGTGTGGAACGCATAATGGCCAATAGGGGGCGGTTACATTTTTGTTTTTTTTTTGTATATATATACCTTCGCTGAGAAATGTAAAGGGACGCCCAATCAATCAAACAACTATTTCTCTTGCAATTTATCAGCTTTTTACAGTATTTATCTTAGCCGATTCCATGTATCTTAGTCTTAGCCTTAGCATAGCGTAGATTCGCCACACTCAACGCTTTACGAGCGGTTGGGAACCCATAATCGAGAATCGAGTTAGTTCTCGGTGTAATCGCTAAACAGGAATCAATTTGTTTGGGACGTTAGCCGAATCCTGGTGATTTTTCCACGCAAACAAGTTTGGCACGCCCAGTGGGACCATAGGTGAATTGAAGGACATGTTTGATTCTCCAGGGCAGGATCACGCTTGGCGTATGAACCTGAGGTCCGGAAAGAAACTCAACAACAACATGGAGTCGAGTTCAAATCCCAAAAGAACCCCACCACGCAAGAACAACGAGTCAGCATACACCTTGGGTATGCCCATAGTGGTTGAAGACATTCCAGTCTCCGCACCAACCTCTGCAGAAATGAATAACCCAAAGAATACCGAAGCCCCAGTGGTCATGACCACTTCTTTCATCAGGCAGCAGATTGATATGGGGATTCATGACATTATGTACCAAGTGTCAAGGCAGTTGGCAGATATTGTCAGGCCCATGGTGCATAACGAGGTTCAGCAGGCGAGAGACATGGAGACGATCGAGGACAAAGAAGGTGAACACTCGGCTAGTTCTGCGTTGGCGGGAGAGCAGGCAAACCCAGCGTACCTGCAAAGCGGTCAGTCTGGCGGCCTCGGTAGAATGTGGAGGTCGGGCCTTTTCAAGCCTGACCAATCCCACTGGTGAACCACCCGACCAGGCGTGCGGTGATCGCCAGAATACATGGGTACCACCCGTCTGAGGCAAGTGATGCCACCTGATCAAGAGAATCTGCAGTATGGGCAGATCAACATGGCCCGGAGGCCAGTTAACACGGTTGGACACATTGGTCTGCCGCCAGTAACGTCGTATGCTCCAACGCATGGCCCTACTGTGCAGGCAAACACATATGGACAGCCAAATTGGCAGCCGATGGCCCCTAGTTATGGTTCAGGGAAGCTATCTGGTGATTGGAACCTCAACAATCCACCATTCTGCCAACCGCAACCAGTCCCCATGCCATACCCTCCAGTAAGTTCAAATATACTACGAATCTACCGGGCAACTATGGGGAGAGCCAGGCATGGAACACTATTCCACCTTTACCCCGAATGCATCGGCTGTTCCAGGGACTCAGTGCCTGAGGTTTTGGGGAATATGGTCCAGAGCAAAGAATGGAATACTAATCCACCTCTAGGCAATGTTCCACCAAATACCTTCAACCTTCAGAATCCGTTCCAACAGGCTTCACCCTAGAGACCAGTGGGTCAGAGTGCGCCCCAGCTGAATCCACAAGATAATCGGCAGGGAGCCTCCCATTTGATAGACCCAGAAATGATTGCAAGTACCATCAAGAAGTACTTCGGGATACAATTAAAGCCGTTGGACTGTCCTGTTTACAGGAAACCGTACCCTGAATGGGTGGATCGGATGGTTCCTCTCCCTAGGGGATTCAAAACTCCAGATTTCACCATATTCTCAGGGGAAGATGGCAAGTCTACCATGGAGCACATAGGGCGTTTCACAGCCCAGTGTGGTGAAAGCAGCCAGAATGAGTATCACAAGCTTCAACTTTTCCCATTATCACTCATCGGGACAATGCGTTCACCCAGATTCCTCCCCGCCTCCAAACTCAAGAGACAGACCAATGACATGGAGAGGTGCTTCCATGATAGATTTTATGGCCTCAACCTCAAGTTACTGTGAATCGATCTAACTAGTCTCAGGCAAGCAAGTTGATGAGCTCGGTTCTTTGATTACATTGAAAGGTTCAGAAAGAAAGCAGGAAATGTTATGTGCAATTCCTCAAATGTAATATACCTCCATGGTGATTAACAACATGCACCCGCTTGATTGAAGGAGAAGTTAGTAGGACAAGCTCGCATGATTTGAATCAATCGCGAAAGAGCTATCCGAGTTGAGCAATATATCCAGGAAAAGGAAAAGCGGGCGGCTAGCCGAGGAAAGGGTCCACATTTAGTCTCTATCATAGAGGCGTAAGAATCGACTCGGCGGTTGACCTCGCTGGCGATATGATGGTAGCGAGATAGTCAAAGGGAAGAGCTATTCACGCCAAAGATTGAAGGCCGCCAAGGCCAAAGAAACCGAGTCAACAGAGGATAAAGGCGGTACTCCTTCGACATAACCAAAGCGGAGACCAGTTTTCGATTACTTGCTCAAGGACAAGCAAATTACCGCTAGAGGGCATCGGATTCCACCTCTGAAGAATTGATGAACAAGAAATACCGTAAGTGGCATAACTCTTATAACCATTCTACAGCCTAACTGTAGTTTTCGGAAGGCCATACAAAAGGCTATCTAGGAGGTAGGTTCAAACTAGCCGATAAGAGCATAGCCGAGATGTCGATGACACCAATCCATTCCGGTTGTAACCATGGCCATGGTGTCTTTCTCAAGGCCTGATCAGCCCAGGCCAATAAGAGGGGAATAATCCATCAGGAGTGTTTGGATGCCCAAAGAAGAATCCAAAAGAGACCAAGAGGTCACCAGGGGATCTGTGTTTGACAGATTGGGAAACCCACCAGTGTCACCGAAAAACGCTGTGGGCCAACCATCTTCGAGCCGATTCCATGGTAAACCTCCCAGACCCGGACGTTTGACTAACGAGTTGATCAGCCAGTACCGCAACATGCACTCAAAGACTAAGAGAACGCAGCATGCTCAGGAGACTGGGGGGCAAAATCAATTGGGAACATCAGCTGAAGCCTAGCCGATTATGCCCAGGATCACTGAGGACGCTCTCCCAAAGTCTAAGATAAGGGTGGCGGAGTTCAATGTCGAAGGGGGAATGTCCTCTCTTCGCATAACAGTAAGGAATGATGATGAACTCAAACCACAGAGGATGATCAAGCCAGCTGCAAATGTCAAAGAAGGGAAGTGGGTGGTTAATCAACCTCCGAAGAAGAAAGAGTTCAAGCCAGTCACACTGACTAGAACGCAGAAGAGAAGGCTGCAGAGGGCTAGATCCTTGCAAAGAATGAAACAAACCCTGTAGATGATAGCCGATGCCAAGGCAGCCGATAAGAAGGAGATCCCAGAAGCTAAAGTGGCAGAAGCCATTGACAGGGCTTTTGGACCTTGCGGTTTGGAGCCTGACAAAGTTGAAACGGATCAAGCCAAGGAGGCCCCAATGACAATCATGGTTGCCGAGGTGGACATAGGGCAGCCTGAAGAAGGAAAAGGGGAACCTGATAAAGAGGAAGGGCATATTCACACATACACAAACTGCTTGAATGGTAATGACGAGCCGATCTTAGAGTCTGGTTACCGAGAAGATTCAATTCTGGATTATCTCTCAGATGAGAGTGAAGCCGGATTGATGGCCGCCATTGAGGTCGTTAGCCTGATCCCAAGCGAGTTCTGGGTTGGTTATCCCCAGATTGAACACTTAGAAGGAGACGTATGCGTGGAAGAGGCAGAATGGGCAACTTTAGCCGATGATACAGCAAAAGATGCTTTGAGTACTGTATTTGGTAGGCCAACTGAAGACATGATGAAGCACTTGAAGCCCTTGTATGTGAGAGCCTACATCAATGGCAAGGCCTTCAGCCGAGTGTTCGTTGATAATGGGGCGGTATTGAACGTGATGCCGGTGGCCACCTTGAGGAGTCTGAACAAGTCTGAAGAAGACCTGATCCCAACTAACATGAAAATGGCTAGCTTCATGGGAGAGGCTTCGTCTACCTTGGGAATCCTGATAGCCGAGATCACTGTTGGCCCCAAGAGCATCAAGTCAGCTTTCTTCGTGATTGATGGCAAACCATCTTATGCAGTCCTGCTAGGGAGAGATTGGATTCACACCAGCCAGTGCTTACCTTCCACCATGCATCAGAAGCTCATTTTTTGGGAAGGGGATAAAATTGAAATAGTCCCAGCCGATGACAATCCATTCCCAGCTGAGGTACAAAATCTAGAAGCTTTGTTCTACTCTCCCTCTGTGGCTCCCATAGCTGTTACTGAGGAATACGAGGAAGGATCCTGGGAATCTTGTAACTTGACACCCCAGGGATTCAAGATCGAGCAATTAGCCGAACCACGGCTAGCCACAGAGGTTTGTTATGTTTAAAGACACCCAAGTGGTGCAGGACTTATGGGACCGGCTAGAAGCTTGTGATTGAATCTCACGTTGAGTCCTGGCGATAGACAAACAACAAGGCGATGGCCTCACATCGGCAGACGAGATCACGGAGTTGCCGATGGAGTTTGAATCACCTATTCGGAGGACTTTGCCAACCTTTGAATCTCAAGACCCCTTGGAGGACCTCAATTTGGGAACTCCAGAAGAGCCTCGGCTAACGCAAATCAGCAGATTACTGGGGGAAGAGGATAAGAATTGGTGGAACATAGGCTACCGATCAAGGAGGGATTCAAGCCACATAAGCAGCCACCTAGAAGGTACCATCCTCAGCTGATACCACAAATCAAAGCAGAAATCGAGCGTTTGCTCAATGCTGCGTTCATCGTAACCAGTGCACGTAGAGTGGTTAGCTAACATAGTACCTGTCAAGAAAAAGAATGGCAAGATTCGAGTTTGCATTGATTATAGAGACTTGAATTTAGCTACTCCAAAGGATGAATATGTGATGCCTATGGCAGACATGTTAGTCGATGCAGCTGCCACACATGGTATTTTAACCTTCATGGACGGGTACTCGGGCTATAATCAAATATTTGTAGCTGAGGAGGACACTCACAAGAATGAATTCAGGTGCCCAGGGCAATCGGAAATTTATGAATGGTTGGTGATGCCATTCGGCTTGAAGAATGATGGGGCCACCTACCAGAGAGCAATGAATGCTATCTTCCATGATCTAATCGGCAAGACTATGGAAGTATACATAGACGATGTGGTGGTAAAATCCAAAGACTTCAAAGCCCACTTGGCCGATTTGGAACAGGCTTTGCAGAGGATGAGGGTCCATAACTTGAAGATGAATCTGCAAAGTGCATGTTTGGTGTATCTACCGGCAACTTCCTTGGTTCCTTGGTGCCTCAAAAGGGCATTGAAATAGACCAAAACAAAGCCAAGGCAGTGATGGAGGCTAGACCACCCAGGAACAAAAAGGAATTACAGAGCTTGCTGGGCAAGATCAACTTCTTGAGAAAGTTCATAGCTAATTTGGCTGGTAAGATGAAGGGTTTTTCCCCTTTCAAGCTCAAGAACGCCGAGGAGATGGTGTGGGGTCTGAGCAAAGAAGAGGCCTTTAGACAAATAAAGAAGGCTTTAGCTAGTCCACCAGTTTTGGTGCCCCCCATGCCAGGGAAGCCTTTGAAACTTTACATTGCAATTTGAAGAGTCTATCTACTGTTAGCACAGGATGCTGAAGATGGAACTGAAAGAGCGGTGTACTACCTTAGCCGAAGCCTCAATGATGCTGAAACCAGATATACTCCCTTGGAGAAATTGTGCCTGTCTTTGTTCTACGCTTGTACAAAACTTGAGTATTATTTAATGCCACATGAAATATTAGTTTTACACAAAATTGACATTGTTAGGTACTTGCTTAATAGGCCTGTTTTACAAGGTCGCTTGATGAAGTGGGCCATTAAGCTCACTGCCTTTGCGTTGAAATACGTCCCATTAAGGGTTGTCAAAGGTCAGGCCCTAGCCGATTTCTTGGCAGAACACCCCTGCGTGGAAGTGGAGGACCTTTGGGTATCTCCAATTACTTGCATAAACCTATTGCCTTGGGTCCTAACTTTTGACGGGTCTAAAACCCAGAAAGGAGTTGGAGCCGGAGTGACAATTACCAACCCAGATGGGAAAATGTGGAGGTTTGCGTATCGGCTAAATCCAGGTTTAACTAATAACCAAGTCGAATATGATGCCATGATCATAGGGTGAAAGTTGTTAGCCATGATGGGCGCTGATTACATTCATGTAAAGGGCGACTCCCAGTTAGTGGTCAGACAGCTAACCAAAGAATATGGGTGCAACAACCCAAATCTGTTGGCACATTATGCAATCCACGATGATTGATTCACCAATTTATTGATGCAAAGGTGTCATACATCCCCAGAGGAGCTAATATGGAGGCCAACGATCTGGCCCAAGAGGCCTCCAGATATAGGAACTCTCTGTTGACTTTGGAGTATGACGAATTACCAGCCGAGGTAATGGTCGCAGACCAAATCGATTCATGGAGGAACGAGTTGATCAAGTACTTACAGGATCCTTCTAAGTGCACTGACCCCAAAGTTAAGAGACGAGCTCTAAGGTATGTGCTTCTTGATGATGAATTGTATAAGAGAAGTATGAATGGGGTATTGCTAAAGTGCATAGATAAAAATGAAGCCCTAAGGGTTATGGGTGAAGTTCACGAAGGCATATGTGGCTCGCATAGGGCTGGGCCTGTTATGAAATGGTTGATTTATCGCCATGGGTATTATTGGCCTACCATCACAACCGATTGCTTTCAGTATGCCAAAGGATGCGAAGAACGCCAGCTGCATGGTCCCATTCAAAGGGTACCAGCTGAATTGATGCATCCAGTGGTGAAACCTTGGCCATTTAGAGGCTGGGCCATGGATTTGATCGGCAAAATCCATCCACCATCTTTCAAAGGACACAATTTCATTATTGTGGCAACCGATTACTTTACTAAGTGGGTGGAGGCTCAGCCGATGGTCAAGGTACAGCAAGATGACGTTATCCGATTCATTCAACACTAGATCATATACAGGTTTGGGATTCCAGAGACCATTACCATGGATCAGGGAACTATGTTCATTGGAGATAAGGTGGTTGCCTTTGCTCAACAGTTTTGGATTAAATTGATACATTCATCCCCATATTATGCACAGGCCAATGGGCAAGCCGAGGCAACCAACAAGATTATTGTGGACCTGATCAAAAAGAATTTGGAAAACAAGTCCAGAAAATGGCATTTAACTCTGGATGAGGCTTTATGGGCCATAAGGAATTCCAAGTCAACGGCCACTGGCACAACTCCATATCGGCTGACTTACGGCCAAGATGTGGTTTTGCCTTTGGAAATCAATGTCACTTCTCTAAGAGTGGCGAGACAGAATTCCTTAAGCCTAGAAGAGTATCAGCAAGCCATGCTTATGGAGCTGGATCAGTTGGATGAAGATCGGTTAATGGCCTTAGAAAGAATTGAGGCAAGCAAATGCAGAATGGCTAGTGCCTACAACAAACATGTTAAGTTGAAGAAGTTTGTTGAGGGTGACCTAGTTTGGAAAACTATTTTACCAATAGGAGTCAAGGACCCTAAATTCGGTAAGTGGTCACCAAATTGGGAAGGTCCAATCACGGTTAGTCAAGTGTTCGCAGGAAACGCGTATCGGCTAGTTAACATGCAAGGCGAAGAAATGAACAGAAACATAAATGGCAAATATCTGAAGAAATACTACCCCACGGTTTGGCAAAGCATACTAGAACAATAAAAGAACTATTTATAGACAAAAAAGGAAATTGTTCTGGTGACCACAGGCCGGCCACCTAGCCAACAAAAATACTTAAAGACAACCGGAAAGAACTAGTCTGTTGGGTCAAGAGTGGCTGCAACTGGGGGATCGACAACCATAGCAGGATCGGCTGTTTCAACCTGGTCAGGGGTACCAGTGGGCTCGGCTGCCTCTTAAGGATCAGCCTTTTCAATAGGATCGGCTACCTCTTGTTGGTTGGAGGCTTCAACTGGTGCAGTCTGCACTTCTGCAGCTACTACCCTAGCAATCTCAGCTGCATCCACAGCCATGTCTTCCGGCCCAGAAGGAAGAATGACAGTAGGCCCACTGGTATTCAGGTCATAATGGGTGACATTAAATGCAGATAAAGTGACTAGCGATTGACGTTTTCAGAGACTCGAATCTTATCCGATACATCAATCCAACATTTACAGCTGAAATGATGTAGGGGGGCAATTGTTATCACCAGAAAATATCAGCCATAGCCGATGAAGGGAATAGCCGATGCGTGAGATAAGCCGATCAGGTTTGTAGTCGAAAACTGGTCCCATTGAACCGAGGCTAGAAAGGAAAATGTTGGAAGTTCAGGGAGCATCGTGAGGCCAGCCGATTACTAAAGAGTTTAGCCGGTGTGGATAAAGGAAATATCCGATTATTATGGCCTCATCGGCTGAGCTATTGTTGATTAACATGGAGCTTTGAAGCTCGACCAAGAGTTAAATATGTGAAAGTCATGGACTTTGGCGCCAAAATGATTAAAGCTAGCTCTTGAAGGCCCTCAACGCATTTAACATGTGATAAATCGTTGGCCCAGCCGATGGGAAAGCGGTTAACCCACGATACGCATAAGGAAGCAGTTGAGGGACACCCACGACCGCTTGTTGTCAGCCATGAACGTGTGGAACGCATAATGGCCAATAGGGGGCGGTTACATTTTTGTTTTTTTTTGTATATATATACCTTCGCTGAGAAATGTAAAGGGACACTCAATCAATCAAACAACTATTTCTCTTGCAATTTATCAGCTTTTTACAGCATTTATCTTTGCCGATTCCATGTATCTTAGTCTTAGCCTTAGCATAGCGTAGATTCGCCACACTCAACACTTTCTGGAGCAGTTGGGGAACCCATAATCGAGAATCAGAGTTCCGTTCTCGGTGTAATCGCTTAAACATGAATCAATTTGTCGGCTGGACGTTAGCCGAATCCCTCGGCTGATTTTTTCACGCAAACACCTACTTTCGATAATCGACATATATTTGACTTATAGGATACTAATTTTTCAGTTCGCACAAGTCATTCGAAATGTCAGGGACGATTGTAGTGAGAGTTGAATGGTCGAGCCCCCTTACCCTTTTTTTCACAATGCGAATCCTCTTTATAAAACACCGATCTATCTTATGCTTTACCACTTTATGACTTGATGAATTGAGCAGTGTGCAATCCCTTTCAAAATTCCCTCTTCCATATATAATCTTTTCTGTTGCATTTTTTTTTTCTCTCTAATGTCTGTTTTCCATTTGGTGTGATGGTTTGTTTTCTAATTGACAGGTTCACAGATTGGGAAGGCTGTGCTTGCAAGCTGTAATATTGCGTCGAAGAGGAAACATGTACTACAATCAAGGATAAAGGGTAACAATAATGTTTTTTGAACACAAAAAATGACACAGACACAATACATATACGGTTTATACTGTACGGATATACGATCCGTACAGTACGGACACAATTTTTTTTCCCAAAATTTTTATTTTATTTTATTTTGATTTTTTTTAACTGGTTAAAAAAATATTTGTCATTAACCAGCTAATGAACTGCATTAACCAGATAAATGAACTTCGTTAATCAGATAAATAATGAAATGTGAGTTTGGCATTCACCAGATAATGTGAACCATTAACGGATAAGCTTAAGCGTTAAGTAACGGATAAATAAAATGGAATGTGTTAAGTTTCGGGGTTGGCATTCACCAGATAATGTGAACCATTAACCAGATAAGTGAACTGCGTTAACCAGATAAATAAAATGGAATGTGTTAAGTTTCAGGGTTGGCATTCACCAGATAATGTGAATCATTAACCAAATAAATGAACTCCGTTAACTAGATAAAAAAAATTTGAAAAATTTTTTTTACAAAAAAAAAATTGGTGTCCGTACAGTACGAACACGTGTCCGTACAGTACAGACAGTATGTATATCCATTATTGTGTCTATTGGTGTGTTCAAATAACAGCTCCGGGTAAAGGGTAATTTGACTTTGGATAGAAATAGGAAGCAGAAGTGCAGCGCCAGCTGCTTCTGTTTGCTTTATTATTATTATTATTTGAATTTTTGTGTTTTTATCTTTTGTAACTAAAGATGGACCTAAACAAATCTTATTTTATTTTTGGCTTTTTCTATTTTCTATTTTTATTTTAATATGTCAAAACATGGTAAAAAATAAATCTGATAATTTTAGAATATGGGTCAAATTAGTCATTTTTATAATAATTTTTAGGGACATTTTAATTCTTATCAGAGATTAATTTAACCCACATTTAAGATTTTTAAGGACTAAATTATTATTTTTTATTTCTCAGAACTAAATTGGTCTCTTCGATTTTTATTGAGAACCAATTTGAGTGTTTACTGGTAAGATTTTTGCAAGCATAGGTACTAATCAAAATATGTCTTGCAATTTGAGACGAATCAAAAAATTCAACAAGCAATTGATAAACTAAAATTCTGACCAGGCATCCAAAGCCAGTTAGTCAACCTCAAGACTTGTCAATATCAATACATTTAATTTATTTATTTACACATTTTTTTTGGTACATATTTATTTACACATTTATTAGTTTGTTCAATGTGGATTTTAGAGCACATAAACATCTTAGTGAATCAATTTTGTATTAGAACTTACTCGGGTCATTTATTTTGTTTTTGGAAAGACTTGCTCAAAACCATGTCGTTTTAGACGTACAAAAAAGAAAGAGACGTCACAATCACAAATCTGAACCGAACAAGTAAAATCAGAAAAAAATAAAATTACAAGGAAACATATGCTTCAAGTTATAGGCAAGTTCTACGGTGAACAGGCGTTATGGGTAGTACCACGGTATACAAGTAATTTTTACCATTAGATCAAGTAGCCTACCAAATGTTACCATGATCCATTCACACTATATCACACACTCTCTCATTTCTCCTTCTCTTTTCTCCGTCGCACTGTCCCTTAACTCAGCTCCATCGTTGTTGTTCGACGGCTACCCATGGAGCTGCAACAGAGATCTTCATTGTGTTTGCAATAGATTTGTTTCATCTGAAAAATAGTAGCCCCTCATCTTTGCTCAGCCGTATATCTACCATTGAAGCTCCTTATCACACCTTTGCCCGTGGCCATTGGAGTCCTCCCCTCCTCCATGAGTCCCATGGTGGTGGAGGAATAGAGCGAACAAGGAATTAGTGCGAAGGCGAGGTGACGTTTCGGATCTGAATCGACAAATCCTGCAACGAATTTGAAGTACCGAGATTGATCCTCCAAAAATAAAAACCCTGGAGGTTGCAGTACGAATTCTCTTCCACTTTAGAGGATCTGAGCGCAGAGAAGAGAGAGACAGGACATTGTGTCTCTCGACCTTCCACCATTGGCGACAACAGAGCTTCCGTTTCGGAGAAAAATGGTTGGTGGTTGGTGGCGCAAAGTGTTCAGGGAAGAAGGAAGGGGAGATGAATAGGAAAAACTTGGTGTTGATGATTCACAGTAAGATTTAGTGGAACTATAGAAAGAGATTAATCTGACTGTTAAAAATATCTGTGCATCGTGGTGTCACCTATGAAACTAGTCCACAGTAGAACTTGCCTCAAGTTATATATCTACATTGATATATGAGAATAACTTTATCAAAAATAAAATAAAATAAAATAAAATGATCAAACTTCAATTTCTAGATAAGTTTTAAAAAAGTGTTTGGCTAATTTTTTCTGGACTCCTAGAAATCCCTTCATATAATTCCAAAAAATATCCAAAACGTGTTTGGTTTAGAATGTGTATCTGGATGAATAACTATAATTTTTAAAAGACCATTGAGATGTCTAAGTGTGTGTTTGGTTCTATGGTGATCAAAATTGATTTTGGTTAAAAATGAGTTGAAGGTAACGTGGTTTATGTTAAAAATGATTTTTACTAATTCATGTTGTTTGGATAGTTTTGATCAAAATTGCTTTTGGGTGTTCAATTATCAAAATGGGTTCTAACTTAAAATTATATTAGTGTTTACACCCAAAATATTCCTAAGTATCAGCCGAGTTCAACAGCAGCCGAGGCAGGGAAGATAGTCGATTGGAGTCAGCTGAATCACAGGTTAGCCGAATCAGTAGCTAATGGAGCCGCAAGCAGGAAATTAAGAGCTAGACAAGGGCCTTGGGCATATTGGATTAATATGAAGATATTGGGCCTATTGGGCTAGCGTGAAGTCATTTATTAGGTCAGGTTCTTGAATTGCTCCATGAGCCGAAGGTAGTGGAGATGGATTTTGAATTAATTTAAATTCAAAATTAATTAAATTCGAGATTATCTCCAAGTTTTTAGGAGCTGAGCGAGGGAACAGAGGATCAGATTCACACCAAAAGAGACATTGGTTGAGGACGTGGCCATGAAGAGATAATGCGCCTAGATTTTAGGATCGTGGTTAGTGGAACACGATATTACTCAGCCAAATAACTGTCAACTAGGAGTTTATCATTGTTAGCCAGCTGAACGTGGCAAATAGGGGTAGTTCTTAGTTGTTACTTTAAATACTCAAGTTGTACATAATTTTTAGACACATCAATCAATACAAACAACTTATTTTTGCTTAATTGCACTTTATGTTTACCTTTGCGTTTCCGTTTTTACTTTAGTTCACTTACTTAACCCTTTCTAGAGTGAGTTAAGAGACCCACAGCTGAGGAATAGAATTCTTTCCTTGGCGTAATCACTTGAAGAAAAGGGAATCATTGTGTTGGAGTTCGCCGATCAACGGCTAAGTTACATTCCAATCAACAATTAGCACGCCTGGTGGGACCAAAGGTGAACAGATCAACACATTCAAATCCCCAAATCAGGATTACCAGTGGCGTATGCACTTGCGTTCTGGCAAGAGCTTGAGCAGCATTGGAACAACCTCCGTCAAAGAAGAACAATCCTAGAAAGCCTGTTGAAGGGAGTCCCTCTCAGGGAGTACCTACTTCAACAACAGAGCTAGTGCACGTAGAGGCAGACCCTGAACCTCAGCCTAACGATCAACCATTAGTGATGTCGACTTCATTCATATGCCAACAACTTGATTTGGGAATCAATGATATCATGTACCAAGTGTCACAACAGTTGGCTGATATTGTGAAGCCCATGGTACACAATAAAGTGCAGCAAGCCAGGGAGATAGAGGCTAAGAGGGCTCATTCAGGCGAAAGCTCTATCAATTCTGCTATTCCAACACAAGTAGGGACACTACTCATGTAGGACCTGTCACCCAGCCGAATGCAGCTCTGGCAGGACCAACCCAGGTTCAGCGAGAGCCTGACCAGGCGAGGGATACAAGTTGACCTACCTATGTGCGAGCGAGAACCTACTCGAGTTGACCAAATATGGGACAGGTACCTTTTAATCCAATTAATTCTCAGCCTAGTACTTTTGCCACTTTGAACACTGGAGGTCAACAAGTGGTGAATGATACAACTAACTAGGCTAATCATCATTTTGGATAGGTGCAGATGGCTAGGAGGCCACCAGATGCAATTGGACAAATTGGTATGCCACAAGTAATGCCATATGTACAACCCTATGGCACTGTTATGCAGGCAACTAACCCATAGTACTCTAGGGGCAAACTCTTGGTGCAGGAGGGAGTGGAATAAGACCACCTGGGGGTTATGTTGAACAGCAGCCATGGAATTATCCTCCTGTATCAGCTAATCTTCCATTATTTCCACCTTATCCTGAAGTGTCTGGAGGCGCTCAAATGGGGTCAACTCCTCTAAGGGCACCTGGTTTAGTGATGGAGCAGCCATGGGACAGATCCCACCTCCACCATTTAACACAAGTGTTCCTGGAACTCAATACAGGGTACCAGTTGAAGGAAGCATGGAGCAGCAATGGGGGGTTCACCCACCTCCAATGTCAAGCCAACCAGGTTACCCCAGTCCTCCAGAGAAAATACCCCAGGCATATCCCCCAACATGGAGACAACCACCGCAGGCAGCAACTCCTAACTTAGGGGAAGTGAGGCCAGGAGGTTCTCAGCTGCTAGACCCAGCTATAATTGCAGACACCATCAAAAAATATTTTGGTGTGCAGCTAAAGCCCTTGGATAGGCCAATTTACAGGAAGTCATACCTTGAGTAGGTAGATAGATTGGTGTCTCTGCCTAGGGGATACAAGACTCCAGATTTTGCCACTTTCTCTGGAGAAGATGACAAGTTGACTATGGAGCACATAGGCAGATTTACTGCTCAATGTGGTGAAGGGAACCAGAATGAGTTTCACAAATTGTAGTTGTTCCCCTTGTCACTTACAGGGACATCGTTTACATGGTTTTTAGAAGTTAATATAATTTTGCACAATTAATTAAAGGTAATCTTTCTCGAAAGGATGTCGTAGGGTGCTAATACCTTCCCTACGCATAATTCGACTCTCGAACCCAAATCTGGTCTCAATAACCATTTTATTCAAAAAAAAGGTTTTTTTCTAATATTTTCCCTTCGAAATAAATTATTGGTGGCGGCTCCATTAAACTCGAACAAATCCCTCCAGATTTTTCGGTCGCTAAATCCATGATTCTCCAACACCATATTCCTTCATAAGCCACATTAAACAAGAATTGCACGAAGATGCATCACATATATAAAGAAAACCCGCTAGTTCTGTCGTGCTAAAAAGCGATGTATCGTGTATTCTATTATCTCCTATTACAAGGGGTGGAAAAGGGAAGGATTGAAACCTCTCACTTGTGAAACATAATATTGACCTTTGTCGACCATCAAAACTAATCCAGTGAATAGCCCCATTCAGGTAGTTGGAAATTGAAGCTCGCTAATCGAAAATCCAGGATCAACTACAACATTTCTCCATGTTGGTGTTCCCAATGTGTGTATTTCAACAATCACACCTTCAAACCTCACGGTTCTCCCACTTTTAACATGTTTCATCCAAAATCTTACCACCATATATTCATTAGTTTTAGGTTGGAAGCCAAAACCAGCATACACCCATCCACAAATTTTCTCAGTAATGGTAGCGTCTGGAAGTTTTATGAACTCGTCGTTAACCGGGTTGCAAACAACTAAAGGATATCCCTTCCACGAATGACGCAAACAAAGCAAGCCATTACGGGAATTCACCACAACAAAAGAATCATATCCTCGCCTACAAGGCCATCGTGTAACCCAATCCGTTTTCTCATCTCTTTTATTAAAAGCCAATTTAGCTTTACGAATACGAAGCTTGAATTCGTGCAAAAGCTTCACGTGAGTGTTGCATTCAATCTCAAACTTTTGAGGCTCAACAAGGTGCAGAGTTCTTAACCCAAGGCTATAGGTCAGGGTCCCCATCATGACACCAAGTGGTGAGCACTGGAGGTGCGATTTAGCAAAAAGTGGATATGAAATCAGTGCATTCCAAGTTCTGCAAACACATTTACATGTGGCAATAGACTCAATGGAAAGTTGAAGCAGAATGTGGTTAGTGATAATAACTGATGGAAGTTTAGCAAAAGGATCAAGCCCTTGATTTTCTGACTCGTCAGCAGAGGCGATTGTGTCCTTCTTTCTTTTCATGGCCACACCACACTGAGGTGCAAATAGTCAAAGAAAAAAAAAACTTACTAAAGAATTTATATTTGACAAATAGAAGCAGGGAGAGAGACTGAGGAGAAAACGATGAATAATGAAACAAACTACCTCCGAGGCGAGGCAGAGGGCTTCTCTTTTATGTAGTTTGACGGCAAAATTGCGTTGGTAGAGTAAAAGCAAGCAGTTGAGAGGATTTATATACACAGCACAAGATCAGAACAAAATATTTTTGAATATTCTCTAATAATATACGTAACAAACTTATCTTGCGCGCTTTCCTCCAATTAGGGGTGGCAAAATGGATGGATTGGATAAATCCATCCATGGATCCTAATGGATGGATGAGAAAAATCCATTTATCCATTTACCATCCACTAAAATTTCATCAAAAAAATCCAATCCATCTATCATCCATTGAAAAAAAACCATCCAATCCATCGATTAACAATTTTTTTATGGATGGATATCCAATCCATCCATAAAAATTATTTTAATCACAAAAAATTATTTTTAATCATAAAATATATTTTTAATCATAAAAAATATTTTAATTAATAAAAAATTATTTTAATTACTAAAAAATTATTTTTAATCATAAAAAAATTTTAATTACAAAAAAATATTTTTAACTATTAAAATATATATATATATATATATACACACATACATCTCTCTCTCCCTCTCCTTTCTCTCCCCTATCCTCCCTCTCTCCTCTCTCCTCTTTCTCTTCTCTTCTCTCCCCATCTCTCTCTCCTCTCTCTCTCTCTCTTTCATCTCTCCCCTATCTCTCTCCCCCTCTCTCATCTCTCTCCCTCTCTTTCATTTCTCTCATCTCTCTCCTATCTCTCTCTCCCTCTCTCTCCTCTCTCCCTCCTCTCCCCCTATCTGTCTCTCCTATCTTTTTCTCTCTCCTCTCTCTCCTCCCTCCCCCTCTCCTTTCTCTCTTAGGCTGTGTTTGGTTCCGAGAAGAAGTTGAGAAGAGAGAAAGAGGTGAGAAAGAGTGTGAGAAGAGAGAAAGAAGTGAGAAATAGAGTAGATTTGAGGTATTGATTGGTTTAAGAGAAAGAGAAGAGAAATAGAAGAGAGAGAAGTGTGTTTAATTTTTGAAAAGACAAAAATATCCTTGTGCTAAAAATTAATTTATTTTTTGTTTGAATGTAATTTCTTATCAAAATTAATATGTTTTTTTATTTGAATTCAATTAATTAATTTATATAATTTTATTAATTTACTTTTTTTGATTTTAACTTTTAATTTTGATTTTAAATAATCTAGTTTTTTCAACCAACATTTTATTACATTTATTAATTCAAAATTTATGTTGCTTTGAATTTAGTTTTATATCACTGTGTGCAAGACAACTAACATTGGCCCGTTCCCGTGATTCACTTTGCTGGTCATTGTACAATTTTTTTTGTTTTACGAGACGGTACAAATTTTTAATGCATTGAATTATTATCAATTAAGGGCATAAATAGAACTAAGCAAGAAATTAACCATTTCTCTTCTCTTTCTTCTCTATTTTGGAGAGATTGAAAAAAGTGGTGGGTCCCATTGATTTTTTTCTCTCTCCCCTATTTCTCCTCTAAACCAATCAAGAGAAATTTCTCATCTCTCTCCAACTTCTCTCTCACCCCACTCTCTCTTCCCAATTTCTTCTCAACCAATCACACCATTATATAGGTTTGTCGTTGGATAAGTGCTGCCTGAGAATAGAGTCGTAATGTCATAAAATGGCTTCAAAACTTTAAAACTTTCCTAATAGATGGATTGGAAAAATCTATTTATCCATTTACCATCCACTAAAATTTCATCAAGAAAATCCAATTCATCCATCATCCATTTAAAAAAAAATCATCCAATCCATCCGGTAACAATTTTTTTATGGATAGATATCCAATCCATCCATAAAAGTTATTTTTAATCACAAAATATATTTTTAATCATAAAAAATATTTTAATTAGAAAAAAAATTATTTTTAATCATAAAAAAACATATTACTCCCCTCTCTCCTCTCTCTCCCCTATCTCTCTCCCTGTCTCTCTCCTATCTCTTCTATCTCCCCCCCTCTTTCTCTCCCCCCTCTCTCTCCCCTCTCTCTCCCTCTTTCACAAGAATCACACTTCTAGAACAAAATCATATATTTTTTCCCAAAAACAGTTTGGTTATTGTCAATCGTTTTATAAATGGTTTCAAAACTGTTAAACCAATTAAAACTGGTCCTGGTCACATTTCCGTGGATTCAATCACTTTTTCCATTACCACTGACTTCTCTCCCATGTCGGTCGTCGGTATAGCCCCATCAAGAAAATTAATTACAAACTAGAATTTTCAAAATTTGTAATTGAATAATGTGTTGCTTTTTTTACGGAAGAATAATGTGTTGCTGCTGACTATATCTTAGCATAATAATAATAATAATAATAATAATAATAATAATAATCAATTTTTATTCCCAATTGGGAAAAAAAGCTGTGAGTTTTTTAGTACCCTTATCAAAGACTGGATTAATAAAAAAAGACTGGCCAAAAAATAAATAGCTATATTAAATTGAATCAGTTTATTTATAAAAAAAACTAGTTAGAATTGCTTTCTTTTTTCGAATATGAATATTAAGAAATTCATTTTTAGAATTTTAAGCTAAACGAATATTACGCAATATTCAAACGTGTATTCAATATTAAGCTATATATTCACAAAAAAAATATTAAGCTAAACGAATGGTACATCTTTTTGTATGATTAATATGTTTTCAATTCTCGTCTTTAGAATTTTACGCTAAACGAATAAAATGAATATTAAGCATTGCCTTCTTTTTTTAGAAGACGAATATTGATTAGACATGAATTAGTTAAAACGCGGTGTTTGATTGTCGGATGCAAATTGAGCGTTCACGCGTGAGTTTGAGTGGGAAACATGAAAATAAATGTACCAGGGGGAGACTGGGTGAGACAGAGGGGAGAAGGGAGAGAGAGGGGAGAGAGGGGAGGGAAAGAAGGGAGAGAAAGGAGAGAGGAGAAAGAGATGATAGATAGAGGGGAGGGAGAGTGAGATGAGAGAGCGAGGAGAGAGGAGGAGAGATAGGAAAGATGAGAGAGGAGAGAGATGAGAGATAGAGGGAGGAGAGAGAGAGAGAGAGAAGAGAGAGAGAGAGATGAGAGAAAGGGGAGAAAGAGACAAGAGAGGGAGAGAGGGAGAGATGAGAGAGAGGGAGAGAGGGGAGGGAGAGAAGGGAGAGAGATGAGAGATAGAGGGGAGGGGGAGTGAGATGAGAGAGAGGGAGAGGGAGAGGAAAGATGAAAGAGAGGGAGAGAGATGAGAGATAGAGGGGAGGGAGAGAGGGAGACAGGGAGAGAGATGAGAGAAAGGGGAGAGAAAGACAAGAGAGGGGATAGATAAGAGAAAGGGAGAGAGGGGAGGGAGAGAAGGGAAATAGGAGGGAGAGATGAGAGATAGAGGGGAGGGGGAGTGAGATGAGAGAGGGGAGAGAGGAAAGATGAGAGAAAGGGAGAGAGATGAGAGATAAAGGGAGGAGAGAGAGAGAGAGAGGGAGAGAAAGATGAGAGGGAGGAGATAGGGAGAGAGATGAGAGGAAGGGAGAAAGAGACAAGATAGGGGAGAGATGAGAGAGAGGAGAGAGGGAGGGAGAGAAGAGGAGATGAGAGATAGAGGAGGGGAGTGAGATGAGAGAGAGGAAAGATGAGAGAGAGGGAGAGAGATGAGAGATAGAGGGAGGAGAGAGAGAGAAATGAGAGATGAGAGAGGGAGATAGGGGAGAGATAAGAGAGAGGGAGATAGGGAGAGATAAGAGATAGAGGGAGGGAGTGAGATGAGAGAGAGGGAGAGAGGGGAGAGGGAGAGAGATGAGAGATAGAGGGAGGGAGAGAGATGGGGAGAGAGAAGAGAGGGAGAGGGAGATAGGGAGAGAGAGAGACATGAGAGGGGAGAGGGAGAGATGAGAGAGAGGGAGTGAGGGGAGAGAGATGAGAGAGAGGGAGATGAGAGAGAGGGAGAGAGGGGAGAGAGATGAGAGAGAGAGGGGTGGGAGAGAGAGATGAGAGATGGGAAAGATTGGAGAGAGAAAAATATTTTTAATTAAAATATTTTTTATGATTAAAATTATTTTTGATTAAAATATTTTTTTATAATTAAAAATATTTTTTGTATTGAAAATATTTTTTATGATTAAAAATATTTTTTATGAACAATTCAAAAAATTATCCATTCCATCCATTTGCCACCCCTAATGTAATCCAATGGATTTAGAAAAATAGTAAATGGATGACTAACCATCCATTAAATTAAATGGATGGATTGGATCCAATCTATTTAGTTTTTTTGTTTGCAATGGATGGATTGGATGGATAACAAACTTATCTTGCGCGCTTCCCTCCGATGAATAAAATCTACACAATTTATTTGCCTTTTATATATATATATATATATATATTGTTGATGCTGGGATTGGTAGGGCTCTCCTCCTCCTTGGGATTGGGATTAGGTGCTTTCTCTTCCAGAGTCCGACGAAGGGGGGTGGTACCTGCAAAAACACTCTGATGCCTAAGTTAGATAGGACTTTGGGGGAGAAGCGGCACAGGACGTATTAGGGTTTAGAGTAAGTAGAGAGTATGCAAACCTGGGGGGTCCAGCCCCCTTTATATAGTGGAGTTGCGCGGAAGGAAGGCAACCACCGATCCGATTTCTGCGCGCGGTAATTCCTCCCTAACAATTCGGGGATTAGCTGATCTCTTCCTGATATTTCGCCCCTGCCAAGCCCGTTACGCGCCGGCTACGTGGTCTCCAATCTCTAGGGTGACAACGGCTCCAAGCGTCGTCCCAGGCACGTCCCGTTCTAGAAGATTCGTGAGTCCCGAGTTAGCTCGCCCCTCACCCTGCTCGGTGTCCAGATCGGGAGAGCCGTACCGGAAGTCGGGCCCGGCGCGTCTCAGGTCGGCGGCAACTCGTCGAGCTCGGATAAGCAGGAACCAAGCTGATCTGCCCTTGGTCGGTGGGCACACTAGAACTCGGCTCGGGACCGGTCCGTAACACAAGTCCCCTAGACTCTTCGTACGAAAGGGCGGAGGGTCTATCCAATGTCCTTAGGTCGGTATCCGAGTCGAGTCATTGAGGTCGGGGGCGTGTCCCAGAAGCTTGTTTGCCTGGGGGACCACGCT
Source organism: Calophaca sinica (assembly GCA_037113605.1). Lineage (NCBI taxonomy): Eukaryota > Viridiplantae > Streptophyta > Magnoliopsida > Fabales > Fabaceae > Calophaca > Calophaca sinica. Next base: position 123,051,267 of record CM073736.1, on the reverse strand, counting down.
CCACGTGTCACGCTTTTACTCGGCATTCTGTCAGGTGATGGGACGCAGATGAGACGTTCACTTAACCGTTCCCCTTCTCACCGTTGATCATCTGACGCAACCCGGACCGCGAGATCTTCACTTGGTTTCGCAGATGGAGGGCTCGGATCAATTCGCCCCTTCATCTCCCCCCCGCGGGGGTTATAAAGCCGTCCCTTCTCCTCCCTTCTCTCTTCTTCGCTTTTGCTTTACGTGAACGCCCGTCCATTGTCTTCCACAGACCGCATTCCAAACGGCTCTCACCCTCCTTCCTTCGCATTTCCCGGTAAGTCCCGCTACTGCTCTTCGTTAATGGCTTTCTCCCCTTCTTCCCGTCGTCCCCCTTCTCCCATACCTTTGAGTTCCGGGAGTGGCTCGTCGTCCGAAACAGCGAGCACGTCCTTTGACCTTTCTACTCCACCCTACGCTGGAGGCTCTGGCCACCAGGGGCTACCGTCCGACGGTGGTCGTGGCCCAGTGCCTCTCCAGGTGGTTCCTCCCACCTCCTGGGTTCCAGCCTCTCCCCCTCCGGCGTCCGTCCCCTCGTACTCACTTCATAAGGGGGCGAGCGCCGAGTGGGAGATAGTAGGTTCCCCTACTCCTGGGTGCACCCAGATGTACTCGGGGTGGCTTCCAACATTTTTTCAGACACTGGGGTGGTCGCCCTTCGATCTAGCGTGTCATTTACGCCGAACCGGGATCGAGACGAGGAGGTAACTTGCCTCCCCTGCTCTCCCGACGACCGAGTATGTTTTAACAAGGGCGAGTCTAGCTCCCCCGACTTTTGTTTTTTCTACAAAACTTTCTTTACGCGAATCGGCCTCCGTCTTCCCTTAAGTGGGTTTGAGTGCGAGGTCCTCCAATGGCTGGACGCGGCCCCTTCGCAATTACACCCCAACAGCTGGGCTTTTATCCGAGCCTTTAAGCTCGTGTCCGAGTATTTTGGGGTTACCCCCTCTGCTGCTCTTTTCTTCAGCTTTTTCCAGCTCAGACTTGGTAAGCAGCTTAAGTGGTGTTCGCTCAATAAAATACCCGGTTTTTATATTCTTGAGCTTTTCGACCAGTCTTATAAAAACTGGAAGCCTGATTTCTTCAAAATCCGGGTAAGGAGAGGGGACCCCTTTTTCTTTTCCGCTCAGAACGAGCCCTTGTTTCCTTTTTACTGGAGCCCCAATCCTCGGCCCATAAAAGAGGTGGATTTTAATTCATTGTCGGTCACCGACCAAACGATAGTGAACTTTTTTGCTCGTTTGCCCACATTGCATTGTGGTCCTCTCCTCACCCGAGCTCTAAAGGATCCGCCCTAGTGGAGGGATTACCTAAGTAAGTCTCGTTGTCATCTTTTAGCATGATTTTCAGCCCGGACATGAGTACTAACTTTCACTTTATTTTCAGGTACGATGGCCCCGAAGATGAGCAAGAAAGAGATGGCCGAGCTCCTCAAGAAGGCTCAAAGAGAAAAGGTCGCCCAAGTTCCCGGGCCGGTTCCTTCCGGTGCAGCCGCTTCCCCTTCGTCTGTCAAGGCTTCCAAGAAGCGACCGCGCGCTTCCCCGACTCTCGGTTCCGAACAGCCCCCTTCAAAGGAGCCGAGGGGACCTCATGGGGGGATTCCTCTGAACATCCCTGATGGCTCCGAGTGGTTCCTCCACCTCGGAGAATTTACCGATCAAGGCGAGAACGCCGAGGATTCCCTTTGGAACGTCGGCTTCGACCGCTCCGACCAGATCGATCAGCTTATGCGTAGGTCCGACGACAGGTGTATGGAAGAGGCGGGCGAGCTGGGTTTGTGCAAGGCACTGGGTCTCTACGGGCTCCGTATACGCTATGGCCCGGTTCCTACGATCGGATAAGGGCACGGGCTACTGAGGCCGAGCTGGCGAAGAGAAATTTCCATAGCAAGGCCACCGCGTTTGATGAGCTCGAGGGGAAGATGAGCAAGCTGCAAGGGGACTATGCTCGCCTCTCGGAGGCAAGGGACGAGTGAGCAGAGCAACGCTTCTCATCGCTCACGGAGGAGCTCCAGGCCCAAAACGGCCTTTTGTTGCGTCAACTGCGAGAGGAGAAGGAGAAGTCCTCGTCCGAAGCTGCTCGGGTCGAGGAGTACCGCGAGTACAGTGCCCTTCAGTATAAGGAAGGGTTTGATAATGTCGTTGCGCAGTTGAAGGTGATCGCCCCCGATCTGGACATCTCCGAGCTCGATTTCACCAAGGTGGTGAAAGAGGGAAAGATTGTGGAAGAGGAGGACGAGGAAGAAGGCTGTGCCGATCAAGAGGAGTCTGGGGGCGAGGACACCGGAGTTGGGCCTGACTCGGAGGCTGCTGGTCCAAGCGTTGCGACCGAGGAGGTCGTCGGGGCCCAAGTCGAAGACCAAGGGGATGCCCTTGCGTAACTTTTTTTTTTTTTTAGAATGCTTTGCTCTGTCTTGACGATGTACTCGCTCTTCTGTGAGCTCTTTTGTATTTTTGCTTCGAGCTAATGAAAATGGCTAAGTTTAAACATTGTCTTCTCTGTTTTCTACTTTATCGATTTGTTTCACAATTTGTTGGTTATTGTTGTACTTGGATGGGGTGGACACCGGGTAGCTGCTACTCGGCTTGGGCAGTCCCCGGGTGGCTTCCCCCGACTAAAACTTGTGTCAACTGAAGTTGAGACAATTCCTCCGCATCTGCAGATAGGCCGAGTATCAGTTTTCTTACGCAACCTTTAGGTCGGATGATGTGGCTTGGATCCTCTAACGAGGTTACCAAGTTTTTATGCCAACTTGGGTTTGAGGTTGAATGTATCGTTTAGGTCGAGTACCACGTTTCCGAGCCTCGGGCCGCGGGCGAATTCGGGACCACAGGGGTCAAGTTGCGAATGAGCACACCAAGGCTTTATGCCGACTTGGGTTTAGGACCACGGGGGTCGAGCTGCGAGTGAGCCCACCAAGCCTTTATGCTGACTTGGGTTTAGGACCGCAGGGGTCGAGCTGCGAATGAGCCCACCAAGCCTTTATGCTGACTTGGGTTTAGGACCACAGGGGTCGAGCTGCGAACGAGCCCACCAAGTCTTTATGCTGACTTGGGTTTAGGACCACAGGGGTCGAGCTGCGAACGAGCCCACCAAGCCTTTATGCTGACTTGGGTTTAGGTCAGCTCGGTGATTTTTAGTTAAAACACTCTGAATGCAATGGGGGTCGACTTTTATTAATTGGGGACGAAAGGGAATGAAGGATGCGCCTCGTTAAAACCTTTCCAAACCAAAAACCCAGTGGGAAAAAGGGTTTGTAAAGGAAAGAGTACGCCATCCGTTTACAAGTGTTTAGCTAAAGTAGAGCTTGAGGTGCATAGCATTCCAGGTCCTCGGTATTGCCTTTCCGGATAGTTCTTCTAGTCCGTATGCGCCGTATTGGTGCTCCGTCCTGATGCGGTATGGCCCTTCCCATGATGGCCCCAGCTTACCCTGCCTTGTGTCTTTTCGAGCCAGTTCAACTTTCCGAAGGACCGGGTCTCCTTTTTTGAACATCCTTGGTCGGACTCTGGAGTTGTAGTGCTTGGCAACGCGCTGTTTAGTTGCGAAGTTTTGTACACGGGCAAGTTCCCGGGTTTCTTCTAGGAGATCGAGATCAACTCTTGCCTCCTCTGGCATCAACGCCTGAGCGTGCTCTCTTCTCGCTGAGGTGGAACCGAGCTCTACTGGCACCATGGCCTCCATTCCATATGTTAGCCGGAAATGTGTTTCATTTGTTGCTGACTGGGGGGTGGTGTGGTATGCCCAGAGCACCCCGCAGAGCTCTTCAACCCAGTCGCCCTTGGCCCTTTCCAGCCGCTTGCGGAGGCCATTGAGGATGATCCTGTTTGCGGCCTCGACCTGGCCATTGGTCTGTGGATGCTCGACGGAGGCGTAGACGAGTCGGATTCCTAGACCTTTGCAGAAGTCCTTGAACGCTGTGCTGGTGAACTGTGTGCCGTTATCTGTGATGATGGTGTGGGGTAGGCCATGGCGGCAAACCAGGCTTTTCCAGACAAATTTTTTGATCCTCTCAGAAGTGATGGTCGCCAGCGGACACGCCTCTATCCACTTGGAGAAGTAGTCTATGGCGACTACGATGAACTTGAGTTGGCCCGGTGCAAGGGGAAAAGGGCCAAGTATGTCAAGCCCCCAGGTATTGAAAGGCCAAGGGGCGACGACTTCGTGCAGGACTTCTGGTGGATGATGGTCTCGTTCGGCGAACCTTTGGCACTTGTCGCACTTCCTTACGTAATCTAGGCAATCCGACCTGAGCGTCGGCCAGTAGTAGCCTGCTCGTAGGATTTTAGCTGCCAGGGTCCGAGTTCCACAGTGGTTCCCGCAAATACCCTCATGTAGTTCCCTCATGACGTACTCGGAATCTGACTTCTCTACGCAGGTGAGTAGTGGCTGCGAGAAACCTCTCCTGTAGAGTCTGTCTCCGATCAGAGTGTAATGTGCGGACTGCCGTTGGACCCTGCGTGATTCTGCCTGGTCCTCAGGCAGTCTTCCCTGTTTCAAATACTCGACGATGTCCTTCATCCAAGAATCCGAGCTGATCACTGCGTAGTTTCCGGCTGTCGCGATGCTTGGTGCCTCTAAAGTTTGGACGACCACCATATGGAGCTGTCCCTCGATCTTCATACTAGCCAACTTTGCCAGCAGATCTGTCTTGTTGTTTTGTTCTCGAGGGATGTGCTCGAGTTGGACCTCTTGGAAGTTCTGAATCATGGCATTGACTTTCTGAGCGTACTGGGCAAGTATGTCGTCTCGACACTGGTACTCGCCCTTGACCTGGTTGATCATCAGTTGGGAGTCGCTCTTGACTCAGAGCGTTTGGGCTCCCAGCTCCCATGCGAGCTTGAGACCGAGTAATAAAGCCTCATACTCGGCTTGGTTGTTGCTAGCTTTGAAGAGGAACCTGAGTGCCTGTTCGACGCTGATTCCAGCAGGGCTTTCAACGATGATCCTTGCTCCGCTGCCTTTGGAATTGGAGGAGCCGTCCACATAGAGCGTCCAGTATTCGACCTCAGGGGTCGGTGTTAGCTCTGCAATAAAGTCAGCTAAAACTTGTGATTTGATGGGTCCTCTGGGCTCATACCTGATTTGGAATTCGAAGAGTTCTACTGACCACGCCACCATTCGCCTTGAGAGTTCTAAGCTGCGCAGATCCTTTTGATTGGGTAGTCCGCTTTGATTATCACCGCAGCGCGAAAGTAAGGCCTCAATCTCCTCGCAGAGGTTACTATCAGGAGCGCCAGTTTCTCCACCTTCTGGTACCTTAGCTCCGCCCCGTGGAGGACTTTGCTCACGAAGCAAACTGGGCGCTGCTCGGTTTCTCTCTCTTCTATCAAGGCCGAGCTGATCGAGGTGTCGGTGGCCGCCAGGTAGAGGAGGATATGGGCTCCTTTGGTGGGCCGTGTAAGGACCGGTGGTGACGCCAGAAACTCCTTGAGCTTTTGGAAAGCCGTTTCGCAGTCGTCGGTCCATTCGAACCGGTTTCCGGAGTACCTGGTAGAAGGGAAGCGATTTGTCAGCGGAACGAATTACGAACCTGGAAAGGGCCGCGATACGACCAGCGAGTCTTTGCACTTCCTTGATAGAGGTCGGGCTGCGCATCTCCAACACCGCCAAGACTTGTCGGGGTTGGCCTCAATGCCTCTGTGGGTGATCATGAACCCCAGGAATTTGCCTCCGAGCACCCCGAACGAGCACTTCTCGGGGTTAAGCCTGATGTCGTATTTTCTCATAATGTCAAATACTTCCTGGAGGTCTCGGTAGTGTGCCTCGAAGCTAGAGGTCTTGACCACCATGTCGTCCATATACACCTCGATCGTCTTCCCGATCTGCTTGGCGAAGACCTCATCCATCATCCTCTGGTAAGTTGACCCCGCGTTCTTCAATCCAAAGGGCATAGTGACGCTGTAGAAGTTGGAGGTCTCCGTCATGAAAGCCGTCTTCGGCGCGTCGAGTGGATGCATCTTGATCTGATTGTACCCGGAGTACGCATCCATGAAACTGAGCACCTGGTACCCTGACGTGCCGTCCACCAGAGCGTCGATGCTAGGAAGGGGATATGGGTCTTTAGGGCATACTTTATTTAGGTCGGTGAAGTCGGTGCACATCCTCCACTTACTGTTGTTCTTCTTGACCAATATGACGTTGGAAAGCCAAGTCGGGTACTTGATCTCCTTGATAAACCCGGCCTTCAAGAGCTTTGAGGTCTCTTCTCTGGCTGGCTGCTTCTTTTCCCCCGCAAGTCTTCTTTTGCGCTGGGCAACGGGGCGAGCACCGTGCTCTATGGCTAGCTTGTGACAGGCCACTCTGAGGTCTATTCCGGGCATGTCCTCCGGGCCCCATGCGAACAGATCCGCGTTGTCGAGCAGGACCTTCGTCAGGGACTGCTCGCTTTGCTGGGGCAGCTGCGTCCCGATTCGTATGCTCTTGCCCGGTCCTCTTACTTCGATCTCTTTGATGTCATCGACCGGCACCGGCCGGAAATCACTCTCCCCCCTCGGGTCGAGCTCAATCATGCAGTTCGACTTGGGCTGATCTCTTCTCCTGTCATCCCTCAGGCTGTTGACATAACACTGTCTCGCCTCCTTCTGGTCGGCGTGTATCGTAGCAATCTGCCCATCGGATAGGGGGAACTTCATCGCCAAATGGGGGGTGGAGACAATGGCCCCGATCCCATTAATGACAGTTCTGCCGATTATCATATTGTAGGCGGTGTCCGCGGCTGAATCGGCTTCTACCACCAGGAGGTGGGCTTCGATCGTCTTGACCCCGACGTCCGCCTTGAAGGTGAGCAAGACGTCGAAGTATCCAGTCACCCGAGCTTTAGCACCTGAAAAACCGACTAACGTACCTCGATAGGGCCTGATAATCGAGCTCGGTAACTTGAGTCGGTCGAAGGCTTCTTTGTAGATCACGTCCGCCGAGCTTCCTTGGTCGACGAGCACTCTCCTGACGTTAAATCCAGCGAGGTGCACTGTGATCACCATTGGGTCGTCTTGGCAGCGATTTATTCCCTGATAATCCCTCTCCGAGAAGGATATGGTCGGTAAGGCCTCGGGCGGGGCTGCTGTTGACGTCGAGCTATTGACGGATCTCAGGTGCCTCCTCCGACCGTTGCTAGATTCGCCCCCACCTGCAAAACCACCCGCAATTAAATTGAGTGAGGGGGTGCCTTCGTCTCGACCCTTCCTGCGTTGACGGGCGGGTGAACGTCTTTCTCGCCCTCCCCGAGCCGGCGATCGGTTGCGCCTGCGCTCGGGTGAACGGGATCTTCTACGATTTGCTTCGTTCTCTCTGGGGGTCGCCCCATTCCCTTTGTCCACGTACTTCGCTAAATGTCCTGCCTGTATGAGTTTTTCAATTTTTATCTTCAGCGCCTGACATTCATTGGTGGTGTGCCCGTAGATCCGGTGGTATTCGCAGTATCTCTGGCGATCCGCATCTGGTGGGGAGTCTTTCCGAGGGGGCAAGGTTATGAGGTTGCCCGTGTAGGCCTCCTTCAAGACTCGGTCCCTACCCACGGTCAAGGGAGTGAACCGTCCTCCGTAGTCTTGCCGCCCTCGGCGTTCGTTCGCTCGCGCTTTCTCGGCGGATCCCTACTCCTGTCTTGCCGATTCTGGGTCTCCCTTTTGGCGGCAGCAACCTCTTCCATGTTGATATACCCCACTGCTCGGCGTCTCAGCTCGTCCAAAGATCCTGCAGGTCGGCGAGCGAGGGAGTCCGAGAAGGGACCAGGCTTTAGTGCTGACACTATGGCGTGGAGCGCCACATCGGTGCTGAGATTTCTGATTTGAGCCGTTTCGTTGTTGAAACGCTCTATGAAGGACTTCAGCGTCTCGTCCGACCTCTGTTTGAGTCCGACCAGGCAAGTGGAGTTTTTCCGGAAGGCTCGGCTCGTGGTAAACCTGGCCACGAATTGCTCGGCGAGTTGCCAGAATGAGTGGATCGAGCGTTGGGGGAGGTTAGAGAACCACATCATGGCCGGTCCCTTCAGGGTGCAGGGGAAGGTCCGACATTTCAAGCCCTCGGATGCGTCGATCAGTAGCATCCGCGCGTTGAAGGAGGTAATGTGCTCTTCGGGGTCGGTCTTACCCTCGTAAGCGTCCATATTGGGGATTTGGAACCGCCTCGGGACCAGATCGGCCATGACCCTCTCGTCAAAGGGGAGCAAAGTTAGCCCGATTTCGGAGGGTCGGTTCTCTCACTGCGGCGCCTACCGGATGTGGCCCTCTCGCCTTGGGCTCTCCGTGGCGCTGGATGCGTCCGACCTGGACGAGTCCCGGTCATCTCTTCTAGTCCGCGAGGGTGTCTCGTGGCCTTGTCTTTCCTCGCGATCGCAGGCTTCCGCGATCTGGCGTCTCAACTCCTCGTTTTCCGCCCTGAGAAGCTCCAAAGCGGGGTCTGGTGGTGGGTGTTCGCTCGGACCGGCCGAGTGATGACTTCGCGGTGGCGATCTGTGATTCGCCGTGCTCCTGGTGCGTGCCATCCAGCTAGGGGTTTTCTTGAGGCCTGGGTTAGTTTTACCGGGCCCCACGGTGGGCACCAATGTTGATGCTGGGATTGGTAGGGCTCTTCTCCTCCTTGGGATTGGGTGCTTTCTCTTCCAGAGTCCGACGAAGGGGGGTGGTACCTACAAAAACACTCCGATGCCTAAGTTAGATAGGGCTTTGGGGGAGAAGCGGCGCAAGACGTATTAGGGTTTAGAGTAAGTAGAGAGTATGCAAACCTGGGGGGTCCAGCCCCCTTTATATAGTGGAGTTGCGCGGAAGGAAGGCAACCACCGATCCGATTTCTGCGCGCGGTAATTCCTCCCTGACAATTCGGGGATTAGCTGATCTCTTCCTAATATTTCGCCCCTGCCAAGCTCGTTACGCGCCGGCTACATGGTCTCCAATCTCTAGGGTGACAACGGCTCCAAGCGTCGTCCCAGGCACGTCCCGTTCTAGAAGATTCGTGAGTCCCGAGTTAGCTCGCCCCTCCCCCTGCTCAGTGTCCAGATCGGGAGAGCTGCATCGAAAGCGCCCTGGTCGTGCCTGAACTCGTCGAGCCTGGAGCAAGGAACCAAGTGATCTCGCCTTGGTGGGCACACTAGAACTTCGGCTTTCGGGGTCGTATATATATATATATATATATATATATATATATATATATATATATATATATATATATATATATATATATATATATATATATATATATCAACAGTTAATGGATAAATTGTTTCACACTTTTTTTTTGGTCGATAAAATACTGATTCTCAATGAAAATTGGGTGCGGGTCCGGCGAAGGATCATATTGGGTGTGTGAGGTCCAGTTCAATTCGAAATCCACAGAGGTGAACGGTGTGGGTCCAATTTGCCTTTTTTTTTTTTTTTTTGCGTGAATCCTTACTTCACGTTAAATTCTGTTCTAGCATGAAACATTTCCACTGGTCTATATGTTTTGGTAATAGCACGATTCTGTTTTGCATGTCTGCTTTATGCATTTTTGTTGTCATGGACACAGAGAATTAATTCATTCCAGATCTTGTTTTAAGGTGATAATATACTCTGTGGCTAGTCATTGAGAATTTCAAATATAGAGGCATATACAATAATTTTCTGAATGACCGAGCTAAAGCTCTTTACCCTTTAGACGATGATCTTAGTGTGTGTGTGTATATATATATATATATATATATAGGATAGTGAGCTAACATGTTTCTGTTGCTGGACTGATTTAACAATGAATAATATTCTCTTTAGGATGCTCATAGAATCAAGAGGCTCCAGCTGTTTGTGTTTGGAGACTCGCTTGTTTATGGTGGCAACATTATCATCTTGGAGACTCACTGTTCTAATCTTTTGCCAACTTCCATTTTCATCATTGAAGTTTTTCTTAGCTTTTTTAGTTTCGTTCATTTTTTTTTACCGCGTGTACTGTTGATTTCCTCTATTTTTAATGATTAAAGCACTGATACGTATTCCAATTTGATTCTTTTGTTATTCTATTTTGGCTTAAATTTTAAATTGGTTCTAAAAAATTCGCGAAGTTCGTTTTTAGTCCCTTAAAAAACTTTAAAGGTTTTTAGTCCCCCAAATTTGAAAATATTTTTCTGTTAGTCCCTATCGCTGACGCCGTTATAATTTTAGTCCTTCAAAAATTCTAAAAGTTCGTTTTTAGTCCCCAGTAATTCTGAAAGTTTGTTTTTAGTCTCCGCCACATAAGCGCCACAAAGCGGCTTCAGCGAGAGGGACTAACGAAAAAATATTTTCAAATTTAGGAGACTAAAAACCTTCAAAAAAAATTTAGAGAACTAAAAATGAACTTGTCAAGGCCGTCCTTAACACAGATACCACGTCATCGTCTTCTGTAGTGTCACTGTTTACCTCTAGTGACCTCTAGTGACCCAGAATACAAGATCCGTCCCAGTATGCCACTGCCGTGAAACCATAGATATTGATTAGATTAAAGTTTACAAAAATAAAAATCATTTGTAGCCTAAGACGAGATATGTATTTTTCCAAAACACATGGCTAGCCAAACCAAAACTTTTGATATGACAACCTGGCTGAATGACACCATATTCTTCACCATCAAGTTGATGAGTCAAATAACCCCAACGAGTACAGAAAAAAACTTCATTTTTCTCCTGCAATTTAATCTTAGCACACCTGTATAAAATAATACCATTTGGTTGTTTTTGTTATAAAATAATGGCTAATGATAGAGATTAAAGTGATAAACGTAAAACACTTTCAAGGACTATTTTAGGCTTGTTACTCTTCCAGGGACCAAAGTGACACCGAGTTACACTTTCAGGAACCAATGTGACCAATTACTCACGGAGTCAATGAAATTGTTAACGTCAGGGACCAAAATGACAAACGTTGAATACTTTCGGGAACTATTTTAGAGTTTTCACTCTTTCAAGAACTAAATTGATACCGAATTACACATTTTAGGGACAAATGTGACCAATTCCTCGTAGAAAATTGGTGGTGAAAGCAATTGAGAGGATTTTTATACGGAACACGGGACAAAAAAGCCCAAAACGTTGCTTTGCTGACCTCTCTGCCTATCTCTTCGTTTCTTTTTCTCTAAAGTTTCTTTTTATTCCACTGTTTTTTATTTTTTATCTGTATTTCTCAATTTTTTATTAATATATATTTGAGTTCTCCTAAAAAAATTAATATATATTTGAGTTAGTTTAGGATATAAAAAAATAAAATATTTATTTATTAAAAGTATGATAGTAAATGTATTAAATTATTTAAAAAGTTACAAATACTAATAAATATTTATTGATTTTAAAATTTTAAACACTTGTTAGCATTTATCTATATATATTTTTATTTGGTTAAGTGCACACATTTTGGTTAAATAGTCAATTTAAAACTTGTGGTATAATTAGTTTGGCCGAGCAACCCAATAGCAGTCGATTAAAAATGTATGATTTTCATTTTTATAAAATATTTTATTAGGTTAACTTAATAATTTTTTAAAATAAAAAGTATACAAATCATATTTTCAATGTATGATTTTCAAATCGGTCCCGTATTTGAATATCAAAAATCGACACAAAAAACGTGGTTAATGTGGTTAATGAAGTATTGTGTTTGGTTAATGGATATATCAAAATGTCGTAACTTATTAATCATCAACAAAACCCTATTAACCATGATTTTGAACGTTATTAACCACGATTTTTAGGTGTTCAAATATAATCTACAACATGTATATTTGAACAACTGAAAACTGTGAATAATAAAATTTAGTTGATGATTAATGTGTTGCGACACCTTGATATATCTATCAACCAAACTTAACACTTCATTAACCATGTTTTTTAACTACATTAACCAAGGAATTCATTGTCGATTTTTGATGTCAAATTTTGATGCTCAAATAACATTTCTCTTTTCAAATAACTACTTTTTTGTTTTTATTTTTGTGCTGGTTGGTTACCTGTGGATTAAGGTCCAATAAATATTGGTCTAGTTTAGTATTATTGTGAGTTTCATGTGTTGCAACTTGCAATGACATATTCATGTTTTTTAGGCTCTTAGAGAAGTAGTATCAATTCTACTCTGTTATGGTTCTCCAACAAACTTGAGGTTGAGTTGAGTCTCCTTTTGTATGATCCATAAAGAAATTCTCTTGACCTGACTTGGTTAAAGGTGATGAGAGTGGGTAACTACAAATGCACTTTGAGTTCAAGTCAGTAGGAGTATTAGCCTGAGGCTTAGAAAATCGACATAAAAGCATATCTTTGCATACATATGTAAACTAAGCTTGAGTTTTGCATTTATAATAACATTAACTAATTTTTGCTTCGGTTACAAAACAATATTATATATATGTAATGTCACTCTATATTTTCAATTGTGTTAAATATTAAATATACAACTTACTCTACATATATTTTGAATACTAAAATTATTTGATATTAATCAAAATTATTGACTAAATTTTAAAAAATACATGAGAAAACTAGATCACAATACATGTTATTAAATAGCATACTTATAACATAAAAGTATTAAATATTAAATATTAAAGTTTTCAGTGATGTTTACTAAATTAATTTCATATATAAAAAATGTTTTGAAAAAATAAATTGCAGTATATATTATTAAATATATTTTTAATTTATTAAAATATGTAAATCAAGCTTGACGTATGCTGATGTGTAATCTCTAAAATACCCTCCACTATTTCTTATCTATATTTATATTTATTTACTATTTATATATAGAGTAGATCTGAGTTTGGGTTTTAATGAAGAATTAAATACTAAAACATCAGTTTTTCTCTTTTATTACTTACTATTCATTCTAAATTCATAAATTGAGGTTTTTATTTAATGTTGCCTTTTGATTTTTAGAAACCATGTGCCACTATTTATTTATTGGCTATGTATTTTTAGTGTACTTTTGCACTAATATTTTTTTATAGACAAATGTTAGTTGTTAGTAATTGTTAGAATTATTTGTTTCCTGGGTTTGAACTCGGGACTTCAAACTTGCGCTCTTTCAGCGCCTTTTAGCTCACCAACCAAGCTACCTACTTGGGACACTTTTGAACCAATATTGTTGTTTCTATGTTAGGTTGGAGATTTGAATTGTTAGAAAAATCACTCAAAATAGAGATAAATGGATCACTAAAAGAGATTGTAGAACATATACTACAGGAGAATTTGCATTAGATAATACTAATTGATACTTTTGTAAATGCATGGGTCCACTAATTTGGAGTTCTTTTGCAGTTCTCTTATTAATATCATAGATGTTGTTATGAATGTAGATCAAAGTGAATACTGATAATTATTATAATTGGTTATTATGAATGTGATGGTATTATTATTATTGTTGTTGTTGTTGTTGTGATAAATCTATAATTGTGTTTAAGGAGTGAATTGATAAGAAATATAACAAACTGCACCTCTTATTTTACTGAAAACTCCAATTGCTATTGTTAACTTTAAATGACCATCATTGCAAATAAATTGTCAGTTGTATCTTTTACTGTAGTTGAGTTTTCATTTTACAAATATTTAAATAATTTTGCTTTAATTCCAACGGAAACAAGAAAGAAACTTTTACCCTTCCTCATATTAAACTTCATTAGATTAACTATAAAAACTACTCTAAAAAGTAACTATGATTTTATATTTTTAACGAAAGTAAATATTATATTATAAAAAATACTATAAAATTGTCAAATAATATAGAGCAAGTTAATACTATGTATAATAATATTGGTCATGATTATCACCTCAAGCATATATCAAATATTTGCATTAGGTTTATCATCAATTTATTCTTAAGATAACTTTATGATCATGACTATATTAAACATCAATAATTCAAAGAAAAAAAATACATGCAAATAGTAACCGTTGCAATCCATGTAGCAAAAAAAAGGGTAACTTTGCAATCCAAAAACGTTCCAAATTAAAGTTTTATTATAAACTATACAAACAAAATTTATGATGCACTGAAACATCCATTATCTTTATAAAATCTTAATTCTTCTTAAAAAAATAAATTAAAGGCCTTTACAGGATAAACTCCTATATAAAACCGTATAGCTAATTCCTTTTGTTTTGTTACAGTCATTTGCATGTACTCTAAAGATTTTGTTGGGTATGTCAACCAACAATGTCTACTTTGATTGACTTTACCCAGAACTGAAAAATTGTACCGTAAATTTTTAATTTATTTTATACCTTTTCAGGGTATACAAACCATATGATACATAGAATAAGCAAACATTATCTCTTCCACTCTTCTGTCTTCTGTGGATCCTTCAAAGTGCACTGTTTCATGAAATCGTCAAACAAATAACATGTGTTTCATATACATTTACGATGGTGACCAAGGACGTTGTTGAAAAGGTTTCAATTTGGGTGTGCAAATCAGGTTGAAAGTGGATCTTAGAAGGTTTGAGCAAGAAAAAATATCAAATTCAAACATTGAATTATGAAACATATATTTGCACTTATATGCTGCTGAAAAGGAAATTATATTGTCAGTGTTGAATGTAATGACAAGCCAATCATGGGTATTTTCTTCCCTTTGTTTAGACATCTATCATTACTCAAACAATAAAACCTTCTTCTTTAATGTTTACTGTTCAATAATATGTATAGTTGCAATGTCGTTCTTTTGAGTTGTTCCCAATTAGAACAACTACTTTCTTTCCCTTTACACATGTATCGTTTGGTTTGTGTGGTAGATAACTATAAGTAGAAACACAGGGTCTAAAACTAATTAAACAGAGTAACAAATATCAACATTATCAGATACATTGCTTTTTGTTTTATTATATTTTTAATAAATCACCTCATCAAAAAAAATTGATTAGTTATTATTATTTAGTATGATGAAAAACATGTAGATTATTCAATAATGTTGTCTTAAATGAATTATTTAATAAAAATGTTAATATAGTTACCTTATTTTTTATTATATTTAGTGATTAATAAAAAATTATTATTGTAATTTTATATATTTAAATAGCAATAACATTTTATATATTTTTCAAAGTTACTCTATAAATATTATTATGAATAAAATATAAATAAACTTGTGCAACACACATAGATGTTATATATATATAAGTAAAAGAAACATAAGCTTTAAAATTAAATATTAATTTATTTTACTTCATGAGTTACAACCCTTCAATTGCTCTTATTAATTAATTCCATCATTTTTTTTAACTTTAATATATTTTTTGACTGTATTTACAACCTTTCATAATTTAATTTTTTGCTTAATGGTAATGTTAATTATTAATTACAATTTGAAAGAAGAAACTAAAAATGCAATTAAGTTACACTATAAATTATTAAATATAATTATAAAATATAAAATACAGTGTTATTTATTTAAATTAGTTTATGTCAATACTAATTGCTATTTGCTACTTAAAAAATGTCTTAAAAATAATTGAATGATATTTATAATGTATCACATATTAAAATGACTTAACATGAATTTTAAAGGATAAATAAAATGTTTTCAATTTAAACTTTTAATGTGATTAGTAGGTTCAAAAAAACCTTTGTTATCACGTAATGTTATATGAATTGAATGTCAATTATAATATTATATTAACTATAAAAATTAGAAATATTACATTAGAAATACCAATTATGTTATAAAACTTAAATTTTACTTTATTTACAACACAAAAAACCAATTATGCTGGTAGTATTTGGTTGGAGGGGAATGAAGGGGAGGAGAAGGATTATTTTAAATTTTATATGTTTTGTTCAATTTTTTGGAGAGGAGGTGAAGGGAGAGGAGCAAAATCCCTCCTAACTTAATTTTAACTCTCCTCCAATATTATGGTTTTTTAAGGGGAGAGGAGGAGAGATTAAATTATTTAAAATAAAATTACTTAAACGTTCTTATACATAATATAATAAAAAAGGCTATAAGGATATACAAGTAAATGCTTTCTTCCCCTCCCCTCTCATTCCCTCCATCAATATTACATTAGGAATGTGTAATGGAAAAAAATTCCTTATTATTATAAGAGATTAAATAATTCAAATAAAGATTATTACAAAAGGTCACACCAATGAAAAAATAATTATTTTATAAATAATTTCGATGATAAATGACTCCAAATGACATTTTATTTGTAAAATAAAATAGCATCCAATAATTAGATTTTATGTAGCGATGATAATCAAATCCAACAATAATTGCTAAATTATGTGAGATTACATTTGATAAAATCTATATTGTATCATGGACAATTATATATCTCATTGTCAACAATAATATAACTATAAACATTGAAATTATTTGTTGATAACCAAGATAAGAAATATGCATATGAAAAAAAACCCATAATGTGATTAAAAAAAACTTATTTTATAGAGTTATCTTTTGACATATTAAAGTTTCTATTATATTAATCTTACTAAAAAACTGATATTTCTAATTATTAAACATCATAATAAAAATTATATACAAAAGATAATTTATAAATAAATGAGTTAGGTAATACAATGTTTCAATATGACTATACTTAATTATTATATTTTTTTGACGGGATACTTAATTATTACATGTTATACTATAATTAATAAAATTTTATTTATTTGCATTTTTTTTTGTATTAAGAATGGTATAAGGCCAAGGGAAAAAAAACCTAATCCATCAATATAAGAATATCCCTAAGATAATTTATAAATAAATGAGTTAGGTAATACAATATTTCAATATGACTATACTTAATTATTACACTTTTTGACGGGATACTTAATTATTACATGTTATACTATAATTAATAAAATTTTATTTATTTGAATTTTTTTTTTTGTATTAAGAATGGTATAAGGCCAAAGGGAAAAAAAACAAAAACCTAATCCATCAAGATAAGAATATCCCTACTAACTCTGTCAATAAAAATAAAATAAAAAATTGCTAAGATATGACTATGCATATTTTTTATTTATTTGCATTTTTTTGTTTGTAGTAAGATGGGCCTAAGGTAAAAAAAACTAAAACATAACCTTTCAAGATGAGAATATCTCTTCTAAGTCTGTCAACAAAAACTAAAAACATGCTAAAATATGACTTTGCATCAAATAAACACAAATTATATTGAGAGATTTGTATAAAATATTTTTATATATAATTTTTTTTTATCTTTCACATATTTTTTCTAAAATATATTTTATATAAAATTTTGCACGGGGTTTCATCTAGTGATGATGTATTTATACAGAGTTGTCCCGAGTAGGTCCTAGTATTTGTCTTCTTGTGCCGAGGTTAAACCTCGGCACCGAACCATATCCTTGTACCGAGTAGGATATCCTCTGTTGTCGAAATACCCATCCCTCTCAAGTATTGTTTGCATTTTACTAAAAGTTTCCATTGTCAATATTATTACAAGATGATATCCAAACCAACATTATACATGAGTAAACAATCTCGGAAAAATAATATGGACAGAACCACCACAAAACAAAGAAGGCTACGAGCCAATTTGAATAAAATTATGTATCCAAGTACTTTAGTAATTTATCATAGAAAACAACTAATAATTTGTTGAGATACAAACAAGTCATAGTCTGTTTCGGAATTAATTTCTCTAACAGCTGAGATATTAAAAAAAAATATATCTATTACCTAAATAGGGTATGCATGAAAGGCTAGACAGGACAATAGATACATCCACACTGGTCTTGGCAATCTTTTGCTTATTATTTTTTGCTTCTGCTCTTTATCCTTATTCCTTAATTTCTACCAGTCGTTGTACTTAGACCCTTCACTGTGTTATTTTTAGAAATATAATTGGATCCCTAGTCATTAGTGAACCCAATTTGCAAACGTATTTGTATGTTTCTTGACGGTACTGCAGAATTTTGGTGAGTTCCTTGTCAACTCTATGCCTCATATCCCTTGTTTTTGTCTCTACTTTATCTATGCCTTATAATGAAATGAGAATGTTCCAAGTTCTTAGCCAACACTGCTCCACAAATAATGCATGCCAACACCTCGGTCAATACAAGTTCACACCTTAGAACAAGAAATATATTAACTGATATATCATTGAATCTAGCTAAATAGATAACTCATTCACACGATAGTGCCAATAAGAAAACAAGTTCAGTAAATTTATGCAGGGCTAGCAAATTCAAAGAATGACTGTATCAACTGCATACTGCCACATAGTTTTAGCCCTAAAATGCAAAAATAAAGATATCTACCTGTAGAGAGGGAAGCGTGAGACCTATGAATATGTAACAAGTCATTTGTATTAATCCCATTATGACTATGTGTTCCGGACTGGGCCGAGGCCCAATCCGAAGAATCATACTCCAGCCCATTACCAACGTCGGTTCCCACCGCCTTGCCACGAGACGAAATCGACGTGGCCGATCCAACGGTCCTCGGCATTCCGCCCATCCCATCACAGGTCGGTAAACGATCTGACGGCACCCCGGGTTCCACGGGAACCGCCCTCACCGACCTTAAACTCCTATAAAAGGAGAGTCACTTCAAACGATTGAGGTATTATTCTTCGATTCATCACCTCTTCACTTACCTCTTACACGCGAGCGACTCGAGCGCTGGAGTTGTTTGGCAGTACACCACCACCACGCCGCCCGCCATCCGACCGACGCCACCGTGACCCCCTTCTCTCCAAATTCATCCTTTTGGAGTTCTATCCGTAACATTGGCGCCCGGCCTGGCGGGGATCGCTTCGATTTCATCTTTTCTCGTCGTTTTCTTCTTACTTCACTAACTCCGCATGACCGGATCAAGCACCGAGGTCGAGCATCGCGTGTGCGAGACCGCGCCGCAGAGCTCGCGGGCAAAGCCTTGCGCGCTTTAGCACAAGCACCGCGGTCGGCATCGTGGCTCGAGACCGCGGCGCGCACGAAGCCTGCGGCAAAGCCTTGCAGCGCTGCACAAGCACAAGATGCGACGAGGTCGAGCATCGCAGGCCGAGACCGCGCTGACAGCTCGCGGTAAAGCTCAGGCGATTGGCACAAGCACCGAGGTCGAGCATCGCCGATGCGAGACCAGCAAGACGCGAGACGCTCGCAGGGTAAAGCCTTATCGCGATCAGCACAAGCCACCGGGTCGAATCAAGATTCGAGCATCGTGGTCGAGACCGCGACATGATGACGAGGTCGAGTGCACTGTCGTCACCGAGACCGCGCGACGAGCCTGAGCCCGTGGTAAAGCCTTAAAGCCTTGTGCTCAGGTCGAGGGCACAAGACCGAGTGGTCGAGATCGCGGCCGAGACCGAGCGCGACGAGCTCATTAAGCGGGCAAAGCCTTGTGCGCTTGCACAAACACATGATGACCACAGTGGTCGAAAGACATGCGTAGGTCGTAGACCGCCGCCACTGACGAGCCTGCGATGGTAAAGCCTTGCGCGCTTGCACTGAAGCACATGATGACGAGGTCGAAAGGCCGTCGATGCGAGACTCATACGCAAGACGAGCCTTCGTGGTAAAGCCTCGCGCTTTGGCACAAGCACCGCATGGCAGCTGCCGTGTTTGGCGAGACCGCGTGCCTGAGCTTCGATGCGAAGGTAAAGCCTCTCAGGCGACCTGGCACAGCACCGGTGGTCGAGCAGCACCGAGGTCGAAGCATCGTGTCTGAGACCAGTATTGCCGCGACGAGCCTGCGGGCAAGCCTTGCGCGCTTGCACATAAAGCACCGGTGGTCGAGCATCGCCGGTGATCGCACAAGACGAGCTCGTGGGCAAAGCCCGTCCGCTTGCGCTTAACCGCAGGTCGAGCCAGGTCGAAAGATCGATCGGCCGAGACCGCGACGCAGCCAGCGTGCTTAGTAAAGCCTTGTGCGCTTGGCACAAGACCGCGTGGTCGAGCATCGCCGAGACCGCGCACACCGAGGCTCGTGCGGGCAAAGCTCTGCGCGCTTGCACAAGCACAAGATGACGAGGTTTGTTACAGATCGTGCGAGACCGCTACAGACGAGCTCATGTAGCAAAGCCTCGCGCGCTCGTACGCCCACCAAGTGGTCGAGCATCAGATTGGACTGACCTGCACACGAGCTCGTCGCAAAGCCCCCTCGCGGCGCTTGCACAAGCACAGATGACGTGGTCAGCGCTCGAGGTCGCGGCTCGCTGCGCATACCGTGCGACGAGCTCGCGGCAAAGCCTTCTCATGCGCTTGGCACAAGAGCCGCGTGGTCGAGCATCGTAGTCGAGACACGCAAGACGACGCTCGCGGGCAAAGCCTTCGTGCGTTTGCACAAGCACAAGATGACGAGTGTCGAGCATCGTAGAGTCGGTGATACGACAGAGCTCGTGCGGTAAAGCCTTTCAGGCGATTGGCACAAGACCGGCAGGTCGAGCATCGCGTCGGTGATCTGAGCGCCAAGACGACGCTGCGTGGTAAAGCCTCAGGCGACGTACAAGCAACCGAGAATCGGTCGAGCAGCACCGAGGGCTGGTGCATCGCGTCGACCGCGACATGATGACGCAGGGTCGAGATCGCGGTCGTACCGCGCTGCGACGAGCTCGTGGTGTAGCCTTAAAGCCTTGTGCTAGCCGGTGGCACAAGCACCGGTGGTCGAGCATCGATCGCGCAGAGACCGCAGCGCGTGAGCTCGTGCTCGGCAAAGCCTCTGCGCGCGCTTGCACAAGCATGATGACTTCAGGGTCGGAAAGATCGTCTGCCGAGACCCGGTGACCGCAAGACGCACGAGCCTGGTGGCAAAGCCTTGTCCGCTTGCACAAGGGCACCGAGGTCGAGCATCGCGCCGAGACCGCGACATGATGACGCAGGTCGGAGCATCGCGGCCGAGACCGTGGCGCGCGACGTACGAAATTCGTGGTAAAGTTTCCTAAAGCTCAGGCGGTCGAGGGCACAAGCACCGAGGTCGGCATCGCGGAGACCGAGCGCGACGCAGCTCGTGGCAAAGCCTCAGGCGCGTTGCACAAGCACCGAGGTCGAAGCATCGTGGTCTTTGAGACACGTGGCCAAGACGAAGGCTACGTGGGCAAAGCCTAGTACACGATAGCCGATTAAGCACCGAGGTCGAGCATCGATGCCGAGACTCGCTACGCGACGAGCCTCGTGGCAAAGCCTTGTAATGACCGGATTGCACAGCACCGATTTGCACAAGCACCGAGGTCGACGCTCGTGCGAGACCGAGCGCACGTAACTCGCGTGGCAAAGCCTTATACGCGCTTCAGACAAGCACATGATGACCCTGTGGTCGAGCATCGTGGCCGTACGTAGACCGCATACACGAAAGCCAGTGGCAAAGCCTTGTCCGCTTGCACAAGCACCAGGTCGAGGAACATCGATGCCGCCGGTGACCGGCGACACGATGATACTAGGTCGAGTATCGTGGCCGAGGACCGCGCCGCAGATTTTCCAGCTCGTGGTAAAGCCTTAAAGCCTTGTCGCGGTCGAGGCAATAAGCACCCAGGTGGTCGCATCGTGCCGGAAATCGAAAGACGAGCCTGCGAGCTCACGAGCTCGGTGGGCAGCCTTGAGCTTTGCCTCAGACAAGCATCCGGTGGTCGGCGCATCGATCTTGAGACCGCACAGACGAGCTCGCGGGCAAAGCCTTCAGCGTGCGATCGGGTACCGCACCGAGGTCGAGCATCGCGGCCGAGACCGCTGGGCTACAAGACGTTAGCTCATGGCAAAGCCTCTGCGCGATTTGCACAAGCACCGACGAGACAGCACCTGGCAGGAGTCGAACGCATCATGTCGAGACCGAGCGCACGAGCTCGCGGCATGAAAGCCCTCGTAGCGCTTTGCACAAGCACATGATGACCTCTGGTCGAGATCGTGTCGAGATCACCGTAGCGCGCAAGGCTCGTGGTAAAACCTTGCGCGCTCGCGTGACACGAGCACACGATGACGAGGTCGAGGTCGGCGTCCGAGACCGAGGCCGACACGACGAGCTCGCGGGTAAAGCTCAGGCGCGCTTGGCACAAGCACCTCGGCGTGCGAGCCGCGCCGACGTAGACGAGCTCGTGGTAAAGCCTTATGCAGCGCTTGGCACAAGCAACAAGCACCATGGCTTTGATCGAAGAGATCGGCGAGATCGAGCCAGGACCGTATACGCCGCGACGAGCTCGTGATGACGCTTGCACAAGCACTACGGCGATGAAGACGAGCCGTGTCCGTAGGACCGCCGCGCACGCAGCTTCGTGACAAAGCCTTGCGCGCTTTGCAGACAAGCACCTGACCGACTCGCCGAGATCGAGGCGGCACGCAGCTCGTGATGACAAACCCAGGCGCTTAGAAGCACCTCGACCGACCTCGCCCGACCGCGATCGTACCGCAGGCTCGTGATGACAAAGCCTGCGGCGCTTGCACAAGCACCTGATGAAGAGACCGGAGCCGACTGCCGGCCGAGCACTGATGAAGAGACGACTCTGCACGCAGGCTCGTGACAAAACCTTGCACAAACACGACATGACGACGCTATGTAGCTCTCACGACCGCAAGACGCTTTGAACGCGTCGACATCAACGCGATTTCGATAAACAAGTCACCACCGACATTCGCCGAGCCAGCGACTTTGGGGGCAATCCGCCCGATCGGGCCGAGGCCCAATCCAAGAATCATACTCCAAGACCCATTACCAACGCCGGTTGCCCACCGCCTTGCCACGTAGACGAAATCGACGTGGCCGATTCAACCCGCCCCCCAGATTCAGCCATCCCATCACAGTCGATAGGAACGATCCGACGCAAGACTCTCGGGTTCCACGGGAACCGCCCTCACCGACCTTAAACTCCTATAAAAGGAGAGTCACTTCAAACGATTGAGGTATTATTCTTCGATTCATCACCTCTTCACTTACCTCTTACACGAACCGGCCTGAGCGCCGTGAGTGTTCTCAGTACACCATCACCACGCCGCCGCTTGTGATCCGACCGACGCCACCGCACCGCTTCAGCTTCTCAGGTCCATCCTTTGGAGTTCTATCCAGGAACATTGGCGCCTGGCAGATGCAGCGGGGATCGCTTTCTGATTTCATCTTTCCGCCGAAGTTTTCCTTCTTCACTCAACGCATGACCGGATCGGGCACCGGAGGTCGAGCAATCCGAGGTCGAGCATCGCGTCGAGACCACGCCAAGACGAGCCTAAGTTCGCGGGCAAAGCCTTCGCGCTCAGTACAAGCACCGGTGGTCGCAGCATCGCATCGAGCAGGGGCGCGCGCATCCAGCTCGCGGCAAAGCCTCGTGTGAGGCAGCGTCGCTTGCACAAGCACATGATGACGCAGGTCGAGCTCGCGTACGAGACCAGGCCCAGATCACGAGCTTGGAAGTGGTAAAGCCTTGCAAAGCGCTTGGGCACAAGCACTTACACTGTGGTCGAGCGCCGTGTCGAGACCGCGTGCGCCCGAGCTCGTGAAATTAAAGAAAGCCTCGTGAGATTGGCACACCGAGGTCGAAGATCATAGTCGAGGTCGCAGCATCGCGTCGAAATCGATACCGAGCCGTGACGCAGCTCGCGGCAAAGCCTATGCGTTTAGCGCTTGCACAAGCGATAGCAGTCGGGCATCGTCGGCCGGATCGCACAGATCACAGCCTGACGAGCCGCGGGCAAAGCCTTGTCCGCTTTACGCGAAACATAAAGATTCACCGGCGTCGAGACGTACAGCGCTGCGACGCAGCCTCCGCGGGCAGCCTTGTCCGCTTGCACAAGCACCGAGGTCGAGCATCGCGGCCGAGACCGCGCGCTACGAGCTCGCGCTCGCGGGCAAAGCCTCGCGGCGCTTGGTACAAGCACATGATGACTCTGCGGGCTTGCGAGCATCGTGGCCGAGATCACAAGGCGACGAGCTCGTGGAAGTTCGCCTTGTCCGCTTTCGCCAAGCACCGAGGGTCGAGCATCGCGGCCAGAGACCGCGACATGATGACGAGGTCGGCATCGTAAATCGCGTCTTGAAGGCCGTGCACAAGACGAGCCTGCGTGGTAAAGCCTTAAAGCCTCAGGCGGTCGAGGGCGCTACGACCGAGGTCGAGCATCGCGCTTCGAGACCGAGCCGCACGAGCCTGGCGTGGCAAAGCCTCGCGCGCTTGCACAAGACCGCCGGTCGCAGCATCGTGCGGGCCGTGACGCAGACCGCTACAAGACGAGCCTGGCAGGCGATTAGCTCGCTTCGTATGATCGCACAAGCACCGGTCAGCTTATCAAGCATCAGGCCGAGACTTAAGGCCGCACGCACGAGCCATCGTGGGTAAAGCCTTAAAGCCTCAGGCGGTCGAGTGAAAGGCACAAGCACCGAGGTCGAGCATCGCGGCCGAGACCGAAGCGCACGATGCTTCAGGCAAAGCCTTGCTGCGCCACTAAAGCGTGATGACTTCGCGGGTCGAAAGCATCGTACCGGTGACCGCACGAAGCTCAGGTGGTAAAGCCTCAGGCGCGCTTTGCACAAGCACGTTGATGACGGTGTCGAGTCGAGCGCCGTGGCCGAGACCGCGCTGCGAGCTCGCGTGGTAAAGCCTTGTCGCGCTTGGGCTAAGCACTGCGTATTCGGTCGAGGCCTGCCGTACGAGACCGCTAGCGGACGAGCTCGATGGTAAAGCCTTGTGCGTTTAGGCGCTCGTACAAGCAAAGCAACAAGCACTGATGAGCAGATCGAGGCCGTGTCGAGACCGAGACCGTAGCGCTCGCGTCGATGACGCTTGCACAAGCACCGATGAAGAGGATCGAGCGCCGTGGCCGAGACGGCGCGCACGCAGCCTCGTGGGATAAAGCCTTGCGGCGCTTGCACAAGCACCCTGACCGAGGCTCGTCGTGCGAGCCGCAAGCGCGGCAGCAGCTCGTGATGACAACGGCTTTACGTGCGCTGCGCACAAGCACCTCGACCGACCCTCGGCCTGACGACGATCAAGGCGGCACGCAGCTCGGTGATGACAAAGCCTCGTGCGCTTTGCCACAAGCACTGAAGAGATCGACCTGCACGCAGCCTCGTGACAAAACCTTGCACAGGAAACACGACATAACGACGCTTAGCCTTTACAGGATTAAGGATCGCTGAACGCCGACATCAACGGACCGACAAACAAGTCACCACCTCGACATTCGAGCTAGCGACTGGGAGGCAATCGTTCTCAGGACGGGCCGAGGCCCAACCAAGAATCATACTTCACCATTACCAACGCGTCAGGTTCCGCTCATGCGCCGACGAGGCGAAATCGACGCGGCGATCCAACCGGTCCCCTGATTCCGCTTATCCCATCACAGTCGGTAAACGATCCGACGCACCGAGGTTCCACGGAACCGCCTCACCGACCTTAAACTCCTATAAAAGGAGAGTCACTAAACGACGAGGTATTATTCTTCGATTCATCACCTCTTCACTTACCTCTTACACGCACCGGCCTGAGCGCTGAGTGTTTGCAGGTACACCACCACCACGCGCCCGTTGTCATCCGACCCGACGCCCACCGCACCGCTTTCTCTCCAGCCTATCCTTTGGAGTTCTATCCAGAACATTGGCGCCGGCTCGTGGGGATCGCTTCGATTTCATCTTCTCCGTCGAAGTTTTCCTTCTTCAATTAACGATGATCGATCGGATCGAAGCTAATCGAGGTCGATGCACGAGGTCGGGCATCGTGGCCGAGACCGCGCTGACGAGCTCGTGGCAAAGCTCGCTAATGCTCGCACAAGCACCGCGGTCGAGCATCGCACGAGACCGCCGCGGCGACGGCTCGCGGGCAAAAGCCTGCGTGCGCTTGACAAGCACATGATGACGCAGGTCGGCGTCGGCCTGACGACGCGCCTGCAGACGCAGCTCGGGCAAACCCTTCAGCGCTTCGCACAAGCACCGCGGGTCGAAGGCCGTGCGGTGACCGCAGCTGCCGCGCAGGCGAGACGCAGGTAAAGCCTGCGGCGAGCTGGCACAAGCAATTAGCTGGTCACAGGCACCGAGGTCGGCGATCGGCGGTCCAGAAGCTCGATCGAGCTCATGGAAACGCAAAGCCTCGGGCAGCCTCGCGGCGCTTGCACAAGCACCGGCGGTCGAGCATCGTGGCCGACAGCGCGCGCGACGCAGGTCGCGGGCAAAGCCTCAGGCGATCGATTGGCACCGAGGTCGAGCATCGATACCGATGGACAGCTACGCGACGTAGGCTCGGCGTGGCAAAGCCTTTGTCCGCTTTACACTAAGAATTTATAGTCGAGCATCGCGTCGGTCGAGACTGGGCAAGGCAGACGAGCTCGGGCAAAGCCTTGTCAGGCGACGGTTACCAAGCACCGAGGTCGTACATCGCGGTCACGAGACAAGACGCCTGGAGCTGTTCACAAAGCCTGCGGCGCTTGCACAAAGCACATGATGATACTTCGCTGGTCGAAAGCATCGTGTCGACCGAACCGCGCTGCGACGAGCTCGCGGGCAAAGCCTTGTCCGCTTGCACAAGCACCGAGGTCGGCATCGGCCGCCGAGACCGCATTGATGACGCAGGTCGAAAGCATCGTGACCGACCGCGGCGCTGCGACAAGACGAGCCTGCAGGGTAAAGTATAAAGCCTTAATGTGTGGCATCAGGGCACAAGCACCGAGTCGAGCATCGGTCGATAATGCCCAGAGCGCACGAGCTTCAGTGGCAAAGCCTCGTGGCGCTTCCACAAGCATTACATCGAGGTCGAGCATGCGGCCGACCGCGACGCGACGAGCGAATCATGGCAAAGCCTCTCGCAGGCGATCGCACAAGCACCGAGGTCGAGAGCATCGCGCCGGTGATCAAGCAGACGAGCTCAGTGTAAAGCCTTTGCGCGATTCCTGACAAGCACCGATTTGCCTTACAGCACCGAGGTCGAAAGGCATCGCTGGCTCGAGACGCAGTGACGAACTCGCGGGCAAAGCCTTGCAGGCGTTGCGTACAAGCGCATGATGACCCCGTGGTCGAAAGCATCGCGGTCGAGACCGCGCCACCAGGCTCGTGGGCAAAGCCTCACCGCTTGCACAAGCACCGAGGTCGAGGAGCATCGCGAGAGACCGCGACATGATGACGGTCGGTCCCGAGCATCGTGCCGAGACCGCAGACGCGACGAGCCTGGCGGGTAAGCCCCAGCTTTCCTTAAAGCCTCAGGCTCGAGCCGAGGGCACCGAGGTCGAGCATCGTCCGGCCGACCGAGCGCAGTAGCTCGCGGGCAAAGCCTCGCGTTTGCGCGGACAAACACATGATGACCACTGTGCGGTCGGGCAGCATCGCGGCCGGTGACCGCGCGACGAGGCTCGCGGGTAAAGCCTTGCGCGCTTGCACAAGCCATGATGACGAGGTCGGCAAGCCGGTCGGACCGCGCGCAAGACGAAGCTCACCGATGGTAAAGCCTTGCGCGTTTGCACAAGACACCTGTGGTCGAGGCCGTGCGATCGTAGACGCTGGACGAGCTCGTGCGGGTAAAGCCTTAATGCGCGGCTTGGCACAAGCAACAAGCACTGATGAAGAGATCGAAGGCCGTCGTTTGAGACCGCTGGCACGAGCTCGTGATAAAGCCTGTGTGTTTCGGGCACAAGCACTCGACCGACCTCGCGCCGAGACCGCTGCACGAGGCTCGTGATGTTTTGCACCCCAGCGCTTGCACAAGCAAGCGCCTCGCCGACTCGTCCACGAGATCGCGTGCACGAGCTCGTGATGACAAAGCTCGCGGCGCTTCGCACAAGCACTGATGAAGAGAGCTGCGGCCGAGCACCGTCTTGAGCGCGATGAAGCAGATCGACTCGCGGCACCGCGAGCTCGTGACAAAACCTTGCACAAACACGACATGACGACGCTTACCAGCCTTACTTGGACAAGGACGCTTGAACGCCGACATCAATGGGAACTCGACAAACAAGTCACCACCACCGACATTTCGAGCTAGCGACTGGGCAATCAGCCTCTGATCGGGCCGAGGCCCAATCCGAAGAATCATACTCCAGACCCATTACCAACGCGTCGGTTCCCTACCGCCTTTGCCACGACGGCAAATCGACGCGTGGCCGATCCACGGGTCCCCCGGATTCCCCATCCCATTCCGCGAATTGATCAGATCAAAGACCGCCACCCGACGGTTCCCACGTACTTTTTAAACCGCCTCACCGACCTTAAACTCCTATAAAAGGAGAGTCACTCAAACGATTGAGGCATTATTCTTCGATTCATCACCTCTTTCACTTACCTCTTACACCCGACCGGGACTGAAAGGCTGAGTGTTTCAGTACACCACCACCACGCGCCGTCGTCATCCGACCTGACGCCACCGTACCGCTTCTCTCCAGTCATCCTTTGGAGTTCTATCCAGAACACTATGCAAACAAAATACTAATTCTGACCCTAAGATAGACTTCCAATTGGTTGATGTCACAGAATGATTGATTTAAATGGAAGGTCATAATGTTGTCCCAACCAAGACAGCTACAAATTCTGAGAAATTCAAGGAGCATGTTTCAGCACTTCTTCATTAGTAATTTCGGTCAAGATGTGTAGATACTTGGGAAACAAGTTCAAACTTGGAAAAAGGTAAATCATGTCTTAACTTGAGACCAAATACATGCCATCTATAAAGCTTGCCATGTGTCACAAATTTTTAGCAATTGAAGGACAGATTTCACTCACTTTATACCTCGAAAGAGCCTGGTCAGAATTAGAAAAAGTTAGGGAGTGAGTCCAACTTTTGGACCTTGGAAATTAAAATGGGAGCATCTTTATTTAATAAATTGACTCATATATAAAAATGGAGAGATGATAGAAAACTTATGATAGGTGTATTGTGCAAAATGGAGAGATGATAGATGCAGGGAACTCATGTAAAATTATTTCTTGCAACATGTTCATACAAATATTGGTTCAAAACTCAAGCATATGGCACCCTACAATTTCATTATTCAAAGACAAATAATCAGATAAGCTCACACGAGTGTTGTATAAAGCATAAAGATTTTCTGCTAAGATCTCCAAATATGTTTCCAAAATAGAAGGGAGAAAAAGGAAAGCACTCTACTTGTTTTGTATAAATTTGAATTTATATGCTGAAATTCTATGTAAGTGAATAACTTAAAAGAAAAAATCAGGTATCATAATTTAAGATTCTTACTATCTAGCTCCACCATAGCTAATAGCTTGATATGAAATGGCATGAACACAGTGGGAAACTTTTTGCACATACCTTTGGTTCCTCTATTTCTAAGCATGTGTAAACTTTTAACTACACCCACTGATGTCAAACAAAGATATTTAGCTTATACTTGCACAAAGTCTGTTCCAGGTGTGTGCGTATATATATATAGCTGACATGTAAATTTGAAATATGAGAAATGTCACATCTATTTATTAAGGTAAACAATCCCGGTGATTTATAGCATTTAAACACCCAATATCATTTTCAAGATTGCTGAGATCTCCAAATATGTTTCCAAATAAATCATGCACCGCCCTCAGTCACAAAAAGAGAAGTCATGCATCTAATTAAGTCCTATGACAGTATGACCAGGAGCACAAGCACATACACAATTTCAACACACAAATACACAAGCACAAAAAATATAGAATGGATATTATCTCTCCAACCCCAAAACACACAAATACACAAGCACGGAGTACACAAATACTAGAAAATGATACTCAGAATCTCAGATATTAAAATCAACCGCTGAAACTAAAATGAAAACCATTGAACACTAGAAAATCATACACTAGAATGGCATTGTTGAAAGAAAGCGTAGACATGTGGTTGAAGCCAATACTCCATTTCAGTTTTGGGAGCGTGCATTTCTCACATCTGCCTATCTAAACAATCTTTTACCATCTCCTAAACTACAAAATAAATCACCCTATTCTGTCCTACTAAACAAACAACATCAATACAAATTTTTAAAGAGTAATTGGATGTGCTTGTTTTCCATTTTTAAGACCACATACCTCCGCTAAACTTGCCTTTAGATCCCAAGAATGCATTTTCCTAGGATATTCTGTCTCACAAGGGATATAAGTGCCTAAATCTGGATGGTCACGATCTTTATTTCCTAAGGATGTCTTATTCAATGAGGTTTCCATATTCTGAATTATTTTCCAAGAAATCACCCTCTTTATCATCACCCTCAAGACCACTACCTCTGGCTTATCCCTCCACTTATTACCTTCACTAGTCAACCCACCAAAGATCACTTTAACTAACTTCAGTCACAATCCTTAAAAATAGCCTCCCTTGTTCCTCACCTCGCCTCGCTTTATACATCCGTCGACAATGCATTCTTCTCCTCCTCCTCCTCCTCCTCCTATTTCTCTTGTTCATCCTCTAAATCACCATCCAATGCAAACTAGAGCAAAAATTTGGTATTATTCAACCAAGGCTCCATCCTACTACTCTTCTCACACACATGGAACCAACTACAAGCTGAAACAAGCTCGCTACTCCTCATTAATATGACTTGCAACAATGAAGGATGAGTATGCTGTCTTGCTAAAGAATAATACATGGCCTCTATTAAGCACCTCCTAATCGGGTTCCCATTGGCTGCAAATGGGTATTTCGAATCAAGGAGAATCCTGATGGCTCAATTAAAAAGTATAAATCCCGTTTGGTGGTCAAAGGATTTCACCAACAAATGAAAGTGTGATTACACACGGACTTTCTCTTTCAAGAGTCGTGTCAAGTTTCTGTGGGCGGCAATGTCCTTATTGTTGTTGTTACCAATAATTGACCTATCCAACAAATAGATGCTAACAATTCCTTTTTAAGTGGCATCTTGGAAGAGAGAAGTCCACATGCAACAACCCCATGGATTTGAAGCTGACAAGACTCTAGCATGCAAACTAAATAAAGTATTGTATGGTCTCAAACAAGCACCAAGAGCTTTGTTTAAATGCCTCAAAACTTCACTATTAAAACTTGGTTTTACCGCTAGTGATGTGACCCAACACCCAAGTCTCCATGTTGCAAACTGCATCCTCAAGATTATGGTTTTAGTATATGTTGATGACATTAGTGTAATCGATAGCTCTTTGTCACGTGATATTCAAGTATTATCACAAAATCAACTCAGAATTTGCCTTAAAACAATTGGGAACCTATACTATTTTTGGTGATTGAAGTTACACATTTATCTAATCTGCTTTTCTTTGCTCTCTCTCAATCCAAATACATTTGTGATCTATTGTCCAAAGTTCACATCGAACCGCTAAGGGTATCACCATCACTCCTATGGTCACCAACTGCTTGATGAAGTACATGTAAATTTGGATCGATTACTTTGAAAACCCAAACAATTTCATTCTATAGTAGATACCTTTGCCCCGTAGCTTAATTCAGGCCGAAATATCCTATTCACCAATATAAGTTCTGTCCATTTACGCCGCAGCGGACTCGTAGCTTTTGCAAGAACTTGAAAGTCAAGTAAACGATACTTAGATATCTAAAATGCACATTGCATCATGGTTTCTTGATTGATCACCCACCCTATGCATCAACCATTCTCTTTAATCGGGTTTACTGGAGCATCAAAACCTCGGATAATCGCAGTCAACCTGGGTTTGTCTTTATCTTGCGCCTAATCTTATCTCTCTCAGTGGTCCAAGAAGCCAGGACTTTGAGTGGCTTAGTCTAGTGGAGAAGCAAAGTACAGGAGTTTTGCGTGAGGGCTTTGTCTGGCTGAAATCTCGTGGGTCCAATCCTTACTAAATGAGCTTCACACCAACTAGTCGAGCCCCGACTAGTCACTACTAACTACTACTTGCTGGCTTGCTTTACAATTTCCTTATTGATTCTTCCACTGATTTCCATATAAAAAATAGTGATAAGAGCTCAATCCAATTTAGTCTCAAGTTTGGATACATTCTGTGGCTTTCAGGCAGGATTGTAATGAAGCTCATGTCTTGAGCTTGATTATTATTCTGATCGATCTAAATGCCCGTGAAAAGTCACAAGTGGTATATGATTCTCATTTGTGCCAATAACAAAAGACCAAAATTCAATTTATAAATTTCTTTTCTATTGTATCTGATAGTGATAAAAAAAAAATTAAGCAATAAGAAGCTAGTAAAATAACTTGGCATGATGCTCAAGAGTATTGTGGCATAGTTGATTATTTTCATCATAATCCACATTCTTATAGTTTGATCACAAATAACGCTCTTGTTTGTTTCTATGGTGAATATTGGAATTGCATGTATCATGCATGATACATTTCAAAATACAAATGATATGTAGCTGATTTTAACTTTAGATTCCACTTTTGGCATCTCAATTTAAATTTGTTAATAAGGGAATGCATTATCTAATTGTGTTTATTTTAACTTTTGATTCAGCACATTTGTGTTTGAAGGTTGTCACGGTACTAGGTATTTTCACATGATAGTGGACTAGTGACTGAACATTTGCTTGTACAACCTTGAATCGTTCTCTTATTAGGGATTTTTGTGTGTTGTGATGATGAGGCTTTGTTATGTTAGAATAGCCTAGTGTTATTACTGAAGTAATTGAACTCCTGTGATGGAACGCTTACAGCCTTGCCGATGACAATCCATAATAAAAAGGGATAAAATGGCTCGCCTTGGTCTCATACGGAGCATTTTTTATGAGAAAATATGTATGAAATTCAACCAATTTTTATGTGAATTAGACACAAGACTGGCAAAGGGTTGAATATGTGGTGGTAAAAAAAAATGAAATTTTATAGTAAAATGTTTTAATAACATTCATTCTATTCTTAGATGGATGGAAGCTCACATTCGCCTGTAAATTGTGCATTAGATTCCATACTTCAGAAACCCATTCCAAGGAAAGCATGAACAATAAGAGAATCGAGGTAGATATGAACGAAATGACATAATGAAAAGGGAATAATCATCGTCTTTTTCTAAACCCAGACAAAGTTCAACCTACTTAGCAAATTCGATGAGAAAATGTGTTTGAAATTCCATCAATTTTCGAAAGAACTTAATCCAAAGCCTTTAAAGGGTTCAATATTTTGTTTAAAAAAACCGAGAGAGATTCTATGGTAACTTGATATAACCAAACCACAACCAGAACAGTCTCGAGACAAAGAAAGAACTTCAACCGTTCAACTTCTTCTGGCAATTTAATATTTGCACACCTATATGAAATAATACCAATGTTAGGGAATAGTGTTCAAGTAATGCGACTAAAACTATAGGTAGCACATGGTTCGAATAGTCCATTTTTTTTGCGAATAGTAATGTGTCTGAAATTCTATCTTTCTTCGAATAGTCCATCTGCTTTTACTCTTTCATGTAATGTCATGTCTACTACTTTGGAATTCTATCTGCTTTTGCTGGAAATTACAGCAAATATCCATATTTTCCTCCTCCATCAATAAGGAAAGTATTAACGAAGTTTAAAAGGCATTAGTAATGAAAGTTTGTGTCCCAATGGAGAAAAACTAGAATTATAACATATATAAATAGCACAACGTATAGTTTAGTTGTATAGGCAATTGATTGATGAAGATTCATAAGGCACTATCATTGAAAAACAATAATTGCATCTCATACAGAATATTTATAAGCCAAGACCCAAAATTATCAATTGCAAAGACTCATCACATTGATATAGCCAAACCATAGAAAGTTGTAATTGTATGTCACTTACTTATTAGGAGGAGTGCTCTTCACAGTTCCCCTCCCGACCAGTAACATCGTCATTTTCTGAGCTGAAGGAGGTGTGCTCTTCATCATATTGTTCCCCTCCCAACAAGAAAAAAACTTCATTTTTTGCTAGCAATTCAAACTTTGCACATCTATATAAAATAACACGTGTAAGGAAATAGTGCTCAAGTAATCGAATGTCTAGTAGTATAAGCAATTGATTGATGAATCATTATAACCTTACCATGAGTATACATTCAACACCTCGATATTGCAAGTTTGCACAACCTCCTTCAATGATATAAGACTAGGAGTGTGAGGAATTATTTCAAAATACTTAGACTGAGTGTCACTGATCTTAAATTTTTTGAACCCGTTCTTTCTGGGTTCATGGTAGAAAAGACTCTTTGACCTATTATAGAACAAAAACAGACCTTTTTTCTCATACTGTCTAACCGGCCAATATAAACGCCAAGAGTAGTGTGGTATGGAAAAAATATCAACATGAAAGGATGGGTCTATGACTCATTAATAACATATGTCTTCATAATCCACCGAATTGGAACGTGATCCATGGCAATATACAAAGACAATCCCTTAATTCTTCCATAGTTACGGTGTCAGTGACCTGATTATCAAGAAGCCGTGAGAAGGAGAACGAAAGGATTCGAAACTCTCACTTGCATGGTCGAAAAGTAATATTGACTTGGTGAGCGCATTTTTATATGTAGCTATAAAATGAAGTGTCCCATTAAGATACGTGGGATATTGAAGTGACAAAGTCGAACCATTCACGGTAGGCGATTCTTAGATTTTTCCTATTCAGAACAACATAAGCATTAGACCTGTTGAGGAGCTTACTCTAAATTCTTATTAAATCTTTATCTTTAGGAAGATAGAATGTGTGTAAAGAAATTAAGACTAGCATATTTGGATGACTGAGTTACATAAATCTTCATTTTTATAGAAGTTTTGTGGTGAATTTTCATATACAAGGTTTCTTTACATTTTCGGGCATGCATATTTAAGGTTTCGACTTTTTTGGAACAAAACAAAGCAGTGAATGTGCTGATGAGTAGTTGAATTATATATTTAGACGTGATAAGTTGATGACTTGTCAAACCTTTAAATTTTCTATAAGATTTTTTTTTTCCAATTTACACCTTAGTGCGGTCATGCAAGGAAAAGATGATGAAAAAGGCAAACAAGTAGAGGAGCCAAAAGAATTTGTTTACCTTCCACTAGCCGTCACTTTCAGCATCTGCGCTCTCCTTCACATATCTTCTAGTCTAGTTAGTAAATCTGGTCACAGAGGCTGGAATGCACAAATTTCCGACCCAAGTTTCACCAAACTGCGATTGTAGCATGCACCAGTTGGTCTCTGTATTCGAACACGTGATCAGAGTCTAGTGTCAAGAATCCTATTCTTTGTTGACGACTTCTTTTAGAGAGGATGCAACAACGAGGTGAAGCCTAAGCTGTATTCACCAAGTTGTTGCATCCCCTGAAAAAAATCGTCAACAAAGAATGGGGTTCGTAACACTAGACTCTGATCACGTGTCCGAATACGTAGACCAATTGGTGCATGTTGCAAGCGCAGTTTGGTGAAACTTGGGTCGGAAATCTGTGCATTCCAGCATCGGTGAACAGATGTACCAACTAGAAGACTCTTAATGGGAAGAAAAGCGCAGATGCTAGAAGTGACAGCTAATGGAAGGTAAACAAATTCTTTTGCCTCATCTACTTGTTTGTCTTTTTCATCCTTTTTCCTTCCACGACGGCACTAAGGTGTAATCAGGAAAAAACTTCTTACAGAAAATTTAAAGGTCTGGCAAGCAGCACATTCACTACTTTGTTTTGGTTCAATAAAAAAACTCAGAAACCTTAAATATGCATGCCAGAAAAAGTAAAGAAACCTTATATATGGAAATTCACCACAAAACTACTACAAAAACTAAAAATGAAGATTTATGTAACTCAGTCATCCAAATATGCTAGTCTTAATTTCTTTCCACATATTTAATCTTCTTAAAGATAAAGATTCAATAAGAATTTAGAGTAAGCTCATCGATAGATCTAATGCTTATGTTGTTCTGTATAAGAAAAATCTAAGAATCGTCTTCACTACCTCAAGTGCGGTGAATGTTTCGACTTTGTCACTTCAATATCCCACGTATCTTATCTTAATGGGACACTTCATTTTATAGCTACATATAAAGATGCGCTCATCAAGTCAATATTATGTTTTGACCTTGCAAGTGAGAGCTTCAAATCATTTCGTTCTCCTTCTCACGACTTACTTGATAATCAGGCCACTAACACCGTAACCATGAGAGAATTAAGGGATTGTCTTTATGTATACCGTCATGGATCACGTTCCAACTGGTTGGATTATGAAAACACATGTTATTAATGAGTCATGGACCCATCTTTTCACGGTTGATATTTTACCCATACCACACCACTCTTGACGTGGTTAGACAGTATGAGAAGAAAGGTTCATTTTTATTCTACAATAGGTTAAAGAGTCTATTCTACCATAAACACGGAAAGAATGAGTTCAAAAAATTTAAGATTAATAACACTCAATTTAAGTATATTGAAAGAATTCTTCACATTCTAAGTCTCATACCATTGAAGGAGCTATGCAAATCGACAATATCGAGGTACTGAATGTATACTCACAGTAAGGTCATGATGATTTATCAATCAATTACTTATAATACTAGACATTCGATTGCATTATTTGAGCACTATTTCTTAACGTTGGTATTATTTTATATAGGTGTGCAAAGTTTGAATTAACAGACAACATTGCATGAAATCGAATAGGGCTTGATGGACAATAGTTAGGGATTTCTGACGGATTGATGACAAAATATGGAGATATACCTGAGAAAAAGATAAAATTATAAAGTTATTATCTAGTTATGTCTATGAGAGAAAAAAAATTCATGCAATTAATAAATATATCATATACACTGAAATTTCTTAGTATAGCAGATATTTTTCCACTTCATTATAATTTTAGATATTGCTATAAGATAAGAATAATATCACATCACTGTTACAAAAAAAATAATAATATACCACTTTACATGTTGAGTATTTTTCAAATGAACAAAAAATATGCGAGTATCCAAAATTAAAAGGCATATATGTAACAAGAAAATAAAACTTTAAATAGTGAACAAATTAAGAGATAAAAACACTAACTAAAAGAGTAAAATAAAATCATACATTAAAGTTATGTGTATATATAGGACGAGTTCGGTAATCTGAAAGCTAACCAGAACTCGTTCCAAACTCGATACGAGTCATAAAAGGAGACCCTAACACGTCATTATGTTTTTGTGGGACAAGGTTAAATCCGTCACTAAATAGCTTGAATCGGGTTGGTTTATCGGGTCAGGTCATGGCCCCACTTGTAACGGGTCATGGTTCCTAGAACAGCTAGGGTTTGGCCGCCGCAACAGGCAAACCCCATGATAAAAAAGAAATTGCTATTCGCACACATTGTTAACAACATAGTAAGAGCAAAACCTAGAATTCATCAAAACAATCAAGGTTCGAATTCTTACTGGAGCCCCAATTTCAAGAAGTAAAATATACAATAATTTCTTCCTTTAGAGAAATGGAAAAGCACGAATGGAGAAAAAAATAAAGCAAAGACAGGTGCAGAATCACAAAAACAAGGAGAAAGAGAGAGATAGGAGAGGAGAGAGAGAAGAACAACGAAATATGCAGATCTATAAATAGAAAGAGGAATTAATTGGCTTGAAAACAAGAATGGTTACCAAGCAGAAGCAAATCAAAGAGAGGTTCTGGATTAGCGTGGAAGAATAGAATGAGAAAGTAACAGTATATATAATCTTTAAATTTGGTATTTGAAATGGAAATGGTTTTGCTTTCCTTGGGTGTCCCATGGAAATGATTACCTGTTTGCAAGCAGACTAGGAAACAAGGTTGCTCACGAGGTGGCTCATCTCCAGGCTAATCGGGCCCTTCCTGCCCAAGTTAAACGCGGTTGTGTTATTGTTTTCTAGATCTAGGGTTATCTCTGGTGGTCAGTTCGTCGAGAGAGGGTGTTCAGTTTCTGT
Organism: Calophaca sinica; assembly: GCA_037113605.1. Taxonomy (NCBI): domain Eukaryota; kingdom Viridiplantae; phylum Streptophyta; class Magnoliopsida; order Fabales; family Fabaceae; genus Calophaca; species Calophaca sinica. The sequence continues at coordinate 123,013,595 of CM073736.1, read as the reverse complement.
ACTTCTGCTATCTACTTTGTACCTGTCCTGATTTGAGCGTTTCATCCAGTACTACGCGGTAACTGTGGTATATGGTATTTATCAGTAGCAATCCTGGATCGTTGTAATGGGCTTTAGCCCACTGGACCTCGTTTTTGTCCTACTAATGAAATTGATGATGATTCAAACCAAAAAAAGAAAAAGAGAACAATTAAAAAAAAATTAAAAATAAAATTAAAGAAAGGACGCTGAAGGGATTGAAATCCCTAGTTACTAGTTAGTGAAAGACCGAAATCTAACCGTGGAAGCTGCAAAGCGGTGGGAGTCCGTCGAAGTGATGGTGACCAGGGCTCACGCTGCTGCATTTTTGTGGAGAAACAAAAGAGGGGAAAAGGGAGTGCGCATACAGTGGAGAGAAGATGAGCGTGAAAGCAAACGGAGGAGAGCTGATCATCAGTGGCGCCGGAAGTACCTGACGGTGACCGCTTGGTTGCTGTAGGGAGAGTGAATGGTAGTGATCGATGAAGAGGGCTTATGGTGGTGAGGGTAGCTATTGATGAAAATAGATGGAGGAGAAGCTGCTATGTCTTTGAGCTTGGTGTGTGTTTTGAGATGGAAATGATTCTGTGAGAGTCAGTGGTGGCCCCGAGGGAGTGTGGGGTGTGAGACCGCATATGACCCTATTTTTTAGGGGTACTAAATTTTTTTTTTACTTAAGAATGTTGATACATATTATAGAAAATATTAACTATTTTTGCTATAATTCTATTGTAATTTATTGATTTAATTAGTTTGAACTTTTTAATATTATAATAATTTTTAACTTTTTTTCTGTAATATTTTATTTCCTCGATGTTGTATTAAAATAATTAATGGTAGATAAACAACAACTTTGGTCCCTGAAAGTGTTAGGCACCGTCACACTAGTCTAATCTTCGATTATATTGAAATTACAAATTAATCGCTTTTTTAGTCATATTAGTCGCTTAAAGTTACTACTTACTACCATTTTGGTTCTTGAATTAACATACAAATTTGCTCTTTCAGGGACCAAACTGACTAACGAGGGATTAATCTATAATTTTGATATAATCGGGGACTAATGTGACAATACCTTACATATTTAGGGTTCAAAGTTTTTATTTACCCAATTAATGGCTAGCATTTTACACCTATTATGTGTTGAAGACTACCTACTTTCGATAATTAACATATATTTGACTTATAGGATACCAATTTTTCAGTTTGTACGGGCATTATGTAAGTAACGGCCTTGATGAGAGTTGAATGGTCGAGACCCTTTACCCTTTTTTTCACAATGCGAATCCTCTTTATAAAACACCAATATATCTTATGCTTTACCACTTTATGACTTGATCAATTGAGCAGTGTGCAATCACTTTCAAAATTCCCTCTTCCATATATAATCTTTTCTGTTGCATTTTTTTCTTCTCTCTAATGTATGCTTTCCATTTGGTGTGATGGTTTGTTTTCTAATTGACAGGTTCACAGATTGGGAAGGCTGTGCTTGCAAGCTGTAATATTGCTTCGAAGAGGAAACATGTACTACAATCAAGGATAAAGGATAATTTGACTTTGGATAGAAATAGGAAGCAGAAGTGCAGCGCCAGCTGCTTCTGTTTGCTTTATTATTATTATTCTTCACCACTTTATGACTTGATGAATTGAGCAGTGTGCAATCATATTATTATTATTATTATTCTTTGAATTTTTGTGTTCTGTATCTTTTGTAACTAAAGATGGACCTAAACAAATCTTATTTTATTTTTGGATTTTTCTATTTTCTATTTTTATTTTAATATGTCAAAACATGGTAAAAAATAAATCTGATAATTTTAAGATATGGGTTAAATTAGTCATTTTTATAATAATTTTTAGGGATATTTTAATTCTTATTGGGGACTAATTTAACCCACATTTAAAATTTTTAAGGACCAAATTATTATTTTTCATTTCTCAGAACTAAATTGGTCTCTTTAATTTTTATTAAGAACCAATTTGGTTGTTAACTCGTAATATTTTTGCACGCATAGGTACTAATCAAAATATGTCTTGCAATTTGAGACGAATCAAAAAATTCAACAAGCAATTGATAAACTAAAATTCTGACCAGGCATCCAAAGCCAGTTAGTCAACCTCAAGACTTGTCAATATCAATACATTTAATTTATTTATTTACACATTTTTTTTGGTACATATTTATTTACACATTTATTAGGTTGTTCAATGTGGATTTTAGAGCACATAATTAAACATCTTAATGAATCAATTTTGTATTAGAACTTACTCGGGTCATTTATTTTGTTTTTGGAAAGACTTGCTCAAAACCATGTCGTTTTAGACGTACAAAAAAGAAAGAGACGTCACAATCACAAATCTGAACCGAACAAACAAAATCAGAAAAAAAAATAAAATTACAAGGAAACATATGCTTCAAGTTACATGCAAGTTCTACGGTGAACAGGCGTTATAGGTAGTACCACGGTGTACAAGTAATTTTTACTATTAGATCAAGTAGTCTACCAAATATTACCATGATCCATCCACACTATATCACACACTCTCTCATTTCTCCCTCTCCTTTCTCCGTCGCACTGTCCCTTAACTCAGCTCCATCGTTGTTGTTCGACGGCTACCCATGGAGCTGCAACAGAGATCTTCATTGTGTTTGCAATAGATTTGTTTCATCTGAAAAAATAGTAGCCCCTCATCTTTGCTCAGCCGTATATCTACCATTGAAGCTCCTTATCACACCTTTGCCCGTGGCCATTGGAGTCTTCCCCTCCTCTATGAATCCCATGGTGGTGGAGGAATAGAGCGAACAAGGAATTAGTGCGAAGGCGAGGTGACGTTTCGGATCTGAATTGACAAATCCTGCAACGAATTTGAAATACCGAGATTGATCCTCCAAAGATAAAAACCCTGGAGGTTGCAGTACAAATTCTCTTCCACTTTAGAGGATCTGAGCGCAGAGAAGAGAGAGACAGGACACTGTGTCTCTTGACCTTCCACCATTGGTGACGACGGAGCTGCCGTTTCGGAGAAAAATGGTTGGTGGTTGGTGGCGCAAAGTGTTCAGGGAAGAAGGAAGGGGAGATGAATAGGAAAAACTTGGTGTTGATGATTCACAGTAAGATTTAGTGGAACTACAGAAAGAGATTAATCTGATGGTTAAAAATACTTGTACATCGTGGGGTCACCTATGAAACTAGTCCACAGTAGAACTTGCCTCAAGTTATATATCTACATTGATATATGAGAATAACTTTATCAAAAATAAAATAAAAATGAAATGATCAAACTCCAATTTCTAGATAAGTTTTAAAAAAGTGTTTGTCTAATTTTTTCTAGACTCCTAGAAATCCCTTCATATAATTCCAGAAAATATCTAAAACGTGTTTGATTTAGAATGTGTATCTCGATGAATAACTATAATTTTTAAAAGACCATTGAGATGTCTAAGTGTGTGTTTGGTTCTGTGATGATCAAAATTGATTTTGGTTAAAAGTGAGTTGAAGGTAACGTGGTTTATGTTAAAAATGATTTTTTACTAATTCATGTTGTTTGGATAGTTTTGATCAAAATTGCCTTTGGGTGTTCAATTACCAAAATGGGTTATAACTTAAAATTATATTAGTGTTTACACCCAAAATATTCCTAAGTATCAGCCGAGTTCAACAGCAGCCGAGGCAGGGAAGCTAGTCGATTGGAGTCAGCTGAACCACAGGTTAGCCGAATCTGCAGCTAATGGAGCCGCAAGCAGGAAATTAAGAGCTAGACAAGGGCCTTGGGCATATTGGATTAATATGAAGATATTGGGCCTATTGGGCTAGCGTAAAGTCATTCATTAGGTCAGGTTCTTGAATTGCTCCATGAGCCGAAGGTAGTGGAGATGGATTTTGAATTAATTTAAATTCAAAATTAATTAAATTCGAGATTATCTCCAAGTTTTTAGGAGCTGAGCGAGGGAACAGAGGATCAGATTCACACCAAAAGAGACATTGGTTGAGGACGTGGCCATGAAGAGATAATGCGCCTAGATTTTAGGATCGTGTTTAGTGGAACACGGCATTACTCAGCCGAATAACTGTCAATTGGGAGTTTATCATTGTTATCCAGTTGAACGTGGCAAATAGGGGTAGTTCTTAGTTGTTACTATAAATAATCAAGTTGTACATAATTTTTAGACACATCAATCAATACAAACAACTTATTTTCGCTTAATTGCACTTTATGTTTACCCTTGCGTTTTCGTTTTTACTTTAGTTCACTTACTTAACCCTTTCTGGAGTGAGTTAAGAGACCCACAGCTGAGGAATAGAATTCTTTCCTTGGCGTAATCGCTTGAAGAAAAGGGAATCACTGTGTTGGAGTTCGCCGATCAACGGCCAAGTTACATTCCAATCAACAATTGGCACGCCTAGTGGGACCAAAGGTGAACGGATCAACACATTAAAATCCCCAAATCAGGATTACCAGTGGCGTATGCACTTGCGTTCTGGCAAGAGCTTGAGTAGCATTGGAACAACCTCCATCAAAGAAGAACAATCCTAGAAAGCCTGTTGAAGGGAGTCCCTCTCAGGGAGTACCTACTTCAACAACAGAGCCAGTGCACGTAGAGGCAGACCCTGAACCTCAGCCTAACGATCAACCATTAGTGATGTTGACTTCATTCATATGTCAACAACTTGATTTGGGAATCAATGATATCATGTACCAAGTGTCACAACAGTTGGTTGATATTGTGAAGCCCATGGTACACAATAAAGTGCAGCAAGCCTGGGAGATAGAGGCTAAGAGGGCTCATTCAGGCGAAAGCTCTATCAATTCTGCTATTCCAACACAAGTAGGGACACTACTCAGGTAGGACCTGTCACCCAGCCGAATGCAGCTCTGGTAGGACCAACCCAGGTTCAACCGAGCACAACCCAGGCAGGGATACAACAAGTTGACTACGATGTGCGGCGAGAACCTACTCGAGTTCGGTAGAATATGGGACAGGTACCTTTTAATCCAATTAATTCTCAGCCTAGTACTTTTGCCACTTTGAACACTGGAGGTCAACAAGTGGTGAATGATACAACTAACTAGGCTAATCTTCATTTTGGATAGGTGCAGATGGCTAGGAGGCCACCAGATGCAGTGGGACAAATTGTTATGCCGCAAGTAATGCCATATGTACAACCTATGGCACTGTTATGCAGGCAACTAACCCATAGTACACTAGGGGGCAAACTCTTGGTGTAGGAGGGAATGGAATAAGACCACCTGGGGGTTATGCTGGACAGCAGCCATGGAATTATCCTCCTGTATTGGCTAATCTTCCATTCTTTCCACCTTATCCTGAAGTGTCTGCAGGTGCTCAAATGGGGTCAACTCCTCTAAGGGCACCTGGTTTAGTGATGGAGCAGCCATGGGACAGATCCCACCTCCACCATTTAACACAAGTGTTCCTGGAACTCAATACAGGGTACCAGTTGAAGGAAACATGGAGCAGCAATAGGGGGTTCACCCACCTCCAATGTCAAGCCAACCAGGTTATCCCAATCCTCCAGAGCAAATACCCCAGGCATATCCCCCAACATGGAGACAACCACCGCAGGCAGCAACTCCTAACTTAGGGGAAGTGAGGCCAGGAGGTTCTCAGCTGCTAAACCCAGCTATAATTGCAGAAAACATCAAAAAATATTGTGGTGTGCAGCTAAAGCCCTTGGATAGGCCAATTTACAGGAAGTCATGCCTTGAGTGGGTAGATAGATTGGTGTCTCTGCCTAGGGGATACAAGACTCCAGATTTTGCCACTTTCTCTGGAGAAGATGGCAAGTTGACTATGGAGCACATAAGCAGATTTACTGCTCAATGTGGTGAAGGGAACCAGAATGAGTTTCACAAATTGTAGTTGTTCCCCTTGTCACTTACAGGGACAGCGTTTACATGGTATTCCTCTTTACCACCTAATTCTATACAAATATGGGCAGATATGGAAAGGTGCTTCCATTATAGATTCTACTGGCCTCAACCTGAGGTCACTGTGGCTGATCTCATGAACCTAAGACAACAGGTAGATGAGTCGGCTGCTGATTTTGTGGAAAGGTTCAAAAAGATAGCTGAAAAATGCTCAGTGCAATTCCCTGAGACAAAATATGCAGCCATGGCCATTAGTAGCATGCACCCTCAACTCAAGGAGAAACTAGTTAGCCAAGCCTGCACTGATCTGAACAATTAGTCTCCAGAGCTATACGCATTGAACAGTTCATCCAAGAGAAAGAAAATAGGCGAGCCAGTAGAGGGAGAGGCCCTCAGTTGGTCTCCATTATAGATGCTGAAGACTCTGGTGATGATTCGGCCGATTCCACGACAAACATCAAGGCAACTGAGTTAGTAAAGGGTAAAGGCTACTTTTGCCCGGCCCTAAGAGCTGCCAAAGGAAAAGAGTCAACGTCAGGAGATAGCAAGGTGGAGGCTATCTTTGCCCAAGGATGATGAGGAGCCTATTCCTAAAGACAAGAGAAGGTGGCTGAGTTCACTAGGGAAGGACACATATCTTCTCTGAAAATAACAGTGAGAAATGATGAGAGGCTAAAGCCACAATGAATGTTGAAGCCTCCTGCTAATGTCACAGAAGGGCATTGGTTCTTGAACAAGTACGCCAAAGACAAGAAGGCAATACCAGCTGTATTGACAAGAACCCAAAAGAGAAGAATGCAGAGAATGAGGTCTGTTCAGAAAATGAAACAAACTCTGCAAATGCTAGCTGATGTCAAGAACAGGGAAAAGAAAGAAATTCCCTTGGAGACTGTGAGCAACATGCTAGACAAAGCTTTTCCAAAACTGGATGCTGGGGAAGCTAAGAAGGATGAAGTGCCCAAGAACATGGAACCAGTTAATGAACAAGATCCTGTTCCTGAAGCTGAGGGCCTAATTGCTTCAGTCGATGTGGATGATAAGGCAATCATTATAGAAGGTTCAGTGATCCCAGAGATGCATTGGGAACAAGATGATACTATGGAAGACTCTTTATTGGATCTCTTATTCAATGAAGAGGCTGATGGCCTGCTAGCTAACATAGAGGCTATTAGTTCATTCCCTAAAGAATTCTAGGCAGACAGCCCCCAACTAGGAAGCTTGGGGGTGATGTGTTTATAGAAGAAACAGAATGGGCCACGTTAGCTGAACCATCGGCTAATGAGGTTACCAAAATGGTCTTTGAAAAGCCTACTGAGGAGATGGTAAAACACCTGAAACCTCTATACATCAAGGCTTATATTAATGGAAAGATCTTTGGAAGAGTCTTTGTAGACGGTGGGGCTGTTTTGAATGTCATGCCCATTACAACCATGAGGAAACTTGGGAAAAGTCTTGAAGCTTAGTGCCTACCAACATGAAAATGTCCAACTTCATGGGGGAACCATCCACAGCTCTTGGAGTCTTGATAGCCGAAGTAACTGTAGGCCCCAAAACTGTCAAGTCAGCTTTCTTTGTGGTTGATGGTAAACTTTCCTACATCATAATTATGGGTAGAGATTGGATCCACACCAGTTAATGTGTACCCTCTACACTTCACCAAAAGCTTATGTTCTGGGTTGGAGATAATGTGGAAACAGTCGAAGCTGATAAAAACCCTTTTCTCAGTTGAGGTAAAGATGCTGGAGGCATTGTTCTACTCTCCACATCTAGGACCTATTGTTATTCCAGAAGATTATGAGGAGGGTGTGTGGAAGGGATGCAATCTTACCAATGAATGATTCATGTTGAGGTCTCAGGCCGAATCACGGCCTAATGCACAGGTGATTAATGAGTAAAGAATCACAAATGCTTGAAGACCTATTGGGTCGGCTGGAGATCTTTAGAGCCGAGTCCAAGGTGATAGATGCCATGATGGAGGAAGGTGACACTGAGAGTGAAGATGGTGAAGAGGACTTGCTCTTCAGGAAAGAAGGTACGACAGCTGAGCCTAATAAGGCATGTGTAGCCGAGCCTATGGAATTGGACTCTCATCTTTATAAAATTGTACCTGCTTTTGAGGCAGAGGACCCTCTGATTGAAATCAACTTGGGTACACCAGAAGAACCCAGAACTGTCAAGGTGAGTGGGTTACTTGAGGAGGACAAACGAGGCAAACTAGTCAAACTAATCCAGCAATACAAAGATTGTTTTGCTTGGAACTACAATGAGATGTCTAGTTTGGCAAGAGAGTTGGTGGAACACAGGTTGCCTATTAAGGAAGGGTACAAGCCTTTCAAGCAGGCTCCTCATAGATTCAATCCTCAATTGATGCCTCAGATCAAAGCTGAGATTGAGAGGCTATTGAAGGCAAGCTTCATAAGGACAGCTAGATATATGGAATGACTGTCTAACATAGTCCCTGTGATCAAGAAGAATGGCCAAATAAGAGTATGCATTGACTATAGAAACCTGAATTTGGCAACTCCAAAGGATGAGTATGCTATGTCTGTGGCTGACATGTTAGTCGATACGGCAGACACTCATGGTATTCTCACCTTTATGGATGGATACTCAGGGTATAACCAGATCTTCTTGGCAAAAGAAGACACCCACAAGACAGCCTTCGGGTGTCCAGGAGCTTTTGGGATATATGAATGGGTAGTCATGCCTTTTGGGCTCAAGAATGCTTGAGCTACCTATCAAAGGGCCATGAACACCATTTTTCATGATTTGATTGGTAAGACAATAGAGGTATACATTGATGATGTAGTTGTCAAGTCTGAAGGCTTTGAATGTCATTTGGTAGACTTATAGCAAGCTCTAAGGAGGATGCGAGCCCATGGGCTGAAAATGAATCCTGCCAAATGTGCCTTTGGAGTTGCAACTGGCAATTTCTTAGGATTCCTGGTCCACCATCAAGGAATTAAAGTAGACAAGAACAAGGTTAAAGCCATCATGGAAGCTAGACCTCCTAGGAACAAGAAAGAGCTTCAAAGTTTGATAGGTAAGATCAACTTCCTAAGGAGTTTCATAGCTAATTTGACTGGGAAAATGAAGGTTTTTTCCCCTTTGTTAAGACTAAAGGATACTGATGACATGACATGGGGCAAAGAGCAACAACAAGCGTTTGAACAGATCAAGCAGGCGTTGGCCAATCCTCGTGTGCTAACGCCTCTAATGTCAGGAAGACCGCTCAAACTATACATAGCTGTAGAAGAAGAGTCAATCGGCTGCTTGCTAGCACAGGATGCTGATGATGGGACAGAAAGAGCTGTGTATTATCTTAGCCGAATGTTAAATGATGCAGAAACTAGATATACCCCAATTGAGAAATTGTGTTTATCATTGTTCTATACTTGTACAAAACTAGAATATTATTTTTTGCATAAAGAAATATTGGTTTTGTGCAAAATTGATATTGTTAGGTATTTACTTAATAGACTTGTCTTACAAGGTCAACTGATGAAGTGGGCCATTAAGTTAAATGCTTTTTGCGCTAAAATATATTCCATTAAGAGCAATGAAAGGTCAGGTGATAGCTGACTTCTTGGCTCAACACCCTTGTGTTGAAGTTAATGACCCTTTAGCCGATTAAGTTACATATATTAACTCGAAACCTTGGATTTCGATGTTTGATGGCTCAAGAACTCAAAAAGGGGTAGGTGATGGCATCACCATCACTAGTCTAACAGGCAAGAGTTGGAGATTCATGTGTCAGCTAGATCTTGGTTGTTCTAATAATCAGGCAAAATATGAAGCCTTGATTTTGGGACTTAAGATTATGGCAACCATGAAGGCAAATTATGTTCAAGTCATGGGAGATTCACAGTTAGTCATAAAATAGCTAACTGGGGAGTATAAGTGTAATAATCCCAACTTGAAAAAAATGCTATGAAACGGCTAGCAGGTTGTTGCGCCTGTTTGCTGATACTATAGTATTTCACATTCCCAGAGAGAAAATGAGGAGGCTAATGATTTGGCTCAACAAGCCTCAGGGTACAAAGACATGATAATTGAAGTAAAACATGAAGAGTGCCCAGTATGAGAATGTGCCCCTGTAGGAGCGATCAACTCATGGAAACAAGAGTTAATCGACTATCTCAAAAATCCTTCAAGTAGTACTGACTTCAAGCTTAAACATAGGGCACTTAAGTATGTGTTGATAGATGACGAACTCTATAGGAGGGCTATCAATGAGGTATTACTTAAGTGCATCAACAAAAATGAATTCATGAAGGTTACGTGGGAAGTAAATGAAGGAACTGTGGTTCTCACAGGGCAGGACCCACAATGAAATGGTTAATATACAGGCATGTGTATTATTGGCCTATCAATACATCTGATTGTTATCAATATGCCAAAAGGTGTGCGGCTTGTCAGCTGCATGGTCCAATACAAAGGGTGCCAGCCGAAAATCTACACCCAGTAATAAAGCCTCTGCCATTTAGGGGATGTGCAATGGATTTGATAGGCAAAATCTATCCACCTTCTTTCAAGAGGCATGCGTTTATCATAGTTGCGACTGACTACTTCACCAAGTGGGTAGAGGCACAGCTGATGGTGAATGTGACTCAAGATGAAGGGATTAGATTTATACAATGCCAAATTATTTATAGGTTTGGTATCCCTGAAACCATTACCACAGATCAAGGTACTATGTTCACTGGGGAAAATGTGGTGGCTTTTGCACAATAATTTGGGATTAAGTTGATTCATTCATCCCCTTATTATGCCCAAGCAAATGGGCAGGCAGAGGCTACTAACAAAATTCTTATTGATTTAATCAAGAAGAATATTGAGGACAAACCCAGGAAATGGCATGAGACACTGAATGAGGTATTGTGGGCTGTAAGGAATTCCAAGTGCAATGCAACTGGATTTACTCCTTATCGGCTAACATATGGTCAAGGTGCAGTGTTGCCATTAGAAATAAATGTGACTTCACTAAGAGTAGCAAAACAAAACCTGCTAAGTTTAGATGAGTATCAACAAGCCCTGTTGATGGAGTTAGATTCTGTTGATGAGGATTGAATCATGGCCTTAAACAGGATTGAACACAGTAAAAAAAAGATGGCCAGCGCCTACAACAAACATGTAAAGCCAAAAAGGTTTGTTAAAGGAGATCTTGTTTGGAAAACTATATTACCTATTAGGATTAAAGACCCTAAGTTTGGGACATGGTCACCAAACTGGGAAGGGTCATTTATTGTTAGTAAAGCTTACCATGGTGGTGCTTATCGACTAGTTAACAAGCAAGGCGGAGAATTAAACAGAAGCATCAATGGAAAATCCTCAAGAGATACTACCTTACTATATAGCAAGACATATTGGAGGAATAAAGAAATTGATTTCAAAGAAGGAAAAGGGAATGTCTTTGGTGACCACAGGCTGGCCACCTTGCCCAAAGTACTTGAATTAGAAAATAAAAAGGAAAACTTCAAAGGAGGCTAGGTAGCCGTTGCACCAAGCAAACCACTTGCATTTTCTTCAGTGTGCTCTAAGCCTGGTTCAGCGGAAGGATCTTGGGATGCAGAAGGATCCTCTGTAGCCAAAGGAACAACAACTTTAGGGGTAGGCTCAGCCGAGGCTTCCACCATAGGGACAATTGGATCCACGAATTCACCTTATTGTGTGGCTGAAGTGTCAGCCGCAGCAGAGACTTCTTTTCTCTTTGCCTCTTCCAGTTGCTGCTTGAAGGAATCCCATGTCATGTTGGCTTCTGCCAAGCCATCACCTCCAGTCGTCAAATCCTTCTCTAAACCTGCCTTCTGAGCAAACAATACTTCAATTTCACTATCCAGTGCAGAAGACTGAGTGTACCATATGAAGCACTGGTTAGAAAGGGAATCCAACTTCTGTGTTAGGGCAATCGACTGGGGAGCCTACCCTTCCATTTCCTTCTTGATCCGATCTAGCTCAGCTGTTAAATCCGATCATCTGTGGCCTTGTGTTGAACCAAGGCCTCATGTCTTCTGCCTCCAGAGTTTGGTAAGAGATTTGAAACTGAGCCTTCTTCTCCTGAAGATCCCTTAGCCTCTCACTACAAGAAAACGTGGGGTTACCGACGCTTTTGGCAAAAGCCGTCGGTAAAGCGAAAAAACAGTCGGTAACGCGTATTTATCGACGGATTACCGACGGCCAACAGCCCATCGGTAAAATGGGCGTCACAAATGATTACCGACAGGTTTTTTTTAACCATCGGTATTACCAACGGGTTTTTTTTAACCATCGGTATTACTGACGGGTTAGCCCGTCGGTTAAAAAACCGTCGGTAATTTCCAACGGACATGACCATCGGTATAGTCATGTTTTTTTTGACGGAAAAGGCCGTCGGTAAATGCGGCATAGTTTTTTTATGAATTTAGTTAAATAATTAATTAAATTAATTGATTACTTTTATATATTTAATTTAATTAATTACTTGATTTATTTATTTAATCAAACTCTATATCTTCAACTAATAATTATTATCATAATATAAAAATATAAAAATCATAAAGTCATAATCTTATCATCCGAATTACATGCATATTTATACTTAAAAAAATGAAGAATTGCGTCTATTATTAAATAGTGTTGTCACCACAATTTAAACATCATTTAAAATGTACTGATATTTGATAGCTAAAACAAAATAATAAAGATTCATATTGTTTGCGACACATAGCAACTCACTGCTCACCTAATGAGCAGTGACAATCTACTTCCAAACCATCAAAATACGTTAATACTTAAAGTTCTAAAATCAAACAACCATTATACTTCAGTATTTTAGTGTCCTCAAGACACACAGATCTACCCTTCCATGGTCAACACCCCGACATGTATAAAATCTTCATTATTCCTCTTAAAGAATTTAAACTTCTGACCCACAGGAAGAGTAGTTTTCTTGACAAATTCATACCATCCAGGTTCGAAATGACATTGGTTCGGTCTTAGTCTTTTGTTAGCAGTAGCCTCATACCATATAACACTCCATTTAGCCAGTACTCCAGAAGGCCGCCGCGATAGGTTTCCCGATGAACCATTGTTGTACAACATTGGTTGGTATATACTGCGAATCAAGATATATTTAGGATCACAGTGTGTCAACATCAAGTAATTAACACATATATGTTAATTAAAGTAAATGCAATTAACAAAAAATAAAACAAATTTAAGATAAGATATAATTAAGTAAATTGTCATACCAATGGTTGGTTTCCACTAATAGTTGATTTGGTGATCTTAGAGGTCCAAAGTGTCAACTCATCCACTGTCATATGAACAACAACAATATGTGTGCTCTTACGTGTAATAACTATTTCCTGCCCCTCTCCTCTGACTATTTTCATGTGTATTTCAGAATTCAGCCTTAATTTAAAAAGCATAAAATCCCTCATCCTAAGCCCACAGTGGGCTACCACATCTTCCCATCCCCGAACAAACCAAATATGAGATCCTTCATCATTCCATTTCACCGTCCATGATGTCTCCCCATCAACATATATCCTAATAGGGTTAGTCATTGCTCCTCCAAACACATTTTTGAATTTCTTAGGCAATCTCTAACAACATCATATTCGAGACAAATAAAAATTAATATCAGTTATATGTATAATCATTTTGACAGAACATTAATTGAATATAATTTCATATATTAGTCTGATTTACAAATTTAAAAATATACATATACAAGAATGTGCTATTTCAGATTTACTTACAAGTCTATGGTAGAATTCTTCATCCATGAACACTTTAAAGAAATGAACAGGTAGTTCTCCAAGAGGACGCATACGGTGAGACTTTTCCACAGCAGAACTGTTATAGAAGGTCATAACAAACTTAGAATGGCCAATATACTTGAACAGAATGGCATCCTCATGACGTACATTGTAGTCAGTTGCAAATGCATCCCATCCTCTTCCAAGCCATAATTTCCCATTTTCTGTGTTAAACTCAACATTCCATTCAACTTCATTTGATGACCTCATTGATAGTGGATTTTTCAGAGTCGTACCCCACTTCCTTACAAATTTCGTAGGTAGTTGCTACAAAACCATTTAATAAATAGAGTAATTAAAAAATACAGTGTGGTATAGTGAATAATTCAGGTATTAATAATCAAATTAATCATATCAGTTACTCATAGTACTTACAATACGATTTGCACCAAGATCCTTATATAGAACAACAAAATAATCCATTTCCTGCTGGTTTCTAAGTTCCTGTCAACATGCCATATAATTGTAAAAGAATGAGGAGGGTTGGATTCACTGCCTAATTTCAAAAGCTAACATTAGAAGTAGTGGACATCAACACATACTCAAGAATTCAGTTATGGTTATATATATTGCAATATTACATTTTCAATTTCATCATATGAAATGTTCAAATCTGACTCAGATTAAACTCAAAAGACTAGAAAGGCTATGCAAGCAGGGAGCATGAAGTTGATAAGGATGATAACAGTATTGACTTGAAAACAGTCAAAACACCAATTAACTTGCTTCCTACATCTCCTAAGTTCTAAATTTAACTTCAATTCAACACTAAAAACACCAATATCAAGCATTGATTTCAGCAAGCAATATCAAGTTAAAAAGCACCAAATTGCATTCCTTTCAAGAACAAACTTAGCCATTTTATACAGAATTTTTCAGCAAGCAATATCAAGTTAAATAGCTCTAAATTGCATTCCTTTCAACACCAAATTAACAATTTATAAAAACAAGTTGTAAATCTATAACTTAAATGCACAATACAATGTTAACATTTCTCATTTCTCAGCCATAACTAATTCTAATTCATACATGTAATATATTTACACTTCGTCATAAAAAAAAACACAAACATACACTAGCATAGATATCTATCTTTTCTGAAAAAATAGTAAATAAAACATGGCATTAGAGATAAACAACCATCAACATGACGCAATTAGGTTTCTCAATGATAAACAAAACATGGCATTAGAGATAAACAACCATCAACTTTCCTATTAGATATTAAACTTTGGGAACACATCCATATAGCTAAATTTATTATCTAATCATAAACACGAACCACCGAATCAGTAATATAGGAGACAGATGTCAATCTCATTCTCAGTCCCAAATACACACAGCTAATATGAACCAAAACGTGTCTCATCCAACAACAGCTAATAACAATAACAATAACAATAACAATAACAATAACAATAACAATGATAGTGTAGTACCCTAATTTTGTCTGGTCTTTTTTATTTTATTTTATTTTATTATTTATTTTAACTTTTTTAAATTAGTAGTAGTAATAATAAAAATAATGTTTTTTGGTTCCATAATAAAACGAGGAAGGCAAAAAATGAATAAAGAGAAATAGGAAGAAGAGAAAAGAAAAAGGAAAAACAATAAAAGAGAAATGGGTTACAAATAAAAATATGGGATGGTGCCAAGAGCAATGGCCCAAAAGGTGGCCCAATCCAACACACCATGCGCCCCACTCCCATTTTACTTGCTACACCCCCTTGTTTTATTAATTACGCCTCCCAGCGCACTCCCCTTGCACCCTGTTATTCGCTGCACCCCATGGTTTTAGTCTTGCACCCCCCAGCTTCCTACAGCCTATACCCACGCAGCCCAGCCCAAACACATAACCCTAAATACTAAAAACCCTAAAATGATTCACTCCTTCCCTCACTTCCCTTCAGCCGCGGCGCCCCATCCACCCCATTCACTCATTCATTCTCGCCTCATCCTTTCTCTCTCACCCTCACCAAAACCCTAATCCTTCTCACCCCTCCAACAGCCGTGGCGTACCAGCGCTCCTCCCTCTTTCCCTCATTCTTCTTCCTTCCCTTCCATAACCCTAAGTCAGCCAGCATCCGCCTCCACCCTTTTTCTTCCCTCTTTCTCCTCCATTCTTCACCCATCTCCTAACCCATCACCCCAAAACCTAACCCTAAACCTCATGACCGCGGCGCCCTCATCTCCAAAATCCCTAAATCCTCTCAGGTTCGCTCCTTTTTCCATGACCACAAACCCTAATCTTGAAAACCCTAGTAGCCGCGGTCTCCATATCTCCCTCAAATCTTTTCTTTCTATTTTTTCTCCACTATAACGAACCAATATCTTTCCAATCTCCCATGATTTGGTCCATATTCAGTCAGGATCTCGAAGGAAAGGAGAAACTGTGCGAAAATCAGGGAGTATCTTCTCCTATTCTTTTTTTCTTCTCTTATTTCGTTTTATTTTTAGATAGCTTTTCTGATTTGTTTTTTTGGTGACAGGGAGAACGAAGGGCTATAAAAGCCTCTCAGATTCTGGTCTAAAGGGAGCGGGGGGAGTGAGAGCAAGAAGGCTGGAGATTCAAAGGAATTGGAGCAATACAGAGAGTCCCAAAGTTTCTTTTCTCTTTAAACACTTAGAATTTTAGGGTTCTTTTTAATTTGATCTTTTTCGGATTAAGAGCTCTGTGAAGTTCAAGTTTTTTTTCTTCCCTTATTCCTCTGTATAATTTCTCAGCATCCTTCTTCTCCATTTTCGTTGAAATGTATTATTTTGGACATTGAATTGGATTCTGTAATATATGTTTACTTGATTTTCTTCTTCCCTTATGTGCTACCTTTCAATATATGCGTGATTGTCATTATTTAGCTCTGATTGACTTGATCTCTTCACCGTCTTCTCTGCTTGCGCTACTGAGTTTAAGGTCACGGGATTTGGCCTTTCAAAGGGGCCAAATCCTAAATAGGGACCCGATTGCAAATATGTTGTCTAGGAGGGTATAAAAGCAATAAAGAAAGTTTCCATATTTTTTTATCTACACATTTTTAAATAAATTTCTGAAAGTTACATTTATTCGTTTTTGTCTAAAATAATATTAATCATAAGTAAATTGAATTTTATGGATTCTGTTTTGAATATAAAGCAAAAAAAATAAATTAAAGTCTTCGCTATTAATCTGGCTAGCTGAAATTTGTTTATGGCCATTAGTTAATCATTAAGAATCTTATTTTTGAGGAAAACAAATTATTTATTGGCAACCAATTATTTTTAAACAATTAAAGGTACCATTTTACGGACGTCGCGGGGTGCTAAGACCTTCCTCGCGCGTAAATAACTCCCGGGCCCAAAATCTGGTTCAAAGACATTTTTCATCGTTAAAATCAAAAATATCCAAAAAAGAGGTTTTCCAATGTTTTTCCTAAAAAATAAATATTGATGGCGACTCCATTTAATTTTTAGGGTGGTTATCACAACTGGCGACTCCACTGGGGACTTTAGAGAGTTAGGCCCTAAATTATTTGTATTAATTTGTTTGCCTTACATGATTTATTTCTCTTTTATTCTTTTTTATTCTTTTTATTCTTTTTATTCCTATTTGTTCATTATATATATTTTGCTCATATGTTTGTATATTTGAACCCTAGGGTAGAAGACATTTGTAAATATTGTGTTTTGATTTGTTTTACAGCGGGTAGTATTTTAGGTTATTGCTCCTTCACACACTTCACTTAACACATTTTTTGCACACTACGAGTGGAACCCTATACCCGGGTTTGGAAAAAAAGACTTTAAGTTAGGAGAGGCTGTGTAGTGAGCACCTACTGGATGTACGACCAGTTGGCTCTTTGCGAAGGCCTCACCTAGAGTTTGGCCTTATTTGAGAAAAAAACTCTCGTTAATAGTTTACCTATTATCGACGGTAACATTTAAAAATGAGACCCTTGGCTCTAGGAACCTTTTTAGATTAGTATCCTAAAACCACCCAATGGAAAGACACTTATGTAGACCATAGGCCCATTCTAAGGAACTACCGGCCCATATCACCAAAGGAGCAAACACTATCTGTCTTGTTTTACATTTGATCAAAGTCATAGAGCCTAAAGTCTTAGGAATTACCGGTCTACCTCACAAGGGGCACTTGGCCCATTTTTTATCTTCATCCTTTTAAATTCCGTTATTTCTCAGAAATCCTTTTTTTAAAAAAAAAAACAAAAGAATATCTTCTCTTTTTCCATCGCATTCTCTTTGCATGAAAAAAGCAATATATTGAAAAAAAACGTAATAGAAAAATATCTTTTCATTCTCCATCATATTATTTTGCATAAAATGTACATAAAAAAAAATTCATGACATGCATAATCATGACATCTTCATAACATAACTCATTTTCCCCCCTCCACAGAAAATAGATACACATAAGCCTTTCCTGCATCCCTACCGGACTCGAGCCCAATCTAGACTCATGGACTTGTTGGAACAGAATCAGCAAGCGATGAGAGAAGAACTCGACCAAATCAAGGGTAAGATGGACAAGATATTGGACCACTTGCAGAACTTAGGTGCAAAATTGACCATTGATGAGAACCATTCCATCAGCACTAATGAGTATCGAGAGGCTTCCAATGGCCCATCAGGAGGCCCCCTAGATCAGGAGAGACTCCAAATTGTGGAAGATAGGCTGAAAGCAATTGAAGGGGCAAATCATATTGGGTTCAAAGCTTCAGAAGTATGTTTGGTCCTGGACGTGGTAATTCCTCCAAAATTCAAAGTTCCTGAGTTCGTCAAGTATGAAGGTTTAACTTGTCCAAAAAGCCACCTCATCATGTACTGCCGGAAGATGGCCTCCTGCTCCAGTAATGATAAGCTCCTAATCCATTTCTTCCAAGAGAGTCTTACCGGGGCATCCTTACGCTGGTATATGCAGTTAGAGCGGAGCAAAATCAAGTCATGGAATGATTTGGCTAAAGCTTTCATCAAACAGTATAAATACAATATGGACATGGCTCCTGGCCGCTCCCAGTTGCAAACCATGGTAAAAGGGGGCAAAGAAAGCTTCAAAGAATATGCCCAAAGATGGAGAGGGATTGCAGCCTAAGTGGAACCTCCACTATCTGAGAAAGAGATGGTTACCACGTTCACTGACATACTTCAACAACCCTTCTATGACCTGATGATGGGAAGTGTCTCTTCAAGCTTCTCAGACCTAGTTGTTGTCGGAGAAAGAGTGGAAGCAGAGATAATAAGCGGAAAGATTGGCAACCTCGAAGCTCAACAGCCATTGCGCAGTATAGGTCAAGAGCATGAAGAAGATACAAAAGATGATACAAATGATGCTCATCACGACATGCATTGGGGCAGTGGGCCACTCCATTGAGAATTGTTGGACTCTGATCAACACCAAGTGGTAAAACTTCAAGAAATAGCCCTGTTTAAACAACATTCATTTGTTTTACGCTTTGCCCGAAGCCCTGGGGCATATCTTGTAAAGGGCCCACTTTGTTCCCATCTTTTCAATACATCAATGAAAATGCAATTTGAATTTTTTAACTTCCCCTCTTGATACATGGTCAATCCGGGATAAAAAGTAATTAAGAAAAATATAAAATAAAATGGTAAAACAAATGCACAATTATCAAAAATTAATTTTTGTGAAAATTTGAGCAATAAGATTTTGAGATGAAGTTTGGCAGTTTTTCTCTATCCAAAAAATATAAAAATATTTATCCCTTGCTACCCATTTTGAGCCTAATTTTTTTTAAGTACCCTAAACAAGGATTACCCATACATTGAAGGCTAGCATAATAGTCCATTAGATTTTGTCTGTTAAAAAAAAGAAAGCAAGCAAATAAGTATTAAATACAACGTATCAAAACGCTTGCAAGAAAAAATGAATAAAAATGCAAAAGCAAAACAAGACAATTGTGCTAGCAACCATCAAAGTGCATCTTGGCACTAAAGATCCTTGTTTTCATAAACCGTTAAATACTTTGAGCCTGAAATATCCTTTCTTTCATAGCCCTTAACCCTTGGCCACGTTACAACCCTAATAAAGTCCATTCTGATCAAAGTCAAATTGATTATATTTTCTCAAAACTTGATTTTTGAAACAGAAAATCCATATAAACTCCTCGGTGTAGTTGCTTTACCAAAAAAAAAGTATAAAAGAAAAGCTTGCTAGACTAAAAACCCAAAAGGGCAGGTCTAGGCAAAAGTTAGAACGACCCGCTAGGTTGAAAACGCGAGAAGAGCGGCCTAGGCAAAAGTTAGGGTCAAATTCACAAACATATCAGCCCGGATTGTATCTCACAGATCTAAACAGAAACCAAGAAGCTAGGGGCAAAAGCTGTGCCCATCCTCTACAAGCTTCGCATTCAAGTTTTCATTCCAGTTGCAGAGCTACACAAAGTGGTTTGTCTCTTAACATGATCCTTCCTCACATGGCTGGACAAAGGCCAAAAGGACACTCACTAAAGAACCTGAGGATCAAAAGGAGTCTGTCTAATCCTCTTAGGAGCATTCAAAGCATGAAAAGGAGAATTCGATGATCCTTAAAATGATCTATCAAGGGGTAAATATGCAAACTTGGTGCAGTACAAAGTCAACCATTCGGACAAGCAATCCGACAGAAAGTTATCAGCCCACGAGTCTAGGGGCAGCGTCCTCAAAAGGAATTCAGGGAAATCAAAAAGAAAATCTTTCAAAGCAAAATAATACTCATGCATGGCATACCATTCATTGCATCTTGCATAATCATCAATACTTTCGGGTTCACCGCCCGCCTAAAAAAAAATCCTTGCTCCAAAAGCAAAAGCAATACTCATGCATAGCATATCATTCATTGCATCTTGCATAATCATCAATACTTTTGGGTCCACGACCCACCTTAAAAAAAACAATCTTCTAAAAATAAAAAATTCCATGCATGGCATACCATTCATTGCATCCTGCATGACCATCAAAGTTTTTGGGTCTGTTGACCCACCTCCTCAAATATTACATACAGTTGGTCTGTTGTTACTCAGTAAGAATTAGTACTCTGCCTATTCAATCTATTAGCATGAGTTAGGAACATGTCCTACACCTTGCTGGGAATCTGACCCATCATCTTGGGAACCTGACCCAAGCCTTTAGTCGGGAACCTGACCCGCGTCTCAGATCTTCCTCAATTATGGAAATGAATCCGTACCTTTTAGCATGAGTTAGGCACCTGTCCTACACCTTGCTGGGAATCTGACCCACCACCTTGGGAATCTGACCCAAGCCTTTAGTCGGGAACCTGACCCGCGTCTCGGATATTCCTCAATTATGGAAACCGATCCACACCTTTTAACAAGAGTTAGGAATCTGACCTATACCTTGTCGGGTCTGACCCGAACTGTTTCGAGTGACGGAGAAGCTCGTACCTTGGACGTTCGCCTGCGATAGGGAAACTAGTCAATGCTTTAGCAAGAGTTAGGATTCTGACCTACACCTTGTCGGGAATCTGACCCGAACCTATATTGAGTGACAGAGAAACTCATATCACGGACATTCCTTAAAGTAAGGTAGTCAATCCATACCTTTTAGCAAGAGTTAAGAACCTGACTTACCCTTGTTGGGAATCTGACCCAGACTTGTGTCGAGTGACGAAGAAGCTCGCACCCCAGACTTACCCTAAGTAGGGAAGTAATCAATACCAAAGATGTGAGGGTTAGGAACCAGACCTGTGCCTTACCGAGAATTCAATAGGAAACTGAAACTAGAATCCTCACCAATTTTGTAAGGAATCATAGTCGTACCTATGCCTTACTGGGAATTCACTAGGATACCGACCCTAGAATCTCCCACCAAAGTCGGGAACCAATCCCACAATCTCAACCCACTTGTTTCTGACAAAATTAGAGTCATTTATCCTTAATTACCTTTTACCATGAATGCGCGAAGACCTTCAAGTAAAACGTAATTAAGGAGGGGCAGCTGTAGTAACCTAATTTTGTCCGGCCTTTTTTATTTTATTTTATTTTATTATTTATTTTAACTTTTTTAAATTAGTAGTAGTAATAATAAAAATAATGTTTTTTGGTTCCATAATAAAATGAGGAAGACAAAAAATGAATAAAGAGAAATAGGAAGAAGAAAGAAAAGAAAAAGGAAAAACAATAAAAGAGAAATGGGTTACAAATAAAAATATGGGATGGTGCCAAGAGCAATGGCCCAAAAGGTGGCCCAATCCAACAAACCATGCGCCCCACTCCCATTTTACTTGGTACACCCCTTTGTTTTATTAATTAAGCCTCCCAGCACACTCCCCTTGCACCCTGTTATTCGATGCACCCCATGGTTTTAGTCTCGCACCCCCCAGCTTCCTGCAGCCTCAACCCACGCAGCCCGGCCCAAACACATAACCCTAAATACTAAAAACCCTAAAATGATTCACTCCTTCCCTCACTTCCCTTCAGCCGCGGCACCCAATCCACCCCATTCACTCCTTCATTCTTGCCTCATCCTTTCTCTCTCACCCTCACCAAAACCCTAATCCTTCTCACCCCTCCAACAGCCGCGGCGTACTAGTGCTCCTCCCTCTCTCCCTCATTCTTCTTCTTCCCTTCCATAACCCTAAGTCAGCCATCATCCGCCTCCACCCTTTTTCTTCCCTCTTTCTCCTCCATTCTTAACCCATCTCCTAACCCATCACCCCAAAACCTAACCCTAAACCTCATGACCGTGACGCCCTCATCTCCAAAATCCCTAAATCCTCTCAGGTTCACTCCTTTTTCCATGACCACAAACCCTAATCTTGAAAACCCTAGTAGCCACGGTCTCCATATCTCCCTTAAATCTTTTCTTTCTATTTTTCCTCCACTATAACGAACCAATATCTTTCCAATCTCCCATGATTCGGTCCATATTCAGTCAGGATCTCGAAGGAAAGGAGAAACTGTGTGAAAATCAGAGAGTATCTTCTCCTATTCTTTTTCTTCTTCTCTTATTTCGTTTTATTTTTAGATAGTTTTTCTGATATGTTTTTTTAGTGATAGGGAGAACGAAGGGCTATAAAAGCCTCTCAGGTTCTGGTCTAAAGGGAACGGGGGGAGTGAGAGCAAGAAGGCTGGAGATTCAAAGGAATTGGAGCAATACAGAGAGTCCCAAAGTTTCTTTTCTCTTTAAACACTTATAATTTTAGGGTTCTTTTTAATTTGATCTTTTTCGGATTAAGAGCTCTGTGAAGTTCAGGTTTTGTTTTCCTTCCCTTATTCCTCTGTATAATTTCTCAGCATCCTTCTTCTCCATTTTCGTTGAAATGTATTATTCTGGACATTGAATTGGATTCTGTATTATATGTTTACTTGATTTTCTTCTTCCCTTATGTGCTACCTTTCAATATATGCGTGATTGTCATTATTTAGCTCTGATTGACTTGATCTCTTCACTGTCTTCTCTGCTTGCGCTACTGAGTTTAAGGTCACGGGATTTGGCCTTCCAAATGGGCCAAATCCTAAATAGGGACCCGATTGCAAATATGTTGTCTAGGAGGGTATAAAAGCAATAAAGAAAGTTTCCATATTTTTTTTATCTACACATTTTTAAATAAATTTCTGAAAGTTACATTTATTCGTTTTTGTCTAAAATAATATTAATCATAAGTAAATTGAATTTTATGGATTCAGTTTTGAATATAAAACAAAAAAATAAATTAAAGTCTTCGCTATTAATCTGGCTGGCTGAAATTTGTTTATGGGCATTAGTTAATCATTAAGAATCTTATTTTTGAGGGAAATAAATTATTTGTTGGCAAACAATTATTTTTAAACAATTAAAGGTACCGTTTTATGGACGTCGCGGGGTGCTAGTACCTTCCCCGCGCGTAAATAACTATCGGGCCCAAAATCTGGTTCAAAGACCTTTTCATCGTTAAATTCAAAAATATCCAAAAAAAAGGTTTTCCAATGTTTTTCCTAAAAAATAAATATTGGTGGCGGCTCCATTTAATTTTTAGGGTGGTTGTCACAAATAGTAATAATTACCTAATAGTAGTACATTACACAACCACATATACCCAAAAACAAAACGTGCCTCATCCAACAATAGTAACAAATTTCGTAGCAAAAAAAATTGAGAAAACCAGTTCAATCAGTTCTGGTTGTCGTTCTTAGAATACATAATCCCACACACAGTAATGCTAAAAAAATGAGTTTGGCAGTAACTACTATGTGTTCAAGGGATGGACTTATATAATATATAATTCTATACATATTTTTTTCTCTTCCCAATTGGTTTCTATGTCAAAATGCCACTTTCACTCCACAAATTAAATAACAATTTTTTCTTCGACCTGATTAATCTTAATTGCCTTCAAATTGAGAAGTGAATGTTCATTGAGATATATAAATCTTATAAAAAAACACAACATGAAAGATAGGAAGAATAAAAATGCATCATGAATTAAAAACCTATATCTCATCAAAAATTGCAATTCAAAAATCTGAGTCTTGTCCCCTAAGAATCAAAACGCCACTCAGAAATGACAACACAAAAAAGAAATCCAATTCTCAATTTACCATATCGAAAATGCCACTCAGAATGCATTTAAACTCATAAAATCAGCATAGAGTGGATCCCAAGTTCCCTCAAAATAAGCAGGGCCACAGCAGACCATGTAAACAAAGGGGAAAAAATTGAAATAGGTTTTTTCACTTCAAACTCACTAGTTTCAAATATGTAAACACTGACCAATTCGTGATCATAACCCCTTCAAAATTCAAAAGTACATACATCAAAAGGAATACATCACTTCAAAATTCCCTCTGTGAAGAGAACTCTGAAGGAAATCAAATAAATATGTCGGTGTGGGGGTCAACAGACAACCCTTTTCTACCTAGTGAGTCAACCGACATTTTGTTAGAGTGCATACCTCGATCGCAGAGTAGTGGTTGAGGCACAAGCAGTGACGGTGCAGCGGAGAACGAGACTGAGGCGACAACCACTTTAGTTCTCAGTCTCCCTGGTGTTTTCCTCTTTGCAGATTTCGTAGTGGTTGCCCTGGCTAATGATTTCTGCTCCTCTGTTACACAATCAGAGAACATATAAGGTTAAAAAAATGTTGAATATTAAAGGGGGAAAACAGTACTCTCAAATAGAAGTAAAACTTACAAATATGAACATACTCCAATAAAGAAATACAAGGAAGTAAATCATCACACTTGAATCAAAAAATATTTAGAGAGATAGACACCAAATTTCAACGTGACAAGGTCATCTAAAATTTCATGGCATGAGAAGATTCATTGGTTCATACAAACTACGGTACACTCCAAAATCCCAAATCGGTACACTCCAGAATCCCAAATTACTACAAATAGGTAATCCACAAAAGAATCTGCATCAGTAAGAAGATGAATAATAACGATTGGTCATAAAAAAAAATTAACTTTCTGCTCACATCTTCTTGCAGTTGAACCAGTTGTTCCCAAATGCTTCCAATCGGTATTCGCGCGGTGGTACAGCGAATCGGTACTGCGATCGATTCTGAAGGGGAAAAAAACAGTTGTGAAAATGTGAATGTAACATCCTGATTTTTACACAATCATTAAAGTATAAATTAAAATTGGAAATTAAGTAATTAATGGTGGTTAAAGACCTTAATTAGGAAGAAAACATGCTTTAGAATGACCTAGAAAGGCTTAGAAAACACTAGAAACGACCAGAGGGGCAAAAATAGAATTTCAACAGGCGGCGTTAATCGCGACGCGGCAAAGACGAAGACCAGTATAAACTGGGTCGCGACATGATGGTAAGTCGATGGAGAGAATTCCAGAACCAATGAGGCAGTGACCGAGTCGGTGGTCATAGCCAATGAACCCGTGACACGTGGCGTTGCTCGCGATGCGACGGAAAATACACTATGGTCCATCGCGACGCGACAGGACCAATTTAGGTCTATAAATAGGGATCGACCTCCTCATTTCAGCCAAGCTCTCCAATTGTGCTTTTGGAGCGCAAAGAAGGAGGCTTGGAGGAAGAGGAGTGGCGGGGCGCGAGCGAGGTGAGTGACAGCTGTCTTCTAGGCCAGGTACGCTCTATATTCTCTTCTCTCTCTAGTTTTCTCTCTTTAGGAAACTTCTAAGGGTTAGTATGCTTTGTGCTTGCCTCTGAGGAGGATTTGGCACATCATAAAATCCTTAGTAAGTAATCCTAGAGATTGAGAATAGGAGTGAGACTTAGGGGAGGCTACTAGGGAGCAAGTATGCTCTGCACTTGCCTCAAGTGAGGATTTTGTGCATCAGAAAGTCCTTAGTAGGTAATCCTCTAAGAAAAGAGGATGAGAGTAGCTTGGTAGACTAAGTAGGAGTGTTCAGAAGTAGGAGTATGAGTAGCAGAAGCAGAGAGGACGCAGAGAGTGGCAGCAGCTACAACGGTCTTCTATCCAGGTGGGAGCAAGAAACCTTACACTCTAGGGATTGTAGAATAGAGTAGTATATAAATGTGCGTAGCGTGACCCAAGCCCTACTAGCAGTTGATAACAGCAGTACCTCAAGAGAGGGACTGTGGCCTGTGATTGCTATGGACAGTTGTCAGAGGTCTGTCAACCATAAGAATAATTGTTGGTGTGAATGCAAAACCTTAGGGTAGATAACTTATGACTGCTGTGTATACTGTTCCGTAATATATGAGTAATTGGTTGCCTAAGCGACGCTAGGGTTAATTCATAAGTGGTAATTTACATGATACGTTGTTAATATGGTTATTGATAATTGATGCTGATAAAAAAAGTGTTGACTAATGATGGCTGACATACCATGTGGCTGATAATCGTTGATACCTATGTGATTGTATAGTTGAACAATATGCTGAGTAATGTGTTTCCTATCATGTCTGATACTTGACTGTGACTGTTGACTCCGTTTGTGCCTGAGATAAGCTATTTATATAATGATAATATCGGATAATTATTATTAGATCTTAGCTGACAGGATAGGCTATATATATATAAGAGGGAAACCAAGCTAGTGGACTATGAGTGGTGAGAGGATAGTGACGTTGTTAGGCTGATAGTTAGGAGCAGAGTAGTTTGGAATAGAATACGAGTAGAGTAATAGGGTGAGAAGAGGGAATTATTAGAGTTAGGGTTGGATATAGTAGAGTAGAACCAAGAGATAAAAAGTATAATTCCAGGTAAGTACTGATAATTGTTGTGCTTGCATATAGTGCCGTTTATATATGCTTTCTATTTCTACTCTCCCATTTTGATGGTGTGCACAGTGTTTCTTAGCTCATTTATTTTGTTTCTTTGTTTTGTATTTTATTTCTGTACTAAGCAGATATACGAGGATAAAGATATCGTTGGGAGAGTATAGAGAGCACACGGTAGAAGAAGCTCATTACAGTTACGTGTCACAGCTAGTGAGTTAAAGTCAATGAGTACTGTATATGTACATACCAACGACTTGTGGGCCCAAGTCACGGGTTCCGTAATACTTTTGTATTGGACAATATATTTAAGTTTAATAAAATGTTATTTCCGGTATACTTATATTGTCTAATTATTTATTATTATTTATATTACTGTAGCACTTCAGAAACAGGATGTTACAGTGAGCGCGGTGGTACAGCGAATCTGAGAGAGAGACAAGGGAAATATACCGACGTGGTGGTGGTAGAGGTTGGTATGGTGGACGCGCGGTGGTGGTGGAGGCAGTCGTGGTGGTGGCGGCCACTCTGGAAGAGGAAAGACGGAATAGAGAATAAGGGAAGGTAAGGAGACAGTGTAAAACAGGGAATAGGAAGAAGGGTCGTTCTCTGGTTGTATCGGACTTTACCGACGACCTCATTAAAGTTACCGACGGCCTGCACCCGTCGGTAAACTTTCGCGGTCTTACCGACGACCTTATTCAAATACCGACGGACCTTAACCGTTAGTATTCGAAAAATAAGCACGAATATAAAAACGCTGTAAATTTACCGACGGACGTGGGCCATCGGAAAATCCAATAGGGTTACCGACAAAATAGGTCGTCAGTAAAGTCTAGCGTACGACGGGTGACATTTACCGACGACTAAAGCCGTCGAAAATGCCGGTTTTTTTTCTACGGGCGGTGGCCGTCGGTAACCGCAGTTTTTCTTGTAGTGTCTGAGATCATGAGAAGCTATGTCATGAATCTCCCTAGAGCGTCCATACTGGTGAGCTTAGTCGTTGAGTTGAAGGGCAATGGTGCTGAACACTTCTTGGCTAGCAGCAGGGATATCGGCCGAATTGGCCAATTTGAACAAAGAGGTTCTGAGGGCTGCAATCTATTCTCTGCTAGTTGGGATCTCTCCCATCAATACTGCATTCACTCTCTCCAAATGATTGGAAACGGGAGAGGAAACCATTGGGAGAGGATCTGCCGAAGTGAAGTATTTAGCCAGTTCCTCTTCAGAGACATTCACCATAGGAGCCTTAGGTGGAGAGGGGCATAAAAGGAGCTTCATGGACATGTTCTTCAAACTGAGGGGTAGCAGCAGAAGTTTGGGGTGCCTGTGTATATCAACTAATGATTAGCCGATAAACAAATAAACAAAAATGCATAACAGTAAGCAAGAATCGGCTGTACCGTTGGGGGAGCCTGTGAGCTTGTGCCTTGAACAAATTCTTGGACGTAGGGAGCAGGTATCTCCACACGTGGCCTCTGAAAATATTAAGAAAGATTTGATTCAGGCTGACAAAAGAAATTTAGGGGAAATTTTGGTAAAACTTGAACAAGAACTTACCTTTAGCTGTTTTCCTTTGTCGACTGATGGAGCCTTTTCTTTGGACCTGGCAGGAACCTGGGTGGTTCCTCTATTGTGATGCCAGGACCCCTGGTCTTCTTCTTGGTAGGGGGTGATGGGATCATCTTCAACTAAGATGACTTTTGGAGTGGTCTTAGCTTCCAAAAAACAAGGAAAAGTGAGGAACAATCTTGAAGAAAAGCAAGATGAAATAGAGGAATCAAGGTCAAGAAAACTTACTGGGTAGAATCACTGGGGTCTTGATTCTGGTAGAGGTTCTCTTCTGAACCTGAGGCCTAGCCTTAGCAGGGGTGCTTTTCGGCTGAGCAGCTGGCCTAGGTTCTTCCTTCTCTGGTTCATTACTCTCAGTAATGACCAGCCTGGTGACATACTTCTCTAGTCGATCAGGGAATAACTTGGTAGTCATTGATGGCCACCAGTTTGCAAAAGTGGAAGTTTCACCAGAGGCAGGAGTGAAGGGAATCCACTTGAATGACTTTATTTTTGTCAGGTTAGTGGTGGTCACCTCTATTACATCATTTGCTGAAAAGGCTAGCCGACCACGACTCCCAATCTTGGAGTTATACGACAGAGGCACATGCTGCAAGAGCCCAAACTGCCTAGCCACGCAGTTGGGATAATATAACTCTACCGAAGACTTGTTGTTCCTTGAGGTGGGCTTGAGGCCACAAAGTAAATCACGAGCTGTGAAAACTATGCTCTAGTTTAGCTCCACCTCATCCTGTTGTTCGACTGGGAGGGGTTCATCAGTTGAGAAGATCCAAAATGGCCCAATGCCCTTCTCCAAGACAGGGCGCTAGTCAGCCGATGTGCGGCTGAGATGGAAGAGTTTCTCAGCCACATTGAAGGCATGAGTAGTCTCACAAGTAGTGAGCCTAAGTTGGGTCCCTAAACTACTCATATTTTGAGGGAGAGAGTGAGGGTTAAAGCGTGCATGAATGAACTCTGGAAAATAGAGCATAATCCAGAGTTGAAGGAACTAAAGAGGTCCCTGGACATTTTTTATATCCTCTCTTCTCTGTAGCCAATCTAGAATCGTGAAGAGGCAGTGGTAGAGGTATGAGAGAAAGAGAGACCCCCAAGAGAGCTTATTCTCTGAAGTTACAAGAGCCACATATAGTTACAGCTCTTGTATCACAGCAACAGAGCTGGAACAAAGAAAATACTTACTGAACTAGTAGAGGAGAAAAACATTGTGCTCAGCATCAGTAACTGCTCCCCTTGTCATGGCATTATGAGCAAGGAAGTTTGAGTAGCCATAAGTGCTTTTGGAGAAATTAAACCCTAGCTCTGGGATAGGGAAGGAATACAGAGCTGGAATATCATCTCCAGTGATTGGGAGTCCCACGATAGTCGCAACGTCAAGAAGAGTGGGAGTAATCATCCCCCATGGAAAGATGAAGGTGTTGGTGGAAACGCACCAGAAACCAAAAAAGCCATAAAGAAGCTCCAGGTTGAGAGGAATATCTTACGTAGATAGCATGATCATTTCATAGAGGCCCCACTACCTCCATTTGTCAGCTTTGACCTTCTCCAGCCGATTAACCCATTCAACATAGGGTTGAGTCGAACGAGGCCATGAACGGAGGTCGGTTGGTTTGGGTTTGGTGGTAAACCAATCACAAGAGATTGGTAAAGCATATAGCGATGGAGCCATGTATTCCTTCAAAAAGATAGCCCCTTCATCTAGTTCTGAAGTGGAGGGTTTCAAGGAAACAAAATCTTGCATCTCAAAGAGAAGGGGTTGAAAAGTAGAGTTGAGAGCTGGTGGAGGGCTTCGTGAACGTTCGAAGCTCACAAAAGCAGATGATTGCTCATCATCATGCTCGTAGGAATGGTTCTAAGAATAAGAGGCTGAAGACATGGTGATATTGATCGCAGGTAAAGAAAATCGTAGTGAAGAGGGTAAAGCTACAGGAGATTAGGGCTTTCAGAAAGTGAATCAGGGTAATTCAACTAAGGAATATTTAAAGGAAATGCTGATCACTATTGATAAAGTTGTTGCGAGTTAATCGAATGGGATAAGGTTAGCCGTTGCCTATTTAAAAAGTCGTTGCAAATGGATAACTTAGCATTTATGATTAAGGCAGTGATTTGATTGTAATCATTACGCTGCATTAGCCTAAACATAAAGTTTTACGGCTAAAAGCAGCGTAGGGGGCAATTGTTTACATCCAAAATATTCCTAAGTATCAGTCGAGTTTAACAGCAGTTGAAGCAGGGAAGCTAGTCGATTGGAGGTCAGCCGAAACACATGTTAGCTGAATCTGCATCTAATGGAGCCGCAAGCAGGAAATTAAGAGCTAGACAAGGGCCTTGGGCATATTGGATTAATATTAAGATATTGGGCCTATTGGGCTAGCGTTGAGTCATTCATTGGTTTAGGTTCTTGAATTGCTCCATGAGCCGAAGGTAGTGGAGATGGATTTTGAGTTAATTTAAATTCAAAATTAATTAAATTCGAGATTATCTCAAAGTTTTTAGGAGCTGAGCGAGGGAATAGAGGATTAGATCCACGCCAAAAGAGACGTTGGTTGAGGACGTGGCCATGAAGAGATAATGCGCCTAGATTTTAGGATCGTGGATAGTGGAACATGACATTACTCAGCCGAATAACTGTCAACTAGGAGTTTATCATTGTTAGCCAGCTGAACGTGGCAAATAGGGGTAGTTCTTAGTTGTTACTATAAATACTCAAGTTGTACATAATTTTTAGACACATCAATCAATACAACCAACTTATTTTTGCTCAATTACACTTTATGTTTATCTTTGCGTTTCCCTTTTTACTTTAGTTCACTTACTTGACCCTTTCTGGAGTGAGTTAAGAGACCCATAGCTGAGGAACATAGTTTCTTCCTTGGCGTAATCGCTTGAAGAAAAGGGAATTACTGTTGTGGAGTTAGCCGATCAACGGCTAAGTTACATTCCACTTAACAATTAAAAACTTAAAATTTGATAAAATAGACAACAAAAGTACTAAATTAACATAAGAGTACTAAATATAAAGTGTCTAAATAAAAATTACAAATAGAGAATATAATTTAAAGTGTAATACAATATCAAACATTACTACAATACCAATTATTTTGCTTATACTCAATAATTTGATCTCGAATCGAGTTACGAACATATTCCATCTCCGATGAAGAAATATTATAATTAATCATTTATGTTAATTTATTAAATGAAATATATATATATATATATATTTAATTTTGGTTATATATATATATTAACATAATTTATTTAATTTTGGTTATATATTAAGAAATAATATTTTTTTTGCTCTATGTTCAATTATTATGACTAATTCAGGTATCTATATGATTATATTTGTTAGCCATGAGGTTAATTTAGCTCGTAAATAATCTTAAATAAATAAACCCGTCAGTTAAATTTTACAATTAGTTAAGGAAACGTAACCGAAAACATCTACACGAATAACCAAAGCAAATGGGCCTTTCACCTTATTATGTTACAAAAATTAATAAATGGCCCGTTGTACCCAATTCTTCTTGTCTTCTCTAACCTAGAGACACAGGCCACTATGCCAACACCAGAAACAGTGCTCAACAGGAGCTGAGAAAACAAACCATTTTCTGGAAGATTGCAAAGCTGGAAAATCATATGTAACTTGCATATGAATCGATTTTAGCCAAAAGTAAAAGCTAGGAAAGGCTGCTTCAGCTAGAATCAATTTCCAATGGATGAATTGCTTTCTCAATCAAGACCCAAACTTGCCAAACATCCTCCCAACTCTGTAAAATGGCGATTAACCATTTCAAACGCGCGTTGGTCGCTGCTCAACGCGGAACCAAACAGACACTAAAAATAGTTAAGCTTCACAATGAATTTGACACCTATATAAAAACGTTTAGGGTTAAATATATTTTTAGTCCTTATAAAATTTTCAATATTTGAGTTTGGTCCCTATAAAATTTTGCTTCGATGTTTGATCCCTCACTTATTTGCCGTCTCTAATTTTGGTCTCTCTTGTTAAGTTTTTGTTGATTTGGCAAATGGAAGTCTATGTCAGTCTTGTCACGTGATATTTTAATTGATGTGACGTCTACGTGTCAAATGAGTCACACAATTTATTATTTTTATATTAACAACATATTTAAACTCACTTAAATATTTTTACATATTATTTAAATGTTTCTTCCTCAATTAATTAGTTAATTAATTAAAACCAAACCCAATCAAACCAATTAACTAATTAACTAAATCAATTAATTTAAAACCAAAGAAAACCCCAATCCTAAACTTATCTCCTACCTCTCCTAACCCACCCTCACCCTCCCGTTGAATCCCAATCCCATCCAGAAAATACAGAACAGCACAAAACAATAAAGGGATCATCCATCGTATTCCATCAACATCTTCATCTTCAGTCAAAACACCGCCATTCTCCCTTGTCAAGTACATTGCCACCACAACACCACCATTTTCCTCTTCTTACGAGCACCCCCTTCCACACAAAAAAAAAACACAAAGTCTGCAAATGAGAGAGAAGGGGAAAGAAAGAGCATCAAAGAGAGAACCAACACCAACAAGAGGATTGAATAGAAGGAGATGTGAAAGAAACATAGAACGTGATGGCTCATTTGCCATGTGGATATCATGTCAATTAAAAATATAGGATTAATTTTAAAAATAATATAATAAAATTAATGGCTCATTTGCCATGTGGATGTCATGTCAATTAAAATATCTACGTGGCAAGGTTGACATGGACTTTTGTTTGACAAATCAGCAAAAACTTAACAGTAGAGACCAAAATTGGAAACAACGAATAAGTGAGGGGCCAAACATCGAAGCAAAATTTATTAGGGACCAAACTCAAATATTAAAAATTTTATAGAGACTAAAAACATATTTAACCCTTTAATTTATCTATTTACACCTTAGTTTGTTTAATAAATATTTTAGGGTACACAGACGTTTATGAAAGACTTTATTTCCAAAACTTATTCAACACATTTGTGTTCAAGGCTCTTGAGTTCGTTAATTTGTATATATGCTTCAAAATAAATTGTATATATGCTTCAAAATAAAGGAGTAATAAACAATGCTAAAAAAGTGTATGTATTAGGGATTGTTTGTTTCAAGGTATCAAATTATGTTCCGAGAATGATATTCCTGGGTTTATTATTACCAGGAATTTTATTTCAACTAATGTGTTTGATATGTATTTATAATTCCTAGAAATCTTTTTATAATTTATTTAATTAAAAAATAAGAAAACAAATAAATATGGTAAAATGAGGTGGGAGTGGGTAGTTATAGATGGTTGGGTTTTATTTCTATGGGAATTTTAAATTCCCACCCTTTTAACATGAGAATAAGAATTGAGGAAGTCATGTGTAAATAATATTCCTTGGAATAAAAAATACCTGGGAATAATTTTTACAAACTTGAAACAAACATGAGAATGTTACATTCTCTCCCTCACATGTTCCGGTGGAAGTCGAGTTGAAATCATCTCTGTTTCTCAAGAAATAGAGAGCTCTATTTAAGAAAGTGATAGACACAAATGAGAGATTTGGTGTATTAAACTTTTATTATCATTTAAATCATTTAAAATTTATGTGTCTATCTCTCTCTTAATAGAAATTTTCATTTATTTTAAGAAACTGAGAGGATTTTTACTTGTTTCAGTCAACATGATTTCTCAAGTCATTAAATTCAAGCTGTGTGTAAGTCAACCAATTTTTTTCCAGTTTAATCCATAATGAAATAAATTTTTACGGGAGACTAAAGCTTGTCTTAATTCCCGGAAATGGATTCTACGCGGTAACTGATCTTCACCGTCAAATCTTAAACCAATGGCGGAGATCGTTTAAAGTTGATTTGAATATCAAAATATGTGAGTCGTCCGATCTCAAATCAATGTCGAGATCTATCACTGCTTGTAACAGCGTGGTTACACTACTGTAGTAAATTCGGGCTTCCCTTAGCTGTCACGTAGCAGGAGCAAAAATAAGGGGGAGGTTTGGGACTTGGGAGACACAGAGAAGCGAGAAAAAGAGATATGTGAGGGAGAAGGAGAGAAAAGAGTGAGGGCAGATTGCAGATCCACTTAGATGGAGTTGGGGGCAATTGCCCCCACGAAATATTGCCCCCATAAAAAAATTAGGCATTGCCCCCATAAGACACATTTTTTTAATTAAGTGAAGAAAGTTAGTATAAGAAATAAAAAAGAGAATAAATTGGTAATAATTTCATCTATTTATCCTTCTAATTTTTTACCATCCCTCTAACACTAAACTCTTACGGTGATAAAATACATTAAATTTCAAAAAAGAAACACCGTTCAGGATAGAGAAAGAGACTGAAAAACTCGAAAAGAAGAGACAATTACTTGATGATTTTCTATAAATGCCATTAGACTAAGATATAAATAGTGATATTAGGGAAGAGCATATAAGGGATGAATGGTTAATTTTTTTTAAAAAAAAAAGCTTAAATGGATGTGTTTTTATATACATAGAGATATATATTTTTTACAGTATTGACAATGAAAAAAATCATATAATATTTTTAAATCATGAAAATGCGTAAAGGATAAATGTAATTTGTAGAAGTTTAGATATTTTAAGTTTTTTGTCATAAAGATTAGGGGACAACTATGGTGGACTGCTTTGCATATGGTCCACCCGTGAGCCTGTTGCTACAGTAGGTACCAAAAGTTTTAAAATTACAAAAATAACCTTATTTCCAACTGGACCATTCTCTTCAATTTTGAACCCTCGACCCACACCCCCTCCCCCTCCTTCCCTCTCTTCCTCTTCCGACAACGACCTCAGCACCATTCCCGGAAAAGCAATCTACGTCGACATCACCATTAACGCGGCTTCCCGGTGGGAGAACGTGTGTTGGTCCGAAGACAATTTCTCCCTTTGGAATACACCCTTCTCCGGCGATGCCGCAATGAAGACACGGGGCAGCACTCCACCCCGCAGCCGTCTATCGGAATTCGAAACCGTCAACCAACTCCTCGCACACATCAAGTTCCTCCTCTGTCGACGCGCCACCGCAATCGTGGGGGCTAGAAAAAGCATCGATGTTGGGCACTTCCCCAACCCCTACCTTTTGCCACCCACAAGTGCAGCAAGGCCAGAGAGCATCGCCGCAGGAGATGAAATGTATTGATTTTTAGTTGTATTCTCAGATCAAAAATAAATATTAAAGATTGGGTCATGCAAATCTCAATTTCTCCCTTTTTGCAACTGATCTCTCCCCTCCAATAGCCGCTTCCATCCCCCACAGCGCTAGCTCCACCGAATCCGGTTCCTTACTCAAGACTCTCGAGCACAGTGGTTAGTTGATAACTCTGAAACAAGAATCGCTTCTCTCGTCCTTTAGTAAACTACTCAACACAATCCTTTGACCAACCCCAATCCATCTGCAATTAATTCCAACACCAACAACACATCCTCTCCATTGCACCAATATAATATTCCACAACACACCTAAAAAAAATTTAAAATTAAAAAGTTTTGTGTCCTTCCTTTTGTTGAAAAAGAAAAACAGGGGACTTTATATCAAGAGATCAGCTTTGTATCGAGATCAGCTGATGACACTGAATCAAAGCCTGCTCGAATTATAGGATGAAGAGGAGAGTCGCTTTAATTTGAATAGATTTTTGAAAGACTGTATGTGGTGGCCAGAAAATAGGCGGGGAGGTGGCGTTGGTGGTTTTTCAAAATGCTCAAATGATGAAATTTCTTGAGGGCTATGATAAATGAGGTGAAGGGGAAGGATTAAATCATTATAGATCATTGGAAAATCCTGGTAGGCATCATCAACCTTTACTCCCTCATGCTCGCCGCCAAGTGAACTCCGATCGATAGTCGCCGCTACACCATCGTCCTCGCCGATGGCATCTTCTTCGCTGGCGCCCTCCTCATGGGATTCTCTCCCAACTTTGCCTTCCTAATGTTCGCACGATTCATCACCGGCATCATCATCGTCTACACGCCCTCAAAGATGATGTCTTCTCTCAGTGCCACAGAGAGAGAAAAGGGTAATTGAGTCTTTTTAATCGAAAATAAATATATTATTTTGGTAAAAAAGTTAATGAATATAATTAATCTCTACCTTTCAATTATTTTAATCTTTTATCCAATTGTCACAAATACTGATCCATCGGTGGACTACTTTCATGCTAGTCCACCTTAGACAAACCCTAAAGATTATGTATTTTGTGAAAAATTATAATGTTTTTATGCGAAAAGATTATAAACTATTTATTGTCTGGATCCGTCAGTAATTGAGGTTTAGATCTAGAGAGAGGCCGAGACCGAGAGAAAGGTTGAGGGAAAAATAGATAGAACTATAGAAGTGTTCGAGAGAGAGCTCTGAGATGGGGAAAACCCACTGCTGGGTGGGTGGAGACGCGTCGATGGCTCCTATGGGGGCGGCGTAGCAGGGCAGACGACGCAGAATCGGAGCCGGAGACGACCGTCGGAGCGGTGGCAGAGGTGAACAGTGGCGGCGGCGATGGCCTGATTCGGTTCTTCCCCTTTTTTTTAAAAAAAAATTAGGAATTTATTCTGTGATATATTGTTTAACACGTATAATAGGTTTATAGAAGTTGATGGCATGTGTGCCTTGAGGTGTCCATCTCCACGAAAAAATTATCATTTGTACTAGGGATGAAAAGCCTGAATGGATGGATGTCTTTGTAATTTCTTATTTATTGTCTCTGTCACACTATACTTCGGCCACTAATTTGGAGCTTCCTACTCAAATAATAACTGTTTAGAATACAAATTATTGACTCTTGCTGTGGTCCAAAAATGGGCTAAAATTATGTAGATGATAATTTGTCTTTTTTTTTTTTTTGGTGGTCAATTTACACACACACACAAAGAAACTATTTTAGTTTTTAAGTCAGTACTGAGGAGCTTCTGAGGGCAAAAAAGGGTCTACAGTAACAAATGGAGACCGATATTTTGGTTCCTGGCTCAGTCCAGGGGGCATGTATATCTGTATCTTTCTGGAGATATTTAGATTCAATGGGCCCCACTTATTGTTCTTTTCTCAGAAAATATCTTCCATTCACAAATGACTTCCCCAGCATATATTATTTATCCTCTCAGCCTCGTGTGCCATATGCTGCATTATCCGTTTAGCTGAAGTTTCTGAGAAGCATTACTAGCAATGGAGAGTGACTTGGTGAGACGCAGAATTGATACAATCGCAGCGCACTTTGCACCCAGTGATGAGATTTCAACTACCCATCTTCTGCCTATGGTAATCTATTATGTTCTCCTTTTTATATGTAATAAACAGAAAGGTCATATAACTGGAACATTATTGCTTGTAGTCTCAGGAGAATCAAACCGCTTATAATTTGAGTGACTTTTTTTTCTCTCCTTAATACAGATGGTCGTGGGTAGGGGATGGGAAGGGGAAAGAGGAGCGTTGTGGATTCGAACCCGCGCTCCTAGTGATTTTGGGTGACTTTGTTATTGCATATTTGCATTTATGAGAATTATTACCTCGTATTGATAAATTGTTATGGAAGAGAAGTGACTTTGCAATTAGTAAGCATTACAAATTATGATTGTTTCTTATGCTAGTTACAATTAATCAGTTCAAGGTCGGAAATTTTCATTATTTTAAGTTAGAATTTTTCCTCATCTTTTTCCTTTCTTGTATTTATTATTTAAGCTCAAATGTTTAACAACAGATCTTGTGTGTTTTTCAGTTCTTTGAGAATATTAATTCAGAATTTCCATATGCTGCACTTGCTTTTAGCATATGAAAATTCTGCTCTAAGCATACCACTAATTTTGTTTTACTTTGAATGTCCAATAAAATAATATGTCTCACTATCCTTTTTTTTTTTTTTTTTCATGAATCTGTTTGCAATTTGTTTTGTTCATCCATTTTTCTTCTCCCTTCCAGAACTGCAGTGGTAGTCTGAACTCTGTGCTTCGGAGATGTGACAATAAGATATATTTTGCACGCCAAGCATCTGCTTCTCTTGGTTATTTTATGAGGCAGACTTCAGTTGAAGAGGTACTTACAGTGTTCTTATTGCGGAAATACTCCACAATGTTCTTCTATGTTTTTTATTTAAATGATTCATTTCTCATTGGCTTATTTGGTACAATGAATTTCCAGGGTGACTCAACTTCCTTTGTTGCTCCTAAAACCAATGGTGCTAAATCTGAAGGTCCTTCTAATGCAAGAGCACCATGCTTTGCCAGACCTGCAAGGACAGAATCAACCTTCTCAAATCCATTAGTCCAACCAATGACTAAGGCACGGGGCTGTAATTATAGTACAGTTGAGCCCCCAACATTTGCTAGGCCAAGCAGACAGACTGGACAAGGAGACCAGTTAAATAATAAGAAAAAAATATGCTATTCTGAAATTGGTGGTTAGTGCTTTGAACTCTGAAAGTTATTAGAAGTTATAATATCTAAGTAGCTGACAGTCAGAAGTATATTATTTGTGTAACCTTTCTTTCTTTCTTTCTTTTTTTGCAGGAAGAGAGTGGTCCCCTAGAATGGATGTTGCAGAATCAGAAGGCAAATATGTTATCATGGTTGAAGTTCCAGGTGTCAGTATCAATGACACAAGAGTGGAGGTTGATGATCAAAAGTAAGAAGCACTTATTTATTGTGTTCAATTTTACATCCCCATGTTAATTGTAACACACTTTGCAATTTATGGTGTTAGGCGTTATCATTTATTTCTACCTAATCAATAGAACAATTTTTTTTTGTTTTTTGTTTTTTTTTTTGGGGGGGGGGTTTTAAAAGAAAAGGATAATACTACTTTCATTTAAGATATTATTTCAATTTCACTATGTTAGCTGTTCTGTCATTTGTATGTGGGGGAGGATCCAATTTTTGCATTATATACTGTATAAACTTTGGAAGGATAATGCTAAATGGAAATTTCAGTGCTGGACATTTTTGGTTGTAAATCATTTGAATCATGAGATCTCTTTTCTTTCTAAAAGAGCCAATACGCGAATTGTGACAGGTTGTCTGTCAAAGGTAGACGCTCTACTAGCTCTTGGACAGTACCGGGTTGTCCAAAATCTTCATTTTCTTCTTATCACAAGAGAGAGATACTATATGGACCATATGAGGTGGTATGGCCACTTCCTGCTGGTGTGAGCAAGGACAATATATCGGCTGAATTTTTGTAAGTTATTATATCTTAATGTCACTGAACTGGTTCTTGATTGTTGTCTCCTTTCTTTTAATTGAATTGAATTCATAGGCTATATTTTAAAGAAAACCCCTATTTATTTGATTTTTTGCATCATATTGTTTTCCAGCAGTTTTTGGTTCCTGGGCTGTCACAAGATTTGTGAATGATTAAATTACTAACAAAGTTCAAAATTAATATTCTTTCAATTTAGAAGCAGCAATAAAATACCTAGGTAACTAATATGCAATAGAAAGATCTTTTCTTTAAAGATTTTGTCTTAAGCTTTGAGACTGTCTCAAGCCAACAAGAGCAGGTTGGTAATTTCTTCTATGAATAGAAAATGGTGGTTCAAATTGTAAACTTGAAGTTCAATTGAGTCAGCTGAGAAATTTATGGAATGTTTAATGTTCTTCTAGGCTTAGATGACAGATTCACAATCCCTAACACTAGCTATGCAATGATGGACATTATTTTTAATCATATTTTTGGTAAATAGGTCATTGTAATATTCTAAATACAGAGAAATTGCATCTTTGCCTATGTTAATGTTCTGTTTGGCTACTAGAAAACTGCAACCATGCATGATTCATAAATCCAGGCAACAAGTTTTCCCCGCTTTTTTATTTTCTCTAATTGGAATGTGAAAGTGCTGATGCTGCAGTATGCAGTATTCATTGGCAGTTCAAATAAACCCAAAATAAAATGAGGTGGTTGTTCCTCTTACTGATTATCATCACATTTCTGAAACAATTTTAAGAGCCTACTGCATTACTTTTCATAGGCTCATCATGCTCAGTATTGAACCTATTTTGGGGTTCACCTGATTGTGTATGACATGCACATGGTCACATATTTGTCTTGTACCTTTCTTCTGTACATGTGATGTGAAGCTGATAATTTGTTTTTATTTCTGTTTCCATTTTCAGGGATGGATTTCTACAAATCATAATTCCTAAAGTTTGAGAATGGCTGAGTAGTAATGATTGTATTATGCATTTGCCGATCATGGGTGTAGAGGAAGTGGGCGATGTTCAGCATGGAAATCCGTTGTTTCTTCTGTATGAGCTATGTCCAGTATATATGTGTGTGTAATGTAATGAAAATATGATGGGTTAGTTAATTTTGATTTCATATACACGATAATATATATTGAGCATAAAATGTCTACATGCAGCATTGTGACGTTCACTTCCCCTTCTACTTTTTGACTGCTAAATTTTAAAATTGCCAAAAAATAAGAATAAACTAGGTGCTGACGCTGACATTCATCAGATGCAAACACATTTTTTTTTTTTTGTAATCAACGGGGGAAATCAACCCCGGAAAACAAAAACTAGAAACCCCCTTGAGAAGAAAATCTCAGCACAATTTGCTCTAATGGCGTCTGAAATAAAATAAGGCAAGGAATTGAAAAGCCTACTACAAAAATCTAAGTTAAGACTAAATGTAGCCAACCCATCGGTCACTTGATTGGACTCATGAGGGGAATATATAATACTAATCTCTGAATCTGACTGCATCGACACCTGGATATCATTCACCAAACTGTAATGAAGGTGTTGCGAAGAATACTCACACTGAATAAATTTCACTTCAATCAAATAGTCAAACCCAATGACAACCAGATTAAATAAATTCCTATAATAGAAAATAAATTTATTTTTATTTTTCATCTTTAATTAAATAAGTTTAAAAAGTTAGCTATACTTTTAGCTCTTACTTATTTTTATTTTAGGTTTCAGTTTGGTCTTTATTTTATTTTTTGTTCAGAAATAGTCTCTTACCTCTTTTATTTTTTTTTGAAATGGTTCTTTATTTTACAAAAATCATATCAGTGTGATTTTTTTGTGCTCAATAATGGTTCTTTATTTTGTAAAAAAATGGAGACTACATCTATATAATTTTTAATGAAATAAGGGACTATTTCGAAATAAAAACTAACCGAGAACACACCCTTTATCATCACGTCCTAAAACACATGGTTCAGTCAAATGAATTGGCACTCTTGGACGCTACTATATATGTAAAAAGGCCATAAACTTCCTTTTTTTTCCCCCCTTTCTTGTATCACAAGTTCTTTTCCTTTAGAATTTGTAAATGCCTGCTTTTAGGACCTTTTTGCTTCAACCAATTCAATAGATGGGTCTAGTTACTATGCCTTATGTTATTTTGTTGATCATTTATGTTATGTATGACTCAATTCCATTCGTCATAAATCAAGTGTCCCCACAAATTTTCCCCAATTTAAATCAATTGTTGAAAATCAATTCAATTTCAAAATTAAAATATAAATGTTTGGTTAAAGTAATATTTTGGTCCCTATACCTGACACCAATTCTTAATTTGGTCCCTATACGAAAAAAAGTTATTAAAACAGTCCCTATACTTGCAAAAATTCTTAATTTAGTCCCTGCAGTTTAACACTATTAGTTAACTGTTTAAAACAATTATTAGCAGTCCATATACGTGACATAAATTCTTAATTTGGTCCCTATACGAAAAATAAACTATTAAAACAGTCCCTATACAAATTTTTTTTATTAAACCAGTCCCTATACGAAAATAACTATTAAAACAGTCCCAGTAACAAAACAAAAATGACTAAAACCTGCCCGTGTTGCAATCTAAATATGGTCTCTAATGTGACACTTGCCCATGTGTTAGGTACATATAAGACATATTTAATCCACAAACAAACATATAAGACATTTAATCCACAAACAAACATATTATGTTGCAAATTTATATATTTTTATGTACCTAATCAAAGTGATTTTATATGTTTATTTGTGGATTAAATATGTCTTATATGTACCTAACACATGGGCAAGTGTCACATTAGTGACTGGTTTAATATTTTTTTTTTGTATAGGGACTCTTTTAATAGTTTATTTTTCGTATAAGGACCATATTAATAAGTTTTTAGTCACTGTTTCATATATGAACTGTTTTAATACTTTTTTTTCGTATAGAGACCAAATTAAGAATTTATGTCTCGTATAGGGACCAAATGGGTAACAGTTAGTTAACGTGAATGGACGGTAGGGACCAAATGGGTAACGGTTGTCACGTGTAGGGACTATTTTAATAATTTTTTTCGTATAGAGACCAAATTAAGAATTGATATCACGTATAGGGACCAAAACATTACTTTATCCTAAATGTTTTTTATATAGTTTTTTTGCGAAAACATGAAAGAACATGATTAATTGAATATAGGTGAGGATTTGTAGTTGCAATGGAATTTCTAGTCCGAAACACCATCACTTGGTCAAAATCTCCTGCTAATTATCTCATGAACCATGCTTCCCTAGAACATCACATTTGGTCGTATGCCATTCAAACTGTGCGGCAAGTTACCTCGATTATCAATTCTTAAATTATGAATATTTGTTTGCCAAGGCTCAAGAACCTCATGAATAGAAACATATATCACAAACATACATGCAAATCTAAGGTTCCATATTTAATCTTACGCGAGTCTCACATCACATACAAGTATATGTCTCTACTAATAATATATTTAAAATAAAGCAATCAACCAACAATATTCAATCCAATGAAATGTCGACATCCAAATATATAATCCATGATATATGCATGTATATATAAAAATTAAAACTATTTAGTTTAAGTTCAATAGACAACTATTTGTAGATAATTTTGCCGATGAGTAGAGTCAATCCCTTCCTGAGATGGAGATGTTGGAGGCACAACTAGTACCTAATTTGAGAAACATAAACAAATAACTTAGTAAGTCACAATCATTACTAAATTGATGATATGCAAAAATATAACTAAATCATATAAGATGAAACAAGACACGAATTTTTTTACATAATCTAGTTACTTGAAAAGTATGGATCATTGTAAAAATAAATTGAAGAACCTCATACTAATCTAGATAACGAAAGTTATTAAAAATTAGCATACAGAGTCACGGAAATGAGTTTTATAA
The DNA here is from genome assembly GCA_037113605.1 of Calophaca sinica. NCBI lineage: Eukaryota > Viridiplantae > Streptophyta > Magnoliopsida > Fabales > Fabaceae > Calophaca > Calophaca sinica. The sequence continues at coordinate 122,970,008 of CM073736.1, read as the reverse complement.
GTAAGAATGAACATAACATCTTTGCTCATAATCATAAAGCATTAGGTGTATAAGAATGTTCTGTTATATTATTTTTATCATGGTGCTCATTCTCAACCAACGTAAAATTTCAAACTTGCACATGCTTGTCTAAGTAAGAGCTAAATCAAACAATTTATATAAAGCATTATACTTGAAGATTGGCATCTTTTTTTTTGTAATTGATTAAGGGTTCCTAATATGCATATAATGTTGGCAGTTAGGCATGATTGTGACATGAATAGAAAGTTATTTCACACCTCTCCATTGGATTAGCTAGAGAGGTGTAGGAAGCAAAAAAGAAAAAGAGATACAGTGAGAGATGTGAGGGTTGATATAACGGAAAAGGAAGAAGGGGTGAAAAATGAGATAGAAGAAAAATACTAGTAGGTGTGAGAAAAATCTGAATTGTTATATGACATTATTTTTTTTTCATCACAAACATCTTTCAATTCAATTCATTACTAGTTAATTTCCAGCTTTTCTGTTTTCTTATAGGAAAAAAAAAATTAACAACTCCATTAGAAAATTATGCACAACTACAATTCAAAAAATACAAGTAATGAATATTTAAGTACTAAATGTATAATTCAAATGTTAGACCACGTGTTCTCTAGACAAAGTAGACAACATTAAATAATTGATAATCCATGTTAAGCCCAGATATATACCCGCAATTTAAAAAAAAAAAATTCACAGACTTGATAGTAAAAACCAAAATATGTTCGATGCAAATTTTAATTTAATAACTAAATTTGCAGAAAACATTCCTATAAAGTAAATTTATCTTTTAAGTGATCAATTTATAGATATATACAGACTCACTTTAAAAAAAATTCATTTAGTATATTGTAAAATTAACGCTTAAATATGATTTTCGTCTCTGCAAATACAGAAGTTTTTGTTTTTCGTCCCTGCAATTTTTTTTTTCATCCCTATAATTTTCTTGACTTTATTTTTGGTCCCTACAAAAATTTATTTTTGCTTTTCGTCCCTGTAATATGTATATTATTTTGAAATTAGTCCTTAGATTCTCTATATTTCAGGGATTAAAATCACATTGATCTCTAATTTCAAGGACTAAAACCAAACATGAAAAAAATATTACGAAGACTAAAAAAAACAATGATCAAAAGCAAAAATTCTTATATTACAGAGACGAAAAACAAAAAAAATAATTTACAGGGACGAAAAACAAAAGTCCATATAATTACAGGGACGAAAAATATATTTAAGCCTAAAATTAAACATATATAATGATTCACATGAACAATGGGTATTTTACTTATATGGAGCATGTCGTAATGGATATATATATATATATATTTATTATCTATTCATATTAATGAACGAAGTAAACCAAAAAGATCTAACCTTGAAGTTCCACGCGATCACATGTCATTGGGAGAGGGAGAAAGAGCTTTCTCAGAGTCATCTAAAAAAAGAAAACAATAATTAATACCTTTTGCCGAAATGAAAATAGGAAACATGTTTAAAAAATTAGCTCACCCAAAATAGGAAGAAGTATAGGTACCACTGATTATCTAAATCTATCAATCATGATGATCAAGTAGTATGTATTAACTCGATTACTAAGTTCTTAGATGATGTCACTGCATTCACCTTTTAAGACAAATCATTCAATATTTCAAAGCAGGGAAAATTTAAATTGAAAGATGTTAATTATATTTGTAATGTGTGCACGCGTGTGTCTGATTTTAATATAAACAAATTTAAAGCAAGGAAATACTCACTTTGTTTTAAGGAAAAACTATTAACCTCAATGGTAATTATATATGACAAAATAAACATATTAACATGCAAATCTACTAGCTGACAACAAAAAACATGCAAATCTACTAGCATTCAAATAGATAAATATTTTTTTTTATCAATAATGAAGATGTTTTACTTCTATTTCAAAGGAATTAAACCTTTTACTTTGTATGGTGCAATCACTTATTGAAATCAACAGTACAATGTTTTCTCAACAAAAAAATAAATAAATAATGCAATGTATTGTAACTTTTACAATATTATAAGAATGATGTAAGTAGTACTTCTAAAGTACGAAATATAAACACAAGTTGTGCATCCCACTTAGGTATAGGTTCTAAATATATTTTGAGACAAGTCACAAATTAAACTTACTACTTGCTATTATTCTATTCTATCTTCACCTAAGTAGTATTTGGAAATAAGTAAAACAATTTTATATTACATATAAATATCATGATCGTAATATATAAGTTAAACCATTATATATTTAGAATATATAAATCCAAGTTGTTTTTGAAAAGTGCATGATATATATTAAGTTTTATAAAATATTATATAGAATTCAAGTACAATTTCTTAAGACCAAATTTTCAAATCAATTTTGATTATACTCGCATTGCAGTTTTTAAATTGACCTTGTACCTTTCTGTATCTCTCTCTTACATTCTCATCACACAACCCATCATATATATTACTTTGATCTATTTGTTTACTGTCTCTCTCTTTCCCCAGGATTTATGCACCTCTCAAGGTGTAAACAATATTACATGTATAAAAATAAAAATCCAGGGTCTTAGATATAATGCACGCATAATTATTTTAATAATAAGAAATCATATCCTTAAAAAACAACTTATTAAGTTTAATTGTTTAGCAAAAAAAATTAAACACTGAAAATTTTTGTTTTGATAAGCTGAAATTTGGACAGACAAAATTTATTGCTGGCTAACAGAATGGGCACTTCTAGTAATTATTCCTTGGTGCACCTTGACTAATCACCTCCTATATGGATGGATAAGTTATTGCTGGTTGATGCTATGAACATTGTTTTTGTGAGGAATTAATTAGTCCTTAGTTTTTCTTTCATTATCGTTTGTGACCAAAATAAAAAAAACCTCACCTATGGGTCGTGAAAGTCCTAAGTCTGAATTCCTAACCACTTATCAACCACGACTAACATAAACAAGTCGTATCATGTATGACTTGCTAGAAAATATAAAGTAACTATATCATAAGCAGCGTATACACGATTTAATTTTTTATATATTTTACATTTGATATATTCGACATACACTTTTTTTTTTTTGAAAAAATGCTTTATTGATAACTTCAGAAAGTTACTACACCATACAAGGCTAAAAAAAAGAACCCATCATTTGACATATTTGTACTATGTATCTACATGTGTATTATATTGCATAATTGACCTATATATCAATAACTTCTATAACATATATTATCATTGAAAACTTTACCTTCTGGCCTGTCAGATTGGTGTTGTTGACCATCACACAAATGTTGTTGCTCAGTCTCGCAATCATCCATTTTCTGAAAAGTTTAGTAGTAAATGTTAAAGTATCATGCTGAGTAGTAATTAATGAAAAATACGTTAAACTCTTGTAATGGTCAAAATTCATAACCTCACATTTGAAGTTTCTCCCTTGCTTTTCATCTGTTTTAGTTTTCCTCTGTATTTAGATGGACGATCACCTGTCTTCTCGTATCTTTCTATCTCTTTCAAAGAACGACATGTAAAATGTTCTTTCCTATGTCTATAGAGCTACAAAAAAAAATGACGACATTAAGTGACTCGTTTTAGGTGAAAGCAACAAATTACTCCCTTCGTTTTCGTATATAATCAAAAGTCACTTTTCATATTCATTAAAAAATATATGTATCTGGTCCACAATTTAGACCAAATACATATATTTTTCAATGAATATGAAAAGTGACTTTTGCTTATATACGAAAACAGAGGGAGTAATTAAGAAAAGTTGGTGTGCTAATTTTTTTTTTGACAAGAGTTGGTGTGCTAATTAAAAAAAGGGAAAATGAAGTAACATACACATTGTTAGATTCTTGCATGCAAAATTACTCTTTAGATCCTTTAACTTATTTTCGGTTTTTAAATTAATCCTTTATCTTTTTTTTTTCTTTCGAATAGGTCATTTATCTTTTTTTTTTCCCAAACAGGTCTTTCAAGTTTTTAATATGTTTCAAAAAGGTCCTTCAAGTTTTTAGTATATTTTTAAAAGGGTCATTCAAGAATGGACTGATTCGAAAACACTTTAAAACATAAAAGACCTATTCGGAAAAAAAGAAAGATGAATGACTGATTCGAAAACATTTTAAAATATAAAAGACCTATTCGAAAAAAGAAGAAGATAAATGACTAATTCGAAAACCAAAAATAAGTTAAAGAATCTAAAGAGTAATTTTGCCGATTCTTGCATGCTACTTGGTTTGAGGGGGGAAGAAAATGAGGCTGAAGATAACTTTTACATATAAATATTGCATTTGTCTATTACTTTTGTAAAAAAATGAACAAAATTTATTTCTATATTGAAAAGTTTATACACAACGAATGTTAGATGAGATTGCATCAAATTTTCCTTGCATCATGAAAAAAAAAAAACTAAAATGACAATATACTATATGATACAATTCATTTTAAGTGCGGTGAATTCAAATGAAAAATAAATGGTCATTTAAAATTTAAAACTACATACATTTTCCCATCTACCATTGCTCCGCTTTCGCGGTACAAATTCCCAAACATCTTCGTCGAAGTCTGCTTTCCGAGGTTTCGACTTCGTAATTGATTTCTCAGCCCCAGATGGACTTCCATTCTAAAGCCATAACAACTCACAAATATGTGAAGTATATAAAAATGAAAAAGATGTTGATAAAAAATCAAAACCATAAATTCGATTGCGAATATATGGTTAGATGCAATTAGGATTTAATAAAAAGATTGGAATCCAAGTAATCTAGAGTTTACGTACATACCTTCTCTTTTGGGGTATTCATGCTAGATTCATTAGCCATTGGATTATAGGAATAAATGCTAGATTCATTAGCATTTGGATTATACGACAAGGTATAGATGGTAGATTCATTCGCCAATTTATAAGATATAGGAACTGCAGCAATCACTCCATTATTTATCGGAGTTCCTTGGAAAAATTTCTGAAGCCGAAACTAATTAACATAAACATGCAAATTGATTATTTACTGAAAACAAATCATAAGAGAAGGAGTAACCAAAAGGGAAAGAAAACTCAAATATTGTAAGCTTTAACGAGCTTATAAGCATATGTGTATCCTGAACATATTTTTCATGGCTAAGTAGAATTCAAAAGACTAACACACATGCAGTGTAAACACCCTTAAACTCATTGTTATATGGTTTTGGGTTAAGATATATGGTGCCAAACTCACCATTGGAGTTTGTTGTTTAAATGATGACCTACATTATGCACTATGATTAATATTATGAGTTACATATATAGAGAGGTTTGTTAATTAAGCTATTCAAGTATTGTTTTTTTAGGCTAAATTATACTTTTGGTCCCTTATGTTTATTTTAGGTTTCAATTTAGTCCCTTATGTATTAAAAGTTCCGAATTGGTCCCTTATGTGTTAATTGTGGTCCCTCTTGTTTTTTTTTCCCGAAATGGTCCCTTATGTTACAAAAATTATACCAATATAGTTCTTTTTCTCCTTATTTTGTAAAAAAATGGACCACATTGGTATAATTTTTGTAACATAAGGGACTACTTTGAAACAGATGGACCACATTGGTATAATCTTTAAACATAAATGACCAATTAGAGACAAATAATACATAAGAGACCAAACTGAAAACTAAAATAAACACAAGGTACTAAAAGTGTAATTTAACCTTTTTTTTAACAGGCAAAATGTTAGTCGTTAGTGTGTTATATTTGTGAGAGGATTTGAATATATGACCTCCTTATCACTCCAACCCCTATGTCTACTCCCAAACCAACCCATCCACTTTATAATTCCATCTAAGTATTGTTTCTAGATTTGTTTTTTAGTTCGATGCAAATAGCAAGGGTGTTGTGTATTTAAGGTGAGTGCACAATTGTTCACATTTTAGAAGAAAATTAAATGTTCTTTATAAACCGTGTGCAACATTGAATTATTAAGGGAATTAATAAGAGTAGATGGACTTGTAAATCGGTGACGGGGAAATAAGGTGTCATTGGCTGCAGCTGTTATCCCTGCAATAGGACATGAAGACCACACATTGAAAAGATTGAGGGTAAGAGAGAAAAATCCTGATGAGATTATCATTCAAAGGAATTGGTACGTCAAGGAGGATTTTGTCTTAGTGAAACATCTTTGATTGTTTTTTTTTCAAACAACAAAGAAAATATATAGAAAAGTGATACAAGAGGTATCCCAATCAATATACAAAATTAAGCAGAAACACACAATCAACCAACCCACCTAGGAATTAACTACTTCCTAAAGAAATATTCCATAGGTTTGACAAACCATTCATGAACAAGACGGGGGCCACCTTTCGATTTAGCCAAGTACCATCTCTGGGACAACACCTTAATATATCCCACTATCCTCAAGACATATGACATCTTTCCAGAGAAGATACACTCATTTCTTAATTCCAAAACAGCTCAAAGCACTGAGTGCCAAATCAACACCAAACCCTTATGCCCACCACCTCGAGCCTTGTGAGAGATAAACACACCGCATACCAAAAAACAAAGGAAAAATCACATCTAGCAAACATATGAAGTTTAGATTCCGAATGATCCAAATTAACATAGAATACAAAGTATTGCATTATCATCCTTAACCACCATCACCCTCCTCGGAAACACATTTCGACGAGTAGGGATCATGCTCAACAACAACTACCATGAAAAAGTTGCGACATTGGGGGGATCATAACTCTTCCATAACTTACCTAACACTAGAATCTTCTCCAAGGGTAAATCCAAAGGAGGAAGATATTTAATAGATTAATAAGCATAATCAGATCTAACTAAAAACATACCTCAATCCTTTCTCTCCCAGCACCACCTATCATCCTGCTGTGAGAGTGAAACAGATGACAACAACCGAAGCAATTCACCAAACAGGGCCTCCTCCAAGACAAAGAAACCTATCCTCCACTTGAATGTGAAATCCCCATTCACATATATATTTAGGGAGATTTTAGCGGTGTGTTTGGTACGCTAGAAATAAGAGAAAGTGAGTGTAGGACGAGACAAATTGGGGAGAGAGAGGGGCTTAAACGACATTGTTTAGTTCATAAGAGAAATTGAAAAGAGACTAAGACATGATTGGACCCACACAAAATTTAATCTCTACATGTATGCGAAAAAAATGGGTGGGGAGAAGTCAACTTTTTTGGGTTTTCACTTGTACTCTTTCCCCAACCTATCGTCTCTAAGAGACACTGGTTCCCTCTTTTTGTTAAATATTTTCTGTTTGTTGTGACTTTATTTATGGGAGCACTAAGAAATGTGGGGCACAGTAATGGGGAGTCAAAAGAGTTTGGTTTTTTTGAAATTAATATAATTAACATAAATTAAATAAAAATAAAAATTACATTAATTGTATTAATTAATTACAAATAATTAATAATTAATTAATAAATTAGTTAATTCTCAATAAGATGCGGGTTGGGGAATGGAATAGTTTGGGGTTGATTTCATTAATTAGATAATTAATATATTTTAAAATATCATAAAAATTACATAAATTAATTAAACTAATTTAGTAATTTAATTAATTAAATTAAAATAAAAATTTAAATTAATTAACTAAATAAATTAACTTTAACGAAAAATAAAATTCATGAAATCGCATGTTGATTTTTTAGTTTAAGGTTATACTTGTCAATTCAAAAATAATATCATTTGTTTCTTTTCACTTTCCTATCTAACCAAACAAAAGGAGAAAGAACTCAATACTTATTTTTATTCTCTATCTTTCGTCTTTCTCTTGTACTAAATAACCTATTTAGCCCACTATATTTCTCATATTTTTCTCTCTTCTCACTTTCTTTTCACTTAAAAACAAAACACAGTGTAAGCTAGTGAACCTTCCCCGGTGTGCTTTACCAATGTTGCCAATTATTTACAGTTAATTATATTCACAAATTCTCATATATTATTAGGTTCATCGTTGAATAAATGTACTATGGTCTTACCGTAACTTATTCAAAAACAATTAATGATATCAACTTTTTAATTTTCAACTATTATATATATATACACAATGGTTTTTTTATCATGTACAATATTGCATTCGATAAGCCTCATTAATTACTAACTTTTTTCTTCTTATTAATTACTCATTTCCCTTTTTATTTTATAGATTTACCTCCTTATAACATTTCTCTATTTTTAATAAAACTTTGATGTGTTACAAATGATTGATAGATCCTTAGGCGTCAACATGCATTTTTTCTTTAAAAAAAATACATTTTTCAAATATATATATATATATATAATTAATGTCATTCATTCAGTTTTAAAATATTTTAAAAGAATATTATTAACAATTAGAATTAATTATCAATAATTTATTCTAATAGATGTTATTATTATATTTATAATTCTCGGCGTTGTTTGGTTTTCCGGTCTTGCTGCGGTGTTTCGTTTGATTCAAATTGGCAAATCAGCTTCGATCCATCCTAGTTTCAATCAAGACGTGGGTGTCAACATTACAGAACCAGAGTCCTAATGGCAGTTATAGCCAACCTCAGCATCCTTTTCTCCCTACAAATGGCTGCTGAGCATGTGGTTCGGGTCATATCCAAGATCACTTATAGTCGATTTGAGTCTGCACAGAGTATAGTAATGACCCGTAACTGGATGAGTTTAAAGACTGTGACTCCTCTTTTCTCTTTGGCCATTGATCGTACTTTGAAGCTTTTGGTTTGGCTGTTAGGATTAAGATGACTTGGTAATGTCATATTAGCTTCTGTTCTGATTAAGTGTTTCATTACCATGTACTTGGCTGACTTAGATGTCCGTGTTGATTTTCAATTGTGGATGGGGAATGCCCAAACACAATGTGTTCAATCTAGATATATTGATCTTTTTTCTAATTTTTGAATGAAGTTTGATTCCCGTCAAAAAAATATATTTACAATTTTCCTAAAAAAATATTATATTTACTATATCATTCAATTATGTTCATGAATTTTTGTCTTAAGTTATTATTAATAATTAATGTTGTCATAAATATTTTTATATTTTTCCTCAAAATAAATAATTTTATATTTAATAGTATTTTATACTTAGCATCAAGAAAAATATTTTTATGTTTTATATTTTGATATTGTCATTAATGCTACTCATGTGAGATATATATATATATATATATATATATATATATATATATATATATATATATATATATATATATATATATATATATGGAGGGATCAAATTACACCATGTGATACTTCGGTATTGTTACACATACCGTTCAATAACTTTGTACTGAATATCTGTATTACAAAACTCACAATTGGATTGAAAGATATTATCACATAAATCATATCTATAAAAAAATTCATTAATATAAGATCATTTGATGTGTCATTGAGATGGATCAAGATTAACATATTGTGTACTTTTATTAAACGACATTAATTGATGCATCTCAATAACACATCAAATGATCTTAGATTAATGAAATTTTTTATATATATAATCTATGTGATAGTATATCTCTTTCAATCCAACGGTGATTTCTGTAATGCAGGTATCCTAAAGTTATTGAACGTACCAAGTATCACACACACAAAATTGTTCTTTTGTGTTTGGTATATAATAATTAATTAGTGATTGATAGTATTTCCATTAATTGCTCTTTCAGTCAGTTTTACATTCTTACTAACATAATAATAATATAATAGCATTAAATTTTCTTCATATTTGTGTATACGGTTTTTCTAATAACGTATGCAACGTTACACACGATAAGTCTAATTAATTACTCATATTTTTTTGTATTAATTACTCATTTTTCTATTTGGGGAAAGATTGATTACAAGAGATAAATTCATAAAATAAATAAAAAAATAAGTGATAAATAAGGAAAAAAATAGATAATTAGTGACACTTATCGTGTGCCAATGTCGCACATATATTAGAAAAATCAATTGATAAAATAGTAATTAATAATAGGATTAAATATATATATTTTGTCTCTATTAAATTGAAATTTTTTATTTTAAACTTTTCTAAACTTTTTCATTTTTAATCATTATTTTAACAAAGAAGAGTGTGTTTTTAGTCCTTTGTCTAAGAATAAAAGCATAATTTGGTAACTTTTTATGAACTAGAAATGAATAAAATTTAAATCAAAAGGATAATCAAAATTCAGTAGTTTTATAGGTATAAAAAATATATTTGGCCTATGATAATATGTTAAATATTTAAATAATAAATAAATAAGAATAAGCAGTTATTAAAAACGAACACTGAGAAAAATAGTGAAAATGCTCTTAATATTTTATCATTTATACAATTTAATCATTAATTTAAGAATGGTATAAATATGTCAAAAAAAGTATTATTAATATTATCAACCTTTAATTATACACTTTGGTTATTAATTCTATTTATATATATATATATTATTTTATCTTAAAATAAATTTAACTTATAATTCTTTAATTTATTTTAAATTATTGATCACCTTAAAAATTATAATATTATTTTTAACTTTACTCTCATATTTAATATGTTTATTAAATTTAGTCAAAAAAATATTTTTTATTAAATAAAATGAGATAATACAAATAAAATAGCATGTTCATTTGGTATTTTATATTTGTTTTGTAGACAAAAATATATTGTCCATTATTTTTTATTTTTTTATTTTATTTATTTAATATTTATATATTTATATATATTTTGTAGACAAAAGTACATGTTATTTCTCTTTGTCCATTCTTGTTGGTCCCTTTTACTAAATTTACTAATAACAAAAAGAATATTTCACATATTTTTTTTTCCTTACCCGACTCATTTTCTAACTATTATCAATATTGGATCGATATAGCCCTCTTGGGACCCACTCAAGCCATTTGGAGTGCAAACTTCATCATGCAACCTCCATAAGTTCTTTGTGATTCTCACTTTGTATCCCATTTCATTTCAAGTGCCATCTCCTTCTCTTTCATCATTTGCAATTTTCTCTTTGGTGAATTTTCTAACCTGCACCCCCCCCTCTTGATATGTATATGTCAGTGTATACATAAGTCAAACAAAATAGCAACAAAATTTACAATCAATTCTTCCATCACCAATTTGGCAGATTTCAATTCAACCATTATATATCAGTTACTAATAAAATTCCAAAGCCAATTACCAAACACAATAAAGGAAGAAAACTCCACATTTATCAAAAAAAGAAAGAAACGCTCGATCCCTCCCTCCTTCTTCATTGTCATTTATATTGTTGCTAGCTCCACAAACAGCTTCACATTTCAATCTTTGTTTTTTCAGTTTTCACTCTCATGGTGTCTTCCACCATATCAGTTGTGTTGCTTCTTTCTCTTTTCATTACTGATTATCACATAGAGAGCGCAAGAGGGGCTGCAGAGAAGAGAGGGTGTGATTTGTTTTCTGGTAGGTGGGTGTTTGATGATTCATACCCTCTTTATGAAAGCTCAGAATGTCCCTTTATTGAGAAGGAATTTGATTGTGAGAATAATGGTCGTCCTGATAAGCTCTATCTCAAGTATGGATGGCAGCCCAATGGCTGCAACTTACCAAGGTACACATAACACATCACTATTAATTATTATTAGCCATATATCTTTTTTATTTGATTATTATTTCTCAGGCAATTAGCTAGATAATGATGGATGCAAGCTTTTTCTGGTGATTCACCTAAAATCAGATTTTTATTGCCATTTGGCATGTGTTACAAGTTACTTTAATTTAATGTATTCCATGTGTTAATTTTACAGTTAATTACTTTGAAACCGCTGATATATTGTTTGGCTTGTAAGGATGAAAAAGAAAACACTAACAGAATTAAAACAGTGAGAAAGACAAAAGTATTGGTGCAACACAAGGAGGTAATTAAATTGTTTAATCACGCATCAGTCTTTAAAAAATACTTGTTGATCAGAACTCTTTGATTTTAATTTACGTCTTGAAAGGTCTCTTTAAATGGCTGTGTTTTGTACTTTCCTTTTTATAACAACACTAAGTGCCACACGGAATTCTAGGATGACAGTTTATGGTGTCAGAAAATTGATTTTGAATGAATTATTTTTTATAAAATTGATTTTAATTTAAAATGAATTTGAATGCAAATTGATGTTCGTTATGTAGTATAATATACATTTGCTTTTAAAAAAAATCATAAAAACCATCAAAATTTTAAAATAAATGTATTGTTGCTCATGCATTTTATATGCAAGCTTACTTTAAATGTTTTTCCCCAACTGTGATGGTTCCGTGAACCTCTGTCCTTTGGTTACTAGAAGACACACATTTCTTTTGCAAGAATCGAAGACGTTTCGAAGAGTGTTTATTAGTGCTTGGATACATTTGTAAAAAAATAATTTATGACATATATTTATATATAACACAATTCTTTTAGCTTATTACAATAAACTCCCTAAAATAACCTATGGATAAGCGCTTAATTAGAAAATAAACACTTAATTAAATTGGTTGACATTGGTTGTTAGGCTTATATATATGAAGTAGGCAAAATTATACTTTAGGTCCCTTAACTTATTTTCTTTTTTCGAATCAGTCCTTTATCTCTTTTTTTTCGAATAGGTCCTTTATGTTTTAAAATATTTTCGAATCAGTCATTTATCTTTCTTTTTTTCCGAATAGGTCCTTTATGTTTTAAAATATTTTCGAATCAGTCCATTTCCGAAAGACCCTTTTGAAAATATACTAAAAACTTGAAGGACCTTTTTAAAACATATTAAAAACTTGAAGGACCTGTTCGAGGGAAAAAAAAAGATAAAGGACCTATTCAAAAAAAAAAAGATAAAAGACTGATTCGAAAAAAAAAAGTTAATGCACCTAAAGTGTAATTTTGCCTATGCAGTAATATGTGTGCACCATTCAACCGGTACTTCCTCCACATATATAGAGGATGTTGTTGTGATGTTATTTTCATCTGTTTTGTCCTTCAAATAGACACCACTTGCCGTATTAGATCACAACAAAATACAATTTAAATGATCATTATTGTCAAGCTATAATTTCAAATGGGCCCGCTTTGGATTATTGTAATGAACTTGTCTATTTTGCAGATTCAATGGTGAAGATTTCTTAAGAAGACTTAGAGGGAAGAGTCTCTTGTTTGTGGGGGACTCCTTGAGTTTGAATCAATGGCAATCACTCACTTGCATGATTCACACAGCTGTGCCACATACCAAATACACCCTGGTCAGGAATGGAGGTCTCTCCACCTTCACCTTCCCGGTGAGATCTTGGTTACCTCTTTAAGTTATTTTTCCTTCCACTTCTCTTTTACTATTTAACATATATCAAGAAACAATTTTAACGTGAGACATCTACCAACATTCCCAAGCACCCTAACTACTTTATTGATGTCAAGTTAGATTTGCTTCCTCTTAAAGTAGTTGAATTTAACATCTACCCACCCTACAGTAATGTCTCGAGTTTGAATCTAATAAATAGAAAAATTAAGTATTGTGCAAGATTTTTTCTCCCTAATTGGCTCGAAAAATTAACTAAAAAACATAGTTTAGTCTTTGTTTTGCATAGACTTAATCTCGGAAATTTTCAAATATCATATTAGCGGAATAATTTTAAGATTGGATTAAAACCTTATTTTAGTGATAAACGAATTTTAGGTATTTCTCGGATCACATAGCACATGATTTACTATTTGTGTAAATTCGCAGAGCTATGATGTTAAGCTGATGCTTTCCCGCAATGCATTTCTGGTGGACATTGTGAGTGAAAGTTTTGGTCGAGTCCTGAAATTGGATTCAATTGAAGCTGGAAAATTTTGGAAAAGAAACAACGTATTGATATTCGACTCTTGGCATTGGTGGATTCACACAGGAAGAAAACAACCGTACGTAAAAAATCTCACTACTTACATGCAAGCTTAACATTTGAACATTACGCATGCTTGATACTTATGTCTCCTCTTTTCTTATACTTTACAGATGGGATTTCATTCAAGAAGGACATCATATATACAAAAACATGAATCGTTTGGTTGCATACGAGAAAGGCTTGAAAACATGGGCCAAATGGGTTGAAGACAATGTTGACCCTAGCAAGACAAAGGTATTCTTCCAAGGAGTTTCACCAGACCATCTAAAGTAAGTATCTTCTCCTTGACTTCTAAATGGAATCTAATGAGACAAAATTCTTTACAACCATTTTGAAAACAACTTATTGAAGTAACTCAGTTGATTAAAATTACTTTTGAGAACCTAGTAGAAAACTTACTTTTGTTCTTGCTAGTTACAATATAGGAAAGTGTTGCCTATACTTCTTTTACGGAAATTAGTATACATCCCTGGCCCCCTCTCCCTCATCGCTGCCTCTCCCCATCACCTGGCCTCTACTCCCTAGCCCCCAACTGTGACGCTCTTTTTTGTTTGTTTTTCTTCTTTTACGGAAATTAGTTTCCGAAAGGCAAATTTCTGGTGTTTTGAAAAGTAGTTTCCATAATGAACAAAAAATTTGCCTTCCAAAATGGGATGAGATGATATCAAACTTTTCATTTGGGACTTTCAGAGGTCTTGGGTTCGAATTTAGGAGAGGTGAAAAAAAGACAAAGTATAGAACCCATAAAAAGAGTGAGAGAAATGGTGTTACAGTACCTATCTCAGGCCCAAAAAAAGAGCTGGGAAGGGTTGTTACAATAAAAAGAAAACTTTCTAGAACCAGTAAATAGAGCTGGGAAGGGGTGCGTTACATAAAAGGTGCTTTGTGTAACACACCACTCCTTAGCTCTATTTACTGATTTTGGAACGGTTACTTAGGTACGTACCTCCCTCGCTCTTTTTCAAAGGTTTCGTACTAGATGAGTTGATACCAAGCTCTTCACTTAGGAACTCTAAAAGGGAGATCTTGAGTTCGAATCTGGGGGACCTAAGAAAAGATCAAGTATGGAACCCGTAAAAAGAGCAGGAGAAGAACGGTGTAACAATATCTATGAGTAACATTTGGGCCCAGTAAAAAGAGATGGGAGGGGTGTCACAATTTGCACAACACAAAAAAATTTGCATTCCATAAACTAGTTTTAGGTGAAGATGAAAATTTAAATGAGCACTACAGAGTGGAGGCGGGGCCCAGGTATCGGGTAGAGGGGAGAAGGACAGAGGGTGGGGAGCCAGGAGAGGGGATGACAACTTGGGGGAGGGGGCAGCAGAACCAAGGGATGGGGAAAATGGGAGAGAGGGGGGAGGGGAAAAAGAGTAGGAAAGGGAAAGGGGTATTTGGATAATTTCAAATAAAAGGGGAGAGAGGTGTGCGTAGAAAAATCGGGAGGTGTAGGTAGCACCTCCGATCCCTACATTAACAACAGACAACTAATTGGCCGCTTCCATGGGTCAACGCAGCATACCCCAAACCCACGTTTACCATAAAAAATATTTAAAAAAGAATAATAAAGAGAGAGTAAGTTGATACAAACTTATAAAAACTAAACTATAAGTTAATGTACAAGTTTGTAGAATTGAAATTGATCATTTTCTTTGAATAATTATTCCAGTGGATCAAAATGGGGGCAGCCGGCTAGATCATGTGAGGGGCAGACGATGCCCGTGTCTGGATCCAAGTATCCAGGAGGTCCACACCCAGCTGAGTTGGAAATGGAGAAAGTGTTAAGAGCCATGCCAAAGCTTGTGCATTTACTGAATATTACTACCTTGTCACAACTGAGGAAAGATGGTCACCCATCTGTTTATGGACATGGAGGGGCGCATAGCATGGATTGCAGCCACTGGTGTCTGCCTGGTGTTCCCGATACTTGGAACATGCTTTTATATGCAACTCTTATTCAAAATGGAAGTGTCTAATTGTTGATCCAAATAAATGTGATGCCTATATATGCAACCCTTGTTCAAATTAACTCTATATTCATTGTTATTGTTATTGTTGTTATAGAAAAATAGGTACAACAACTCTTTGCGCCCCAACTCCGCCTGGTTGGGCTTCTGGAGCGTTTCTTGATCTTGATGAGGCAACAGAGGGGTTGCGGCGTCTTTTGGTCAAGATCCGTCATCAATGGTGGTAATGGCCCAATTATGGGTGTCCGTTGTGAATCCTTGTGTGAGGTAGCAGCGAGGGAGGCCTCTGTCCCATCAATGATCCCCTCGAGGCGAGGAGCAGGCCAAGGAGGATTGTCTCCCTACTTGGTTTTAACCATTCTTAGATCTTGCTTGGAGGAAATGAACAATCGAGTTCTCGATTCCCATAGACGGCGCCATTATTTAGCTAGGAACTCAAAGATTCTGGGCAAGATATCTTGATTGGTGGATGGTTAACACTGATACTGACAGAGTAGTGGCCACCTGCAAGGACTCCAACACTCAAGTGAAAGAGTGTTTTAGGAGAAAGAATTATTGGGATTGAAAACATACCCGGATTTTGGGGAGAATTCGACTTATATAGTGTGATATACTAGAGTTCGATAGTCATTGATAACAAAGAGTTAGTTTAGTTGTTACGCGAGTATATAAGATCTTTATCTTTTAGTTAGGCTATGCCTGATAAGGTCAGTAAGCTAGCTTATATCTTTTTAGACTAGTTTATAAGCTTGTTTGACCAAAAGAAAAATGTTTGGTAAACAAACTTATCTCACTAGCTTATAGCTTGTTTTGATAAGCTAGTTCAAGTAGTGCTTGAGCATAGCTTATAGTTTTTAAATTTTTTCCCTCATTTTTATCTTCATTATTTTATTCTGTATTCTATCTTTATCCTTTTTCAAATTTAAAATAAAGATAAATGTGTACTTTTATGTCACTAATGGATGCGTCCATGGGGTGCTAGCTTAGTGGTAGGAGCTTGACTTTGTAACCCCAAGGGACATGGTTCAAATCCGTTGTAACATGGTCATTAGTGCCACTGAAATAATAATATATTCTCTTCCCCTATCCCCTTTAAAAAAATGTGTACTTTTATGTCATTTTATATTTATAAGTTAGTTAAACGACTAATTTTATCAAACATCTTTCCTTTCTATTAGACAACTTTTCAGCTATAAGCTATCTGCTATCAACTATAAGCTATAAGTTAGCTTTTCAGCTATAAGCTAGCACTTATAGCTAACTTTTCAGCTATCTAGTTTACCAAAGTTACCTCTTCAGTTATAAGCTAACTTTGATACCATATTAAGTCGCTAAGATCCCGTGGAAATCAAATTATGGATCAATGGCCTATTATTTCACTACAACAAAAATAGGCAATAAATAACACTTATTTTGGCCTTAAATAGCGCTTAAAAGGCGCTGCTTATTTAGCCGCTGCTGATTGTTATTCAAAAAAACAGCGTTTTTGGAGCGCTGCTGAAAATTGACAATAAACAGCGCTTCCTTAAGGAAGCGCTGTTTATTGTCACTTTTCAGCATCAATAAGCAGCGCTTCGTTAAAGAAAGCACTATTTATTGTCAATTTTTAGCATCAATAAGCAGCGCTTCCTTCCTTTTAGGAAGCGCTGTTTATTCACCCTTTTTTTTAAGAAGCTCTCTTGCATCTTATCATATCATACGACCAAGCATTAGAAGTAGGGCGAAATTTAAAAACAAGAACAGAATAACTAAAACAAATATACTTCATTTCATTTCAGAATCAATCCATGGTACATAAGCAAACGCAGAACAAGATCGAAATGCAAAACATTTAATTTACAGAGAAGAAACTAAAACCCTAAAAGGAAAAAATGTTCAATTTTTCTCTCAGATCTCACTCCTTCTCCATGCCTTGCATCTCAGATCTTCTTCTTCTCAGATCTCAGATCTCTCTCCACGCCACGCCTTGCTGGGAAAAGAACCAGATTGAACCAGAGAAAGTGAAGAGAACCAGATCGAACCAGATATTGCCAAACCAGCAACCAGCACCTCCTCTTCTTCTAGATCACAGATCTGTGCGAACAAAGATGAAACCGGATCAAACAAATGGAAGTTTCACGAACACAGACGAAATAGAGAAGCTAGGGTTTGGAGAAGAGAATTACCTCGGAGCCTTGGTTGTGAATCGGTGAGAGTTTCTTACAGCTTCGATTTTGAACAAAATCTCGAACGAAGTTTTGCTTACAAGCTTCCGAACGAAAGCGCGAATCTAAATCTCGAATGAAATCCAAATGGAAGTGATGAGATCTTCAAACAAACAGATCTTCATAAAAATAGATCTTCAAAAACAAATCATACAACTTAAAAATCAGAAGAAACAAAAAACAGATCTCCAAACACTCAGAAGAAATAGATCTTCGCAGTTCGCCGTGGAGGAGTCGGGGAGGCGGTGCGTCGTGGAGAAAGAGAGGCGGTCAAGCCATGAAGAGGTTCCTGAGGGTCTACGCCGAACAGAGGATTAAGGTTCCTGAGGAGGAGATGGGACGGCGAACTGGAGATTAACGCGAGTGAAGTAGAGCGAGCGTGAATAAATGGGAATCGCATAAAGACCAAAATCAGCGCTTCTTAGTGTTAAGCGCTGTTTATTCGCATATGAGAATAAGACCAAAATCAGCGCTTCTTAGTGTTAAGCGCTGTTTATTCGCATATGAGAATAAGACCAAAATCAGCGCTTCTTAGTGTTAAGAACTATTTATTGTTTTAGTAAACTTTAAACAACACTTCCCCAACTTAAGCGCTGTTTATTCATTCTCGTCCAAAATCAGCGCTTCTTTGTATTAAGTGTTGTTTATTGTTTTAGTAAACTTTAAACAGCGTGTCCCCACTTAAGCGCGGTTTATTCCTCTCGCCTAGAGCAGCATTTCGTGTTCTGAAGTGCTGTTTATTAGCTAAAGTAGCGTTTTTCTTTGTAAACACTGCTTAAAGTGGCGCTATCTTTTCAACATTCTGTTGTAGTGTTTATACAATACTTGTGTGTGTGTGTGTGTGGGGTATATATAGTATGCTATATACAAATCATATATACTATATTATATTATATTATATCATTTATATATATATATATTACAAAAGGTATGTAGTAAATTTCACATTATTTTGTTTGTAGTATCCACTATCCACCAAACAATATATAGGACAAAGAGTTGTACCGGGACTCAAGGATTTGTTCGTTGATTTGTTGTGTACTTTAATGCGTATCAAACACATATACGTTTTTACATTTACTAAACTAGCTATGTAACTCGTGTCTTACACAAAGATGTTAAATATATTTATCTAATAGCATATAGTTTTTATATTTTAATATTACAACATTTTGATTTGGATTTATTATAATTAGATATAATTTTTTATTGTCGAAATGTTTCTTGGTACAATTTATATGTCAAAAATTAATCCATAACGTAAGACAAATTAGTGGTTAACAAACGTCACATGACGGTAGGGACCAAAATCAATATTATCATATTTTGGAGGGATGAAAACTAAATAAAAAATTTACGGGGATCAAAACCAAAATTTGCTCATTTTACTGGGACTAAAAACATATTTAACCCTAAACTGAAAGAATGTCTTTTTTTTTAATTTTCGAAACTATATTTTATAATAGTGTAGGTCAAATCAAATTTCTTATGAATGAGCCAACTTTACTGTAAAATAAAATTAATAATTAGTTAATTAATTCAATTGCATCCAAAGAACTATACTCTCAATTTTTTATTTTTTATTTTTTTAAAGATAACTAAATTAGCTACATAAACAAGAACATATTCACTTTATTGCTTGATAATATATAAATTATAAATTAATAATATTTATTTTAATTGTTCAAAACATGTACATATTGTATTCAATTAATATATCAATATAAATATGATTAATTTGAAAAAGAATAAGCTTATAATTGAACTTAATTTAAGTAAAAATAAATACAATAATATCATGTCACATGAGACTTGGTGCTTAAAATATTCTGAAACAAAAAAATTGAATAAACATAAAAGGACTGAATATTAAACATTTGAACCCAATAATATAATGTGAAAGAGTAAATAATGGATAAAAAAAAATCTAAATAGTATGCATTGTTTATATTTGAAAATAAAAAACATTTCAAATAATTGTTGATAATGATAACAAAAACATGAATTAATTTTCATTTTATTGCTTCATATTTATAGCAATTGTGTAACATTATTTTCATTTTAAAAAATATCCCGATTGAAAGTTTACATAATATTTTGAAATTTCTGGTTTTACATACAAATTTTTGAACTTATTAATTTTTTATTAGTTACCAAAAAGATAATAAAATAAGTAATTATTTTTAGAAAAAAAATGAGTATGACGATAATACGTGATTTGGTTGTAGCCTGTGATTACCCATATTGTGTGTCGGTGGGCCTGACTTTCATTGAGTCAGGTTCCTCTTTTCATCAATAATGATATGTTTTTGCTTTTTTAAAAAACACGTGGTTCGGAACCAAGAAAGAAAAATATTTCTTTATCATGATGATGGTGATGAATCAAATATTAGATTATTTAAATTAATTTAAATTTAATTGAAGATAATAAATACCTATTAAAGAATATATTCCTAATTTTGTTAATGATAATTCATTGATATAATATAATAATGGTTGTCTTAAAGTAAGTTGAATATAGGGGTAACACATTTATCACACATGGCATACCTTTTTATATATAATATAATAGACGATAGATAATATATATTAGATATTAAAAATTGTGCATGTCAAAAATATATAAGGAAAAATGTACAGCCGCTAATAATTTTATTAGTCATTTGTATAAGTTTGTAGTTCATTCAAATATATCTACAATTTTTAGACAATTTAATAATTAATAAGTTTTATGAGACAAAAAAGTGTTTACTTAACTTTGATAAAGGTATAGTATATTTAATTTTAAGGCAGGAAATATTTATGAATTGATGCAGAATCAAGAGATCAAGAATAATAAAAATACTTGCATCTAGAATCTAATATTTTATTCGTAATAAATATTAATTCTTAGAATTAAAATTTTAAGAAAAAAGAAAAATTCAGAACTTCCAAAAAATCTACTAAACACTTTCAATGTTTCAATTATTACTCACATCATAAAAGGTATATATCAAAGCACCACATATCATCAATATATCAATATAATAATAATAATAATAATAATAATAATAATAATAATAATAATAATAATAATAATAATAAATTTTAAAAATGTATAAGAAAACGGCATCAAATTTAAGAGGCAAATCAATAATTATTCCATTCTTGATTTTAAAGATGTATTATAATGATTAGGCCTGGACATCGAACGGTTTTGACCGGTTTCGGGCCCGAAAATATCAATCCCAAAAAAACCATGGATGTGAATATATCCCACCCATTCTCATCCGTTTGCGTCGTCGGACTGGGCGGGTGACGATTTCAGCGGTTCGGCGGGTTTGCGGGTGGGTTCCGGTGGTTTTTAAAAGAAAATAATTGCTTACACAGAAAGAAAAAAATCGGTTACATCTTCCAGAACATTTACAAACCCAGAAACAAGAACATAAAGAAACCTAGAAATGAAAAGGATCAAACTTTTAACAAAAAGCATCAATCTTGTTTAGTATTTCATTTACAGAAAAAAAAGGGTTGAAATATGAGGAGATCTAATAGAGGTAGCAATCTTACGACCACTTCTTCTTCTACGTTGGAGCAAGGAACCATGGCAGATCTGGGACAGAGGAGGAAAGCAGAAGCATCTTGGGTTTCTTAGTTCCCAAGTCTAGCGAAGATGAAGCTTGGTCGGAGATATTCTTCTATATTGGGCACCAACATGTATGACGGAAAAGGACTGGGCATGGGGTTCAACAAGCTTCACGGTGTGGCTATGGAAGAAATGGTGGTTGTGGTAGCCCCCGCGGTGGAGCTATGAAGGCGCGGTAGTGCGAGACTTAAGAGATCCGAGGGAAACACAAATGGAAAAAGAGGAACAGAGAGTTGAGTGATGTTGCTCCACGGTGTTGTTTTCTTTGTGAGGCAGAGACTCTCACTGAGTGCTATTTTTTTTTTTTTGCCGGGCATGGTAGTTGGACTTGGAGTGGATTGGGCTTCTAATAACAAAAACATGTTTCCATTTTCGGTTCGGGCTGGTTACCACTGGTGTTTTTTTCTGAGCCCAGGCCCGTCCGTTTTAATCCAGCCAAAACCATTCAAATGATCCAACGACCCGTATATCTGACCCGATTCCGTCCAATTCATTGCGGGCCTGTCGGTCTACTCGGATTTGGGTCGGGCCAGGTTATCTTGTCCGGCCCTAGTAATGATGATCATTTGAGTAGTTATATTGTTGCTAGCTTCACCAACCACTTCTGCCACCTTTCAGTCTTTGTTTTCAATTTTCACTCTCATGGGGTCATTCGCCATATCAATAGTGTTGCTTCTTTCTCTTTTCATTCAGATACATGGTGGTGATTGTCACAAAGAGGGAGGAACAAATGCAGAGAGAGGGTGTGATTCGTTTTCTGGTAGATGGGTATTTGATGATTCATACCCTCTTTATGAAAGCTTAGAATGTCCCTTTTTTGAGAAGCAATTTGATTGTCAGGATAATGGTCGTCCTGATAAGCTTTATCTCAAGTATAGATGGCAGCCCAATGGCTGCAACCTACCAAGGTACACATCATTTATTAGCCGTCATTTTCATTAGTTTTTCCCAACACAACACCACTTCGTTATTTTCTCAGCAAATTAGATAGTAATGGATGCATGCTGTTCTAGTGATCCCCTCATACCCAAAATCAGATTTATTTATTTATTTATTGTCATTTGGCATGTGTTACAGTTATAGGTTGTTTTAATCTATTCAATGTCTATTACTTTGAAACTACTGATTTTATTTTTTTTACTTCTAAGGCAGAAAAAAGAAAACACCAACAATTAATTAAGAAGTGAGAAAGACAAAGGTATTGCAAGTAAACCCCATGGCATCAGGCCTAGGTCAGCTCGTATCCTCTACGGTGGTCTCCGGCTGATGTAGTCAAATCTCGATCGTTAGATCCGAATTGTTTCTTGAACCAATGGTCGAGATTTGGCTGCATCAGCTTAACAACCGCGGAGGATTCTTGAGTTCATTTCTTGAACATGATTTCTTTTCTTCCTTTATTTCTTAACATAAGAAATATTTGTTGGCCATAACTCTTTGATTTTTTCTTATTGAAAGGTATCTTAAGTGCTATTTTGTACTTTCTTTTTTATTTGAAATTAGAAACTTTAAGATCAGAAGACACAATTAAAAAAAAAAGACCAGAAAACACACTAAGCGGATATTTAGGATGGTTGTTTCAGAGCTAAGGAAAAATTAATTCAACCCCAAAAAATATTCAAGTAGTTATTGAATTATAACACATTTAAGTGCACCATTCTGCATGGACTTCCTCCATTGAGAGGATGTTGTTGTAATGTGACTTTTACCTATTTATTTCACTAATAGACATCACATGCCATATTAGATTACCAAAAAATAATAATTTAAATGATCATTATGGTCATGTAATTTATTTCTGGCACGAGTAGGGTGCATTTGTTGACTGGGTTGGTGCGTTGGTCGTGTAGGAGGATATGAGTTCGAGTATCCCTTTGTACTCAGCATTATGGGTTTGAGTACCTCTTTTGTACTCATTGTAATGGATTGGGTACCCCTTAAGTACTCTTTATGCGTTAATATATATATATATATATATATATTCTTTTTTGCTATTATAAAAAAAAACTTGGCTGGTTTGCAGATTCAATGGTGAAGATTTCTTAAGAAGGCTTAGAGGGAAGAGTATGTTGTTTGTGGGGTGTTAAGGGGTTTCGGCAAGTGTACCGAATCGTACAAGTAATAAAATGATAAGAAGAGTATCGTCTCTACGAGGATTGTGATCGATTAATTAACTTAACAAACTTGGTATCTATTTTGAACGAGAACCAGTTCTTTGTATTTGAAACTGAGGATAGTTGTAACGATAACAAAAATAATAACAAACTATTTGAATTCTAATAATTAAAAGCGGCTAGGGGTTGAATCCTCTTGTATCCACTCTCATGCAATTAGTTCAACATCAACTCAAGCAATTTCATACAATTTGAAGTTCTAATCAACTAAATTAGTTTAAGGACAATCATTTGCCTCATAAACCCTTTACTCTAACTAAAACCCCTAATCCCTTAGGTGATATATAATTAGGTTAAGCATTAAGAATAGTGATTCATAAGAACACATAATCACAAAGTTATATTCCTATACTCATCATGATTACGACTACCAATCTCAGTTCAAGTTCTTTATCCAATTTTCCAATCATCATGAAAAATCCCAAATCGATTCAATAGCGGCCAAATATCGAAAAACATTAAGCATGAAAATTGGAAGCTCAATTGAAATGAAATAAACTTGCTTTAATGTAAAAGAACAAACTACATAAGAAGTTCAAACAAGATTCTTCTAACCCTAGCCTAAAAGAGTTTAGTTACTCATAAAGAACAAGGAACCAAACCAGAAAATTAAAATAAAGATAGAAGGCCACTCTATTGATGACTAAAATCCTTGTTCCCAAGCTTGAATCCTCCTTGGAGTTGGTGGAAAGTGAAACCCTAGCACCCTTTGATGAGCCTCACAGCGTCCTAGGTCTTTGGAATGGTCCAGGATCCCCCAGGCAAGTGTTTAAAATGTCTATTTATAGTCTAGGTCAAAAAGGGGTTAAAAACAAATTAAAATGGTGAAACAGCGCCCAAAAACGCGTCCAGGACGTTCCGCAGCACGACCGTGGCATGAGGCATGACCAGACCCTGCTTCTCTCTGTTTCTTGCTACAGGTGTCTCGAAGCACAGCCATGCTTCCCAGCATGGGAAGGCCGTGCTTCATGTAGTTTTGCATTTTTCACCTTTGTAAAGTCCGAATTAGCTCAAGGTGTCTCCATGAAAGTTGAAGATATGGATCTTAGCTTTCCAATGGCACCGATTTTATCTCATTTGGACACCTAAAGTTCCAGATATGATTAAAACATCGAACAGATATCAGGCTGGGGCAGCATCACCTTATCAACTTGTAGTATAAATTACCCCGACTTAGAGATTGATTTAGGTCTCGATTTCTTCATCAAAGTTGTAGATAATTCTTCTATCTTTCCAAAAAGAGCATCAATATATCATTCATTATCTTCTAATCAAATATGTTACCTTATGAGAATTAGTTTCTCTCAAACTATCTAGCTTTTGATCTCTTTCCCTGATCATGACCTCTGATTCCTAACATAATTTGCAGAGCTATAATGTTAAGCTGATGTTTTCCCGCAATGCATTTCTGGTGGACATTGTAAGTGAAAGTATTGGTCGAGTCCTAAAATTAGATTCAATTGAAGCCGGAAAATTTTGGAAAGTAAACGACATATATTGATATTTGACTCTTGGCATTGGTGGCTTCACACAGGAAGAAAACAATCGTAAGTAAAATTCCACTCCTCACATGCAAGCTTAATTATAACGTTTTGAACATCATGCTTGATGCTTATTAGCATATGTCTTCTGATCCTTCCTTATACTTAATTTACAGATGGGATTTCATTCAAGAAGGACATCATATAGACAAAGTCATAGATCGTTTGGTTGCATACGAGAAAGGCATGAAAACATGGGCCAAATGGGTTGAAGACAATGTTGACCCTCGCAAAACAAAGGTATTCTTCCAAGGAGTCTCACCAGATCATGTAAAGTAAGTATCTTCTCCTTGACCTCTAAATGGACTCTAATATGGAGAGAAAAAAAATAACGAAATTTTTAGAACCATTTTTAAAACAAATTATTGAAGTGACTCAATTGATTAAAATTACTTTTAAGAACCTAGTAGAAAACTTATAGCCTGTTTGGTTTGATGTTTTCATTTCTCGTTTTCACTTTTAATTAGCAAATTGTCACTTTTGTTTTCAATCTATGTCCTGTTTTCAAATATTTGCACAAAAAATGAAAAAGAAAATTGTTTTCACTTTTGTCTCTAGGTGGCAATTTTGTAATAAAAACAGAAAATATATTCTCGTACTAAACATAGTTTTACTTTGCAAGTTTATTCTTGCTAGTTACAATATATATTGACAATAGGCAATGGACGGATCACCGCATACCCTTAACCCACATTTACCATATGTAAGAAAATACTTATAAAATGGTGTGTTTTTTCAACTACTAGAAAAAGTTAAAATAGTGATCGAAATTTAGAAATGAAAAAAATATATGTCTCTAATTTCGTCGCTAAGTGTTAGTAACGCCAAATTTGGAGACCAATTTTATTTTTCCTGTCTCTAATTTCTGTCATTATTTCATCTTTTTCTAGTAGTTAAAAAATGGAAAAGAGAATGAGATCATACAAAATTATAAAAATTAATTAAACAATAAGTTAATGTACAAGTTTGTAGAATTGAAATTGATCATTTTCTCTAAATAATTATTCCAGCGGATCAAAATGGGGCAGCCAGCTAAATCATGTAAGGGGCAGAAGCTGCCGGTGTTTGGATCCAAGTATCCAGGAGGTCCACATCCAGCTGAATTGAAACTGGAGAAAGTGTTAAGAGCCATGTCAAAGCCTGCGCATTTGTTGAATATTACTACCTTGTCACAGCTGAGGAAAGATGGCCACCCATCTGTATACGTTGGACATGGAGGGCATAATTGGGATCGCAGCCATTGGTGTCTGCCTGGTATTCCTGATACTTGGAATGTGCTTTTATGTGCAGCTCTCATTCAAGATTATAAGGTGTCTAGCTGCTGATCCTAAAAAATGATAATGCCTATGCAACTCTTCTTCAAATTACGTTCATTGCTATTGTTATTATAGGGGGAAAAACATAAAGGTTTCTTATAGAGGATATTTTTTAAAAGCAATAAAAAGTAAAAACAAATTCCCTCAAAAAAAAAGTAAAAACAAATTAAATTTAATTTATATAGGTTCGTGACCATCGGTATAAGGTCTTGTCTCGTTTTTCATAATTTTTTGGGCATCAACAATGCGTATCATTTTATCCATGATTAATTAAAGGGAACTAGAACATGACTCGTGCGATGCACAGATTTTTAATGTATGTGAGTATGATATGTTTAATTAACTAAAAATTTAATTTAAATTTAAAAAAATAAAAAAATTAATATAAATTAAATAAAAAAAAGAATCTCACCAAGTTAACAAATAATAAACGAAAAAGACTAATAGAGAATGCAGAACATTTTTTTTAATGTAATCATTTTCTATGACCAAAAAAAAATTGTAGCCACGACGTTGACAATTACAAAGGTTTAAGGGTGAAGTCGAATAATAATAATAATAATAATAATAATAATAATAATAATAATAATAATAATATACAAATGGAAAAGACTATAAAACCGTTAATACCTTATATATAACCAATTATTGAGGTATCCTTGAAAATTCCAACAGCTGTCCAATGAAAAATGATATGCAAAGTTGATGAGTTTTGAAGCGCGGGTGTTTGGTTCATCTTCTTAACTCTTTTATAGTGTCTTAACTCTTTTATAGTGCCCTGTCGATTATACAAAAGATGAAAAAGGAACACGAATTCAATATATCTTTATAGAGAGTGAAGAAAAGAAAGACAGTATACACATCCAAAGAACAAAACTGGTCTTTCAGAAATCTTTCGGCAGCAACTTCCCAAGTTTTTTTTTACTTTCAAAACTAAAAATTTCTATGCTACTGTTCATTTCTTCATGTAAAAAGTCTCTCTTCAATCCAAGTAAACGATGCTCTCCCCTTTTTTTAGGAGAAACCATCTTTTATTCTCACACTTTTTCCCCTTTATAATGAAATTTTCTTTTCCTCTTCCAAATTTCAGTTGCATACTTGAAATTTCATTGCATTAGGTTTATGAATTTTTCAAAATATAACTGCCACCATCGAGTTTTATGGGAATTAACGCGAGTCATGGAGAATAAATGTGCATTAGTGGAAAAATGAAAAGCCACCAACGTTGTTTCTCTCATTTTTTTTTTCATTTTAATCTTTTTTTTGTATTGTCAAATTGTTATTAGAAAATAGCATAACAAAAAATTGGCTCAACATTTGCAATCTATTTTAATTTTAGATTATTTAAATTTTTTACTTTTTAAATTTAAAAACGTAACTAAATTAAATAAAATACAAAAAAAATTAAATAAAAATAAAATTAAAAATATGAAATTAAAAACTAAAAATAAAATTTATATTAAAAGAACATTAAATTTAAATTAAACTTAAAAAAGTAAAAATAATCAAAAAAAATAAAAAAATGGAAAAAATATAGTACTCACAAAGACTTAATAACTAAAGATGATAAATTATTCAACAAATTTATTACCTGACTGATTTATCCCTCAAATAGATACTGCAAAATACTAATATGCCCCTAAACAACCTTCTTTTAAAAGAAATTATACATTTAGCTAATGAAACTGATTCATATTCATATAAATTTTCAAAGCAACCTTTGGTTTGCACAGCACAAACTTTATTTGCCTTAATTTGAATTTTATTATTTATGACAATAAAAACCAAATAAATACTCTAATTAAAAGGAATTGAAAACATTATTTAGGAAATAAAATGAGAAGCAAATCGATGTTAATTTGGTTGTAAAATGGATGAGTTGTAAAGAACTTTGAAACGGTAGATTTTAATGTGGCTCAGTAGCTGTAACCATATAATTGTATGTCGCTTAATTAATCGAATGGGAAGGGTGGAGAGGCGAAGTGGGTGGTGGTCACTAACAGAGTTATGGTGGAAGAATCGTGTATCTCATTCCATTAATCAACAGCCAATTATATACAAGTACATGACAGCTACATGTCCTAAATTATAGGCTAAACTATCTCCCTCATATCCTTGATATGATTAGGCATTATTCTGCAATAAAGGAGCAAAGAAAAGGAAACAATATGTGCAGCAAATTAGCTATTCTAATTGAGGAAACAATCCCAAGGATTGTGCATGACAGTATATCCCGCATTACCCCCCCTCAAGGTGGTGCATGAGGATTACGAATGCCCAGCTTGTCAAGTAGAGTCTGAAACTGATGTCTTCCCAAAGCTTTTGTAAGAATGTCTGCCAGTTGCTCTCGTGTCGGAACGTATGATGGTTGGATGATGCCTTGGAGTATTTCATTACGAATAAAATGACAATCCACTTCAATGTGTTTTGTCCGTTCATGAAAAACTGGATTTTTGGCTATATGTAAGGCAGCTTGACTATCACAGTTGAGATGCATAGGACCTTTATGTGAAATACCTAAATCAGCCAGTAAGCTCCTAAGCCACTTAAGTTCACAAGTGGTAGTAGCCATAGAACGATATTCTGCTTCGGCGGATGAACGAGAGACAGTATGCTGTTTCTTGGTTTTCCAAGATATAGGAGAATGACCCAAAAACACAAACCAACCAGTAGTGGAGCATCGAGTTAGCGGACATCCTGCCCAATCGGAATCACACCATCCATGTAATTGGAAGTCAGATGTGCTGCTGAGGAGAATACCTTGCCCAGGACTTCCTTTGAGATATTTCACAATTCGAAGAGCTGCATTCCAATGCTCTTCACGCGGCTGTTGCATGAATTGTGACAAGGTATGGACACAGTAGGACAATTCTGGTCTAGTGAAACACAAGTATATGAGATGGCCAACAAGGCGTCGATACCTATCAGGTTGATCAAGATAGCGCCTAGTGGCAAGTCCAAGGTGATGATTCTGCTCAAGAGGAGTAGCCACAGGCTTCGCACCAAGTAGACCTGCTTCTTGAATGATGTCCAACGCATATTTACGCTGACATAAAAAAATCCCACTCGAATTTCTTGCAACTTCTACTCCCAAAAAATATTTTAAATGTCCCAAGTCTTTCATGTGAAAGCATTTGCTAAGATACTCCTTAAATTGTTGAATTGCAGCAGAATCATTCCCACATATGATCAAATCATCTACATATACCAAGACTATCATTTGCACTCCATGTGCAAGAAGAATAAAGAGTGAGTGATCACAACCTGATTGATGAAAGCCAAAGTTTATCAAAGCCGATGATAGTTTGGCAAACCAACAACGAGGAGCTTGCTTCAAACCATACAACGACTTTTGTAATTTACAAACAAGTCCCGGTTGAGAAGCACGAAATCCTGGAGGAAGCTTCATGTAGACATCTTCATGTAGATCACCATGAAGGAAAGCGTTGTGGACGTCCATTTGGTGAAGTTCCCACTTCTTTGTTGCTCAACAGCAAGAACAAGGCGAACAGTGACCATTTTGACAACCGGAGCAAACGTCTCCGTATAGTCAATTCCTTCCCTTTGGTGATTCCCGAGAATGACTAGCCTCGCCTTGTATCTTTCTATCGTCCCATCTGAGTTATGCTTGATCTTATATACCCATTTACAACTAAGAGGTTTCTTCCCATTCGGTAAAGGTTCTAGAGACCATGTTCCATTTTCTTCTAGCGCATGGAGTTCTTGCTGCATCGCAAGCCTCCATTTGGCATCTTGTACTGCTTCATTATAATGAGTGGGTTCTTGGGCTAGAGTAATGGCAGCAACAAACCTGCGATGTTTTTCAGAAAAACTATCACAACTTATGTATTGAGATACTGGATAGGGAGTACCTGAAGAGTGATGTGAAGAAGATGGACTTGGAGATGGGCTTAGCTTCTTCACGGTGTGAGTTATGTACTCGCGCAGCTTCACTGAAGGCATTTTGGTACGGTGCCCTCTTCCCAATTCCTCCGTATTGCTTTGACTAACGGGCTCAAGTGTGTCAAAATCGGAAGTTGGATTATTTTCATTTTCTATAGGCTCATCATTCCTTTCATTGTCCAGGGCAGTAGTAGTTCCCCCCCTCACGTCAAAACTTGCAACATCCTCACTGGTTGTTCTTTCTTCCCTTCCAATTTCACTATCAGATTCATTGTCATCACCACTATCCAATGTATCATTCATCAAGGAAGAATTCGCAGATAAATCGCATTCGCCCACAGCTGTATGTATGAAAGGAAATTCTGTTTCAAAAAATTCAACATCACGAGACACAAAATAGCGTTGAGTATCTAGATCAAATAATTGCCAACCCTTTTTCCCATAAGGATATCCAACAAATACACATTTTCGGCTCCTGCTAGCAAACTTATCACTTCCTCTTGCCAAGTTATGTGCATAGCATAAGCAACCAAAAACTTTCAAATGGTCATACAAGGGTGCTTGACCGTGTAACATCTCATATGGTGTTTTCCCACCTAACACGGGAGTGGGAGTACGATTAATCAAGTGTCCAGCCGTCAAAACACACTCACCCCAAAAGGAGATAGGGAGATTACCTTGAAATCGTAGAGCACGAGCAACATTAAGAATGTGTCTATGCTTTCTTTCTACTCTTCCATTCTGTTGTGGGGTTCCTGGACAAGATGTTTGAAATACTATCCCATGTTCATGAAAGTAGTTTCTCAAACATGTAAATTCAGTTCCATTGTCACTACGCATCACTTTAACCGTCTTACCAAATTTTCTTTCTATTAACGCAAAGAAATTCATCAACGTACGTGACACTTCCCTTTTATCAGAAATCAAATAAATCCATATAGCACGAGAGAAATCATCCATTATTGTCAAAAAATATGAAGCACCACAAGAAGAAGGAGTTCGATAAGGCCCCCCACAAATCACAATGTATTAATTCAAAACTACTACCAGCATTATTCGTACTTAATGGAAAAACATCTCTAGTTTGCTTAGCCCGGAAACATACATCACATGGTTTGTTCTTTAATGCACTGTTCTCACACTTCATGTTGGAAGCTAATTTAGTAACCTTAAAAGAAGGGTGTCCCATGCGTTGATGCCACAGATCAAGTTGGCAAACTCCACTAGTCTAGTGTGCCTTCTCACTCCGGATTCCCTTGAAGAAGTAAAGCCCATCTCTTCGTTCACCCGCTCCAATCAGCATCTTCAAAGTGCAATCCTGCATAACACATAAGTTGTTAGTGAAATGAGCAACACAATTTGTTTCGTCAATCAATTGAGAAACAGATATCAAGTTGCAGCTCAATGTTGGCACATAGAGCACATTCTCTATTCTTAATCCTCCATCAAGGGTCACTGTCCCTTCCTTATTTGCTATCACTTGTCTTCCATCTGGAAGTCCCACTGGATATCCAGCTATTTCTCTCAGCCCACATAATAGCTTCAAGCTTCCTGTCATGTGGCTGGAAGCCCCAGTGTCTATAATCCACTCACTGTGTTTACCTGTCATTTTTTCATTTGTGGTTCCTTTATGACTATTCAGAAACTCGACTAGAGTTTGTCATTGCTCAGAACTCAGTCCACTCAATGCGTTCATGCCAGTGTTGGCTGCTGCAGCAGTCGTTGTGCCACTGGTTTCTCCATTTATCTGCACTACATTTGCTCGAAAACCTCCATTTCTTCCTCTACCTGGTGCGGCTCCTCGTCTTCCTCTCCCTCTTCCATTAGTTTTGTCTTCACTTCTTGATCGATCTCCCCACCATTCAGGATAACCAACCAATTGAAAACAATTTTTAGCTTCATGCCCTGTTCGATTACAGTTGGAACACACCATATTCTTGTCTCTTCCTTCCACAGGTCCTTTTCCCTTCATGCGTGTCTGCACCGAAAAACCAACTGCTTCCCCTCGTTCTTCTTTTCCTCGAGTCATGTTCCTCACCCTCTCTTCTTGTACCAAAGTGGCGTAGACTCGATTTAATGAAGGTAAAGGATCAGTTGCGAGTAGATTAGAGCGGACGGTTCCATACAAGGCATCGTCTAGTCCCATCAAAAATTGATGTACCTTCTCTTCTTCTCGTTGTTTCTCCAATTTGCTCCCAATGTCACATTTGCACCCCCCACAAGTGCAGAGAGGGATTTGTTGATAATCAGCTAATTCATCCCACAAGGTTTTCAGCTTTCCATAGTATGCTACCATGGTCATCTTCGATTGCCGACATTCTGCCAGATCTGCCTTCAGTTGTTGAATCCGTGGCCCATTTGCGACGGAGAACTGCTCCTTAATGTCCTCCCACAAGTCTTTCACGTTTTCTTGGTATGAGACGGTAGATCGGAGGCTAGGTTCGATCGTGTTTAGAACCCATGACACAAGCATAGACTGCACCGTCCACCAATCTTCTATTTCAGGAGAACCCTTTTTCGGCTGCGGGATGTCTCCTTCCACGAACCGCCATTTCCGTCTTGCACGTAGGGAGGTACGCATGGCCTTGGCCCATTCATCGTAGTTCTCCCCCTTCAGCTGCACCTGAGTAATCAGGTTTCCTGGATTATCGTTTGCATGTAGGTCATATGGTGAAGGTATCTTTTTCACCGATTCAATCTTCTTCTCGGTCTCGACTTTCTCAGTTTCGACCTTTTCAACTTTCTCCTTATCCATGGTGAAAGTTCTGTTACACGTTCTTACCAGGATTCTGTGGCTCGCTTTGATACCATAACAAAGTTATGGTGGAAGAATCGTGTCTCATTCCATTGATCAACAGCCAATTATATACAAGTACATGACAGCTACATGTCCTAAATTATAGGCTAAACTATCTCCCTCATATCCTTGATATGATTAGGCATTATTCTGCAATAAAGGAGCAAAGAAAAGGAAACAATATGTGCAGCAAATTAGCTATTCTAATTGAGGAAACAATCCCAAGGATTGTGCATGACAGTATATCCCGCATTAGTCACCAGTGGAGTAGTCTGCTAGGATTTTTTAGGGAACAAAAGACCATAATATAAATTTATAAAATTTACATAAGTGACTTGTTACTTGAAGAATCTCAACCATATTTTAATAATATATCCAATGACTAAATTTGTTGGTCCATCCATCAACCACTTATTTACTTGTCCATCATAGAAGTCACCATAAAAAATTCTTCTGATATTCGATAAAGACTTTTAAATAATATAAAAACCTACAAATTTAGATGAAGGGTTTTGTGTGGCATTTTATTAACACTTATAAATACCTTGACACTTCTCTACTCTCTTAGTCACTCTTTCAATACTTTCGATTCTCCTATCACAATAGACTGAAGCAACGGCAGGACAACAAGAATCATAATCGTCACTTTTCTACTTTTAGGTTTTCCTCATCCACCACTCATTCATAATTTTCTTTCGGTGAGTTTTTTCTCTTTTTTTCAATTAAACTTTTGAATTCATGTCACTGCCCCAATTGTAAACCTTTTTTCCTCTCTTTCCGACCATGCGTTTTCGGTTTTGACGTTCCAGAGGTTTCTGTCATTTGACACATTTTCACATTTCTGTGTTTGTTCAATTTTCTTTTAAATCATTGTTTCGTTTTTTTTCCCGTAAGGGTTGGTGTTTGATCCGTGCGATATGTGTTCTTAATCACCTGGTAAGTAAGCATAGTTAATCTAGGACTCTAGGGTCTCTATATATATTCCACTCGTCTCAAATTATAAGAGTTTTTTGACTTTTTTATTTATCCAATTTTATAAGGTCCCTTTGAAGGTTTGTTTGTAGCATTAAATATTTTTTTCCCTATTACTTTTATTTAATTTATTTTTATTTTAATCAATAAGTTAATTGAAGTGTAATCTAATTTATCTTTCCAATGAATTTAAGGATTATTTAGGCAAAACAATAAAAATTATAGACAAATTTATTGTTTTTAACTACATTAATTACGATGTCAAAAAAATTATATTAATTACATTCATTAGTGAGAAAAATTTTAACAAAAGACTCTTATAATTTGGAACGGAAGGAGTATATGTATGTCCCTCGTCCACGAACCTATTTGTGTCATTAAGTGAAATGAAACAAGAGCAATTAGGCAAACACCTTAATTATTTTGATGAGGTCATTGTGGTTCCTTATATCGGTGTGTGTATGTTTTTATAATCTCATTTATGTCACGGAAATAGATTCGGTAATTTAAGTGAGTCTATCATTCCTGTGGTTTCTAATTCTTTGCTTTTTTTCCTTTTTCGTTCATGCATTGCTATCTTTCAATTACTCAAATACTATGAAGTATGGTGGCTTCTAGGGTGAACTTCTCACCATATGGTTCACCGGTGAACCACTTATAATATACCGTTAGATTTAATCAATGACTCAGATGACTTGGAAAAAAATGAGTAACATCTACGTCTTCTCCCACCCAATCTCTTTCAATAAATGCTGGAATTTATCATTATAACTACAAAAAAAATGACTAGTTAAAAAATTAAAGGTTTTTTTATGGATTAAAAAATTAAGGGTAAACAAAAGTGATTTTGATCAAAAATAATTTAAAAATTATTTTTTTAGAAATTTTTAATAAAAATAAAAGATAAATTGTGTTTGTTTACAACCACAAAAATCACTTTTAAAAAAATGAGTTTATCCTGTTTGGATACAACCACGTAGAATTAGTTTTATCGTAACAAGATAAAAATTATTTTTTTAAAAGCAATTTGTATAGTTGTAAACAAACACAATTTGGCTTGCTTGTTACGGATTAAGAAAGAAGTGATTTTGATATTCAAAAGTTTAGAGATTATGTTTTAGAGATTTTTATGAAAACCAGAATCTATTTTGTGTTTGTTTACTATCATAAAAATTATTTTTAAAAAAATTTGGGCCCGCTTGTTATGAATTAAGAAAAAAGTGATTTTGACATTTAAGATTTTGAAGTTGTGTTTTAGAGATTTTTAAGAAAAGCATAATCTATTTTGTGTTTGTTTACCATCGTAAAAATCATTTTAAAAAAAATTGATTTTTACCCATAAAAAGCTAATGATAATAGCTTTTTAGGCCCGTTTGTTACGGCTTAAAAAAAAGTGATTATGTTTTAAAATAATCTAGAGATTATTTTTTATAGATTCTAAAAAAATCTGAAGCTAATTTGTGTTTGTTTAGGATTATAAAAATCATTTTTTCAACTCTTATGAATGAGAAGCTACTTTTTTCAGCTTTTCATTTTTAACCTAAAAATCATTTTTTTTTTAAAATCATTTTCTAAAAAATTTGAAACAAACACAATTAAAATTAAAAAAATTGATTTTAACTAAAAAAAGTGATTTTATTCTAAAAAAAGCTGTAACAAACGCCCCCTTCATCTTACCCATAAAAATGATTTCTTTGAAAAGCTATAACAAACACAATTAATAGCACTAAAAATGATTTTTAACTTTAAAAAAGTAATTTTTTTCATAAAAAAGAACTCTAACGAATGAGATTCTTACCCATAAAAAGCTAACAAAAATAGCTTTTCATTTTACCCATAAAAATGATTTCCTTGAAAAGCTGAAACAAACACAATTAATAACAATAAAAATGATTTTTAACTTACAAAAAGTGATTTTTTTAATAAAAAACTATAACAAAGGGCTCTTGGCTTTTGCTTTTTTAAAAAATCTCTAAAACATAATCTCTAATATACCATCATAAAAATCATATTTTTTTTAAAAAATGATTCTTATCCCAAAAAGTTAACACAAATAGCTTTTTATTTTACCCATAAAAATGATTTTTTTTAAACGATATCCTTGAAAAGCTTAAATAAACACAATTAATAACACTATAAAAAAGAGAGAAAAGGAGAAAAAAATTTGATGTGTGTAGTGCATTATAAGATTTGGTAGACCTTCAAAATCTAATCGTTAATAAACTGGTCAACACATGAACCATCTATTACATGGTCCACTCTAGATGCCACCATGAAGTATTGTATCTTTAATCATATTGTTTTAAGGAAGGAAATGAAGAGAACGGACGTGCTACCCTTTTTATTTGGGCTAATTTTTTTTGTTTTGAAAAGACAAGAAAAAAGCCTCGTTAAAACCTTCTGATGCAAAACTCTCATTAGGAAAAAAATATCTAAAAGGAAAAACAGTACTCCCACCTATATTTATTATTAAAAAAATGAAAAAAGAGAATAAAGATAGAGCATAAGGGACTAGACCAAAACCCATGTGAAAGCACAAGATACAGTGACTACCATTGCAATAGCCATAGACAATCCCCCTATTTTTCTTAAACAAAATAAAGTGCAAGAGCATCACAATAGGAGAGGCCATCCCAACTATGTTAGCACCACCACCCCTAAAAATCATTTGCAACACCTCAAAGCTAGAAAAATAGTAAAAAGAGAAGAATAAAGCAAACATAGGGGGACTAGGCCAAAACCCATGAAAGAAAAAAAAAACATCAGCTAAATCTAAAGTAAGGAAGGCTAAACCTGTTACGAGAAAAATCTTCCCAGAGAAACTTCGGGATTACATCCCACCAGGTAAAACAATGACTGGAAATACAATAGTTAGCTAACTTATCTGCACAGGAGTTCCCTTCTCTGTAAATGTGAGACACAAAAAAATGCATCCGCCGAGTGAGAGAAAGGCAATTCTTCCAGCTGGTCTTGTATTTCCAAGGCACCAGAGCATGGTTCTTAAAAGATTGGACCACAAGCGAAGAGTCACACTCTAACCAAAGCCTGTGCCAGCCTTTTTGATGAGCGAGCTCAATGGCCATCATGGCAGCAACCAACTTCGCATGGAAGGAGGGACTAGTGCCTAAGAAATCCGCAAAACATCCCAAAATTGCACCACTGATATCTCTGTAAATAGCACCACAGGCTGCAGGACCAGGGTTTCCCCGAGAGGCACCATCCGAGTTACACTTGATCCAACCGCAAAGGGGTTTGCTCCAAGTGACTTGAATGATAGAAGGGGCTTTGGGGGCATGAACATCAACTCCAAAAAAATTTAAAATACTGAACTCCTCCATAGAACTGGAAGAGCAGCCTTTGGACAGCTTACCAGACAGGGCAGCAATGGCCCGAATTAAATGCACAGCTCTGTCAAACTGAATGGGTCTATTTTGAAAAGCCCACTGGTTTCGAACATACCAAATGACTCAAAAGGTGTGAATCACGGCAGAGAGGACCACATCAGCAACCTGATGACTCCACTTTTTATCACAGACTTTGAAAACTGCACCTACGGAAGAAGGGTCAATTAAACAATTCAAAGAACCCGCAAGCCAGTTCCAAAGCTTCAAAGCAAAGGTGCAATGGAAGAAAATATGGTTGGTTGACTCCGCAGCCTACTTACAAAGGCGACAAATAGAAACGATGACACAACCTCGCTTCTGTAGCTAATCATCCGTAGGCAACCCGTTGTGGAAAATCCTCCAAACTAGGAAAGATTTGGATGGGGGAATAACTGGGCTCCAGATTTTCTTGCCCCAGGACGTCTGAGGCCCTTTATCTAGGAGATGAAGATACGCCTCTTTGAAGGTAAGATAACCCTGATCATTAACTTTCCATGTGAGCTCATCCTGGCAATTGTCTGTACAAAGCAACAACTGCTGAATTTCAGAAGCAACCTTAGGGGACCTGTTGGCGAAAGAGGAGGGATTGTCCCAGGTTCTGTTGTGAATGATGTCAGCCACAATGGCTTTCAATTTAGGGTGCACAGAATTTGGAATATTAAGCCGATCAACTAGAGGCTGGCCGAGCCAATTATCCAACCAGAAGTTAACTTTATTACCATCACCAATGTGCCAGTAGCTGCCCTGAAGAATGGTTCGAATAAACTGCCTCACACCAGGCCAAATAGAGGATTTGGCACAATAAGTGATTGGCTTATTAAAACAAACAAATCTAGAATTGAGAAGCTTAGCCTAAGATTGATCTGAAGAAAGAACATCCCAAGCGAGCTTGAGCATAGAACTCAGGGATCTAAGCGCCAGACCCCCTTCTTCCACAGGGGCGCACACCTTACGCCAAGCAACTGTGCAAATTTTCCTGCTTTGAATATCCCCAAACCAGATAAAATTTCTGATCCAATTGTCTAACTTTTTAAGGAGAGCAATCGGCCAAGCATAGATATGAAAGCTATAGACCAGCATGCCATGAATAACAGATTTCACCAATTCCACTCTGCCCATGATCGAAAGCATTGAGCCCTTCTAAGAAGCCAAACTTATTTTTAATCTTATCTACAATGGGTTGCAAATGAGCAGACTTAGGCTTACCTTTGAAAAGAGGCACATCCAAATATATGCTGGGAAGAGCACCAAGAGAGAACCCCAGGAAGTCCTTCAGAGCATTTATTCTAGAAGCAGCCATGGAGCCTACAAAAAATTTACACTTCTCTCTGCTGAGAACCTGTCCTGAAATGGCACCATACTCATGAAATAAATTCATTAGAACAGATAAATTTTTCTTAGTACCCTTACAGAAGACCATGATGTCATCAGCATAAAAAACATGGGAAGGGGTAGGGCAAGCTCTAGGACTAAACATCAGTTTTAGTTGCCAGAGTTAACCAAAAGAGAAATACCTCTACTAAAAGTGTCCTTAGCAAGGCAGAAGAGGAGAGGAGATAGAGGATCTCCCTGTCTTACCCCTCTTTTACAAGAAAAGAAACCAGTAAGATGCCCATTAACAGAAATGGAAAGCTTAGCAGACTGCAAAATAGCAACAATCCAATCAAAAAAAGTCGAATTAAAACCAAAATCATGCAAGACTTTAATCAGAAAGGTCCAATCAATAGTGTCAAAGGCTTTCTTAATGTCAAACTTCAGAGCAATGTTACCCCCATAGGTCCTATAATCAAGCATGTTGATTGCTTCGGAAGCAATGCAAATACACTCAGAAATATGTCTTCTCTTTATGAAACCCCTCTGTTGCTCAGAAACAATTCTGAGCGCTATCAAAGAGAGCCTGCCAGTAAGAACTTTTGTGATCACTTTAAATTGAAATTTGGCAAGCGCAATTGGTCTGTGATCCTCAATTTTGTCAGCGCCAACAAACTTTGGGATCAAGGCAATCAAATAAGAATTCATGTTAGGAAGAATCCAACCAGTGCGGAAAAATTGAAGCACAGAATTGAAAATATCAGTACCAACAATATCCCAAAATTTCTAGAAGAACCAACCACCAAAACCATCAGGGCCAGGTGCACTAGCACCATTCATGGCAAAAACAACACCTTTAACCTCCTCCATAGAAGGAAGGTTAGTAAGCATCGCATTGTCCTCCCTAGTGACCAAATTAGGAATTACCTTCTGAATAAAATTGGAATTAGTACGATTGTTTTCAGAGGCATAAAGAGAGGTGTAGTAAGATAACACATGTTGCTCAATGTCCAGCTGATTATCAAGAATACTCTCCCCTGACTTAAGGACAAACATTTGTCTAGAAGCATTCCTCACCTTAGCAAGTCTATGAAAATAAGAAGTATTTCTATCCCCTTGGGTGAACTAATTGACCCTAGCTTTTTCCCTCCAAAACTCCTCCTGAAAAGATAGAGCAACTTGGAGCTCTTTCTAGGCCTCCAACTCTTTGTCATTTAATTCATCCGAATACCCAATATGAGAAATTTGCTGCTGAAGAGCATCTAATGTGCTCTGGGCATCATTCACTAACTTATGAACATCACCAAAGGTATTTTTATTCCAACTTTTAAAGGCAGACTTTAAGGATTTCAGCTTCTGAGAAAGAATAAACATAGGGCAACCTACAACCTCTTTTTTCCAAGTCTCCAAAACCACTCTCCTGCAATCAGGATGCTGGGCCCACATAGACATAAATTTAAAAGAGCAAGGAAAAGTAGGCGTACCTCGCTGCATAAAAAGGAGCAAAGGATAATGATCCAATTGACTCCTGGTGAGAGTGCTACAGGAAGTAGAGGACCAAAAAGATAACCAGTCATCATTACACGCAACTCTATCAAGTCTTCTCTCAGTATGAGCGTTGCCACGTCTGCCATTAGACCAAGTGAACTTCGCCCCTCTGGTGGGAAGGTGGGTGAGAAGACAAGTATTAGACCAAATCTTAAACTCATCACAAGAGACTGGTGACGGAGTGCCACCCCCACGTTGCTCATGAGCCCCCAAAATAGCGTTATAGTCCCCAACCATCAACCAAGGACCAACATAATTTTAAGAAAGAGAAGTTAACTCCCTCCATAGATCTCTACGAGTAATATGATTATTAGACGCATAAATAGCAGAGATGTAAACCGGCTGAGACTGCTAATCAATGGAAAGAGCAATGTGCTGTCTAGAAACAGAAACAATCTGAGGATTAAGAGAAGCAGAGCAGAAACCCCAAAGATTAGGCAACTGAGAACCTCTGTCATTAACAGCAATGGGCTTTAAATGGAGACTTCGCTAAAAAGAATTAGCAATATTCTCCAAAGCAATCCAAGGCTCAGAGACAAAAAGAAAACCAGGCTTGTTAGTAAGACAAATATTTTTTAAGGCCAGTTGGGTATCCGGGTTGGCCAAACCCTGCACATTCCAATAAAGGGTCTTCATTAAAAAGAGATAGAATTATCACCTGCCCTGTAACGGGTGTTATAATGCTCAGCTTTGTGCACAACTTTTTTCTTCTGCCTCAAGCGTCTTTTTTGGGACTTTGATAAAACAGGCTGGAAGTCATTAACTTCAGCTCTAACTACCTCCACGTCAACAAGAGCATCCTCAACGTCCTCTTCCGCTATATCACCCCAGAATTTCCTAACTATTCTTAAATCATTTTCAATAGTTTTGTTGATTGGCTCCGGAGGTAAAGGAGGAGATGTTACTGGGTCTTGAGAGGAAGAGTTGGCACTTGTTGTCCCCAATTGAGTGGCCGAGACATGAGACCCTCCAGCTGTTGATATCAAATCACCACTATCAGTATTTCTCTCAGTAGAGGATGGCACCACGCAATGCACCAAATTATGATCCACATTATCATGAACCTGCACCACGCCCTGCACCCTATTAAGTGTCACTTCTTCATGTTCCTTAACCGCTACTTGCATCGGCTCATTAGTTTTTTCAACCGCGGGCAAGTCAAACGAAGCAGCCACCATGTTATCTAAATCACCAACCTCATGATTAAAGCCAAGAAGGGGATTGGATGTGTACTGGAACACATTATGATTGCTGGGTACATTGTTCACCCCATGAATATCATCAGTGTCAACATCTTCCACCGAAACAAGAACTTGGCTGCTACTTGTTTGCGCGTGGCTAGCATTCCTTAGCACTTCCTTTCCTTTGTTTTGCATGACTGGACCAGCAGCCTTGGGTGTGCCATTCTTAGGAGCCTCCTCTTTCCTTCTTTCTTTGTTATGAGCATTATTAGGAGCACCATTCTTCTTGCATTTTGCTAAAGAGTGACCAATGGTCTGTCAAACATCACAAAACTCAGGAAGTTTTTCATATTCCACTCCAACGTAAAACGTGTAATCCTCTCTTTCGACCAGAATACGATCACGCAGCTTCGACGTGAAATCAATATCAATTAAAACGCGCGCAAAGTCGCCAAAAGTTATGGTTCTCGTCGCTTCATCTAACGCAATCGGCACTCCAATTCCACCACTGATCTGGAAGAGAATTTTGGGTCGCCAATATTCACGAGCTATTCCATGGAAACGCACTTAGCATTGTGCACTGGTCTGGCACAACTTGTTGGGATTGAAGTCAGGAGACCACGCTGAAAAACATAGGATGCCCGGTTGCAAGTTCCAAGCGCCGATGGAGCGAATAACACGTTGATCTTCTGCAGAGCCAAAGTTGAATTCGTAGTATCTGCGCCCTAAGGAGACCATCGACCACATACCTATTGCTTTCCAGAGTTTGGCTAGCTTGGAACATAGATCATTCGCCCGAATAGGAGCATCCCCTTTAAAGAGGATTAACCTTCCATGAAGGGTGTTATTGCAGTCAGCGATTCCCACGCGGTACTCCTCCTCTGATATGCGAACCATGAGGGTCTCACCCTTGATGCATGGCTTAGGTAATTCGCTAAGAGGGATGTTGAAAGAGTTACTCAATGCTTGAGCGAAAGTCTTCTTCTGCGATGGGGTTATGGACGAAGCAGCGGACGTAGTAGAAGATACCGTTGCAGCAGCAAAAGTCGCAAGGCAAGGCCAGGGGAAAACGAAGGTGCCGGCCATGCTACATGTATTAGATCGAGGGCTACAACAACCTACATTTTGCAAACAACACCCCCGGATTCCCAAAATACCCGTGTTACAAATTGTTGGAATCAAGTGGATTCAGAAACAATAACCCTTAATTGTTTTGATGATAATAAATAATGAATAACAATTTATTCTCTGATGTGTGTGTTAGTGTGCAGAACTCAGTGAGTAAGTCACTATTCATCATGGAAATGTCTCAGAAGACTATGCATATGTATGCATTTCACCCTCCGATCCATTCCTCTGAGTCTGGCATTGATCGTCTGGTAAGTGCTGATGACGTCATCGTCTTATTGCCTCACTCTACAGATCAAGATCTGTTAGTCAACGCTCTGGTAGACCATGCTCTGATAAGACTACACTGTTGAAACCCTTCTCCGGTACTACTAGGCTCTGTTATATGAAAGGCCAAGAAATACAGTACTAAAGAACTTGTCTCCGGTCCAAGCTTATTCTGATAAGCAGAGTATCTCAGTAACAAGCATCGTCTGATAGGAAGATGCCTCTGATTGAAAATCAGACTGAGTGAAATATTAAAGGCTACTTCAAGTATTAAAGAGACCTCATTGATGAGTATTTTAATGTACGAGGAATCAAAGGCCAAAGAGAATGTCAACGGATATAATCATCAGAAATGACTTGCTCTGGAAGTGTCTCATATTCAAAAAGATCACAAGGGACAAGATCCTGCAACTGTCTGTTGTGTCAGTGTACAGGAGCAGAGTTGAAAGTGACGGGACGTGCTAAAAGCCACTTTAAGCGGATCTAAAGTTTTATCCATTAGTGAAAGAGCTGTTAGGTCACAACGATACTATTTACAACCCTAGCTATATATACCTTACTTCATTCACTGAAGTAGGTTAACGATTCTATTTCATAAAAACTGAGACAGTGAGCAACCAAGAAATTATCCCAAGTCTTTGAGACCAAGTGAACAAGCACTTAATCGTTTTATTCTTTCTGTTAGAAAGCTATTCTTTGTGCTTAAGCATTTCATTGTAAATCCTCTCTGCTGAGAGTGATTGTTATCGTTTCAAAGTATTTTTGAA
The DNA here is from genome assembly GCA_037113605.1 of Calophaca sinica. Lineage (NCBI taxonomy): Eukaryota > Viridiplantae > Streptophyta > Magnoliopsida > Fabales > Fabaceae > Calophaca > Calophaca sinica. The sequence continues at coordinate 122,926,044 of CM073736.1, read as the reverse complement.
CTATTGTATTAAGCCCAGTAGTGGTTGTATTTCTTAGAGACTTGATTGCACTAAGTCGTTCTAAGAAGTTGTGAGTATAGCCAGTTTGACAGTAGTATACTCTCAAGTGTAATCGCTTGATTATAGTGGACAAATCTTTCAAGTGTGGTGAAGGGATTAAACGTAGCTATCAGGTGATAGTGAACTGGTATAAATCATTGTGTCCTACTTCTCTCTTCTCTTTACTTATTTTATATTGTTACTTTATTAAAGAGTTGTTTTGAAAATGTTTTCAAAAACGTTTTCAAAAACACACATGTATTTCGAAAAGATTTATAAAACTCAATTCAAACTCTCATTTCTTATGTTTTTGCCACGTTCACAAACCACCCAACACTAGAATTGTAAATTAAGGTCGTGTCAGCCCGTGTCGGGCCACTACGTCTTTTAGGTCGGGTTGGGTCGAACCAAGTTAAGTACAGGCCAAAAATATGCTAGCCCAACCGAGCCTTCTATGGCCCACAGGCCAATGTGTTTTTATTAAATATTAAATATTTAAAAATTAGTAAAAAAAATGTAATATTTTATATGTTTATTTTTTGACGAAAATATTATTATGTTATAACTTTAAAATTAAGTTTATTACATATTTTTATTTTCATTTTGGTACTACTTTAATGTTATTTTTTTTATCAGTACTATTTTTATTTTTATTCTTGTTCAGCGACTTTTAGGATATGTTTGGATTGAGGGTTTTGGAAGGCTAAGTCTATATGTTGATATATATTTGATATTTTAAAAAAATTGAAGGAGTAACATGATATGTGATCATATAATATTTCAATCACACTTCATTCATTTTTAGAAACATTTTATAGCTTTCTTAATTTAGAAAAGAAAAATAAACCCTACCCTCCTCTCTCCTCCAAAACCGTCCATTCAAATATACATCTATGATCTATCGTTCGAGAGATACAAATTTAAAATAACATTTGCAATCTCTAGTGACCTTTAACCGAGAACACTTAGCATAAATTGATAAGTTTTCGAACAAAATAAACATAAAAAGCATTACAAAAATATACCCATTGGTTATAAACATATTCAAATAAACGAGCTTCAACGGTATAAGAATTATGACTTTTTGGTGCCAACGATATAAAAGTGCTCAATTATGAATGTTATTCGGGCCACCCACACTGGGCAATGAATTTTTGGGATGGGTTGGGTCAGAATAATTTCTGGCCTACATTTTGCTGGACCAATCCATGTTTTATACCGGGCTAAATGGGTTGGCCATCGGGTCGTGTCAATTTTGACACCCCTGCCCAACACACCACACTAGTTTTTTCAATTTTTTGGAAATTAATTTTTGGTAAGCAATTTTTCACCTTCCAGAAACACATTTTATAATGAAACATTCCAAAACTATTTAATGGAATGCATCCCATGGGTTCTTGCAATGCTATTTGTGCTGAACTTTGGGCCTTGAGATTGGGCATTCAGTTAGCCCAACATTTGCTGTTTCAGTTTAGTTTTTAAAGCTTTGTAGTCAATATCACATTTACTCTCTAATTTCTTAATTTGTTATATTCATATATAACTAATTTTGATTCTTTTTTATAAGATTTAAATCCAAATTTATATATATCATGTTTACTTTTATGTTCTGACGAATGTGCTGTAAGCCATATATTTAGCAAAGGAAGTAGGAACAATTTTCTAAAAAATTAATATTAACTTTAATATTTAATTAAGAGGTAGGGGCATACAAAAATCAATCTCTCTTTTTCTATCAAAAAAGTAAATACCTCTAGCGCGCTCTCTTATGAATGTGTTATATTATAGTACTAAGTTATTTTTTACGAGAATATATAGGATACTAAGTTAAGCATCCGCATAACAGATGTTGCCCTGCTGTGTGTGCAGGTGGAAACTTAATACTAGTACGTGGCGGAGACCATCAGACCATTAATTCATTAATTGTTAGACATATAGGATGACTATTGACTGGCCTCTTGCCAATATTAGCAAGCAATTATATGTACACAATATAGATAATAATAAATACTATTATGACTTCTACAAATGACCATAATCAAGAGCACAACAATTATTCTTTATAGTCTCGTAAGAACACAATTGCAACTGAACAATGATATTTTTATATTTTATACATTTTACTTTTTATTACTATGATTATTAGGAGTGGAAATAGGTCATCGCTTAGCCTATATCAGACTCGGGCCTGACCAGGTTTATTTTTAAATAGATAAGATCATTACTTTTTGAAAAACTTATTTAACTAAAAATGTCAGACTTAGGCCATCTAAAAAGCTTATTAGACCTAAGGGCAACTTTAGCACAGAAACTTAGCGCCGTAGCAAGTCTACTTGTTATGACAGGTGTAATTATGCACCTTGTCTTCAATTTAAGCCAAAGAGCTCATTAAGTGTATGTATCTTAAAATATTATTCGGACCCACTATGAGAGAGAGAGAGAGAGAAGGAAAGAAGTTGTTAGAAAAGTGAAATTAAAATCGAAATTGGGACTCACGATTTAAATTCAGCAACTTGGTAATGAAACATGCGTTAATGTTGCTCTAATAAGCCAATTTATTTAAACAAATATAGATAATATAATAAATTTTTTGTTGTTATTATTATAATAAGATTTTGTAATATGTTAAATCATATACTTATTTACCCTTTAAAGATTTAAGCAAATTGACCTACATAAAATACTTGAGCCTTTAAGTCAATTTAGCGATAAACTTATGACATATTTAAAAGTCTTATTGCACATAATATACTTTTAAGAGGCTTTTATAGCATGTCAAATTTTTAAAACGGTTAGGTCAGACATTAAATAAGAACTATATCAAATAAATAAGACAATTTGAGTCATAGAAAGCTTAGCCTAACCTGATCTATTTTGATCCATATATCTCATATCATTGAGTAATGATGGTTTAATTTTTTATAATTTACAAGTTTGTCGTGTATAAAGTTTATCCTTAATTGAGCAATTAGTCCCTTAACTTATTTAGATATATATATATGTCGGATGATTGACCTTTAAACATATTAATATATATGTCATATCAAGCTTTTAAAAAAGGCATACTAGTAGACCTAAAAAAACCTTTAACAGGTCACAGACCATGCTTGGGTATTGAGATTTTAGAACACACAAAACCTATTTAAGCAAAGTCTTCTTAAGGGGCCTACTTCCAACTCTATATATCATCTCTTATATTTCTTGCCTCTTTTTTAAAAAAAAAATTCTAACGAATTGAAGTGTATGTGCCCAAAAAAATCTCAAATAATCATAATTCTTTTGATTAGCGCGTACCACACCTGCAAACACAATATATTAAGCCTTTGATTGGTTCCGGAGGGAAGTTGTAAAGAGAGAAAAAGGTGAGAGAGAGTGTAGAAGAGAGAAATATGTGAGAAATAGAGTAGATTTGTGGTATTGTTTGGAATAAGAGAAAGAGAAGAGAAAAAGAGAAGAGAGAAGTGTTGATTATTTTTTAAAAGACATCAATATCCTTGACTAAAAATTTAAATAATTTGAGATATAAGGAGAGAATATGGTTATAATTGGAACAAGAAAAAAAAATAACTGTAGTGGCAAATTTCTTCGCACTTATGCGAAGAAAGATAAAGTGTGTGGTCCCCACCTTTATTTATTCTCTCGTCTCAATTTCTCTGATAACCAATCAAACGAAATTCTCTACTTCTTCGCTTTCTCTATCGCAGTTCGCTCTCTCGCTGCAAAATCGCGCTAAACAATCACAGTGTAAGAGTTAGATCCAACTCAAACTACTATTTGATTGGCATACTTGGCCTAACTCCCATACTTTTTAGTCTTTACTTCTTCCGTCACTTTTGAAAGAAAAAAATTTCAAATTAAGTGTATTTTATATTTTCAATAACCCATTAATTATTTTATTTCAATTTTACTCCAAATAATTAGTGTGGACAATGTACCGAAAAAAAATAGTGTGTACATTCCACTATACATTTATGAAAATGATTAATATTCCAATAGTTTATAAGGATAATTTAGTAAAATTATTTTACTTCTTAAACTATTTATTATTATTTTTAATTTTTATGAAAAAACCTTAAACAGTCGTCCAAAGAGATGGAGTATTTCATTCTAGTAATTATACAACATGATTTGGATTTAGTTAAAAAAAACACTGAAACTACTCGTAGCATGTTTGTTTAGGATCTTCAGGATCCAAAATCAATTATGGGAGAAGGAGCTACGTACAGAGGTCCTTTCAATTGGACAAACCAGAGTCAAAAGAAGAATCATGGAGCGGGAAGAGTCCAAAATGATACGCCGCATTCTGCTAAGCTGAGCAAGCCGGCACACCAGTATGTATGGTGGCAGTCATTGTCAACTATCTTGCTTTTGCATGTATGCATTGCATGGCACTTGATCTCTTTCTCTCACACACTGTAGATTGAAGTACGTGCGTATGAATAAGAAAGATCACGTTCATTCCATGAATGTGCTATAATCCGAAACACTGATGGTTCCGGTTAGATGCGGAGAATAAAAAAATAAATTGAGTTAAGAAAACTAGAAAGAAGAAATAGACAGATTTTGTATATGCTATTTAAATAAGCATAAAATATGAAGTAATTTGGATAAATAAAATTTTAAAAAAAGAAATGAATACTAAGATAATATTTTATATTTTAATAAAATTAAAAAAATTAAGTATAACTCACATTATATGTGATAGTAGATGGATATCGAATTTTAAAAAAAAATTATTTCTGTTTTTTCACTCAATGAGAACATTTTGATGTGGTCCCATATTAATTTGTTTCTTTTCTTTTTATTTTTTTCGCAACCAACAAAAAGTAAATATTATCATTTTCTCATCCCTCAATCTCACCACCGTCAACTTTTATTGAAAGAAACAAAGGGCGAAAGTATGTTTGGATAATAATTTATAATTTACAGTCTAATTTAATGAAAAAATTCATTTTTTTTTGCTAATTTTAAAAATTAATGTTTAAAGACAAATCAATGTAATTTAGCAAATACTCCTATATTGGTTAACAAAATTTAATACACACGACTCAAACTAGTTTTTAAAATTACAAATTACTACTACTATAACCCAATAAGTGTCACATTTGTAAAAACAAATTAGTCACAAAATAAGTGTCATGTTAGGTTTTCAATATAATATTAATTACTTTTTTTAGTTTTATTCTCAAATTAATAATAAGTACATCATTCTCAAGTCATTATATTTTACTATGTATTTATAATAATTGTTAATATCTAATAATTAATAAAAATTATTTTGTAAAATTTTTAAATTTTTTTATTCATTTTCTATAACTTCTCGTTAATATGCGTGAAATTCTTGACACTTAGAATGTGACAAAGGGAGTATCACTCAAAGATAGTGGGGCCCTCTAGTATTCCTCTAGGCGCGTTCTTTTTCTGACCCACATGGCACATACCGCATCTAGCCACTTTCTTTTGTATGTCTGGTATGTGTCCCCACACGCTAGCTCTCCTTTTCTCTTCTTTGTTTTTATCAAAAGAAGACAACACAAAAAAAGTTTACATGTTCATTTTTTTTTTTTTGGGTATTAGTTTACATGTTCATTTCTACATGTAGCCGTTGGGAGTTATGTGTGCAGGTCTTAATTATTACGTTATCAAGAATTAGGTAGGTTAGTGAATAAAAAAATAATGAAGGAATTGAGAAATAAAAATAAATGAGATGTTGGTACGATTTTTTTTTTTTGACTGCTGTTGATACGATATAAAAGAAACATAATCTACGGGAAAAAAAAACATAAAAATCGAAGTATGAAAAAAAATATTATTGTAATGAAAAAGGACATATTATTGAGTCCTGAAGATTATTGTGAGAGAGTATTTGGTTTGGATAACTTCACTCATGATTTGTGTGTGTTTGCTTATGATTCCTAAAGACTCCAAACGAAAAAACATGAAATCTGAGGCACGTACCATTTCTCAAAGGAATTGAAGCATCATTCTTCAGCCAAACACCCATTGAGTGGCACTCCAACCAGTTGTTAGGGGCGCAAAAATTTAACACACAGTAAAAAATTGTAATTCCTAGTTTTAAATTTTGGAATTATATACTTGCAATTCTTATTTGGGATTAAATTTTTAATCTAAACACGGCTCTCTCTATTTTCCCCCAAGTTCAAAGCTTCTCTCTTTTTCTTCTATTCCTTCTTGCTCCAATGCTCTTTAAATAGTTGTTGACTTTGCAGGATTACGAGGTGAATATACATACTCCAGTTTAGATGCTCAGACACTTCTTACCTTTGAGGGCAGGCGAGGTCCCCCCCCTTCTTTTCCTACCTCGTTCTGTTCCCGACTCCAACGCTCAAACAAAAAGGCACAATGTTATCTAATCTGTCTGAAGACATTTATTATATAGCAGTTATTTTAGTAAGAAACTTAGTTATGATATAATTTTTTTAAGATATTCTTAGAATTTGAGTTTGAGCTTAATTCAACTCCAAAAGTTAGTTCATGGGGTGAAGATTGCTCTCACTTAAATAACCATTGTTCAGGCCATACCATTGTTCACTATGAGAGTCTCAATATACCCGCTCTATTAAGACTTGTATACATTTTGAAGTTAGTTAAATTAAGTATTAGTCAGTTTGGAGAGAGTTAGAAGTTAAATGTTAGTTCATTTTGACGGGAAGATTAGTTATAGCTATTGGCCAGCTAATTGATCGCATTCGATCATTATCCTGGAGGTGGTTTCTATCTTGGTCTAAGTCCCCTCCATGTTTGTACTACGAGTGGTTTGCCAACCTACTATTATGTATTGGGAGGTCTTGATTATGTTTTGTGGTTGTTTTAGTGTTTGGTGCTTGTTGTGGGCTATTGGTCCGACTTTTCTCGTTGAGTGGCTGTATTGGATTGGGGTACCCCTTGTACCTTTTTTATTAATAAAATTTTTGTCATTCAAAAAAAAAAAAAAAGCTTAAGAGCATCACTATATATGTGTGACTCGGTTATGTAATTAAACTTTTCTCTCTTCCACGCTTAACATGGTATCAGTAGGATCTAGATTTCTGCATCTCTAATTCTTCTGGATTCTTGTTCTTCTTTTTGATTCATCGTTCTCCTCTGTGATTCATTGTTCTTCTTGTGATTCATTGCATTTCTACAATTTTCAATTTTTGCGATCTTGCAATCTTAGGGTTTCGCGATCTCACAATTTTTGGGTTTTGTGTGATCTCTTTCTGATCCAAGCCTTCAGCTATGGAAGTTCTCGCTGAAATCCATTCTAATCAGACAATCCAAGCTTGAGCCTTGTTTCAAATCAACCCGGCTTCGATAACTATAATTATTTAGTGTTTAGCTTTGTTGATGGATCAATTCAACCCCTTGATGAGGATGATCCTTCTTATCCTTTGTGGTTACGAAATAACAATTTCTTGGTTATTGAATTAAATGACCATAGAAATAATTGTCGGTGTTGTAATCTCATCTTCTGCGTTTGCAATCTGAAAGGAACTTGAAGAACGGTTTAGGTAACATAATGGCCCACATATTCTTCAACTGAAGATAGAACTCATCAATTGTTCAAGATTCCCTCTCAGTAAGTCTTTAGGAAGAACTAAGTGAGTACAAATCGATTCACCATTGTGTTTGCATTATTGTTCAACCAATCCTTTATCATCTTCAAAGAGAATATGTCTTAGCCTTTTTATGGGACTTAATGAAAGTTACACTCAAATTCGACGTCACTGATGAATCCCTTGCCTTCCATGAGCTTACTGATCTTTGATTATTCAAGAAGAGCAGCAAAGGGGAATGGGAAACACACCTCTTTCGATTGATAATCAAATTGCTTTAAGCTCAAATAATTGGTGACTTAAAGTGTAGATATAATGACAATCAAGAACATATGTGAAAATTATTTTTGTTGTATTTGTGCTTCAGTCATATCTTAAATGTTTAACTCCTATACAAGTGATGAAGTACATTTTTTCTTTTCTTCTCAGCCTTTCCTATAATGTTTATTTATAAACATGTTACATGTCTTATTTAATTTCAAATAAATTTGTTGTGATACACTATTAAGCTGACAGCTCACGTGACCCAAACTCTCTGTTCTTAAATATCAAATGCTTGATATCATGGGTTAATTGATCTACCATAGAAAATTTAAGTTTCTATGTTGGCTATAATGTCACTTGTTGCGGTCTTTTTATTAGATTGGGAAAAAAAATTGCGTTAATGGTGTATCAACTTAAGAAGTATATTCCTAATATTCAACTTACATTATATATATATTTATTTTGAAACTGAAGAAGTATATTCCTAATATTCAACTAAACTTATTTTCTTTAAAAATCTTATTTAATCCAACTTATTGTATTAAGTTGGTTCACAAAATAAAATCTTTAAAATTAGGCGATAAAAAAATTTAAGTTGTCTAATGATCGGTTACTATAAAATTTTATATATTACATATAATTATTCATAATTTTAAATTTCGACGGGAAAACATGTAATGATTTTATTTTTTTGAGCACATATTAATTTTATGCATGTATTTATTGTTTATAAATTTTGAATCCCGACGTGAAAACATGTAATGGTTTGAATTGTGTTTGTCAGTATAGTTTTATTGTCTGTGAGTTTTGTTATGTCTTTGAGCACATATTAATTTTATGCATATATTTATTATTTATAAATTTTGAATCCCAATGGGGAAACATGTAATGGTTTGAATTGAGTTTATCAATATTGTTTTATTGTCTATGAGTTTTGCTATGCCTTTAACGTAAAGTACTTGTCAGCATGTATTTGTTCCTAACACTATTCAAAATTTTCTTCTCATAATTTCTAATATAAAGTACTTTATGGGCTCGAAATAGCTAAGTCTGCTAAAGGCATACACCCTCATGTCCAGAACTGGACATTTAGAGTGTAAAATTTTTAAGATTAGACATTTACAGGTGACCCAACAGATCTATGAAAGAATTTGATATCATCTTAAAATTTAGATTTAGTCTTAACCCCAAAAGCTAGCTATGGGGTGAGATTACCCACTAACTTATAACTATTGTTCAGACCATATATATTATCAAATCACAGGACTCTCAACATACATGATATTAATTTAAGAAAACATTTTTTATTTTGTATTACAGCATAATAATTTGACAAATCAAGAGAGTTGAAAGTGCTTTTGCAAACCTGTGGAGAAAAAACAGGGCAAATAAAGAAAGTGGTCGGTCACCTTTAAGTCCTTTTCCAAGACTACTTAAAAAGCCAAGAATTTTAGCTTGAAGACTATAGTCAACCATCGAGATGGCTAGCTAGCAATTAGTGATGGTTTTAACTAGTTATGCCTTGTCAAACTATTTGTTTGGTTCAATTTTGATATAAGCTTAATAGTTGTATGAACGAATAAGACAAACAACTTTTGTACAAATATCAAATCATATTTCATTATCTTACTGTATCATAATATTATTTTTTAAATTTTATTTATAGTACGATAATATATGATTAGGCAAATGTTTAAAATTTATTTAAAATGTTACAATGCATAGCTAGTAAACAAGTTTGTTATCGCGTCTGATTAAAAACATCCTTCTTTATATACTATTGTTATTCTTAGAAAAGTTTCCATTAAATTACATTGGTGTGATAAAGATTAATTTAGAACCGATACATTATTAATAATTTTATATATAATGTGATTATTGTCAATCCAATAGTTGAATAATAAATCTTTATCACACTAAATATTTGCGTCAAATCTCATAAAATTTAAACAATAATACATTTATAATTAAATAGTTCTTATTTTCATATATTCTAAAAGTGCATGCAATTTTAATATTGACGTATCTCTATGATAAATTTTTAAATTATTTTAAATTAATATAAAATTTTATAGACATAATCTATATGATAATAACTTTCAATCAAACTATAAATTTTGAAATAGAATAATCTGATAAAAAGTTATTGAATGATGTAACAGTCTCAAAGTGTTATATTTGGTTTGCATATAATTGATATAAAATTTTATAGATACAGTCTATATCTATATATCTATATGATAATGACTTTCAACCAAATTGTAAATATTGAAATATAATATTCTGGTTAAAAAAATATTGAATGGTGTAATAGTCCAAAAGTGTTACTATATTTTTTTTGTTAAAAATGTATAACATCAATATGTGTACGCGCGTGAGTTTACATAGATATGACAAAGTGTTGAGTATGGCTCATATGATACAGTATCAAAAAGTGAGGCGGGGAGTGAGCTAATGAGCGTGTGAGCTCTCCTTTGTCACATGGGCTCACCAAATATGTTTCGTAAGGGAGTGCAAGCCCTCAGTGGTACGTTCAGGTATTGTTGTAACTGTCATTGCGTAATATTATATATACTACTTGTAACACTGAACCCTAATCATCACTAAGAAATAAACTAACTATAGCTCTGTAGTCACGACGAGCAACTATTAATGAATAATGACCAAATATCTTGTCCTTTTTTATATTTTTCGTTTCCTTATTTCTTCTATAGTGTTGATGTTCCAACACAAAGCATAGTCTCAATCTATAATTTATGTTTGAACACTCAAACGAGAACTTTGGCTTATTTCATTTTCATCCATAATAACCACAACTACTGAAAAAGGCAAAATTTCCAACGCGCTAGGATTATTTCCAATCACCGATATTTCTTCTTGCAAGTTGTTGCAACTTTGCAATTTTGTTTGCAATCAAAAACTCATATTTGGTTTGTCGTATTTATTTATTTGTCCCATGTTCCCAACCATAGTACAGTGCTAGCATTGTAGCAACCCACCACTGTCTATCTATCCTCATCTCAATGACAGACTGAATCTCATAAATAATAGTAATAGGCTCTCAACTCAACTCACTCCCTCTCCTTCTATTATTCCTCAGTTCAGTGTTCCAAAAAGTGAAAACACTTTCATGGAGCTCAATTTGCTCTTTGTACTTCTCCTTGGTTCCACTTCACTAGTTTTGCTGTCACACTTAGCTGCAGCTTCCACACCCAAACTCAACAATCAAGAGGGTAAAAGATATTAATTCCTTCACTTGTTGCAATTCAATTGCTTTTTTCTTTTTTGGTGTGTGGTTAAGCCCAGAGTTGTAATATATATATAGAAATCCAAAAAAGAAGTGATCTTTGTGTTTGGATCAGATTTGTTGTTGGAAAATCTCATCTGGGTCATTCTTATGTATATCAGTTATAAGATTAGTTTAATTAGCATCCTTACAAGTTGTTTCTCCATAAAGATTCTTTGTTTTGTGATATTAATTCATTTGGATTTTTTTAATTTTTTTTTTCCTGATTGCAGTGAAGGCATTGAAGGAGATAGGGAACAAAATAGGGAAGAAAGATTGGGACTTTAAGGTGGACCCTTGCAGTGGAAAAGGGAACTGGAACGTTTCTGATGATAGGAAAGGATTTGAGAGCTCTGTGATATGTGATTGTTCCTTCAATCAAAATTCTTCTTGCCATGTTGTAAGCATGTACTGGCCTCTTTCTTTCTTTCTTTGTTTCTTTCCCATCTCTTAGATTCTCTCTGTTTTTCAAAAAACTCAAACTACTGGTGAAAATCACATGCAATCATGTGCAATTGGGAAGAGGAAAAATATTTTCTTCAAGTTTTGATTAATTAATCTTCACGTGTATTTTTGGTCAAATCTTTTTTACTGTAGATACTTTGATCGATGTTACCATCAAATCTTCACGTGCAATATAGATAATTTCTTTTTTAACATAAAAAAAGGGAGCAAAGTGCAGTTTTTATTTTTTGCACCTAATTATTTTTTTTTCCCTACTCCATTTTTTTAATAAGGTTCTACTCCATTTTTCTCTGCCTAGATTTATGTATAGTTCACTGTTGCGAATCTTAATCATACACATATTTGGCTTGTCAAAGGGCCACATTGGTCTAAATGTGAATGAAGTATGAAATGAAACTCAATTATTAAAAAAAAATTGAAGTTTGACTTTGAAAATGTTGTGCTGTTTGTGTCCTTTTGTTCTTTGAGGGTAAAATTAATTTTTTTTCTTTTTGTTGTCAGAATTTTCTATTAATTTTTAATTTTCATCTGTTGGGCTCTACATTTACGTTTTTGCTTCCAACCATTGGGTTTTTCTTTTCTTCCTTCCAACTGTTGTCTTTCTTAGAATGAAAATTTGTGTTCAAGAGTAAAAAGAGATTAGCTGGTTTTTAATAGGAAATATTAATTAATTTATGCTCAAAGAATGGTTTTTTATTTTTTTTGATGGATGCTCAAAGAATGGTTAATGGTTTACTAAACACAAGTTGTTCTTACATGAACGAAACACATTCGGCTTTCAACAACAACAAAAAAGTAATTGAATTAACTAGAAATTCTACTCTGGTTAAGTTTTGTTTATTTAAATTTGTTCGCTAGCTACCATTTCCCAAGTTGGCTATTTTTTACAAGAGCATACTATTTATATGCACAATCAATTAGAAACTCAAGATGTCTTAAATAAATAATTACAAAATTATTTTATGCTATCTGGAGTATCTAACAATTTTGTATACAGTGGAGTATGAAATTTGGGATTCATAAGATTTTGGCTCTCATTTTTCATATACTGTATTTATTTATTGGTTGGATATCTTGCAATAATCTTGTAAACCACCATATAAATTCTAATTTTCTGCTTTTTATTTCATATTCTAAATCAACAGATTCTTGAAGGCTCAGAATCTGTCTGGTACTCTCTCACCAGAGTTTTCCAAGCTTCCTTATCTCAAACTACTGTAAGATTACCAAACCTCAGCTAATCAGCTTTGAAACTATGATTCTTTGCTCTGCATGATTTTCCCATGCAATCTAAATTTTCACATGAAATGGTGAAGCACACTTAACTTTTTGCCTTGTGTACGCAAAACCAGGGACCTTAGTCGTAACATCATCACTGGTTCTATACCTCAACAATGGGCTACCATCCGCTTGGTTGAGTTGTAAGAACTTTCTGCTGTGCACTCTTTGGTTTCTTCTATGCATTGTCTCTTAAATTTCTTCTTTTGAAGTGACAACCTGACAATGACACTGAAGTTTTTTGTCAATTGCATATGCAGCTCTTTAATGGGAAACAGATTATCAGGGCCATTCCCAAAAGTTCTCACCAATATTACAACCCTCAAAAACCTGTACGCTGAAATCATTTCTTTATTTTCATGAATTGTGTTTGTGGTCACACTTGTTAAGTGAGACTCAGTCACTCACCATAGTGACAAATCCATTGTTTTTTAGAAGAAAATCAGAAAAATATATATGGATTATCTAAGGATAGCTTTTAACTCTTCCAGTCGTGGTTATCGAATCGGGATTCAAATCGCTTTCCAAATCGTGAATCAAATCTTATTATGAATCGCACAATACATGATCAATGAAAATACGACATTTTTAAGTAAAAACAAGTGATATATGCAAAAGAAGCTGATATAACATATACGAACTTCAAAATAATTCAAGATTCAGATCATTAATCAAAATGACAAAAAAAAAAAAGTGGTTGGCTACACAATGTTTAATGGCAAGTTGCGATTCACGCGATTCATCAAAAATGAATCGAGATTCATGCTGCGATTCATGCCTAAAATAGATACGCTCAACGATTGGTATCAATTGGGTTCAGTTTTGTTTTGAATCGAGATACGACTCGCATGTATCATATGATACTGATAGCCATGCTTCCAATAACTTCGGTTTTCACCTAAAGGATGGTGTTCCAGGATTGCCAGCTTATTATAATTCCCAATTTATGTCTGCTACTTTGTTTAAATAACATAATATTTGTATGAATGTTACAGGAGTATTGAAGGGAATCTATTTTCAGGCTTAATTCCAACAGAGATTGGAAATTTGATCAATTTAGAAAAACTGTAATTCTTCTGACCTTCTCACAACCTCTACTTCTATTTCCCCCCTAACATATTATTCTCTAGTGTTTAACATGAACGAATCATGTTTGTTTAGCATTCTGTCATCAAATGCATTCAAAGGAGCATTGCCATCCTCACTTTCCAAGTTGACCAACTTGACTGATTTGTAAGTATTTGCTTTCTTATCCATCTAATTTATCTATAATCAGCAGTAATCAATATTGAATCAACAAATTTTGAAATCTTCTAGCACATGGCTACAAATTGATAATATTGGCTAGTGAGCTTGTAGATGGAAGTCACTGCAGGGTTCTAAATTAATTCCTGTAATGAGCTACAAAACTATACATTTTCTAGCTCAGTATATTACTTACGTTCTTTTATTGGTGTTTCAGTTTGAATTTTGACATTTCTTTGGATACTGACTATTCTTTTGGAAATACATTTTTAGGAGGATAAGTGACACTAATTTCTATGGGAAGATACCCGATTTCATTAGTAAATGGTCACTGATTCAAAAGCTGTAAGCTTCCTACCCAGTTGTTTCTTATTGTATTTGTTGTATATACTGTACTTTTTATATCAAATTTTCTTTTTGGGGTTATTACAGCCACATTCAAGGTTGCTCTCTTGAAGGGCCCATACCTTCCAGCATTTCTGCCTTGACAAGATTAAGTGATTTGTATGCTTCTAATATTTTATTTTATTTTATTTATTTTTTGATCAAAAAATATGAATTTTTCAATTGATTGTGTTGTTTGTTTTGATACATAATAGGAGGATAACTGACTTGAAAGGTAGTAGAAGCTCTACTTTCCCACCACTAAGTAATATGAAATCCATGAAGACACTGTGAGTTCAATGACTTAAACGCTTTCTTTTTTTCTTAAAAGTCTTCTTCAAAATGACCTATATTTTACTTGGCGGACATCATAATGCAGGGTTTTGAGAAAATGCTTGATTAAAGGAGAGATCCCAGAATATATTGGGAGAATGGAAAAACTGAAAATCTTGTAAGTGATTCCACAAGTGACATTCAAGAGTTTTAACAACTTGATAAATTACAATTGAGGATCATGTTGCAATTGAAAAGATCTCATCAGTAAAATGATCCCAAAATCAATTCAAAATTGTCTTGGCCAACTTTACTTAGGCACAATGTTCATAATAGCTTGTATAATTTTATCTGGATCTCAAATAATAATTTTTTCTGGTTCAAGATTTTGTAGGTAAATGATGGTAATATCTTGTTTATAGAAGATGTGCTAGGGTAATTACTAATTAGCATGAAACTTCTTCAAAGGAGTGAACCAAAAGCTTTTAATGCAAGAAAACAGCAAACTGCAATTTTTGGATAATAAAAATTTCATTTGAATACACTCCCTTGTTTGGTTTCATTTCAATCAAGAAGCATGCAGCAGGCCTTGTTATTTTCCTCAAGCATTTAGGTCACTGGAAAGGCTTCTAAATAGTAAACAAAGAACTAAGTAACAGAAAAATTATAAGCAAACTACACTGGTTATCAAGGAAATTAACAGGGGGGAAAAGCAGCTAAACTATTTTCTTCTTATCCTAGTCCTTGTCTAAATAGCTCTAAATCTAAGAATTATTTAGTAGAACAGAACAACTTGTCAACCTTGATCTCATTTCATCCCAACTAACAAGTTTAACAATTAACATCAAAGTGGTCAGCATGAGTCTAAGAAAACGTAGAAAGTGAACAGTCGTTTGCATCAGGTAACAATAAAACTAGTAGTTTCGTTTTAAGCAACCTTCTCATCTCTTCCTATGAGAGTACTTTATCTTGAAGTTCTTATGGAAAAAAGGTCTAAACCAGATATGTCTTATCATATCAGTTGGCATGATGCAGTAATTTTTGAATGCTAAAGGAAGGTTAAGAAGACAATTATAAACACTGCTTGCACTTGAAAATGCAGAACACGCGTTTCTTTTTATCCATCTTATACTAGAAGATAAATTGCCTTTTTTTCATATTAACCTTTTCCTTCTATTAAACATGTTTATTTATTTATCTTCATTGTTGTAGAGATTTGAGTTTCAATAGCTTGAGTGGAGAGATACCTGAATCCTTTGCCCAACTTGACAAAGTGGACTTCGTGTAAGTGGATGGACTGAACCAAACATGTTATTGGAACATTTCTTTTGAACATCTCATCTAATGAAGCAAAATTTGTGTTAAATAATGCAGGTATCTTACTGCGAACAACCTATCAGGGACTATACCTAGCTGGGTCCTTGGAAATAACAAAAATGTGTATGTTAAATTCCTTGAGTAGTTATAGTACAATTTTCGATCCTCCATCTTAATATTTGGTTATGCTAGATATGTTTCAAAACATTTAAAATAGAACAACAATCAAAGTTCTATTAGGTCGGATGGATGATAAATGATGCCATGCATTCTACCATAAAACAAATATTTAATAAATCCAATGAGAGCATTTAAAATATGATAAAAAAAAAAAAAAATAGAGTTGGATGGTTTATATTATTCTCTAGGAACTTTAATCTATTAATGTCTGCATAAAGTTAATCTATGATATAACTGAAATTAAATAATGACTCTTGCAAGCAATATGAGATACATATTTTGGTGCACAGTGATGTCTCTTTCAATAACTTTGCGTGGGATGGCTCAAGTCCAACTGAATGTCCACGAGGGAGCGTGTAAGTTTTATTCAAGCTTCGAGTTCTAGTTATCCTGAATGAGTGTTAGTTATCAGTTATCAATGTAACAAATTTTTGTCATTTTTTCCAGAAACCTTGACGAGAGCTACTCTTCATCTGTGGTTAAACAGTAAGCTGTTGTGCTTGGAACATAGCGTCTTCCCATCGTTTTGTTTTCTGAGGAACGTTCTGTAAAATAAGGTTTTGGTATTAGCTTTAGTACGTAACCTTAATATTCACTCTTTGTTGCAGAAGCATTCATTCATGCCTAAAAAGGAACTTCCCATGCCCTAATAGCAAATGTAAGTGCGTGACCATACTTACAAAATTTAAATTACTTCTATCCGATAAGCTGCTTTAAATAGTGATTTGAATTGAATTATGTTACCAGAAATTGAGTGAACTAAATTGATGAGAAATTCTCAACTCAACATGATTGATTACATAACAAAAGAAAGATTATGATATATATAACATGATTTTGCTTATGATTCTGTTCATACAAAGGTTCATTGCGTAATGCCCAATTCTTTCTTTGCTTATGATCTTAATCTTAGAGTTGTACATAAATTCAATTAAAATCAAAATAAGGTGAGAAGGATGATGTCCATTTTGAAAGAAGCAAGAATAGATCTGTTTTTGTCAGAATAATTTCCTCCAATTCCAATTAATTGGAATAAAACTAGTTGACTAATTCTAAGAAACATAAAATTAGAAGATAAATATGTAGTCATTCTTATCAGAACCATTGCATGACTATAATGCCATCTTATTAAACAAATTCAAGTAAATGAACTAAAAGCTTAAAAATTTAAATACAAATCATGGCAGCTTCTTTGTGAATTTTACCTTTCATTGCAAGATTTTGCATCAAGTATTCATTCTTTTCAATCCTGTTTGGCATTGTTTTTTCAACAGATCATTACTCCATGCACATTAATTGCGGTGGTAATGAAGCAAATATTAGTGGTAAGATTTATGAAGCTGACACAGAACGAAAAGGTGCTTCAATGTTATATTACACTAGTCCGGATTGGGCTCTTAGCAGCACTGGCAACTTCATGGACAATGATATTGACTCTGATCCTTATATTGTGGCCAATACTTCTAGACTTGTTAATGTCTCCGTGCTCAATTCAAAACTGTACGCGACAGCTCGTGTTTCTCCCCTTGCTCTCACATACTATGGCCGCTGTCTAGGGAATGGAAATTACACTGTTAAGCTTCACTTTGCAGAGATTATTTTCATCAATGATAGGTCATTTAACAGTCTTGGTAGAAGGGTATTTGATGTCTACATCCAGGTAACTCTATACTTACTTGATATGTACATGATGTTAAATAGTTGATTTGTGCTGAGTCATGCATTGATGAAGATGGAATATATTATTATGTCCTATAATTAAGGAGAAACTGGTGCTGAAAGACTTTGATATCCAACGAGAAGCTGGTGGTACTGAAAAGCCAATTGTGAAGACATTTAATGCTAGTGTCACACAACATACTTTGAAGATTCACTTCTACTGGGCTGGAAAAGGAACCACTGGCATACCAACAAGAGGAGTTTATGGGCCTTTAGTGTCTGCTATTTCAGTGGATCCAAGTAAGTCAAATCCTCAATCTTAGGGCTACTTATTGTTTTATCTGATTTGATAAGTCTGGCAGATTCAAACAAGTTATGTAAATTTTTTTTTTTTTTTTTTTTAGGGGGTGGGGAAGGGAATTTTTATTAATAAGGGAGGGGGAGGCACTTAAGCCATACAAACTGTCCCCGAGGGGATTTAAACAAAATCCCTTGGGATTACAACTTTACAAGGCTAGACAATCACCACTGTACTAGCACCCTGGGATAACAGGTTATGTAAATTGGAAACTTGATAAAGTATATGCATGTCAAACTGAAAAATGATTCTGACTAATAGATAAAAGAAAGATAATCAACATGGATAAAGCATTACTTGTTAACTTCTGCTTAGAGCTTACTAATCTGTATTAAAGAAATTAAAATTAGTAGGAAAGGGTAATATTATCTTTTATGTCTACCTTTACTCTTGTTAGTTTTTGTTCTTCATTTCTACAAAATCTATAAATAGATACTTCTCCCTTCCACAGATTTCAAACCTCCATCAGAGCATGGCAACAGAACTTATGTCAAAGTGGCAGTTAGCATAGTCAGTGGTGTTTTAGTTGTTGTCCTTATAGTGCTGTGTGTCATGAGAAGGAAGGGATGGTTAGGAGGCAAGGACCCAGTGTATAAAGGTATGAAATATGCCACTAAGTACTTCCAGTTCTTTTATTTATAATAAATGTTTCATTTTGTTTCCAGGCAGCATTTGCTTAAGCTTCTCTTCAACAATTACTACCGTAGAATTATTTCTACAAAATGTATTCGAAATGTCATAAAACCTAAGTGCATCATTTTACTTCCTTAAGATTTGTTATTGATGATATTTTTCCATTTCACCATAATCAAAACTTTAGGAGAAAATAGGAGAGCATACTTGAACACCCTGTATATATACACACATATTTAAGCTTGATGGAATTAAAATAAAAAGAAATATGGTGGCCAATATTGTAGAAAAAGTTATCAAACTTTTTTATTTAATCCAAATTTCCATTTTTTTTTCCTCAGAGCTTAGGGGTATAGATCTGCAGACGGGATTGTTTACTTTAAGGCAAATCAAAGCAGCAACCAAAAACTTTGATGCAGCAAATAAAATTGGCGAAGGTGGTTTTGGTTCTGTTTACAAGGTATTTTGATCTTCCTCAAGTTTATATTCCTTGTTCATGTTATCCACATTTTAGATAATGTTGCAATGCGAGATAAAAATATACCTTGTTCGTGTTGCAGGGCCTCCTATCAGATGGTAAAGTAATTGCAGTAAAGCAGCTCTCATCAAAATCTAAGCAAGGAAACCGCGAGTTTGTGACTGAGATAGGAATGATATCTGGACTTCAACATCCCAATCTTGTTAAGCTCTATGGATGTTGCGTGGAAGGGAACCAGCTAATACTGATATACGAGTATATGGAAAATAATTGTCTATCTCGCATTCTTTTTGGTAAGCTTAGCTTCATAATCATAATCAGAATGAATAACCTTAGCCATACTTAACATTTGAATTACTCATAATTGATTATCCTTCTCCCAATCACACACATACAGGGAAGGGTTCAGACAACAAAGAGAACCTGAACTGGTCTATCAGGAAGAAAATTTGCCTTGGTATAGCTAAAGCTCTAGCTTATCTTCATGAAGAGTCCAGAATTAAAATTATACATAGGGATATAAAGGCAAGTAATGTGTTGCTGGACAAGGATTTTAATGCCAAAATTTCAGATTTTGGTTTGGCCAAACTTATTGAAGATGACAAAACACATGTTAGCACCCGAATTGCAGGAACAATGTAAGTTCATACTAGTTTGGAGTGAAGCTTCACTTCTAGTTTGTCATGAAAAATGAAAGCATAAAGTCTATATTATCTGAATGATTATATTTGCCCTTGTATGTCGTAAAATGCTTCTATTTTACTTCAACAATAGTAATAGTAATTTCCATTTGTATGGTTGTTGTCTACAGTGGTTATATGGCTCCTGAATATGCAATGCGTGGCTACTTAACTGACAAAGCAGATGTTTATAGCTTTGGGGTGGTTGCATTGGAAATTGTCAGTGGAAAGAGCAATACAAATTACAGGCCAGATGATGAATTTTTTTACCTTCTTGATTGGGTAATTAGAATTGATTTCAATTTTTTTTTTCCATGTTTCCACTCCACATTTTTGTGCTTGTTTATATTGTCAGTTTATCATAATGCTAGTATTAATTTGTATACATGAATTGATGTTAGTTATCTTTTGATAAAAAGTAAGCTCAGTCTGAAATTTGAATTTATCTCAGGCCTATGTTTTGCAAGAGAGGGGAGGTCTTCTGGAGCTAGTTGATCCACATTTGGGTTCAGAATATTCAAATGAGGAGGCCATGGTAATGCTAAATGTGGCTCTCTTCTGTACTAATGCATCTCCTACACTTAGGCCAACAATGTCCCAAGTTGTGAGCATGCTTGAAGGTTGGACTGACATTCAGGATATACTTTCTGATCCGGGGTATTCAGCTGTTAGTTCCAGTTCCAAATATAAGAGTATAAGAAATCACTTCTGGCAGAATCCAAGCAGAACACAAAGCATGTCAATACCTAGTATTTATACCGATTCCTCTAGCTCACATGTTGAAACAGAAGAGAGCTACCGTCTTGTAAAAAATAACCCAGATGGATCAGACAAATGAAGATAGTTTAACATCATGCATTTAAACACAACTTGTGAATTGTGATGCATTTAATAGAAGAAGAAAAAAAGAGAAGGAAATCTAAGTTAATAACTATAGAGTTTTGTCTCGTGATTATTGGCAGCCTGACACCATGAAATTGGCAAAGCTGTGATTTGAATCTATAACCATGTACCTACCAACACATCACCTAGTTATATACTCCCTCCAATCCTTTTCATAAAAAAAAATATAGGGGATATTCTTTAGTTCCTAACATAGACACATTTTCAAATGTATTAATTTCTAAATTCTTTTTATACTCTTATTTTATTGTGAGATCCGTGTTCACGAGACGCTCATTCATTCCCCATGCAAGTGTATTCAACCATATAATACTACTATGAGTAGTTCTGAAATAAAATTTAAATTTATAACATTATTAAGATTAACTGATTTAATTGCTTTTCAATAGTCTTGATGAATTAGTTATTTGCTTCTTATAAAAAGGAGGGGTATTACTAAACCAACCACTCAGGGTTGGGTATAATTTATACTAACATATTGTTATGATGTTTTTAATAAAATATTAAAAGAATAGATTAATCTTGTTACATATTAAACTCATAGTCCACCTAGTATTTATACTGATTCCTCTAGCTCACATGTTGAAACAGAAGGGAGCTACCGTCTTGTAAAAAATAACCCAGATGGATCAGACAAATGAAGATAGTTTAACATCATGCATTTAACACAACCTGTGAATTGTGATGCATTTAATAGAAGAAGAAAAAAAGAGAACGAAATCTAAGTTAATAACTATAGAGTTTTGTCTCATGATTATTGGCAGCCTGGCACCATGAAATTGGCAAAGCTGTGATTTGAATCTATAACTATGTACCTACCAACACATCACCAAGTTATATACTCCCTCCAATCCTTTTCATAAAAAAATATAGGGGATATTCTTTTGTTCCTAACATAGACACATTTTCAAATGTATTAATTTCTAAATTCTTTTTATACTCTTATTTTATTGTGAGATCCATGTTCACGAGATGCTCATTCATTCCCCATGCAAGTGTATTCAACCATATAATACTACTATGAGTAGTTCTGAAATAAAATTTAAATTTATAACATTATTAAGATTAACTGATTTAATTGCTTTTCATTAGTCTTGATGAATTAGTTATTTGCTTCTTATAAAAAGGAGGGGTATTACTAAACCAACCACTTAGGGTTGGGTATAATTTATACTAACATATTGTTATGATGTTTTTAATAAAATATTAAAAGAATAGATTAATCTTGTTACATATTAAACTCATAGTCCAAATGAAACATTGAAAAAAAAAAAAAGTAAAAGGACTGAAAAATAATTGTCACCAGATTTTATCTATCTTATGCACCCAAATATGGGAGCAAAAGGAAAGTATTTGCACTGGTACACCGAAAATTCGATTTGCTGCTTCAACATAAACATGCACCAGAAGTTCATTTGTTAATACATACTGCTAACCATGAGATCTTTAAACTATGCTTATCTATTAATTATCCCCTTAATAATCTTAACAAACAGACTTCAAAAGTAGAACTACTGATGACAAATCCCACCATTATCATTCTTACAGTAGGTGATGGATGGGAATGGGACACCAGTTGCGTTATCCACGCAGAAACATGCTACCCTTGCATCATCCTGATTATAGCAAAGTTAAACTTTAGATAATAAAAAACCATGGACAGAGAACTATTTTCTTCTTGTACATTCTGAAGAATAATAATATCACCTTCTGGTCTTGTCACATCCACTTCAAGCCTATATTGGCTATATCCTAGATCCAGCAAGCCGCCTCTTTGAGGCATTTGATATGGTCACCTGACCAAGTTTGTCAGCATCGCTTGATACAGTCCTTTGCTTGATTGGCGTATAATGTCGCAACCATTCTCCAATATAAACCTGAAACAGAAAATAGATTTGATGAAATCAAGGAAGAGAGATGCAAGTAGTAAGGTAACATATGTAACTATATCTTCTGGTAGAATAGATCTACTAGAGGTTTACCTTATCATTCTGATGTATTAGGAAAATATTTCCAAGTACTAGTGTTGAGAAATATATAATGCAAATATGATACAACCAGGAATAAAAAGGGTACAGAAAATGTACAGCCATATTGGCTCAACATAGCCAACTATGATTATGATGCTTTTAACCAGAGAAATGATTTAAAGAAAGGAAATAACCTGTTGAGGTCTCATAATCTTTGTATCAGGATCATCCAACGATTCTCTCCAATGAGCCAAGTACCCAGCCATCCGAGGGATAGCAAATAAAACTGTGAAATACTCAGGTGGAAACCCCATGGCCCTGATTGCATAAATTTATTAGCTCAAGCCTTTTATCATATTCTGGAGGAAGCAACATATTCTATCTTTCCTTGTTACAATAAATGGAGGAAATCATAGGTTACCTATAAATTAATCCAGAGTAGAAGTCAACATTTGGATATAGCTTCCTCTTGATGAAATATTCGTCAGATAGTGCAACCTTCTCCAAAGCAACTGCAACCTGATTGATCAAATAATTGCATAGAGATGTTAGAACTTCTAAAATTCAAACTAAATATACTGAACTATATTGGCATTAAATTAAGATGGCATTTTCCTGGTCAGATAATAAACGCAGTGTCAGAAACCATAATCAATGCTCTAAATTTTAAAATTAAAAGACTTGCTAGAGATTTTGAAAGACTTGAGATCATCTGAATTGATCTGCAACTTTATTTTCAAGCTAAACATGGTATCTAATGAATATACATATAGACCAATTATATGTCAAACTTGTATTGTATCTGCAATATTTCTGCAATATTTTAAGCACATGCCTTAAAATACCCCCTTTTAAGGAGTTTCCTAAACATTTAAAATTTTAATTATGTGTGGGCCTTTCTAGATAAGCATCATATGCACAAAAACATATAAATGTACATACACACTATGCAGAATAGTTCGAAATCAAAATTAAAAATACATTTTAATATAAAAATAAGATGATTTCAAAATGTAGTAGTTTGTCCTTGTATTCACAACCCTAATCATAGGTCTTGTGATCAGCATCCCCAGATTAAGGAATATATAAGAGACAGGCAGCATATAGACAGGGACTACAAAATGATAAACACCTCGATGAGAGGATCCCGGCCAACAATGGAAAACACTTCCTCTGTCAATTTTTTTAAGACCTTTGCTCTGGGATCATAGTTTTTGTAAACTCGGTGTCCAAAACCAGAGAGCTTCCGTTTCCTGGAGGAAAAATACAGGACAAGATTATCAACTAAAACTATCCTTCCCCTGCTTGCTGTGATGAGACTCCCAAAAGGCAGCAACAAGAGCAAGGCATCATGCTACCATTCAGGATATAGGCATTAAGCTAACAAATAGAGAAAAAGTAGACCCAACTAACACAAAGAAAGTACTAGCCACCTGGATTTGACACCTTCAATGAACTCCGGAATGTTCTCAGCAGTTCCGATTTCACTCAGCATTTTGAGGACAGCCTGCAGAATCAAAGGTCACATTAGCATGCTCATATATTAAATAACTATTGTGCTTGTGTTTACTCACAACATTAGAACAAGCAACACATAAAAGATCATAACAGCTTCATTAACAATTTATAGTTACCTCATTAGCTCCACCATGAAGAGGTCCATATAGAGCTCCAACAGCCCCAGCAATGGCAGTATATACATCAACACCACTGAAATAAGATAACAGTTGAGCAATATTAGACCGACTGCTTTATGTTGAGATGATAAGTATTGTAGTAAGATGTATACCTTGATGCAAGGTGTCGGACAGCAGATGTAGAGCAATTCATTTCATGTTCTGCATGCAGGATGAAGATAATGTCTAGCGCACGAGTTAGCTGAGGATTGGGTTTATATGACCGGTTACCTCTGAAAGCATGCACAGTAGAGATTTTATTTGTGCTAAAACTCAAAAAAAAAAAAAAAAAAAAAAAAAGTATGTGGCTGTCATTCTATTGTCTAAAGATCAAGTTATAGTTCCCTTGGGAAAAAAAGAGTTTTTATATATGAGCACAAAAAGCAAACCATCATTAATCTATGAAGAAAAAATAAATTTTAAAAAAGTTTGGCTTATTCCAAATAATCAATCGGACCTAAAAATACCATAAGACATACAGAGAATCAAGCATGTATAGGAAGTTCTCTGTGTAAGAAAGTTGGTTGGATGGAAGCACAGGTGGCCTTCCTGCCATTCTAAGATAAACTGCTGCAGCAATTGTTGTAATCTGCAATTAAAAAAATAGTGTTGCCATAAAGCAGTGGAGCAAATAGCAAATAAGCAGAGAGTCAAATGGATACTGCACAAAATCCCAAAAGATACAAGCTATAAAACCAGTGCAAGAATCCTGGTGCAAGAAGCATTCAGAATAACCGAATAACTTGCATATATAGGAGACGGAAGGATGAGAGGAGTAAAGAGAACTGAATAATCACACCTTTCCAATTATCCGTGCTATTTGTTTGTCTCTAACTTCCTTTGAGTTGTAAATATCAAGACCCTGCATTAAATTATAACAAAATTTAGATGAAAGAAAGTCAAAGCTGAATCAAATCATATAAAACAGCACTATGTCATCTTTTGTCTTTATTAATTAATAATTTCAAAGATGGGGTAAACACCACTTCAACTCAAACAAATCACAACTTGCAGCTTTCTTTCATAACGCAATTAACACAGTGCAATTACCTCTGAATACTACCAATTCAGATGCTTCAGGTTACTTGCAGAAATAAAATTATTTTCTAGATAAATGTTAAAGATTTTCCTAATTGAAATTAAAAAAAAATTCAATCTAAAGTGTACAGATCCCACATCATGTTTTGAATAAAAAAATCATTGCTGTAAATAATCCCAAAACAATTCAAACTAGAAAAGTAAAATATAGCAACTCAAAAAAATAAAGAAGTTCAACACATCAAAAAGTGAGAATGTATTGCCCCAGAAAATTAAGATACACAAAGTGCCATGTTATGTCATTGCCATATACTTGCATCGATGCAGAAACAGTTCAAAAGCTAAATAAATAAATCATGGAAGCTTTTACTACTTACCCTGAGAGCAGGATTTGCATCAGGATGAAAAACAGAAAGAGCACTTATGGCATTCACAAGCACACCCATGGGATGTGCATCATGAGGCATTGATTGTATGATATCCTACAAAACAAATGTTGGATGATACAATGACTCAGTTAGATTAATAACCCATCCTTCATTAAAGGAAACGGACGACCAATGCGATCTATCTCCTTTACATTACATGCTCAATAAAAAAGAACCATGTAAATGGTTGCAAAAGAAATTCCTAAGCTTATCTATAAAAATACAAACCGTTCTGGAAAATTAACAAGTGATATTCTAAGAAATAGTTCTAAACCTGCTTAAAGTCATGGCCAAATTTTGCTTCAACCAGAAGAAAAAGAAAGAGAGAGAAAAAAATAAATGTGATTCAGAAATAAAGATGCATCCAGAAAACCCAGTTAGAAAAATTATTCCACCATATTTCTCTCATAAAAACACTACTATCAAAGATCTACTAGATTCCTTTAACAATATGAAATACCACTGCCTACTTCATTTCAAGCTGTAATACAATAAGGGGAAGTTCTTTATAGCATAAAAGCTCACCAAAACTCCTTGTGGAACGGCTGAATGCTGAGATATAGCAAAAGTCCATTCTGCTAACTGACTTTCAGAAGGCAAACTTCCATACACTTAAAAACAGAAAAAGATGGAATCAATAAACTTGAGAAAAATTCATGCTACGCAAAACTCAAAGCATGTAACTAACAGGACGCATAACTACTCCCAAGATGCACGCGCCTTCACAGACAATAAAATCTCTGTTTAAGCTAATCGTAAATGAATATGTTTCATCCACTCTATTCATAAACTGATAAAAAAATAAAATAAAATAAAAACCCATACAGACACTTGCAATAAAAAAAAGATGCTCACTTATGAGATAGGACACTTCCATAAAAGTGCTTTTCTCTGCCAATTCTTCAATTGGGTAGCCTCTATATCTAAGAATCCCTTCATCACCATCAATATAACTAATGGTTGATCGAACAGGAGCTGTGTTTAAATAGCCAGGATCATAAAGTTTGAGTCCCTTATCATTCTTCCCAGTCGATATCTGGAAATAAATAAATAATTAAAAAAACCCACAGCACAATCTAATATTAAAAGAAGAAATTAATCAATAAGTATAAACAATCATACTATAAATAAAAACTACCCCACCAATAGTTTCACTATTTAAAACATACCATGATGAACAACAACACACTCAAAAAAGAGAGAAACTACAGAATTCCAAACAATTCAACAAAAAAAAAAGCTGAAAGGAGCGGAATTGGCTGAGACCTATTTTGCAAAATTCGAAATTCGTTACAAAAAATGAAACTTTCATTGGTGATCAGAAAGAAACTTAACTTCACTACCTTCTTGAGGTCAGTGGCTTTGACAGTGCCTTCTCGAGAGACCTCAACCTGGTACTTCTTGCCGGTCCTCTCGTCGACGATGCTCAAGGTGCCGTTGAGGTTCGCCGGCGGCAACTGAGCAGAGAGACGGTGAGGGAGGAGGGGATCGGTGGGTTCCTTGTTGTATACGGAAGGGAGAAGGTGAGCCGTGACCGTCGCCAAACGGCCACGGGCAAGCACCGTCGCTGATTCTGAATCGGTTGACATTTTCTTTCGGTCGCAGAAGATTTGGAATTCAGAGAGAAACGCGGAGGATTTTGGAATGGGATATTGAGGAGAAGAAAGTGAATAGATAGAGAGAAATATTGGCAGGCAAAAATGAACAACGAAAAAAAAAAAAACTACAGTTATTTGTTTTGTTTTGTTTCTTACAATATACTCCTACAATCATAAAACAAAGACATGCATTGTTTGTTTTGAGTAAATCAACTTAATCTGTCTTTTTTTTTTTTTTCTCTAGATTTTTTTTCCTTATAACTGAAATTTTGATAATTAAATTTTTATTTACTAGGCTAATTTTCTTATTTCTCATGAAATTAACTCAATAAAAATAGCTCACCGAACAAAAACTTAATAAAAAATAAAAAAGAAATAAAAGGAGTATAAGTAATAATAACTTAAGATAACTGGTATAAAAATAATAATAACTTAACATAACACCGTAAAATTTATTGGTTGTAAAATCTTATTTGCTTAAAAATAAATAATATCACTTAAGAAAAAAAAAATGTCCACATTCTTAAGTCCTAAGCGTATATACATCTTGAGAGAGAAGAAAAAAATAGAAAGAAAAAGAAATAAAATTATAGATATAATAAATAACACAATGAGAGGGGGAAAAAAACAGGTTTTTTTGTGTGCTGAGAAACAGGTATATTTTATTCTGTGATTTTTTAATTTTTTCACTATTAATAATCTTAGCACATTCCTGTATACATGGATGGATATACATACTATTTTTGTAATGAGCCTGATCTTGAAAACTTCGCGATGCGGCAAGTGGCAGCTGTTAGCCTGTTAGAAATTGACAGTTCCGTTTAGAAATTGGCAAACAATGGGGATACAGTCTACAGGTATGTTGGAAAAAAACACACATGGATCCATCAGCTTATTGTCGCAAGTTACTTTCGGCTTACACATAGTTTACTCTAATTATATAAATAATTTATACATAAACCCTTATACAATAAGAATGTAATTGGTTCTCAAGAGAATTTGTGAAAAGAAAAATATATATGAGAGAGTGTGAGAAGAGAAAAAGAGATGATAAATAGGATAGATCTGGAGTATTGCTTGAAATAAGAGAAAGAGATGAGAAATAGATAATAGATAACTGTTGATTATTTTTTAAAAGACAAAAAGTCCTTAACTATGAAAACCAATATACAATTATTTTAATTAATTAAGGTAGTTAATTTTAATAATCAACATATTTAAATCAATTAATTTGATTCAATTTATTTAATTTTATTTAATTCTTATTATTGTTTTAATTAATATATTAATTCATTAATTAATATATCGATTTAATTCATTTTATTTTATTTAATATTTTACTTTTAATTAATTAATTAATAAGGGTTGGATTCGAACCTAAGACCTCTGATTAAGCCGAAAAAAACTTTCACTATCTCATCCAAACACTCTTGGGTTAATAAAGGTAAAGCTATAAAACAAAATTTGTTAGCTTCTTTTTTTTCCCCTTTCTTCGCAACTTTGGGGAGAAGAGTTTTTAAGTGGGCCCCATAATATTTTAAACTCTCTCTTATTTTTCTCTTCAATTCCAATTGAGCGATATGTACTCTCTCTCTCTCTCCTGCCTGGCCCTTATTTCCATGCATCCCCCGAAACAATCACAACGTAAGTGTTTCTTTAAGAAACGCTTAATTAAGCCATATATCCAAAAGTTTTATGTCATTTTGGAGTATGCTGAAGAAATTGTAATTCTTTTTTGTAGCCCTCCATTGCACGGATCAAAGGCCCAAGTTTGGAAACTAAATCTGGCAAATGTTATTAGCTCGTCCCTCAATTGATTTTGTCACCTCCCATTTAATTGTAAAAGACAAATGTACCCATCCCAAAAAAACCCAAACTAATCCTCTTTTCTTGCCCCACCACTACCATCACCACAATCTCTCACATGACCACCCACTCCACTATCTCCCATCTTCAGTTGCTGCCCAAATCCCCAACTTAATCATTTCCCATGACCGCCGTCACTGTCTCCACCTATTTTCAACCTTCCCTTGCCAATAAGTTTTTAAATTAGTTTTAACTAGTACTACTCAGTCCGATCCTAAATTTTAAAAACTCGATTTTTAAAATAAATAAATAAATAAATAAATAACAAATTACGAGATTATTTAGCTTCGGTTAATAAGATATTCAAACATAACGTGATTATATCTGTGATTTATTTCGAAATATACTACATTGTAAAAATCGTTTACTTTGTAAAAAATTATAACTTAACTATACATAATGTTAGAATTCCTGGATATTATTCTAAATTTATGTTTTATTATTTAAATAAATGATCGAATAAGCTTTTTTTTGGTCAATTATGATCGAATAATCTTGAATCTTAAAAAACATATAAAATTGAAAGCAAAATTGCATTTTAGATCCAGTAAGTTATTTTAAAGTTTCACATTAGTCCTTTAATTTTTTTTTTGTCAATTAGGTCTCATAAGTTAGGTTTGGATGATAAAATAAGGCTTTTTTTACCATTTTCCCATCTCCTCTCCTATGTGTCACTCTAAATCTATGTGGCACTGCTGATATGTCAATAATTATAATAAAAAATATTTTATTTATTTAACTTATTTTATTAAAATAAAAAAATCCTCTCTCTCTCAACCCTAATTTCTCGCTTTCAGCTTTTCTGCATCTGTTGCTGAAGCCGCAACCCAAGGGGCGGTGATTAGAAAGAGAGAGGCCTTGAGTGGGAAAACCCTAATTCGATAGAGACAATACTACTCCCTCCTTCCATTTTGTACCAAACAAATGGTTAGAAATTGAAGGTGCCGGAGTACCCAAAAAAAAAACCCTAATTTCTCTCTCTGTCTCTCTCAACGAACTCCCTTCCTTCCTTCTGGATCTGCCTCCCCAACCTTCAACAGTGCCACATCTTCATCTTCAACCTCCTAATTTTTTTCTGTGTTGATTTATGTGATGAAGAAGATGAACCCAGAAAATGAGTATTTTGATATCTTCTCTATGCCGCAACCATCGTTCTTCGCGTACGCCTGTTCATCATCATCATCTTCTTCTTCTTCTTTGCAAAGGATCGCGCAGTGCAAAACATTTGCACAAGCTCTCAGTCCACTTCTTCTTATTCCTCTTTCCCTTCTTCTTCTCTTCCCCATCTCACTTCCTTCCACTTCTCCCCTTTCTCTCTTCTCTGTTCTCTTCAAACCCCCTTCCAGATCTAAAATTAGGGTTCCTAAGTTTTTTTTTGTTTTTAATAAAAAAATAATTAAAATAAATATTCAGCTTATGCTCGCGGTGGTTCTGCTCGCCCTTGATGGTTCTGCTCGTGATGGTACGGGATAATGAGTTGGGGAGTAGGGGGAGGGGCCGAGGGGAGGCATATTGGAGAGAAATGAGGGCGGTGGGGAGTGGGGAAGGAAGTAGGATAGTGGTGGAATGGGGGGGGAAATGAGGGCTGTGGGGAGGCAGATCCCGAAGGAAGGAAGGAGGAGAGTGGTGGAGAAGGAAGGAGGGAGTTCGCTGAGAGAGAGAGAGAGAGATCTGGAGGTTGAAGATAAAGATTTACTTTTTATATTTTAATTAAATAAGTTAAATAAATAAAATATTTTTTTATTATAATTATTGACACATTAGCAGTGTCACATAGGTTTAAAGTGACACATAGGCGAGGAGATGGGGGAATGGTAAAAAAAAACCTTATTTTATTATTCAAACCTATTTTATGAGACCTAATTGACACAAAAAAAAACTTAAAAGATTAATGTAAAACTTTAAAATAACTTATAGGATCTAAAATGCAATTTTGACAAAATTAAACTAGGTTGATATACCAACTTCAAGGCAGCCAATCCAAGGGAAGCGAGAAAGAAAGTCAAAGTGAAGGTGAATGAGATGAGGGACGAAGAGGAGGAGGAATCATCGAATCAGAAGGCATTGTTGGAACAAGTGTTCGGGCAATCATCCTCCGACGGCGACGGTAGATCCGATTCCGATTCCGATTCAGATTGGGAAGATTGCGGCGGGGAGAAGGAGAGGGAGTGGAAGTGGGAATCAATCGACGAAGTGAAAGGGCTATGGCTGTGCAGGGACTTCCTTTCTCCTCACCAACAATCTCGCTTGCTCTCCGCCATCGAAGCCGAGAAGTGGTTCACGGAACCCTCCATTAATCAGGCCATGCGATTCGGCCACCAACACCTCCCCCACTGGGCCATCCAACTCTCCCGCTCAATTCGCCGCCGTTGTTCCCCTTTCCCCTTCCCACCTCATCTTCTGCTGCAGAGAGAACCACTCTTTGACCAAATGATAGTCAACGTTTACCAGCCTGCCGAAGGCATATGCGCTCACGTCGATCTCTTGCGCTTCGACGACGGCATCGCCATCATCTCCTTGGAGTCCTCTTGCGTCATGCATTTCACACCCGAATCCGGATCCGAATCCGAATCCGTTTCGGTTCCCGTTTTGCTCACGCCAGGGTGCTTGGTTCTCATGTTCGGGGACGCTAGGTATCGTTGGAAGCACGAGATCAATCGCAGACCCGGTTTTCAATTATGGCAGGGACAACCATTGACTCAAACCAGACGCACCTCTATTACTCTCAGGAAACTCTGCTCCACTCCTCCCTGAATTGAATCGAATCGAATCAAATCAAATCAAAAATCAACCCACTTTCTTCCTCTTTTTGAACTTTCCGATTTGTGAATCCATTACTGTTGAACTATGAAATAAGATAACAACTATCTATCTTTGAATGCATTTCCGTGAAATAGGATTGTTCGTTGTTGTAATTACAGCAAAAAAATAGTTAAGCAACAACTCTATTCTTTTCTCTCTCATTTTTGGGAGGAAATATATTATATTGTCATTTGCCTAAACTTTTTTGATTAAGTATAAAAACAAATTATCTAATACAACAATCAATTATAAACCTAGAAATACCAAAAATTCAGATGCAGAATATAACAGGCTAGAGTTCTTAAAACACTGGAAATTATTGTTACCTGTTATAGCTTAACTAACTTTATATATCTCACTTTCAGAACACAAAGCAATGAGAAATTGTATATTAGGCATAAGCAACCAGTCAATTGCTTTCTTGCCTTTTATTCTGTTATAGTGGTTGTAAACATCCACCAATAGTACTTTCACTCGACATTGAGAATAATATCAGTAAATGGATTGGACGGTAATTTTTGTTATGCACATCCGTGGTGATTGTTGTTACCGAGTTAGCTGGGAACAAACTATTAAATTATGCAAAAAAGTAAAATTAGGAAATTTAGACCAAAAGGCCAATGTTCAAGAAGTCATTCAATTTGAAAAAGTCTTTCTCACATGTCATCCTCAATTTTTTTTCATTCCACCTTACTGGTAGCTATTTCTCATTCCATCTGGAAACTGAGTTCTAAATGGAAACTGGATTTGACTATTTTTGTGGGCTGAGGTATCCAAGGAAGTGGATCCCTTTTGAGTTTCAGAAGTCGGAATACCAGCCCAATTTTGTTTTCTTTTTAAGTGTAATTTAAAACTATGAAATCAGATGTTTATTCTCATGAAAAATGTATACATTAAATATTTAAATTTGTCTTGACGTCATAGTCTCATGTGTAAGTTATAAAACCTGATTCTGGAACAAAAATTTAGTAACAATCTAAGGTTGTTTAGATAAGTATTGGACAATTCTATTTCTTTTACAGTTTGATTTTATGAATCTTTCAATTACTTGCTCTTCTTTGATTATTAAACTATACAAATTGAATTATGTTTTAATGTATCGCTTTCATTGAATGAATCCTCAGTATAATACAACAGTATAGCTTCAGATCAGATAAATTTGACAACTCAAGCTCAACAGGCGAATATGTGTTTGTTCCTGGATGGATGTTTTGAGCCACGCTCACTATCTAGGTGGCTACATGAAACCAAACAACACCATGCAAAAGGGCAAAGTCAATCAATGTTTTTTGGTGTTGGCAATATGTAAATGCTGCTGCTGTTTCTATTATTTTTATTTTGGGTATAAAATCAGTTCTGACTTAATTGAAGCTACTAAACCTTTAGACAGACACATGGCATGCAAGAAATTTATAATATTGAGCATCTTTTCGTTGTCATTTGCTCACTTACGTTTTTTCTTGTGTTCTTTAAATAATTGAGAAAAGAGGACATGCAGTGTCAGTGTACTAGTTTTACACCGACATCTAATGAGAACTTACTGCAGTTATTTATAAAATGTAATTACAAAGTAGAGTGATGTGACAATTTGGTGAACTCTCATTGGAGGTCAGTGTAAAAATATTTTACACCGACGATGTATCCCCGTTAAACTCTAAATAATTACCTGGGAAAGAGATTACCAAAAGGATAATATATTAATCAATGTCAGTGCTTGGAGACAACATTATATTTTCAGTATGTGTAACAATGACATTTATGGTTATTGTAAAATGATTTTATGAAACACTATGGGGACAACCCGTGCTCAGCACGGACGGCGAAGAAAAACGAAACCTACATTGTAATTAAGTTTAATTTTCGATGGAAAAATAGTTTTTAGTGAGAAAATAGATGAATGAACTTTTATTATGTATCCTTATTGTAGTTAAAATTTTTAAATATAATAATAGATTACCTTGATATTTCAAATCCTGGATGCATTACAGTGGGCAGCAATTGTCCCTAATTCTCAAGTCAGTGCCATTTTCCAATATTGCATACCAGGGAAGGCAAGGAAAGGTGTACTCATGTCACTCAAGCCCGAGATCTCCAAGCATGAAGCAATTGTGAAGAAGAGAGAGATGAGAGGGAGGCCGTGGGAGATTTGAGGGTTTGGTCGTGGGAGATGAGAGGGTGAGTGCTGGGGTGTGTTCAAACGAGGAAGGTTCTGGTAAATGCGTTATGTCAAAATAAAATGAGAGGCTGAGAATGAGTGTGGCCCAAATTAATTTGAGATCCAACGGATAAGAGGTAGAGAGTTGGTGTGACCTAAATTTTAATTAAAATAAATAATTGGATTAATATTTAAATTTGGATAAAAAATTAAGTGCAAATAAAAAAATATAAATATGTGAGATCGAAATGGGTTGCTTATATGCAACCACCATTAGAGTAAAAACTAATTGAGTTGCTTATAAGTTGCTTAAATCCTACGTGACAATTTGGGTCCATAAAAATAAGATCATCAACCCACTTAATTGCCCCCTCACTAAAAATACTCTTAGAATAATTGAACGGGTCAAAAGGAATTGACGGGTTTTGAACACCCTCCCCCCCAATCCACAAAAAAAGGTAGGTCAAATGGGTTGACCCTACCATTTTATTCAACAATTTATGCAATCATAAATTAGACAATTACTTATCAATTAATCCATATCACTAAATATATAGATAGACATCTTTTAATTTTGTTATCTGCACATAAATTTAACATTTTATTCAACAATTTATGTAATCAATCATAGAGTTTAATTTATATGCACCGATAGTGTAAAAGAGTTTTACACCATCATCCAATCATATCTCATCATGTAGATGTTTGTTGAGATATTTTTGGAAATGATATAACAAAATGGCACAATAGTGAGATATGATTGGATGATGGCGTAACATTTTTTTATACTGTCAGTTGCATATAAATTAAACTCGTAATCATAAATTAGACAATTACTTAACAATTAATCTATTTAGGCTTTACCTCGAGGAAGCTCAACATAAGTACCATATCGAAGTAGGCTTCAATTGGAAAGAAAACGAGCTCCTCTTCTGGCTCTAACCAGTATCTTTTGTGAAAAGTTCAGTTTAATAAAAATATGAAATACCAATCTTTTTAACTTGTTATGATTTTTCTGTTTAAAAAAATAAGTTATCTATTATTAAAATAATAATAAAAATATTATTCCACGAATATAATTTGCCCCGTGCATCGCATGGGTTCACGTACTAGTTTAATATTATTCTTAAAAATTCTAATAAATAGTAAGTGCCAAGTATTTATTTTTATCTGTCCTATTTATTCAGTGTTGCTTGTCTTGGTGCCCATGGCAATGAAATTGACGCTTATATCATCTGATAAAGACCATCTTCCCGTTACGGGGTTATACACAAATCCTGCCATCTCCTCCACCTGTGCACAACCAAAAAAACGTACGTGGTCAAAACAAAATAAAATAATAAAAGATGTTACTTATGAATTAAAGCGTGTTGTGTTGCTTACATTGATACCGGCACGTTGCAGGATCAGAACTAGTTCTTCTGGAGTAAGAAAACTGGACCACTCATGTGTGCCCATCGGAAGCTGCCATATTTCAAATGCCAGTAAATAACTAAATATAATGTCACGGTTCTAAACTTGCATCGTAGCAATTGTAATACTTAATTTCCCTGTACTCTTTCTGTCGATATTTTTTCAATGTCTTACACTCTGATTATGTTAATTGCAACCATAATGTTTTTTAATATAACGTGTGTGCCAAGATGGATGGTATATGATAATGAAACGTAGTAAATTTCAGAGGATAATGTAGAATACAAAACAGTCGAATGAACTTGAGAATAGCAAATACCCAGCGAAGGATGTATTCTGCGGCAACAATGGCAGTTGCATACGCTCTCATAGAACGATTGATTGTCGATATGACGGTAGCTCCGTCTGGAATCGTTAATGCTGCCAGAGATTTGCAGAACTCTGCAGGTTCTGCGACATGCTCAATCACCTGGAAATATACAAGGCAAGCATGTTGGATTGAATTCCCAAACAGCATTCAAAGCAATTTATTTTGACAAATGGATCTTGATCAATCATCGCAAGGTCTAAACCATATTTAAAAAGAGCCTCTGTTTGAGTTATTCTATACAAAGAGGTAAAATCAACCATGCATCTCAGCGATGCAGGGAAATGAGGGAATTAAGCAGATCTGGTCTACCCCTATATCCATAGCTTGCTTTATGTAGTTATTATCCAGCACCTATGAACCCACAAATTATATCTTGGTGCTTGTGCATATGAGCAGGACCAATACAAGATGCACTTCAAATCCAATTCTTATGAATTTCGGTATTATTTTAGAGTACTACTATCCAAGAAACCCGAGTTTGTACAATCTAATGTGTGAGCACACAACCAGAGGAAGAGGGGCAGAGAGAGTACCTCCAAGGCCATAACTGCATCAAATGTTCTTCCTTCTTCAACTAGCTTCTCTGATCAGTGATTTTGAAAAGCTATTAAAAGCTGTGAGTTAAAAAATATTATGCATAATATCCAATTACAAAAGGACGCCTCTAAATAAACCAGATGAATGCAAGCTATGTTTACCATGATAGCCAAAGTCATTACAGATAACAAGAGCATTTAATTTTTTACAAGCATGCTTCGCAATTGACAAGCAAAGAAATCGGATGGACAGCGCAAGTGAAAACAAAAATAGTTCCAAATATAGAAAGGAATGAAGGAATAGAGATATGTAACTATCCTTTCAATCAAAATATTGTTCTCCCATTTGAGCAGTTAAGCATGCAGAAGTATCACACCTTGTTTGATGAGAAACATTGAGGGATAGAGAAAAATCTTTCTTCGATGTAAAGACCCTACTAGGACAAAATAAGATCAAAGCATAAAAAAATAGGTTTTCCAAAAGTCAACATTCTATTTTTGACTTCTCCAATGCCAATGATAGATTCTAAGCCAAGATAAAAAAAAGATGGCTATTAATTGCAAGCAGCGAGAACAAGAAGTTAAGAACCAGAACTGCAAAAGCTAATACTGAGTGATTTTTTTTTTTTTTTAAGGTATGGTATAATATTGGAACATTTTCATGCCAAAGCGTCATAAATTCGTAACTTCTTCAGACTCCAAACTATCCATTAAAGAAGGTCTGCAACCCATGGAAAGACTACCTAGCCAATTAGGTGAAAGGAAATTATGCCAGTTAGTAGGAAAAGTCGGGCACTTCAGCAATAGTCACAAGTACTTCTGGCCATGACTGTGTACCAAACTGTAAGGCCATTTAGTAGGAAAAGTAGGGCACTTCAGCAATAGTCACAAGTGGGACAGATTCCAAATGGAAACAGATTTAAAGCATGCGCAAAATGGATGTGAAACAGAAGTATACAGGGAAATTTGTCCCTGACAGAACATGAATTGAGATTTGCATACATACCAGCTGTAGTGCAACAAAACTCAATATTTGAAGTTGTTGGATCCAAATCCTGTGGACAGCAAATAGCAAGTTGTCCAGCTAATAGTGAAGATGTAATGTACTAAGTATACTTAATACTAGTAAAAATTCAAGTTTCAATAGCTGCTTCCTCCAATAAACAGTAATATAGTCAATTTGGGAAGACAATATTGACAAATTTCAAATTGGAAACAACCATTGCAAAAAATCAATAGTCAACGTATAGGCATACAGCATGGAGTCGAGCAATCTTGATATTCTTTTCCACAGCATCAATACCCATCACAGTAGCTCCCATCCTGGCTAATGGCTGAAGAACAACAGAGAAGTATAAGTAAAAAATAACAATAAAAAAACAGCATTCTTTTGCAGTTGAAAACAAATAACATCCTTAATACCCTGCAAAAGAGAGAGAGGACGGAGAATATGCATCAAGGAAAGAATTTAGTCACCTCCAAACCCATCATAATACTACAGATTCCCATGAGGGTCATGATAAAAGTAATACAGTCATCAAATTTGGATTTCCACATTTCGAGACAGTATAGTCACCTCTGACCCCCCCCCCCTCCCCAAAAAAAAAGAATACAATTAATCATAGGCTACAAGGTAAAAATTTCCAGACAACAAAGGAGAAAAGACGTACCTCGGAAAGAATTCCACCTCCACAACCTACATCAACAATTTTAAGCCCTTCAAGGGGTTTAGCACCATAAGGGTCCTTCCTGAGAGAAGTGAAATTAAATTATTATCCAAATAGTACCCCAAGGAGACAGCATAAATATATAAAGCTGTTGTTATTATTAGCAATATCTTATTTTCTTTAGTTTTTCTTCTTGTTTCTTCATTCGGTTTATGTGAAAAATACTCCCGTCAATGCTACCAAATCTTTCACAAGAGTCATGATACATATCCTTGTATGATTACATTGAATTCGAGAGGTTTACTTATTCAATCACTTATTGTAGGCATTATACCAAATTTCCATCCTTGTATGCATCGCAAATATTGATTAGTATTGATTCAAAATTTATAACTGCTACACAAATGACAATGTTATATCAGACAGCAAAGTAAGTAAGTTTGGTGCATAGAGGCAACAGAAGTAGCACAGTGGCATGAAAGGCAACAGAATTAGCAAAGTGGCATGGAATCAAACCCAGCACAGACGGATCATGTCTGGAACTCACTAAATTCCACAAGTAAAATAATGGAATTAAAACGTAGTAGTGTAGTACACAATATAGCACATTCATTCTACCAGACACAAAATGGAGGTAGCAAGGGATCAATGAATAGAAAAACTAACAAGTATATAGGAAAACAGAAACACAAAAGAGGTGGCTTACTTGAAATGCCGACAGAGTGCAGCCCGAATGAAAGCTAGTCTCGTAGGATTCATCACATGCAATGGTTTAAAAGGGCCTTCAGAATCCCACCTATTTACATCACACAAGAAAGGGGAAATAAATATTATGGGTCCATAAGCTTTCGATTCTTATGGTTCCCGTGCCATTATTACAAAGGATAGTAAATTTTGTAATCTACGATTGCAAAAATCAAACCCAAATTCTTGATTTTGTTTGTTATTTATTTTTCGGTTGGAATTGTAGGGAGGGAGCAATCACAGTCAGAATCACAATTACAGAGAGCCAAATTGAGAGCTCACCAGGTTTCAGCGATGGCGGCGAACTTGGCAAGCTCATTGCGGTTCAAGGATGACGGAGGCGAAGGTTCTTTAACTTGAGCAGTGGTCGGTTGTTGAGGCAATGAAGCATCGGAGAAGCGTCTGGTGTTGTTGAAGAGAGGCTGAAACCGATTACGGAGAATGCGGTGGATGGTGATGCCGTTTAGGTTTCGGAGATGATTGGAGAGTTTCATGGTTCCGCGGGAAAGTGCTCCAAATCTACTTCTCTTAATCTTCTACCTTCAGCAAACTACCGGTCTCTGTAAAACTGTCGGAGCTCCTGCTTTGACCCGAACAAGGGAAACGGGTAACCCAATTAATCAAGTGACGTGCAATTTTTTTTTTTTTTTTGGGTACAATGTTTTGTTTTAATTTCAGCAACAACAAACAAGGTCCTTCTCACACTCTTTTTCTGCAAAAGCAAATTACTATTGTTTACGATTTATAAAACTTAGAAATTATAATTTATAAATTAAAAACATTTAAAAATATAAAAAAATGATATATATATATATATATGATTTAATGTAAAATTCTATATATTTATAGAAAATTGTGACATTAATAACGATTGATTAAATTTAATAAAAAAATTGAAAGGGTTAAAAAATTATTAATATACAATAAGTCACGTGATTTTAGTTAGATGAAAAATAAATTGAGATTCTGGATGAGTCGCTAAGTGCCTGTTTGTTTTACTTTTTGGCATCAAAATCCAGGCTACAAGCCTCTGTTTTCCAAAATCTGCCCATGACTTTCTTTGAGAAATTGTGGTTTTGGTGCATTGGGAAGTGCAATTTCCCAAAATCTCGGTGGCAAGAATCTTAAACAAACAGACCTTAAATTAGTGGATCATTGTTCGAACTGGTAAGTCACTATTTAAAAAATTAATAACATTTAAATTTCATCCTTAAAAAATAATAAAGATTCCAGAAACATGAATAGAAACAGAAGCCAAAGGGTACGAGTTAAGACAGAATTCGAAAGCAGCAACTAACAAAAATTGAGAAGTAGCGACTAACGGAAAACAATAACTAATGTCAAAGTACTGGCTCATAGAAAACTGGAAGAATAATGCAAAGTGCTTATAACACCAATCCATAGTTATCAGGATCTTACTATTGTTCAAACAGTGCCTTCTTTCTAGTACTAATCTAGCTTTAGAAGCTGGAAACTACCTTATCCATAGAAAGTCAGGAACAAACTTATGATCTTAACTTGAAGACTAAAGAAAAGCATATAGTTTGCTTTCTGTTTTCCGCACTTAAATTATCCTAATGTATAATGTATTTTTCTCCCTTTTCATTACCCTTGAGACAAGGAATAGTTAATTTTCAGAACAGTATATAATGTATAATGTTAAAAGTTTGAAAGCCCAACATGAGAAACATCACAAAAAGCCTGGGCCAAAACGTTAATGCAGTCGAGGATAAAAGTCCAACTTTTATCACCATTTGAATCTCTTTATACATGCAAATTATCGATTAAACAAATCATCATACATATGGCAATAAAATCTATGGAGTATTCTCACCAAAATACATCATTTTTTTTCTTTATCGGAGAATAGACAATATAGTTGTTTACTTATACTACTAACTGTTACTGTTGGAGTTAGTTATTATTCTGTTAGCTTTCTGTTAGTCTTCTTTAGACAGTTACTCTAACATGAACTAGTATAGATAGCCTTAGCTAGTGTTCATTCTGTCTGATACGAATGATAATCACAGAAAGTCAGAAACCACTTTTACATTCTGAGTTTCATCATTTTTCCATCATTCACACCCATATATCATGTGCAATTTTTTCTTCAAGCATGTAACGCTTCAAACCAAGTATAAAATTTTCCTAAATAATAGTCCTGTCAAGATGCAGGGAACTTAAAAGTTTTTCCTAATTTTCCTCAACCTGTTCTAGAGTGGTATATTATACATTATGATTAAGGAAGAATTTCATGATTCTACGAGACAATAAGCAGACGTCATTCAACTATAATAATCTGTTGAAGTTTAATTTAGGAGCAAGAGTTGTTTACATCCCTATGTACTATATATATTTAGTATTAGGAGGAAGATCGCCATGTATGCTCTCTAATTAAACTTCAATGGATCAGTTAAGCAGGAATCAGCTAAGCAATGTATAAGTCATGCACTTTAGGGTTGCGGATTCAAGCTTCTATTGATACTGGCATTCTGCTCCCACACAATATGTCATAGACTAATTCATACGTGCCCTCTTCAACAAAGATCAAGCCTTATTATAGACTAAGCAAATCCACCTCTCAAAGTTCTTAAGCTTTTTCTATGATTCTGTATCAAGAATATTAGCACTAAACCCTCCATTTACCTTAGGCGGTCACATTTATTCACATGCCAATTCATACTAGAAAACTGTCAAATGAAGGAGAAAGGAAAAAAAGAATCATCCAAAGTATTACACCTGCTCAGAGACATGCTTTTGGCTGACTAATACCAGAATCTACTTTGCTCTGCCAAGTGCCAAGTAACAATGATTTAAGAAATGGAATAACTACATAAGTAAAAAAATCTAACTTATTCCAGAAATTAGAATGTAACTAACATTGTATGATTGTATCATGAATGCAACCAGTTTACTTCAAAAGAACCTTTGGACCTCATACTTAATTCTTAACGGTCACCTTGACATATTACCAAACAGGATGGGTACAAGGATTGCCGTTCTGTCATGATTACATGTAAATATTCTAAAATTAACTTCATGTTTGTATGTATGTGTGCGTGTATTTGGAATTTTGCCTTTCACAGCAACATGTAATTCGCATTATGGTTGTTGGCAAATCAGTCTCACAACATTTCATTTCCCAGCCCCTCTCTTGACATCCCGTGCTAGTTGCTTAAAAACCCAAAGATAAGAACGCAAGCAAAACAAAAACCCATGTAGAAGAACACGTGAAAAACAAAAAACAAACAAACCAAGAGAGACAAGCACGCGTAAAGAGACAAACGGCAAACCCAAAAACGCAGAAATACCAACAAAAAAAAAAAAATTCTGAGAATGCAATAGGAGAGGAGAAGTGAAGTTTAACGCATACCTCTTAGAGAGATAAGCACGTGAGAAGCTAGCTGATCATAATGATGTTGTAGCTATTACAAATAGAGATTCATCGATTAGCAAGAACGTTCACAGCACTGTCATAGTATAGTGCCTCCATATCAGCATGTTACAATTAGTCCCACATCGAGAAGATTAGAAAAAACGGCGTGGAAGATGAGATATAAAAGCAAAGTGTGTGAGCTTGAGAAACATACTTACCTGGACGGGGTCAATGGGTGATCAAGAAGGCCCATGGCCTAGGCAAGTGACCTCCATTGCACTTAGGAGGGGTGCTGGCCTAAGGTCTACCCAAGTGGTGGAGCCTACGTCATAATTTGTGGCAGTGGGGGCCTGCGTTCGCGCGGCCCCTCTCAATATTAGTTTTAATGTTTTGTGAGGCCCAGTAAGAGTGTATACTTGTACGGTCTGACTGGCCCAGTCAGAAAGATTTGTATTTGGGCGAAAGCTAAGTAGCGGAGCAGTTCCATTTGTGAAGGTGCATGGTGACCTTAGCATAAGCGTTGAGACACAATAGTGGGCTGACGATTGTATTTAGAGGTGTCAAAATGGGCCTGGTCCGATGGACTGGCCATATTTAGCCTGATATAAAACATGGGCTGGGCTAGAGAAATATAGGCCCGAAATAATTTTGGCTCAACCTGGCCTGGCCCGAAAATTCAGTAGCTCGACATAGGCTAACCCGTGATGGGTTGGGCCAGCAGCCCGCTGGCCCGGTTAGTTAATAAAATATTATGTTACTTATTTTTTATGTAATATATATGTATACACTTATTTTTTCAAAACGGATATGCATGTGTGTTTTTTTCATGAACTCATACTTTCTAGAAAATAAAAAGCAGTATTAACTATTATGCCTGAGGAATATTTTAGCTTTAAAATTATGTTTCGGTCGCGTAATGAAAATCCCAGGGGAATGTTAATTTTAGCTTTTATCATATAGCTTTTATCTTTTTTTAAAAAGATATATAGGTTTTATCATGTTTCAGACTTTCCGTGTTTTTATCATGTTTACGCTACAGATGAGTTAAAAATTATTGTTTCGCTAAAGAGAAATGTTCTACACAGGTAGCTACGTTTCACAGCGTCAAATTAATATAGAAATGAAAATAAAAATGTTTAATAAAATTAATTTTAAATTTATAAAATATTAACTTACAGTTTTATTAATTTGTTAAATATTTAATATTTTTATTACAAAAACATATAGCCCGTGGGCCAACCCGTTTGGCCCATAACCCGTAGAGGACTGGTCTGGGCCTGTATATTATTGACCTATAATTAAATTGGTCTAACCCGGCCCAACCCGAAAATGTGGTGGCCCGACACGGGCTGGCCCGGATAGGCTAAGCCGGCCCGAATTGACAGCTCTATTTGTACTGATGAAATGTTTTGGTGGCTTTTGGCAAAAAAAAAAAAAAAAAATATATATATATATATATATATATATATATATATATATATATATATACACACACATAAGATAAGATGATAATTTTTTATGTTTAAAACAAGCACTATATACAGTTGTTTCTTTTCCTTTGAAATGATGAGTTTTATTTCAAAAAGTACTAAATAAAAGTAACTAGGTGTTAATAATTAAGAGTAAGAATAAGGGAAATAAATATAAAACAATCTAGATATATTGTGAATGACACAATAGCATTTAGTAAGTAGGCCCAACTTCCTAACTTATCAAACGAAATCCTAACTTATCATTAAAAAAAAAAAAG
Organism: Calophaca sinica; assembly: GCA_037113605.1. Classification (NCBI taxonomy): domain Eukaryota; kingdom Viridiplantae; phylum Streptophyta; class Magnoliopsida; order Fabales; family Fabaceae; genus Calophaca; species Calophaca sinica. Next base: position 122,881,657 of record CM073736.1, on the reverse strand, counting down.
GTAAGTAGGCTCAACTATGTACAAAACAGTAAATATTAGTATTTATTTACAAACTGGGACTATGATTACTATATACAGTGTTATGTTAAAAAGTAATATAATGCTATTGTCAGTTGAACTTGAAGCTAACTCTGGTGATAGGAAATATAAGTCATCGTAGACACAATTTCAATACAATATATAAAAGGGAATAGAAATTAAGACAGTATAATGCTTTTGAATAAAGGAGATAGTGACATAATAAGAAGTTCAAGCTACTAAGATATATTGCCAATAATCCAAAAAGAAAACATAAAAAAATGATTCTAGCATAACATATAAAAAAAATTTGATAACTAACATAAAAAAAATGTTACAAAATTTATATATAACTGCGTTCAATGAACATATGACTACAATGGTGAAAAGAAAGTTTTTTTTTTTGAAGGAGTGGTGAAAAGAAAGATAAGAACATTATAAGCTTATAAGAAAATATAAACTATGTTAACATCTTAATTATAAGGGAAAATACTTATAGTTGTAGCAGTGGAAAGATTTCGAACTATATACACATTACTATATATATAAAATAAAATAAAATTATTAGTTGTAATTTTTATCTAAATATTTACAAGAATGATGTTTCTTCTAAACACTATGTATATTATTATAATTTTTTTTAAGTATATAACATGTGTAGCACGGGCCTATAGATATACCATAAAAAAATTATCAAATATTTTTATCAAAGAAAATTTCAATATTTTTAGTACACGAGGATTGACATATTACAAGAGAACACAGGAAAAATTACATTAAATACAATATTTATACGAAAAAAATAATATCTATATGTAAATTAATCAATATAGAAATCACAGATAAAATATTACATGTGGGAATAAAATTTTACACGAAAACAATTTTAGATTTACTGAAGTTTTAGTTTAATCTAAGCAAATTTAGATTCTCTTTCATAATACACGGAAATAAACATTTTACATGAAAACTATAGATAAAATATAATACACGAAAAAGAATATTTTACATAAAAAACAAATTCGTTATACACATTTTATGTAAAATTTAGATTATTTCTTATGAAATTCCCTATGACCATTTTTGTTTATATTTTTTTAATATACACCATGCGTAGAATGGACCAACATACTCTATTTCATTCATACCCCGACGTATAACCCGTGCAACGCATGAGGCAAGTCTATTATATTTAGAAATTTCATTTTACAAAATGTTTTTTTTTGTACTAGGAACTTTCACATTAGTTTGGTGAAAAAATAAGTTCATAACAATTTTTTATTCTCTTAAATCAATAGTAATTTATATTTTTTTCCTACTATATTCAATTTTAAATATGATAATCAGCTTTTAAATATGATAATCAGCTACATATTTAACCAACTATTTAGAATAGACAATAATAAATAGTATATTAAAGATTGCTATACTTTGTGATGCATAATTGAAAATAAAATACTCTTATATATTTTTTCATAGATAATATCTCAATCTCATTTTAACAAAAATGTTATTAAAAAAATTAAATTATTTTATACAAATATTCAAAAGCTAATATATACTCTTGCATGACACGTGTTACTATAGTAGACATAAAATGAGGGTTTCTTGCATTGGTCAAAATCTTTTTTGTCGGTTTATAGTTAAAAATGTATCCTAATACCTATAGTTAAAAAAGAGGTAATTGGCTATCCTGATAGGGACTAAATTATCCCTAAAAATAATTTTAAAAAATAACTAATTTGACCCGCATTTAAAGTTTTTGATGACAAAATTCGTATTTTTTATTTCTCAAGGACTATATTGGTCTCTGTAATTTTTGTCGATGACTAGTTTGGGTTTTTACTCATTAGTAAATTAATATGTTAAATTGATAAAATATGAAATACAAAAAAATTAGGACCAACATTTTACACTACCCCCACCATGGGTTTGCTCATTTCCCAAAAGTAATTTTACACATGCATCTAATGAGGTAATGCCACATCATTTAATGATTTTTAAAACATGAAATGATGTGATAACACATCATTTGATACATGTGTAAAATATCTTTACATTAACATTACATATAAATTAAATTTATTAATCAATTAATTAATTAAAATATAGTGAAAATATCAATTATCAGGATTTTTTTTTTAACTAACGATGGGAGAGGGAATAGAATAATTATCTAAGTGATTTAATTTATTGTGTAATTGATTAAATTAAAAAATAACAATTAACTAATTAAAAATTGTAAACCAAAATTTGACTATATATTTGTTTTTTTAAATTAGTTCAAGCATATTTCTATCATTTGAAAAATAATATCATTTCTTTTATCTTACTTTCTATCGAACCAAACAAAAGGAGTGTGACGAATACACTCATTTATCTGATATTCCTATTTTCTCTCTATTGCATCAAACAATACATTAAATGTATTTGATGTTCAGGGACAGACCTATAGCCATGAGTTTGGGGGCACATGCCCTGCCCCCCACCTAAATTAAAAAAAAAGGGTTTAACAAATTATATACATGTATATTTTATTGAAATAAATAACTTGAATATTCACCAAAAAAAACTTATATTCACCAAAATAAGTAATAATCATTTAACTAGGACATGATTTCTAGAGCATTTAATTAACAATTTATTCGACCAATCACGATAATTTAAAGTAACGTGAGACGTGTTTGACCTATTCGTTCAAAAATATTTTTACATAAATATAAGTAATTTAGTAGTAATTTAAAATTTTTCCCATTAATGATAATATATCTATTCAATCAATATATTTTTGACCAATTCCTCCAAAAAGAGTTTTACATAATTATTCTATTCATAGTAATTATAGGATACCATTTATTCAATTCAATTTTTATTCATTCTTACTATTAGGAGAAACTACCAAAAAAATTTAGGAGCATAATATTTTTGTCATATATTCGATCAATAAATAATTACTTTTCAATTTTATTTTTAAAATACATTAATTTATTTATAGGACACATTTTTATATATATTCTGTAAATAAATACCAACATATATTTTCAGTTCATATAATTTTTCCTCTATTTTACTTCCAATATCATTTGAATTTTGAAAGAATTTGACAATTCCATAAAAGAAACGCGTTTTCACTCTTCATACTACTAATTGACTAAATTTGTTGGTTGTAATGCGCGAGTTAAATAGTTATGTTATATTATTCATTTATTTTTAATTAATGATTAATACTGTACATCAATAAATTCTTTTCCATAATTAGTCAAACAATTAATATAATAGGTGGTGATTTGAGGAAAGCTATTCAATTGATAAATTAACAGTAACTAGTTTATCCAATTTATCAAGAATATAATCCTGGATTATTTCAAAGTATTTTATGAGAAACAACAAATAAAAAATTATTTTAGGAGCATAATATATTTCTCATATATTCAGTTATTAATTTTATTATTTTTACTGAATTTTAATTTAGAAGGGACGTTGACCCAACAAATTCAATTTGTTTCCTTTATTAAATAGGTCAAATTGATATGGTCACCTAATTGTCTACCAATAAATGGTAAGAATTAATGTTACAAAAAAATGTTCGAATTAATAGAACTGATATTTATAAATGGTATTCTATAATTACTATGATTACAGAAATTTAATTTAAATCTTTAAAATTCGGAGTTGTGTTTCTGTTTATACTAAAAATAAATCAGTATACGTAGGAGGTTTTTTGTGGTACAAGTGCGATTTTTTTTATTTTGATCTATTGGGTGACCATATAAGTTATCTATTAATTACAAAGATTTTTGGACGTAAAATTAATTCTTACCATTTATTCAAATCATTGTGTAATTCTTACCATTTATATGCCCTAACTATTTAGTCCAAGCCGTAAAAGTTAAAACACATTTGATAGAGCGTGAGTTCGTGTGAGTATAGCAGAGAAAGCTTACAGATATCTTTTGTGATACCCCTCTGTGATTACACTATATGTTCGTAATTACACGGTGGCAAGAATTTTTTTGATCAAAAAAATATATTCGTAGTTACATTTAAGAAAACTATGACATTATTTTCTCAGTTTGAAAGAACATGATTATTTTCATGTTATAAGTCAAATTTGATTTGTTTTTCATTTTTTTAATCTTTGATTTTTCTGTTAAGGTGGTTCACTGTGTTACAAAAACTACAAAATACAGAAGTGATATGAAACACTTTGTTTACCCCGTTCATCGCACGGGTCAAAAAACTAGTAATAATAATAATAATAATAATAATAATAATAATAATATTTTTGGTCTCAAAATAAAAAAAAGTAAGGCAAAAAAAATAAAGTGGAAAGGAAAAGGAAAAAGAAGAAGAAGAAGAAGAAGAAATGGATGCAGGTAGCAAAACAGAGGGGTGCAATTAGCAATCTGCAACTGAGCAGCCCACCAGGCCACACGTGCACAGCCCCAGCCAGCGCTCCTCTCCTCTTCTCCGCTCACCCCTTCATGTTTTTTCCTACGCCCCCTGCGTCCTTCCTTCTGCGTGCACCACATCGTTTTTAGCGCACCCCACCTTTTTCTTTAGCCCAAACACATTGGACGCGGCCCAGCCCTATAAAACATTTAACCCTAAAAGATCCTAATGTTTGGCTTCCTTTTCTGATGTAGCAGCGGGCCCCACACCCCGTTTTATTTTATTTTTTTCTTCTCTCCTCTCTCACTTTCACTTTACCCTTTAAAGCTTTTACCAAAAAAAAAAATTCTTCCTCTCCCAGCCCTAGAGAGGCCACCGCGGCGCCTCCTCTTTCTTCCCTCTCTTCTGACTTGGGGTTGCAATCGGTGGAGCGGTCTCTGAAGTGTGCGGTACAGAGATGGCTTCCCCTTCCCCTGAGGTGTTGAAGGTTAATGTAAACGTGACAGTTGATGCGAACGGTCATTCAGGATGTGGAGCAGTTATTAGGAATGCGGATGGAGTTGTAGTTGTGGCAGCATCGTGGTTTGCCCGGGTTTCGTTGATAGCAGGTGGCGGAAGCTAATGAGGCTTGGGTCGGGCTGAATCTCGATTGTGGGAGAGGTGTGCAGCGGTTGATTCTAGAATCAGATGCGAAGGAGGGGAGGAAGTGAGGTGAGACAAAGAGCGGGGGTGAGGAAGATATTGAATTAGTAAGGGTAAAATTGATTTTTCATGGGGGAGGGGAGGTGACAAAATTAAATAGGGGAGGTGGGGATAACAAAGCCCATAGATGATACCCGTAAATCCTAATTGCATAGCCCATGTTTGCATTGAGGATCTATATTTTGCTTATCAATGATAAACCTGTTTTTGTTTGTTTTTTTAAAAAAAAATTCTTATAAATTCTTAAGATATAAATTCATTAAAATCCAAACTACAAAATCTCGATTATAAAAGTCTTTTAAATTTGATAAAAAAAAAAGTCTATTAAAAAATCATATAATTAAGTCATTACAATTCTACGTAGTTTTTTAAAATCCACAATATTTTTTTATGTCAAAATAATTTTTTAAAATCTCAATCCAATACACCCCTTATTCTTTTTATGCTCAAGTATATACACGTTAAATGTTGAAAATTCTGGCAATGTTGCATTACTGGTATAATCAATAAAAAGCATATAGAATCAAGCACTTTAACTTTTTTCTTCTTCTCATCAGCGACTCTAGGGATGGGCAACAAATAAAAAATAAGAGGCAAATAGGTATAATCCAATAATTAATTTACAGTTTATAGACAAACATGCCCACTTTCAGACAACATAATACAGTAGTTTAATATTCTCAAACAAATTTATAGTAGGGAAAGGGAAGTCCTTTGTTTGTGGTGAGACATCGAGACCTTCGAACTTAGACTTCCTTTACCCCTGGATATCTTTCATTTCATCACCATTGTGCTTCTTTTACTAACCACATGCGGAGGGGGAGAGGGAGGGGTTGTGGGTATTTTTGGAAAAATAATTGTTTAGGGGTGTATGTATGAAAGTTTTGGGGTGTGTCTAACAGTCACCACAGGTAATAGGGCCTTAAGCCCATGGGTAATTTCTTCTCAATCCATGTAATACGTACCTGAAGCAGAGTACTAGGGCAGCACGCCCCCTCACTCAGGCATTGTAGTAGGGCAGCAGCCATCGACTTTAATCGGTTGATCGTCTCGGCAGTTTCTTCTACACGTTGTTCTTCTGCACTGCCTCGTCCTGCAGAGGTGGTAAGTGTTATGAATACAAATTACATGGTACTCGTGTCACAGAATAGAACCCCCCCCCCCTCCTTTTCTGTTGTTTGTTCATGATTTATTATTATTATTATTATTTTCTATTAAGTTTGTTCATTAATTTTTCCAATTTGAAGATTTGCTCATTTTGCATACTCACGCTTTTTACTATTTTTTATTTTAATTTTTTTGGAACAGGGGAATACAGTTTTGTTTTAATCACCACTATGATCATGAGTGTTTTGTGTTGCAAATGTGGGATTCCAATGCAACCAAACGGTGCCAATATGTGTGTGGAGTGTTTGCGCCCAGAAGTTGATATCACACAAGGGTTACCGAAGCGCCTGGAGTTGGTGCATTGCCCCGACTGTGAAAGCTACTTGCGACCACCGAGTACTTGGGTCAAACTACAATCAAATTCAAAGGATATGCTAATATTTTGCTTGGAAGAACTGCAGGAGAATATGAATACCAATAGAGTGAGGTTGGTGAATGCTGCATCTATTTTTTCTGAGCCCCATTCCAAGAGGGTAACACTCAAGGTCAGAGTTCAGAAGGAGGTTCTGGATGGAGCAATTCTTGAACAGTTTTGTGATGTTGAGTATGTTAAACTCGAGCACATGTGTGAATCTTGTTCCAGGGTGGTGCAGCAGGCTAACCCCGATCACTGGCTTGCTGCTGTGCAACTCAGACAACATCATGTTTCTCATAGGCATACTTTCTTTTATTTGGAGCAGCTTATTCTGAAGCATCGTGCCGCTGCTACTGCCCTGAAAATCAAACTGATGGATCAAGGTATTGACTTCTTTTTCTCTAAGCGAAGTCATGCTGTCAAGTTTGTTGGTTTCATAGGGAAAGTAGCTCCTGGTAGGATTCGTCTTGATAAGAAACTTGTTTCTCATGATCCAAAGAGTAACAACTACAATTTTAGATACACTTTTTCTGTTGAAATCAGCCCCATTTGCAGTGAGGACTTAATTTTTCTACCTCCTAATCCTAAAGGAGGTACTGCAAGTTTGAGGACTCTTGGTTCTGTTGTGATTTGCACTAAGGTTACCAATAACATTCTTTTGCTTGATCCGTGTACCTTGAGGCACTGTTTCTTAGATGCTGATCAGTACTGGAAGGCATCCTTCAGGTCTTTACTCACTAGCAGACAGTTAGTGGAATATATTGTGTTGCGTGTGGATGTAGTAGGGGATGATGTTCCATCTGAGGTTACTGTTGGTGGCACAAAATATGTTTTAGCTGATGCTCAAGTGGCTCGTGTGAAAGATTATTGTGGAAAGAATGACATAACATTTTCTATAAAGACTCATCTGGGCCATCTTTTAAAACCCGGTGATTATGCTCTTGGTTATGACTTGTATCATGGGGCTAACAGTCATAACGTTACTGACTGTGCAATTGACCTTCCTGCTGCAATTTTAATAAAGAAGAGTTATGATGTGAAACGCCAGAAGAGACTTCGTTCATGTATGCTCAAATCACTTGACATGGAGGTTGATGATAAGGGTAAAGTTGAGCAAGATAAGATGGACCCAGAATATGAACAGTTTTTAGAAGATCTAGAAGAAAATCCGGATCTGAGGTTCGGCATATCAGTTTACCGAAATCAAGACTACCAACCGGCCATCAGGGATGGCATTAGAAACTGATGGTGAAGAGCTACCTTCTGTTCCATTGCAGGAGTTGCAGGCTGAGCTTGATCTGAGTGATGAGAGGAGGAAGATGAGGAGGATAACATGATGGAATAAACCAAAGTCACTGCTATCATGATATAAAAATTTAGGGAATCTTTATTGTTGATGTCAATGATTTTTTTTTTTTTCCTTTCCATTTAGGTTATGTTAATTTGCAATCTCTGTTGATGTTTGTTTATTGCAAGAATGACAAGATGGTTATTTTTAATTTAGGTTCTCTACTCTCAAGTGCAAGCAGTGTTTATAATTGTCTACATTTCTTACTTCAGCAGTCACCAATTACTGTATTATGCAAACAATGTGATACGATGCTCAACTTTGAGCAAGATCTATATTTACAAGTTCAAAATTGACAAATCAATCAATAGAGCAACACTAATTCAACTTAGAAACATAAAGGATGTGTTTGGATGGGGTAATTTTTGGGGGGTAATGTAATTTTACGTGGTAATTAAAATGCTTTGCCTTAAAATACTTTGTTTGGGTAATAAATACAAAGAATTTTAAAAATACTGGAATTTTAAGAAGTATTTTGCTAAAACTAAAAATGAGGAAATTCAAATTACACCTGTAGTAGAGTGAGAATTTGAGAAATTCCTCGGGATTTCTCTCGGACAACTCACATGCACGCTTCTCTCTCTTCCACGCCCTCTCTACTCTCATGTCAGCCATGGTAGAAGCCTAAACTGTCCCCCCCCTCTCATCCGTGTTCTTCATTTCTCTCTCTCTCACGCACACACGTTCTCTCTCGCTAATCCCTCTCGATCTCATTCTTTCTCCCTCGAGCTCGATTGGTTCAAAAAGGTTCGTTTTTGCTTTCGTTTTTTTCTTCCAGATTTCATTTCCGAGTTCAATGGATTTGTGATTTGTTATTGTTTTTTATTTCTTTCTAAATTTCGGGAGCACGATTTCAGCTCTTTTGGATTCCGTGTGAGCAAAGCCAGTTGATTTCAGGAACAACCTATTCAGGTATCACTTTTTTACTGTTCAATGTTTCCATTTTTGTTAGTTTTATTGGTTTTCATTTTAGTTTCAACAGTTGATTTTTAACATGTGATATTCAGAGTATCATCTTCTAGTATTTGTGTATTTCTGTATTCGTGTATTCTGTGCTTGTGAATATGTGTATTTTTTTTTTTGTGTCAAATTTTTTAGGGAAAGTAGCTCCTGTGAGGAGTCGTCTTGATAAGCAACTTGTTTCTCATGATCCAAAGAGTAACAGCTACAATTTTAGATACACTTTTTCTGTTGAAATCAGCCCCATTTGCAGTGAGGACTTAATTTTTCTACCTCCTAATCCTAAAGGAGGTACTGCAAGTTTGAGGACTCTTGGTCCTGTTGTGATTTGCACTAAGGTTACCAATAACATTCTTTTGCTTGATCCGTGTACCTTGAGGCACTGTTTCTTAGATGCTGATCAGTACTGGAAGGCATCCTTCAGGTCTTTACTCCCTGGCAGGCAGTTAGTGGAATATATTGTGTTGCGTGTGGATGTAGTAGGGGATGATGTTCCATCTGAGGTTACTGTTGGTGGCACAAAATATGTTTTAGCTGATGCTCAAGTGGCTCGTGTGAAAGATTATTATGGAAATAAGAATGACACAACATTTTCCATCAAGACTCATCTGGGCCATCTTTTAAAACCTGGTGATTATGCTCTTGGTTATGACTTGTATGGGGATAACAGTAATGACAGTACTGACTGTGTAGTTGACCTTCCTGCTGCAATTTTAATAAAGAAGAGTTATGAAGTGAAACGCCAGAACAGACTCGGTTCATGGAAGCTCAAATCACTTGACATGGAGGTTGATGATGACAAGGGTAGAGTTGAGCAAGATAAGATGGACTCAGAATATGAACAGTTTTTAGAAGATCTAGAAGAAAATCCGGATCGGAGGTTTGGCGTATCATTTTACCGAAATCGAGACTACCAATCAGCCATCAGAGATGGCATTAGAAACTGATGGTGAAGAGCTACCTTCTGTTCCATTGGAGGAGTTGCGGGCTGGTCTTGATCTGAGTGAGAGGAGGATAACATGATGGAATAAACAAAAGTCACTTCTATCATGATATAAAAATGTAGGGAATTTTTTTTTTTTTTTTTTTTGGTTGTTGATGTCAATGATGCTTTCTTTTTATTTTTGTTTTTCATTTAGGTTGTGTTAATTTGCAATCTCTGTTGTGTTGATGTTTTGTTTATTGCAAGAATGAAAAGATGGTCATTTTTCATTTAGGTTCTAGTGTTTATAATTGTCTTCATAATAATCTTACTTCAGCATTCACAAATTATTGTATTATTATGCAAACAAACAAAGTGATACGATGCTCAACTTTGAGCAAGATCTTTATTTAGAAGTTCAAAAGGGACACATCAGTCTATAGAGCAATAATGATTCAACTTAGAAACATTAAGCCATACTAAAATGACATATCTGGTTTAGACATTGTTTTTTCCATAAGAATTTCAAGGTAGAGTACATTCTTAGACTCGCGTAGGGCACTTCGTTGTTACATTTGCTAGATGGGATGAAATGAGATCGAGGTAACAAGTTGTTCTGTTCTACTGATTATTTCTTAGATTTAGAGATATTTAGGTAAGGACTAAAATTTAGCTGCTCCCCCTCCTCTGTTAATTTCCTTGATAACCAGTGTAGTTTGCTTATAATTTTTTTTTTCCACCTACATTGGCCAGTTCTTTGTTTACTATTTAGAAGCCTTTCCAGTGACGTAACTGCTAGAGGAAAACAACAAGGCCTGCTGCATGCTCCTTGATTGAAATGAAACCAAACAAAGGAGCGTGTTCAGATGAGACTTTTATTATTATAAAAGAAACTTGTAATTTACTGTTTTCTTGCATTGCAAGTTTTTGCTTCACTCCTTTGAAAGAAATTTCATGCTAATTAGTAATTACTCTAGCCCATCTTCTATAAAAAAGACATTACTATCATTGACCTGCAAAATCTTGATCCTGAAAAAAATATTCTTTTATACCAGATAAGATTATACAAGTCACTATGAACAGTGTGCCTATTTTATAACTAAAGATGGCCAAGACAACTTAGAATTGATTATCGTATCATGTTATTGATGAGATCTTTTCAATTGGAACATGATCGTCAATATCAAATTGATAAAACCCTTGTAAGTCACTCGTAGATTCACTTACAATATTTTTAGTTTTGTTTGGTACTTGAATTTGTATCCTCTTGTTGAAACTCTTGAGAGTCAATTGCCTATTGTAGTCTTAATTTGGTACTTGAGTTTGTATCCTCTATTTGTTGAACTCTTTTACTCTTTTTATGTCTATCCTTAAGTTATGGTTAAAGCTATTATGCAGCAATAATAAAATTAGACACACCTATTTTTACAGCAACTAAGTTTGTGACATGCTTGTTCTAGAATAATATTAGTTTGCATTGGCCAATCCAATCTAGTCCTTAATCTTTATATTCTTAGCTACCTTCTAATCATATTTGCTGTTAAGGTTGTTGGAATCTCAATAATGCAGGAACCAAAATTAGGTTTTCTAGCCGTTCTACTTGCTCTTCAAGATCTTTAATTCGACTCATCTTCCTCTTCGCCTCGGCTTAAGCAGCCACAAGCATACCTTGCAAAGAGAGTATTTGAGCATCATGCTCAGTTAATTGTCATGGAGTGGACTTCCACTTTTGTTGAGTTCAGAGAACCTTCAAGCGCCTTCAACCAATTTAGGGAGAACTTCCAATGTGTACCTTATAATCCTGCTGAACGAACACAAACCATAGCAAAAACACATGCTCTCAAATGCTACTTGAAATAGTTTTTTCAGGAAAAACTATAAGCTAGTAGGATAAACTCATTTACTATACACATTCTACTTTGATAAATGAAACTATAGGTTAGTTTAGTGGTCTTTGACAAATATACTCATACTGTTCCATTGGTTTTTTTCTTGATAGCGTACTGTTCCATTGGTTATTTCCTTTACTTACCGAAATCTAAATTGAGAGGTTACGTATTCTACAAAAAGACTCCCTCCTTCTTAATTGTCATTTCCACGTTTACTAATATGGTATTTTCCATGGATTTTGTTTTTGTTTTGCAGACAACAATATATTCTCCATTATTTTTTATCCTCACATTTTATTTTTATTTTATTTAATATTGTTGTTTTGCAGACAAAAGTACATGCTATTTCTTTCTCTCTCTTCCAATAGGGTTTTTTTTATTTAACAAAGGATAGAAGGGAATTTAATTTGAATGATGAGAGAAAAAATAATAAGATGCAAGTTCAATTGTCACTATAATTAGTGTATAAATACATATTACGGCTAGTGAAAAAATGATATCAGCTAGTAAAATAAACTTATTTACTAAACTTCTCTATACTTTAGTCAAATAAGCTTATAAGTAAAATTCCTGGTTTTCCATGGGTGTCAGCTCAGTAGTGTGAGTTTGGCTTTGTAACCTCAAGGTACAGAGTTCAAATCTCCTCGGGGACAATTGTAACTATGACCATTAGTGCCACTGAAATAATAATATATTTCCTTCCTCATCCCCTTTAAAAAAAAAGCTTATAAGTTACTTCCTCCATTCCAAAATAAGTGTTGTTTAAGGTTTTTTCCACACAGATTAAGAAAAACAATAAATAAATGAATGTGAGTAGTAATTTTATAAATTTGTCCTTATTTTTTTTGATCAGACAGAAAGGTACAGAAGAAACACAAGCTAGAGCTTTAATCTTTCTACTCCCAAAGCATCAGCCAGCAGAGTAGAAGACAGTGCAGGAGGACACTGATCCAAGATCTTAACACCATGATCCATAGCAGCCCCATGTTTAGCAAGCCAGCCAGCAGCTTCATTACCCTCTCTCAAGGTGTGTTGAAATGTCAGATTCCAATTCCATTGCTGCATCCCACGAATGTGAACAATTAAAGGAGCATGAGGGTGAGTTGGAGGCACATCTTGAGCAATGAAAATTAATGCCGTTTGAGAATCTGATTCACATATCAGATTTCTATATCCATTGTCCCAAGCCAATTTCAAACCAAAGGCTATAGCCTGAAGTTCTGCATTTATGTTGGTTGTAAAGCCGCAAGAACCTGAAAAGGCCACAATCCAGTCACCTAAATTGTTTCGAAGTAGGCCACCAAAGCCTGACCTTCCTGGATTTCCAAAAGAACTCCCATCTACATTAAGCTTGATACAATTATCTTGAGGAGGATTCCACCCAACCATCCGAGGAGGCCTTGAAATATTGGCACTGACAAATGCAGCATCAGTAGCATTAACAAGGGACGTAATATAGCTGAGAATTTTCCAATTATCCCATCTAACATCAGAGAAAACTTCCTCATTTCTGGATCTCCAAATAAACCAGCAAGTGATAGAGAATAAGTTACCATATTCTGCCTTAGTAGCATTTTCTCTGAACCAGCAACAGTAGGCAGAATTGTTATCGAAAACAAAGCCAAGTAATTGCCAGACTTGTTGACTCCTCGGGCAATATTTGTCCTTATTAACCATTGATTATGAACTATTGTCACAAATATATAGTGGAGTATAATAACTTGAGAGTGATGTACACAATATTAATTTGGAGGTAAAATTGAAAAAAATAATTAATGTTACATTGAAAAAAATAAAACGACGTTTATTTTGGAATGTTTTTTGTTTTATAAAACGATACGTAGTTTGGAACGAAGGTAGTATTCAGATCCAGACTTTTTATTTTTTATTTTCTAAAAGGGGTGGGGAGGGTATTTTTATTAATAGAATTCGTCCTCGAGGGGATATGAACACAATCTCTTAAGATTAGAAGATTAAGTAGTTACCACTGCACTAGCACAATGAGATTGTTCTGATTTTTAGTCTTTGCAAATATAGAGTGTTTTGATTTTAGTCCCTGTAAAATTTTTTGTTTGTTTTTTGTTCCTACAAAATATTTTATTTTGATTTTAGTCCGTCTAACCAAAATTCATAGCAAAATTCCGCAAAAATATTTCATTTTTCTGCCAAATTTCTTATAAATTTTGATCCGAATAAGTAAAAATCATTATTTCGACCAAAATTCATAGCAAAATCTGTAGAAAACACTTCATTTTTCTACATAATTCCCTATGAATTTTGGTCAAAAGGACTAAAATCAAAATAAAGTATTTTGTAGGGACCAAAAACAAATAAAAAATTTTACAGGGGCTAAAATCAAAACACTCTATATTTGCAGGGATTAAAAACATATTTAAGCCTTATATATATATTTTCTTTATGCGGAATTTCAAGTTGGTTATGTACCCAAAAGAGGTTCAATTACTCTGTAAATCCCTAAATTATTTGAGAATTTCGAAATAAGTCGTTGAACTAAAAAAAAACATAGTAGTTGAGTCTTTGAACTTGTCAATAACTTATAATTGGGTCCCTAATTTTTTTTAAATAATTTATAACTATGTTTGTAAACTTTTAAATAATAGTAATTTCTAAACTTTTAAATAATTTGTAATCGAATCCATGTTTATCGTTAATCAAACTGTTTTAAAATATTTATAAAATACAATTTTGGAAAAACAATTGAAAAAATAATATTTTAAAATAAGAATCTAACGTACATTTTCTTTTGAAAGGAAAATAAAATAAAATAAAATATACTTTAACAAATAGTTTAAAAAACTATTTTTATAATTAAGAATAACTATTTAAAAATTGAGAACATGGAAAAAAAGTTGCACGATAGAGGAATGTTGGGCCTGAGAGGGGACGTTTTAGGTTACATTTATCATTCTCTTTTTCACTTTGCGAGTCTGCAACACACGGCACAGCAACCACGTCGTCGGTCGTCGTTCTCGTGTCCCTCCCGCCGGCGCCGAGGTAAGGGTTATGAATACATTATTACATGATACTCCTCGTGTCACAGAATTGAATTTATTCATTAATTTTTCCAATCAGAAGATTTGCTTTTTTTGCATACTCATGCTTTTTATTTTAATTTTTTTTCGAACAGGGGAATAACTTGTTTGTTTTGATCACCACGATGTCAGGCCCGTCATGCATGGGAATGGCAGAAAAAGCTGGTATGTTCATGGTTCCTCAAACAATTGGCAGTGTTTTGTGTTGCAAATGTGGGATTTCAATGCGACCAAACACTGCCAATGTGTGTGTGAAGTGTTTGCGCTCAGAAGTTGATATTACAAAAGGGTTACTGAAGCATCTGAAGCTGGTGCATTTCCCCAAGTGTGGAAGCTACTTGCAGCAGCCATCACCGAGAAGGTGGGTCAAACTACAATTAGATTCAAATGAGCTTCTATCATTTTGCTTGAAAAAATTGGTGAAGAATATGAATGCCAGGAAAGTGAGGATGGTGAATGCTAAATTCATTTTGACTGAGCCCAATTCCAAGCGGGTAAAAGTTGAGATCAAGGTTCAGAAAGAGGTTCAGAATGGAGCAATTCTTGAACAGTCTTATACTGTCCTGTATGTTCAACAGGAACACATGTGTGAGTCTTGTTCCAGGGTGGAGGCTGATCAGTGGGTTGCTGCTGTGCAACTCAGGCAACATGTTTCTCATAGGCGCACTTTCTTTTATTTGGAGCACCTCATTATGAAGCATGGTGTTGCTGCTAGTGCTGTGAGAATCAAAAAGATGGATCAAGGTATTGACTTCTTTTTCTCTAAGCAAAGCCATGCTGAGAATTTTGTGGATTTCATAGGGAAAGTAGCTCCTGTGACTGTGAGGAGTGGTCGTGATAATAAGCAACTAGTTTCTCATGATCCAAAGAGTAACAACTACAATTATAAACACACCTTTTCTGTTGAAATCAGCCCCATTTGCCGTGAGGATTTGATTTGTCTGCCTCCTAAAGTTGCTTTAAGTTTGGGAAATATTGGTCCTGTTGTGATTTGCACTAAGGTTACCAACAACATTGCTTTGCTTAATCCATTTACCTTGAGGCACTGTTTCTTAGATGCTGATCAGTACTGGAGGGCATCCTTCAAGTCTTTTCTCACTAGCAGACAGTTAGTGAAATATATTGTGTTGGATGTGGGGAATGTTTCATCTGAAGTTACTGTTGGTGGCATAAAATATGGTTTAGCTGATGCTGAAGTGGCTCGTGTGAAAGATTTTGGAAAGAATGACACAATATTTTCCATCAAGACTCATCTGGGCCGTCGTTTAAAACCTGGTGATTATGCTCTTGGTTATGACTTGTATGGGGCTAACAGTAATGACTGTGCAGTTGACCTTCCTGCTGCAATTTTAATAAGGAAGAGTTATGAAGAGATACGCCAGAAGAAACGTGGGAAGCCTGATGATAAGGGTAGAGTTGAGCAAGATAAGATGAACTCAGAATATGAACAGTTCTTAAAAGATCTAGAAGAAAACCCTGAGCTGAGGTTCAACATATCATTGCACCAAAATCAAGACTACGAGCCATCAGAGATGGCATCAGTAACTGTTGGTGAAGAGCTACCTTTTGTTCCATTGGAGGACTTGCTGGCTGATCTTGATATGAGTGAGGAGCCTAGGAAGATGAGGAGGATAACATGACGGCATAAACAAAAGTCACTTCGGAAGATGAGGAGCGTTATACGACGGAATAAATAAAAGTCACTTCTATCCTGATATAGAAATTTAGGAAATTTTGGTTTTGCTGATGTCAAGGATGCTTTTTTTTCCCCTTTCCATTTAGGTTGTGTTAATTTGCAATCTCCGTCTATGTTCTGTTTATACTTTGTTGCAAGAATGGGAAGATGGTTATTTTTCATGATATAGTAATAATACATATAATTAGTTATTGTGTTAACATTCATTTTATTAATCTTCCAAAGAAACCAGTGATTTTCTTGGTGTTGAGTCTGTTTCATTCTCCAATCATTGCACTTTCAGGGTCACTGGCCATGGCAAGAGAAAGTATAATTGTCAGCAAGTGTTCCATACAAAATAATGCAAAATATGTAGGCAGTAAATTGAGCCTACATTACCCATAGAGGTTGTCTTTCAGTGTTTCTGATAATATAATTGCTAAGGCATAAGTTAATCCTATTGTCTCATGGTGCTGGGGAAATGCTGGTCAGCCCCTGGAACATCACAGAAGTTGCTGATGTGATTGCCAAAGTTCTGAATATGCCTTCTACAGAAAGAGAGAAGAGACATGGGCATAACTTTCATCATGTAAAAATCCACAGTGCTCAAGAATGGGCATAAACTTTTGTAAGCTGTGTATAGTAGTATTCTCAATGTCTGCTCTTGGTCATTAGAAGTTTGTGATTTAAAACGAGAGTATGGAATTCTGCCTTTCTGAGTTGTCTGTTGTGTCAAACCCATGCCCCCAACAGTTGATTTATATCAGGTTAGAAATACCAGCAGCAGTAGATAATGATGGTTTGAAAGTAGTGAATCCAAGATATTTTTCTGTTTAATGCTTTATTTATCCATTATGTGGAGTTAAAATTTGTCATGGCTCTCATACAAGTATGATAATCTTACTTGTAGTTGTGAGGCATAACATGAAACAAAGGCTTATTTCTTTTTCTACTTCTGGGTTTCTAACCACTTTGAATATAGTGAGCACCATGAACAAGCAGTTTCACATTAAAAAAGAAGGCATTTTCAGGTTTGTTGTTTCTTGCTCACTTTCTTTCCTGCCCTTTTATCCTTGTCTATTTTTCTTGTGTTATAAGGGTTGCTTCTGTATAAATTTATAACTTTGATACATAAAATACAGGGACAAGGTCACAACACTATTAGATGCCATTGAGAAAATCTATACCATTCTATAAAGGGAATGGTTTCATGTAACTGCTTTTTTGGTGTCTTACTTTTTTTCCCAATTTACCCTTTAACTCCTATACAGTATTACACGGCTAAGTAACTTCCAAACGCAACAACCGACAAAACGAGAACGAGGCAACGAGCACACGAAAGATAGAGAAACCGTAAAATGAGAACGCTAACCGATTTCGCTCTGTGCAAAACGTGAACAATGTGCCTCTGCCTCCATTTTTGTTATCTAAACACTGTTTTTCAACACATTCCTCCACACCGTTTTCTACCATTTGTGGGTAATGGGTTCCTCCTTGATTTCTTTGTTTGCTCAGTTAAGTATTCATGCATGTGTCTGGTTTAAAGTGATACAATGTAAAAATAGAAGCATCTGTAGTTTAAATAAAAACCAAATATTGTGAAGTAAATTAATTTAATTCAAGAGGGTGAGAGGGAAGAGTAGATGGAGGGGTCTAATTTATGGATCTATTTTTGTTCCTATTTCCCTGGTTATGTTTGTTTTTCTTTTTCTTTTTTCCCTTTGATTTTGTGGTTATTTTTTGGTTGATGATGGTTCTTTTCTTTATGCCTTACAGGTTCGATGGGTGGCTCAAAATTAAAGGCTATGGATGCAGAGTGCAGACATATGGATTGGAACACAAGACTAACTGCATGTTATTCTTTTCTTTGTTGGTTCCTTAGTTCCTTAAATTCTGTCTTTGTGCATGTTATTGCTACCTGATTGTAATGTTATATATCTTATTATGCAGTGAACATTGAAATTGCGTACCTATGTACACAAAGTTTGCAAACTTACCTTAATTTGTTGTCCTAAATCAAGTATATTTTCTGCTAATCTTCTTCTTATACAGTTTTTTATTGTCTTTTACTTGGCTTCAATAAATTGTGGGGGTCATACCTATTACAAACAGCACCCTTGCATTTAGCGATTAATCTTTGACTTTTTTTCACCCTTTCATCTTCTTCAGAGAAAATTGCAGAGCCTTCTTCTCCTTTTATCTTTATGGTTTGTTATTCTTTTTCTTCATTTATTTTTCTTTATTCCTATTGTATTGTTTTTTTCTGGTGATATTTCTATTTGAATTTGCTAGAAAGATTTTAATAGTTTTAAAGTCGCTATTGTGTTACTTTAATTATAGAAGTTTGCCCTTTGGATGTGCAGTGCAGATGTTTTATATGGTTCCACTGTTGCTGGCTTGCTGCCATTTTCTGCAGCCATTCTCCTCACCATCCCATTTTAGAATTTTGGGTGTGTGAGAGTAGCATTATTATGCTTTTATTCTGGTCCAAACTGTGAAGACAAAGCAATTTGTATGGTTAGAGTACAACTTTTTGGATCATTCTCTCAAAGGTAACCAATATTGAAAGTGTTTCCCGGGTAGAAAATAGAATGTGCTAAAAGATCTTGGTCAGTGAGGCTGTTTCTCAACACCTTTTATTTTCCCCTTTTCCTTGCAGATACCATCAGAGAAGATTCTCAGTCTGTAGATGATGTTCGTTGCATTTCCCTTGAATGCCCATTTTAGGAGAAAGGTATTTTATCTTTTATATGCTTAACTGTGAGTATGCTACTTTGTGCTTGCAAATAGCTTCACATACATTTTTTAGTATGAAAATTGACAAATTTGAGTTTTTAGATGCTGTTGTTCTGTTGATTTTTCTGTTTCAAGTGTAGATGCTACAGAGGCAATGCTGGTTATTTTTTTGGTGTTTAAATTGCAGAGAAAAATCCTCTTTGTCACCTTCCATTTAGGAGATATGAGACTCTTTCTATGTATAACAAATCTATCCTGCCCATTCTTATCTATTCTTTCTCTGTCCACAAATTTTTGGTCTTTTTATGCATTTATTTAGCATATTAGATATCTTAGTTCAATCAAGTTTTATACAAACTCTTGCTCACATAAGAAATCTTATATGCACATTAAACACATGCTTTTTGCCACATTGAGTTAACCTTATTTTTTAAAACTTTTCAATAACATCCTTTGTCACTATTTCTGCATCCTTTTTCAGCAAATGTTTTCAAATACATATATGTCATGCATTTTTTTCAATCAGGGTAAATAACTCATCAATGATTAAAGGGGTTAGCAAACACGTTTTGAGTGGTAAAAATGTCATGTATGCTTTGGAGATCCTTTTTCCTTTTTTTCCCTTCATTATGATGTTATTCAAAAATTTGGACATTGATTCGGATGTGCACAACGGTGCTGCCTGCGATGGTTCGCAGTGGTTCCGGTGACGGTCCCTTTCCTCCTGTCTTTCTCACCATTCAGATTCTGTTTTTTTTTTTTTTTTTTTTTTTAATTTGTCATTCTATGTTCACAACAGGAGGATGATCCAGTAGAATGACCAGCAAACAATCTGAAGGAGGATTCTCACATCCTATTAGAAAAAATATTTGTATTCTTTATTCATTTTTTATTTTTGGACACAAACAGATATTGGTTGTAGAAAGATGTTACAGAGAGAAAGTAAATGAAGTTGAACACAAGGTTGATTGCGGAAGGGAGGAACTTGGTTGGGTTTGTTCGATGCTTTGGAGGACTCTTTTCCCATCAAGTTAGTTCTTTTCTCCCCTTTTACTAAGAGGGTCGATGCTTTTTTCAGATCCTTTTTATTTTGGGTTAGTAAAAATTTAAAATTTTTCATGAAATCTTTCGGTTTTGCTAAGGACAAATTTTTCATATATTTTCTGTTGTAAATTTGTAGTTGCTCTCTATTTTTCATCATTTCTATTCATTCATCCCCTTCTGCATCATTTAATTTCTAATCTCTCTCCCCTCTCTCTTTTCTAATCTCTCTCCCCTCTCTCTTAGGTCTTTAAAACTATAAAAAAGCCAATCAGAGACAAGGCAAACAGAGTTTGCTGCAAAGATTGTGTCCCTCTTGAACTACATGAAATTAGACACTGAAATTGTGCTGACTGACTGATAGGGGAGATCTACCATGATGGTGAATTTCTTAACTATTTTGTCAAGGGATATGTTATATTTTTCTGTACCATTATTATCAGCTGTGGAAGGCATTAACATGGTATTTTCGTCAACTATTAGATACCATTGAGAAAATAAAAGATTAATTTGAATCTATTGAGAGGCCAGAATTGCAAATGGGACTCCAGCTGAAAGGTCAGAAACATACTCAAGTCAAATACACCGAAGAAATTCTTCCATGGCTAATAAACACGAGCACTACTGGGAAAACAAAATCAATAGCAGAACCTGATAAATTAAGCAAGTATGTACATGTATCTGTAACTCAGATACTAGACATCATATCCTGAACTAAGTTGTCTTAGGGGATCCTTAATGGATGTACATGAAACCGCTTTGGTCCACTGAAAGTTGTATTTGTACCATTGCCATATTCAATCATTAATGAACTATAGATGTTCAACCATGTAACTTTCTGTACAAAGCCTTGTTTGTGCAATGAGAAGAAAATTTACTGCACTGATGATTATGTTTTTGAACTGTTGTATGCTGGCCGCAAATAATTTTGTTGTTACAAAAATGTTAATCAATTCTAGATTCTTCAAGTTCATTTATGGTGCATATGAATGGAATGGGAAAGGGAAGGATAAGATTATTGAAGGTGGGGACCTTCACCAAAACCCTCTAGAACTCAGACAGGGGATGTTTCCCATGTTCGCCTTTTGAAAATCTTGGTGAATCAACCCCTATTTTTACATAACACTGTTCATCTGGAGCAGGTCATGGGTGGTGTTGTTGATACTCCAGCATCAAAATTAGAAAGTCAATCTTAATCTGCAAAAAGCAAAGGAAAATACCCAAAATGTGTCAGTAAATGAAGCTGAGAAGGATCCTTCTTTAGCGGAGTTGGACTCTTATCATCAAGATAAGCATATTGATGGGAAAAAGAATGTATGTAATACCCCCACTTGACTAAGAACCTAAATGCCATCAGTAAGTCCCTTGTATCATAATGAAACCAGTATGCTTCGTATTATTCAAAAGACTGAAACTCATGAGGTATCACATGCACAAAATGACCAAGCTTTTAAGTGTGTCCACCGTCCATACAACCCACAACCATGTTAGGCAATAGCTTCACTGTTTATTTAATATAAATCATTCATACATACAAACATTTGATAGAAAAATCCGCTAAAACATAGTTCATTCAAAATTTCATATGAAGTTCCACAAAATTTCAAAATCAACCCGCTCTGCCATACTTTCAACCTGCATTGAACAGGACGAGTTGACCTGCAAAAAAAAAACGAGTTAGAGTTTTTCGGCCCAATCCACTACAGGTGACAGGTTGACCCGCGAGTTGAAAAATGTTGGGTTGAGCCGTCAAAACCAAAAGATAAAACATAATTGACATATACATAAAAATGGCGAGTTGACCTCGAGCTGCCAAAATCTGCAAAAAAAATAAAATATAATAGAAAATAGAAAAAAGTAATCACAAAATACAATTTTTTATAAAACATATTTTGTTAAAAATATCAGGTTGGTCACCTTGTTTTGTGGGTTGAACAAGTGGGTTCGACCCGCTTTGCTTTGGAATGCAATTAGCAATTCCTACCTTGTTTGTTTTAGGGTCTGTTTGGTTCAAACGAAGGGAGGGGAGGGGAGGGGAGAGATTTTAATGGAGGGGAGGGAGGAGGAAAGGGGAAGGGAGGAGGGATTTAATTTGATTTTGTGTTTGGTTGATGAGAGGAGGGAGGAGATGAGGAAGTCTGCTTGTTTTGTTTGTTGGTGAGGAGGGAGGATTTTAATGAAGGGGAGAGATTAATTTACTAGTATATCCTTATAGTCTTTTATATTATGTTATATATAAGGATATTTAAGTAATTTTATTTTAAATAATTTAATCTCCCTTCCCCTCCCCTCCAAAACCCCCCACTTTGGGAGGGGAGCCAAAATTGGCTTAGGAGGGATTTTGCTCTCCTCCCCTCCCTTTAAAAAAATTGAATCAAACAAACATAATTTAAAATAACACCTTCCCTCCCCTCCCCTCTCCTCCAAAACCCCCTACCAAACACACCCTTAGTGTTTTAAAAACTGAATCGAATCAAATAGTTTAATCGATTAAATCTTGAACCAGCATTATCTACAATTTGGTTATTTTGATGGTTCAACCACGATTTCATCTTAATTTATGCGGTTTAAAACAATTGAATCAACATGTCAATATCCGATCCGGTTTTTAAAACTTTTGGATTTTTGTTGCAATTTGGAGTAAGGAGTGTCCAAAAAGGTGAGTGACGTCAAGACTTGAAGACAGAGGAAGAAGTCAGTCTCTGGCACACACTGACAAAGAATCCAATTCCCATCCCCACCGTGGAAATTTCCAAAAACGCACCATATTTTCATTCTTCCCTTTTCTCCTTTATTCTTATCCCGTGTTTGTTTGTTCAATATATAACGCCACAAAACGAAACGAGATTCTTTTCTTTCACCGTTTTCTTTCTTTTCTCAATTCTTTTTATTTTGTCTTTTCGGAATCTTGCTCTCTCCAAAACGGCAAAACCCTCTTTCCCCACACTTCACTGCAATTAGGTCTCTCTCTCGATGGAAATCAAGAAGCTTCAATCTCGCTTCTCACTGGGCCGGCAATCCTCACTGGCGCCTGAGCGCGAAGATTCCGGCGCCGTCGACGTGCCGGTATTGGAGGCGGTGGACCCGACGGTTCGATTGATGTATTTGGCAAACGAAGGGGACTTGGAAGGGATTAAGGAGCTGTTGGACGGAGGGAGTGACGTCAATTTCAAGGACATTGACGGCCGCACCGCTCTCCACATCGCCGCCTGTCAGGGCCGCACCGATGTCGTCGAATCGTTGCTCCAAAGAGGCGCAGATGTTGATCCCCAGGATCGCTGGGGCAGCACCGTAATGCTTCTTCTTTTTCTCTTCTAACTTATTAGTGTCACTGTCACTGTTACGTAATAACTGGTTTGTTTGTTCATCAGCCTCTTGCAGATGCATTGTACTACAAAAACCATGATGTTGTGAAACTTTTGGAGAAACATGGTGCAAAACCCCCGGTTTGTATTCTCAATTTCTCATTTCATTTCCTTTTTGTTGTTAAATACAGCCTATACTTTTAAGCTTTTTAGAATAGTTAGTTTAAAGACATTGAGCAATGGGAAAAATATTAAAGTAATCTTACAATCCTAACTAATGAGTTTTTCAAACAACAGTCGGGTTCCTGTATAAGTTGAAATTTCAAATTTGCTTCTACATGTCAATTTTTTCAGAAACTCTCGTATAAGTTTATAAGAACTTTTACATAAGCGAAGAATCATGAAGCTTATTCTAATTGAGAAGCTTCTATAAGCTAGAAGCTAATCCAATCCATCCTAGCTGTTCTTTTTTTTTTTAATAAAATGTTCATAACAACTTCAGCTTTTGGACGACAATTGTAATTTGTAACGCCACATTGCAAACACTTATTCTCTCTCCCTCACTTTTTGTAGGTGGCTCCCATGCATGTCCAGAATGCTCGCGAAGTCCCAGAATATGAGATTTATCCTTCTGAACTTGATTTTACAAATAGTGTTTGCATAACAAAGGTAATTTTCAGGTTTCCTTTTGGTTTATAGTCGAACACTTATCCTTAGTCACTGTCAGTCTGTCCCCTTGCTTATGCTGCATTCATATTTTATATTGGATATTTTAGGGAACTTTCCGTAGTGCATTATGGCGTGGAATTCAAGTTGCTGTCAAAACGCTTGGGGAGGAAGTGTTCACCGATGATGATAAAGTGTGGGTTGGTCTGATCATAAAATCTGTTGTTTTATTCATTTCAATGGGATTATTCAGTTCACAATTTGTATTCTCATCTCTCAGAAAGGCATTTCTTGATGAGCTTACATTACTTCAAAAAATAAGGCATCCAAATGTAGTCCAGTTTTTGGGTGCTGTAACACAAAGCACCCCAATGATGATTGTCACCGAATATTTACCCCAGGTTAGTCTTGATCCTACACAGGCTATAACGAAGATTTTGGTGATCCTTTATATTTGCTCATGGTGTTTGTGTACAAATTATGTTGGTTAGTTTAATATCATAGATAATAGCGAGTAGAATGCTGCCTGCAGAATAAAATGTGGTCAGAATAAACTACTGCCTGCAGATAGTCTTCAGAGAAAGCGACAATTGTAGTTTCAATAGGACTACTGAAAATCCAACATTAGGTAGAGCTCATGAATAATTAAGAGCTTAATATCATAAAAAGTTTTACTTGGACTTTGAATAATTGTGGAGATGCTTAGTTATTTGCATGGGTCAATCAAATGTGGCCCTGTTCTGTCTAGAAGTCACAAATATCTGCAATCAAGGAATTTAAGTATTGATAACAGATACCAGTTACTAAGTAGTTTGTTGGAATCTCTGCCCTCAATTGGACTAGGCGTCAACATGAGAGTTTTGCTTCTCTATTCAGGATTCCACTTCATATAATATTTGTGATGTGGTGAAAAAATACGGGAAGTGCCTCATGAAATGGAGACCACGAATAGATACATGTGTATGCATGGAGACTGAATACATGTGTAGAATGTGTACTATTTCTTTATATATGCATATCTCCTATTTTTCCACCACTTAACATCTATTTAAAATGTCTCAGATCTTCAGACTCAGCTTTTCTTTTCATTCGTTTCTTACAAGTGGCAGTTGCTGCTCGAATAATTGGGAGATATCTCTGCTTGTGTGTGTTACGTGGTGAACTGTATTCTGTGTCTTTCACAAATGTAATTTCTAACAATTTGAAATGGATTATCACCTTTTTAAGGGAGATCTTCGTGCCTACTTGAAGCAGAAAGGTGCATTAAAACCAATAACAGCTGTGAAGTTTGCACTTGATATTGCTAGGTCGGTCAGGAACTATCAGATATGAATTCGTGAAGAAACAAGTTCCCTAATTATTTTGTTTTTGAAGAGTTGACTCTTAAAAATTATCTTTTCTATATAAAAAAATTGCTACTGGATATTTGTAATAAATGTGATATTTTAATGCATAATTTGCAGGGGAATGAACTATTTGCATGAACATAAACCTGAAGCCATTATACACCGAGATCTTGAGCCTTCGTATGTTTTTTGCTCTCCCGCTTCATCTAATTGATTTTAATATTCTTCCAGCATGCATAGGAAATATCATATGGCTTATTAGTAGCATGGATTATTCATCCATTCTTGAATGATTCAAACTGTTTAAAGTTTCTTGTACATGAGTAAGATGACAGAAATATACTGCGGGATGATTCTGGGCATCTGAAAGTTGCAGACTTTGGAGTTAGCAAGTCGCTCAAAGTTGCTAAAACGGTCAAAGAAGACAAACCTGTGACATGCCAGGATACATCGTGTATGTTTTCTTCTTCTGTTGAGCCTCGTAAAATTCATAGTTGATCATTTCATTCTGCATAAAAGCAATATTGCTAACCATTATTCCATGAGGACTGTAATCTGCAAGATTATTTCATGTTCTAGAAAAGATAAAAGAAAATAAATGTTATGTACCCAGACACTACCAAAGACAGAGTTTGTCAGCAAGTGCTTCAATTTTGCTAATTTAAATTTATCAATTAACTTTGAATCATGTTATTTCTTATGCATATAATTGGCTTTATTTTGATTCTGTTGTGATTGGTCCCGATTTTTGTAGTTCGAACCATGTTATTTCTTATACATATGATTGGCTTCATTTTGATGAATTAGTTCAAATGTTTGACAGGGCGGTATGTTGCTCCAGAGGTCTACAGAAATGAGGAATATGACACCAAAGTGGATGTGTTTTCATTTGCTCTGATATTACAGGAGGTAAAACCGTTACTGCTCACATCATGAATTTTTTTATTCCGGGTCTTGTTAACAACTTTCAAATTGATTATTTACCCTTATTATGTGAGTATTTGTTTCTTCTTTGGTCTTGATATAAAACTTATAAACCCTAACCTTGCAAATAAAATAATAAATACAAAAAGTTTGAAAAATCAATGGTTTATGAAGATTTGTGGTATTCGACAAAAGAATGCATGCTAATTTAAAACTCCCTGTCCTCGGTGATTCCTTGTTACGTCAGAACACAAACCTTTAGGATGCAGTTAATTGCATTTACTTCTCTGACGCATGCAGTAATAGTATCCCATAATTCTTTACCAAGCAATTTTACTCTCTATGACTTACATTTTAAGCAATCAAAATCATTTATCGTCAAGGAATCCGAAACCATGTGACATTTTTAAGTATTCATGTTATGTTTAAGTATCTTATAATCTTGGCCATCCATATGAGATTGTATGGCCAACAGGCCAAGATATCTCCCCTACACACACATTTGTATTATTCGAGTGAAAAAGTTTCCAAGTTCAGGAAAAGGAATGTTATTTTCAGCATTCACGTTACTTCAAAATTGTAACTGCAATACTACATACTGAATTCAATATGTTTGGTGGCTTCTTTTATACATAGGACCTGTTTCACTTATCAAGAATATATATTGGGTGAGGCTACGGAGAGCTCAAGAACTCATGACTTGTGAGTTACGAGCCTTGCCCTACCAGCAGATCATCTTAAAGATTTGTGTACTATAAATTGTTTTATTACATGTTTAGGTTGATCTAATGGACAAGAGGTAGGGTCCTAGAGATTTTGAGCATTCCATGGATTTACCTATAAAAGATAAAGGAAAAATAGTGCTTTTGGTCCCTGTAATTTTAGGGAAATTCAGTTTTAGTCCCTGTTAATTTTTTTTAAATGGTCCCTATAATTTCAAATTCCGTTTTTTTTTGGTCCCTGACGTCATCTCTCAGTTAGAAAACTATGACGTGGCAAACGGCAGACACACGTGGCAAGTCACATCAAACTCTGAAACAAAAATCAAAATTGTTTTTTAATTTTATGTTTTAATAAAAATAAAAATAGAAACACATTTGTTTCCAGAAACCCTATTTGGGCCGCCACCATGTTCTTCTTCTTCTAGCCATATCTGGGTATCATCCAAACATGAGCTTGTGGCAACAAAAATGAAAACGGGGAAGGGACGAAGGAATCAGGGGAAAGGCACAAGAGAGAGAGAGAGTGAGAGAGATAGAGATCACCGAAAGGGGAGAGGGGCTGAGTGGAGGCCGATTGCAAATCGGAGCCGGTAGTGGCCTCGTGGAGCTGGACGTGCTAGATCGGCCATGGCTTGAGGCTTGCGAAGCGACAGTGGGTGTAGGAGGCCACACCGATGAGGGAGATTTCATCATTAGATTTCATCATTTCACCATCTCTGAAACCCTATTTGCAGCAAACGTCCGCCACTGTGTTCTTCTTATTCATGTTCTTCTTCACCGCCGCCAACAACTGCAACGCCCTCCGCCAATTCCTCGACGACCTCGTCCAAACCCGCCTCGACCTTCGCAACGATCTCTTCCTCTCTCACGCCATCGT
The DNA here is from genome assembly GCA_037113605.1 of Calophaca sinica. Lineage (NCBI taxonomy): Eukaryota > Viridiplantae > Streptophyta > Magnoliopsida > Fabales > Fabaceae > Calophaca > Calophaca sinica. The sequence goes on along the minus strand of CM073736.1, from coordinate 122,853,559 downwards.
CTTCTATAGTCAAGCCAACATGCTTCCTCCGTTAAATCCCTCAGCGCCTTGCTCCTCGCTTCCATCATCGCCAACAACCACAAATTGGTAACCCGAATCTACCATTTGACCATCTCTGATTCTGGTGTCCCTGCAGAATTCGAGATCCAAGATTTGGGCTTTATTTGTGGGTTTTTTTTTTGTATTAGCTATGGAAAATTTGTGTTAGCAAATTCAATTGTTGTTTGAATTCTAGCCATTTTTTTTAGTTTCTCAATCAATTGTTGCTGAAGTTTTATTGGAAGGAAAAAAATTCACGTTTGCTTGATAGTTATATCTGAGATTCTGGGTTTATGTTGTTGAAGTTCTTGAATTTCTGGGTTTTTGGGTTTGTTGAAGTTCATGATGTTCTTGATATTCTGGGTTTGTTGAAGTTCATGATGTTCTTGATATTTATGTTAGTTTCTGAAGTTCATGAAGTTCTTGAATCTCCCCCATGTTTCGTATCCAAAGAACAAGAAAAAGAAGAAGAAGTATCTGAGTGAAGAAGAAGATGAGGGTTTATGTTTTTTTTTAGTTAATTATTTTATTTAATTATTAACAATAGTGAGTCAGCGAGTTAAATGATGCCACATCATTTAAAATCTGACAGAGAAGCATCCACGTCACCCTCCGTTTGCCACGTCATAGTTTTCTAATGGGGAGATGACGTCAGGGACAAAAAAAACGAAATTTGAAATTACAGGGACCATTTTAAAAATATATTTTTTTTTTACAGGAACTAAAACTGAATTTTCTTGAAATTACAGAGACTAAAAGCACTATTTTCCCAAAGATAAATATATGTATATATTTATGTATTCATGGTCATTTTAGTAAGATGCAATGCTTAAGAGTTTGCATGGTTCTTTTGTACTTGCTATTTTTTTTATGTAAAGACAGTGTGTTCATATTAACTGTTTTGTTAATAAAGTTCATGATTTGATAATTTTATTTGTGGAAGATGCGCAATTTTTAATCTAGATATATGGACTAGAATATACAGGTTGACAACCGTCAGTGGGTTGTTATTCATTGAGATGCTCAGAAAAATATTGACTGTAATGTACATGGTTTTCTGTTACTCCAGATGATTGAAGGTTGTCCACCGCTTTATAAAAAGGCAGAAAATGAAGTTCCTAAAGCATATGTGGAAAATGAGCGTCCACCATTTAGAGCTTCCCCAAAGCTTTATGCTTATGGATTAAAAGAGTGAGTATTTTAAGTACATTTTATTGGCAGCAGATCTGAATGTTGAGTTTCAAAACATACAAGTATGAGATTGATTAAAAGAATAAGTTTTCAACAATAATGAAATTTGATTTTTTTTTTTTCATAGATTAATTGAGCAATGTTGGGATGGAAAACCATCCAGAAGACCAACATTTAGACAAATAATTGGGAGGTTGGAAGATATCAGCTACCATCTTGCTCAAAAGAGGCGCTGGAAGGTATATATGTATCTCTCTCTCTCTCTCGCGTGAAACTTAATTTTTCATCAATTGTTGGACCTAGTGGTTGTAGTATTGTTTTAATTATTCAGAAGTAATTTTTAATACTAAAAACATTATCAGGATGCCCGGAGTTTTAGCTTTAAGGACTTATCCCGTGTCATTGGTTATTAGCTTCCATGGCTTAAGTTGCCAATATAGTATGGCCACTTCAAGAGGGGTTGATGCAAATTTAATTGGCAAATATATGGTTTATTACACTGCATTCACCTTTAATCCCCTAAAAGAAGTGTGTAGACTAGAGAGTGAGATTTTGAATTCAAAATGTACATCTTATGAATCTCCCCTTTTTATTCTTCTTTACACTAACATAGCCGAATCGTAGAGGATATTATGTGATACAAAACAGAAAGAGAAAGAAATGAGAAAAATTTAACACAAATGGGTTTTAGATGTTAGTATAGTTTGAGAACAAGAAAATAAGTATATGGAGCAAATGGAACTATGAGCACCCTCCTTTTCAAAATTTTAAAAGCCACAACACAAATGGGGTTTTGCGGCCCCAACTAGTATAAAACCAGCCTTTATATTTAGGGCCATGAGGAGATCAAGAGCTGCATGCAACATTTTGGAAAAGCTTTGTAAAAATTACGCTATAGTGAAATGACTGAGAATATATCAACAGTTTATGTTACAATGACTCCTACATGCATTCGTGACTTGTGGGGATAGTTATTTTGCAATACGAGTCTGTTTGTCATTGATTGATTTTAACGGTGTGATATTTTCTTGCATCATGATACACTACACAGGCACTGACTCCTACGTGCATCCGGAATCTGGAGTCCCTGTTTAAGGGGTATCGGACAAGTCCAACTAGCCGATCATCTCGCTCTACAATCAGATAAACAGTTCAATTGCCCTTGCGAAGCAAGAAGAATATCAATTTTGCAGTTTCAAGGGGGAAAAACACTTGATTGTGGTTTCCATATACATGCATTCATGTGTAGCTTTTTGTGAATAACTTGCAACAATGTTTGGATAAATCTTTTTTAAAAATGTATGATATCCTTTATTTCTTTTTTTCTGGAAGTTATTTTTTCTAGCTTGTGAAAAGAAGTGTTAGATTGTTCTCTTCCAACTTTTATTTTTTAGAAAATTTTAATTATTTAAAGAATCATTCCAGTCAAAAAAAAATTTATTTAAAGAATCATTGGGCTATACTATTATGATTATTTTTCAAAAAAAAAAATTAAATGAGAGAATGACTTTTACCATAATGTCGTTCATTTTATTCTCATTTGATAACGTTGCCTCACGAGGCCTTGTTTGTACCAATAGACAGTTGCAATACGGACGCTTGCGTCAAGTCTTATTAAGACTCTGTTTATTTTAAAATTTTAAAAATGTGATTTCAAATTATGTTAAAAAGTTATTTTTTAAAAATAATTTACCTATTTTTCGATTTACAATAATTATAAACAATAGTATTTTTTTCAAAGACAAATATAGTTACGGCTGTATTCAAAAATTATTTAAAGTAATTTCTTAAAATATTTGGAATTTTATTTGATTTATTCTTTTCCAAAAATTAAATAGATATTCTAAAAAAATTAAAATTATTTTTTATATAAACGGAAACAGACTAGCTATAAATAATCGATATTGAATCTATATATAATAGGTGGATATGGAGAATATAACCACAAATTTGTGACGAGGAAAATTTTCTTTGCAATAACGTCGTGGTAACATTTTTTTTTTGTGGAGAAACTAGTAAGATATCCGTGCTTACGTGAAAGCACGGATCGCACGGCATTAGATGCTAAAGAAATCCTGTATTTTTTTTAATGCTACATCATAAATGTATATATATAAAAATTAAAGCTTCACTGTGATTAGCTTTAAATTTATTTTATACTTATATTATAAATATAAATTTTCTTCAAATATGATAGATGAAATGTGACATCCTAATCAATATATATATATATATATATATATATATATATATATATATATATATATATATATATATATATATATATATATTAATAGAGGAAATAATTTCATTTTAGCAGACGGAAGTGTAAAAATGTACCTAAAAGTACTCATCATTTGGGCCCCATTTATACAGAATATATTGTAATACCAATTGACTCAGATTTCACTGGCTGTGTATCGACTGAACCTTTTCCTTTTTGGAGTTATCTAATACCTGCTAAGACCTGTAGACAAAAATATACGAGACACATAAAATAAATGGGAGATAAGAATACACTATACGCACCATTCAATGGAAAAGCAAGACTTAGAACTTATGTATAAAAAGGCAATCACATGCATAGACAGATCAGTAGACCACATATAGGTAAATTAATAAACACACATATATAAATCAACCACTCTCGCACTCATGCACCTAAAGTTCTACATGCCTACGTGGCCACACAACATCCAAGAATGGCAGAAGGGCCCCACCTTAGCCACTTCGCCTTTTGTAGTCAGCAACTCCTCAACAACCTTCCACCGACATGTGGATAGGTTAAGCTAGTTGTCCATCTCCCTATCCCGCTCATTGTACCCCTAAGAGTGCATCCTTGTTCCCCAATTTCGACGTTAGGAACAAGTGTCGGGGCGGCACTCGGGATCGGCACTATGGACAGTGATACGACAATACCCCGTCAGGATAATTGAGCTATCTGATCGTCCCGACACAGTGGCGGCCAAACCACTGGTCACCTAGGAGCCTTGTCAGACTCAAACTATCCCCAAGGACCGACATGTCCTGTACTCTGCGTATCGTGCCCGCACTCTGGCACCTTGGCTCGTGCACAGCTTATGTACATGACGGTAGATTACAACACGGCAATGCATATGAAGTCTTCCCTCGTAATATTTCATTATTCACCATTTCACTTTAATATTATAGGCTCAACCATCATTAAACAACACAACTCAGCATGCACTCATCAACTTTATCAGCTCAACCAGCATTAACCTCTTATCTCATCTCTTATCATATTTTATCAATCTCAGCTCATCAACTTACTGTTACTTAGCTATTATTGTCAATATATCATAGATAACCAGCTCATCATATGCTCACACACTTAACATTATTTAGTAACTTAACATAAGAAGAACTACCAATATGTACAGCATAACTGTCAGTACAATATAACATTAATTACCAACCAGTATCACATAGGTCAATCAACACATCACTTATATCAACCATCCTTGATCAACAATATGGATCAACCCTAGTGTCGCTTAGGCGACCCACTACAGTCATATTATTAACCAGTATACCATCAATCAATCACACACAACCATAAGTAATCATTTAGAATCAGCATCACATCAATCCACATCCATCCATCAATATCAATAGATCATTCCTATAGTTGACAGACCTCTGACAACTGTCTTCAGTTATCACAGGTCACAGCCCCTCTGCTGTTATCAACCTCTAGTAGGGCTTAGGTCACTCTACGCCTAGTTATACACTTATTCTAATCCTACAATCCCTAGTGGATAGGGTTCAGATCTCTCATGCCTGGCTTAGAAGACCGTTGCAGCTGTTGCCACTCTCTGTATCCTTGCCGCTCCTATTACTTATGCTCTTACCTCTAGATACTCCTATCTTGCTAGGCCACTCTCATCCTCCCCCATTTGAGGTTTAACTACTAGGGGCTTTCTGATGCACAAGATTCTCACTTGAGGCAAGTGCAAAGCATACTTGCTCCTTAGTGACCCTTTAAATCTCACTCCCCTTCTCAATCCCTAAGATTACTTACTAAGGGTTTTCTGATGTGCCAGATCCTCTTTAGAGGCAATCACAGAGCATACTCACTTCTTAGAAGTCCCTAGAGAGAGAAAGTTAGAGAGAGAAGAGGATTTGGGGCGAGTTGGAATGGAGGGGTGAAGGGCTATTTATAGGCATAAATTGGTCCCATCGCGTCGCGATGGACCAAGGTATAACTTCTGTTGCGACGCGACGTTACCACGTGTAAAGCGTTTATTGGTTGCGTTCACCGACTTTGAAGACTCCACAGGCTTCTGGAATTTTCCTCTCATCGCGTCACGATGCCTCTTAGTACAATCTGGTCGCGACGCGACCGGGACTAAATGGACATTTGTGATTTCTCCCATTTTAGACGTTTCTAGGGGTTTCTAGATCCTTCCTAAGGGTATTTTGGTCCTTTTTGAGTGTTTCTATAACACATCTAAACCCTTTTCTTTCCAACCTAAGGTCTTTAATGCCCATTTATTGCCTAACTATATTATTTTCTGGAAAATGGGATGTTACATGAAACAGTTATACTAATAATGTGTAATGCAATGTTGTAATTTTCCTTCACATTTGATACCAAGACTCATTTAAAATAAAACATTTGAGGATTGCAAATAAAAATATATATAGCTATTAAATATTACATGTATTTAGGAAGACAATAACATTATAACATTGATATGTGTTTAAAGACAATAAAATTACACTGAAAACATGTAATGTTTTCCCGTAGAGACTAAAAAGGAAAATTGTCATTTATAAATAATAAAGATATTTATAAAATTGATATGTGTTTGAAGATGGTAAATTTACACCGACAACGTATAATGTTTTCCCGTAAAGACTAAAAAGCAAAATTGTCATTTATAAATAATAAATATATTTATAAAATCGATATGTGTTCCAAGACGGTGAATTTACACTGACAACGTGTAATTTTTTCCCGTAGGGGCTAAAAAACAAAATTATCATTTATAAATAATAAAATTATTTATGAAGTTGATACGTGTTTGAAGACGATAAAATTACATCGATAACATGTAATGTTTTCCCGTATGGAGTAATAAGCAAAATCATCATTTATAAATAATAAATACATTTATAAATTTGATATGTGTTTAATGATGATAAAATTATACCAGAACATGTAATGTTTCCCCGTATGGACTAAAAAACAAAATAATCATTTATAATAAAATTACACCGACAACATGTAATGTTTCCCCGTAAGGACTAAAAAGCAAAATAATTATTTATAAATGATAAAAACATTTGCAAATTTGATATGTGTTCAAACACGATAAAATTACACCCACAACATGCAATGTTTCCCGTAGAGACTAAGAAGCAAAATTATCATTTATAAATAATAAAGACGTTTATACTCGTATAAAAAAATAAACATTTCATGTTTTTCTGTCTGGACCCAAAAGAAAAATAATCATTTATACCAATAGTGTGTAATGTTTCCTCTTGTTAAGAGTCAAAAGTAAAATAATTATCTATAAATAATATATAATAAAGATATTTATAAATTTTTATGTTATGCCGACAGTATTTTATGTTTCTCGGTCTGTACCAAAAAGAAAAATAATCATTTATACCGATAGTATGTAATGTTTCCTCCCATTAAGAATCAAAAGTAAAATAATCATTTATAAAAAATATATAATAAATATATTTATAAATTATGATACGTGATCAAAGACGATAAAATTATATTGACGATATGTAATGTTTTCTTATTGAGACTTTAAACGAAAATAATTATTTATAAATAATAAAAAAATTATAATAATAAAATATAAAATATAAAAAAAATGAAAATTTAAGGTAGAAAGAGAAATAGAAAGAAGAAAGAGAAGAAAAAATATAGAAAGAGAGAAAGAGAAAGACGAGAGAGAGAGAGAAAAAAGTAAAAGATGGGAGAGAAAAAGTTAAAAGTTGAAGAAAAAATAATATTTTTATGTGAATTAAATTTTTATTTTTATTTATTTTTATTTAGGTTGACATATTTACCCTTTTAAAATGATAGGTGGCAAAAACGTGGTAGTCTAATTTTGTAATTTTACCTGTCCTTTATATGTTTATATTTATATCAGATAGATTGTCCAACACCGTATTTATATAAGGTTTATGCCTTTTTTATGTTTTTTTTCCTGTCCGGCAAAAATGATATTTGAACACACTTTTGTATGGTCACTGTATGTCCGTACGGATTTTTTTTCCAGATTTTTTTAACTGGTTAATACAGGTTTGACATTAACCAGATAATAAATAACATTAACCAGATATTTGAACTTGATTAACCAGATAAGAAAATTGAATGTCCAAAAGTTTCAGGATTTGACATTAACCAGATAATGAATAACATTAACCAGATATGTGAACTTGATTAACCATATAAGAAAATGGGATGTCCAAAGACGTGTTAGAGTTTCAGGATTTGACATTAACCAGATAATGAATAGCATTAACCAGATATGTAAACTTGATTAACCAAATAATGTCCAAAGTTTCAAGATTTTGCATTAACTAGATAATGAATAGCATTAATCAAATATGTGAACGTGATTAACCAAATAAGAAAATGGGATTTCCAAAAGTTTTAGGATTTGATATTAACCAGATAATGAATAGTATTAACCAAATATGTGAACTGCGTTAACCAGTTAAAAAATATGTAAAAAAAAAAGTACGGATTCCGTACGCTTCCATATACGTCCGTACAGATATACGGTGTTCATACGGTGGTGTTGCCAAAATGATGTCCATTTATGGCAACTGTTTTTCCTGTCGTTGGCACGGATCGCGAAATTCATTTTCTCTCTCTGTGTATGCGATACTGCGTTACGGTATTGGCAATTCAGTTGTCCATATAGCATTGCTCTTTTTTTAGCTTCTTTCCTGAGTAATGCTGCCGCTGCTGCTCCTGCAAATGATTTTGATGACAGACAACCTTGCGAATCTGGAAGACCGGAACATGTTGATGGATACTACAAGCTGCCAATGCGTACAGCTGTGTCTAATTGTCACAGGGAAGTGTGTGTTTACTGTTTAGATTAGTATTTTAAAAGAAAATGATATTCTTTCAATAGCTTTTGAAAGAGTTCGAAAAATTTATTAATAATACTTTAATATTAATTAAATGAAAGGAAATATCATTAGTTTGTTTTATTTGTGTCGTTTGAAGAAAAGTTTCTGCTCAGAGAGGAAAGGAACAAAAGTATCAGAAGTTATGACAAGGAAGATTAATATATGGGCGTTTTTTATTCAATGCTTTCTCAATCATTTTATTGGATTGTCTACTTGTTTCTTGTTTATCTCTTGAGCATTTTTTTTTTTTTTGGGTTTCTTAACAAACTCAGTTGCATACTCTTTCCAACCAAATTGTCTGTGATGTGAGGAACTTCCACCAGTAGGCCGAGATCTGCTTTTGCGATGTTGTCTGCATGTTGTCGCCCAGTTCAACGCCTTTCTCTGGGTTTATACATGCTGGTTGCAATCTTGTAAACAAGTCTTCTACCATTTTGTATTGGCATTATGGAAAGAAAGACATTCACAGCGTTAAAAAAATTGAACAAAACTTACATCCATTTCTTCTTTAGTGTATGTTCAGTTCTCCACCGAAAATATACCAAAATTATTAAAAACCGTCTCAAAGAGTGCATCCTCCAAATGTCTTTGTGAGGAGCCGGACCAACTGATCAATAGAGCTTGTTATAAATTTTGGTGTAAATTAAAGGTGTAACGAGCTGACTTAAAACAAATTTTTTTGTGAGATTAGATATTTTTATTGAGGGATTATGAGATATAGATAAAACATTGTTAATTTACACCCTCATTATTTTAAAAGAAATGCAGATCCTGAATTCAATTCATGAATGTGCAGCGCGCAACTAATTTGGATTCAGTGAGTTTGAGATTTGACACCTTTGGTGTTTTTATCTTTTTCTCTCTCATTTGATACTTTTTTTTATCTTATCTCATTTTTCTCTTTCATCTTCTCTCGCAAAAAAATGCATAAACACCACCTATGAAAGTCACTTAATCCAAATCCAAAGTTTTGTGCATACTTATATTCAAAAGCAAACATGTTCTAATAATTTTAATAAATTCATAAGCCTTTAAATTTGGAACCATATATTGAATATCAATGTTATTAACTAGAAAAATGTAACCTACACTACAATAAATTTGTGAATAAACAGCACTTATTTTTTTACCTTAAATGGTGCTTAAAAGCGCTGCTTATTTTGCCGCTGCTGAATGTGTTACAAAAAAACAACGTTTAAATAGCGCTGTTGAAAATAGGGAATAAACAGCGCTTCCTTTTAGGAACCGTTGTTTATTCTCACTTTTTTTTCCTTTTAAACAGCGCTTCCCATAACGAAACGCTGTTTATTCCCACTTTTTTTCTTTCTTTTAAACAGTGTTTCCTATAACCAAACACTGTTTATTCCCACTTTTTTTCCAGCATCACATGAAAGCAGATCAGCTCATACCATAACGAGAATCAATGGCTAGAAAAATCGAGAATCAAGATGGAAATGGGAACGTCAAGAACTATGTCATAACGAGAATCAATGGAAAAAATACAAACCCTCATCTATTTAAGAACTGATTAAGATGGAAATGTCCAGAACAATACAACGCATGTAAGGAGCTTGAAAACTACTAAAAACCTAAGTTGAATGTCCAGATCTACTTGAAAAATACAAACGATATCCATATCTACTGCAAAAGCATAAGAAACTAATCAATCAGCTTAAGCCTTGCGAGTTGAATGTCCTTGGGCAGCTTCCTGATATGCCTCTGCAGCTTCCTGGAGTGCAAGAACAGCAAGAATCGCAAATCAATCTAAACCCTAAACCAATTAATAAAATTAGTTACAGCGAAACAATAATCAATCTAAACAAAGAATCTTCAAATCAATGTAACACATACCTTGAAATCTTGAGCAATTTCACGAACAAGATGCTGGAATGGAAGTTAGGGTTTGGAGAAAATTTGGGGAAATCAACACAGAGCTCACGGATCTTGGGCTTTCTCGTTTCTTTCTTCTCTGCAAACATAACGAGCAACAGAGAAAGCGGACGAAGAGTGAGCGTGAGGTGAATCTGTTGCGACGTTCGGAGGAAGCGGAAATCACATGGTGAGCATGAGGTGTTACCAAAGACGAAGTTTCCGGATCTAGAGGCTCCGTTCGTAACTCCATCGCGCGATCTCTCTCTTTCTTGCCTCCAGATCAAACAAACAGATCTCCAAGTATAGATCTGGGAAACTGAGGCGTGGAGGAGATTCGGAATGCTTCAGCGGCTCACGGTTTTGCGGTTTCAGAGACAAACCATACTTCAGTGGCTCGCGGTTTCGCGGTTCAGGAAAACCATGCTTCAGGGCACCGTTCCCAGAGAGAGAGAGAGAGAGAAAATGTTTCGTGGTGCGCCGTGGAGGAGTCGAGGAGGCAGTGAGCCGTGAGGAGTGGAGGAGTGGCGGTGCGCCGTGAGGAGAAAGAGAGAAAGGAGTGGCGATGGTGCTTCAGTGGCTCAGATCGAGTTTGAGAGAAAGAGAGAAAGGAGTGGGACAACTAGAGCGCATAAGGTGAGGTTCAGATCGAATTTGAGAGAAAGAGAGAAAGGAGTGGGACAGCTAGAGCGCATTCGCTGAATTTAATTTTCTTTATTGACAATAAACAGCGCTTCATAGAGGAAGCGCTGTTTATTATTAGGATCAAAATCAGCGCTTTATCTATTAAGCGTTGTTTATTCTTTTAGTACAACTTTTAACAATGCTTCCACACTTAAGCGATGTTTATTATTAGGACAAAAAATTAGTGTTTTTTCTATTAAACGTTGTTTATTCTTTTTAGTACAACTTTAAACAGCCCTTATATTGTAAGCGCTGCTTAAAGTGACGTTATCTTTTAATCATTTTGTTGTAGTGCTAAAAAAAGAGTCAAGTTTCTTTCCTAATTAATTTGACCTCCCAAGAAACTTAAATATTAATTGATAAAACCTCAAAAAAGTTTATTGAATTAATTCATTTACAAATTATAGCCTTGCAGTCCGATATCCAAGAGTTCGCGCTCCTGCATACACACGTGACAAAAGATTGATGTAAATCATACTTTTTTTTTTTCACGTGAAGCTAAAGAAAAAAAGGTTTGATTGTACCCGAAAAAAAAAAGGTTTGAGGTCGATTTTCTAAGTAAAATTATATAAATAAATGAAGGAACAAGATAAGCAATAATAATATGTATATTTAATTATAATCAATGTTAGGGAGCTTGAGTTGGTTACCTACCTCAGTCGAATTTCATGCATTTTGTTTTTCATAAATAGATTGTAGCCATCAAAAGAATTGAACCAAAATGACACAGGAGTATTTCTTAACATTGTAACTTTTTCTTTTCAAGAAGAAACTTAAAGTTAATTTACAAAAATTAAAGTATGATTTTACCATGTCATAAAAAAGAATGTGCTGTAAAACCAAATACTATCAAAAGACAACATCGATCCAACATTTTTGTATTAGTTTTTTTTTTTTTTAGGCAAATCTTTATAATATATAGTTCTCCTTAAGAGACAGTAGCTACAGACATAAAATATAACAATAGTAAGTTAGAAATATTCTAACCAGCAAAAAATTCAAAACTTCCTAACTACAATAAATAAATATTATAATTAGTTTATGATCAAATAAGACACGACTGCTTAAAAGTGAACAAATTAACATACAACTTGTGTTGTTCATTGGAAGCCAGTGCTTCAATTCTGCGGTTTCAAAACCATACAGTTTTAGCAAAAGAAAACTCAACAAAGATCATTTTGTATATATCTTGGGTCTCCAACAACCATGGCATGAAAAATCAGCATTTAAGTTTCCCCAACATCATGCATGCTCAATTTCATTTTATTTTATTATCCGTAGATAATTTTGTTTCATCACTAACACTGGAGGATCCTTTTAGCATTCAACCAACATTTGAGAGACTTGAAGATAGTTCCCTTTTAGCATTCATTTGCACCTAACCTCAAGCAATTAATTAATAGTTATATCTTCAAGTCTCTCAAATGCTGATTGTAATTTTAAAACAGCATCTAACGTCAAGGTGGAATATTTCCAGCTTACTTCGACACCCAGACACAATTGTATTAATTTTTTTTTTTTTCATCTTCTGCATATAATCTTCTTGAATTTTCGCAATCGGCTAGGTAATTAAGCACACCATGTTATGAATTTTGATCCTTAAGACATTCAGAAAATTAAAACTCTTGCATTGCTCCAATAAATGCCAATCATAAATGAATTTCTTCTTCTTGTCAGAAGCATACTCACTCTCAAGTAATTGCATTTATGATTTATCCCAATTTAATTTTTTTACAAAAAAAAAAAAAAAAACAACAACAACAACTTCAGTAGTAAAGTGATCCCTTACTTCTCGTGATGGTGGTCCAGTTGGTTTCTTGTTACAATATTCTTCTTTTTCAGCCTCGGATTGTATTCTGGTATCTTCAATTAACAGTGGCTTTGGAAGCTGCTTGGACTCTTGATTCTGTTTCACCATTCTGAAACTACAAATACGTATTTTTAACACCAAAATCATATATACTTAGACTCCATCCAAATTACATCATCTCAGTTTTCTCTACTGAAATGATCCCATGTGAATTGATTAATTGGTGAGTTGGGGCTGGTGTTGTGCAAGTATGAAATGAGGAATGCATATATCATATCATTGAGCTAAAGAAATTAATAGTAATATATAGAGCTGATTTAGATCGAGGGGAAATTATGTAACAGTTTCCAATCTAAATAGATATAAAGAGAAGATTTTGAGGAAATTGTACAAATCACAAGACTATTTAGGAACACACCTGAAGATTCGAGAGCAAGAGAGACATAGCTGGCTAGAGCTGAAAATTGCAGTTGGTGGAATTGTGGAAGCAAAGATTAAGATAAGAACCAAAGTGGCAAGTGGGAGATTATATTTATATTATAATGAAGTTAAAAGAATAAACGTTACACTTCACAGCACGGAGACAATTATCATTACTGGGTAGGTCCCACCTTCTTGTCGTTTTCTTTGACCGCATGCTTATGATGAATCCATATTCCACATTGATAATAATAAGAAGAAAAGATGTTACTGCAACCAAAAAAAAGAAAAAAGAAAAGATGTTACTGCAACCAAAAAAAAAAAAAAAGAAGAAAAGATGTTACCAAAAGAATAATAATAATAATAATAATAAGAAGAAGAAGAAAAGAAATGATACCCATGCACCGTCTAACAGTATCTTTTTAACATATTTTTTTATTGGTAATTTAGCGAGACTTATTCTCAACATATTGAATCTATTTGAATTTCAACTAAACTAATAGAAGAGTGTACTCCTCTAACAACAGTTATCTTAAATTAAACCACTATTAAGTAATAAATATTAATACTACTATATTATTTGTAACAACAAATAAAATATATTATGAGTTTATTAACTACTTCTATCTCATAATAAGTGTAGTCCTAGTTTTTATAGTGGAGTATAATGACTTGGAAGTTATGCACACAATATTTATTTGAGGATTACAAATAAAAAATAATAATTAATATTACATTGAAAAGATAAAACGACACTATATTTTGAGATTTTTTTTTCTAACATAACACTTATTTTAGGACAGATGGGGTATTATATGCCGAAAAATGTTAATAGAGGATTTATTGTATTTCACCCTCTTGTCGCATTATATCATTTGTTTATTATGAAAAAATTAGGGTGAGAGGATGGCGCATCGGTACAAGGCAGAGAAAACTTTTGAGCTCAATAAGCATTTACAAAGAGAATTACATTTACTGCACCCCAATAAGACTTGTGGATACTTGAACCGGCTACATGACGGATACAAGTTTTCTCCTACTCCACTAGGCCAACTCTTTTGGGTTGCATTATTCTATATCATTTCTTGATTACATTGTAATGAAAAGATAAAATATAACTGAACGTGTGATTTATTTATTTTATCAATGTATAGTTATTAAATTTAGGGGTGTACAGGTCCGAGTTGACCCGATCAACCCGACGATTCAACCCAATTTAAAGCGTTTGATTCGGTTTTTTCGTAGTTTGGGTCGAACACAAACCAACCCGTTCAAACCCGAAGTGGTTTGATTCTGGTAACGGATTTATGATTTCAAATCAGTGAACCCGCAAATCAAACCCGATGACAATGAATTTAATTTTTTTTATTTTTTATATACCTTATGATCATACTGTCATGCTTTATGAGAGATGAGACACTACTTGCTCACTTAAAAATTAGTGTTTTTTTTTATTTTGTGAAAATTTTGGGAAATAGAATGTTATTTTAAAAGCTGTGGAATTTAGTTTAAGTGTTGCTGAAAATTTTGTGGAATTTTAATTGGTTTATGACACTTTTTTGGAATTTTAAAAGCTATTTTTTTGTCTCATGACCCACGAATCCAAACCGAACCAACCCACTCATCACTAGATTGATTTGGTTTGGGTTTGACAGGAAAACTACAGGCTTTTGACCCAACCCAAACCGCGAAAATTTGATTGGTTCGGGTATCTGCAGGTTTGGTCAAACCAACCCAACCCGGCCCATGTATATCCCTAATTAAATTTATACTATTATTTACAAATTTTTAGATTATATGTTTTAAATACGTTAATATATCATTGGCTTAAATATGATTTCAGTCCCTCAAAAATTCGAAAAGTTCGTTTTAATCTCAAAAAAAATTTGAAGATTTTTAGTCCCCCAAATTTGAAAATTTTTTCCGTTAATCTCTCACTCTGACGCCGTTATGTGGCACTTATGTGACAATATTTTTAGGGGACTAAAAACGAACTTTTAAAATTTTTGAGGAACTAAAATCATATTTAAGTACTAACGGTGTCAGAATGAGGGACTAATGAAAAAACATTTTCAAATTTATGGGACTAAAAACCTTCAATTTTTTTTGGACTAAAAACAAACTTTTCGAATTTTTGATGGACTGAAATTATATTTAAGCCTATATCATTAAATAGATATATGCATTATATATATATATATTTGTTACAAAAGTTAAATTCAAAAGAAAAAACACGACAAAGACAGACACTAAGGCCTAACAAACGACACTCTCAAACTATCCGCCAAAAGAATGGATACCATCTCCGAAGGAGGATCCTGAAGAATACTGAACCCAACATTGCTCCTAGCCCCTTGCTTAGCTAGGAAATGTGCAACAAAGTTACCCTCTATGAGCGTATAAACAAGCTCACAACACCATTCCTGCTGAACCAAGGCCTTGATGGAAGCAAGCAATGTACCATATCTATGGACATTGATATCTCCTTCGACTAACTCTAGAACATGTTGCGAATCTGAGTAGCAGACAACCCGCCTAAATCCGGAGTTCCAACACAAGCATAACCCATGATACAACCCCAAAATCTCAGCAAAGGTGATACACGGAGTACTAACATTCAGGGTTTTTAATTGCGGTTGCGGTCGCGGATGCAGTTGCGGTTGCGGTCGCTGTGATTGCAGTCGTTGTGGCGTGATATAGTTTAACGATTACACTAATTTAACAAAATTTCTATGATGCGGATGCGGTGTGATGCGATTGCGGTGACTACCGCAACAACAATATTGCGGCCGCAATTGCGGTTGCAGACCGCAATTTAAAACCTTACTAACATTACCACAGTAGCTTGATAAGAAACGACCTGTGTGGTCACGCAGGACCCCATTTTTTATATTAATATTTAATTCATTAAATTAATGAAAGACATGTAGCATATGTTCGTTTTTTCTTTTTAGATATCGAATAACTGAATGAGATATCTAAGATTTACACTTTTTTTTTCATAAATAAGATTTACACCTTTAAGAGTTTAATTTATTATATGTTTGTATAAAAGGTCATACTATCATTAAATGATATATTGTCAAATTATTTAATAAATTTCAAATTTTATGTGTTTTGAAATTTAATAAAAAATGCGAGAACACATTGTTAAATGATAAATATTTTTTTGCTAACAATATATTTTTAGTAAAAAAAATACAAATTAAAGTTTTAATTAACAAATATCATTTATATAAACAGATTGTATTACTTTTACTCAAATCATTGATATCTAAATTGCAATTAAATATGGGGAGGGATAAAGTTACTCCGGTTAATATCTTTCTATAGACATCAAATTTCATCAATCGAATCGTCAAATTAAAAGTTCTTATCGACTAGATCAACTCCATGAAACTTCGTAAAATATTAAACGTATTTGATATTTCATCATATCAATTCAATTTAACATATAATATATGTTTTATATTACAAGTAAACTGTTGACTACATGATTACATAGCTACGCATGTCCAATTTATCTAAAATTTGACATGCATCATCATTAGCATAATATGACGATATTCAACAATTTGATTGATGAAATTTGATGTCTATAAAGAGATATTAACTGGAATAACGTAAAAAAGAGTTAATTGTTGAGTAATTTGATCCATTCCCGTTAAATAGAACTCAACTATAATTTTATCTTAACATATTTATATGTGAACAAAAAAAATAAAGGAAAATATAGACTGTGCCGTGCATCCTATCCTTCAAACATGCCAAAGATCGTGTGTTGGAGAACTTGGTAACTTTTTTTTTTTTTTTTTTGGTGAACGATAACTTGGTACAATTTGCTGCGCACGTTACTTTTGAAAAGAAAAAATGCTCTTAAGTCAAAATGCAACTGTGTAAATATTCCGTGTTAGTGGAGTGTTTCCTGTTCTCATCATACTCACAGTCTCACTCGCCACACAAATCGTCCATTTTGACGCGCCTCAAGATATTTCCGTCGTGTTCATTTCTGAGCTTGGCAATATTGCTTTGTTTGGTTTAGAAAGTAAAGTGAGAGAAAAAAAACATAAAAGAAAAAACAAACAGAAGAAAAGAAATTACTAATAGAAAATAAAATCATTTTTTAATTATTTGGTAGGAGAAAAAATAAAAGAAATGAAAGGTAAATATATTCACTTTCCTTGTTTGATTGCGTAGAAAGTAAGAGGGAAATATTTTTATAAAATGACATAAATATAAATATTCTTAAATAAAAAATGAGATGTAATATAAAGAGAATAAATATATAAAATATATTTATATTAATGCAAAAAAACTCAAATTTAATAATTATTTGCAAGCAAAATTAAAGCTACAAATTGCTATTAATTTATTTTTTATTTTCAAATTGTTATAAAATAAATAATGAAAGTAGTTTCATTATTTTTATTATTGTTTATTATTTACGATCAAGGGTTTTCAACTTTTCGGTCATTTTGATACAAACGGGTTGTCTCCCTTGCTTCTCTATTTGGACTGATACAAATTTAGTGTGGGTCTCACATTCTTTTTTCTTTTCGTTGCTCTTCCAAAAGATGGATGCTCACTTTTTAATGCAGTTTTGTTTTCTTAGATTTCGTTTCCATTCATTTTCGAAGATACCAAATGCAATGTAATGAATGTTGGAAAACAATAAAATACGAAATTTTTTATTTGATTTCACTCTTATTAACTTTCACAATAACATCAACGATAAATTCAATTTTAGATCTGTTCATAAACATGTGTGGATAAATGAGATTTTTTTTTATAACTTTCATCTAGTGAATCTAACTGATATGATCGTATCACCTGCAATATTTAGATTACTTCATCTATAAATTGTTTTATTCAATTAAATTAGGTAGTTTTTTGTAGCACTTGAATTGTATGCTTGAGACAACTTAAATTTTTTTGAAAATTGCATACACATGTTATTACTATTGAGTCATATAAATAAACTACAACAATATTCATTAGACGTAAATTGATATTCGTATAAGGTCAAACTAAATAAATATTGAAAAATAAAGCACACTCATCATGAATGAATATGTTTCTTCAAAAGCAATTCAAAGTGTTCGTGAGAAACCTTTGGACAACAAATTGTGCCATGTATCTCTCAATCTTACCATTTTTATATTGTTTTTGCACAATTTCTCATTTGTATCCAACTAGTTTTAAGCCTACAATTGTATGGATGTCTTAATTGCATCTTTCCATTCCTTTCGCCATCCATTTCAGTTCCTAAATGGAACACAAAGAGTCTTCTCTCTACTGGTTGAGATGTCCTCCGAAGCTCCAAAAAGGGGATGTACTTGTAAAGACACTCTGATACTTAAGTGAGACAAAATCTTTAAAAGGTTTGTAAGAGTATGAGAGAAATAATGAGTTGCCATACATGGGGACTAAGCCCCTATTTAAAGTGTTTGGGATGATCATGATCCGTGTCTTCTCTGGATCTTCTGGTAGAATCAAGACTCTCATGACCATTGTGTTCTCTTGAGTTTCCTAGTTGAATCAAGTCTTTGTCTTCGATTTGTTAGGAGAGGTTGTTATTATCTCTTCTAGGATAAGGCAATTATAACTTCAAAAACGATCTTTATAAAATCTTCTGGAAAAATGATTTTACCCGGGTCTCCTGCTAAGGCCTAGATCGGTACTAGTACACTAGTCCCCTTGACTCATGAGCTTTTAAAGCATAAGAGTCTATTGTTAAAAATTGTAAATTTTAAAAAATTGAAAAAAGACTAACTTATTATTTTTAGTCCACTATCCCTCTAAACTCTAGGGATTTTAAAGCATAAGTGTCTAAATCATTCCAAAGAAAACTCGAGTTCAATGCAAATCCAATGTTCCTAGTTCGAGATCGGTCAATTGATGATTATTTTGAAATTTGTTGGTTTGCATTATATCAACCTGTTCGATTACCTCATAGGTCCTATGGCGTGCCAATTGAAAAGACTTGTTTTGAAAGATCCGTTTTGGTTGCTTGTTTTTGTAATCTTTATGACTGCTGGATAATACAATTTCTCCATTATCATAACCTTCAAAAAAAATTAAACATTTGATATATTTGTGATCCATTGGATTGATGTCACCTGACGTTTTTCTGACCATCTGATTTCTATCTTTCGTTTGACACTTACCCTATAAATTAAATTTTATTTTGTCATTTGAGACGTTGCTTCCTATTTCTTTGCATTTTGTTTGCTTCCGCGAATGACCTTTTCGGTTGGTCTTCCATTCCGTTGCACCTCCCTTCAACTTCTTTCCTGCATCCGAACTGGCGAGTGTGTATTGCTTCTATGGCCTCTCTGTATTCTACTATTCTTTTTTCTTTCTAAAACTTATTTAGCTTACACATATGGATAAGGGAAATGGTTTAGTTGGTGAGACCGAGGTTTTTTTCAATGATGGTTAATAATCCTGTGGATTATCTGTTTATCATACTCTTTTTGAGTGGATATCATCACTATTATCCAACTTTAGACTTTGTTTACCTCAAAAGAACTAATATTTTGATGAACGTTGTGTTTTAAGAAAATACATTGAAGGTAGGTCATGAATTTTTATTTTTATTTTTTGATGGAAAAAGGTTGGTTAGGAATTTGATTATATTGAGTCTCATTTGTGACATTTTGTTTGTAGAATGAAAAGGAAAAATTAAGCATTTGGCATGCTTTAATAGAACGTCGGGGTGTCTCATTTGGCATGTCGTGGTTTGATCTATTTGGACTAGGACACTAGGTGTAACAAAGTTATTTTTCTGGGGTCCATTTGATTTTTCTAGTGTATTGGACTTGATAAAAATAACAGTGGTCATGGTTTATGTTTCCTTTTAATATGTCATTATAAATCTCTTGTGATATATGTGTTAGAGTATTAATGATACTCTCCGATTAATAATTTTTTCTTATAAAAAAATTAATAAATTTTTTTGACAAAATAAAAAAATTAATAATAAAAAAGGAGAAATCATTTTTTGAAAAAATGATATAAGGAAATGATAGCGCGTGAAAGCACGGATTGACGGGTGATTGTGTATGGTGGTTTATTTGAGCTCTTACAGCAGAATCTTTGTTTCGTATGAGTACACGAGCGTGGGCATAACACAGAAGATCATCATACTACAAATCTAAATTTTAATATTTTTTTGATAATTAAATCTAACGTTTAACATTTAACAAAGCAATGCAACACATTATACATCCCCCCTAATTATACATTTATCATTAAAATATTTTGCCTTGCCGTTTGTGTAGCAAGCGAACACACATCTATCAATAATATAATTAAAATATGGATTAAATAATACAAATAATACACTTTAAATACGTGGTTAATTATGACGTAACTTCATTAACCACAAATATGAACGTGATTAACCACGATTTTCAGATGTTCAAATCTACATATAGTTGAACAGTTGGAAATTGTGGTTACGTTAATGATTAATGAGTTTCGACATCTGATATATCCATTAATCATTTACTAAACGTAATTAACCACGTATTTGAACTGCGCTAACCAATTAGAAAATTATCGCGAAAGTTATCTAAATTTGGTTGTAAAAAAATCATTTCTCATAATATTATTATTTTTAATTAATACTTAAAAAGTACTCTCTCTGGATTCGATTATAATAAAAAAGTAGCTATGTTTATCGTCTAAAATATAATCAAATTCTAACTAATTTTATCCTATTTAATATTATCATTCAAAAAATATCATTCATTTAATATTTAATATTACGAAGACACAAGTTTTTAATAGAAAAATTAATTGAAAATGAATAATAGTTTAGATAATACAATTAGTTTTTTTATTACATAAAAAATTAAATAAATTTAATTAACTTTTCTCTAATATAAGAAATTAAATATTTTTTATTATATTCGAGTAGGAGGGGGTAATAATAGTATTATTTTCACTCTCTCTCGTTCTATTCTTATTGTGCATCTGTCGCTACTCTAGAGCCCTCTCTCCTTAACACTCTCTCTCATAGGTCGCTTTCAGTCATAAATTAGGGAAAAGCAAGCAGACAGCTACACCCACACCCACACACTCTCCGCTCTTCCCTTCTCTTCTCTTCTTTCCTAACAAGCGCAAAGCAAAACGTTACCTTCTCTTTCTCTCTCTCTCTCTCTCTTCATCGTCATGTTTTTCTCTCCTCTTTCTACTGCTTCTTAGTTTCTCTCTTTGTTATTACTGATCATGGGGGATACGTTTGATGGATTCTCGATAAGGTATCATCTAACAGCTATCATCTATCTCTTGTTATTTTTCACTCTCTTTCGTTTGTGCTTTTGCTATTCATTCATCACCGGTGTTAAACTCAAACTCTCTTTTTATCTGCTTTGTTTTTTTGGTGTTACAGAGAGTACACCTCCAAGATGAGGTCCGTCGACGTTTTCAAATGCTGGCCCTTCACGTCCACAACCAACCGTGAAGTCACGCGCGAGGAAGTTCAGTCCTGGCTTCCTCCCATGACTCTCTGCCCTAGATCTAACCACCACGATGCTCAAAATCACGCGAATCAGCCCTCTGCTGAGGAAGTTTCTAGAACCGATGACGGTTACTGCAGCGAAGAATCGCCCAAATCCGATGACTTCGCTTCTCCTTCTCCTTCTCCTTCTCTTTCTCCTTCTCCTGATGCTCCTCCTACCGCGGTTGTCGCCGACGATGACGAAAAATTGGAGATGGTTTGTCCGGTTTGCCGCAAATTTAACGCCGCCACGCTAACGGCGGTGAACGCTCACATCGACGGTTGCCTTGCGCAGACAGTGAGGGAGGAGCGACGTCACATGAGGATGATGAATTCGAAAGCGTCTAAGTCGAGGCCGCCGAAGAAGCGCTCCATCGCGGAGATTTTCAAGGTGGAGGAGGAGGTTGAGGAGCGGCCGCAGCAAACCGAGAGTGTCTTGAAATTGTGGCCGTTTCGTGACGATACCGACGACGAGGTGTCGATTACCGTTAGGAAGTTCCAGTGGCTCTCTCGCCGGCTCGAGGCGCTGAGATCCAGACGCGGAGGCGGCGAATCTACGAAATCGGGCGAAAGAGACTCCGCTGAGGAGGAGGAGAATTTGGAGATGGTTTGTCCTGTTTGCCGAGATTTCAACGCCGCCACTGTGACGGCGGTGAACGCGCACATCGACAGTTGCCTCGCGCAGGCCGTTAGGGACGAACGGCGGCAGACTAGGAGGACCGGTCCCAAGCCGAAAGCCAAGGCGCCGAAGAAGCGCTCGATTGCTGAGATTCTCACGGTGGCACCGCCGATCGAAGCCATCAAAAGCAAAAGCAAGGCGATTGAGGTTGAGGAAGAAGAAGACAGTTCCTCCGATTATTGCGGCGAGGATTCCAGTGCTGCGGCTAGTACTGTTGTTTCCACTATTAAGAGCAAGAAGAGTGCGAACAAGGATGAGAAAAAGAAAAAGACGAAGAAGGCGAAGAAAAAGAAGAAGAGCAAGTTGGAAAAGCACGGTGATAGTGGTTTCTACCTGAACAATGAGAAGAAGACGGTTGTGAGCAAGAAGAAGAAGAAGATCTTCAACAATGAACTGACTGGGAAGAAGGTATGCGGTTTATGTCTCATGAAATATAAGTTAATCTTTCGTTATATATGCCGTCTGTTTCCATGATTTGATGCTAATTCATGGCAATTGAGGATAAAATTCATGGAATTTGCACATAAAATATCACTCGATACTGTAGTTTTTGGGTTGATGTAGTTCCTTATGCCATGCGATTGTAGCTTTCCTAATTCTATGTGTTGCTTTTTCTGCATAAAATTACTGCTGAAAAAGCTGATTAGAGCGACAGCTACGCATTTGTGGACGAAAGTGAGTGGTTTTTATTTAGTACTTGGGCGAAATACGCGGCAAGTAAAAGTTGGGAAAGGGGAGTTAAAAACTAAGACAGGTGCCTTCGTGTGCGGAAGGAAATTCACAAGGCAGTGAAAGGGGTTGCGCCTGCAAGAATGTTGCTCCAGCTGTATATTAGGTGTGTATAATCAGTACGAGTTCATTTCTACGAGGGGTCACTCTTCTTGGATTACGAGGTAGAAGAGCTGAGCCTAATCATAAGGGGAGTTTTCTTAACCCCGTCACTATTACTAATAATTTGGGGAGAATTATCATATGGGCCATGGGTAGATTGACAGGTTCTCATCTCCTTTGCCTAGTTTTTTTTGGACGTAGGGGTTTATGAACAGCTTACAGCTGGATATATATATATATATTTTGGCTAGTGGGAGATCTGTAAGTGGAGGTCCAGAATTTGATGGATCATTTATTGGGCCGTCAGAAGTGTATATAGTGATTTGGATTGTTGAATGTTTGCATATGAAATTCCAGATGAACATGTATCATCCAAAAAAAATACTCTGACTTGGGTTGATATAGATCATTATCGCATATGGGCATATCTTCTGACGTTTTTTATGTGGTAATCATCGTGGCACATGAGTGAAGTGGGGGTGGTAAGGAATAGTATTATATGATGGTTTTGGACTCTCTGTCGTCATGTGAAAGACATCTGATCATATTCTGGAAGTGTTGGTCTATGGGGAGAATTACCCGATGTATTGGTCAAGAATTGAAGGTTAAGTGTCTATCGGAAAACAACCTGAAATTTTTGAGATAGAATTAGAATATATAGAGCCATGAAAGAGAAGGCCAAAAATAATGTCAGTTCATGGTTATGCTGACTGAAATTTGAAAGTGGAAGTTGTTATAAGTATGCCTTTAAGGGGCCAGCCATATGGAGGTTGCACAATGATGATATATTATATTGCTGCTAAGTAACGTTAGTTCAGTGAAATTTAAAACTTGACTGTCCTTACTGTTTGAAGTAACAGCATCTGTAGTATATGTTGTCTAGATTGTTTCAAATCTTAACGTTTATAGACTAATCTAGTAAATACTTTATTTTCCAACAATGCCCTCGAACTCTGATTCTATAATCATTATTTTTATTTTTTCCCTACTTGTTAATCTTTTATAAAATTGAAGTACACTGAAATTTCGGCATTGAGATTCTACAGAAGCCACAGCATTTTGAATGGGGATATATGAAACGTGAAATACAATTTCTATAGAGGTTTATATATGTAAATTTCAAAAGTGCGCAGTACATACTTAGAAGTCTCAAATTTATTAAGAAAAACATTCAAGTATTGTTATTATTCATGTTTTTGCCCTTCTCCGTCCCTTCTCTTTCAGTAAAACGCATATTATACTGTAATCAAAAAAAATAAAAATAAAAAATAAAAAATAAAAACTCATACTATACAGAATATTACTTAGTGTCCCGCTAATTTTTTAATTTGATTTAAAATAGATGCCTTACTTTGTAGATTTTTTAAACCTCTCTTCATAATTAGAAACACTTCTTCTCATTTTAAAGGATCCATTATTTTTTTCTTGAATTGCCTTTCTTAAAAAGAACTAAGATATAATTTTATAATAATGATTTAAACCAAATAGCGAAATTATATAATTTGAAAATCTGTATTAGTTGTTTATTGTAAGAATATTTGCTGCATGTATGCATATGTTTTCCCTTAGCATCTAATAAGTATAGACGTTGATAAGAATGTGTATATTGTTTTATTTATATAAGTACAATTTTTACTAGGGTATTAATTTAGAAAGGATCTCGTATGGTCCCTATAAACAAAAGATTCCCTATATGATTCTTCAAAGTGACTATTGTGATAAAATATATAGGGCTGGCATTACAATTTTTGGTTATATTACCATAAAATGTAATTAGGAACCAAAGTGGAGAATTTATTGTTAGAACTTTTAGAAGGTGATGAACTGAAAACATTTTCTCTTACAAGTGTATCTACTTACAATGTCTTTAATATATTTAGTGTATAATTATTTTAAGCACTGGCTTTCAGTTACAACTAATCTTTTGCCAAAATGATATTTGTACCAAATTGTATAAGATTATTTTACTTTCTATTTATTTAGTAAAGTCAATTTTAGGGATATGTAGTTTCTATTAATAAGCAAAACCTTTAATAGAATTCATTATGCGTTATAAATAAGATTTTGAATTGAAGCTCCCATGCATTCTGCTTGCTGGTATATGCAACTCCATATATAATTATGCCTACATCTAGTTTATTATATAACTAGGGATTGAAGTATAAATATAAATTATACAAATAAACAATTACAACTAGTTTTTTCAATTTGACATTTGGACGAAATTGTATAAATTCATTTAAATTCATTTAACTTTCTGTTTATTAAGTAAAATCAATTTAGGTATATGCAGTTTATATTATTAAGTAGAAGCTTTAATAGATTTTATTATGTGTTCTTATGAACAAGATTTTGAATTGAAGCCCTCATGTATTCTGCTAGCTCCTAGCTGGTATATGCAGTATCATATAGAATTGTACCTAATCTAGTTTAATATATAATTATTTTAAGTAAGTTCCATTCACTCGTAGAAGTTTTAACAAAAATATTTCTAACAGAATATTTAAGTTCGTATAACCTTATATTTATTAAGAACTAAAGGCATTTATTTGGGATGTATTAAAAAAATATTAGCTTCTATTATTAAGTATATTTTTGATTTAAGTAAGCATATGATCCATGCATTTATTATAAGTTTTTATTTTTATTTTTCCCTCTTCTGAAAGTAAATACCTAAAATGACAAATCCGAAAATTTTATTTTTTAAGCCTTTAAGGAATTTGTAATCATGTTAAAATAAGGATACAAGTTAATTCTTAAGTCAGCCGTTTTCCGTCCAAAAAAAGTCAGCCGTTTCAGTCTTGAAATAAGCTTTTATTTGAGGTTTTCTGATGCATTAGGACAAACTTTGTATTTGATTTTAATAATGTATTTTAATTAGATAATTTTTGACATGTTTTTGTATGAATGATGGGGCACTTTAAACAACAATTAAATTGCTATCTAAGAGGGGTTTATTGAATTGGGATTTTAAAAGATTTTTTTGTGATGAAAAAGTCTTGAGGTATTTAATCAAGATTTTTAAGTAATCTAAAAAAGTCTTTTAGTATTCAATCAGGACAATAATCAATGAGTATGTTTACTCAGACGTTTGGACCGTGATTTACCGTGATTTGATAATTAAATGTGAAAATGTACTTTTGTATAATTTCCTTGAAACTTCCTGACGTGGGATTGATTATCTGCACTAAATCTGATTTTACTTGACCTTAAATTCCGTTGGAAAAGCTTTCTGCCATTTTATCATATGTAGTCACAACTACAAGATACAAGCATGAACGTAGTTGCCTTAATCTTTTACAGCGAGCTTTTAGATGAGGGACCGAATAAGAATTATAATGACCAATGTTTTTAGGAAAAAAACTGTTAAGGACATTCATCTCTGGACATCAAGTTAACAAGAAGACATGATAATATGATATTGTGGTTATGGGAGTGATATTGGATAGCAACAGTTACTCAATTGCCGTGCTATCTCATATGCTGGTTGGATTTGTTGAAATAACAATAAGATTTGTTCTGGTTGACTGGTTCTCATGGATAGTTTGTAAAACAAATTTTCGGCATCACTATACATGCTTTTATATATTATCTATCTTATTTATTTTCTTCATCTTTCGTTCCTTATCTTTTGTTAACCATGTTTTTTGCATTTAACTTTTTGGGGGTTCTGTTCTATTTTATAGATTTATTTTTAAATTTTTATTGCTGGAAAGCCATCCACAAAAGAGACTGATATAAAAGCTACTGGTGTTATTACATTTATGTTTACATAATATGTGATCGGAGATACAGTGAATTGCTTTCTATTTAAACATGATTATTTTGTATAGCTTATTCAACTTATTCAGATTATGCTATAATAGAACATCCATAATTTTGCTATTCTTGTTTATCTCAGGAAAGTGCTTATAAGGACGTGGTGCAAACTGCAGTAAATAGTTGCAGGAAACTAGAAGGTACAATTGGTAATAAAATGGTTGCACTGCAAGACATTGATCCTTCTTTCCATAGAAAGAAATTGAGCTTAAATGGGTTATCGGTAGAAAAGAAGCAAAAAGTTTCAAACTGTGACTCAGTTGGAAAGCGACAAAAAGCAGTTTCTCCCGTTCGGAGCATTCTTAAGAATCACATGAAGCGTGTTTCTGGGAAGACATCAAATGGATGTAATATTCGAGTGTGCACTGAAGAAAGCCATGAGAAGAATCAAGCGCTAACCTCAGACATAGATGTCAAATTCTCTGGTAAAGCTGATATCGTTGGTCCAAAAAAGAGAGATTCATTTGATGAAACCATGTTTAACATATCTTCAGATACTCTGGCTACTTCGTCAGTAAAGGAGCAGTCCTCTGGTAGTGATGAAGAAACTGCAAGTTTGGAGGCAAACAGAAATTATGATGACTTTGCCATTGATATCGATGGAGACAAGAGAAAGGAGGTTTACCCTATAGTTGAAAGCAAACAGTTTTCAAATACTCTGGAGCAAGTCACCGTACAAACTTTCTTGAAGCCATGTATCAATCAAGAGAAATCCAGGCACTTAGAGCAGAAGTCTGAATTATTGACCAAGATTTCGGTTTATGACAATAATAATTCACCACATTTTGATGGAGGCAACACAACTACACTGCATTTCTCTCCATATGCTGACATTTCTAAACCTCTTTCTGCAGTCCAAGAAGGGCAAATGTCTGGTATAAATTCACAAGTTTGTGAGTCTGGAGTTTTCAGCTCCAGTGGGAAGTTCATTGACCATTCGGAGGATCCTACTTTTCATGTTGATTCTGTGAACAAAAATGCAAATACAAAGACATTCCTGGGGCCTTCTTCGTCTTATTCTGCTCCATATAACAAAGTAAATGAAAAACCAGAATCTCCATTGCAAACTTATGGAGATATTGATAATAGTGGCCAGGCCTTCGGTGACAGACAGTTGTCTAATATGTTTCCTGCAGATATGAGTGATAAGTCATACCCTTTTACAAGCTGGGGGAAAGGAACCTTAAGAAATAGCTGTTTGGATCCCAACTTTTTCGGTTTGCCGCTAAATTCTCATGGCGAGCTGATCAATTTCAGTTCAAGTGGTAAAGTAGGAATGAACCAGCCAGAGACATCAAGTCCATTACGAGGTTCTTTAAATGGCTTACCCATTAATAATATTCTTAGCCAGGAAAATTTAAGCATTAATGAGAGGTATGTTGTTCAGAAGACATTACCAAAAGACGGTCTAAATTCATTTCCACATTATCCACCCAGGTTATCTGTCACCGAGTTATGCAGCGAGAGAGAAGATATCTACCGATCTAATTCTGAGATGTGTTCCAGTCAGTACATACAGCCACTAAATTCAGAGTTACTTGAGCAAAACTCGTGTATTGAACAAAACCAATGTGACCGGGTGCAGAACCACAATGGAAACAGGATGGCTTCATTGAAAGAAGGCTCAGATCACATCTCACCATGTTCCAGCCAACCAACGGTGAGGTTGATGGGTAAAGATGTTCCGATTGGTAGAAGCAGCCAAGAGATGCATCATTTTTCGGGAGATGTTTGGACCGATGAGGAATCCAGAAGAAGGCATTATGCGGAATATACTGCTTTAGAAAGCTCTTTATTGGGAAAATATACCAAGCAGCATTGGGTCTCTGGTCCCCCTTTACAAAGATCAACTGAAAGTGTATTGCAGTCTGCAAAAATTCAAAGCACCCAGGGACAACAAAGCACCACCAAATTGGTGAATAGTACAGACTCTGGATTTCCTCAACAGTTTATTGATCCGCAAAGTAATCATATATCTCACAATGGAAGTCTCGGAGTCGGCAGAAATGTCAGTTCTTATTTGAGTCCTAGTACTCAAGAATCTACTTCGTATGCAGTATTTAATGGGACACCTGATAACTTTCCAGAACAGTTTATAGCTGGAGCTAAACCTCTAGGACTGAGCTCTCGGCCACAAATACTACCCAGTCCTTGCAACTTTAGTCAGCCGACATGTTCAAGAAATCGTGAGCTGAATGAAATGAACAAAAACCCTCATGTTACAAAATCTGCCTTCGGATTTCCTTTCTTGCAACCTGCTATCAATGAAGAGGCCAAAGCATCTTGGTTTCAGAGGCCTTATAGAAGTTTACCAACATGGTTGTCAAGCTCAACAGATGAAATGCTAACAGGGACCTTTTCCCAGCAATTTTCTGGCATAGGTAATCAAAGTTTTCCTCAAAATCGATGGGGAAATAATTTTATTACGCCATCTGTGAATCATTCAGCTGAAGTTCTCTTTCCTTCTAATCCTCTTACTTCTCGGGGTCCCATGAAGACGACCCCTCTTTGTCCAGCATCTATTGTTCAACCTCTACAAGTTCCGGTTACACCCTCTACCATAAATAGTGGTTATAGAAACATAAATAAGGTCGTTGACAGAATCAAGTTGGATGATACGGTTGTAAAAGGCCATCATCCATGCACAAATACCAGGAAAAGACCTGCAGCTAATCTTGATGATTCCAGAAAACATATCAGGTTATCCAATATAGAAGTGAAAGAAAACTTGAGTCGAATGACTAGGTTGACCGGAGAGAACTCAAGTGTAGAATTCCAACGAAACAAAAGAGCAGTCGTACTTGATCCACAAGTGGACAGTGCTAGAAGTAGATGTTGCCAGAATGAGGCACAAAATCTAAATCCTCCAAGCTATGCTGCCGTTGATTCTTTTAAACTGGATGGCACGGTAAGACCTGGTCCTGTCCGACTTGGTCCTAAAAGAGCTAAGCACATCCTGAAATCCTCATAAAATATGGATCAGGATAAGCGAAAGGGCGACCCAATCTGCCATCATTTGGGACTACTGACTGTGATAGGGATCTAGAAATTCAGAGAAAACTGACTAAGGTATACAGATTTTAGGAGTAAGCCATATCGTTTTATCATATCTGTTTTTTTCCCCCTTTATAGTATATATCCATTTGCCAACATAACAGGATTGTCCATGTATCAATATTGCCAGGTTGCTGAAACCGGTGGAAAATTGATGTAACTCCTTCCAATCTTTTGATCATCCAGCTCTCAGTTTTGAAGTTTTTTTGCTCTTTACAGAATTTTATCACTAAAGATGAAGATGATGCTTTCGATACCTATTTTCGAGTCAGGTATTCTCGACATGGCATCTGTTCAATGACAATGCAAAGATTAGAATAAAGGGAATAGTTCATCTCTCATGCATATTGCCAAACCTATACAATAAAACTTGAATTTGTGGCTAAACCATTGGATACCACTAAAGGCACCACATAAAGCACTGTTATTTTAACTACACTATGATTCTTCCACATTAACTTGAACTGTCAAAAATATTTTTGAAAAAAAATTGACATGCTTGTTTTTCGTTATTTTTGATAAAATAATCATTTTTATAAAGGCTCTCAAAAAGATTTTGGTTTTAAGCTGTTTTGAGAACAAAATATAAGCTAATCGATACAAACACTTTTTTTGGTTAAGTACGTAGCAGACAACCGCCAACAAAGAAACGAAAGAATAAGAAGCAACAACAACTAGCCAAACTCTCCAAGAGAGTACCTAATCAGCCTAGAACCCAACCCAGGGGAAGGGAGAGCCAAATTTTGTTTACATGATACACACTTTTGTTTGAAAAAAGCCTAAATTTGTTTCCCCTTTAAACTGAATTAAGCATTTGTATTTGCTTTAAATATATTAAAAGAAATCAATATCATTAGTTCATTTCAATTTCAATGTCCATACATATAAGACATTACAATGGCTTGACTTTATTTGAATTCAAACTGATTTCATATTCATATGATTCAAAATGAACCGATGAAGTGTCAGATATTTTTTGATTGCTGGCATACTAGCACTGACTAAATTATTAATGTATCACGAAGTAAGCATAAAATTTTATCAAAGTCCAACAAAAAAGCTGGCGGGCAAAGTGTTGCAGGTGGCCCTCTTGTCCGATTCTTTTGTCCGTATAAATAAATCATTAAGTTCTATTTTAACCATATAGTGCTTCTTTTTATTGTATATATTACTGAGTTGGAAGAGATATAAGAACCAAGAGCATCATTGTACGAAAAATGAAAATAATAAGGATTGGTGAAGTTGGCAATATTTTGATTTGTTCTTTCGTCAAACAGAAAGGTTGAAAAATGAAAATAAAATCTGACGCTTCTTAGTTGATCAATTGTTATGTTACTTGTTTACATTCGGGGAGGGATTCTTACGTTGCTTATCTCAAAATGACTTTTACCCAAATTATTGTTGAAGCGAAGAAAACTTCGCTACAGTTTCATTAGTGTTGTTGGTGCTGATTTTCAATCACAACATGACACGTGCACTGTTTATTCATATTATTCATTATTATTCAGTTACTTTTTCAAAACAGCACCAATAACACTCATGAGACTGTACCTAAGTTTTTCCTATTGAAGTTGATTATCAAAGCGTGATGGTTTATGCGAGCGAGAAGCTCTTCATCACTTAACCAGATCATGCTTGTTTGGAGAACTCATTCCAATTAAACGAGAGTTTTAGGGGTAGTTATACTGAAATACTCATTCCGTCCCATTATATATGTCATATTTAGCTAAATCACACAGTTTAAGAAAAACAATAAATAAAAGAAAGAGAATAACAATTTTACCAAATTAACCTTGACAGAAATCATTTAATATTATGTGACATTGGCTGAAAGTATTTAATATTCAGGGTAAAATTGACGGAAATTATTTAATATTACATTGAAAATTGAAAATGACATATTTTGGGACAATTTTTTTTTGTAAATGTGACATATATATTGGGACGAATGGAGTAAGTTAGAGAAAATTAATTCTATGATCGAATAAAAAATGTTTCAGCATTGTTTTCGTCAAAGGGTTTGAAGGTACATAGAATCAAATCAATAAACCAGATCGGAAGCCCTTTTTTTTTTTTGTTTGATATAAAGATCGAAAGCCCTTTCAATCTTAAATAAACCACAGAAGAAGGTACATAGAAAACTTGAAGTATTGATCATTGAGATTGCTGTTGTTTAGTTAAACTATATAGTTCTGAAACTCATTTTTCTACATGCCACCATAGGCAGAAAGTAGTAGTGATTGTAACATGTTTACATTCTTCCCATGCCAACTTGGTCAAACTGACACTCACTCAGCGCTTCTTTGCTTCTTTCTCAGCCTAAAGTGGAAAACAAAAACGTTAAAAAAACATATAAAAAGATTTACTTTATAATGAATCAATATAGCTTTGGCTAATAGTTGTTTATATGGTACCGCTCTAACAGCTCGCTCAAAGGCATCTGGACCATATCTATCGATATATCGTTCAACTGCTTTCCTTGCATCGAATGTCATCATGTGAAGGACCTTCTTATACTCCTCAGGATAAGGATAATTGGAACCTCCGTAGCTTCCAATATTTTTGACGTATTCTCTCACAAAATTCTCATATATGTAAGCAGCCCCATTGAACATTGGCAGTACCAGCCAGACGCAAAACACAAGCTTCATGTATGGCCAAATGGGAAACCTATTTATATTTTTATTAAGCCAAAGAAGTAATTAACGTCAAGTTGGTGTGTGTGTCTTCATATATATTAATTTGTTATGAAATTACCACGAACGTACCAAGCTAGGATCTTATAAGTGGAAAGCTCAAAAAGGGTGATGAAAGAGTATAAAACCCAATACGTTAGCCACTGTTGATCATCTAAGGTTGAAGGACTTTCAATCGCCCTCATTGATGCATATCTATGATATTTACAGGGAAACCAAGTTAAACATTTATTAATTAGTCAATAGATCAGAAAATGATACATTACTGTATTAACTTTTAATCAAGAATTCCATTACATTGATGAGGAAGTATAAAATTACTTACAAGGGATAAAGAAGCATTACTCCAGGCCTGGTACACAAGAGAAAAGTAGGTTGTTAATTATTACGGGGGGAAAAATAAAATTGAAGAGCCTAAATTTAGGAGGTGTCCATGTGTGTTAAATTATAGCTTGAAAACATATTTTCATGAATATATTTTTGTAAAAGAATTTTGTACATGTAGTTTGAAGGCATACGATAAGTATTCAGTTAAGCAGATTAATTATAGCATGTGGAGGAGTAAAATGAAAATAACATACATGACACACAATATTCATGAAAATAACTTGAGATATTTTTAAAAGTAATCGGTGAGAGATAATTAATATATATACCCTATTAAGGTGTCCAAATGTCTTGCCATTGTTCCAAGGACACCCATGATGCTGAAGATTTTTCCCGGTGGAGAGATTTGGAGCAAGAGATGATGGAATCTGAGTTGTATTGTGGGTGCATGCAAGTGGTTGCAAGTTATATATAGTTATATATATATATATATATATATATATATATATATATATATATATATGTATGTTAAGGGTAATAACAGTAGGGTAAATGAAGTCTGAACCAAGCAAGGAATGTTTGTGGGATGACCGAAAAGTCTTCTTTTCTCTAACGAGAGGAAAGAACCATTAAGGTATATATGTAAAATAAAAGAACGGGAGGGGGATAATAAGGATGCCAATTTTCACGTGCTTTTGAACTCGTGCATATCCGAGAGGTTCAATATGTCTTGCCTTTTTCTGTTGGTTAAAGCTTGCATTAAATGTTAAGCATGCAACCAATTATTAGTATACGGACGAAGGAGCCTACTTATTTTTTTAATCTATAAGACTTGAATTTGAGACATTTTTAAGAGACACTAAATTCTTGTAGGAAAATGCTAATGAATGCCCTAAAGACATTGTTTAAGAAGTCTAAATAAGTAAATTTTTATGGAAAGTTGTGTATTTAATATATTGGGAAGAGATTAACTTAGCTTTTGAATGAGTATTTACCTTATTTGGAATCCTAAAACAATGTCATAAGGCGCTTGTTAGCATGACCCATTCTTTTAACCCATTAATTAGTAAATATAACTAGTCATTTGAGTAGGTGGTTGACTCTGAATTTGACAAAACTTTGTATAGAATCAGACACACTAATAAAATGTGATAAAAAGTAGATAATAGCACCTATAGCAAAAATAGTTTCACAGATTTAATCATGACCATAATAAGTGTTTCCCACTAGAAGCACACAAGAATATCATTCTTTTTGTTGGATTTGGATTGGGTATAGTCACTTATTTTTATCTTTCACAACTTTTTTTTAACAAAGTAAATCATGAGTTGTGAGTTTTAGAGAAACCAATCCAACAGTGATTGAATGAGTGATTGCTGTGACTGCACCTAATTCTTTTTTGTTATACTTGCTATTTGAAGAGTATAAGATTCTAGAGGTCCATTTATTTTGAAGTGAAAGCTTGAATATTGTACCCCCACTCCACCAAAAAGTGATAGCTTCAATTATAATATTAACATGTTAGGCCTCGAACCTGTTTTTAGTTTTAAAAGCTAAATTTGACAACTACTCTTGCAAAGGCGGCATGGAAACATATCAAAGAAGAGTTAAAAACAAAATTTGATAAGGAATACACAATGGAACAATTCAAGAACAAATACAATCAGTTAAGAGAAAGATGGAAAGATTTTACTAATTTGATTAAAATGGAGACTGAATTAGGGTACAATTCAGCCACGGGACAAATTATTGCCTCAGATGATGAATGGAAGAAGCTATGTGAGGTGTGTTATAATTTGATATTTACATATTTGTGGTATGTTATGATTTTACAAAATACTAATAATTAAAATATGATCTTGCAGAAGTATAAGTCAGGAAAATAATTTAAGAAGAAATGATACTTTCATTATTATGCTAATGCTTTGACAATTATGGGAGAAAGTTCCAAAAGAAAAGTTGATATTTTGGAGAAGATGAGCACCAGCCAGGTTGTAGGGTCATCTTCTAATAATAAGAAATTGATGACTTGTTTGAGCATCCTTGACAAACTTGAAGGCATATTGATGTTGCTCCTTTTACAAAGGCAGTAAAGATGCTGAAAGAAGACCCTCTATGGAGGGACATGTTTTTGGCATTATCAGATGAGCTGAAGAAAGATATTGTCCTAAATCTCTGAAAATTTATGTTTATGTTTGGATTAAGACATGAATATTTATGTTTATGTTTGGATTAAGACGTGTATGATGGATATTTATATTTATGTTTATATTTGAATATTTATATTTTGTTTCAGTTAAGACTTGTATTTTTCTAATGGTATGAATTGTTGGAATTATGAATGCTAAAGAATGTTAATTTGTAGGATAATTGTGATGGATGTCATTATTATATTAATTTTGAATATAATAGTTTGTTGAAGCCAAAACCTCAACCATAGAGGACTTCAAGATTGAGTGGACATTAATGGGTAGTTGAAGTATTAAATGGTCATCCAAGAAATTGTTTTGAAATATTTCGAATGACATCATTCCAGTTTATTAGTTCTGTGAGCTGTTAAAAGAAAGGAAAAAAAAATTAAAGACACTAGATTCTTGGACTATTCAAGAGCAGGTTGCCATATCGTTGCTCATTATTTGTCAAACAACGCGTACTAGATTTGCAGCTGATTGTTTTCAACACTCATTGGACACTATTCATAGACATTTCAAGAGAGTCCTAAAAGCCATTTGCTCTCTTTCCAATGATTTCATTGTTCCTCCTTCTTTTGAAGTTGCTCCAGAGATACAATTCAATCCAAGATATTATTCTTTTTTTAAGGTAATTATGCTAAATAATATTTCAATATACTTATCAAATCTACTCTCTATATATGAATCTTGTTTTTTTTTTATATCTTATCAAATTTTTTATTTTGGTAAAGAATTATGTAGGAGCTCTTGATGGTACCTATATTTCAGCATGTATTCCAAAAGATGAACAAATTCCATACCGTGTAGAAAACTTGAACCAACCATCAATGTGGTGTGTTGTTGTTCTTTCGATATGAAGTTTACATTTGTGATGGTTGGTTGGGAGGGTATAACAAACGACTCAAGAATATTTTTAGAAACTAGTCAGAATCAATATAATCATTTTCCTATTCACCCTGAAGGTAAATATTTTCTGGTGGACTCTGGATACACCAATATGCCTGGTTTTCTTTCACCATATCGTGGAGAACGATATCATTTGTGTGATTATAGAGGCCGACGAGCATCACAAGGTCCAAAAGAGTTATTCAATCACATGCATTCTTCGTTACGTAATGTGATTGAAAGGTGTTTTGGGGTCCTAAAAGCACGTTTTCCTCTTCTCAAAGAAACGTTGCCATATGCCTTGAAAAGGCAAAAATATATACCACTTGTGTGTTATATTATTCATAATTTTATTAAAATGGAGATGCAAAATGATCCTCTATTTAGACAATATGTTGAAAAAAATGTTGAATTAGAAGTTGAAGATTTGGATAGGAACAATACGATAGATGTGTCACCACTAGTGACTGCAGCAGATACCCATCGAATGACAATTTTTGGAGATCGATTGGCTCAACGATTATGGAATGCAACTAATATAACATCATAATTATTATAGTATACTCTAACTATTATGACATTTTTGAATGTTTAAAACCTATGCACTTTTCCCCTTTATGTTGTTAATGAAATCATACGATATTTTTAATGTTTTTACTATTTAGTCGTGTGTGATTTTTGCTCAATAGGAATTAAACACAAATTATATAAGCATTATAATTATTTTTATTATTATTGTTGTTATCGCGGTTGGTCCTACTACTTTATGATTACCATTTTTATTATTTTTATAATTCTATAATATTTATTTTTATTGTCAAAATTTATATTATTTTTTTAAGTATTTTTTTTCCAGACTTAATTGTTCTATTGTCATTTTCAGTTATTTTTATGTGTCAATGTTAATGTTTTTGTTATGCTGGGTGAAGTCATAGTGGCTTGACTCAAAAAACAGAAAAAACTGAAACTTAAAAATCAAAACTGAAACTCAAAACTTAAACTAGATTTAGTTTTTGAAATTTTCAAAACATAAAACCAAAATCCACCCCAAACGAGGCCTTAGCTATTATAGATTTAACCAAGTCAAGTCTTGGTCTTGGCTAATAGCAAACTTTGGAGAGCCAGTTTTTCAATTTTCTAATGGTGCAATAGTACTCTGTCTTGTATCATGAGTTGCGTACCGTGAGAAAGTTTATATTTGTGTATAAGGGTTAAAGAATCCCTTGTACTCCTTTTAATTCAATTTTTATTATAAAAAATAAAAATATAGTTTGATTAAAAAAAAGAACACTGGTATAACCTTAAACTGCAGCTGCCAATTTTTTCTTATAGGATATATATATATATATATAGTGTTACATTCACTAGTTGCTATTTTATGTAACATGGAGCAATAATACCGCACATATATATACCGTCTAAAATGAATGAGTCAGAGAGTGAAGGCAAAACCTCCTTCACTCTGATCCATACAATACCTACCACTGATTGTTTCAATCTCAAAATGAATATTGGAGGTGGATTAACTTTGTCCCTTCACGATGTAATCCCACATCTGCTAATAAACATATCGGAGAAATTTACATATCTGTTCCATAAGCTTCGAGCCTCTGGTGAACCAATTTCAAGCCATGGCTTTGCAGGGCCACTAAAATGAACAAAAGCAGCAGCTTTTAGTCTCTCTCTGTTGATTTCTTCTGACCAATGTCGATAACCTAAATCCGTCACAAGCCATGAAGAATCAATAGGATGCACCTGACCCTCGAAAGCAATCAAGGAAGGTGGAAGCACGCCAGGATTCCAAAATGTCAACCCAGACTTTACGTTCTGTATAAATTCAAAACACACAGTTATTAACAGCATCGCAATGCAGCAGAAAACAGAACCATTTTTTCTAAAGAAATGATAAAAGACTTTATGAACATTTCAAGGCTCCATGTTGATGCACATGTAAACTTGTCAAAACACATTTTATAGCAGAGTAATTAAGCTCTATGTACTTAGTTTTGTTTTCATTTCTCGTTTTTACTTTTAATGACAAAACAATTTATTGTTTTCATTTTGTTTTGTTTTTCAAACATTTATATAAGAAACCGGAAATTTTTTTATTTTCCCCTTTAAAAACAATGTAAAGAGCAAAAATAAGAGACAATTTTGCAATGAAAAGTAGAAATAAGAAATCGTTTTCACAAAGTAACTTCTTTATTTACATATAAGATATATACTTACAAGTTTCAACCAATGATGGTAGATCTGAGTAATATTTGATCTCCTCCAAGCTTCAAGATCAAATATATTCATACCATAGAGCCACGCACACCGATCACCGTCAAAGTTGGATGATATGAAAGGATGCGAAAAGTTCAAGAAATCGACGTACTGACTTCCAGGGCAGCAGCTGTCCTCACAGCAAGACTTGAATACGGAGCCAATGACTTTGCCATTAAGATCAAGTTCCCACAACAAAGATATGTCACGCTGTACTACAACATCATCATCCAGCAATACTACCTTGTTGAGATCTGGAAACAACTATTGTGGTCCACAAAAATCAGATTATGAAACAATGAAGCATCGCTGAGGATTCATCTTGTTATAACCAGGGTTTTAAAAAAATGGTCCGCTTTGCGACCACGATTGGCTGCATTCTCTATAATACTCTCTTTGTTCCATAATAAGTGTCATATTTAAAGAAAAAATAAGTCCCAAAATAAGTGTCACTTTATCCTTTTAATGTAATATTAATTATCATTTTCTATTTTTACCCCAAATCAATAATGTGTTTATCACTCCCAAGTCATTATATTCTACTAAGCATTTATGACAATAGTCGATAACCAATGGTTAATAAAGATAATTTTATAAAAATGTTACATTCTTTCAGTTTTTTCTTAATCTGTGTAAAAATACTAGGACGACACATATTATAGGACGAAGGGAGTAATAAGGATTCTGACAGAAGCTCGACGACCACAGCCACAATTTAAAACCTTGGTTGTAACTAATTAAATAAAAGGGCTACCAAAAATTAACAAATTAATTAATTACCTGAGGGAGATAGATGCGGAGATGATTCAATAAAGAAAGGCTGCTAGGCCTTACAGCTTCCAAGTATCTGTTATGCTCTTCACCATAGTGGAGGTCTTTTTCTTTATGGTAGGTATGATAGTTCTTCCAAATCAAATGATTAGTTTCCATCATCTCTTCAACCCCAGCACTCACTTCTACAGACCAATCATAGTGGTGTAATCCCTTAACTTCAACAACTGCTGATTTAATAGAGTTTGTGGCAAACCAAGCATGCATTGAAGTATAAGTTTTCTTGTCGGTAACAATGTGAAAAACTAAATTTTCAGGGTTGGCTGAATTTTCAACAGTGGAGTTTACAACAACTGAGGCAGCAAGAACGTTGTCAGTTAAAAGAACTAAGTGGTGAAATTTTTGGTCAATAAGGCGAAAGACATGTTCAGGAGGAGGTAGGCGGGATCGGGCGTTGGCATTTACAGCGTATTCTTCAGATAACTTCAGAGAAAGACAATGCAGACTTTGGGGAACACCATGTGAAGCTAGATGCCAATAAACTGACTCCTGTTTTCTGGCTGATTGCACCTCACGTTCCATCCGGGACAGCTGCATATACACGAGCATAAGATGACATGACTATAACTCGAGACTAATCCTTCGACTCGGACAGGTCTATATGAGCGACAAAGCTCGGTCTAAAGAGTTTTATAGACCTATCGTTTTAAACAAATATTTTATTTTCACTAACAAATAAAAAAATATGACTTTAATTTTATATTTTATGCTTTTAAAGATTAATATAGAAAATAATTACAAAATACTATTTTTGTAATTGATATTGGAAAAAAAAAAGTTTGTTTTCGCAGACCAAATGAGCCAAATTCTTTTCTTTTAAGTAACTAAGGTTTAAGGTTCAACGATGAAAGCTCACATGTTAGGCTTGGTTTTAACCTAACACCTGAAGGAAGCAAAGAAAACGAATCAACAAGATGTCATCATCATGAGAATATAAAATTAGTTAAAGCAAACACTAAATCATGTAACATTTTATGTACCACGGCTTTGGTCTTGAAAGCAAATGCCTCGAGGTCTTGTTTTAACGCCAAGACTTTCACAAGCTCGTTGAATGACACAGCACCTCCCTCATCAGCATTACCATCATTTGCCTCTGTTAGCGCTCTGGTCAGCTCATCTCTGAGTTTCTTCATGCACATACAGTACCACCATCAAAAAGAGGAACGAATGTCAAGAAAACAGAATATATATTATAAAAACTAAAGAATTTTTTCTCATTTAATTTTTTCATATATCATTTTCCTGCTATATAAATTGCGAATTAACCTTATTTAGAGTGAATTACTCACTCTAGTAAAAGAAATTCAACTCTTGCCCTTACAAAATGATAGATGAATGCAATAGTAGAAGACACGGTGCATTGATCAAGCAAATCGCGTACGATAATAACAAAATGAAAACATATATAAAAGATAAAAAAATATATTTTAATATCTAAAATAAAAAGTAAGTCTTAAAAAAATCCTATAATTGTTTATGGTTTTTTTGATGTCATCAGGTTCATTCTCTTTTCTGCAACTTTTACCAAGTCTTTGTCCTTTTACCAACTTTTATGGCAATATTGAAAGTCCATGTGAGGATAATACCTTAAGAAGTTAAAATTTTGTATATGGCCAAGCTCATTTTAATAATTTGTCTTATAAAAAAAATCTTAAAAAGTTAAATTCTTTATTTAAAATTTCAAAATCATAATTTAGATAATAATTATAAACGACAGACTTTTAACTGAAATATAATTAAAAATGAGTCAGGATCCGTTGACACTAGGTGTAATTTTAACTTACAACAAATCTTAACCATTAAATCTAATACATCGTGTGGTTCAAAATATACAGGCCAAAAAAATTTTAAAATATTAAAAAATGTCACGTGAGGGACTTTTCCCGATGCGAAAAAAAATCAAATAAGTTCCAAAACAGTAGAGCCTTTCGAAACTGAATCATGATGATAGCTTAATCAAGAATTTTTTTTTTTGCAAAAACATCAATTATTACTTTTTGATGTTTCTCGTTTGGATTAATATATCTGAAGAGGCAGAACACCCTTGAATTTCAATCCAAAAATTGTTCAAGGTTTTGGATCCTTCGTTGGGGAGATTTTGTCATTTTGTATAGATGTTGGGTGAACTACAAATGGATAATAAAACTAACCTAGTCGCACAGGTGGGTTAGCCTAAATACCCAAAGACATTGGGTGCTAAATGAATTGACCAATTGGAATTTAGAAAAGTAAATTTGAGGTTGCAGTAGATGAAAGTCACAAGAGATCATGATTTGGAGCAATATGAGATTTTCCATAAAAATTCAAAGGCAGTCGGAATCAGATCTAAAGGAGATGGCCATGATTTCTACTAAAACTTGTTAGGCTTCTCGTCGTAGCGCAAATTGAAGAAATTTTTCAGAAAAAATGGGGGACTGAAACGATAGATGTTTTATCGGATACTCTGTCGATAAGGAGGCACATGGTTTCAGGTAGAATGGGAACAGAGCTTAGAAATTGTATTTCACAGTTTTGAACGGGTGGCTGGGGAAGAAAAAATGGATACAACAACTCGGGCGAGTTTGGCAGCGGTGGTGCCTGATTCTGACGGGTATGGGCAGCCGTGGTGCCTGGCTCCACCGGTTACTTTGGAATGCAATAGCTCTGTTGATCTGTGAAAGAGGAGAAAGGAAAAGAAGAGAACTCACGTGCCTCTTTTCTGAATTTTTTAAGTCTGACATATCAAATATTGTAAGGCCAGTGGATTAACTTGATTTGACGGATGAGATTTGGTGTAAGTTGGTGTAAGTGACTTACACCTGGTGTCAACTAAACTAGGAGAGAATGAAAACTTTTTTCATCGACCCCAATTCATATAAGTGATGCATTTTTCCAACCACTTATTTTACACTTTTTAATATTTTATATTTTTTTTACCATATTAAATCACTTTATTTTATCGTGCACGTGTTTACCTTGATTTTTTATATGTATACGTGATGTATTCTAAAAAAGACAGCTGAGTGGTAAAATGCTACGAAACATTGGGAGCATAGATTCGAATCCACAACGCTCTATTTCCCCCTTTCCATCCCCTACTCCGTGACTATTTGTACTTAGGACCAAAAAAAAAATATGTATACGTGGTGTAAATTAAATGTGTAAGAAACATTTACTTCATTTCATATTTTCCTACCGTACGTCAAGACTGAGAAATGTTTTTGAAAGACGGAATACCAAACAATGCCGCACCAAGACGACGAACAAAACAATGTCGCACTTAGACGATGAAATCACGAAAAAACAAGAAAGAAAAACTAGATTTATGTGGAAAAACCACTTATTTAGATAAAAGAAGAGAAAAGACGATGTAAAGGGGTTGTTCTAGGCCAAAAAATAGCCAAAAACACCCCCTCCGGTGGATGAGGAAGAAGGAAGAGAGAGAGAGTTTAGAGTATTTGATTCAGATTGGCAGATCAGTTTCGATCTATCCTAGTTTCAATCAAGACGTGGGCGTCAACGTTACAGATCCGGAGTGCTAATGGTGGTCACTGCCAACCTCAGCATCCTTTCCTCTCTACAAATGGCTCCTGAGCATGTGGTTCGATTGGTCATATCCGAGACCACTTATAGTCGATTTGAGTCTGCACAGAGTATAGTATAGTAATGACCCGTAACTGAATGAATTTAAAGACTGTGGCTCATCATTTCTCTTTGGCCATCGACCGTACTTGGAAGCTTTTGATTTGGATGTTAGAATTACAATGGTTTGGTAATGTCATATTGGCTTCTATTTTGATTAAATGTTTTATTACCGTGTTCTTGGCTGACTTAGATGTTCGTGTTGGTTTTTAATTGTGGATGGAGAATGTCCCAACACATTCTGTTCAATCTGATTTTTGAATGAAGTTTGATTTCCATAAAAAAAATGTTTCGAAAGAGACAGTTTTGCCCTCATTCCTTGTTTTTTATAATAAGCCCTCATTCTTTTTCACTCCCATCCCACTTATCCAAGTATATACGTGCGAGAGATTTATATCATTCATTATTTTTTATTAAAATTATCTTATTTTTTTATCCTCCTATTTCCTATCACATTCAAAACATGAAAGAATAATCTTTAAGATAA
The DNA here is from genome assembly GCA_037113605.1 of Calophaca sinica. Taxonomy (NCBI): domain Eukaryota; kingdom Viridiplantae; phylum Streptophyta; class Magnoliopsida; order Fabales; family Fabaceae; genus Calophaca; species Calophaca sinica. The sequence continues at coordinate 122,810,216 of CM073736.1, read as the reverse complement.
ATATTTCAAGTCATTCAATTTGCTACAAGTGAAGAACATGTAGAAGATGCATACTCAGAAATGATGTTAAAAAAAAAAAATACAAGAAGAAGGTAATTTCATAATTGGAGTTTGGAACACTTACCAGGGTCGTGTCATCCCCGCTGAAAAACCTCCATCGCACACAATCTGCAACAATTATATTTATCGATATCAACTCTTCAGCGACAAAGATGACCATTCCAAAATATTAGTTAGGAACTTAGGATCATTTAATTTTTTAGTGTTTATAATTATTTTAAAATAATATTAACAAATGTTTCAGTTTTTAATATATTTTTATTTTTATGTCTTCATGACACTGAAAATTTCATTTTAAAATTACACACAAATATCTCTATCTTTTTCTTCTTGAACCGAAGCAATCAATAATAACTGCGAAAAAGCAAATTTTTAGATTTAAGAAAAAATTTCAAGGGTTTGAGAAATGTTTTTTATTTTAAATATCAGTTTTTACTTTTTATTACAAAAACAATCCTTATTTTTATTATTTTTTAATAAAAATTCTAAACTAATACCCCTCTCCTATTTAGTCCTTATATATGAAAAATAAATTCTTTAAAGCCTGTGAAATCCATCAAATTAATCATTAAAATTCTATAAGTAATTTTATACACGGACTAATAAGATGAATTTCATAAAATTTTAAAGATTAATTTGACGGATTTAACAAATTTTCAGGACTATTTATTTATTTTCGTATACTTTAGGTATTAAATAATTGAGAGTGTGTTCGTCCCTGGAATAAATTCAAGGTTTACTCTAAAAAAATAAGTTGAAAGAACTCCATGTGGAATGATAAGGTTTCTTCTTAACACGTTCGATACTAAGGGTGCAGTTGATTTACAAAAAATTAAAGAACTGGACAACACAAAATATTTGTCATGTATTAATTTACAAAGTAGTCAAAGCACATGACAAAAAAATGGACAAAGGACTGGACAAAACTCTAAATTCTTGTCCCTCACTAAATCATGGGACAACTTTTTATCCATGGACAAACTAAACAAAAGTCAAAAATATCCTACTCTATTTAATGTTAATAATAATTATGCTCTTTCCCAACCTCCTTGTGTATATGTATGTATGTATGTAACAATGTGTTTCTCATATATATTTTTTGGTTACAACCGAAAAAGAAAAGAAAAAAAGCAGACAAAGGAAAGCCCTAGTGTTTCACAAAAGAAATACCCAAGGCATCACCTGACAAGAAACTCTACATCCCCCAGGATAATATTATTTCTCCTATATGTGAGCAATATATATAATATGATAAATTATAGATATATGTTACTATATATTATTATACTTAAAATATTATTATTATTATTATTATATAATACAAAGGGTATTATAGTAGATTTAACTTTATTTTATTTGTGCCGTCTATTATACACCAAATAATATACTGAACAACTAGTTGTGACAACTAGTTGTTCAGGGACTTAAAAATTTGTCCTTGTGTTATTCTATGTATCCTATACTTCGATACGAATGAAACTCACCCTAATAGTTACTTTAGTGGTACACTAAAATTCGAATGTACGTTTTGCCTAACAAAACAAAATTCAACTCAGAAATAAGAATCTTACTGTTTACATACCAAACTGTAAACAGTAAACGACACAAATAACAAACAATGAACTGATAAAATAAATAAATATTCCTTTCGTCTTAGAATGTACTAGAAGATTTTTATCCAATTCATTTGTCATTTTATAGGAACTCTTTGTTGTATTAATTAATTTTTTACCATATTATTCTTATTAAACGAGTTTGGAAAAATAAAATGAAGTTGAGAACCTGAATAGAAATTATTTGAAAAAAAAGATAAATTATTGATAAAATTAATGTTTTTAACTAAATTTTTATTGGAAGAGAATTCAATAAAAAAAAACCTCCTTCATTTCTGGACGGAGGGAGTATAACTATAAAATGAAAACTACGAACGGAAAGTGAAAGGAATCGGAGAATTACCCAAAGAGGAGCAAACTGCAGCAGATTCGAGCGCCAAAACCACCACCCTCACAAAGGCGAGCAGCAACACCGCGCCGATCACCACCACCGTCCGATTGGAAACCCGGCGACTGACGGCGGTGTCCGCGGCAGTAATCGCCTCGCCAGATCCTTTTCCGGTGTCTTTCGATAGTGCAACGACTCTCTTTATCCCTTTGCCCGATACATAGTACTTCATCTTCTAAATTCCATTTCTCTTTTTCACCTCCTTCCTCCGATCGAATCACCACTAGATCTGAAGCTTCACCAGTGTCTCACTCAAACACAGTGCGCGCGCGTGTGTCTTTACGTTGTGTTGCATTCATAGAGTGACGAGTTCACGGTTTCAAATTTTCGTTTTCACTGTGGAATTGATTAAATGAAAACGCAGAATTGAATGGATATTTTGTCTTCAGCGGAGTTCTAACGGAGAAAAGAAAGTTGCTGCAGAGAGAAATAGAATCAGTGGAAAAAAACGCGAATACCAAAGTCGCGGGAAATGATTACGCTGCAACAACGATCCAAATCCTATATATAGGCGCTGCGTTGGAGAAGATTCGCGACCTTGCATTTTGCCACTGGTTTTTAACGTTATTTACACTTTTGACACTCTTTCACCGACACTCCTTGACGTGCCTTGATAAACTTCAAATGTATAAACAACAACCCAAAAAAAACTGTATTTATTTTTAAGGCTTAATTACAGTTTTTATCTTCTAATTTTTTTAATTTGGTGATTTTATTTCTTTTTTTTAATGATTTTAGTCTTTTAACTTTTTTAATTTGACAATTTTGGTCTTAATATTTTTTTAATTGTACTTTTAGTCCTAAAAATCGTGAATTGTGCACTTTTAGTTCTCACTTTCTCAAAATCTAATATTTTTGGGATCGAAAATGTAAAAAATCAATAATTTTGAGATATTAAAAGTGTAATTAAAAAGTTTGAGATCAAAATCACTAAATTAAAAAAATTGTAGGATTAAAATTGTCAAAAATAAAATAGAGAGATCAAAAGTTAAAAAAGTTGAGGGACAACCAAAAAAAAATATCCCTTTCGGTAATCTTTTTACTTTTGATAATATCCCTTTCGGTAATCTAACAACAATGAGAGAAAGTACCGCTTCAACTTTTCTTTTCAAAAATAATTAATGTCGAGGTCGGTGATTTTCAATTTCCACGTGTTAGACTTTTTAATTTTTTCCAATTGAGTTTTGTGTCCCAGTCTACTCCCTCGGTGTTGTTTTTGTATTCAATTTTTTTTTTCATTTACTCTGTATCTATGTTTATTTGCAACTCTATAATTTATTTATTTTGCTACATTTTGCAACTCTATAATTACTCCCTTTGTTATCGGGAAAAAAACCTACTTTACACTCTTTGAAAAAAAAGTTAGTCTTATTTAATTTTTTAAAATAATCAAAAAAAGAAATTGAATCTCTCAAATTATTCTTCATAAAAAATTGATCAATGAGAACAAAAATTGAAAAATAAAATTTGAATTAATTTAAGAATAATTTAGGTAAAATTTAGGTAAAATATCATTAAATAGGGTAAAATTAATTAAAATTTAAAATTTATTTATATTTAAAGTCACCAAACTTGGTCTGTAAGGCCAAGCACAATTGGCGAAAGCCGGCGTTGTTAGGCTGAACATTTTCCATGGTTGCCCGGGTTCGTGCCCGGAATCCCCACTTTGCGTGTGTGAGTTTACGGGTAGTATTTGTCACTCTATCTGCAGACTAAAAAAAAAAAGTCACCAAACTTGGTTTTTATTTTTTGTTTATATTCGGAAACGGATGGAGTATATACTACTCCCTTCGTTCGAATTTGACGGTCAAGATTTCTTCATCAAATATTAAATAAGCTATTGAGATGAACAATTTTACAAATTTATCCTTATAATTTATTTTTACTTTTTCAAATTTTATAGATAGATCATTAATGAATGCACAATTTACTATAGGAAAAAAATATTAAAAAGAAATTAATGCAACATTGGAAATAGTAAACAGTTGTTAATCTGGAAAAAAAAATCGATCTCTAAAATTAGGGCGGGACAAATTATTGTTCCCGACCGAAACCCGTTGCACTTAGACATGACAACAGAACCCGAACTCGCGGGTACCCACCCGACCCCGACCCGATTTTGACAGGGAAAGCCCGCTTTGACTTTTAATTTAATATCTTTTCAATAGAAAATTTATTTTGATGTTTTTTAATTTATTTTATCATTGTATAATAATTATGATTTTATTTTATTAATTATCATAAATATAATTTTTCAATTTTTCTACATATATGAAGTAGAATCGGGGGCCCGTGGGGAAACCCAATCCTATCGAGACGGGAATGGGAAAAGAAAATCCGAACCCATTAGAAATGAAGACGAGGACGGGGGAGGCAAAACCCGCCCCCGACTCAGCCTGTTGCCATGCCTAGTTGCACCCGGTAGTAGAAGCAAGCAAACGGGCGGGTCAGCGGGCTCATTGTCTCAGTTTAAAACGGATTTGAGCGAGCGGGTCCGGGTGTCAAAATATTTTCCGTCGAAATCCGAGCTAGGCCGATTTGTCATGTTATTTTGCATTTTTTGTTGGTTTATTACTGCCATTGGATCAAAAATCACGAGGATCACTAACTTTTTTAATGGTCCAGATCATCACATTTTTTGTTTCTTTCTTTTGTGTGAAGTTTCTTTTTCCAAGTCAACTCTATATTTGCAAATCATTTCAGAAACCAAGCTTCTTAGTTCCCTCCACGCTTCCCTTCTTTGTGCCTCTTTCTTTCTCACTTGTTCCACTGCTTATCTACTCACTAGATCTCTGCAAATAGCAACACCTATAGCAAATTGGTTGATTGGGGTTATTTCATTTTACGGCGGCAGGGCACGAAAGGTGAACGAAGACGAGATTGCTGGTTAACGGCGAGGATGGGAACTCATCTCCCATTGCTCAGATCGGTGAAGTTGTGCCGAAAATGGTGCTTCTTGCGTGTGAAAGAGGATGACCGATGGGTGCTAGCAGGTGGCTGAACGAGGAACAGTGACATCGTGTCATCGAAAGGGGGTCCCCTGCTCTTTATTTCTCTTTTTCACTTGTATGTTTGTCTCTTTTTTTTGTGTACCTCTGTTACTGGTTTTTATTCTTCCCACTTTTGTTTTCTATCCCTTTCCTTTCTCTTTTGACAGTGTCGATGGTGTATTTGATTATATGGGTTTATTTTGGTTTTTTTTTGGTTTCTAGGGGTTTCTTTGGTTTTGTATAAAGTGGTGTATTTGATTATATGGGTTTATTTTGGTTTTTGTTGAAATTTTAGTGCTTTCTATTTGGATTGTTCTGATTTTCTCTTCTTTCTCTAGGATTTCTTGTATTTCTGGTGGTTGTCTACACCTGCCTCAATCCACCCACTCACCCATGAAACCGATGAACCAGCCACCCGCATTAACCGTTGTCCCAAACGGACGGTAGTGGGTCTAGTTTTACTAAGTTCGGTTTTCATCAGATTGTCGATTTTCGGTCTGAAATCGACCGAAACCAACCATTGTCCAGTCCTATCTAAAATGACGGTTAAAATGAAAAGGAGAGAGTACTAATTTGTCATTGAAAAGCAGTGGTTGATGTACTTCGCTTGTCCTCCTTTTCGTGATATATATATAAAAAAATTGATGTACTTTTTTTAGCATGAATAAATTTATTGCACTTCATCCACGATTAAATGATTAATAAACATAGGAGTGACATAACTTCAATACGACGTTTGTGTTTTTGTTACGAGTGATCCTATATGCTTGGTTCAAAACAATTTTTTTTTGGTCTCGTAGGCGAAGTGGCAAATGCCACGCCTCAAACACACACACCAAAGACACTCCCCCGAGTTCGAACCCAGGGTACACCGGATGTCTCTATGTTACTGAAATCCGTTGGAGTTTATCACTCGGACCAGAAGTGAAGGACGCTTGTTTCAAAACAAATGATAACCTAAAATTCACATGTAATGAGAGAATTGTTTTATATAGAGCTATAATATAATCCTTGGGTCAATGTCATAATCCAAAGAGTTACAACCTGACTAAGATAACACTATCAAAACCCAAGTTATGAGCTAAGTGAAGGGCTTGGAGCAATGTAGTTGTTTCACCTTTTTAGACTTGGACCAAGGCTTGATGTACTTAAAATGCGACAAAAAATAAATCATAAGTAAAATAATTTTTCTATTCCGAATATACAATAATTATTTGTAATATTTAATTAGCATTTTGTGCTAGTTGTGAATTGTTATTAATTAATGAATTTGATTATTGTTATTGATGCATGGCAACAAGTCTACAAGTCACAGTTTGGCATAGCTTTTATAGCAATGTTCTATTTTTTTTTTTCCAAATAGCAAAATGTATATTATTAAGAAATGAGTACAATGACTACTCAAACCCGTTACAATGAGAACTACAAATAAATGAACACTGCTAAAAGAGCTAGAATTAACCAACAGAAAGCCAAAATAGCAGCCTTCTAGCAGCGAATCACTGGATCTTACTGCCTATATATACAATTCAACGGGTCCATGCACTATTCATAAAAAGGGCAATGACCCTTATTAGCTTTGGCTAAAAACCATTTCCATGAAAGGGGATAATATCTAACACCTCTCAGAAATCTTGGACCTTATTAGAAAATATACATCTATTTTTGGCATCTCATATGCCAAATCAGGATCAAACATTTCTTATCAGGAACTGGTGCCCCCATAATAGAAGACCAAGAATAGATTTAAAAGATATGGGGGAAAGACTAGGACCATCCCCAACCACCTAAACACCTCATACCATAATCTGATAGAGAAATCGGACCGAGTAAATAAGTGTAGTTCTGACTCCTGACCCTCCCACACAAAACACAATTGGTCTCACTAATATCATCTATCACTCTCATATGGAACAGGTTGACCCGAGATGCTAGCTTATTCCGAAGGCGTTGCCAAGTGAATATAATTACCCTAGAAGGGGAGTAGCTCTTTAGTGCATCTCGAACCCAAAGGACTCCAAATTAGATGGCCTAACCTATAGAGGGCATTTAAGCAACTTGAGCTCATATGTCGATTTAACAGAATTCTCCCCCTCACTTCGAGCCTCCCAAATTCAACTATTATCTGCAATAGTCATAGAAACAATAGAAAGAAGAGATATAAGGTCACCCACCAACCCTCCTCCCAAACAAAGAACTCAATCCTCCAAACAAAACCCCACTTTCAGGTCCCAGCCACCCAAGTCCACCGCCATACTATTCCTTTGTAAAGAAATAGAGAAGAGCCTCGGGAAAACCTCTCGTAGAGGAGAGTTCCCCACCCACACATCATGACAAAAACGCACAGAGGTCCCATTACCCAGCTTCTTAACCACCCTATCAGAAAACCAATCTGAATCCGAACCGAGACAGACTCCCACCCAATAAATATCCATCCACCATATCGAGGAATAATAAGGAAGCTTAATATCATATAGATCTCTATTATTCACCACCCCGACTCGTATTTTGCTTCTAAAACCTCCTTCCACAAAGATGACTCACCTAATAACAACCTTCATCTCCACGACCCCAATAGACAAATATTGAACAACCTCATTTCTTGACCCCTAACCCCCCTCACATTTAGGCTAGCTTACAAAGATCAGGCTATTTAACTTAAGGAATATTCTTAGTCCCCTTAGACCCACCCCAAAAGAATTCTCTTTGAATAACAACCTCCCTCCATACCTTCATAGATATCTCAAGGAAAAAAGGTAAAGACAAAGATATTATTTAGAACCAAATTGATGAAAACAGTTCGGCCTCTAAGATTTACGTATGCGTTACTCTCCAAGTTTCAAGCCTCTGTGCAGGGTATACTAGTAATACTAGATGACAGTTAGAGGACCCTGCTACTTCGATTTAATTGAGGTCATTAAGTATTTGGTACAAATTCTTTGGGCGTACAACAATAAATCTGAGTGCTTAGTTAGCTTGATGTTAGGAGAGAAACCACTTGATATTCTGTTTTACCATTGGTTTTTTTTTTTATAAATTTCAATGGGTGGAGGTTAAGTCATAATTGCAAAACCCTTTTTAGGAGAAAACATTGTGGGATTTTAGTAACGAGTGTTCAACTAAAATTTGAAAAAAGTTATGAAGAAACATGGTTAGTAGTAGTCAATGTATACCAAAAGTAGATTGGGATGCAACACGTAAAAAAATTGGCTAAGGACTGTGTTCAACTAAAATTTGAAAAAAGCTATCAAGAAAAATGGTTAGTAGTAGTCAATGTATACCAAAAGTGGGATAATACCCAATTTGGTCCTTGGAATTGAGAAAAAATTCGGTTTGGTCCGTTACTTTATCAATATTTTGAAAACGTGTATCAGTTATGTGCCCCCGTCAATTTAGCAGAGACCAAATTGACATTAAGTTATAAATCACAGAGACCAAATTGACATTAAGTTATAAATCACAGAGACCAAATTGACATTAAGTTATAAATCACAGGGATTTGTTTGCTAATAAGTGACTAAATTGAAAAACTACTTTGGAATCTGTTAACAGACAAAACTGACGAAGGGACGTAACTGATTAACGTTTTCAAATTCCATGAACTACTTAGCAATTTCGATAAAGTTGGGGACCAAGTTGATATGAGTGACAAAATTCAGGGACTAAATTGGGTATTATCCTTACCAAAAGTAGATTGGGATGCAACGCGTAAAAAAATTGGGGATAAAAATCTTTTGTCTCATTTTCGTGTCACATTCCCTGTCCCCACTAATAACAATTTACCACATAATAAAATAAAATTATAACTTATTAACACATATGCATATTCCCAACCTTTGATTAGTGGGAGACAGTGAGACACAATTTTTGGGGACAGCAGATGTTTGTTCATCAAATACATACCCCCAGTTCTAATTTATGAAGAAAAACAAAAAATAAAGATCAAGTAAAACTATTTAATGTTATAAAATTGAAATCTTATCTCAAATATATCCATAACAGTAAATGTTTTATACCCATCACGTGAGTTTCTCTCCCACCAAAGTAGTTGGTTAACTTAGTTAGAAGCATTAAATTTGTTTATAATTTGTATTATTTTTTCCAAACTATCATTGAGTTTATAGGCAAAATTGGTTATTCATCTTCGCAAGAAATAGTTTATCTTGGTAAATCACCTCATTTATTATTTATTAAAAAAAAATAAATTAAATAAGAGTATTGTGGTAAAAAAAAATTAGTTAATGCAAGAGACAATTTTAAAAAGATCTTATAAAATTCATATATTTTGTGGGACTGAGGGAGAATTAGAGTCGGTGAAGGGCATGAATGTCTAATCATTCTCTACTCCACTTATAGCCCGAGACATTGGATTGGATATGACTTCTAAGTCATATTTTTTTTTTTTGATCAAGTAGAAAATAAAGACAAGACTAACAAAACTGGCCAACTCTTTGCCTAATACTCCCAAGAGCATCAGCAATCAAACACCGAGAAATCTGAAGGTTAAAATTTTGTGGAATGGACATATTGACATAATTTCGATTATATTTTTATGTTCTATTTTGATTATTTTTAATACTTCTTCTAACTAAACAATTTTATTACAAAATCTATGTTTATTTCATATTAGTGATCAGAAAAGTATATAACTTACGTTTTCTCGATTGTAACAAAAAAAGTGGACTCGTACAACAGAAAAACAATAGTATTGTTTTTTTTTTTTTTTGGTACAACTAGTATTGTTCTAGCTGGTGATATATACATCTCACTGGCACTCTCCATAGTTATTGTCAGGGTATAAACAAGAACTATACCCAAATAATGACAAACTCTATGAAAAAGATATTGACACTTGATAATAAGGGTAGTATTGGTTGAACAAGTATTAAAAATGTATCTATCAATCTATATTTATCTTTATATAGGATCAAAATTCACTTAATAAAATTTTTATAGAAATATTAATTAATTTGAGTTATAAAACTGTAAATGTATTTAATAATATTTTTTATTAAATATAATAATTATTAATAATAAATTTGAAAATTTCATAAATATAATTGAATGTTACTATAAATTATTAAATAATAACTATCAAATACATATATAATAATATTATTGATCCAAGCTTGATTCACGACCCATGAGAAAAAATGTTTTGACACATGGCTAAGAGGCCACATCATAGTATGGGCTACTGACTAGGCCCATACCATAACAAAAATGATCATCACTATAGAAAACCTTAAGCATGGGAAAGAGAAGGTCAACATGCGAGTTGAGCAAAAGAATACCTTACTGCCTCATGAGTATGACTAACAAAAAGAAAGTGTTTGGGAAACCACAAACTGTATCCAAGATAGGTTGGCTATCTCGACAATAAAGGATATCCACTTGAAACACAAATGTGGCACGATCCCGAGGTATGACCTCGAAACACGCAACATTAATATTATGCCCCACTAAGGACAATACTATATAAGGAGACTTGAATCTTAATGCAAAGGTATGCTATTATTCTAGCCTACTCTCTAGCCAAAGGCTAATATACTTACTGACTTGAGCGTTGAAGTGTCTTTGCAGGTACCCACTCCTATCACTGCTGCCTTCTTGACTAGAACGGGGGGATACACTTGTGGATCACATATTTGGAGGCCCAATCCAACATTCATTCACCTAATTGGCGTCGTTTATGGGAAATGATAAATGTATTCCCACCATCTTTACCGATCGTTGGTTAAGACAAGCAAGCAAGTCACCAACAGCTTCCCTCTGAGCATATCCCTCGTAATCCCAACGAAGTCGAAGGCTCTAGGAGGGATAGAGAAATGTACGCTTACGACGCAAAAGATTATTGAGAATACGGAGTAACACAGATGTCCAAAATGGAACACCGACGTCCCCCTCGGGGAATGTGGAAAACACCTTGAAGAATGCCAAAGCTGCTTACCAAAGGGAGAAATAAACTCGGGTGGCGTAGAAACAAAACCACTCTGGTACCAGCAAGACGACACGAAGCTAGAATCCTCTTTAACGACACAGTTATTGAGTCCCCAACCCACCCATACGTCAACGCGGTGGGCTCACAAGGAGAAGCCTTTGGGCGACCCAACTGAGGGTCACCAATGGTAAAAGAAAGATATCGTGAGAACAGAAAAATGACTCGAGCCTACTGAGGAGTAGGCTCTCAATGATAAAATATCGACAGTAGTTGAGATAAGTGCATTTGACTGATCCACTAATCCAAATTACCACCTCGAAAAATTTCCAAAATTTGATTTAGTGAACAGGAAACACGCATGAAGACCTATGTCGGATATTTCAACTAACATTGGAAGGAGATGCTAGAGCACAAATCCAATTTGGGGCCTGCACTATATGGCCGAGTGGGACATAATGTCAAACTGTTTTTGGAAACCTTTACCTTCATGATACAAGTGGACGAGAAAGGACCACTAAGCTGAGGGCGGGAGTGGCAACAGAAAGGTCTATCGCTAGAAAAACTTATCAAACAAATAAAGAAGCAATGAAAGCATCAAGTGTTGTGGGGGCTCTGACCCTAGCACAACCAAAGAAACTTACACCTCCAGGGTAGTCGAATCCTCTCTGATAATGGCTTCACCCCGGTTAGTGAAAGAAATGTTGCTGAAAATGACAATACTTATAAAGGAAGTTGAGAAGTGGGACGACATCAAGGAAATAGAAAGGTCATAGGAACCATCCCCAATTTTCCAAAGCCTCCACTGTAAACGCAGGAGAAATCAAGTACATGAAAGATATGATAGGTACACTCCATTGGAAGTAATATTTGAGAAGACTATATATACTAAATTTTCAAAAGTCCACAAACACCCGACGTTGTGAAAAGGACAACGACATGATACTGGGTGATGGAGCGAATTCCACAAAGATGATGGACATATGACGAATGAATGCGTCCATATAAAAGGATGTAGTGGAAAAGTGATACAAAAAGGACGCTTGGCAGATTATGTAAGAGGGATAGGTCTGGATAAGCATCTGGAAATGCAAAAGCAGGGGTCAAATGATAACGACAAAGAACCAACCGACACACACTCACCCCAGGGATGACAAAGTGGACGATGATCGTTTGGAAAATCTGCAAATTAAGAAAGTACCTCATCACACAATAATTTTACAAATATTGTAGTTAGTAGTAACAAAAGCGTATTTTCATTCATATCATGAATTTCAAACCATCATTCAAAGAACGTTTGACTGGCATAAAGGTACAGGAAAAAAAGGCGACAGCGGGCCGACATGAAAGTATCTACATGAAAAATCCTCCCCCGGTCCGAAAAGGGCGTGAATGAAAGAAGGATTATTTAGTAAAGTCTTCCCCTAGAACGGAAAGGGTGTGAGTGAGAGAAGAATCCATGGCAATCAAGGAATTTGCTCACGGAGGCACTACCAACCCATCCCTTTGCGGATCTTCGGCCAAATATATTGCCACCATAGCCGCGAACCTCGCCCTATTCCCCACCCCATTAACACCCAGACCGAATGTTGCCTTCCTGTGGGACAATCGTAAGATTCACATTAAAAAAACCCATTGTCCTTGCGTAGACCACTCGCTCGCCACCAAGGTTCTCCGTCGGTCCTCCCCTAACATCCATCCTCGTCGTTCACTTCCCTCTCTACTTCTCCTCTTCTCTCTCTAGATCTCTCCCTCTATGCGTTTTTTATCCCCCCTTCTAGATCTCTTTGTGTCGCCTCCTCTCTGCATCTCTCTCTCCCCTTCGGTCTGCCCACGATTGCACCAGCCTACAACATACCACCACCAACCAGCGCTGTCCCAACTCCTCTACTATTGCAGGCGGTTGCACCTCTCACTCTCCATGGAGACCGACAATGCCTTATCAGTTTCGGCAAAGAGATGGCAGAAATGACCAATGATTTTACTAAAATGCCCTTTGGTATATGGGTGGATTCCCTCGAAATGGTCCACCAAAACCTTTGCCTAATACTCCCTCCGTTACTTTTTATAAGCCCCTTTTAGATTATTATTTTTAACTAATTATAAGCCTATTTTTAAATTATAAGATACATTAATTATTTTTTTCCTCTAAAAGTACCCCCAATTAATTGCATAGTGTTTAAAAATCTAGGACATGCATTAATTAATTAAAAGTATGATTGAAGGATAAATTTGAAAAAACATACATGTTATAGATAAATTTAATGATGCTAACTATTTTTCTTAATATGCGTTTTTTTGTTTAAAATGACTTATAAAAAATAACCGAAGGAGTAAATCATATATGAAATTCTAAGAATTTTGAACTATGTGGAAGACAAGAAGCAAAACAAAAGCAGTATATAATTGCAAGGAAGAAAATATAAAACAAATGGAATCCGCTTTGTAGTTTTACAGTAGCCACGTATCAAAAGGGGAACGGGATAGAGGGATCAGGGATGTGATGTAACGTTTATGCTAGGCAAAAGTCAAAAGCTAAATTTATGGAGCGAAGGTGAAGGTGGCCGAATGACGCAAGCATACACATGATTGAGGTTTATTGTCGTTGCTGCTTAGTTGCTTTGGTTGCAGAAAAGAGTACATGCAACGTCCAAGTGGGCCTACTTCTGGCCCACAAAATAGTTAAGTGCTCCCTGTTCTGTTAGCCCAAATGGGGATGAAAGGTGCAGGCTGGGGCCCAAGATGGCATGTTACCATGCGTTTACGTCTGAAGTCGTATCCACAAGGACGTTCTATTTTATTTTTGTCTTCTTGTTTTTTTTTCTCTTAGAGAATTGCTATATATTCAGTATTCAGCATGAGTCATCATCATGCTGGACAAAACTGTTACGAACAGCGTAATAGTTATATTACTTTCCAAAAATACATAAAAACTAAAACAAAGCAAAACAAAACCAAATTGTGACTAAACTGTAACAAAGAATTCATAAAGTTTCGTTTAAGAAACTTGCACGTTAAGACTATTTACTGTTTTATCTCCTTTATATGACCTTGACCACAAGCCAAAACCTTTTTTTTTTTTCCTGCAAATTGATATGTATTAGAGTTTGAGTTATGCATAAAATTTACACATAAAAAGGGAGCTTTTACTGAAAGGTTGGGAAAACTTTATTTCACGTAAAAGTCGCTTCCTTTTTCATGCCTTGCGTTTTGTTATTTGATTATTTTATTTATTCTAAAAACCTATGTACAACAAATACAAAATTTTAAGGATATAAATTATGTTTTTTTGTCAAAAGAAATTAGATGATAGCAAAAAAATTCCTTTAAAAACATAATGCGGATTTTTTATGTTCACGGAATCTTTTTATATCTTTTAAAGAAATTACTATTTTAATTTTTTTAAGAAAATTAGTAAAATAACTTTTTTGAAATTTATAATTTTCAAGAGTTACGTAATTATTTTTTTTGAGGAAGCGTTACATAATTATTAAATATTAAAAAATAAATTTTAAAAAAAATACAAACAAAAGAACAGTAAATTAGTGACTTTTTTTATTTATTTATAACTGATAGAATGAAAAATTAGAAAAGAGACTAAGCAACTAGTTGAGGATGTAACCAAAACAAAAAAAGCAACTAGGTGAGGGGCGCTGCACCCCATACATTACGATTACGGAAATGCTGAATGTAGCGACAATACTTGTCACGAGCGCTTCCCGAATTAATATATGGCTCAATATAAGCCAAGTTTTTTCTGTGGAGTAAATATTCAAATTCATCCTTCATAAAAATTATAAAAACTAATTTAGTCTTTAAAAAATTAAAAAGTATCAAATTGGTTTTTAAGAATCTCAAATATGGGTTAAATTAGTTCTTAATAAGTACTAAAATATCCTTAAAAATTATTCCTAAAATGATTAATTTGACCCATATTTGAGATTTTTAAGGACTAAATTAATATTTTTTATTTTTTATAGACTAAATTGATCTACGTAATTTTTGTCAGAGACCAATTTTGTTATTTACTCTATTTTAACCGCCATGTATGGTTTTAGACTTTTAGTCATGGCTTCAATTGGTCATTTTACTCTTTTGTGATCCACTCGTAGGATTTCATCGTGAGATATAACATTGCTCTTCTAATTAATATTTGGAAATGGTGAATCTCGCGAGAGTTTACTTCGCGAATATATCACAATTTGTTTTATTGGTTAGTCAAATATTCCACTAACATGGAAGTATAGCAGTTTTAGGACTCAAATTGATCCCTAGCAAAAATTATGGATACCAATTTAGTCTCTAAAAAATAAAAATAAAAATACTAATTTAGTTTTTAAGAATATCAAATATGAGTCAAATTAGTCTTTGATAGAGATTAAAATGTCCCTAAAAAATATTCTAGAAAGAACAAATTTGACTCACATTTGATATTTTTAAAAACTAAATTAATATTTTTTATTTCTTAAGAACTAAATTGGTCTCCATAATTTTTTTAAACTAATTTAATTATTTACTCCTTTTAAAAAAATATCTATCAGTCCTCATGAAATTTCACGAACAGTCACTTCGCGATGTATAGCATCGCTCATTTGGAAATGATGAATCTCGCGAGAGTTTACTTCGTGAATAGATCACAATATGTTTTATTGGTTAGTCAAACATTCCACTAACATGGAAGTATAGCAGTTTTAGGACTCAAATTGATCCCTAGAAAAAATTATGGATACCAATTTAGTCTCTAAAAAATAAAAATAAAAATACTAATTTAGTTCTTAAGAATCTCAAATATGAGTCAAATTAGTCTTTGATAGAGATTAAAATGTCCCTAAAAATTATCCTAGAAAGAACTAATTTGACTCACATTTGATATTTTTAAAAACTAAATTAATATTTTTTATTTTTTAAGAACTAAATTGGTCTCCATAATTTTTTTAAACTAATTTAATTATTTACTCCTTTTAAAAAAAACTATCAATCCTCGTGAAATTTCACGAACAGTCACTTCGCGATGTATAGCATCGCTATTACGATTAATACTCAAACCAAGTATAGGAGAGGGCTTATCTATCAAATCCGATGGAAAGAACCCGCATGACCCATATTGGTAAGAATGTCCGCGCAACAGTTGGTCTCACGATAAATATGCACTACTGAGGCATTCCAATATGATAAATTAAGAAAAATATATTTGAACACCACTTCTCGCGACACCCCGTATGGACACCGTATATTCATACGGTACAAATATGTACGGACATATACGAAATGATACGGAATCCGTATGGTTTTTTTTTGTAGATTTTTTTAACTGGTTAACGCAGTTCATGTAAGTCGTTAACGTAGTTCACTAACTGGTTAATACATACAGAATTTTTTAACTGGTTAACGCATTTCATGTAAGTGGTTAACGCAGTCCACTATCTGGTTAATAGATAGTGGACTGTGTTAGCCACTTACATGAACTGCGTTAACCAGTTAAAAAAAGTTGTGTCTGTATTAACCAGTTAGTGGACTGCGTTAGCCACTTATATGAACTGCGTTAACCACTTACATGAACTGCGTTAACCAGTTAAAAAATCTGAAGAAAAAAAAATACAGATTTCGTACGGTTCCGTACATGTCCATATCGTACGGACATGCAGTGTCCATACGGGGTGTCACCAAAAGCAGTGTTCAAATATCATTACTCATAAATTAATGAACATTTTAAAGGAAAATGATTTTTGTACATCACTTTTTGCGACACCCACTGCGACACCGTATGTCCGTACGGTACGGACATGTACGGATTCCGTACCTTTTTTTTGCAGATTTTTTAACTGGTTAACGCAGTTCATGTAATTGGTTAACGCAATCTACTAACTGGTTAATACACAGATTTTTTTGTCTGGTTAACGCAGTTCATCTGAGTGGTTAACACAGTTCATATAAGTGGTTAACGCAAATCACTAACCGTTAATACTGCATGATTTTTAACCAGTTAACTTGATTCATGTAAGTGGTTAACACAGTTCATATAAGTGGTTAACGCAATCCACTAATTGGTTAATACAGACACATATTTTTTTTAATTGGTTAACACATTTCATGTAAGTGGTTAACGCAATTCATATAAGTGGTTAACGCAGTCCATTATCTGGTTAATAGACGCAGAGTAATCGTTAACCAGTTAGTGAACTGGATTTACCACTTTTATAATATTTTTTTTTGGGGGAAAAAAGCATTTTTCTGGAGAAAAGTTTTAAAAAAAATATTTTTTTGAAGAGTCCGTACATGTACGGACATACGGTGTCGCCTAAAACGGTGTGCAAATAGCGCGACCGCATTTTAAAACATGCAGAAGTAGAATGCTTTTTTTTTTACTAAAAAAGATATTCATTCATTCAAATTGGTAAAATACATTGAAAACAATACAAATTCAACATCGCTAAAAACCGAAAATGAATGAATCTACGAACAAACTCATAACACCCAGGTTAATAGCATAAAATGGCAAAATGCCTACAAATGTGATAGAATCAAACTGATCGGAATACTCATGCATCCGATCTGTAACGTTGACGCCAAAATCTTGATTGAATCTGTAATGGATCGAAGTTGATCTGCCAATCTGAACCAAATGAACACAGTAACAAGACGGAAAACCAAACAACGCCGCACTAAGATGAAGAAAAAAATAACGTCGCATTTAGACGACGAAATCAAGAGAAAACACGAAAGAAAAACCAGATCTATGTAAAAAACCATTTATTTAGATAAAAAGGAGAGAAAAACGATGTAGGTGGGTGATTTCAGGCCAAAAAATGGCCAAGAATCACCCCTTCTGATGGACGAGGAAAAAAGGAGAGAAGAGTCAAGGGAAGGTTGAGAGAGAGCGCGCTTAAAAGTAGCTCAAAAGTAGATGTATGTTTGTGTACTTACCTTTTTAAAGCTTTATCAAACTTTGGCACAAAATGATGATTACAAATTATATATAATGAAGTAAAATGCATGATAAAGACATTACCAAGAAAAAATGCATGATAAAGAGAAATGGAAGTGATTTTAATTTATACCCCACAGTTAGTTTAAAAATATTTTACACATATATTTAATGAGGTATTGTCACGTTATTTAATGAGTTTAAAAACACATGACGTGTCATACTTATTAAATAATATGATAACACGTTATTAAATGTATTTGTAAAATATTTTTACACTGATAATGACAATGCGTTGAATGAGAATTCACAATGAAGATTAATTGAGGAATCTGATGTACAATATTCTCAATTTTTTTCAACCCTTCATTTGCTTTTTTTTTTGGTCCTTCATTTATTGAATGTAACCCAATTCCCATGAGGCCTAGCATACTACATAGTCGGTAACCCAAGGTGCAGTAAAGCCCACCCAAAACTTCCATGAAGCATGGTCACACGACATGACATCAAATTCTTCGAAAAACATTAAAAAGATGACATCAAATCCAGTAACCGACTTCAGCAGCAGCACACCCCATTTGGGTAATTAACCCAATTGATTGTTAGTTGTCCCTGGAGATTCAACACTCAGCAAGCGTCCAATTTGGAGTTTCGCCACATGATTCCATGTAAGTATATGTTTTCAGCATTGCAGCTAATCTCCCTTTAATTTGAATGATGCAATTGATTATGTTCTATCAACCCTTTATTGTTTTGCTGATTTTTTCTGTCAAGAAATTTTGATAAAAAATTGATTTTTTTCCCTTCCTGCTATCAACCCTTCTTGCAGGCTGCAGCATGTTGAAGCGTGGATACAAATCAAAGTCATGGAGTGGTGCTCACAGTTGCCGGGTCCAAGTACTTGTCATGTCTCTTACATTGATGTTAATGCTAGTGATTCTCTTTTTATTATTTGATAATGTTAATGAGGTTAAAAAACCAAGTTTAGCTTATGAATCTTCTAAGCAAAAGTGGAATAGCTTTGACTCGTTGGTGAAATTGCATCCAACAAGGGAGTTCCGGAATGGAACAGATTTGATATGGCAAGTTCCTGAGTCACCTAAGGGTGTTCTCTTTCTGGCTCATGGATGCAATGGAAAAGCCATTAACTTTTGGGACAAATCCCCTGAATGTCCTAATTGCATTGGTTTGCCTGAAGAAAGGTTGCTTGTACTTCATGGTCTTGCACAAGGTTTTGCTGTTATTGCAATTTCAAGTGCACATAGATGTTGGACATATGGTAAGGAAGTGGTGGTTGTAAAAGATATTCTAGAATGGTGGATTGGTAGGAGGAAGCTTGAAAGACTTCCTCTTGTGGCTTTAGGGGCTTCATCTGGAGGGTATTTTGTATCTATGCTTGCCACCACCAAGAAGTTTAATAGTATTGTGCTCATGATTGCTGAGGGGATGTTTGAGGAAATAGATATTAAGGAGGACTACCCGCCTACCCTTTTTGTTCACATGCCTAAAGATCTTTATAGGCAGCAGAAAATTGATGAATATGTAGAGGTTTTAAAAGGTAAAGGGATTGATGTTGGTGTTGTTGAATGTATGGAGTTCCCTTTGTCGCCAAATACTTTAGCTGATAGGATTCCAGGTCTTGATCAAACTCTTTCTAGAACTTTGTTTGAAATCTTTAAGGAAAAGGGCTTTATTGATCAAAATGGATATATGAGGAAAGATGGACGTCAAACAAAATGGCAAAAGGTTCTTGAGGAGAAGAAAAATCTCTTGCTGGATAAGCATCTGATCCCTCATATCCAGGAAGAGTTAAACCTTGCATTTGCTTACCACGAGATGACTAGCATGCATTCTGACCAAATCTTTAAATGGTTCAAATCTCATATGAGCTGATTAGACCTTGTGATGATACTCTCTGGTGTTTATATTTTTATCTGCTGTAAAAGACCTATAGCCAACAAGACTTGTATGCCATTGAAATCACTTGTATTCAAAGAGATTGGGGACCTATCCTTCCTCTTATTTTGCTAAAAATCAATCAGAGATACAGTTTCTCTTATGTAAAGACAGAGCTATAGTGGTTACTTTATCAGAGATCCAGTCTCAAGGGCTCGAATTTCTTAACTGGGTGTTACTGTCAGAAGTTATTATCAATTTATAAGGTATGACCCTGATCTTTTGTGCCAGTAACATTTGTGCTTCGGCAAGCAGTCTGCTGTATGTTATCCTAAATTTTGTTAAAATTATGATCTTTCTACCAGCCTTTTCTTTTGAGAT
Source organism: Calophaca sinica (assembly GCA_037113605.1). Taxonomy (NCBI): domain Eukaryota; kingdom Viridiplantae; phylum Streptophyta; class Magnoliopsida; order Fabales; family Fabaceae; genus Calophaca; species Calophaca sinica. The sequence goes on along the minus strand of CM073736.1, from coordinate 122,790,025 downwards.
TTGAATTTTCAATACCCTGGTGGGCTTGTGTTTCAAAATACTCTTTTGTAATATGGTGAAAATACTCTTTTGTAATATGGTGAAATTATTATGAGCCTTACTCACTATTGACCATTCTAGGCAAGCTCGACTACTAGATTAGTTTTTCTATGCTCTAAACCATTTTGACAGCTATACTTGGTAAAAAAAAATGTGGAAATATTTGTCTGATAAATTTAAAATAAAAAAGGCTAACATAATTTTTGAACAAGAGGGGAAATATTTTTTTTTTTTTGTTAAGTTTCAGTAGAGGAAATATAATTTTCTCTCTTTGAGTTCAGGTTAGTGGTTAGTAGGGTCAAAAAGTATGACATTGTTTTAATTGAAAATGCAGACAAGTTTATTTAAGACTCTGTTTGAGTTGATGCTGAAGGATGGAAAAGACAAGAATGGAATGGGATGGTAAATGATGTCGTTGATTGAATGTTTAGAAAGGATATTAAAAAGAATGGAATTGGCATGACTCCATTCTGCTCCATATCTCTCTATTCCCTTTTTATTCCTCCAAATTGGGAGGGCAGGTGTTTATGAAATGACCTTTTATGTCATTAATCTTTATCCCCTTGGTTTAGTGTGTTTGAAATTAGGGGAGTATGGGAGCATTAATCTTGTAATTCTTGTAATTCCATTTACTTCCAGTAGGACTCTGAATGAAAATTTTCTCAAGTTTTTCCATTCTATCATTAAACATCCAATCAATGATATGGAACTCTATTCCAATTCATCCTGTTGCAAAAGCTGCCTTAATTGTGGTAACTTTGGGCTGCCTTCATTGCAGCCTTCAACATTTTCATTGTGCTGGGTGTGAGGGGTGTGTTTAGTCCCACATCACCTAGAGATATGACCTAAGTAGTGCTTATAATGCATGGACAGTCCTCACCATACAAGCCGGTTTTGTAGGGTTGAGTTAGGCCCTAAGCCCAAATTCTAAAACATCCTTTTCGTTCTATCCATTTTATAATATACCATTCTATACAATATATTAATTATTTTTTTATGTTCAAAATTTCACAATTAAGCTCCCATAGCATGGAGTAAAGTGTCAATAACTGCTTTTATCACCCCAAATGCTTGAAATTTTCCATCCCCAATTGGCCCATTAATTATTCAACATAATGAATTCATTTTTGAAGTTAAAAATCTTTGAACAAAATCTTTATACATGAACTTGGAGAGTGTGTGTGTGCGCATTAAAAGTTTAGGATTTTTTAGGCCCACATATAGTTGACTATATATTCCATGTTTGTCATCAGAAGCATTTAAAAACATTTGGAACTTCACAATTATGTGCTCATTTCACCGTCGAGTATATTAAAATTAAATTTTCGGGTCAAGCATTTTAAAATGTTTTATGGTATAGTAGCTTTTTGTTTTTAGAAATGACTACTTTCTGATATAAGTGTTAGAATATTTTTTTGTCCAAGTTTCTTTTGTTATTTTTTGAAAAACTCATTTATTATAGGTTTTTAATATATTTTATCATTAAAAAATGGTTTTTCTTTAGAAAGTACAAAGAAATGTGTCCATCTCCAATGTTAAAAATCAAGGAGATTTTGAATCTAATAAACTTGTAAAAACTACTGTAACCAGGTGCAAGTTTTAATATCTTACTGAATTGGTTCATCCAACTGGCTTCAGTTTGGCTTATCTTTGTTAAGTGATACCAGAATGATATTTCTGTACGTAATGTTGGTTACAAAGTTATATCTACATATATAATACATATTCTTAATCTTATTCCATAAATTGATTTATAGAATAGGTTCTCTACTAATGAATACTGTTAATTACAAAAAGTATTCTGATTCCATGTTTTCTGTTATATTCCCTACCACTGCACCAGTGAATATATAATGCAGCAATATACATTCTAGCTACGAAGTCCACTAAAGCAAGCACGTTAAATACTTATTGTGGCCTAAGCTAGCAATGGTAGAGGCCCTTAGATCTCAGTTAATATGTTACAATTGGGAAGTTTGGTGAGCTGGAGATATAAGTTGGTTTTTATTTTTGAAAAAAAAATGTTTTAATGAGTCTTCTACATTACTCGTGAAGAATGAAGACTACCCTCTTTTTATAGAGTTTACCTACCAATATAATTGTTCTGACTCCTGAACCAAAAGACAGCCTTGTACACTTCCTGTTAAGGCACTTAAAATGACATTAATTGGGCATCACATGGCTCTTCAAGCCTTCATCTGCCACAATATATCTCAGCATTCCCATTTCATATAGGGGCACCCTCTGCAGTATCTTGGTCCATCTGTTGTCTTTCTTTACACACACACACACACAACAACAACAACAACATATCTATTCCCTTGCATTTCACTAGGAAACAATACTAGACACCTTTACAATTAATGTAGACCCTGCACATGTTTGCAAGGCTCACCCAATCATGCATATAACTTGAATGCAGTTCATGTTGCATGAACAATCAACATTTCTAGACTAGGGTTACTTTTCTGGGTTGCTCTTTATAGATAATCAATTTATTTTGAAAGATTATGCACACACTTTGGTGGACCTTCATTTAATGAGAAGGTATATGACACACCCTTTAGTGGTGAACGTTCTTGCTGTAGTTAGACTAATTCTCAGTTTTTGTTTGGTGAACTGAATTAGTTTTTCAGCAGGGCTGAGGGGATTGTTATTATAATATAATAATGAAAAGAAGGTTTTCTTAATAATATATAACGCTTCGTACTTGAATCTTCTGAATGGAGATCTTGAACTATGGAAGCAACAAAATATTAACTTTATTCAAAAATAAGAAACCATAAAAGCTAACATGAAGTTGTAAAGTAACACGAAATCCATCATAGGGTAAACCAACACATGATAAGTACCTAATGAAAACACTCTTAGAAGAAGTCTTAGATATAATATACCTAACTCTATTAACTGACACATAAACCAAGCTAATTATATCATGCTCTAGGCTTCATTCGCCCCTCGTTGGCCAACCTGAAGAGATGGGCTTGTGCTGCTGCGGCCTTATTTGAGTTGAGTGATGCTACAAATCTATCTCTGACTTGCTGAGTTGTGTAAGGGAACCTGTTGTTCACCAAGGAGTTAAGAAAGGAAGCTGCCCCTTCTCTGTAGAGTGCTCCAAGCCCATCTGTTCTTGTGTTGGAAAGTGCTTGTGGCAAGCTGAGACTGGCACCATATCCTGGCAAACTAGAGGCACCAAAGGCACTGCCTAGGCTTCCCCACCAGCCTAGCAAACCCCAGATGATTTGTGGGTGAGTCCCCCAGTAGCTGCAGTTTTGAGGAAAAATGTTACTTAACAGCTTAGCAGTATATTATCATATGATAGTTTACATTACAGTGCCATGTAGTAGAAGGAACTTACTTGCATGTACCAGTGAATGGGGTTGGAGAAGGAAGGTAAGGTGGTGTGGGGATAGTGGGGGACGGGGTGCCAGGGTCGATTGGGGTGGATGGTGGGGTGCCAGTGATTGGTGTTGGGGGGCTACCACCTCCATAAGTTGGTGGTGAATTGTAGTACCCGCCACCTCCTGAGGGAGGGGTACCGGGGTCGGTTGGGGTGGTTGGTGGGCTCTCAGTGATTGGTGATGGGGGGCTACCACCTCCATAAGTTGGTGGTGAGTTGTAGTACCCGCCACCGCCTGAGGGAGGGCTTGATGGTGTTGTTGGGGTTGAGGGTGTTGGAGTAGGTTGGTCTGGTGGTGGTCCACAGTTGCCACCTGAGGGTGTTGATGGAGTTGATGGGGTTGGATCATAACTTCCACTGCCTGGGGGAGTTGATGGGGTCGGATTGTAACTTCCACCGTCTGGGGGACTTCCACTGCCTGGTGGAGTTGATGGGGTTGGATTGTAACTTCCATCACCTGAGGGTGGTGATGGGGTTGGGTCATAACTTCCACCACCTGGGGGAGTTGATGGGGTTGGATTATAACTTCCACCACCCGAGGGTGGTGATGGGGTCGGATCACAACTTCCACTGCCTGGGGGAGTTGATGGGGTCGGATTGTAACTTCCGCTGCCCGGTGGAGTTGATGGGGTTGGATTGTAACTTCCACCACTTGGGGGAGTTGATGGGGTTGGATTATAACTTCCACCACCTGAGGGTGGTGATGGGGTTGGATCACAACTTCCACTACCTGGTGGAGTTGATGGGGTTGGATTGTAACTTCCACCATGTGATGGTGGTGTGCTTCCATGACCATGACCATGACCATGACTACCTCCAGAGTGATGAGATGGTGGACTATGTGAGCCTTCAAAAAAAGTCAAAACAAAGTATAATATGAGGGGAGAAAGTTAAAAGAAAATAATATCAAAATAGCTTCTTTATGAGAATGTTGATCTTGATCCTTCAAATTTGAAAATAAATGGCCTACAAGCTACTATAGCTGGCAAGGAAAGTTCAAAATCCTGTCTCTATTTTGCATGAATAATGAAGTAAAATAGATAGTTAAGTTAGAGAATTACAGAGCGAACTAGAGAAACCTGTGGTGGGAGGACTTCCTGCATGGGGGTCTGGAGAGTAGTAGTTCTTCTTGTCCTCAATAGTAGTGGTGGCTATTATAGGTATGATAAGGTTCTGAGAAACCAATGCAACCAGCATTGTGAACATGGTAAGGGAAGCAGGGTTGCTTCTTTTCTTCTCCATTTTCACCGACTGTTTAGAACAACAGTCTTAGAGAGAAAAGAAAGAGGGAGGTGTATGAGGATTTTGAAATGCTTTGGAGAGGTGAGTGGAGAGGGAATATAAAATGGTTCAAAGGGTGGAGTAAATATTAGCAGGTGGAGGAGTATGCGAGTTAGTTGATGTTTTGCAGGGTGCATTTACTCCTACTATTTACTACTACTACTTCCTGCAATAATGCATTGAATTTTCTAAAATAGCTTAAAAAACACTGGACATGTGTTAGAGTTGAGCATGCACCTGTACATTCCTCATAACTCAGACCTTGTTTCTTAGTTGATCATATACAAGCTTAAGCTGTATTCTTCAGCAATTTAATCACTAGTTTTGAGTGTTCCATGTGGCATGTTATTGTGCTAATTACAGCAATGGTTACTCTAAGGGAGTTTATAGGAACACATTTCTTTCTACTCCAATAAAATGTGGGAACCCTCGTGAACATAATATCAAACACTTTGACAGCGAAATCTCCAGCACCCCAACATTTATGGGGGCAGATGGAGACATGCCCCAGGAAAGATCTCTCTCTATATCTATAATTTGATACTCTAAAAACTCCTGTTGTGATCTCTATAATATATTTATTTTCTAAAAGTCTCTCTCTCTCTCTCTACAAACGCACACACCTTTGTTATTTATCGAAAGCTGATAGTATAATCTGAAGCATGCAAGCTTAGTGAAATGGAGAAAGATTATATTAATATTATTAGGATTTATCAATTTTCAAACTGCTTTATTTTTTTCCTTTTATTTATCCTAGTCTCATTTTGTTGTCCATAGATTCGAAAGAAATTTATTCACAATGGTCCCAATGTTCATTATTTTCTGTACCGTTGCTAGTAGACGCGCAAATAGTACTGTTGTTTATAGTGATGTATGTTCATTTTCCAATTACTCTTCACGGTTTTACTTGATCGATAAATAACAAGTAGTAATAGTCAATTTGAAATTTTATAAACAATTTTTGTCATGCAAATTCAATTATTATCTGATTATTATCTTGGCCTAATTATATTTTTAATCCCTCTAGTATATAGCTAACGTGTGATTTTGGTTCTTCAGTAATTTTCTGAGGGATTTTTGTTCAGGCTCCGTGTAGGAGTTTAGGAGGGGAGGGGAGAGCTTGGGAAAAAAGGAAAGGGGAAGGATAGATAATCTCCCACCTTGAATGAGGGGTTTATTTTTCTTCATAATACTAAAACCTCATAATTTGGGGGGAACTCAAAATGTATTGGAAGAAGGTTTTGGAGAGCTTAGAAAAATTCTTCAAATGCTTTTCATCTTTTTATAATACTCTCAAAATTAAAAATATATTAGTCATAAGCATTTCCTTCTCCTCCTCTACAAAAAACACCTACTCAAATAAGGTGAAAGATTTCTCTATCTTTTCCTCTCCTCCTCTCCCCCTAAAGCTCAGCCCTTCCCTCCCCTCCCCTCCCCTTCTAACTCTCAAACGGAGCCTAAATGTTACAACTAGTCCTTTCATCCATTTCTATTTATTCAAAACTATTAGACTCTCAGTCTATTCAATTTTTTTTTTTACAAATTGAATTTGTTAAATTGTTTAAAATTTTCTCACATAAAACTTATCAATTAAAATATTAAATTTATCAATATTACATTGGTCTGATTGGAACTGGACTGAGATCCCTTAAACAAGATCTCTGGTTTGAGTCTTGTTGGATGAAAAAAAATGTGGCTGGGAAGAGAGACCTCACAAAAGTTGGCCAGTCAGGTTTCTCAGTGGAGATTAGTCACCGATGAAGTCGGTAAATACTTCACAAGTATGATATGGTAACCAAAAAATATATATTAAATTAAAATTTACTAAAAAATCTCAAATTTCTCTCTTTAAACATCTTTAATGGAGGGACCTTAACTGATTCCTTATTTTAAGATGCATTGCTTAAATTTTTACTCTATTGGAAGAGGTTTACATGGAAAGCTTGGTGCCTTAAAATTAAGCTACATAGCTTGCAGAAGCAACGGTCCTTTGTATTTAAAAAGAATTTTTTCTTTTCAATACTCACAAAATGTAAATAAACATATAAATATGTGGGGTAATTGTGAGACCGAACATAAAAAAAAAATTAAGCAATTATCATTGAAGTAAAACTAATTGGGTTGTTTATGAGTTGATTAAATTCTGTGGCATTTTTGGCCCACAAAAAGAGAGTTAAGGAATCTAAAGTGGGTTGCTTAAATCGCTTCCATTGTAGATGCTAAGTCCTTTTTTTTTGGTATGTGCTAAGTCCTAATTTTACAACCTGCAAAATCCTTCAATTTTTATCATGTTTTACTAAATTTTCAAGTTTTGAAGTCTAGAAAATATTTCATATCTCAAATTCATGGTCAAGCTCTAAATATCTTAATAAAAAGAGATTTTAAGGGTTTTAGGTGAAAGAAAAATGATGACAGGATTATGCTTGTTTCATTTTAAAATAGTGGGATTTGATTTACTATAAAAACTACCAAAATTACACAAAGCTCAAACTAAAAAGACCAAAGTATAATGAAGTCTATCATTTTTCATGAAATTGTACATTGAAGTACCACAATTTTAAGGGATCCAAAGATCTGAATTAGAAGTGTGAGTGAGTTACTACGTGACATTTGCAGAGGGTAGGTGAGGTTGCACAAAAATGTTGGGAGAGTAATGAATAGGGGTAGCGATATATTTTAGCCTGTGTTTGGTTTGGGTGAAATAGGGGAGAGAGAAGTTGAAGAGAGATACTCAACTTCTCTTGTTTGGTTTAAAGAGAAGTTGGAGAGAGAGATAAAAAAAGTGTGGGACCCACTGACTTTTTATTTCTCTCCATTTGAGCGACGATTGAGCAGAGAATTGGTTCTTTCCAGCTTTGCCCATGTGTTCTGTGTCACGTTCAAAATTGATTGACCAATAAAAAGTGGTAGAGATTTGACATTCACGTTGGTTTGGTTTTATTATTGTTGGGTTTTATTATTATTATTATTATTTGACTTAAAATTGTTGGGTTGGGTTGACTAAAAAGTAGTTATTAAAGTAAACTAATTTATTTAATTATTTAACTTATTTTCAATGACTAAATCATTTAAATTAATTTAAAAATTAAATTAATTAAGTAATTTAATTGATTAATTAAGTTAAAGGGTATTTTTATCTTTTAAAAAATAATCAACACTTCTCTCTTATCTTTTTCTCTTCTCTTTCTCATAAACCAAACAATACCACAAATCTACTCTCTCTCTCTCACCTATTTCTCTCTTCCTACACTCTCTCTCACCTATTTCTCTCTTCACAACTTCTCTCTGGATTTTGAGATTAATCATGTATAAATATGGTCCTAACTATAAGATGTTTTAGGTGGACTTTGTATTCTCTTCTCGGATTTTTCTATCCTGTGCAATATTGCACAGGTTAAGAAACCCAAAAATAGTAATTATTTATTAGAAAAAAAACTGTTCATTGTAAAAGTAAGAATTTAATACTAAATATACAAGTTTCAATGTAAACTTTCATTTTTGAATTTCTTAACATGTGCAATATTGCACGAAGATAGAAAAATCCTTCTCATATTAGAGGTAAATTTTGTGTTTATTGAGTCGGACTTTATGACATGGTGTAGCAACTTTGGTGACACTGTTCAGGACTTTTTCACGATAGTATTAATTTTGTTTTTTGTTTTAACAGAAATAAGTTACTTTTGTTTGAATTTTACTAGAATGGTATAACTATTAGAGAATCATAAATAGATAAAAATATTCATAAAAAACTTGTTTACAAGAAAGAAGTATAGATTTTTTAATAAAGAGGAAAAACTGTCTATAATTTTGTTTTTTGGCAAAAGAAGAGAGGAAAAAAAAACCCACCGTTTGAGACTTGATCTTCAAGAGGAAAAACATAGCTATTTATGATGAATACTGAAAGTAACGATTACCATATGCATGGTTGCGTATAATATATTAAATATATTTCTAAAATTAGATTTAAGCTTGCCGACACTAAAGTACCAAAGATACGTGACGTCAAAAAAGGGGGGAAAAAAAAGAAAGAAAGATAGGTACTAATACTATTTTCCTTGAGCATATGTTAACTACTCCCTCACTCCCTATATTCTCACGGTAAGTAAGACCTTTTGTAAAAAAAATTTGTCCCTTTTTATAAGTTTTTTTTTTAATTACAAGATGTATTAATTATTTTGTTACAAAAATACTCCTAATTAAATAGAGAGAATTAAAAAACTAACTATTTCTCTTTCTTAATAATTGAAGGATAATTTTGGAAAGAGAATGCAAATTGTTGACAAATTTAAAATATAGTTTATTTAATTTTTGTGCATTGATTAAAAGGTCATACATATAGGGATAGAGGTTTAACTATTTACTTGAATATGTTGTGATGCCTTGACGGTATACGAGAATTTCAAGAATTTTCTGTGTTTGAGGGAGTGGGGACCGGAAGGAATTCTGACTACAAGTTTTATTGATACAAATAAATGACTGTATAGTGTATTAAAATAAGTTGATCGTGAGCTGTCTCATATGGGCAAGATCAGAGAGGGAGCGAGAAAATTGTTTTTACCGGTGGCCAAACATGTTGAAGGTGGCCAAACATGTATAACATATCAAACCATAGAGAGAGAGAGAGAGAACAAAAAGGAAGTGGATTCCTTGCAGCGGCCTGTCAAGCAATCAGAATCGTTTGATCAAAGATTTTGATGAAACGGTTCACAAATGTGTATATTTTGAGCTTTTTAAAAATTAGATTTACCAAGCTTAAAAGTTAGACAATTTGATTTTGATTAATGACCCCAATGAGTCGATTGCATGACTGTGTAGATTCCTTGAATGCTGAAAAATCCGGATTCACTATAGAATATATAAGCTTTACATAATTTTATAATTAGTTTTGAAATATGGTGGCTTCTAGGGTGAAACACTGAACAAGTGGTTCATCTATAAACTAATAAAATGACTCGTGATTATAAGTTTTATTTGTTTGCAATTGAGTAGTCAAAAATTATATTAAAAAAAACTCAATTTTCTTTTCTTCACCAATCTCTCCCCCTCTGCCACAAACTAACCCACTTATCGTCGTCTTCGCCATAATTTTGAAGTTGATTGCTATAATGAAGTCGAAAATATAGCAGAGTACAGGTACAGGATTCCCTGATGAACAACCACTAAGAAAGTCAACGACTACACCCTCAAGTATCATTGTCTATTATGGTCGGGATTAGGGAAATTAGAAGCTTATATCGTGACTTTCATGTTGAACCCTAGGCTCTCTTGCATTTGATTGCTGTCAGTTAGAGAAACGATTTCAACAATTAATTATTTTAAGGCATTCTCAGAGATAATTCTTGCAACCAAAACTCATTAACAAATTACAGTATATTATTGCCTTTTTAATGGACCCTGATCACGTAGAAGCCAACCAACCTAAAGTCACGCCGCAGAAATGCTCATATGACCATAGGGGTGGCTCAGTCTTTGGTACGATGGCCCTTGCAACTAGAGGCTTGGTATCGACAATGGGAGTGTGCCTCTATGCATAGAGATATGGTTCAAAGTCACTATTTATGGCGATGATTCTATTCACGACTGACAGGGCAATGGGAGGTTGGCGTGGAAGCTGATGGTGGGTTCAGGGTAGAGATGAGAACAGTCATGTATGAGGTGACAGAGAGGACAAGTTGACGCGACAAGGAGGGATTGAAGACGAGGTGGTGAAATGCAAAAGAGATCTGGTGTGGAGAGACCATTGTATGATATGGTGGGTCTGCTTGATCTAACGGTGAATAAAGGTGGTACACCTATGAAGGTGGTCCACAATAGCATTCGCCCGTGATATATAGCCCAAACTCGGTATGTCTTGGTGGCTGTCGTAATCCTAACTTTCAAACAGGAAGAGGTTGTGATAGAATTGAGGAATTCTTAATTTATTACTCCATTCGTCCCATTTTATATGTCGTTTTAGTAAAATAACTTTGTCCCAATTTAATTGTCGTTTTAGATTTTCAATGAATTATTAAATATTTTTTTTCCTCTTTTACCTTTTACTAGTTTAATGTGTTATCATGGAAAAGAGTGAAAGTAGTTGTAATGTATACTTAATTAATAAGGGTATATTAAGAAATCAAATACTATTTTTTATGAATTCTATAACAATAATTATACTCCTTAATTCTTATGCATAACCTTAAGCGACATATAAAATGGGACGGAGAGAGTACTTGATAGCCAAAAGAGAAATGTTAAATCTCATGATAAAAAGCCACGCGAATTACGTCGCAGCAATAATTGCACTTGGGTTTCTTCTCTCTCTCTGGTGGAATTAAAAAGTGCAATAATACGATAATTTGCGGCAACTTATCTGTTTTTTTGTAAGAATAAATATTTAAATTGGTCCCAATAAAAATCATGGAAAACAATTTAGTCCCTGAAAAATAAAAAATACAAATTTAGTCCTTAAAATCTCAAATGTGGATTAAGACTAAAATGTCCCTAAAAATTATCTTAAAAATAACTAATTTGACCCGTATTTGAAGTTTTTAAGGACCAAATTGGTATTTTTTTTTTCTCAGGAACTAAACTGGTCTTTGTAATTTTTGTAGGGACCAATTTGGATATTTACTTTTTTTTTATTAGTTTGTTAAGAAACATATCCACGTCGTTCGTGGAATTCGCAAGTCACGTCGTTCGCAATGTATAGCACTTCTCTTACCAAAATGAAGAGTTGTTAAGAATGAAGTTCTATCATTGGTTCTTAGAGTTCCCGTGGAGCCAACTCATTTGCTACGCACTCTTGCAGAGTTCCATGGATCATGATTGAGCCAATTTTACATTTAGGTTTTATTTTAGTCACAACAAAATCATACTAGTGTTAATGTTAGTTAAATTGTTTGAAAAATAATGCAAAATAATGTTGGTTAAATATATTTTTGTTTCCCAAAAATAGAAAAAAATTTGCTTTTATTCCCAAAAAAATATTTTCCTCATTTTCAGAAATATGTCACCATGGTCCCCGTAGCTAACGAATCTAGATTCCCTACAGTAGGGGACCACACAGTTTCACACATTCACAACATTTTACATCCTTGGATCAACTTCTCTTATGATATTAGCATTTGGATTTATTTTTCCAAAAAATAAAAAAAAAGTGAGAGAAGAAAGAGAAAAAAATAGGCTACAACAAGGAATCCAAATCTATAGCTATCTCCGTCAACTAAGTGTTGTACTATCACATGTTACGTTCACATAAGGTGACTAATGACATAGAAATGGGCTATATATTAAAAACGTGTCATATTTCTAGAAATACAAGACTAAAAATAGACATTTCTTTAGACTAAAGCGAACATTTTCTTATTCATGGAAACTGTTGGTTTAACCAAAGAAATTGGGACAAATAACAATAGCAACCAAATTCAAACAGTCCAGCAAACCAATAATTCAAACCAAGAACAAATTCTACCAATGTGCAATAAAAGCCCTAAATCAAATCAAACAAACCAAAGAGAGAGTAGAGGAAATAACACCGCAATTGTTGACGCAGTTCGGTCCCAAAAAAAGATGACCTAGATCTGCGGGAGAGAGCAGCCCTCCATATCCACTATGTTTTTGAGTCTTTACAATGAGAAATTACAATGAGATGAACCCAATCTCCTCTATTGTTCAAGATGAACAATACCAAGATCTATCACACAAATGAATCTGCTCAATAATACCAAGATCTATCACACAAATGAATCCTCTCAATCCCTCATGAACAACCTTCAAGGTTTACAAATTGAAAATCCTAAGCCCAAAAGTGTATGAATGTGTTTCCCAAACCCTAAAATCGCTCAAAACGCTCCAAGAATCGCCCAAGTTCGCATTTCTCTTGTTCTGCAAAGTCTAATCACAAACTGCTGCAAAATTGCTTAAATATAGCAAGCATGAATCGATTCAAGGTGACCATGAACCGATTCAAATCATTAAACCAGCACCAGTGTATTTAATGAATCGAATGGGTGAATCGATTCACCCTCTGTTACTTCGATTCACAGGAACTCTAGATTTCTTCCAACGCCCAGAACACTTCCATGAATCGATTCCCTTCAACCAAGAATCACTTCACCTGCTGTGGAAATCACTCATATATATTCCAGTGACTTCCAAACTGATTTTAAGGCACATAATCCCCACAATTCTCCACCTTGACTTCAAATTAGTGATGATACTCAACAATAACCCATCATCAACTTGTTGCTCTCTCCATTACCGGAATTACGTTTCAATGAAGTTAATCAAGTCCAAGCAATGCTTGAACCTTGATCTAGGTAATGACTTGGTGAATACGTCCGTCGGGTTGTCTTCTGATGCAACCTTCTCAACCATAACTTCCTTAGACTCAACAACATCTCTAATGAAGTGCAAGCGAATGTCGATGTGCTTTGTCCTTTCATGATGCACTTGGTGATTAGCCAAATGGATTGCACTTTGGCTATCACAATGTACCTTCACACATCCTTGTGTAATTCCTAACTCCCCAATCATACCCTTCAACTATATGGCCTCCTTCACCCCTTCAACTAGGGCGATGTACTCCGCCTAAGTAGTAGATAACGCCACCACGGACTGTTGATTAGCCTTCCAACTTATTACCGTTCCAAACAATGTAAACACAAAACTGGACAATGATTTCCTTGTATCCACATTTCCTGCATAATCTGCATCTACATAACCCTCCAAAGCGTCTTCACCTTGAGCCGCCCTTGTGTATTTCAAACCGCCTTTCAATGATCCGTTCAAGTATCTCAAAACCCACTTCAAAGCTTCCCAATGTACTTGGCCCGGATTTGCCATAAATCGACTCACTATGGTAACCGCATATGCTAAGTCCGGCCTACTATAAACCATGTCGTACATGATGCTTCCTACCCCACTAGCATATAGAGTAGTGTCCATCTTCCTCCTCTCCTCTTCAGTATTAGGAGCTTCTGTAACTGAGAGCTTCGTGTGATGATCCAAAGGAGTGCAAACCGGCTTAGCTTCATGCATCCTAAACCGCTCCACCACTTTCTTCAAGTATCCATGCTGAGATAAGAACAACTCATCCTTTTTTCGGTCCCTCATGATATCCATCCCAAGTATCCTCTTCGCAACCCCAATATCCTTTATCTCAAATTCAGAATTTAGCCTCTTCTTGAGCATACTGATCTCCTCCTTGCTAGAACTTGCCATCAAGATATCATCCAGATAGAGAAGTAAGTAGAGAACACATTTCTCTTCTTTCTTCAATATGTATACACAACTATCATGCCCACTTCTCACAAACCCCGTCTTCAAGAGAAATTCATCAAATCAGAGATACCATTGCTGAGGGCTCTGTTTCAACCCATACAATGATTTCCTCAAAAGACACACCTTCGACTTGTCCTCTACAAACCCTTCTGGTTGTTGCATGTAGATTGTCTCTTTTAGGTCTCCATGTAAGAATGCGGTCTTCACGTCCATTTACTCCAACTCAAGATTGTACTGATTAACGATCGCCATAAGGACTCTTATGGAACAATGCTTCACCACAGGTGAAAAGATTTCATCGTAACCAATCCCTTCAACCTGTGTAAAGCCCTTGGCCACAAGTCTTGCTTTATACCTTGGTTCTTCAATCCCCGGAATGCCTTTCTTCTTATTGAAGATCCACTTGCATCCAACCACCCTTTGCTTCTTAGGTAGTTTCACAGGTTTCCAGGTCTGGTTCTTCTCCAATGAATTTATTTCCTCATTCACTGCCTGCAACCATTTCTGACCCTCTTTGCTCTCAACTGCTTCCCTGAATGTCTTTGGTTCTGAGTGTTGCATCTCTTCAGCCGCATTTAGAGCATAACAAATAAGATCTGCATATTCGTATTTCTTTGGTGCCACAGTTTCCCTCCTTTCCCTATCTCTTGCCAACTGATAGTCAGGATCCACTGTCTGTTGTCTTCCTCTAGAACCTGATAGTGGAGGACTATCCTCCCTGTCATCCCCGGTCTCACTAGTTGAAGGCTCCACCTCAAATTGAGTTTTCTTCACCTCCGCTTCTAAGTTACTATTCCTCAGGTCTTTGCACTTCATCCCCATCCGGGTCTCATCGAAAGTAACATCCCTGCTTATTATGAATTTTGATTCTCCATGCTCCATCTTCCACAACTTATATCCCTTCACACCCCCCGGATAACTAATGAAGACACATTTCACAGCCCTAGCTTCAAGCTTATCTTGCCTGACATGTGCAAACGCCAAAGCCCCGGAAACCTTCAAATTAGAGTAGTTTGTCGGTTTCTCCATAGGTGTCTTGAAGTCTAACGACGTTGATGGACATCTGTTAATCAATTATGCAGCAGTGCTGACAGCTTCACCCCAGAAACTTTTAGGCAACCCAGCTCCTAAAAGCATACACCTAACCCGCTCCAAGATGGTCTTGTTCATGCGTTCAGCTAGGCTATTTTGTTGCGGTGTGCTTGCCACAATCCTATGCCTCTTAATTCCATATTTCCTGCAAAACTCATTAAACTGCTCTGAAACAAACTCCAGGCCATTGTCAATCCTTAAAATTTTTAGTTTAGTTCCTATTTGATTTCCTATAAGAGTGTGTCATTCCTTAAACTTTTCAAAGGTGTCACTTTTGCTTTTCAAAATATAGACCCACACTCTTCTAGAGAAATCATCTATCATGGTGAGAAAATAAGAACCCCCTCCATGAGTTGTCACTCTTGAAGGACCCCAAAGGTCCGAGTGAACATACTCAAAGGGTTTACTAGAATTATGCATGTCACTTCCAAACATAACTCTATATTGTTTGCCTAGTATACAATTATCACAAAATTTTAGCTTATCCAATTTATCACCACCTAACAAACCTTGTTTTGCTAGTTCAACTAAACATTTCTCACTAACATGCCCTAACCTTAAATGCCATAACTTGGTTTTATCATGTGGAGTTTGACTAGCTATAGATGCATGTGCAATAATAGTAGAACCATCAAGTATGTACAAACCACACATTTTAGTTTCTTTAGCAATTATCAATGCACCATTAGAAATCTTAATCAAGCCATGTTCAATTCTAGTACTATAGCCTAATCCATCAAACATGCTTATAGACAAAAGATTTCGTTTGAGTTCGGGAACATACCTCACATCTTGTAATAGGAATTCACAGTTGTCAAATATCTTAAGATGAATTGAACCCATATCTTGAACCTTACACGCTTTGTTGCTACCAAGGCGAACGACTCCACCTTCTTTAAGCTCTAAAGTCTCAAAGTATTCCTTCCTAGGACACATGTGATAAGAACATCCCGAGTCCATGACCCAATTCTTTTATGTTTCCAAACTCGTCACCACTAGAGCCCCTGCACTCTCATAACCATCCTCCGAAGCAATAGCTACCTCCACGGAATCACGATGTCCCATTTGGTACCCATAGTGCACAATTGAAAGATTCGTCCCTTATTCCCACAGACGGCGCCACTTGTTGGTTTAAACAAGAAATTGGGACAAATAACAATAGCAACCAGATCCAAACAGTCCAGCAAACCAATAATTCAAACCAAGAACAAATTCTACCAATGTACAATAAAGCCCTAAATCAAATCAAACAAACCAAAGAGAGAGTAGAGGAAATAACACTGCAGTTGTTGACGCATTTCGGTCCCAAAAAAGATGACCTACATCTGTGAGAGAGAGCAGCCCTCCATATCCACTATGTTCTTGAGTCTTTACAATGAGAAATTACAATGAAATGAACCCAATCTCCTTTATTGTTCAAGATGAACAATACCAAGATCTATCACACAAATGAATCCTCTCAATCCCTCATGAACAACCTTCAAGGTTTATAAATTGAAAACCCTAAGCCAAAGAGTGTATGAATGCGTTTCCCAAACCCTAAAATCCCTCAAAACGCTCCAAGAATCGCTCAAGTTCGCATTTCTCTCGTTTTGCAAAATCTGATCGCGAACTGCTCCAAAATTGCTTAAATACAACACGCATGAATCGATTCAAGGTGACCATGAATCGATTCAATTCATTAAACCAGCACCAGCGCATTTGATGAATCGAATAGGTGAATCGATTCACCCTCTGTTACTTCAATTCACAGGAACTCCAGATTTCTTCCAATGCCCAGAACACTTCCATGAATCGATTCCCTTCAACCATGAATCGAGTCACCTGCTTTGGAAATCACTCTTATGCATTCCAATGACTTCCAAACTGATTTTAAGGCATGTAATCCCCACAGAAACAAAAAACATATTTAACCTAAGAAATAAAATCTCAGAACAAAGTAATTCCTTTTTTTGTCATGCTTTTCACATAACTTGAAAATATTAAGATTGTAACTTAATTCTATTCTTCAAAACGAAGGTTTAGATTAGTAATCTCAAAGATAAGAGCATTTTTTTGTTGTTGCTAAATTGTACTTTTCGTCCCTTAACTTTATTTTAGTTTTCAATTTCGTCCCCTAACTATTTTTTTTTCATTTACGTCCCTTAAGTTACGAAAATAAGCCACTTTCGTCCCTTTTGTCTGTAATCCCTTTATTTTGTGTGTATAGGTCATTGATACTCTTTTTTTTTGCTCCAATACCTTTTATCATGTTATTTTATCAATAAGAACTCTGATAGGAGTATGATTTTGACTTTATTGTTTAAAGGGATTACAGACGGAAGGGACGAATTTGACGTAACTTTCGTAACTTAAGGGACGAATGTGGTATATTTTCGTAACTTAAGAGACATAAATGAAAATAAAAATAGTTAGGGGACGAAAGTGGTGTATTTTCGTAACTTAAGGGACGTAAATGAAAAGAAAAATAGTTAGGAGACGAAATTGAAAACTAAAATAAAGTTAAGGGACGAAAAGCTGTGAAGCACAGACACCGCCGTCCAACGGCGTGTCCCCGCATCTGAAACGCTTCCGACGCCGACGCGCGTACGATGCGTGTCAGACACGCGCCGCAGGTGTCTGGTGCAAAAAAAAAAAAAAGAAGACACAGGCTGGACGCGGGCGGGACACCTTTCGGAGAAATACGAGACACAGCCCAACTCAAAAATAGTCCAAAAAAAATTTTAAAAAAAAAGGTCAATTGTTCACCTTCGCAATTCGTAATCGTTCGTCTTGCTCTGTTCGACGTCTTGCTCTGTTCACCTTTCATCTTCGTTCGGCATCGACGTCTTGCTCAGTTCATAATCGTTCGTCTTGCTCTGTTCGACGTCTTACTCTGTTCATCTTTCATCTTCGTTCGTCATCAACGTGTTGCTCTGTTCGTCTTTCATCTTCGCGCACGAACTCAGGTCAGTCAGGTGCATATCGCTTATGCCACTGCTTTTCTGATTCTTGTTTTCTGCCTTTCATACACATTATTCAATTTGTTTTTTTTGTTTGTGTTTCTGTAAGGCTGCACTATTTTTCCTTTCCTCTTTGTTGAAAACTTTCGAAATGATGCAACTAGGAACTGGGAAGTGGGAACGGAACACGTTTCCTTGTGCTTTATAGTTGGTGACAGCTGTAGCCCTTTCTAACTTTGTTTTTTATTGAAATGAAAAGGAATAAATATAGGAGGAGCAGAGCAGTGGAACAAATTTTTTTAAAAGTGCCGAAGCCAATAATTTCTTTGGCTTTTGTTCATATAATAGTTTTTAATATAATATATATGGGTGTAGTAGTTGTTAATATAATATAATATATATGGGTGTAGTAGTTTTTAATTGGTTATTTATTTATATAGCGGTGTCGGTGTCGTATGTTTTTGACATGAGCGGTGTCCGGGTGTCCGTGTCGGTGTCGTGTCCGGTGTCTGTGTCGGAGTCCGTGCTTCATAGACGAAAAGTGCAATTTAGCCCCTTTTTTTCTTTTTCTTGGTTCACAAGAACAGTGGTAAGGGGAGATACCCAATTGCGTATATTACCGGCTAGTGCAGATTAGAGCAAATACTTTTTTTTTTTCGGGTAATAAATTAGAGCAAATACTAATCTCGTTATATTAATTTACAAATAATATTTCTTGTAAAAGAACAACTGTATACAATCCTTTTACATGTATAATATTGAACCTTCCATGCTAAACAACACCCAACAAGCAATGGATCCACAAAATACAGCTTGCTAACAAGACAATAGTGCTTATTTATCCCCAATTCTCCGAAAGCAACTTGTTCAAAATGATTCTAGGCGGTTGCAAATAACATTTTATTATCTCCAAGATGATCACATTAGCCTAACCTTCTAATTACTTTACAAATATATTGTAAAGTTGAGATTCAGGGACGGTGATTCTGCACCAATATTTACTCATTTTGCTGCAATAATGAGCAATCATCATGGCTGTAACATGATCCAAATAATAAGACTTCACCAGATTTTTAGGGATTTTTGGGTGACTAAAAAGCTTCCAACGTTGACCATTAAGAGATGAATAATTTTTTTATTTTCCTCATGAATTTCTCAGGTATATAATGATGATTACGTGTCATTCTTTTGGAACAATGAATCTATCACTGTCAAGAATCCTACGTACCATTACTTGTCACAAGCTCTGGTGCCATAATATTTATTTGTTTTTGTCAAATTGACCAAGGTTTTAAATCGTGATTTGCGGCTCGGTCGCCTTGCGATCCTTGAAACTAGGGAGAATCGCCGTCAAATGCGTCTAATACGACCTCAATCACAGCTGCGTTACCATTGTGAAGACATAAAAAACCACGATGTCACGATCCAGATCGTGGTAGCGAACTTTTTTTAAAATCTTGAATTTCACCACATCACAGGCTTTCAAATAAGATATTATTAAGAAGGAATTGACTTCAGGAATGATTAACATTATAATAAAATTCAAGAGGCTTTGACTTTATTCATCTTATTCCACAGACCACAGGGTCCTATAAATATGTGAAGCAGTATTTTTGAGACTAATAACAATTTTATAGATACAGAAAGTTCAAAATTTTCAAAGCCCTTTATCCATACAAGTTCACCAATGTCTTTGGACATTATCTATTTTCTTTCATGGGTCCTGTTTCCCCTGCTTGCACTGGTCTCTTTCAATTTCTTGAGGCACAAACAACACAGAAACAAAGACAAAAGAAAGCTACCACCAGGGGAAATGGGGTTTCCATTGATAGGGGAGACATTAGAATTCTTCAATGCTCAAAGAAGAAACCAATTGTTTGAAGAGTTTGTTAATCCGCGCATTACGAAACATGGAAAGATCTTCAAAACAAGGATAATGGGGTCTCCAACTGTGGTTGTGAATGGAGCTGAGGCAAATAAATTTCTTTTGTCCAATGAGTTCAAGTTGGTGAAAAGCTCTTGGCCTTCTTCGTCAGTTCAGCTCATGGGAAAGGACTCTATCATGGAGAAAGATGGCGAAAGGCACCGCTTCCTTCGCGGTGTTATTGGCACTAGCCTTGGCTATGCTGGACTTGAGAAACTAGTTCCAAAATTGTGCAACTTTGTTCAGTTGTATTTAGCTACAAATTGGAAGGGCCAAGAAAAAATTAGTCTTTACCGTTCAACAAAAGTCTTGACATTTAGCATTGTGTTTGAATGCTTGTTGGGGATAAATGTGGAGCCAGGTATGTTAGATACATTTGAAAGAGTGTTGGAAGGAGTTTTCTCTCCAGCAATTCCATTTCCAGGTTCTAAATTTTGGAGAGCAATGAAAGCTAGGCAGGAGATAGAGAAGATTTTGGTCAAAGTGGTGAAAGAGAAGAGAAAGGAAATGGAAGGAAGCTTGCAAAGAGAAGAACATGGAATGCTTCTGTCTAAATTGGTATCTGGGATGATCCAAGGAGAGATCACTGAAAAAGAGGTCATAGACAATGTGGTGCTGCTTGTTTTTGCAGCTCATGATACTACTTCTTTTGCTGTTGCTATGACATTCAAGATGCTAGCTCAGCATCCTGATTGCTATGGTAAAGTTCTTCAAGGTAATATTACTTAATCTTTCATGCAGTTCAAAATCACCATCTTTAAAGAGTTAAAGGACTATTTACCTGAAAGTGTAAAACTTTTATACACAGTCATCCAATCAGATCCCAACATAATGCCACTTGATTATATTATTTGCTAAAATATTTTAACAAACATTTACATGGTGAGATCTAATTGGATGACTGTACGAAAACTGTCAGTGCATAATCCTTTAACTCATATTTAAATGATCCAAAAAAGATCAAGAGATGATAATTTTGTCCCAAGTAGGTAGCTCGGTTGTTGAGCTAAGGGACGCTGAAGGAGTTTAAGCTGGAGGTCCCGGGTTCAAACCCGGGAAACTAACATTTCTAACAATTACGAACAACTAACATTTGCCTAACAAAAAAAAAAAAAGAGATGATAATTTGAAAGTATTTAACTTTATGCAGAACATGTTAATATAATGGGGAACAAAAGATGGGGTGAGAATCTAAATGTAGAGGACATAAAGAAGATGAAGTATACCTGGCAAGTTGCTAGAGAAAGCATGAGACAGTTCCCTCCTATCTTTGGCTCTTTCAGGAAGGCAATTACTGATATTGAATATGAAGGATTCACCATACCTAGAGGATGGAAGGTAAATATTACTTCCTTGCTATGTATATCTCTATATTTGAAAATATGTGACTTAAATCTTATGATAACCGGAAATGTGGGTTTTTTTGGCTCTTTTCAGGTGCTGTGGACAACATATGGGACACATTACAATGAAAAGTATTTTAAGGATCCTATGAGTTTCAACCCAAGTAGGTTTGAGGAGGGAATACCCCAATATGCATTTGTTCCTTTTGGAGGAGGGCCAAGAGTGTGTGCAGGGTACCAATTAGCTAAGTTAAATATCCTCATTTTTGTGCATTATGTTGTGACTCAATATGAGTGGTTCTTGCTCCATCCAGAGGAAACAGTCACAATGGATCCCCTTCCCTTTCCTTCCCTTGGAATGCCAATTAAAATTACTCCTAAGCATATATGAGAAGACCTCAAAATAAATTTATTTTGCCACATAAATGATTGTATTCTTAGCGCACATTGCCATTAAGATAAGTATTAATATTATTCTGTCTCATATCCTATGCTGTCCTTGAATTGAACTGAGGCGCTAGCACATGGGAAGAAAATCTCCTGTCTCATTTTGCTGTCACATTCTCTGTACCCCACCAATGATAACTTGACACATAATAAAATAAAATTATAACTTATTAACACATATGCATATCCTCAGCCTTTGATTGGTGGGAGACAGGAAAACACCATCTTTTGGGACGGAAGATGTTTATTCTAGCACATGTTACTTACTTGTCCATGGATCAAGTTTTAAAATAAAAATTAAATTAATGAACATGAGCAGCATATATATTTTTTTTTGATCAAAACATGAGCAGCACATAGATACCAATTATAGATTCTAGCTTGTTATAATTATGTAGATGTCAATTTTTGTTTCCACTGGGGAAAAAATATTTCTTGCACAAAGTATTGGGAAAAAGAATGTTATGGGAAACGCATCCATATTGAAGTCACAAAAACAGAAAAGATGTCGGTGTTACCATTTTCAAGAAAATGGCTCAATTAAAAAAAATTGTGGTGAGTGGCAACTGATAAGTACCGTGATTTGAAAGTGTTATGAGTCTCACATTGAGTAGATAAAAAAGTTCAATGTGGTACTTAAGCTATGAGGCTCTCCCACCTAATGGATTAGTCTTTTGGGTTGAGCTCTCTTTATTGGCTTAAGTTATAACAGAAAGTCATGATTCGTTAGGCTTCTCTGCATCTATTCTATCAATTATGAACGCTAGAAATCGTATAAAATTTGGGATATTGATTAAGAAATCAATTAATAAAAATATGATATTAAATACATTGATCATTTAAAATATTATATATTTAACTAAATATTTATTATTTTAAAAATCTTAAGCAGTACTACTATTTTCAAGGTACTTACTAGTCAAATATACTCATGAATCATAAGTGCACAATACAATCAAAAAAAGTGAGAAAACAATTTTAAGCGAGTGAATGAGTTTCCGTCACGTGTAAATTAACTCTTTTAAATAAATAGTGGATTAATATTTGTTAAATTTTACTTAGTATAAATTAAAACTAAAGTGGGCACGATCATTCTTTGTTATAAGATATAGTACACGTTAGAGCATCAACTAATTATAATAGACAAACTCACATGGTGTTTCATGTAATAGTCTGAACATACCTAACATAAATACAGTTGATAGAAAGGCCAAGAAAGATAATCATCTTTATAATTTAGAAATGAAATCTCTAGCTTCCTCACCAATCACCTTAATCGAACATTGAGTAGTGAAATATAAATGAGAAGAGAAACATAAACATGTGCTGATTAGGTCAAAATATTTCAGCCGGATCATCATTGTTCTGGCAAGCTCTAATTAAGAACCATATCCAACATTCCAATTGATCAAAGTTAAAATTTCTTGAGTGTCTAGAACTTAAATAATAAAAAAGCTATCTAGCTACTCAATTGTTTGAATGTATAGTTTGAGATTGTCATGTAAATTAGAATTGTATTTAATCTAGTCCTGTTATTTTCTGCTGTTTGTGCTGTACACATGGGTCCAAGGAGGAAGACTTAGGCAACACAAGTTTCTTTCTGAATACGGTTTTGACTATATGCACTGGAAATTGGCAGAGTGGTCAGTTATTTTTAATATTGTGTCGGTTTTGTGATGGTGGAAGTTAAGAGGGTACTATGAGGTGCCAGCAACTGGGCAGCTAAGCAGCGTCAGTACATATATATAGTTGATATATAGCAGTACACAATAACTACTACTTGCTTGTGATATATATATATATATATATATATATATATATATATATATTTGCACATGATATTGCTTTACAACAATATCAGTTTTATTGTATTATATTATATTGCTCCAATTTCTATACAAATATTGGTTCGATTCCTGCATAGAAATTGGTTTAACTTCTACACAAAGAAGCTATAGGCGCGCGTTTTGATCATGCTGCTTATGAAGCTACTCTAATACAGAGGATTTTTATATAAAAATAGTCGGGGATTTTCGATAGGGTCTACCTATATATGAAACTTGAGAGTGGCCGCTTGGAGTGCCATTTTACAATTCGATCAATGGTAGCGAGAAATTTACGTTTGTTTTAATGAATAATTGGTTCAGAACTTATTCTATCAATCTATTCGGGATGAGTGAAATAATAAGTAAAGTTTCAAATCACAAGATACCTTTAGCTGAAAACAAGTTATTTTCATAAAAATGAGATTTGAACTTATTTTGAAAATGGTAGGGTATTGTTGGAGATTTTCAAAATAAGAGAAATCCAAGAACACAAAATAAGAGACATGATTGCAAGATGAAAACGGACAAATGCACCCAAGCACATGACAGAAGCACATTTTTCGTTGTTCGGTTATGTGACTGATGCGCCCAAGCACATGACGGATGCTCCTAAACACATTGTTTGCTGTTTGAATTTGTATCAAGTGCGTCCAAGTGCACAATCAGGCGCCCAAGCGCATACGTACCGCATAATTCTACATAAACACGTTTTTTTCATGTTTCAAATGGTGTGTCTCTTAGTATAAGAGTATATGAATAATTAGTTGGTAGTTAGTTTGTTAGTCCAGCTTGCAGGTTGTTAGGATGCAGTTTTGCCAGCTGGCAAGTTAGTTAACTGTAACCATCTTGTATATAATGATAGTTTGGTGTCAATGTAAAATAGTCAATCAAATCATTAAAGATGAATAATATTCAGTGAGCATTTTCTCTCTCAATAGTTCTGCTTACATGGTATTATCGAGTCTCCTGGCCATTTCTCGCTTCTCGCTTTTCCTAAATTTTCCTTCGTTTTCTCTAATTTTCCTTCTCTGTGACGGTAACAATGGCGAAATCGTCACCAATTTCTCAAGCAACAAACGCCGGGTTCAACAGCATCTCCAAGTTCTGTGTCTGCTAAAGGATATGTTGGCCTTAAACAAGCGCTAACGATCAAACTTGATGAGAAAAATTTTCTCATGTGGAGTCAGTAGGTTAATGGTGTCATAATCGCACATGATCTGCATCGATTCATCTTGAATCCACAAATTCCTCTTCAATATGCAACGGAGCAAGATTGTCTCCTTAACAAAGTCTCTGAGGAGTATCGAAAATGGCTCACACAAGATCAGATTCTGTTTACCTGGCTTCTTGCGTCACTTTCCGATGGCATTCTTCCTCGCGTGTTAGGATGCAAACATGCGTATCAGGTTTGGGACAAGATTCATAAACACTTCTATTCTCTGCTAAAAGCTAGGGTTCATCAACTTCGTTCTATACTTCCACGAATCTTTATATCTATTCATTCAAATACATTTAAATAAAGAGATGCACTCATTCATGGAATGTTGAGACAATTCACAAGAATTATAACCCCTAAGGGTATGTTTGGATGGAGGGTTTTGGAGGGAAGGGGAGGGGATGACTTATTTTTCTTTTCTAAATTAAGGAAGCTATAAAATGTTTTTAAAAATGAATGAAGTGTGATTGAAATGTTATATGATCACCTATCATGTTCTTCAACTTTTTTTAAATCTCAAATATACATCAAGATATAGACTTAGCCCTCAAAAACCATCCCCTTCAAAACCCTCCCAAACCCCCCATCCAAAACATACCCTAGGAGGAGTTGTTTCTCTTCATTAATAGGCATAAGACTGTCTATATATAGAACCATTCTGACACCCAAAAAACACACGAAATTCATCATTGTTCAAACCATTCTAAATCATTCTTTTCATCTCTTATGCGCAAAGGGAAGAAAATCAACTATTATTCTGTCAGCTACCATGAATAAATTGGAGTTGTTGGATAAAGATGAGATGATTCAAACTCAAATCTCAACAAAAAAGACGTAAAACACAAAGTTAGAGTACAAGGCTTTCGATCTTTTATTTAACGATTGTGATGTATTGACTCGAGTGATTGTGTGATTCATTGACCATAGTAAATCCAAATTACAGTGCTATGTAATTTTGCCTACCCAAGTTACTTTACCACAATTGTAATATTATTTAGTTATTTAAGCCATAGTTTTTCTTGAGTGTGACTTGGGTTTGAATTCAAAATTCTCTTGTTGTCAGGCTATACAATAATATTGGTAAGTCTCTTTGATCTTACATGGAGTGTATCTTCCCTAATCTATTTTATTTACATCAAAGATTATTGTATCATGTAGCTAGCAATTTTATTACTCTTTTTTTGACGTACTTACATAAATGAGGTAAATAGTTGCAATACTCCAACAAGGTCGGTCAGAGGGGCAAGTTGCTAAAGCAGCAGCTTTAGGTCCCCCAAAAAATCTAAAATTTAGTAAGGGTTTTGGGCGTAAAAATATAATTAATTAATTAAAAGAAGGATTTTTCAGGGTGTGTAAATTTTCGTTTATTTTTCTTATTAAATAAAGTCTGCTCTTTGAGATATGTGTAGATTGAAGGTCTCTCTTGCTACTATATATTTTTTATATTAAAATATATTTTGTCTGTATTTATTTTGTTAATTATCTACAAGTCTATCTTTAATTTGTTGGATTTTTTTATTAATAACAAAAAGCATGGAACATGAGTTGAATTTGCAATATTTTTTTGTCCCTTTGTTAAGTGTGGTTGCATGTACACACAAAATAAATATTTACATCAATCATAATAACTTTGCTTTAAAAATATTAAAAAGTTAAAATACAAATAAATTTTATATATAATATAGCAATTTTATAAAAATACTTTTATTAGTTTTTATAAAGATCTCACTCAAAATTCGTTTTAGTCCTCGACTACTAACATACACGTGCTTATACACGGGTCGCGCGGCATTCGTTGCTAAGAAATCCTGTATTTTTTTTAAGGCTGTAACATAAATGTAGGTATATAAAAATCAAAGATTCATTGTGATTAGCTTCAGATTTATTTTAGACTTATACTGTAAATATAAATTTTCTTCTAATATGATAGAAATTTTCTTCTAATATAATAGATGAAACAGTTATACTAATAATATGTAATGCATGGTTTTAATTTTTCTTCACATTTGATATCAAGACTCATCTAAAATAAAACATTTGAGGATTGTAAAATATGTCAAAAGCACAAATATCACATATATGTGCATCATGTCACAAAATCACAAATATTCCGTATATAACATAGAAGATAATAAAATTACACCAGAACATGTGTTTAATGGTGCTAGAATTACACCAGAACATGTAACGTTTCTCCATATGGACTAAAAAGCAAAATAATCATTTATAATAAAATTACACTGACAGCATGTAATGTTTCCCCATAAGGACTAAAAAGCAAAATAATTATTTATAAATGATAAAGACATTTGTAAATTTGAGATGTGTTCAAACACGATAAAATTACACCGACAACATGTAATGTTTCTCCGTAAGGACTCAAAAGCAAAATAATTATTTATAAATGATAAAAACATTTGCAAATTTGATATATTTTCAAACATGATAAAATTACACCCACGACATGTAATGTTTTCCGTAAGGACTAAAAAACAAAATAATCATTTACAAATGATAAAAATATTTATTAATTCGATATGTGTTAAAAGATGTTAAAATTACACCCACTATATGTAATATTTCCCCATAGAGACTAAGAAGCAAAATTATCATTTATAATAAAATTACACCGATAACATATAATGTATCCCCGTAAGTACTAAAAAACAAAATAATTACTTATAAATGATAAAGACATTCACAAATTTGATATGTGTTCAAATACGATAAAATTACACCCACAACATGTCATGTTGCCATTTTAAAATGATAGGTGGCAAAAATCTGGTAGTTTAATTTAATAATTTTGTCTATCCTTTAGGGGCTTATATTTATAGTAGATATTTATTTAAACGAAAATAATTATTTATAAATAATAAAAAAATCTACAATGATTTTATATAAAAATATAAAAAAATGAAAAGAGAGAGAATGAAGAGAAGAAAAAAAAGGAAAGAAAAAGAGAAAGTGAAAGAGGTGAGAGAGGGAAGAAAACGTGAGAGAGAGAGAGAGGGGGGAAGAGTGAGGAAAAAAATGTGAAAGATCAGAGAAAAAATGTAAATAAAAAGAAAAAATAATATCTTTATGTAACTTTAATCTTTTATTTTGATTTATTTTTATTTAGATTGTCATATTTGTTTATATAAAATGATTGGTGACAAATATCTAATAGTCTAGTTTTATAATTTTGAAATTCGTTTATAAGTTTACATTTACAGTAGATATATGTTCGATCGGCCCGTCCTCCAATTCCAAGTCCAGAACATTCAGTCGGCTATTCTTGCATATGGCGAAGTTGCCACTTGCCAACCTCTTGCATGATATTTCTATTTCAAGTATTAACCTATTTTGGGCTCACTTCTGTTGTGTCCAACGTTGAATGTCAGGACGCAGACATGTAAAGCACCTTTGACCACAAAAAAAGCCCAAAAAAAAAAATCACAACATTGTGAATGGCTTGACCAAAAAAAATAAACCATTTTTGGCTCTTCTAGGTTGAGATGTAATATTCGTATGTGACAGTAACATTGCGCTTGAGGCAGTTGTCACAACCACATTTGACACCTAAACCCACTGCAATTTACTGTAATTATCGCAATATCTATGAATGCAACTGCAATTTAAATCCTTATATATATATAATTTTTCCGGATTCATAATTTCCACAGAGTGAAACATTAATTATGGCTTCTACATATGCTAGTTCGGGTTTTGTCCTGCTTTCTCTGTGCTTATTAGCCTTTAGTACAATTGCTTTTGGTGGGAATTTCAATACTGATTTTGACATTCTGTTTGGAGATAAACGGGCTAACATACAAGATGGTGGCATGAGTATGTCCCTCACAATGGACAACTATTCTGGCTCTGGCATTGTATCCAAGAATGCGTACTTGTTTGGACGATTTGACATGCAAATCAAGCTTGTGCCAGGGAACTCTGCAGGCACTGTCACTGCATTTTATGTAGGCATGCAAGCACTTAATTATTCCAAACCCACTGTACAATTGTTTTTTTAACGTCAAATATTACTTGTTCGGGTGTTATATTAGTAATCAGTATTTGAACTCTAGATCTCTTATTCTAATTCTTTAAGATGTTTCAGCTCAATCACATGAACTACACTGGCATCCCTACATGCATCCACACACACAAACACATTGCATAAATTTACAAAGCTTACTTCATTTCATATGTATGCAGCTAAGCTCACAAGGACAACACCATGATGAGATTGATATAGAGTTCTTGGGAAACTTGTCTGGGGATCCATATCTGCTCTCAACCAATATATATGCCAATGGTAATGGGGGTCGTGAGATGCAGTTCTATCTTTGGTTTGATCCCACTCAGGACTTCCACACCTATTCTATTGATTGGAATCCTCAGCGCATAATGTAAGTAACAAACTATACATATATAGGATCCATTTATATAAAATTACAAAAAATTATTTTCAGATAAAATAATCTAAAACGTGAAATAAAAGTTAATTTGTGTTTAAAATTACTTTTTAAATATTTTCTTTCATTTATCGCACTCATTAAAATCAGATTATTTTTCGGAAGCTATTAAAAATAGTTTTTCATTATATATAACCAAATTTCAGATTTTTTTTCAAATTTGATTATTTCTAAAGTTAAAATTAAAATAAATATTTAAAAAAATCTAAAAAGTGATTATTTCTTAAAAAAAGAACTTTATTTTTTGTAAAATTACCTGAAAGAAATAGACTCATATAAGAATATATGAATCTGTCATAATCGATGTCCATTGATCTAAGTGACAAGAGCTTGATTTTTTTAAGCAAAAATTTTTCTCAAAAAATAAAAAAGATATAATTCTACCAATGGAACAAATAGCATATATATGTATATAACTTTATATATGCATGTGTGTGTGCAGAATTTTGGTGGATAACATGCCCATAAGAGTGATGCACAATAGGCAAAGTATTGGTGTTCCATTCCCTACAAGGCAACCAATGAAGCTTTATACAACTCTATGGAATGGAGACTCTTGGGCAACAAGATGGGGGCAGGTGAAGATTGATTGGTCAAAGTCTCCATTCACAGCAGGTTTCAGAAATTTCAATGCAAATGCATGCATTGCAACGCCAGGGGCATCATGCGTGGGTTTCAATAGTGGAAAAAACAAAGGTCTTAATGCTGAAACAAGGAAGAAACTGAAAGAGATCCATTCTAAATGGGCAGTTTATGATTATTGCCGCGATTTCAGACGTTATGCTCATGGTCTTCCATATGAATGCCGCAAGAACAATAATCGCTTGGCTTCCGAAGAATATTAATTAGAGGTTGCAATTAATCATGCTGCATCTTCAATATTAATTCTTGTGGGCAAACCATGAATGCACGATCATATATACCCTGAAGTATAATTAGTTTTGGGTTAAAGAGTACTATAAATATTTATTTATTTGTTATATTTTTATTTAACGAATTAAACTTCTTGGCGTGACCCATTTGAAGATGTATTTTGGAAGGTGTAACCCCTTAACATTCTATGTATTTTTCTATATGAAAATATTTCATACATTAATAATTAGGTACTTTTATTCAATCTATATTGTCATACACTGTCAATCTATCACATAGTTAGGCAATCGATGTCAAAGGTAGTTTATAAACACTCATTTCTTCAATCCACCAATACTATGCACCTGATGCACCAACTCACAAATCAGTTGCTTAAACAACCAAGGCCGAAACCATATATTTGTATCACCGTCTCAAGGTTTAAATTCAAAACCCTCCATCTTAGAATTTGGGTTTGGGCCTAACTCAACTCCAAAAACTAGCTCATAGGGTGAGGGTTGCCCCTCACTTATAACCACTAATCAGGTCAACACACCCCCCTCACGCCCAGAACTAGACAACTGGAGTGTGACCCGAGTGGCCCGATAACGGGTGGCACAACAAATGGATCTATGATAGGCTCTGATACCATCTTAGAATTTAAGTTTGAGCCTAACTCAACCCCAAAAGCTAGCTCATAGGGGGGAGTTGCCTCTCACTTATAACCACTAATCAGACCATCTCATTCTTTCATATGGGACTTCTAACACTCCACGAGGACCGAAATAGCCTTCAAGATGGCATTCCAAGAAGGGGACCCAGTCCGAGCTTTCTCCAAGAAAATGTATCCTTCCATCAAATATTTATTAGATAATAATCGAACCCAAAATTTCTCCTCTGAATGAATAAGACTCCAAATGAGAATATGATTGTGTACCTTTTTAAATTTTAACTAAAATTTCATAATTTATATTAATAATTAATGTTCCCTTATTCCTTAAAAAAAAAAAACAGTTCCCTTATATTGAATACGGAGGCGATGGGGACTGAGAAAATGAGACAACCTTGCTCACTGGATTTACATAACGAAGCTATGTGGAATTGGGGGGAAAAGGATGGTGGTGGTGGTGTTGGTAGCAAAAAAGGGTGGTGCTAAAGCAAATCTCTTTAAAAATCATTTTTCAGGCCCGATCTGACTAATACCCAACATATCAATTTATTTGGGCCCCCATATGATCATCAATTTAAGACCGCATAACAAGGGGGCAACTATTAACACTGTTTTTTCTAATATACACCCCTTTTCGGAAGTTAACTTCAACGATTTATTTTGTGTAATCATTATGTTTTCCAAAAGTTAATTTTCAGACAATTTATGTCGTCCAAAAGTAAACTTCAAAAAGTATGGGTTTGTTAGAAAAACTAGATGTTAATAATTTCACCCACATAACAATATATTTAGAGCATCCACAATCATGAAATGAATTCAGTTGCTTAAATGAGCCTTTTCACATGCCACGTCAATTTTAAGCACTCTAACTATTTTTTCTCTAACAGGAAACTCGACACTTAGGTTGCTTAATACTCTCTCCTCTTTTTTTCCCTCTCTTTCAATATTTCATCTCATTCAATATTTTATCTCTTCTAAGAACTCATTGCTTATCATTGTATAAGCAACGACAACAATTCTTATAGCTAAGCAACCCATTTTTCAATATTTCTCTCTTCTAAAATGTTATTTTATTATTGTTAAGAACACATAAGCAACTCACGGAGTTGGTTTAAGGGGGCTGAGAATCAGGTCTCTAAAATAAGAGAAAAGTTATTTTGACAACTTTTGAGTTGTCAAACACCGTATAACATTACGGTTTGGCCTTTTTTTTCCTTTTTTCTCTTTCTCTCAGTCAAATCAAAAAATTGGTCTGTGAGTGTGTCTACGGTGTGTGTATACGGTGTCAACATTTTGGTGTCAAAATATCACTGCTCCTAAAATAATGGGACGAATATCCTTACAAATGGGTCACCCCAGTTTCGATGTGTCTCCAAAATTGACCCCAAAAAAGAAAATATGGTTTTCCAAATGGCCATATCCTCCCTTTTGCTCGCTTTGAAAAGGGTAGAAATCAAGAAAAGGGTAGAAAATATGGTTTCGACTTGATCCGATTCTGATTAAGTTCGGCTTTTTAAGATGTTTGTCTGAACACTACAATGAAGTTATAATAATAATACTCCACTAGTTATAAATGCAATTTTTTTTATACTCCGTTTATATTTGTAATCTCTTTTAGATAAAAACACGCTTATTAAAAAAAGTAGTTATTCTAATTAAAATTATCAGTAATGTGTTTGTTTTTCTCAATTTATCATTCATTTATTGTCATTTTTAGGATGCTTAGCCATGTGCTTTATGCGGATGATGTTATGATTTTCTGCAGAGCTTCGAAGAATAGCATAACTAATATGTTGTCTCTTTTAATAGAATATGAGGTTGCCTCTTGGCAGGTCATTAATTTTGAGAAATCTAAATTCTACACTGGCAATATCTATCAACCTCGTTTGAGAACTATCTCAGGTTTGTTGGGTTTTTCTGCTGGTTCGCTTCCTTTTACCTATCTTGGAGTTCCTCTATTTAAAGGTGCACCCAAGCATGCTCATTTGCTTCCTATTGCTGATCGCATTAAGAGCAAGCTATCCTCTTGGAAATGCTCTCTATTATCTATTATGGGTAGAGTTCAATTAGTGAAGTTTCTCACTCTTGGTATGCTTGTTTATAGCTTCCATATTTATGCTTGGCCCTCTAATCTTCTCTCCTCTGTTGATCAATGGATTAGAAATTTTATTTGGTCTGCGGATGTTGCCTGCAGAAAGGTTGTTACTGTGGCTTGGAAGAAGGTTTGTAAGCCTTCTCTTGATGGAGGTTTGGGGATTCGTCCGATCAGGTCTATTAATAAGGCGGGTTTGCTTAAGCTTGCTTGGGATTTTAAGTCTTCTAACTTGCTTTGGGCTCACCTTTTGAGAGCTCGAGTTCTCAGACAAAAAATTCCTGTTAATTATCACGTCTCCTCCTCTATATGGGTTGGTCTGAAATCTTACTTATCCATTAGTGATGCAAATTCTATGTGGTAGATTGATGATGGTTCTACTATCAATTTTTGGACTGATACCTGGCTGTCTAGACCTATTGTTGATATTATGGATATTCCTTCCTCGTTGCACTGTCTTTTTGAGACTAAGGTTAGTGACTTCATTATCAATGGTTCTTAGTTCATTCCTGCTGATCTCTGCTCTCATTTTCCAGGCATTTTGGCTGAGATTAAGGAGGTTGATATCCCTCAAATTTTGGCTATGGGCCTTTTGAGGTGGGGTGCTACTGACTCGGAAATCCTCTCTTTTAAAGATGCCTATCTGTTCCATGAGCCTATTGGTCAACGCTCTCCTTCGGCTAAATTGATTTGGAGGAATTGCGTTCATCCCTCCAAGTCTTTTATTCTTTGGAGATTCCTTCATGATAAAATCCCTACTGATGAACATCTTCGCAATAGAGGTATTATTATAGTGTTCGTTTGCTTTTTGTGTGGGAAAGCTGCTGAAACTTCAGATCATTTGTTCCTTAGCTGTTCTTTTTCTGTTCATATTTAGAGCTGGCTTGGTTCGATTTTGCAAACTAATATTGACCGTTCTTCGGTCCATTCTATTCTTGACATTTGCGATCGGAGCTGGAGCTCTCAGGTTCTTGATGTGGTAGCGGCCTGCGTGATTAATTGTTTTTGGGTTATCTGGCATTGTAGAAATAAGTTGAGATTTGATAACAAGTTTACTCCTCTTCGTTCAGCCATCAACATTATCTCTGTAAACGTTTCTTTACCTGGTAACTCTAGTTCAGGCAGAATGTCTTCCTCCATTGCAGAATTCTCCATCTTGAAGGCTTTTAAAGTGGAGGGGCACTCTAGTAGTGCTCCGAATATCAAAGAAGTCATTTGGAAACCCCATTGTTCTTACGTGGTTAAATCTAATACTGATGGCGCAGCTAAAGGCTGCCCCGGCCCTGCGTCCTGTGGGGGTATTTTTCGTGATCGTAGCGCTACTGTTCTCGGCTGTTTCTCTGCTAACCTGGGCGTCAGTAATGCTTTTCAGGCGGAGCTTTTGGGGGCTATATCGCTATTGAAATTGCTTTCCAAAAAGGATGGCATCGCTTGTGGTTGAAGTATGATTCTCAATTAGTGATTGCGTCCTTCTTGAATAGTTCCGTTGTTCCTTAGAAGCTCAGGAATAGATGGAATAACTGTATTTCCTTAACTAAGCATATGTCTTTCGTATTTTCGCATATTTATAGGGAAGGGAACTCTTGCACTGATAAGCTTGCTTCTCATAGAACCAATGTCACAGGCACAATTTGGTGGAATCTCATTCCTAGATTTATTTCTGACAATTTCTGTAGAAATAGAAATGGACTGCCTAGCTATAAATTCCTTTAATTGCCCCTTGGGTTGATGGTTCTTTATTCTTGTGTCAGATGTCTTTCCTGATTGTCATGTTTACTGGTTTTGTTTTTCTGTTAGCATGAGTATTGGCCTAGTCCCCCATGTTTTCCTTGCATGCTTCTTTTTCATTTTTTTAATATAAATAGGAGGAGTACTCTTTTTCCTTTTAGGTGTTTTTTTCCTTAATGAGGATTTTGTATCAGAAGGTTTTAACGAGACTCCTTTCTTTTATTTAAAAAAAATTGTCATCTCCCAAAACAATTCTATTAAGAGATATATTTACTGCACTAAAAATATAGTATTAATTAAGGGCATTTTTTAAAAAAAAAATAATTAATGTATCTTGTAATTTGTAAAATATTTATGAAAAGATTTTTTTTTCCCTAAAAAGGGGTTTACAAATAGAAACAGAGTATACTAATTCCATATAATACAGCGGTGTCAAGCTAGCTAGCTTCAAGTATAATTGGATGTTCATGCTTTATAATTGGATGTTCATGCTTCACCGCCCAAATTGTTCGAAAAACGTATCCCAGAAAATGAAGCGCACATATTTTCCCTTCTTTCACATGTTACTCAACTTCCAAATATAACTAACTAAACTTCCGTATATATATCATAAAGGTTATAAAGAATAGTTGTTGTAAATAGATGTACACCGGAAATAGGAACAGAGTAATCTTTATAAACTACTTGTGTTGATTTTTGGGTTGGTCGTTAATTTCAGATTCTTAAAAAAGAGAGTTGATGAAGCAGGTAAATAACAATCTTAATTTTGAAGTGGTTGTCGCTATATGCAGTGCAGGGTTGATGTATTTCGCATACGCTTAAAATGTATATAAAAATAAATAAATTTACCTTTAGATATTAACTCAACAAAATTTAAGAATTTAATTTATATACATCGTCAATATAAAAATATTTTACACATGTATTTAATGGTGTATTATCACGTCATTTAATGAGATGACACGTCATATGCTTTTAAACTCATTGAATACATATGTAAAATATTTTTACGCTGACATAGCATATAGATTAAACTAAAAATTTAATAACGTGTAGTACATTTTTTATTTTATGTATATACATACACGCACACTTTAGGGTCCCGGTGGTGTCTATCTATCTGTAACGCATCGCATCGCATCGAGTTCCCTCCACGAGCGTTTCAATTAAAAAGCACTTTCTTTATTACTAGTACCTTGCAAACAAGAGGAACAAAGAAAGAAAAGGGGAACGGGAACCCCACGACACAACCAACCATTGTCCTTAATTCATTCATCCACCATTCTCTTCCAAACAACCAGTCAGCGACCATGCCTACAGCTTCAAGAAGAAAAGCAAAACAAACCAAGAAAATCACAACATTGACTCAACCCAACCAACATTCTTCGGCTGCTGTTCAAGGTGATCACTATCTTCCACTTAATGTATGTTGTTAATTGTTATCATTTCCTCATCTACCACCCACTTCTTGGGTATCTTATGTTTTTGAATCACTTTCCTTAATCTTCCTTTTCACACCCCCCATTTTTCTTTTCTTTATTTATTTTTTTCATTCAATAACTACTAACAAAAAAAAAACAGGTTCTTTGACATATGGTATTGGTTTCCCTATGTGGTAGTTGAAGAGGCTTTTTCTTTATCTGCAGGTCTCTCAGTAGTATCTGAAAATCATATCAAAATGGAAGGTGGCCCTTTCAATGGAACATTGCAAGACACCCACAAGGTAGAAGAAGAAGAATCTTTAACTGAAGATAACAAAGAGGTGGTTGTTGAAGTTGAAGTTCCTGCTGCTACTGCTGATGGTGATGGAAAATCCAGTGAAACCCCAGATGTTGCTATTGCTGCTATCAATGATGAATCAGACAAGGTTGAAGAGACAGAATATGTTTCTGAATCAGTTGCTGACTCTCTTCTTTACCCTAGTCTTAATTATGTGTCTTCACCTAATGAAGATACTGTAGTATTGGAACTGAAGGAAGAGAAGGGAGAAGATTTTCTATCCTTTGAAGACACTACTGAAGGGTTTTCTCCAGTTGTGGCTAATCATGATGAGGTGGTGGTGGAGGAAACTGAATTGCCTCCTTCAGAGGACAATACTAATGACCTCTCTCCAGTTTCAGGAAATGAGGTGTTAAGAGAAACTGAAGTGGTTGAAACAGAAGAAGAGAAGGATGATGTTTTGTCTTCAGTTGTAACAGAAGAACCAAATCCAAATGAGATCAATGCTGCTAGTTCTTCTCTGCCTTCAACTGATGTGGTTTCAAGGGAAGTTGTAGTTGTGGAGACAAAAAGTGATGCAAAATCTGATGGGTGTGAAGAGGTTACTCCAAAGGGAATTGAGAAATCATTGGCAAAGACATCCACAGATGAGAAAGTTGTTGGGGAGCAATCAGATGTGCAAGAGTCATCATCATCCTACCAAAGTGCTAAGGAGTGTTTTCAACCATCCCAAAATATTGCTGATGCTGAAAGCAATAGTGCCACTGATCAGCAAGACAAGACTGAAGAACCTAGAAGCTTTGAAAATCCGGTGGGTAATTCACACTTTCTCATAATTTCATATATATGGTCATTTTAGTTTATGCTTAGTAAGTTTTATAGAGGTTTAGGTGGTTGTCTTTGTTGTTATACATGTAATATGTGCTTTGTTTTAAGGTATGTTTAATTATCCTTTTCTTTCTTGTGTGGCAGATAATTGTTCCTGTGACTCAAAGGCAACACACCTCTTGGAAGAGTTGCTGCGGACTCTTTGAAATTCTGAGGCATGGTGATAGATAATTCATGGTGAGTAAACCTTAGTTAAGGATTGTTTTTTGACAAATACTTGCTAACTAGTGTCCTTATTAAAAAAATTAAAATAAAAAAATATTACCTGTGTATTTAATGTTCCAGCCAATGGTTTCACTATAGACGTGATTCATGACAGACCACTATGACGTCGATTGATCTATGTAACCGACCCCACCTTGTGGAATAAGGCTTGGTGGTTGTTGTTGTTGTTTGTATTTAACGTTCCACTTTTTAATTAATAATTTTCATTTCTTGATTTCTTAATCAGTGTCTAATATGTTTTGATTTCACAAGCTGCAAAATATGACTTTAAGTACTTGATTTATGATAAGCTGTATTTATGACTTTAATTGCAAGGAACATGATAAGCTATTCAAGTAAAGACTTGAGGCTAACCTCTCATTTTGTCAGTTCTGAACAGAAGTAGGGGACCAACTGTGTATCATCTACCCACATATTACTAATAAAGCATCTCTCTAAACAAGCTAAAGTATAATTTACCATGCATTTTATGTCAAATGGTCAAAATTGTTGGTTTTCAGCTTATACTTTTGACTGAAGAAGTAGAATGTTTGCACCTGTACTTGCCTTTGCCTTGTTAAATAGTATATTTTTTATTTGGCCAAGAGTTTGGCTTTTTCCACCCTTTCTGAGGTTCTAAAATCTGATGTGACCTCAGACAAATCCATAGTCCTTTAGGTACTATTTTGCAGTATACTACAAATATGGGATATTTGTTTCAATAATAACAGATACTATCAAGAGATGCTCCTCAAGAATCAAAAGCCTAAAGTCTAGTCAAATATCTAAATGCTGAGATGGTATCTTAAGAAAAACTTGTGATCCAACTGGTTGACCCTAAGTGAGTTCAAGATTAGACTTTTTGAACATGAATATTGTATATCCTACATGCAAGGTTTTAAATCGCAATCGCATCACAATCCTTCATATTGTGGGGATTCGCGGTCAAATGCCGCCTCATTCCCGTTCACGTTGCAGTCGTGGAGACATCAAAAGCCTTGATATCGCGGCCCAAAATGAGAGAAGTTGCACAACTTTTTAAAAACCTTGTCTACATGTGGTCAAACTAATTTTGTGGGTTAATGAAGCAGATAAAAGGTTAAAATATGCTGACTGTCTCTCTTGAGAAATTGTATTGAAGACAGTTAAAATAAGCTATTGAGTGGTAACTTTGCTATGGGGTCATTTTCTAACTTGTGAATCGTATTGTTAATTTGATTTTTCGATATTATAGGGCAGAGCTTCTCAGAAGGTTATATTGAGGCATTACAAAATCGCAAGCTGTGAAGTGTGATGGTACCCCTTTATTAAAGGAGTCATTTTGTTTTCATATTACGAGGAATGTTCTGTCACGTTTTCTAGTTGGATTTACTTGTTGGTTCTTGAGCGGTGAATTGTTGTCGAAAATTATTTCACGGCAGTACCACATTATATACAAAGTAATTTCATGTTTTTTCTTTATTTTTCTTGAAATTATTATATTTTCACACTTTCTTTCTCTCCCCCCACTTTATAATATACATGGAGATGTAAAAAATGGGAGGAAGGGGGAAGAATGAGTGAGAATCAAACATTATCTTTCCATAGTTATATAGCTTCTAGTGATAGAAAGTCCTTTTATCACAAAGGTTGGGAGTTAGAACTATATGTATAGCACTGTATCTAACGACTATCAATTTAACTGTTTAAACACGTGGAACACTAATACACCAATTAAAGCTAAATGACATGGGGGAGTATTATGAGTCTCATAGATAAGAAAGCTCAATGTAATACTTAACTCATGAGACTATCCCACCTAATAGACTATTTTTTTTTCCAGTTAGGCTCTCCTCATGGATTTAAGTCATAGCATGGAGTCGATTTTAAAAAAGTAGCAATTATGCACTTGTCAATTTTAAAGGACTTACTAACAAGCAAATAGAATTTAACATTAATCAAAAAAATCTGATCAAACTGTTTGTTTGACATTTGGTTTCAAACTGATGGAACATGTATAAACTATAAAAGTATAAAACTTGGGGAAAAAATCAGTAGTTTTCGTTTGAAACACTCTTTCCATTTTTCAATTTAATCAAAAACATTTTGAGCCAAATTAAAAAAAGGGCGCTAAAGCCCAAAACAGATTACACAAAATAACTATAAATACGCGACATGACCGCACTACCAGCATCCTACCGAAGCAGGGGCATTTGTTCAAAACATCCATTCAAATTAAGGACGAGCAAAGGATATTTGCTACTCCATCCGTTCCAAAGCTGTTAATGTTCAGTCAAAAATTAAAATGACATCAAAACTTGTGTTAATATTATTTTAATACTACCTTAAGTTTGTTTTTGGTATCCAATACTATCTGAAGTTTTTAATGTGCAGTGTCTGTGAAACCTAGCACTCGCCCAATAATTGCTCAAAAGCCAACCAAATGCAAATTCTTGGAAATACAATAATGACAAATGGGATTTTTTTTTTCCCTTAATACAAATGATAAGAGAGAGGTCGGAT
Organism: Calophaca sinica; assembly: GCA_037113605.1. Lineage (NCBI taxonomy): Eukaryota > Viridiplantae > Streptophyta > Magnoliopsida > Fabales > Fabaceae > Calophaca > Calophaca sinica. The sequence goes on along the minus strand of CM073736.1, from coordinate 122,750,136 downwards.
GGGAAAGGAGAATGTGAAGCGCTGCAAATTCGAACCCACACTCTCAATCTCCGCATAACAACTCTTGGTTCGAGCCCATTCATATATGTTAAAAAAATTCAGGATAGCATTAAAATAATTGTGTCTATTGAAATCGTTATTTTAATATATATTGAATTTTCTATTAATAGGACTATGTTCCCATAGTGGAAATATCATGTAAGCATGGAAATAAACAAGCAAAAACAGAAAGGAAAAAAAAAAAAAAACACCTTTGACTGATCACATTCCTACAGGCAACAATTGTACCAAACACATTAACCAGAACCCTAAATGGCACATATCACCAACAAAAAGCCAAAAATAAATAAATAAATAATAATAATAAAGTGATATCATCTAACCATCAAATACGATTCACAAGCTAGGCTCTATATGTGTTCTGCATTCAAACACATGCTGTGAAATTCAACATGCAAAGACTAATTGCAGAGAAATTGAACAACTTGACAAGAGGTGATATTACGATCAGGGACAACACACAGAATATGACATAACTACGAAATAAGCCTCCTTAAACTGCCAGTAGTGCTGCTGTTATCCACCAAGCTATTAAGGATCAAACTAAACTAATCAAACAAAACATAGAGAAACATATCAATCTCAATTTTCTATTCAATTTATTAAATCCAAACTTCGAAGGCAACTATAATCGACCAGTAATCAGTACAACAAAAACCAGGTAACTGCAGTTATCCAGAGCATTGCTCCAACACACAACGGTTTTAATCCTCATAGAATAAGCAACTAACAACCAAACCAGTATGCCAAATTTGACATGAATCAAAACCAAGGCTTGAAAAACAAAAGCCAGAGAAGCATTATTTTATGACGAACAAAACTGAAGCATATCTGTGAGTAAAAAACCTGGCAAATCTAACCTCTACAACCTCCCATTCAAATTCCCCTCCTTTCTCCGTTACTCTTTGATCACAGAAAAATCACCTACGTTTTCCACAGTACACATAGATCACAGCAGCCCCCAAAACAACAGCTCCTGTAGACCCTGCTGCTGCTGCCACCACCGGCCACTGCAACTTAAACCCCTTCCCTTCATCATGTATGCCATTTAAATCCCTATTGACTGTCTCAACAGCCTTTTCATTCAGTGATCTGATCACCTTCTCTGCTTCCCCTGCTTCCTCGCGCAATCGAACAATATTCGATTCCAAATTAGCTGCTTTCTCCTCAGATTCTCTGAGTGCCTTCTCCAAACTCAGTTTCTCCTTAACCCACTCTTCCGATACATGTTTCTTCTCAGCAGCAGCCTTCTCTAGCTCCCTAACCTTGTGTCTGAAACCCTCAATTTCCCTCTCCTTCTCACCAATCTTATCCCTCAGCTCCTCCTCAACCCTAATCCTCTTATTCCTCTCCTCAATTTCCTTCATCTCCAGAACCCCAATTTTCCTCTCCAAATCCCTCAGTCTCGCATCAGTCTCCGCCTTCACCTTCTTCAACCCTTCAATTTCCCTCTCCAAAAACTCAACCCTAGACTCCTTCTCTCCCAAAACCTTCTTCAATTCAGCAGCTTCACTCCTCGCTTCCTCCGCAGCACTCATCTCTGATATTGTATCGTGCTGGAGCCTCGACACCGCCGTCTCGAGCTCCGCTGCCCTGGCCGCGATCACCTCTGTCGCCTTAACCGCATCCTGCGACCGCGCCACCTCTCCACGCATCTCTTCCATCTTCTCCCTCATATCCGCGCCATCGCTCCTCAAACCCTCGAGCTCCGCCGTCAGCTTCTTGATTTGCTCCTTCTTCTCCGCGTTCTCGGTCATCAGTTCCTCTCTCTCGCGCTCCAACGCCGCGATCTTCGTCGCCGATTGCTCCTCGTACTGATCGTCGACGCCGTTGGCAACGCCGTCGTCCGCCATGGTTACTTCTGCGAAAGAAAGGAAAATCGCAAAAACCGAAAGCTGTAAATCAACCGAGTAATCCAGAAATCGAAATCGAAAAATCAGTGCGCTGTTCGGAAAAAAAATTAAAATAAAAAAGAAACGAAGAAGTTACAAGTTACTGATAATCGATCCATGAATGATATTATACAAAGTTAAGAAGTATCAATAATTAAACAAATTAGTAAATTGCATTCCTAATTTCTTAGCAAGCAAACAGAGAAACTAAGAGTAATATGGAGCGAGAGAAACCAGTGAGGAGTGCGGGGCGTAGTTCGGAGGAGTTAGGATGAATTTTTCCAGGAAAAATGAAGAGGATTTTCCGGGAAAGGGTCAAAGAAAGGAGGACCTTAATTTTCTGAAAGGCGCAGGATTCGCAGGATTAGGGTTTTGTGTCTGCGAGTGAAAAAAATCTTTAACTTTAGGCTTTTTTTTTTCCCCTGTAGCCTCCCTTTTTTTTTATTTACCATTCAGCACACTTTTTTTTTTAAGTAACAAACTAACATAACATTCAGGACCGATTTCTCTCCTTATTTATTTATTTTTTTTTTATTTTTTGTTAAGAAATTGGTCTCTCTGGACTCGATTTCTGTACCCTTTTTTCCTGACAGATCAACTCCTTAACGGTAAAAAAAACAATGTTTAGAAATCGGGTCCTCTAGAAATGATTTCTCAACTAAAAAAAATAAAAAATTAAAGAAGTACAGAAAGCAGGTCCTCAAGGACCGATTTCGGACAAAAAAAAAACAAAACAATAAAGAGAAATCGGTTCCTCTGAGGGAACTTTCTCAACAGAAAAAAAAAATGTTCTACATGGATAATTAAAAAAAAAATGTGCTATAGTGGTGGTTAAAAGAAAAAGGTGTCCTAGTTGAAAAAAAAAAAAGCCTTAACTTTACCATTTGTTTTCATTTTCGCTTTTCCAAAAAAGGCTAAACTCAGAAAGTGAGAACTAACCAACGGTTCAGATTCGAAATGCTCTTCCCTGCGGTCAGTATCGGTTCGGGTATTTCGTTTTCATCTACCGCTTCATGGACCGATTTGGATACTCTTCAAATAGAGATTTTTAATGAACAAAACTTACCACTATGTCCGTTTCTTTTTTCTTTTTTTTTGGGTACTATAGTATGTCAATTTCTATTTTTTTATTTCATCCATTTTTCAAAAAAAAAAAAAACAGTTATCTTCAAAGCAGTGTATTGTGAAACTCTCTACTTGTATCTATTCATATAAAGTAACTATTTTTTTTATGAGAGAGAATTGATGAAATGGACAAATAGAAATAGACATAAGTTTTTATCATTTTTAATTTCGTATGTTAATTAAAGTAAGTCCATTATGTTGCTAAAGAGCATATCCCTTAATATTTTTGTTACTCTTCTATGATCGTGTAGGTCGAAAGGAAAAAAGAAACCCATAGCTATAGGGAGAACCGAGATGCGGGGCAAGGTTATGATGGCGACTGTTGAGGTCGCATTTCACGACAATGACGAAGAAGTTTGGGAGGTGGACTTCTTTATTTCAACTGCTACGTATATTGGGACTGTTAGCTTGTACATCTCGTTTGGAGAACTGTCGAGATATTATTTTACTGGAGATTTTAAAGTGATCATTTGACTCCAATTATCTCAGATGTGGTAGGCTCCTTGGGACCGTCGCTGCAACTCCTCCTCTTCTCGCTCGTCTTGAGTCTCAGGACGTTGAGGGTTTGTTTTGTAGGGAGCCCGTGCACGAGGCACTGAGGTCTGCCACCTAGCTTTGAGGAGGAGAATAGTTTTATCTGATAGTATTAGGATTTAGTATAATTCTTTTATACTTTAGGTTAATTTTATGTCACCTATACAGGCATGTTGTATAGAATATTATTCCTTGTAATTTTTAGTTAGTTTTTAGATTGTTAGTTTTGTTATATCAGTTAGTTTGTTAAGTTAGTTTTTTTTTCTATTTCAGTTAGTTAGTTATCGAGTGCTTAGCTTATCTATATATGCATGTATTGTAATCTTCATTCATTCAATACAAGAATTCTATTCAGATCATTTCTTCTTCTCTGAGTTTTTCCTTCTCTGAGTTACTTGATCTAATATGGTATCAGTAGGAATTCTTCCCTGCGATATCTGATTCAACATCACTGCATTCTGTTTCTTCTGATGTTTTTTTTGTTCCTTCAATCGCGATTTCCTCTTTTCTGGGTTTTTTCTCGAACCCTTTCTTTCTTTCTCGAGATTCTTTCTTCTGCCATTCTGTTTCATTATGGCAGCCATTGATGCTTATGCTAATCATTTTTTTCTCCATCCTTCCGAGAATTCTCCTGGTTTCACAACCATTAACCGGTGACAACTACAATTCCTGGCACAAAGCCATCAGGATGGCCCTTCTTGGCAAAAACAAGTTTGGCTATGTTGATGGCTCCATTCTTGAACCCGCTCCTGATGATGCTAATTTCCTTGCATTTCAACGCAACAACAACATTGTTGCTTCTTGGTTATTAAATTCAATCTCTAAAGAAATGCAGTCTAGTATTCTGCATTGCACTACAGCTGCTGCTATCTAGAATGACCTTCAAGGAAGGTTCGATCAAAAAAATGGTCCTCTTATTTTCCAATTGAAGCGCGAATTAACCACTCTTCAACAGGGCTCTCTTTCGGTAAGTGCCTACTACACCAAAGTCAAGATTCTTTGGGAACAATTGTCTGATTTGAAACCTGCATATAGCTGCAATTGTAATGGTATTGAACCCTAGGTCCAACATGCTCACACAGAATATGTGATGCATTTACTTATGGGGTTAAATGATTCTTTTTCCTCCATTCATGGTCAAATTCTGTCTATGGACCCGATTCCACCCATCACCAAAGTCTTTTCTCTCATCATTCAAGATGAGAAACAAAAGGAAGTAGGTACCAATTCCGTTTCTTATCAAGATCCTACTCATGCCTTTGCTGTAAAGAACTCTTCTGATTCTGCATATAGAGGAGTCAAAAAGGATAAACCAGTTTGTGGCCATTGTGGTTTTATCGGGCATACTAAAGACAAGTGCTGAAAATTGCATGGATATCCTTCTAATTACAAGAAACCAAAATCCAACTCTGCACCTGTTGTCAATCAGGTCTCCACTGAGGATGATGATTCTAAATTCACTCTTACGGCTCAACAATACAACAATCTAATGGCTATCTTGCAAAATCAATCATCTGCACCTGCTCCACAAGTTGATTCTCAAAGTGGTATTGTATTTTCTATGAATCCCTTTACTTCTAATATAGCTCAAAACTCTTGGATTTTAGATTCAGGAGCTAATGCTCATATTACTTGTTCTTTAAAATTATTTAACTCATTTCAACATGTTTATAACAAGTATGTCACTTTGCCTAATAAAGAACAGATTGCTGTCACAGCCATTGGTGTAACGCCCTTATTTGTTTATATTAAAAACCCATAATTGCGCATAATAACGATAATAATAATGGGAAAATTAATAGAAAATTAATGAAGGGAAGAACTTTTATATATTATACATCAAAGTTTTATGTACAACCAATGATTCCGTCTAGGAACCACCAAAAAAAAATAATATACATATGTGTCAAAAACTCAAAAGGTACAAAAAAACCATCCCTCCTACTACAATCACAAACCAAAAAGTCAAAGGTCAACAATCAGCCATCCCACGATACAACACTCCTCTAAGAAAGCCTCCTACATATGACCAGGCCTGGGAATCTTGATAGGAAATCGTGGTGGCAAGTAGGAATCCCCAGTCTGTGGGTGTCCATGAAATCTAGGCTGATATGCTCGCATGGGGTCTCTAGAGGTCGAGGGAATGGTTGACTCTGACCGACGTAACCCTCTAACACCTACACTGTCTCTGACTATACTAAAAGATCCAGAAGAAGATGAAGTAGTAGGATAATGTCGTCTCGACTCCCTCCACACGCGATTGAATGGCAACCACCGTGCTATCCTAAAATCCCCTACAAATGAAGCTCTCGGAGATCCCAAAATACGAAAGAAAATACTAACTAATCCTGTATATATAACAACATGGCGATTGTAGTCGATCTCCCAACAATCACCATCTATGTCACGATAACAGACTTCAAAGTCCCCCCCCCAACTGGTGTCCTCGGTTCCTCTAACATCGCGGGGTGAAAGAAGTGGGACATCTTCTCTTTCTGGCGAATCTTCAGTGTCTAAATATAGAAAACAAAACAACGCACAAACACATAGGAGATAAGAACACTATACACCAATCAAAATGGGAAAGTAGAGGAATAGAACATGTGAAAGAATATGTCACTCATCTCTCGATCAACTGTTAGGATCATTGTCTAACTACCCATACCTATGCAGTTCAGATCTTTATGTCTACGTGGCCACAAAACTCGACTAGTGCAGAAGTAGCCCCCACCTTAGCTACTTTGCCTTGATAAATTTCAGCGACCAGACCAAGCCAGTTGTCCATCCCCCTATCCCGCTCATCGTACCCCTAAGGGTGCATCCCTACTCTTCGATAAGAACAGGTATCGGGGCGACACTCAGGATCGGCACTATGGACAGTGATGCAATAGTACCCCGTCAGGATGACCAGGCTACCCAACGTCCCGACAAGATGGTAGCGAGCCATGCATCACCTGTAGACTTGTCGGACCCAAACTATCCTCAAGGATCAGCGTGTCCTATACCGACTGCATCGTGCCCGCACTCTGACACCTGGCCTCGTACACAACCTATGTGTACGATGGTGGATTTACAACACAACTATGTACTTTATTATTCAGCACCTAACAACTCATCACCACTTATCAGCTCAGCCTATCAGTTTCTTATCACTTTATTATTCAACTAACAATTGCTTATTCTTCCCCACACTATCAGCACAAGTATATATAATAACTGAATAATAATTAAACAGCTAAACAATAAACATTATACAGCAAACATTAACACATACTCCTAGTGTCGCTCAGGCGACATACTACAAACACATCATCAAACAATACACACAATCATCAAACAATTATAAGTTCTCTACCCTAAGGTTTTCACACAACACTATGTCTATGGTTGATGGACTATTGACTGCTATCCTTAGCAGTCATAGTCACAACACCCCTCTTAGCGTGTTGGGAAATCAACCTCTAGTAGGGCTTGGGCCACCCTACTTTCCTATTTTACACCTATCATATTCCTATTATCCTTAGTGTATAGAGTCCAGATCTCCCCATACCTGGCTAAGAAGACCGCTGTTGCTCGCGTCCCCTCGCGCTTCCGGAACTCCCCTGCGTTCTCCCAATGGTCCTTGGAAGAAGATGGTGAAAAATGAGGGGTGAGGGTCTATTTATAGGTGAGGAGAAGAGCCAAATGTTTCAGCACCGCCTTGTATCGCGTCGCGATGCCAGGGTCGTCGCGTCGCGACGAGCACGTTCCAGAACGTTCCTGTTCTATTTTGCACTGCCTCATTTCGCCAGTGTTCCTCGCGTCGCGAGCTGTTCCTTTGTTACTCCATCGCGTCGCGATGGACGTGTTATAGGCAATTTCCAATTTCTTCGATTTCTAATAGTTTTCTAGGGTTTCTAAGGGCATTTTGGTCTCCTTCTATTCCTTTTTAACCTCTTTATCATTTTAGAAATATTTTATTTATTCACTTAATTTTTCTTAGGATGTCACAATTGGCACTATTCAACTCACTCCAAATTTTGTTTTACACATGTTTTGTACATTCCTAAATTCACCGTTAATCTGATTTTTGTTATCTCCCTGCTTAAAGATAAATCTCTTTCTATTCTGCTTACTTATCCTAGATTTGTGATACAGGATCTCAATTGCTCCAAGAAGATTGGTAAGGGGGTTCTTCTTGAAGGCCTTTAACTTCTTTCTCTTAATAAGGAACCTCCCTGTACTGCTACTGCTTGCTGTAATGCATTTTTAGGTTCTAGTAATCATGCTATTTGTAATTTTGTTTTTGGTAGTCGCGCTCCTTGTAAATCTGTTTCTGATAAACTTGCCACTGTCTGTAATAATACTACTACTGCATCTATATGGCATGCTCGATTTGGACACATTCTGATAAGATCCTCAAAATTCTCAGCAATGATGTTCCTTTTAAAATGCATTCTGACTTTAATTCCAATCTTTGTGATATTTGTCCTCTTGCTAAATTTAGGAGATTATCATTTCATTCTAATAATCACATTTCACATTCTCCATTTGATTTGATACATTGTGACATTTGGGGACCCTATAGTCACCCAACCTATCATGGCAAACATTTTTTTCTTGACTATAGTTTATGATTGCTCAAGATTTACTTGGCTATATCTCCTGCAACATAAGTCAGAAGCACCTTATGTTATTATGCAGTTTTTTACCATGATTAAAACTCAATTTGGCATCACTATCAAATGTTTAAGATCTGATAATGCCAAAGAATTAGCTCTAACAGAGTTTCTTAAATCTCAAGGCACACTTACTAATTCTCTTGTGTGGAGAGGCCTGAGCGAAACTCTGTGGTGGAAAGAAAACACCAGCATTTGCTCAATGTGGCCTGTGCCTTGTTCTTTCAGTCCAAAGTTCCTATTTCCTTTTGGGGACATTGTGTTGCCACTGCCACTTACATCATAAATAGGACCTCTACCCCTATTCTAAAAAATAAATCACCTTATAATGTTCTTTATAATTCAATTCCTGATTATGCATTCATGAAAGCTTTTGGATGTTTAGCTTATGCAGCAACTTTGCCTTTTGCAAGAAATAAGTTCTCTCCAAGAGTCATTCCTGCTGTGTTTGTTGGTGATCCTCATGGTTACAACGGCTATGTTCTATATTCTCTAACTACTAATAAATTCTTTATTTCAAGGGATGTTTTTCATGAAACAATCTTTCCCTTTCATAAAGTGCCTATTCCTATTTCTAACAATGATATTTCAGAATTGTTTCCTGATGCAGTGATTCCTAATCCTATTCCTGAACTGCCTAATGATCCTTCTCAAAATCCTGCTCTTGTGCCTGTCCTGGATCAGGATGCTCCTAGTGATGATGATCCACCTCAGAACAATGATGATGCTCAGCCTCCTAATGATGCTGCTCCTCATAATAATGATGATAACCTTCCTAGAAAAATCGTCAAAATTACTCGACCTCCTTCTTACTTACAAGATTTTGTTCTATCCTCCAACTCAACCACTTATCCTATACAAAATCACCATTCTTTTCAACAGCTTAGTTCTGCATATAAACTGTTTGTCAACCAGATTTCTGCTACCTATGAACCATTCTTCTACCATCAAGCTATTAAATTCCCACATTGGCAGGAAGCTATGAGAACTGAAATTCATGCTTTGGAATCCACTAATACTTGGTCTCTTGTACCTCTTCCTAAAGATAAACATTGTACAGGTTGTCATTGGATTTACAAAGTTAAATTTAAGCCCGATGGGAAGGTTGACAGATACAAAGCCCGATTAGTGGCTAAAGGTTACACTCAACAAGCTGGAATCGATTTCTCTGACACTTTCTCTCCGGTTGCCAAATTAACCACTGTCCGGATCTTACTTGCTATGGCTGCAACTAGAAATTGGCATTTACTTCAACTAGATGTTGATAATGCTTTTCTCAATGGTGATCTTTTTGAAGAAATCTACATGGAATTGCCTCAAGGTTATAAGACTTAACAACTAAATTCGGTTTACAAATTGAACGAGTCTATTTATGGTCTTAAACAACAGTGGTTCTGCAAATTCTCTTCCACACTTATTTCTAATGGTTTCTCTCAATCTAGGAATGATTATTCCCTTTTTACATCGGGTTCAGGTGACACCCTTGTTGTTCTCCTAGTCTATATTGATGACATCCTCTTGGCTGGTCCTAACAAACCGCGGCTGTTGGAGATACAAAGTCTTCTTCAAAAATTATTTAAATTGAAAGTTCTTGGTACATTGATGTACTTTCTTGATTTAGAAATTGCCAAATCTCATCAAGACATTTCCTTATCTCAAAGAAAGTACACTATTGAGTTATTGGCCGACACTGGTTTCTTGGGTTGCAAGCCTCTCAGCTTACCTATGGATCCCAATTTAAAACTCACTGCCTCTGAGGGATACTTGTTGCCTGAACCTACTGCTTATAGAAGGTTGATTGGGAGACTTTTGTATCTCACTATCTCAAGACCTGATATCACCTTTGCTGTTTGTAAGCTCCGTCAGTACATGCAAGCATCTCGCACTCCACATCTGCATGCTGTTCACCATCTTTTGCAGTATTTAAAATCCACCCCTGGCCAAGGTCTCTTGTTTCCAACTCATAATTCTCTCACCATAACTGCATATGCTAATGCAGATTGGGGTAGTTGCCTCGATACTAGGCTCTCCACCACAGGTTCCTGCGTTTTCTTAGGGGATGCTCTTCTTTCTTGGAAGACAAAGAAGCAACCAACTATTTCTAAATCATCAGTTGAGGTCGAATACAAGGTTGTCTCCTCTGTGGCAAGTGAAGTTATCTGAGTTTCTCGGTTATTAACTCACTTTGGCATTCATATTGGTTCTTCCATGGTGTTTTGTGACAATCAATCATCCATTTATTTGGCTTCTAATCCATCTCATCATGAGCGATCGAAACACATTGACATTGATTACCACTACATCAAAGAATTGGTACAAGCAGGCACCATCAAGTTGGTCTACATTAAAGGTCAATTTCAGCTGGCCGATCTGCTCACAAAAGCATTATTACCTACATCTAAATTCTCAGTTTTAATCCGCAAGCTGGGAATACACAACATATATTCTCCACCATGAGGTGGGGTATTAGGATTTAGTATAATTCTTTTATACTTTAGGTTAATTTTATGTCACCTATACTAGCATGTTGTATAGAATATTATTCCTTGTAATTTTTAGTGAGTTTTTAGATTGTTAGGTTTGTTATATCAGTTAGTTTGTTAAGGCTTTTTTTTTCTTTTTCTGTTTCAGTTAGTTAGTTATCGAGTGCTTAACTTATCTATATAAGGATGTATTGTAATCTTCATTCATTCAATACAAGAATTCTATTCAGATCATTTCTTCTTCTCTGAGTTTTTCCTTCTCTGAGTTACTTAATCTAATAGATAGCTCCAGTCTAGAGAGCCCATCACTAAGGGTATATCTTGTTCGAGAGTCATGAGAAAGATGGTTGGTAGTTCGAGGCCACGTCGTTGAGCCTCCAACAATAGTATTTCTTTTTGTCAGCCTGTTTACAAGACGATATTAGTTATAATTAAGATGATATATATATCTTGTGGAATTTTTGATGTATTTTTTGGGACCACTTGATATACATATTTCTTCTATTACACACCTTTTGACTACTTTGATTTCTTTCTATGTATAGATCTGACATATGAGTATTTTATGTTAACAGTATTTATGTGTTCGACATTTACCTATTCACTTAACAAGTTTTAAATTTATCGTTGTTTTGTGACACACATGTTACTATTATTATTAATATTCGCAATTAAGTCTAAGTAAGTAGAATTAAGTTAATGAGATGTAAAAGGGGTGTCTCAAATATCCTTCACACTTTCATCATCACTAGATTTCATAATCAACTTCTTTACTGCTAGTCTTTTACCCTTTTCACTACCCATTGTTCATTATCCCTAATGTTTTCAAAATAAAACTAAGTGTCAATATATAATGTCATCATGAATTTCACGCACTTCTCTTTTGTAATGAAGTATCGGTTTATTTACAAATGATCCTATGTGAATATGTGATGAAATTCAACAGAAAAGCCATGCTACACATAAAGTAATACATTGATCAAGTAAACAATGACAACTAATGTAGTAATTTTATAAGGTTGGATGGGGTTTGGAATGATCATGACATCCAACCATTCAAGCAAAATCAAAATCTTGACGCAATGCAATATAATCCGTGGTCCTCACATGATATTTCTTAGGAATATAATAGAAAATTATTGATATAATAATTAAGATTCTTCTTAGTAGGTTTTATCTACACTGTTCATCTCATTTCCAAATAACACGCACACCTCTTCTCGGGCAGGGCCACTAGTGAGTGTGAATGATTCTCCAAAATTGATGGAGGCTGTGACCGCCACTGTTCCAGCAGAAAAGTTTGCAAGCTGTGAGATGGGTTTCCGCAAAGTGTGCTGGAATTGGATTGCCAGGGTGTTATAGGATCTCCAAAACAGTGTAGTGTCTGTAGTACTAGTAGACTGCTCAGAATTAGCTTGGTTCTATCTAGTTATTTAATTTGATTCGGATAATGTGCATGCTCTGAATTTACTTGCATTTCTTTAGTTTTAATTTTACTTATCAATTATTTCCGTATTTTTTTTTTCAGTTTTATGACTCTTCTTATTGTTTGCAAGTTATGATCCATCTTTAAAATACACACACTAGCTAAGATTATGGGTATGATGATTTTGCCAACTTTCCAATGTGTGATTTCATCGAATTAAATTATGGAAGATTGATCAACCTCAGATGACAAAAGAAATCATGTGAACTTTTATAGCCCTTCAAGTTGGATGCTCTATTTATTTATTTATTTATTGTATAACGCACCCTAAGTCCTAAGATTATTGTGGTATAGTAATGGCTAACAGCCAAAAAAGTCAAAACAACCGTATTCCAAAATCTCTTCATAACAAAGTTGGTTTTCACAACAAAAACAAAGTGACCAATGACAACATGTGTATGTGCCATGTTACTTTTGGAAATGTGTCTGATCTCATTCGGATTCTTGGATCCAATAGGCTGGCCCACCGGACCAAGATGAAAACTCCGCCAAAGCCCACATTCATCAGCATTAAGAGGGCACACCATAATACCCTGAACTTCCAGTTCCACCCATTATTCTAACTTCACTCCACAGATCACCAAACAGATTCCTATGAAAATTGCCCAAATTTCATAACTACCTGTGTGTTGTAATATACTCCCTATGTTAGTATCAAAAACATCAACTATCAAGAAACTCAAGCCACTATTTTAGTCCCCATTTTTCTACGATTGCCATCATCAATGCTTGAACAATTACTCATCAATGACATAATGAATTAGCTTTGCTTCTAAAAACACAGAAAGATATGGATATAAAGTCTTAAAAACAAAGTAAAAACTTCATAAAAATTAACAAAAAAATGGAGGGAAAAAAAATCTAAAAATGGGAAATATTTTCCTTGATCCCAATTAACCAAAAAGTACAACAAAAAAAGGCAAAAAAACAAAAACAAAAACAAAGGATTAAAAAAATTCTAACTAATGGGTCTGTGGGGGAAAAAAAGAACCAAATTAAAGAACCACCTAACCTAAGGAATTCCATGCCAAATGATGGATTCATCATTCATCATGATGATGATGTTGAAGTTGAAGTTGAAGTTGATGAGTGAATATCAACTAATTAACCTCCAAGCTTAGTCTTCTCCTTCTCCAACTTGTCAAAGAAGCCAGTAAGAGCCTTTAAGGCTTTGACTCGATACTGCAAGGCCATTATGTACCCAGCAGTTTCATCAAAAAGCTTGTCCACACCAAAGGACTCTCCACCTGGCACAATCCTCTGCAATGCATGAATCTTCCTCTCTACCTCTTCCCTATCATCTTCTCCTTCTCCTTCTGCTTCTTCTTCTTCTTTTGTCTCCTCAACAGTACAATCACCACCACCACCCCTCTTACCCTTCACCTCTTTCACAGCCGCTTCCTTTATCATCATGAGTCCCCCCGCGCCGCCACTACCCTCTCTACACCGTCTTCGGCTTCGCCGGAAAACATGCAAGGACTTTTGAACCCCGTGAGTGTCCATCATAGCAGGGTTTTGTCGGGCTTGCTCTGGTTTTCTCAGAAATGGGGGTATGATTCCCTGTGTTTCTTCCGTGTTTTCTTCTTCCATGGATAGTATATAATAGAGAGAGAGAGAGGGATTGTGTAGTGTAATGTGAGTGTTAATTGTGTTAGGAGTTATATGAGGTGTGGGAGAGGAGAGGAGAGGAGAGGAGAGGAAGGAAGATGTTAAATTATTGTTGAGCTCTAGAAATGTCAATGCCAACGAAGCTGGTCCCACTGGTTTTGGCCTCACAATACACAAATACAAGAAAGTTAGAAGCCCCCCCAAGTTTTGGATTGGACTAATAATAATATCATCGATATGGGTGACTTTCACGCTCCACAACAAGAGCGTATACATCCTCTACCTCATCACCTCTTTTTTTTTTTTCCTTTTTTCACCCCCTTCTTTTTACTTTACTATGTAAATTTTCCTCTTCTTATTAGTTTTGGCGTTGATTAAAATGAAAATGCAATTGAAGCACACGTTACTTTTCAAAATAAATACTAATATTATTGTGTGTAATCTTTGCCTCTCGTTATTACAATTATACAATTTTTGTCTCTTAATTAGTATTATAGTTGTATCATTTTGGTTCTTGTTGCTGATATTTTTTGGCAACATCAGCTTATCAAGCTATTAGACTGACCCACATAACCATGTAGGCTCATATCGTTACAAAAAATGTATGGTTAATGGATGGATAGAATTGATTGTAACAATTGACATATTTTGGGAATTCAATTGGTGCCATTAAAATTTATAAGACAAAAATTGTATAATCATATATAATAATATGTAACCATCAATTAAGCCCACATATATATACGCTAAACACATTATCACATTCATCTTACTAAACTCTGAAAATATCTATTAATTGTAAGTACTAGGCTGTAAGGATCCTTAGCTGGTAAGAAAGAAATGTAGGTTTATGGGCTGAGAGAGTAGGAGACGCAAGCAAACGCGCGGGTTAAAAAACGGTGGAATATCAAATGGAGAGGTAAAAGTGAAAGCACAAAGTCTATAAATCTTTCTGACTGAAAAATGTAACCCCGGCCGTTTGTGAGATGGGAGGGAGGGCGGGCATAAAAAAAAATTGGTCCCACAAGACACAAAACAAAAGGGAGAAAGCACATGTGCTCACATGAATTCCTTGAACCTAACACCCACCCATGTGCACCTCCACTCTCGATCTTCTCTTTCATATGCTTGCTAGCTACATGATCTGCATCACCACCCTTCGCATGACTGCCACGTGTTTGCTTTCCAGTGACCCCACCTTGAGCCCCACAAAACCCTCCCTAACCCTTTTAGCCCAAATTAATCATGTAAAAATGCTACAATCATGTCATTCCCTACCCATATCAAATAAACAAGTTGCGAATTTAAGGAAAAATCAGATACTCTTTGCTTAACTAATTTAGGACAAGTTGGTTTTATGGATATATATTATCCATCCATAGGGAAGTTGAGGTCTCATTTAAAACTGCCATTTATATATAAAATAAAATAAAATAAAATATGTTACTCACATGCTCCGTTCGTCTCATATTATTTGTCATTTAAGATTATGCACATATTTTAAGAAAATTATTGATTATACTATTTCTAAGGTACAATAATTTATTTTGACTAAAATACACTTATTATAGTGAGAGTTATGTGGAAGAGTCAATTAATATATAGTAATTGAGATATAAATAAATAAGGGTATTATTGAAAAAATATATTAATTCTCTCTCAATATTATAAAATGACAAATAATTTTATACATACAAATATTCCAAACACGACAAATAATTTCGGAATGGGTAATTAAAAGCACAAACCAAAAAAGCATCGTGGCTATGGTATATTTCATTCAATCCTTTTTATAATAAACAATGATGTATTTTTTTTTATTTCTAAATCTAAAAATATAGTGCAATTTTCAATAATATTAATTGCTTAATTTTTTTTATACTTTTATTTAATATGAGATGAAGCTCACATTTCTTATACAAAAAGCATATGAAATGCTATTTTCGATCATTTAATACAAAGATTTTTTTTATAACAAAAAATTTAGGTTGAGTGATTGCCTCACCAGCCGTAGCGAAGACTCTCCTGACACTTCGAAAGACTTACTTAACGTGAATTATATTTACCTCACTCCAAAAAGACTAGTGGAGACTCGAACCCGCAATACAATACTTTTGGAATAACATTTAAATTATACATCCATCAATTAAAATTAACTTATTTCAATGTATTTTTTTTTTTAGATAATTTTAGTCTTTTGTTTCTATAATAAGGACGAGAGTTTGTACGTAGGAGTGATTTATTAGATTGATTATACGGTATCGATAATAGTAAGTGCCTGTAAAAAATCGATAATAATAAATGAAAGGTATTAATTGCCTTGAATGACAGCTTTTCTATATAAAAAAAGTTTGCTAACACGCAAAAATAAAAAAAATAAAAAAGTGGGTCATTTCTTTTGACTGGAAAAAGGTGGGTCATAACAGGTGTGTATATACATGTATATTTAAAAAATATTGATGGTGAGTGAAAAATAAGGAATAAACACAAAAGAACAAAAACTAAATAATGGTGATAAAGTCTGTGAAATTATCATAAAGTTCATTTATGTCAGAACATAACCTGTTTATTTTAGTATAGTTAATATTCGAAATTAAATCATCTCTATTTAATCAGAATTTGTTACTCTCCCAATCTGAAATATAATTTTTTTATTTAAAATATAAGTAAAAAAATTTATATATTTAGTCTAAATTTAAAGATTTTTTTATTATTTATATTTCAGATCGGAATAGTATATTTTAAGTACTTTTTGCAAACACACTTTTAGTAACGAGACTTTCCCTAATTTCGATGAGTTTTTAGTACCCAACTCAGCTAAATCTTTTCATTATAAAAAAAACAAAGAATCTGTTATACTGAAACTTTAATTAAGTTTGGTATATTACTCCCTCTGATCCTTTTTATAAAGAACAAAATAGTCTCTTTTCGTAGTTTTAATTATAAAAACATCAATTTTTAAAAGCATTAAATACCTAATTTCTATTTATATCTTATTTATAGTGCGATTTATATTAACGAGATACGTTTATTTTATATGCACGTGGCTTGGTTCATAAAATTAGTATTTTTAAAAAGAAAAAAAATAAATCTTTAAAAGTATTAATTAAAAAAATTACTTTTAATATATTTTTTTTGATCGGTGTGTGAATTAAGGACCCAAAGGAGATATTCCTTCGGGTATGAAATATAAACAAAAACATATAGACTTTTTTTATTTATATGTTAAACCGGGCGGAGTAATATTTTGTCATATGGAGTGATATGGGATATAAAGGTGCAAAAATAGATGTTTGTTACTGTGATTTCCCAGAGATTGGAATGAGCAGCTTTAGCCATCTATCTCTCCCATAGAGTGATGGTGGCCCTGAGAGAGTGTGGTGGAGAATCAGAGAGGGGAGGTGGTGGTGTTTCCAAGAAGGAAACCAGTCGGCGGATTGGGTCATTGGGATTGTGTGAGTGATTTTGTTGTGTTGGGCATATGGGACTCCATGTGCTCAGACCCACTCGGATCCCTTTGTTTTTGTCACATTCACACACTACACTCTCCTTTTTTTTAATACCGCTAATATTTTCAATCCCTCATTTTTTATAAATAAAAAAAAAAAGGAATCCCATTTCCTTTATTCTGATTGTAATGGGGATCCGTACCACCAATACTTGTACGAAATTGGATCAAATGGTTATATAGGGCCTTGGCATATATAATTGAAGAAAAAGCTAACTATATAGTAATTCAATATCAAGCATCTAATCTAATTGCAAATGTGTGGACATCCTACCTGATCAGTGTGTATCTGTTCACATTTTAGAACAGGCCTTATTTCCATGTTTATCTCTATTGATCCTTGCTCTTGTTTGGACATATCAAGATGCCCAACATCATCTTATGATGCAAACAAATGAAAATCTCACATGGTAGGCCTCTAGTGATGCATAATGACATGTTTCCTATTTTCTTCCCCACCACCTAGAAATCCATGAGGAGATAAAAACCAAAAATATATATTAAATGTTTAGTTTATTTAATTATGATTATTAGTAATATTTAACTTGCTTAACCACAAAGTAAATGATGATAATCCAACATTTAATTAATCATTTTAACTAAAGAAAAATCTGTAACTAGCCATGTCACCACAAAAATCCAAATAAGAAAAGTGAATATTTGTCTGTAACCTTGCTTTATTTATTTATTTATTTATTTATTTTTTTGTTATTATTATTTTTTTCCTTTTTTTTTTACTTGAGCAAAACTTACTGCAACAATATCAGAAATTATTTTTTATAAAAAAAAAATGAAAAAAAGATGCATGCACTTAGCAGGTGAAGGAATATTCACAGTTGTTCGTGTAGATGAAGGAAGAGTATTTCTCGACCTGTTTAACTTAATGCTCAGCACATGAACTGACCCTAAGTCTTTAATCTGTGAGCCCCGCTGTCAGCAGTTTGCAGCTATGGTGCTTGCATATGCAGTAAATGCCAAAAATATCAACAAGCCACGCCTTACTCAAATTCATTATGCTGCTACCTCTGTCTTGTATTAACTATTGTTTAAGGTAATACACACCTCTTAAAAAAATAATTAATTACACTCATTTTTAAAATAAAATATTATGTTTTAACTCATATAACCTTATTGTAATAGGAGTTAAATAAAAAAAAATGAATTAATATAGGATAGTTGAAATATAACTAAATAAGAGTATTGTTGAAAAAATATAATTAATATTTTTTTGATATTCTAGAATAATAAATAATTTGAGACGAATCAAGACGGTTAATATGAGACGGGGGAGTATATCTCAACTGTGTTTCAACATTAGTCTCTTTTGTTTTTTTAACATGCTTGGTGAATGTGAATTAATGTAAATCTGAAAACTATACAACTTAGAGCTACAGTATAGCCAAGCATGTGGCTGCTCAAGCCATATAGTACCCTTTTTTATTCTGTGAGCTACAACACTAGGCCGGCCTTGGTATATATCCAGCTTAATTCCCTACCTCTTATTGTGGCACTGGCAGGAGTGTTTCTTTGCATTATGCTTAATTTATTTCCATAGTGATGAATTTGGTTCCATTAAAATGAAAAATATACTTTAAAAGGAAAAGTACTTAATTAACCCTTGTGACATTTTGAAAGCCAGCTTCACTAATTTTCTTCACATGGTAATGCCAATGTGGCTCCATGAGGGGGAGTGTGGACACACGTTCATTTACCTTTTCAAAATCTTATGAAACACATGGTGATGTCATATTTGATCAAATGCTCTCACTATTATTTTAAGTTAGATTCATTCCACTAAAACCTAAAATAATAAAGACGTCCATTTCTTCATTTATTTATTTTTTTCAAATAGAAGGAAATGATATGTAAGCAACAAACCTATTTTCAAGGAATAGTGGAAATAATCACCTAAACAAATTTTACCTACAATGACACAGTTCTAATCTTGTTAAATCTCCAACAGCTGTACTTTCGAGAATTCTTGGCCAAAACCAAAAACCTATTTTAAAGGATAGTAAATTATTATTGTACGTGGGTGAGTGAAGTTTTGTAGAGTTTGAGCAGTTGAGGAAATTTCAAATGTAATCAATTGTTGAAGAAACTTGTGAGGAAATATCTTTCTTCGAATATAGTTTCTCACTTTAAAACATAGCTTTTTTTTAAAAATTGAATAAAAAATAAAAAAAAAACCATGATTAGTAAAATAAAACTCGTTTACACATACATAAAACACCAACATTATGCATCAATCTGATTTTGAAAAATGGAGCGAACAGAGGAGCTTTTAAAAATTTTAGGTAACACCCCACAGACCACAGAACATGACTCATCTTTGTTTCTTCTAATATTAATGATTTTATTTTGTTGGGTTAGTCCGTTAGTGGGTACTTTTTCAGAAGGAACAACATTTAAATTTGGAGGAGATAGCTGGGCTTAATCAGCTACGGAGCTCAGATTATCCCCAAAAAGCAAACAAAGATTGTCAATTTTTTTTTATGCCATGATTAAATAAAGAATACAATCCACCACCATAAACAGTAAACTTTACAGTTCTTACTGATGCGGCCAAAAGTGATGAACCATCTCAATGTCAAAAGAAGGTAACGACTGTGTGAATTGAGAATTTAGGACTACAGTTTATTGATAGCTGTAACTAAAGCTTACAAGAGAAAGCTGGCTCATTAAGGGTAAGCACTAACACTAACCAATGTCATTTTACAAAAAGCACCACCAGAGACTACACCTTCTCCACTACAAAGAGCCTTTTTTTAGCCAATGGAATTGCTCCACCTGGCCAAACTATTCATAAGACAGCCTTCTAGAAGATTCTTGTCATGAACAGGTCCATCCTTTCCTTTCCATGAGCAGCAGCAGCAACACCACTAATCTCACCATATTGAGCCTTTGATTGCAGCAAGTTTGTGTCAATAATCAAATATCAAAGGCTATTCAATAATCTTGTTCTATCTTTGTTCACTCCTCCTGGCTTGGGTTGGTATCAATATTTATAATCATAGCTGGTGCTATTTCGGCATTGATTCCACATTGCTGGGTAAGTTTTACCTGTAGATACACACCCTTGTCAGTTTCTGTTGCTGACCTAGTTAGAAATTTGGAGAATAAAAGTAGTTTGGCAGTTGGTTGGTTGGTTACAAGTTAGTTTGATATGTGGTTAGATGGTTTGCTAATTGTAGTGCTATATATGCACATCTTGTATCAGATTTCTCCATATTTTCAATATGAATTTTGATTGCATGATTAATAGATCTCTCTCTCTTTCTCTCATTTTTCTCCCAGCGTCAATTCTTTCACTAGATATCGGAAAAAGAATGTACAACTACCCTAAACTTCACGATGTTCACTTTGCTGTCACTGTTCTCATTCATCACCATTCTTAAGCACATAAATTACGCCATCAAATAACTCTCCACATACAATTCTAGAGATGAATGAAAGTTGAATGTGTCAATTTGCTAAAAAAGCATGAAACTTAAGATAGTTGTTTACTCTTTTTCCCTAGATTTTTTTATAAGAATGGGTTAAATATTTTTAGTCCCTATATATACCCTTCTATCGAGTTTAGTCCCTACTCATCGTTGTTTAGTCCCTAGTTTGTTGATTTTGGTGAAAATTTTCATCGACGTTTAGTCCCTGAAATCACCAAATTAGGGACTAAACATCAATTTGTAGAGACTAAACTTGATAGGAGGGTATTTTATAGGGACTAAAAACATATTTAACCCTATGATAATTTACAGGGGATAGATTGAGAAGGAAGAACGGAACCTCTTTCTGATACGTGTCCTGGGATCATATGAATCCTTGACAACACTCCCATGCTCAGATTGAACAACTGATCCAACAACTTTACCAGGTTTTGCTGGAAAGGAAAGTGTTAAGTGTATTGATTACTGATAATGCACATAAATTTAGCAAAATATGATGATAACAATCACATACACAATGAAATGCTTTGCAGTCCCCGAATGGACCTTGGCACAGAATTTTCTGTATCTCTGGAATTAGTATTATATTCCTCGGTTGTTTGCCGGCTTTTGCAGGAAGCAACATTTGATTGCTCTTTTCGAGGTGTCATATTTGAATGTACAATTGTTGACCTGTCAATATTTCAAAAAAAAAAAAAGAAGACAAAGTTCAGTACCATATAATCTAATTACGCTCCTCGTGAATGAAACCAGTTGTAACACATAAGGAAGCAAATGGAAGCCAGGTGAAGGTCAGGATTATTTTGGTTTGTCTGATCTCACACCATGCTAAGACATTGAAAGAGCAGCTGAATAGGATGGTTGGGAAATAACTGAAACCAATCACCATGGTATAAACCCTGACTTTTTAAACAAACGAGGGTACTTAATTCTTAACTCATCCACACTGCAGTTGACATTTTGTGTAATTTAATCTTAGGAAAATGCCCATTGGCATCTGTGCACAATAACAGCATTGACTATAAAGTGAAAAACACTAATTTCACACTGTATTCTGCTATGTAAAAACATTCAATAGACTATCAGAACTAATCTGCATCACACTAGTCAGCTGCTTGTACCAGTTTCTCTTTGCATATGCATAATCTTAAATGATCATGAGTATATTCAACATTCATCATAGAATACCATTCCTATCTTAAATATAATACAATTGAAGTACCCTTTTGTAAACAACCTATGATTGCAACAAAATGACAAGTGATATTCAACATCGATGAATTACCTGGGAAGTGATATATGTTTTCTTTCAGGTGGCACAACTGGATCACTTTTACCACCAGTTTCCTCAAGATGAGCAAACTGCTTTTCAAATTGATCAACAGCACTATAAAGAACATGACCAATGAAAAGTAAGGAGAGAATAAGAGGGTAGAACATATGAATAAAATTAGGGAAAAAAGACAAGCAGTTGAAAATAAACCAAAAAAACCTTGGATATAGAAAATTAATTCTCTCTGTTCCATTTTTGTAGTCTTTCAATAGTTTAGGATGGTACTCCAGAATCTCACAAAAAATTAACTCTCGAATTTCTTCCTTTGTTACTCTTCGTCTTTCAAATTCAAATTCCATTTTTGTAATAGGCTGGCAGGATGGTTCCCTTTCAATTTTTGCAAGTCCTTTGAAGTAAGGATCAGCTAATGCCTGAAAACACCAAATCCTTTAAAACTCTAGAGCAAGGCATTAATCAATATACTTGCTCTAGGATTGATTATACATTGTATTTTCCAAAGGAAAAGCAAAAGCTCAAAAAGCAGTTTATTAGATATGACTAAAATAACTATTCAGTGCACACAAGCAAGGAAAGAGCACAACATAACAAACCTCTTCAGCAGTAGGCCGGTCTTTTGGATCAAAGGCGAGCAACCTTTCCAGTAGTCGTAGCGATAAAGGATCTGCATTAGGAAATTTTTGTGCAAATGGTACAGGCTGCTTTTTCCTCATACTAGTTAGGTATCTCCTTGCTTTATCATTGCGTACCTGCATCCAACACAAAGACTGTCACCAGAAAAGCCATAAGAAATACAGTTAATTTTCCCTATATAGAGGAAACAGAAATTACCTGGGATATAGCATCCAGTGAGGGGGTCCCAAGCAGATCTGTGATCAGATCCAACTGATGAACAACACTTTTTCCAGGAAAAAGTGGTTTTCCTATTAATACTTCAGCAAAGATGCAACCTATACTCCAAATATCAATTGCCGGAGTATACTACAGTCAATAAATTAGTGTTAGCTCATCAGCACAGAAATCCAACAGAATTAAATAAGACTTGCGGATTAATGATCAATAACTCAAGTCATGCGTTTAGCTATTGATGGGAAAGAAGATGACGGAAAGCATGTATTGTGGGTTGATATGCAATTTCTACACATGAAGCTAATGATCATGTAGTAGGTTATGGTATCCATATGTAGGTTCCCACCCACTTATATGACGTCTGAAAGAATCTGAAAAAGCCATACCTTTGAGTAAAATGATCCACAGAGCTCTGGTGCTCTATACCACCTTGTAGCAACATAATCCTATAGAAGCATATCCAATAAGCAAGAAAACATCAGTCCCTACTTTAACAAGCTTCGGATATAAGAAATACACACACACACGAAGCTGGAAAAAGATAGCATGATAATATTGAATGGAATACCGTCCAAAATACTGTTGTTGGAGTGTCACTGTAAGCAACTCTAGCTAACCCAAAATCACAGATTTTAAGTTTGCAGTTTGCATTGGCCAGTATATTCTTTGGCTTCAAGTCTCGGTGATAGACATTTGCTGTAATAAGTATTAGATGAACGATATTGACATCAATGCCAGAAAACTCATGTTGGTAAACAATAAAATACAAAAGGAGTAAGGACAAATAAAAGGGTGAAATATTTTGGCAAAAACCGAAAAAAAGTACTATGCAAATTGAAGAAGATCCAGGAACCAAGTGGAAGAAGGGAACAACAGCAATAGTTAGAGAAGATAATCAAAATATACACAATCCTAACATAAAGATGCAGTTTCAAATTCAGTTACAATTTATGAAAGTGCAAACACAATGTGCATTCAGACAAGATGCTTGTGAATAAGACTATTAGATATTGAAGAATACCTGTGTGAATAAACTTCAATGCTCGAAGTAACTGGTAAAGAAAAAACTGGTAGTGCTCTTTTGTTAAGTCATCATTGGCTTTAATGACTTGATGCAGATCAGACTCCATGAGCTCAAAAACAACATAAATATCTTTGAAGTCTCTGCTAGAAGGAGGCAGCATAACATGCTTAATTTCGACAATATCAGGATGTCGAAGAAGTTTGAGCAACTTTATCTCACGGAGAATACGTGCAGCATCAGTTATATGCTCAAAGATACCATGAACCTTTTTTATTGCAACCTTTTCACCAGTATGAGTGTCAAAGGCTGAACAAACAACACCATAACTACCTTTCCCAACGACTTCTTCAATTTTATACCTATTGGCATCGCCATATTCGGAGAAAAAATCCATCTCCATTGAATTCTGTAGCAAAGAAATTACAGTTATTCCACAGAACAAAATCAAGCAAGCCCAAAATTGATTGTCTGGGAACATTAATAAATAAAACTAGAGCACTAAATAATGGAAAGTAATTTTTCACAACAGATAGATAGAAATTAAAATAGTAAAAACATTATTTGCTATCTTACAAGGGGGCATTAATTTATCTTGGAGGTATCCCAGAACTCATCGATAAACTTAATAGACATGGTACAAATATGTATGTTGGACATAATTTACACCGTGGAACTAACACAATAAAGAATCATAGACTCAAAGAAAGAGGGTTGATCATATTTGCAGGAACCTGATCATGTCTGCATAGATTGGACTAACACAAGCGAAATAACAAATAATAAACATAGAGACATTGTCAACAGCTAAAGGAAGGAGAAGTTTTAGCATTCCAAACCATTAAACATATCAAAATTCCGAAGATAAACCAATCTTCATTTCAAGACCAAAACCTTCTATCTTCTCCAATTCACCTTTCCTTCTCATTCCATTCATTCACCAACCAACTTACACTATGTTTTTGGATAATCAAGTCAACCATGTATGATGCACCTAAAGCGTGCGAAGTACATCTCAAAAACGTATAAAGGGGAAAAAAAAAGGGTAGAATGAGATGAAGAGAACAATCCCATGAAAGAATGCAACCTAACCAGTTAAAAGAGGAAGCATGCAAAATTCAACAAAGGATAGTATCCAAGACTAGAACCCCAAAAAATATGGTGAAAAAGAAGATCTTGTCAACCATGCCGTTATCCTCTTTCTTAAATCTTAAGTGACAAAAACGTGGGGGAGATAATTATATCACGTGACAAAACCAACTCACTTCAGAGGATTGAAAATTCTCAGAAGCATAGTTATTAAACTTAGCCTTGTCACAAAAGGGTATCTTTACTACCTGCATCATTCACTCACACAGGAAATAAATAAAAAAACTTGAAAAAGCAATGATTTTTGTAAAGTAATTAGAATATTTAGAACAGGGCACAGAAATGATAAGCATGTTGGGTAACAAAAAATTCACCTTTTGACGTTGCATTTCTCTGGCAACACATACAACTATCAAAGTCTTCAAAAACGTTTTATTGAGTTGAGAAGATGATGAGGCAACACAACAAACTCATACAAAGACAAGTTTCAATTTTTCACATTTGTCTGCGCGCCCCCCCACCTACCACTGCTACGAATCACAACAAGCCCACGATCCAAGCTTGCCCAATCCTTCAAGAAACATAGAATTCAAAGGGAACCCCACATGCACCCTTCCAACACCAACCGCACTAAACTGCAGAGCCAGCAACCACCCACTATCCTGAAGGGACAAAGCTCCAACCCGGTAATAAAAACTCACTCATACTCCCTCTCCGGGTACCGAGCTTCCACCAAAAAGCACGTTTGTTAATTTTACAGCTGAAGAGGTAAATTAGTACACCAAATCCTGAAAAATTTGAGAGCTTTTTCAGGAATCAGTATGCTTGTTGCGAGATACTGATAAGGGATTCTTATACTGATGTGGCGCATGTGTTATTTTGTGGAAGGGTAGAGATTTTTGTAAATTTTGAAGGAAATATTGTCCCAGAAATGACCATAACGGGAGTAAATACTCATTTTAATCCCTCAACTAATATTTTCTATATTATTTAATCAGTAAATTAAAATAATAAGAAGTTTGTAAAACCCGTTAAATATATCCTTAAAATTTTGTGAATTTTGTCTCATTAATATCTATAAAAAATTATTTATAAAACTTTAACAACTGATTTCATAAATTTAATTAATTTTAAGGAATACTTAGTATTTTCGGTTGCAAAGTGAAATGGAATGGAATTGGACTTACATAAGATAAAATCAAATGAAATAGAATTAAAAGGTTTAATAATTATAAATTAATGGGAGTCAAAAAAAAATTATAAATTAACGGTGTTACGTAAATAAGAGTATAATAATTATGACACGACAATATAAAATTAATTTACACATACACCTAATTGTGTTTTACTGTCGTATTATGTTATAATATTATTTTTGAAAATATTTATTTAAATATTTATATTTGAGATATGATTTAATATGTGTGTAAAATAATTTACATCAGAAAAATACTGATTAAATTTTGTTTATAAAAAAGAATATACTAATTAAATCTTATTAGTATTTAATTATGTTTATCGTATTATTATAGTAAAAAATATTTCAAAAAATAAATATTATATAATGATAAGATTTTTTTACCGAGTTAGTATATTATAATAAGATAGGAAAATATAATTGAACATTTATATAATATTTATCTATACCATTAATTAGTATTCAGTTATTAAAGTAATAATAATACATTCATTTTATTGAATTAAAAATATCTCGTTTTTTCTCTTCAATTTGAGAGAATGAGATTAATAATTTTTTTCTGTTTTATTATTAAAATATTCAAATAATATAATAATATTTTTATTTTATTTGTTATATCCCGTTCGACTGATCTCATTTTATTTAGATATAGCCTGGAGAATATGTTTACACTTATTTATACATTATTTTAAAAATCTGAAATAATATTATTTTTATTTTAGTGGTTACATTACTTTTATTTAATAAGTCAATAAAATATCTAAATATAGAACTACTTTTTGAAAATATGAAATTTAAAATTTATTTTAATATAAACATAACAATTAACTATATTTTCGTTTCTATATTACCAATTTAACAGACTTTAAAGAGAAACGAAATAAATAAACAGCAAATGCGTCAAACACATAAAATATAAATTTTTTCTGATTTCAAATTATTTTATTGATAAGAATTATTTGATTTTAAATTGAATTGTATAAATTACTTATTTTTTTAAAATATTATTTATGAAATTCAGTAAAACAAAAAAAATATATATTTTTTAATTGATATGCAATATTTGATTTTAAGAACTTTTAAATTAATTTTGTAATTAGTTTTAAATTAAAAAATTTAATTCAAAACAACTATAAAAAAATTTTAATGGCAAAACAAGATCTATTCAAAGTTTCCTTGAATGAACCCAACTGAATTGGCTTAATGACAATAGTGGGCGAATGTGTACAGAGGTATCAAATCTATTTGGAAGGAGAGTGAATTAGTACAAACTCATTTTTTTTACGATAATTAGTGATAATATTACTCTAAAGGGGAGAACATGTGGATATCCATCCAAAATACTGGTGTATCGTGCTTTATTTCTAAGTTTTAGATTTTATCGCATTGCATTGATCTTATTGGTGTTTTAAGTGCCTTTCAAGTCATGTGTGGGCTTTCAAATTAATGAATGGAAATTTAGTATATAATGTAAATTGTTCGTGCTGGGAGGAAGTTTCTGTTCGGAATGGCGCTTTGGTCCTACTTTGAGCATGTCATCTTGTGGCGCTTCTAATGGGGGGGAGACCCCTGACCCCCGACTCCTCCTTCCATGGTTTTTTCCTCTCAACATCACATGGGCAGCTCTGAGGGAAATTCCACGAGTCCTCCTCCTATAGGGGTTTGATGGAAGGCCTCTAATGTAGATTCGCTCGTTCAAAGTGAAAGTGGTGCTCCCCCTTCTTTGGTAATTTGTGTCATCATTCTTATTTTCACACTGACCATTTAGACACCGATACGGAGCACTGTATACTATTCTTTAGATCATAATACTTTCTCCCGGTTGCCCATAGCCACTAGTTCTTTGATATGTGGTCGGCTAGCAGCATGGCATGCTCGTGGGGCTTCTTGTATGCTTCATATGCATAAGCATAATGAGGGATTTGGTCGGGCCCGTGAGGAAGCTTGAATTGGGAAATGTTGATGAGCGAGGAAGTTTCTTGGTTGGAGAGTCAGCGCGTGGATTCGATTTTCGCTTTCAAATCTCTTTGCAAAAATCGTGATACTATTTTTTCTCGCTCTCGTACTTTGGAAGAGGAAATATCCAAGACTTCTCATTGGATTTTTGAGATCTTGGGAAGGTTTCCCAACAACTGTCAAATTAGAAGTCTTTGCTTGAAGGCCAGGTTTCCGCCTTAGGGGCAGATCTGGCCCAGGTCCGTGAATCTCTTCAGTCAGAAGAAGCATATAGGTTGAGGCAAGAGTTTTAGTACCAATTTGATTTGAGTCGCATAGAGATAGCTACTTTTTATAGTGTTGTCGATCAATTGAAGCTTTAGAACCCGAATTTGTCCATAGAGGACAAATCCTTTAATCATGATGTAGTGGATTCTTGAATTTGTCATTTGGGGTAGGATGGCTTGTGGAATCAGGTGTAGTAGCATTTTTTTTTGCTTCTAGGACGCATAGCTTTTTTCGCACGGGGCTTGTACTTTGCCTCTCGAAGGCGTATTTCTTTGCTCTGGGACTTGTATTTGGCCACTCTAGGGCATATTTATCCATTTTTGGGGCTTTTCTTTTTCATTCGAGAGGCATAAATAGTGTATTCGTATTTTTAATTGTTTGGGAAATGATTCAGCCATTTTGTGTTGAGGCTACTTTTTAGTCTAGGAATTACATCAGATGTGTTCCTATCTCTAATGGTCCAAGAACCGCTTCAGTCATTTATCTTGTGTAGAGGCAAGCCTCTCGTCCGGGAATTACATAAGACACATTCCTAATTTTAATGGTCTGGGAATCGTTTTGGACATTTCTCTTGTGTTGAGGCAACCCTTTTGTCTTGTGTCTTGGAATTACATCAGATGTGTTCCTATTTTTAATGGTTCGGGAACCGTTTCAAACATTTCTCTCTTAATTTGTTCATTGCTTGGATGCTCCGTCTTGGTTATTTCACCTTTATCTTTTTTGACTTAAGTCTTTACTCGTTTACAGATTGTTTTATTGTGATGTTTAACGCAAGTTGATAATGATAAAAACTTGACAAAATTATTGTTAGCTATAAAATATGATCAAGTTGTTCACATGGTTATGAGTTTCTCATTTGTAGGCAAGCCCTTCTTTGTTAAGTGTCTGTGACAAAAAAACGTTTTTCAAGATACCATAAAAAAAGCATATAAAGAAGTTACCGTGGTAAAGTATCTTCTTAGTTCGGGCATGTCCTTTGCCTCTGTAATTTGTGGCCAGTGTCCCTCTTTTTGGGAATGAGGCTCTTGGTTCCGCTATGCTATTATCATATTTGTCAGATGCCCTAACCCACATTGCTATGGGCCCTTTCCTACACCTCCCGTGTTCGGCCTTCCGTGTTGGGGTCTATGTGGTAGCTTGGTCTGTGCTTTATCACTCATCAGTTGAAGTCGGCCCATCCATGCTCTCTCTTGCGGGGTGTTATTTTTTTATGGTATTCCTCTGTTGTTTCTAGATTTTTTATGATGGTGATGGTTCGTCCATCTCTTGCCAAAAGCTTCATTACGAGCTGCTGAGTGGATATTGCATGCCCTAAAGTGTTTTGGGATGGCCTCCCTAGGATGACGTCATAAGGTGATAAGTCATCTACAATAATGAACTTTGAATCGATGGTTTTCCTATTTCTTGACTCCTCTAGGATTAGTCGGTCCATATGTACCCTTTAGAGACGATTTTTTTTGAATGCACAGTCATGCAACTCGTTTCGATGCAGGATGAGGTCCTTATCGGAGTACTCCATCTCTTGGAAAGTGCAATAAAAGAGCATGTCTGTTGCGCTCCCTTGGTCCACCACAATCCAGTGTACTTTTATGTTGGCTATGACCGCGCTTATTATGAGCTGGTCATTGGTCCAAAGGCCTCGAGGGGGAGTTCTTATGCGAAAATAGTTATGGGCTAGTTGGCTCGCTTTCCTTATGTTGTTCCTATTAGGTGGTCGAGGCTTGGGTGCCATTCGCCCGTGATAACGTTGATCTGCACTCTAACGCAATCATTTCCTACTGCTTGTGGGTTGTTTCTCTTTGGTCTTGCCTTTTCTCTCTTCAAATCTCCTGCGATGCAGGGACCGCAAACGCCTTTGGTATGCTTGCGGACTATGGGATTGTTTCCTTCCATTTCTCTACCTAGCTAATAAAACAAAATAAACAAATTTTAATACACATTAAGTGTGTGCTACAACCTTTTTCCCTAAAAATTTGAAGTATATGAAGAAGTAATAAAAGTCTCATTGAGTAACGACATCTGTCTCTCTTTCAATCTTGAAATTGTCATGGGAAAAAAAATGCTAAACTATATATATATAGTTTCTCCCAACATATGATGGTTGCCTACCAAAATCCCAACATATGATGGTTTAGTTATATTAGGAATTTTTAAGAATAGGAATTTTTTTTTATGGAAGAATAGGATATCACTATTGGAAAAACTTAAAATAGCGACGGAAATCTAGGAAAAAATAATAAAATGACAATAACTGAAGAAATGGAATTAAAATACAGGGAATTAAATAAAACACTAGAAGAAATCAATAGAAATATGTTATTATTGTTAGAAAAAATTAATAAAATTGTAAATTATACTTTAAACAATTTCCAAAATGGTAGAAATACTATAAATAATATACAGGATACATTAGAAAATATAAATATTGATGATAATCGAGACATTAATAGAATTAGAGAAGTTCTTCATCAATTATAAAATCTTTTAGAAAAAGAAGAAAATAATAGATATATAACTATACAGGATTTAGAGGAATTTATTGTTGATAGAAAATTAGTAAAGAAAGAAAGCGGAACTTTAGTTTATCCACCAGGATTATGGAAGAATTAGTTAGAGAATATCAAGAGGATATAAAAAATGCAACAGAGATAGAAGAAATAAGTAGACTTATGAATGAATTAAAAATATTAAAGGATGAGATTAGTAGCACAAAAATATATAAAATAAATAATGATCAGGAAGAAGAAGATGATTTAGAAGAAGTCATCTTAGGATATGAAGATGAGGATGAAGAACATATAAGAGTAGATATGAAAGAAGAAAGTAGTAACCAAGGAGATAGTAGACAACCAAATTACCAAAGAAAAAGGACTTGGGGTACCTTTTTCAATGATCCGAATTACTGGAAATCTTATGATGAACCATTTATGGGTAGACGTGGATATTATAGAAAGAAAGGAAAATGGGAAAAGTACCCATCAGATTATAAACCAAAGGTAGAAACACTTAGGTATAGAAATATTTTAAACCTAGACTGTGCTATAAATAAGGAAGAATTAATAAATGAATGGACAAATGAAATAAGTCTGATTCTCCAAACAGATGAATATTTAAAAACTATAGATTTTGATGCAGTACTAAATTTAGTATTATATAAGACATCAGGAAATGTACAAAAAATGTTAAACAGTGTTGGAGCATTTGAGTGGCAACGTATAATGGGTGGTGTCAAGAAAAATACCGATATAATACAAAAAATTACTAAAATAATATATAAAGAGTTTGTTGGTTTTGATAATGAATATAGACAAGCAGAATTAGATAGAACAAGGCATGAGAAGACATTGCTACATCTAGATAATATGAATATATGTAATATGTGTTACTTTGAAGAATTTACTTGTGAGTTCCAGAAATATTATTATCAATTCGATAAACAGTCTAAGGAGATATATAAGAATACATTTATCAATAAGTTACCATTCCCAATAAATGAGAAGGTTAAAGAATTATGGCAACAAAGGAGACTTGAAGTTGCAGATACCTTAGGAGGAATTATTTCGACTGTTTATGAATTATTAGCTAGTGAATGCCAGCAAAAGCAAATTAGGAAGTCCATTAGACATAACAAAGGAATTTGTTGTAAGAACCCAAATATAGACCTTCCAAACCAATGGGGATGTGATGATTCTAGGAAACCATACAGAAAAAAGAAATTTTTCAAGAAGGGAAAGAAATATAAATTTAGGAGATCTTATCCTAGAAAAGAATCATATAGGAAAAACAGATACTTTAAGAGGAGAAACCCAAATAAGATCCCTAGGAAATATTGTCCTGAAGGAAAAAAGAAGTGTACATGTTGGTTATGTAAGGAAGAAGGACATTATGCAAATGAATGTCCCAAAAAAGGGAAGAAAGAAGAAAAGGTTAAATTAATTAATTTAGCTCTTAAAAATAATTATGAACCAGTAGAAGAAGAATTTAGCTCAGATGAGGAAATATATGAGTATAGTACGGAATCTAGTGATAATGGAGCAACTTCAGAAAGTGAATCTGAATAGCCTATATAGATAGTGGAGCAAGTATTTGTTTAGCAACAAAATATTTGTTTCCTAAAGATAAATGGATTGATTTAGATAATCCTTTGAAGGTTCAGATTGCTGATGGTTCTACTAAGGTAATTAGCAAGGTCGTTAGAAAAACTATAGCATATATAGAAAATTATATATTTGTTATACCTACTATATATCAACAAGAATCAGGTTTAGATCTAATATTAGGAAATAATTTCCTACGATTATATGCACCCTTTTGCCAATATAAGAGATTTATTCAAATAAAGACACCCTATATAGCAGGAAAGCAAAAGAGAAATCTTATATCGATTCCTATAGTTCATGAATCTCAAAATAAAGCTACAAAATATAAATCGAGTTTCACGCAAGAAAAACGTGGTGATATATATAATAAAATGACAAAAAATTTAGAACTTTTTGAGAATAAAATATATGTATTAGGCCAAAAAGAATTTCCAATTCCCCAGGAAATAGAAGAGCTTTTAGATAAAGTATGTAGTGAGAATCCGCTTGATCCTAAAATCAATAATAAAAACCAGGAGTTAATTTCTCTAAGGTTAAAAGATCCTAGGAAGGAAATTAAGTGTAAGCCTATGTTTTATACTAAACAAGATAGAGATGAATTTGAAGAGGATATAAAGAAATGGTTAGATTTAGGATTAATTAGACCATCAAAAAGTAAGCATTCTGCACCAGCCTTTTATGTAGATAATCATAATGAGCAGAAAAGAGGTAAGAGAAGAATGGTGATCAATTATAAAGCTATGAATAAAGCTTTAGAAGGTGATGCATATTTCATTCCTAGAAAGGATCATATAATTGAATTAGTTCGTGGAAAGAAATTATTTAGTAGTCTTGATTGTAAATCTGGTTTCTATCAGTTAAGACTTGATGAGGATAGTAAACCCTTAACAGCATTTAGTTGTCCTCATGGACAATATGAATGGAATGTATTACCAATGGGTTTAAAGCAAGCACCAGGTATTTTCCAACGTAGAATGGACATTGTATTAAGAGATTTTAAAGACTTTTGTGTTATTTATATTGATGACATTCTTATTTTTACTGATAATGATGATTTATTGGATCATTTTAAATATGTTAAGAAAGTTTTAGAAAGATGTTTAGAACAAGGAGTTATCTTAAGTAGGAAAAAAGTTGTTCTTGGACAAAAAAAAAATAGATTATCTTGGTCTTGAAATAGATGGAGGAAATATTGTTATGCAGAAACATATCCTAACAAAATTACATGAATTGCCTTCTGAAATAAAGAATGTTAAGGAATTACAAAGGTTTCTTGGATTACTAACATATATTTCAAATGAAGGATTTATTAAAGATCTTGCAGAAGAAAGAAGACTTTTGCAGCTTAAACTCAAGAAAGACGCAGAGTGGAAATGGACAGAGGAAGACACTGCAATAGTTGAAAGACTAAAGCAGTTGTGCAAAAATCTGCCTGAATTATACCACCCTCGTGAAGAGGATTATATAATTATCGAGACTGATGCGTCCGATATAACTTGGGGAGGCTGTATGAAAGCCAAACCAGTAAATAAACCAAAAACAGAGTTACTCTGTAGATATATGTCAGGCTCATTTCATGATCATGAGCTAAATTATCCAATTCATGAAAAGGAAACCTTAGCATTAATAAGAATGCTAAGAAAGCATCAGATATACTTAATGTACCAAGAATTCTTGGTAAGAACTAACTCTATTTATGTTGCAGGTTTCAAAAATCTAAACATTAAGGAAAGCCACAAGCAAAGAAGACTTATCAGATGGCAGATAGAGCTAAATCACTACGATTATAAAGTAGTCCATATTGCAGGAAACAAGAACGTGCTAGCAGACATTCTAAGCAGAGAATGGAACGCGAGCAGCTGAAAAAAGAGAAAGAAATAAAGCAAGCCCAAATAAAGCAGAAAGAAAAGGAGCTGGAATTATTAAAAGCAGATCTCAAATTACTCAGCCTTCAACTTAGAGAAGAAGAAGAGGAGCCTCAAGAAGTACAGCCAAAGAAATATTGGGTTGTGTTCAATGGCCCAATGCCGAGAATTTATGATGCATGGCATAAAGCAGCCGTTCATATAAATGGAATCCCTAATGTACTTCAAGAATCATTCAAGACATATGAAGAAGCAAAGGCCAACCTGGATGAATTTAACAAAAGGGAAGCCCTAAAACAAAAAAGCCAGAAAAATATTGGTTTTCGACCAAATACAGGTTTTCTTGGATCAGTACCAGCCGGACCAGTAGATACCAAACCTAAAACAGGTTTAATGAAAGATGCCAGAACTTTTATTCCAAATAAGCAGAGCCTCAATTCACTTCCAATTATAACAAGGGAGGAACACGAAGCAATGGTTCGCTTCTCTCAGAAAATTTCAGCAGTGTCTATCTCTGAATTATTCAATTGAACGAGGAAACAAAGATATATAATTTCTACGCTCAACAGAGGAAAATATGGAGTAAAAGCAAGAATTACTCGGATGCCCACCATTAGAGTGTTCAATTATTTCCAGTTCGGATTAATTGAATGCATTTATCTATCTAATGATCTTCAAGAATTACGCTTTTTCCCAACAGAATTAAAGAAGCCGTGTAGTTCTACAAGCAAACAGTTGCTCGAGATCGGCCAATATGTATGAAGATGTTTTCAAGTTAACGAGTGTGCGAATCAATGCAGGTTGCCAGGCATTTTATCAAAGATGGGAATTTGCAATGGTACATTCCCATACATGGATAAGCCGCTTAAATACCATACAATGAGGAAGAATATACAACAATTATCGCAAATCGCTTATCCTATATATTTGAGCACTCCAAAAGGTTCGTGGAGATACGCCTCTGAAGGTTAATTACAAAGGACCCAGCACAATAATCACATCCAAAATTAGGCGCCCGATTAAGAAGGAAGAGTTTGACAGAATAATAAATTTTGAAGCCCCATTTTTGACTCTATTGGGACCAAATATCAACTATTTGCCAGATGTCAAAAAGAAGCTGGGTGAAATTATCAAAGTTTATCAGGATCACGCCTGTGAATTATGCTATAATGAAAAAGAAAAAATAAAGCCAGAAGAAGACAAAATTGAAGATAAGCCAGAATCTTCAGGAGTTGCTGACCAAGCCTTCTCGGAAGGATCATGTGAAGCAATAATAGAGGAATGATGTAAGATATGTGGTCATAAGGACAAATATGTAAGGGCAAAAAAGGCTCATGTAAATAGTTTACGTGTCACGTGTCATGTATAGTTAGTAGGTGGTGTAAGTCATGGCAGTAGTATATTAACTGTTAGGTGCTACGTGGGTGTAAAAAGATAAATATGTTAGCAAAAGGACAAAAAGACTAGACTAGCATTAATTGCTAGGTGAATCAAGATAGTGGCAGAAAGAAAAATAAAGGAGCCACGTATAGGAGTGTGTAGAAAATGCTATGTCCTATAGTAGTGTGTAGTAGTTTCTAGTGTCCCTAGCCAGTAGTTGGTTTTGTAAATATAAATAGAAGTATCAGACATGTAGTAGGGGAGAGGAAATCCAGTGAGAAAGTTATCGTTAGAGACTTTTATCTTCCTTCTCCGATAGGAAGTGTGCTCGTTCCTTGTGGAACTGAGTCGCTGCTTTGAGAGTAGCAGCAAAACCCTTGTATTTTACCTTTGTAATATATCAATAAAAATATTCAGTTTCCTTCATATATCTCCAGAATTATTTTCTTTTCTCTTCCAAAATATTTATTATATAACCTCCAACATATTGTTAATCATCAAGCGGAAGCAAAGTGGGCAGTAACCACAAAAGTATGAATCCACTTCAGGTATATTCGAAACCATGCCTCTAAATATGTCAAATATCTGTTTAAGCTTAGAATTAATTATACTGTTTAGTATTTATTTTAAAAAATTATATTATTTCTAAATATGGCTTTTACGTCAAAAAATTTAGATATAACTAAATATAAGGATATAGAAAACTTTGAAGTTCATGAAGATGCAGGAAATTATTCATCTACTATAGTTTTAAATAGAGATAAATTTAAAGAAATACAGAAAGAAAATATAGATCTTCCTGAAGGATATAATATTAAAGGGTCTACAAAAAAGGAGAAATTAAAATCAGCAATAAATGTTTTTAATAAAAGAGAAAATATTCTTTATTTTGGTAAATCAGCTGTGGAGACAACTATTAATATTGAAGATACTGAAGGAAATACAAGTTTACAGTTAATCACTGCTAGAGATATTAATAGTGTCATGAGAACAATTAAAAATAAGGAGCATAGAAAGAAAATAGGATATATTCATATAGGAGCAGTACAGATTTTGCTAAAAACAACTTACGCTGATGGAACTAATTCACCAATTAAAATTATTCTGATGGATGATAGGATCACATATAAATATGATTCTATTTTAGGAATTATGGACGCAAACTTAGCATATACAAAAGTGAAGTTTGAAGTTTTTTCAAATATAGGAGTCCCACTAAATACCAAAAGATTAGATAGAACTTTAGCTCTTGCATATAAGTTTGCTAGAAAAGATTTAATGAGACCAGGAGAAAAAGTATTTTCAATTACTTATTGTGTTAGTTTTGCACTTAGCAATTCTCATCATAGTATAGAATTTAGACATAATGATAAAATAAACTTACCTGAATTATTTGTGGATATAGGAAGAATATATATGCCAAGAAAAAATAATATAGAAGATTTACCAGAAAAATTGCAATTGAAATATATTGATATTGATTCAGTAGAAAATAAGGATTATAAAAATATGATAGAGAAATATAGTACAAAAATAGAAAGACCAATTATGCTTTCAGAACCGGAAAAGATCGGAAATGAAAATAGTGAAATAAATAAGTTAGCAAATCAAGTAAAAGATTTGGAGTTGTATCTAAAAAATAGAATATGAATACAGCTATTTTTTTCCGTAAATCAGAGAATTATGGAAATAGAAGTGAAATTAAATGAAAGATCTAGCATTATATACTCAAGTAGGATTGAAGATGAAGATAGGGATTTTTACGAAAAAAATAAGATGCATATGGTAGTTAAATTTACCAAACGAAATAAAAAGAATAATATGTAAAGATTATGGAAAATTATGTGCACAGTGGATAGTATATAATAATGAGATTATGGATGCTATATGGTGGGAAGAATTTATATTACCTGATAATAATTATTCAGGAATATATTTAGATGGACCATTAGAAGATTTTGACATAGACGATTGGTTCCTAGATGATGATTAAAAATTATTATACACTCAATTTATTTGAAACTTATTTAGAAATATATATGTATGTTTTATGCATGTTACGTATATGCTTTGGTCAAAAATTTATTACGTTGCTACATTTATGTTATGCATTTATTATGCATGTTATGGTTAGAATGAATTATTCATGTTATGGTACAATCAAATTAATGCATGCTACTATTAAACAAGTTGTTGAATTATTTATCTATGCTTCGGCTGTATTGATATATCAGTTCAGTGTGTAAGTTTTGGTCATGTACTTTTTAGTTGAATTAATTATGTATGCCACGTTTTGGTTGATTTATGCACGCATGCCCCGGCTATTTATTTTTGGTATCAGAGCAGGTAACTAGCCTGCGGAAATAGGAAAAAAAATGAGAAATTTATTTAGACTTATTAAAACTAATAGAAGATTACACGTAGTAATGAAAATAAATAATAATATGAGAATTTATTATATAGATGAATTTTTCTGTAAAAAGCTAAGAAAAATTCAGAAAATAAAATTACCCAAAGATGTTAAAATGAGAATAATAGAAAAATATGGATATCTGTTAGGACAGGAATTAGTATATATAAGTAAAATAGTTGATTTATTGAGATTCTTTGATGATATATTCTGGCTTTATGGATGAGTATGGAGTAACATTAGAAGAAATAAAGGAATATAAAAGGACTATAATTAGAGACAAAATAAGACGAGAAAAGATAGAAGTAGAGAGACTTTATAGAATTATAGATGATTGTGTTAGGGATCCTAATAGAATAAATTGGCAAGAAATTAGAAATAGAATTTTAGCACAAGAACAGAAAATAAATAGATTAGAAAATGAGTTCAACCAGATCTAGAAAAGAATTACGAACTAATGAACTTATGGAATTAATTAAAGAAAATAGAAATATTGTAGAATGATTATGTAAAAGGTTAGATTATTTTATAACAAAAAAGGATAATGAAGAAATAGAAAGAATAACTAGATCACTTACAAGGTTCCAAAATATTTTATGTCAATATGAACAGGAATTACGAGAATTAAGAAATTAAAATTATATCCGTCACAAAACTTTGCGACCAAAAATTTAGCGACGAAAAATGATTTTTCCGTCACTAAAATTCGTCAATATTTTATCTTTTTCTAGCTATGTAAGCATGCCGGATCAGGATACCTATCTGGATACCCGAAAAGGATATAAGCCTGTCGGATCCGGATACCTATCTGGATACCCGAAAAGGATCACTACTGGAAAAACTTAAAATAGCGACTGAAATATAGGGAAAATAATAAAATGACAATATCCGAGGAAATGGAATTAAAATACAGGGAAATAAATAAAACACTAGAAGAAATCAATAGAAATATGTTCTTATTGTTAGAAAAAATTAATAAAATTGTAAATTATACTTTAAATAATTTCCAAAATGGTAGAAATACTATAAATAATATACAGGATACATTAGAAAATATAAATATTGATGATAATCAAGACATTAATAGAATTAGAGAGGTTCTTCAGCAATTAGAAAATCTTTTAGAAAAAGAAGAAAATAGTAGATGTATAACTATACAAGATTTAGAGGAATTTCTTGGTGATAGAAAATTAGTAAAGAAAGAGAGCGGAACTTTAGTTTATCCACCAGGATTATGAAAGAATTATTTAGAGAATATCAAGAGGATATAAAAAATGCAACAGAAATAGAAGAAATAAGTAGACTTATGAATGAATTAAAAATATTAAAGAATGAGATTAATAGCACAAAAATATATAAAATAAATAATGATCAGGAAAAGGAAAAAGATTTAGAAGAAGTCATCTTAGGATATGAAGATGAGGATGAAGAACATATAAGAGTAGATATGAAAGAAGAAAGTAGTAACTAAGGAGAAAGTAGACAACCAAATTACCAAAGAAAAAGGACTTGGGGTACCTTTTTCAATGATCCGAATTACTGGAAATCTTATGATGAACCATTTATGGGTAGACGTGGATATTATAGAAAGAAAGAAAAATGGGAAAAGTATCCATCAGATTATAAGCCAAAGGTAGAAACACTTAGATATAGAAATATTTTAAATCTAGACTCTGCTATAAATAAGGAAGAATTAATAAATGAATGGACAAATGAAATAAGTCTGATTCTCCAAACAGATGAATATTTAAAAACCATAGATTTTGATGCAGTACTAAATTTAGTCTTATATAAGACATCAGGAAATGTACAAAAAAATGTTAAATAGTGTTGGAGCATTTGAGTGGCAGCATATAATGGGTGGTGTCAAGAAAAATACCGATATAATACAAAAAATTACTAAAATAATATATAAAGAGTTTGTTGGTTTTGATAATGAATATAGACAAGCAGAATTAGATAGAACAAGGCATGAGAAAGCATTGCTACATCTAGATAATATGAATATATGTAATATGTGTTACTTTGAAGAATTTACTTGTGAGTTCCAGAAATATTATTATCAATTGGATAAACAGTCTAAGGAGATATATAAGAATACATTTATCAATAAGTTACCATTCCCAATAAATGAGAAAGTTAAGGAATTATGGCAACAAAGGAGACTTGAAGTTGCAGATACCTTAGGAGGAATTATTTCGACTGTCTATGAATTATTAGTTAGTGAATGCCAGCATAAGCAAATTAGGAAGTCCATTAGACATAACAAAGGAATTTGTTGTAAAAATCCAAATATAGACCTTCCAAACCAATGGGGATGTGATGATTCTAGGAAACCATATAGAAAAAAGAAATTTTTCAAGAAGGAAAAGAAATATAAATTTAGAAGATCTTATCCTAGAAAAGAATCATATAGAAAAAACAGATACTTTAAGAGGAGAAACCCAATTAATATCCCAAGGAAGTATTGCCCTGAAGGAAAAAAGAAGTGTACATGTTGGTTATGTAAGGAAGAAGGACATTATGCAAATGAATGTCCCAAAAAAGGTAAGAAAGAAGAAAAGTTTAAGTTAATTAATTTAGCTCTTAAAAATAATTATGAACCAGTAGAAGAAGAAATCAGCTCAGATGAGGAAATATATGAGTATAGTACGGAATCTAGTGATAATGGAGCAACTTCAGAAAGTGAATCTGAATAGCACATATATTAGAATAGAAATAGAAATAAATGAGATTAGGTATGCTACGGAAGCCTATATAGATAGTGGAGCAAGTATTTGTTTAGCAACAAAATATTTGTTTCCTAAAGATAAATGGATTGATTTAGATAATCATTTGAAGGTTCAGATTGCTGATGGTTCTACTAAGGTAATTAGCAAGGTTGTTAGAAAAACTATAGCATATATAGAAAATTATATATTTGTTATACCTACTATATACCAACAAGAATCAGGTTTAGGTCTGATATTAGGAAATAATTTCTTACGATTATATGCACCCTTTTGTCAATATAAGAGATTTATTCAAATAAAGACACCCTATATACCAGGTAAGCAAAAGAGACATCTTATATCGATTCCTATAGTTCATGAATCTCAAAATAAAGCTACAAAATATAAATCAGAGTTTCACACGCAAAAACGTGGTGATATATATAATAAAATGACAAAAATTTTAGAGTTTTTTGAGAATAAAATATATGTATTAGGCCAGAAAGAATTTCCAATTCCCCAGGAAATAAAAGAGCTTTTAGATAAAGTATGTAGTGAGAATCCACTTGATCCTAAAATCAATAATAAAAACCAGGAGTTAATTTCTCTAAGGTTAAAAGATCCTAGCAAGGAAATTAAGTGTAAGCCTATGTTTTATACTAAACAAGATAGAGATGAATTTGAAGAGGATTTAAAGAAATTGTTAGATTTAGGATTAATTAGACCATCAAAAAGTAAGCATTCTGCACCAGCCTTTTATGTAGATAATCATAATGAGCAGAAAAGAGGTAAGAGAAGAATGGTGATCAATTATAAAGCTATGAATAAAGCTTTAGAAGGTGATGCATATTTCATTCCTAGAAAGGATCATATAATTGAATTAGTTCGTGGAAAGAAATTATTTAGTAGTCTTGATTGTAAATCTGGTTTCTATCAATTAAGACTTGATGAGGATAGTAAACCCTTAACAACATTTAGTTGCCCTCATGGACAATATGAATGGAATGTATTACCAATGGGTTTAAAGCAAGCACCAGGTATTTTCCAACGTAGAATGGACAATGTATTAAGAGATTTTAAAGACTTTTGTGTTATTTATATTGATGACATTCTTATTTTTACAGATAAGGATGATTTATTGGATCATTTTAAATATGTTAAGTTTTAGAAAGATGTTTAGAACAAGGAGTTATCTTAAGTAGGAAAAAAGTTGTCCTTGGACAAAAAAGAATAGATTATCTCGGTCTTGAAATAGATGGAGGAAATATTGTTATGCAGAAACATGTCCTAACAAAATTACATGAATTGCCTTCTGAAATAAAGAATGTTAAGGAATTACAAAGGTTTCTCGGATTACTAACGTATATTTCAAATGAAGGATTTATTAAAGATCTTGCAGAAGAAAGAAGACTTTTGCAGCTTAAACTCAAGAAAGACGCAGAGTGGAAATGGGCAGAGGAAAACACTGCAATAGTTGAAAGACTAAAGCAGTTGTGTAAAA
Organism: Calophaca sinica; assembly: GCA_037113605.1. Lineage (NCBI taxonomy): Eukaryota > Viridiplantae > Streptophyta > Magnoliopsida > Fabales > Fabaceae > Calophaca > Calophaca sinica. The sequence goes on along the minus strand of CM073736.1, from coordinate 122,707,698 downwards.
ATCTGCCCGAATTATACCACCCTCGTGAAGAGGATTATATAATTATCGAGACTGATGCGTCCGATATAACTTGGGGAGGCTGTATGAAAGCCAAACCAGTAAATAAACCAAAAACAGAGTTACTCTGTAGATATATGTCAGGCTCATTTCATGATCATGAGCTAAATTATCCAATTCATGAAAAGGAAACCTTAGCATTAATAAGAATGCTAAGAAAGCATCAGATATACCTAATGCACCAAGAATTCTTGGTAAGAACTGACTTTACTTATGTTGCAGGTTTCAAAAATCTAAACATTAAGGAAAGCCACAAGCAAAGAAGACTTATCAGATAGCAGATAGAGCTAAATCACTACGATTATAAAGTAGTCCATATTGCAGGAAACAAGAACGTGCTAGCAGACATTCTAAGCAGAGAATGGAACGCGAGCAGCTGAAAAAAGAGAAAGAAATAAAGCAGGCCCAAATAAAGCAGAAAGAAAAGGAGCTGGAATTATTAAAAGCAGATCTCAAATTACTCAGCCTTCAACTTGGAGAAGAAGAAGAGGAGCCTCAAGAAGTACAGCCAAAGAAATATTGGGTTGTGTTCAATGGCCCAATGCCGGGAATTTATGATGCATGGCATAAAGCAGCCGTTCATATAAATGGAATCCCTAATGTACTTCAAGAATCATTCAAGACATATGAAGAAGCAAAGGCCAACCTGGATGAATTTAACAAAAGGGAAGCCCTAAAACAAAAAAGCCAGAAAAATATTGGTTTTCGACCAAATACAGGTTTTCTTGGACCAGTACCAGCCGGACCAGTAAATACCAAACCTAAAACAGGTTTAATGAAGGATGCCAGAACTTTTATTCCAAATAAGCAGAGCCTCAATTCACTTCCAATTATAACAAGGGAAGAACACGAAGCAATGGTTCGCTTCTCTCAGGAAAATTTCAACAAGTCTATCTCTGAATTATTCAATTGGAACGAGGAAACAAAGATATATAACTTCTACGTTCTGAACAGAGGAAAATATGGAGTAAAAGCAGTAATTACCCCGGGATGCCCAGCCATTAGAGTGTTCAATTATTTCCAGCTCGGATTAATTGAATGCATTTATCTATCTAATGATCTTCAAGAATTACAGTTTTTCCCAACAGGAATTAAAGAAGCCGTGAAGTTCTACAAGCAAACAGTTGCTCGAGATCGGCCAATATTTATGAAGATGTATTCAAGTTATCCAGAGTTCGAATCAATGCAGGTCGCCAATCATTTTATCAGCATGAGAATTTGCAATGGTACATTCCCATACATGGATAAGCCGCCAGAAATACCATACAATGAGGAAGAATATACAACAATTATCGCAAATCAGCTATCCTATATATTTGAGCAGACCCAAAAAGTTCGTGGAGATACGCCTCTGAAGGTTAATTACAAAGGACCCAGCACAATAATCACATCCAAAATTAGGCGCCCGATTAAGAAGGAAGAGTTTGACAGAATAATAAATTTTGAAGCCCCATTTTTTACTCTATTGGGACCAAATATCAACTATTTGCCAGATGTCAAAAAGAAGCTGTGTGAAATTATCAAAGTTTATCAGGATCACGTCTGTGAATTATGCTATAATGAAAAAGAAAAAATAAAGCCAGAAGAAGACAAAATTGAAGATAAGCCAGAATCTTCAGGAGTTGTTGACCAAGCCTTCTCGAAAGGATCATGTGAAGCAATAATAGAGGAATAATATAAGATATGTGGTCATAAGGACAAATATGTAAGGGCAAAAAAGGCCCATGTAAATAGTTTACGTGTCACGTGTCATGTATAGTTAGTAGGTGTTGTAAGCCATGGCAGTAGTATATTAACTGTTAGGTGCTACGTGGGTGTAAAAAGATAAATATGTTAGCAAAAGGACAAAAAGACTAGACTAGCATTAAAGATAGTGGCAGAAAGAAAAATAAATGAGCCACGTATAGGAGTGTGTAGAAAATGCTATGTCCTATAGTAGTGTGTAGTAGTTTCTAGTGTCCCTAGCCAGTAGTTGGTTTTGTAAATATAAATAGAAGTATCAGACATGTAGTAGAGGAGAGGAAATTGTGTGGCAAAGTCTCTTTACGAGTCTTGTATCTTCCTTCTCCGAATAGGAAGTTGTGCTCATATCCTTGTGGATTTGAGTCGTTGCCTTGAGAGTGGTAACACCTATGTATCTATCCTTGTGAAATATTAATAAAAATATCCAGTTTTCTCTATATACTTCAGAAATATTTTCAGTTTCCAGAAATACTCTCTTCACATATTTCCAACCATATCGTCAATTAACAAGTGGAAGCAAAGTGGGCACTTTAAAAGCATGGATCTCACTCAGGTATATTCAAAATCACATCTCTAAATATGATAAACATATGTTTGAGTCTAGAATTAATTATATTATTTAGTATCTATCTTGGAAAATTATATTATTTCTAAATATGGCTTCTACGTCAAAAAATTTAGATATAACTAAATATAAGGATATAGAAAACTTAGAAGTTCATAAAGATGCAGGATATTATTCATCTACTATAGTCCTAAATAGAGATAAATTTAAAGAAATACAAAAAGAGAATATAGATATTCCTGAAGGATATAATATTAAAGGGTCTACAAAAAAGGAAAAATTAAAATCGGCAATAAATGTTTTTAATAAAAGAGAAAATATTCTTTATTTTGGTAAATCAGCTGTAGAGACAACTATTAATATTGAAGATACTGAAGGAAATACAAGTTTACAGTTAATCACTGCTAGAGATATTAATAATGTCATGAGAACAATTAAAAATAAGGAGCATAGAAAGAAAATATGATATATTCATATAGGAGCAGTACAGATTTTGCTAAAAGCAACATATGCTGATGGAACTAATTCACCAATTAAAATTATTCTGATGGATGATAGGATCACAGATAAATATGATTCTATTTTAGGAATTATGGACGCAAACTTAGCATATACAAAAGTGAAGTTTGAAGTTTTTCCAAATATAGGAGTCCCACTAAATACCAAAAGATTAGATAGAACTTTGGCTCTTACATATAAGTTTGCTAGAAAAGATTTAATGAGACCAGGAGAAAAAGTATTTTCAATTACTTATTGTGTTAGTTTTGCACTTAGCAATTCTCATCATAGTATAGAATTTAGACATAATGATAAAATAAATTTACCTGAATTATTTATGGATATAGGAAGAATATATATGCCAAGAAAAATAATATAGAAGATTTACTGAAAAATTGCAACTGAAATATATTGATATTGATTCAAGAGAAAATAAGGATTATAAAAATATGATAGAGAAATATAGTACAAAAATAGAAAGACCAATTATGCTTTGAGAACAGAAAATGTTGGAAATGAAGATAGTGAAATAAATAAGTTAGCAAATCAAGTGAAAGATTTAGAGTTGTATCTAAAAATAGAATATGAATATGACTACTTTTTCCGTAAATCAGGGAATTATGGAAATAGAAGTAAAGTTAAATGAAAGATCTAGCATTATATACTCAAGTAGGATTGAAGATGAAGATAGGGATTTTTATGAAAAATAAGATGCATATGGCAGTTAAATTTACCAAACGAAATAAAAAGAATAATATGCAAAGATTATGGAAAACTATGTGCACAGTGGATAGTATATAATAATGAAATTATGGATGCTATATGGTGGGAAGAATTTATGTTACCTGATAATAATTATCCAGAAATATATTTAGATGGACTATTAGAAGATTTTGATATAGACGATTGGTTCCTAGATGATAATTAAAAATTTTAAGATACTTTCAATTTATTTCGAAATTGTTTAGAATTATATATGCATGTGTTATATATGTTTCATGTGTGTTTTGGTAAAAAAATTTATTACGTATGACATATGCATGTACCATATGCATGTTATGCATTTATTATGCATATTATAGTTGAGTTGAATTAATACATGCTTCAGTTGAATTTATTTTGGCATGACTGAATTAATGCTTCAGTTGAAATTATGGTTGAATCAATGAATGTGACTATTGAATTTATTTATCGAGTTGAATTATTTATGTATGCTTCGACTGTATTGATATATCAGTTCAATGTGTATTTATGGTATCAGAGCAGGTAACTAGCCTGCGAAAATAGAAAAAAAATGAGAAATTCATTTAGACTTATTAAAACTAATAGAGGATTACACGTAGTAATGAAAATAAATAATAATATGGGAATTTATTATATAGATGAATTTTTCTGTAAAAAGCTAAGAAAAATTCAGAAAATAAAATTACCCAAAGATGTTAAAATGAGAATAATAGAAAAATATGGATATCTGTTAGGACAGGAATTAGTATATATAAGTAAAATAGTTGATTTATTGAGATTCTTTGATGATATATTCTGGCTTTATGGATGAGTATGGAGTAACATTAGAAAAAATAAAGGAATATAAAAGGACTATAATTAGAGAAAAAATAAGACGAGAAAAGATAGAAGTAGAGAGACTTTATAGAATTATAGATGATTGTGTTAGGGATCCTAATAGAATAAATTGGCAAGAAATTAGAAATAGAATTTTAGCACAAGAACAAAAAATAAATAGATTAGAAAATGAGTACAACCAGATCTAGAAAAGAATTACGAACTAATGAACTTATGGAATTAATTAAGGAAAATAGAAATATTGTAGAATTATTATGTAAAAGGTTAGATTATTTTATAACAAAAAAGGATAATGAAGAAATAGAAAGAATAACTAGATCACTTACAAGGTTCCAAAATATTTTATGTCAATATGAACAGGAATTACGAGAATTAAGAAATTAAAATTATATCCGTCACAAAACTTTGCGACAAAAAATTTAGCGACGAAAAATGATTTTTCCGTCACTAAAATTCGTCAATATTTTATCTTTTTTTAGCTATGTATTTTGGTTAAACCAATTATGGAAACGAAAAATGGTAACTTAATTAAGCTTTCACTTATTGATCTTTCCGATTTTTCTGAACCAATTTTTCTTATTCTTTCTACATGTGTGTCTATTGCAGATCTGGGTGGGGCTCTCGACATGGTGTTGTTTTGTGGTGGTGAGGTGCCGGTATAGTGAAGAAGATCGAGAGGTGTGGGGGAGAGATGGGTGGGAGATGGTGGTTTGGGGGTGGATTCTGTGACGGGGAGGGGAAGAGGAGAGAAGAGAGAGAAAAAAGATCCAATGTGATGAATGTATGATGAATTTGTGAGCTCATTTGATCTATAATGCCTCTTAATAATGGTCCACCCATGAACCATTTGATACACATATCTACCCTAGAAAGCCACCCAACTTTAATTCTATATCTACATATACTTTATTTTGCTATCAACAAAATAAAAATACATCTTTTTTGGTAACAAAGAAAACATTCTTTAATTTGCTGGAACAATTTTTCCTTTCGATATTTTTTTTTTGCTGGAACATTTTTAGCAATAAAACGGGGAGCAGCATGCCATGGAAACAATATTTTCCACTCAACACACATGCTTACGCAACGCAGCACATGCATCGCGTTTCACGTTCACGCTACATGGACTCACGAACCAATAGGGTTTGGTTTTGATATCATTCATTAATTTTAGTTTCATTTGGATTGGTTTTGAATTGATGAGAGTTTTTTTATTGAAACAAATGTATGATTCTTCATTTATCAAAATATTCTTATAAACTTATAAGTATTTATGAGAAGTTAAATATAATTTTTTTTAAAACAATGATATACAGAATTTAGTTTAAATATATACGAGAAACTGTTAATTGAAAAACTCAGTGTTATTGTTTTTTAATATTTTTTAAATATTTAAACTTATTGAGAATTTTATATAAACTCAAGCTTATATTTTATTTTTGTCTGCTAAAGATCAAGTGTTCTTCTTTGAGACAAATATCAAATATTTGAATGTTTAATGAAATAATAGTTTTCAAACTCTATACCCGTGCTGAAATTATTATAAAATTAACAGGATCTATTATATAAAATTAGAACACCGATTAGAGCACTTACTTATTGAAGACATGATCACGATTACCGAAAACTGTCTCTGCCTTGTAGAGCTCCTGAAATCACGAACTAAGTCTTCCTTTGCCTGGTCACAAACTCTGATTATCGGTTCTCAATGGGGCAAACCGTAGACGAGCATATATGATTCCGGTGACGGCAAAGGGGACCTAGCCTCTCTATTTATCAACCCTAGGACCACCCATCATGGGCATAGTGCTTGGGCCTACACTGTCTCCCACATAAATCAGAATTAGGTGTCCAAAGGCCCATTACAATTGATCACTTATTTGCGGGCCTGAGCATCATCAATTGGATCATAACATTAGCCCGTTTTTGGAAAACTAAAAGGCCACAATTGATTGTAGCCCACAAGAATTATTAGAAATAATTCTAACATTCTCCCACTTGGGCAAAATCAATTGTGCAATTTTAATTTTTAGAAAACATTTTGAAAACGACTCTTGGGCTAATAACATACTTCCTAACGTGGCCACTAAACACATGATCCCAAGATGCAACACCTAATTAAGACTCCATCCAACAAAAGCTAAATGATACCGAATCATGGCGGTAGTCACATCTCATATTGACATGACACCTTCCATGGTTACAAATACCACCAACTTCGTCGACTAGCCATCTATGTGGAGTGTAGCAAGAAAATGGCATGCCAATATGATCTTATAGCCATACTGTCATTTTCTTTGTCACCCTCAATTTCTCTCAAATGCATTAAAGCCAGAGAAATTATATGGTTCATAAGAAACCATGATGCCTCGGCTCGACATGGCGTCGATCACCGTGCAGTGATCCCATTGACACCGAGCTCTAATGTTTTTGCAAATATGCCTCGGCTCCAACATGGCATCGACCACCCAAGACGGTGGTCCTAATGATACCGAGCTAAATGGTTCAATAAAACCATAATGCCTCGGCCCAACATGGTGTCGACCACCGCACAAAGGGTCCAGGCGACACCGAGCTTCATGGTTTAACAAAACCGTAATGCCACAACTCTTACATGGTGTCAACCACGGCATAGTGGTCCCAACGACACCGAAGTTTCAACATTTTTGCATCATTAAACATATACAAAGGTATATAATAACATAATTCAATTTATAATTAATTTCTCAAGTCAAATAGAAAATATTATCAAAACACCAAAAGTGTTAAAAATGCGAGAGCTAACATGACATAAAGCACAAACTCCCACTAACCAAGCATATTATACAAACTCATAGAGCTCATGTTCACAAAAATAATGATAAATAAATAATTATGGGCAGAGTCCCTTGGTTAAAGGATTAACCATGTGGAATCTATTTAGTTTCATGATAGCTCTTTGGATTAACAATTTCTTCAATTCTTTTGCATGACAAATATTGCTTCTGATCACTGGTTTCAAAGCATTCAATGCATAGGGCTCAAGACAACGACCCTTCAAAGTTGCAGGGCTAAAGCCAACAAAAATGGGGTCATTTGAAAATAATGCAGTAATATATAGAGGGATATAGTTCTACCACATAAACACTAAGCCCTTAATCTGAGCATTAGCTGCTAGAATTAAATCATGAATGAGAAGGTAACAACTCATCAATTTCAACCAATAAATAAATAGGCAATAACAGCAACAAGAAGTTAACTTTGGAAAGACCAACATATAACGGGATACTAACAATGTATGCTTTAAAATATGAATACAAGATAGATTTTAAGGAAGTCAAAGGTGGCTCAAATCTGAGTTAAATCTTTCAAATATGCATCCCTGAGTAACAACCTTTTTCCTTACAAGTAAAATCTTTGAAAAACTTATATATAGAAGATTTGAATGACAACTATTTTTCTTTATGCTAACATATAATTCAAATGATAATTGATAAGTTCATTGTACATACCATATAGTAAAGGTTTATTATTCCCCAGACAAACTTAACAGTAAACCTTTCAATCATAAAGGTAATTAACAAATAATTGAGCTCATTAACTCCAATTTTATCATCATTTTGAAAATATTAGGATTTTCCAATCCATGTATAAAATCCACAATCATACTGAAATTGATAAAGGTTTTATTATGTACCTTATCTGCGCTCATCAAATAAAGATAAACTATCCTTATGATAAAACAAAGCAAAGCGCTAGATCTCCGTAAAGTCTTAAAAGAATGTGCAAATAATGTCAACAGATCTGCATAAATATCAAAAGTGGCTATAGAACAAGTAACAATAAAGTAATCACGAATCATATAACTTTTGATGTGGTCTGATATAAGAACCAGAAAAATCGAACAACTGGGAGTTCAAAAATTGCAACAGGAAATTCAAATATCTGATGCATAACAAATTCGAATTCAAAGTCGCAGCCCACAAACAAAAGCCTTGAAAATCGTATATTTCAATAAATTAATTTTATTACCATTCTTGACATCAAATAATGACTAAAGTCAAAATCCTCCCACTGAAGTCAAGATCTAAACATGTTAAATTTACAAAAAAAGTTATAGCAAACTAACACAAGCATCTAAAAACTTATCACAAACTTTCATGAAATAAATTAAGTAGTGCTCCATAACAAACTAAGGAAAATAGTTGTTATTAAAAAAATTGATTGTTAAGCAAAACTTAAAATGCGTTAAAGTAAGAAACAGGGCAAGACATGACTTCAGCTTAAATCAAGCTATTTGGAGGCCAACATAACAACACATTCTCCTTTGGGCAGAATGCGCAACCAAGATCACAACCGTGGTCAGAACCTCATATGAGTTAATCAATGAGCATACATCGGATTCAGAAAATTGTCCCCTTTGGGCAGACAAATCCCCTACACCAACGCACCTCCATTAACTTCATCCAACTATTCGATAATAAGTTACTCAAGGACCATACATTGGGTTTAGAGAATTGTCCCCTTTGGGCAGACAAATCTCCTAGACCAGTGTACCTCCAATAACTTCATCGCAAATTAGCTTCTAATCATGACATACAATAACCCCCTTTGGGTAGGAAATTGTACGTGACAATCAGAAACATTCCTCTAATGATAAAAAGAAATTCCACCAATTAATAATGAGTATTCCCACTTTGGCGGGAATCCCCACTATAATCAGTGAAATGCTTTTACCCAGGAATCAATATGTCTTGCCCTTAACCATGATACAGTCCATAAGAAGGTGCATTAAAAAAAAATAAAAAAAAATAAACACCCCTACTGATCATGAATTTAAAAAAAAAAATCCATTAGCATTCTACAAGTTTTGCACTTATAACAATCGAAACAAGAGTTCACATTTAAGTGAATTGACACTTTAAAATTACATGATATATGATAAAAGTATTAATTTTCATAACACCAGCCAAGCACATATACATCATGCACATATCTAAACCATGATATATTCTCTTTCCAGTATATTATTTATTAAATATCAGCTGGAAAATAAGTAAATTATAATACATTTGGATCAAGTTCGTAGAAATATTTACAATTAAAAACACAAACAATAAGCTATAACCACATTTAAACAGTAGATCATAATGCAAGAGGAAGCACTTGAAACGTTCTCACATGCTCACCATAATTTCCAACTTGATCACAGTAATAACCATGAAAGATTATACCGTAATATAAATAATTAAATTCCGAAAATGGAACCACATATGTGCATAACTACTAACTTAACCATTCAATAGAAATTAAAGACATGATTATACAATGCTTTTCAAAATTAAATATTATCACATTGGAGATATCCATAAATTCACTTTTTGAATTAATCATGCAATAAATATCTCTAAATTTATACAATTTGTATCACTCTATGGGAGCACAAATCAACATATACCAAATATTATATTTCCAAATACTTATAAAATTATTGTGACAATAATCACCATCAATGGAAAACAATATGACGTAGATATAAAAAATATTTTTCAAAAATTGTTCCAATAAAAGAGCACAACAATTTACATGTCACAACATTCTAAAAGAATGTCACACCCGTATATAAATACATATTTCAAACACAAATATGAGAGAGAGTTAAAAGTTCATTAAGAAGAAATTTCTCTATTTATGCATGTATACAATACATCAATAACCAAAAATATATATATTCTATAACTAACCTTTAAAGGTGTATCACTCATACTTGTGTGTAGGACCAACAAAAGCGGAAGCATCAACTTTATATAAGTTCTCAGATGGCTCATAGAATAAATGTTAGAGAACAATAATTAAACTCATGTCAAATCAAGTCATACTTTCTAACACATATAAGCTTGAGTATTTTCAAGTTTCAATGTGACATGTCACAACCAATGACAAGAAGGTCATTAAAAGATACTTTTATATATAACTAAACACAACTTTATTGTTTGTCAAAAGTAAATTAAATTGCTCAAAATAAAACTATACGTGCTCAAGCATAAACCAAATATGTTTGATAAATTAAAAGAAAAATTTTCAATAATTCAAAATATATCAAACTAGCAATTATTAAAATTAATACTAGTATCAGAATATTCGATAGTTTACTGTTAAGACAAAACACAAATGCATTAGTATATGTAATATGACAAGATATAGCTCCAGAAATAAAACAAGCTATCACATTGAGGCCAGTAAAATGGTACATTCACCTTTGGGTAGAATGCACCAACCAAGGTTGAAAAAACTCCGTCAAAATCTCGGATGGGTTAATCCATGAGAATACACTGGGTTCAGAAAATTGTCCCCTTTGGGCTGACAATCCCTTAGCCCAATCCATTTCCCAATAACTCCATCTGCAAATAACTTTCAACCACAACATACAACCACCCCCTTTGGGCAAGTAATTGCATGAAATGATTAAAAGCGTTCCTCAAACTACAAAGAAATTTTCATGAATCGATACAAGCGGTCCCACTTTGGTGGTAACGGCTCATATCGACGCACAAAAACTCTTGCATAGGAATCATTTTTTTCTTGTCCATAGATAAGACATACCAATGTGCAAGTACATCATTAAATGAGCACTTTACCGTCATGCATCAATTCAATTCGCATTCTCAACATGTTTTGTACTTTATAGTGTAACAAGGTAGTCAATTGAAAACACGTATATAAAAAATAATAGCATACAATCATGTGCAACTCTACAGGGAGAGTGAACACTACCATTAAATCCAGAATGTATCATATTATTTTTCTAACATATTTTTCAATTTAATTTCAGCCAGAAAATGATTGAAAAATAATTTAATGTGTTACATTTTATAAAAAAAAAAATTAATGCAGCGGAAATTTTTTTTCTAGAAAGTAGATTGAAAAATCAAGCTCGAAAAATAGAGTGCAACGCAAAAAACGGCATCGACAACTGACACACGTAGCTTTCACACTCTCCCTCACTCTCTGTAGGCCGAGTGTGGGATTGGGCAAGGTACTATTCATTGTCTTCTACCTCCAGAATTTTTTCCCAGGATGAGAAAAAAAAAACGATGTTACTGTTTATGGCGCGTTTTTACTCCGATTTCGAACGTTTTTGTTGCGATTTCGCATGGGTTTCGGCTAGAATCAAGTGTATGATTATTCTAGAGCAAAAGCCCCAATTTGTAACAACAAAACGGGATATTAAAAGATCAAAATCGCAGTTTCATGAAACCAAAATAAAAAAAAATGTCACGGTTTTTCTTCGATTTCTTCCTCTATAGTTGATGAAAAAATACGAAACTTGCGCCATTGAATTCGTATGAACGTCCTCTACAAAACCCTTAAGATTTCATGCTCCAATTCATTATAAATCTGAGTTCGAATTTTACACCCAAATTTAAAACGAAAATAATCCGAAAATAAATATTTTAACGTCAAGAATATTTCATGGGTCCTAATCCATATAATACTGGCTCTGATACCATATTATAAAATTAACAGGATCTATTATATGAAATTAGAACACCGATTAGAGCACTTACTTGTTGAAGACATGATCACGATTACCGAAAACTGTCTCTGTCTTGTAGAGCTCCTGAAATCACGAACTAAGTCTTTCTTTGCCTGGTCACAAACTTTGATTATCGGTTCTCAATGGGGCAAATCGTAGACGAGCATATATGATTCCGGTGACGGCAAAGGGGACCTAGCCTCTCTATTTATCAACCATAGGACCACCCATCATGGGCCTAGTGCTTGGGCCTACACTGTCTCCCACATAAATCAGAATTAGGTGTCCAAAGGCCTATTACAATTGATCACTTATTTGCGGGCCTGAGCATCATCAATTGGATCATAACATTAGCCCGTTTTTGGAAAACTAAAAGGCCACAATTGATTGTAGCCCACAAGAATTATTAGAAATAATTCTAACAGAAATGTCCTAGGTATTACTACTTTATTTATGAGTAATGTTTGCATGAATTTTTTTTGACGAATTTTTGCATGAAAATGGTGTCTATATATGTAATGTAATCCTTTAACAGGAATTGATTAAATTAAAGTTAAAATAAAAAGGACATTAAAACTTGTAAGGAAAGTATTTTAATATTATTTTGTAATTTGATTGTAATTCTAAATACTATATTCACTAAAGAAAAAATTATTATTTATACCAAAAATGAGGTTTTGGGTATAATTCTCACCCAACAAAATCGGATCATAATACCCTTTAAATTAGTCGGGTATCGTACCCATATTAACTGTTCTAATAAAAATAGTTTACTTATTCAACATTTTTCACATAACCGATACGACATACATTTTTTATTATTTTAAAAAGTAAGCAGTAAGTTATGAATAATTATTTCGGTGGCATAGAAAATATTTTACAAATTTGCTAATATGTTGTTCTTCCTCTTTTCTTTTAGACGTTTAATTAGAATGCCCATCTTATTAGAAAAAATTGAATAATCAAATAGAAGTAAACATATACCGATGCCAATTTGTTTTCGATATCTAGGCTTCATCGGAAGAAGAAGAAAAGAAATCAAATCTATGTCAGGAGAAGAAGAACCATAAAGTGAGTATAAAGATGAAGAAAAGATAATACAAAGAGAAGTTTTTGATAAAAAAATTATTATTTAGTTTAAAAATGGTGCATCTACAATTTAAAAAAGTCAAATGACTAACTCAAAATAATTAAAATGGATTTAATAACATGATAAGTGGATATAAACTCACTTGGATATCATATTCATACCCGATACTTTGACCCGGTATGGGAATGCTCACTTTATAGCAAACGGGGAAAAGTGAAATAATTAATACCAGTAGCTCTGCTTCTTTTTTTTTTTATTATACATTGAAGCTTTTTTTTTTTTTCAAGGTCACGAGGAAGCCTGGCTCAATACATCGTTTTGAAAGAAACCGAAAAATAATGAAATACCATTTAATAATAACCTTTTTATTGGACATAATATTTAATAACCTGATTCGCGTTGTTAAATTATCAGTAAGTTAAATTTATCAAAAGAAATCAAAAAAAAATTATCATTAAGTTAATACAAATCACTATTCATTAGAAAAAGAATATAAGATAAAATAATTACTCTGACCTCTCAGCATTAATTTGTTTTTCGATAATTGACCTCTCAGCATTATTATATCATATATATATAACTTGAAAAAGTGATGTATAACATACGAAACGTGCGTGGAATATGATGTATACTATGACCTGGTGTTGCAATTAGGCTTTGTAAAAATAAAAAAGAAACGAAAAAATTAGAACACCAGAAGAATCTACTAACCTCTATGTTTAGTTGCATGAAAGGTTGTCCATCTTGAAACGTAACTTTGGTGAATAAGCAACTCCTCTCTATTCATTTGGGTCTCTTAAATCATATTTTAAATTAATGCTAACTTTAGCTTGGCAAAAAAATACCTATTAAAGTTTCAATATTTGGAGGTTATGTGACGTAACGTAATAACATTGGTAATAATATGACAATAATAAATTGTTGAGAATTCAAAAAAAATAATGGAACAAACAGCAATGACAAACCAAATCCAAACAGTTCAGTAATCAAATCAATTCAAACCAAGAACCAATTCTAACCATGTGCAATAAAAGCCCTAATTAAAACCAAACAAACAAAGATAGAGAGTATAGGAAATTAACACCGCAATTGTTGACGCAGTTCGATCCCAAAAAGTTGACCTACATCTGCAAGAGAGAGCAGCCCTCCATATCTACTATCATCATGAGTCTTTACAATGAGAAATTACAATTGTTCTTCACAACCCCTTCCAATTGTTCAAGATGAACAATCCCTAGGTTTCATAATTACAAAACCTCTCAATCCCTCAATGATTCCCTCAAGATTACAATAGAGAAAGCTTGAATCCTCCCTCTATGAAACCCTAAGCCCAAGTGTTTTAATGTGTTTCCCAAAACCCTAGAAATCGCCCCCAAGATCGCTCCGATCGCGTCTCCCAATCTGTTTCGTGCTCCGTTGCAATTTATGCACATTCTGGTTTATATTGCACGCGAATGAATCGATTCAAGTGATCCATGAATCGATTCAAATCACTTAAAAACAGCCCCCAGCGTGTGCTTTCCATGATTCGAATCATGCCTTCAATTGCAGCTCCTTGAATCGATTCAAAAACGTGATCTAAAGTGGGTGAATCGATTCCCAACTTCAGCTCCCAGAGGATCACTTCGATTCACGAAAATGAACTGAATGCTTGAATCGATTCAAGCCCCGCCAATTCGGTTCACAGAGGCTTGGATCATCTCCTATAACTCAGCTGATTGATTAGGTATGTGAATTATATGAGCTGACCAAATTAAGGACGTTCATGATGCATATTTCCTTAAAAATAGGGTTATGGAGGACATCTATGGCAATCAATAGGTTAGCCGATTAAGTGGTTTTGGGCTATAACTTAGCTGACTTTGTAGTTACCTATATTTTTGTTGTTAGCCACGATCTTCTATGATGTAATATGTGAGGTAATGGGGTTAAGAACGTGGAAAATAATGTTAGAATAGGTTTCTTAGGTAGTCTAAATCTATAAATACCAATTGTACATATTGTTTTCAACATACCCAATCAAGTAAACACAAGTTTTTACTTTTATCTTTCTTGTGTCGTTTTTTATCATTTATCTTTCATGCAATCTTAGTTTAGTAGTTCAACCTTCTACACTAGACGCTCTCTAGAGTAGTCTAAGAATCCGTAGTTAAGAAACAGAGTCTCTTTCCCAAAGTAATCGTCTGATCAAGGGAAATCATTGTCAACAATGTAAGTTAGTTGACCTATCAGCTAATCGACTGAGAAAACGACTAATCAACTAAACACCAAACTCGCATGACGACAACAAATATATATATGTTATGTTTAACTTATTTTAGTAAACTGCTTAAAATGGCTTATGAAAACAATTTATGTGAAGACTCAACCCTTGATCAACTTTGGTTCTTTGGTTTTTATAGGGAGGGTGAATCAAACTCCTGTGTGGTTTCCAAAGCCAAGCACTACCAACCATGTTGGCACCTTTGACCATCCATCCTAAATTCTATTTTACAGTGAAAACAAATATTGAGATGGTAAATAATTTTTTTTAACAAATATTGAATAAATACTTAAATAAACTGTGTGCCAAATGTCCCACCCCACATAGAGAAATAAAACTTTTCCTTCACGGGTACCTCACGTCAATGGTGTGTCCAGCTCACGGTATAGGTTCTATTCTTTTTTTTTTTTTTTTTGTATCATCAATCATCCCTTGGCCTAGAGCTTCTGCGATATTACATATAGATTGTATTGTTAAATTTAATTTTTAACAATTAAGTGTTTTAACAATTAAGGCTTTTAGTTTTAAATTATTCTTGTGTGCTTTATACCAATGATAAATTTTAAAAATTGTGTATACACAGTAACACTCCGAAATCAAATTTCTAAAACGCACACCCTTGCGATATGAAAATGAAATTCTGAAAAGTATAAAAAATTATAAACTTCAAAAATTAATTTCCAAAACTCGTCATAACTCAGTTCCAAAATTAAGTTTCTGGATTAGTAATATTTTTGGGGAAAAACAGAAAGGGGCGTATAAGAAAAAAAAAAAAGCAATCCCCTTGCTGAACTATCAATATGTAGCTACCAGACCTATTACACACATTGGCCCAATCATGATGCATAAATGATTTTTTTTTTGAACAAGTTAGATACTCCTAAGAGAGAGAACATAAAAGATTGCAATATTTTTTCAAGTTATGATTACATAAATGAATTTTGGCATCCGTATTTGATATAGTTGCAAAACTTTTTATAAGTGATGAAATTATGATTAAAAATACATAAACAAGTATAAAACAATTCGTACTAAGTGAGACTCTTGATAGATGACTCTTTAATCTACCATCTTATTCTTAGTTTTGTCTTGTGTGCCGATGTAGACTATTTTTATAATGTGCCAGTTAGTTAGATTATGATATTTTGATACCTCCTGGAATGAAAACAGTGCACTACATTACTATGAAATATCTTTAGATCACTTGGAGCACCAAAGCTTTTTCATCCAAAATATATATAAACCAGACCAAAAAGTAAAACAGAGAGGTTGTAGTTGCTGGAAAATACAAAATGGGGGCAAAAGGCCTCTAAAATTTAAAAAATAACAGGAACATTTCATCATTTGATTGTTTCCATTGACTTCAAAAGCTCTACATGACCAATCAAGAATAAGTGGAACTACCAACCGAGGGAATTCTTTGACTTCTGTAATTTTAAGCTATAGGATCTCTCTATCTCCTCCTGCAGTATTCATTGTCAACAACAGCTATCAGATATAGATACACCTGAATCTGTGTTTATGTATTTTTATCAAATTATTAAGATTAGAAGCATCAACACCAATGTTTTAAGAACCATCGTAATGACACCCAAAAAATTAGGGGGAAGAACATGTCTATCTTCTATCTATTTACTATTTAAGAAAGTTAACTACACTAGATGCCACATGGCAACATCTTATTCATCCGCACAAGAATTAATTCCCGCCTAATTTTTATTTCTCGGAGTGTGTTGCGACCCATGCTTCAAAGCACGGGCGTTCTGGCTAGTGTATGTATAAATGAGAAACAGAGTAGGAGTCATCATTCCTAGCATTCTGATGTAAGTTTAATCAAAACGATCAGAATATTCCAAATGTCACGCTATCTACGTTGCACAAACTTTGTCATAATGCAATAAAATGCTGTTCATGTGAAAATTTACTGTACCGACAATTTAAAAATGATCGATACCTTGCAGGCTTTTTGTAAAGGTTCTAAGAATGACGATCTGAAAAGCGTAACGGCATTTCCAAACGAAGTTCCATTCCATTCTGCTATCAAACAAGGTATCAAAATCAGTTCAACTAGTACATGGCTCCAAGTTGCAATTAGCATTAGAAGACAAGGGGATGGCAATGAAAAGTTTTTGCAAAATGGAAACTTAGACTGTCCAAGTAAAAAGTTAACATACCACCATTAACATCAGCTCTCGAGCCCTCGTCATTAAGCTCTTCTAGAAGCTGCAATGTAGCAAACCACAATATCAGGATTCACATAACCATATAAGATATCTAGAAATTATTACCAGAAAACATTATCAAGATTCACATAACCATATAAGTCCTGTTGGTGGAGAGAGACATTTTTGTTTGTGGCAATGACCTTTGGGTTGTGGCATTGTTGGAGATTATTGGTTGGTTATAATATAATTCAGAAGGTTTATGAATTAGCCAGGTCACCGTCAGTAGGAGCACAGTAAAGTTTTGCTCAATCAAGTGCTTGTGTTAGGTATCAATTCAGAAATAAGGTCGTTGCCTTCAGAGGTATTACTTGCGGTTAGTATCAATTATGTGTTTTGAAGGGTCTGGAAGCTGGCGGAGCCAGGGTAACATTATATTGAAGGTGGTACAAAATGAGCTGTGTAATGTATCTTGCATTCTGCATCTGTGTCTAGGATTTGCTTTCGTTGTTGTGTAGACTTTAATCTGTACTTGGTGTTGGATGCAGTTTTGTGGCAGTAATGAGGTTGCTGTCATAAGGATTTTGCTGATTGAAGGTTTTGTGTATCTTCATCTTGCATTTCTGAATTGAGCTTGTGAAACTAAGCCTTGGAGTACTGCTTGTTAATTCTGCTGGGGCAATGTCAAAGGCATCGAGGGTTTGTCATTTGCACCAGTTTGCTTTGTTTTCCCTTTTTTGGGGGGCTGTTTAGTCTGGTTTTGGTCCATGTTTGTCTGAAAACACTAACACATCTTGTGCTGCTATTGTGTTCTTCATTTCTATCAATGAATTTATCTTGTCTATATGAAGGAAAAAAACAGTATCCTGATGTAGTAAGGTACTGGATACAGCCAGGCCAAATGGGCCTAATTTTGTACCCCCTTTAGGTATGACAAAAGATGATGATTTACTTTCCCACATAAGAGAATTTTTTGGAGAGCGGGGCAAGTGTCTTTAGGAAAGTGCCTGCTACACCATGTAATAAATGAAAAACATCCCTATTGAAAAGTAAGCAAATAATTGAGCCTGAGGGAAGCATCCCTCTCTCACCAATTGCAGATCAAAAAATTATTTTTGCATGATAAGTTTACCTGGGAAAGGGTGGGTACTGTAGTCGGATCGAACTCCTCACACCGATTTGGATCGATAGGGACACAAACTCGGCCTACAACAAAGAAGAATTACCATGTAATGCTTAACAATCAAATTAGCTAATGAATCTTTCTAACAATTTTAATGAGAAGATAGCTTTATTGTTTCAATTTTCTCTTTACAAAACTTAAGTTAAAGATAATAGCATGTGATTAAAATGTCATCAGTAAATCCTCACCATAAAAAACTCAATAGCTCATGTCAATAAAAAAGTTGCACATAGTCATACTAGATACTGACCTGTTTTCGGATGTACACAAAACGGTGCTTTAAGCAAATGATTCATATGCTTCGAAACCTGAAAATTAAATAGTCTTAAATAAATAAGAAAAATTCAGACTTCAAAACATAAAGTCAAAGGTATTATTGGTCTTCTATATATGGACTATCGAGACATATTGTAGGGGAATTATGAATGTGCAAAATAAAAAATAGCATGAAAGATCATATAGGATATAGGAAAAACGGGACCAGTTGATAGACAAACCTCCATATCTAGCCTAGGGTAAGTAAAGAAGAACACAATCTCTTCAACACACTTACGCAGCCCTTGTGCCTACAAAAAGGATTAGGAAAACATCAATACTAAATAGCAACATTAAATTATGCTTGTCTCGACAAATCTTATATGATTTCCTGAATGAATAGTACAATAGACAACCATTCTATACAATGTAAGCAAAGTAACTAGTTCATTGGTCACAGCGTGAATTTCCAGACCATTCTATTGCTCATGAGATCTATGCAACATCAAATATGTGTGCAAATGTTGCAGAGAGCAGATGCCAATGTCACCTTGATATTCTAAATTTCCCAAAAGGAATCTTGTATACCTTGTGTTTTCCAGATTGCAGCAACATTTTGCACTGTTCCCATCGCACAACATTGATATCTTCTTTTGCACTAGAGGACCGCCTACTGTCTTGCCATCTTCCCCTAAGTTCAGAAGCAATAGCTGCAAAAGTAAAACATGCATCGTATAAGATAATAGCAGGAAAATGGAATAACAAGGACCATACCAGAAGAGCAGAAACAATGAAATGTACATTCATCAGGAATCATGTTTAGGATTTTCTCATATCTCTCCTCAGTAGCAAGTAAGTTTTGACTTGTAAGCAGTTTTTTCTCAAAACAGTCCTTGAGAACGTCAGTGTATGATCTCCTGGAAAAAGAAAACACTGCTTAGGACATGAAATAGAAGATATAGATCAGAAAGCTAGTCATTCATTGTAAGACTTACGCCAAGAAAGGATGAAGAGCAGCACCCATAAAAGAAACCTTCTTATGACTATTTTCATTGCCCTGGACAGAATACGAAATCAACAAACACTGATACAAGTATTGAAAACCCCACTGGTCGTTACTAAGTATACTACCTTGTAAACGCGAAAATATTCAGCAATAGCAGCTCTTTTCTCATTAGTCAACCTGTAAGAGTAAAGGTGACATATTTGAATCTATGACTATGTGTATGGCCACAAGTAGATAAAGGAAAAATTATAGCTTTTGATTGTTTAGTGTCTCACCTTCTTGCCCTCTCATCACAGACCCAACAATGAACACCTCTGCGTCCACTATAGACCCAGAGTATGTGTTCGTAACCAAAGTCATCTGAAAAAGTAGCCCCAAAGCAGAAATCAACACAAAAGTTACAGAGTGGAGAAGATTTATATTCCCCCAAATAACACCCATCTGATTTTTTGCAATGAAAATGATGTCTGCCGTGAATTGAACCACAAAATAGGTTCAATCTTGCCTCATAATAAGTTAGTAGATATAATTTTATGGCAGGTTGGATATTCTATGTCCTTCCCAAAGTATTTGACTATCTTAATATAAGATAAGCATCTGAGCCTGAAGATCAAAAAGAATGAAAAGGAAATTGAATTCTCAATCCATGGCATAAATATTGAGAACAATGAAAGATCAGAAACGGGATGAAAACAAATGCAGAGATGAACCTCATATCACGCAGCAGGGAAATTAAAATCAAATAAAACTAAATATCACAAAGTTTAGCATTAACCCTACTCTAACAAATATATTAGGCATTATTAAAGCCATAAATTTCCCAGAAACAACAACGATTCAGCTAACTCAGATGCTGAAATGTAAAAGCTACAGCCTAGCCTACAGCCATTCTCATAAATATTCAAATAGCATTTACGTCTCTTTCTGCTTCGGTTAGTAAACCTATTATGCTGAGGGATTACTTACCACAATGCTGTGAATTGGGAGGATCATAATTGTGATGTGAACTTCTGTTATTTTACAGTATTACCACTAGGTGACTGTGTCCCCTCCATTTTCTTTCATTGTTATAAAAGAAGTACTGCTATCTTATCTTATTATTTATAAAATTAAGTCTTCTGTTCAATGCACAACATAAATGACAAGCAATTGCATCACCTATCCAATATCATATAAGATGCAAATCGCTACCTCTTAAGGCAGTATCAATCACTTTGATGGCTATAGTCATCAATGGCCAGCAATCCAAGCAAACATCAGCACCAGAGCAGCAGTATCTTACATTATCGTAATCTGACATATCCTACACAATCCCAAAAAGAAAAAAGGAATGTAACAAATGTGAAGAAAACGGCAGTAGCTAAAGGTTTCACTTGGAGACCCAAGTCAGAAAATCTTACTATATCAAAAATCAACTCCCTCTCAACTGGAGCAAAGACATTATTATCACTCTGTGCATAGGCATGCCTTTTTGCAGGCTGAACCACATATAAGGAATAGATTAGAGGAAAATAAGAACTGGATAAAAGATGAAAGCAAAAAACATTACTCTTATGTCAGCTCAAACACACATCACATTATCAAATTCACAACACTGCATCATTGCTTCTATCACTACTACTTGTATTAATCAGTAAATGCTGCACTGATTATAAACAAATTGAAGCATCGTAATAACGAATTGTGAGCAGATAGTGGAGATGTTACATCGACAGTGTAGACAGGTCCAATGTCTATCTTTAAAGGGCATTTTTCCTTGATGGAATTTTCGAGCTCAAGGGCATTGTTGAAAGATTGGAAGCGCAAATAAATGTCATTGTCCAGAGTGAAGGAAAATTCTCTTCTTCCAAAGTAGGATTGATCGCAACCAGGGTGCTTCCCATCTACAATTGTTTTATACCCACAAAAATTAAAAACTAAAAATAAAATAAAAATTCAAGATGCATCATCATTTAACACACTCATCAGAAGCATGGGTTTGATGAAGGTTACCGTGGCCATAAGACACCCATTTGAATATATCGACAAAAGGAAACAGCTTTCCTGGGGAAAATGAAACGAAAAGAAGAGAACTTTTAAAAGGTTGAAACCCAATACAAATCAATAGAAATTACACCAATTTTCCACCCAAGAAAAAAGAAAATGGGAATTGGATGCAACTAACCGTAATATAGTCTGAGATAATTTTGATTGAAGTCTGGTTCTTGTTGTGGGATCATTTTTTGTTGATTGGATGGGAACTTGTATCTGCGAAATGGAAAACAAACGGAGAGAGAGTGAAGTGAAGTGATGAATGATGATATATGCGTGAGATTGTGATGGCGGGAACATCCATATATTTGGCGGGAACACTAATGGGCCTTAGCCTGTTTCTTTTTTTATGGACTGTAAGGTATGGCCCAACAAGGACCTTTTTGTAAGTGAATTATTTCTTTTTGCAAACTTGAGGCAGAGGTGGTTCCCTCCTTCTCAGAATGATAACAACGTAGCACTACAAAGCAACAGGAGAATGAAGGAAACTATAAGGATCAAGTTCTAACCTATACTATGCAATGAAATTTTTTTATAGAGAACCAACATTTCATAAAATATAAATTGAGCTGCGTCAAAAGATGACAACCGATGCTTCTAAATAATAACAATAGTGGATTTCAATGGCACTCATCTTTGTTATACATCAATTAGATTGTATACAAAGAACGAAGTATCATTACCATAAAGAATTTTAAAAGATACCTGTTTCAAAAATCCAGCCCCAAATGCTCTGGTAACCTTAATTTCACTCTATCATTTACAATACATTGGCTATCATCTGGATGTTCATTCTTAATCCTAATGACTTCCTGCAAAATAATAAGCTCCAAATTTCACCAGAACATGACTGAGGAAGAAATAAACAGAACTAATAGTAATAACTTCAACAAGTACTAAAAGTAGAACTTATATAATTAGTAATTAAAAGGGAAACTGCAAATAAGTATAAAGCCAGACATCTAACTTCTTGAATATAACATCTCACATGTCTCATCACGAAAGCTACCAAATCTAAAACTACATACCAGTTGAAATAATAACAGAATGTTGGATTTTACGAAAGTTTGAAAGAGACAATGGAATCACTGATAGGATACAAACGGGCTAAGGAAAATAACATAAAGACAAGCGCACAAAAACACAAATATAGCATATACAAAAACATGCACGAGGAGACTAATATTAAAACTTCATGGGAAAAAGCAGTAACAAATAAAATAGCAGCATTAAGTCCCATATAACTATAAAAGGAATCACACAATCATCAAAGGGCACCGAAGCCTTACAACTAAACCATGCCATGAAATCCTGCACCACGGTTAAGTAGGTAGAAAGTATACCACCATAAGCATAAGAGAATAAATCGTTTACATTAAAATGCCTACGAACAGATAGGTGGAAAACAGGAATGGGGCAATACAATACAATACAATACAATACAATACAATACAATACAATGTAATACAATACAATACAATACAATGTCTAAACGAAAACTGGGGTTGGGGAGAAGTGGCTGAAAAGCCAAATTATAAACATGTCTCTTCCATGCTACAAAGTAATTCAGCTGAAAGCTTAACCACTTCGAAGAAGAAGAAGAAAAAGAGAGACAAGAGAGCTACCTGAGTCTTGTCAAGATGCAAAAGGTGGCTCCAATGGTGACTCAGTAAACTCACTGGAAGAACAACCACACAAACTGAAATCTGAGATACAAAATCAGAATCTATGCGATTTATCAAATGAGATCGATAATGCTACTTCGTGTGAGCTTGTAAATCGTGAATGGAATCGATACGATTTGCGAGATTAGATTAAAATTTGCAAGAGAAACATAGACGGAGAGAGACAAAGCACTGATGATTGGGATATTGGAATAACGTTCTCGTCAATTAGGGTTTTTCGATTGGGGATTAGGGTTCACCGATGAGGGACTTGGAAAGAGGCTGAGACTTGATAGTTGATTTAGGGAGAAGGAGTGTTTACCGGTTTTGAGAAATAAATGAACGAAGAGAGAGGGAAGTGATGATTAATATGGCGGGAATGGAAAATTGTGAATTTATGTGCGTGAGATTGAGAAGGCGGGAACTTCCACATATATAGCGGGAACACTAATGGGCGTTAGCCTGTTTATTTATCTGGCCCGTTTCATTTTATGGACTATATGGTGAGGACCAACAAGGGACTTTTTGTAAGTTAATTATTATTTAAAAACATTGTAAGCGTATTAATATTAAACAATGGCTAATGCTACCGTGGGTAAGTAAGATAGGTATACCTGTGGCAGCTAGTCCGTAAGTAGCAATAAAGACAGGCCTCAAATTTCACCCAAATTTGAGGGCCCCAAATTTTTTGTTATATATATAATATTGTGTGATATATGTCGCGAATCTTTGTGCGGCACAGCGGTAGTTACGTCTTTAGTAGCCCCTGCGACCCGTGTTCGAGTCCAGCGCATGACGTTTTTGCGTGGGAAATATATTTTTGTGCCAAAAATCGATGAAAATAATACCTGAGCAAGATTCGAACACCGCTCCGGCGAATAAAACTAGGTGCCCAAACCACTTTACCACCTTGGATTTGCTGTAATATTTGTGAAATACTAATATATATATATATATTGATCCCCAATTTTTAGGGGCCTAATTTTTAAGATTAGAACAGGGCCTCCAAAATGATTAAGACGGCCCTGGGTATACCCACAGTGCACAACTTTTCTCAAACGTTGATTTGAGTGATTCCACAAATATTATGGTGGACCATCTGCACAAGATCTTTTTTCCTCTCCCTCCCATAAGCTTCGAGATTTCCCAATCACAAGATCTGTAGCCATGGTGTTTTCCGTCGCTGGGACGTCGACGAAACAATACTCCGGCCAGCAGAAAAGAAGGGCTTGACAAGGAGATTGCAGATTCAGTCTCAGCTCATCCGACTCACGCAGTCGCTCCTTGCCCTTCACCGACCACCAACCCCTTCCCCATCCACTACCCCTTCCCCCGTCTCTCACCCTCACTCTCCCCTGCCCCCTACATCAAGTAGCAACCATTTCTAGACTATGTCGCTACCTGCAACAAGTAACAACCATTTGCGGCGTTGACATTCACGGTGGTGTGCGACGAAACCAGGTTTGGGTTTCAAAATCCATTATAGGAAGAATTTGCGAAAACTCTCTCTCTCATTCTCGTGTTCTCTCTCCATCGCACCAACTTCGAGGCTAGATTTTGTCACTGTGAGCTCCCCTCCGACAAACCGAACCAAACATAACAAAGCTCTCAACCTCCTCTACAATAGCCCCCAACCAATTTCTTGAAATGGATAACTTTGAAAACCCTACGCCATTGTAGAACAACACAAAACCCATCCTCGCATCGTCCAACAGTTGTGTCGTGTAACAGCATTGTTGCAGAAATAGATTCGAAGAGAGATGTCAGGGGAGGGCGTGGCTCTCAGTTGAAGAAAAGATTGGTAAAGAAATCGCGACAGAGAGAGTGAGAGTGAGACCACCTCGTCGGCGCTGTCAGGTTCCTCATCAGCAACAACATCTCCTCTGATGCCGCCGATAAACCCCCCTGCTTCAACGCGTTCCATATACATTGAGAGGGAGGAAGGAGAACGTTCTTCTGGATCGCGATTTTAGGGCTAAGACTGTGGATTTTGGACTTGCGAGGGTGATGAGTGTGGAAGATTTTGGAATGCGGATGGTGGAGGAGAAGAAGAAATAAGGGGCTGAGGATTGTAGCTCTGTTGGGTAGGAAGCAGAGAGAGGAGATGACATAGATACGATGCATATGGTCCACCATATTACTGTGTGGATAGATTAATCCAATGGTGAGTAATCCTTGTGCACCATGGGTATACCTATCTTACTTACCCATGGTAGAATCCGCCATTAAACAATTAGGCTGATGCATGCTTTCATCACAACTAGCAGCAGTGAACCCGTGCTCGGCTCTTGAAAAAATCCAGTGTGACATGAGAATTGGAGTGAATTGATGTTTTGGAGAGAAAACAGTTCTTTTTTGTTGTTGTGGGAAAACAGTTTTGAGTGGGCGAATGGGTTTTTATCATGTGACATTAGTATAGTTAAGTTTCTTAACTAGTAAATAGATGGAGAAAAATATAAAAATGAGATTTGGCGTGTGAGCGGTGGGATTCGTAGACATACCCTATATGTAATTGTAAACATAGGTGGCACATTTAGCATGAGTGGGTTTTTCATTCTATAGTGAGCTTTAAGGCTACGTTTGGCAACCAAGAAAATGGGGGAAAGGAAATGGGATAAAAGAAAGTTTATTGATTAAAGTGTAAAATTGTTGATGTGTCATACTATGATTGGTCTGTCACACTTATCCATGCACACTTTTCACATTTACCAAAAAAAAAAGTTCTCTTCTCTCCACTTTCTTTCCTTACAAACAAACATAGCCTAAGAAAGTGGAGGCAAAGAAAGTAGAGAGAAAGAAAGTTTATTGGTTAAAGTGTAAAATTAATGATGTGTCACATTATTATTGGCTTGTCATATTTCTCCATGCATATATTTCACACTTTACAATTTTTTTTCCATCCTTTCTACTTTCTTTCCGCTCTCCCAAACATAGCCTAAGGAAAGGAAGAGATGAGTGGGTTTTCCATCTTCTTCAAGTCAGCAACGGCTCTCTTTAGTAACATGACTTTCAAGATTTAGTTTGTGCATGAGTCATGTCGTCTCCCCCTTCCAAATCATACAAATTAGTAATCAAACATCTCTTGTTTAGATTGGATTCTTATATTTGTTTGATGTTGTTTGAAAATATTTACTTTTGTTGGGATTGTTGGTATCCTTATGCTTCTTCCAGTCAACTGTTGTGGAAACCGGTTACACCATATTGATGTCGCAGACTTTGCCAATAACTCATTTGATGGGTTCACTGTATTAAATGTAAACAATGGCTCTCGGTGAATACTACCTCAATATTTACTGTTAGTAACATCTTTTCCTCCTCTTTATATTCTTTATTTTTTTCTTCTTTAAGCTAAAATTGGTTTTCTTCAGTTGAACTAACTTCATGTAATAAAATGTATGCCTCTTATGTAACTCTTGGCGCACATATGACTATCACTTTATCTAGGCATTCTTTAGTTGCCTGTATGGAGCCAAAGATCTTGGATTACAAATGTAAACAATTCTTAATTTTTAATTACATTTCTAAAGGAGGTACCAACATCACTTGGTGTCTTATCCAAAAACTTTTGTTAGACCTTGCAGTTTCAAATTGTTGTTTTGTGACTGATGCAAGAATACTTTTTATTCTTGCAGGAATTTTCAGATTTACAAACAAAGTTGCTTTGACTTACCACAAAACTTCCCTGGCAATGTGAGCCTGGGATGGATGTATGCCCCTTGAGGTATAATGGGTATCTTCCCTGTCATGACATTTTCTGTGTGGCAAGATTGATTTATTTTTATTCCCTTATTATTTGTTTTGAGCTCTGAGGATGATGCTAGTTGCATCAATGATTTTTTGATGATTTTATTAACTTATCTGGATATGTTGGCCACTATTATGATGATTTCATTTTTCTTCCCATAAAATGAATTAATGTGTGAGACAAATATTCTCAGATTGAGGATGGTTGTGACATAAACATTTGATCTATGTGAATTTGCTAAATGTCGAAGGATGTTTGTGGTTGCTTGATTGTTATAGTGTGATGTCCTATTCTTTAAATGTTTTATTCTTTTAGGCACATAAGCATGAAAGTCGTGACTTTAAAAATAGGTTGACCATTAATGGTAAATATAACATGTACTTTTGGAGCTGTTAAAATTCCTTCATGTGTCCATAATCCTGGTAGGAACGTGATGTGTTAGAAAAGTTTAGAGATTTGGATTTGTTAGTAAAGGTCCAATCAACATGTTTGCAAATTGGGTGGCTTAGGATTGAGAATGTTTTTAAAGACCAAATCCGAGAACCACAAGAGAAAGATGAAGAGTTGAAACTATTAAAGATTTTCAGGTTAGTAAGGACAAAATAAATCTTTTAAAGCAAGATTTTAGCTAAAGCACATTGTAGCAAATATAGTATCCATCCAGGAGTTACTAAATGTACCAAGATCTTAAAAAGGAATTCTGATGGAAGGGTATGGAAAATGACATTGAAGAATTTGTGGCTAAATGGCTAACATGTCAAAGAATTAAACTAGTACATCAAATTTGATGTTCTATTTTGGTTTATTTATAAGGGTTTTTCTAACGTGTGCAACCTTACACATGTTAAGACTCATTAATTATCCACTTTATTTCCTTATTAATTACCTAGTTTCCTATTTATATTATGAATTTAATCTCTCTCTTCCCACCAAATAGGAAAGTGGGTAATTAATAAAGAAAAAACTAAATAATTAATGAGTCTTAATCTGTACAAGGTTGCAAACGTTAGAAAAACTGTTTATATAAATAAAAATAAGTTAGTAAATGTTATATAAATACATATTAAATAAGTTAGTAAATGTTATATAAATGAAGTTAGTAAAAATAAGTTAGTAAATGTTCGATTCTAGGTGGCTGCGTTGGTAGGCGATACGTAAATTTTACCGTAAATCCTGGATCAGGTTGGTGGTTCTCCCTGACCCTGCACGGGGGTGAGCCTCCCCCAATCTAAACTTTTTGTAATAAAAAAAAATGAAGTTATATAAATAAAGTTACGTACTAAATAAACTAAAGCACTTTTTTGTTTCTTAATATAGTAGTCCTAACGTAAAAATTAATACTAACGTAAAAACAAACCATTGTAATAATTTGATTATTATAGATGAAAGATTCATTTTTTAAAAAGTAAACGGAAATATTTATTCAGTCAATGGTTAGTGAATTTATAATTTAATTAAAAATAAAAAATTATAGAGATCGAGATGTCATGGGTATTGTACCAAATGTTTTGAAAACTGGACCGATCACTAAACTGGTGAACGTATTGGTTTACGGTTTAACGATTTAATCGTGGTTGAACCGTGGTCGAACTGAGATAAATAATTAAATGTTTTTAATAATATAAAATTTATTAAGTAATATATCAATATAATTATTAATAAAATATGATAAAACAAATTATAAATGAACATAAATCAATCATATTATATATTTTAATAGATAAAAAAATAAATAATAAAATGCTAAATAATAAAAATTCATGAATATGAATATTTATTACTTGTTATTGAATCTTTATTTAGCAAAAAAAAATACATATTTTTAGTTTAAAAATTTAAAAAAATACAAAAAAAGGAAAATAGAAAACGACCGGTTCAAACCGGTTTTCATCACCGGATTCTGACTGGTTCCTAATCGGTTCTTTGTTTTGCCAGTTTCATCGACAGTATAGATCAGATACATGACTGGTTCTCGGTTCAACCGGTCGAACCGACTTGTCCGATTTTTAGAACAGTGCTTGTACCATCTTTGTTTCTATAACCAGTGAAACAACATTTTTTAAAATGATGAATGGGAAGAAATAAAACGTTGGCGGTATTGAGAAGGAGTTATTAGGGAATAAATAGACTTAGGACAATCATGCCTCTAAAATCATAAACCCATACCAGTTACATTATGAAGCTGGCCATCATCCCTTATGTCTCTTATTAAGCTGGCATTTTTAGAATAAGAAGACAAGACATAAGTAAAATAAGAAAAAGAAAGGCTAGAAGAAAAGTTTATAAGGGTATGAGTTTTCTAAGGGTAAGAGATAGTTGGTCAGATCAACCCTTTCTTGCTAATTTTGTGGTCCAAAATATCTTTTTCTGCCATATTCTTCTTGCTCAACTCCTAAAAGAAAAAAAAATCATATTTATTTTTTAGTTGTTGTCAATTTGTCATTGTTGGCATTTTTCTTTTATTGAACTCTCGAAAGATTTTTATCTATTTTACATTGCTGTCATAAAGTTTTTTTTGTCCTATTTTTTTCTCCTGTTGTAGACCTCGGATTTATGTGTTTCTTGTTGTGTTTGAAACCTAACATATAAGGGTACTTTGGTCAATGCATTCACTGTTTTTAAATCATTGTGGCAGTCACAACTGGATTTGCAAGTTAGGAATATATGCTGTCTAGAATATGCATTGACAACATTTGCTTCAATAATCCTATACTCAACTACAAACATGGTATAAAAAAATTTACTCCCTTCAATCTCAAATATAAACAAAAGTTAAAATGTCTATATTTAGAATGGTTAAATTTACTGAAAAAGGTTGCAACTTCTGAACAAAAGATAATTAGAACATTGAACGTGTGATCCATCTCATTTATGTGCGGTTAGCTTGGCAGCTTTGAAGTTAGTCTATTTGGGAACAAACATCTGTTATCTCAAAAAATATGGTCTCTTAATCTCCCACTAATCAAAGGCTGGGGATATGCGTATGTGTTAATAAGTTATGATTTTATTTTATTATGTGGCAACTTGTTATTGGTGGAGACAGAGAATGTGATAGAAAAGTGAGATAAGCGATTTTCATCCTCTATTTGGACCTCGAAAGTATTAAATTCCTTGTAATTAAATAGAGATGACATTTAATACCCTATCCATTGGGTACCCAAAAAATTACCCACAACGGGTAGGATAATCACCCGTACAATGGATGTATATGGGTCCGGATACAAATAATTACTTGTAAGTGAGTATGAGTACTATGGCACCCACCCCGCCTTGCACATGCATATATATAGTTACTCATTTATTTATATTACTAATTATCGATATATATAATTGTAACTATATATAATACAAATTTTTAAAAACAAAATTAATCTAAAAAATCTAAACTTTTTAAACCTAGCAGCATTTATACTTTGATTTAGATGTTTTTATTTAGTTAAATACTTTGATTTGTAATGTTTTATGAGTATATTTAAAATATCTTTGGATATATAATTTTCATTTGTTACAATGTTCATTTTCTTATTTATTGTTTTTTCATAGTTAAAGTGTGGGTAACGAGTGCGAGTACGAGTATTTAATTACCCAAAGAGTGCGAGTAAATGCACTAAAATTGTTACCCACACGGGTACGAGTACGAGTATTTTTTTCAAACGCAAATATGGAACGGGTACTATAGTATTATATTCAGAAGATACCCATTGTCATCGGTATTTGTAAATATAAATGATATTTTGATGGAATATTAAGTTGATTTCCTTTCTTTCGGTTAGTATTGTACTCATTATATATCACATGGAATTTGAACAGTGTAGCAATGGGCACCAATGACCAGTTGATGGTTTACTTTATATTAATGTTGATGGTCACGAACTTTTAGGCCTCTCAAATTTTGATTTGTCAACTTTATGTCTTTATATTAATGTGTGTACGATATAGTCTGTCGTTAAATTAGTTGATATATCTTGATCATTACGCACAAATAGGGTATATAAATACATACACATGTAAACATAAATGTCGCGCGTTCTAATACTTCAATCAAGTTCCATTAGTCATAGACCAAGCCAACAATGAATTGAATCTTTTGTAATTCATTATTATACCAGCCAAAAGTGACTAAAGAAATGCTCTGTTTTCTTTTCACTAGACGGTGCACCCGCGCGATGCGCGGGTTATCCGAGAATACCATTTAAAAAGAATTTTATATGCAAAACTGTAAAAAATGTAATTTATATTGGAATACTATTAGAAATATAAGCTATAAGGCAAGAAAGTATCTCAAAAATATCATATAGGTAGTTCAAGCATATTTCTTTGTAATTGCAAAATACTCCTTCATCAACCATTCTTTCAAGTATATTGTTTCTTCAAACCACTTCTTGATTTCGCAAGTGTAGCACGTTGGAAATCTGTAAAGAAAGTAAGATTTGTATTTCTATGATTCAGATTATAAATTTAACATGTAAAGAAAATGTTGATCCTTGATGAAAATATGAATTGTTCTATGAAATATACCTGTGTTATACTTGTGGAGAAAAATCATTGTTCAAATTAGCCCTATACAACTACAACATTAACAAAGATAATTATCGTGTGCCTATATGAAATTCATGTTACATTGGAAAAATGTTACAGAGTATTGGTCCTTTATATTATGCAATGTGTTAAATTGCTCTATTCAGTCACTGCCATCAAACATCTTTACTGTATAACTTAGCCATTTTTATCAATATCTGCTTCAGTGACTTACACCTTGAACAATATAAGTTTTTCCATCAACGAATCAAACTCAAGAGAACTATCTGTTAGAATTATTTCTAATAATTCTTGTGGGCTACAATCAATTGTGGCCTTTTAGTTTTCCAAAAACGGGCTAATGTTATGATCCAATTGATGATGCTCAGGCCCGCAAATAAGTAATCAATTGTAATAGGCCTTTGGACACCTAATTCTGATTTATGTGGGAGACAGTGTAGGCCCAACCACTAGGCCCATGATGGGTGGTCCTAGGGTTGATAAATAGAGAGGCTAGGTCCCCTTTGCCGTTACCGGAATCATATGTGCTCGTCTACGGTTTGCCCCATTGAAAACCTAGAATTGGAGTGTGTAACCAGGCAAAGGAAGATTTGGCCGTTCGTGCTGCGGTGCTCTACGAGACAACGACAACTTCAATCATGTCTTCAACAAGTAAGTAATCAAAATACTCGGTGTTCTAAATTCATGTAATCGATCCTAATATTATTACATGTGGTATCAGAGCAGTTATTATATGAATTAGGACCCATTTATATGCACGCTTGTTTTCTTGATATTCATGAATCCTAATCTTGAAAACATAATCTGCATATTTTGCGAAGTTTTATTTGATTTTCGGATTTTTTTTTTAGATTTGTCTTGGTTTGCTGTGATTTCATGGATATTTTTTTTTGTTTTAAAATAAATAAATAATGTATACGTTTTTCAACAATGTATACGTTTTACGTTTTGAAGCAACGCTTTTATCAATCTTGCATCCAACAATTTTTCAATATGAATCAACAAGCGTATGAAGAAGACGAGATCGTATCTGACTGTTTAAGGGTTATATGCACTGCGTTTTATTTTTGCTTGAAATCTCGGTTTTTTGTTTGTTAAAAATTCGGATTAATTTTTACAATGAATCGAAGCTTGAAACCATAGGGTTGTTGTAGAACACATTCATACGAATTAAAAGACACTAGTTTCGTAATTTTTCGTCAACCAGAGAGTAAGAAATCGATGAAAAACCATGAATGTTCCATGGCTCAATGTACTGCGTTTTTCATGTTATAGATCTCAGTTTCCACGGTTAAAACATAGGATTATGGTGTTAAAATTATTGAAAATCTAATTCTGCGAATAACCCATTAAAAATCGCGAGAAAACGAAGCCGAAACGAGCCGGAAATCGCTGCGGGACCGCAACCCGCTTTTGGACCGGTTTCTGGTCGCGGGTTGACCCGCTGGAGGTAGGGGATGATCTACAGTACCGCGGACGAAGCCCACTCTCGGGGCACGGAGAGTGAGAGAGAGTGCGGCCTCTACGAGAGTCCGTTTTCGACGCGGTTTTTTGTGTTGCGCTCTAAATTTAATGCTTGTATTTGTTATATTTTTTTCGAGAATTTTTCCGCTGAGTTAGATATTTTTTCTAAAATATAATGCATTAAATTGATTTTTTAATTATTTTTCTGACGAAAATTAAATTGAAAAATATGTTAGAAAAATAATATGATGCATTCTGGATTTAATGGTAGTGTTCACTCTCCCTGTAGAGTTGCGCATGATTGTATGCTATTATTTTTTATATACGTGTTTTTAATTGACTACCTTGTTACACTATAAAGTACAAAACATGTTGAGAATGCGAATTGAATTGATGCATGACCAGTAAGGGTGCTCATTTAATGATGTACTTGCCTGTTGACTGTGTCTTATCTATGGACAAGAGAAAAATGATTCCTATGCAAGAGTTTTGTGCGTCGATATGAGCCGTTACCACCAAAGTGGGACCGCTTGTATTGATTCATGAAAATTTCTTTGTAGTTTGAGGAATGCTTTTAATCATTTCATGCAATTACCTGCCCAAAGGGGGTGGTTGTATGTTGTGGTTGAAAGTTATTTGCAGATGGAGTTATTGGGAAATGGATTGGGCTAAGGCATTGTCTGCCCAAAAGGGACAATTTTCTGAACCCAGTGTATTCTCATGGATTAACCCATCCGAGGTTTTGACGGAGTTTTTTCAACCTTGGTTGGTGCATTCTACCCAAAGGTGAATATACCATTTTACCGGCCTCAATGTGATAGCTTGTTTTATTTTTGGAGCTATATCTTGTCATATTACATATACTAATGCATTTGTGTTTTGTCTTGACAGTAAACTATTGAATATTCTGATACTAGTATTAATTTTAATAATTGCTAGTTTGATAAATTTTGAATTATTGAAAATTTTTCTCTTAATTTATCAAACATATTTGGTTTATGCTTGAGCACGTATAGTTTTATTTTGAGCAATTTAATTTATTTTTGACAAACAATAAAGTTGTGTTTAGTTATATATAAAATATCTTTTAATGACCTTCTTGTCATTGGTTGTGACATGCCACATTGAAACTTGAAAATACTCAAGCTTGTATGTGTTAGAAAGTAGGACTTGATTTGACATGAGTTTAATTGCTGTTCTCTAACATTTATTCTATGAGCCATTTGAGAACTTATATAAAGTTGATGCTTCCGTTTTTGTTGGTCCTACACACAAGTATGAGTGATACACCTTTAGAGGTTAGTTATAAAATATATATATTTTTGGTTATTGATGTATTGTATACATGCATAAATAGAGAAATTTCTTCTTAATGAGCTTTTAACTCTCTCTCGTATTTGTGTTTGGAATATGTATTTATATACGGGTGTGACATTCTTTTAGAATGTTGTGACATGGAAAATGTTGTGCTCTTTTATTGGAACAATTTTTTGAAAAATATTTTTTATGTCTACGTCATATTGTTTTCCATTGATGGTGATTATCGTCACAATAATTTTATAAGTATTTGGAAATATAATATTTGGTATATGTTGATTTGTGCTCCCTTAGAGTGGTACAAATTGTATAAATTTAGAGATATTTATTGCATGATTAATTCAAAAGGTGAATTTATGGATATCTCCAATGTGATAATATTTAATTTTGAAAAGCATTGTATAATCATGTCTTTAATTTCCATTGAATGGTTAAGTTGGTAGTGGTGCACATATGTGGTTCTATTTTCGGAATTTAATTATTTATATTACGGTATAATCTTTCATGGTTATTACTGTGATCAAGTTGGAAATTGTGGTGAGCATGTGAGAACGTTTCAAGTGCTTCCTCTTGCATTGTGATCTACTGTTTAAATGTGGTTATAGCTTATTGTTTGTGTTTTTATTTGCATAAATATTTCTACAGGAAAACGATCCAAATGTATTATAATTTATTTATTTTCCAGCTGATATTTAATAAATAATATACTGGAAAGAGAATATATCATGGTTTAGATATATGCATGATGTATATGTGCTTGGCTGGTGTTATGAAAATTAATACCTTTATCATATATCATGTAATTTTAAAGTGTCAATTCACTTAAATGTGAACTCTTGTTTCGATTGTTATAAGTGCAAAACTTGTAGAATGCTAATGGATTTTTTTTTAATTCATGATCAGTAGGGGTGTTTTTTTTTTTTTTTTTAATGCACCTTCTTATGGACTGTATCATAGTTAAGGGCAAGACATATTGATTCCTGGGTAAAAGCATTTCACTGATTATAGTGGGGATTCCCGCCAAAGTGGGAATACTCATTATTAATTGGTGGAATTTCTTTTTATCATTAGAGGAATGTTTCTGATTGTCACGTACAATTTACTACCCAAAGGGGGTTATTGTATGTCATGATTAGAAGCTAATTTGCGATGAAGTTATTGGAGGTACACTGGTCTAGGAGATTTGTCTGCCCAAAGGAGACAATTCTCTAAACCCAATGTATGGTCCTTGAGTAACTTACTATCGAATAGTTGGATGAAGTTAATGGAGGTGCGTTGGTGTAGGGGATTTGTCTGCCCAAAGGGGACAATTTTCTGAATCCGATGTATGCTCATTGATTAACTCATCTGAGGTTCTGACCACGGTTGCGACCTTGGTTGCGCATTCTGCCCAAAGGAGAATGTGTTGTTATGTTGGCCTCCAAATAGCTTGATTTAAGCTGAAGTCATGTCTTGCCCTGTTTCTTACTTTAACGCATTTTAAGTTTTGCTTAACAATCATTTTTTTTAATAACAACTATTTTGCTTAGTTTGTTATGGAGCACTACTTAATTTATTTCATGAAAGTTTGTGATAAGCTTTTAGATGCTTGTGTTAGTTTGCTATAATTTTTTTGTAAATTTAACATGTTTAGATCTTGACATCAGTGGGAGGATTTTGACTTTAGTCATTATTTGATGTCAAGAATGGTAATAAAAATAATTTATTGAAATATACGATTTTCAAGGCTTTTGTTTGTGGGTTGCGATTTTGAATTCGAATTTGTTATGCATCAGATATTTGAATTTCCTGTTGCAATTTTTTGAACTCCCAGTTGTTCGATTTTTCTGGTTCTTATATCAGACCACATCAAAAGTTATATGATTCGTGATTACTTTATTGTTACTTGTTCCATAGCTACTTTTGATATTTATGCAGATCTGTTGACATTATTTGCACATTCTTTTAAGACTTTACGGAGATCTAGCGCTTTGCTTTGTTTTATCATAAGGATAGTTTATCTTTATTTGATGAGCGCAAATAAGGTACATAATAAACCTTTATCAATTTCAGTATGATTGTGGATTTTATACATGGATTGGAAAATCCTAATATTTTCAAAATGATGATAAAATTGGAGTTAATGAGCTCAATTATTTGTTAATTACCTTTATGATTGAAAGGTTTACTGTTAAGTTTGTCTGGGGAATAATAAACCTTTACTATATGGTATGTACAATGAACTTATCAATTATCATTTGAATTATATGTTAGCATAAAGAAAAATGGTTGTCATTCAAATCTTCTATATATAAGTTTTTCAAAGATTTTACTTGTAAGGAAAATGGTTGTTACTCAGGGATGCATTTTTGAAAGATTTAACTCAGATTTGAGCCACCTTTGACTTCCTTAAAATCTATCTTGTATTCATATTTCAAAGCATACATTGTTAGTATCCCGTTATATATTGGTCTTTCCAAAGTTAGCTTCTTGTTGCTGTTATTGCCTATTTATTTATTAGTTGAAATTGATGAGTTGTTACCTTCTCATTCATGATTTAATTCTAGCAGCTAATGCTCAGATTAAGGGCTTACTGTTTATGTGGTAGAACTATATCCCTCTATATATTACTGCATTATTTTCAAATGACCCAATTTCTGTTGGCTTTAGCCCTGCAACTTTGAAGGGTCGTTGTCTTGAGCCCTATGCATTGAATGCTTTGAAACCAGTGATCAGAAGCAATATTTGTCATGCAAAAGAATTGAAGAAATTGTTAATCCAAAGAGCTATCATGAAACTAAATAGATTCCACATGGTTAATCCTTTAACCAAGGGACTCTGCCCATAATTATTTATTTATCATTATTTTTGTGAACATGAGCTCTATGAGTTTGTATAATATGCTTGGTTAGTGGGAGTTTGTGCTTTATGTCATGTTAGCTCTCGCATTTTTAACACTTTTGGTGTTTTGATAACATTTTCTATTTGACTTGAGAAATTAATTATAAATTGAATTATGTTATTATATACCTTTGTATATGTTTAACAGAAACAAAAATGTTGAAACTCGGTGTCGTTGGGACCACTATGCCCGTGGTCGACACCATGTTGGAGCTGAGGCATTATGGTTTTATTGAACCATTTAGCTCGGTGCCGCCTGGACCACTGTGCCGGTGGTCGACACCATGTTGGAGCTGAGACATTATGGTTTTATTGAACCATTTAGCTCGGTATCATTTGGACCACTGTGCCGGTGGTCGATGCCATGTTGGAGCTGAGGCATATTTGCAAAAACATTAGAGCTCGGTGTCAATGGGATCACTGTGCCGGTGATCGACGCCATGTCGGAGCTGAGGCATCATGGTTTCTTATGAACCATATAATTTCTCTGGCTTTAATGCATTTGAGAGAAATTGAGGACTAACAAAGAAAATGATAGTATGGCTATAAGATCATATTGGCATGCCATTTTCTTGCTACACTCCACATAGATGGCTAGTCGACGAAGTTGGTGGTATTTGTAACCATGGAATGTGTCATGTCAATATAAGATGTGACTACCGCCATGATTCGGTATCATTTAGCTTTTGTTGGATGAAGTCTTAATTAGGTGTTGCATCTTGGGATCATGTGTTTAGTGGCCACGTTAGGAAGTATGTTATTAGCCCGAGAGTCGTTTTCAAAATGTTTTCTAAAAATTAAAATTGCACAATTGATTTTGCCCAAGTGGGAGAATGTTAGAATTATTTCTAATAATTCTTGTGGGCTACAATCAATTGTGGCCTTTTAGTTTTCCAAAAACGGGCTAATGTTATGATCCAATTGATGATGCTCAGGCCCGCAAATAAGTAATCAATTGTAATGGGCCTTTGGACACCTAATTCTGATTTATGTGGGAGACAGTGTAGGCCCAACCACTAGGCCCATGATGGGTGGTCCTAGGGTTGATAAATAGAGAGGCTAGGTCCCCTTTGCCGTTACCGAAATCATATGTGCTCGTCTACGGTTTGCCCCATTGAAAACCTAGAATTGGAGTGTGTAACCAGGCAAAGGAAGATTTGGCCGTTCGTGCTGCGGTGCTCTACGAGACAACGACAACTTCAATCACGTCTTCAACAAGTAAGTAATCAAAATACTCGGTGTTCTAAATTCATGTAATCGATCCTAATATTATTACACTATCACCTAAATGCATTTCCCATAATTAAAATCAGAAGACATAGAACTAATGTTATTTGTTATCCCAATCAATTTGTGGTCGCCATTCCATAAATCACAGTATCAGATAACCTATCCTTGACATCTCTTGTCCATAGATTCAATGACATAGCATTCCCAACTCTTATGCATTTATATGGAGTTTATTGTCCTTTGAAATTATTTAAGTGAGAACATAACACTAAAACATAGCAAGAGAAATGCGATACAAATATCATCAGACCAAAAAATTAATAAACATAAAATATCCAGTAAATTATGTCAGTATGCCAAATAAAAGGCAATATAAAGGTTCCTCATATGTAATTAACTTTCAAATAATCAAAACATCATTTCACGTATTATCTACTAATTTCATTCATCCCATCACTCACTCACCACTAATTGTCTTCCCGACATAAAGGCATATGGAGTATATACTATTATCAGATTTATACTACCCGTGCTTTCGTATGGGGCACCTACATACTCAATTTCTCTGCTTAATATTCATTAGAAATTGTACTCTTTCACAGAAACCTGACAATTGAACTAATACTACCAAATCCAAAAACTATATCTGATCAAAGTAGGATAATCATTTCATGTACTTATATCACAAACATATTTACAGCTTCACAACCATTAAAAATTAACAATTATACATTAGAGTATGCAAATTTTTTATGAAAAAATATTATAGAAAATTCATCATATTATACAAACACGGTATACAATAAATACTTAAAAATTATATTGCAAAATAATTGAAATTTTAAGCAAAAAAATTATAGTATATTTACATATGTTTAATCTAGTTTTAAATTAAACAAATAAAATTAAGGCCCTGATGAGTGTGATCTGGTTAAAGAGAATGTGCACCAAAATTGGGAAGATACAACTAATGTCACATCCACTCAAGAACGTGGAGTAGTATGGCAAAATTGGAGAGATAATTCTTAGACATGAAAGAAACATTAACAGTTTATCATAAATTCTTTTCTATGCAATAAAAAATAATTTCATATTAGATGTAAAATTTTCTAACGGATATTGTAGACAATTCATTATGAAATAACGATGACTTATGCTCTGCACGGTATACAATAAATACATATAAATTTTATATCATAATATTTGAATTTTTTTTATAGAAGAATATTTGAAATTTTTAACAAAAGAAATTATAGCATATATACATATATTTAATCTAGTTTTAAATTACAACAAATAAAATTAAGGGCTCAATAAGTGTGATCCCGTTACATATTATAATGAGCCACAAAATTGGGAAGGTATAACTAAATAGTTCTTAAACATGAAAGAAACCAATTTTTGTTAAGTTCTTTTCTCCAGCTTATGCACAATTATTATTAGTTCAGTTCCTAATGCCTATTCAATTTTTGTTAAGCTTTTTTTTTAATGAGAAATGAGTTTCCGACAACTTAAAATTTCAATAAGGCACCTTGGAAAACATAACAGGGGACTACTTTTCTCCCTTATCAGAGTACTAAACATGAGTAAATACATTGTGTTTTCTTTTTATATTTGCTTTTGTATTTTACAATATACAAATTGCAAGATAGGAGTACTCAGATTGTAGAAAGCAACACGGTGCATGTGTAAGGCACTAAGGTGCCTTGAGAAGGAAAACAATTTTTCTTTATCCATGACGTCCCATGACCAAGGTGTCAGCCTCTACTTTCTGCACTACATATTACACCCTTGGCATCTCAAGTCCTAACTACATTCCACATTAATCTGCAAAATCCAAAATTTAGAGTGAACCACGGTGACTTTCCCGCACTTCCAATTTCAATCCAGTAACATGAATGAGATTTCTGATCCAGAAGTTTTGTGTAACAACCAAATTAGTAAATTAGAATATTTCAATGTACATGTAGAAAATATATCTGAATAATATTTCATTAACTTAATTTTGAATATACACACTAATGTTATTATATAGACTACGCTAGACTTAACCTAATGGGCCTGAACAATGGACCGAATAACTAAACTAGGTTACAGTACAAAAGGTAAATATTTACTATTTACTCTAATTATTTACAATACTCCCCCTCAAGCTGGTAAGTGGATATCAATTATTCCTAGCTTGCAAGTAAGTTGGCGGAATCGGTCTGTAGATAGCCCCTTTGTAAGCACATCTGCTAGTTGGTGTCCAGTAGGAATGTAGGACGTTGTTATCAGTCCACAATCTAGCTTCTCCTTTATAAAGTGTCTGTCTATCTCAATATGTTTGGTCCTGTCATGTTGTACAGGATTATGAGCAATGCTGATTCTTTGATTTATTGTCACAAAACAATCTCATTAAGCCTTCATAATTCACCTTCAAATCATCAAGTATAATCTTCATCCACAATAGCTCACAAATTCCATGAGCCATTGCTCAATTCGCCAAAGACTTGATCCGCCACTACATTTTGTTTTTTACTCCTCCATGTAACAAGATTACCACAAAAGAATGTGCGAGCAAGTGGACCTTCTATCACTCATCGAGCCCGCATAATCTGCATCAAGATAGGCTTTCAATGTCGGTCTTCCGCCTCTTTTGAACAAGAGACCTCTTCCTGGAGTCGCTAAGATATTGCAAAATCCGCCATCGCTCGCAAGTGCCTCATCCTCGGATCATGCATAAAGCGACCGACCACGCTATCGCATAAGCTAAATCAGGTCTAGTGTGTGCCAAGTAAATTAGCTTCCCCACCAATCTCTGATACTGAGGCTTGTCAACTCTAGCACTCTCCTCTTCAGTGCTCATTTTATGATTTTGCTCTATGGGAACACCTGCAGGTTTACACCCAAGCTTGCCAGTTTCCTGCAGAAGATCAAGAACATATTTTCTCTGAGAGATAAAAATTCCTTGTTTTGAGTAAGCTACCTCAATCCCAAGGAAATACTTGAGAGTTCCTAGATCTTTCATCTCGAACTCTGCAGATAATTTCTTCTTGAGGAGTTGTCTCTCAACCAAGTCATTCCCTGTAACAATAATATCATCAACATAAACAAGAAGTACTGTTAGTTTTCCTCCATGTGAATGTTTGAAGAAGAGGGTATGATCTCCTTGACTCTGTTTGTAACCAAGACCCAACATAGCCTTTGTAAATCTTCCAAACCATGCCCGGGGAGACTGTTTTAGCCCATACAAGGCCTTTTTCAATTTACACACCTTATTTATCCCAAGGGTTGGATCAAATCCCGGTGGGATGTCCATATACACTTCCTCCTCTAAATTTCCATGCAAGAATGCATTTTTAACATCAAATTGATTAAGTTC
This sequence comes from Calophaca sinica, assembly GCA_037113605.1. Taxonomy (NCBI): domain Eukaryota; kingdom Viridiplantae; phylum Streptophyta; class Magnoliopsida; order Fabales; family Fabaceae; genus Calophaca; species Calophaca sinica. The sequence goes on along the minus strand of CM073736.1, from coordinate 122,665,545 downwards.
CCACCCAGAATGAGCAGCAAGAGATAGTAAGATACGGACAGTGTTCATCTTAGCTACTGGTGCAAATGTCTCCTCATAATCAATGCCATAAGTCTGGGTGTACCCCTTTGCTACTAATCTGGCCTTATATCGATCAAGAGTGCCATCTGATTTGTACTTGACAGTATAAATCCACCTGCAACCAACTGGCTTCTTGCCTCTTGGCTTCTCAACTATCTCCCAAGTTCTATTCTTTTCAAGGGCTTTCATTTCCTCATTCATGGCTTTGATCCAATTTTCATCTTTAAGTGCCTCCTTAACAGATGCAGGGATTCTTACAGAGTCAACTGCTGTCATAAAAGCCTTATGCTGCGGGGAAACATGGTTAGATGAAACAAATTGAGAAATAGGGTATTTGGCACAAGACCTTTTCCCTTTTCTCAAGGCAATAGGTAGTTCAATTGAATCAAAATCAAGTGTATCGGGAATAGAAGAATCGAAGCAAAGGGTTACTTTCGATTTACCTCCGGCTCAGACGGTTGGGGTTGTTTTTGGACCAGGTCGGGTTTTCCTCTCCTCTGATATGTCAAAGTTGGCTCACTAGCCTTTGTCTTTCTTTGGTCTTTGAAGGTCTTTGTTTCTGCAAAATAGAAGGTAAAGGAGAAACAATAACAGGTGACTCGAAACAACCGGAGACTCAGGAGGTAGTAACTTCGGGAGCAATGACGGGGAGACTCGGGGATAGGAGACTCGGAAGCAACAGCAGACTTCGGGAGGATCAATCGACAAAGATGGTGACTCGGGTGCCACGGACCAAGGAGAAGAAACTTCGAATCGATTCCAAATCACTACTATTCTCCCCTGGGCGAGGACGAGTGAAGAACGGGACATGTTCATGGAAAGTGACATCCATAGAGACAAAGTGTTTACGATCGAAGGATGGTAACACTTGTATCCCCGTTGTTAGGCGCATAGCCCAAGAAGATGCATCGAGCGACCGCGAATCCAACTTATTGCGATGCTGCTTGTGGATATGAACAAATGCAACACAACCGAATATTCGGGACTCCAGGCTCTGCATGATAGGAGCAGACGGGTAAAAAGATAGCATAGACTGAACAAGACTGAGATTACCTAGAACACGGGATGGAATCCGATTGATGAGATAAGCGGCGATCAAACCGCTTCTCCCAATACGAGTTTGGGCCGATGTTTGGAAGAGAAGCGGCACGAGCAACCTCAAGTAAGTGGCGGTTTTTCTTTCTGCAACTCCATTTTGTTGTGGAGAATCAACACACGTTAGTTCATGAAGAATACAATTTTTACTAATAAATGAAGAAAGAGATTGGTTGACATATTCTCGACCATTATCCGACCGTAGTCTTTTAATGCATTTGTCAAATTGAGTTTTTATCATGTGATAAAATTGAATGAACAACTGCGATACTCAGATTTATCTTTCATTAAGAATAGCCAACTAACGCGAGTACAACCATCAATAAAAGTAACAAACCATCGCAAGACCGAAATATTAGAAACAGTGTGCCCCCAAACATCGTAATGAATAAGATCAAAAGGTTCAACACTTCTATTATAACTAGAAGGAAAAGACACACGTTTGTGTTTGGAAAATTGACAAACATCACACTTAAAAGACTCAACAGACTCTTGTAAAAACAAAGCTGGAAACATAGTTTTAAGTAAGGAAAATGGAGGATGTCCTAGACGCTTATGCTGAAGCCAAACTTGAGAGGAAGTATGGTGAGACTGGACGGAGGAAGACAGCACCTTCAGACCATTCTCTTGTGAGATAGAAAGTATAACCCTCCCTGTTCCTTAGCAACTCCAATCGTCCTCCCCGTGGTAAGATCCTGAAAAAGACAATGAGTAGGAGAAAAAATTACTGTGCAGTTCATATCCTGAGTAAGTTTGCGAATAGAAATTAAGTTATTTGAGAGTCCAGGAGCATAAAGCACACTTCTCAAATAGAAAGGGGTGTGGAGATTAATATCTCCAAAACCTACAACAGGAGTGTGAGAACCATCTGCAACAGTAATATAGGGAATGCTTGAATGAGGATTATAAGTGGAAAACAATTTAGAGTTAAAGGTCATATGGTCAGTAGCACCAGAGTCGAGAATCCATGCATCCTTAGGAATAGTACCAGAGGCAGTAAACGATCGAGAACATAGAGCCTTACCAGTCATTGTCAGGGAACTAGAACTAGAAGGCTTACGCAAAGAGTCGAGGAGGCTCTGCAAGCGGTCCAAGTCAAATAGGGCAACGAACGAATGAACGTCAAATAACCCACAAAAATGAAAGTTCTCGGATCGGAGAGTGGACCCCCAAAACGGAAAGGGGAGGTGCCGGGGATGCTACTGTTGAAGAAACGGCGTCGAACAGAGGTCTGGATGGCGGCGCGTGAGCCACACGCGCCCGTGAGGTGAACGGACGGTGGCGGCGCGTGGCGGCGCGTGGCGGCACGTGGGTGGTCAGACGGCGGCGCGATTTGTGGGGCCTGGCTCGGAATTCCTGTGCGAGGCTGATGGTGTGGGTGGTGAGACCAGATCGGCAATAAATGATGATGAATGAAGGCAAAACAGATGATGGAAGTGTGGGTGATGAATCCAAACAGAAGCTGCAAAGGCAGCAAGAGAAAAAAAAACAACCACCACAATGAAGGTGGCGGCTAGGGTTTATGCGGAAGCGAGGCCCTCAAGAACGAGAGCTCGTGATACCATGTAGAAAATATATCTGAATAATATTTCATTAACTTAACTTTGAATACACACACTAATGTTATTATATAGACTACGCTAGACTTAACCTAATGGGCCTGAACAATGGACCGAATAACTAAACTAGGTTACAGTACAAAAGGTAAATATTTACTATTTACTCTAATTATTTACAATAGTACATCATCTGAATCTTTGCTCCAATCAAAATTCCCTTGTCACTGCCAGCAAGCTCACCATCCATCTCCATATTGCAGAATTTAAGCATTAGATCCTAAGAAAAAGAAAGGTAGGATCCTTAGAATGTTTCAGCAGGTGTAGGCATAAGTTGAACAGATAGATTAATTAGCAGATCATATAGAAATGGTTGAAAACAGAAATATGGAAATGGAGATAAAGATCACTCAATCTATGTTATAGTTGAGACCTTCCCAAGGTTTTATATAATCTTTCCCCTCAAATGCTTGCCCAGAAACAGAGATTGTACTGCTAGAAAAAAAACTATCTTGATGAATGCCTCCAACTTCTATCAACTCAAATTCCTCAAGACTTCCAGCTCCAAGTGAAGCAATTGAAGGGGTTGTTTAAGCATATATATTCTACATATATTGCTTAACCCAATAGCTAATATCATTCACTGCATCAACAAAATAACAAAATTTCACATGATCCTAATAAAGAAGCAAAAAATAACAAATTAATAAATAACTTGGATCCCCATCAATCACATTCTACACAATATGCAGAACTGACATAAATTAAACGACAGCTTGGAAGGATCACCCAGATCTGAGTATTGATTAATCAGCAAAAATTGTAAATTACTGCATTAGAGAACATGTAAAGTTCTCTTAGAAGAATTATCAAGCATAGGACATGCGCAGCCGCATAAGCACACATTAAGAAAAATAAACTTGCATGGGGGCAAAGGATTGTACCTGTATGAGATTTGTTACTAATTGCCAGTTGAGAAACCACAGCAACCGCAGATTTTGCAGCATGTGGTGGGAGGTTTCCAATGCAAGTTGTTGATTTATTTGTGTCAGCATATATTATATTTAATCTCAAGTCAGGGGATTAAGATGAAACTCACTCTGAAAGCATCCAATTGAAGCAGATGGTCTTCACCTTCCCACCTAGCAGTAACATGATTTGGCTGTGACAGATAAGTATTCATGGATTCTCTCAAGTAATTCCATGTCACTGCAAAAGTCCCTCCTCTGAACTTTCTTTGGTATTGTTTCAAAAGATCAGCTGCAACCTTTGTTTGCAAAAGACAAATCCAAACCTATTATTTCACTTGTTTACAATGAAAAGAAGTCAAAAACAAAAAAAGATCACACAATGCACAGCTTGAAGCTGTACAATTACAGTTGCCAGTCAAACAAAAGAAAGGTATGTTTTCCTATGATTCTTTTAATAAAATATTTTGGATTTCATTTGGAGACTAAAAAAGCAAGATCCAAAGAACCTTTGGTAATAGTTAATCTTAGAAATATGCAAAATATATATCAAAGTAAGGGACAAACAATTGCAGCTTTCCTATATTGTGTTGTCATTTTGCGCAAATTTCACTGATGATTTGTTCACTATTCTCCAATCTACACTATGGTGTAGAACAATGCAATTTTTATTTTATAAGGAAAGCAGCAGCAACCACAGTCACAAATTAATAGTTGAATTCTGAGACCCTTCTTTCCTATATTATCTTCACCATCAGATTAAAGCATACCAACAGTCTGGTTATAAATTTCTCTATGAGAAGTGATATAATAATTTAAGCTTAGCCAATAACCTGTTGAAGAAAAACCGTGTTGTCTCCTTCAAATGTCTGAAAAATCTCATGATCATTCCTCAAGGAGCCAAACCGATTTACAGTAGCATAACCATGGCCTCCACAGGCTTCCCTACAGATGCTGAGTGACTTGCATTGAAACTATTTAAAAGGAACCCCGGAAATGGATACCGCTGTTGGCAATAATGATACCTCTAAAATGCTTGCAGAAATCTGCAGGAAAAAAATAGACAAATGCAACACTCGATTGTTTATGAATTATTTGATTTGTATTATAAGAAAGATGAATGATTACAGAAGAATACCTCAATATTTATAGAGGTCTAATCTAACTGTCAGTTACTACACTGATTCTAACTGGAGATACAACATTCTAGAAGCATGCAACAAACAGAACTAAACAAATAGAAGCTACTGGAAGCTATAACATAGTGACACATGAGCAGACATCAAACATAGACCAATTGCTATAAAAAACAGTATATTTATCAACACGTCCTTTCTCTCTTTCCTTGAATTGGCATGTGTCATCAAGAGAAAAGGAACAATCAGTATCACATTCTAAAATGGATAATTAACTTCACCACAATATGACATCAGAGAGAACAGTTAATAAAACAATACAATAACAATAAAATCCACAGAAGGATCATCGTCAGATATTAAGTAAGCTCAATAATAAACAAATGTAGTATGTGTAGGCAATACAAAAGCCAGCTATTAAAAAATTGAATGGCAAGGAAATTGGGTATCAGCTCATGAAAAAAAGCAAGAAGTTAGAAAAGGTATGAAGTAAGAGTGCGATAACCCTTCTGTGTTATAGACAATGTGCCTGCAGTGTTATAAACAGTGTGCCTGTAGTTAGGAAGAATGCTTATAGACCAAGAAGGTAAGTTGTAATGCTGATTCCCAAAGGATACTGTTGCATAAGATTATGGGTTATAGTTTGCAAGGAATGCAGCACAAGCTTCAGATTTTGATTTGAAAACATGAGTCTGCACATTTTTCTAATTACAAAGAATTTTAGATTGGATACAGAAATCTCAGATAAGATGACTGAATCAAATTATACCTCTTGATAGTTTCCAAGTCGAGTTACAGAAGGATCTCTAGAAACCAAAGCAGGTTCACACAGTTTTATTGCTCTACGTAAATCCTTCAAATGACCTCATTTTGGTTGGCTGAGAAGTCCTGCATAGAGGAAAAAATAAATACCTCAGTGTGTAGAAAAAAGAAAAAGAAAATTCCTTTTAGTCTGGCATATAAATATATACAACTATGCAGATAACATGAATCCTTTGTGCATACCATATTCATCAAGAGGTGCATCATAATCATAGCTGGTGGCGATAAATGGACCACCGGCAGTTCTACCAAAATTTGTTCCCCCATGATACGCAAATGAACACAACAAAAGGGCTTAGTTGAATAACAAAGAGTGAAACCACATACTGAAATGAACAAAACATAAAAGAAATGCCTTATAATAAATGAGGCAGCAAATAGAGATTCATAAACTATCCTAAATTTTAGCTTGTCTCCCTCTTTCAACATACCAATTCTGGTTGTATCCCCCATTGTTTGATAATCTTTTTTTATCAAATACACATATCAGAAAAATAACTTATTCAATCAAACTATGATACCAACAACAATACATTATACTAACCAAAGGATTACTTCCAAAAGCTGATGCTTTGTTGAGCTCAACCCTCTGCCACTGCGGAAAGACATAGTTTACGACCCTCTACTCTCTCCTCCTCCTGCCATTATTTTCGAATGAATTTTCCTCGTATAAAAAGCTATAAAAAATATTTAGCAACCCATGTTCTAATCAACCTCCAAAAATTAAAAATAAAAGCATGGAAGAAGTAGGAAACAACTCACAGGATTTGCAGAAGAGGAGATTTGGCATCATGTTGCAGAAGATACGAACCTGATTCCCCAAAACTGCCAACATTTATGAACTCTAGGAATCCACGATAGTCTTGTAAGTTTGCAATCCACTGGCAATCCTTCCAACAAATCTCCCATAACATGCTTGTATGTTATATAAAATAAATAAATGGTCCTGATATTAGATTTTCACAAAAGCAATGTAAATAAATGGCAACAATGCACAAACAAATAATCCCAAATTCCAAAAGGCAGTTTTTGGAAAGCAACTAATTCTTCATCATGGGTCTTTTTCATTTGAGAGTATTTCTCCACCAAATTTGTAGTGGCAAAATGAAATGCATAAGTTGAAGCCAACATTGGCATAATAGATGCAGCATAACATCATCTTCCTAGGAGATATTCCAGATTAAAACAAGATAAATCAGATTAAAATAACAATAAAAATGTAATAATAAGGCTGAATTGAAATTGAAAAATGGAAAAATAAATTTTAATCCCCTAAGCTAATGACAACAATTCAATTCATTATATGAAAAAACAAATGTGATTATAAATAAAACACAAAAGGCAGTGTTCAATGAAAGAGAACCATTCTTTCTAGCAAAAACACAAGCACCTAGATGTCATATTGCCTATCAAATGATGGATCATACTAACCAAATCACACGTCTCATGCTAAAATAATTGAGAAATTCATAAAGAAATGAATATATTAAAATCATATAATAAAATGAATTTATTAAAAGATGATGACTGGGGACTTGATGCCAATGAATGCATAATATCTTTCAAAGGATAAATAAAGCCTTCTTTCTGTTAAGAATTGCCATTAGCCAAATACTTTTGGTCAGTCATCACATATACCCAACTAAAAAGTGCACTACATTATAATTCAAACAGAAAGTTACATTACTTCATTTACAGGAAATGTTCTAATAGTTTTTGAAAACATATGACCAAAGTTATAAAAAAATTAGATGCTGCCATTAAAAATATGACCAACATTAGATGTGTTTTAAAAAAGACTACTGAAAATCATAGAGATTAGATTAGGTTACTGATGTTCACCGAAAATCAGTAACCTATGCAAATCTATGCAATCTCCTTTGGATGGCTGAATTCCCTTAAATATCTCTTTTCATCTTAGTGCACCAAGCATGTATGATGCATGGTTCTGCTTCCTGAACCTTGCACATGCTATCTAAATATAATACACTCCCTTCTATAAAGAAATCCAAGTAAAACACCGTTAAACAATAAACCTACTTGCAAGGAAATCTAAGAAGAAATGAAGCCACATGAAGCCACCAAACAAACACAACGAAACCTTTATCAAGAGTCAATTCTAGAATTGAGATAATTCAAGAATTCTAAGATGCCACCAAAAGTAAAACCCTCATTCTTATCAACATAAGTCAGTGGGATCTGAACATGTGCCAAATGCAAGATAAAAAATATACCACATGCTAAAATCTTCTCTTATTTGTATTTTTTTTCTGATAGGTCCATAAAAAAGAAAGCAAGGCCTAAAAGTTATTCCAATTGAATGTTCCTAAATATCAAATGTTGGCAACATCCCTTTGGATTCTATTCTTAACAAACCTTAAACCTATGCCTCAAGAAACCATCTGTGTAAAATTGGCCAAATGCTAACATGATAACATGATTTGTTCAACCGAGATGTAACAATCAGGATGCTTGGTTCAAGCTGCAAAACAAAAGAGTCAACTACAACAAATCTCAAACACAAAAGAAATATGGGAAATGAGAACTTGGAGTGAAAAAAGACTCCCATTTATTCTTATTCATCCATTCAAGACAAATTTTTTTTTGTAAGAGGATAGCTTCACAAAAATTTACAGCAAACAAATACTTGTCCAGTAGCTTCTATACTTACAAAACTAATACATATACTCACATCCAAAATCAACAGAACTTTTTTCAAACAGAGCCAACTTTTAATTATACACTCTCATGAATGCCATCATTTTTCATCTGCTACTGGAAAAATTGCATTGGATATCCTTGCTGAATTTTGAACCACCAACAATGAATCCCTGTCATGTAAGTCAACATTTCCAGCATGCCTTAGTCACCTGGTTATAGATGCCACCTCCCTTATAATGGCCATAGTTATCTGCATCCAACCCACAAAAATAATATTAGGCGGACCATAAGATATAAATATTTTAAGCATGAAATTTTGATAGTTGAGCAGAAAATGGAGGATCCTCAGTTCTCAAATATAACCCAGGAATATGAAGCATTTTATTAAAAAGCTATACATGAATAGCTTCACAGCCTTTAAAGTACCAAACTCTATTCAATAAACCCAGACTGAAATGGTAAGCAACACAACTTCTTAATCACAGACATCATCAAATAACAATGCTTCTTTGTTTCTTTATCTTAACTATAAACCTATGAAGGGAAAATGCCCAAAACTGAAAAATCCTAAAATTTCTATTCCGTGAACCCCAAATTGCACAATCGCAATGATCCTTAGCAAAAGGTTCCCCAATCAAATGATAAGCTTCAATGAAAGCAAGCTTACAAACTTATGTTGTATTGATTGAATTTTATCTAATTCTGAGGATTACTAATTTTAGTAAACGCTAATGGTATTACTTGCCATTATCAATGGTAATAACCTGATAACCACATTTACAAATAGAAATATAGATATTGACACAATGAAACTGCATAGAAATTTATCCATAAATATAGTAGGTACCATACACATGTTTGATGTTAGCCTCAAAGAAACTCCATACTTTAGGTTCAAATATATGTTTAAACCTTCAAGGACACCAAAAGGACACCAAATGTGCAAATATTTCTAATAAGAATTTGGTTTGGTTTGGTTTGGTAAAACTTAACGCCATAAAGGACACCAAAAACTAATGATCTACTTCTGTTACTGATAACAGATGCATTTTCAACCAAATACCATAAACCAGACCAAAGGTATTTTTCCTAGGGTAGATCCAAGATGATAAGAATTTCTTGATATTAATAAACTATTATCTCCACTGGCAGTCCTCACTATAGTTCCTCCTCTTGGATTATCTGTTAAGTTTGAAATCCCAGCCAACATTAGTGCCAGTGAGTTAGCTAATCCCATATGACCATCCATTCTTGATAGCCAAACCTGCTTGTATACTTCAAATAAGGCCACATTGCTATGAATGAAGATTTCAAACGATTTGAACCAGATAAGGATTGGAAAGTTAATTATCCTGGAATGACATTAAAAAGATAGTTATATGGAAACGACATTAAAAAGAGAGGTTATATGGGAATGACATTAAAAAGAGTGGAAACGGCATTAAAAAGAGAGGTTATATGGGAATGACATTAAAAAGAGAGGTTATATGGTAACCTGTATTCAATTGATACAAAATGCAAAGAAAATACCTTGATACTAAATTAAAGACAGAAAATAAGAATGAGAATAATTAAACAGAGAAAATAACACTAACCTAAATGCATTTAGCATTATTAATAAGCCTGCAATTCATATTCTTATTTGTATAATTGGTTTCTTTAACTGAAATACTTTTCTATATAAATTTATGAGATTGAAGTCATCTATTCTTTGTGTATTGTCTGCAAAGTCCTAAACATGGAATGGTTTGGGGTATCTTATCAATCCCACACATAAATGAAGACCTCCAATAAAATATACAATCTTTCTTTTATGCTGACTTGCATCAGGATCCACAAAGATTGTCTTCCGATGATGGGTATAAATTGTTCCAGCTTCCTAACAATTGAGCATAAGGCAAAAAACTATCTTTGTTTAAATACAATATGCTTCCTAAATTGTTTCAGCTTCCTAACAATTGAGCATAAGGCAAAAATATTTACAGTTGAACATCTATATTACTGTAATAAAATCACGAATCACTAATTTATCTATTTGAGAAGGCTGGTCTGGGATGAAATCTAAATTTCTAAAAAACTTCAGAGAGAAAACATTATATTACTTTAACAAATTGAATGAAAACAAACAGCAATCGAGCAATAAGTCAGGTGGCACCTTTAACTATTTCTATTCTCTGTTTAAGCTTCATAGAGTACTTATCTTTGATCGATGACTATAGCTAGGCACTTCTATATGGGACTTAACCTTCAGTTGACTAATTTCTGAATGAACAAAAAGAAATAACACCACCAAAGAGGTATTCCAATGGGGAAGAGTTCATTAATTTCTGAGAGAACAAAATGATAATAAAAACAATAGAGAAAAAGGGATAGAGAAAGAGTTGAAAAGAGCAATGAAAATAAGCTGCTAGTCCATTTTAAAAAGGGTTGAAGGGAGGAAGAGTTTAGAAGTTGAAAAAGAGCATATGGTCCAACATTGATTCCAATAGAAGAAAAAAACACTACCAAAATCAGAAAAAATATAGAAACTAATTGCTACCGCAACCAACCATACATCAATTGTAGTGAAATAAAGACACCCAATTAGGCATATGATAGAACATAACATGACAATTTTATTCCCAACATCAGCATTTCAACCATTATGATGCATACTATGAAGAACTCACAATCAGTGGGGGCATTCTTTTCCATATTTTAGAAGGGACTTAGTGAAATTAGTTGGCACTTGGTTGTGCATTCCATGACATAAATTTCATAGTTCGTACCATCCTGGGTGAGAGCAAGAGAGGAAGGGCAGAAAACTGTTGTCAAATTCACCAATAAAACCATGCTATAGGACTGATTTCCACTTCGCAGTCTCATTGTAATATTAATCGACATATTGCAACAGAAAATCATATATGCGTGGAGGGGTAAGATAATTAATTTTTATTCTGAAATACATACATATCGATTTCAGACATTCACCTTCCTAAATAATGGATTTTGAACAGCCTCCATATAATTTATGTGGAGACCATTTCTTTGCAATCAAAGTTGTCTTGATACACTACCAATGGTGAAATATACTGCTCCACCAAACCACACAGATTAGTATACCTTGTCCACCTTGTGTAAGGCTCATCTCATGGTTTTGTGGCTTAGTGAATTCTATGAAAATCATATCGTATAATTGCAAAAAATATATAGAAAAAGAACACATTTTTTGCTCTCTGATCAGCAAAAGATTTTGGTGCTCCTTGCATAAAAGATTCTAATTCCTCTTTTCAGTAAGCTTCAACCAAAGGGCATTTAAATTAAAATTAATATCTATATTATGTTGAGGAGGGGTTCTTTCTATGAATCATCTCCCACTTTTTAGTTTAGACTGGGAGGCCTTTAGAATATGTATCTTGTCATCTGGTGCTGTTTTTTCAGCCAACTCAACCAGATAATACGAAACCCGAGAGAATTATCGTGTAAAATTAGTAAAAAGGTATCAATATTAGTTACTCAGTTATCAAGCGAATTTAAGTCATGTATCTCAACAATGTTATTTTTTCGTTCCTAATACCTCATACAAATTTCTGCAATAAAATTGAATTTAAAGAGCAAACGGTTACCCAAAAAAGATACAGGTCTACAATTGACAATAACAATGGGTGTAAAAATTAATAAAACTAAAAGGAGGGGAGTTGGCAAAGTTCATTAAGACATAAAGTATTAAGTTTACCACGAAAAAATAAGGCCTTGTTCAAATAAATTTCTCCCAACGATATTCATTTGTATGTATGTGTTCAGAATATCGAAATATAAGTTGCAATCATCGTGTTCACGGTTCTAGGATTAGATAAATAAATTTCAGTGTCCATGATATCAGCACCAAGTATCAGATATGTACAGGAAGAATGACTTAAAGAATATCATATATTAACAGAATAGTTGTAACAGCAAGACATGAACTGAAATACAAAAGGAAAAAAAAAAACACTTTCAAGTTTCAAGGAATATGTATAGTAACAGTAATGATATAAAAAAACAAAATCATTTACACTCATGAAAGGTTCAGAGCACCAATGAAACTTTTAAGATTTTACATGCCATACTAATGAAGATAAATCATAAATGTATGAAATATTTATTGATGGCAAAGGTAATAATCTACCAAAAGAAAGAAAGGAATAACAAAAAAAAAAAACAACTTATGTAAGTGGTCTAACTCCTATCTCCCTAGATATAAATATTAAAAGCAACTGACAATCTTGCAGGTTCAACTATAGATCACCAGAAATGTAAGATGTTAAAATGGCATGCTTGCTAGCTATGAATGTGCCCATTGAAGAGTCTCCTTGCCCACTCGATAGCCACTCTACCTAGAAGTTTTAAAAAAAATAAATACCACCATGAAAGCATACATATAAGAGTGATAAGAATTACCTCTCTGTCCCCTACCAGTCCTTCCCTTCTGTCCTCATTTTTGAACGCTGGGTATCCCAAAATTCTCTTTAAAACTCCAAACCAATTTTGTTCTGATAGCAAAAAGTACCATCAAGTTATTATCATGTCGTTGATTACTTCTCAACATTTATTGGAAATATATTTTGTGCATGCAATCCACAAAGAGTTACAAAATACAGTATTAACAATTATTGTAATTTACCGTGGTGATCATGGAAATAGTGTTTCATAGTGGCAGTCCTTACTAAGTAGCTCATTAGCAATGTTCTCTGGAAAATCAAAGACGGCTCCTTGTACCCAATAATAAGTAGTGGCAATGTCAAAGTGTCAGACAATTTGAACACTACCTGAGAGCTGTAAGAGATGGATTTGGTTTAATTACAGAAAGGGACAATGCAATATAAAGAAAATAGATGCATCAAATACAAAAACTAACAATGTCAATGTGAAACAAAAAAAATTCAAGTAAGACCAAGTCCAATAAATTTACTCCTGCAGTTAAAATTTAAGAATTCAAAAAAGAAACCTTAAAAAATGAATAAAAAACAAAGAGAAGTATACTTTAAGTACTCTTTTTTTTCTGATAAGCTTTAAGTACTCTTCTTTAATTAACACAATAAAATAATTTACTTTACCAGTATGAGAAAAAAAACATGGGCTCAGAAGAAGGTGAAGTGTTGGAGTTATTGTTTTTGTATTCTCTACTTCTGCAACTGTCTTCAACCACATAAGTGGTGTCGTAGTTCACCTCCTAAAAATTTGCTTCCCCTCTACGCTTGGACTTGGTTCAGCCTGCATAACAACAAAAATACCAAACCCTACCCAAATTAATTAACCATTGTTCAAATCAGAGAAATTAGAAAGAAGAAAAATCACTGGATTGAAAATGAAGCTTTTGCCTTGGTGAGCCCTTCCGCAGACAGAGACCACTCCAATGGGTTCCTTTCCTTGGCGAGCTGGAATGTGCGACCAACTCCAGGTTCATGCGAAACCCACCCTTCTCGTCCCTTTTTGCTTCTTTGGGTACCCACACCCACCATCGATTCGACGCCTTCGATTCCTCTCGATGCCTCAACTCTAGCTCGCCAAATCCCTAACAAACTTGCCACCGTCGCATCATCTTCTTCGACCACCGACGGTTCTACATCTTGCCCTATCGTGGAGACTCAAGAAGGAGATGGAGCGGTAGTCTTGGCAATGGAGACTCGACGGCGTGCGTCTCTTTCGTGGCCTGGGAGTGTTTTCCGATGAAAACAGATGAGGGAGTAGAGAGAGTGGAGTGGGTTAGGGAAGGAAAAGAGTGGATTGTGTTGCTCTGTGAGGCTAGAAGCAATGTATTAGGTTGAAAACCATGTGCTGAAACCACGTTCGGAAAACCATGGGCAATAAGCATGCGCAGGAGGTTTGCAGCAGGTGGCGTGTGCGCAGAACGTTTGCAACGTGTGGTAGGAGTGGAAGAAAGGAAAGTCTCATGGCAGAACATTTGGAACATCTAGGAGGATGAAAGCAAGGCAGGAGGGTTGGGCGGGAGGCACCATCCGCTTTATAGATATAAAGATATGGTGGGCGTAATCTTCCTTCTAGTTTTTCGCAAGCATAGGTGTATGTAAAACAATATACACTGAAATAAGAAAATTACTTACAATATTTAGTGCCCAACGCGTCTGAGATTCCCACGTTAATTCTCGCTGAAAGAGATTTTTATATTTAGTGTCTGACGTGTCTCGGACAAGATTGTTTCTATTGAAGGAGACTTATATGAAAAAAAAAAAGACCTAAGCTTTCCTTAGTTTTTCGTAGAATGCATAATTGCATTTTTATTACTATTATTTATATTATTATTGATAAGTTTGGTTGTTACATTTTATTATCATTGATACTACAATTCGATACTTTCCTCCATTGTTGTTGTCTGACACCTTTTATCGTTAGTATCACCACTGCATGAAATCTCTACCACTGGGGTCATCATTCAATGCTACATTGTCGCCATTATTGCCACATGTTGCCTTTTGCTGTCGCCACCTTAACATTGTCCACCACGGTCGTCGTTGTCTAATACCTTCCGTTTTTCAAAATATTTTCTAAAAAGAAATTCAAATAGAATTTTTTATTTTCTCGTCTTAGACTGTTTTCAAATTAACATTACTAAATAGATTTTTTATTTACACAAAAAATAGATTTTTTATTTTAAAAGATATATTTTTTAAAAATAAGAAATAATAACTTAGACAGACTAATCGTGTTTTCTTTTTAACATTTATAAGTTACTAACTTTTTTTAAGATAAAAGAAAGGAAATTAGTCTTGTTAAAAACCTTCTGATGCAAAACCCTCTTTAGAAAAAAAATACTTAAAAGGAAAAAGAGTACTTTTTGCCAGAAGTTACTAACTTGAAATTAAATGAAATACTGACATTTAATTTCAAAGTCAATAACAGAAAAACTAAGGGTATATTAGAATTCTTTTTTTATTTTTATAATCGGTATATTAGAATTCTTTTTTTTATGAAAAAAATTTAGGGTAAGGGGATGGCGCCTCAGTCCAAGGCATGGAAGATTTCCGGGCTCTTTGAGCACTTACGAAGGTAATTACATTTATCTCACCCCAAGGGAATTAGTGGGAACTCGAACCCGCGACATGTCAAATACAAGTCATGTCATGCTCCACTAGGCCACCCCTTCGGGTTAAATTCTTTTTTTTTGACAAGATATTAGAATTCTTATGTATGACTCTATGTAAGCATTGATATAAAAGTTATAAACCTATCCTTCAAATAACTCTTTCATACTTCAAAATGAAAGTATTGTATGAAAAAGTAAATGTAGAGTATGAAAGGTATTTAATATATTTTATTTAGAATTATTAATAAGGGGATTCAAAATTATTCACAAATCCTGTATTAAATTTTTTTTAATTATCTATATGATAAAGTATTGAAAGTTGTGTGTATAGATGGAAATGGACTACCTGCATTCAGGCTGTCACGCTGTTGCAAATCTGGACCATTTGACAATCGGACGGTTCACATTTTAACTCTGTGTTTTGAACATGTTTTGCAAAGTCGAAATACGAGCTGTCTAATCTTGATCCGACAGTTGAAATAACTGCATGACTACGTGAATTTTACGACATCATTGTATGTTAATATAATGTTTTGAATCAAAAAAGAAAAGAAGTGTGTATATAATATCTTTTTTTTGTTAATATATTTCTAAATTAATAATTATTAGTTATAATAAAAAAAATTATTTTTCTCATTATTAATGATCAGATTCATTGTTCTCTTTATTGGATTAGATATTTTAAAATAATTATATTAATGTAAAATTAATAGCCAAAGATTGAGCACAGCCAAATCCTTTGTGTGAATTTTTTGTCATCGAGTATTAATATGGTTAGTATGCTCAATATGGTCGATGCAATTTGATCAAAAAATCTCCGATTGGAATTTGTATTAGGCTCTTTCCAAACACACAACGCCAAATTTTATTTTATTTTTTGACAGAACATAATCAATTAAAATTTGGAAACAAATCGATTTTATTAATTCCAAAAATTTGACACTCTCAATCGGCGCCAACTTCTCTTTCCATACACATAAATATACCTTAGTCTGTTCGTATTTTGATCCCTTTAAAAACGCAAATATACACATCCCTCTTTTTTATTTTTGAGAGCTTGTTCAACCCTTTTAGTCATAGATAAAATAGAGAGAGAGGAAATTTGATTGAAAAAAATAATGGAGATTTTGAGCTTCACAAAAACGATGTTGTTGATGATGATAATGATAGCTATGATGGGGAACATGGCAAAATCCGAGCTTCACTATGTTGGAGGGGGCAAGTTTAGTTGGGTACCCGGTGTTAACATGACAGAATGGTCATTGCATGAGCACTTCCATGTGGATGATTGGCTATGTAAGTTTTCTCCTCTTATTTGGGTTTTCTTTTATTTTCTTAATGAAAATTGTTAAGATGGGAATTCAAATTACTCCATACAATATTTACTAGTAACTTTCGGCTTACCCGATGGTCTTGAGTTCGAATTTAAACCTTTGTAGTAACGTTAAAATTCTTGGGAAAGAGCTTTGTCGTTGTCGTTTAGAGGGATTAATCTCCCCAATTGTGCCCAAGCCGAGAAATTAAAAAAAAAAATTACTCATACATTCAAAACTTCAATTTTTCACATCCTCCAATTTTGAGGGTTTGTGTTGGGGCATTTCTCTTTTCATATTTACTTATTTATGATTCTAACCCTCAACAAAGCAACATTTTTCATATTATTTTCAATTTTTTCTGTCCATTTTTTCCGCTTGTTTCTTAAACTTTTTATTTCCTGTGTTGAAGTATTCTCACCAGCTTGCGGTGAAAATAACGTATATTATTCATGAATGATTGGTTATCAATATAATAGGAATGCTTCGAATCAATTATGTTAAACACAAGCTTTCATGGAGCATGGAAAAGCATGATGAAAATGCAGTGGTTTATAGCTACGAGGCATTAAAGTTTGTTTTTTAACACAACTATGTTCATGGATTGTTTATTACTTAATCACAAATAAAAAAATAAAAAAGTCACAACTTTATGCATATCTTTGCTCAATTTTAAGTATAATTTTTGGGTGAGAAATGGAGAAGAGAGCTACACCCCAATATGGAAAAAGCCACATTATTGTAGATTAATTTATTTTCTCTTTTCATTATGACTTACTGATTTTCTTATGCTTGCAAGACTTTGGATATGATAGGCACATGTTCAATGTGCTGGAGGTGAACAAGACTAGCTATGAAAACTGTAGGGACACATATTTTATTAAGAACCTAACAAGGGGAGCAGGAAGAGATGTTTTTCAGCTGACTGAGACTAAGACCTATTACTTCTTAAGTGGAGGAGGTTTTTGTTGGCAGGGGATGAAGGTTGCCGTAGAAGTTACTAAATATGTTGCACCAGCTCCTGAACCTACTCCCCACACAAGTGGTTCTGTTTTACATGCTTCTAGCATTCAGAACAACCATGCATTTGTGGTGCTCTTCTTAATCTTGATGTGGACCATGCTCTCGGAATAACATCTGTTACTACAATTGTCATACCATAAGCAAATTTACCATAGTATCAACTGTTATATTGTTGGTTTCCATTCTATTTGTAATGGTAGGCTGAGCTATGGAAATTCAAGGTATTGTTGAGGTGGTTCACACTTACTGTTCTTGGTAGCTTTGAATATCATCTATTATTACTTACAAACATTTATTCTCAGCAAATCAACAATTCTTTACCATGTGCAACAACTAAAAAAGTTATCAATAAAGCTAATTGTGCATTAGCTTTTGTACAAGAGTGTAGTATGTACTAACAATATAAACAGATTTTACACAATCGACCAATCATATTTCAATATCTTGTCATATCATATTTTTACTTCTTGAAATCAATATAATATAGAATGAGAAGATTGATTAGAGAACATATTCTTGGTTTCGTGCTAAGCAGTTGTCAATACAATACAGAGAAACCAAATTGTCACGAAACTAACGGTAAATGAATCTTACTCGCTATTACAGAAAACTTTTATTCCAACCACTAATGTTAAAGGGTACAAAACGCTCGAAAATTGATCATAGATGATATCTCTTGTGCCATTTGATCCAGAGCTCTATTGAAAAAAGTAAGTTTTTGTGAAACATGACCAAATCGCGGGCATCAAACACGAGCCTTTATCAATTGCATCAACATCAGAAAGAGCCAAAAAAAAAAAAATTGTGCCAGCTGTTTTCTATGTCTAATCTTGCCTTTGAAATTGCATTCATGATTAACGGTCTACAATTGTGAATAACTTCTAGTGCTCCTTGCAATGCCACTGCTCTACGGTCAGGGTTGGTAACAAAGCCACAGCCTCACCTTCAATGACAAGAAGCTCATCCTTCTTGAAGCACCTTGTCTTAAACTTTGCACTGAATAACATTGACAAACACTTCAGTAAAAACAAAATCTTATTCAAAAAATGCACAAGATAGTAATGTCAAGACTTACAGATATCGATTTTTATTCTCTCTTAGATTAGTTGCATGTACTTCACCAACAATCTGATCTCCAATATAGACAGGGAACTTGAAATTCAAGGTTTGAGATACATACACAGCTCCAGGCTACAATTATCCATAATATTAGAAAAGTGAAGGGCCAAGGAAGAAAAGGAAGAAACTTTAGGAAAGTTGTCATCAAAGAACCAGAGTGAATGACCTCATGTTATTGCCTCAATTCACATTTTTATTCAAGCACTTTGACATTAAGTCTTTTATTCTATACTAAGTAATCTGTTTGTTCACTCTAATTTAGAGTATTGAGATTGATATGAGATTGTTGATTATCACGTTTCCATAGCAGGGATATCAGAATTTGAAGAGAGGGTTAGTGAGGAACTTACAAAGTGTGATGAGATGATATGAGGAAAAAGAGAAGCAACAAGCATCCCATGTACCACTGGACCTTCAAATCCAACATTTCGAGCAGCATCCGAATCGGTATGCAATGGATTAGAATCATGGCTGACCTTGGAGTACTGAAGGACATCTTCCTCAGTAAAAAGCCTTGTTTTTCTCAGGACATCCCCAGGCTTAAGTACATGAGGAGTTGCTGATGAAAAGCACCTCGGACTTGGATACTGGAGTTTGCTAGAATGTAACAAATTCCTGAAGAGCATTCTTGCAGTTCAACAAAATAAAGCCCTGGTGTTGTTGTTCCCCCACTAACTGAAAATGAAGCCAAGTGCAGCTTAATATTCCCACAACTGAAGACAAAACTGAAATATTTAAAACTAAAATCATAATGATCATAAGCCCATCAACTAGTTGTAAATAAATACAACCAACCATTTTCATTTGCTTGATGTTGGTAGCAACTAAATTATTAAACTTTAATAAAGACACCGGTAGTAGGCATGAGAATCGATAGAAATTGTTAAAATGCAGTATGCACGCATCATAACTCCAAAAAAAGAGAAAACAAACAAAACAAAAAGCAATTTTCCTTTAGGATTATTGTCTGCAACGTTTTAACAAACAGCTGAGTTGCATGCCAATAGTTGAAGACATGTCACGACAATTCAATGCAAACTGAATTGAATTCCATCAATACGATAAGTAAAAGTTGAAATAGACGATCCTTATTCGTGTGTTGCTAGAGTTAGGAATTTAGTAGCAAAATGCTTTCATCTACAAAAAAGAGAAGAAGAATATATAGCAAAACCTTTGCACAAACCTTCGTATGTTGTATGATGCCTTTTACCAAGGTTTCTATTGAGTCCGTTAGTGCAGGTCTCTATAGTTTTTTTAATTGTGTTTTATAGTGTAATGTAAACAGCCCTTCACAGTTCACAAGTTTCTATTTACTCTTTTTTTACCTTCATATATTTCTCTGTTATTCAACAGTTCACAGCCCTTTGTGTACTTCTAATTTCACAATCTTCCCCGTTTTTCTATTAATTCCATCAACTTATTTAAGACTTGGTGGTGTGATTTTCCCCCTTTGTTCTTTGACTTTTGCTGTTATTGCCTTATATTGACAGTGATTATGTGTTTTTTTTAATATTTACTAGGAGTATCCGGGAATATTAACTACATTGCTTATCACTTCAAACTTTAAACACAAAGCAAGAGCAGGAGCCTAAGTAATTAGTGCTGGTAAAGTGGCTTTGGACATCGATGGTATTAAGGGACAGCATGGATTGAGGTTACAAGCATGGCAGTGCAACTAGTAAGGATAGTGTCACAGTATTTCACAGCAGTTACCAATGTCTTAGTTTAAATAATACTAGCATAAGTTACTTTTAAGCAAATATTAGCTAAGTGGCATGTCTCATGCTTGCTGTTAGTAATGCTGAGGTGTCCAAGTTAGTTAGGATATTCTTCTCTCATCATGTGCGCTTGATTATATGTAAACTGTGTGAGCCATTTGACCAATTATCAATGAAAACAGTGACAATTACTTCCTCTCCCAATTCTCTTATCTCATCAATTTCTCTGCATTTCCTCTCTGTGAACTCTTACACCAGACTCCATTCATCCATTGGAGACTCTGTTTGAGCTCAAGGATTTCTCAGAATTCTCCTGGAACATCCAAACTGTTCCAGATAGGTTAAATGTGGTAATTAAGGATGGGTGTATAGCGTACTTGCTTTCACGTCGATTTCGCTACCCACGACGTGTTCAACATGAAGTTAGCTTCACTCCTACCGTGTGTTTAGACGACTCAATCGCAGCTCCAAACACATCATAGCATGTAAAAAGTCACACAAAGTTCCATCAACTGCCAGAATTTTAGATCAATTCTTTGATACCATATTCCATCTTAGTATGTTTTGAACCTTCCATAACAATTACAATTCAGTATAAAAAAACCTGGTAAAAGTTGAACAGTCTTTCAGTCATCTAATTTAAAACCCATAACACAAATGTCTAAAGCCTTGTAAGAAGTAATTCAACAACACTGCAGATTCGGGTAGCAGTTCATCAAGAAACCCACAATAACCTTTATCATACCCTCAAACACGGTATGCACACTAGGACAGAGAAGGCCAATTTCTGACCCAATCAGTCAGAGTTGCAATATTTCTACTGATGTCTTCAATAGTATCACTCTTCATTGCAACCACTTTGTCCTCTGGGTAACTTTGTTTAGCCTCCTCAAGCAAAATTTGAAAGATTTCACACTCAATATTGTTGGAAAGCTTTGGATCGCTGTACCCTCTGTCACGTAGATGGAGAAAGTAAGTTGATGCCGAAACATATAAAAGAATAGCAAAATTAACACTCAACAATATCAACAAATGCTCCTTTACCTCCTGCTCAAACGGTCATACAAAACAGTGTTGTCAGTTTGAAGTACAACCACATAATCAAACCATCGCTCAGGAAAGAAATCACAGCCATGATAGTCCACAATGTTCCCCCCCTCTTCCATAACATCCTCAAGTTCATCACAGACCTACAAAAACCATGATAGATGCATTCATAAAACCTATATATATCAGGTAAATAAACAAAATGAACAACAATGGTCTTTTATCACAACTGTACCGCTGAAAGTTCATCATTTAGTATATATCATGGTAAAATATTCAAAAGTCATTATCAAGAAGAATGAAGGAAGGCAATGGTTAAGGATGGCTGCAAAAGGATTGAACATTAGAGGAGTAACAATAAACGACATGGACATGAACATGTTATCCAAGGCGGGGACAGGAACTGTACAGTGTAGGACTTGAAAACGGCATCCCTCGGTAAGCTACACTCACCAATATGCTATGTAGAGTGTAAGTTTTTCTCGTCCTCTTCAACCCCAATATTGTGATTGGTAATCTGTAAGAGACATTAAAAATTGATCCAGGAACATTACGAGGTAGCACGCATCTTTGCTACCAATGGAGGGAACCATTCCATGAACAACATATCTACCACCACCTCAGCTTTGATAATGATAATCATAGTTTAGTTATAGTCTTTATTGTATTGAAACTAACATCCTCAATACAAAATGGATTTATGAGAACCCCATCAAAATCCATATGCCTTTTGGGGACAATGAGATGGGGTATTTCATAGGACCTTATCTAAGAGAGGCCCCAACCGTACTAACAATTTGAACTCAAATTCTTATACACCGCACCACTAACTACACCAAACAAAATAATACAAGAATGATTTCAAGTATATAAATTGGTAGCTTACCAAGTCTTCATTAAGAACATAACAATCAAGCTCATCATCCCAGCCATCATGCAAGTTCTTCTCTTTGACCAATTCTCCAACATTGATGTGGCGGAGCTGAGTGGCTTCTGCCAGAGTAGTTGACATGGTGGTCTTTCCTGTCCCTGGTGTCCCTGTAACCAGAATATTTGGCCTCTTCCTCCTGCCACCTTCTTGTGCCAAGACTACAACATACATTATGCTAGTGAGCAAATCTTCGGGTATTGCCACATTGTAAAGTGTTTCATTCAATTTCACATGGAAATAAATCTTTAAACAGTACCAATCATTGACAAAAACCAAACCAAAAATACATTAACTTTGGCTTTGGCATGCTAAGATGGTAATAACAGCATGAAACATTTGCTCAAATAAGAACGGAAATAAGAACATGTTGCAGAAAACTTAAGGATAAGCATTTAGTTAAATATAAGCAGCAGCAGAAAAGTGAAAATCTTTTCCACCTATACTTATAGTCCAAATAATTTTTAAGGCTCGGATAGTGACCCGGTGGAACTGTAGTTAAGAGTCATTGAAAATTTCAGGTCTATTATATACAAAGAGATAACACAGTGGTGACTCAAAGTGATCAAAAAGAGCATCAGGATACTTTATTCGTGCAGTGTGCTTATATTTCAAATTTGTACAGTTGAGGTTTGCTTCTGTCTAAATATTTTTGTAGGGTCCCATCACCACTTATGTGCTGTCTCTTTTCCTCCTCTACACAAAACTCCACCCTTCATAATAAAAAAATGAAAAGAAAAAAAAACCCAACTGCTTTTGTTGCAGCACCACAAGCTTCAAATAACTATAACTACATTTAAGCATAAACCACCACAAGCTTATTCCCTCCACCAGTC
This sequence comes from Calophaca sinica, assembly GCA_037113605.1. NCBI lineage: Eukaryota > Viridiplantae > Streptophyta > Magnoliopsida > Fabales > Fabaceae > Calophaca > Calophaca sinica. Next base: position 122,642,200 of record CM073736.1, on the reverse strand, counting down.
AAGCTTATTGTTGAAGTCGGTTGATATTTAACTATGTTATTAACTAGAGTTAGTTAGCATTAGCTTCTTTTTTTTTTAACTAGAGTAAGTTAGCTTAATAGAATTAGTTCATTGACAGTTATGCGTGTCAATAGTTAGTTTGCCTATCACTTCATTTTGTTATGGTACATAAACCCTAGTACACTTTGTGCAACAGAAGGCTCAATTGAATGAATTAACCATGCTAAAACAAAAGTAGGACTTGTTAGTACGGTTGGGGCCTCTCTTGGATAAGGTCCTATGAAATACCCCATCTCATTGTCCCCAAAAAGCATATGGATTTTGATGGGGTTCTCATAAGTGCATTTTGTATTGAGGATGTTAGTTTCAATACAACAAAGACAATAACTAAACTATGATTATCATTATTAAAGCTGAGCTAGTGGAAGATATATTGTTCATGGAATGGTTCCCTTCATTGGTAGCAAAGATGTGTGCTACTTAATATCGTAATGTTCCTGGATCAATTTCTAATGTCTCTTACAGATTACTAATCACAATATTGGGGTTGAAGGGAACGGGAAAAATTTACACTCTACACAGCATATTGGTGAATGTAGCTTACTGAGGGAGGCAGGTTTCAAGTCCTACACGCCATCCTTAACCATTTCCTTCCTTCATTCTTCTTGATAATGACTGTTGAATATTTTACCATAATATATACTAAATGGTGAGCTTTCAGCGGTACAGTGAACTTTGTGCAACAGAAGGCTCAAGTGAATGAATTAACCATGCTAAAACAAGAGTATTGCACCGATCCCAAGCAAGAAAATTAGGATCATCAAGATCCGGTTTAGACAAAGAAACATCAACAAACGCAAGTTTGTTCTTTGATTTCAAAACCATCTCATGGATCGAGACCATTGCTGATAATTTTCATCAGTAAGAAGTGCAGAAACTAAAACTGATCATGCATTTTCGTTCGGATGAACCCAAAACGGGTTGAGGTCCGCAATTGCATTTCGATTCAGGATTTGTTGCGCATTTTGATTCGCAATCAGCACTGCGTTTACGTTCGGCACAACATTCAGATCATCAATCGCATGTGCATTCGCATTTGCATCTTCAATCAACACATCCATGTTCAATGAACAGAATGATCAATTAACGTAGATCAAAGATGAATCCGAGAGCACTCAAATCAATTGAAGAACTGAGAGCAACCCTAACAAATTACGACCAATGAGAAGAAGTGAAACTCAATCAGAGATCAGCAGTAATCAGAGCCCCTAGGATCAGACCTCTGATACCATGGAATGCTAAGTTAACTCAAACTCTCATTGATTCGGGTTTCCTACAATCCAAGGCTGATAATTCTCTATTCACCAAGGTTCATGGTAGACAAGAGCGCGCTCCGGATCGTAGGAGCGGACGATCCTACGCTCCTACTACCCCTCAGCGATCTCGCACCCACGCAGGATCGTGTTTTGCAAAGCGGCGGCGGCAGAGCGGCGTTCGCTTCGCCAGAGCGTTCGGAGAGGCGTAGGAGCGGTCGCTCTCGACGAACTCGCGCTCCTGTAAAAGCCCCAAAATCTCTGTTTTTTGTGTTTTTGGGTCGGGTTCGCGACCCGGTTTCCTTTAAAACTCGGATTTTGGGTAGCGGAGATGAAGGAGGTGGAGATGAAGGAGAGGATGAAGATGAAGGAGAAGATGGAGCATGAGAGGGTGGAGATGGGGGAGAGGATGGAGATGGGGGAGAGGATGGAGATGGGGGAGAGGATGGAGCATAGTTACCTGGAAGAAGGAAGAACACGCAGGAAGAAGAAAAGAAACGCAGGAGGCGAACAAGCATCGCCGCCACCCTGAGTTCCGTCGCGTGGCCGTTCATGGCCGTGGCGGCGTTTGGCCTGATGTTGCCCTCTGTTTGCAAGTTCTTTGCGTGCTTAGGGTTTCCGAGAAGAAGTAGTAGAAAGGATGAGGCTTAGGGTTTGGTAATGGGTTATGGGCCTTAAAATAAGCCCAATAGTAATAAACTAGTGACACCTACCCTTTTTTTTACAACACATATAACAATTTATTTGTTTAATCTATATAAAATTCATTTAATTTATTTGTTTAAACTAGTATAAAATTCATTTAATATTGCTTAATACATTATAATAAAATTTAAAAAATATAAATACTAGTAAATATAAACATATATTGTTTATATAATAGAAATTATTTATGTATATTATTATATATTTATTTTAAAATGTATTTTAATATTTTTGGTAGGATCTTACGAACCGTGCTACGAACCCACGTTTTACGCTCCTATGACCCCTCTCCTCTCCTAAGTAGGATCTCGCTCTTGTCTACCTTGCCAAGGTTACCTCTGCTAGTTTCACAGCCATTCTAATATATGTTGATGATTTGATACTCACGGGTAGTGATCTCACTGAAATTCAGCAAGTCAAAGCCTTACTACATGCCAAATTCAACAAGCTTAAATATTTCCTGGGATTTGAAGTTGCAAGGACACAAGAAGGTATCAATGTTTGTCAGTGCAAATATACGCTTGACTTGCTTCAAGATACTGAGTCATACCGCCAAACCAGCTCCTACTCCAATGGAACCTACACTCAAAATTGGCAAAAACACAGGCACACCACTGCAGGATCCTACTTCTTACCACAAGTTAATTTGTAGATTGCTCTATCTTACCCATAACCTTGGTGAATAGAGAATTATCAGCCTTGGATTGTAGGAAACCCGAATCAATGAGAGTTTGAGTTAACTTAGCATTCCATGGTATCAGAGGTCTGATCCTAGGGGCTCTGATTACTGCTGCTCTCTGATTGAGTTTCACTTCTTCTCATTGGTCGTAATTTGTTAGGGTTGCTCTCAGTTCTTCAATTGATTTGAGTGCTCTCGGATTCATCTTTGATCTACGTTAATTGATCATTCTGTTCATTGAACATGGATGTGTTGATTGAAGATGCAAATGCGAATGCACATGCGATTGATGATCTGAATGTTGTGCCGAACATAAACGCAGTGCTGATTGCGAATCAAAATGCGCAACAAATCCTGAATCGAAATGCAATTGCGGACCTCAACCCGTTTTGGGTTCATCCGAACGAAAATGCATGATCAGTTTTAGTTTCTGCACTTCTTACTGATGAAAATTATCAGCAATGGTCTCGATCCATGAGATGGTTTTGAAATCAAAGAACAAACTTGCGTTTGTTGATGTTTCTTTGTCTAAACCGGATCTTGATGATCCTAATTTTCTTGCTTGGGATCGGTGCAATACTCTTGTTTTAGCATGGTTAATTCATTCACTTGAGCCTTCTGTTGCACAAAGTTCACTGTACCGCTGAAAGCTCACCATTTAGTATATATTATGGTAAAATATTCAACAGTCATTATCAAGAAGAATGAAGGAAGGCAATGGTTAAGGATGGCTGCAAAAGGATTAAACATTAGAGGGATAAAAATAAACGACATGGACATGGACTTGGACATGGACATGTTAGTGTAGGACTTGAAACCTGCCTCCCTCAGTAAGCTACATTCACCAATATGCTGTGTAGAGTGTAAATTTTTCTCGTTCCCTTCAACCCCAATATTGTGATTAGTAATCTATAAGAGACATTAGAAATTGATCCAGGAACATTACGATATTAAGTAGCACACATCTTTGCTACCAATGAAGGGAACCATTCCATGAACAATATATCTTCCACTAGCTCAGCTTTAATAATGATAATCATAGTTTAGTTATAGTCTTTGTTGTATTGAAACTAACATCCTCAATACAAAATGCACTTATGAGAACCCCATCAAAATCCATATGCTTTTTGGGGACAATGAGATGGGGTATTTCATAGGACCTTATCCAAGAGAGGCCCCAATCGTACTAACAAGTCCTACTCTTGTTTTAGCATGGTTAATTCATTCAATTGAGCCTTCTGTTGCACAAAGTGTACTAGGCTTTATGTACCATAACAAAATGAAGTGATAGGCAAACTAACTATTGACACGCATAACTATCAATGAACTAATTCTGTTAAGCTAACTTACTCTAGTTAAAAAAAAAAAGCTAATGCTAACCAACTCTAGTTAATAACATAGTTAAATATCAACCGACTTCAACAATAAGCTTGACTGGTGGAGGGAATAAGCTTGTGGTGGTTTATGCTTAAATGTAGTTATAGTTATTTGAAGCTTGTGGTGCTGCAACAAAAGCAGTTGGGTTTTTTTTTTCTTTTCATTTTTTTATTATGAAGGGTGGAGTTTTGTGTAGAGGAGGAAAAGAGACAGCACATAAGTGGTGATGGGACCCTCCAAAAATAATTAGACAGAAGCAAACCTCAACTGTACAAATTTAACATATAAGCACACTGCACGAATAAAGTATCCTGATGCTCTTTTTTATCACTTTGAGTCACCACTGTGTTATCTCTTTGTATATAATAGACCTGAAATTTTCAATGACCCTTAACTACAGTTCCACTGGTCAGTCATCTGAGCCTTAAAAATTATTTGGACTATAAGTATAGGTGGAAAAGATTTTCACTTTTCTGCTGCTGCTTATATTTAACTAAATGCTTATCCTTAAGTTTTCTGCAACATGTTCTTATTTCCGTTCTTATTTGAGCAAATGTTTCATGCTGTTATTACCATCTTAGCATGCCAAAGCCAAAGTTAATGCATTTTTGGTTTGGTTTTTGTCGATGATTGGTACTGTTTAAAGATTTATTTCCATGTGAAATTGAATGAAACACTTTACAATGTGGCAATACCCGAAGATTTGCTCACTAGCATAATGTATGTTGTAGTCATGGCACAAGAAGGTGGCAGGAGGAAGAGGCCAAATATTGCAGTTCTGGGGACACCAGGGACAGGAAAGACCACCATGTCAACTACTCTGGCAGAAGCCACTCAGCTCCGCCACATCAATGTTGGAGAATTGGTCAAAGAGAAGAACTTGCATGATGGCTGGGATGATGAGCTTGATTGTTATGTTCTTAATGAAGACTTGGTAAGCTACCAATTTATATACTTGAAATCATTCTTGTATTATTTTGTTTGGTGTAGTTAGTGGTGCGGTGTATAAGAATTTGAGTTCAAATTGTTAGTACGGTTGGGGCCTCTCTTAGATAAGGTCCTATGAAATACCCCATCTCATTGTCCCCAAAAGGCATATGGATTTTGATGGGGTTCTCATAAATCCATTTTGTATTGAGGATGTTAGTTTCAATACAATAAAGACTATAACTAAACTATGATTATCATTATCAAAGCTGAGGTGGTGGTAGATATGTTGTTCATGGAATGGTTCCCTCCATTGGTAGCAAAGATGCGTGCTACCTAATATCGTAATGTTCCTGGATCAATTTCTAATGTCTCTTACAGATTACCAATCACAATATTGGGGTTGAAGAGGACGAGAAAAACTTACACTCTACATAGCATATTGGTGAGTGTAGCTTACCGAGGGATGCCGTTTTCAAGTCCTACACTGTACAGTTCCTGTCCCCGCCTTGGATAACATGTTCATGTCCATGTCGTTTATTGTTACTCCTCTAATGTTCAATCCTTTTGCAGCCATCCTTAACCATTGCCTTCCTTCATTCTTCTTGGTTCTTATGTAAGTATTTGGTTATTATGAGTGACCGAATGAAAAACATAAATCAGAGTTGATGAGATAAAATATAAGGACGCGAGATCACTTATAGACCCATTAGTAAAAATAATTAAGGGTGTTAGGTTGAAGAGATGAGGTGTTTAAAAATGTGTTATGTATAAGGGTGGACATTTTTTTATGGATGGGTGAGACTCATTTAGGAATCTCAAAAAGTAAAAATGTGAGGTGTTGCTTTGTGGATGCTCTTATGGCATCTACAACAGGTGCTTATGGAGGGTGTTTGCTTATTAAGCGTTGATGCTTGCTAAGCAGAAACACCATTTGAGTGGGTGCTTCTTGGTTTTTTATTTAGAACTGTGTGCTTATATAAGCACTTGTGTTTAACTATCTCAACTGGAGCACACGTGTTACTTGTGGGGTTGTTTGTCTGGTTCATTTAGTAGAATTGTTGATTTTATAAAGATGTGGGTCACTTGTGAGGCTTATTTAGTAAAAAATTTAGAGTTGCTAGGTTTAAAAGATTAGGCGTTTAAGTTATAAAAAGTACAAATAAGTGATATGTACAAATATTATTAATTTACTTAAATTAAGATAAGATAAATTTATTCACACATGTTGTCGAGTCAAGTCGAATGGGAAAAAATGTACTCGAAGAGTTTTGCTCTGTGCAGGTGAATTCACTTAACTCATTTGAATCAACTAACATTTATTTTAGAGTGAACTTTACATATTGAAAAATAAAAATAAATCAAATTAAATGATTTTTATTATTTACAAATAGAATTTAATCATGATACACTCACAATTGTAATTTTTTTTTACTGATATGTGCAATTATATCTTATCATGTAGATATTTTTGAAGATTTTTAATGAAGTAATATAATAAAGTGACTTCATGATAAAATGTGATTGAACACATATGCAAAACTTTTTTACAATGTTGGTGCATAGTCACTAAATTTTTACAAATATAGACTAAAAGTAAATTATTTTTTAGTTTAATAAATATGCACTGTCAGTTTAATAAATATGTGCATTCAATCATATTTTATCATTGTGTGACTTTGTTATATTATTTTCTAAAATATCTTAACATACATCTGCATAGTGATATATGATTGGTTCTCAGTGTAATTCTTTTTTATGTTGTTTTTAAACTCTTTATTTTATTAATTTTTTATCATTTTGTTCATTTACCAAAATAATAAATGAAAATATTTTCTTATATCATACAATATATTTAATGAGTAAATTAATAATTTAAATTATGAAAGTACTATTTATTGCATTTTAATCCCTAAATTTAATTGTGTGTATATTAGTTTGTAAACTTATAACATTCATTTTAACTCTGTCAGATTTATTTTTCATTTTTAATTTTAAAAAAAAATGGATTGGTATAAGTTCCTTTTTAATATATATATATATATATATATATATATATATATTAAGGGGGTTTTGTTATAAGTTTCTATAAATATATAAATCAATTTGCAAACCTAATTAAATATTGGGAGTAAATTGTAAATAAAAATAATGATAACTTTAATAACTATGTTGGTGACTTTTTCATTTGATCTGAGTATAGTGTAATGAAATATAAGATAGCAAGATTTACCGTATTTAAAAAAAAAATTCCCTTTAGTTAATTATGTTAAATAATGCGTATTATATTTTATTTCTGATCCCATGGATTCAAAACAAATGATAAGTTTCAGTGTGTTTGGTAAGAGGTGTATTGAGTGTGATGATAATGCTAAATTTGTGCCACCACAGTAACACCATTACTTTACTTACCCTACCTAAACTACCTAAAGTGGTTGCAGCACACCAACGAAATTTACTAAAAAATATGAAAAAGAAAACAAGAAAAAGGACACGAGGATTGAACCAAAATTCATGTCAAAACATTATTTAAATCTATAGCTTAGAAGTCTTACCTTATTGCTCTAGAACTCCTCAATAATGAATCTACGAATGGTGTTCCACCAAAAATATTCCTTAATAGGAGTCCCAAAAGAAGAAATTTTATCCGCATAATGATTTTTTTTCCTAAAAAAACTGAGAAAAATCTCATTTTTTGGATTAAAAGCATACAATTCGTCCACTTATTTTTAATTTTTCAAGTAATAATAGCTAAAGACCTCTCAAGCTATTTCACTCGCTCGCTGACTTGAGTGTCAAAGTGTTTTCAGGTACACACCACCACTACTTGTCGCCACACACTGTCACATTCATCCTCTCTGTTCCACAATTGCAACTCTCTTGAACTTTTCCAGAAGATCATGATTTCAGAGTTAGTTCCTCTAAAGGTTCTTGACCAAGGATATGTTTGACAAAAATAAGTTATAAGCTAACTTATAGTTTATAGTGGAAAAATTAGCTAATTGAAATTAAAGTGTTTGTTAAAAGTATTTGTTAAACTAATTGATAAATATAAAATACATAAAAAGACATGTTTATTTAATTCTTTATATAAATTCCACACACACACACACTTATATATATATATATATATATACACACACACACACAATTTTAAAAAACTATCAATCTTGATATTTCAAATTATTTAATTTTTACAAATTATAATACTTTTTAATTTATTCTTAGTTTTTAAATATCTAGTGTTGAAATTAATGATTAATGATTATATATAAAGATAATAGTATAAGGTAACAAACTTTTTGGTACCCACATTTTCTTTTATTTTTATCCTCTAACTGAAAATATAAACTTAGATTATATATATATATATACATATATATATATATTTTATTAAAAAATAAAGTAATAGTTTACTTAACAAACAGATAAAATCCCTTTATGGGAATTCTCTCATGGAAATGTTTCTCGTATGGTAGCTTGGCAAGATGGTTTTTCGGACTCTTTTGTTCTTAATGTTGATGATAGTGTTTTGTCTAACTCAAAAAAGACGGGCTTTGGAGGGTTGCTTTGAAATTGTCTTGGACAGTTTGTTTTTGGCTTTTACGGTAATACTAGGGACTCAGATATCTTTCATGCTGAGATTCAAGCTTTGCTTATTGATATTAAGCTGTGTTTGGATATTGGTTATAAGGTTTGTTACTCAGATTCTCTTCACTCTTTCCGGCTTAATCAATGTGTTTCTCAACCTCTTCATATGTATGCTAATTTATTAGAAGTCATCTGGTGTTATTTGGTTAGAAATTGGAGTTTTTCTATTCAGCATACTCTTTGTGAGGGAAATAGTTGCGCTGATTGTTTAACGAAGTTGGGGCTCGTTGTAGTGATTCTCTTGTTACGGTGGATTCTTCGTTTCTTTGTATGTATTGGGAAAAACTCAAGGCCCACATAGACTAAAGGTAATGCCTCAAAAGAGTTTATAAGTAAATGACACCCCTCACCTTACAAGCCGATTTTGTAAGGATGAGTTAGGCCCAAAATCCTAATATGGTATCAGAGCCTATCCTATATCCACTGGGCCACCTACCGCATTACATACACGCACTAAGCCCAATAGTGTTGGGCGTGAGGGGGTATATTGGGAAAAACCCAAGTCCCACATAGACTAGAGGTAAGGCCACAAAAGAGTTTTATAAATAAATGACGCCCCTCACCTTACAAGCCGGTTTGTAAGGATGAGTTAGGCCCAAAATCCTAATGGTATGACTTCAGCTTTTTTAGCTGATACTTTAGGTGTCTCTTTTTATAAGAGTTAGTTATGTTTTCCTTTTTTTTTTCTTTTCTGATGTAACAAAAAAAAAAGATAAAACCCCTTCTATTAACAATACAGATAGTTGTAGTTAATTAAGATAATCTTATGTTGCTAAAAAAAAAAAAAAACTCAGTGAGAAAGTTTGCTCTTTTATGCTCTGCTAGGGTTTGCTACATGACTTTCATCTTTGAGGCATCCCGGCCAATGCTGGAGTCAACAAAGAAACCTACGGAACCGCCGGACAGGGGTGGAGCAGGTGAGGGGAAAGACAAAGGAAAGGGAGTTGTTGTGACAACATCTATGTCCTTTCCTGATAAAGTGCTAGGTAAACAAGCGCCATTTTGATAAGGGACAAAGTGGATTTGATAGCCACACAAAAGGTACGCATTGAGCACGGGTAACAGGCTGATGCCGATGTTACATGTGAAGGAGGAAGTCATTGAGGAACTCAGCTTGCCATAGAAGGATGCTCTAGTAGTCAAAATTTTAGGGAAAACTCTCGGTTATAACATCATGAAAACCAAACTTGAGGGGATTGATCTAATGGATGTTGGAAATGGATTTTTCATGGTCAAGTTTGATGGGAGGAAGATCGTGCTAAGGTGATAAATGGTGGTCCCAGGATGATTTTTGATCATTATTTAACAATCTATAAATGGTCACCGGAGTTCAATTCAGCTAAGACAAATATAGATAGAATAATGGTGTGGGTAAGGATTCCAAATCTCAATCTCATATATTATGATAAGAGTTTTCTATGGGCATTAGCCTCGGCCATAGGAAAACCAGTGAAGATTGACCTCCATACGTTGTGAGTGGGACGATTTGCCAGGGTCTGCGTCCAGTGGCGGACACAGGACCCAGGGGGTGCAAATCTCAGTAGCAAGTTTAAAGGCTTTAACAGGAGTCAATAAAGAAAGTTGTGCTAAATTTTATGTATTCAGGTGTATTTCTCTAGAGCAAAATGCTCATACTCTTGAGTGTTATTTCTTATCCTTAAATCTCAATCAAGGTTTCCATCAGCATAATTAACATATTCACTGATGACCACTACGCACATTCATCAAACTAATACAAACAAATCACGCAAATAAAATTAATGTAATACCTCAGTGAAGCTTCAGAAAATTCTGCAAGTTGGTATAGCTTTATGCCTTTGAACATGAACTCCTACAATATAAATATTGAACCTGATAAGCATTTGCCACATAAATAATGCACTGCTTGTTTTAGATTTTTCAATAAACAATTGTCACAGCAACTTTATAGTACTTGTGGAGGGATACATACTCCAAAGATTGCAGTAAATCACTCAATAGAATATGCTTAATCTGATGCAAAGCAAAATAAAAGAACTCAAAGGGAAAAAAAATTAAAATTCTTAGAAGTTGAAGTCATGCAAAGGGATTAGGTCAAGAAGAGGCATTAGCATGAGGAACCCAATCAAAACCAAAGAAATAAAACAATAGATTGCAATATGTTCATCTTTGCAAAGACAATAAATAAAACAATACCAAAAGGACAACAAAGCATTATTACATTCAAACTCGGAAAGTCCATCAATGATTTCTTGTCCAAACTAATTTGTCTCGTGAGTCAAGAATAACAGAAGCATCATCCTTTTTGCAAATAACAGAAGCATTTGCCACTGAATACCGAAAATGGCAACTTCGAAAAATCGCAAATCGCAAGTTCAACGAATTGCAAATCCAGAAAATTCAATAAATCGCAAGTTCGCAAATCGCAACAGTCTCGGAACAAGAGAGAAATTAGGTTTTCAAAATTAGGGAAAATCTGAAGGGGAACAAGTGGAAAACATCAACAAACGCACCGACTCCCCAACAGCAGTGCGAAGTGCGAAGTAAAACAGGGTTTACCTTGCCCACTGAGGAGGATGAAGGCGTGAAGTGCGAACGAAGAGCAGAGGAAGGTCGAGAGGAAGAACAGCAGAAGGAACGAAGTGCGAACGAAGAGCAGAGGAAGGTGTCACAGGTGGTGGTCGGTCGCCGGTCGGAGAAGAGCAGAGAGCGGCGAGAGATGGTGTGTAAGAGGCGTGCGCGTGCGACTGTGCGAGGCAGAGGCTACGAGCGGTGGGTCAGGGTGAGTGAGTGACCGAGTGTGGGTCTCATGTGGGAGTGGGCCGTGGGTCTCATGTGGGAGTGGGCAGGGGTCAAAATTGGGGGTCAAAAAAAGATTTCCTGGGGTGCAAGTAGAAATTTTAAAAACTCGGGGTGAAGCTGACCACCCTCACACCAACGTGGGTCCGCCACTGTCTGCGTCTGTAGCGACCGAAAAATCCGGAAGGATTTTATTCGAGTTTAATGGAGCCGCCACCAATAATTTATTTTCGAATGAAAAATATTGAAAAAAACCTTTTTTGAAGAAAAATGGTCCTTAAGACCGGATTTGAGTTCGGGAGTCGATTATGCGTAAGGAAGGTATTAGCACCCCACGACATCCTTTCGAAAAAAGGTTACCTCTAATTAATTGTGCAAAATTTATTAACTTCTAAAAAATATTTGCTTCCCCAAAAAAAAGACAATGATTTACAATGATGAAATAAATAAAAAGAAGCTTAATAAAAGTTGTTTATTTTTGCGCTTGACAGGAGTGGGCTCATGCTCCTACGTATCTCCGGGTGCAGTGGAGAAATCAAAGGCTACGTAGTTCTTAGGTAGAAAATTGTTGTGTGTTGGTTGATTTTAATTAATCAATTTGTGACTTAATTTTTATGGTTTGCGTAGTGATCAAACCAAAATTGGATTTGGCGTAATCACTACTAATATTTTAAGATATTTTATTAAGATTTTGTAATGACCAAACCAAGAGAATTTGGAGTAGTCATTGATTTTAAGTTTTTGAAATCGGAAAAAGATTATGTAGTGACAAAACCAAAAGTGAATTTGGCATTGTCGCTACTAATATTTTGTTACTTTTTTTTAAAAAAAAATGGGCTAAAATTAGTTGAATGAGATTGAACAAAACGGAAAAAAAAAAAAAAAACTAAAGTTAACAAAATAGATGGATAATGACAAGCAAAAAAAAAAGGAAGAAGAATGATCAACTAAAAAATAAAAAAAGTGGGCTACGAGCCCAATAAGACAAACATAATAAAGAAAGAGCAACCTAGAAGCTTCTACCAGTTTAACACAAACAAATCAAAGGGAAAAAGGAGCAGGAACGCCGCTGTTGGTGTTTATGAAGCAGAGAGAAAAAATCTGAAAAGAAAAAAAAAAGAGATGATCGAAAGAAAAAGGAAGAGAGTTGATCGAGAGGGACAGAATGGAAAGGGGAACGTGGCCACCCCTGTGGTGGTGGTGCCATGACAACGGCGTGGAGGCCGCCCACAGCGCAACAAAGGGTGCCGCGATCGGCACAACAGAGGGGACCGCGAACGGCAGCAACGGCGGGCTATGGCGGCGTCTGAAAGGCAACTGTGGTGGATGGAAAGTTTAGTTCCTCTTACTCTCTTCACCTCCTTCTATATTTTTGTTTCTGATTTTCATCTTCATTATTATTGTTTCATGTTTAATGAGAACGAAACACCAGGTGGTGATTTTAACAGTAGTTGGTTAACAAAACAATGAAAAAGACAAATCAAAATTGGGAGATGAACACAGATTGTGAGATTATATTCCAAAATTTTTACCTCAATTCCAAGCTCTTTAGATGTAACGATTTTTTTTCAGTTGCTGTTGCTGGGTTGTTGTTCTTCCTCCATCAACACCGAACCTCTACAGCGTTTGAATTAAGTGAGCTAGTACCCCAGTGTAGGATCTCTAGCTCTTTGTGTCGTGAGGATTCTCCCTTTTTTTTCTGTGAATTGAGGTTGTATTTATAGAGCATCAGGATTATTGTGTTAGGCTGATTTTTGTTCTTCATTTCCTTTTTTTTGATCAGACCAACGTTTTCTCCTTTCTGATGAGTCAAAATCTAATTTTGCTTTATCCCATTTTTCCTATTTTGATGTTCTATGACTCTGTTCTAGGATGGTTGCTTCCCCCAATCCCCTGTTGTATGCACGTTTCCATTCCCTGGTTTGACTTTGCTTTCTTTTATTTTTGTCTAATTAGCAGAGTCCCTTTTGCTCCTATCAGGTTGAGATTTTCTTTCCTAGCTTTGGGTGGTCTTCTCAATGGAGAAACAAAGCTCGAGATGATAGTTTGGCTGGCTCAGCAAGGTTGCTCAGAAAGGAGGATTTGTCCTCTTCTTGTTGTCACAGCATCTTGAGCTCATTTTATTTTATCTTTGTTTTTTTTAATTAATTATAAATTTCTATCATAACCACAACTGTGTACTTTTGGACAATGTATTCACGATTATTTGTTATAAGTGCTGCTTTAATGAAAATGGGCTTCCAGTTGGGCCAAGGATCAAAACCAACGAGAGTATACATCAATGCTAATCCTCTCATTTTTCTTTTTTGCCTTCTTTTTTTTATTTAAAATAAATCAAATTAAAAGGGAAAAACAAATAGTTGAAAAAGAATAGACAAAATTAGGGTATAACAGCTGCCCCTCTTTAGTTATATTTTATTAGAAAATGTGAACAACAATGGTTGTCGTATTTTCGTCGTAAAATAGAAGTAAAGATAAATACACTAATTTTGTCCCGAACCAGGATAGGCAAAGGATGACAACGAGGGATTGACGCTCGGTGCGTTTAATCGAAAAGCAATAAAGAGGGATCACCGCTAGGTCGGGTACTGACGCGGTGATCAAAAGGCAATAATGAAGGATTAACGCTTGGTGCGTCTAACGGAAAGCAATAAAGAAGGGTCACCACCAGGTCGAGTACTGACGCGGTGGTCGGAAAGCACAAATGAGGGATTAACGTTTGGCGCATTTATCAGAAAACTATAAAGAAGGATCTCCATCAGGTCGGGTACTGATGCGGTGATCGGAAATCAATAATGAGGGTTCGACGCCAAGTAGGGTATTGACACGTCGATTGGAAGCAATAAAGAAGGATCACCGCCAGGTCGGGTACTGACATGGTGATCGGAAGGTTCGACGCCAAGTAAGGTATTGACGCCTCGATGGAAGCAATGAAGAAGGATCAACATCAGGTCCGGAACTGATATGTTGGTCGAAAAGCAATAATGAGGGACTACCGCCAGGTCAGGTACTGATGCGGTAATCTTAAAGCGATAAAAAGGGGTGATGCTTGGCGCGTTTATCAGAAAACTATAAAGAAGGATCTCTGCCAGGTCGGGTACTGACACGGTGATCGAAAAGCAATAAAGATGGAGTGATATTTGACGTGTCGTGTAGAAAGCAAAATAAAGGACCAATGCTAGGCGTATTGTTTGTAAACAAAAGTGAAGGATCAAAATTTGGTGCACGGACCCGGTGTAACAAAACGGCTAAAAGGTGGTGATATAAAGATGATGCATGAATGTATGGTATGTAATGTGATTATTATTTTTACTGATTCCTCGTCCCGTATGATCTCTAATGCTTAAAGATATGGGACAGACTGATCTTCATCGGATTTATTCATGCTATGCCTTTTTGCCCTTTCGAAACTTATTTGTTGAGATTTGGTGTTTCCCCGTGATTTTTAAGATGTATATAATAATCGTAATGCTTTCCCATATCATCACATGCTTCACAATTCAGTGCCTATTATCATAAAACAACATTTTGAAATATGAGAACGGAGGTGTTTGGTATTCAAAAAAAAAGAAAAGAAAAAGAAAGAGTCATGTGTACAAAACTGAAGTTACACAGACTTGAAGATACATAAAGAAAAATGCAGGAAGAACAAAAAGAACAAAGAAAGACAATAACTAAGCAGATATTTTATATTGTGTCTTTGTAGGAACAAATGTCAATTTCTCATATCCATAACTTTGAATACTCATTACTCTACTTCTGAATATATAGAACTGCCCCAGTTGGGTAAGAGCCTCTCGATGCATCAGCTGACTTTAATGTCCAATTTTATACCCTAACTTCTGCTTGGATTTCCTTTTCAAGTTTTCAATCCAACGGGCGCTTTAATCTTTGCCTAGGTCGCCTTTTCAGGTTTTCAACCTAGCAAGCTCATTTTTGCTTGGCTCTTTATATATTTTTTAGGCATAATATTTTTTGACTGCATCAGAGTTTACTGGGAGTGGGAGATCTTCACTGTCCATCCTTGTGAGGATTAAGGCTCCTCCAGAAAAAGCTTTTTTCACAACATACGGGCCTTCATAATTCGGAGTCCATTTTCCACAAGAATCCTTTTGGATGGGCAAAATCTTCTTGAGCACTAGGTCTCCTTCTTGAAATTCCGAGGGCGAACTTTCTTTTCGTAAGCCCTCTTCATCCTGTGCTGATATAGTTGTCCATGACATAAGGCCATCACTCTTTTTTCTTCAATGAGGTTCAATTGATCCAGCCGAGCCTGAACCCATTCCGCCTCCTCTAGTTTTGTCTCCATCAATACCCTTAACGAGGGGATCTCGACTTCAATGGGAAGTACTGCTTCCATTCCATACACCAGCGAGAAAGGGGTTGCCCCTGTTGAGGTGCGAACCGTAGTTCGATAACCGTGCAAGGCAAAAAGGAGCATTTCATGCCAGTCTCTAAATGTTACAACCATCTTCTGGACAATCTTCTTGATGTTCTTGTTTGCAGCTTCAACTGCCCCATTCATCTTTGGGCGGTATGGTGAGGAATTATGATGTTGGATCTTGAAGTCATTACATAGCTCCTTCATCATCTTGTTGTTCAAATTAGTCCCATTATCAGTTATGATCTTATTTGGCAGACCATAGCGGCAGATCAAATCTCTCTTGATGAATTTGACAACCACATTTTTTGTCACACTCACATATGAAGCTGCTTCAACCCATTTAGTGAAATAGTCGATTGCGACGAGAATGAAGCGATGTCCATTTGATGCCTTAGGTCCAATGGGTCCAATGACATCCAATCCCCACATTGAGAATGGACATGGTGCTGATAAGATGTTCAGAGAGACTGGTGGCACGTGGATGTTATCGGCGTAAATTTGACATTTGTGGCATTTCTTCACATAACCGAAACAATCAGTCTCTATAGACAACCAATAGAAGCCGGCCCTCAAGATTTTTCTTGCCATTGCATGCCCATTCGCGTGAGTTCCAAAGAAACCTTCGTGAACATCTCACATAATCTTTTCCGCCTCAGTCTTATCAACACACCTGAGGAGTACCATGTCATGGTTTCTCTTATAAAGCACTTCACTATTTAGAAAGAATCCCATTGCCAACCGCCTTAATGCCCTTTTATCATTCTCTGAGGCATTTGGAGAATATTCTCTACTTGTGATGTATCGTTTAATGTCGTAATACCAGGGTTTGCCATTAGGCTCTCCTTCTATTGCTAGGCAATGTGCTGGCCGATCATGATTCTGTATTTTTATGAGTGGTAGGTTCTCCCTATTACTGATTTTGAACATTGATGACAGAGTAGCTAAGGCATCAGCTAGCTGATTATCCTCACGGGGAATGTGATGGAAGGTGACTTCGTTAAACTGCTCCATTAATTCTTTGATGTGATCGTGATAAGGAACTAGTTTGGAATCCCTCGTTTCCCATTCGCCTTTTAACTGATGGATAACTAAAGCCGAGTCTCCATATACTTCGAGAATTTTGACCTTCGATTCGATGGCCGCCTGTATGCCCATAGCACATGCCTCATACTCTACCATATTGTTTGCACAATCGAAACACAATCTTGCAGTAAATGGGATGAAATGACTTTCTGGGGAAATCAGCACAGCTCCAATCCCATGTCCCAATGCATTAGAAGCACTGTCAAACAACAAGATCCATTTTTCACTGTCAGGGTCTTCTTTGCCTTCAAATAGAGCTATTATGTCTTCGTCTGGGAAATCACACTGCATTGACTGATAGTCTTCCACAGGTTGATGAGCCAAGTATTCGGCTAAGGTACTGCCTTTAATTGCCTTTTGGGTGACATACACAATATCATACTCGGATAACAACATTTGCCAACGAGCAATTCTTCCTGTGAGAGCAGGCTTTTCAAAAATATATTTGATCGGATCCATTTTGGACACCAAACAAGTTGTATGGGATAGCATATATTGTCTCAAACGATGTGCGGCCCAGGCTAAAGCGCAACATGTTCGTTCTAACAATGAATACCTCGTCTCGCAGCTAGTGAATTTCTTGCTCAGGTAGTAAATGGCATGTTCCTTCTTACCAGATTCATCATGTTGTCCGAGCACACAACCCATTGATTAGTCCAACACTGTCAAGTACATGATGAGGGGTCTCCCTGGCACAGGGGGCACCAAAACCGGTGGATCTTGTAAGTACTATTTGATTTTTTCAAAAGCTTTCTGGTAATTGCCGTTCCATTTGGTTTCCTGATTCTTACACAGCAGCTTGAAAATTGGCTCACAAGTAGCAGTTAGCTGGGATATAAACCTGGCGATGTAGTTTAGTCTTCCTAGGAATCCACGAACTTCTTTTTCGGTGCTAGGACTCAGCATTTCCAAGATTGCTTTTACTTTGGCCGGATCAACTTCTATTCCTTTCTGGCTGACTATAAACCCTAGCAGCTTGCCTGACCTTACACCAAAACTACACTTAGCTGGGTTTAATCGGAGTTTATACTTCCTCAGTCGTTCAAAAAGCTTTTGTAGGTTAATAACATGATCTTCCTCTGTTTTGGACTTTACAATCATGTCGTCTACATAGACCTCTATCTCTTTGTGCATCATGTCATGGAACAAAGCCACCATTGCTCTTTGATATGTTGCCCCAGCATTTCTTAATCCAAACGGCATTACTTTGTAACAGAAAGTTCCCCATAAAGTGATAAACGTGGTTTTCTCCATATCTTCGGGAGCCATCTTGATTTGGTTATAGCCAGAATATCCATCCATAAAAGAGAAGACAGAGTGTTGAGCAGTGCTATCTACCAAGACATCAATATGTGGCAAAGAGAAGTCATCCTTAGGGCTGGCCCTATTTAGATCTCGATAGTCAACACACATTCGGACCTTTCCATCTTTCTTTGGGACTGGGACAATGTTAGCCACCCATTGAGGGTATTTTGCTACAGCCAGAAAACCGGCGTCGAACTGTTTTGTTTACCTCATCTCTAATCTTGAGCGACATCTCTGGTTTCATTCTTCTCAACTTCTGCTTGACCGATGGGCACTCAGGTTTTAATGGCAATTTGTGCTCGACTATGCTATTATCTAATCCAGGCATATCTCGGTATGTCCACGCGAAAACATCAACATATTCAAATAGGAGTTTAACCAATTTTTCTCGCTCACTGCTTTTCATTGTGGTGCCGATCTTAACTTCTTTCTTGTCGTTTTCAGTGCCCAGATTAATTGTTTCAGTTTCTTCCTCGTGGGGTTGAATCACTTTAGCTTCTTGTTCCATCAACCTCATTAATTCAGGAGGGGTATCCCAATTGTCCTCATTATCTTCCTCAATATGATTAATGGGGTATTCAAAATTATAGTATGAGTTACTGTTATCGTTATTTTCAAAGACAACTTTTTTGGATCTGCATTAGTAAAAAATGACGAAATGAAAAGCGGAAAAAGATGAAGAGAGATGGAAAAGATGGAAAAGGGAAGAAAAGAGAAATGATTGGAAAATTCAAAGTGCATTTTATTGATAATGATACTGAAATAAAACATGTGCGCCCTTTTGACAATAAATTATTCTAAAGCCTTGGGCAGAGCAATAGAATTTGCATTACATAATTATTTTGAATCAAAGATCACGGGAAACTCAACGATCTCCCAATTTCCAAGTTCTTCATTCGGCGAGCAAGGGTGGACAAGGTTGACATTGTCGTTCTCTGCACTGCAATCATCTTTGATAGCTGCTATCTGATTCGGATTCAAGATTCCTGCACTCCAAAAGCTTTGCCTGATGTCGCAGATAAGGATATTCTTATCTTTTGGCTCCTTGCCATCCAATCTAGCTGTCCTCTTTTCTTTTCTTTCTTTGGCAATTCTCTTTTTGTCAAACCTGTTAGGTTCGTATCCCAACCCATATATGTTCCTGTTATCTGGAAGTTCTACCAGCACCACGATCTCTTGTTCATATCTTCCCAATCCATATCCGGCCTGATACCCTCCTTTCATCATAACTTTAGCGATCATCATGGAGGTTTCAGACAGCTTTGGTTTCTTTATTAGGACTCATTCTCCTGCGAAGGTGGCATTCACAATCTCCAACGTTTGAAAAGACGTCTCAAGAGCTTCTTCAGTAGCCTCGATATAGCGTGTGGAGGATGGCTTGCTTAGTAGCATCTCTTCTTCACCAGAGACAGTCACCAACTTATTATCCATTGAAAATTTCAGCTTTTGGTGTAAAGTTGAAGACACAACTCCAGCTGAATGGATCCATGGTCTTCCAAGGAGGCAGTTGTATGCTGGTACGATTTTCATCACCTGAAAGACTACCTCGAATGTGCGAGGGCCGACCTGTATAGGTAGCTCGATTTCTCCAATAACCTCTCTTCTAGACCCATCAAAGGCTCTTACCACCATGGTATTGGGCTTCATATACGATCCATCAACAGACAACTTTGCCAAGGTAGATTTTGGCATAACATTTAGAGATGACCTATTATTGACGAGTACCCTAGCAAGGATATAGTCTCCACACTTCACAGAGATGTGCAATGCTTTGTTATGCCCCATTCCTTCAACTGGAATTTCTTCATCAGTGAAGGTAAGGTAATTACTAGCAACAAATTACCCACAATCCCATCGAATTAGTTCACTGTGATGTCATGGGTGACATGGGCTTCATTTAACACTTTCATCAATGATTCCCTATGGCGCTCAGAATTCAACAGCAGTGATAACATAGATATTTTTGCAGGAATGATTCAACTGATCCACCACCTTGTATTCACTCTGCTTCATAAATTTCAGGAATTCACAAACCTCTTCTTCAGACACTGCTTTCTTGTTTTCTTCTTCTTTCTTTGCCTTATTACCCATATTTTTATCAATGGATTCTTCTTCTTTATCTTTTCCCTTGCGAGCCTTGTCCATGGGTCCGATAGGGGTATAAATTCGTCCACTTCAGATCATCCCACCAATTCCCGAGATGTTAGTGATAGCAGGATTGCCAGATCCAGACGCCGCTTTTAACTGGTCATCCCCTAAATTGTCCACAAAGACCTTCATATTGTAATCCCATGGCACTGCATTAACGTTCTTGAAAGGAAAAGGAGTTGGTACATGAATAGTTATCGGTTTAGGCACGCCTCGGACTGGCTTGTTGTAGTAAATCTCCAACGGTTTTGGGAAGGTCGTGTTTTATCTTCACTTGACTGAAGGGTCAATATGTTTTCATCTTTCTTCACACAACCTACCTGTATCAAGTGTCTGTCTAACAATTCTTGGAGAATTTGCCTGAATTCCTCGCATTCCTCTATGCAATGATTGTTATCAGGATGCAAGCTACACAAGTCCCTCTCATCGTATTTCATCCCAATTATGCTGAACTTGCAGAGTTTGGCATACATGACCCTTAAAGGAGTACGAATATCCTCCATTTCCATTATCAGGGGCCGATTCCTAAATTCTTCAATAATGGCGTTGACTGCTGAACCTCCATGACCTGGAAGGGGATTATTACCCACATTAGGACCATCCTCCTTAAAACTCAACCATTTGGCATTAATCAGATCTTGAACCACGTATTTCAAAGCCTTGCAATTTTCAGTTGTGTGACCTACTGCCCCTGCATGAAACTCACACTTGGCATTTGGGTCATACCCTCTTGGGAAGGGAGGTTGAAGTGGTTTCATTGAGCGTGGAGAGACCAAGGAGTTGCTGATGAGGGGCTGGAACAAATCCGTATAGGTCATGGGAATAGGACCAAATTGGACTTCTTTCTTTTCTTGGTCATTTGGTTGTTTCTGGTTTTGGTTCGGTTGGGAGGGAGCAACTGGCTGTGCTTGTGTTTGGATGGGGGAAGGTGGTCGAAAGGGCATCACTGGTTGGTTTGGCCGGGGGGTTGGATTATGAGAGGCGGCGGCAATGTATGGAGGTGGAAAGTAGGAGTATGGAAAAGGATGTGGGAAATTGGTAAAGAATTGGGGTGGTTTCCCTTGTGTTTGTCCTCCCGGGCTCGTTATCACAACATTGGTTTCCCCTTCTTTCTTCTTTACGAAGTTTGTCGGGGGTCTCTTGATATTACTAGTTCCAGCAAAACTTTGGGCAATCTTTCCATTCCTCATTCCTCCTTCAACTCTTTCCCTACGATGGCCATATCTGAAAAGTTTGATGATACACTTAGATCATTTTGTCATAGAAGGGTGATTGAAGAGTATCCAAGAACAGGGCCACCATTTCTTTTTCAATCGAGGCGGTTCCACTTGATCGCGATCCTCTCCATCGTTGGGCATATTCCTTGAAAGTCTCATTGTCTCTTTTTGCCATGTTTTGCAACTGCATTCTATCAGGAGACATATCAATGTTATACTTATACTGCTTCAAAAAGGCATCCGCCAAATCTTTCCAACAACGAATATGGGATCGCTCAAGGTGTGTATACCAACTTGACGCTGCCCCTGTTAAACTATCCTGGAAGAAGTGAATCAGAAGTTTGTCATCATGTGCATAGGACGCCATCTTCCTACAGTACATGGTCAAGTGGCTTTTCGGGCAAGTTATCCCTTTATACTTGTCAAAGTCTGGCACCTTGAACTTCTGCGGCACAACCACATCTGGTACGAGACAAAGATCTGAAGCGATACTTGAACCGAGATAACTCACTCCTTCTACAGCTCTTAGTCTATCTTCGAGGATTTGCAATTTCGTATCAGACCACTGATTCCCAACTAGAACGCTCAGATTGGGTCCCCCCATAGCTGGAGACCAGGTAATGCGGTTAGTCTGGGGATTCAATGGATTTCCTTGAATATAATAGGGGTAACCAAATGGTTGGGGATTCACTACGGAGGCCACTACGGGCGTACTGACTCCTTGAGTATTCCTGACATGGGATGGTGCATAACCAGGTGAAAAGGTGTATGTCATGAAGCCAGGAGTTGAGCTTTGAACTGGTATGGTTTCAGTACCTGAGCCGGATCTTTGAGCTACATCTTGCACAACAAGTGCTTGGGAATCAGTTTCTGCAGAGTTATTGTTAGCACCTAGCGGTGTGTAACTGGGCGGGAGACAAAATAGTGGGAACTGTTGTGTCTGTGGGCCTTGAGGGTTATGGTTCGCAGTATCATCATTGGCCATAGGTGGCGTGTAACCAGGTGGGAGTCTGTAAAGTGGGAAATGTGGTACTTGATTTTGAGGGTTGCTAACTGGTGAATGTGTAGGACCATGCGGGTAAATTGCAAAAGGTACCATCATCCCTTGAGTATTGAGACCATATTGCAACTGCATAGGACCGAAGTCAGGTAGGTGGGAAGGTGTAGTTTGACTTTCATCATTCACTGCTGGAGATACCCCATCTGCAGCCTTGTCTTTGTTTAGGGACTGCAGAAGCTCCAAAACTTTGCTCATCTGTTCCTTCAGTTGGTTGACGTCCTCTTTCATCTCTTGGTCATCCATGATCTTTGATTGAGAGCGAGTTCGATAAGGGTGTCGAGGAACCAGTTTGTTTGATTATTTTCTGGTGATTAAAAAAAATGATATGAGTATGTAAGAAAGAAAAAATGAATGAATGGATGTGGATGTATGAGTCTATTCATTTTGTACCAGGGAACCGTAGGCCTCATTGCTTTGTTGTAATTATCCATTTATATTTTTTTTAAAAGCGTTAAGTAATTTGGAGAATAAAATGGGATCAATAAGCAAAGTGACAAATCCTTTGTTGATGAGAAAGACAAATAGTACAATTCACTCAAACTAAAGCCTCATCAATTAGCTGCCCTTTTTCTCTTCTTCATAGGCAACCATCCTTTTCTCTCAATTCTTCTATCAAACTTTTACAAAATTCAATAAACTTGTAAACATTGACTGGAGTATTCAGTGGGTGCATCGCCGCATCAGCCTCCTCTAGACGCCTTGGGATATCTATGATTGCTTGATTGGCCAAACTTGCCAACTTTGAAAAACAGTCCCTCCAATGCATGCCTTCGTTCCTCAGTTCATTAAAGAGCGCTTGATTTTCTATCTGACTGATCAGTTTTGTAAAACGATTCTCCCAATACATGCTTTCATTTTTTAGGTCGTCATAGATCTTCTCTTGGTATTCAATATAATTCCGCAACTCATTTGCATCTTCTTGTTCTTTTTTCAGCGCCTTTTGATACTTCACAAGCATCTCTTCCATTTCTTCCTTGCATTGCTTCTCCTTTTGGGCTCGGTTCTCATACCCAACTACCACCTTCTCAAGATGTTGCTTTAAACCTTCAAGCTCCTCTTGCAAATTCTTTTCGGTAGCCGATGATTTTTTCCACAATCCTTTCCATATATAGGCGTTATCTATAGCTTTATCCCTCTCTTGATTACGCAAGCTCAATTGTTCATTTGCACCTCTTAGACAAAGTTGTATATCATGCTTGTTTTTTTCCCTCCATTGCTGCTCTTTTGTTGCTTCTTTCGATGAATTGCCCTTTAAGAGTGTTTTTTGAACGTAAGTTTCTGTTCTCCTGAAGTGCTTTTTCTAACTTTGCTTGTAAACCTTCTCTTTCCTCTTCAGACTTCAGCAGTGATGCCTTAAGTTCTTCTACCTCTTCATTTGTAATAGGGATATGTTCATGTGTCTCTTGCTCGGGAGGAGGTGTCCCATTGAAAGGCAGCTTGATTTCCTAAACTCTATCTTTAACCCACTGACGGTAGCTTTCTTTGGCGTCGGTGCTTCTTTTCCCAAGTATTTTTCCCTTTCAGATGACTTGGTTCCACGCCTGCCTGATCCTTTTGTGCTCCTCTGTATCTGTAACACCCGTAATTCAATTTTACTCGAAATAACGAAGATTGACATAAATTTCTCAAAGTTGACAATACTTTAAACTTGGTAATTAAATTACAAGTCCAAACTCCACGCATAGTCAATAATCTAAGAGTTAGATTACAACTTTGTAATCGTTAAATACTTGGAAGCACAAAATATAATAACAAGGTTCCTTTTTTTTTATCCAAAATGATAAAGGAGTCTATACCCTTCCAAACTACACAATAGAACTAAATGAAAGTCAAGCCTCTATTTCGCCTGATCACTTTTCGGATCTTGGGAATCTGAAAAACAATAGAAAAGAGTGAGATAAAAATCTCAGTGAGTTTCCCCCACGGACCCCTCACCACATCAGTTCCCAATACAACGTTATAAAGGAAATTCCCAATATCGTCACAATCCAATAAGCAATCAAAATTGCACAATGAATCCAAAGGAGTATAAAATAGACTCTCAGTGGACTTCCTCAATAAACAATACACAATGAGTCCAAGAAAGTATAGCAGTGACTTTCCATGGAGCTCCTCAATAAACATTACACAATGAGTCCAAGAAAGTATTGCAATGACTTTTCATGGAGCTCTTCAATAAACAATACACAATGAGTCCAAGAAAGTATTGCAATGACTTTTCATGGAGCTCTTCAATAAACAATACACAATAAGTTCATAACACATCATAAGGTTTACGCACATTAAGGGTTTAAAACACTTAGAAACCAGTGTTCATGAACTTAGAAGTGAAAATACACATTTATGTTACAAATTGGGGGACAGTTGGTGTTCAGTTTTCTAAACCCCCTAGCTTGTAGCTCAAAACTGCACTAATTGGTTGGATATTTCCTAAATTAAAAATTAGATTTGGAAACTAGACATCCTAAGCTTTCCAACAAGTGGTCATATGCTCAATTCCGACTCCGTTTGATATTTTAATAAAATCCCCGAATTTGACGCACTGCAGAGTTGCGCACCGCGCGCACACAGTAGCGCATCACGCGCATTTTTGCGAGTTGCTTATGTTTCTATGCGCGTCGCGCGCACTTGTACAGCGCGTCACACGCATTTTTCCATTTTGGCTCTGTAATGCTGCGCGTCGCGCGCACTTGTGAGGCGCATCACGCGCAAACCTGCAGAATTATGCAGAAACGTGTTTTTCTGCATATTTCTAACTTCCAACTCACTTTCTCCTCAATCCCAACCAACAACAATCAAGATTAAGACTTAAAATCAAGCATATGACTGATCTATAAGATTAAAAACAACCTATAACACATAAAACACAATCCATCATGCTTCAACATATCACATACATCAAAGCATCAACTTAAGCATATTCCTTCTTACTCAAACCCATTCATGTATTTCAACCATTTCCAACTTAGAAATCAAGAAGATACACAAATGAGGCTAAAAAGGAAAACCCTAAGTGGTGGGTCTTATGGGTTGCCCAACCTCTAAGTGTGAAGAACTCACTTTTGGCTCAAAGAGATGAGCTAGGAAGCTTGAAGACTTGAGATCCTCTCCTCCTCTTCTTCTTCAAATTCGAGCTTCTCTCCCAATGGTCTAGAGCAGCTCCAAATCTTCAATGTAGCTCCAAATACTCAGTTCCAAATGCTTAAAAGCAAGAAAGGATGAAGGAAGCACCAATTCTCCTCTTCCTCCCCCAAAACCAAAACCCTAGCTCTCCACCTTCTTCCTCTTCTTTCCTTGTTGAGAAAAATTGAGAGAGAGAGTAGAAAATAGAATTTGGATGTCGTGGGTGAGGAGAGGAAAGGGAGAAGGAAAATGTGGCTTGACCAAATTACCCTTCCTTCAATCACTTAACTACACTACACCTTGCTACTCACACCCCCAACATTTCTAAATGTTGTCCCCTATTTCAATTACTTAACAATCAATTTAAAGCATTTCAAAGCCTAAATTAATTTAATTAAATAATTGAATTAGGCGGGGTGTTACAGTATCTTTCTTATCTATCCCATACACAATGAAAGGGGTTATCAACTCTTCAACTGGGGGATGCATGATGGGATAACACAATTGTCTTAGTGATATAGAGGGATTATAATTTATGCAACCCTTCGTTCCTAAGAGCGGTACATTTGGGAAACTGCCACACTGATAGATTACTTCATTCACTTCTTGCCATTTGGGATACCAACGAATAGTCTTCTCATCAAGGCCGCGTAGATATTGAGCCCACTCTGGTTTGCTCTTGGTTTTCACGGAGCACTAATTGGAATCAATAATAGGGCATAGTGCTCTTCGCCCATCATGAAATACATGGGTGACAAGCCATACATAGAGCGCCGGTAGGCAACAAGATATCATCTTCTTTTTCTTCTCATGACAGGTATTAAGGATGTAATATGTATCAGCGAGCACAGCGGGCACAGGGTTCTCGCCCTTGTTTTTTACTGCCATGAAAACATCAATTGCTGCAAAATCAACATGGTCTTCTATCTGTGGGAACAGAACAATCCCAAAAATGGCAAGGGCTAATACATCCATGAAAGCAACCCATTCCCCACCTTCAGATAATGACTTTAATCTCTCCTCTTGGTATGCTAGTGGGAAGCCATCAACACCATTTGGATTTTTCATGTTGGCTTTCAACTTACTTTCCTCAACTTTTAAAATTGAAGCGACTGTTGGGTAGGAGAGATAATGCCCTATATAATGGTAAGGCTTAGCATTTTCCAAAGAGTACCCTAAAATTTGCTCATACTCTTCTAAAGTGGGCGCCATTTGGAAATCTTGAAATGTGAAGCACCTCATCGGGGGATCATAAAATTGAGCTAGTGCAGTAGCAATCTCTACTTGTACATTTACCTCCATCAATGCAAGGATCTTCCCATATTTATTATTGAAGGCTATGCGGTTTTTCCCTGTTAGCAACTTCTCAAATTCTTTTAAACCTTGTATTTATGGCATCTTTGCTTTGGCGTGTATGAGCTTTTTTGAAACTGTTTCCTTATTTGATCCCATATTATTTTGCTGCAAATACTCACAAGCTAGCTTTTCCTTACGATTCCCTGGTGAACCTATTCAAAATAAAATGAAATGAGGATGAATGCAATATGTTCAAATTTATCATGTTTGATAAAAAAAAAATGCATGGCCATGACGAATGATGCAACTACTAATGAAAGAGACATATTTTGAAATATTTGTAGATGATGGGATGCCTATACTACTTTGAAAAGAAGCATTTAAAAAAGGTCAACCAAAAGTAAGACTGCCTCCTTGTGTCCTAAACAAGGTCACTCTAACTTAGAGGATTTCTATCTTTGATGATCTATAGGTCATTCGACTTGTGAATACTTTCATAGGTGGTACTAACACTTCCTCACCAAAGGTCTCTAGAGCCAAGTACCATTTCGGGATGTGACCACCAATAGGAAGAGGATCCTACGTGTGGGCATCCACGAAACGGTCGCACTCTAGATGAGGTTCTCGTGATACCCAAATCGAAAGTAGATCCGAAGTGGCTATCACTAACAACCTTTCATTCCCTAAGCTGCACTCCGGCCCGGGTATAGGGTCCCACTCATAAGTGTGTGTAAAAAGTGTGTAAGTGAGGTGTGTGATAGAGGCAACCTAAAATTACCGAAGCTGCAAAACAAATGAAATATACAAAATATGGTCTTCTAACCTAAGGTTCAATATATGCATAATATTCACAACAAATATTCACAAAAGAACAATAAATAAATAAGTAAATAAATAAATAAACAAACAAACAAACAAATAAATAAATAAATAAATAAAAACAAGAGAAACTACACATAAGAGTTAACTATTTAGCACAATCAATTATTTAGGCTTGACTCTTTAAAAAAAGTTCTCAGTGGAGTCGCCAGCTGTAGCGACCGAAAAATCCGGAAGGATTTTATTCGAGTTTAATGGAGCCGCCACCAATAATTTATTTTCGAAGGAAAAATATTGGAAAAAAACATTTTTTGAAGAAAAATGGTCCTTAAGACCGGATTTGGGTTCAGGAGTCGATTATGGATAGGGAAGGTATTAGCACCCCACGACATCCTTTCGAAAAAAGGTTACCTCTAATTAATCGTACAAAATTTATTAACTTCTAAAAAATATTTGCTTCCCTAAAAAAAAGACAAGGATTTACAATGATGAAATAAATAAAAAGAAGCTTAATAAAAGTTGTTTATTTTTGCGCTTGACAGGAGTGGGCTCCTGCTCCTACGTTTCTCTGGGTGCAGTGGAGAAATCAAAGGCTACGTAGTTCTTAGGTAGAAAATAGTTGTGTGTTGGTTGATTTTAATTAATCAATTTGTGACTTAATTTTTATGGTTTACGTAGTGATCAAACCAAAAGTGGATTTAGCGTAATCAGTACTAATATTTTAAGATATTTTATTAAGATTTTGTAATGACCAAACCAAAAGAGAATTTGGAGTAGTCATTGATTTTAAGTTTTTGAAATCGGAAAAGGATTACGTAGTGACCAAACCAAAAGTGAATTTTTCATTGTCGCTACTAATATTTTGTTACTTTTTTTTAAAAAAAAATGGGCTAAAATTAGTTGAATGAGATTGAACAAAACGGAAAAAAAAAAGAAATTAAAGTTAACAAAATAGATGGATAATGACAAGCAAAAAAAAAAAGGAAGAAGAATGATCAACTAAAAAATAAAAAAAGTGGGCTACGAGCCCAATAAGACAAACATAATAAAGAAAGATCAACCTAGAAGCTTCTACCAGTTTAACACAAACAAATAAGAGGGAAAAAGGAGTAGGAACGCCGCTGTTGGTGTTTATGAAGCAGGGAGAAAAAATCTGAAAAGAAAAAAAAAGATGATCGAAAGAAAAAGGAAGAGAGTTGATCGAGAGGGACAGAATGGAAAGGGGAATGTGGCCACCCCTGTGGTGGTGGTGCCATGACAACGGCGTGGAGGCCGCCCACAGCGCAGCAAAGGGTGCCGCGATCGCCACAACGGCGGGCTATGGCGGCGTCTGAAAGGCAACTGTGGTGGATGGAAAGTTTAGTTCCTCTTACTCTTTTCACCTCCTTCTATATTTTTGTTTCTGATTTTCATCTTCATTATTATTGTTTCATGTTTAATGAGAACGAAACACCAGGTGGTGATTTTAACAGTAGTTGGTTAACAAAACAATGAAAAAGACAAATCAAAATTGGGAGATGAACACAGATTGTGAGATTATATTCCAAAATTTTTACCTCAATTCCAAGCTCTTTAGATGTAACGATTTTTTTTTCAGTTGCTGTTGCTGGGTTGTTGTTCTTCTTCCATCAACACTCGAACCTCTACAGCGTTTGAATTAAGTGAGCTAGTACCCCAGTGTAGGATCTCTAGCTCTTTGTGTCGTGAGGATTCTCCCTTTTTTTTCTGTGAATTGAGGTTGTATTTATAGAGCATCAGGATTATTGTGTTAGGCTGATTTTTGTTCTTCATTTCCTTTTTTTTTTTATCATACCAACGTTTTCTCCTTTCTGATGAGTCAAAATCTAATTTTGCTTTATCCCATTTTTCCTATTTTGATGTTTTATGACTCTGTTCTAGGATGGTTACTTCCCCCAATCCCCTGTTGTATGCACGTTTCCATTCCCTGGTTTGACTTTGCTTTCTTTTATTTTTGTCTAATTAGCAGAGTCCCTTTTGCTCCTATCAGGTTGAGATTTTCTTTCCTAGCTTTGGGTGGCCTTCTCAATGGAGAAACAAAGCCCGAGATGATAGTTTGGCTGGCTCA
Source organism: Calophaca sinica (assembly GCA_037113605.1). Classification (NCBI taxonomy): domain Eukaryota; kingdom Viridiplantae; phylum Streptophyta; class Magnoliopsida; order Fabales; family Fabaceae; genus Calophaca; species Calophaca sinica. The sequence continues at coordinate 122,612,249 of CM073736.1, read as the reverse complement.
GAAAGGAGGATTTGTCCTCTTCTTGTTGTCACAGCATCTTGAGCTCATTTTATTTTATCTTTGTTTTTTTAATTAATTATAAATTTCTATCATAACCACAACTGTGTACTTTTGGACCATGTATTCACGATTATTTGTTATAAGTGCTGCTTTAATGAAAATGGGCTTCCAGTTAGGCCAAGGATCAAAACCAACGAGAGTATACATCAATGCTAATCCTCTCATTTTTCTTTTTTGCCTTCTTTTTTTTATTTAAAATTAATCAAATTAAAAGGAAAAAACAAATAGTTGAAAAAGAATAGACAAAATTAGGGTATAATAGTGTCGAAGTTGACCTCAACAAACTAGTCATTGGAACGGTTGGAGTCAATGAGCAATGGTTTCACGTTCAGTATGAAGGATTGCATATCATATGTACTCAATGTTGATATTATGGTCATGTTCTCAAAGATTGCTCACACAAGGTGCCTGAAACAGTGAGAAGGAATGTGACGCCTGAGGCTGATGACGACAACAAAGTGACCACCAATGCTAAAGCGACACGTGAATGAACCGAATTCACATCGAAATGAGAGGGATCCTGAGGCTGTGTAGGTATGGGACTGCACGGTTGAAGGATGACTTAAAAGAATTGATTGGTACTACCTATACTAACAAGATGCATCTTTTTTTCAGGAGCCCAGAACATAAGAACTCCATAGTTAAGCGTGCTTGACTTGGAGCACTCTTGAGATGGGTGACCTTCTGGAAAGTTTTCCAAAAAGCATGTGAGTGAGGACAAAACATGCTGAAAAGACTCGTTTTGGTTTGTGGGTATAGTCGGCAATCCTAAAAGTAGTCTGGGCTGCTATAAATTGTATTAAAGCAGACCTCTCCCAAGACGATGTGGTTTGGGGATGAACCATGCAGAAGCTGGTGGGCATGTGACGCTTGAGGTTGACGATTGCGACAAAGTGACTGCCGGTGCTTGAAGCACCTGACAAGCAAAGGGACACGTGAATGAACCGAATTCACACTGGAATGAGAGGGATCCTGAGGCTGTGCAGGTATGAGACTGCACGATTGAAGGATATCTTAAAAGAATTGATTGGTACTACCTAAACTAACAAGATGACAGCCTAGACTACTTTTAGAATTGCCGACTGTCCCCACAAACCAACACGAGTCTTTTTAGCATGCTTTGTCCTCACTCACATGCTTTTTGGAAAGTTTCCAGAAGGTCACTCATCTCAAGAGTGCTCCAAATTAAGCATGATTAACTATAGAGTTCTTATGTTCTGGGCTACCGAAAAGAAGATGCATCTTGTTGGTATAGGTAGTACCAATCAATTCTTTTAAGTCATCCTTCAACCGTGCAGTCCCATACCTGCACAGCCTCATGATCCCTCTCGTTCTGGTGTGAATTCGGTTCATTCACGTGTCCTTTTGCTTGTCAGGCGATCACTTTGCCGTCGTCTTCAGCCTCAGGCGTCACATGTCCACCAGCTTCCGCATGGTTTGTCCCCGAACCATATCATACTGGGAGAGATCTGCTCTGATACCATTTGTCATAGCTCATACTACTTTCAGGATTACCAACTGTCCCTACAAACCAACACGAGTCTTTTCAGCATGCTTTGTCGTCACTCACACGCTTTTTGAAAAACTTCCCAGAAGGTCACCCATTCCAAGAGTGCTTCAAGTCAAGCACGCTTAACTATGAAGTTCTTATGTTCTGGGCTCCCGAAAAGAAAATGCACCTTATTGGTATAGGTAATACCAATCAATTCTTTTAAGTCATCATTCAACCATGCAATCCCATACCTACACAGCCTCAGGATCCCTCTCATTCTGGTGTGAATTCGGTTCATTCATGTGTCCCTTTGCTTATCAGGTGCTTCAAGCACCGGCAGTCACTTTGTCGTCGTCGTCATCCTCAAGCGTCACAAGGAACGCCACTGAGGAGGGGAGCGGAGCCATACATGCAGAGATGGTGGGTAGAATGGTAGATTTGGGGGAGAAAGACGTTCGAATCCCACAAAATCTGGGCAGTTCAGCTGGGTTGAATGCACCGGGTTCGCTGCATGGCGATTGGATTAAGATTGAGCGTAGAAAGTGTCCATCACGGAGTAATCGAAATGGGGGCTTTAACAATACATGTCCAATTTCTACTCAATGGCCCACAAGGTTTGAGGCCCTTAATCTTGAGCAAGCTGAAAATACACAACAGCACGTGCCTCTTAATGATCAGAACGCAAGTGGGGGCCATTCGCCTCACCAAAAATATGGACCCAGAAAAAGAGGCTTAGAAATTATGGGCCTTCACCAAGCAAAATAGGAACTGCCCTGAATGGCACCCCTCATAACACTCTAAAGGCAATCGGGCCAGCAGTAAGGATCTACGCTGGCGGATACATGGCTACAACAAGTGGATCAGCTAACAACAACAGGAAAGACATCACGCAAGGCATGCCCAGGAGTGATAACTCTCATCTAGCTCCCACTATGATGTAGGCGAATGTTAAGGAGAAAAGGTTGGAGGAGGTCAAGAACAAAAATGGCGATAATTAAAAGGCAGAGATGTGGAAGCTACCTAACCTGAGGCCACCTGACAAGCAAGTGGATTGAAATGAGGAGATGCAACTGGATGGTATTATTGAGACAGAGGATGAAACCAAAACGGTGGAAGACGACAAAGCTTCTGGGTTCGCCGCCCAGGATGCAGATATGCAGCTCGCCTAATGGGGGAGTAAATGGAGGTAACCCTGTTCCTAATGATTGTTTTGACGAATATAATTACCTGGAATTGTCGGGGTGCTCAAGGAAAAAGATTTCGAAGAGCGCTCACCACTTATTGTCAGTATCACAGAGTAGACATTGTTGCTTTACAAGAACCTCATTGTAGTGGCACTAAAGCTAGAAACACAATTAGGAGACTGGGATTCTGAAGATATATTGTGGTTGAGGCTCGAGGTTTCTCAGGTGGCATTTGGTTGATATGGAATAGAGTCGATGTTCAGGTTCAATTACTCACAGAGGACTTTCACTTTCACCATGTCAAGGTAACAATGAACGATGCTCCCAGTTGGTTATTAACAGCTGTTTATGCTAGTCCTAGAGAGGTTGAAAGAGGTTATACTTGGAGTAAGTTAAGGGGTTTATCAGCTTCTATAACTGTCCCCTGGTTAATGTTAGAGGATTTTAATGAAATTTCCATTCTAGTGGAAAAGAACGGGGGTGCTCCATCTGATGCTAGGAAGTGTTTAGAGTTTGCAAGCTGGATAAATGATTGTAGGTTGATGGAGGTGACCACTTGGCTCTAGGTTCACTTGGAGAGGGCCAAAGTGGGAAGCAAGAGATAAAATTTTCAAGAAGCTGGATCGGGCTCTTTGTAATGTGGAATGGAGATTGGAATTTCAGGAAGGATTTGCCAAAGTTCTTCCTAGGGTTCAATCCGACCACTATCCAATTGTAGTGCTTTCTTGGGGTGAGCCAAACTTTAGAGCTAACTTCCCTTCGGGTCTGAGGCTGCTTGGATTATGCATAGTGATTTTAGTAGATTTATCAAGGATGAATGGGATAATGGCAACACTCTTATCCCTGCTCTTTAAAATTTAACTCAACATTTGAGATCCTGTAACAATGATGTCTTTGGCAATATTTTTAAGCGCAAAAAGGAGCTGCTAGCTAGACTAAATGACATTCAAAATAATGCTAGTTATGGGTTCAACAACTTCCTGGATGCTCTTGAGAAGGAGCTGTAGGAATAACTTGCTCCCACCCTCTATCAAGAAGAGTGCTTATGGTACCAAAAGTCAACGGGAAGGTGGATCGCCGATGGAGATCGCAACATAAATATTACCACTCAAAAACTATTGTGAGGCGACAGAAAAGTAAAATTCTAGCTTTGAAAAATGCAGCAAATGTTTAGGAGGAGAACCAGGAGAGGCGTAAAGCAATGGTTCGGAATTATTATGTAGACCTTTTTGGTGAAGAGCAGGATATGCGTGACACTCTTGTTTCTTTGGCTAACTATCCGAATATCTTCCAAGCTCATGGTGAGACTCTTAGTGCTACTGTAACTACAACTGAATTGAAGAAGGCTATGTTTGATATAGGTCCCTAAAAAGCTCGAGGTGAGGATGGTTACCCAGCTATGTTTTTCCAGTAATTTTGGGATATTGTTTGGCCATCACTAAAGCTTTTTGAGCATCAAGTATGGGACAACCCTTCTGCTATTGCCTCGGTAAATAATACTTTGATTGTGCTAATTAATAAGGTTGACAAACCGGAATTTGTTACACAATTTCGGGCTATTGCGCTTTGTAATGTAGCCTATAAGCTAGTTATGAAGATCATTGTCAATCGTATTAAGCCTCTCTTAGATAGTGTTATACCCCCTTTATTCCGAGATGGAATATCCATCATAGTATCATTAATGCCCGGGAAATGGTTAATTCCATGGCTAGAATGAAAGGGAAAAAGGTTTTCATGTCCATTAAAATCGATCTTGAAAAGGCATATGATATAATTTATTGGAATTTTCTTATTCAATGTCTTAATGATTGCTCCTTCCCTGCAAAGCTTATTGACATTATCAAGCAGTGTGTATCCTTTTCTTCCTTCAAGTTGTTATGAAATGGTGACAAGACAGAGTGCTTCTCCCCTAGCCGTGGTATTAGACAGGGTGATCCCCTATCACCCTATTTCTGTGTCATCTGCATGGATAGGCTCTCTCATATCATTTCAGACCAAGTTGAAGCTGGTTACTGGAAGACTGTGCGTGCAGGTAGAACAGGTCCTCAAATTTCTCACCTTTTGTTTGCGGATGATTTACTTATTTTTGTAGAAGCCTCTGTTGAGCAAGATTACTGTGTAATGCACTATCTAGACCAATTCTGCCAAGCCTCCGGGCAAAAGATCAATGCTCAGAAGACACAAGTTTACTTCTCTAAAAATACAGATCAACAATTACGGGAGGATATCCTACAGCACACAGGATTCTCTAAGGCTCCTACCTTAGGAAAATACCTAGGGGCACATCTTTCACATGGGAGTACTGCTAGGGGTCAATTTAAGCATATTATTCACAAGATTCAAGGCCGGTTAAGTGGATGGAAACAACACTGTTTGAGTATGGCGGGTAGAGTAACCCTTACCCAGTCTGTCTTAAGTTTTATTCCATACTTTCACATGCAGTATGCAAAGATTCCAAAAACCATTTGTGATGAATTGGAGAAGATTCAATGCAGATTCATTTAGGGAGATCATGATTAAACACGTGGAGCACACTTAGTTGAATGAGATGTTTGGTGGTTGCCAAAGAAGGAAGGTGGGTTGGGAGTTAAAAAACCTCACCTCATGAATGATACTTTTCTTATGAAGATTTTGTGGCATATGGTGAAGAAACCGAATGATTTGTGGTGTCAGGTCCTTACTAGTAAATATGGTAGAGTCCATGACTTACTCTCTTTTATCACATCCTAGTCGTATGACTCTCCCATTTGGAAAGCCTTGTCAGGGGTCTGAGATCGATTCCAACATAATATGATGTGGTAAGTTGGAGACGGTAAGCGCATTAATTTTTTGGTTGGACAAATGGATACCGATTGAAGCTTCGTTTCTCTCAACAATCAGCCAGCTGAATGGTGCAATTGATACCACAATTAGACTTTGTGATGTTATCACCAAAAAATGGGGGGTGGAACTTAAATTTCTTGCATCACCATTTACCCCCGGATAAAAATGGGGGGTGGAACTTAAATTTCTTGCATCATCATTTACCCCCTGATAAAGTTGGTAAAGTGCTCTCTTTGCCACGTCCTATGGAATCAGATAATGAGGATTCAATGGTGTGGGCAGGAACTGGCAACAGAGAATTTTTGGTCAAAAGTGCGTATACATGGTTACATTCGGATCATCAAGCTATAGAGGGCGAGTGGGAGCTAGCGTGGAAGTGGAAGGGCCCCACATAATCCAAACTTCTATTTGGTTGGCAGCCCATGGTAGATTGCTTACAAACCACTGCAGGCATCGGTGGAATGCTTCCATTTCACCGCTTTGTCCTTGCTGTGGACAAGAGGATGAGACTATGGTTCATGTGCTCCGTGATTGTAGATATGCCGCCCAAATTTGGCTAAGGTTAGTTCCTTCCAATTAAATTCAATAATTCTTTTCATCTAGTTGTAAGGAGTGGATCTTTGACAATAGTCGTAGTCAGATGGATGGGGTCCCTGAGATCCCATGGAACACAATTTTTATGATCACATGTTAGTACATTTGGAAGTGGCTTAATCAACACATTTTTGAGGAGCGATTTTTGTGGCCCACAAATCCCATTATCCTCATTATGGAGTTTGCTAAGAATGTGAAGTACACTCAACAAATGCATGGGTCTGAGGGGAATCGCAGCAAGCAATTAGTTTTTATGGCTTGGTAACCTCCACTTTGGTTGGACGAAGCTTAATTGTGGTGGGGCTTACAAACCCCACATTTCGATGGCTGGTTATGGGGGGCTCCTTCGGGATACTCACGACCATTGGCTCATAGGTTTTACTTGTAGGGTGGGCCACTGTGATGCTTTTGATGTTGAAATGTGAGGCATGCTAGAGGGATTATGATTGGCTAATGGATGCGGCATTACTAAATTAGTATTGGAGAGTGATTCGCAGCTGCTGGTTGGTATGGTTACTAGTGACAAACCTACTGGTGCTTGTAACACCATACATTCAAAATACTTGAAAGTAAGATCGTCATCATTAGATACAGTCATCCCAAGAGAATTTAAACTTCAACCATACATCAAGTTTAAATAATACAAAGTCCTTAATCCTAATTACACAACCTTCTAAGGATTTAATACAAATACATTGTCTTTTGCATCAAATACTTAAAGTGTTACATAATCAAAAACTACAAAATACAAGTAGCCTTGGCATTCAAGCCCCTTTAGTCTTCCTTCTCAACCTACGGATCTAAAATAAATAAATAAAAGGACGGTGTGAGATAAAAATCTCAGTGAGCTATCCCCTCGACTGCTCACCATCACTCGAATACCTATTATACCATTCACAAGAATATGAATAATATGTGTCTATGCAATGCATCTTCTTAATTAAGGACATTTAGTCTTACTTTGTTTTGTGTCATTGGGTTGTTGTCATATACTTTGATCCATAGACCCCAATCACACGCTTTCGGTAAGGTAGTTAGACATCTTAACCGTCCAAGTGACGTCCTACGAGGCTAACCAAACAGATCTACTCCTATAAATTGAGGAGTCTTGCCATGGACTTCTTAGTGACTTTTATCACATCTTTCATTCTTTAATGCATGTCTAAAAACGCAACTTAATTAACTAGGATTTACAACCCTCATTACATTTGGCTATTCAAGGAAATTTCCACAACAAATCCAATGAATCATGCTTCACATGGGTTTTAAAATCTCAACATATACTTATCATGCTTCTTTAATAATTTCTACAACCAAGACATTTCAAGATTATAAAGCAATCATTGACAATATTTTAGCCTAAGCATTAATAGACCAAACTCTTCCCTTTGAAGCTCCATGGAACTATCAAAGGGGTAAACATAACACAAACATATATTTGTGGGGGGTTAGGGGTAGCCATCCAACCTCTTACAGATAAACCCACTATTTAGTCTTAACATTAATCATAAATACAAGCTTTAAATCAAAGAGGTTAACAAAATCCTAACTTTGAACCCAAAGGTTCTCAAACTTCTTTGATGAGAAAAACCTAATGTGGGACTTATGGGTGCCCATCACCTAAGAAAAGGAAGAACTCACCTCCAACTCCAAAGATTTGAGACAAAAGAGTTGAAGCTCAGCTCCTCTTCTCTTCCTCCCTCACGTTCTTCTTATTCTTCCTCTAGGATTCAACCCCAAATCTTCGAAATCACTAAAATCTCAACTTTACAACTTTGATTCAAGCTAGGATTTGG